>OY728148.1:884977550-889977550 GCA_963277665.1 Viscum album | reverse complement strand
AAAAAAATACCATCCTAAGATGCATTTTTTCTTGGAGAAGGATGCACAGTTATCCCAAAATGTGTGCTACCCATGCACCACCTTCTGGAAACCACAACTTTCCACATGATTTTCTAGAAATCCACACAGTTTCCTGGAAAATCCACACAGTTTCTAATAACTGTGAAACAACCATGCACCTTCAAAAACACTTCCCCAAACTCCCAAAAACTACCCAAAATGACTTGGGAAAATCTAGGAACAAAAAGTGGTAAAAAAGAAAGGTCATAAGTACCTAAAAGTGACACTAGGGTGTGACATATAAACACAAAAAAGTTAAAACATACTTCTAATAAATTAATAATAAATATATATTTATTAATATAAATATATACTTGTGAGTAAATTAATAATATATATATTTATTTATAAATTAATATATATATATATATATATTTATTATATATATATTAATATATATATCCATATCAATATATTTATATTAATATATATAAATAAAAATTATTACATAATTTATAAAAAAACAATGCTCGAATAAGTAATCCAGGCATTCATTTACACTATTTATGGCACACTAAGCAGGGGAGTTGGGGTAGTGTAACATGAAGGATCAACTAGAGGTAATAAGGGGGGAGTGTGTGTGTGTGTGGGGGGGGGGAGTGAATGATGTGGATGCGAGAGGGTGGAGGGGGGGGGGGAGAAAATTAAAAAAACCATAATGAATTTAAAGAATTGTGTGTTGAATGGATCCATTACACTTCATCATGTTTTGATAATTTCAAATACCTCAATTTATTTTTTTATGTTTAAATAAATTATAAAATCCCCAATTTATGATTTTTAATCTTCTAATACTTATGGATAAAAGAATTATGTTGAATTAACATTGATCTTGTTTATAGTTTTTTAGTTTTTTTATCCATGTTCATTATTTTTCGTATGAACTGATTCCAAGGAAAAATTCATATTTATATGAGTTAGTTTACCACTCATATGCTATTTTTTTATAAATACCCCGGCCCCAGTATCC
The DNA here is from genome assembly GCA_963277665.1 of Viscum album. Lineage (NCBI taxonomy): Eukaryota > Viridiplantae > Streptophyta > Magnoliopsida > Santalales > Viscaceae > Viscum > Viscum album. Next base: position 889,976,520 of record OY728148.1, on the reverse strand, counting down.
TAGATCCAGTGAATTAATTTATTATATTGGTACTAAGTACAAATGATCACATCCCAAAGGATCGAATAGTTTAGTATCTTTGGAATACTAGATAAAAACATAAGTATTACATTACAACTTGAAATAAAATACAATATAGTAACTCTATTGGAAACACCCCTATTATCATAGATTATCCATGCATGTAAATCATAATATATATCTTGGAATATAGGGGAAAATAAAACATAAGAAAGGGGTGAGATCAGATGCTTAGTAAGGGTAAGAATATAGTGGAAGCTATCATAAATAAACATAAACAATAAGACAAAGTGAATAAATAAAAACACATGTCATTAAAACATAATCTTGAGCATAATATTTCAGGAATAAAATATAATCAAATAATGTAGTACATCATAACATATGATTAAGTCTTTAGCCAAGACACCATACATAATCGAGTAAGACATCACCCAATACCCAATCTAGTTGGTCTCATGAGACCTATCCTTGCATCAAGGGGCTACAGCGGGACCCAAACATCACTAACTAAGTCAAATTCATTCCTCATATCAAAGGGGTGAAACATATACAACATATACATTCATATTGAAACTAGCATATAAAATGTTAATAATATTGCCCAAAAAATAAACATAACCATAAACCATACATTATAATATAATGAATGGTATAAAATTAGTACATCTATAGTAAAAATAATCATAAACAAATAAATAAAATATGGTAGATGTTATCATAAGATATCAACATCAATTTAGCATAAGATCCAAAAAAGAGTGTTGACATAGATTAAAAAACTCTAATAAAATCATTGAAAAACACATGAGAGAAATACCACTTTTACTTTGAAATCATTTATTTAAAAGCCACACAATTATAAAATAAAAAATTTTATTTGAAAAAACATTGTAAAATTGAAAAGGATTACTCAATACATTAATTCATCATAAAATCTAGAAAATACACTCATGCTGTATAAGTTTTAAATAAAAACAATCCTTTTAAAATTTGAAAAAGAAACATTTAAAAGATTATTTTTAAAATAAAGTGTGAGCGTAAAACAAATGAATCGATTATGTGTATCATATATAAATAAAAATAAAACAAGTTTAAATGAAATATAAAATAATAAAAATTCATTTCACACATATTCATAGCATGACATAATCAATGGAGTAGAAGTTTAACCCAAAAAATGGAAATTGGGTTAAGAATTCCCTTACCACTTTGTAATTAGTCGAACCGTATGCCCCATAAAATTAATAATAATCAATTGAAACATTAAAATATATGAATATAAATAGGTTCATGATATGATATATTAATTTTAATTATGTTCACCTTACACAATAAATAAGGGTTGAATAAGGAATATATCTCACAGAAGTAAAAGTGAGATAAGAAACCCTTACCGTATGTCTGAAAGCATTATACACTTATACTTAATGTATTGGATAATAAAATTATATTCATTAATTACTTAATTAATAACCTATTAAAAATATATTTTATTTATTATAATTTTATTAAATTAATTTATGTCCATTTTTTTGAGTTATAATGTTTAATTTTGTTGTTCTGGGAGTGTTCGTTTAATGGTTTTATAGTCGGTTCCCTTGAGTATAAATATGGGAGTTCTTGTAAAATGAGAATAACTTATCCAAAAGTGAAATTATTTATTATTAATGAAATTACATAATTTTAAATTGTCTCATATATCATTTTTTTGTATTTTATGCGGATGATTCATTAGATAAAATGTTGATGAAAATGTCTTAATTTATTTTTGCGATTTTTACAACCATCATGAACTTGTGTCATTTTATTTAATATTATGTTTAAATATTGGTTAAAAAACCTGATATAAATTATAATATGTATATTAAAATCTTATTTAACCATAATAATTGTTTTATGACCATACTTGAAGGTGGTAATGGAAAATGAAAACTTGTCGTCCACGAAGGCAGTGAATCGACACATCACAGACGATGTATTCATTTTTTTAAAAAAGGAGATGAGAATGGATTTTATGATGAATAAACCATTATAAAAATAAAATTATAGTATATATATGATACTAGAGTTACCATGCCACTTTGGATAGGGGAGGTGAGGATAGGCTAAGAAAATAAGAGAAATTAAAAGGGAAGGAAAGATTATTTTACGTCCTTGGGAACCTCCTTAAGACACTTGGATTTGGTATTTTGGTAAGACAAAGAGGTTTTAGAAATGAGGAAGAGGCTTGATAAGATAATCGGGTATAATTTAGACAATATTTAACTCTTAGGAGGTGTGAGGAGAAGGGGTGATATTTATAGGGGAGGAGAGGGGTGTTTTTTGATTATTTTATTCATTCATTTATTATTTTAGCTCAAGACTATAAATAGAATTAATTATTATGACTAAGTATAGTAAATAGAGCATGTTATTTCTAAATAATGGGTTCTTAAATCAGAAATTACTCAAAAATTCATGTATTTAACTTATAATGTTCAATACCGTAAATTATCGTATTTCACTATTCATAAAAAAATCAACTATTTTAGAAAAATCCCAAAAATTCACCATGACAAATTTTCAAAGTGTAGATTTAAAAAATGGACTCCATTTTATAATTTTTTTATAAATATGAGAAATTTAATTTTTAAATAAAATCATGATTTATTCGAAAAATACCGATTTTGACATTATAATTAATTTTACGACACTTTGAAAAATTAATTATGGTCTCATAAAATTATCTTATAATAATAATGTAGAAAAATATAAATTTATGAATATATTTTATGAAAATAAATTTTATTTTAAACCATTATATTAATTATAAAATTGTAAATAAACATTTATGTTTCACAAATATACAAACACTTAATTTATCATTTTAAAATTATTTATTTACTTATTCCATGATATAAATATATCATGTTTTCATTTATGAGATACCTAAATTTTATTTATATTTTCATAGGTGAGGTTATTATTCTAATGGATATATTACTATTACTAATGGTCACATTATTATTCTAACGACCATGTTAATATTTAATAGTATATCATGGTTTTAAACTTGATGTTGTGTGCAACATAAGCTATCAAAGATGTTAAATTTAAAAGAGATACCATAAAATCTTGAGGTGTTAAATTTTTCTAAGTGTGAAATAACTCATATGTATAGGGAATATGATTCATACATAGAGTCAAGAATGACTCATACATAGATCCATCCTTATGTGAATATCTTTATGTGGATAATTTCATTTCATGAATATCTTTATGAGGATTTTGAATGAGTATTATGTGGTTAAATCTTACATAAAATAACTACTAAGATGACTCATAAATAGTTTATAAATGAATCATATGCAGGTTTAAGAAAATTACTATTACACCAGGAATAATCACTTATACGTGGAATGAATCTAATGTAGAACGACTCTTACATTGAAGGGATTATCTATCTTACAAAAATTCCTATCATAAGAAAATCCCCATCACATGAAAATCATATATTAAAAAATATATTATCATAAAATATGTTTTATCATACAATAATATCTTTCTTATGAAATTATATATCATACATGCATCACAAGACTCAACCGTTTTTCTTCTTCTAAAACTCAAAATAAGATATGTTTTGCTTATTTTTTTGTATTTTGATTCACTGCATGTTTATTTTATTTGTTTTCCTTGTTTTAATTGTTTCATAATTATTTATTAATTATATAAATACTATTTAAACTAAATTGAGAGTGATTTGTGCAAAATTAAATTAACATTATGAGGGGACACACATGTAAAAATATTTATGCCACATTCTTGGAAATTACAAGATTCAAATTTGAATTATTTGTAGTGTGAAGAGTTTGTATTGAATGTTTTTAGGGAGTATTATAAGGACTTTAATATTTATTATAATGAGAATATTTACTGATAAATTAAATGTTTACCCATTTTAACAAGTTTTTTGTACAACTGTTTTTAGTTTTATAGATTATCAAATATACTTCAAACTCTGAAGTAGTTTATTATCACTGAGAGAGAAAATTGTTGTTATATGAGAAAAGATAAACTAAAATTACTATTCACGAAAATATAATTTTTTAAAGTTATTGTTCATGAAGAGACTCCATATATATAGTTCAATAGATTTGTTTCAAGTAATAAGTATTGAAGAAACCTTCTTGAATGTCAAGTATTATAAACATGATCATGCTGCTCTAATAGTGTAATTCCTTTTGATGAACTAAATTAGAAAAGTCCTATCTACCAAGATGATCAAAGATGCATCTTTATAGACATTTAGAACTTAACTATCTAAACTAGTTTTTATAGTACTGTATCTTCTTATCTTTTATATGATTTTCATTTTTGGTTTATGATTTTTCATTTAGATATAGGGCCTTACTGTCAGATTATATATCCCCTTCAAAAGGCATGTTTGGTTGTGCCTTAATATAGTAAAAGAAAGAAGTTTCCAGTTGTTCCTTGGTCTAAAAAAATCAAGGTTGGTTCTTTAAAAGGAAGGTTCTTGGTTATTCCTCTAAGTGAGAAAAAATAAGGGTTATTGGGTTGTGCCTCCAAGTGTGAAAATGACAATTGTAATTAGGTTGTGACTCCATGTGTGAAAAAGTTAGTTGTAATGGGTTGTGAATCCTCTTAAAAAGTTAGATCACTTTTATAGTGAGTTTCATGCTCTCTCATTAAGAGTGTGAAGAGTATACATAAGATCACTTTGATTCTAATAACTATAAAAATACCTATGCTCATTTTTTTATTTATCACTGAAAATTAACTTAAGTCTGATAAATATTTAAAATTTTATAAAGAAGTCCATTAAACCCCATATTTAACATTCAACTATCCTCATATTAGGACCAAAAATTATGTTCCTAAAGGAAAATATAAAAATAATGGATTTTAACATTATTTCAAAATATATTTATATTTATCATATTTTACTCATACATAAGAAATATTGAAAAATGAAATTTTATTATTATGTATTTATATATTAACAATATTATCATGTGTAATAAAATTAATATCATCCTCAAAATTTATATTTTATGGTAGACTTATAGATTTTATAATCAAATATATCTTATACAATTAATTCTAATACCCAAAATAGTTAATCGATGATCATCATTATATATAAATAATTATTTTTTCTATGAGATGATTATTGTTTTTAAATAATGAATTATCAGAAGTGATGAAAACCATTAAATGATTTATAAAATTAATTATATAAAGTGAATCATTGTATGAAATTTTAATAGTTTTATTTCATTCTTATAAGTGAATGAATGTTTTTATGGATTTTTTTTATAAAACTTATAATATTGACCATAGATATTTGAGAAATCATGCAATTTGATGAAATAATTTTTCATTCATTCCCTAAAGAGAATAAGATTAAAAAAATCATTTTATGATTAATAATTACAAAAAAATAGGTAATTAACCATGTTTTTTAGCATCATTTTATTAAAACATGACTATTTTTTAATTTAGAAATGTATCTTAAAAACATGTCTAATTTAGTTGTATTTTTTAGTCATATTTTAAAACGATGTTGGGGCTCTCCTTTTGTGAAAAGGATAAAGATCTAAAATAATACCTCAAACACATGAAGGAAGAGGCATAAGTAAATGTGATGCAATATTCCATAAAACTATTAAAATGCACCCAAGTTGACCCTATGCATGACACTTATGTGAACAAGTACCTCACCCAGGTTTCACCTGTGCAACTCACTAGCTCGAATACCACCTTCGATTAGGGTCCTGATTTTTCATAGAAATAGGACCCTTGGGTGCCTCATTTTCACCTTTTGTAAGATAGATAGATTACCCAAAGTTCTAATCTCCCTATTCTCTCACCCAATTCCTAAAATTACCTAGGAAGATTATTCAATCCCTAGACCAAGGGGAATTAACCCAAAGAGTGGGTATTTGAGTTCCCCAAAGGTCTAAAACACCAAGAACCTTTTTAGGAACCACTTACTCCCTATTATAATAATAGCAGGGTGAAAGACTCTTACCCAAATACACACTCACACACTTCTCTTCTAAAGGAATATGTGGAGACCCCTTACAACTAAGACGAAGCTTCACCCAAGTGTTGTTTCCCAAAGAATCACTTTTCTTTAACATAACTTGAGATAATACATCATTACTAAACTCTATCATAAATTGGGTGAATCCCTTATCACTTAATCCTAGCATAATTTGGGTGAATCCTTCATCCCTTTTCCCTAGTGTCACTTGGGTGAATCCTTCATCACTTTACCCTAATATCACTTGGGTGATGCCTTACCGCTTTCCCTAGTATTACTTAGGTGAGGTATTCTTCCAACATTTTACTATGGAAAATCATTATCTTATGATCTTCTAATAAAGAACCATGAACACCCTGTATTCAATGGTATAACATTATTTCACCCAAATTTTTCATTTGGACTCCCAATTAACATGGCCTCATCCAAATCCACCAAATTCGCATAATCAGGGCATGCACACCCACGTGATCCTATTTTGATATTGAATTTCCATGATAAAAGGTGTATCCCATGTGACTCCCTCAATATATAGGGTCTCTAAGGGGTTTTAAATCTCAAACTCCCATGATAATGGGGTCACTAATCTTAAATATGCCATTGATAATTCTCTTAGAACATGAAAAAACTTGGCTGACTCAAATTTGAGCTTGATCATCCTGGGTTCCTGGTAAATGCCTGAGTTCACCCAAGGATATAGGTAGATAAAATTGTCATAAACCTTTTATAAACCTTTTTAGTCCCCTAACTAGGAGCATACCTCTTTCATACTACTTGAAATGTGTAGCATCTACACCTTCTTCTTTCCAATTGAACCTGTAAAGCAGATGTGTAATACCAGATGACGAAACTATTAATAGCAACTCATATGTAAACTTATATACTCCATGAAAAAGTGGAATAGGGAATCCATTAAGGATTAATCCCATAGTATTTCTTACTGGATTCCTCCTTCCTCCTTCCTCCATATTCTATACCCCATCCTAGTGTAGAAATAGGTAGGAAGACGCTAGGATAAGGTCTTGCTCCATGCATGAGACCCAATAGGTTTCCATTAATGATTTCATCAATCATGAATAATCAATGAGACAAGGAGAGATAATGGACCTGGGGAAGCCTTAGTGTGTACGCCCTATTTAAACCCAGTGTCATGCTCTCTTGTAATGCACATGATCCTCTATTATCTCATGTTTCTCACATTGATCATGACTCATATGAGCTTAAAGATATGGGTTGATCATGCCATTAATTTCACTGAAAAGAATCCTCAAGAGTACTTACTAGTTTTAATCCCCAACAACCATATTCACTTCTCCCCAAAGGGTTATATTTACAATGAATCTTACCATGGAAACCCCATATGCATAATCCCTACATGATTCTTTGTTATCAAACCTTTCATGAAACAAACATCCCTGCAACATAGTATCAAACCGCATGAACAATGTCCTAGTTTCATTATGTCAAACTAAATGATAATGTCCTTACCGTATGATGTTAAACTACATGGTACTATCTCACAACATGACCTTAAACCATGCCATTTAAAATATGTGAGATATGATTCCTATTTTTATGGTATATATAGGATACATCTCTGAGGTTTAAACCCAACATCATTAATATTCTCTAAACCTCCACTAGGACCATATTCCTTATGGACCATACCTCTATTAGTCCATATTCTTAATAAAATCATACCCCCACTTGGAGGGTTATATTCCATCTAGGTCTCATTGTATTATTATCATTGGGCCATATTATTGGATAAACCTATTTTTATAGGTCCATATCATTTGGGAGACCAACCCATCCTAATTGGCCCATATTCCCTTTAAGGTCAACAAGAAAGAGATACTCATGCGTAAGTCCCATGAAAATAATTTCTAGGTATCTTTATCTTAGTCTTCCTTATTGCACCCCATTAAACAACACAAATAAGTCCTTATCACATGACCTTAAAAGATACTACATGTCCTATTAAGTAGCACCAAACTATTATGGGTTTTTATTACTTTCACAATGATATGTATAGATCCAATACATGGACCTGATCCTGACACCAAAAACATCCACCATCTTCCTAAATGATGAAAAATATATAGGGCCCAACTGTCTATCTTTAAAACAATGTTACCTATAGACCAAAACCACTAAATAATAATAAGATAAAGATAGAGAACCTTTGATATATATATATATATATGGTGTCATTGATGGAGAACCTTTGAAACATATAGATGTTTACATCGATGGAATACATTTGATATGTGCATAAATTCATGCCGATATGTACTAATAACCTATTGTTAGTGTTAGAGTGACCGGTCCCATACTGGGATGTGAGAAAGATTCACAAACATGAATTAAATATATAAGAGAGTCCCAAAGTAGGAAATAATTCCACCTAAATGGGGTATGATAAGCTTGACCTCCCATACTCTTAACCAGTGTGAGTTCCTAAGCGTCATTGGTAAAAAATCCCAATGACCACCTGAATTTGGAATGTAAGTTCATAGATTTTCATAGATATGAGAATTTTTGGGTGTTTCTGGTTCCATGAATAACTTAGTTGGAAAATTTATGAGATAGGATTAGTGATCCAATGTGAAGATTGTGTGGCTGTACCCAATACCTCACAACTAAGTGTCGGCTCACCCCATCTAGGGTCAAAAAATGGAAAACCTAACATTAATCTTTTATTAACCAAAAATAAAAGGAGTTACTCCACACATAATTAGTTAAGCATGATTTATTTCTTGGGATTCTGAATTTTTAGGTTCTTTTGTTTGTGTTTGCTGTTCCCTCCCTGTATCTCCATCATCTGAACCCCATTCAATCCAAATGATATCCTTTCAATGATAGACTTATTCCTTAGTAATTGCATGAGCTAAGGCCTCATCGAATCAGAGGACTCTATCACCCACCCAACACCTTTAACTCCATGTAAAAAATTCAATGATTTGAGAGTACCATGTAAAATGTACCATTCCAACATTGGAGATTATAAATGTAGCTATATATGACATGAATCCTCAAGGACCAGATAAACAATGATGGGTTGTGAAAGAACTAGTGGCACTTTCTACCACCATAAACCACTTAGAGAGTCTTTCCTTAGAGCACAAAACATTTAAGGACTCAGTTGGAGTAATGAACCACTGAGGGGGGGGGGGGGGGTGAATCAGTGATACCCCTTTTTCTTCTTTTAAGTTCCCTTAATGTTGAGAAAAACCTTTGTCTCCTGTTAAAGATATAATTCCCTGCTGAGAAACAAACAAGCACACATCCAAAGAAACACAACAATTTACAAGGTTCACTATTCAATAATAATAGCTACGTCCTTGGTATGGTTGGAAACAATCCAGCACCATACAATCCACCAAGAAAATAATCCTTGTATTACAATGAGTAGGATATACCTTTACACTCGTGAAGCACTATGAAACAATCACTCCAGTGCGTGTTCACCCTCTTAGAACAATAGGGAAAAGTCTCGTTTCTTGTAACAACTTATGTTACCTACACTTCCTTTCAAATACTCAAGTGTAAGAAAGTTCAGCACAAATCTTCAATTCCTTACCCAGAAGAATGGAAAGGACTCCTTGGACTTGGGATAGATCAATTACAGTCCGAACTTCCCATTCCGAATCTCCACTCTGAATTTTCCCAATCTGATTCTTCAATCTGAATCTCCCTCAGTCTGAGAAACTCAATACGGTGATATCCTGTACTGATTCCCCATTCCGAATCTACACTCCTAATTATTCACTCTGAATTTTCTTCTTCACTCTAATTCTTCAATCCGAGTCTTCCTCAGTCTGAGAAACTCAATACGGTGACAGCCAATACTGATTCCCCATTCCGAATCTACACTCTGAATTCTTCACTCCGGATTTTATTCTTCACTCCAATTCTTCAATCTGAGTCTTCCTCAGTCTGAGAAACTCAATATGGTGACAACCAGTACTGATTCCCCATTCCGAATCTACACTTCGAATTCTTCACTTCGAATCCTTCACTCTGAATTTTATTAATCTGAGAAACTCAATACAGTGTCAACCAATATCAAATTCTCGTTTCAATTGAGACTGCAATGAAAACTCAGTCGGCCACACACTTCTTTCTCTCTCTCTAGATTATCAGAGCTTCTCTCACTAATTAATCACCACACTTTCACTTTGTACCCTAATCTCCTTTTATAGGTGCTCCAAATTGTGATTAGGCGGGAAACCAAAATATTTTCCCGCTCACTTAAATTCACCCAAATCTTAATTTCTCCTGAAATCTCGAAGTAATTAAGACTTTTTCAACGCTTCTAGAATATTCTCAAATCTTCCTCCACTTCTCTTGATTTAGAACTTTGGCCATTTCCAGATCCGACCTTCTGGATTCTCGAAATCACATTCTCGGATCCACCCTTCTGTCTTCTCTGTATCACATCCTCAGATCCACCCTTCTGGCTTCTCGGTACCACATTCTTGGATCCACCCTTCTTAGCATGACTTTCTCGATTCCTCCCTTCTTGAATCTTCAGTATGACTCCATTTTAATTCTAGGTATAGATTTTGGTTCTCGGAACGGCTCTTCCTGATTCTCAGAATGGCTCTTCCTTATTCTCGGAACAACTTTTGGTTCTCGATATGACTTCTTTGATTCTCAGTAAGACTTCAGGTTCTCGATGCGACTTCTTCAATCATCGATACCAGAGATTTTGAATTCTCGGAATGACTCCTCCAGATCTCGGTATGACTTCACCACCCAACTTTTTCTTGCATTATGAGTACTTGCATATACTCACAAATTAGAGTTACAAAACAGAAAATCATCGTCACAATCAGTGCCTTCACATCTCATATCAACCAGCTTTCAAGAATGTGCAATTTCCCGATTCCGAACTTCTCAATTTCCAAAATCCGAATTCCAGACTCCGAATTCTTCAAACACTAGGTTCCGAATGTTCAACATTCTTGGTTCCGAACCTTCAAACTTCCAGCTTCCGAATTCTTAGAAATTAAAGGTGTCTTTCTTTTATGAAAACTTCCTTAAGATGAATAAAAGACAATCCATGCAAACCATCTCTTCCTTCAGTTTGGTCCTAAAAATCTCCCCCTTTGGATTTTGTTGTCAACCAAGTTTTCATAAATCACCAAACTTTGTAACCTCAAGCAATGGATTACTTATCAATAATTCTAAGCCTACGTGAGCTAACTCATTGTAGGAAATAAGAATCATTGACAGCAAAACCATGATGTCCATAGGTAGTGAAAAATACATCTTCAACTTCATACATCTTCAGCTTCATACATCTTCAGCTTCATACATCCTGTAAACAACTTCAAGTTATTTCCTACAAACACTCCAACAAATAGTTAGAATAGTTCACATACACAAGCAGTGCTGAGTTCACAGCTTACCCACAAATCTCTATTTAAACAATAGATTTATGATACAAACAACTTCTCCCCCTTGACAAAACAATCCAAAGGTAAGAAGAGAGAGGGGACGAAACAACATACCTTATCCTTGAAGAGAAAGAGGTTGGACACCCATGTTCAAACTCAATCTTGATAATGATTACTTTGGCAAGGGTTTCGTGAAAATATCAGCAACTTGTTCAGAAGATGAAACATATTCAAGTTTCAGTTCATTCTTTTCCACATGCTATTTGATGAAATGATATTTGATGTCAATATGCTTCGATTAAGAACGTTGGACTGGATTTTTGGTAAGATTAATTGTGCTTTGATTATCACATCCCAAGAGCAAGGGAAACTTCACTTCAACTAAAAAATCTTCCAACTGTGTTTTCATCCAGATAAGTTGAGTAGCGGCCATGGTGGCAGCAACATATTTAGATTTAGCTATACTGAGTGTCACATAATTCTGCTTCTTCGAGTGCTATCCAACACAACTTTTTCCCATAAAGAACACTCCACCAGATGTGGATCTTCTATCATCAACATTTCCTGCCCAATCTGCATCTGAATAGCCAAACAAATCAATGTTATTTGAGCTACTATACTTGATTCCGAATTCTGATATACCTTTTATGTATCTGAGAATTCTTTTTCCAACAACAAGATGTGATTCTTTAGGAGCACTCTGGAATCTTTCACATAAGGTAACAACAAAAACAATATCTGGTCTTGATGTAGTTAGGTAAAACAAACTTCCAATCAGCTTTCGATATTCTTTCTGATCAACTTATTTTCCTTCATCATCTTTGCTTAGCTTCATTCCCACTGAGATAGGAGTTGATACAGGTTTTGAGTTTTCCATCCCAAACTTCTTAAGAAGTTCCTTAGCATACTTTTCTAGGGAGATAAAAATGAATTCTTTCTATTGAAAAATTTGTAATCTAAGAAAGTATATCATTTCACCCAACATGGGCATCTCAAAGACATTCTTCATTTCTTCAGCAAACCTTTCACAACTTCTTTCATCATTCCCAGCAAAAATAATGTCGTCAACATAGACAATCACAATGAGAGAAAGATATTGGCTTTCCTTGATGTATAGATTGCTGTCAAATCTCCCTTTCTTGAAGTTCATCTCCTTTAAGAAAGTATCCAGTTTGGAATACCATGCTCTTGGAGCTTGCTTTAGCCTATACAAGGATTTCTTCAACTTGCACACATAAATTTCATTCTTCCCAACAACAAATCCACATGGTTACTCAATATAAACTTCTTCTTTGAGATCACCATTAAGAAATGCGGATTTAACATCCATTTGAAAGATTTTGTAGCCTTGTTGTGCAATAATATCAAGAAAGATTCAGATAGTTTCTAATCTACCTACCGGAGTAAAAGTTTCTTCAAAGTCAATTCCTTCAATTTGAGAGTAGCCTTTGCAAACCAATCTTGCTTTATTTCTAATCACTTCACCTTCTTCATTCAGCTTGTTCCGGAAGAACCATTTGGTGCCAATAATGTTCTTATTTTTAGGCTTGGGTACGAGTTCCCATGTGTCATTCCTTTAAATCTAATCCAATTCTTCATTCATGGCTTGAACCCATTCCGGATGCTCAAAGGCTTCTTTAACATCATTTGGTTCCACTTTGGAATACAAGGAAGTATGTGATATATAATTGCTTGTTCTTCTTGTTTGAACCATGTGACATTGATCACCAATAATATTCTAAGCTTGCACTTGTTTCATCAGCCTTGGATAAGTTTTTCGTGTGTCTTACTCATCACTTGATATAGCTGAATCCGATTCTTTATCTTGATTTGGATTAAAATTCATTGCATCCTTATCAGAATCATTAACTTCATCTTCCTCATCTTCCTTGTCTGTCTGGACATGCTTATCTTTACCCAGAGTTTCAATGACTTTTACATCAACTAAATCCACCATTATTCCTGTTTCTTTGTTAAAGCATCTATAACCTCTTCCTTCTGGTGCATAACCAAGAAAAATTCCGTCTTATCCTTTCTGCTCGAATTTTCCACCGTTTCCACCTTTCTTCTTTATAATGCATGGGATCCCAAAAAATTTAGCATGATTCATACTTGGAGTAATACCATAGAAAAGTTCTTATGGAGTCTTGTTTGATTGAGGCCTATAGAAACATCAATTTGGAATATAAACAGTTGTACTTGTAGCTTGCCTCCAAAATTAATGAGTAAGGCCATGTTTAAGCAACATGGTTCTTCCCATTTCAACCAAGATTCTGTTCTTCCTTTCAGCAACCCCATTTTGTTGAGGTGTATATGGATCACTATATTCATGATGAATCCCATGCTTCTCAAGATAGTCTTCAAATTATTCACTTCTATACTCACCACCATTATCTGTTCTCAAATTCTTCACAGAGTACTCACATTCTTTCTCAGCTTTCCTTCTGAAGCTTTTAAACATTTTTAGGGTGTATGACTTGTGCTTCATAAACATAACACATGTAATGTGAGTAAAATCATTAATGAAAGTGATGAAGTACTTGTCTCCATTTGTTGATTTTTTTCTCATTGGCCCACATATATCAGAATGTATTAGTTCAAGGGGTTGTTTAGAACAAATTTCAACCTTCTTATGCACAACACTTGTAATCTTTCCTTTTTGACAGGTAGTGCAACAACAATCCCCTATTCTTGGAAAATATGGAATATCTCGAACACTATCCCTTTTAGATAACTTTCTCATATTTCTCTGACACATGTGTCCAAGTCTTCTGTGCCACAACTGATTTTCTTCCACTAAGCTCATGTAACAAGATTTTTGTGAATTTACAACCTGAAACAAATTCCCTTTGGTTCGTTGGCCTCTTGTAACAATCTGCCCATCTTCTTCACTTTTCACAATAAACCCATATTTCTTGAAGATAACTTTATTACCCTCATCACACAATTGTGATACACTTAGAAAGTTTTTCTTTATCCCATCAACATACAAAGTTTTCTTGGACTTCAATTTTTCCTTCCCAATGATGGCTGATCCAACACCTTTGATTTTTAAAGATTCATCATTGACAAATGTCACTGTGACTTCTTTAAACTTCTTCATATTATTTAGAAACTTCAAGTCTCCTGTCATATGTGAAGAACACCCACTATCAAGTATCCAAGGCCGTTCTACCTTTGTACCTTTTAGAACAGTTTCAACAACAAGAGCCTTTAAGAGAAGTTTCTTCTTTCAATTCTTTCTTCACCTTCGGCTTCTAAAAATTAAGAACTTTTTGTTGAGCCGATAACAACACAAGACATCCTTTTTAAAGGTGTCTAGGTTGTTCACACCTTTAACAAATGGTCTCCAGAGGCTGGATCCTATTTTCTGTCTTGACTTTATTTTTCTCAACTTTCTTCAAGAAAACCTTCTCACTCTTCTTACTTTGAGGAGATTGACTCCCCCTCAATCTCTGACTTTCATAACATGTGGGGTGATGGTAATAATGTTGATTGAACCAACACATATTCACTGTATGCCCGAATCCACCACAATACCAATAGTACCCATAGAAGGAGTACCTTCCTCTAAAGCTTTTGTTCTGATACTTCTTTGTTTCTCTTTCTTCATCCCCACCAACCATTCTTTTGTTAGTAAGATTGCTCTGCTAGAATTATACCTTCTCTGATTTTGCTTGTTTTTCACCAGTGTTAGACTTAGGTTTCTTTGAAACTTCAGAGTTCCCAGTAACGCTGGTCTTGGCCACATAAGCAACTTTATCAGCTTTCTTCTTCACAGTAACCACTTTATTCTTACGTTGAATTTTCTTAGAATTTTCTTGTTGAGATCCTTCACCAACATCAGTAGTTGATTTTTGAAAACAAATGTTTTTTGATTAAACTTCTGAGAGATTCTTTTGAATGAGTTCTAATTCTTCATCTTTTTCCTTCAGCTTAACTCTCATGTGCTCATTTTAATTTTTCTCATCTTCAAGAGACTTCTTCAAGTCTTCAAGCTCTTTCTCAAGTTCTTCTTTATCATTGGCTTGATTGGATGCTGAGAAAAATTCATCTTCCAACTTTTTGTTAAGCTTCTATAGCCTTCTAATATTCCTTAAACATTCCTTCAATTCTTCTTTTAGATGCATATCAAGTTGAGTTTCTTCTTCTTCCGATCTGCTGCTTCCGAAATCCTCATCAGTCACTGTTGCAATGAAAGTATTCTCAACACCATGATCAACTGATTTTTTTGGATTCAGCATAACTTTCTTCATCTTCTTCATTTATGGATAGAAAGCCTTTTCTCTTGGATTTGAAGAACTTATTTTCTTTCCCCGACTTTCCTTTACCACCCTGCTTCTTCCATAACTTTTTTGGATTTCTTTCTTCTTCATCACTGTCTTCTTCATTCTCCCTTCGAGGACAGTTAGCCGTAAAGTGGCCAATGCCTTCACATTCAAAACACTTCAAGGGAAGTTTTCCCTTATATTTCCCTGTGCCTCTTTTAACATTTTTTGAAAATAAGGATAAAATATCATTAATATTTTTACATACCTCACTTTCAGAGTCAGAGTCACCACCATATTCTTTAATCAATATCTTATTAGATCTCTCCTTCTTCATGGATTTGAAAGATAATTATCTGTCAACCTTTGTCTTGGTCTTCATAGCTTTTTACCTTCTCATTTCATAAGTAATGTGTGTACTATGAAAATCATCAAGAGATAGAGTCTCTGAGTCTCTGTCTTCTAATGAAGATACCTTCACATCAAATTTATTAGGAAGAATCCTCAAGATCTTTTCCACCACAGTAGAGTCTTTCAACTCTTCACCAAGACATATGGTAGTACTAACAATATCGTTTATCCTGGTGAAGAAATCCCCAACAGATTCATGCTCTCCCATCCTCAAGTATTCATACTTCAGTCTCCAGATTTGAAGTTTTTCCTTCTTGACTTTTTTATTGCCTTTGTATATGTTTTTAAGTTTGTACCATATACCTTTGGCTGTGACCACTCCTTTTACTCTCAAGAATTCAATTTCATAAAGTGAATACAATATAGCATTCTTGGCTCTTCCATCATTCTCAAGAAACTTCTTGTCAACAGGTGTAAGTGGAATATTGTCTTCAATGGGGGGAAACCCAACTGTTGTAGCTTCAAGAACTTCATAACTAATAGACATGAGATATGGTAGTATTCTATCATTACAGATGTGATAGTTATTCCCATAGAATACCGGAATGCCTTTATTGTCCACACAATTCAGATTCTCCATCCGCAAGAAAAACAAAGGCAACCTCCCTCTGATACCACTTGTAAGGACCCAGTTGGAGTAATGAACCACTGAGAGGGTGGGGGTGGGGGGTGAATCAATGGTACCATTTTTTTCTTTTAAGTTCCCTTAATGTTTAGAACAACCTTTGTCTCCTGTTAAAGATATAATTCCCTGCTAAGAAATAAACAAGAATACATCCAAAGAAACACAACAATTTACAAGGTTCACTATTCAATAAGAATAGCTACATCCTTGGTATGGTTGGAAACAATCCATCACCATACAATCCACTAAGAAAATAATCCTTGGATTACAACGAGTAGGATATACCCTTACACTCATGAATCACTGTGAAACAATCACTCCAGTGTGTGTGCACCCTCTTAGCACAATAGGGAAAAGTCTCGTTTCTTGTAACAACTTATGTTACCTGCACTTCCTTTCAAATACACAAGTATAAGAAAGTTCAGCACAAATATTCACTTCCTTACCCAGAAGAATGGCAAAGACTCCTTGGACTTGAGATAGATCAATTACAATCCGGACTTACCATTTCGAATATCCACTTCGAATTTTCCCAATCTGATTATTCAATTTGAATCTCCCTCAGTCTAAGAAACTCAATACGGTGATAGCCTGTATTGATTCCCCATTCTGAATCTACACTCTGAATTATTCACTCTGAATTTTCTTCTTTACTCCGATTCTTCAATCCGAGTCGTCCTCAGTATGAGAAACTCAATACGGTGACAACCAGTACTAATTCCCCATTCCGAATCTACACTCTGAATTCTTCACTCCGAATTTTCTTCTTCACTCCGATTCTTCAATCCGAGTCTTCCTCAGTCTGAGAAACTCAATACAGTGACAACTAGTACTGATTCCCCATTCTGAATCTACACTCCAAATTCTTCACTCCGAATCCTTCACTCCGAATTTTCTCAATCTGAGAAACTCAATACAGTGTCAACTAATATCAAATTCTTGTTTCAATTGAGATTGCAATGAAAAATCAGTCGGCCACACACTTCTTTCTCTCTCTTTAGATTATCAGAGCTTCTATCACTACTTAACCATCACACTTTCACTTTGTACCCTGATCTCCTTTTATAGGTGATCCAAAGTGTGCTTAGGCGGGAAACCAAAATATTTTCCCGCTCACTTAAATTCACCCAAATCTTAATTTATCCTGAAATCTCAGAGTAATTAAGACTTTTTCAATGCTTCTAGAATCTTCTCGAATCTTCCTATACTTTTCTTGATTTGGAACATTGGCCTTTTACGGATCTGACCTTCTGGCTTCTCGGTATCACATTCTCGGATCCACCCTTCTGTCTTCTCTGTATCACATTCTCGGATCCACCCTTCTGTCTTCTCGGTACCACATTCTCGGATCCCCCCCTTCTTGGCATGACTTTCTCGGGTTCACCCTTCTTGAATCTTCGGTATGAATCCATTTCAATTCTCAATATGGATTTTGGTTCTTGGAATGACTCTTCCTGATTCTTGGAATGGATCTTACTTATTCTCAAAACGACTTTTGGTTCTCGATATGACTTCTTCGATTCTCAGTACGACTTCAGGTTCTCGGTGCGACTTCTTCAATCATCGATACCGGAGGTTCTTAATTCTCGGAATGACTCCTCCAGATCTCGGTATGACTTCACCACCCAAATTTTTCTTGCATCATGAGTACTTGTATATACTCACAAATTAGAGTTACAAAATAGAAAAGCATTGTCACAATCAGTGCCTTCACATCTCCTATCATCCAGCTTTCAACTTCTCAATTTCCAGACTCCGAATTCCAGACTTCGAATTCTTCAAACACCAGGTTCCGAATGTTCAACATTCTTGGTTCCAAACCTTCAAACTTCCAGCTTCCGAATTCTTAGAAATTCAAGGTGTCTTTCTTTTATGAAAACTTCTTCAAGATCAAAAAAAGACAATCCATGAAAACCATCTCTTCCTTCAGCTTGGTCTTAACTAAACAAATATCTCCCTTATCTTAGGTAGGATGATCAGGAGGTTGACTATAAATTCACCCAAGTTTAGGAACCTCTTTGGAGGGATCCTGTTAACCACTACAGTTAGCATTGTATGACACCTACCCCTCAAAAACCGACTAAGGATTTCATCTAGGTAACCCCCACTCTGATCATTTAGATCCATGCATCTAGGATAGTTCACCAGGCTCGAAGAGCTTCAAACCATAATGAGTATACCCATATCCCTTCTTCCACTGATGAATCCTGCCAATATATTTTGGTAGAAATCAGAGGACAAGCACACACTCCTTCCTATAATTAACAAGTCTACCAACATACTTTGGTAGTATTAGGATAATCTTGTTGAAATATCACAACAATAACTAGCAAGAAAGTACACATTTACTCCCCCATATATTAATCCTTATAAAACTTATCGGTGGAAACTGGAGGATATGAGTAGACTTATATCCCTTCTCCTACCAAGGAATGTGCATATATCCCCATTCTTGTTTTATAATCCCACTAATATATTTTGGTAGTGATGGATGGTAAGAACTATATTCCCACCCACATTTTATAGAGTGATAAAAATATATTTTTAGTAGCAGTATAAAATGATTGTCAATATTCCTTGACATCCATTCAGGAATATGTTCATACTCCCATCACTATTACCAAATTAAATCTTCAACATATATCGAGAGCTACTTAGGAGTAGGAACACATTCCTGATCCTATTTATGAGGATCACCAACACAACTCGGTGAAGAATGAACAATAGGATCAGTCACATATTCCCATTAAAATTGGAGATCAACAACTCATCTTAGTGAAAACCTCAGGGTATACACATATTCCTAGAATATCATCAAAGACATGTTGATATATTCTAGTAGTTACCCAGGAGAATGCATATATCCATATTACCTTTCAGTGTATAGAGTGTTGTCCACACATCCTAATTGAAATAAATATGCCAACACACATTCTTATCCATTTTGAATAATCCTATCATCCCAATACAATAGAAATAATGGAGTTACCTAAGGAAGCTCACACATATGAAATTTTGTGTGTGAAACACATTATTTTGGATCCCCAATGGAGAGTATCTAAAATGAAATCTTGTGAGTGGTAGTATAAAGTTCTGGAGTAAACTAACATTCCTACTCTACTTGATGTTGGAATTTATGAGGTCCTTGAACATTTGTAAATAGATACCCATAAATATAATTATAATATAATTTTATAATACCATAAATATTTTTTCAAAGTGTCATAAAATTGATAATAATATTAAAATTGGTATTTTTAAAATAAATGAGGATTTTATTTAAAAATTATTTTTCTCATATTTAGAAAATTATTTTCATAAAATGGATTTCATTTTTTGAATCTACACATTTAAAAATGGTTAGGGTTATTTTTTTTTATATTTTTCTAAAATAGTTTATTTTTTGATGAATAATGATATATGGTAAAATATAATATTTAACATTATAAGATTAATTCATGATTTTTTGAGACATGGATAATGTAAGAACCCACTAGTTTGAACTCAGATGCACCATTTACTTTATATAGTTACAATAATCAATATTATTGGTATTCTTAAGCAAAAACAATAAACTAATGAATATAATATTCAAAAACACCCCTCTCATCCCCTTATAAATACCAATCATCAATACCCCCTCTCCTCACAACTTCTAAGACTTGGATCTTGACAAATTTCTACCCAATTCCATTTCTAATATTCTACTCTATTTTCTAGTTCTAATTGTCTAATCCAAATACCATTTCAAGGTGAATTAAAGAGTATTTCAAGGAGATTACATTTAAGAGGTAATAATCTCAATTTACCTATTTTCAAATTATTTCTTCTTCTACCTTCTACTCACCAACCATATACAACATGGCATAATGAATATAGTATCATTAATATACTACAATGTTATTGTTTTAATGGAATATTCATTTTCTACCCTCCCTTATTTATATTCTAAAACTAAAACACTATTTACAATATGGTTGGTTTAATACCTCCATAAACAATGCACTTAATTTTTATTCACTACCTTTAAATATGGTCATAAAAATATTATTATGGTTAAATAATATGTTAATAATTATATTATAACTTATTTAATGTTATGTAATTAATATATGGACATAATATTAAATAAAATTAATCTAGTTCGTGATAGTTTCTAAAATCATTTAAATGAACCAACCATGTAACGTTAACATTTTTACTAAATGAATCATCCCTATGTTGGAACAAATATATTTATTTGGGACCATTTAAATTTGCAGAATTACATGAATAAAATTTCATTTAACTTCCATAGTTTTAGTCTCATTTTAAAAGAACATTGATAATTATACACAAGTGTGGAACCATGAAATGAACGCCCTCTGAATAACGAAATTAAACATTATATCTCATTAAAATGGTTATAAATGAAAAATATAAAATTATGGTAAATAAAATATATATGGAAAAGGTTCTAAATTAATTAATTAATTAATTTAATTTGATTATCCAGGAATTTAAGTGCAAGTGCAGAATGATTCTAGAATATAAGCTAATGGATCTCTCAAAACCACACTTTTTGTTTGGTTTATAACCTTTATCTCTCTAACTCAATTTATTTATCTATTTAATGTTATGGAATGATTATATATTCTATATATATGTCTATAAAATATATAACTAGCATATTATACCTTCCTTTGATGGGGTATTACACACCTTAAGTTCATTTATCAAATTTCTTCTTTATGAAATCTCATTTGATTATGATACGGGGCATGATTATGCAACCCATTTTTTCCATGGATAATTATTATATTTATGAATTATTATTGATTTACTATTTTGGAACACATAAAAATGTACATGTTATGATGTATGTGCTCAAATATCACTCTAATTCATTGGGTAATGTTTTTGTCTCATGATACAATATGTACGAGATTAGGGAGTGAACCTAGTCCATGATGGGACTCTCCTCACTATGTGATATTGTCTTGGAGGTTAACCTTGAATTATACCTATGTCATGTTTTATGTTACTTACACTTTACTATGTTTCCATGATCTTATGATACCATTTTCTTTATGTTTTGTTCCCATGTGATTATTCATGATCCTTTGCTTTTATGATATCATGTTACATCATTTGACTCATATATTATGATTCATTATCATGTTTATTCCCTTACTCATATTTTTAGCTCACACCTTTCATTTATGTATTCCCCAGGTTATCCTATATAATTTTAGGAGCTCAAAGAGATTTAGTATCTCATTATGGAGATTAAAACAAATAATCTTTATTTTAGTTTCACGTTGTTTTTTTATGTACCTAGTCTTCCAAAGAAACTAGGACTCTTGATGATTTGGTTGTGTTTATTTGATATTTATGTTAAAAATCATGTAAAAATATGTTTAAAAGGATTGGGTTTATATATAAATCCTCATTATATCCATAAAATGTTCTATAATGTAATTACTCCCTATAATGATGTTCACTATGAAGGTCCTCCCCATAGTGACATATTACATTGATAGGAAGGTCCTCCCCCCACCGAACCAACTTTGAGAAAACCCTCATATCACGAGTCACTTGAGAAATTTTGGTTAACTACACTAAGAAACCTATCTCTAAAAAGTGATATTATTTATCATATAGAATATTTATTTGGGAAATTATTACTCTCCAAACCACCCTTGGATCGCTTACCTTCCATTATAATAGAGAAAATTCAATTCAATCCCACTCTCCAAAAAAGGAAGTTAGTAAATGAACACTATTGTTAGAATGAGTAGAGTAATATCTCATAGAAAATTAAGATAAAATTTTGGTTATGAGGAAACAATTGTACAAAGAAAAAAACTGGTTATTTTCTAGCCCATAGCCACCTCTCAGTATAACATTCTGAAAAAATTAACAGAGGAGTGTATACACCATCTTAAGTTGAACCCGTGGACGAATATTTATTATTTGATGGTTAAATTCTTTCCTTATGTGGAATACATATACCACATTATGGAAGTAAAAGGATTTTTCTAACATATTTATTTATCCACACTTTTAGTGTCATGATGCCTAGGTTGGAAAAGTAGTGTTAGAATCTCCAACACACATGCCTTGATGCTGTGAGGAATCTGTACCATGTGATTGCAACCAATCCATATGACACACACATCAGATGATGGGGTGAACATGGTGCATTAAATTTAAACCCACTCTCCAATCAAAATACCCCTCCAAGAGTGAAGTCACACAACATCATTATTTTAGGGCCAAGCCATACACATGATAAATGGTATAGTTAATAGGATTTTGTTATGTCTAGATATCAGAAACATCAAACCCGATGATAAAAATATATTAAATGGATCCTAAATTATAATTTAGAAAATGTTGAACAAGAATCTCATTTGATAAAGGAAACACCTTAAAAAATAATATTACCTTTAATAATGAGCACCTCATGCTCAGATTATGCACTACACCAAGATCATGCTAAAAAAAACCACATGATCAAGAGGCTAGAAGCAATGGTCACTACCATAGTCATCTGGGAGCTACCCCAATACACATATATGGGGGAATTTTTACCACTGGTTTGACCAAGTTCATCAAATCTATAGTGGGTCTAAAATATTTTAGTGATGAAGTCAAATCAACCCTAACCCATAGGGCTTGAAGAATTTTTACCACAACCTAATCCTACCTTACAAAATAAACATTTTATAGACCAAGATAAATTTCATAAGAAAATATTTCTCAATTTCTCTCATTTCATGGACCTTATTTCTCTTTGAGGGAATGTACGATAAGATTTTCTGGGGACTCTCTTTGGATTACCCTTTACAAAGAAGTCCTAGGGGAGTTATGGAAGGAAAAGATAAAGATATGCAAGTAACAAAAATAAAAGCATACCATAAATAGGATGACCACTCAAGGAAATTTTGAAACACCACTCGATGGATAAACCATGGTATATGAGTCTATTTATCTTTACAATGATTATATGATACCGATAGTGCATTATGCATCAGTAAATGTTGTCAACACTAACCCTGCAGATGATGTGGAGCATGAAGCCAATATAGGAGAGAAATATGAGGATGTTTTTGTTTGGAATATGGTTCACACCGAAATAGTTGAAGAAGGTGTATGTTCTAGAAATAAAAGTCAAGCTAAAATTTTGGGAGATCCCTCAAATGACCATATACTACCTCTTCAATGGGATGTAAACAAATAACATGGAAAAGGTGTGCCTATGTTCCACCCTTTACCTAAAAAATTTGAACCCCATACAATTGAGAATATATTTTCCCAGTATAAGAAAAATTTAAAGGAGTTAAGAAGACTCAATGCTAAGTTAATCATGGGACATATCCCTACCTGGTATACTCTCCAAGTAGAGACTCACATTTCTCTTTCAACAAATCTCCCTCAACAAGAAGATCCTTCCATACCACCAAAAACATAGGAAAGTTACCTGTATAATATGAGATCTTAACAAACAATTTATATAGATCAAATTATGAAATAATATTAGGAATTCCCTACATTAGGGTGGCGGTTGGAACCATATCAAGTGAGCTACCCCATGCCAACCCACATTGATTATTAGAAATGAAGGCATGTAGGCCCACTATATTAGGCTCTACCCATTACTTCCACTACTCAAATTTATGTCAAACCAACTTTTCCATTAGAGATTATTAAATCTATTTAGTAATTGGAAAATAAAATAGAATCCATATATGGGAAACATTCATTGGTGAAACAAAAAAGAAAATGATACCCCAAATGGGTGGAAATGTCTCTTCCTTTTCCCAACTTTAGAAATCCAAATTTTACAACATTTAATGGAAATGGGGACCCATAGTAGAATTTGATGAATTTTAAATGTTTATGTGGTCCCATGATGGGAACTCTTGAACAATAATAGGTATCTAAGCTTAGGTACTTTGTGAAGAACCTAGATAGACCAATATTTATCTAGTATAACAATCTACCAGCCAGATTGATCACAAGATGAGAAGAACTTTTTCAATAGTTCCTCTATCAATCTAGTTCCATACCGAAGAAGATGATAGTACTATACCTCTCAAACTATAAGAAATTAAAAAATGAGATATCCTCATACTTTATCATTGGGTGGAAAGGCCTGACCCATTCCTTGAATATAAAACTCCCTCAAGAGGAGCTGCAAGGAATCTATATTGAAAATTTCTATGATGAGTTAAAAATTCCACTTAACCTGATAAAGTACTAGGGAGGGTTCCATGAGCTTGCTACACTCATGAAGAGTTTGTAAGATTCCATTCAAAGAATCAATACCAAGACTCAACCAGCATGAACAACTCTATGAAAGAGAACTGGAAAAGAAAAAACAATAACTATTAAGCTTAAACCATCTTCTAAAACAACTTAAACACCTAAAAATATAAAATATAATGTTTTTTACCATCTAAAATGAAAGAAAAAACCTTCACTGATAAGGGAGAAATAGTATAAGCATGTGTCTTATTAAGAAAAAAGAATAAAGTTTACTCTTTATGAAATGAGCAAGTCCCTGGATATTTCATCACAACCATGGAAACAAATTTGATAAAGCTACAAAAACCC
Source organism: Viscum album (assembly GCA_963277665.1). Classification (NCBI taxonomy): domain Eukaryota; kingdom Viridiplantae; phylum Streptophyta; class Magnoliopsida; order Santalales; family Viscaceae; genus Viscum; species Viscum album. Next base: position 889,951,137 of record OY728148.1, on the reverse strand, counting down.
ATGTATTTTGATTAGGTTGGCTTTATAGAATACCTAAATTATTTTAATTACCATTTAATGTTAGGACATACCAACCAAGGGTGATTTTTCTTTAAATAAGTCCTTCAAAAAATAGGGAATTCGGGATAAGTTAAGTTGTGAAAACCATAAGTGAAAGTGAATTAAGTTTATAAAAACTTGTCATAAGAAGAAAGTGAATGGAAAGAAGTCCCAAATAAGGGTATTAATTTTTTTATGATTGTATGACTAGAAAAATGGTTAATAATGTGTACACCATCCTTGAGGCATAAATGAACTAGTTGGTCGGGTCCCCAATTTCTTCTGCAATGATACTACCAACTTCATTGGCATGATAGTCTCCCCAAAAACAAACTTCTAAAAGTTAGTGTAACTAGAATGAAAATAATTATGTATAGGAAAATGAACCAGCATCAATGCCCAAGATGTTCCAAACCTGATCAGATTTCTTGATTTAAATATTAGGAGCATGGGTACTACCTTTTCAAATGGTCCAACATGCATCATCCCACTAATTAGAACCCCCATCATATGGAGAGTTGGTTTACAACTCTATCATTATGATTCACTTGAAAAATAATTTCTCTGATAAAGAATAAGATTCATACAAAACAAATTTCCACTATTTGAATTGAAGAAAAAAGGGAGAGGCCTTTAAGGTCAATGGGGTCATGAAAGACATGGTTGACACCAATCTCAACATCTATTCCATATCCTTAATAAAACCATATATGCTTCCAAAACTCTATGACAAACAATTTAGCGAGATCAATAGGAACACCATCCTACATTTGATTCATACAAAGATCAATCCAATCATATCATATTAAAAGACCGATTGACAAACAAACAACCACCTATTCAATGTCAAAATGTGGTGGTGGTGGTGGTGGTGGAGTGGGGGGGGGGGGTAAATCCAACTCACAAATGATGAAAATATCCCTAAATTATAATTGTAAAAAATTGTTTCCAGTACAAGCAACATTGAATCCCAAGCCTCAAGACAAGGAAAAAATTCAAGGTGGGAAATACAGACCTATGGAACAAAAATATAACATCTTTAAATAGTTTTCCATAATTATATAAAATATCTCAATCTTGGATTCCCTTAATATATTGAAAGATATTTGAGAATCTCTTATAGATGACCTTTTAATCCCTCAAAATTTTGAAGTTGTGGTCACTACCACTGAAGTGTACTATGCAAAGCCTAATTTTGTGTAATGTCATGCAGTCATATCCTTTACGGAACAAGATAAGAAGACTATTATAAAAGGTAACATTAGGACCTTATACATATCTATCAATTTGAACAATGTCAATGTCCATCAAGTTTTGATCGACAATGGCTTTGGGATCAATCTCATACTAGTCTGGACACTTCGACGACTAGGACACAATGAATCTAATTTATCTCCCTCTACTTTGATAATATAGGGGTATGAAAATAGTGGAGATCTGAATCTTATACGAATAAATCTTAGAAGTCAATTTAGGGATCTTGTCTCTAACTCCAAATTTATGATTGTCTGATAAGTGAAAACTTTTAATATCCTGTTAGGAAAACCTTGGTTTCATTAATATGCGGTAGTTCCCTCATCATATCATCAGTGTTTCAAATAATCTATTGAAAAACAAACAAGGAAATTATATGATGGTAAATATCATTTTGAATCCCACAAGTCTTAGTACATAGATGTAGGGTTCTACCAGAGAGAAGAAAAATAACCCATGACTAATATTGTCGCTCAAATCACTACTCCAAAAGGTTTGTAAATGGACCCTGTTAACCCATTTCATGAACTTAGTGAGTATTATGTTCTACCCATTACCATAATTGAGGTTATTGATCCATATTTTGGAAGATGCTAAGTTATACGAATCCCATATGAAAGAACGGAGTACCCGATCAACTTCATGTCAAATTATGGAAAAATAACTACGTTCACGGAGCATGTTCCACTGATATCGGGGGACATAAATGTTTTTACCATGAAAATTAATCTCAATCCAAAAAATATCTACATGAGGGACAATTTGAACAACATTCTGACCACATAGCCAAGGCTATTTTCTCAAATCATCCTCAACCCTCAAGGTAAAAGATTGACATATGGCCTAGGCACAATTGGTCTCATCTTCATGATATCAGTCATTCCTATTGTATCCAAACATATTGAAGAATTATATGACTACAATAATAACAATGATTTCTATAAGGAAATAATTCTTATTTTATCTCCACAATCTAAGGATACCCCTATATCACCGTCTGTGTTAAAAAATATCCCCACTTCATCAGTGGAAAATAAAAATTTCCCTAAGATATTTCCCAAATTCTAGGGTTTTGTAATTTCTTCCACCCCCTGTAATAACAGAAAATAATTATGGCATATCTAGAATGTTTTTAATGATAATTCCCACACATTTACATTTATATAGTATAGAGATACCTCATCATAATTTATAGAGGATGAAGATGAAAGAGAGCATGTATAAAGTACCTTAGACTATAATTCTCATACACCATTACTCTTGGGACTTGAAGAATCCTTCCTATCATTACATAGGAAAAAAATGACACCAAATTATCTCCAAGTCTTGAAATTATCCCTCTATCACCTGATCTTTCTGATATTGAAGTAGAAGAAGAAGAAAAAGATCTCAAATATACCCCTCCAATATTTGAGGAAGGCATCTCTACCACCATTTATGTGCTCATATAGGTGAATCTGGATACATAAGAAGACCAACATACAACTTTAATTAGTTATTCCATGTAACCTGAAAAACAAGAGATATATATCACCTTTTTGAATCATCATCATGATTTATTCTCCTAGAACTATAAAGAAATGCCTGATCTTGAACTAGATATGGCCACTCATTATCTAGGACGACCCAAGGATCATCATGGTTATAAGTAGGAAACTAGGATAATGTATCTGACTCATGATACCAATATTGAAGTCAAACTCAAAAATATTATTAGATATGATTTCATTCTAGAGGTCCAGTACCCAAAATGGATTTGTCCCTACCAAGAAGCATAATAGGAAAATCATGATCTACATTGATTTTAGGGATATTAGCCAGCATTTTCCTAATGATGATTCCCAGTCCCAATCATAATACTTCTAATTGATGTGACTAATGACTACCAGAACCTCTATTTTATAGATGAAAATTTAGTATATAACTAAATTAAAATGTCTCTTAAAGATAAATAAAGCATTGCTTTCAAGGAACCCCAAAGATTTCACTACTATCAAGTGATTACCATTTTCTTGAGGAATGTTGGTACCATATATTAATATATTATGCACTATATTTTTAAACCCTTTTTAGGGAAGACCATGTAATTTCATGTAGAAAACTTAGTGGTTAAATACCAAAAACATTGTGATCATATTGTTGATCATGAGATATTCTTTAACAAGTTATAGAAGCATATCCTGAAAATTAACCCCTTGAAATGTGTTTTTTTGTGTGTTAGATTAGGAAAATTTCTTAGCTTCTTGGTAGGCCATAATGACATTGTAGTTGATCTGGAGAAGACTAGGTTGGTCATTAATATTCCACCTCCTCATAATCTCAAAGAGTTGAGAGGGATTAGAGGATTCCTTACTTAAATTAGGCACTTTATTATGAATCTCATAGGAAAATACTTACCCTTATCCAATATTATAAATAAGGGAGTCACTTATCAAAGGGATGAGTATTGTCAGGAGGAATTTAAAAATCTCAAGAAACACCTCTCGATCCCACCAGTATTAATGCTACCCATAGAGGGGAGACCCCTCATCTTATATGTGGTATCCCTCGATCGATCACACAATGCTCTTCTCACATAAAATAATGACTCAAAGAAATAAAATAGACTTTATTATCTAGGAAAATCCATGATAGATACTGATATATGATATTATGATATAGAAAAAATTGTCTTGCATTAATCTTTTTTTATTCAGAAATTGAGGAAATACCTATAGAATCACAAGTTCTATTTGGTCTCTCACATTGTCCTAATCAAATATATACTTAATAGAATAATGTTAACTAGTTGAATGAAACAATGAGTAGTTATTTTTTAATAGTTTGATATATAATTCATAACACAAAAGGTAGTCAAGGGGAAAGAATTGGTAGAATTTCATAAGACACATCCCATCACAAGAAGCACACCAATGAATACTGAATTACCCAATAAAGTGGTACTCTCCATTCAAGATGATCCTCAGACCTAGGAAATGTACTTTAATAGTGCCTATAAAATCCCAATAGGAAAAATAATAGAGAACCCAAAACTCAATAGGGATGGTCTGAGAATCATCCTCATCTCCCCATCTAAGGCAGTATTTCCCTATTATTTCCTATTATCAGAAGGTTACACCAACAATGAAGTAGAGTACCAAGCACTTATTGTGGGTTTAGAATTATCACTACAGATTCTAGTGGTCTTCCTAAATATCAAGGGAAATTTAGAGTTGGTGATCAAGAATATAAATAGTGAATACACTATTAAGGAATAAGAATTGATTTCCCTATTTTATTATGCAAAAGGGTTGATGGTAAAATTCCAATTTAACCCAACATTTTCTTATGTTTTTCATTCAAAAAACACTAGGGAATATGTATTGTCTAATTAATCCATTGCCCTGGTATATCCAATTCAAGACGAGACTATTATCAAAATTTCACACCATAGGGTAGTATCCCAATTCACTAGTAATGAAAGGGAAGATATCAGTGAGATAAAAATCAACTTTGAAAAAGTTGAGTTAATATCCTTGTAAACTTATACCAATACTAGATGTATACCCCCCATATTTGACTACCAATAAGGTGACACTCTTCCATCAGAGTGAGAAAAGAAAGAATATATCTGACTTTTAGAAATCAATTTATCTCTTTCTAAAAATCCAAATTCTCAGAGAACCCACTATAAATGAGGCTTTTATGGAGTCCTCATATGTGTTGAAGGAGGATAGAATCTCACTATTATGCAAGAAGCCCATGCAGGGACCTGTGGTTCTCATCAGTTAGGATCCAAACTCTCTCATCAAATTAAGAGGCATAGATATTTTTGTCTATTTATGACACATGATTTTATAGAATTCATTAAGAAATTTCATAACTATCAAATACATTCCAACTTCATCTATCAATCTATAGACCAAATATTCATTATTGTTTTCCATCTAGGGAATTGATGTCATGGGGTTATATTCCCTAGCTAAATTCAGGTAGTTTTAGTATATCCTTACTATCAATAATTTCTTATCCAAGTGGGATGAGATTATATCCCTCAAATAGATTTGTAAAAAGGTTAACATCAGCTTTGTGATGACAAACATCATTATTAGATTTGGTTCCCCTCATAAAATATTGACAAACAATGAAATAAATTTATTCTCTATCGAATTGAAAATGATGTATAAAAAATAAAGAATTAAATAAAACCATTCATCATACTATCACAAAGTAAAAAAATATAGATTGAGTCTTTTAGAAAGAATATATCTAATATATTATAGAAGATAAAAAACAAAGATAAAAATTCATGGACTGATAAACTTCTGCATGATTTGTGGGACTATCACACCATGATATTTACTACCAGGAAAGTGACCCCATATTAACTTATATATGAAACAGTGGTAGTATCCCCCATTTTGGTCCAAATACCCCCTATTTTCACTCATATATATATATATCTATCTAAAGATAACCAATACCAAAAATGGATGGATTATTTGGAATAACTCAATGAGAAGAGATTTAACACTTTTCACAACTTGAAATTCCTTAGAACCGAGTTACACAAGATTTCAATAAGAAAGTTTTCCTTCATTTATTACTCCAAGTAGAGATGGTATTGGTTCTCATAACATTAATGATACTAGGAAATAATCCTCTAAATCTTGAACCAAAATGGAAGGGGCCTTATATCATACATAAGTCCTACTCTAATGGAGCTTACTCTTTAGACACCATGGAAGGAGAATGCACTACATCAACCACCAATGCAAGGTTTATCAAGAGATAATTTTCATAATTTTCAGGTTGGTACACTAAGGTCCTTATAATATGAACATAAACTACATAACACAACCATCCTTGCTACATGGTGTTAAACCAAGAAACACAACTCCTATCTGTATGAATTTAAACTACATAGCATATCATCCTCACCATATGATGTTAAACTATATGATATTCATCCTAATCTCATGAGGTAAAACTGCATTACAATGACTTTTACATATGACATTAAACTATATGGTTACCATCATAAATATTATATATTGAACTAAAAAATAAATGTCCTCACCACATGACATTAAACTATGTAACAGCCTCCATATCATGGGCACTAAACCTCATGATATGTGTTGAAAATTACCCTATCATGTAACCTAGTAATGTGCAAGCTATTATCTGATTTCCTCTTATTTATCACACTGATCATGAATAATGTGATCTTAGAGGTATTGATCGATCACCCCATTTAGAACAACTAGAATCAAAATGACCAAATATGAAAGGCAAAATATCCTACCCTACATGATTTTAAACTGCTCATAGAGGCCCCTTCAGCACAACCTAATGTCCCTACATAAGATCCAAATTTATGTAGGAATCCTTAGAACATGATCTTCCTAGGCCCAAAGGATTATAGTGCCCCTATTCCTTGAATATAAGTTGGATCAATGCAATTAATATTTCCCTATAAGAACAATGTATGCCTTAATTCTTGTCCTTACAAGATACATAGTGACACCGAGATTCCCTTACCTTAGTCCCAACCATAAATTTCATCGATGATAAATTCCCTCAACCCTATATAAGAGCCTAATATTTATAGGTAATTATAATAAAATAAATACATGTGGATTTATTTTTTTCCTCACAGGATAGGTACTGATGCTTAGAATCATTGAACTGGGTCTATCCATAGAGATAGAAAATTCTCCCACCCCATCTGGGTGCATGACTAGATCAATCTTAATTCATGATGGGTCTTGTAACTTTTTAAAATACTAAGACAAGTTCCTTTTATTTCATGTGTGAATAAAATCTATACAAAACTATAAACTTGAAAACCCCCTCCTGTGTATGAGCAAGATCTACACTAGAGTCATTAACACATGTTCCCTCACTTACAAACCTATTCTTAGAAAATTATATTACCTTGCATGTGAGTTATATTTTTGATAGGGAAATTTTATACAAGAAATATATATGGCTTGATTACTATCCTCATAGGATACATAGTGATGCTCAGATCCCTTTTCATGGTCCTGAACACAAATTCAAAAAACCCCCCTTTCCCCTGCATATGATTCAGACCATGTAGGGTAATTTTATACAAGAACTATATGTGTCTTGATTTCTGATATATTAGGATATGTAGTGATTACTAGATCCTATATATATGGCCCATATATAAATTTCATCAACTAAAATTCCCTCCTCTCCTACATACATGAGTTTTTAGTGAATATTCATTTACGAACCTATAATGATAAGGGATATAGCATAAAAATACCCCCATCCTAGCATTAAAGATATATCTATAGACCTATGCTACAATATGATACTCCCATTTGCAGATAATGGAATTCGAGTACTTATTTCACAATGTTAAACTGCATAATGCATGCTCCACACTTCATGACTTTAAACTGATCAGAGTGAATTCCTACATGTGGATCAATCTCCCTACATGAGAGCTAGATCCATATAAATATGCCTGATGTAAGGTAGTCCCCTAAACAAATATCAAGATAAAATTCCCCCTTTTTAGCACTATATCATAATATTGGGAGACTCCCAAATAATATAAGGATCATAAATGTCTTGACTCCTCCTATATCAATATACATTTCTGAACCATATGTTGAGGACCCAGTCACAACTCCTCATTCATTTCCATACATTTTAAGGGAATAATAAAAATATAGTCATAGAAAATTCAATCCTAAAATTCCTCCACCATGATTTCTGAATGCTTCATTTTCATGAACCACACTTCATGCTTTAAGAAGATTAGATTTCTACAAACCTCTCTTGTCTATCAATAATAAGAAAATTTACCCCAAAGGACTCTTCCAATTAACTATACATACTATGCCCTCAATATAGCTATATATATGCACCCCTGATATGGCTTTTCAACTAGAGACATATTTACCATGAAGAAGAGAATCCACTAATTTCTGTATGCCTTCATAGAATCACAGCATAACCCTTCATTTAGATATGGTCCATTGTAATCCCTTATGTATCTACTCCACATCATTACTCATGATCCAAGATCCTTAATTTATGATTTATAATGTTATCACTCATTGTTCAAAATGTGTTAGAACATTCTTAGCCTTTGGGCCTTATTTGGGTTATATTCTCATTCCTTAGGTCCATGTATCATGACTATAAATTACATGCACCTACCCATTGAGATAATTTATAGTGAAAATTGGTCCTCCATTTATGTTAATTCAACTTTCCCATTTTCCAAAAAAAGGGTTTTTATCAACCCCATTTAGTCCAAGCACTATGAACTTTACTACGACACCCCCTCTATGGTATTGTGTGGTCTATACACAATGTCATAGTTTTTAGGGTGGAAAAACCCTAATTGAATATTCTTTTCTTCTATAAACCTACTTTATCTCACAAGTGTTCAAATCCCCACAAACCTCTCTTGGGATATAGGTAATGAGTACATTCAACTTTGAAGGAAACCTCTACTTTTCTATACATACTATACCCCCAATATGGATATACATAAGTACCCATGATATATCTTTTCAATTGGAGGAATATTCATCCTGAAGAAGAGAATCATCTTATTTCCACATGCCTTGAAACTATTGCAATAGAACCCATATTTTGAATATATCCTACAGTCATCCCCCATATACATGTCTTATCTCATCACCCCTGATTCAAATTCCCTGGGTTTTGACTTAAACAATCCATAATCCAATTATTCAAGTGGATTTGATACCATCTATGTTATGTATTTGTGTATAAAACTCATTTTATGAGGTGGGAATCTAACATTTCAACCTCAAAATTTTAAATGGTCCTAGTTTTATGACTTTAAATTGTATGAAAAAATGATTCAAACTTCATTACCATAAATTTAATTCCCCCTTCTCTAGTGTAGTATACTTTTACATTGAGATCCCTATTCACATTAAGTTTTTCCTTTCCCTTTCCAGGGGAACTGTCCCACATATTTGGCCAAATATATACAACTGTAAACTCCAACAACCTTTGGTCAAAGTTATATGACATTAAACTTCGATAATATATGGTATACGTATCATGACCTTAGACTGTGTGCACTCGGGTCAAAGTTATATGACCATAAAAATTATCCATATTGGTATGAATTTCATAATAAAACTACCCATATAAAGATAGAAAAATATCACCATGTTAAAAACCTATAAATGGGAATTTTAGAAAAATAGAGTCACTACTTGTTGAACATGCACCTCACATGATTCAGGAAAAATCAAGTATTTTTAGTTTAAAAAGGTATAAGTATTATTAGGTTTTAAACCCATAAAGTGTAGCCTAAGAAAAAGGAAAGTCTTTACATACTAATTCTCCCCCAATATGATACTTAAGAAAAAGTTAGGGTAACAAAATAAAAGTCTTAAATCCTATAGGATTCATAATATGATTTTCATATAATTCTATCCATGCTCACTGGGAAACTTGTCCTAGGAAGAATTTAGAGCATTCAATCTTCCTCTTATCTCTATTTTATTAGTCCAAAAGATCTGTATGAAGTTCATTTAGACAAAACTTTAGGGTACTCAAACCCTTTTAACCAAGGAAATCCACATTCCAAATCCCCCCTTTATGATCCATATTACATTGAGTCTGCTCATTCATTAAAGTTAACTAATTTCAATGTTATAGTGATGGTACTTATGCCTATACCCATCCATGATTCACACCTATGAGTGAATAATCTAATTAAAATGCTTAGGAATTATTCTTGAATTATTTCATTCAAATTCAATGTTCAAATGGATCTAAGTTATATTGGTTTTTCTTTCTAAAATTTCATAAGTTATTCTTAAATGTGAATCAGAAGGAGGGAAATTTATAATCAAGAACAAAATGAGTTTTTATTAATTGATAAAAAATGGTAGGAGAATTTATAAACTGGAGTCTCTCTTTATAACAAAGGGAAGCCAGTAAAAATAGCTAAGATAGGAACTGATCTGCCAGATGTCACAGGTTAGCTAATGATTAGTGATAAGAATCAATTTATTTTTGAAGAAATGTATTCTACAAAACTTTAGATCTAACTAAAGAACACATTAATTATACCCCATAAATTAAATCCTCTTTCCCTCTCATAGAGAACTTAAGCTTATTCATTGTTTCTAATAGTTGGGTCCTCATATTTATCATGAGGGAATAATATTTCATTAATTTCATACTCAAGGAGGAAACCTTCCATTGGATTCCCAATTCCTTATCAATATATTGAGTCAAATATTAGGTCATTTTATCTATAGGTTTGGTCTGATGATTCACACTTTCAAACTCCCAAATATCTTCCTTTTGATTCACTAGATGCTCATGGATAGAAACCATATGATAGTAAATTTAATATAACTATTGATACTCAAATCCACCTATGCTAAGACCTATGAAAAGTTGATAAAGATGGTTGGACTTACTCTTAATCTTGGAAATTGGGGTCCAAATGGCCACTGATTACAAGTTTTTTCATTCCCTTTCATGAGTCGATTGGTTTATGGCAGCAACTCCAGCATCAAGAACAAACTCATCTTTAGGAACTAAAATCTATTCTGGAATGTAATCACTCATTACGTCACTCTAAATTTCTTGAAAAGATGTGATCAGGATGGGTTTTAACACTTTTTTTTCAAGAGTAACTTTCCCAAGATAATTTCATCTAACACTAGTGTCATGAATGTTAGTAGTAACATATACTTACAGAGGTGTTATATGCATACCATGACCCACATGATTAGAAATTATAGGGCCATGTATAGGAGTAAGGTCATTCTTTTCATTTCCCAAGGAACCCATCTTGATGATGTAATCATACTATGATAGTTATTCCTAGGTTTCCCCTTTAATTTGAAATCATGGTTCACATATTCATGGAGTGACTCCAGTTAAATCCATGCTGCAACAAAATTCAATCCATTATTGAGAATAATATAGGGATAGGAAAATTTCATCCTCAAATGGTGTTATGTTAATTAGATAATTTATATTGGTTCATATCAACATTATATAGAATTGATATAGGATCATTGGGTTTTTCTCACCGCATGCCATGAAAAATGATACCTTTTTATCTCCTAAACACACTGGAACCCACACCTAGATGCCATGTAGGTTGAAAAAATTGGAACCCCATTGAACTTTATCATAATAACCCCATGCTAAAGTAAAATATGATATGACCAGGTGATGGTTGATTCATTGATAATATCTATCAATGTTCCAATGGGAGTTCTATAATAAGTGAAATAAAATAAGGAATTTTATTACATAAGGTGATCCAGAGCCCGATTATCCATGATTATGGATTTTATGCCTGAAATATCCAACAATGTAGGACTAAAATAAAGATGAGTATCCAAGGTTGTGTGTATCAGATTATAACCTCCAAGATTCACTACTATCCATCCATAAAAAAGTTTGAATGGTCTTAGGTTTTGTGAGGAGATTCACCACACTGAACTTGACCTAAAACTTGATAGTCTCCCAAAATCTAGAACAAAAATATTCATCAGTATCCCAGATGAAAGTTGAGATTCCATTATTAAAGTGGTTTCTCTTACCTCAGTTTATGCATCTCGAGTAGGTAATTTCCATTCACTAAGAAACATAGCTAGCGGTCTTGCCAACTGAAGATCTAAGCTCGGCTCTGGAAAGATTAGGTAGCCCCAATATGTAACACCCAATCTTGAATTATAGTAAGTAAAAATTTTATATCCATAAAACTATAGTAAAATTCATATTTTAATATTTCATGTCACACAAATTCTAATTTTATAGGATGAAAATTGATTTTGAACTTACTATGTCAAAATAAGACTAAACGAATCTTTGAAATTTTCCCTCAAAAATAAGTTTTTATGAATAATTAAAAATTTAGTATTTAACCAATAATACTTTTATTCATGATAACATTATATAATATTTATAATTAAATATGTATTTATTATCAATTTTATATAATTAAAGACAAGATTATTTGTAGGTAAAAAGGGATTTTTTTTCAGAAAACTGTTTTTAAATGCACAATGTTATTCGATTTTTATTAATTAAAATAATATATAATAACGAATGATTTAAATAACATGTATATATTATATATCTAACTATATGAATTTAAATTCATATAATGATTATTACTATTCATGAAGTTAATGTAACATCATCTTACGCTTTAAAAATGTATTTTCATGAAAAAACATTTTTCATCATGTTTTGTAGGTTTATTTTTAAATTAATTTATACCACTTATAGGATTGTAATTTGATAAAATGGTTTCTATATTTTAAATATTCATTTATAAATTTTTTAATGAGGCCACTTTAATTTTTAGTCATCATAAATAGTAAAAATTGGTTACCGTAGTTAATGTTAAAACGAGTTTACTTGGGGGTTAACTTAAAAGGATAAGGGTTAAAATCAACTAAAAACTTGAATAAATCATATTGGTTGAATTTATTTAGAAATTATCTTATATAATTCTAAATAGACTCAATTTGGATCCAATTTTCTAATAAAGTGACTTAATAATATTTTAAAACTTTGAAAAATTACAAGTGTACCACCTACCTCACTTATAAAAGGGTGCCTCCTCCCCTCACTTATTCAAACCTATTCAGCCATTCATCTTGGAAAGCCATACCAAAATCTCTACCCAAAATTCTTATACATTTTCTATAAGTACTGGTCTTCCCTAATGACCAACCCTAGGGTCCTTAATAGGATATCTAAAGTAGATCTTTCAAAGAATAAGTAATCATCTTAACTGAACACTTTAATTTTTCTTATTATTTTACCACATACAATTGTGTCCTAACTATTAAAATATATCAAAACCAGTATATACCATATAATGATATTATATTATGTTTATTTAATAATATTTATCCATCTCCTTCTCTATCAAATGAGAAACAAAACCATCACTCATGTGTACGACAGACTACCGCTTCACGAACTGATGTAATTTGTTTTCCATCACCACCTCACATGGATGATCATATTGATGTAATTAATGAATATATATTATATTTAAGACTTAATTATTATTCTTAAAATTTAATATATCATCTACTTCCTTACCCTTCCACCCGTTAAAAAAATGATAATATCGCTCGTGCGTACGTGTGGACTACCACCTCTACGAAGCGATGAAATTAATTTTTCATGCCCAATTTTAATAGATGATTATCAATATGTATATAATTAATATTTATAATATTTATATAATTATTAATATTTTTAATATTATATAACCATGATCAAGATGTAAGGACCATAACTTCTAAATCAAAACATACATGAAAAATGAAGCAGTTAATACCCAAAAAAAGATAATAATGAAAGATTATTAACAAAAGGGTGATAAGATATTATAAGTGGATCATATATGATATTATTGATATGTATATGGTTCTGGTATGTAATTATAATAAATATAAATTTATTATATAGATGGTTAAATCATGTTCAACTAAGTGGAAGCACGAGGTAAGTGATTTCGTCTCAATTTCTACTCCATTGAGACATATTTGGTATTATAATCCTATTGTATTTTATGTGATGTATATACTAAATCTTTGATGTATATAAAAATAATATATATTTATTAACGGTAATAAAAGTTTCAATTCAAGTTTATTTTTCAAGGGGTTACAATTTAAAAGTTACCAAAGAGGTAAGAATTTATTTTACAATCTCATTTTTTTGGGATTAATTATATTTTCATTAAATAAATATTATAATATAACATTTATAAAATCCATATATTTTCTTATCACATGAAAATTTAACGATTTTCCATGTTTTAGTTTAACTTTTACTCTCTTTGGAACTTTAATGAAGCAAATAAAACTTTAAAATAAAAGTCAATCTTATTTCTCTTTTTGATCGAGTATATTTTTATTCCACGTCCATATTCTTAAAAATTATTTTTAAAAAGTCCTTTTTATTTATTCAAATTATTTATTAAGGAAATTTTATTTTATACATAACTTTTTACAAGGTTTTAAAGGAATATTTCTAATGTTTTTAGAAAGGGTCATTTTTGACTTTCTTTATAAAAAGTTAAAAGGAATATTTATTTTTAACAATATGACATTAACAAATTTTTCCACCACTATTACCATTTTATGATATTTATATTCTTATATAAATTTACAATGGTTTAAAAATAAAATTATTTAATGAAAATTTATTTTAAATGTTTCACTTCCATTTTCTTCTATTCTCCAAAAGACTTGATTTTACTATAAATCTACTTTTTTGATGAATTGATGGTCATCTCTCATCTCTTAATTGATTTCATGGTCATTGAATTTCAAATGAAACATTAAATTTATTTTGATAATATTTCATTGGATAATAAATTTCTCTTATATATCCATATTCTTTATATCATGGGTATGCTTATTGCCTAAAGTGTATACCATTTCTACATACAGTGTTTTACTATAAAAGTTATTTGATTGAATGGGGAAATATTTGTATTCAACATTATTTACTTAATGCAAACATTTCTTGATAAGGAATATTATTTATGAATTAAATTTATCATTCAATATATAAGGAATGCATTGGACATGTTGTTATAGGTGGGTCCCAATTATAGATAGCCCCTCGATGCATTGTCTGGTATCATGAGACAAACCAGTTGGATAACATTGTTAAATGGGTTTTTGGTGTATACCTATCCATATTTGAAAATATATTGGTACAAGACCTTGATAAAGACATATAACATTATGCATTTCCTTAATTGAGAATTCAGTTATTATAATCCATGAGATTTTTACATTGATATTATCCATGGATGCATTTCTTACTCAAGTTATTTATTAAATGACTTGTGTTTTCAGTTATTTATCTTTCCATATTTATTATTCCTTATTTAATCATGATAACTACCACTGTATGAAATCATTTATAAGTGTTTTAGATCACCCTTATTTTCTTTTTCTTTCCCCAAGATATGGAGAAGGAATATTTGAATGATTTTCAAGATGCATTTTTTTATATCTTATTTCTAATGTAAAATAAGAATAAGGTATGTATTTGGTTCTTCAAGACTATTAAACCAATTGACCTATAGCGATGTGATTCCTTATATCAGTGAAAATTTAATAAAATAGACACCGACTCTAGGTTATTGAAATTGGGGTTATTATAGTTGGTATCAGATAAAGTTTAGTAGAAACTTTAGGAACTATATTTAGGAAAAAAATATTTAAAGTACATAAACCTATGAAAAACTTTGAGGATAATTTGAAGTATATTATAATATCAAAAAGTCTTGGTAAAGTATATATTGTATAGTTTTCTTTGCAAATACATCTTTGTTGGGATACTAGCAAGTGGATGCAGTTGTTGCACATATGCACCTAGGGGTAACAACACCGAATAAGATGGATTGAGTATTAATTCGATTATTATAGGTGCATGATGAGTTGAACTAATACTTTACAACTAGATAAAAACTATTAGGGGATATTATTTGGTTAATACACATTCACTTTATAAACTATTATGAAATATTTTATTTTTTTTAAGATTTGAGGATATTCCCAAAGAATTTTTTTTAATGATTTTGATATTATCTATGTATAAATTTTCAATTGATGTTAATAGTTACACCAATTATATATTTTAATTTAATACTCATAATTTTATGATCTAATTAAGTATATTAAACTATTTATAAATGGTTCTTGAATGACGTAATGGTATTAATACTTTTGGCTAATGTAGATATTGCTATGCTGAGTAAGATAATAAAAGCGACACTAGAGCTAAGAAGTTCATTGCCATATTAGGGTAGATGACCAAAGTTATGACTAATAAACTTTCCTATATGGATAAACATGATGTTTCACATCATTATAGAACTATATCAGATCATATCATGTGAAAAAATCCTCTATATTTTAGTGGAATTACTAATCCAGTAGTAGTTGATCGATAGATTAAGTCTATTGGAAAGATATTTCTGTCCTTGGGATACAATGAAATAGAAAATGTTATACTGGTAGTGTATTTTCTTAAATGAGATTTCGGTCAAAGGTGGTCATTTATCTAGAATAATAGAAAGAAAGAAGAAATAGATTATATGGAATGGAGAGATTTTAAAGTAACATTCTTCAATAAATATTTACCTCTCAATGAATGAACTAAAATGAAGATAAAGTTCATTAACTTAAAGAAAAATGAATAATAGAGTGTTTTAGAGTATGAGGATACCTTTAAAATACTATACATGTATTCTAAAAATTATACATGTAATCCAAAAAGAAATTTTGACCATTTCTTTGAAGGGTTTAATCCAAGCCTTTAAAAGGAACTGACTACTCAAACATTTTCATCATTTGATGAAATAGTATTATGTTCTATAAAAAAGAGAAATAATTTTCTAGATCTTATATATTTAAATGAAATCAAGATAAAAAGAGTCATATTGAGTACCAATAAAAAGGGAGCACGTCAAATAAGAAAAAGGTAATGAATCAATTTTCATCATGTAAAAATTGTAGAAAGAAACATCCTAGAAAATGCTTAAGGGCATGAGAGTTTGTTAAAAGTGTAGAGATAAGGGTCATATGGATAATGAATTTAAATTAAATAAAGAAGTTACTATTATTTAGTGATTCATCTATAGAGAAATGAGGAATTATTCAAATCAATGTCCCATGCGTTAAGGGAACATACCACATATGAGGGAAAGGGGAGAATACCAAGCTTATATGATCACTACCATTGAGGTTGAAGTTCCTAAAGATATAGTGGCATGAAATTTAATAATAGCCTCAAATTTAGATAATGATTTATTTTATTATTTATCTTCACACTCTTTTATATCTTCTATCTTTTCTAAAAAAATAGATATTTCCCTATCACATTAAGAAGAGAGTTGTTAGTCAAGACTCATAGTAGAAATATCACCATAACAAAGATGTGTCAGCTAGTTCCCATTATGACACATAAACCTACCCTATTTCTAGAATTTATTATTATACCTATAATTGACTTTTATATAATCCTTGGTATGGATTGGTTTTCAATTTATAATGAAAAAATTATTTCTAAGAAAAAAAATACAATTCATGATGAAGATATGAAATTACTTATCTTTAGAGGGTATAATTCATCATCTAGGTCATTTTTAGGTCCACCTTCAGTGGCTATTCTAAATGTGATTCTTGTAGAAGAGTAGATACAATATATGGATGGGAAAGGTAATTTTCAAATTGAGGATGTACTTATTATACATGAATAAATTGATTTATTTACTTAGGAATTACTTGGACATCCACTAGAGCATGAAGTTGAGTTTTCTATTAATTTAATCCCTGATGTGAGACCTATATCAAAGAATCCCTATATAATGTCCACTTTGGAATTAGTGGAGTTTAATAAACAACTACAAGATTTTGGTGATAAGGGTTTTATAAACTCTAGTGTTTTAACTTGTGGAGCCCCTATTCTTTTATTTAAGAAGAAATATTGGTCTATGAGGTTGTTCACTGATTATAGGAAAATAAATTCTATTACTATAAATAACATGTATCCACTACCTCACATTGATTACTTTTTCTATCAACTTCAAGGAGTTTTAATATTTTTCAAAGATTCAAATTCATTCCGGGTATCATCAATTGTGAGTAAATATGGAATATATTACAAATACAACATTTTTAATGAGGTATAAACATTATTAGTTTATAGAAATTCCCTTTAGATTGACTAATTAATCCTATTTTTTTATGGATCTGATGAATAATGTATTCAAGTATTATCTTGATAATTTTTTTTAGTATTTATTGATTATATATTGGTGTACTCTAAAATCTACAAGGATCATAAGAATCACTTGTGTATTATTATTGTGACTCTTAGAGGAAAAGTGTTATATGGGAAATTTTGCAAGTGTGAATTATGGATTTAGAGAGTTTCTTTTCTTGGCCATATTGTCTCTAAGGATGAAATCTAAGTTGATATTCCAAAGACAACATAAGTTAAAAAATGGCCTACACTGATGAACATAACCAAAGTAAATATTTTCATTAGATTAGAAAGTTAATATCAATGATTTGTTATTAATTTTTTCTAATCATCTAACCTGATAACCAAGATTAAACATAAAGGAGTTAAGTGTATATAAATAAAGGTATGTGAAGAATGTTTTGAAGAATTGAATAAGATATTAGTTAATGATATGATATTGACTCTACCATCAAGAAAGGATATATTTATGATATATAATGATGTATTAAAGGGACTAGGCTATGTCTTTATGCATATGATAACATTATTTCCCATTCATAATGGTATTTAAAAACACATGAATAGAACTATCCAACCAATGATCTTGAGTTTAAAACCATAATATTTTCTTTGATGATATGGAGACATTATCTATATGAAAAAAATATAAGATATACATAGATCATAAGAGTCTAAAATACATATTTTCATAGGAATAGATCAACATGAGGCAAAGGCGATGACTTGAGAAACTCAAGTATTATGATTACTTTATACACTACCACCCAGATAAGGTAAATAAGGTAGTAGATGCATTGAGTTGGAAAGATCATAGAGTCTTAACCAAAATGAGGATTAATAAGGATATTATGTTCATGGATTTAGTAAAAATGTATATGAGAATTATTATTACTAATTATTAAAATGATTTCCAAACCATATTCATTATAAAAGTTCTTAGACTAATGATGAAAATTTTCATGATAAAATTAAAGCCATAAATGATGGGAAATTAGAAGAATTCATTTATGAAGATAATGTTTTGAAATTTGAAAATATTTTATGTGTTACAACTATACTTGTGTTGAAAAGGGAATTATTAGATGATTATTATAGCTTGAATTTATCTATACACTATAGTAGCACCAAGATGTATAGGGGATTTAAAGAACATTTTTGGTGTGATAATATGAAGCAGGAAAATGCTGATTATGTATCAAGATGCTTGATTTTTAAATAGGTTAAGGTTGTGAGACAACATCCTAGAGGATTCATGAAACCTATAATTATTTATATTTGGAAATGTGATGAAATTACCATGGACTTTGTCATCATATTAGCAAATAATCCTAGAAATAATGATACCATATGGATTATTTTTGATCACCTTAACAAATCTATTCATTTTATCATTATAAGAGAAGATAAAACTCTTGATATCATTGAAAAATATATATTAATGAAGTTTTAATACTTCATAGTACACTAATTTTGATTTCATCTAATCACGATCCATGATTTACATCAAAATTTTAGAAAAGTCTTTATAAGTCTCTTGATACCGAGATTCATTTAAGCACCACTTATCATCATCACATTAATGGATAGTATAAAAGGACTATTAAAACTCACAATACATGTTGAATTCATGATAACTTGACTTTCATGGCATGGGGGATCGATATTTACCTTTGGTGGAGTTTTCTAATAACAATAGATTTTATTAAAGTACTCAAAATGTGTCATATGAAGCATTATATAGCAAGAGATATTGTACTCTAACTTGTTGGGATTAAATCGAAAAAAGGAAACTTATAGGCCCAAAGATTTTTGAGGAGACAAAAATAAAGGAATATACTATTAGAACCCATATTAAAGAAACCAAAATCAGGAAAAATAGATATACTGATAACCAAATGAAAGATTTGTAATTTCAAGTGGCAGATCACATTTTCTTAAAAGTATCTCCATAGAAGGGTAATATAAGGTTCAATAAGAAAGGAAAATTACACCTTAGGTAAATTAGAAATTTTGAAATTCTAAAAATAATTGGAAATATGTATTACCATTTGGGAATTCCATTGAGCCTATCTAAAGTACATGAAGTGTTCCATATCTCATTATTAAAAAGTATATTCCTGACCCAATGCATGTGCTCACCTATGAAGAAATATAATTGGAACCTGATCTATCTTACTATGAAGAAATTATATAGATTAATGATAGTAGAGAAAAAGTATAAAATAATCATATGAATCAACTGGTAAAGTTACTTTGGAGAAATCATAAAATAGAGTAAGCAACATGGGTACCTGATAATGTTCGGAATAAGAACCACCCTCATATTATTAGAAAGTAATATCCATAAACATTCCATGGATGAAATTTTTACAGGAGATAAGAATATAAAACCCAAGATTAAATTATAGAAAGTGAAAATTTTATTTTTATAAAAATATATTACAATGAATATTTTAATATTTTATATTGATTTTTTTTAATTTAATAGGATGAATATCAATTTTAAAATTACTTTATCAAAATAATCCCAGAATGATTTTTTAAAAATTTACCTTAGAAAAAAGTTTTTATGAATAATTAAAAATGTAGTATTTAAATAATAATAATTTTATTTATAATTATGTGTTATAATATATACAATTAACCATGTATTCATTATCAATTTTATATAAATAAAGACAATATTATTTGGAGGTAAACATAGTTATATTTCAGAAAACTGTTTTTAAGTGCATAAAGTTTTTCCATATTAATTAAATAAAATAATAGAAAATAATGAACAATTTAAATGAAATTTATAGATTATATATCTAATTATATGATTTTAAATTCATATAATTATGATTATTATTCATAGATTTAATGAAATATCATCTTATTCTTAAAAAATGATTTTTATGAAAAACTATTTTTGTCACGTTTTGTAGGTTTATTTTTAAATTAATTTCTTCCACTTATAGGAATGGAATTTAATAAATTTTTTTCCATATTTGGAATCATAATTTAATTTTTTTTGTTAGGTTACTTTCATTTTTGGTCATTATGATAAGTAAAAATGGTAAAAATTGGTTACAACAATTATGGTTAAAACGAGTTTACCGGGTATCAATCTAAAAAGATAAGGGTAAAAATGACCTAAAAAGTTATCTAAATCCTATTAGTTGAATTTATTTAGATCCTATATTATATAAAATTCTAAATATAATCATATTTTATCCCCTTTTCAATAAAGTGACTTGATAATATTTTAAATCTTTGAAAAATTACAATTGTTTCACCCGCCTCACTTATAAAAGGGCACCTCTTACCCTCTCGTATTTACACCTCTTGATCCAATTATTTAGAAAAAACCCTACACAAATATCTCCCCAAAATAATTATACATGTTATAGTGTTTATGTTTTTCCCAAAATACTAATCATAGGGTCCTTAAGAGGATATGTAAAGGAACTCTTTCAAAGAATAGGTAATCCTCTCAATCAAACACTTCCATTTTTTCTTCTTCTTTTACCACATTCAATTATTTCCTAACTATTATAGTATAATAAAACTATAATCTATAATATAATTAGATTTTATTATACTGATTAAATAATATTTATCTAACTAATTTTCCATCAAATTGGAAACAAAACCATCACTCGTGTGTACGACATACTACCGTCTCACAAACCGATGTAATTTTTTTTCCATCACCACCTCACATGGTTGGTCATGATGATAGAAATAATGAGAATATATGATACTTATGACATAATTATTATTATATAAATGTAATATATCTTCTACATCCTAACACTTATACCCTTAAAAAAATGACAACATCTCTTGTGCGTATGTGTGGACTACCACCTCCACGAAGCGATGTGATTCATTTTTAATGATTTTTTTTAAAATGATTATAAATATTTATAAAATGAATATTTATTATGTTTATATAATGACTAAAATTTTATATATTATATAAAAATGATTAATATACAAGGACCACAACTGTTGAATCAAAACATACATGAAAAATGAAGCAGTTAACACCCGAAACAATGATAATAACGATAAAAGACTATTAAAAAACGATTAATAATATGTTATAAGTGGATAATATGTGATATTATAAATATTTATATGGTTTTTATGTAATTATAATAATTCTAAATTTATTATACAGTATATTAAAGCATTCCCAACTACATGAAATCTTAAGGTAAAAGATTTCATCTCAATGTCCACTCCATTAAGACATATTTGGTATTATGAACCTATTTTATTTTATATGGTATATATAATACTAATTTGATGTATATAAAATGAATCTATATTTATTCATGGTAATTAAATTTTCAATTCAAGTATACTCTTTCAAGGGGTTATAATTTAAAAGTTACATAAGTGGTAAAAATTTATTTTACAATCGTATTTTTTGGGATTTCTTATATTTTTGTTAAAGGAATATTATAATATATCCTTCATAAAATCCATATATTCTATTAAAATATGTATATTTATTGAGTTTCCATGTTTTATTCCAACTTTTACTCTCTTTGAAACTTGAATAAAGTGAATAGATGTTTAAAATAAAAGCCAATCTTATATCTCTTTTTTATCAGATATATTTTTCTTCCATGTCCATATTTTGAAAAATTGTTTTTAAAAAAGTAATTTTTCTTTACTCAAACGTTTTATTAAGGATATTTTATGTTATCCTTTAATTTTTACAAGGTTTATAGGAATATTTATAATATTTTCTGAAATGTCCATTTTTGACTTTCTTTACAAAAAGTCAAAATTAATGTTTCTTTTTAATGTATACGAAATTAACATATTTTCACACCATAATAATATTTTTATGATATTTAGATTATTCTAAAATTTTCAAATAGTTTAAAAATAAAATTATTTAATGAAAATTTATTTTAAATATTTCTCTTCCATTTTCTTCTATTCTCTAAAAGACTTTACTTTACTACAAAATATACTTTTTTGATGAATTAATGGTTATCTATTATCTCTTGATTGATTTTGTGGTCATTAAATTTCTCATGAAACATTCAATTTATTATGATCATATTTCACTGGATAATAAATTTCTATTCCATATATATATTCTTTGTATCATGAATATTCTTTTTACTTAAACCATATACCATTTATACATATGGGGTTTTACTATAAATGTTATTTGATTGATAGGGGAAATAATGATATTCTATATTCTTTACTCAATACATATATTTGTAATAATGAATATCATTTATTAATTAAAATCATCACTCAATATATGAGGAATTAATTTGACATGTAGTTATGGGTGGGGCTTGGCTATAGATAGACCTTTGATTTATCGATAGGTGTCATGAGGTAAAACAGTTGGATAGCCTTATTAAATGGGTTTTTGGTGTATACATACCCATATTTGAAAATATTTTGGAATAAGGACTTGATTAATACATTATAAATTTTATATTCCCTTCACTGAGAATTTATTTATTATTTTTCAAGAGTTTTTTAGATTAATTTTATCGATGGATGTATTTCATGAAAAAGTTATTGTTTAAATGGAATACATTTTTAGTTATTTACCTCATCATATTAATTATGACTTATTTACTCATGATAGTTTCCATTGTATGCAACCATTACTGAATATTTGAGATCATACTTCTTTTTTTTATTTCCCCAAGATACAAAGAAAGAATCTTTGAATGTGATTTAAGGATGCATAATATTTAATTTTGTTATGTTTTATATTCTATTTCCAATGTAAAATGGGAATTATGTGTGTATTTGGATCTTCAAGACTACTAAATTGATAAGTATTTAGTGATGTGATCCCTTATATCTTATACCATTGTAATAAAGTTGACATCAACTCTGGGTTACTATTTTTGGCGTTGTTACACAAGTTGTATACTGACCATCATCATGGATGGACTAGTAAGTATTTCAAGACCCGTTAACTTTATAGGTGGGACAGGTCTTTGGCCTTTTCACTCCAGGTATCAATTCATAGGAAAGAATGAACATTTTTATCCATTTACTAAAAGTAACATTAATAGAGGGATGAATTTACTTCTTTAACTCCCTCTCAATCAACTCTAACAAGTTCATTGAAAGCATAAGAGTTCTCTTAACATCTTCTCAAATATTGAGAGGAGGAAGGAATTCATCATACATATCCCCCAGGGTTGGGATTCCCTAGATCTCATGAGTATATCAAAGACTATTACCAATCTCATTGTGCAGTATATAAAATGTGTTGGTCTCAGAACACAATTGACTAACAAGATCAGGGATGAGGTCTATATGATGGTAGATAGAAAATTATGAATTTAAAAAAACCTCATAAATTCCAATGACTAACATGAAATCCTCTTATGTGATACAAATTTGGTTCACCAAATAAGGCCATGCCTACTCATCAGAGAAGTTCCATCTATGATGAATGTCCCATTGAAGTCTATATCCTCTCACTTGACTATACATAGAGGATTGATTAATCATTGAATATGACTTGAATTCATCATTTGTAGATTCTTGAGTATGAACTAAATGATATGAAATTTCACTACTGGATTCATAGATGATATTATATTCAAGAGAAATATTTACTATGGTAGTACCCGAGTCGATAGAATTTGAATGTTAGAGAGGTCCCCTTTAGGAAGTAGAGTATCTATAGGAAGGCTGAACCCACACAAGGGAAGTCTATTTAATAGAGTATAGTAGAGAAGTCTTATTATATTTTTAGGGTTTGAGGTGATTATGTTCGATGATTTGGGATTAGAATATGCAATAATTTTCTTAATGAGAGTATCATCCTTGTCATATGAAACTAAGATCACATTATTAGTCATCAGAGTTTTCTAATAAATGCATGATGGTTAATTAAAAATGAATTATAGATATAAGGTGAAGTACTTGAGTGAAGAAGATCATAGACACAAACCCATGGGAAGAAATTTGGATAAGTCCAAATTGGATCACCCAAGTAGTTCACCCACCACTGGGTATAGATTTGGATAAGCCCAAATTTTCTCACCCAAGTAGTTTTCCCAATGATTGGAAAAAATTGGCTAAGCCCAAATTAACTTTCTCAAGTATTTTTCCCAAAAAAATCTCTAGAATTGACAACTTTGATAAAGTTATTAGCTAAAGTCCCTCAACCTAGTCTCTTACTTAAAGTGGGACCTCATATAATATCTTCACTAAACCTCTAAGCCTAACATTAAATCACTAAATGTAGTAAGGAAACCAAAAGAACCATGATCTAGAATACAAGTATAGGGTACCTAAACATTGAAAAGTAAATTCCTTTGAGAAAAGGTACAAATTGAGGGGGGGGGGGATTCCCCATATACACTATTTATAGGTATTGAGTATTTATGTGCAATGAAAATGAATGACATTCATGTAAAAAACATTCATGGATAGTTTTCATGTAACACTATCATGATCTATCCAAGTCTTAAGCTAAAAAACATCCTATTTTAGATATTAATTCATTCTAGTGTCACTTTAACCTTAGTATTAAAACCTCCATGTTCCAATCAGATCCAATCTTGGGGGGGGGATTTTTAGCACTCCCCTTTCATGAAAAGGACAAAGTTATTGTAGGAATACCTCAAAAACATAGAGGAACATGCATATGGAAAGTTGATGTAATCTTACCTAAAACTCTTTAAGTGTGCCTAATTTGAACTTGTGTGTGAAACTTACATGACCAAGTACCTCACAAAATTTTTACATGTTTTTCATTTCACTCTCCTAGAAAGTTTTGAATGATAAAAAACAAACATTTGTATTTTTAATGGTTTTACTTCATGAATTCCATCAGTTCTATTTTAGATGGTTTATCATGGATATTCTAGACCAATTTAAGGTTTCAAAAGGATCACAATCAACATTTTTGGTGGTTTAAACCAGAAGAAATCACTGGCTTCTTAGTTCTACCTAGACAGAATAAAAAAATATACCCATTGTAGTGGGTTCCGCTCACCTTAATTCACCTCCAAACAACTTTATTTGACCATCAGAGGCTATATAAACCTATTAGACCCCCAGAGGATATAAATTGAAACCCAAGGGTACTTGTAAGGATATATTTACCTGTATAATTATTCTTGAGATCACTGTGTTTTATTTTTTTATTCTCAAGTTATATTACTCTCTTGTCTCTATTTCACCCATTATTTTATTTCTATAATTTTGTTATGAGATAGAGACTATGCTTCATTGAGCTTGTATATAATAAGTATCTTTTTTTTTTCTATTTTTGGTTCTTTATTGTCATTACAACAATAATTAATTTTTTCTTGCTTAGCCTTAAAGCAAGGAGAGATTGGGTTCCTAGCCATAACTATCAAAAGGCTATTTGTGTTTGGGTTTTATTGGTACAACCAGTAAAAAATAAGGTTCTTAGTTTTTGTAACATGATTATTTCTACAACCTCAAAAAAGAAATGTTTGATTTTCTTGCTAAAATTATTAAAAATCATGGTTTAAACTAAATCATCTCAAGGTTACTTGAGGGGAGGAGACATAGGGATACCTTAGGAGATTATTTCCAAACTCCTTTATCAATTTTTCCTTGTCTTTATTTTTATTTTCACTACACTATATTATATATTAAATTAATTTTTCTCACATTTCTCTTACTTTTAATTAAAACTCATTTTCACTTCAATTATTTTAATTCCATTAAAATATGTTTTAGATTATATTTTATAGAAAATAAATTCACCCATTCTTTCCATACTTACTTGAACAAACAATTGGTATTAGACCCAAAATTTTTTATTTTAAAAAAACCTTAATCAGTTAAAGGAACAATCATCTAAGGATGACCCCGAACTCGAATACCCAAAGTTCCCCTGGGGGTTATTCTATGGGAAGAGCTCTATTTTTTGATGTTTCAGACTATGATTATTAAAAAAATCATATTTCCAATTTTTTTATAATTATAGGATATCCAATTTGAAGAATTTTAATGCATGGATATACCCCCACCAACGAATTAGAAGATAAATGGACACCCGATGATATAGTGACATCAAAGCTTGATGGAAAGGAAATGATTAACCTGAATTACAGGTTAGATATAAATGAATTTAATATAGTTTAAATATTTAAAACCTCTTATGATATTTGAAAATTATTATAGGTTACCCATGATTGTACCAACAAAGTAAAAGATACTAGGCTTGATATGCACCAATAAGATTTTGAAAGTTTTAGTATGTATCCTAATAAGTCTATAACTAAAATGTTTACCTCTTTTAC
This sequence comes from Viscum album, assembly GCA_963277665.1. Lineage (NCBI taxonomy): Eukaryota > Viridiplantae > Streptophyta > Magnoliopsida > Santalales > Viscaceae > Viscum > Viscum album. Next base: position 889,923,769 of record OY728148.1, on the reverse strand, counting down.
TGATATTTGTAATGGAAGTAAGTATTTAGGTGTTTAGATTTTAATAGATATTTTTTTGAAGAAAATATTTTGGGTATTTCCTAGTTATTGGGAACCCAAAGTGATAATAATACAAGAAGATAAGGATGTCAAAAACATGCTGGTTAAATAAATCATAGAGTCACTCATGATCTATGAGATTAAAATGAAAGGATAAGTGTATAAGGGTGATAAAGAGTTCAAGGAGAATAATACCATTGCTTTAAAATCCCACAATGATAAATATTCTATAATTAAAGAAGAAATTGCACATATTTCCAAGAAGATCAACAAATTATTCAAAAATAAGAAGGCTTACAACCGTGAAAAGAAGGAGAAGCAACCAAAACCTGAGGTAAGATGCTATAAATTTAACAAAAAGTATCACATAAAACTAAAGTGTCCCAATATCAAGAATAAGTCAAAGAATTAAAATAAAAATTCCTTTATTCTATTGACATGGAGTTCTAGTGACAATTACCTCTCTTCATTGTACTCAAGAGATGGAAGCCCCAAGTTCCTTATAGATTTCATTGATGTAAGGAACGAGGTAAATTCTTCTACTTATTATTTCTCTTCTATCCACCTAAATTATAAATATTTAAGATGTTAAAGGGATCAAATTCAAGAATTATTTTGTAAACTTACCTCAAAGTACAAATATATTAAAAATATTTATAATCTAGTTGTTAAGGACAAAGATTCTCTTTTTAAATAAAATGATAATTTAAAAGAGGAAAGTGAGAAGACTAAATATTTTCTTTAAAAAATGATGAACATAAAAATATAATATTTAAATTATTGTTGAAATAAAATGATGATTTGAAAAAGGAACTAGATAAATATAAAGGTAAAAGAGTTAGTCTAAAGGACCAACCCAATGTTGTGAAATTGGAAAACAATATAAAGGGGATAAAAAATGACCTTTTAAAATTTAATCTAGGAGTGAAAAGGTTGAATTTGATTTTGGTTTCCTAATGGAAAGGTAATTTTACCAATGATATTGAGTTTTATGATAATTCTATCACTTCAAAAAATTACACTATTTTTTAAAAGGATTATCTCAATATAAATTTTACAATTATTTCCATAAAACCGGGCATCTAATTTATAAATGTTATTGCAAAAATGTTAGGTATGGAATACGTAAATAAATTAATAATTATTCAAAAATTTATTCTTGAAAAAAAAATTTAAATAAATTTTGGGTTTCAAAATCTTTATTGACTAATGTTTTTGGACCCAAATTTTGGGTAACAAAATATTTATTCTCTTAAGTTATCTTATAGAAAAAATAACTTAAAATAAATTCCTGAGGAACTGTAGGTTTCCAGAATAGTGTAAGTGCATGGTGGGTGATGAGATAATTAAAATTTCTTTAAATTTCAATTGCTCGGAACCCCAATAGAGTATTTTTCACATTAATTTTATAATTAATTTATTTAGATTAGAAGAAATTAATTAACTCGTCTTAGTTTTCTTTCTTCATATTCAAATTTGATCATCCAAAAAGACACTTTTTGATTTCCTTCATTATGTTTATAAGGATCCAAGGGAATAATCCCTCTAGTGGTTATCCATACATGATCCTAATGATCTCTGAACAATACTTCTTGATCTTCGGGTTCCAGTGTGACGAATCAAATTTCTTGTGTTATTAATTATTGATTGCTCATTATTTAGTATTTAAGAAATATATCTTGTGTTCTCATTCTTGACCGGGATAGATATGGAGGAGTTGAAAGAGAATTAATTATGTGCAACAATTATCTCTTTTTTGATTACCTATACAATATCCATAACAGGCTATTTATAGAGGTAGGGTTTAGGTTAAAATATTTTTTAATTGCATGTTAGAACTTTAAAAAATATTAAAACCTTTAATAAACCCCATGTGTAACGCCCCGACCCCAGTTACCCAGAGTCGGTGCATTATTACATAACATTGGCATGATCACAAGAAAGATCAAATCTCGAAAGACCGATTGGTTTAGTAGCCTTGGAAACACTAGATATATTCATAAGTTTTACATTACATCATAAAATGAAAAACTACTACAACAACATAATGTTTCCACAATCCACACTATTAACCCCTCATAAAATCCCTACAGGTCATTCATAACTTACTTCTTCACATCCTGGGAAAAATAAAACATAGAAAAGGGGTGAGCTCAAATGCCCAGTAAGGATAACAATATAGCGGAAACTTTCATAAATAAGAATAAACATTTAAGGCATTGCATTACTAAAACAAAAGCCTTTTAAATATGAACTTTCAACATGGTATGGCATAAATAAAATGAAATAATGCCATTTACTTATTCACATGGATATTCTACTAATCGAATAATCACATGCAAAAATCAATAACCACTTTCATAATGTTGGAATGCATAATGCCAGACTATCATAACCACATAGCCAAGGCCTTGTTCCAAGACTACAAATAAGATTTTGTCAAGGCCTTGTGCCAAGACACTAGTTTGTCTCATGAGACCTACCGATGCATCGAGGAGCTATAGCGGGCTCCACCCATCACATATTAAGTCCAATGCATTCCCATATGAAAAGGTTTAAACATAACATAAACATTCATATTAAAAATAACATATGAAATGTCAATACTTTCACCATAAACTATGAATGGTATAAAAATAGCACATCCACAGTCAAACATATCACAAAACCTTCAATACAATATAGAAGTTTTGTATCATAATAAATCAACTTCAAATAATCTTAAAATCCATCAAAGGATGTTGACATAGATGAAATCAAAATTCTTTTAAAAGAAATATCTCCTTTTATTTTGAAATCATTTAAGATCCATATAAAATAAAACATTTTCTTTGAAAATATTCTTATAAGCTTGTAAGGGAATCTTTGAATATTTTATAACGGCGGAAAATAGCTGCACCCGCCGTATAAGTTAAAAAAAACATTCTTATCTTAATTCTGTCGAAAAGGTTAAAAAGCACCTTGTTTGGAAAACGACGGAAAGATTCCCTTATAAACCTCTTATAAAAAGTCAAACAAGGGTATAAATGACTTTAACCCATATTCTTTTAAATATTAAAAATGTTTTGAAATACATTTTGAAGAAACATGGATGTGGATGATAACGAGATCCCAGTAGATTATTACGTATAAACAACCTCGGATAATGAAGAGATTGTGAAATAACCCTTACCTTGTACTTTTCCTTGGTTGGGGTAGGTTAACCTCCTATATAATGGTGAAATAGTTGTTATTAAATTATACAAGAATCATATATAATAATATGATATCATATATGATCTTTTAACATTGATTTGTTAATAATATCTTAGAATTATCGTCGTTTCGGGAGTTAACTTACTCATTTTCTTTTATATGTTTTGTTACATAAGCCATGGTTGTTGTATCTTATTCATATCCAGAATGATATCTAGTCCTTAAACATAATTTTTAAATCATCAAATGATAATTATACTTGAATGGATACGATGGAGAATGAATCTCATCGCGTTCGTGGAGACGGTAGTCCGTACGTACGCACGAGCGACAATATCATTCTTTTGATATTAAAATAATATATAAATGGATGGTATATCATATATACAGAATCATTAACATGTTATATTTATTATTTACATGAGTTACACATCATTATTATACCCATCCAAATAATATTATATTGAATAACAATTACACCACGACGTGGAGACGGTAGTCCGTACGTACGCACGTATGGTGACATGTTATTCAAAGGGTGGATAGAATACTGAATATGGTTGTACCATATTTATAATAACATCACAGTATATGTGAGATACTGGAGTTATTATTTTAGAATGGTAAGAACAAAGGAAGAAGAAGTGGAAGAAGAAATGAACTTGGAGAAGGGTGGTGAAATCATTACCTCTTTTTCGGGTTCTTCCTTTTGATTTGATCAAAAGGGCTCCTTAGGTTGGCTTTCTGATCAAACTAAGGCCTCTAGGTTGTAGTGAGGGATGTTGGGAGAGTATTTGGGCAGAGTTTGGCCGAACCAAAAGGCTTTGAAGGTGTGAAGAAATGAGAAGGAGGAGTGCCCTTTTATAAGAGGGGTGAGGGGCACCTTTGGAAAAGCTAGAAATATTAATTTATAATAAATTCATATTCGGTTTCTAATGGCTCCAAAGCTTATTATTAAAAGGTTAAGGTGGGGATAGGTCAAAAACCACTCAACCAATAGAATTTAGACAGGTTTGGGTACTTATATTAACCTTATCTTTAAGTATTAACTCTAAGTTAATTAGTTTCACTTTTACAATGTCTCTTTGTATTTTTATATAATATGGTTAATAAACTTACTATATACATCCAAGAGACCCCCAAGTGGTACATTAATGATGAACATATCATGATATAAGTCTCTTGGCCGAACCTTAGATTTTTAGGAATTTAATATCAATTAATAATATAATATTTGTTTTAAGAACTCTTTTATGTCAATTTTGACACTATTCAATAGTTGATTTTTGTGAAACTCATAACAGATTGATTACTTCAAACAAAGTCAATTAAATCAATCTTAATATATCATATTATCCTAGAAAATTATTTTAATTCATTAAAAGTTTCATATTATATTTATTTGGGTATTTATAATATCAATTATTTTAATTTTTCACTATTATAGTAATTACTGCATCATCATTGTGTCATAAATAAAATAAATTATTTAATGTCTAAAAATTATAAATAAAATATCATTATGTAGAAAATCTTTTTATCTTTCTAATTAATATTTATAATCGAAAATCCAACATGTATAACCCTATGTAAAAATTGTTCTTCTAAAAGATATATGCTTGTGTCATTTTTGTATTCATTTTAACTTAATTAAAATAAAGTGTCATTATCACTTACAAGTGGATCCATGGGGTCCCAAAATAGACCCAAAGATTCCCATGGTCGACCATGTATCAACCAATAGGGTTAAGACACGTTTTAGGGTAATTTAGTATTATTATAATATTATTTTTTAACCCTTATTTACCGGATTTACCCTTAACCATGGTAAATAAAATATTTACCGCAGTAATTATTCAAAATGTCTAAAAATAAAAGTTACCTATTTACACAATTTGAACATCCTGATTCCAAATATGGAATCCATTTTTCTAAATTCAAAACACAGAAGTGGCAGAAATTAATTTAAAATTAATTCCCGCTGTCAAAACAAAAAGCGTGTTTTTAAGAGATAATAACTATCAAAAGATTGACACTTGTTTATGTTCGGTTTAATTGTAAAATTATGTACAATGACCAACATTATATTAAATGGTAAAAATATATTCTAAATATACTTTAAAACCACTCAAATTCACAATTTATCACTATTAATTATTTTGATTAAAAAAGTTGTTTTTAATTAAAATTTAGTAATTTTCACTATTCATCAAAATATGAAAGTTATCCGAAAAGTACCAAAATTTCACCTTAGGATAAATTTGATATTCCGAATCCAAAAATGAAGTCCATTTTAAAATATAATATATATATAACTTCAAAAAGTAGGTATTACTATTCATAACAGCTAGTTTGATTGGTTACGGTGTGTTAGAACTCGAAGTTGCGTACAACACACGCTACTGTTTTATTCAAAGGAAAGCGTACCGTGGAAGATTGGGGTGTTACATTCTCCCCTCCTTCAAATAATTGCGTCCTCGCAATTTCTAGGGTATTAATGCATAAAAAGACTCGGGTGGTTCTTCATCATAAGTTCCTCGGGTTCCCACGTTGCCTCTTCCATCTTATGATTTCTCCACAAAACTTTTACCAGACGCGTCGTCCGGTTTCTCAGCACTTGTTCTCTCGTATCAAGAATCTTGATGGGCTCTTCGCAATTTGAAATTGTTCTTCGAAAATAAAAGGTTGAAAATAGATAATATATTTGTGGGAAAACCCACATCGGAAACTGGGTTACTAAAATTTAGTCTTAATATGAGGAAAAGAGAAATGAAAGGGTCACCACCAAATTATGATCTTGATTAGGAGAACATTGGTGGAAATTAGAGACATATAATCGGAGGAAAAACGTAAATATTTATAGGTAGTGATTGAGGTCATCAATCACAAACAAGTTTATAATTGAGGTCCTTAAACTCATCAATCTATGATGATTTGAAGTACCATCGGTTCAACAAAATATAGGGTATTGGGATAACACATTTTTGACGTTTCAAAATATCTTAGTTGAAATCCCACATCGAAAAATGAATTAACGAGGCCTCTATTTAAAATAAAGAGTCGAAAGTATGAAGATTACCGAAAATAACACATACTAGGGTTCCATGTAAGAAAATATGGATATGGAAGAAAAATCTAACCATCAATTACCTGATGGAGAGTGGTAGAGAACATGGCTATGAAAAGGCCAACAATCCCAAAGCCATAAATTAGTGATGATTTAAGGTACCATCTAGGAAAACATTTTTGTTCTAATTTTCTTTTCTTAATATTGAGGAATTTTTTTATGAGATTGGCTAAGATCATATGGAGATATACTTACTTTATAATTAGAGTTTTATCCATTAATAAATTTCTACCACATACTCATCTTTCACTCTAAAAGATAATAGAATGTAAAAAAAATTCTATTTACACTATTCGTATAGGGTTCCAAAATAAACGAATTTATAATTCATCTAAAAGATCTTTTAATAAAAACTACATTATTTAATCCAGGACATCTCGTGGGCCAGTGGTAGGTGATACACCCTTGTCGCCATTCGGTTGCGGGTTCAAGTCTCGCAGCCTTGCCGGACGCGACGGGTTGCCGCCCGACCTCCGGGTTGTCCTTTTATGGAAATCCAAAATAATCCAAACTAGAACTATCCAAAATACTTCTATCCAAACTCACAGTCCAACATTTATAAGGAAGGTAAACATAATATAGATCCTTTTTACCCCGTAATAGCATATGAATACCTTCATCATGTATTACCATATTCCTTATTGATTACATTCATGTTCCCTTATTCCATATAGAATGCTGGATATACCTCATTAATCCAAAAATGTTTTAAACCCCAAAAATGATGGAATATACAAATCATTAATCAGCTTCAAGGTAGTCAATAATATCCAATATAATTTATCCAAATCAATCATGTATTATTCTAAAATCACCACCTCGGTATCTGAACCATATTATGGTTTATCTTTCTCTCAACCATATATTTTCCAAACATTTAACCTGCTACTGAGTCACTTTTCTTTGTTCCACACCATCTCAAGTCCTTAATGAAATAGTACTGCAGTACAATCCATATATACTCCATGATTATTGTAACAAGTACATTGTTGATACAACGCTCAATTGACATAATCAACATAAGAACTCTAATCATTCCTCTTCATCTGTGGTAGTATCATAACATGATTATTATCCAATAACATCATTTGCGGCATAGTCTGATGACTGGGAAATAGGTTCGCGTAGTATCCAAACTCCTTGCAAATGAAGCATTGTACATTTGAAACCATTTTCTTACCCTTGCAGTCACGTACTTTGTGCCCTTTTCCTCCACACTTATAACAAACTCCCATTCCTTTCAGGCAAGTTCCAGGGTGTTTCTTTCCACAGTTACCACATATGGGAAAATTCTTCTTTTCCCTCTTCCCTTTATCCATCTTTCTCTCTTCCATCCTTTTCTTCTCTTGCTTCCCTTCAAAGCCATAGGACTCAGTAAACTCTTTACTTATCTTATCAACACATGATATTATTTCTTCATATGATGATAATACATGGGAGACTATTTCTCTTATAAATTCTAGCTTAAGACCATGAGAGATATGATCCTTCCTTCTCTTTGAATCATGTGCATTTTTGGAGTTATCATTCCTTCTACTGGGCGCCATTTCTAAACAATGGCATAAACTAGATTAGTTTATGAGTCAAAATACATAATCCCATACTTATAAAACACTTAACATAAATTGAACTATTTATGGATATAATCCATAATCATAAAAATGTTTTCTTTGAGGAAGTATATACTCATAAACCCTTCATAATGGTTTGTAAAGAAAATGAGAATTATCCTAAGCATATCCCCCGGGAGTGTCGTAACCAAGAGTGCAGCAAGGCCCGTTGTCGTGCACCAGTTCCCGTTCGAGTCTAGCTCAAAGCGGTGTTTTCGGGTTTTACCCCTAGGTACATCTGTGCCAGAGCCGCCTCTTCCTGCTCGTATCCAGACAGGGATGTATTGCTCGGAAAACTCACAAAATCTCTACAATACCAAAATTCTAGGAAGTTCTTCTACACTAATCCTCAAAGTTCATCTTAGGTCTACGTGCTCTAATCATAGTTTATCTAAATCTAGCTTCCAAGGTTTGTACTAAACTTCCTCTGATACCAACTGTAACGCCCCGACCCCAGTTACCCAGAGTCGGTGCATTATTACATAACATTGGCATGATCACAAGAAAGATCAAATCTCGAAAGACCAATTGGTTTAGTAGCCTTGGAAACACTAGATATATTCATAAGTTTTACATTACATCATAAAATGAAAAACTACTACAACAACATAATGTTTCCACAATCCACACTATTAACCCCTCATAAAATCCCTGCAGGTCATTCATAACTTACTTCTTCACATCCTGGGAAAAATAAAACATAGAAAAGGGGTGAGCTCAAATGCCCAATAAGGATAACAATATAGCGGAAACTTTCATAAATAAGAATAAACATTTAAGGCATTGCATTACTAAAACAAAAGCCTTTTAAATATGAACTTTCAACATGGTATGGCATAAATAAAATGAAATAATGCCATTTACTTATTCACATGGATATTCTACTAATCGAATAATCACATGCAAAAATCAATAACCACTTTCATAATGTTGGAATGCATAATGCCAGACTATCATAACCACATAGCCAAGGCCTCGTGCCAAGACTACAAATAAGATTTTGTCAAGGCCTTGTGCCAAGACACTAGTTTGTCTCATGAGACCTACCGATGCATCGAGGATCTATAGCGGGCTCCACCCGTCACATATTAAGTCCAATGCATTCCCATATGAAAAGGTTTAAACATAACATAAACATTCATATTAAAACTAACATATGAAATGTCAATACTTTCACCATAAACTATGAATGGTATAAAAATAGCACATCCACAGTCAAACATATCACAAAACCTTCAATACAATATAGAAGTTTTGTATCATAATAAATCAACTTCAAATAATCTTAAAATCCATCAAAGGATGTTGACATAGATGAAATCAAAATTCTTTTAAAAGAAATATCTCCTTTTATTTTGAAATCATTTAAGATCCATATAAAATAAAACATTTTCTTTGAAAATATTCTTATAAGCTTGTAAGGGAAGCTTTGAAGATTTTATAACGGCGGAAAATAGCTGCACCCGCCGTATAAGTTAAAAAAAACATTCTTATCTTAATTCTGTCGAAAAGGCTAAAAAGCACCTTGTTTGGAAAACGACGGAAAGATTCCCTTATAAACCTATTATAAAAAGTAAAACAAGGGTATAAATGACTTTAACCCATATTCTTTTAAATATTAAAAATGTTTTGAAATACATTTTGAAGAAACATGGATGTGGATGATAACGAGATCCCAGTAGATTATTACGTATAAACAACCTCGAATAATGAAGAGATTGTGAAATAACCCTTACCTTGTACTTTTCCTTGGTTGGGGTAGGTTAACCTCCTATATAATGGTGAAATAGTTGTTATTAAATTATACAAGAATCATATATAATAATATGATATCATATATGATCTTTTAACATTGATTTGTTAATAATATCTTAGAATTATCGTCGTTTCGGGAGTTAACTTACTCATTTTCTTTTATATGTTTTGTTACATAAGCCATGGTTTTTGTATCTTATTCATATACAGAATGATATCTAGTCCTTAAACATCATTTTTAAATCATCAAATGATAATTATACTTGAATGGATACGATGGAGAATGAATCTCATCGCGTTCGTGGAGACGGTAGTCCGTACGTACGCACGAGTGACAATATCATTCTTTTGATATTAAAATAATATATAAATGGATGGTATATCATATATACAGAATAATTAACATGTTATATTTATTATTTACATGAGTTACACATCATTATTATACCCATCCAAATAATATTATATTGAATAACAATTACACCACGACGTGGAGACGGTAGTCCGTACGTACGCACGTATGGTGACATGTTATTCAAAGGGTGGATAGAATACTGAATATGGTTGTACCATATTTATAATAACATCACAGTATATGTTAGATACTGGAGTTATTATTTTAGAATGGTAAGAACAAAGGAAGAAGAAGTGGAAGAAGAAATGAACTTGGAGAAGGGTGGTGAAATCATTACCTCTTCTTCGGGTTCTTCCTTTTGATTTGATCAAAAGGGCTCCTTAGGTTGGCTTTCTGATCAAACTAAGGCCTCTAGGTTGTAGTGAGGGATGTTGGGAGAGTATTTGGGCAGAGTTTGGCCGAACCAAAAGGCTTTGAAGGTGTGAAGAAATGAGAAGGAGGAGTGCCCTTTTATAAGAGGGGTGAGGGGCACCTTTGGAAAAGCTAGAAATATTAATTTATAATAAATTCATATTCGGTTTCTAATGGCTCCAAATATTATTATTAAAAGGTTAAGGTGGGGATAGGTCGAAAACCACTCAACCAATAGAATTTAGACAGGTTTGGGTACTTATATTAACCTTATCTTTAAGTATTAACTCTAAATTAATTAGTTTCACTTTTACAATGTCTCTTTGTATTTTTATATAATATGGTTAATAAACTTACTATATACATCCAAGCGACCCCCAAGTGGTACATTAATGATGAACCTATCATGATATAAGTCTCTTGGCCGAACCTTAGATTTTTAGGAATTTAATATCAATTAATAATATAATATTTGTTTTAAGAACTCTTTTATGTCAATTTTGACACTATTCAATAGTTGATTTTTGTGAAACTCATAACAGATTGATTACTTCGAACAAAGTCAATTAAATCAATCTTAATATATCATATTATCCTAGAAAATTATTTTAATTCATTAAAAGTTTCATATTATATTTATTTGGGTATTTATAATATCAATTATTTTAATTTTTCACTATTATAGTAATTACTGCATCATCATTGTGTCATAAATAAAATAAATTATTTAATGTCTAAAAATTATAAATAAAATATCATTATGTACGAAATCTTTTTATCTTTCTAATGAATATTTATAATAGAAAATCAAACATGTATAACCTTATTTAAAAATTGTTCTTCTAAAAGATATATGCTTGTGTCATTTTTGTATTCATTTTAACTTAATTAAAATAAAGTGTCATTATCACTTACAAGTGGATCCATGGGGTCACAAAATAGACCCAAAGATTCCCATGGTCGACCATGTATCAACCAATAGGGTTAAGACACATTTTAGGGTAATTTAGTATTATTATAATATTATTTTTTAACCCTTATTTACCGGATTTACCCTTAACCATGGTAAATAAAATATTTACCGCAGTAATTATTCAAAATGTCTAAAAATAAAAGTTACCTATTTACACAATTTGAACATCCTGATTCCAAATATGGAATCCATTTTTCTAAATTCAAAACACAGAAGTGGCAGAAATTAATTTAAAATTAATTCCCGCTGTCAAAACAAAAAGCGTGTTTTTAAGAGATAATAACTATCAAAAGATTGACACTTGTTTATGTTCGGTTTAATTGTAAAATTATGTCCAATGACCAACATTATATTAAATGGTAAAAATATATTCTAAATATACTTTAAAACCACTCAAATTCACAATTTATCACTATTAATTATTTTGATTAAAAAAGTTGTTTTTAATTAAAATTTAGTAATTTTCACTATTCATCAAAATATGAAAGTTATCCGAAAAGTACCAAAATTTCACCTTAGGCTAAATTTGATATTCCGAATCCAAAAATGAAGTCCATTTTAAAATATAAAATATATATAACTTCAAAAAGTAGGTATTACTATTCATAACAACTAGTTTGATTGGTTACGGTGTGTTAGAACTCGAAGTTGCGTACAACACACGCTACTGTTTTATTCAAATGAAAGCGTACCGTGGAAGCTTGGGGTGTTATACCATGTCACAAAATAATAATATAATTATTATTTTTTTGGTGTGCAAAATCTTGTGAAAATGATAAATAATATTTACAGGATTGTAAATAATTATTTATCATAAGATGTAATCTTGGTCCATTAGAAATCCTCGATATTTATTGAATACCCAAATAAATATTTTATTAATGAATAAATATTTTATTCAAATACTAGAGAATAAATATTTATTAAATATTAAATTAAATAAATAAATATATTTTTATTCAAATACTGAAAAATAAATATTTATTTAATTTATGTGATCAATATAACTTGAATAACATTATTCCTCGGTCTTGATAATAATATTTATTCCATTGATTAAATTCAAATAGAATTTAATTTATATCAACAAAAAAACTTAGTGTGTGACCCTCTAGGATTATTTCTCATTAATATTAGGTGGACTTGCCTAAATTCTAAGATTATTATATAGAAACAGGTCAAGACACCCAAGAGAAAGAACTTAATATCGTAACATTAACAACCACATATGAACACTCACTATGTAATATAATTCCTTGGTCAAAATATCTTATCAAGAAGGTTACACAATGGTTTCATAAACCCATATGATCGACATGTATTTATTTAAATATATGAAATAAACACATCGATACACCATAGAGACATAATTTAAACGATAGTTATATTCCAAACAAGGGCCGATATGTCTGTTAGGTCGGATTGATTATGACTCTAACACCCCAAGATTTTATGGTATGTATCCTATTAAATCATTTCAATTCATTAAATAGATTACATTGAACACAAAATTATTTCACAAATCATATTAAATCACATAGAGAACACAAAACAAACTCTATAAATGATTAATTAAATAAATGAGGGGTATTCCTAGAAGTTAAGAAACCTATACCGATGAAATTGTAACTTGAAATTAGGAATAATAATATGAACCTTATGAATAGTAAATCAGCCTAATGAATAGTAACCTAACCCATGAATGTATAAATAAAATTTAGGCATCTTATAAATGAATTAATGATATAATTATATCATAGTATAAGTAAGTAAATATTTTAAAAATTAATATTTAAGTGTTGGTATTTTTATAAGTTATAAATATTTAATTACAATTTTATAATTAATAAAATGATTTATAAGAAAATAATTTTTCATAAAATGTACTTATAAATCAATATTTTTTTCTTATTATTTTAGTATAATTTAATGGGACCTTAGTTAATTTTTTTATAGTGTTATAAAATCAGTTATAATTTTAAAGACTATATTTTTTGAGTAAATGATGAATATAATTAAAAATTAAACTTATCATATTTAGAAAATTATTTTCATAAAATGGAGTTAATTTTTGAATTTTACACATTTAAAAATAGTTGGGGTGAATTTTTTATATTTTTTTAAAATACTTTATTTTTTGGTGAATAATAAAATACGACAATTTAGGATAAATGATACAAACATGAATTATGGAGTCATAGATGATGTATGGCCAATATAGTCACCCTTGGTTAGAAATCACATGCACTTATTACTGTATTTAGTCTCAAGAATCAACACTATTGCTTTTCTTGAGAAAAATAATAAAATAATGAATAAAATAATGAGAAATCACCCCTCTCTTCCACTATAAATACCACCCTCACCCCCTCTTCTCCTCACACCTATAAGCCTTGAATCCTGTCAAAATTATATGACAATACTCTTCCATAGTCTCTCCCACATTTATATGAGCTCTTGTTCTTACCAAAATACCAAAACCCCTTTCCCTAAGGAGGTTCATAAGGAGGACAATTCAAGAGGTCTCTATTTTATTTTAAGAACAAAATCGTCCGGGAGGTGCTGATTTATAACCTTCATGGATAAAAAACTTTCATTCTTCAATTTATCCTTCAAGGCTGGTCATGAAACCATTTTTGTGGTTGAACCAGATTATAAAATATGTATTAAATCTAATGTAATGTTATGGAACCATTATATATACATGATATTAAATAATATAACAAAACTAGTTCGTTGTGATGGAAAAACCACTAAAATTAAGCCAAACGATTATCATTATCATGGTATCTAATGATTCATCCCCATTTATGTAAAAAAATAATAAATAATACTAATTATACTACCTTTTTTTCATTAATAACATTTAATTCCAATTATTTATAATTATACCCATTTTACATGAACTTTATTACTTATAAATAAGAGAACCGATCATTAAAACCAAGGAAATGAACGCTCCTGAACCCCTATTTTTTCCTTTGGGTTACGATTCATATTTATTTTTCCACCAAACATAAATCATTAAATTAATTAATTAGGTATTAAGTTAACTATATATTAACAATTTTAACCTACTATAAGTGTCATAGTACTATATATAAAAATTTAAAACATCTTCTTCCCACTCTTCCATCAATTTTCCGTCAAAGGTCGATTGGCCACCAATGGAGACATTTCCATGTCAAAACATAAATACATCCTCAAGGGTGGGTGTTATAAACTATATATAATATATAAAATATAATTATATTCATTATATACTTTTTTAATTAATTATATTAATATATAAATTACATTTATATGAAATAGAAAAAGTGTTGAAAAATTGGATTTTTTAAAGTAAAACATGATATCAAACGATTCAACTTTCATCAATGGAAATTAAGAAATATAAAACAATGATTATAATTGATAAATATTTATATAAATTAATATAATTAACTTATGGACTGGTATTTTAATAAATATAAGTTTGTTGTCTAGGAGGCGCAAACGTGAAAAAATTAAGCTGGAATTAAGGTAAGAGATTTCATCTCAATTCCTATTTCATTGAGACTTACTTGGTATTGTGCACCTAATAATTTTTATGTGGTGTATATAATTTCCCCTTTGAGATCATTTTTCATTTGAAATTACATTTCTATTAAATATCCATATTCTTATGTCATTGATATTGTCTTAGCCGTATACCATTTTACATACGGTGTTTATTTTGAATGTTGTTTTAACTGGAGAAATATTAATGAATCCGTATCCTATACTCAATACAGATATTTATGAGGCATATTTTTCTTGAATTAAATCTATGTATGAAGAATTATTTGGAATTTCAGTGATGGGCGGGGCTCTCTATAGCCCCTCGATGCATCGATAGGTCTCATGAGACAAAACAGTTGAAAAAAAACCCTTCATGTTTATTTCCAAATAGAATCATATGAGTTTATACCCATATACTTAAACCATTTTGACTGTATAATGGTTCATTTTCTAGATACATGATGTCCACTAAATAATAATTTTCATCATTCAATATTTAGTTATTTATTTCTATGATATTTTCACTATGAAAAAATCTATGGATACATTTTCATTCCCAGTTTATTGATGGCATGTGTTTGTCAGATTATTTTAACTTTCCATAATGTATATGAATTATTGACTTTACTTAACCTATTATTGTTTTATATCACCCTTATTGAGTGTTTTAACTCACCCTTATTTTGTTTCCTTTCCCCTGATTATGAAGAAGAAAACTTTTAATAATATTTAAAGGATGCATTTATTTCTTTTTATTATGTATCATGTTTTATTTTATTTTCCCAATTTATTATTGGTATAATGTATATAATATAGTCTTTCAAGACTGCTAAATTGATCGGTCATTCGGTATTTGATTCC
Source organism: Viscum album (assembly GCA_963277665.1). Classification (NCBI taxonomy): domain Eukaryota; kingdom Viridiplantae; phylum Streptophyta; class Magnoliopsida; order Santalales; family Viscaceae; genus Viscum; species Viscum album. The sequence continues at coordinate 889,907,903 of OY728148.1, read as the reverse complement.
TTATATTCATTCTAATGAAATTATATAATGCACCGACTCTGGGCTTTTGGAGTCGGGGTGTTATAGTTGGTATCAAAGGAAGTTTAGAAACAACCTTGGAAACTAGATTTAGAAAACATATTTTAGGGAACATAGCCCTAAGATATAATTTGTGGATAATCATAGAAAAACATCCTATAATTTTGGTAAAGTATATATTATGTGGGTCTTCCTAGCAATACACCCTTGTCCGGATACTATAAGTGGATATGGTTCTAGAACAGATGTACCTGGGAGTAACAACTCTGACAAGGTGTTCAAGGCCTGACTCAGGGTAACCTAGTACACGATAATGAGCCTTAATACAAACATAGTTTTACACTATGAGGTGATATGCTTAGGATAATTCAAATATTCTTTACAAATCAGTATGAAGGGTTTAAAAGTAAATATGTTCTCAAAGAAACCTTGTTTACAATTATGAGATTAACTATGCATAAATTTTCAATTTATGTTAAGTTTTTTTATAGTTAAAAATTATGTATTATGATTCATAACCTAATTTAGTATATGACATTATTTAGTGATGAAACCTAATGGAATAAAGGGAATCAATACCCATGGAAAATGTTGGGATTTCCCCACCGAGAAAGTCAACACAGTTAGTGTTGGAGATGAGAAGATCATGACCATATTAGGAAAACTTACTCAGGTTATGACGAATAATCATACTACACCTATGTTGGATCGTTTCATGTAGAAGAATCCCCCATATTTTAGTGGGACTAATAATCTATTGGTAGATGAATATTGGATCAAGTCCCTAGAAAATATATTTCTTGAATTGGGATAAATGAAAATGAAAAGGTAGTACTAACAGTATATTATCTCAAAGGAGATGCTGACCAATGGTGGTCATTGATCCAAAATACTAAGGAGGAAGAATAAATAGAGGACATGGATATGAGAACTTTTAAAGAAACATTATTTGACAAATACTTCCCTCATGAGCAATGAACTAAAATGAAGATAAAATTATTTAGCCTAAAGAAAATGGAAGAAGAGAGTGTTGTAGAGTATGAGGCTACCTTCACAAGACTATCTAGGTATGCTATAGATTATGTACATGATTCAGAAGACAAGATTGATCATTTATTTTAAGGTATTAATCTAAGTCTCTTAAGGTCACTAGATTCTCAAACATTTTAATCATACGATGAAATAGTATTAAGTGCCATCAAAATAGAGAAGGAATTTTCTAGATCCAATTTGTTCAAGGGAAATCAAGAGAAGAATAGGTCTTCTGATAATCATGGAAAAAGTGAAGTGACAAATAAAAATAAGGAAAAAAATAAATTCCCATCATGCGAAAACTATAGAAATAATCATCCTAGAAAATGATTTAAAGGCATGAGAGTTTGTTATAAGTGTGGAGAAAAGTGTCACTAAGATAATGAATGAAAGGGGAAAGACAAATCAATGATGTTCAATGATAAAATTGTAGGGGGATGGGGTAATTTGTAAATTATTATCCTAAGCATAAAGTAAACTTTCCTCAGAAAAGGCTAAGAGATAAAGACTAAGATTATGCGATCACAACTGCTGAGGTTGAAGTTCCTAATGATGTGGTGCAGATACTTTAATTGTTTCCTCAAACTTAGACAATGCTTTATTTGATTCTGGATCATCACATTCTTTTATATCTTTGCATTTTTCCAAGAAAACTAGAAATTTCCCTTTTGATTTAATAAAGGAGTTGTTAGTAAAAAATTCCAAGGGAAGTATCATTACGATAAAGATGTGTCAGTCAGTCAAATTTATTAACCACAAACATACTTTACTGACCTTATCATCATACCTATGATTGACTTTTATATAATCCATGGTATGAATCAGCTTTCAAACTATGATGCAAAAAATTATTGCAAGAATAAGGAAGTTATAATCTATGAGAAAGGTGTGGAATCCGTTATCTTTAGAGTAGAAACCTCATAATATAATTCTTATCTAGATCCACCTCCAGTAGCTCTGATGAATAAAATTCTTGGGGTGGAAGAGTAAAAAACATCTAGGGATGAGAAAAGTAATCTTTGAATTGAGGATGTACCAATTGTGCAAGAATATATTGATGTATTTCTAGAGGATTTACCTGGACATCCTTCGAAGTGGGAAGTTGAGTTCTCTATTGATTTAATTCCTATTGAAATACCTATATCAAAGACTCCCTATATAATAGACACTGTGGAATTAGTGAAACTGAAGAAACAACTAGAAGAATTGTGTGACAAGGGATTTATTCTCCCTAGTGTTTCTCCATGGGAGATCCTATTCTATTTGTCAATAATAAATATAGATCCATGAGGCTGCGCATTGAATATAGAGAAATCAATGCTATTACAATGAAGAACAAGTATCTTATACCACACATTGATGATTTATTTGATCAACTTCACAGAGCTTAATATTTTTTGAAGATTGAGCTTCAATTTGGATATCATCAATTGCATGTGAGGAAGGAAGATATTACAAAGAGATTATTTCAAACCAGGTATGAACATTATGTATTTATAGTAATTCTATTTGGACTGACTAATACACCATCTGTTTTTATGGATCTAAGGAATACAGTTTTCAAGAAATATCTTAATGATTTTGTTGTGGTATTTATTGATGATATATTGATATATTCCAAAATCTATGATAACCATGAGAACCACTTGTGGGTTGTTTTGAAGACTCTTATAAGAAAAGAGTTATATGGGAAGTTTAGAATGTGTGAATTCTAGCTTCAAACAGTTTATTTTCGAGGCCATCTTGTCTCTAATGATGGAATCTTAGTTGATCTAGTGATGAAAAAGGCAATCCAATAATGGCCTATTCCAATGAACATAATTGAGGTACACAATTTTATTGTCTTAGTGGGATACTATAGGTGTTTCATACATATTTTTTCCCAATTGGATAACCTGCTAACCAAGATCACATGTAAAGTGGTTAAATTTGTTTGGAAAAAAGAATGTATAGAATTTTTTTAAGAATTAAAGAGAATATTGGTCAATGCTCCAATTTTGACTCTTATATCTAAAAATAATGGGTTTGTGATATATAGTGATGCATCAAATAATGGATCGGGTTGTGTCCTTATGAAAAATGATAAAGTTATTACCTATGAATCAATGTAGTTGAAGACACATGAACAAAATTATCCAACCCATGATCTTGAGTTAGAAACCATAATCTTTGCTATGAAAATATAGAGACACTATCTCTATGGTGAAAGATGTGAGATATATACAGATCACAAGAGTTTGAAATAAATTTTTACATAGAAATAACTCAACATGGGGAAAAGGATATAGCTTGAGTTACTCAAAGATTATGATTGTTCAATACACTACCACCCAGGAAAGGCAAATAAGGCAGAAGATGCATTAAGAACGAAATATCATGGACTTCTAACCCAAATGAGTATTGAGATATATCTTATGTTCACAAATCTAGTAAAGATGAATATAGGAATTGTTAAGAAAGGGGAAACATAATTCATTTTTTAAATGATTACTAAACCATATTTACTGGAGAAGATAAAAATCTCTCTATCTGATGATGATAACCTTCACAAGAAAATTAAATCCGTTAAGGATGGAATATTCGAAAACTTTGTGTTTAAGGATGGAATTATGAAATTTGGAAATAGGTTATGTGTTCCATCAATACCGAGGCTAAAAAGGGAACTATTAGATGATTCCCATAGCTAAAATTTCTCTATACACCTTGGTAGTACCAAGATGTATAGAGTTATGAAGGAAAATTATTGGTGGGATAATATGAATCGAGAAATTGCTAACTATGTGTCAAGATGCCTAGTTTTTTAGTAGGTGAAGGATGAAAGACAATACCCTAAATGAGTCATGCAACCTATTCCTATACCTATGTGGAAACGGGATGATATTATGATGGACTTTGTCATATGACTACCAAGGACTCCAATAAGGAATGATGTAATATGAGTTATTGTTGATCAACTTACCAAATCTACACATTTACTTGCAATAAGAGAATATTTTCCACTAGAGTTCCTAAAAAGACTCTATATTAATAAATTTGTAAGACTTCATGGTGCACATTTATCGATTATATTTGATCAAGATCCCAAATTTACATCAAAATTATGGAAGATTCTTTAGAAGAATTTGGATACCAAGCTTCATATGAGCACTGTCAATCAACCTCAAATTGACATATAGTTTGAAAGGACTATTTAAACATTGGAAGAAATGTTGAGATCATGTTCACTTGACTTTCAAGGTATGTGGGGTAAACAATTAATTTTGGTGGAATTTTCCTATAATAATAGTTTCCATTATAGTATTCAAATGGATCCATATGAATCATTATGTGGAAAGAGATTTTTAACTCAAACTTGTTAGGATGAATTTGGTGAGAGGAAACTTATAGGCCCATAACTTATTAAAGAGATAATGAAAAAGGTAAAGACAATTTAGGACCATATTAAAGCATCCCAAAGTAGGGAAAAGAGTTATGCTAAAAACCAGAGAAAGGATTTGTAATTTCAAGAGGGAGATAATGTCTTTCTAAAAGTATCTCCATGGAAGGGTATCTTAAGATTTGTTAAGAAAGGGAAACTGAGCCCCATGTATATCAAACCATTTTAAATTATGGAAAGAATTGGATATGTGGATTACTGTTTAGAAATTCCACCAAGACAGGCCCATATTAAAGTATCCCAAAGTAGGCAAAAGAGTTATGTTGAAAATTAGAGAAATGATTTAGAATTTAAATAGGGAGATCATGTCTTTTTGAAAGTATCTCCATGAAAGAGTGTCTGAAGATTCATTAAGAAAGGGAAACTGAGCCCCGGGTACATCAGACCATTTGAAATTCTAAAAATAATTGGAGATGTGGCTTACCATTTAGCAACGCCACTGATTCTCTCCAAAGTTCATGATGTGTTCCACATGTCATTATTAAATAAGTACATGTCAGACACAACACATGTACTCACCTATAAAGAAATAAAACTGGAACCTGATTTGTCTTACTGTGAAGAGTCTATAGAGATTCTTTACAAAAGAGAGTAATCATTGAGAAATCATACAACTCAACTAGTAAAAGTTATTTAGAGAATCTATAAAATGGAGGAAGCAACATGGGAACGAGAGGATGTTATGAAAAAGAACCACCCTCATCTGTTTATAAGGAAATTTTCATTAAAATTTCGAGGATGAAATTTCTATAGGAGGGAAGAATATAACACCGTAAGATTTTATGGTATATATCCTCTTAAATAATTTCAATTCATTCAATATCTTACATTTCACAAAAAATTATTTCAAAAATCATATTAAATCACATAGAGAACACAAATCAAACTTTATAAATAATGAATGAAATAAATAAGGGGTATTCCTAGAAGTTAAGGAACCTATACCGATTAAATAGTAACTTGAACTTAGGAATAGTAATATGGACCTTATGAATAGTAAATTGGCCTAATCAATAGTAAACTAACCCATGAATGTATAAATAAAATTTAGGAATATTATAAATTAAGGAGTGATATAATTATATCATAGTATAAGCAAGTCAATATTTTAAAAATTAATATTTAAGTGTTGGTATTTTTGTAAGTTATAAATATTTTATTACAATTTTATAATTAAAAAAATTATTTAAAAGAAAATAAATTTTCATAAAATGTAATCATAAATCAATATTTATCTTTCTTATGATTTTATTATAATTTAATGGGACCTTATCTAATTTTTCAGAGTGTTATAAAATCAGTTATAATTTTAAAGACTGTATTTTTCGAGTAAATGATGAATATAATTAAAAATTAAATTTATCATATTTATAAAATTATTTTCATAAAATGGAGTTCATTTTTTAATTCTACATGTTGAAAAATTGTTAAGGTGAATTTTTTATATTTTTTTAAAATACTCAAATTTTTTGTGAATTGTAAAATACAATAATTTAGGATAAATGCTAGAAAGATGAATTATGGAGTCATAGATGATGTATAGATGATGTAGGCACCCTTTGTTAGAAATCACATGAACTTATTACTATATTTAGTCACAATAATCAAATCTATTTCTTGTCTTGAGAAAAATAATAAAATAATGAATAAAATAATGAGAAATCACCCCTCTCATCCACTATAAATACCACCCCTCACCCCCTCATCTCCTCACACCTCTAAGCCTTGAAGTTTGTCAAAATTCTGCCCAAATAATCTTCCCTATTTTATCCCCCATGCCCAAGAGATCTTTTTATTACCAAAATACCAAAACCCTTTCCCTAAGGAGGTTCTCAAGGAGGATAATTCAAGAGGTAAATCATTTTCTTTTAATTTCATTTTTATTTATTTTATTTTGTTATCATCTCCTCACAACCTATGTACAAATGATCATGATAACTCTAGTATAATATATATATTTTAATTATATTATGTTAATTTAATATCCATTCTAAATCTACTTACTCTCTCTATTTTATTTTAAGAACAAAATCATCACCCGAGAGGTGCCGATTTACAACCTTTGCGGACGACGACCTTTCATTATACAATTTCTCTATAAAGTTTGGACATGAAACCATTTTTATGGTTGAAAAGAATTATAAAATATTTATTATATATTATTTAACTTTTTTAACCATTATATACACATGATATTAAATAATAGAACAAAACTAGTTCGTTGTGATCAAAAAACCGCTAAAATTAAGCTAAACGGTTATCATTATCATGTTATCTAATGATGCATCCTCATATATGGTAAAATAAATAAATAATACCAATTAAAATTCTGTTTGTTCATTAATAACATGTAATTAAAATTATGTATAATTATTCACATTTTACATGAGCTTCATTACTTATAAATAACCGAACCAATCATTAAAACCAAAGAAACGAACACTCCCAGACCCCCATTTTTTTCCTTTGGGTTATGCTTCATCTTTATTTTTCCACCAAACATTACAAAAACAATCATTAAATTAATTAATTAGGAAGTAATTTAGCTATATACTAATAATGTTAACATAATGTAAGTGTCATACTACTATATTTAAAATTTTAAAACATCTTCTTCCTACTCTTCCATCAATATTCCGTCAAAGGTCTGTCAACTACCAATGGATACATTTCCATGTCAACACGTAAAAACATCCTCAAGGGTGGATGCTATAAAATATATATAATATATACACATATAATTATATACATTTTATATTTCTATAATTAATTATTTTAATGTATAAATTACATTTATATAAAATAAAAAAAGTGTTAGAAAACTGGATTTTTTAAGTAAAACATGATGTCAGATGCTTAAAATTTCATCAACAAAAATTAATAAATATAAAAAATTATTATAATTGATAAATAGTTATATAAATGACTATAATTAACTTTTGGATCAATATTTTAATAAATATAAGTCTATTTTTCAGGAGGTACAAACACGAAAAAATTAAGAGGGAATTAAGTTAAGAGATTTCGTCTCAATTTTGATTTCATTGAGTCTTACCTGGTATTATGAACCTAATAATTTTTATGTGGTGTATTTACTACCCCCTTTGAGATAATTTTTCGTTTTAAATTAAATTTATATTAAATATCCATATTCTTATGTCATAAATATTGTCTTAGTCGTATACCATTTTACACATGGTGTTTATTTTGAATGTTTTTTTAACTGGGGAAATATTGATGAATATGTATCCTATAATCAATATATATATTTATGAGACATTTTTTTCTTGAATTAAATACATGTATGAAGAATTATTTGGAATTTCAGTGATATGTGAGGCCTGCTATAGCTCCTCGATGCATCGATAGGTCTCATGAGACAAAACACTTAGCGACAAACCCTTCGTGTTTGTTTCCAAATAGAATCAGATGGGTTTATACCCACATACTTAAAATGTGAAAATATAATGATTCATGTTCTAGATACATGAATTCCACTAAATAATCATTTTTTTATTCAGTCTTTAGTTATTACTTTCCATGATATTTTCACTATAAAAAAATATATGGATACATTTTCATTCCCAGTCTATTGATGGAATGTGTTTGTCAGATTATTTTACCTTGATATAATGTCCATGACTTAATGAATTTACTTTACCTATTATTGTTTCATATAACCCTTATTGAGTGTTTGAGATCACCCTTATTATTTTTCCTTTCCCCAGGTTATGAAGAAGAAAACTTTGAATAAGATTTCAAGGATACAATTTATTTATTTTTATTATGTATCATGTTTTATTTTATTTTCCCAATGTATTATGGGTATCATGTATGTAATTTGGTATTCAAAGACCTATAAACTGATCAATCCTTCAGGATTTTATTCCTTGCATTCATGTCAATGAAATAAAATAATGCACCAGCTCTGGGCTTCTGGGGTCAAGGTGTTACAATGACAAATAAACAAGAGGGGGGGGGGGGGGGAGTTGTGATCCTCTATAAACTTCAATAGATCTGAAACATCCCTATTGACATGAAATTATTCTTTCATTCTTTATTAAAAATGAGTAAGAAATGGATATAAATAAATAAAATCACATTGCGATGTATATTGGTTTAGGAAACAAAGATCCTATAGTCCACTCCACCAACACTCTCTCCATGAGATTGGTGATTTTCACAAGTAAGTACTTTTACTGGGGACTTTTAGAACTTAGTACAGGCAATTAATACCTTTATAATAAGGATTTTACAATTCATTATGATTATTTTATAGGGAACCATAAATCCATAGCTTAGTTCAAGAAATTGATACTCCTTTACAACCATGGCTGAGTCTATACAAGTATTACTATAATAAATTAATAGATATTGTTTTGATTGAGAAAAAAATATTTTCCTCATACTTATAGAAAAAACTAAAATATGTGTTGATCTTCAATAAATAACAGGTTCAAAAAATAGATATTTAATGTTACACATGCTTCCTTTAAACATCTATAAACAAAACACCATACAGATGAATAAACATGTATGTCCTTAAAGTGTAACTCTGAAAAATGATTTGCCAAACTTGAAGAAGAATATTTAACAATAAGATACAACAATAATGACAACAACAACAACAACAACAACGAGTTGATAAACTAGATCAAAATATGTATGTCTTCAAATTGTATCTCTAAAGGCAATGAAACACTATTATTTTTCAGTCACACAACTATTTCTTTTTTTATGCATATATTTATATTGAGAAGATGAATATCTCAATATTCGTCCTAACAGTCAAACAATTCCAAGTTAAATGGTTCTCGAAATACAACATATTAATTAAATACTAAATATTTGAATTCAAATAATTTAAAGAGATTCATCACTTACCTTATAAATAGGAATGATTTAATTCATTGAGTATGAGCCATTGAAATAGTTTTAAAAACAAATTTAAAGAGATATTTACTTCCAGTGAGATCATTGTAGAAAACATAGATAATATATTAAATTTAAAACTCCATATTTGACCAAGTCAAACATAGTGCTTCTTCACATAGCAAAAAACTTCAAAATTATGGTTGACAATGTGCAGTTGTTTACAAAATTAGGGTTGATGAACCAAAAATTTGTTCCTTAAATGTACAGTTTCTTTAACATATAGGGGTTTTGATCAATAATTTTCCAACAATGTAGGGTTCTTGATCCAAACATTTTATTCCAAACATAGGGTTACCAAACCATAAGTTATTCTGAAAAATATAGGGTATGAACAATGTTTCCAAAATACTTTTAAATATGTCCAGAATACTTAGTAAAAAATATTCCCATAGATTAACGACTTATGTATACTTCAAGAATAAAAAAAAAATTCTAACAAATATCATATTCCTAAAATTCACTTAAAATAATCTTTATTAGTAACACAAATGTGGGAGTTTGTGAGCATCAAAATCAAAAAGAAATTAATGAAATTGTTGAATCAACACATGCTCAATAATATCCCTCGTGATAAAAAACCCATAAAACAAATATTAAAATAAAAAAAATTAATAGATGAAATTTTTATAAATAAATTACAATATTATTACAAATTTCTCTTAAATTTCTCATAAATTTTCTTATAAATTTCTCAGAAATTTCTCATAAATTTTTCCATAACTTTCTCATAAGTTTCTCCTAAATTTATCACAAATTTATCATAATTTTCTCATAAATTTCATAGAAATTTATCATAAATTTCTCCCCTTTTTATTACATAAAAAAGATGAGAATAAAATGTAGCAATACAAACCCCCCCTAAATTCATGTTTTTAAAAAAATATAATCATGAATCCATGAAAACATATAAAATATTATTCTAAAAATTATAAGGGTTTATAATGAATGTATTAAATCATTTAATTCATGCCATAAAAATAAATATTTAAACATATGATAAAGTTTTTAAATTAACTCCCTAAGAGACCCAACATAATTATAAATGAATAAAATATTTTCAAATATTTTTTTAATAAGAATAAAACATTTTTTGAATTTTATAAATGACAAAAATATTTTGATCTAAAAATAGAATAATTTATCAGTTACAACAATCGACTAATTAATCACATGAAATGAATTTAAATAGTTAAAAAATAAACACATTATTATACAAAAGATGGCCATTTATATAAAAATTTAAAAAATTAATTAAGAAAAAATTTATAACACACTTTTTACTAATTAAAATATTTTTAAAAAATAATATATAGGATATTTAATTTAAATAAAATAAAAAGATGAAGAAAAGTTAGGGTGTTAGGAAGGATTAGATGGTTTATCCAAACTTTCCAAACTTTGAACTTTTTCAATTAAATATACTAAAACTCTTGACAACTGTTCTATTCTGCTTTGAACATCTACAGATCCTTGATACAATAAAGAAAATGATTTTTTTTGACTAAAAAATCTTTTTGATCATCAATATCTAACTTAGTAGAAAATTATTTTCTGATTGATTCCATATGACTTATTGTTTTTAGGACACTATGAAAATAATGTTTAAAGAGACGGAGATGGTTCAAACTGGAGTAATTTTTTTTGGGTTTTACGAAAAAAAATATTTGGGAAAGGGGATCAGGGTCCCGCTATTTTCAAAAATGGGTCTGGGATGCATGAACTCCATTCACGCATCCCTATGCGGGAAAGGATGCGTGAACACCATCCATGAATCTAAGCCGTGGTAGGGATGCGTGAACACCGTTCATGCATCTGACCGAGAAATTTTATAAAAAGGAGGCCCCCCTCAAAAACCATTGTTCTCCTCTGTTTTTTTTGCGAAGCCTTGTAGAAATTCTTTCTCAACAAATATTTGCTGCTTATTGAGGTAAAATTTCTATTTAACATTTTAATTTTTTTAATTGTGTTTATTTATTTCATTTGTATGTTTAATTGTGTGTATGATTTATTTATTTCGTATGTTATGCATGATGTGTAATGTTTTGTATGATTTAATTTTTTGGATGTTGAATGTTTGTATGAATTAATTTTTTGAATGTATATTGTCTGAATATTGAATGTTTTATGTTATGTCTAAAATATTGAATGTTTAGGAAAAGTAATTTATGTTAGAGAAATTTATTTTAATGAATGGTTTTGATGTAAGTGTAAATTATATTACTTTTATTTACTAGTAATAATATTTTTAATCAATAAAGTAGAAAATATATTTACTTATATTTTGAAAAGTAGAAGAATGGCCAAAAAACATTACAATTTCATAAAATTTAAAATAACAAAAGTTTTCATTATGTAAATCTCAATTATATCAGTTATAATAAAATTTATTAAATGTTATTAACAATTATATATATATACACATGAAGTTAAATTTTTGGAAAAGAGGTGTAATATTTAATATAGATTTCATTTAGTAATAGTTAAAGTTATATAATATGGATAATATAATAATTATACCAAAAAACATGGTATGAGTAATGATTGATCTTGAGATGAACGACCATGCATAATTGAAATTGCATGTTTTATTTTGTGTATGTTGTTATTCAATTTGTAATAATTGCATTTTTTCCGCATTGATGACCTGCGAGTTATCTCTCAGTAAGTGTAAAGACCTGCATGTCCGCTTAAAAAAATTTATGTATTTAATACCCCTAGACCCCCTCACATGCATGTGAGTAAATTTTTAATTAAAAGGCAGACACCACCGAAGAGGTTTCCCCGAACAGGCTTCCCCGAAGAGGTGTCCACGAAGAGGCATTTGAGAACTCGTTCGAGAAGAGGCGTTGCTGTTTGACCGGAGATTGGCGGTTGCTGAAATATTTGATAATAGAGACAGGAGTCCACCCATAGGTTGTGGTTAGTTTATCAGATAATGATAAACTAATCATAAGTCTCAATATCAAGTCATGATTATATATTCATAAGCAATTAAACTTTATGAAACATTATATTAAATTTACTTTTGTGCTAATATCACAATCACTATACCTTAACAGTGATAAATCAATACATAAAAAAGTCTCAAGATAATCAATTATTCAAAACCATATTAAATAATTTAAAATTTTAATGTAGTATATAATATTTTTTAAATTATTTTTTTATAGGTAATTATGTCTGATCAAATATTTTGCAACGGTGAGGTAATTTATACCAAGCAGGGTTTTAGCTACAGTGTGCCACCTACCAAAGTGGTAAATCTCCATGGTTGTATGAAATTGGATGTAGTTCGTAATAAGATTCATAGTTGGTTAAAACTAAGGGCTGAACAAGCAATCACTTCAATTAGATACCGACATCTTCAATATCCTGAGTGTCTGTGGCACAACGAGTACACTATAGTCGATGATGGGGATTGGATGGAGGATTCTTAGTTATTCAAGAAATAGTGTATTAATGGTTTGATGGAATTATTTGTTGTCATTTCTGATATTGATGTGGTGCAATCGATTACTACAGAACCATGCTTTGTGAGCTCTGTAGAAGATGGTCCTTCACAGCAGTCTTATTCATTGCCTCCTCCTCATATGACTCTTGTGGAAGAATTTTATGAGGAAGATGATCAAAATTTGGAAGGAAATGTAGATGACATCGTGTGCTGATATAGTGCATGAAAGTTTATCTAAGGAAGAAGAATATGGGGAGTCATCAGGAGATGATGTGGTTGGGAATGAACCTTATGAGGTTACTTTGAGAGATATACATCCACTACATCCACCAGTTATTGGTAATCAGACTTTAGTTTTGAGTTCCTTAGTTAGAGGAATGTCTCATGAACATAATTTTGATTGGGATGTCATTACACCAGCTTCTGAATTGCTTGGCATTATAGGGAATATGCCTTCATCAAATGATAATGCCATATATGTTGGGCAGGAGTTCGAAAGTAAACAGGCCATAAAAAATGTGATAAAGAAATACCACATTGAGTGAAATTTCACATTTGTGGTTGATGAGTCAAAGAAGACCAAATATCTCATTCGTTGTAAAAAATATGGGTCAGAATGTAAATTTCAATTAAGATAAATATTTGATAAATATTATGGATGTTGGAAGATAACCAAATTAGAAGGCCCACACACTTGTCTGCATCCCATCTTGGAAAAAGATCACTCTTCCCTTGATACAGAGTTTATATCTACTGTTATTTGTGAGATTATATGAACAATTCAGGATGTTCCTGTTTCCCTTATTCAAGAAAGAATTCAAAAATTGTATAACTATAAGATATCATACAACAAAGCTTGGAATGAAAAACAGAAATCCATTGTAAAAGTGTATGGTGATTGGGATGAGTCTTATGCGATGTTGCCACAACTTATGGAATTTTTTTCTCTCAATAATAAAATTGTTTATCATTTGGAAAGTGTTGAGTATGTATCCCAGAATCATTAAGTTGATCAGTAAAAGGTGAATTTCAATAGGTTTTTTTGGGCATTCAGACCGTGCATTGCTGCGTTTCCTTATTGTAAACAATTTATTCAGGTGTTCTACTCATTGCTGCCACACAGGATGGTAATCACGCTCCTCTTCCACTTTCTTTTTCTATTGTTGAAAAAGAAAATTTTGAATGCTGGAGCTGGTTCTTAGCATGTGTACATGTTCATGTCACACAAAAACAGGGCATGTGTCTGATATTTGATCATCATCGAGCGATTATAGAGGCCGTGAGTAGTGATGGGATTTCTTGGACTGAGCTGAATGCTTATCACCATTATTGCATTAGACATATTGCAAGTAATGTGCATTAGAATTTTAGAGATGAGGCCATAAAGAAGGTGATCTTCAAGTTGGGTATGGTTTTCTAAACTTTATTTTTTTAACAAAATTTAATATCCATTTTAATACATTATTATCTTATGGTTTCAGTATATGAACCCCAACAAGAAAGGTTTGATCGATGTCTTGAAGAGATTTGAACAGTTAATGAGGAGGTATATGAATATATGATGCAAATTTCAATGAAAAAATGGTCATTAGCATACGATGGTGGCATGAGATATGGGCATATGGCCACTAATATAGTAGAGTGCATAAATGGGGTCCTCAAGGGTGTGCGTAAACTCCCAATCACAGGGTTAGTGTAAGAATTTTTTTTAGATGCGTTCACTACTTTGTTGAACGGTCCCAAAAGGCCTACCAGAGGATGGAAAATGGAATGCTTTTTACTCAGCATTTTCAAAGTGATATTGACCGGATACAGAATGAGGCTTCAATATAGAATGTTATAGCCTTTGATAGGGAAAATAGGAGCTTTCAGGTAAGACAATTCTACGACCAGGGTACATGCACTAATGGTGGAGTGTTTGTCATGATGTTGGACAATAGGTACTATGATTGCGGTAGATTTCAGGAATTGAGATATCCATGTGTACATGTTATCGTAGCTTGCGCTTCGGTAAATATATCATGGGAGCCAGATGTTGACCCGATGTATCACATGAGCACTTTGGTTAACTATTATAGTGCTGCTTGGATGCCTGTTGGTGACTTCCATTCTATCACATTGCCTGCTGATCAACCGACCATCGTCCCTGATATTTCCAGGTTTTCATAAGTTGGTTTTGGTTTCATTTATGATTTTTCAATGTCTGTCAGTTTTAAAATTATTGGCTTCATGCTACCAGGTTTTGTCCTTGAGGAAGACCGAATTCAACTCGCATTAGAAATGAGATGGATTTTCTTCAGCAATGAGGAGGGAGAATACGATGCATTATTTGTCATGCAGAAGGAAATACTCGTAAGTGATGTCCCCAAGTGGCAGGACAGAGTTCCACATCTCGTCATCCATGATCGAGTCTGTGTACCTGCTCCATTTTTGAGATGTTTGAATTTTGGTTTGTCTCATTTTTGGATTTTATCATACTAAAACTATTAAAAAAATAAACACCAAATGAAAATGAATATATCATGCTTCCACATCTTCAATGCAGGTTTTTCATCACCGTTGCTTTATTTTCTACCTTATTTCGCTTGTTGTAGCTTTTTTTAAATAAAAGTTTACAATTTTTATTCAATTCACTATTAAAAATTAATGATGATATCATGTGTGAAGATGACAGGTTTTCCATTGCTTACATCTCAGGCTACTCATGTATTGTGGCTGCTTTTAGAGGGACGTACTGTGCCTCCCTTGAGTGTACGTAGATCTCACCATTTCCATCATACTCCACCACCTCCCGCTATCGTCCCCCATCTTCATCGAGCTGGATTCTATGGAGTAGCAATGTGAGACTTCACATTTATTGATCATCAGCTCATTGCCACACTTGTAGAGAGATGGAGGCCAGAGTCGCATAATTTCCATTTCAGTGAGGGGGAGACGACTATTAAGTTATAGGATGTGGCCATTATGTTGGGCCTCCCTATAGACGGACATGCTTTGACAGGCTGAGTTACATAAGATTTGCCTGAGCTTGTTTATAGAATAATGGGAATAGAGGTCCAGGATGATGGAAGGACCATCGTCGGTGGTAGATTGTGGATGCCTTGGTTAGACCAGTACTTCACACATTTACCAGATGATGCTGATGACATTACTGTGCTGCGATTTTCACGCGCATATATTTTGAGGCTGATCAGTGGCATGATTTTTGTTGACCACTCTACTACTTTTGTGCACCTGATGTATTTATATTTTTTAGAGGATTTGGACCAGGCAGGCTGGTATAGCTAGGGGTCTTCCTACCTAGCATATACATACAAGGCCCTATGCAGTGCATGTCACATCGATAAGATGCAGATCATAGGATGCATGGTTCTTCTGTAGATGTGGGTATGGGAGCACATCCCTCGTTTAGCTCCACATGCCCGTGCACCATTACTCATTGATATTGTAGTAGAGGCTCCATGTAGATGTTGGTATGTTATTAATTTCTTCTAATATCTAACTTAGTTGTATAATATTCTATTATGAAATGTAAAAATAAAAATGTTATCTACAGGTGGAGTCAGGAGCATCAACATTCAGATTCTCCCAGACATGATGTTCACGCCTATAGACTTATGTTAGACAAAATTCGACCATATGATGTAAGTGATTATTATTTATATTGTTAAATATTTACTCTTTATTGTACATATATTCATTTATTAATTGATTATTCATTTTTTCTTTCGGATTACATGGATTCCATATACAGATGTTGTCCTTTAGAGTCTGCCGCCGTACTGTACAATGATGCTTGCTATAGGCTCCTGCAGGGTTCCACTAATTCCCTATAGTCGAGTGACATCAGACGGATAGGGTTATGAGGCAGTTTGGATTCCTCCAGCCAGTTCCTGACCCGCCCAGTCAGTTGGATTCATTGCATTCCCTGAAGATGTCAGGGAAGAGAGATTTTGACTGGAGGAGCTACCATGCCAGATATGTTGCGTTATGGGACAGACGATAGGAGTCCTAGTTGCGAGGGGCAGGGATAGTACGTTTTCATTTGATGGATCAGATGGATTATGAAGGCTGGTACATCAGGTCCCCCATCAGATTTTTGACACGACACAGACGAGGCTTTCATGACTTGGTATGCATTCTTCCTTTCACCGTTCAACAGATTTTTATTCATATTAGTTAAAAATGGAATTTGTTTTTGCAGGATGATCGTATTTATCATCTACTTTATATGTATGATCTAGTGGAGAGAGCTGCCTTTGACCCAACATATTTTTACACCCATGTGCGACAGATGATACAGTTGATGGACGAGATTTATCATGGCATTTTCTTTGATCCACCACCTGCTGCGGAGGCCACGGAGCCTGCTGAGCCTCACATAGACGTACCTGGGGGTGAAGACCCTGTTATGGATGCTGTTGTTCCATAGGAGGAGGCTTCCCAGCTTGCTCGGCCACATGCTATTGTTCCACTGGAGGAGGGTGTTCAACATGATCAGTCAGATGCTCCTCCAGCTTCTTAGGCACAGCCACAGGTACTTACAGACGATGAATGGATTGAGTTCGATGTTTTATTGCATTCATCCGCAGCAGAGTATCCATCTACTTCCTATGTTGGTGAGAGTTCCAACTAGCTTCCACTATCCTTAGATGTAGGCCAGGGTACAAGCGGTGAGACTGTACATCCACCGCCTGTCACACAAGAGGATGTGGAGGTGGCTGTCGATGAGGATGCACAACGTACACCAGAGCACAGACATAGACATACACGACGTGGGCGCATCCAGTATACACCTGTCTGTGAGGCAGAGGAGAATCCATGCCAGAGGCGTAGATTAGGTTGATATTTGACTTCTGATACATTTTTTATGTGTCTTACTGTTATCAATTATAGACTTTTATTCTTTTTTTAATAAGTGTCTTACTGTTATCAAATTATCTACCAATATATATATATATATGTATAATAAATAATATGATTAAATTAAATAATAAAGATTAATTATATTAATTATTTTAAAATAAAATAGATTCTGTATGAAAAGATGCGTGAACTTGAATAAATATTGAAAAATATTATTGATCTCAATGATTTAAAATTAGATATAAAATCCCAAAATATCATGGAACACAATTATTTTTCTACAAAAAATTAAATTGCATGAAAGAAGAATTTGAATGAATAATAGATATTTTTGAAGAGTATATTATTATGATTGAAGATCAGAATAACTACAATATGAATCAGAAGTTCATTTGGCCAATTTTGAGAAGATACATATTCAGACTTTATAAAAGGAAACAATTTCTACTGGTACGAAATCTAAAGAGTGAGATTATTGAGTATGCATCTCAAAACTTAGTTTTACAGTAAGTAAAGGATGAATGAAAGAGGTAAAAGAGGATGATTAAACTATTACCCATTTTAATATAAAATATCACCATGTAATTCATCATAGGTCTTATAAAGACCTATATTATAAATAATTCCATTCAGTTTATAGTTGATCAACTTAAAATGCTTTCTTACTTCATTACTATTTGAGAGTATTTCACTCTATCAACATAACAATATATAAATAAAGAGGTAAGTTTACATGGATTAAATCTTTATATTATATCTAATAGAGACCTAAGGATCTCTATGGTGTTTTTGGGAATTATTTAACAAGCATTGGATACAAAAATGAGATTTGAACTAATTACCACACTTAAACTAATAGTAAGTCTAAAAGGATCATTCATAGGCTTGTAGATCAGCTAATATATTTCTTGATCCATTTCAAGAGATATTGTGATCGACAAAATTTATTAGTGGAATTCATTTATAATAACAGTTTCCACTTTAGAAAACAAATGGAACCATATGAGGATATTTATAGAAATAGATGTATAACTACAACATGTTGAGATGATGTGAGTGAGTGAAAGATTCTAATATTATATCTTTCTCATTATATGTTAGAGAATACTCAAGCCATTATATTAATAATTATTTAATGAATATCTATTATTCATGAATATTTATTAATAATTATTAACATTATTTCAATATTTTCTATTATTTAATTGATATTTATTAATATTTCTTAATTTTTACTTTAAGTGTATTTGTTTTAAATTACTATTTATATATATTGAGAAACATTTGAGCTCTCTGTGAGATGCATGAACCCCGTTCACGCATCCCTCCTCTTGGGAGGATGCGTGAATGGATTTCACGCATCTTCAGTGGGGGCTGGGATGCATGAACGCCGTTCACGCATCCTTCTGTGGAAAAGGATGCCTGAACGGCGTTCACACATCCCAGACCCATTTTTAAAAATACCTGAACCCTAATCCCCTTTCCCGAATTCTTTTTTTCGTAAAACCCAAAAAAAATTACTCTTCAAACTGCAAGCTTTGATTACATTCTTCACTCAAAAGCCCACTGGTTCTCCCAGAGGACATCTTCCTCCTCCTCAGGCGCGAAGTCATTCTTGATGTTGAAAGTCTGGTGGATCTCCTCTGAAGTCTTCCCCTTTATCATGTCCACCACCGTCTGGCAGGTCAGGTCCAACAAGCTCTTTACATTCAAATAGTTCGCCGCCAGAACGAGATCTAATAGAGTATATTGATCAACCTTAGCGAAATCAGAGTCCCAGGACTTGATTTCATCGTCAGTTGGCTGATCCTCGAACTTGGAAGCCTCGACGTGCCGGTTACAGTACTTGATCACCTTCAAGAGGATCTTGCTATTCATGTTAGGGAGAGGAATATCATTATTGGCACAATCATCCTCGATCATGCTCTTGATAGTCTACGACTGGCTCACCACGTCCACGTCTACCTCGAAAATCTCCCCGTCGGAGCTCTTCAACGTAACCTTCATCATCGGCATCGCAGCCAGGTGGTCCTTGGGTGAGAACAGGAAAACCGTGCCCAAACCCTAAAGGGTCTCTTAAATCTTTAAGATTCTCTTCCATATGAATTATTATTTACGCTTTAAATGCTTCCAAATATTCTTCTAAAATCAAAATTTATTTCACATTCTTCTATTCCTTTTAAAGTGTACCAAAAACTATTTTTGAAATTGACACTTTTTTTAGTTCTTCACATGACTTATTAGACGCATTCAGGTCAACATGCAACTTCACTATTTCTCCATTTAAAGTATTAACCTTAAACCAGATCTCTTTAGAAGTAATTCCACCTTTAATCATTTGAGATGATAAAACTTTTGGTTCTTCAAAACCATGAACTTCTTTATATTTTTCAAAATATTTTTCAAATGAATCCTTAAAATAGGAAAATGATTATTCTCCAAATAAATCATAAGAAGGATTACCTTTAATTTTCTTTTTAGAAAGAAATTTATTTGAAATTTAAGTTCTTGAATGCTTCATTTTTCTTATACTAATTTTAGAAGTATTTGAAAATTATATTTCAAAGAATAAGGATAAGAAATTTAAGAGGTTTTGAAAAGAAGACTCTAGGGTTCTAAAGAGTAAGATGATACATTTTTTTCTTATAATTTTCAGACAATTCTTCACATTCTCGAGATAAAAATATAGATTAATAGTTTTAGAGTTGAAAGTTTTGAAAATTGATTTTAAGTAAGAGATATATTCTTGAAGAAAAATTTATGTAAATGAATAAAAGTTTCTAAGAAAACGAAATTTAAAAATAAAAATAAGTTTAAAATAATAAACAAAGAATAAAGTTTTTCATATACCTATTTTTATAATTAAACAATTACTATATTTTATAATGATCATTTTTAAGAGAAACATATATAAAACAAAATTTAAATATTTTAGCTATTTAGTTATATTCTTTGATATGAAATTATATAAACTAATATTTAACAACTTGATTGAAAGAGAGAGAAAGGATTTAACAATTAAGAATAAAATATCCCTCTCTCCCTATACAAAACAATTAATATAATAAATATATATATATAAATATAGTAATGAAATACTTTATGGATGATTATTTCTAGTTCTAAGGATTTTTGATAACGAACTACTTTAGAGTTGATCGCTCCTTTGGTAAAATAGAAATTTCCATATACCTTTAAGATTAAAAATTATTGATTTAACGATGTAGTTTAGTGTTGTATTCTTACAAAACATCAAATACATGTGCCTTTTGGTACCTATATGCTTTTGGGTCCAACAGTGTTACCAAGTAAGGTTTTAGGTAACCAAATCCATCTATTTTGTGTAGAGATTATACTATTTAAGTTAGATAATTATTTTGAACAAAAAATATTTTTTGAACACAAAAAATTAGGTTTTATAAAGAAACAACCATTTGCATAATGTCCATTAATACCATAATAAAAACAATTAATAGTTGACATTATTTTTCTATTTGAACTAGGAACAAAAATAATTCCTATATAATTTTGGTCTTTCAGTATTACTACATATTCCAAGTTTTTATTTGTGAATTTTGTTTTAACCAAGAATTTTATTTAAATAATTTTATCCTTTGATAAGAATACTTGAGGCTTGTTTTAAAGTATTAACTTCATCTAATAATTCTTTAATTTTAGTTACATGTAGATCATAAGAAATTTTGGAAGAATTAGATTTTAAATCTGTAATGTTTTTTGACAGACTTAATTTATCAAATGAAATAACATCATGATATTTTCTAATTTTTTTATGATCTTTATTAAAAGATTCAAATTTATCTTGAATCATAAATAAATACTTATTTAGTTCATCATAAGTAAGTTTTTTAGAAAATTTTGAGAGTTAGAAGATTATACCGAATCAATATGAGTCATAAGGCATAACATTTTATTTTTATGTTCATCCCCATAGATCATAGAATATTTATCATTTGAAATAAAAGAATCACTCAAAGTAGCCTTTATAGTTTTATTCCCTTTTCTTTTATAACCATCTTTCCTTTAATCTTTTATTAAAATAAATTTAATCTTTTTGTGACTTTTTTATTTTTCATTCATAGCATATATCTTATTTAATTCCTTTCTTTATTTTTTTGTATTGTTTTTAAAACCTTATAGAAGGATCTGATAAATATTTATTTGAATCTAGATAACTTGAATTAGACGATTCATTAATAATATTTTTGAGAGAAGATTTTTCATATTTGATATGATTTCCAGCTTTGGCCTACATCTCAGATTTATACATCATAAAAGTTCTAATTAGTTCTTTTATTGATAATTATTTAACTGGTGTGGATTGTTGTATAACAATAGATATTCCATTCAACTAAGAAGGTAAAAATCTATGTACTTTTAATGCTTGATCTGATTTCTTAATTGGATCTCCCAAAGTAGTAACATTATAGATAACTTCTCTCATTATCTTAATCATCTGAATGATATTTTTATCTTCATGCATTGTGAAAGTACACAAATTTAACTTTTTAGTATTATACCCTAGTTTTATAATATTATTGGTTTCTTCATAGGAAATAGAAATAATCTACCACATCTAATATACATTAGAACATTGAGAAACTCGATTAAACTCATCAGTCCTTAAACCACATAAAATTGCATTCATTGATCTTGAATTGAGATCATACCCATTTTTCTTGATAATTAATCTATTTTTATAGATTCTCCTTAGGAATTTAATAATCCTTGAAAACCTTTAAATAATCCTGTATTCCAATATTTCTCAATAAATAATCACGTGAGATTTACAGCATCCATAATTATCACCATTAAAGTAAGGAGCATGGATTATTGACATACCTTCTTTAAGATTATCCATTTTTAGATTTTTCTTTGTATGAATCTTTAACTCAAGCCTATTAGAGAAAAAATATACCTTTGATATTGGACATGAATCTAAAATTTTGATGCACTTGATTGTATTAAATAGAATAATCAAGGGTTTTCAAAAAGGATTTTAGCAATAGAGCACAACCTTTGACATTACTTGTTGGTATCAGATAGTAGCAGAAGAATTTTAAAGGATTTTAAAAAAGAGAAATATATAAATAGATCCATTCCTTTGATACCACTTATTAGGTCAGATTGATTATATTGAAGGATGGGTGCACGACTCAAGGAGAGTGTACGTCACAGCTGGCACATGACATGATTTTTGATATTTGAATTCTATAATGTTTCTGTATTGCAATGATGTTTTGAATTTTGACTACGGTTCCGCTCACCTCATGATCTGTAATGGGTACTGGACACCCATAAACCGGTTTTCAGGAAATGAAAAAAATGATTGCAGGTAGGGAACAAAGATCCCTTAGTCCACTCCACAAAATCTCTCTCTATGATCTTGGTGATTCTCACCAGTAAGTCCTTTTACCAAGGACTTATACAACTGAGTATATACAGTTGATACCTTTAAAATAATAATTTTACAACTATAGATCCATATATTATCCTAAGGAGATGATACTACTTTACCACCATGATTTATTCTGAGTAGCTGATACTCCAATAAATTAATAAAGATTGATTTAATTGAGAAACACAGATTTTGATCATAGTTTTAGAAACAAATAGCATGTGTTGAAATTAAATAAAGTACAAAAATAACAAGTAGATCTTCAATATCACACAGTCTTCCTTTAAACATTGATAGAGAAAACACCAAACCAATGAATAAATATGTATGCCTCTAAAGTGTAACTTTGAATTTTTTTTTTCAAACTTGAAAAAGAATATGTAACAATAAGATATAACTAAAGTGACAAAAAAATAGTGAGTCAATCAACTAGATCAAAACATGTATGTCTCCAAAGTGTATATCTAAAGGAAATAACACACTGTTATTTTTCAAGTGAAAAAATATTTATTTTATATGAATATATATATATATATATTGAGAATATGAACATCTTATTATTTATCCTGAAAGTTGAATAACTCTAGGTCAAATGGTTCTAAAAATACTGCATATTAAATTGTGAATATATGAATTCAAATCATTTAAAGAGACTCATAATTTTCCATAGAAATAATAATGATTTAATCCATTGATTAAGAGACTTTTAATTAGTTATAAAAAGAACTTTAAAGAGATATTTACTTTTTATGAGACTGTTTCATAAAATGATGATAATATATTAAATTTAAAACTCTGTCATTGACCAAGTCAAATGTAAGGTTCCTTTATGTAGTGATAAACTTAAAATGTACTGTTGGAAATATATAGTTTTTAAAAAATTAGGGTTGACAAACCATATGTTTGTTTCTCAAACGTAGGGTTTCTTCTAAATTAAAGATTTTTATTAATACTTTTCCAATAATGCAGGGTTCTTGATACATACTTTTTATTCCAAACGTAGGGTTCACCAACTATATGTTACACTGATGAATGTAGGGTATGAAAAATATTTCTATAATACTTTTAAATATTTATATAATAATTAGTAAAAAATATTCCCATGGATTAATGACTTGAGTATACTTCCAGAATAAAAATAAATTTTTTAACAATCTTCTTGAAATTACTTAAAAAGACTTTATTAGTAACACAAATGTGGGTGTTTGTGAGCATGAAAATCAAAAATAAATTAACAATTTTTTTGAATCAACACATGCTCAACAATATCAACTCCTATAAATATGGAAGGGATAAATCATTACTTGACTTATCCATTAATGACATGTTAATCATGGCACACCCAATGTACCCTACTTCCCATCAACATATGGCGTAATGTTTTTTCCCAGTAATTATAAGTGCGCGAGTCATGAAATGGACCAATGATAATATTAAATTCTATGGACCATTACACACAATTCTAGATAAGAATATCTGATGACACCAAAACATGCATAATTCATACTAGCGGTTCCATTCTTATATTCTCCCATCTTTGATATTACCAAGTGAAACATTCATGAGGAGAAGACTCATCCACTTATGAGTACTCACACTTGAAGATCTATATACTTGGTGTCCCATCATATTATGGTTTCCAACTATAGAACTATCACGACCCGACCCAAGTTGGGGATTGAGCTACAACTACCCCAAGCCCGCCACCATAGTCTAGGGGCTAGCAACCAACTCCGAAGGAATAAATAACATAAGGAGGCCTTTTCATAAGTACCTATATGCACACATGAAACCATATAGATAGATAAGTTTATAGGAAATAAAAGTAAAAGATAAAAAATAGGTAAAAAACCATTCATGTAAAACATTTAGACAGTAATAGAGTATGATAGTGTAACTGAAAAGTAAAAGGGAAAAAATACATTCCCAACTAGAGATATGTCCCAACCTGAAAAAACTATAAAGTAAAATGATAAGAGATCCCAACTCATAATATTTAAGTCATGACCACCATGCCTGGTTTAAAGTACCAGGTATCCCTAAGCTCCTCTGAATTCACTACTAACTCATCCACCATCTTCATAAGACACGACAGATGCAGGAAAATCCCATGTAGGGGTGAGTATATACTTACCCAGTAGGATGCCTCAAATGATGAAGGGGGGTGGGGGGAGGTAGCAAGATATACAAAAGGAATAGAAAGATAGTAGATAGTATATAGGATGAAAGATATAGTGAAACATAATAGCTCAACCTAAAACAAGAGAGAGTAACCTTATCTAAACACAAGGGGCTCAACATGGTGTGTAGATAAACTACACATCGAGTCTTTTCCACCTATATTAGGAGAGTATAATCATCCAAACATGAGAAACTAAACCTATAAATCATGTGGGATACCTCATGATTCTTTACATCTCATGGAAAGAGAGTAACCAAATCCAAAGGTATGGATACAAGTGTATATATATATATGATCAGTCTAAAGAAACCCAAATGAGAGAGAAAGGGGATCTACATCACATAGCTCAACCTAAGAATTAGAGTTTCCAATAGTTACAAAAGTCCATCAATGATGCCCAACATCCCATGTGTCTGCTCAGAAGTATCCATCCAAGTTAAGTCACACATCGTCACTGTACTGCACAATCAAGGGGCCACAAAATCCAAGTAGAGGAACCACACCCTAGTATGTTAGGGGGGTTCCACTATATAAGTATCTATAGAGGAACTATGCCTAAGATGATAGGGAGTTCCACTCTAGTATCATGAGGACCTGTACCCTATCCGATAGGGGGGTTCCACTTAGAAGGTAGAGGACCTGCCCCTAATCTAATGGGGGTTTCCACTCTATAAGTCAAGGAACCACACCTTGGTGTGATAGAGGGGTTAAACTCTGGTCATTAAGGAACCACACCCTATCTGATATGGGGTGCTACTCATTAATTAGGGGACCTGCGCCCAAGCTGATGGGGATTTCACTCTATAGGTTGAGGACCTACACCCTAGTGTGACAGGGGGTTCCACCCAGGTCATCAAGGACCTAAACCCTATCTGATAGGGGTTCTACTCAATAAGTAGATTTATAGGACCCATACCCATGCTGATGGGGGGTTCCACTCTATACGAAGCCTCTGGTGATCCCGCATAATCATCGTCGTCTTTGGGAATCACCTCAAATAAGAGTCATGCCTTGAAAATTTCACATTGTACTTAGAAATTCATGATTGAGGGATCCATCATGTTATATGTAAACAAAAACTTAGGATAGAATACTCACATGCCAAAATACAAGTTAAAATTAAGGAGATATGGAAGATTAAAGTTTCCCCAAAAGGAACCAAGGGGTACACAATGTATGAGGGGACCCATACAGTGTGTGGTCCCACTACTTCACCTGGTCGTGTCCCTGGAGGCACACTACTCAAAGTCCATGTAGGAGTACATGACATGTGAGGGATATAAATGGTGTTCCCATGCTACTCGGTGTCCTTACCATGTGGTTGGTCATGCCCATGTATCCACCCCATGTCTGTGTACTTTACCTTATGTCTGTTTACTTTGGTACATGGTCATGTGCATGGCTGTGTACTCTCAAATGGGGTCCTGACCATATGCTTCTTCACATGGCATGTATACTTGAGGAATAGGTACAAAAAATGCATGAGGGATACATGTCAGGACATCCTTATAGATTTCCAAAACCCTAGTTCCCACAGCCAGGAACCGATGCACCATGTGTTCTTCGAACTACATGGCGTGTAGTCAAGATTTTTTCAGATTCATGGATCCATTTTATGCACTTATATTCAGGACATTAATTTACATACATTTAATTTTTTCACCCAAAAATAGTGTATTTAGTCCCAATTCATCTTTTTTGGCCATCCAGTGGCTGAAAAATGATTTCTTCGACCCACGAGAGTCCCACTGTACGCACCACTCATCTCAGTTTTAACTGACTTTGATGATTAGATCTTTGTTTATAAAAATTTTTAACCATGAATTAAAAACATTTCATATCTAAACTTTTTTCCATTGATTCATGCCTCATTCGTGAACCTGTCCTGATTCTGGGGGTTCGATCAGGCTCGGTATTGCCCGACAATTTTGAACCGGGACCATGTGGTTGTGCTGGTGATGAACACAACACAATTAGGGAGAAAGGCACAACAAAAAATGTTTAAATGATCATTGAAAATAGTTATTGGACAATGATCATGAACGAGGATAATTATGGTTAGAAAAAATTTAATAACTAAGATAATCATTACACAGGTGCATGCTCATGCCACAATTGGCACATATCAATAAAAGGGGTTGATTTACTCAATCAATTTAATCAAAGAGGGAATAAACCACAAATTGAAAAGTTATACCTATATATTGGATCATTCATCATCAAAGAACATACTTTTTAATTATTGTAAGAATATGATGTTTTCTTTGAGCTCTGATTTTCTCTGATCTAGCGTTTCATCATCATCAGATGTGATTCGCCAATAGAAGGATGGGAAGAAACTCTGGAGTCCTCCCAGGGTTTATGCAGCTAACCCTAGAGGATTATCCATAGAGATATTTTTATAGAAATTTAGTTAGTTTAAAATAAATAAATCAATTAATTCAATCAATTAATTTATCTACTGAACGCACTCCAAATGGGTGAGATATCCGAATTCCCCATGCCGACCTATTTTAGGCCATGCCTAGGGTAAAAAATGTGTTCTAGAACCAAGTGTGGTCTCATATTTTTTTATCTAATCTTCCATTTAAGACTTATCTCATATTATTTAATAACTGCATATGAATAATATGAAATATATTTAATATTTTTATAAAATTAATTCTGGGCACACCGAGCCTCAGAATTACATTCCATCTCAGCGCCTAGCTCTGGAAATATATATAGAAATATTTCAAAGTCTTATAAAAAAACTGGGTACCTAGATCATTCCCTCATTCAATATTTTCATCCATAAAAAACAAAACTAAACAAAAAACTTGGTATACTAAGCTCGCATCTATCTCTACCACTCCTAGGACCTCTCTTACATGTTCCCATGCTTCCACAACACGCAAACCAAGGGTATGGTATGTCCATGAAGTTTTCTATCCTACCAATCCTCGATTTCCATTGGGTTCACCACAAAGGCGGATCCATCCTCAATATCCAGCTCAACTCAGTCAATGGTGTGCATGGGGTCATGCATGTATCTCCTCATCTAGGACATGTGGAAGATGTCGTGTACCCACTCCAGCTGTGGGGGTAAGATGTGGCTATAAGTGACCTCAACAACCCTCTACACAATCTCGAATGGCCCAATGAACCTTAGGGATAACTTACATCTATGAATGAACCTCCAAAATTGTCTTTATGGGGATAATCTCTGGAAAACATGTTCTCCCTGTTTGAACTCCAAGGGACTACAACAACGATATGTGTAAGATTTATATATTCTTTGGGCTGTCCTCATACACTCACGGATGAACTGGACCTTCTCCTTCATCACCTGAACCATCTATGGACCCATAAGAGATGTCTCACCAATCTCTGTTCAACATAAGGGTGACCTATAAGGTCTCCGGTACAGGTCCTCATAAGTTTACATACTGATAGTAGAGTGGTAGCTATTATTGTACGCAAAATCTACCAAGGGTAAGTGATCCTACCATCTCCAGCCAAAGTCTAACACGTAATCCCTCAACATATCCTCCAACACTTGGATATTGCACTCAGTTTGACCATCCGTATGGGGGTCAAAGACTATACTCATCCTCATATGGGTGCCAAATTCCTCTTGCAGGAATCTACACAATCATGACATAAACCACACATCATGATCAGTGATAATCGTCGAGGGAAACCTCTAAAGGAGAACAACATCCCATATGTGAAACTACCCCAAATTCTCCACCAAACTCTACTCCTTGATAGAAAGTAAGTGTGCCAAATTTTTGAAATAGTAAACCATCACTCATATGGAATCATGGCCATTTGCTGTGCGTGGAATCCCTGTCACAAAGTCCATGGATATGCTATCCCACTTCCACTCTGAGATCTCAAGGGGATGAAAAAAACCTACCTAAACTTGGTTCTCATCCTTCACCTATTAATAGGTAAGGCAACAAGAGATGAACCCAGATACACTCCATCTCATTATGGACCCAAAAAACGGCAGTTTAAGGTCTCTATAAATCTTCCCCACACTGAGTTATATAGCTAGGGGATAAGTGTGGAACTCCCACATCACCTCTTCCCGCATCATGAATGGAACCACCATCTATCCCTGAAAAAATATAACATGATTATATACTTCAGAATATTCATTTGGTGAATCCTCCATAGATATATGGTCACGTAAGACCTCACAGTTGATGTATCTCAGCTGGGAATCTCTCTCACACTCGAGAAATAGAGGAGTCAACACCATTAACTAAATAAAAGTTGTACCCTCCTGTTCCACCAAGGTTATCTGTAAGGAGGCCAACTGATCTGAATCCTCCTTCACCAAGTGAGCCCAGGACTTCCTACTAAGGGAATCTGATACTATTTTGGCATTCCCTAGAGTATAGACTATCTCAAAGTCATATTCCTATAGGAACTCCAACTAGTTCCACTATCTCAGGTTCAAGTCTCTTTGTGTGAAGCCATACCCGAGACTTTGATGGTTTGAGTAAACCAAAAAGTGCTATCCTAGAAGGCAGTACCTTCATATCCTTAGGGCAAATACTACCACTACTAGCTCTAGGTTGTGAGTCGCATAGTTATTCTCATGGGGTCTTAACTTCCTCGACCCATATGCGATAATTGCCTGCCACTGCATCAATACAAAACCGAGCCTAACTTTTGAGGCATCTCAATACACTACGTACTCCATGCCCTCCTATGGAAGTATCAGTATAGGAGCACTCATCAGCCTCAAAATCAACTCCTTGATAAAATCTAGCACTATTAAGATAGGTAAATGGATTCCCTTTCCACGTCAGGTCAGCTAAAGGGGATGTAATTATAAATAAGTCTTCCATAAACCTCCTATAGTACCATGATAGGCCAAAGAATCTCTACACCTCTAATAAGCTCTTGGGTGGATCCTAAGTAAGCACTACATCAATATTTGATGGGTCCATGGCTAAACCATGATCATATATGATAGAAAGTTAACCTCATGAATCCAAAACTAGAACTTCGATATTTTTCTATAAAGTCAGTGCTCTTGAAGAAAATATAGAACCAACCTCAAGTGCTCTACATGATCCTCCTTTGATTCAGAGTACATGAGTATGTT
Source organism: Viscum album (assembly GCA_963277665.1). Classification (NCBI taxonomy): domain Eukaryota; kingdom Viridiplantae; phylum Streptophyta; class Magnoliopsida; order Santalales; family Viscaceae; genus Viscum; species Viscum album. The sequence continues at coordinate 889,877,463 of OY728148.1, read as the reverse complement.
GTCGATGAATACAACCAAAAAATAATCCAAGTACAGTTGAAATACCTAGTTCATCAAATCCATAAACATGTTGGGGTAATTCATCACACCAAAGGGCATCACTAGGAACTCATAATGTCTATAGAGAAATCAGAATTTAAACTTTGGAATATCATCCCCAAGTACCCTAAAATGGTGGTAGCCAAACCAGAGATTGATATTAGATAACCATCTTATTCCTCAAAACTAGTCAAAGTGGTCATCAATCCTTATAAAGGGTTACTTTTTATTTATCATAGTATGGTTTAGCTGATGATAATCCACACAAATCTGCAAGCTCCCGTCTATCTTTTTCACAAACAACACTAGAGATGACTAGGGGGATACAATGGTCTTGATGAAACACTTCTCTCAAAGGTCTTCTAACTACAATCGTAGTTCTTAGAGCTCAGTAGGGGCCATTTGATACGCCTCATAAGATATCAGAGTAGTTTCAGTATGCAAGGCGATGCAAAACTCCATCTCCCACCTTAAAGGTAGTCCTAGTCCTTGGGGAAGACGTACATATAATCCTCCATGACTGAAGGAATCCAAATTCCTGAAGAGATGGTCACACCAAGGGATATAATCACTAATTTATGGGTTATGGGTTGAATCCTATTTCTTGAAAAACCTACTCTACCTACCATGAGATATCTCTCTCCAGAAAAGGATAATCTCACCCCATAAGTGTAATGGCATCTAAATCTTCTGCAGTGATAGTCAATCTGAGCTCAAACCATGGAAAACCAATAAATACTCAATATTATGTCATAGGGTTCCATCATGATGACAAAAATTCCCCACATGAACCTATCTTCACCAAGAAATAGCTCGCAATGTTGGAAGATAAAAGATACAGAAGAGTCTTTCCCTGTAGAAACCTCAAGATGAAGCTGCTGGGCTAGGGCCTCAACCGGGAGCTTCAGATATCATACTAGGAGTATAGAAATGAAGTAATGAATACCACCCATGTCTAATAGTACCCAATTAAGAGTGAAATAAACACATATCATACCTCTAAACATCTCATGTGCTGCGGGGTCATAAGCCCCCAAAGCCCGTGGCTATCTACGGCCCCAGCTGCCAGCTCCCTAAGCCTGTCACAGGCCATATGGTGGTGGTGGTGGAAGGATATCATATCATTTTCCACCTCCCATATATACTCATAATCTAAAAGATTTACCTTTCTAAGGACCAACCTATCCTCACCCGGGAGTTCCCTGATCACAGCACTGCCTCTACCGTGTCGGTCCATCAGCTATCTTCCTGCACTGCTTAGCATGTTTGGTCAAATAGTCTCACACTATGTGAACTTTACCATAAAAAGAAAAGAACCACCCCTATAAAGGATTCCCTATACCACTTATATTCCCCTAAACATGTGTTTGATTCTGACCATGGGGAGGTCTCCTACGTCGAGATCCTATTGTCTGGCATCTTCTAGCTATTGCAGATGACTCAGCCCTATGACGCCCACTGCAAACTCTGACTACCTAACATCCCTCTTGAAAAATATCTCTGTCACCAATCCCATTCCAACACCCTGACATAGGTGGGGATGCATAAGGATACTATGTTGGATTATATATCTCAATGGAGTCCCTGTAAAACCTTCCATGCTTGGAATTAGCCATCCTAGATCATGTCAAGGGAGTACCGAGTAAGGTATTTGAACCACACTATATACTCAAACACCATCATCCCTACCTTATGAATCTCTAAAATCTCTTGAATACAAACTAAGTGTAAGAAGGAGGGGTTGTACTCCTCACATAACAAATTCTAGAAGTCGGTCTATGAGAGTGTTGAATCATCATACATCCACATAATAAGACCCCACCAGCATCCAACTACTATGTGTAAAAGGTTAGATTCTAGTGAAACCACCTAATCCGTTAGTGTTCGGATGAGCCCGAATACATAGACCACTGAATCTAGACAATCCTCTACTACCCGAGGATCTATATTGATGTTTAACCTTAGAGGCCTCTGATGCTGGAACTCATGGGGCGCGCTAAGATTGCGTGCATCCTCATCCTGCTCTATTGGGATGATCTGCTGCTCAACTAGCGAAGGTGATACTACCCACCCACCATGAGGAAGAAGCTCATAGGTTGGAACCTAAACTGAGGCCTCATTTCCCATTGGATCATCTTCATGATACAGAACTAGTATCCTGGCTGGCTTTCATGATAGAGGCATATTGAAAATTATCCATACATACCATGGTCAGATGAGTATATATATATAAAAATAATAGGGATAAGACTCAAGAAGGATAGTTAAAGAATCAATACTATATTATTAATGTACCATTGATCCCTACAACCAATGTCTCGGTATGACGAGTCGAAAATCAGGCAGTCAAGGTCCTGGTGAATGGATACACTGACCACCCGCACCATCATTGGATCCTTGATTTAAGAGCCACACTAGTTACAATTTGACACCATTTACCTAATCCCAACCAAATCATCATAATAGGACTACTCCAAACACTATCCCAAGGATCAAACTACCTCTAATACCAATCTATCATGACCCAACCCAAGCTATGAATTAAGCCGCAACTATCCCATGTTTTCCTCTATAGGCTAAGGGTTGACGACTACCACTGAAGGCATAACTAAAAAATCTATAAAGTAAAAGGAAAAAATACACACCCAACCAGTGACATGTCTCAACCTAAAAAAACTGGAAAGTAAAATGATGAGAGAGCCCATATATTGATCTCCAAGGTGTGACCACCATATGTGGTCTAATGTACCAGGTATCCCTAAGCTCCCTTGAAGTCACCGCTGACCTGTCTGTCCTTTGTATAAGACACAACACATGTGGGAAAATCCCATACAGGGGTGTGTATATACATACCTAGTAGGATGCCCCAAAAGATTAAGGGTGAGTAGTAAGAGATACAACAAGAATAAAAATACAGTAGATAGTACATAGGATGCAAGATACAGTGAAAGAGAACAACTCAACCCAAACCAAAAGAGAGTAACCTCATCCAAAAACAGAGGGCTCAACATGGTGTGTAGATGAACTACACATAAAGTCTTTTCCACCTATAGTAGGAGAGTAGAATCATCCAACCATGAAAATATAAACATGGAAAGCATGTGTCATACCCCATGAATCTTTGCATCTCATGGAAAGAGAGTATCCAAACACAAAGGTATAGATATTGGTGTACATATATATACCCAGTCAAAAGAAACCAAAATGAGAGAGAAATGGGATCTCCATCTTATAGATTATCCCAAGAAGAGGATTCACCAATAGTTCCAAAAGTCCATTAATGATTCCTAACATCCCATATAACATATTATAAGTAACCATCCAAGTCAAGACATGCCTCATCATTGTGCCTCACAGTTGAGGGGCTGCAAACTCTAAGTAGAGGACATGTTCCCTAGTATACTGGGGGGTTCCACTCTTTAAGTATCAATTTAGGACCTGTTCCCAAGTTGATGGTGTGTGTATGTGTGTGTGTGTGTGGGGGGGGGGGGGGGGGTTCCACTATAGTTTCATGAGGACCCATACCCTATCCGATAGGGTGTTCCACTCAGAAGGTAGAGGACCTGAGCCCAAGTTGATGGGGGTTCCACTCTATAGGCCGAGGAACCACACCTTGGTGTCATAAGGGGTTTTACTGTGGTCATAGAGGACCTAAAACCTATACAATAGAGGATTTATACTTGGTAAGTATAGAAACCATTCCCAAGCTGATGGGGGGTTCCACTCTATAGGTTGAGGAACCATGCCCTGGTGCGATAGGGGTTCCAATATGGTCATCAAGGACCCATGACATATCCGATCGGGGGGGGGGGGGGTTCCAATCATTAAGTAGATATAAAGGAAACACACCCATACTGATGGGGGGAGGTATAAACTATAGGAAGCCTCTGGTGATCTCTCCTGATCAGTGCCATCGTCGGGCATAACCTCAAATAAGAGTTGTGACTAAAATATTTCACATTATATCTTGAAACCCAAAACCGAGGGCACCATCATGTTCTACATGGAAACACACTCAGGATAGGATACTTGTGGGATAAAACCCAAGTTTTTTTTAAAGGTTGAGGCTGAAGCCTCAATTTATTATTTGAAATCAAAGACCTCTTTAGACTGGGTAGAGGGAGACCCATTACATAGCCCTAAGGCCCAAGGCCAAGTGGCCTGAATACAAGGCTTGAAAGCCCATTTGAATGGCCCAAAGGACCCCTCAGTGAACAGTACTGCTACAGTACCTGCGCTGCTACAGTACCACCACCGCTATAGTATCTGCTACAGTCCCTCCAATACTATAGTATCTGCCGCTGCTACAGGCCTCCACTGCAACAGTACCAGCTACAGTACTGCTACAGTACCTGGGAAATTCGCCCTTGCCCAGATTTGATCCTGGGTCTTTTGGATGCCAAGTAGGAGCTTGTACCACTAGGGTACAGGCTCGTTGTCATTGTGGGATAAAACCCAAGTTCAAACAAAGGAGATATGGAAGATTAAAGTTTCCTCAAAAGGAACCAAGGGGTATACAGCATGTGAGGGGACACACACAACATGTGGTCCTGCTCCTTCACCTAGCTATGCCCCTGGAGGTACATGGATTTGAGGCTATGTAGGAGTACACAATGTGTGATGGATATAAACAACATGCCCATGCCACCTGGGTTCCCTCTCATGTTCTTAGTAATTCCTATGTATCAACCCTGTGTCTATGTACTTTACCCCATGTCCGTGTACTTAGGTACACAGTCATGTTCCTGACCGTGTACTCTTACAAAAAGTCCCACCCATGTGCTTTTCCACATGGATCATCCACCTGGGGATGAGGTACATGAAATTTAGGAGGGATAAATTTCGTTTCATCCTTATATAATTCCAAAACCCTAGCCACTATAGCCATGTACCAACACGCCATGTGTACTTTAAACTACACGACATGTCATCAGGATTTTTCTAGATTCACATATCCATTTTTCACACTTCGATTCAGGTCATTTTTTCATATATATGACCTTATTTTTCCCCTAAAATAGTGGATCTAGTCCCGATTCATCATTTCCATCCATCCGATGGATGGAAAATGATTTATTTGACCCATAAGAGTCTCGTCATATGCACCACTCATCTTGATTTCAACCGACATTGATGAATTGATCTCCATTTATAAAAAATATCACTCATTCCTCACAAAAATCCCATATCTAACCGCGTTCTATTAATAAGTGCCTCATTCATGAATCTATCGCGATTACGGGGGTCTGATTGGGCTCGGTACCACCAGAAAATGTCGAACCGGGGTTGTGGGGTCCTACTGGGGATAAACGCGAAGCAATTAGGGAGAAAGGCACCAAAAAAATGTTTAAATTATTTTTTCCAATAATTCTTATCTAATGACCATGAAAAAGGATAATTAGGGTTAGAAAATAATTTAATAACTAAAATAATTGGTACACGGACGCATGATAGGCCATAATTGGCACAGATCAATAAAATGGGTTGATCTGCTCAATCAATTTAATCAAAAAGGGAGTACACCAAAAATTGACGAGTCCTACCTAGATATTGGATCATTTTTCATCAAATAATGCACTCTCCAATTATTGGAAGAATTATTTGCATTCAATGCACTCTGATCTACTCCAATCCAGCATTTCATCGTCATTCGATGCCATTCAACAATGGAAGGAGGGAGAGAACCTCTAGAATCCTCCTAGGGTTTATACAGATAACCCTGGAGGATTCTACATAGAGATATTATCACAGACATTCAGTTAATAAATAAATAAATTAATTTAACCAATTAATTTATCCACTGAACATATCGCTAATGGGTGAGATATCCAAACGAACCACGTCGATCTATTTTAGGTCTCACCTAGGGTAAAAAAAATGTTCCAGACTTAACCATGGTATTATAATTATGATCCAAGTTTCCATTTAAGAGTTATCTCATTTTCTTTAAGAACTGCATGTGCGTAATATAAAATATATCCAATATTTTTATAAAATTAATTCTGGGCACACCGAGCCTCATAATTGAACACCGTCTTAATACCTAACTCTGGAAATATATATAGAAATATTTCAAATTCTTATAAGGAAAAAAATTGTCCCTAGAAGAACTATATTATGAATATTTTTATTGAACTTCAAGCCTCTAATCATAGAAGTGATTTTCTATGACCTTATAAACATGAAAAATAATCTAGGACATTATTAAATTAATTTCATATAGAACAATGAGAAATATATAATAAGATGTTTAATTTATATAAAATACATTGAATATACATGTAGTCAAAGTAGAATCAATTGGTCCTAGGAAAATATCTCTAAAAAACTCCTACTTCGACTAGAGACAACTGCCTACAACTTTTAGTCTACTGGAAATCACATGATAATAATGTTTCTACTAAGTTAAGGATTTAGTTAAGGGGTCCACCACATTATCTTTCATGGAAATGATTCTCACTGTAACCTCAACACTTTGAGAAAATTTCCTCAAGAGATGATACTTATGAAGTATATTCTTCATCCTCTGATGTGACCTTGGATGCTTTGTGAGAGATATCGCTACCGTATTATCACAATAGAGTGTGATTAAATCTTTACTTCTAGTTACTAAGTCAAGATATTGGTTGACGTTGTGTATCCATACCACTTCCTTAGTTTTCTATAAAGTCAAAACATACTCAGAATCTATTATAGAATCTACAACCATAACCTTCTTTGATCTCTTCCAGATCACTACACCTCCATTCATAGTTAAGAGGTATTCTGTTTGTGACTTCATGTCATCTTGATCTATTTAGAGACTAGCATATGAATATCCTCTGATGACTAGTTCCTAATATCCTTCATAGAACATAATCATATCATTAGTATTCCTCAAATACTTAAGGATATTCTTAACTACCATCTAATGGTGGTCACCTAGATCATCTTGATATTTACCTACCACACTCAATGCACAGGAAATATCTAGCCTAGTACATAACATATAGTACATGACTAACCCGATCACTAATGTGTATGAAATCCTTATCATTCTATTTATTTTCTCATGTATTTGAGGACACATTTTTTTATAAAGATTAATTCCATGTGACATTGGAAACAATTCACTCTTAGGTTGTTCTATATTGAAACTCTTCAGTATATTTTCAATACATGTACCTTGACTTAGTATGAGTATTCTCTTGGATCTATCAATATGGATCTTGACCCCAAGAATATATGGTACCTTGTTTATGTCCTTCACGGATAAGAAGTTATTCAAACACACCTTAACAGACTATAAGACTGGTATTTATTTCTAATAAGTGATATATAATCAATATACACTATTAATAAAATGAACACACTCCCACTAAACTATTTATATATAAACTACTCACATTCATTATTTATGAAACCAAATTCTGTTATGTACTCATCAAAATGAATTTTCCATGACTTGGATGATTTCTTTAATAAATAAATGGATCTTTCCAACTTGTATACCTTGTTGAATACCTATGTAGTCACAAACCCTCCAGGTTGTGTCATATAGATATCTTACTGAAGGTTCCCATTAAGGAAGGTTGTTTTGACATCCATTTTCCAAATCTCATAATCATTGAAGTCCAAAATGCAAATTATAATTTTGATGGATTTCAGTATTGAAACTAGAAAAAAGGTTTCTTCATAGTCAATTACTTGATGCTGTTTAAACCCTTTTGCAACTAGTCTCACTTTATAGGTACTGACTTATCCTTCCATGTCTAGTTTCTTCTTGAATACCCATTTGAAACCAATGAGATCTAGATCTAATATAGGGTCTATAAAAATACAGACTTGGTTTCAGTACATGGAACCCATTTCAGAATTCATGGATTCTTGCCACTTAACAACAAATGTTCCACTTACAACTTCCATATAGGTAAGAGGATCATTATTATCTAATGAGTCACCATCCTTGGTGACTATAAAACCATAACATCATGGTTCTCTAACCTCTCTTGTACTCATAAATAGTACTTGTTTCTCCAGGCCAATTTCTTCTTCCATGGGGGGTTTTTGGAATCTATTCTTGTACCAAATATTGTATGCTTAAGCCTTGAATTCATTAAAGTCAATCTATATCCCACTATCTACTTTATATATGTTATCCCTCTTAATAAATATAACATGTATTTCCACTATAATTTTTTTTTCATGAGGGGTCTTATAGGTAATATCCCCTTGTTTCCTTGGGGTATCCTATAAAGGTACAATTTGTGCCTTGGGGTGCACATTTCTTACCTAAAGAGGACTTAAAAAATGATTCACTTCCCCACACATGTAAATTTGATAACTTGGTTTTTTCCACTCTAAAATTCAAATGGAATAACATTTATCAATTTAGTTGGTACTTGGTTTAGAATATATGCTCCAATTTGTAACATGTATCCCCAAAAGGATATTGGAAGTCTCGCATGACTGATCATTGACATCACCACGTACAATAAGGTGTATTTCCTCCTTTCACTTATACCATTACATTGAGGTGTATACGGAGGAGTGATTTGAGATAAAATCTCAAACTCCCATAAATAATCAATGAAGTCTTGATTGAGATATTCCCCACCATATTCAGAGAAGAGTTTCTTAATCTTATTACCAAGATGGTTCTAAACTTCCTTCTTATATTCCTTAAATATTTCAAAGGAATCCAATTTATAACTTATTAAGTAGAAATATCCATATATACTAAAATAATCAGTAAAAGTCATGAAGTATGAGTACCCACCCCTTTTTTAATAGGAAATGGTCTACACACATCAGTATAAACTAATTCTAGAAGATTTTTGGCCCTTTCACCTTTCCCACTAAATGATACTTTGGTCATTTTTCCTTGTAAACATGCATGGAATACACTAAGTGGTTTTAGATCAAATGAATCTAAATAACATTCTTGATGTAATTTAGTCAAGCACTTTTTGTTTACATGACCTAGTTGGTGATGCCAAAGTTGGGTGTGGTATGAGTCATGTGAGGTTGTTTTGTTATCAATTATCATTACTTGATTTGTGTATTCCAACACATATATACCATTAATTAAATTTTATTTACCATAAGAAATGATATATTTATAAAATAAGAAACTTTTATTTCCAAATTTGAAAATAAAACCATATGGATCTAGTCTGGATACCGATTTAATGTTTTTGGTAATGGAGAAACATAATAAAAACCTTTCAAAACCAAGATCATTCTAGTTGAAATATTGAGGTGGTAGTCACCAATAGCTAAAACAGAAATTTTAGCTCCGTTGGATACTCATAGATATGCCTACCCTTAGTCAATTATTTTAATCTAATTGGTTCTTATATTTGAATACATATTCAATCAACACAATCTATATCTAATACCAAATTTGTATAAACAAATATATTGCACTTGATAACAAACACACCAGAATATTTCCATTTCTTCTTAGGATCTATGTAGCTTTTCTTTTAGTGGACCTTATTTCCACATTCAAAACAAATAGAATCATGTTCTCCTGCTTTACCCTTGATATTTTTCATGGAGTTTCAAATAAGCCTTGGCCTTGGGGATTTTTTCTTGGTCTTTTCACTTTTTTACCATAAGGACCAAAGGATTTTCATACTTCATCTCCTTATCCACTTGGAAAAGAAGTGTGAGAAGATCTAGAAAATAATTCTCAATTTTTCTTCATATTAAAATTCATAAAAAAACTAGAGAATCTCCTAAGGAGTGATGAAATAATGATAAAGTGCCCAATTATTTTGGGATTTTAAACCCTAAAACCTATAGGAGTTCAATCTAGCCAATGATCTTGACTACATGAGGTCTAAACGAGGCACCTTCTCTAAAATTTCTCTGAAAAAGATCCTTGGAGATCTCAAACTTATCCTGTATAGATCTCTGTTAATGTAGGCCAAGAAGATTCTTGATCATGATATACACATCCATATTTCCATGGGACTTTATGAGCTCACCATACATAGATTAAAACATTAAATATTTAATGTTGACTGCATTGTTCATATGTATCTCATATACTACAAAATCTTCATCACTTGCCTCCTTGGTAGGTGGATCAAGAATTGAGGATTTGAGAACATATGATTACTATTTGTGGCACAAAAATAACCTGAAGGCATATATACCATTACTGGAAGTTACTTCCAGTTAGGAGATGGTATTTCACCAATATGTATCATTAGAATAGTCTGTATGATGAGATTTACATTTGTTCTACAATTTAAATGAAAAAATTATTAGTACTTTTCTTGATTACAAATTGGGTGAGATATAATAAATTAATTGATTTTATTAAATCTCTCACAATTTTATCAAGTTCCATTATCCCCTACTATTGAACTCAAAATGTCTAGTTTCTAGAAAATTATAGTGGTAGGGATCCATACCCCCCTCCACATAACCACAACAAGGGTTTTTCAGGCTACTTGATGGTATTTAGGTAGTAAATTATTTGCCAACTACAAGCTTGTGGCTCATTGATCTATCAAGTGGACTCCCCAATCCTGAAATCCTGATTTGGATTTCCTCAAAACTTACACCAAGTCTATAAAGGGATACTAATATTGATGTAAAATGGTCAATTCAACCCAAAAAATTTATAAAAACCCCATTATAAAAGTAAGTGTCCAATAAGGTTTGGTCAAACACATAGTTTTATTGGTTTCATTCCTAATTGAGTAATCACAGGCCAAGTCCAACTTAATATTAAATTGAGAGATTTTAATTTATTATTTATAAATTTTATCTTACTTTATCCTTTACATGTATTGTTAATATTAAGTAGATTTTACTTAATTAATTAACCATGTTGGATAAAAAATTTATGCATAATTAATTTATTTAAATTCTATCTTTTCATATTAATTCATTTATTTATGTGACTGTGGTCTTACATGCATAAAATAAATAATGCATAGAAATAAATAAACAAATAAAGTAAATTAACCAATAATGATCTTATCTAAAAGTTGAATTAATGAGTAGACATTAAATCAACTTATGAACTAGGGGAATAACTCTATTTTCTGATCTTTTCATGAGTTAAAACATTCCACCTGTACACTAATTTATCACCGAGTTGGCATCATCATGGTTCCATTTTGAACTACCTCTACATGAATTGAGTTACTCCATTAATTATAGGTGTTTATTACTCACACATAGGTGAGGGTAACCAAAGGACTGGTTAAAGGGAATTACATAAATATCCCTAGACACACAAGTACTACATAATAATGAAGGGAGGTATGACTCACAAGCCATCATTTAATTTAATATTAAATAATTTAAACCCATGTAATAAATTAAATTAAATAAATTACAATACATACACTGGTCTTGTTCAAGATCATGATCGGTCATACATGTAGTGAATATACAAAATTAACTGGATAAAATTCATTTCTTTATTCATTCTTTATTATTATAATAAATTCATTTGTATTAATTAATTAATTAATTCCATTTCATCTTAATTTCCATACAAAATTAATTAGATATACCCATAATTTATGGAATTCATATAAAAGAAACGATCACAAAAATAACGACATATTTATTTCAATAAATTAATTTAGAATTTAAAAATATTTAAAACCATTATTAAATTGTGAAACACACAATGGTGTTCCAATCAATAAAATAAGGTTTTAATGATGACATTTCTCAATTTAATGTATTTTTAAATTCTTTCTTTTAATGGGATACTACATGGAGTGTGTAGACTAGCTACACATCGTTTATCTTGGTTTTCATGTATCCAGGGTACACGCTTGCATATGCAGTGTGTATCTCGGTCAGAATACACGGCGTGTACAAACTAGATACACACCACGTGGTCCAAATGTCACATACCCATGAAAACCATTGAAATGCATAGCGTGTTCTTGGGTGAGAGACATGATATGTGGACTCTAGATACACACTTTATATCTCTAATGTTGTGTGTCCAGATAACCTGGCATGTATCTCAGACGTAGGAATTGATGAAATTCACACCATGTAGACTTCATAAATGTCATGAATATCATACATTCTCTTGGTTTTCAGTCTCACATGGTTTTGACCATGTAGAATTACAACACAGATTACACGATTTACATTGTTAACCCATGTAGGCTACATAGCGTGTACGCCATATACATGTCATGTAATCTAACAACTGTGTTCTAGGATAGCTAGTCAACACTTGATGTACACTGCATTCTATTACTTATTGGTACTCCATGTATCCCTAAACACATCTGGATGTAGTACACTAGGGTGCAAGACGTGTACTTCTGAGTACACCCTGTGTAATCTTTTCTTATTAGCCAAAAAATTTGGAAGTTACCGATGGAATATTTGATTGTTCTTCATAAGTTCATAGACCATTAAGAAACTGAAACACTAAACAAACATGATTAATATGTTGAATTATGTTAATTTAAATCGGATTATTGAAAAAATAATATAAACTGAAAATCTAACCACAATTGCACATAGATCAACAATCAAATAAATAATTATAAATTTAAATGTGACCGATATGATACCACTTATAAGTTTTGGATGTAGTGGACATGCATCGTGGATGATGGGATAATTAAAATTTATTTTAATTTTAATTTCCTAAAACCCTAATTTAGGACATTTCACATTAATTTTATAATTAATTTATTTAGATTGAAAAGAATCAATTACCTCATCTTAGGTTTTCTTATTCGTAGTCGATGTTGATCATCTGAAAAGACCCTTTCAAATTGCATTAATTGTGCTTGTGAGGATCCAAGGGTAGAATCCCTCTAGCGGTGATCCACACATGTTTCTATTGATCTCTGAGCAATGACACTTGATATTTGGGTTCTAGCATGGTGAATCAAATGTATTGTGTTGTTTTTTATTAATTTATTTTTCTTCAGTCTTGAATAAATTTCTCTTATCTTCTTGTTCTTGATATGGAGAGAGATTGAGGAGTTGAAATAGAATTCTTTGTATCTAATAATTAATAATTTTTATATCAACTACACAATATCCATAAAAATATATTTATAAAGGTGGGATTTAAGTTAAAATATTATTGAATTGAATGCAAACCCTTTAAACAATATTAAAACCTTTAATAAACCCTATGTCACATAATAATAATATAATTATTATTTTTTGGCATGTGGAATATTGCACAAATGATAAATAATATTTACTAGCTTGTAAATAATTATTTATCACCAGATGTGGTCTTGTTCTATTATAACTCCTTAGTATTTATTAAATACACGAATAAATATTTTATTCATAAATAAATATTTCATTCACATATTGGTGAGTATTTTTTTAAATATTCAATAAAATAAATAAATATACTTCTATTCTTTTGTTGAAAAATAAATATTTATTTAATTTATGAAATCAATATAACTTGAATAAAATTGGTCTTGAGAATAATATTTATTCTATTAATTAAATTCAAATATAATTTAATCGAGCTCAATATAAAAAATTTGTGTGTGACCCTCTATGATTCTTTCTCATTGGCATTAGGTGGGTTTTCCTAAAGTCTACAATTACTATATAGCAATGGCTCAAGGCACCCAAGTGAAAGAAATTAATGTCATAACCTTGAAAACCACATACAAAAACTCATTGTGTAATATAATCCCTTTGTCAAAATATTTCATCAAGTAGGTTGCACGACGGTGTCATCAAATTATATGCTTGATAGATCTTTCTTTGACTATCAGAAATAAACATGTCGATACAACATGGAAATAGAATTTAGGTGATGGAAGTATTCCAATCAAAGGGATGAGATATTAATTCCCATTAAGATGGAAGGGAAAAATCCTTCCTCAACTTACCCATTAATCACATATCAATAGTGACACATCCAACACACCCTACTTCCCACAAACATATGGCATGATGGTTTTGGTGAGTAAATATAAGTGCATGAGTCTTGAAATGAACCAATGATAATATTAAAGTCTAAGAACTATTATACACACTCGCAGATAGAAATATCTGATGACACAAAAAGATGTAGAATTCCTATTGATGGTTTTGTTTTCATAATCTCTAATCTTGTAGATTACCAAGTGAAAACTTAATGAGAATAAACTCCATCCACTTATGAGTACTCGCACTTGACGGTCTATATAACAACTTTCCCATCATAGTATGATATCCAACTATAAAAATATATTAAGAATATTATCATAACACTTAAACATTCTCATCATAGAGGAGAGATTATATGACCTTATCAATGTGACAAATACTCTAGAACATTATGAAATTAAATTCATATATAACAATGAAAAATATATAATAATATGTTTAATTAATATTCAATACATAGAATATATATGTAATCAACATAAAACCAATTAGTCATAGGACACCATCTATAATGAGAACTATATGGTATACGGATATATTATGCTCGAGGAATATGTATGGGTACTACTCCGATTTCAACCACCATGAGGAGCTTGATGGTGGTCATGTCACATTTGGCAAAAACTCAAGGAGTAAGATCATCGGTATAGGTACCATTGGATTTTCAAACTATTATTTTATTAAATAAAATTTATATGTTAAAATTTTGAAGAATAATTTACTTAACATTAGTTAATTATGAGATTGTGGTTTTAAAGTTTTATTTGAAAATGATTTTTATAATTTTTTTTATTCTCATGGAAAACTTTTATTTTCCAATTCTATATTTAAAATGTTTATGTCATTGATTTAAAATATCTTGGATGTAAAAATGTTAAATTTTTAAGTTCCCATGATAGTGAGTCATGGATATAGCATAGATGATATGGTTATTATCACACAAACTCACTAGTGAAACTCACATGGAAACATCTAGTATTAGAGTTACTAAAATTTAATTTCAAAAATGACATTGTGTGTGAACCATGCTAACTTGTTAAACAACAAAAGTAATCCTTTAAATCTAAAAAAGAAGTATTAACCACTAAATCCCTTAAACTTATACACCTAGATCATTTTGGACTAACCTAAGAGGCTATTATAGAAGGTAAATCTTACTTATTTTCAATTTTTGATGATAATACAGTATTTACTTGGGTTTATTTCTTAGCATATAAAAGTGAGGCTTGTAAAGTATCCATTAAAGATACCAAGAAGGTTGAAAATGAAAAAGGGTATAATTTCATTTACCTTCTGGGTGATCATGTGGGAGAGTTTTAAAATGAGGATTTTAATGATTTTTATGTCTCATAAGGTAATCACAATTCCTTTCCTACCCCTATAACTCCCAAAAAAATAACAGGGTTGTTGAAAGAAAAATAAAAATTTGAATGTATTTTCTTGAACTATCCTTGATAAATTCAAGATACCTCAATATTTTTGGGCCAAATCAATTAATACTACATCTTATAACATTAAACACGTACTTATAAGACCCTATATTAAAAAGATCCCATATGAGATTTGGAAAGGTAAAACACCCAAGATTGGTTATTTAAAGGTATTTGGGTGTAAATGATTTATTCTTAACACCAAAGATAATTTAGGTAAAATTGACCCTAAATTAGATGAAGGTATTTTTATTGGGTATTCCAAATCAAGTAAATCTTACCAAGTTTTCAATAAATGGACCAAAACCATGGAATAATCAATTCACATCAAGTTTGATGGTAATTTTCTCAAACTTTATCCTCAAATTGATGAAGTTGAGAAAGAACAAGATAATTTGACCTTAAATGAACCTCAAACTCCTAAATAAATTGAAGTTAAAAAATAATCTAGTCATTTACCCAAGGAATAGGTTAAATCTAAATACCATATTATAGAAAATGTAATCAGTGATTTTCAAGATGATTCTCGTACTAGGAGGTTTGTTTTAAATGATATAGAACACATTGATTTTGTGTCACACCTAGAGACCCAAAAACTTAATGATGCAATTAATGATGAAAATTGGGTTCTTTATATGCAAGAGGAATTAGATAAATTTACCAAGAATAATTTTTAGACTCTTATGGTAAGGCTCAATGATCATCCAGTTATTGGAACAAAATGGGTCATTATAAATAAATTTGATGAGAAAAGTAATATCACCTATAACAAAGTCAAACTTGTATCTAAAGTCAATAATCAAGAGGAATTAATTTATTATGATGATACATTTTCCCTAATAACTTAGATAGAATCCATAAGTACATTTTTTTTCATTCACATCTCATTTAAATTTTAATATTTTTTAAATTGATGTTAAAAGTTAATTTTTAATGGTTTTATTTCCAAAAAGGATTTTATGAATTAACCACCTGATTTTTATGATTAAAAATTTATGGATCATGTTTTTATATTAACCAAAGAACTTTATAGATTAAAACAAGTACCACAATTTTGGTATGAAAGGTTGAATAAATTTATTTTAGAAAATGATTTTAAAATGGGTAAAGTGGAGTACAAATTATTTTTAAAACATATTTCAAATGATTTTTTGAATGTTTAAATCTATGTTATTGATGTAATTTTTGGATCAACTAGAGAATATATTTGAAATGGATTTTATGATTTTATGTGTAATGAATTTGAAATGAGATTTATGGGAGAAATTAAATTTTTTATTAGTTTTATAATTTCACAAAATTTTGATGGAACTTTTCTTATCCAAAGAAAATACACAAAGAGATTTTAAAGAATTTTAGAATAGATCAATTTAAAGAGATTAAGACTATAATGAGTACTTAGTACATGATTATCTTGGATGAATCTAATAAACAGGTGGATAATAATATTTATAGATGTATGATTAGGAGTATTCTCTACCATATTGAAACCTAGATGAAGATCATGTTTAGTGTATGAATTTATGCTCAGTTTCATGCTAATCCAAAGGATTCACATTTAAAATATCTAAAAATAATTTTTAAATACTTTAAATGAATAGGAAATTTTGGCTTGTTTTATCCAAAAGACACATATTTTTAACTTTTAAGTTTTCATGATGTGGATTTTGGTGTGTTAAAACTATATAGGAAGAGTTCAAGTGGGAATTTCCACCTACGTGGAAAATTACTTATCTCATAGAGTAGTAAGAAGTAAAATTTAGTTTCTCTTTCTATGAATAAAGTAGAAAATATTACTGTGGGGAGTTGTTGTCCCCAAATAATTTGGATTAAACACACCCTTATAGATTATGGCCTAAATTATAATGATGTGAAAATTAAGTATGAAAAAAGTGAAATTTCTATTTATAAAAATCCAATTCAACACTCTCATATAAATCAAATTAAACTTAGGCAAAAATTTCATAGAGGCCATTTACAAAAAAGGGATATTTTTCAAGATTTTATTTTTACTAATCTTCAATTACCCGATATCTTCACTAAATCCCTTCTAGTTTCATGTTTTTATTTTATTAAAGGGGAGTTAGAAATTACACAATTATGATTTAATCCTTATCTTGAGTTAATAATTTCCTTAAATTATGTTTTTTAATCTTTAATTTCATTGGCATGATTTATTTTATTTATATCTTGAATTGGTTGATTTACTTATTTCACTATCTTAAGTAAAGGTTTTCTTTTGTTCTATATTTTATTTATTTAACTCTTGATTCACATGTCATATGGTTTTCTCCAATATAATTTTCAAATTTTGAATCAATTGGGGGGGGGGAGTCTACCCTTTTCACTGAAATTTTATAAGAGAGATACTTTTTTTTTTCAAATTGGATTTGAGACTTTTGAATTTTAAAGTCCATCTTTAAGCCAATGCACATATAGTGTGGAGTTTTTAATTATCAAAAGTTTATTTTTAAATCTTGAAAATATTACATTTTTAAATTTGATTTCCAAATATATTTTTATAGAAATTTAGATTTTATTTTTTCAAAGAAATGATAACTTTTTCTCTCTCAAAAGAACATTAATGAAAGTCTTAAAAAACTCAAAAAATTATTTTTCCTCAAGTATAGTTTTATAAATTTCTCAAACCCTTTTACATGAGATTATTAATAATTTAATTTGAGTAAAGGAATTTTATAGATAAGGTATAATATCTCTAAAGTATTTATATAATTATTCTTTTATAAATTTAAAGGGGGATAATGACTTGATCATGTTAAATTTATGATTTATATATAACTCAAAAGTATTCTATTCTCTTTTACATTGAAAAAAATAAAATATTATTAATATTTTTATATTTTTCATAATCAAAATGGGGGATAAAAATATTTAAATTATAATTAAAAAATAAATTTATTGGGAGAAAAGTTTTCAAATGAAATCACTTGTGTTTTCTTTAAACATTGAACATGGTTTTAAAATCTTGTAAGAATTTCATTATAAAATATTGAAATTCCTATTAGTTAAATTTATAATGAATGAATTATTCCAAAATTTTTATTATTCATTTCATAAGTATTTGTGATTATCAAAATGTGGGAGAATTTTGTGTATTTCACTCTCTTAGGAAGTTTTGAATAATCATAATAAAAAATTTGTTTTCTTAACAGTTTTAATTCATAAATTTTAGTGGTTCTATTTTAGATGATTTATCATGGAAGTTAAAAAACCAATTAAAGGTATAGAAAGGATCAAAATCAGTATTTTTTTTGGTTCTAACTAGAAAGAACCACCATCCACCCGATGGGGTACCATTGAATTGCTGGTGGAACCCACCAGCTACCTATTGCCACCCAAATAGACTAAAAAATTTACCTATTGAAGTGGGTCTTGATTGACTTAATTCACCTATAAATGGATCTATTCAACCATCATATGCTTTAAAACCCTCCTAAACCCACCAAAAGATATGAATACACCCCAAGGGTACTTATATGTCTATGGTTACTTATAGAATCATTCTTGAGATCATTATGATTTATTTTCTAATCCTCAAACTCTCTTACTCTCTTATCTATCTTTCACCCATTATTTTCTTATTGTAATATTGTTGTGGGAGAGAGATTGTGCTTAATTTGGCATGAATATAGAAATTATCTTTTTTTTTATATTTTTAGTTGTTAATTGTCCTTAAATAAAGTTTGATTTGGTTATTTCTTAGCCATAATGTAATGAGATATTGGTTTCCTAGACATAACCATCTAAAGGCTTTCTGTGTTTGTGTTTTATTGGTAAAACCACTAAAAACCAAGGTTTTTACTTTTTATAATGATTTTATTATGAAAACCACCAAAAATAAAGGTTATGGTTTCTTACTAAAACCATTAAAAACAAAATTTTAAACCAAATCCTCTCAAGGATATTTGAGGGGAGGAGATGTAGGGATCCCTTAAGGAATTATTGATAAACTACTTTATCTATTATGCCTCATCTTTATTTTATTTTCACTACACTATCCTATATATTAAATTTATTCCAATAACATTTATCTTATTATAATTAACTCTTATTTTCACTTTAATTGTTTTAATTTCTTAAATATTTGTTTTAAATTATAAAAAGTTTCTTTTAAAAAAATTCACCCCTCTTGTCATCCTTATGTGGACCAACATAACCTAAATGACTCACTAGCATGAGATACCACCTTCACCCATGGTCCTTATTTTTATTATAAATAGAAAACTTGGGATCCTTATTTTTACCTTTTATAAGACTAAAAGAATATATGAAACACTTATCTCCCTATTATTTCACCAAATTCCTCAAATTCCCTTGGTAGATTATTAAAGAACTATACCAAGGGGGATTAACCAAAAAAATGGTATTTGAGTTCCCAAAAGGTCTAAAAAACTAAGAAAATTTGTGAAGACTAATTAATACCTAGTCTAATAATAGTAGGGAAAAGGGATCTTACCAAACTATACACTTTCATGAACCACTTCTAAAGGCATCCACAAAGACCCCCTTCAACTAGGGAGAAGCTTTGCCCAAGCACTATATCTTAGAGAATAACTTCTCCCTAGAATAAATTGGGTGAATAACTCATCACTTCACTCTAGTGTAACTTGGGAGAAGCCCTCATAACTACACACTAGAATAATTTTGGTGAATCCCACATACCTTTTCTATAGTGTCACTTGGGAAAAGACCTCATCACTTCACCCTAATATCACTTGGGATAAGCCTTGACACTCACCCTAGTATTACTTGGGTGAGGTCTTCTTCCTACCTTTTACTACAGAAAACCATCCAATTTTAATCTCATACCAAATCACCATGAACACCCTAGATTTTATAGTAGAGAATTATTTCAACCAAATTTCCCATTTGGACCCCCAATTATCAAGGAATCATCCAAAGCTACCAAATTCATGGAATTAGGGTATGCACACCAACATGCTTATATTTTGATCCAGTATTACCTTGATAAGAGGTGTATATCACGTTATTACCTAAATGTATAGGGTTACTAAGGGTTTTACAATCCTATATTCCCTTGATAATAGGGGTCATAATTTAAATTATGTTGGAAAAAATTACTATATCACATGTAGCAACACTTGGTTGAGACAGATCTAAGCTTGATCATCCTGGGTGACTGGTGGATGCCTAAGTTCACCCAAATCTACCCTTAAAATACCATGAATGGGATCATACCTCCTATAATCTTCTTAAAATGTGTGGAATCCCTACCGTATTCATTCTAATTGCACTTGTATAACAGATGTGTAATTATTAATGGTGGAACTTTTAATAGTGATCACCTTGTAACATTATACCCTATAATCCTAAGTGAAATATGGTATCCCTCATAGAGTGATCCCCTAGTAATTATCACTGGACTCCATATTCCTAATGCATCTATTTTTCATACTCCACCCCAGTCTAGAAATGGAAAAGAAGATAGGAGGAAAAGGTCTCACTCTAGACATAAGACCCAAGATTTGTCCATTGATGATTGCATCAATCAAGAATCATCAATGAGATAAGGATAGAGAAAGTGCCTTGGGAATACTCAATGTGTAAGACCTATTCAAACTCAGTTTCACGCTCTCATGTAATGCACATGATCCTCTATTATATCGTTTTTTCTCACATTGAGAATGAATCATGTGATATTAGATATGTGGGTTATTCATGACATTAAATTCACTAAAATGACTCCTTGGTCATCCTTTCTAGGTGTAATACCCAAACCATATTTTCTTCTTCCCAAAGGTTTATATTATTAATGAACCTTACCAGGTAATCCCCAAATTCATAATACCCACAAGATTATTTTCCATCACAACTTTCATGACACATTCATCCCTACAACATGACTTTAAACTGCATGTACAACATCTTAGCACATGAAATTAAACTATACAACAACATCCTTAATGCATGATATTAAAATGAATGTCATGGTCTTGTAACATGACCTTAAATTATGTCATTTTAACTACATGGTATTTGATTCCTATTTCAATGGGATACATAGGAAACCTCTCTAAGGTTCAATCCAAACATCATCATTATTTTCTCCACTTACACTAGGTTAATATTATATGTGGATCATACCTATATTAGGCCATATTCCTAATAAATTAATACCCCCATTTGGAGGTCTATATTCCCTATGGGTCTCCTCAAATTATTATTTTTGAGTCATGTTCCTAGTGAAACCAACTTTATAGGGACATATCCCTTATGAGACAAATACATACTCATTGGGCCACATTCCCTTAAAATTCAACTAGAAAGGGATTCTCATGAATAATTCCTACACTAATCATTTCTAGGAATATTTCAACTTTTCATCCTTACCATAAGATGTTAAAATGTATGGATCAATCCTTATCACGCGACCTTAAAAGGAATGATGTATGTAACTAAGTAGAATAAAACTATGTGTGTTTCGATTCCATTCACAAGGATATATAGGAAGCCCCTCAATGGGCTTGATCCTGAAACCAAAAACATTCACCACCTTCCTGGATAATGATAAATGCTAGATCACCCAGTTGTGTGGCTTTAAAATACAGTGACCTATAAACTATCACCACTAAGAAATAATAATATAAATATAGAGAACCTTTGATACATAAAGATGGAATCATAAATAGATAACCTTTGATATATACAGATGTTCACATCAATGTAATACCTCTGATATGTAAAAACAATCACACTGGCACATGCTAATATCCTATTTCTAGTGTCAAGGTGATCAATCCCATACTAGGATGTGGGAAAGATTCATGAACATTAATTAAATCTATAAGTGAGTCCAAAAGTAGGAAATAATTCCCCTCAAATAGAAAATGATGATATTTATATCCCACCCTCTTGACCAGTGTGAGTTTCTAAGAATTATTGGTAAAAAAATAACAATGACTGCCTTCCTTTGGAAAACATGACTATAGCTCATCACAGATATAGAATTCATTAGGAGTTTCTAATTCCATGTATAATCCCTATTGAAAACCAGCTAATATAGGAGATGTGAATCGATTTTAAGATTATACAGCCACACACATCCCCTCAAAACCAAGTTTTAGGTCACCCATTCCCGAGAGGGGACAAAAAAGGTTAATTTCTTAATTTAGGCGCATTTTTATAAAAATGTGACTAATTATCCATGTTTTTAGTCACATTCTAAAACATCACTATAAATTTTACCACATTTTTAAAACATGACTAAATTAAATAATAAATTAAAAGGTATTTATTTGACACACACACACACACATCCATCCATCCATACATGTAAATACATATATGTAAACATACACGCACACACATTAATTATAATTTATTAATAATAACTAAATAAATAGTCATTATTATAATATATATATATAAATATAAATAATGTTACATATATGATTGTATTACATAATAATAAAAATAAATATTATTCCTATATAATTAATATACACATATACATATATACATATAAACACACAAGAACAAAAGTTAAAACATAATTATAATTAATTAATAATAAATAAATAAATGATTATTAATATATATACACATATATATATATAAGTATATTTATTTTAATTTTTATATATTCATGTTAATTTATATATTAATATATATAATCATATTGATAATATTAAACACATAATAATATCAAATAAAATTCAAAATAAATGTTATAGATATATATATAATTAAGACACACACACACAAAAGTGAATACTTAATTATAATTAATTAATTCAAGAAGGCTGACATAATAAATCAGAATTCCCATTCCCATCAAATTAATTAGAAAAATGTTTTTCAATGAAACAAGGGAGGTTAAAGATGTACGTAAACATCACCCCTTATATTAGCAAAATGAAAGTGAAAATAAGTATCATACAATGAAAATGAGTAAAGGGAGGTCCTATCATTCACTACTTTATTTGAGAGTGCATTGGATTCCCTATAGATGTGAAAGACCATAAACTAGATCCTGTCAAGGCATTAAAAATAGTCCATCTTATCTATATAGAGCTACTAAGGTACCAAAGATGATTTACTTATGAGAAGTTTGACTTTCAACATTGAGTCACTTTCAATCCATATCTTGTACCAATGGTGATGTTTTAAATCATTTAAAACATGGATCACTAACCAAAAGATCAAATTTAAAGTTTGTAAACTATCAAAGGAAGTGGTGAAAACATCCTTTGATAAATCATTAACTAGTCCTAAAGATTCCACCAAATCCTGAAAGACCTAGATCTCCAAGGGATGTGCTATCAATATTGAATTTAATTTACAAGTAAATTGGTGGGATCCATCAAATGTATTTAGGATTCTTTATAATCTAAAGAATATCAATGAACCCTAGAGTTTTGGTTATAATAAATTCTTCCATGGTGTTTCTCATACATCCTATTTTCAATGTGGATACCATTCAAATGTCTCTAATGATAACTACAAGAAGGAATTCAAGAGGAAGATTTTTATCATCAAATCTCAAATTGTTCCTAAAATTATAAATTTTATGAATGAATGAATCCGCTATTAAATATAGGAGACTCTTTAGCTGGTCATTATTATCCATATTAGAGACACCATCCATGAAGACATTCATGCCGTGAGCAGTTTTCAACTTACAATAGAAAATATATTTTATATGATTCCATATATTTGGGGAGTATTGACTACTAAATATCACATGATAAAAATATTGAAAGTTAATATAAAAGAGGAAGTAAAATAAGTCAAACTGCATACCAACATGCTGCATCTTATCATTGGTGGGGAGTTGGTTAATACATGCCTTCCAAATCAAAAGATTCCTTTTATGAGGGATAAATGGATTCTGGAAAATATTCATCCACCAAGGTAAGGTAACACCATTTCCACATTGAAGATTATAATGCAAATTCAAGTTTAAATCACCAAGTCTAAAAGGGAACCAACATGATTTTCCTTCTTTCTAAAATCAAAATAGTCAATTTTGTATACAAAGATATTTGTTATGAGATGCTATACCTTATCAAATTCATCAAGGGTCTCAAATATAGAATAATTAGAAAATTTATCATGGTATTAAAAAATCTCTAAAAGATGGGTGCTAAGACAACTACTATTTCAGAATTTAATGGTGGAGGATCAGGAAGAAAATGAGTGAATTTGCATCATGATTCCAATATAATCTTCCTTGGTTACAAGCCACATCAAGGAAGACATATAAAATTTATTCCCCCTATGAAATCTATTAATAATACTATTTCATAGGAAATTAGTCGAAGCACTCCTTGAATTCAAGAGATTCCAAACATAACTATCAACAATAGCCTTATTAAAAGGCATAGATTTTTAATACCTTCTCTTCCCATATCAAGAGGCTTGAAAATATTTCTCCATGAAACAATGAATAATTTTCTATCATGGTTATATTCAGACTAAACAAAGTTTCTAATTTGGAAGTCCAGCCTTTTGATCAGATCTATTGGCCATCTGTATAGGTGAAAAGAGTAAATAAACATAGATTTAATAATAAATAAATAAATGATAAATAGTACATAAATTAATATATATATATATATGAATTTATAATTATATTTATATTAATATTAATATATATATATATTTATTAACATAACTAAATAAATGAACATTAATATATATATATATATATATATATATTAATTAACACACACTCACACACAAGTTATAAGTATATTCATATTAATTTATATATATGTACACACACACATATGGATTAATATAAATGTACTTATAAATTAATACACACACACACAAACATATATATTAATATTTTTGTATTAACATATTAATTAATATATAAATATTTGTATATTATTATATTAATTGACATATAAATTTATAATCATAATTTTAATAAATCATATCCAAATAGAATATAATTTGATTTTATATAATAAAAATGCCTAAATGAGTGTTCTAGGTGCTGAGTTATTTATGTTGTGTTATCTGTTCGATCCTTGTATTAGATTATTAAATTTTGATGTGGGGGTGGGGGTTGTTTCGGTGAGATGAAAAGGGGAGGGGGGAGTAGACAACATTGTCCAGGTGTTAGGGGACCATGAAGGCATGTGGGGTTGTAAGGTCGGGGTGTTAGGGAATATCCATGCATGCAAGGGTTGTGGGATACGAGGGCCAAGTAGGTAGGAATACGGGGGGCAGGGGTGGTGGGGTTAGAGGCTAAGCAGTTGGGGCATGGCATGGGTAATAAAAAAATTTCAAGCATAAACAAATACTTACCCATGATTCTAAAAAACGTGGGAAGGTATTGATGATTTATTGAAGTTTCCTTAAAACATGGTTAAGTTTTGTTCAAAACATGACAAAATTTATCCATACCTCATATACTAGAAATTTAAAAAACACAAGTATTAAATTTAGTGATGTTTGTAAATGCAAGTAACGGAAAACAAAAATATGGCTAAATGCATTTTTTATAGTGAATAATTATGGTCAAAATGAAGAATGTGTTATGAATCGTGAAAATTTCTCCACATTTCTTCTCATCCCATATGCACTTACCTTAAAACATGGGGGATCCACTCCCTATTAGACAATATCTGCTACATGCGATTATAGATAGATCAAAATTTTGATACTGAACTAAATAGAGATGTATCTCATGAGCACCTACTTCCCCACAATAGTTATTATGCTCATAAATTCCCTAATCATGCCAAAAAAATACCGACCTAAGACTGTATGTGACTTTGTACAATTCACCTATCTCCAAAACTATAACTACACTATTCATCACATCAGTAGCATCCCTCAAAACAATGATTCCTCTCTCTGGTCTAGAATACATCAACTCAAAAACCCTGAGCCAATAACTTATATCTTTACCAGAGTGATAAAAGGTTTTGGGGATCTAATTGAATCATATCTTCTTGGTTTCTCCCAACTCAATATCCATGAAACCATCTAAAATTACCTTACCGATGCCACCACAACATCGGTTAGGTAGTCGATGCTGGTGTAGTAGGTCAGGTTCTCACCCCAAAATGACATTGAGTGACTGAATCCTCCCCTAAGAGGAACTAATGGAAGGTGGGGAGATGTAAATGATTTAAATTGGGATACATAGACCATGATAGGGATTATTTTTGGAATTTTAAATATTCTTAAAATATCTAAAATTATTTTATTTTAAGTTTTTTAAAGGGTAATACTTTTGAGAATCCCACATCGGAAAGTGGGTTGGAGTGATATCACTTTATTAATGGAATAAATTTTATAATTATTTAAAATTATAAAGTTTAGAAAAAATAATCCTATATAGGATGGTTCACCATCCCATCCACGCATGCATGAGTACGAGAAAATGCACAATGTGGTGCTTTGACGATGTACTTTGTACAACATATACCCAATTCAAAGGGGTATGATTCCTTATTCGAATGGTTTCTCACATGCCTATAAATTATAGTCCCCATTATATGAAAAAAAAATGAATCCAATATAGATTCACTTCCATTAAATCCAAAACACTCTAATCCCTCTAATTTTTAGATCCCTCTAATATCCTTCAAGAAACATCAAAATATTTTTTGTCAGCATGAAAAAAATATATTTCAAATACTCAATTAGTTTCAAGGATTATTCAAGGTAAAATATATAATTAGTAAAAGTGTAGATTACAGAGCCACCATTTTATCCTAAATAAGATTCACCAAAAATCCATTGTACTACCGATTTGATGGGGGAACATATACTCTTAAGGAGTGAGACAATGTAATATTCCACGATGAGAACTATTTAATACCATCAAAGAACATCAATATCCATTACCCAATGATATATATATATATATACATATATATACCCAATAATTATAGATATACTAATTTACATGATCATCTTTAGTGCGATCATAGATGGTGGATTTTATGGGGCTCTGTAACACTATGAGCTATAGTTTCAATGTTGCTGGAATGTTCTCGGTTTCTCCTTCAAACATGAGATCGAAAAGCATTCTAATATGTGATGGGTATAACCTATTATGATCACATTATGAATTCATTTATTAACTGATGATTAACCACCAAAAGTGGAAATTATTATAATGATAAATATAAATACATTGTTTTTTAGGAATGTATCAAATATGCACAAGGGAAGATATTGAAGATATTATATACTACCATAATGAAGCACCAATTTTATAAATATTATTTTAATTAAATGATTCATAAAAATTAATATATGTGTGTTATTAATTAAATCCCTTAAATATTTAGTATATTTCTATATAATTACTTTTGTTGATAGTGCCAAAATTAATCGAAGGTCCCAAAAGAGAAAATATATGACTACTTGAAGGTACACAATTTTTAATTAAAATGATTTGTTTTATATTATGTTTGAATGAAATATATCACGTTTTAATGATATTATTGATAAAAAATACCATATATAGACCATGGATGATCGAGGTAACAAATAACTCTATATATAACATTCATTTATAATATAAAAAATTTGATTCTAATTTTTTTTTTAATATTTTATTTTTACTATGTATAGTTTAATCGATTATAATAAACTATAATTTTATTGATATTAACAAATTAATTACATTATATAATCATTGACGTTATCTAAGATCAATTTTGATGGAAGATATTGAAAAAAGTACACATAAACATCAATTTTTTGGTAAAATAATAGACATCCATCAGGAGGAGAATCATGAATCTATTCAATGGGTGTATGCATAATAAATTATCACACAAAAGAGAATTTTTATGATCTTCATGATATTATGAATTACCCCAATATGATAATTTAACATGAGTGACTTATTATTAATGTAAATTATTTATATCATCACCACCTATATTGAAATTGAATTTCCAATATTTATATTTAGTATCAATTATAGAATATATATGGGTTCAACTACCTACTATGTGAACCATTTAAATGTTTTATAAATTATGCATTTATGAAATGGTCAGATGTATTATTATTTATTAGTGAATATATATTGAATTTTTTTTATATTTATTAAAATAAATTTTGATCATCACATAACTTATTTAAAATGACCCAATATAGTCATTTATAAGATGCTCACAACACTTATATGAATAATTTAATTGTACATATCTAAAAATAATCAATTTTATATTTTTATAATACACATTAAAAGTGTGGTTGAAATGATTATATAAAATATTTTTTCATCATGAGTGGAATTCAATAAATAGATCATTCCTTCAATTTGGAAGATGAATATATAAAAAACAATACATTTTTCATATATTTTCTTAGAAGTGACATTTATACCAAATAAATTATGAAATATTTTTAAATTTTATTGATGATATGTTTTTGTTTTTTAAATAATTTTAAAACTCCATAAAAATAGATTTTGAGAGATATAGAAACCAAAATAATTGGCCAAAAAGGACCAAAGAAATATGTTCTATGTTTAACATATGGAGTTTTGGATTGGTTATCCAAACAACTCTAACTATTTAATA
This sequence comes from Viscum album, assembly GCA_963277665.1. Classification (NCBI taxonomy): domain Eukaryota; kingdom Viridiplantae; phylum Streptophyta; class Magnoliopsida; order Santalales; family Viscaceae; genus Viscum; species Viscum album. Next base: position 889,848,548 of record OY728148.1, on the reverse strand, counting down.
TTGATGAGACTATTATATAAATTATCTTCCAAATTTATGTTTTCATTTTTTATCAATGTGGTAACATTGATTAAAATATCTATATATGAATCCCTGGAGAGATTTTAAAAGAAATGGAATATTTTTATCATCAAATTACAAGGAACGACCTTGTATTTTTGAATTAATCATCAGGAATGTGAAATATTAAATTTTGAAAATATTTTAAATATTAATGAAAATACCCTTAATGAATAATTAAATATATTTATTTCGAGTGTGATATATTTCATAAATTAGGGGATAATGAAGAACTTATATTTTACTTGAATGATTAAATATAAATACAGATTTTATTTATCCTTAAAGGACATACATATACATGTGCACATGTAACTTCCAAATAATATGAAATATTATTACAATGAATTTGATTTAAGGTAATTTTCTTATCATAATAATTGAGATTTAAAGCGTATAAATGATTACTTATTCTAAAAATCAAAATCAAAATTGGTTGATTATATTTATGATGAATATTTTTCTAATCCATATAAAACTAAGTCTCAAATAAGATATTTATTCATAAATGGTGGAATGACCATATAATGAAGTTATATATAAAAAATAATTTCTATGACTTCCCTAAATCACACTGAATTTATTTTAATTCATGAGGGAAATTGATAATGTGTTTGGTTAAGATAATCCATTCACCATATTATGAATAATTGTGGATTAAATATGAATAATGGTATTCCCACTAATTTATTTAAAGATAATGTTACCCATATAGTGTAATTATTAAGGTATTTATATGAAAGTGAACTAGATAGTGGTTTTTTACTGTATTTTTAGTGGAGAGGTAAATTTGAAATTTTGGAATCAGATCAAAAGGAGAATGTTTTGGGCATGTTTTAGAGGTTTAAATGGGTTTTTTGGTTTTGTTGTTGGTTATGAAATAGTTTAGTGGAGTAATTCCATTGTGAGAAGGAGTAACTAGGTTTGGGGGGTGGAAACAATAATCCATCAAAACCTTGATGTAAATACACTAAATTTTCATTGGTATAGACAATGTAAACCACTATTCTTACCAATGGAAGTTTGGTAGTAGACCACTGAACATCTGATGAATATCTATATCCTTTATTTTAATCAAAGGTGAAGGGGGGATTTCTCACCTATTCTATAAGAACTTTTAGGAAAAATTGCACCACCTTTAATTCAATACCCATGTGTATCACCACTTATAGGGTTCAAAACTAGAAATTTAGAACCATCCTTTCCAAAAATCCAATGAAAAATAAGTCTGTTTGAAAGGTTTAAATACCATGATATTCCTATAGACTCAGTATTAAAAACTAGGAAGACTTCACACCATAATAACCATACTGGTATTCCATTATCTAATTCTAGTCACTTTTGGTCTTTGAAAATATTATCCATGTACAATGAACATGATAGAACAAATACACAACATATAAACAAAAAATCACAACATGAAAATTATGTGGTTTAGATAAAATCCTACTCCATGGGGGAACACTACAAACTTTTATTCAAGGAAACTAAAATAAGAGGGAACCTAGGTTATAAGGGATACCTTCTTATGGAAATATTACCTAACATGAGTTATACTGGACTCATTATAAAACCCTAATAGAGAAATAAATGATTCTCACCTACAATTCCTTTTGTGAAAAACTCCATTTGCATGTGCTTCCACTGGGGAAGTTCCCATAGTAAGAACCATAACCACTAAGTTCACTTTAAACAAGTGACCCACACCCTCCATTTATAAAGTAACTTCAGAATATCCAACCATTTATTCTAGTTTCACTATCTTATAATCTTTACAGATTTCCCTTTGCATGATCAAGGAGATAGGCTAGGCACCACCACCTCAACTAATCCTTCTGTCGAATAGTACAAGATCAAAATTCTCCTTCACTTTTCTCAAATCATGTACAATATTTCAGAACATGTTATCCAACTTCCTCACTTATGCTATACTCCAAATTCATTCTCCACTTAAGCAATTCACGTCATCTGGAATTAATTGTCTCCCAAGCATATGAATCTAGAACCAAGTTCCTTCCGCATTCTAGTGTTTATTTAATACTGTTTATACCACTACTTCAAAATTTCTTGGTGTTAGGTAAACTAATTCAATATGATTTTACAAGTGTACTTATAGAATTTTGGTTTCATAAATTCAAACACTTAACCAAAAAACATGTCTCACACTAAAACCTATAAATATCTCACTTGAGAATTTTTTCATAGGTTAATCCTAATGATCATTCACTTTAATACTATTATCAAGGATTCCACCAAGTATAAGGCTACTTTATGAACTCTTTAATTTGTTTCATCTTACTTTGTAGTGTTAACATAGTTCCCCACTATGGTTATGATCATCTAGGACTCACTAAAAAAATAACCCCAAACTTTCCATACTATGATCACCCATTTAATTTTCAAAAAACCTTATAAATTTATCCATGGAATTTCCTCCAAAATTAAAAATCCAAAAATCTTTTTTTTGAAAAACCATAAAAAAGATTAACTATGTATAATGTACATGTAAGTTCTCCTTACATCCCTCGTGTTTTTTGAATCTTTATCATGAGATTCCATAATTTGAGATCTTCTAGCACATTAGACTTTAGTGAAACCAATAAAAAAAATCTCTATCCAAAAATACTTTTGAAAATTCTGGTATCTTTGAACTAATAAATCCCAATGAAAAAATTGTGATACCTATGTTTCCAACGCTTTCGTTGGGGCGCTCACATCCATTTGTTTGAGGATGACAGGGACACACTATTTGTTGCCCCACATTCCCACTTTCCAAAGGCGAGAGGCATCTATTCCTTGTTCAGGGAAATTTGATCCTTGATCGAATTGGGATGATGGGATATCGGTTCTTCCTTCCACTAAAACAAAATCACCGTTTATCGGCAGTTTTGTAGCGGTGGTTTATAATAAACCACCATGAAACTTTTTTTTAACAGTCCCGATCCTTCCCCCCCACCTTGACCCTTCTCTTTCTCACCCAGCGACCACGATTCCTTCCCCTACGACCCCGGCCCCCCACGACCCCGGTGACCCCAGCGACCCTACTTCCCCGACGACCTATACGAAACCTAGGGTTTGATTTCTAATTTTTTTTGTTGTTTTGATATTAGTTATTTTTTATTATTATTTCTTATAATAAATTGTAATGTTGTATTTATTGTATTGTATGCAGATGTTTTTGTTTATGAATATTTGTTTTTCTACTTATTGCATGTGATTTTTTATGTTTTTGTTAGTTTTTATTCTTAAGTGACTATTTTTCTATCTGCTTGATTGTTTGTGGTTGTTTGATACTATACTCATGGGTTGTGATGGCTCATGGTTACAATACATGATTATATTATGGGTTATAATGGATTAAGGTATAACATGTACACATTTCCCTAGGTTGTGATGGCTTTAAGGCTATGTCATGTTTTTGGTTGTGATGGATCAAGGTTATAACATGTGACATTGAGGTAATTATGTGGAAATTTAGTGGATGTTGGGATGGTTAACACTAGTTGAGAGTTGGACTTTCTTGTTATGCTGATGTGATGATGATGAGATTATTTACATAGGTTGAGAGTTGGGATTACCTATTTTCTAGCTAATATGATGATGTGACAGTGATGATTGACACATGTTAAGAGTTGGGTTTTCTGTTTTGTCAAAAATATTGATGGTTTCCATATTATAGAATTTTTTGTGAAGTGGCATAATTATTAGATGATGATGTTATAAATATGGAATCTATACATTATTGTTATAATTACATGGAAATCAAAATCCCCATTGCTTACTTTCTTTTGATAATCCATTGGTTTAATATGATAATACCTTTACATGTGATATGGTTAAAGATAGAAAATATATAATGTGTTACATTTATGAATAAAATAATGCTCGATGAGGAGATCAAATTGATGGAGTGGAATGAATTTAGGAAAATTATTTATGATAAATATTTTCATTTAACTCTCTCATATAAAATTGAGAATTATTTCCTTGGCCTCAAGAAAAGGGAAGAATAATCCTTCAAGAGTATGAGGAAAAATTCATTTGACATTTACCATATTCCTCAACCATTTTCAATAACCCTAAAATTTCACTTAAAAAACCATTATTTTTGTCTAAATATGAAACTATTAAATGATTTGGTGATATGAGAAATTGTTGTCTATAAAGAGATTTTTTGATAAACCCTCAAAGTTGAAATAGAGATCATTGATTCTCGAGGGTTTCATGGTTTAATAGATAATAAGTGAAGTGTGGATTTCAATTATTGTAGTGAAATAAATAAATATCACGAGGTTAAGAACGTTTATTATCCCACTTATCTAAAGTGTATGAAGAATCATGCCATAAATTTCCTACATAAGAAAAGAAAATGATTCAGGTGTTGGAAATAGGTGAACATAGCTAGAGAATTTCTATGGGAGAAACCCACCATTGTGATGGAATAAAGGAATTATCTAATCAAACCTAATAATATTTTAAAGTGTTTTATATTAAATAAATGGGTACCCTATTTAAATAAATTCATTGTGTGAAGGGGTATATAATTTTATCAATTAAAACAATATATATGGTCTATAGGGTAAGGGTGATATTATGAAAACAAAATTACTGATACAGATCCTAATAATAATATGGTTACAGGTATGATAGTTAATTATTCAGGTATAGAGAAAATACTATTTTATTCATGTTTTATACATTCTTTCATATCATGAATGTTTTGTATAACTATTAAAACACCCCATCAAAACATCTATGTCGAGTTATTATTGATGTGATAAAATTAGTCAATCATTTCATCCCCTTATAATAATTCATTCCCTTAAGAAATATTTTGATTAATATAAAATAAAACCTTGAGATACTCCCTTTTGTGTAATTAAATGAAATTATGTGTATGAATTACTTTTTCTTTTATAAATATAGGATATATTTTATAATTAATAAAAGTATCCTCAATATCGTAAATCTCCCTCTCATTCTATACAAGTGAATATAGAAAGATGATTATCCTTGGTAATAATTATGTAAAGAATGAATATTTTTTACTTCTAAGTGAGAATATATATATCAAATTATTGAGAATATAGAAAAGATAAACCATTATTAAATTCTCATTGTGAGAGAATACGTTGATGTTTTTACCATTTATTTTCTGGTCTTCTGCCTAAATAAGTGGTTGATTTCTCAATTAAACTTATACCCATTGATTTTTGAAATATCCAAGATTCTAGTATTCCTCTCATACGTGTCACTCCCTCTAATAATTTTCTTGTTTTGATTTTATATAATGTTCATTGATCTTTATTGATTAAATATTTCATCATGTATTTCCATGAACACCACCACTTATCATGCCTCAAGACTATCCCTCACGTGGTTCTTACCACTCCAAATTAACAATGTGTTGAGTTTTGTAAGCATCATAAGGTTTTACCTAAACATTATTTATAATAGATTTATTCAATATTAGAGTTTTATATGAAGAATCTATAGAGAAATTAGGTTGGGGTTATTCCAAATTAACAATATGAATTGGTTTTCATGGTAAAGTAGCTACCACGTTGTTATCACACTGTTTCTCTTTACCAAAGAAACTTCCCCTATCCCAAAGACTAGAGGGTTCATATCTAACTCAGGGACTCATCTTTATTATATTATGTTTCTGTAATGTTACACTATCGTATATATGAATCTCGTTATCTATTTAGTAGTAACTATGTGCTTTAATTATTTTTATTATTGTGTAGGCACATTGTGATATACATGGATAAAAGCTGGATCACATTACCGAGGAACACACCTCAGTATGTTAAGGGTTTGAATGAGTTTTTATATTTTGAAATTTCTAATCGATCATTTTAAGGGAGAATAAAATTTCCATGTCCTAAATGTAAATTTAGAACATGGTTAAAGAGAGATGAGGTTTATGAACATTTAATACTGAAGCAATTCCATGGTCAATATTTGTGTTGGATTTGGAATGGAGAATCAAATGTTACATAAAGATTGAGCACTGATGTTAATCCACAGAATGAGGTCCCAAGTTCATCGACAATGGAAAATGAAATAAAAAACCTCATAAATGATGAATTCGGCACTACAAGACACCACTATCAGTATCAAAACATATCAGAACAACCAGAAGAGGGTGCTACAAATTTCAATGTGACAAGTGATGTTTTTGAGACTGTAACACAGGTAGATCAAGATTGTAACATATCATTGGATCCTCCTCTTGATTCTGTGGTGCAAAATGTAAGAGAAAACTTCACTGAGGAAAATGTGTTTCATGATTTAGTTGACGATGGAAATCAAGAGTTTTATAGTGGGTGTTTAAAATATTCAAAGCTTTAATTTCTACTGAAGTTGTACCATATAAAATTTCTATGTGGAATTACAAATAAGGAAATGTCCATGATATTGGAATTGATTCGTGATGCATTTAATGAAGCAAAAATCCTAGAATCTTTTTATGATATGAAAAAAGTTGTTAACAAGATTGGTCTGAATTATACAAAAATACATGTGTGTCCCAATGATTGTATGCTTTATTGGGGAGAGGATTCAAGTATACAGAATTGCAAGAAATGTTCTTCTTCTAGATGGCAGTAAAAGGGTGATGTTGGAAGTATGAATGAACATAATTTCATGGAGAAGAAGAAAAGGAACACACCTGAAAAGGTTTTGCGTTACTTTCCTTTGAAGACTCGATTGCAAAGATTATTCATGTCATCGAAAACCGCTGAATACATGAAGTGGAATTATGTAGATAATAACAATGATGGGTTAATGATACATCCACAAGATTCTCAATCGTGGAATAAATTTGATTCATTACATCTCGATTTCTCAGCTGATCCTAGAAATGTTCGATTGGGATTGGCTGCTGATGGATTCAACCCATTTGGGACTTTGAGTACCAGTTATAGCATTTGGCCAGTTATTTTGATCCCTTATAATCTGCCTCCTTGGATGTGTATGCAACAAACATATTTTATCCTTTCGATGATTATTCCTAGAAAACAAATGCCTGGAAATGATATTGATGTATACTTGCAGCCTTTGATTAACGAATTGCAGGAGTTATAGAGCAACAGTGTTGAGACATTTGATGCGCTTTCTAAAACAATGTTCAAAATGCATACTACTTTAATGTGGACCATTAGTGACTTCCCTGAGCTTTGGAATTTATCTGGTTGGAACACTTACATGGTTTTGGCTTGTATCGTTTGTAACTTTGATTTTGAGCCCAAACAGCTACCTCACAGTAGAAAATGGTGCTTCTTGTGTCATCGAAGATTTCTCGATGCATCTCATAGATTTCGGCTGAACAGATCAAAATTTAATGGTTCCATTGATCGTAGACCACCTATAAAGTTGTTAACTGGTTCTGAAATATTGACACAGCTTGAAAATGTTGAAACAGAATTTGGAAAGGTTTATCATTTGAATGAGAGCGGAAAACGGGTCCGAAGTGCATCGTCGAGCAAAACCAGAATGCAACAGTGGAAGAAAAAAAGTATATTCTTCAAAATTTCATATTGGGAATTTAATTTTTTGCAGTATAATCTTGATGTGATACATATTGAGAAGAATGTCTATGACAATTTGATATTCACATTTCTTAATGAGAATGGAAAGTCGAAGGATCATCTCAATGCTTGCAAAGACTTACAAGCAATGAACATAAAATGCGATCTCTGTCCAGATGAGAATGAAAAGTATCCTCCGGAAATTTTTGCAATAAAAAATAGGGATAAAGATACATTCCTTCGAATGTTAAAGAATATTAAGGTATCTGATTGGTTTTCAAGTAACATCTCGAGATGTGTTGACTTGAAGAATCGTAAGTTACATGGATTGAAAAGTCACGATTCACATATTTTGTTACAGTAGTTATTGCCATTGGCATTGCGTACATTATTAACTAAAAAAATTACTGTTGTTGTACTCTAGTTCTGCACATTTTTCAGACAACTATGTGAGAAATCTCTATATCCATTTTAGCTTGACAACCTCCAGGAGAAGTTTGTATTGACCCTTTTTGCAATGGAGATGATCTTTCCTCCGTCGTTTTTTACTGTAATGATGCATTTAACTATGCATTTGGTTGAGGAAGCTAAATTAGGAGGCCCCGTTCATTATCGATGGATGTATCCAATTGAGAGGTACTTTATTTATATGTTTTCCAGTTAAGTAAACAATTTTTGGTACTTAATTAAATGCATAATTATGTTTATTTTATTTCACAGATATCTTGGGAATTTGAAATCATACGTGAGAAATAAAGATCAACCAAAAGGCTCTATTGTTGAAGGCTATTTGGCTGAGGAGTGTCTGACCTTTTGTTCTCAATACTTGGATGATATTGAGACAAGATTTAATCGAGTTGGATGTGTTTACGACACATCTACTCAATCTAAAATACATCAGAAATCCAAAATATTTCCTGCTATTGGACAATCAGTTGGGAGGACCTCAAATGTGACATTGACTGAATTGGAATTATTACAGGCACATAGATATGTGCTGATGAATAGTGAAATTGTAGATCCATTTATTGAAGAGTTGATGATACAAACAAAGAGATGAATGAGAGGCCGAACCCGAAATGAGAAAGATATAACGAAATATGTTAATAAAGAGCTAGTAGAATGGTTTGCACGACGTGTAAGTTCATAAATATTGCAATAAATATGAATATTAGTTTGACACATACATTTTGAAAATCTAATAAAGTATATTTCTTTTTTCAGATCATGAATAATGATACTCAAGTAGAGGTGTTAGAATATTTGAAGTTTCTTGCTAGAGGTCCTCTAAAACAAGTTAGAAAGTTCGATGCTTATAATGTGAATGAATTTATATTTTGTACAGTCGATCGAGAAGTGGGTTTGAAAACACAGAATAGTGGTATATTTACATTTGCTGAATTGGAATACTATGGAAAGCTGCATGATATTATTGAATTAAACTACCATAGACATTTTTCGGTTGTTTTATTCAAATAAAAATTGGTCGATTTTATTAGAGGTGTTAAAAGAGATTCCTTGCAATTTACTTCTGTAAACTTCTCTCGCTTGATGGATGTTGGTGATCATGAACTGAATGATCCATATATCTTATCATCACAAGAAAAAATGGTATATTATGTGAATGATGTTGCTGATGAAGGGTGGAGTGTAGTTTCTCATGTAATACAAAGATATTTGTATGATATGGGTGATGAACTGGAAAATTTGACCTCTGAAATTGAAGTTAATCAGCAACAGGAAGCAGGATTATTTTTCCATCATGATATTGAAAATATTAGTCTATCAAGGATGAATGAAGTGGATGAAGAAATGGAGTAGGAAACCGACATGATTGAGGGGGAAAATGATTGTATATACAATTATTTATTTATTCAGCAACCACTTTTTTCATTTATGCAGTCATTCATTATCATTGTTATATATATTTTGTCTGTTAGTACTGAGCATCTATTATAATTTTTAATTTTTTTTCTACATAATTTTTTTGAAATATATATTCTAAACATAATTTTATTTGATTAAATGAAAGTAATTCCAATGAGGAAGCGGTACACTATTTCATCTAATTCTGCGACAGATGGCGATCCATCTGTGTAACAAACCGATATTTTATGATAAGTATTATTTTTAATTTATTTTATGTCATGTGTTTTATGATACAACAAGATTATCTTGTGCTATACTCAACACCGTATTAGCTTGCAGTATACGCATCACTATTCTTAGATTGTGTTACACACAATTTCAAATTCGTTTGATAATAGTCATTCTACACAACATTGAATGTATATATATATATTCAATTTATAAATGAAATATGGTTGGATTCTGTTATATGAAACAACAAAGGAGTCTTTCACAACACACAACCCTAACTTGGCTTTCATTACACGCAATCGCGACCTTCCTCGATAGCGTGTGTTGTACGCAATACCGGGTTTTACTAAACAATGATATATTATTATAATATTATTATGAACTAGCCGTTATGAATAGTATTAACTAAATTTTTAATTTTATAACAATATTATTCATCTTACACATTTTCTAGAACATGGTATAAGAACAAAATAATTTTTCGGGTAAAATAAGTATTTTTCAAAAAATGCAGTTTTTCCGCCTTTTAATGGAGCACCAACATTAAATCTAGTTTTTGAAATGTTTATAAGTTCAATTTTACAAAATAAACTTCTTCTTTTGAATTAGGATATAAAAATTTACATTGGATAAAGTTTTAATATTTTTCAGATAACTTTCATATTTTAATGAATAGTAAAAACACGCTATATTTTAATTAAAAACAACTTTTTTCATCATAATAATTTATGTGGTTAAATTATAATATTGAATGGTTTTAAAGTATAAATAGAATATATTTTTACCACTTAATATAATGTATATAATTATCATTGATTTTACCTTGAATTCGTAGGCTAAATCAATTCAATCTTTTGCAATGTTTTAAACAAAAAACCCGTTTTCTTTCGACAACGGGATTAATTATAAATTAATTACTGCAAATTATGTGTTTTGAATTTTGAAAAATGGATTCCATATATGGAATCAGTGGGTCCAAATTATGTTAATAATCTACTTTTTATTTTTGGACATTATGAATAGTAACTACGGTAAATTTTATTTACCATAGTTAAAGGTAAATCGGGTAATTAAGGGTAAATATAAGATTATAAAATTACCCTAAAACCTGTAAAAATCCTATTGGATGACTAAAAGTCGATCCATATCACCTAAGGGTCGGATTATAATCATTTAATGGACTTTTTTCCATGAAAATAATTTAATTATTATTAAAACCAAAGAAAGTGACAACATGTCACTCTCTTAAATCTTATAAGTATAATAATTTTAATTTAGTGATAAACATCATGAAACTTAGAACATGAATAGTCTACAGAAATATAATAAAATTATCTACATCATGATAATTTATTTAGAATTTTTAGGGATTAAATAATTGTCATTAATGGTGATACATTAATGATGCAAAAATTATTTATTAAGTGAAAAATCAGTAATATAGTTTTTATTGAAATAATAATACCCATTAAAAGGCCCACAAACCTGAAAAAAACTTATTGGTAGTGTATAGGTACACCTTAATCATCCAATGACCTAATTTATAACCGTTTGGAGCCTTATAAAAGTGATTATGACACTTATATTATTTTAATTTAAATGATGCCAAAGTTGTCACCTTCATAATTTAATAAATATAACAATTTAAATATTGTTATTTTAAGATGATAAATTCGAGTAAAAGTATTATTGTGAAAGGTAATAGATATATATTAATCATAGGATTTTATTTTTAAATTTTATACAACAAATCAGTATATTAAATAATTATACAAAAATGTTGTAGTAATTATTTTATTAAGAGATAAACCAAATAAATGGTTTTAAAAATAATAAAATAAATATTATATTAACTATTTAATGTGATAAAATAATTTTATAGATACATATGACCTTTTATGAATCTATTAAAGCTTTTTTTTGAACATATCTTCTGTATATATTTTATTTAAATTCAAATAAATGAATAGTGTCAAAATTGACACTATTGTTATTTTATAAAAATAACATATTATAAAATTGTTTAAAAATCACAAAAATATTTAAAAATTATAAATTTAAATTTATATGGTCTATAATGTTATAAAGTAACAAATTATGGAAAATTCACAACAAATAAGTAATTATATGTTATAATTTAAAATTTAGAATTTTATTACCACAAATAAACTTAAATAGATTAAATAAGGATAAATCAAAATGATAAGGTTTAGAATAAGATCCAAACATGTATAAATTTAATTTTTTGATGATATTACAACCCTATATCATCTAATATTCTAATATGAGTCATTTTTTTTAGGTTTTTAAGTGGGGTTAGAATTATTATAAATTAATATTTTTAAGATTTCCAAAGGTGCCCCTCTCCTCCCTTATAAAAGGACACCTCCTCCCTCTCTTCCTCACACCACTTTGAGCCTTCAAGATCGGCCAAACCCTGCCAAATTATCTTCTCCAATTCCCTAGAAACATCCTAGAGGTCCTAGTATTCTTCAAAGACCAATTTTATTTCCCTAAGAGGAGGTCTCAAAGAGGCGCTTCAAAGAAGAGGTAATGTCCGTTACCGATTCTTTCAACTTTATTTCTTCTTCCACTTGTTATTATTTAGTTGTTTCATTATGAAGTAATAACACCAGTATCACTCATATAATGATATTTTATTATAAGTATGAAACAACCCTATTTCACCATCTATTCATCCTACAAAAAACGAAATCACCGCGCGTGCGTACGTACGGAATACCGTCTCCACGCCGTGGTGTAATCTGTTTTTCCAACACCACCTTACTTGGATGGGTATAATGGTGTAAAGAATAACTATACATAGTTATTATAACATCATACTAATTATGATATATTGTATCATCCTCTCCAATTCAATTCAATAATTATGGGAACAATATCATTGCTCGTGCATATGTACGGACTACCGTCTCCACGACGCGATGAGATTCATTCTCAATGATTAACCATTCATGAATGATTATAAAGTAAATATAATAAGTAATAATGAAATACATGACTTAATTATACTGGATTTATGTATATATATATATGTATTTCATCCAATTAATTCCATTTAATTCAATAAGTAAATGAAAACAGCGTTCATGCGTACGTACAACCTACCGTCTCCATGAACGGTGTATTTATTTCCATTTGTCGATCTATTATATATATGTATATTATGAATATATATTATATATAAATCATGTTTTATCTTCTGGAATTAATTAATCATGATCTATGTAATCATATGAATAATTACAAGTCAAAACACGGACGACAAATGAAATGATTTTAACCAAATCACTCTTTAACATGAAATTTACAAAAGAACGAGTAATATAAAGTCATAAGTGAACCATATATGATATCATAACAATTAATATGATTATTTAATAAGTCAATAACATTATTTAAATCATTATACAGGAGGTTCAGACACTTACGAAGCAAATTGGACCTAAGGTAAGGGATAATTTTGCAAATCTCATTTTTATCCGAGATTGCTTATTCGTAAGTATTTACTGGGGTTATATTTATCATCCATGTCCAAATTTTATAAAAATGTTTTTATGAATGTTTAAAGTCCTTTTTACCCATTTTTTACTTTTACTACATGGTATTTAAGCAATCTTTCTTTTGTTTACGTTACGAGGTAATTTTTTGACTTTTCCGGCAAAAGTACGAGAAGAATGTTTTTTTAACTTATACGGCACGAACAGATTTTTACGGTTTTATAAAGCCATATTTTCATGAATCTTCCTCAAAAATATTTCATGACTATTTTCAAAAAAATCCTCTTATTTTAAAATTGCATGACATTTTGTGAAAAGAAAATGATTTTGAAGAAAAAAGGATATTTTCCTCAAGAATTCATTTCAAGTGTTTTATCAAAACCATTTTCTATCCAAGATGAAATTATTTTCATATGTGTATGTTTCCAGTATAATGTCTCTATGATTTACATGGTTTCTCTTTTCTTATTATGAAATTATATCCATTTCTTTTATATGGATTATGTGATGATGTGATGATGTTTATGAAACCCATTTTATTTATTGGGTTATTATGAATGATGTATGTTTATTTTGTGGCACAAGTAAGAATGATTTCATTATGAGATGGGTGGGACCTATATCTCCCTCCAATGCATTGGGTAAAGATTTTATATCTCATGAGATAGACATGGTTGGAATGGCAAGTTAAACCGGTTCAGTAATACAGGACTGGAACGAGGAATGAACTCGATTCAGAAAGGGACTTTGTCCACTAAGATGGTCTTGGAAGCAATGCCTTGGCTAATATGGAAATCATATCATGTGCTTCATGGATGCCACAATTACATGTTTTATTCCCATGCTATTTTATCATTCTTAATGTTTCTTTATGATCTATTCCTTACGTACTTCCATGTTTTTTGTCATTGCTCAAGCTTTTGATGTTTAGACATTTTGTTCATGTTTTTAAGTTCGAATGTATATGGTATGTTTTATTTTATCCATGCTTACCCTTACTAAGAATTTGAGCTCACCCTATTTATGTTTTCTTTTCCCCAGGATATAAAGAAAGGTTTTAGGTAAGAAAAAAAAGGGAAGATCTTTATGGGAGATATTGAAGATCTTTCACCATGATTAGAAGATTACGTTCCAAGTTTCCAAAGACACTAAACTATTACGGTCCTTGTGTGTCTGTTTTTGTTATGTATTAAGTATTACTCAAAAGTAATGTAATGTCCATTTACGTCAAGCTTTGGGTCTCTACAGTTGGTATCAGAGGAAAGGTTTATTCAACCTTTGGAAACTAGGATGCAAAAACATTAGTGAGATCCCTAGAGATATTTCTAAGGTATGTCTAGGGATGCCCCTAAGGTTAAGTATACGTATAGGTTATAGTCCTAGAATTGCGCTAACGATCTTAGAATTAAACCTAAGATGTTAGATATTGAGGGTACTCCCCCTTTACTATGTTGTTTTCCCTAGCATGATTTTTGCCTCTCACACTATTCTTTTTGGATTTTAGAAAATGGTTGGAAACAGGAAGGTTCACGATAATGGAGGATATAATGGACAATAGAATGATATTATTCATGAGAAACCAAATGAAACGGGATTTGGAAATCCAAAAATCGTTATTATTCCTAATCAGCAATCTCATAATATGATCAATAATCTCAACTTTGGTAAGTTTCCCGACTCAGATAATAAGAGAAAGATGGAGTTTCATGATGATCATAGAGAAAAGAAAGTTCAATTTCCCTCATGTAAATCATGTGGGAAGAGGCATCAGGGAGATTGTTTCAAAGGAACTGGAAGATGATTTGGGTGTGGAAAATAGGGACACAAAGCCAATAAGTGCAAAGGAAAAGGTTCAGTTAACACCATGGACAAGGATAATGGTACTGCTACGACATCAACAGTGATTAAATGTTTTAAATGTGGAATGTACGGGCATTATTCAAACCAATTCCCTAAGGGAAAATCTCATGAAGAGAATCAGCATGGTCATATGGGTAATATTTATGTGGGTGATGATGAGGAGACTACAAATGATATATGAGATGAAAGAAGTGTTGAAGCTCAGTTAGTTGTTTAAGAAGGCAGTGGAATGATTTTATGTTTATCAAGAGTTATGTTGTATAGTTAATGGTACTATGGAATAAAGAATCATCTAAGGATTGTTACACTATTGTTTTTCTTAAAGTATTTGAAAGTATAAGTTGAATGGTACTGGTAACCATGAAAGGTTATTCATATATTTTTGGAAAGTAGATGATATGCACATAATGAAGGAATAAGAAGATAATGAGATGTTTGATTGTATTCATGAGCTCATGATTGATATAAGGACTAAGTGATATCATGGTTTGAGTATATATAATTTTGAGGATTTTGGTATGTGGAAAGTGTTAACTTTTAACTGCATTCATGTTTTCACTAAGGTTCAATGGGTATTCATTTTTCAAGAGAATACATGATTAAGGCCTTCAAATGTTTGGAATGTGACCAACAAGACATATCTTATGATATATGGGGATCAACGATGGTATTAAATCTTTGGTAATCGTTTTCACTATATTATGAGAGTGGACTGCAGTATTATGGATAAGCCTAAAGATTGGAATGGATTCTGTTGGACATAAGTTATTATTGTTTAAGGATAGAAGTTTTTTCGATATTATTGATGAGATGTTATAGTAATATAGTTTTAGAAAAAGGACAACCTACAGGATGGGCGACAACCCATTGCGTCGGACAAGGCTGTGGGAATCGAACCCACAACCAAAGTGCGACTGTCCTTTATCGCCTACCACTAGCCTACATGAAGTCCCTGGTTAGTAGAAACTAGTTTTATTTTATTAAGCGGTATGATATATGAAGTATAAGTTCATTTTTGGAATCGTATATGATTAACCTCACCATAGATGAACTTATGTATATTTAATAACCTTTGATAACCTTTTGTTTGAAAAAGATGGAATGACCCATAATTCTATCACATGATCTGTTAACACTTCATGAATAACAAATTCAACTTCATTTCTTTAAGATATGAAGTGGAAATTGTTTAAAGTATGAACAATAATGAGATTGTACCAAAATAAAGTAAGTATTTATTCTAATTAAAATTCTTCAACTTTAGGGAAATGATCTTGAAAACAAAAAATGTTGTCCTAGTTCCCTTATATCCGATGAATCAGATGGTACCCTAGATCATCACAAATTTATGGCTTTGTGATTGATGGATTTTCCATAGCCATGTTCTCTACCACTCTCCATTATAACATGATGGTTAGATTTCTCTTTCATATCCATATTTTCACCTATGTGGAAACCCATTGATTAGTTTATTTGGGTAACCGTTACATTTCATACTTTAGTTTTTAAAGATTGGTTTTGGTATTCCTTTTTACGATGTGGGTTTCTATTAAAGAAACTTTCAAGTAGAAAACCATGCATAACCCTGACGAATTTCGAGGGCGAAATTCATTTTAAGGGGGGTAGAATGTAACAACCCGATATTTTATGATAAGTATTATTTTTAATTTATTTGATGTCATGTGTTTTATGCTACAAAAATATTATCTTGTTCTATAAGCAACACCATATTAGCTTGCAGTATATGCATCACTATTCTTAGTTTGTGTTACACACAATTTCAAATTCGTTTGATAATAGTCATTCTACACAAAATTGAATGTATATATATATATATATTCAATGTATAAATGAAATATGGCTGGATTCTGTTATATGAAACAACAAAGGAGTCTTTCACAACACACAACCCTAACTTGGCTTTCATTAAACGCAATCGTGACCTTCCTCGATAGCGTGTGTTGTACGCAATACCGGGTTTTACTAAACAACGGTATATTATTATAATATTATTATGAACTGGCTGTTATGAATAGTATTAACTAAATTTTTAATTTTATAACATTATTATTCATCTTACACATTTTCTAGAACATGGTATAAGAACAAAATAATTTTTCGGGTAAAATAAGTATTTTTCAAAAAATGCAGTTTTGCCACCTTTTAATGGCGCACCCACATTAAATCTAGTTTTTGAAATGTTTATAAGTTAAATTTTACAAAATAAACTTCTTATTTTGAATCAGGATATAAAAATTTACATTGGATAAAGTTTTGATATTTTTCAGATAACTTTCATATTTTAATGAATAGTAAAAACACGCTATATTTTAATTAAAAACAACTTTTTTCATCATAATAATTTATGTGGTTAAATTATAATATTTAATGGTTTTAATGTATAAATAAAATATATTTTTACCATTTAATACAATGTATGTCCTTAGCATTGATTTTACCTTGAATTCGTAGGTTAAATCAATTCAATCTTTTGCAATGTTTTAAACAAAAAACCCATTTTCTTTTGACAACGAGATTAATTTTAAATTAATTAATACAACTTATGTGTTTTTAATTTTGAAAAATGGATTCCATATTTGGAATCATTGGGTCCAAATTATGTTAATAAGCTACTTTTTTTTGGGTATTATGAATAGTAACTACGGTAAATTTTATTTACCATAGTTAAAGGTAAATCGGGTAATTAAGGGTAAATATAAGATTATAAAATTACCCTAACACCTATAAAAATCCTATTGTATGACTAAAAGTCGAACCATATCACCTAAGGGTCGGATTAGAATCATTTAATGGACTTTTGTCCATGAAAATAATTTAATTATTATTAAAACCAAAGAAAGTGATAACATGTCACTCTCTTAAATCTTATAAGTATAATAATTTTAATTTAGTGATAAACATCATGAAACTTAGAAAATGAATAGTCTAAATAAATCTAATAAAATTATATACATCATGATAATTTATTTAGAATCTTTAGGGATTAAATAATTGTCATTAATGGTGATACATTAATGATGCAGAAATTATTTATTAAGTGAAAAATCAGTAATATAGTTTTTATTGAAATAATAATACCCATTAAAAGGCCCACAAACCTGACCAAAACTTATTATTAGTGTATAGATACACCTTAATCATCCAATTAACTAATATATAACCGTTTTGAGCCTTATAAAAGTGATTATGACACTTATATTATATTATTTTAAATGATGCCAAAGTTGTCACCTTCATAATTTAATAAATATAACAATTTAAATATTGTTATTTTAAGATGATAAATTCTAGTAAAAGTATTATTGTGAAATTTAATAGATATATCTTAATCATAGGATTTTATTTTTAAATTTTATACAACAAATCAGTATATTAAATAATTATACAAAAATGTTGTAGTAATTATTTTATTAAGAGATAAACCAAATAAATGGTTTTAAAAATAATAAAATAAATATTATATGAACTATTTAATGTGATCCACTAATTTTATATATACATATGACATTTTATGAATCTATTAAAGCTTTTAGTTTGAACATATCTTCTGTATATATTTTATTTAAATTCAAATAAATGAATAGTGTCAAAATTGACACTATTGTTATTTTATAAAAATAACATATTATAAAATTGTTTAAAAATCAAAAAAATATTTAAAAATTATAAATTTAAATTTATATGGTCTATAATGTTATAAAGTAACCAATTATGTAAAATTCACAACAAATAAGTAATTATTTGTTATAATTTAAAATTTAGAATTTTATTACCACAAATAAACTTAAATAGATTAAATAAGGATAAATCAAAATGATAAGGTTTAAAATAAGATCCAAACATGTCTAAATTTGATTGGTTTATGAGATTACAAAACTATATCATCTAATATTTGAATATGATTCATTTTTGGAGGTTTTTAAGTGGGGTTAGATTTATTATAAATTAATATTTTTAAGATTTCCAAAGGTGCCCCTCTCCTCCCTTATAAAAGGACACCTCCTCCCTCTCTTCGTCACACCACTTTGAGCCTTAAAGCTCAGCCAAAACCTGAAAAATTATCTTCTCCACTTCCCTATAAACATCCTAGAGGTCCTGGTATTATTCAAAGACCAATTTTATCACCCTAAGAGGAGGTCTCAAAGAGGCGCTTCAAAGAAGAGGTAATGTCCGTTACCGATTATTTCAACTTTATTTCTTCTTACACTTGTTCTTCTTTAGTTTTTTCATTATTAAGTAATAACATAAGTATCACTCATATACTGATATGTTATTATAATTATGAAACAACCCTATTTCACCATCTATCCATCCTACAAAAAACGAAATCACCGCGCATGCGTATGTACGGAATACCGTCTCCACGCCGTGGTGTAATCTGTTTGTCCAACACCACCTTACTTGGATGGGTATAATGGTGTAAAGAATAACTATACATAGTTATTATAAGATCATACTGATTATGATATATTGTATCATCCTCTCCAATTCAATTCAATAATTATGGGAATGATATCATTGCTCGTGCGTACGTACGGACTACCGTCTCCACGACGCGATGAGATTCATTCTCAATGATTAACCATTCATGAATGATTATAAAGTAAATATAATAAGTAATAATGAAATATATGACATAATTATATTGGATTTATGTATATATATATGTATGTCATCCAATTAATTCCATTCAATTCAATAAGGAAACGAAAACAGCGTTCATGCGTACGTACGACCTACCGTCTCCATGAACGTTGTATTTCTTTCCATTTATCGATCTATTATATATATGTATATTATGAATATATATTATATATAAATCATGTTTTATATTCTTGAATTAAGTAATCATGATCTATGTAATCATATGAATAATTACAAGTCAAAACACGGACGACAAATGAAACGATTTTAACCAAAACACTCTTTAACATGGAATTTACAAAAGAACGGGTAATATAAAGTCAAAAGTGGACCATATATGATATCATAACAATGAATATTATTATGTAATAAGTCAATAACATTATTTAAATAATTATACAGGATGTTTAGACACTTACGAAGCAAATCGGACCTAAGGTAAGGGATAATTTTGCAAATCTCATTTTTATCCGAGATTGCTTATTCGTAAGTATTTACTGGGGTTATATTTATCATCCATGTCCACATTTTATAAAAATGTTTTCATGAATGTTTAAAGTCCTTTTTACCCATTTTTTACTTTTACTACATGGTATGTAAGGAACCTTTCTTTTGTTTACGTTACGAGGTACTTTTTTGACTTTTCCGGCAAAAGTACGAGAAGAATGTTTTTTTAACTTATACGGCACGAACGGATTTTTACGGTTTTATAAAGCCATATTTTCATGAAGCTTCCTCAAAAATATTTCATGACTATTTTCAACAAAATCCTCTTATTTTAAAATTGCATGACATTTTGTGAAAAGAAAATGATTTTGAAGAAAAAAGGATATTTTCCTCAAGAATTCATTTAGAGTGTTTTATCAAAACAATTTTCTATCCAAGATGAAATTATTTTCATATGTGTATGTTTCCAGTATAATGTCTCTATTATTTACATGGTTTCACTTTTCTTATTATGAAATGATATCCATTTCTTTTATATGGATTATGTGATGATGTGATGATGTTTATGAAACCCATTTTATTTATTGGGTTATTATGAATGATGTATGTTTATTTTGTGGCACAAGTAAGAATGATTTCATTATGAGATGGTTGGGACCTATATCTACCTCCAATGCATTGGTTAAAGATTTTATATCTCATGAGATAGACATAGCTGGAACGTAAAGTTAAACCGGTTCAATAATACCGGACTGGAACGAGGAATGAACTCGATTTAGAAAAGGACTTTGTCCACTAAGATGGTCTTGGCAGCAATGCCTTGGCTAATATGGAAATAATATCATGTGATTCATGGATTCCACAATTACATGTTTTATTCCCATGCTATTTTATCATTCTTAATGTTTCTTTATGATCTATGCCTTACGTACTTCCATGTTTTATGTCATTGCTCAAGCTTTTGATGTTTAAACATTTTGTTCATGTTTTTAAGTTCGAATGTATATGGTATGTTTTATTTTATCCATGCTTACCCTTACTGAGCATTTGAGCTCACCCTATTTATGTTTTCTTTTCCCCATGATATAAAGAAAGGTTTTAGGTAAGAAAAAAATGGGAAGATCTTTATGGGAGATGTTGAAGATCTTTCACCACGATTAGAAGATTACGTTCTAAGTTTCCAAAGACACTAAACTATTACGGTCCTTGTGTGTCTATTTTTGTTATGTATTAAGTATTACGCAAAATTAATGTAATGTCCATGTACGTCAAGCTTTGGGTCTCTACAATCTGGCTCCCTCCCCAAGACATCTGAGGCATCAGCTGCCGACACCCCTGCACCATCTCCCCCTGCACCATTTCTCACACCATCTATGGATGTCCCATTAGAGGGTGAGTCGTCAAATCCCCCTTCAGGAGCCTCAGTAGTGAGGCAATGACACACCCCTTCTAATTCATCCTGGGCATACTGGAGTGTCACTGTCATAGGTACAAATTTTAATTAAATAAATTTATTGCATTTTGTTTATACTAATTGTTTGCTCATTGAATATGAAAAAAATGCAACCATGGAGAAAAACATAAAAAGTTAAGATGTTTGGAATATGACTGGTGAGAAGATAGTCGTGCCATTTGATTCTTATGGGGTCCCTACTGCTGACGCCGTGGGGTTACTTGGCCAGATTTTAGGCCAGCTGGCAGCGGAGCCTGTTTCCCTTCCCATTTCATATGACGATTGGTGACATATGCCTCCAAGCTGGAAAAATGAAGTTTATGATTCTCAAATAAAGGTAAATTTATTACATTATGGTTTAATTTACTGTCATGTTACTAATATGTTCAAAATGAATTTCTGTATACAGATGTTCTTCCACTTTACCGTTTCTGATGTGATAGCATGAAAGTGGACGTTGAAAAATATAGGTAAGAAGTGGAAAGATTTCAAATGGAGATTGTGGTGTGATTTCAACGATACTTCGTTGACCGCGCAACAAATGTATGAGAAGCTACCCAGTGGGGTACTGAAAGAACAATGGAAAGTGTTTGTTGACAGACATCATGATCAGAAGCGGATGGTATTGAAATATGTATTATTATATTATCCTCATTTTACATTTATACTTGTATATGAAAAGGACATGACATTAAATACATCAGTATTAAATTAAAGTTTATTTATTTCAGGATATCTCAAGACAGAATGCATCAAACTGGGCTAAGCAAGTCATCCCGCACACTATGGGCTCAAAAAGTTTTTCTAGAAGCCGAACGACATTGGTAATCTTTTAATTAGTATAAATATTTATAAGAAAATATTATCTATTTAATATATTGAATTGTTGATTTATATTTTCTTAATGCAGTCCCAGAGTTTAGGGCATGAAGCATCCAGAACTGAACTGTGGTTGGATGTTCACAAGAGATCAGATGGAAGCTTTGTTAATGAGCCTGCTAAAGAAGTTGGGGTATAAAGTCAATTTTTTATCATAATAACTTATTATCAGTTTTTACTGTGTTAATATATATTGATATTTGATTTATAGGTAAAAATTAATGAACTATGGGATTCTAATCCTGCACAGTCCTACTCAGTCTCCCATGATGACCCGGTTGCTAAAGTCCTTGGGAAGGAGCATCCTGGGAGAGTGCGCGGGATGGGTTTGGGACCCGTACCATCTGATGTTTTTAGCAGTCCACCGGGGATGGAAGCTGCATCTACTCCTGACTTTACTCAGCCCATACCCGAAGATGCTAAGAAAGAGATTGTTTCTTTACGAAACACAATTCACTAGCACGGGGATCAGATATCTGCTTTGCAGAAAGAGTTGATTGAAATACATCAGCAGATGAGCAGATATTCCCTCGGTGGTAGTGCATCGACTGGTGGTATGCAGGTAAATCACAAAAAATAAAATTCATTTAGTTTTCTAAATTTCATTGGTTTTAAGTTTTAATATAAATATGAAACCGTATTTAATTTTCAATATAATGTTCTTACAGGTGACAATTGAAAGTGAAGATGAAGGTGGAGAGGGTGAAGATGCATCATCGGACCCTGAGTAGTTGTATTGTTGATGTGTTGAACAAATATGGGAACTTTTGGTTTGTATATGTAACATTTGTGGCACATAGTTTCCACCACACATTTTCATGTCCTAAAATTTCCTTTATTTCTCATGTTTCTTTTTATGCATTTTATTGATTTCTGATGTTTCTTTTTATGTTTTGATTTCTTGAGTGTGGTATACATCATTCCATTTAGGCCTATGTTTTAATTGGTAGTTGCCACCACACATTTTCATGTCCTAAATTTCACCCATACTATCACACATCAATCACTTCTACATCCTCCCTCAATAGTTGAAGTAATAATGGACTCATTAAACACTAAATACTTTGTTATTAAATAGGGTTACTGGTTGCAATGAATGATTTATGCCTCAATGTGCATTGTGTGCATCAACTGAGAGGGTTACCAACTCTATGAATGGAGGACCCATGTCCTATCACTATGATAGGGTTATATAATCCAAAAAATAAATAGAGGACTCATTCCTTGGATCCATTATGCTACCAGGAGGGTTATCGACCCGATGGATGCTCCAATTGTCCACCCACACCTATCATAATCCCTACAAATCTATAAAGCACCATCTACTTGTATGTTATAAATATAAACCCCAGATTATGAATGCATGTGTAGCATCATGTTCTATATAGAAAAATTATTAGAATGGACTACTCATATGTCCCAAACTAACACTCCAGTGAGAAGATATATAAATTACTAGAATATATCTAGCACACAGGACCCGATGGATTTTTTTTGCAAAAAAGGTACCACCATTAGTTATACATCTATCATATATGATTGATGCTAGTTGTACTAAGTGTCCACCCCAAATATGTCATGATAATATATTAGAAACACAATAATAATCAAAGGGTCTCATCCATCCCAAAAAGTGATTCACAGGTGTCCTAAATAATGAAAATTGTGTCATGCCCAATTAGAGATTATAATGAATCTTGTTAAATATCATGAATCAAGACTAAATATAAATATAAATAAAACCATGGTCAACTGAACACCCATTCCCATCATTATCATCTTAGCTCCATCAGGCATCCACATTGGTTCAGGTTCTATAGTGACACCTGTAACCATCTCTAAAGAAACACATACACCTATTCAGGGTTGGTCTATCTACTGGGAACCCACATGGGTCCTCTAGGTCTGTATGTATGTAGAGGAATCTCTCTTGAGATCCTTGTTCATGGACCACTATCTCAATCTATTACTTTTCATTCGATAAAATCACAATTTCTATCAGTATCAATATATAAAATAACATCTCGGCCTCAATGCGGAAACCAAATAATGGGTTTTCCAGGAATATGGATCATAGACCATCTTAGTTAGAAGGTTCCACTTAGATGGCCCACTCAGAAAACCCAATCCTAGTCCATCCTATGTTTTTCCACCTAGAGTAAATCATAACTAACGAAAAAGGGTTTGGTCAATAAAAAAAATTACTATGATTGCATAACTTGATGGTATACCCAAGACACATTCCAGACTAGATAGGCCATGGTTTCTAAGTCAAACATTACTTAATTGTTGGAGGTGTCTTAAGGGTCTTAGCTAGCCCACATTAGATGGTCATCTTATGTCACAAAACACCTCCATAAAAAGGTATACAAGGCTCATCCTCTAGGGAAAAGACATCTCAAAAGGCCCCCCCCAATGAAGGGGTCAGGAAGTCACTTGAGATCTCTAAGTTCAGTGCCTCATCCTTTAGTGACTGAGGAATCAAGACACTAGACAATCTTCTATTTGTTCCCTAGCACATAGTTTAGTTTTCTCATAGTCTTCAATCACCTTAACATTTTAATTTCAATTAACCATTTAATTAAAAACTAATAATTGGGTTTATAGAAGGAGAATGTAATCCAATGGAAATCTTACACACCTAAAACCACACAAAATATTAATAAAAACAATAGGTCTATAACATTAGAGAGCCTAACTCATTTTGAAGCCCCTTTCCATTGACACACCACTTAACAACTCATGGACAGACCTCACCCCCAAGATTTACATGGACCAATATTTCACCACCCATTTTCTTAGGTCCTATAATATACAAAGGGATCATACATAATTAATTATAATATTTTATCATCAGTTATAATTAATTAATCCATTTTAACCAAATATGAATAATATATAATTTCTTACCAAATGATTTTTTGTGGAAAGTGATGTTTTGGTGTGTGATTATCATGTTTTTATTTTTTATATTGAGGAAGTGATTATGGGAATGTGATTTAGTGAAGGAGGAGGGCTAGTTATGATGATACATGATGTGGGTTATGCATGGTAGGAGGGATAGAATGTATCTCAGTTGGTTTATATTTCTGGTTTGATTTATTTTTCAGGGCAGTGGTGCAGCAAAAGCAGAAAATTTATTTATTTTTTCTGGGCAGCTTTTAGTGGTGGGTTTAACCGCCACAACATTTATATGGGAGGTGGTTTAAACCACCTCTAAACTGTGAAAACCACCGCTAAACGTAAATTTTTTCTTACGTTTAGCGGCGGTTTTAACCGTTGTGACATAGATGAATCGTTGCTGCCTCATTCCGCAGCGGTTCCCATGACTTCCGCGGCGGTTTTACGACCGCTGAATTTGAGTTTATTCGTGGCGGTTATAACCACCGCGAATAAATTGATATCCAGGGATCGTAAAAACCACCGCTAAATTCAAGAAAACCTCCACTAAATGAGGCAGCTACGACGCTTTACTTAAACCACCACGAAATGGAAAAAACCGTTGCAAATAGATTGGCGACGCCATATTAGGTGGCAGTTTCTGTAAACAGCTGCCAAACCATGCCGTGGCGGTTTAAACCACCGCAAAATGCAAAAAAACCTCCACTAAATGGTGATTCTATTGTAGTGTTACATGGATTCCTCCTCATAGGTTGTAACCTAGTCTGGGTCTCCCTTATAGACTTAAGACGTTGTTTGTGAAACTCTTCCCAATGCCATGTCTTCATGGACACCAGTTAATTACACTTCTTTTGTCAGGACATTCCAAGGGGTCTAGCCAGGGTAGTAACCTTCGGTCAGGGGAGTAGTCACGTTGGAAATCACTGGCATGTCTGGATACTGGAACACTATCACGTCTAGGTTTCTTCCCCTTATTATAGGTCTTTTAGAGGGCGCATAAGCCCAAGGCATCCCACGTCAAATGATGGGAATTATATGCCATAGACATGTATATGAGGTTTTCCTCATCTTCCAATATTTAACACAGGGTATACCGTAGGTTTAATGTCTAGTGGAGACAGATTAGACTGATTAGAACACTGACTAGAGTGGATCAGATGGGTGTGACCCCTGGGGGAAACACTGATGCTAGGAAGTGAATTGGCATGATCTCATCGGGATGTGGTGGCTCAGATAAAAATCAGGATGGATGATGGATGGTTAAATGAAGTGGATGGAGAATGAGATGGATTTGACTTGAGGATAATGGTGATGTTGGGCTTGAGCCTCGAAGAGACCTCCTACGTATCCCCGTGGTAGGTAATCAAAGTTTGCGTAGTTCTTGAAGTGATGGAACACCTAAGTAGGTGACCCGTATGAAAGGGACTAAAAGGAAGTGGAACCTCCAGGTTGGGGCATGAAATTGGGGTGCATGCGAAGGATAGCGACCCGATGACATGCTGGGACTTATGCATGATTAGTGGCCCAAGAGTTAGTCTGACACCAGAGGGGCATACCAGAAATGTGGGTCCCAATTGAGGGGACTACAATGGTTTACCACTAGATGGGATCACAAGGGATTATCACTGGATGGGATCACAACGGCTTACCGCTGGATGGGGTCACAATGGCTTATCGCTGGATGGGAATCACAACGGCTTACCGTTGGATGGGATCACAACGGCTTACCGCTGGATGGAGTCACAATGGATTACCACTATATGGGATCACAAGGGCTTACCGTAGGATGGGATCACAATGGATTACTACTGGATGGGGTTACAAAGGCTTACTGTTGGATGAGACCACAATGGCTTACCCCTGGATAGGATCACAATGGCTTACCGCTGGATGGAGTCACAACGGATTACCGCTGGATGGGCTCACAACGGCTTACCGTTAGATGGGGTCACAATGGATTACTGCAGGATGGGGTCACAACGGCTTACCGCTGGATGGGGTCACACCGGCTTACCGCTGGATGGGGATCAGAATGGCTTACCGATGGATGGGGGTCACAACAGCTTACCGCTGGATTGGGTCACAACGGCTTACCGCTGGACGAGGATCACAACGGATTACCCCTGGATAGGGTCACAACGGCTTACCGATGGATGGGGTTGAACCTCATGGAGGCTTTCTACATACCCTGTCTAGGAGAAAAGGATCAAATCCCACATAGTTCGGGATGGTGGATGCAGTTTAACGTCGTGTAGGATGAAAATGGGGAATGCAGTTTGACGTCATGCGAGATGATGGTGATCCATTGTGAAGGGGGTTAGAACCAGTGGTTATTGGGCTTGAACCTCAGGGAGGATTCCTATATACCTCACCTTGGCAAGGATAAAAGTCTACGTAGTTCGGGATGTTGTTTGGTGAACCAACATGAAGATGGTCGGGACCAATGGGTGTTTGGATTGAACCTTTGGGAGGCTTCTTACGTACCTTGCCTTGGCAAGGACCAAAGTCCCCATAGTTTGGGAGTGAGTTGGCGAACCGACGTAAAGATGGTCGGGACCAATGGTTGTTGGGATTCAACCTCAGGGATTCTTCCTATGTACCTTGCCTTGACAAGGATCAAAGTCCATGTAGTTCGGGCATGAGTTGGCGAACCGATGAGAAGATGTTTGGGACCAATGGTTATTGGGCTTGAACCTCAGGGAGGCTTCCTACGTACCTTGCCATGGAATGTATAAAAGTACTTGTAGTTCAGGAGTGAGTTGGTGAACCGATGTGAAGATGGTCGGGACCAATGGTTTTTGGGCTTGAACCTTAGGGAGGATTTCTATGTACCTTTCCTTGGCAAGGATCAAAGTCCGCGCAGTTTGGGATATTGTTTGGTGAACCAACATGAAGATGGTAGGGACCAATGGGTGTTGGTCTTGAACCTCAGGGAGGCCTCCTACGTACCTTGCCTTGTCAAGGATCAAAGTCTCCATAGTTTGGGAGTGAGTTGGCGAACCGACGTGAAGATAGTTTGGACCAATGGTTGTTGGGATTTAACCTCAGGGAGGCTTCCTACATACCTTGCCTTGGTAAGGATCAATGTCCACATAGTTCGGGAGTGAGTGTGGGGTTTACACTCAAGGTTTCCCATAGAGGATGTTATGGTAGGTGCTTTCTCTAAGACCATGTGAGTCATGCTCGGTGTGAGAAACAAGAGGCAGCAAAGACCTGATTATCACATCGTGGAAGGTGTGTCCGTGGGAAGTGGAATTGGGGATTACATGTGATTAGTGACCCAAAGAGGAAACAGGGGCTTACACATGGTTAGCAACCTAGGGTGATGGAAATTGGGACTTACTCCAAGGTGGAGGCCTGGGTGGCGACAAAGCCCAATGGGAGAGGTACGGGATAATGAAGGTCCTAACACCCATCTCTCCTCTGGTCTTTGGAAAAGAAGAATATAGGAGGATCATAGGTGCTGCCTCCTACAAGAAAAGCTAGGGGCTTACACCAAAGTAGTTTCCCTGTCCTTGTATATAAACACCGACCCCATAAAGAGGATATCATTCCATGTGAGGAATGATTTCACTCCCGTAGAGACCAGTGGGCATAGAGAATGTCTAAGACGGGGCACCCTACATATGATGCATGGGGAGAGACCACAATTTAACGTCATGTATTGGGGACAATGGTGCTTGGCAGTTTAATGTCATGCAGTTTGGACAAGGTGGGTGCACTCCGCACCCCTAGGTCTTACATAACTGATACCTACTCTCCCTTGAGGGAAGGAAGGCATCGACAATTCCATGGTGAAGGGGTGTTATGGAGTGATCCATTGATGGGTCCACATTAGCGTGGCTATGTGAATAATAAATAGTCGTTAGTGTGCCTATGTGAAGAAGCATGAGGTGAAGCAATGAAATAGGAAGCATCACCCAAGGGACCTTGAAATTACTTCGTACAAACCTGAAGGGACGCACAGAAAAAGAAGTTGCAAAGTAAAGGGTTTCAAAGGTATAAGCCTTGTGAATCTCTGGTACTTAGTGAAGTGGAGAGGCTTCACGAAGGGGTGTGCTTTGCGAAGTGACGTCGCCTAGCCTAGGCATAGGGCAAAGGTGCACATGGAAGGTGCTTGGAGAAGTGGAAAGGCATTTGCGGAGTAATACCTCGTAAAGCAAGGGTGCCTTGTGAAGCATAACATTATGAAGCAATGTGCTCTGTGTAGCACAAAGACCATGCCTTAGCATGTGGGTCACATTTGTATGAAGGGTACTTCGTGAAGTATAAACGCTCCGTGATGACCTGAGTCCCCTTGGGGATCTCCTTCCTTCATGGAGGCCTGGGGGCTCTGCAAAGGGCATCCCTCTTTGAAGAGGGGCAGAATTCATGCAAAGGAGAAGCCACTTTTCGATGAAAAAGTATCTTGAAAATATCATGGTTCACAGAGCATAAATTGCTTCGCAATGTGGGAGCTCAGAAGGTGAAAGGTCGGAGGATCCATCCTTTGGGCTTGAGGGGAGCCTAGTATTTATAGGCAATAGGTTCCGTGAAGCAGAACTCGCTCGACGTGAAGATAAAGCTTGCTCCGTGGTGGGTTCATGAATGTTAAAGGGGTTCGCAGAGCATCCCACCTCCTTGCTCCGTGGTGGGTTCGTGAACGTCAAATTGGTTCGTGGAGTATCCTACCTCTTTGCTTTGCAGCAAGTTCATGAATGTCAAATCGGTTCGCGGAGTATCCCCCTCCTTACTCCATGGTGGGTTTGCGAATGTCAAATCGTTTCATGGAGCATCCTGCCTCTTTTCTCTGCGGTGGGTTCACGAAGGGGGAGCTATGCACCGGCCGTGGGGCCACGGGGGCTCCGTGAGTGGTCTTCGCGAGGTATCCCCTAATGATTTCCCTTTGTTCTTTCTTTTCATTGATATTAGCGTCAACAACTTATTTGGTTACCATTTCTCAGTACAACCAAGGCATGCACTGTACCTTTTATATTACTGTATCTGAGTCTGATTCTAATACTTCTAGTATCCCTCCCCCATTATAGAGGACATTCCAAAACTCCGAAAACCTTTCTAAACTTATTTTCATAGAGTCATAAAAACCAAATTTTTCATCACCACTCCTTATAAAAGAAACATGCCTAGGACTTTAGGAAGTCTCACCTTCATTTGGACATCGATATGGTTGGGGTTGAAATCTCCCAAAGTCATTGTAAGTGTGAGAATAAGCAAGCCATCACTTCTATACTAGATTATCTACAGAACATCCTACTCCAAATTGAAACAAAAAATCCATAATCCATAAGATAATTCACATGTTTAACTAGACCCCAAACATTTTATGTCTTCATTTCATGAAAAAATTGTCTAACTACAATAATCCAAAGGAATTTTGACACAAGTCATCTCCATGGATCATTTTAATAATTTTTTCCTTCTTAATTAAAGTTTGATCATCCACTTCATGATACCAAAATATGGTATTCAACATATAGTCTCCTCAAACATTATAGAATCCTAGCCAACAAAACTCCTAAAACTCCCAAAGCTTCTGAACCCTGAACCTCCATACCGATATCCTATCTTCTTTTCATGATGATTCTCCATCCAAATATCATTAAAAAACTTCATACCTAGTTCTTAATAAAGAAACACTTACACTTCTTTGTTCTATATAATCGATGAAGTTATAAATAGTACCATGAAATTCTATGAGAATAAATATATTAACTTCTGATTCTTGGTGCCTCTATATTCTATGAAGATAACCTTCCATTGATTCTTAAGATGAAACTCACACATGATTAATAATATATAAATTCAAGCTTCATTATGACTTAAGCTCGTATTTTCATCCCCTTCTCACTTAAGTGTCTAAGACTCCCATGCCACAACTCCCCACTTATTATAGTTTCCTAGTACAACATACACTACTCCATCCAAAATCCAATTTTTGATGAAATTTTGTATCACAAATTCATACTACTATGGAACTACTATTTGAACTTTTACATTCCATCTAAAAACTTTAGTACAAAAAACCATGCTTTAGCTAACCAATTAAACTTATTCTATAATATGGGAATGTGTTTCACTCCTTTTGAATCCCAGAGTAACAAAACTCAAAATAGTTTTGTGACACTCTATAATAAAACAATTACTTCCATTTAGATATGGGATCTATGGACCATCCAAGAAAACTAATTCTGAAACCAAGAATTTTGGTCCCAATGAGCCTTGTTCAAATATTTTAATCCATGATTCAAAATTATAAAAGGCTCTCATATCTAACCATTATCCCTTAATGTAAGTCTATTAGAGTTGATATAAATCTTTCTGGTCTTGTGGTTTCCCTCCATACTAACACCTTCTAAAAAAAGTCCCTATAATTTCCTATCACGACTTCCCATTATCCCAACAACCTCACCTCTGGATGTATCCCATAAAAGGAACATCTTGATTCTATAGGAATAACATGATCAATATTCTGCAAATTCTGAAGCCTTCACCATCAAATGTCAATCCATACCTTACCCTCTTGAAATAACATCCTATGGAAATAATAAACTCCCACTGAATTTGAAAAGAATAAAGGAATTCATACTTTATTTTGGAATCTTTAGTAGTCTCCAACTGAGATACAAACACCACTTAAATAATAGAACACACCAAAAAATATCATTTTTATAAAATACTATCAAATAAAAAGAAAATTAATCATGAATTCACTACTATTTAATCTATGGTATTATTTTTAAACTTAATAAATAACTCACTAGAGAAACCCAATAGTCTTCTAATCAATCTCAAATCCACTTGATCATGGTTTTTCTAAAATGTGATAAACTGCTCATCATTGCTCAATAACTAAGATCTGATAACAATTTTTGGGTAAAATGACTCTTTACATTAAAAAACCAAGTGTCCTATACCATTTTCATGGTTTGGAACCTTAAATTTAGAACAACCCCATTCAAAACTTATAATGAGAAATAATTCCACCCAAAAGGTCCAAATTCCATGATACCCCTATAGAACCAGTGTTCAAAACTAGGGATACTTCACAACATAATCACTATGTTGATTCCCCCTTCTCTAATTTAGGCCACCTATGGTATTTGTCATGATATTCCATAAAAAATGAATACAAAAGAACAAACATATGAAAGATTCCAAATAGAATAGGCATAATATATGAATTATGTGGTTAAAAAAAGTCCTTATCCATGGGGGAACAATGAAACCTTTAATTCAAGGAAACATAAAGAAGATATAATATGGGTTATAAGAGAAACCTTCTTCCAAAAACCATACCAAACTCAAATTATATTGGACTCATTATAAAACACTACTTGATAAATAGAAGAAGGTCTCTAGTAACACCTTTAGCAGAAAACTCATTTTGTTGGTTCATTTTTTGGGGAAGTACCCTAGTAGGAACTATATATTCTTAGTTCAATTTGGATAAGTGAACCACACCCTCTATTTATAGAGGTGATTCACAACAACCAGTCAGTCCTTTCAGTTTCACTACTTTCTAATCTTTGAATACATCCCTCCATTTAATCAAGTTAACTGACTAAGTCCTATCACCTTAATTAATAATTTTAGTTAATAGTTTAAGATTTTAATTATATTCTATCTTTCTTGTATCAAATGAAACATTCTAGAACACATACTCTAACTTCCACACTTCACATCACATTGAATTAGTTTCCTCTCAAGTGTATGTAATCACAACCAAGTTCCTTCTGCATTTAATCACTTATTCACTATTTTTACTATTGTTTTTTTTGGACTTTCTAGGTGTTGGGTGAACTTATTACATCTATATATTCAAGTGTCCTTGGTTCTATAAATTACAATAATTAACTATAAAAAATTTCTAAACCATTTTTTAACATTCCAAAACCAATTATTCCATACAACTTCTAGAGTTCAGGATGAGTAATTAAAAACCACCCCCTATGGAACCTCTAATATATAACAAGACCATCTAGGAGGTTTGAATTCCATGAAACTTTTATAGAGTTAGTGTTAAGAACTAGGAATATTTAACACCCTAATCACCATGTTATTCTTTTTTTAGTCTCATGGTATTTAATAAGATCTTCTATAAACAATGAATAGTAAAGAAAAATACATGACAAAAACCAAATAGAAAAAGAAAAATATAGAATTTATCTTATTCAGAAAAAGTATTAATCTAGGGGGGAGATTATAACCTTTTATTCAAGGAAAATTAAATAATATAGACCCTGATTTACAAGGGACCCTCCTTATATAAACCCTACCCAACCCTAGTTATAAGGGACACATTCTTGAAACTTAACTAATAAAAAAAAGAATATCTTCTCTAACACCTTCAGTAAAAATATCTATCTTTAGGTACTTACATTGAGGAAGTACCCCTAATGAGAACCATTGATACTTATTTTACTTTAGACAAGGGGCCCATACCCTATATTTATAGTGGTTCTCTACAACAACCAATTGGTCCTTTCGATTACATCACCTTTAGATATTTGAGGATGTACATACACTAAATCAAAGTGATTGACTGAGTTTTATCACCTCAATTAATTCTTCTAGTGAACAATGAAATCTCTAGATTATGCATTGATTTTTCTATATCATGTGCAAGCTTTTGGAACATGTCCTCCAACTTCCACACTTCATATCACCTAGAATCAGTTTCCACCCAAGTGCATGCATCCAAAACCAATTTCCATATATATTATAGTTATTAGTAAATGATTCTATTTCTTACATTCTAAAAATTATAGGTATAGAGTTAAATTATTCCATTTGGTTAAATATTAATCCTTCTGTAAATTGAGTTCTAGAAATTCTAATACTTAACTAGAAAAAATTTCTCACACTAAAATCTAACATTCTCCAAATTGAGAATTGTTTTCATAGGTTAAGCCTTAAAATCTCCCACATGATGACTATTCTAAATGTTTCCCCTAAATTCAAAACTACTTTTAAACTCTCTATCTTCCATCAAGATCAAATTATGTTGAGTTTTCCTACATCGAAAACCCATATGTCCCACCACTTCTAAGGTTTGGAACCAATAATTCAGAACCAATTCCTCTAAAACTTTAATTATAGAACAAGGACATCCAGAAGGTTTAAATTATATGAAACACCTATAGAATATAAATATATAACTAGGAAGACTTAATACCCAAATCACCACATTGGTCCACCCTTTTTTGATTCTGTTCACTTGGTCTTCGATAAGATATTATGTAAATAATTAACATGAAAGAACAATCACATTATATAGAAATTGAACAAAAAACAAATTAATTAAGTATTTTAGAAAAATTCATACTCCATGGGGGAATTGTGAAACAACCATATCACCATGATATTTAATTTTATTTAATTTTGAGTTATTTTAAGGTTCCCAGGTGTTCTCGATGTTTTTGGGTATTTTAGGAGGTCCTAGAGGGTTATTGGCCTAAGTGGTAGCATAAAACAGTGTAGGGGAGATTCTAAATTATGGTGGTATTTAAAATGGACATACCACACCATTGTTTATGATTTTTGGTTTGGATCAGTCTTAGATGGTATGTCCTTGGTTTTTTATAAAATAAATACTCTACGCTATGGAATCGAGGATACGCTATCAAGTCTTGGGACTTAAGAACTTAGAGTTTTACATGATTTAAGTACTCCATGACATAGTATGAGGCTAAAATATGGGGGGTTATTTGTAATGGGACACTAAGTTTCAGTTTATGGAGGCATCATTGTAATAGGTGTCAGGTAGAGGAATCCACACCACAACGTGGAGCGCTACTCCATAATGTCTCAAGGGCTCAGGGGTGGTATCCTTCCCTCGGGGTGGTCCTACACACTGTAGCCTTGAGGGATCCACCATATAGGTTCCTAGGAAGGGGGTGTTGATCTATTATGGAAAGGTATACACTATATCCATCCCACCCAGCTATAAAATTGTGGTGAATTTATAGTTTTTCACCATCAATTTTTAGGGTATTCACTTCTTCCTCCTCCCTATATCACACAACTTGATAAATCCAGATCTCTTGAATCTTCTCCTTATACATTATTCTTCTACATTAGCTTGACGATCTTTCTCCATTGATTCCAAGTGCTCTATTGAGGTTATTTTACCCCTTATACTTCTCATCTTTTTCCCTCAATTTTTCTTTCCCCCATGAACCTCAATCACCATGTGGTTCTATTTTAGGGTTCATGTATGTTTTAATCATTAGTATTATGGTTGTTAGGGTTCAAGGGGGGTTTCTTCTTACTTGGTATGGCTTCCATTGATATAGGAAATATGTTTTTGTTAATCTCCACTTGGATTGAGATAGGTGTTTTTATACCATTCCTTTATATTACATGTAATGAAATGATTGGATGTTTTAAAATTAATTTATTTCTAAAATATATCTATATTCATTACCCATGAGGGGTTTGAAATGTTTTTTAAATGTTTTTCCTACTTGGAATAGAGTTTTCACATGCCAAGTGTTTAATAAAATACCTATGTTGAACTTTTTAAGGAATTAAAATGTTTTGAAGGGGTGTTTAAAATCAGTTTTTTTTCAAAGGAAGTGTTTGATAGTCGCTAAAGGAATTACTGATGTTTTAAAAAGGGAAGTTTTAAAATGAAAAGGGTGTATTAGACCTTATTTGAAGTGTTTAAATACTTATTAGTATTATGTTCTTTCTGAAATTTTTTGGAAGAAATGTGTTAGCCCCTAATTAGTTTTTAAATAATTTTTTAGGGAATGTTTTTAAATGTGGATAAAGTGGCTTGGAATTCAAAGCGTGTTTCCAAAGGCCTGTTTAACACTTTTTTAAGAAGGAGTTGATTTGAAATTGTTTTTTCCATCATTATTGAGACCCATTGTTTTTATTATCTTTGTTATAGATTGTGACCCCATGGGGGGTGTTTATTGTTGATGATTATTCATTATAACACTTGACACTCTATTATAATAGGTAAATACCATATCATGAACTATTGCACAAATTTTACCTATAAGGAGCCTTTATTCAAGTCATTACTTAAAAGATAAATTTTCGAATTTTAAATTGAAAACCCTAATTCAATTTTTGAATTCATCACATCAAAATTATTTTAGTATTAATTTTTGAGTTTTCTTTTTGAAAATTTGGGTTTTAGTTGAAAATTATGATTTTCATGAAATAAATAATTTTTTTTAGTTTACTATTATATAAGGATGACCAATAATTAAAAAAACACTTTTAAGTAACCAAATATGAATATAAATAATAAAATTATAAAATTTAAAATATTTTTTGAACTTAGAAAACATATGTCAATCATTTTTAGACCAAATTAAAATTTCACTTTAATATAAAAAATCATTTTTGATATTTTCATTGAATCAAGTATTTTCAATGGAGATTCAGTTTTGGATTTAATTTAGAACCTCATAATTTTTTATAATAAATCAAATTAGGTCATTAAAACCAGTAACCAAAATAATTTTATATCATATATAAATTTAAATCTTAAAAACATTATTTCTCTAAAAATGGGTTTTACATGATTATCAATCTTTATTTTAAAATTAACTCTTCATAAATTTAGAAATCTTATTGGATAAAATTATATTAAGATGTAAAATTATAATTATAAAATTATGTAAAAGGGTAAATATTAATGTTTTTCATTAAATTTTAATTACAAATATTAGAAATTAATTACCAAGGTAAAAGTAAAAGGGGTAAATTGAGTTTAACTTAGTGTAAATGTCTTAAAAATTTAAAATATACTCCTATAATTTAATGGCTGAGATTTATATCAAAAAATAAAATTTCCCTTACAATTTTTTCCTATTTTTAATCCATTTAACCCTGAATAGTTCCATGTGATTATTGAGAAATGTAAAGGTGTTCTGCAAACCAACCTTCCCTACACATATAAAATGGGACACTTCTATCCCTTCAGGATAAACCATATCCTTCAATTTACTCCCTTAGAATCAGCCATTTTAATATCCCTATAATCCTATCCCATGATCATAATCCCCTGGTAACTCATAGTTATCCCAAGTCCTTCAAATTCGAGAAGACTTCCAAGGAAAATTCAAATCCTTGACATGAGTATTATCAACTACTTAGTTTTCTTCTTAATTATATTATTTAAAATTTATTCTATCCACAATAATATAATGATATTATTATAATTTATATACTATAAATTTCTATATTAATGGTATTACCATTATTTATTCATATATCCCATCCATTAAAAAAACAAAACTGTTGTTCATGCATTGTGTGTACTTCCACTTCCACGATGTAACATGTTTAATTTTCCTTCACCACATCATAAGACTAGATATAAGGAGAGTATTAAATTATAAATATGATTTTTATGATATCATAAAGGTTATTTTGTGACAAATTTAAGAACCTATTAGTGATATTGTAAGAACCAAGATCTTATTTTTAGGTATGGATCCGGAATTTGGGTTGTTTTGAGGAAAAAGGAAGAAATGGGAATTACATGCCATGTACATATGAGTAAATTCCATGTACCTGGGTACTACGTACAACCATGTACTGGTCATGTAACACCCAAGTACATGGCCGTGTGGTGACCTGACAGACCACTTAAGGTGGGGTCCGATTAAGGCTACTACAAGGCATGTATATTTAATGAACACACCATGTAGTTTTCTTTTTATTTGATATAATAGAGAGAGGTTTCATATCATATCTAGAACTTATTTATTCTACTTGTGGTTTGTACAGGAGAGAAATGAATGGCCGAAGAACTTCAAACCCCTCCCGATTCTCCATCTAACCTCCATTTGAGACGTCGTATGGTGCGTTGAAATCCCACTGGTGAGTTCTCAATTACCCTAGATCCTCTCTTATGGATTCCTCCTCTCTCATGGGTTATTCAAGGTTGAACGTTTTCACCTTTTTATAAATCTACACCAGTTTAGGACGATTCAAGGGTCTACATTCAAGAGTGTTGATCGTACAACCTCAAGGTAGGTGGTTTGTGAATTTAGTTGTTTTTCCTTGGATTATATATTCTTAAAGCGCTGTATACCCATGTTTGGGATATTGCTTGATTTGAATTTTAACCTTTTTTTATCACCTTTTATGGTTTGATTGTTGAATAAAGGGTAGTTGCTTATGAATAAGGTTGTATACATTGTCTATGGACACACCATGGTTGCGTTCCCTTATTTGATTATTAATGGCCATTTGGTCTAGGATTCCTATAGGTTTTCCTTGTTTCCATGACTTATTTTGTTAGGGTGGAGTTTCTGATTATATGAAATGCCTGTGATATGTATTATGGAAGTGTGACCAAGGGGAATTTGACTGTGAGAGCTTCCTAAGGTAGGGTCATTTATGTATGAATTGTTGTTATATTGAACCAGAGGCATTGACTATGAGAGTTACCAGGTGGTCATATACTAGAGGGGTTATACCATGATATCTACCAAGAGGGTTGTTATTAAATGAAATGATGCTATGTTGACCAAGGGGTATTGACCTTGTGAGTTGCCCATGTGGTCATTTTAAATGTCTAGTGCTATGTTAGACTAAAGGGGTTGGACCGTGAGAAATACCTAGAGGATCATTATTAAATGAATTATTGTTAAGTTAGACCAAGGGGTATTAGACTATGATAACATTCCTAAAGTTTCATTATTGAATAGTTAAATGTTTATGATGAGTCTGCCAAGCCAAAGCATAAGCTTGAAATCGATATTACTTGATTGTTTAGATGGTCTTCTAAGACGTCTATTGTTACTATTAAATAGGGGACACAAATCTTAGGCTGGATCCAAAGGTTTAAAATATTAAATGATTTGAATAATAAATAAAAATGAATGTAATTGAAAACTGTAGGATTTTTTACTTTTGAGTACTTCCTAGTTTGTTGCTTCATTTCTACATATACCTGCTATATATGTTCACTGACAGTTAGACACAAATATTTGGTGGTTACCTATTGGGATTCATCTCACACCCTGTTTGGGTCATGGTTTTGGACCCAAATAGATTATATGGCTGCAGGTATAGATAAGGGAAAACACCCATCCTCATCAGGTACTTGATTGTTGTTGGAGTTGGAGAGCATGGGACCAAGATGAGGATTGTGATGTTGTTGGATTTTACTGATTTCATATACTTTGTTTTAGTATTTTATTTCCAGCATTTTGACTTATTTGGATAGTTTCCTAGACATGTGTGAAATTCATCATTTATATATGCTCGATTCGTTATATTACTATCAGTCTTCTGTTGTTTACTTTTATTGTATGGTATTATTACTTCTGTTATTATTTAATATTTTCTTTCTTCCATGTGTACTCTGCTAATGAGAGCATTGTTTCCCCATTATCATACAGTGGCCCTCACTACTCATCGACAACCTCTGGTGTTTGGGGAATTTTTCTTGAGTTTATGTGACCAACTGGGTTCGGGGAACCTTTGGGTGACACCCGGAACCGGGAAATTACAAAGTGGTATTAGAGGGGGTTATTTTATATTTTTCCTTAGTATTTGGAGCCACTAGACTGGGATAAGAAGGAATGGGTAGTTGGTAATAATATGTTCTTGGGAATAGCTAACCCATGTATAGGGAAAAGCCAAGTTACCTCGAATATTGCAATTTTTTTCTAGTTTTACAATTGTTACAGTTGATTTGATTTCACCATTGGGTGATTCACTTGTTTTGTGCTATTATGATTTATATAATTATGGTTCTATTTCTGTTTAAACGTAATTAGATGAGGGTATGACATCTCATGCATCATATAGACACATTATAGAGATCACATGTCATGCATTCTTGTCATGCCATTTAGGATGCATTACTGATTGCATGCTGTTGTGATATATGATGTGCTAGATATGAATGTTATTGTGATATATGTTATGATATAATACCTTCTATTTTGATATGGTATTGTTATATGTAAAGTTTCATTTGTATGGATGTCAAGCTTTGGTCCCTGAGGTGTTATGGGCCCTCTTGGATCATAATTTAGTGGATCATGTTTGAACTTTAATTGAACTTTGTCAAGTTATGATGTGAATGAGGATGAAAATCATTTATTTTCGGGTATTATGGGCTCTCATGGATAAGAAATTGGCATGCCTTGGTCAAATTTTATGTTTTAAGGGTTCCAGATAAGTTTCAGAGGCTTACTGTCTGGAAACCGAGACAACACAACGTGTGATGTTATGAACACATGCCATGTGTTCTTCTGCTCTAGAAAAACTAATTTTTCTTAATTACACTCTATATACCATAGGTACATTCTATGTAATCGTTGAACATATGACTTGACTGTGTGAGCAAAGAAATGGGGTTGGAAAATATTTGGTGAAACATGCCTTGTACTGGGAGTACACGTCGTGCTATAGTGGACCATGTGTCTGGCTATGTGAATAACGACACGGGTGGATGAAATTTGGGTGGTACATTCCATGTCTATCTTGTACATGCCTTGTGGTAATCTATCATGTATCCGACCGTGTGACTAACGACATAGGTGGGTGGAACTTAAGTAGTACACGCTCTGTCTAGGGTGAACACACCATGTAGTGTTACATCAAGAGAGAACCATGTAGTTCTAGTCATGTAAAAGAACTTGGGAAAGAGGTAAAAGTAAAGTACACGCCATGTCATGGGATGAACACACTGTGTGTATTAGGTGTCACACAACTAGGTTGGTAGAGGTACACGCCCATGTTAAGTCTTTAAGGGAACATGTCGTGTAGTGGTTTTACATGCTGTGTGACCCTATTTTGTAAAACTTGAATGATTTATTTATCCTGTTCCCTTCTTGTAATTCTAAGTTGCAGTCCTTGATAATATTGTAATGCGATGTACGTTTGACCTTGCAGATTCATTCCAGCGAGACATCCTACGATTGTATTCCAGGTGCATGGAGACGATCTAACATCAAAAATGGTATATCAGAGGCTACTAGTAGATCCTCCCATCATGCCTGTCTTGGAACCAACTATTATACTAGATGTACGTACTAATGCACAGTTCCATGAAGGGTTTTTAAGGACGATGCAGACTTTTCAGGGAGCACCACATCTTACCCTGACTATGGTATAGTTGACGCGAGTGTTATAATAACAGCATCCTCCCACTTTTTTAGGGAATGGAGGACCACAAGCTTCATATTCATGGTTGGAGGCTATGTTTTACATCTTTGAGAATTTGTAGAAACCTCTAGAGAGGAGGGTGAATCTCTTGATGTACATGCTACATTATTCCACCAAGAGATAGTGGTATGTTATCTCACAGATGAGACATTATCAGGATATGTCTTGGGAAGAGTTTCAGAGTTTCTTCTATGATTACTTATACCCCAAGACGTTGAGGGCCGATCGAGCTCGAGAGTTCATGAATTTAGAGTAGGGAACTATTTTGGTGATGGACTATTCTTTATGCTTTATAGAGCTTAGACACTTCTTAGCTATTTTGGAAGGTGATGATTTATCTTTGGCAAGGGAATTTGAGGATGGTCTTAGGTATGAAATCCGATCGTAGGTGAATTTTTTCAGGATGACTTCGGTGACCACTATAGTGAACCAAACATTGATTACTGAGTGCAATATGAGGGAGTTGGGAACTGTGAGCCAGGGAGGTTCAAAATCTAGGGTTGGTAATCATTTGACATATAGAAGAAAGTGCCATAGGGAGCATTCACGCAATGTTTCTTTAGGTAACTAGGAAGTGTGATACTAGTATGGAAGGAGTGGGAACACGAGACCACAGTGCCTAAGAGACCCAGTTGAGTGCCAATCTTGGAGAAAGATGAGTCATATCCAGAATTTCTACAGAAATTTATCACCTATAGTAAGTGAGAATGGATCTGTTACAACTCCATGTTCAGGAGCAGGACCACCAGTTTCTCATCAGTCAGGGAACTGGAGTTCATTAGGCCATTCTGGCTGAGGTGGACTTCATAGTTATGGTATCCAGATGACAGGTTTTCAGTGAAAATAGGGTGTATTAGCTTAGGGTAGTCAGTTATGGTTGAAGGTCCACGGTATAGGTTATACTTTTGCGATAGAGAAGACTCAATGGGAGTAGGATCCTGCACCCTCTATGGTTAGAGGTACATTTCTAGTTGCCTCAGTTTTAGCTTCTGCTCTTTTTGATACAGGGGAATCCCATAGTTTTATATCTGTTTCTTTTTTGGAGATCCTTGGGCTTTGTATATTTACTTTTGAGGATGTTATAATGATAGACACTCTGTTGGGGATTAAGAAAGCTAGTGTATGTCAGTGCAAGGAGTTCCCTCTTGAGGTTGGTGGGTGTCACTTATTGTGGGACCTCTATGTCTTAAAGATTACAAGATTTCATGTCATTCTTAGAATGGATTGGATGGTATTCTTTTAGGCATCTGTGGACAGCTATCGCTGCAAGGTGAGTTTCACATCACCATAGGGTGGGTATTTTCTACACAAGGGCGAATGGGATGTCCAGGAGAGAAGAGTTGGACTTAAGCATAATGGGTTAGGAGGAATTACAACCCATATTGTAATTTTATACCTGGATGACCAGAGGACTTCAAAGATGGACTTTCCTCTAGTGGTGTATTGTTTCATGGATGTCTTTACAGATGAATTTTTAGGTTTACCTCCAAAGAGAGAGGTATATTTCTCTATTGATCTTGTGCTAGGAGTGATATTGGTGTCCATTCCTCCTTATAGGATGGTTACACTAGATTTACAGAAGCTCAAGAAGTAGCTAGATGAGTTGTAGGCAAAGGGTTTCATCTAACCCAGTACTTCTCCTTGGGGTTAACCTATCCTTTTTGCGAAGAAGGCAGATAGTACCCTTATACTTTGTGTGGATTATCAGAAACTGAACTAGTTGAAAGTAAATAACCTATATCCCTTACTAGGGATTGATGATCTCTTTGATCAGCTTTGAGGAGCCTGGGTGTTCTCAAATATTGACTTGAGATCCTGTTATCATCAGTTGCATGTTAGACCATTAGATATACCTC
The DNA here is from genome assembly GCA_963277665.1 of Viscum album. Lineage (NCBI taxonomy): Eukaryota > Viridiplantae > Streptophyta > Magnoliopsida > Santalales > Viscaceae > Viscum > Viscum album. Next base: position 889,805,119 of record OY728148.1, on the reverse strand, counting down.
TCATAGCCTTTTGGAGTAGGTATTGTCTATACAAGTATTTGGTTATGTCGTTCGATCTCACAAATGTGCTGAAAGTTTTCATGGAACTGATGAATTGAGTGTTCCATCGTTACTTGGATTCTTTTTTAGTAGTCTTCATTGACGATATCTTGGTGTACTCTCACACTCAACATGGCCATGCCACCCATCTTGAGATCGTATTGAGTACACTGAGAGAGAATCGATTATATGATAAGCTCTCAAAGTTCCAATTTTAGATGGATCAGATTCACTTGTTGGGTCATGTTATCTCAGAAATAATAGTATCAGTAGACCTAGAGAAATTGAGATCAGTAGTTTCCCAGGATTAGATAAAGAATTTCTTTGAGGTAAGGAGTTTTTTGGGACTAGATGGTTACTACAGGCGCTTTGTACAGGACTTTTCATGCTTAGTAGCACCACTGACGAGCCTGACTAAGAAGGGTGCAAATTAATTGTGGAAATATTCCTATTTTTAGTCATCATCATCATTATAATTTTATTATTAGGCCAAAAGGATACAAGAAAAGAGAACATCCAGGGCCTATGGAGGCCGAAAGTAATACAAGCCAAGGGCATCCGCCCGAATCAAGTTCACCCCCTCAAGTTTGAGTAAAAAAACATCATAAAGGAAACTAAACAGGGTATCAGGAGCATCCATGGAGGCCAAGTAGTCCACCACTTTGTTCCCCTCCTGCCAAGTGTGGGTGACCAAAATGTTGTCGCTTAGGAGGGCCTTACATTGCCGAATGATATAAGAGATTGACCAGGGGACAGATCCTTTACCAAGTAAAGCATCATGGATAATCATAGAATCAGTCTCCACCTGGGAAATAGAAATGTTGTGTTCCCTGCAGATGGAGAAACCTGAAAGAAAAACTCTAGCCTCCACCCGAACAGAATTGCCACTCCCAAAGTGAGCTGTGAATGCCAAGATGACACTTCCCCTAGCATCACGAACCACCCCACCTCCACGCATGTCCCCTAGGACACATGACCCATCTGTGTTGAGCTTGAGGCCCAACTCAGGAAAAACCCATCGAACCCAAAGCCCCTTGGAAATAAAGGGAAGAACTATAGCCATAGGGACACCCAAAAAAATGAATGGACAGAGCCTCCGTCCAGTTACCATAATGGAAAATCAGCTCAACCATCATGCACCAAACTCTTCCCACGATGGACCTACCAGTGGAACTAATCCCCTCGAACCTGGATCAGTTCCTGGATTACCATAAGCACCAGCAGCCCACGTTAAAGATTAAGGAGTGTGCCATCTTTTCTACCTCTAAACCTTCATACCCCTGAAACCAGTGATCCACGAACACATCAATGTTGTCCACTTGTAGAAAGTAATCTATAAACACCCCAAAGGTACTCCAAACCATGCGCGCCCAAGCCCCTTCAAAAAAAAAATGTCTTGTGTTCTCTTCTTTTCTATCCAAACAACACTGAAAACAGGAGGCCATGGAGATACCTATGCGTTTGACGTTGGAATCAGATGCTACCGCATTGTTTTGAATTATCCATGAGATAAAGTTGAGTTTATCAGGGATTTTTTTGCACTATATGATCTTATTCCATCTATTATACAGATCCTGAGAGATGGTCATCCTACGATAGTCCTTCAAGTTAAATTTTCCTGATACATATGGAGTAAAAATGCACCTATCCTACTCCATGGAAATATTCCTATGATTCACCCTTTCAAGAGCTAAAAGGGATATTTACTTCAACACCAATACTGATTTTTCAGATCCATGCAAGAGCTACACCATTTACTGTGATGCATCAGGTATCATAATAAGTGTAGTGCTTATGTAGGGGGAAGGAGTCATTGCATACAGGTCTCAAAAGTTGAGGCCACATGAGAGGAATTACCCAGCACATGATCTCAATTTGGCTACAGTTGTGCATGCTTTGCATTGTTGGAGACATTATCTTTTGGGAGAGTACTTTGTGGTATTCACTAACAACAAAAGTTTCAAGTATATATTTACTCAGTGAGATCTAAATTTGAGACAGTGAAGGTGGGTTGAGTACCTTCAATCTTTTGACTTTGAGATTTCCTACATTCCTGGGAAAGGCAACACATTGGCTAATGTGTTGAGCAGGAGGACTTAGATACAGACAGTTCAAGAGGCCAATAATGAGTTGAAGCTTATGGCTCTATTCTCTGAGATGAATTTGGAGGTTCATGACAGATAGGGAAAGACATTTATTTCTTCTATTGTTGTTACCTCTAATCTACTGGATTGAGTACGAATGAGGCGGTTATCAAATTCTGAAGGCCTAGTCCTACGAGAGAATGTGTCAGGTAAGGAACCTACTCCTGGGTGGACTGTAGGCGACGATGAGGTCTTGAATTTTCATGGACATGTATGGTTGTTAGCAGGAATATGTGAGGAGTTGATGCAAGATTTTCATGCCTCAGTATGGGCAGTTCATCCTGGTGTCACCAAGATGTATCAATATTTTCATCATTAGTATTGGTGTCTAGGTATGAAGATGGATGTAGTTGGTTTTGTTATGAGATTTTTCACCTATCAGCAGGTGAAGGTGGAGCATCAAGGACCAATAGAGATTTTGTATCAGTTACTCATTATCGAGTGGAAGTGTAATGATGTCAAAATGGATTTTGTGATAGGTTTACTGAGTTCGCCTTGAGGAAATGATGTAGTTTGGGTTTTTATTGACAGGCTCATGAAGGTTGCACACTTCCTACAGATTAAGAAAACCATCAGTGTTGATGAGATTGGAAGGTTGTACATCTAAGAGATTGTAAATTTTCATGGTGTTACATACTCTATCATTTCAGATAGGGATTCTTGGTTTACTTCTTGTGTCTAGAAGGGACTATATAGGGATTTGGGTACACAGGTACTTCTAAGTACAACTTACAATCCCCAGACAGATGGTGAGTCTGAGCGCATGATTCAGGTTTTGGAGGGCATGCTTTGAGCATGCGTCCTGAATTTCGGGGGCTCTTGGGAGGGACACATACCCACAGTAGAGTTTTCCTACAATAATAGATTTTAGGAAATGATTCAAATGGAACCTTATGAGGCTTTTTATGGTAGGCCATACTGATCACCCCTATGTTGGCTGGAGGTAGGAGAGGTAGTTATGCTGGGACCTTGTCTTGTCCAGGAGACCACTGGGCAGGTGGAGTTGATTCGGAAGAGGGTGGATACAACATAGTCTCAACATAAATCTTATGGTGATCGACAGAGACAACCTCTAGAGTTCAAGGTCAGAGATTAGTTTTTCCTGCATGTCAGATCGAGGTTGGGACACAAAAGGATTAAGAGAGAGGGGAATCTTTCACCAAGAAATTTCGGGCCATTTGAGTTTTTGGAGAGAGTTGGTTCGGTTTCCTATAGGTTGCAGTTACCTTAGAGGTACTGGTCTATGCATGAATTATTTTACATTTCTCATCTATGGTGATACTTTTCAGACCCATATCATGTTTTCCAACCCGAGGAGGCTGAGTTGGAGGTGGATGCATCCTTCGAGGAGCACCCTATTCAGATTGTGGATCACAGAATGAAGGTTCTCTGTGTTCAATCTGTTCCTTTGGTATGGGTGTTATGGTAGCACAAGTGATTACAAGATGAGACTTGGTAGAGGGAGGCCGACATACGATAACTGTGGAAAGAGTTGTTTGAAGTTTCTTCTTCACCGCCCTTGAAAGGGAAGTTTAGGGATGAATTGCTTTAAGGGGGAAATTTTTTAAGAACTCATATCTTCTTTTCAGGTATGGATCTTGAATTCAGGTTGTTTTTAATGAAAAAGTAAGAAATGGGAATTTTCTAAGTACATGTTGTGTACTTATGAGTACACGCTGTATACCTGGGTACTGCATAAAACCACATGCTGGCTGTGTAATGACTGAGTACATGGCAGTGTGGTGACCTGGAATATCAGTTAAGGCGGGGAATGGTTAAGGATACTACACGACATGTACATTTAATGAACATGCCATGTAGTTTTTTTATTTGATATAATGGACCGGGGTCATGTCTCATGTCCAGAACTTATTTCTTCTACCTGTGGTTCATACTGGAGAGTGATGAATGGCCAAAGAATTTCAAACCCCTCATGATTCTCCATACTAACTCCATTTGAGATGCCTTTGGGTGTGTTGGAATCCCACTGGTGAGTTATCAATTACCCTAGATCCTCTCTTCTTAATTACTCCTCTCTCATGGGTTATTCAAGGTTGAACATTTTTCACCTTTTTTTTAGATCTATGCCATTTTATGATGATTCGAGGGTTGACATTCAAGAGTGTTGATCATAAAACATCAAGGAAGGTGGTTTGTGCCTTTTTTTATTTTTACTTGGATTGTATATTCTTTAAGTGCCACATATTCATGTTTGGGGTATTTCTTGATTTGGATTTAAACTTTTTTTATCACCTTATATGGTTTGATGTTGAATAAATGGTAGTTTCTTTTGCACAAGGTTGTATACCTTGTTTATGGACACACCATGGGTGCATTCCCTTATTTGATTATTTATAGCCATTTGGTCTATGATGCCTACAGGTTTTCCTTTTTTCCTTGCCTTGTTTTGTTAGGATGGAGTTGTTGATTATATGAAATGCCTATAATATGCATTGTGGAAGTGTGACCAAGGGGAATTTGACTATGAGAGATTCCCGAGGTAGGGTCATTTATGTATGAATTTTTGTTATGTTGACCTAGAGGTGTTGACTGTAAAAGCTTCCAGGTGGTCATAGACCAGAGGGGTTAGACCGTGAGAGCTACCCAGAGGGTTATTATTAAATGAATTGATGCTATGTTGACCAAGGGGTATTGACTATGTGAACTGTCCAGGTTGTCATTTGTAAATTTCTAGTTCCATGTTAGACCAAAGGGGTTGGACTATGAGAGCTACCCAAAAAATCATTATTAAATGAATTATTGTTAAGTTAGACCATTGGTTATTAGACTGTGAGAACTTTCCCAAAGCGTCATTATTGAATAGTTGAATGTTTGTGATGAGTCTACCAAGACAAAGAAAAATCTTGGGCTCGGTCTTACTTGATTGTTTATATGGTCTTCTGAGACATCTGTTGTTACTATTAAATAGGGGATATAGAGCTTAGGCTAGATCCAAAGGTATACAAGATTCAATGATTTTAATAATAAATGAAAATGAATGTAATTAAAAATTGTAGGATTGTTTACTTTTGAATACTTTCTAGTTTATTGCTTCATTTATGAAGATAACTACTATATATATTCACTAACAATTAGGCATATATCTTGGGTGGTTTTCTACTGGGATTCGTCTCACACCATATTTGGGTCATGCTCTTAGACCCAAAAAGATTATACGGTTTTAGGTATAGATAAGGGAAAGCGCCCTTCCTCATCAGGTACTTGATTACTGTTGGAGCTGGAGATCATGGGACCAAGCTGAGGCTTGCGATGCTGTTGGAGTTTACTGCTTTTTTTACTTTGTTTTAGTATTGTTTTTCCAGCATTGTGACTTGTTTGGATGTTTTCCTAGACATGCATGACATGCATCATTTTTATATTCTCAAGTTTTTATATTAATATAATTATTCTACTGTTTACTTTTTTTGTATGGTATTATTACTTCCGTTATTGTTTAATATTTTCTTTCTGTTGTGTATACTTTGCCAATGAGGGCATAGTTTTCCCATTATCACACAGTGTCCCTCACTGCTAGTCGGTAGCCTCTAGAATTTGGGGAAATGAACTTGAAGTCATGTGACCAACATGGTTCAGGGCACCTTTGGTCAGCACTCAGAATTGGGACATTATAGATATGACCAAAAAAGAATCATCTTTAGTTTAATCATTTAGAATAAGCATACTAAGTGGATAATATTTTATTCAAATTGCATAATGTTTTCATATACATTAATTATTATTATTATAATTACTTATAATTATGATATATAACAAGAATAAAAACTAAATAAGATAATTATACTCCAATTGTAATTATATTACAACTAAACCATCTCACAGTCATCCACTGACCATAGTAGGTTCATGTTTGGGCTAGTTTAACCACATACTTGAACAATGCTATGAATTTATGTTATGGATTAATATAAGAAATTATTTAATAGTATAATATGATATAAATATTTAAATAATAATTTTTTTTGTTATATAGGTATTATTTCAATTTTTAATTCATCAATTAAGGAATCAACCTTCATTCATCAAAAATCACCAAAACATGCTTATTATTAACTTTATCTTCAAGTATAAGGTCTAAAACAATCATGAAAGGAATTTGAAACATCATAAATTATTATAAATAATCCCTAATAGTATATTTAATGATCTAGTAATAATGGACTTTGGAATAAGAATTAATATGAACACCGCTATTATGAAAATAGTATAAATAATCAAAACTATAAACATAAATGTGGAAAATCGAAAGAATTAATGTAGTGAAATACCATTTATGAATATAATTAATAAAAATAGATATGAGTAAGGTTATAAATAAAGTTATTAATATATCTATGCTTATAATAAAATAGTTTAATGTATGTTCTTGGAATTATATATAAGTGGTAAGGGTTTTTTCCATCTCAAATTCCCATCCTTTTGATATAATTTGTATTATGTACCTAATTTCCTTTATATGGTGCATATAATACCTATTTGAGATGTTATATCATGAAATTAATTTATCCTTGGTATTTTATGATCATGTTTAAGTCCCATATACCGATAGGTTATGATTTAATTACTACCCAAGCCATAAGTAGGGTTTTCCATCTCAATTTTCCTTCTTTGGGACTTAGGTTATAATCACCACATATTTTATTTTGTGTGGTGTTTGAATTTCTATGTAAGACCTTTTTCTATGTTACTCAGGAAATTTAAGGGATTTAAAAGTCTATATTTTTACACCTCTATCATATTCTTTTTATTTAAGAGTTTCCTTTTCAATGGTGAAAAAATCATCCTATGTTTTGGTAAAGTAAAAGTTTTTGTATTTTCCTAGAAAATAAATTCTTGTATGGATACAGGCAAGTGGATATAGATATGTAATAGATTCACCTAGGTTTAATAACTCTAAATGGGTTGTTTTAATATGGAATCAATGATCTCCATGATGCACAATGATTTGGACTAAGACTCTGCACTTTGAGAGACACTTTTGGGGGATATGATTTAGAATATTCAAGTGCTCTTAATGAACCATGATGAAGGAATTTTCTTACAATTGACTTGGTTTCCTACCAATATAATATATTTAATCAAATTAATAACTTCCATGGATAACCAAGAAAATTTTATGCACCCTCTCCAATATATTTCTTTGATAAGGGTTATTCATGTTACTTTGATAACAACCCATTACTTACAAATTTATTATGGTATGTTATTATATACATACACATTATTATATTAAATGGGAAAGCATTTAATATTAATGTTTCTCATTATATGGATATCAAGGTTTTTTTAATTAATAGGTTCCTTAGGGATCAATATGAAAGTTTTTTATGACTCTTATGGTAAATGTATTGGACTTAATCAAGTGATGGTTGGGGCCTGACATTTTATAGCCCCTCAATACATTGATAGTTCTCATGAGAAAAAATAGGTTGGGTTTTATATAATAGTATAATGCCTTGATTAAGGTCTCGATGAAAAGTAAAGTGTCTTGTAACAAGGTCTTACTGATAGGTTTTTGATGTTCGACATTATGCATTCCGTTAGAATGGGTTCAATATTATTGATATCCATTTTTTATTTATTATCATGAATATAATATGCTTTCAGTTTTTATTAATTTTTTATCAATGCTGTTTATATATTATTTCTATATTACTCTTTCCATGTTTATGTTATGTAAGCTTCCATTGTATGCTACTCATTACTGAGCATTTGAGATTGCCCCTAATTATTTTCCTTTCCCCAGGAAACCTAAAGGAGGACTTTGTATAATTTTTAGGGATATAATGGAGGGGATAAACATATTTCTCACAATATGTTTATTCCATATCTTATGTTTTAAAATGTAATGTATGTATACATATAGTATTCTAATATTAATAAACTGTTTTATCCTTCAAGATATCTTTTAATTTATACCAATTATGTAATATAATCACTGACTTTGGGTTTCTGGGGTTTAAAATATTACAATTGGTATCAAAGGAAGTTTAATAGAAAACTTGAGGATTATATTTATATGAACCAAGTAATATATCATAAGTATTATTAAAAGCCATAAATATTTCTAGGGAAAACTCTAGAAAAATTTATAGGAATTTTATTTTAGAATTTGATATCATGAGATAATTATATGTATTTCATAGTAGAAATATGGAAACTAATCGAAGGAATGAGAATCATATCAACACCCATAGTCAGTGCATGGATATTTACATTGAACAAGTTAATAATGTTATATTAAAGGCTAATCAGTTCATAACCATATTAAGACAGTCGACCTAAGTTATAAAAAATAATCTCACCCATACAGAGAGACCTTCTGATCCACAACATGGTATAACTATTTTAGAACACTTTATGTGATAATAAACTCCATAATTTAGTAATACTACTAATATATTAGTATTTGAAAAATGGATCAACTCCCTAGGGAATAGTTTTCTCACTTTTGGATGTAGTAGAAAGTAAAATGTTAGCATGACAATATTTTGATTTAATGAAGATACAAACCAAAGGTGGTATCTAATTAAAAACACTAAAGAAGAAGATAAATGATGATCTATGTATGGGGAAAGTATCATAATAATAGAGGATGTACCCATGGTAAAAAATTTTATTGATGTTTTTCCAGAACATTTACCTGGTTATCCTACAAATTATGAAGTTTAGTTCTCTATTGAACTCATTACTGATGCAAGAATCATATCTAAAACTCATTGTAGGATGAAACTAGTGGAGTTAGTGGAGTTAAATAAATTATAGAAAGAGTTTAATGATAAGGGATTTATAAAACCTAGTGTTTCACCATGAGAATACCCTATTTATTCATGAAAAATAAGGATGAGTCTATGAGATTATGTATCAATTATAAGGACATAATTCCATCACAATAAATAATAATTATCCTTTTCTACACATTGATGACTTATTTAATATACTTCAAAGAGTTAAATACTTCTCTAAGATCAATATTCACTCTAATTATCATCGTTTAATGGTGAATAAGGATGATATACCAAAGATGAAATTTTGAAAAAGGTATGAACATTATGAGTTTATGGTAATTCCTTTTGGTTTCACTAATTCACCTTCTATCTTTATAAATCTAATGAATATAGTATTTTATGAGTATATTGATAATTTTTTTGGTGGTATTAATTAATGATATATTGATATACTCTAAGAGATATGAATATCATGAGAGTTATCTATAAATAATTCCAAAGACATTAAAAAAATGAATTATATGGGAAGTTTAATAAGTGTGAATTTTGGCTTAATTAAATTTCTTTTCTTGGTGATATTTTCTCCAAGGATGGAATTTTTTGTTGACTCCTCAAAGATAAATACAATCAAATAATGGCCTACACAGTCTAATATAACTAATATCTAAAGTTTCCTATCTTAAAAGGTTACTATCTGTAGTTTTTTCAAGATTTAACCTAATCATCCAACCCGTTAACCAAGTTAACACATAATGTGGTTAAATTCACATTGTTATGGAAATGTAAGTAAATTTTTTTTGATATAAATAAGTGACTGATTAATTCATCAATATTGACTCTACCATTAGGTGATAAAGGGTTTTTAATTTATAGTAATTCATCAAAGAAAGGAATTGAATTAATCCTTATGAATAATGGTAAATTGATTGCATATACATCAAGTAAATTGAAAATCTATAAAAAAAATTATCCAACTCACAACCTTGAGTTGGTTGTTGTAGTCTTTTATTTGAAAATATGGAGACACTACCTTTATGGAAAAGATGTGAAATATATACAGAACATAAGATCATAATGTATATCTCCTCTCAAAATGAGCACAACATGAGACAAAGAAGATGGTTGTAACTACACAAGGACTTTGATTGCTTAATAAACCACAACCTTAGGAAAGAAAAAAAGGTGGTTGATGTATTGAGAAAGAGATACAATGGAGTTATAACCATGATAAAGATTAATAAGGATCCCATATATAGATATATAATAGAGGTAGATATGGTGATTTCTAGGAAAGGTAATTAATAATTAAATTTCAAAGAAATTGTTAACTATAAATTATAGAGAAATACCAGTAGTATAATGTGAACATACAAATTAAGATCAAAGTAGTGAGTGATGGGGGAATTGGCATACTTCATCTATAAAGATGGAGTGTTGAAGTTTTTGAAGAGGTTATGTGTTCCATCCATACCATAATTTAATAGGGAACTTCTAGATTAATCATATAACTAAAATTTCTCTATACACCCTAGTAGCAAAAACATATATAGTGTTTAAGATAATAGTTATAGTGGGATGGTAGAAGTGGGAAATTTAATACCATGTGTTCAGATGCTTAGAATATTATAAAGTAAAGGTTGAAAGACAACATCCTGAGGTAGTCATGAAACCTATACCTATAATTATATTAAAATGGGATAATGTTATAATAGATTCTTTCCAATGTACTCCTAAATACTCTAAGGAATGATGATTCAATATGGGTCATCATTGACCTTCTTACTAAGTCTACTCATTTTTAGTGATAATAGAAGATGTACCCCTTGGACATCTTTCTCGGATTTATATCATTGAAATTATAAGGCTTTGCAGGGAACCTCTATCCATTATATCTGACCATGACCCTCAATTCACATTGAAATTATGGAAGACTATTCAAAGGGATCTCAACACCGAGATACATTTAAACATCGCCTATCACCCCCAGACTGATGAGATGTTTGAAAAGACTATATAACTTTAGAAGACATGTTGAGACCATGTTATATTAACTTCCAAGGTATGTGGGATTAGTACCTAACTTCAATGGAGTTTATATAAAATAATAGATTCCATTCGAGTATTCAGATGGAACTATATGAAGCATCATATGGGAAGATTTTTCATAATTTAACCTACTGGAAAAAATTTGGTGAAAAAATGTTAGTTGGACCATATCTCATGGAGGATATGACTATTAAATTAAAAAATATTAAAGATCATAATAAAGTATCCCAGAGAATTGAGTTATGTTGATAATTTAAGGAAATAATTTTAATTTCAAGTTGGGGATCATGTATTATTGAAGGTTTCACCATAGAATGGAGTTGTAAGATTTAGTAAAAAGGGGAAGTTAGTCCCTAGGTATGCTGGGAATTTTTACATGTTAAAATGAAATGGGGGTGTAGCTTACCGATTGGCTATGACACCCAACCTTTCTAAAGTGCATGATGTCTTCCATGTTTCATTATTGAGGAAATAAATGGTGGATAAAATTTATTTGATCACATTTGAGGTAATAAATTTGGAACCTGACATGTATTATAATGTGGATCCTGTCCAGATTCATGACTTGAGAGAGAATATATTGCAAATTTGGATAACTCATTTGGTGAAAGTACTTTGGAGAAATAAAAAACTAAAAGAGTCAACCTGGTTACCTGAATAATATATAATGAAGGAGTATCCACACATGTTAAATAACTGATATAAACCCAAATTTCAAGGATTAAATTATTTAAGGGGGGATAATGTAACACACATGACTACATTGTATCAGGTAAATACCGTATCATGAACTATTTCACAAACACACCCTTTAAAGAGCCTTTATTCAAGAATTTATTTAAAATTTTAATTTTAGAATTTTAATTTGACCAAACTAATTCCATTTTTAATTCATAATACCAAAATTATCTTATAATGATTTTTTAGTTTTTTTATAAAAAGTTAGGGTTGTAGTCGAAAATTATTTTTTCCAGAAAACTTATAATAAGCATGACATTATAATTATCTAAGAATGGCCTATAAGTTTAGAAACCATTTGAGTAATAAAATATTAGTTTAATTAATAAAATTATACATTTTAAAATATTCATTAAACTTATAAAACCTATGGAAAACATTTTTATAACTAATTATATTCTTCTTTAATATAAAAAATGTGTTTTGGTCTTTGCATTGAATTAAGTATTTTCTAGGGAGATTCTATTTTGGATTTCTTGAAAGACTTAAAAATTTTCTTTATTTTTTAATAAATAAATTTAGGTTATTAAAATTAGTAACCAATATAATTACATTATATATAAATCTAAATCTAGAAAATTCTATTTTTTTAAAAAACATTTTATTCTATCAAGCATATTTATATTAAAATTAAATTTTCACATATTTAGAAATTTTAATTGATTATATTATTTTCAAATATGATATTATAATTATCAAATTAGGTAAAATGGACAATCTTTATATTTTTTTATTAATATTAATCACTAATATTAGAAATTAATTACCAAGGTAAAAAGTAAAAGGTATAAATTAAGTTTGACCTATAGTAAATGTCCTAAAACATTTAAAAAGAATTCCTAGAATTGAATTTTTGAGGTTTTATTTCAAATAATATGTCCCTCATACAATTTTGTTCATTTTTGATCCATTGAACCTTGAATAGTTCCATGTAATTATTGAAAAATGTAAGTGTTCCCAAAACTACCCTTCCCCTCACTTATAAAATGGGAAGTTTACACCCCTTAATGATACACCATATCCTTATAATTATTACTTGAAAATCTCCTATTTTAATCTCCATATTACCCTATCACATTATAATATTCCCTTAGTAACTATTAGCTATCCTAATCCTTTCAAATTTATGGATACTTCTAAGGAAAATTTAAGTCCATGATGTGAGTATTATCAAATACTTAGTTTTCTTATTAATTATATTATTTAAAATTTATTTTATCCACACTAATATAATGATATTATTATCATTTATATACTTTAATATCACAATATTAATGGTATTATCATTATTTATTCATATACCCTATCCATTAAAAAAACAAAACTGTTGTTCGTGCATTTTGCGGACTACAACCTCCATGAAGTAACTTGTTTCATTTTCCTTAAACAACTTATAAGTTTGGATATAATGATAGTATTAAATGATAAATATTTGTTTTATGATATAATTAAGGTTATTTTATGACAAATTTAAGAACCTATTAATGATATGACTGATAAACAATCATCATTAGTTTAATTATTTCAAATAAGCGTACTAAGAGTATAATTTTTTATTCAAGTGGCATAATGTTTTCATATACATTAATTATTATTATAATTACTTATAATTATGATATATCAAACTAATAAAAAATAAATAATATCATTATACTTCTATTATAAAGATATTATAATTGATCCGTCTCATAATCATCTACTAATCATGTTAGGTTCATGTTTGGGTCGGTTTAAACACCTACTTGAACAATAATATAAATTTATGTCATAGATGACTATGAGAACTTATTTACTAGTATAATATGGTATAAATTTTTAAATATTTTTTTTCTGTATATGTTTTATCTATATCTAATTAATCAATTAAGGAAACACCCTCTGTTCATCAAAAATCTTCAAAACATGCTTATTATCGACTTTATCTTTAGGATAAGGTCTAAAATACTCATAAACAGTATTTGAAACATCATAAATTATTATAAGTCATCCATAAAATTATATTTAATGACTTATTAATAATTTAATTTTTAATAATAATGAATACAAACACCGCTATTATGAAACTAGTACAAACGATCAAAACTAAAAGCACCGATGTGGAAAATCAGAAGAATTCATGTAGAGAATGACCATTTATGAAGAGTATGAATAAAAATAGATACAAGTAAGGTTATGAATTAATTAATTAAGATATATATATATATATATATTCATGATATAGGAGGTTAATATACACTCATGGAATTCAAGACAATAGGTAAGGGTTTTTTCATCTCAAATTCCTATCCTTGAGACATAATTTGTATTATGAACCTAATTTCATTTATGTTGTGTATATAATCCTATTTGAGATTTTATATCATGAAATGAATTTATTCATATTATTTTAAGATTAATTTTAATACCTTTATTCTAAGATTATATGATTGAATTTCTACCAATCCATAAGCGTGGTTTTTATATCTCAATTTTCATTATTTGGGACTCGCGTTATAATCACCACCAATTTTATTTTGTGTGGTGCGTGAATTAAAATGGAATAATTTTTTCCATGTTACTAATGATATTTACGGGATTTAAAAGTCTCTATATTTATCCCTCTCTCATATTCTTTTGATTCAAGATTTACCTTTTCCAAGGTGGAGAAATCATCTTATATTTTAGTAAAGTAAAAGTTTGTGTAATTTCCTATCAAATATATCTATATCTTGATACAGGAAAGTGGATATTGTTGTTTCATAGATGAAACAAGGGTTAATCACCCTAAAAAGGTTTGGTTCAACATTTAATCAATCATCACCCTGATGTATGATGATTGGGCCTAAGACTACACACCCGACAAGACACTCCTAGGGGATATGCTTTGGAATATTAACAGGCTCTTAATGAACCATAATGAATGATTTTTCTTACCATTGCCTTGGTATCCTACCAAAAATTTTTTTGAATATAATTAATATCTTATATGGATTACCTAATATATTTTAATAACCCTCACCACTATATTTCTTTGATAAGGGTGCTTTATGTTACTTTGATGATACCCCATGACTTACAAGTTTATTAAGGTATGTTCTCATAGATATCAAAATTATTCTATTGAATAGAGAATTATTTGATATAAATTTTTATCATTATAAAGAGAGAAAATTTAATCTTATGGTGAATGAATTGCACTTCATAAAGTTATGGGTGGGGCCTAACATTATATAGCCCTACGATGCATTGATAGGTCTCATGAGAAAAAATAGGTTGGTTTTTTGGTGTATGAATCTTACAATAATAAGATAATTTGTTTTATATGGTCTCAATTACAAGTAAAGGGTCTTGTCAAAAGTACTTGATAGAAGGTTTTTGATATACGACATTATGAATTCCATCATTATGAGATCAGTATTATTGATATCCATGTTTTCATTTATTATCATGGATATAACATTATTTTAGTTTCTATTAATTACGGATACATGTTGTTCATTTATTCTTTACATATCACGTATTCCATGTTTATGTTATATATTCTTATATTGTATGATACTCTTTAACGAGCATCTAAACTCACCCTTATTTATTTTGCCTTTACCAAGAAACCTAGATAATTAATATGTATAATTTTCTAAGATATGATAGAAGGGATGATCATGTTTCTCACAATATATTCATACTATATATTGTGTTTTGAAATGTAATGTATATATGTATCTAGTATTATAAGACTACTAAAATGTTTGATACTTTAGTAACTCTTATAAATTTTATCAATTATTTAATATAACTTACGGATCTTTGTTTATGGATTTTGGGATGTTACATGCATGGATGTAAAAGGGGTTGTTTTGTGTGAGGGTGTTGGGGGTGAGATGAGGTTTAATACTTTAGTTTTATATGTTTAGTTATGTCATGAACATGTGATTTGTTTATTTTCTCACGTTATTTTTTTTGATATCTTGGGAACCCTTAGTAGTTAAGTAGAAGTTCTGGATGCGTGTTACAATAGCTTAGTGTACATAGGCTATCTAGTTCCCTAGGAAAGTTATTCCATCCTAGGTATTTATTTTGTACTCAGTGACTTGAAAGGGTGCCGAATGAGATGTTTTAGTTTCACATTGGGGGTCCCTCGATAGAGTGGTCCAATGAACCAAGTACTATATCATTCATGTCTAATCCTAGTGAGATTCCCCTAATTCCATATCCTTTTTAGGATGATTTAGGAGATCCCTATGTACAAACCTAGATTGTATCCCCTAAATTTAGATTATATGCAACCTTGTTTTGGTTGTTTTATTTTTTTCCATTGGTATATTAGTGTCATTGTGTAATTCCTTGTGTTTGGTTATAGTTTTTTTTAATTTTAAATATATTTACAAACTGTTTGTAAAGTGTGATTTCAAAAAGGAATGTGATGCTTATTTTGAAAATGCATTTGAGAATGATTTTTTAAAAAGACGAATAAGTTATTATTTTGTTTGAAAATTTAAATGTATAATTTTAATATTTTAAAATAAATACTAATGTAAAGTTTTGATTTATTTATTGGGTTTAAAACTATGGTTTTATATCAGATGAGCCTCATTTTTTCTTAAAAAAGATTTACCATGGTTTTGGAAGGAAACAGACAAATCATGATACTTGTTTTCATATTCATAATTTCATGGGAAACCTAATTTATAAATTAAATTCAATATATAATTTATGAATTATAATATGAAAGTAACTGGAAAGACTCTTTATTGAAATCCTACTGTGTATATTTTATTCACACCCTACATACACATCGATCTGGGTGTATATATGCAACTCTTTTGTTTTCTATCATGTGCCAAATATTTATTACATTTTTTTGATCATTTGTTTAGTATAAGGATAAATGTATATAGATGTGTTGAGTGGATTTGTTTCATGTAGAGTTTTTATTGGAAATGTTTAGGTTCTATTTTTTGGGGTGTTATATTGTACATTTAGGCATGATGTATTTTTATCTTGAACTTATTGTATCTGCTTGAACTATATTTTTATTTTATGATTTATTTATTTATATTTTATGGATTTTCATTTCATTATGAAGTTTTGGGTTAGTATATATATTTGTTTATACTTATTTTATATGCATGGATGTCCAATTTCTGGATATGTCATACTAGATTCTAGGTAGTTTCCACTTATTTTTAATGTGTTTATATGAGGGTAAAATTATTCCAAAATTTGAATTATTGAGACCTAATTACTAGTTGATAGCCTGTGGATTTTGAGAATTCCCTTTCAGACCTAATGATGGATTAGGTCAAGTGACGTGTTAGGTTATCCTGATTTAGTTCATTACAAAAGAAGTTAGAACCTTCGTTTCTCAAAAGGGCATATGTTATTGAAACCCCCTCTAGTTATTTGAGAAGTTTGTAGGTATAAAGATTAGGATTTTTCCTTTGGCCTCAAAAGTCTGGTCATGAGTCGATTCTTTATCACCAAATTTTGTAACGATACTTCAGTTTTTGCGGGTAGTTGGGATTTTGATTCTGTTTTGATTATTTGATTGGATTATGATTTTAGATGATGATATTTTGATCTTTTTTAGAATCATATGAGTTATCTTGGGGTTTTATTGAGTTTTGGGATTATAAAAAAGAAATATTAAGTGGTACAAAATTCACTCACATGGCCTTAAAACCATTCATAAGCTAGGAACATGATTCTGGAACTATTTTAGAGTCCATTTCACGATTAATGCATGGTCTATCAAACCAGGTGTCCAAGTCAAGCATGGTTCTACATCCCATTTTTATTTGATATTTAAACTTATCTTGATCAATTCAAAATTATGGGGGTTTATTCAAGGATGGATTTTTTTGATATTTTTATGTTTATATACTGAACTTTGATTGTATTTTGATGTGTTTTTATAATATTTTTTTAGAAAACTAGTTTTATATGGAAAATAGGGATTTTATAAAAACAAATTTGGTTTGAAATAAGGATTTAGTTCTTGGTGGTAAATGAATTTTAGTTTCCATGATTTTTTTGGAAATGGTTGTAATGTGGGAAGTATTTTGGTTTTGAAACCAATTTACTGGACTATATGGAAATAATTTTGGCCCTCTTTGGGTGTGTTTTCAAGAGTGCCTATTTTTAAAAATGATAATATACACATATTTTTAAATGTTTAAAAATATAAAGTTTTTTAAAATGGAAATTAGATTCTTATGTAAGAATTTATAAATAAAGAAGATATTTTTGAAGCTCAGGTGGGTTCCTTATTTTAAAAATAAGAGTTAGTAATTTTGAATCCCTGTTAAAATGTTTTGAAATTCCATTAAGAAATTTGGGTTTTTAATAGAGTTGAATGTTTTAAAATGGTAGGGTGTTTTAAAAATACCATGTGTTTTTGGAAAAAAAATTATTCCTTACAAAATGTGTTGGTTCTAAAAATAAAGTGTTCTTTTGAAGTTTTTAGCACGTTTCTTGCTCGATGAGTGGGTGTTTTTAAAATTTTCCCCTTGGTTTGTTAGAATTGATTGATTTAGCTTAGGGTAATATAAATGGGTTGTATTTATGTTTTGGGTTGTTTAAAGTATTCCTATCAAAAAGGTATCAATAAAAGGTAGAAAATCTATTTCTTGGGATGAAACTTAGGGTGAATACTCTTATTTCTTGAGTTTGGTCTTATTAGCATATGGAATTTCCTAGGATCTAAATAGAGTGGAATATGTCGTTGTTACATGTCATCATATACTAGTTCATCTTAGAGAATTATTCTGGATGATGTTTATTTAGTGGAATTATACCAAGACTATGTATGTAGAGGATCCGCTGAGTTCTTGAGCTCTCTTTTAGGGTGATTGAGTGGTGAAGGCCTATGGAAGTTGATCCTTAGTTATTTTGATGGGGCCTTCTTTCATATATCATATCTATTATGTGTTCTAGTGTGAGACCCTAGAAATTATAGCCCCAATACTTGTGAGTTCTTAGTGATTGGTTAAAGTGGCTATTTTAGTCACTATTAGTGGTTTGTGTAAACATTATATGGGTTAAATTTTGAATGTGGTATGAATTTGGGGTGATGATATAATTTAGGATTCTTAATCATTGATCTTAGGTAGGTTGAGGTTTTTAGGTGGCTTTGTTTGATGCATCCTTTGGGATTCCTAATGGTTTGTTCAAGTGTGAGAAGTAGTTATTTTGGGATGTTAATGCCTCATTGATTGATAATAATATTTTTCATTTATGCATGGAGTATAACATGGGATGGGGTTCATTTAAATTATTGATCATTGGGAATCCTTGGGTGCATTTTGGGGTAACAGGGATTAATAGTTGGTTTTCGGTTAGACCACGAGTTTAATAAGGCAATATTTTCTCTCAGGGTCATTATGAGTCATTGTTATAAAAGTTTGGACCTGATTTATCCTATGTTTAGTTTTCTGACCCAATATTTGAACCATACTATTCCATGTTGAAGCATGCTCATGATCAGTTGAATTTATCATTTTTTTGGGGATGTAATGGTTTGATGAACCAATTTTTTAATCTTATAGATGACCCTTTATGGTTTATTACCTCTTTTGGTATTGAGATGGTATTATGTGGTTTTCTATAGTTGGTGGGTTTTTTACATTTCCTTTTATTACTCATGGACATGTGTTTGTTTTGGCGATGTTCATTCTCTTAGGTGTGCCTATAAGGTGTTTAAAATTTTTAAATTAATTTTAAATGGTGGGGAAACCTATTCTAGGTCTTTCCTTTATTATAAGTGAAAATTTTATAGTTGTGAATTAGGTTATGTTTTAGTTTGTTTTTCGATAATTAAGGGTTTATTCCATGTTCTTTTAGGATATAACTAATTTGTGATGTTTCCTTTTTATAAGAGCTATCTCTATTTTCTTCATCCCTCCAACATATTTAGTTTGGGTGTTGAGGATTTAGATTTTATCTTGGTTATATCAGTTTCAATGAACTTTTAGAGGGTATAAAGTGTAATGTAGGGTATAATTGTGATACCCCCATGCCATCATGGTATTTTTTTTTAATTTTGGGTTATTTTGAGGTTCGTGGGTGTTCCCGATGTTTTTTTGGGTGTTTTAAGAGGTCTAAAAGGGTTCTTGGGCTAGGTAGAAATAGTCCACATCATAGGGGAAAGGCTATCACATGGTTGTGTTTTTGATGGAGGGAAAATATCATAACACATGATATATGGTGTGTATAGTTCTCATATGGAAGGGACTTAGTTTTTTTCTAGAGGAGGTGCTCTGTGTCGTGGAGGCTTGGGACACGAGACCTTAGGGTTCTTTCCAATTGAGGTTCTCCATGCCACAAGCTAGGGCTATGCCATGTAGGGTTATTTTGTAACAACATAAAAATTTGTTTTAAAAGAATTTTATTATCAATATCTTACTTAACATGCAACACCAAGCTTTAAGTGAATTACAATATACAATAAAAATATTAAAAGTTTTAAATGTGACTATTATAACCTAGCCTTTAAATTGATTGTATGAATATTAATAATAAAATTATAAATAATATGTAAAAATGTTTTATATAATGAATATTTATTGATTAATTCATAATAAATAATTACTAAATTTTCAATAAAGTAATTTTATGCTTTAAAAAAAATTTTTCTTCAAAAAGGTTTTTTTTGTTTTTGTGAGAAAATATTATAATTAACTTCTTACACTTTTATAAATTTTATTTTTTAAAAAGTTTATGATTTTTTAAATAATTATATAAATATTATTTTATGGTAAAATTTTGGGATTTTTCTAAAACGATTGATTTTTCATTGAATTGTGAAAAATATCAATTTTTGTAAAACTATTTTATATTTTCATTGAAAATATTATTGATGATTTTTTTTGATATTAAATTAACATAGGCTTCCTTTAGTTATAAACAATATAATTAATTATATAGGAATTAGTATTATACTTTATTTTAGTATAAGTTCATTTTTGAGCTTAAAAATGCATTTTTTTAAAAACTATTTTTCATTGTATTTTTTTAATTTATATTAAAATTGATTTATGGAACTTATAGAAATATAATATTTAAAAATTAATTCTATATTTGGAATCATGATGTTAAAATTTGTTAAATAGGCCCGTTTTTATTTTTAGTCATTATTAATAGTAATTGTCGTAAATACTTATCACTCTGCTAAGGGTAAAACAGGTAAAATAGGGTTAAAACTATGATATAAGGCCTACAAATATCCCAAACACTAGTCATATAAGGAGTTAAAATGGGGAAATTTCTTACCAATTTCCTTTTATAATGACCATAATATTATTTTAAGTAAATAATAAAAACAAAATGTCACTCTCTTTGTTTTAATATCTTTAATATTTTTTCATTTGGATATATAGAGGTTATGTTTGGTTATAAATGGTTATTTAAAATATGAATGATTTTTTTACCATGGTAATTTTTTTTATTTTTTATCTATTGAATAATTACTATAAATGTTTACACAACACTGATATAATGTGTATTCAAGTAATAGAAAAATCAAGTGAATGTTTTCAAAAAACATTAAAATTTGGATGAATGATTATGTTCCAAGAATTTAGTAGACAAATATCACATATCATTATCTTTTTAAAAGTTTATATTTTAATTATGTTACTATATTTATGTCATTAAATTCAAACTATGTGAATAGTCCCAAAACGACTTTAATGGTATATTTTGTTAAACAATATTTTATTTAACGATTTAAAATTCATAAAAATATTATATATGGATAATTGAATTAAATATGGTTTATAATATCAACCATTTTTCACTAATAATCCAATTTTCCATTTATAGTAACTTTATTGACACTTATAGAGTAAAAAAACTTTGATACTGTGATAATCATCTAAAGCGTTAACAAGGGGTTAAAACTAAGATATAATGGTAAAAACATAAAAAAAACTCATTAAAATTTTATTGAATGAGAGTATTTATAATCATACTAATCCTATATTCAAAATATGTTAGTTTTTAACCACTTTAACATGAAAATTATTTTTTATTAATTTAATACTTTAAGTAATTTTAAGGGTGCCCCTCCCTTAAAATATAAAAGGGCACCACATCTCATCTCTTCCTCAAGCCTTTTAAGCACTATAGATCAGAAATTCCTAGCCCAAATTTCTCCCAAAAATCGCAACCCACTTTATAGATATCATAGTCTTACCAAAATACCAATCATTTAAGGATTAAGGTGTAAGCCAAAGAGAAATATTTGAGGAGATGGTATAAGTCCCAACCGACCTATTTCAAGTTTATTTCTTATTTTACCTTATTCAAATATTATCTAACCATTATGAAATAGTAAAATAATTATATTAAATATAATTAAATGTTATTATCACTATTATTATTACTATTATTATTTTACAACACATTTTCAACTTATTTTATATCCTATAGGAAATAAAAACATTACTCACGCGTACATGTGGATTACCACCTCCACAAAGTGATGCGTTTTGTTTTTTATCACCACATAATAAGGATATTTATTATGATGGATTTAATTAATATATATATATATACTATTCATTACATAATTATAATTATTGAAATATAATATATCATCAATTTTCTTACCTTTTTATCCATTGAAAAATGAGAATGTTGTTCATCATACGTATGGATTACCACCTCCACAATGCAACATGATTCATTTTTCTTGTACACATTTCATGGATAGTTATAAAATTATATTTAATTTATAAATTTTTTAATAATTTCATGATTAATATTCTTGAGATTATGGAACAATTACTCCTTTTACCATGGTCATTTTACCTAATCTTTTTTGATATTATTAACCAAACGTCCTCAAAACGTACGATGTAAACTTTACTAATTAATTAACTAAAAAATAAGGTAATAAATGTAATAATAGGGATATTTATAATGAAATTATCATGAAAAATTATATTAAACAATTAAATAACTTAAATAATTTTATTATTTAGAATTTAAAAAACATACAACTCTAGAAAAAATTTAAAGTAAGGGATTTCTAGTCTCAATTTACTTTCTTTGATACTTAAGATATTTTCAACACAAGTTTTTTTTGGTGGATAAAATACCTTATGGATTTATTTTATCATTTTCTATAAAAAATTTAGTCTTTAAAAATCCATTTAAAGTTCTTTACATTAATGTTTCATTGGTTCAAAAGTTATCAAGTCTCAAGGGTCTTTCTTTTTAAAATCCTCTTTTAAAGTTTACATTATAACTCTTTATCTCCCATATCCATTTTTTATTAAATGTTTCAATAAAATTATTATTTGTGATTAAATGGTTGATAAAGGTTAATTTCAACCATAATTTACTTTATTTACAATGTTTTAACAGGTAATATATTTAATGTTTTCTATATAGGTAACTTTTGAATCTTTTTTTTCATGGTATAAAGTAATATTTTTTTAACATATAATACATGAATGGAATTTCCTGCCATCATGAATTTTAATTGATTTTAAGATTAATTTATAAGTTTACTTGTTTGTTTTAAAATAAAACAATTTCCACAATATTTTTTTGTTTTTTTTTCATTTTTTATAGTTTTCAAAAGAAAGGGATATTCTTCTTATTTTTATAAGAAAATAGAAAATCATTTTCTTATGGGTTCCTAAGAGTTTTTCAAGTTCTTTATGATGAAAATATTAATGATTAAAAATGTTTTTTTTCAAGATTAAGTACTTGAAACATTATATATGATGATGGGTGAGCTATATACAACTTATATTATGGGTGATTCCAATACAACTTATACAAATGGTGTACTTGATTGGGCTCTCTAGTGTATTGGGTAATATTTCTTGTATTCAAGGAAAAGGAGAGAGTTCACCAGGAAGGTTTCTCATATGGATTTAACTAGACTCCAATTATTTCTAAAATGAGTGAACATGAGTTATGAATATAACAATATAATATTCCTATAAGGATTTATATTTTATTTCCATGGGTTTTAAAGGGTTTCTTTGAGAAAAACAGTGTGTTTTACATGTAAATATGATTTATTTTATATACCTAAAGAATAATGTAAAAAAGTTAATCATTTTATGGGGTTTCATTATTTTCAATTGAATAATGTATTTATTTATTTTATATCCCATACTAATATTTTAGTTCTCATCCCCTATTTTAAAATGTTTCTTCATAGGTTTTAAGGATGATTAAGAACAAAGAAGAAGTAAAGTTGAAATTCATGAAGATTTGTCATGAAAATAAAAATGTTTCATTTTAAAGGTTTTATTTTGTGTAAAAAATGTATAATTAGTGGTAGTGTCCGATTTTTAATATATGGGTTATTTATGTAATATTTCTGAAATAATTATCTAAATCTAAGCCATAAAGATCCTTGAAATGTAAGAAAGTTAATTATTATTTAAGAACTCCATATTATGTAATGTTTGAACGTTGGGTCCTTATAGTTGGTATTAAACGAATGGTTTAAATAACTTTAGAGATTATTTTTATAAAAATTTGGTGAAAACCTTATGGATATGTATAATATATTGTTAACATAATAAATTTTTGGTAAAGTATATATTTTTTGGTTTCCTAGTAGTGAAATCCCTGTATAGATATTGGAAATTGGATGTGGCTATGAAAAAAATTCACCTAGGGTAACAAATTTGAAAGGGGTAGATTGGGTATTAACTTTATTTTCATTGGTTAATGATGAGTTGTCCTAAGAATAAATATTTGGTTGGACACTCTTTGGGGATAATTCTTTAGTTAATTCAATTTCTCTTTATGAACTATTTTTAAGAATGAAAGAATAGAACCTATAGAAACCTATAATAATCCATAATTATATGGGATATACCTAAAGTGTCATGGGTTTATAAGTCTAATGTTTATCATAATTTTAAAGGAATAAATAACCCTTTTTGAGGTTTTATGTGATGAATATACTTTGGGAGAAATTTATTAAGTTCTGATAGATGTTTAAGGTATATGTAACCCTTATGTTTAAAATGTAAAAAGGTTATTTTAAAAAGAATGATTTTACATTTTTTTAGAAATAATTTTAAAGGTATTTATAATACTTAGGGGTAATGTTATCTTTTATGTTGAGGTAATTTTGGGTTATTATAATTTGGAAACATATTTTTTATCAGATTGATAACCATGGGATTGAAAAGTGATTTGGTAACAAAGTGATTTATGTTATTTTAGAAGAAGTTCACTATATTTTTGGGGATAATTATATGAATAATTTAAATAGAATATTTTTGGCTAAGGTAGGAATTTATTTAAAGAATAAAGGTTTAAATATATTTTGGAAATATATATTATTTTATTGGGTATTTATGGTGATTTTGGATATTTATGGAAACTATTAGAATATTTAAAGATTATATGATTAGAGCATACAATTTTTTTGGTATATATATTTATTAGTGATTGTTATTGTTTGGAGATAATTTTTATGTTTATCAAGGAAGAAAATGATATCAAATTATTCTAATCTTTGGGTTTTAATCATGGTTAGACATATTTTGAAGAGTTTTAAGGTTATCCATTTATGGAATGATTTAATTTGAACCATAGGTGTTATTATTGAGATTTTAGAGTTTGGTGTATGAAGGCCTATTCATATTTAATATTATCTTGTATTATTCTAACCATTTTGGTTAGGGTTAATGTATAAATACATAAGAAATAACTTTTTATCCTTTGTGGATATTGTGATTTATTAGAAGTTGATTTTAGTGATTCAAGAATAAAAAATTTATCTTGAATATTCATTTCTTAGAGTAAAAGATAAGATAAAAGTATAAATTTATTAAATACCAATAAAATTATGAAATGTTTCTTTTGGAATGGAAATATATCAAGTAATAATATTTTATTATGTTCAATTTATTAATAGTAAAAGAATCCCTCAACTCTAGGAAAATGATCTTGAAATAAAAAATTTATCCTATTATATTCATTTGTGATGAATCGATGGAATTATTTATCCTCTAATGTTTTGTGGGTTTTAATTAATTGAATTTATCATGAATATTCCCTTTATAACTCTATATTATTCCTTGGGTGTTATTTTTTCCCTCCATGTCCATATTTTCACTCTCCACTAATGTTCTCCTTATATGGGAACCCAATTATGTGTTATTCTAAGTGGCATTCCTATTTATCTTTTTTTTTCAATTTAAAAGGTATGTTTTATTATACCTTTTTATGATTTTTGTTTTCAGTATATGTATTTTTAAATATTAAAATGGGGTTTCCTTTCATGATCGCATGTTTTATCTTCCACTATATAAAATTGTTTTAAAAAATGCTTTAAAACACTTTTATTAGGAATGAGATAAAATTGAGAGGATTAAATTTATTTAAGGGCAGTAGAATGTAACAACATGAAAATTTAGCTTAAAATAATACTATTCTCAATAGCTTTCTTAACACACAACACTGATCTTTAAGTGAATTGTGATATAGTATAAAAAATATTAAAAGTTTTTAATGTGACCATTATAACCTTGTTATTAAATTAATGATATGAATATGGATAAAAAATTATGAAAAATATGTATAAAGGATTAATGTAATTCAATCTTATTGATTAATTTATAGTAAATAAGTAATCAATTTTCAGTAAAGTCATTTTATGCTTCAAAAATAAGTTTTTTTTTTCAAAAATGGTTTTTATTTATTTTTGTGAGAAAATATTATAATTAATTTATAACAAATTTAGAAACTTTATTTGATAAAAATGATATCATATTTTAAATCATTATATTAAAATTATCTTATGGTAAAGTTTTGATATTTTTCTAAATAGATTGATTTTTCAGTGAATAGTGAAAAATACTGATTTTTGTAGAAAAATTATTTATTTTCATTGAAAAGTATAATGATGCTTTGGATTTGATGTTAAATTAACATAAGACTAATTTATTTATAAAAAATATAATCAATTACATAGAAATAAACATTTTACCTATTTTTTATAAGTTCATTTTTGTGTGTAAAAACATATTTTTCTAAAAACTGTTTTCATTGTGTTTTACGCATTTATATTAAAATAGATTTCATCCTCTTATAGAGATTTAATATTAAAAAATATATTCAATATTTGGAATAATTATTTTTAAATTTTTTAAATAGGTCCCATTTATTTTTAGTAATTATGAATAGTAATCGTATTAAATATTTGTCACTTTGGTAAGGGTAAAATAAGTAAAATGGGGTTAAAACTATGATATAAGGCCTACAAATCTCCATAAAACTTGTATTTATTTTATTGGATAATTTTTTTAACCATAAAAAATAATGGTTGACTCTTTTTACCAAGTTTTAAAAGAATTATTTTCTTTAACATATATAAAATTTAAAAAAATTACAACCATCATGTTTTTTTTATTTAAATATTTATTTAAAAAATTTCAAGGTTATTTTAAAATAAAATAATTTTCATAATAATTTTTGTATTTTTTCATTTTTAAGAGGTTTCAAAAGAAAGGGATATTTATCCTTATTTTTTTATGAAAATGGAAAGTGCTTTGTTTATGGGTTCAAAAAAAATCTAGGGATTTATGATGAAAAGGTAGAATATTAATTTTTTTCATGATATAGTACTTGAGAATTATAGATTATGATGAGTAAGATTGATACAACTTGTGATATAGGGGATCCTGATACAAATTATATGATAGGTGAGCCCAATATAGATCTCCAATACATTGTGTAATATTCCTTATCTTCAAAGGGAAGAAAGATATAATTAACCAGGGAAGTTTATCTTATATATTTAACTAGACTCTAGTTATTTCTGACACGAGTGAACATGATTTATGAATATAAGTCTCAAATACTTCTAGAAGGTTTTAAATTTTCTTACCATGGGATTTAAAGGTTTTATATGATAAAAAATTGTGTTATCTATTTGGATATGATTTATTTTATAAACTCAAATAATAAAGTGAAAAATATAATCATTTTATGGGTTTTAATTATTTTCTTCAGACTAACATATTTCATTCAGTTATATCCTTTATTGATCTTTCTGTACTCATCTCACATTTTTAAATGTTTTTAAAGGGTTTAAGGATGAGTAAGAAAAAAAACAAGTCATGTTGAAAGTCGTGCATATTTTTCATGAAAATAAAACTTGTTTCATTTTAAAGTTTTTATTTTATGAGAAAAATAGATAATGAGTGGTAGTTTCCACTGTAATATATGGTTTTTTATGTAAGAGTTATGACATAATTCTCTAAAACTCTAAACTGTAAATATATTGGAAATGTAAGAAAGTGAATTATTATATAAAAACTAAATATTATATAATGTTTTAAGGGTCAGTCATTATATATTTGGTGAGGGACACAATACCGCAATCGATAGAGGTTGGGGTATAGCAGGTGTCTGGTAGAGGAATCCACACTATAGTGTTGAGGGCTATGTTGTAGTATCTTGAGGGCTCAAGGGTGGTATACCTACCTCAGGGAGGTCCTCCATGATGCATCCCTAGAGGATATTTCATAGAGGTGCTAGGGAAGGGGATGTTGTTCCATGGGGGATAGGTCTATACCACAACATTCCTACCCAAGTTTAAATTATTAGTAAATTATTAGTTTTTCCTCCATTATTTTTAGGGGTTTCACCCACCACCTCCTCCCTCTCTCATGTGATTAGACCTAGGGAGAGATATTAGAGATTCTCTCTCTCTATATCTCTCTATCCTTCTCCCTTGATTTTTGGGTTATTTTCTATCAATTTCAAGTGGCCCATCAAGGTCAGTTTATCCCTTCTCATTCTCTTTTCCCTCTCTCCACATTTCCCCTAGATTTTTCTTTCTCCCATGAACCCTAATCTTTGTATGAGTCAATTTTAGGGTTCAGATAATTTATAATCATGTAGTTTTTGTTGTTAGGGTTTGAGGTGGGTGTATTTATACTTGGTTTTGTAGGATATATGTTTTATCTCATCTCTTCTTGGATTAAGGTAGGTGTTTTTATGACATTTATTTATATTAAATTCTATGGAATGTTTGGATGTTTTAAAATGGTTATCTTTACAAATGATATCTATATGAATTACCCCCAAGAAGTGTAATTCCTAAAGATTTTACTGCACATATTTCCTTTAAATAAATATAATTTTTTCGATAACTTGCTTTACATGAAATACCAAACTAAAAAGGACCATAACATACCTTATTAAAACTATGCAATATGATGTGAAACATCAATATGAAAATTACAATAACAATAAATCATCAAGTAGATAAGAAGGACAATACATTATTTTATTATGAAAACATATATTAAAATTCCTTACATTATTATTAGTTTTAAAAATAATGATTGGTTTATTGATTAAATTTAAGGTTTAAAACATATACAATTAATGAAATGTGATAAAAACAATTAAAAGTTAAAAAGGGATATTTTTCAAAAAATTATTTTTAAAGTGATATATATTTTTCCTAATAAATTAAATTGAATAATTTTAAAATATGACTAGGATATTAATATTTTAAACTAATTTATTAACACATAATTAATTAAAAATTGATATAAAATAAGATTAAGAATATATAAATTTTAAATGTTTATTTTTCTATAAAAATATTTTTTATTTATATTTTGTATTTTCATTTAAAATATAAATTTAAAAATTTTAGAATTTTAATTTGAAAAAATTGACTTTATTTTTATATTTATAATAAAAATATTATCCCTAGGTTATTTTTTTAGTATTTTTTTTTGAAATAATTGATTTTTAAGTGAATAATGAAAAATACAGTTTTTACTAAAATGTTGCATTTATAACTATATCAAGAAGTAAGTAAAACTTAAAAATTTATAAAACATTTTTCATGATAAAACGTGTATTTATGAAGTGAAATTAATCATTTAAAAATACTACATTTAATTTATAAAACCTATGCTTAACATTTTGAAAACTAAGAAATATTTTTTCTCATAAAATCTATTTTTAGTATTTTTTGTTTAATTAAGCTTTCATTAGATATAATTAACTTTATTTATTTATTTTAAATTAATATAAATCAAATTTAGTTAATATTAAAATAATTAATTTAATGGAGATTAACAAAATTGATAATTTTTTAATAAATATAATTTTTATGCTTAAAAATACACTCTTTTTTTTCTTCTAAAAACTTATTTTATGTTTTATGTGCGCTAATGTTAAAATTAATATTTATTATAAGTATAAATTTTGTTTTATAAAATTAATTTCTTATTTGGAATCATTAGATCTAAATTATGTAATAATTCCCATTCGATTTTTAATCATTAAAAGTAAATTACTTTGGTAAAGATTAATTTCATCGTAAAAACGAAAAACAGTGAAAGTGAAAAATAAAAGAGTAAAAGACTTAAAATATGTTTAAAACATATATTAAAATAGACTTTTGAGGTATTATATAACTTAAATCATCACCACTCTATTATTTTCTACTTTGAGAAAGTTTTGGGAAATAGAAATAAATGATTATTTCATTTATGAATTGAAATGTCTTCTTTTTGTGTTTTGAAAGAAATATTGAATTAAAGTTTTGATTTTCCAATTGGGTTTAAAACTATGGTTTTAGGCTAGATGATCCCTTTTTTTCTTGAAAATTATTTACTATGATGTTGTAGATAAAGATACAAATCATGATAATTGTTTTTTATGCATGAAAACCCTACTTTATAAACTATGTTTAAACTAGAATTTATGGATTGTAATATGAATGGAACTTCATAGAATATTTGATGAAATCCTACTATACATGTTTGAATAAAACCCTAAATATAAAATAGTGTGCGTATACAACTATTATATTTTCTCTTAGGTGCATGATATTTGTTTCCATTCATTGATCATACATTTAGTTCAAGGATGGATCTGTTGGGATGTGGTGAGTGACTATCGGTCATGTGGAGGTTTTATTGGAACTATTTAGGTTTTATTTTATTTTTGAGGTGTTGTATCTTCCATTTCAATCTGTTGCATTTTTATCTTATAATTATTTTATCTTATTATGCTTTATTTTTATTTAATGATTCAGTTGAATGTTTTAGATGGATTTTTATTTCATTATTCTATAATGAGTTGGTTTATATAGTTGTTTCTTCTTATTTGATATGCATGAATGTACATTATTTGTACATTTCATGCTGGATTATAAGAATTTTCCACTACTTATTTATGAATTAATGTTAGGGTATAATCATTCCTAGGTGTGCATTATTAATATATAGGCACTTGTTTCTTGTATGTGAGAATTAGGAATGCCCTTTAGGCCCAGTAAGAGATAGATTTTTGTAATGTATTAGGTCATAACATTCCAATTTGTTATAGTAACATCATAAACTTTCATTCAAGGAAACAAAAAGGAAATGGAACCTAAGATATAAGGGACACCTTCTTTTAAAAACCCTACCCAACCCAATTTATAAGGGAATCATACCCCTTATTGTGGAAAATTAATCCACCTTGCATATAAAACCCATGTGTCCCACCAATTTTAGGGTTTAGAATCAAAAATTCAGAACCAACCCTCTAAAACCTCTAATACAAAACAAGTCCTTATATATAGTTCAAATATCATAAAATCTCTATAGATTCAACATTTAAAACAACGAATATTTCACACCCTAATCACCATACTGGTTTTCCCTTCTATAATTCTAGTCACTTTTTATCTTAAATAAGATCTTATGTAAATAATAAACAATAAAGAAAAAACAGATGATATATAAATAGAATAAATACAACAAAAGAATTACATGTTTTAGATTAAGTCTTACTCCACTGGTGAACACTTTTACCTTTCATTCAAGGAAATATAAATAAGTGAGAAATTAGGTTACAAGGTACACCTCCTTCTAAAAACCCTACCAACATAAGTCTTGAGAGAATCATTCCATAACCCTACCTGAGAAACATAAGAAGATCTCTAGTAATAGATTTAGTGAAAAACTCCTTGTTTAGGTGATTTTTCTAGTGAATTACCTCAAATAAAAACTATATCCACTCAATTCACTTTGGAAAAGGGTATAAATATAGGGTTCAATACCCTTCTCCTTATATTACACCCCTTTCTCTCCAAGTAGTTAGGCCAATCGAGAGGTTTTTTTACATCAATTATGGTTGGTTCTCTCCCTCATATTCCTCCTCCAGTTCCCTTATTTATTATCCTTTGATTTCATTTTTATTTATTATGTATTTTGAGAGTGATTTCACTAGATCATGATGGGATCATGTCTATATAACGGGGATTTCATGTGCGGTGTATAAAGGAGGATTGGGAATCTTAGGTTATCACTATTTCATGATGTTTATCTAGAGGTATGTTTCTTGATATTTTTATTTAAGGGTTTAGGTGAAATTAGATTTAATTATACCTTGATTTGATGATATGTTTTGAATATTCCACATATTATAGAGTTGAGTGTGCATTGAGAGTGGGTCACACCTCATCGCTTGTAGTTTTAGTGTCATTATTTTGCTGGGTGAGTTTTATATCAATTATGTCATTTGGGGTTTTTAATTTAAAATGAATGGATTATTAAATTATGGTGATTCTTAATGGGATATATGATTTTTGGATTTTATGAATGTTAGTATAGTCTTGTATTATTAAAATTATATAGTGAAACAAGGTATATTTCTTTTAAATATTAAAAATAGTGATTCCTTAGTTATTTTTCTTAACTGTTGGTATATTATGTTCATGTGATTTATTATTATTATGATCAAATGACTATATAACATTACATTTCCCCATAAATTTTACAATCTCGCATCATCCTAATAATCACCAAATGATGTATAGCTTGTTAAATGTTCATTTTGTTATTCCTTTGTTAAAGGGGTACCAATGACTCATTTTATGGATTATATGGCAGATTGAGTTGGTTTATAAAAATTATTTGGATTCCATACCTTTTAAAGTTATTTAAAAAGGTTTTACCTTAATAGTGGATATCTAAAAGAAATTGGTTTTATCGTTTAACTATGTTTCCTTAAGGGAAATGGATTTTGAATAAAATTTTAAAGATTAAAATGAGAATTTAAAGTTTTTTTTAATTGGAACTTCAAAATAAAAGTGGGTTGTTTCCAATGATATTCTCATAATTTTTATCCAAGGTCCTCAAGTGTGTTAATTATCAATATATTTCTATTTTTATTAATCCTTTAAAGGTAGGATTTTATGGTATTTTCATAGAGAGAAAACAATCCCTATTTTAAGGAATGATTTGGTCCACTTAACTCTATAAGGGATATTACCCATTTTCCAAAATATTTACTCTTACATTAATTTAATATTTTTAGCCACCTATATTATTATCTATCATTTCAAGAAAACATATAACCATAAGAGTAACCTTCCCTTTGATTATGGGTTGATTATATTTGTTTGAGATGCCTAAGAGTTCATTGTGACATAGATTAGACGGACACATATTTTGTGAGGTAGATTGGAGTTAGCGGTGGACCTTATATTTATAGGAGATATTTTGTTAACCTCAGATTTGAGACACAACCCAAATAATGAGGTTATGTTTAGGTTTACTTTATGGGGTTTGATATCGAGTATCATATTGTTTTCTTCTATAGAGGTCATTCATTTTTATTTATTTTTCTAGTTGGGATTTTTGACTCACTCTAGACATTTTCTTCTCTATGGGAATATGAAAATGGAGAAAAAACTAACAAGACTATAGGAATTATGGTGGAATATTTTTAGGAGGTTATTTCCAACTACTTCTTATAGAGATGAACTTTATCCTCATAAGGTTCTACAAGAGGTAAGAGAATGATCATGACACACATATTTTATAATGAAATCGATATATAATACAAGGAATAATCATGTAGATGTAGAGATATTGTTATACAAAAATAATTGGAAGCATTTTGTATTTTTTTATGGACAAATCAAGATTAAAATCCTTTTAAAATCCTTAGGGAGTCACTGTGAATTGATGACATGAATATTGGATGAGTTTAGAGGAAGCTGGATAATTTTTGGAAATATGTAATATTAATATGGAGAATGATAAAGTAAAAATGGGAAAGTAATACATAAGAATAAATATTCCATGTATCCTGAAGTTTATAGAAAAATTATTAAGGCTTGAAACTCCCTATATACATAATATTCATTTAGGAGATACATAATATCAACTTAGTGTAACACCCTAAGATTTTGGTTGTATTATTTTAAATTAATACTATGTTCGATTGTATATACCACACACAATATCAAGCTTAAAATAAAATGTGATATACTATTAAAATATTATTATTTAACTATGGATATTTTTCTTTAATAATATTACTATATATTTTTTCATGGTTTTTAAAAATAATATTCTATTTCCCATTCTTCTGGGAATTTTTGTTTAAAGAGTTTTCAAAGAAAAATGATTTTTATCCTTATTTTTATGTGAATATATAAAGATCTTATACTTATGTGTAAATAAAATAATTTATAAGATTTTATAATATAAATGAAACATTTCATGTGTTTTATATATGTTATAATTCTTTTACATTATTTATGATGATGGGTGAACCTAATATAGCTCTCTAAAGCATTGTGTAATAATTTTGTTCTTCAGGGAATATATATTGGAATTGACCAAGTAGCTCATTACATTTATAAGAGTTATTTTTAGAATTATTTTAAGAGTGATATTAATATGATATCCCAAGGTACCAATATAATTTATCTATACTTTCAAATGAATTTTCATGAATGTATTTTGATTTTATAAGGTAAACTAATGTTCTTATATTTTTAATGAAATTTGATTCCCCTTTTATGGGTGAAAATTATGTTTTTTAAGAAAATGTTTTCACGAGTGATCATGTTTTATAAGAAAACCTCATGATTATAGTATTTCTATTATAATTTATTATGAATTTTTTATAAAATATTTTAACAAATAAGTTGATTTCTTGGATAAGTAAATGATTATTTGAGTTCAAAGTTTATTATGAAGAGGAAAAAGTTCTTATGGGTTTTCATAAATTTTCAAATGGACTAACTGGTTTTATTTTCTTTAATATCTATTAATGAGATTTTATTTGATCATATCACATTTTCAAATGTTTTTCATATGGATTAAGGATGATTTAAAACTATAATAAGGTCTATCTTTATGCTACAGTAATTTATTTTAAAATAAGAGGTTGTGTTTTGTATGATACATGAGTGTAAATTTAAGAACCTTATTTTTATGGGAAAATATACATTGTGTGGAAGTGTACATTTTGTATTGTAAAAGTTTCATATATACTAGTTTTTCTTAATTATATAAAATTATAAACCTAAAAGATCATAGGAATGTGAGAAAATTCAATCCTTGCTTTTAAACTCATAATTATGGGTTGTTTATGGTACAAGGTGTTATAATTGGTATCAAAATAAGAGTTTAGATAAATTTAGAGGCTAATATGTTATTTAATGAGAAAAAATTAAGGTTTAATAAGATTATTAATGATATATTAGTGTTTATCCTCTTTATAATATGGTTTATTATGATTTTTTTGATATACTCACACTAACCATTTTCAGTTTTAGTAAATACATGGAACTAGAAAGAACTAAGTTAATAATGTATGTGAAGGATAATGAGGTGGTTGAAAGAAAATATAGGAGCTAGGGTAAAAAATATTGTGGTAATTCCTAACTAGATATCTCATATGATTAATAACTTGAACTTGGGTAAGTTTCTTGACACGCTAAATAATAGAAAAATGGAGTTTCAAGGAAGTTCAGGTGATAAATACCATGGTGAATAAAGGATTCAATTTCCTACTTGTCAATAATGTGGGAAGAAGTACCTAGCACTAATGGAAAATGGACCTATCCCCATGGTTTTCCCAAAAACCATGGGGATAGACCCCCCCTATACCCACGATTTTGTGAAACCGTGGGTATAGGTCACTTTTCAAGACCTATACCCACGGTTTTCCAAAACCGTGGGTATAGGGAGGTTTATCCCCACGGTTTTGGAAAACTGTTGGGATAGGTCCTGAAAAGTGACATATACCCACGGTTTCCCAAAACCGTGGGTATAGGGGTACCTATCCCTATGGTTTTGGGGAAAACCGTGGGGATAGGTCTGGGCTAAAATACCTATACCCACGGTTATGAAAAACCGTGGGTATAGGTAACTTTTGTGTGCGCGGGAATATTTTTTTTCACGGGAAAGAATTTTTTTTTGGCAGGAACCCTATACCCACGGTTCTTCCCTCTATACCCATGGTTTTTATAACTATATTTAACTAAATATATATATATATATACATATAGGTGATGTTAGGGAAGTGGTTAGACGCGGTGTTTGCAGTGAAGAGGTTGCGGGATCGAAACTCGGCGCCTGCATTAATTTAGGACCTATACCCACAGTTTTGAAACCGTGGGTAAAAGCCGTTGACACCCTGGCAATTAGATATGTTTCGGTGACACTGTGGCAGGACACCTATACCCACGGTTTTGGAAAACCATGGGTATAGGCTGGGGACCTATACCGACGCCGTTCCAGCCCACGGTTCCCAAAACCGTGGGTATAGGCTATACCCACAGTTTTGGGGGCTATACCCACGGTTTTGAACCGTAGTTATAGGCTGTTTTTCCAGTAGTGTAGAGAAATGCCTAAAAAATAAATTATTAGGTTTTAAATATTTTAAGTATAGGAATTATGTAAATCAATTTCATTGGGG
Source organism: Viscum album (assembly GCA_963277665.1). Taxonomy (NCBI): domain Eukaryota; kingdom Viridiplantae; phylum Streptophyta; class Magnoliopsida; order Santalales; family Viscaceae; genus Viscum; species Viscum album. The sequence continues at coordinate 889,768,701 of OY728148.1, read as the reverse complement.
GATGTCTTAATAAGGGGACAATACGATCGTACAAATAAATGATTAGAAATGTCTAATACTATTAAAATTTAAGATAAAAAAACTTCATATGACATATGAAAGGTATTGATTATTTTAAAAAAAAATTCTTATGTTTAAAATAAGAAACATGATTAGATTAATATTGATGAATCTTAAGATATGATTTATATTTTTGACTATAGGAAGAAATTATTATGGAATAAAATGGAAAATCTTAGTTAAAAGATTATGAATAATGTTGAATGATTAAAGCATATATATATATGGTTTCATGAGTTATGATGTTGTGTTATTTAATTTAAGGGTTGATAAATTTAAGTATTATCATAAGCTTGATGGCAGGAATACTATTTTTAAATTTTATGTAATGAGAGTACTTTGGGAGACATTTATTGAGTTTTAATAGATGTTTGAGTTATATGTAACCCTTCACTTTAAATTATGTTTTAGTGAAAAGGTTATTTTAGGAAGGAAGTTATTTTATTTTTTGGACATAATTTTGAAGTTATTAATAACTTTTAGGGTTAATATGATCTTTTATGTTGAGGTAATTATGGTTAATTATGATAAAAAGGTATTAAATTTTTGGGAATATATGTTTTATCACATAAATAACCATGGGATTGAAAAGTGATTTGGTGACTAAGTGATTAAAGATGTTCAATACATTGGAAATATTATATGATTAAGGTAAATTGACATATTTTTTTTCTAATATGGGATTTCATTTGAGTAATAAAGGTTGAGTTATATTTTAGAAGAATATATGATTTGTATTGTAGATTTATGGTGATTATGGTTATTTATGGAAAAGATTAGAATATTTTTGAAATTATCTTATTAGGAAATATAAATTTATTATATATAATTATTTATTAATGTTGTTTAAAGATAAATTTTAAATTAATCTTGGAAGAATATTTGATTAAATCTTTTTGAATTTTGGGTTTTGAACGTGGTAAGGAATATTTTAGATATTTTTATGGTTAGTTATTTATGGAATGATTTAAGTTGAAATTTGGGTGTTATTGTTAAGGATTAAGAGATTAATTAAGTATTTATTCATATGAAAGTTTATTAATATTATATAATATCTTAACTTGTGCTAACCATTTTTGATTTTTATTAATGTATAAAAATAGAAGAAATAAATTTTCATATATTTGTGGATCTTTTGATCTATTAGAAGTTGATTTTAGTGCTTTAGGAATTTCTTGGTGTAATAAATGAGATAGAAGTGGAAACTACATGTATACCAAATAATGGATGAAATTACACATATTAAGTGGGAATAAATTAAGTACATATATTTCCTTAAAATATCTATCTTGATTGTAAAATAATTTATCAAATCTATAAAGTAATATGTGGAAAGTAACACTCAACTATCAAGGTATTATTTTAGAAACTCGTATGAAAGTATGAGCCTTATATAAGTATATGAATTTATTAAATAATTATTTTCTTGGTCTTAACCTAGATTTTAGATTTCAGGAAAAAAATATATATCTAATTTTATTACTATCTTAGGATAAATTTATTTTGATTGAAAAAAATTAAAATTATGATAACAAAATTTATTTATGGGGTAGAACATAACACCTAGATATTTTAGTTATATTATTTTAGATGAATATTATGTCTGATTTTATACAACTCACACAATACCGAGCTTAAAACAAGCTGTGATATACTATTAAAATGCTATTATTTAAATATGACTGTTATTATTTAATAATATTAATCTAATTTTTTCAAGTTATTTTAAAATAATATCCAATTTCCTATTCTTTTGGAAATTTTTATGTAAATATTTTTCAAAGAAAAAGGATTATTATCCGTAGTTTTACCTGAAGCCTGAATATGCTTCTGTTTATGTATTAAATAGATTAATTTAGGATATTTTATGATGTAAATTCAAACATGTATTCTTTTTATGTATATTATAGTCCTTTTCCATTAATCATTATTATGAGTGAGCCCAATATAGCTCTCTAATTCATTGGGTAATGATTTTATTATAAAGGGAATATATAATGGAGTTAACTGTGTAGGTTATTACATTTTAAGAGTTTTTGTAGGTGTGATTTATGATGATGTACCAAGGTACCTACATGATCTTTTATATGCTTGAAAATGATTTTTGATGGAATTATTTTGATATCATAAGGTAATTTAATGAGATTATTTTTCAAAGGAAAGTTTATGCCCCCTTTAAGGGTGAAAAGTATGTTTTTAAAGATTTTTTTCATGAGTGTTCACATTTTATAAGAAACCCTTATGATTATGATTTTTTATGATTTATTATGAGATTTTTTATAAAATATTTGAAAAGTGAATTTAATTTCTTGGGTAATTAAATGATTATTTGAGTTCAATGTTTATTAGTTTATTATTATAATAAAAAATTTATTATAGGTTTTCATGATTTTAAAATGGAATAACGGGTTTCCCTTTTTTTATATCCATTAATGAGATTTTTTTTTTCTCATGCCAAATTTTTAAATGTTTTTTACAGTTCTTAAGTATGATAAATAACTATATAAAGTTCTATATTTCCACTATGGTAATTCCTATTAACAAAATTTAATGTGTTTTGAATGAAATAAGAGTTTAAATTTAAGAATAATTCTTTTGTGGAAAAAATTTACATTGTGTGGAAGTTTCCACTTTATATTATAAGGGTTTTTTATATAAGAGTTTTTTACTAATTCTATAAAACTCTAAACCTAAAAGATCATGGTAATGTAAGAAAATTCAATCCTTGCTATTAAAATAAAAATTATGGGTTGTTAAAGGTATGGAGCATTATACATAGAGTTAGACCAGAGGATTTATAAAATTTATCTACTGATATGTAATATATACTCTTTTTCTTAAAAGAATTTATAAGATCCATATTTTCAATATGTAATAATAACATTGAAGAAGAAGTGGGTATATAAGATTCATTTTTCTAATATGTAAGAATAATTTGTTATCACATTAGTGTTTTTAGTAAATTATAGAGATAAATAATATACATAAAGATATTATTACTAAAATGTAATAATTCTTATAAATATTTATAATAGTATGTAATATTTTCCAGTTTTTCTTTGATTTATAATAAGTGAAAACTTACAGGTGATGAGTCATGTGAATAAAAATGGCATGAATTAATTGTTTATTTGAGGCCAATATTTGTGGATTTTTAAATAGTGAAATCCATTAGAGTTATCATAAGATTTTGACTCATGAGTCATGGTCATATCTTTTCAGTTTTCTAAGAAAATTAGATATTTCCAATTTGATTTAATAAGGGAGTTGTTAGTCACTCCTAAGGGAAGTATCATTGCAACAAAGTTGTGTTAGGTAGTCCTCATTATGGAATATAAACATGCTTTATCTGATGATTTTATTATCACACCCATGATTTAATTTGATATAATCCTTAGTATGTAATGGATTTCGAACCATGATGTGAAAATTTATTACAAGAAGAAAGAGGTTACAATTTTTGAGGATGATGTGGAATCCCTTATCTTTAGGGCAGAAACATCACCATCTGATTCTCATCTAGATCCACCCCCAATGACTCTACTGAATTCAATTATTGGGGATTAAGGGAACACAATATATATGGGTGAGGAAAGAAATGTTCAAATATAGGACGTATCTATTGTGCAAGAATATGTTGATGTGTTTCTATAGGATTTACCTAGACATCCTCTATAACGAGAAGTTGAGTTCTTTATTGATTTAATTCTTGGTTCAAGACCTATATAAAAGACTCCATATAGAATAACCACTATGGAATTAGTATAACTGAAGAAACAACTAGATGAATTTAGTGACAAATGATTTATTCACCCTAGTGTTTCCCCATGGGGAGCCCATGTTCTTTTTGTCAAGAAGAAATATGGATATATGAAGTTGTGAATTGACTACAGAGAGATAAATACTATAAGAATAAAGAAAAAGTATCCCCTACCTTAAATTGATGATTTATTCGATAAACTTTATTTAGAACGATATTTTTTGAAGATTGACCTTTGATCTGGATATAATCAGTTTCTAGTAAGTAAGGAAGACATTCCAAAGACAATGTTTTGAAACAGGTATGAGAATTACGAGTTTACAGTAATACCCTTTGGACTGACTAATGCACCCTCAATTTTTATGGATCTAATGAATAGAGTTTTCAAAGAATATCTTGATGAATTTGTGGTGGTATTTATTAATGATATCTTGGTATACTCCAAAAGCTATTAATATCATGAAAATCAATTGTGCACTATCCTAAAGACTGTTCGAGGAAATGAATTATATGGGAAATTTAGAAAGTGTCAGTTTTGGATTCAATTAGTTTCCTTTCTAGGCCACATTGTCTCTAAGGATGGAATATATGTTGATCCCATGAAGACAAAGGTTGTGAAAGAATGGCATAATCCAACAAACATAACTGAGGTACACAGTTTTATTGGTTTAGTAGGTTATTATTGACATTTCATTCAGAACTTCACCTGTTTAGCTAACCCAATGACCAAGCTTACATGAAAAGGGATTAAGTTCATATGGAAAAAAGAATGTGAGGACTATTTCGAAGAATTGAAGAGGAGATTAGTGAATGCTCTGATCCTGACTCTACCCTCGGGGAATGATGGGTTTGTAATCTATAGTGACGCATCAAATAAAGGACTTGGTTATTTCCTTATGAATAATGGTAGTGTTATGGCCTATGCATCAAGTCAATTAAAAATTCATGAAAAAAACTATCCTACTCATGATATTGAGTTAGCTACTGTGATATTTGATCTAAAAATACTAAGACACTATCTCTATGGTTAAAGATGTGAGATATATACAGATCACAAGAGTCTAATGTATATCTTCTCACAGAAAGAACTCAACATAAGGAAAATTTGATGGCTTGAACTACTCAAGGATTATGATTGTTCCATACACTACAACCTAGGAAAGGTAAATAAGGTAGATAATGCATTGAGTAGGAAGGATCACGAAGTTTTAAACAAAATGAGGATTGAAAGGGATCCTGTATTCATGGATATAATAATGATGGACATGTAAATTATCAAAGAAGATGAAACATAATTACTTTTTCAATTGGTTTCCCAAACATATTTATTATAAAGGATTATAATCTCTCATCTTGATGTTGAGAACCTTAAAAATAAAACTAATATTGTGAAAGATGGGAAGTTGGTTGACTTTGTATGTGAATATGGAATTCTGAAATTTGGGAAGAGGCTATGTGTTCCCTCTATACCCAAGATTAAAAGGGAGTTATTGGATGATTCACAAAGCTCAAATTTCTCTATACACCCTGGTATCACTAAAATGTATAGATATTTAAAGGAACATTTCTAGTGGGACTACATGAAGCTGGAAATTACTGATTATGTATCAAGATTTCTAGCCTGTCAAAAAGTAAAGACCGAAAGGTAACATCCAAGAGGATTCATTGTAACAACCCGAGATTTTATGAGAATTATTCTTTTTAATTTCATTGATGTCTTGTGTCGTACGCTAGACCAAAATTAGCTTGCACTATATGTAACACAGTATTAGCTTGCAGTATACACAACACTATTCTTGGCTCGTGTTACACACAATTTCAAGTTTGTTTTGTGGAAATTATTTTACGCAACATTAAGTATAGATTTTGTTTAATGTATAAATGAAATATGTTTTGATTATTTTATACGAAACACCAAACATATCTTTCACTACACGCATCCCTGACTTGGCTTGCATTACATGCAATCAAGACCTTCCTCGATAGCATGTGTAGTACACAATACTGAGTTTCACTAAATGATATATTATTATAATATTATTATGAAATAGCCGTTATGAATAGTAATACCCACTTTTTGAAATTTTATAAATTTTATTTTTCAAAATGTACTTCATTTTTGGATTTGTAATATTGAAATTAGCCTAGGGTGAATTTTTGGTATTTTTCTGAAAACTTTGAATTTTTGATGAATAGTGAAAACACTGGGTTACTATTTAAAAACTGACTTTTTATTTAAATAATTATTTATTTTATTTAAATTTATTTTAGGTCAAAATTTATACATAATACCTATATAATTTCAAAGTAATTAATTGGAGTCATTTTATAATAATTTTAGATATATAAAAATTTTATTGAACTTTTCACCGTCTTTTACCCACCTCCTAGGAGAATTTGCAAATTTACATAAAATATAATTTTACCGCTTCTGTGAATAGAATTTCAAAAATCTGAGAGAAATGGTTGATGTTAGTACGTAAAATGTGGTTCAATGAGATGAAAATAATTTTTGGTGAATAATAACTTTTTACTTTTATTTACCACGGTTAAAAGTAAATAGGGTAATTAAGGGTAAAAATGATATTATTATTACCCTAAAACATGTCCTGATTCTATTGGATAAGTGTAATTCGACCAAAAACAACCTTAGGAATAAAATATTACCCTTTAGGTCCACTTGGATTAGATTAGTACATTTATTATTATTTTATTTAAAGAAGAATTAAAATAGTAAAAATCAAAGTTTAATAACTAAAATATTTTTAATATAGGGTTATACATAAGATAAATTCGACTATAAATATTAATTAGAAACATAAAAATATTTCCTACATAATGGTATTTTATTTATAATTTTTATACATTAAATAATTTAATTTATTTATGACACAATGATGATGCAGTAATTACCTTATTAATGAAATATTAACATAATTGATGTTATAAATACCCAAATAAATGTAATTTTAGACTTTTAATGAATTAAAATAATTTTATAGGTTAATATGACATGTTATTATTGATTTAATTAACTTTTTTCTAACTAATCATGTTGTTATGAGTTTCACAAAAATCAAGTACCAAATAGTGTCAAAATTGACATAAAATAGTTTTTAAAACAAATATTATATTATTAATTGTTATTTTATTCCTAAAAATCTAAGGTTCGAAAAAATGACTTAGATAAGGATATATATATTAATAATGAACCACTTGGGGTTCTTTTATCAGTTATAGCAAGTTTATTAACCATATAGTGTAAGAAAATAAAAAGACACTGTAAAAGCTTAATTATTTAATTTAGAGTTAAATCTAAATGATAAGGATAAAATAGTAACCTAAACTTGTATAAAACCTATTGGTTGAGAGGATTTAGACCCATCCCCACCTTATATTCTAAATAAATAAATTTTTAGCTATTAAAAACCGAATATGACTTTATTATAAAATAATATTTTAAGTTTTCCTAAGGTGCCCCTCTCCTCCCTTATAAAAAGGGCACCCCTTCCCTCTTCTCTTCACACTCTTTTGAGCCTTGATGCTCAGCCAACTCCTACCAATTCCTCTTCTCAACCTCTCTATTTATATCATAGAGGTTCTGGTCTTCTCAAAAGACCAACTCTAGTGCCCTAAGAAGAAGTTTAAAGGAGGTGCGTCGAGGAAGAGGTAATCTCTTCTACCGATTCTTTCAAGTTTTCTTTCTTCTTAAACTTCTTCTTATTTAGTTGTTTAATTATAAAGTAATAACATCTGTATAAATAATACACTGATATTTTATTATAAATTTGAAACAACCCCATTTCACCTTCTATCCATCCTACGGAAAACGCGCGTGCGTACGTACGGAATACCGTCTCCACGCCGTGGTGTAATCGGTTTTTCCACCACCACCTTACTTGGATGGGTATAATGGTGTATAGAATAACTATATATGGTTATTATAACATCATAATTATTCTGAGGTATTATATCATCAACTCCAATTCCATTCAATAATTATGGGAACAATATCATCGCTCGTGCGTACGCACGGATTACCGTCTACACGACGCGATGAGATTCATTCTCCATGTTAACCATTCAAGAATGATTATAAAGTATATATAATGAATAATAATGAAATATATTACATAATTAATCTACCTAATTTATATATATATATATGTCATCTACTTACTTCCATTCAAGTCAATAAGAAAAGAAAAACAGCGTTCATGCATACGTACGACCTACCGTCTCCATGAACAGTGTATTTCATTTCATTCATATATCTATTATATATATATATATATGATATATAAATCATGATTTACATTCTATAAGTAAGTAAATCATGATATAAGTAATAATAATATCAAGAACAACAAGTCCAAACAAGTTCGATAAATAAAACGATTTTACCCAAAACGCTGCTTTAACATGGAATTTACAAAAGAACGGGTAATATAAAGTCATAAGTGAACCGTATATGATATAATAAAAATGAATATGATTCTGTAATAAGTAAATTACATTATTTAAATCATTATACAGGAGTTTCAAATACATACGAAGCATATCAGATCTAAGGTAAGGGATAATTATTCCAATCTCATTCTTATCCGAGATTGTCTATTTGTAAGTATTTACTAGGTTTATGTTTATCATCCATGTCCATATGTTCTCAAAATGTTTTCATAAAATGTTTACTATTCTTCCATGTATGTTTAAAGTCATTTTACCTTTTTTTTACTTCACATCGCATGGAAGGAATCTTTCTTTTGTTTACCATACAAGGTACTTTTTGAATTTTCCGAAAAAAGTATAAGAAGAATGTTATTTTTAACTTATACGGTGTGAACAGATTTTTACGGTTTCATAACGCCTCATTTTCATGAAGATTACTCTACAATATTTTATGAAAATTTTCAAAAAAATACTTTTCTTTTAAAATTGCATGGCATTTTGTGAAAATAAAGTGATTTTGAATAAGAAAGGATATTTTCCTCAAGAATTCATTTCAAGTGTTTTATCAAAACCATTTTCCATATAAGATGACATTATTTCATATGTGTATGTTTCAAGTATAATGTCTCTATGATTTACATGGTTTCACTTTTCTTATGATGAAATGATATCCATTTGTTTTATATGGATTATGTTATGATGAGATGATGTTTATAAAACCCATTTTATTCTTTGGGTTATGATGAATGATTTATGTTTATGTTGTGGCACATTTAAGAATGATTTAATTATGAGATGGGTGGAAACTATATCTCCCTCTAATTCATTGGGTAAATATTTATATCTCATGAGATAAACATGGCTGAAACGGCAAGTAAATCCGGTTCAGTAATATAGGGCTAGAACGGCAAGTAAACCCGGTTCAGTAAGGGAATTTGTCCACTAAGATGGTCTTGGCAGCAATACCTTGGCTACTATGGAAATCATATCATGTGATTAATGTTTTTCCACAATTAAAAGTTTTATTTCTAAGATATTTTATCATTATTGATGTTCCATTATGATATATGCCTTACGTACTACCATGTTTTATGTCATTGCTCAAGATTTCGATGTTTAAACATTATGTTCATGTTTTTATGTTCAAATGTATATGGTTTGTTTTATTTTCACCAGTCTTACCCTTACTGAGCATTTGAGATCACCCTTTACATGTTTTCTTTTCCCCAGGATATAAATAAAGGTTTTAGGTAAGAAAACAAAAGGGGAAGATCTTTATGGGAGATGTTGAAGATCTTTCACCACGATTAGAAGATTATGTTCCGAGTTTCCAAAGACACTAAACTATTACGGTCCTTCGGTGTTTTTTTTTGTTATGTATTAAGTATTCTGAAAAAGTAATGTAATGTCCATGTACTTCAAGATTTGGGTCTCTACAGTTGGTATCAGAGGTTCGGTTTAGTCAACCTTTGGAAACTAGGATGTGAGAACTTTAGTGAGATCCCTAGAGATATTTATAAGGTATGTTTAGGGATGTCCCTAAGGTTAAGTATAAGTATAGGTTATAGTACTAGAATTACAGTAACAATATTAGAATTAAACCTAAGATGATAGATATTGATGTTACTCCCCCTTGATTATGATTTTATCCTCTTACACTATTCTTTTTGGGTTTTTAAAAATGGCTGGAAACAGGAAGATTCATGATAATGGAGGATATGATGGACAATGGAATGATATTCTTCATGAGAAACCAAATGAAATTGGATCTAGAAGTCCACATATCATTATTATGCCTAATAAGCAATATCATAATATGATCAATAATCTCGACTTTGGTAAGTTTCCCGACTCATCTAATAAGAGAAAGATGGAGTTTCATGATGATCATAGAGGAAAGAAAGTTCTATTTCCCTCATGTAAATCATGTGGGAAGAGGAATCAGGGAGAATGTTTCAAAGGAACTGGAAGATTCTTTGGGTGTGGAAAAGAAGGACACAAAGCTAGTAATTGTAAAGGAAAAGGTTCAGTTAACACCATGGACAAGGATAATGTTATTTCTAAGACATCAATAACGGTTAAGTGTTTTAAATGTGGAATGTACGAGCATTATGCAAACCAATACCCTAAGGGAAAATCTCATAAAGAGAATCAGCATGGTCATATGGGTAGTATTTATGTGGATGATGATGAAGAGACTACAAATGATATATGAGATGGAAGAAATGATGAAGCTCAGTCAGTGGTTTAAAAAGGTAGTTTAATGATTGTATGTTTATCAACAATAATGTATGGTACTGTGGAATAAAGAAAAATCTAAGGATTGTTACACTTTTTCCTTTGCTTGAGTTTTGAAAGTATATGTTGAATGGTATCGGTAACCATGAAAGGTTATTCAGATATTTTTGGAAAGAACCTAATATGAAAATAAAGAAGGGATAAGTAGATAATGAAATGTTTGATAGTATTAATTATCTCATGACTAATATAAGGAAAAAGTGATATCATGGTTTGAGTATATAGAATTTTTGGGATTTTAGTATATGCAAAGAGTTACCTTGTGACAACATTCATGTTTTCACTATGGTTCAAGAGAATACATGATCAAGGTGTTCACATGTTTGGAATGTGACCAACAAGATATATCGTATGATATATGGGGGATAAATGATGGTATTCACATGCTCTGTGGATGAAATTTCTGGTAATTGTTTTCTGTATACTATGAGCTTGGATAGAAGTATATTGGATAATCCTAAAGATTGGAATGAATTAAGTTAGACAAAAGATAGTATTTTTTAAGGCTAGAACTTTTTTCTATTTTATTGTAGGAATGTTATTATAATGTAGTTTTAGAAAAATGGTCAACCTACAGGACGGGCGACAACCCGCCACGTCGGACAAGGCTATGGGAATCGAACCCACAACTGAAGTGCGACATAACTTTATTTCCTACAACTGGCCTACAGGAAGTCCCTGGTTAGAAGATACTAGTTTTATTAAGCAGTATGATAGATGAAGTATAAGTCCATTTTTGGAATTATATACGATTAACCTCACCATAGATGGACTTATGTATATTTGATAACTTTTTCTAACCTTTTGTTTGAGACATATGGAATGACCCAACATTCTATCACATGATCTGCTAACACTTCACGAATGAAAAATTCAACTTCATTTCTTTAAGAGATGAAGTGGAAATTGTACAAGTCACGAACAACGGTGATATTATATCGAAATAAAGTAAGTATTTCTTCTAATTCAAATTATTCAAATTTAGGGAAATCATATTGAAAACCCAAAATGTTGTCCTAGTGCCCTTATATCTGATGAATCAGATGGTACCTTAGATCATCACAAATTTATGGCTTTGTGATTATTGGATTTTCATAGCCATTCCCTCTACCACTCTTCATCAAAACATGATGGTTAGATTTTTCTTCCATATCCATATTTTCACCTATGTTCTCGTATGTGGAAACCCAGTGATTAGTTAATTTGGGTAACCATAACGTTTCATAATTTAGTTTTTAAAGTTTAGTTTTGGTATTCCTTTTTACGATGTGGGTTTTTATGAAAGAAACTTTCAAGTAGTAAACCATTTATAACCCGGATGAATTTTGAGGGTGAAATTCATTTTAAGGGGGGTAGAATGTAACAACCCAAGATTTTATGAGAATTATTATTTTTAATTTCATTGATGTCTTGTGTCGTACGCTACACTAAAATTAGCTTGCACTATACGCAACACCATATTAGCTTGCAGTATATGTAACACTATTCTTGGCTCGTGTTACACACAATTTCAAGTTTGTTTTGTGGAAATTATTTTACGCAACATTAAGTATAGATTTTGTTTAATGTATAAATGAAATATTTTTTGATTATGTTATACACAAAACCAAATGGAGATTTCACTACACGCATCCCTAACTTTGCTTGCATTACACGCAATCAAGACCTTCCTCGATAGCGTGTGTAGTACGCAATACCGAGTTTCACTAAACGATATATTATTATAATATTAATATGAACTAGCCGTTATGAATATTAATACCCACTTTTTAAAATTTTATAAATTTTATTTTTTAAAATGGACTTCATTTTTGGATTCGGAATATCGAAATTAGCTTAGGGTGAATTTTTTGTACTTTTCTGAAAACTTTCAATTTTTGATGAATAGTGAAAATACTCGGTTACTATTTAAAAACTGACTTTTTATTTAAATAATTATTTATTTCATTTAAATTTATTTTAGGTCAAAATTGATAAATAATACATATATAAGTTCAAAGTAATTCATTGGAGTCATTTTATAATAATTTTAGATATATAAAAATTTTATTGAACTTTTCACCGTCTTTTACCCACCTCCTAGGAGAATTTGCAAATTTACTTAAAACATAATTTTACCGCTTCTGTGAATGGAATTTCAAAAATCCGAGAGACACAGTTGATGTTAGTAAGTAAAATGTGGTTCAATGAGATGAAAATAATTTTTGGTGAATAGTAACTTTTTACTTTTATTTACCACGGTTAAAAGTAAATAGGGTAATTAAGGGTAAAATGATATTATTGTTACCCTAAAACATGTCCTAATTCAATTGTATAAGTGTGATTAGACCAAAAAAAACTTATGAATAAAATATTACCCTCTAGGTCCACTTGGATTAGATTAGGACATTTATTATTATTTTATTTAAAGAAGAATTAAAATAGTAAAAATCAAAGTTTAATAACTAAAACATTTTTAATATAGGATTATACATAAGATAAATTAGACTATAAATATTAATTAGAAATATAAAAATATTTCCTACATAATGGTATTTTATTTATAATTTTTATACATTAAATAATTTAATTTATTTATGACACAATGATGATGCAGTAATTACCTTATTAATGAAATATTAACATAATTGATGTTATAAATACCCAAATAAATGTAATTTTAGACTTTTTATGAATTACACTAATTTTATAGGTTAATATGACATGTTATTATTGATTTAATTAACTTTTTTAGAACTAATTATGCTGTTATGATTTTTACAAAAATCAAGTACCAAATAGTGTCAAAATTGACATAAAATAGTTTTTAAAACAAATATTATATTATTAATTGTTATTTTATTCCTAAAAATATAAGGTTTAAAAAAATGACTTATATAAGGATATGTATATTAATAATGAACCACTTGGGGTTCGTTTGGCTTGTTATAGTAAGTTTATTAACCATATAGTGTAAGAAAACAAAAAGACACGGTAAAAGTTAAATTATTTAACTTAGAGTTAAATCTAAATGATAAGGATAAAATAGTAACCTAAACTTGTCTAAAAACTATTTGTTGAGATGATTTCTACCCATCCCCACCTTATCTTCTAAATAAATCAATTTTTAGCTATTAAAAACTGAATATGACTTTATTATAAAATAATATTTTAAGTTTTCCTAAGGTGCCCCTCTCCTCCCTTATAAAAAGGGCACCCCTTCCCTCTTCTCTTCACACCCTTTTGAGCCTTGAAGCTCGGCCAAACCCTACTAATTACTCTTCTCAACCTCTATAGTTATATCATATAGGTTTTTTTCTTCTCAAAAGACTAACTCTAGTGCCCTAAGAAGAAGTTTAAAGGAGGTGCGTCGAGGAAGAGGTAATCTCTTCTACCGATTCTTTCAAGTTTTCTTTCTTCTTAAACTTCTTCTTCTTTAGTTGTTTCATTATAAAGTAATAACATCAGTATCACTAATATACTGATATGTTATTATAAATGTGAAACAACCCCATTTCACTTTCTATCCATCCTACAGAAAACGAAATCACCGTGCATGCATACCTACGGAATACCGTCTCCACGCCGTGGTGTAATCAGTTTTTCCACCACCACCTTACTTGGATGGGTATAATGGTGTAAAGAATAAATATATATGGTTATTATAACATCATACTGATTCTGAGGATTTATATCATCAACTCCAATTCCATTCTATAATTATGGGAACGATATCATCGCTCGTGCGTACGCAAGGATTACCGTCTCCACGACACGATGAGATTCATTCTCCATGTTAACCATTCAAGAATGATTATAAAGTATATATAATGAATAATAATGAAATATATGACATAATTAAGATACTGAATTTATGTATATATATATATATTTCATCTACTTACTTCCATTCAAGTCAATAAGGAAAGGAAAACAACGTTCATGCGTACGTACGGCCTACCGTCTCCATGAACGGTGTATTTCATTTCATTCATCTATCTATTATATATATATATACTGAATATATATGATATATAAATCATTATTTAAATTTTTTAATTAAATCATGATATAAGTAATAATAATATCAAGAACAACAAGTCCAAACAAGTACGATAAATAAAATGATTTTACCCAAAATGCTGCTTTAACATGGAATTTACAAAAGAACGGGTAATATAAAGTCATAAGTGAACCATATATGATATAATAAAAATCAATATGATTTTGTAATAAGTAAATGACATTATTTAAATAATTATACAGGAGGTTCAGATACGTACGAAGCATATCAGATCTATGGTAAGGGATAATTATTCCAATCTCATTCTTATCCGAGATTGTTTATTCATAAGTATTTACTGTGGTTATGTTTATCATCCATGTCCATATGTTCTCAAAATGTTTTCATAAAATGTTTAATATTCTTACATGTATGTTTAAATTCATTTTTACCTTTTTTTACTTTTAACACATCGTATGGAAGGAATCTTTCTTTTATTTACCATATGAGGTACTTTTTGACTTTTCCAAAAAAAGTATGAGAAGAATGTTATTTTTAACTTATACGACGTGAATGGATTTTTACAGTTTCATAACGCCTCATTTTCATGAAGCTTACTCTACAAGATTTTATGAAATTTTTTTAAATACTTTTCTTTTAAAATTGCATGGAATTTTGTGAAAAGAAAGTGATTTTGAAGAAGAAATGATATTTTCCTCAAGAATTCATTTCAAGTGTTTTATCAAAACCATTTTCCATCTAAGATGAAATTATTTAATATGTGTATATTTCAAGTATAATGTCTCTATGATTTACATGTTTTCACTTTTCTTATGATGAAATAATATCCATTTGTTTTATATGGATCATGTTATGATGGTATGATTTTATGAAACCCATTTTATTCTTTGGGTTATGATGAATGATTTATGTTTATGTTGTGGAACATGTAAGAATGATTTCATTATGAGATGGGTGGGACCTATATCTCCCTCCAATGCATTGGGTAAATATTTATATCTCATGAGATAGAAATGGATGAAATGGAAAGTAAATCCGGTTCAGTAATACAGGGCTAGAATGGAAAGTAAACCCGGTTCAGTAAGGGAATTTGTCCACTAAGATGGTCTTGGAAGCAATGCCTTGGCTACTATGGAAATCATATCATGTGCTTAATGTTTTTCCACGATTAAAAGTTTTATTTCCAAGCTATTTTATCATGATTGATGTTCTATTATGATCTATGCCTTACGTACTGCCATGTTTTATGTCATTGCTGAAGATTTCGATGTTTAAACATTATGTTCATGTTTTTATGTTCTAATGTATGTGGTTTGTTTTATTTTCTCCATTCTTACCCTTACTGAGCATTTTAGCTCACCCTTTATATGTTTTCTTTTCCCCAAGATATAAAGAAAGTTTTTAGGTAAGAAAACAAAAGGGGAAGATCTTTATGGGAGATGTTGAAGATATTTCACCACAATTAGAAGATTATGTTCCAAGTTTCCAAAGACACTAAACTATTACGATCCTTCGGTGTTTGTTTTTGTTATGTATTAAGTATTCCGAAAAAGTAATGTAATTTCCATGTACGTCAAGATTTGGGTCTCTACATTCATGAAACCTATACCTATTCCTACATGAAAATTGGATGACATCACCATGGATTTTGTCATTGGATTACCCAAAACTTTGAGAAAGAAGGATGTAATATGGTTAATTGTAGATAAAATTACGAAATCTGCACATTTCCTCTCTATAAGGGAGGATTTTCCACTGAAGAAGCTTGAGAGAATCTATATAAATGAAGTTGTAAGATTTCATGGAGAACCTATTTCAATAGTGTCTGGTCATGATACTCTATTTAGATCGAAATTCTGGAAAATTCTTTAGAATGCTTTGGATACTGAGCTTAATTTGAGTACTACTTATCATCCTCAAACTGATGGGAAATCAGAAAGGATGTTCCAAACTTTATAAGAAATGTTAAGATCATTCTCATTCAACTTTCAAGGTATGTGGGATCAATATATACCTTTAGTGGAGTTTTACTTCAACAATAGTTTCCATTCAAGTATTCAAATGGCACTATATGAAGAATTGTATCGAAAGAGATGTCATACATGAAATTGTTGGGATGAAGTTGGAGAAAGAAAGATTGTGGGCCAAGATCTTGTAGAGGAAACAAAAAAAAAGGTGAAGACAATTCAAACCCATATCAAAGCATCTCTAAGCTAGAAAAAGAGCTGTGTCGATAATCGAAGGAAGGATTTGGAATTTCAATTCGGAGATCACATTTTCTTGAAAGTATCTCCATAGAAGGGAATTATAAGATTTGGGAAGAGAGGGAAACTTATCCCTAGGTACATATTCCATTTTTAAATTATAGATATAATTGGATTTGTTTCATATTATTTGGATATTCCAGCTAACCTATCTAAATTATACAATTTGTTTCATCTCTCATTGCTGAGAAAGTACATGCCAGACCCAATGAATGTCCTCACTTTTGAAGGTATAGAATTGGAACCTGACCTATCTTTATGTGAAGAGCCTATCTAGATTTTGTATACTAAAGAAAAATTGATGAGGAATCATATGAATTGACTGGTAAAGACACTTTGAAAAAATCATAAAATTGAAGAGACAACATGGGATCCTGAGGATCTTATGATGAAGAACTGTCCAAAGGTAACATTCTAGTAATTTTGAGGACGAAATTTTTGTAAAGAGGGGATAATGTAACACCCCAATATTTTGTAAATAAAGTTAATATTGAATATATGAAACATTTAGTATCTACAAAACACCACTTTGTTATAGCCTATCCACTAAACATAATTTTCCAACTCTGTGATTTGAATTTCAAAAAAATGACATACACAGTTTCCTTTAGTAATATATTTATAGTCTGATAAGATAAATTATTTTTTGGTGAATAGTAACATACCCTTATGAATATTAATAGGAATAGTAATATGACCCTTATGAATAGTAAATAAATTATTATTTTATTTTCCTAAGGTTATAAGATAATGAGATCTTGATTAATTTTTTGAAGTGATATAAATGAATTATTGTTTTAAAATTGTTATTTTTTGAATAAATAATGGGTTTATTTAAAAATTAAATTAATAATATTTAGAACATTATTTTCAAAAAATGGAGTTCATTTTTAAATTTCACACATCTAAAAATGGTTAGGGTTAATTTTTGGGATCTTTATGAGATACACAAATAGTAAAATATGGTAATTTACTGTATATATACATTATCAGTTAAATTCACTATTCCTAGCATCGTGGCTAATGTAAGAACACTTGGTTAAAACTAAAATTCACTTATTACTATTATTGGTCACATGAATCAATACTATTGGTTTTCTTGAGGGAGATAATAAAATATTGAATAAGATATTCACAAATCACCCCTCTCCTCCACTATAACCCCCTTAGTCCCTCTTCTCCTCACTCATCTTAAGCATTGTGCCTTTTCTAAATTATTCCCAAATATCATCCCAAGCTCCTCCCCCATGTCCATTATCCCTTGGTCTCATAAAAAGACAAAAAACTCTTCCCTAAAGAGGCTCTCAAGGAAGATTACTTTAAGGGGTAAATTCCTCTTTTCATTTCTTTTATTTCAAGTTCCTTTATTTTATTTTTCTTTCCTCACCTCATTTCATCCAAATATTTTGGTGAATATATAACCTTACATGTTATGGAATTTTTTTATGATAAAGGAATAATTCCTCATCATTTCTCATTTCCCCTTCTTTTATACTAGAAATGAAAACACCATCTGAGATGTGTTAATTTATCACATTCCAGGATGATGGGTTTTCAATTTCTATTACCATCTTAAATTATGGTCATGAAACCATTTTTATGGTTGAAAAATACTATAATATATTTATTATAACTTATTTAAGGTTTTTTAATCCTTTTGTACACATGATATTAATTTATAAATCAAAATAAGTTTGTTGTGATCAAGAATCACCAATTAACCCAAACATTTGTCATTAATGTTTTATATAACGATTCATCTTCACTCCCAATAACCAAAAAAACTTTTTGACCATGTAATATTCTATTTTTTCAAATAAAAATTCTATTTTGTACAACCATTCTCATTCTATATGTTTATCCGTACATGAATATAAGTTAACCGATCATGAAAACCAAGGAATAAAACACTCCCAAACAATGAAATTGAATCTCTTAACCCATCAAAAGTCCATGAATAAACCTAATAAGGTTATAATAAATCAATTAAATGTATATTAGGTTCTATACTCATTAATTTATGAACCTAAATTTTATTATTCGGTTCATTAAGATCAAGTGAAGAACACCTTCATACTTAAGGTAAGGGTTTTCTACCCAAACCTCCATTTTCTTTCGGGTTACCCTTTATCTCTATTAACCCCAATTAAATTCTTATTACTTATTATGTACTCATAATAAATTATGTTTCAACATTATATATATGTGTAACCAGAATACTTCTTTCTTTTATGGGGAGTTTCATGTTCTAAAAGGATATTTCAAAAATCCTTCCTGAAAAACAATCCTGTTTCAAGGGAAGTTTTCAAATTCTTATATATTTTCAAGGGCACTATATAATATGTTTTCAGAAAATATTATCTTTATAAAATCAGTAATTTTATTATTAAAATACTATATTACTTCAATTTTGGTTTTATATAATTATTTTTCCAAAAGAACTCTTCTTTTCAAAGTAAAAGAGTATTTATCTCAAGAATTACTTGATGATTTTATAAGAGTATGTTCATCTATTTCAGCACTCTTGTTGATTATTATGTATTATTGGGATTAATATTTTATGATATCATCTGCCATATTTAATTTAATAGTTTATGATTATTTTTACTGTGAATGTGTTATCTTAAAACCATTCACCAATTTACTCTGAATGGTTAGTGTTTATGATTAATGTTTGGCGAAAGTTATTTACATTTCATATATTAGTTTCAATATGAATGTGTATGTTGTTTATGTTTTTTCCCATTCATATGAGGAATTAATTGGACTTAGTAAGTGTCAGTTGGGGCCTGATATATCCCCTCAGTGCATTGGTAGGTCTCATGAGATGAACTATGGTCTTGGCACGAGACCTCGGCAAAATGGATATTTATGGTCTTGGCATGAGATCTTGACAGTATGTTTATGGTGTCCCACATTATGCATTAACTCATTATGAAAGTAGTATTGATGGTTCATGTTGTTATTATACTAGTAGAATACCCATGATTATGTTTTATTATGGCATTATTTATTCATCTCTTATTCCTACCATAATGTTTTCAAGTTTATTTTTAAAGGCATGTGTTTTTCATTATTCACCATGCCTAATGTTTATGTTTATGACATATTCTACTATATTTCTTAGCCTTACTAAGCATTTGATCTCACCCCTTTATTATGTTTCATTTTCTTAATACATGAAGACGTTTATTATGATTTACCTACAAGGATAAACTTATAGTTGTGGATGTTCCCAATAAAACTTATATGTTGTTTTTCATTTCAAGTTGTAATATTGAACTTATGTATGTATCTTGTTTCCAAATATACTAAACCACTAGTTCTTTTAGGATGCATATTCCTTGTTTATATGTTAATTTAATAAAATAAGGCACCGACTCTGGGAAACTGGGGTTGGGTCCTTACAATTTCTCCCATATTTCTTCATTCATCATAGGTGTTCTTCATTACCCTGTGGTTAGAAATCCACTGAGAAATCAATCATTGTGCACTCATTTAGCATAATGATTCAATGTTTTTGATCTATTATTAGAACAAAACAATAGTGGTGCGATGATGGAAGTGGGGGTAGATCATATGGTTTTGGATACCTAATTTCATGTTCTTCGGTAATCAATTAAGAATGAAGAACAAGGCCATTTTCCAAATGAATCAGAGGTACGGAATCTAGAGAACAACTATAAAGAGGTTTGGCTAGGGTAGATCCACAATTTTCAACATGATTGATGCCGAAATCTGAGGCGATGGTAGCACAAGTATGCACGGAAGGAAGAACCATGTTTTTTGGAAAACCCTGAACCACACGGTGTGTAATGAGGGAATACACAACATGTGGGTCTCTCTTAGAAACGACTAGGGGTTTTGGAGAATTTTAAGGATCGCATGGAATGTGAACCTATCACATAGTGTGTGACACATCCTTGATTTCTTAATGTTTAAATCATATAGTACTCGGACATGGGTTAAAGTACATGGGAACGAGCACACCATGTACTTCCAAAGAGACACAACATTGAAAAATTGTACATGGTCTAAGTTGTGTGTTGGTACACGGGCAGCAGCATGCCATGTACTTCTATATAGACATGGAAATGGTCCATTTTACATGAGAATGACTTGGGGTCAAAGAGGCATGACATGTAACCCTATTACACGCCGTGTACTCCATAAAAGTTAACTTGGATCCCTTGTCCTCTGTATCTCGGAAAAGTTTTTTCAGGGTGTATTCCCCTTATCCATTCCTAGAGGATTAGTATGGAATCAACTCATATATATAAGACAATGATCCATTTACTAGGAATTATTGGATAGAGTTGTTGGAATCCTTCCATGAGGCATGGAGTGAGATCCTCTATTCTTCTTCATGCCCTAGGTGCATTTCTTGGTATTGTCGTGGCCAACACTATGTGAGAACCTATCGTCTACTTAGCTGGTTAATCCAGAATAAGTTTTTGGTATAAATCATGACATTGGGTGTGATTCTCATCTATGTATCATATCTCTTCAAACTTTTATCATGTACTTCTAATGGAAAGACCTGACGAGTTTTACCTCTTATAAGGACATCATTAGTACTATCAGACCCATGGAGTGTATAAAATCCCATTACCTTTATTATAGGTACATTTTAAGTCTTTTAATGGTTTTATTTTCTAATTTTATGGATAGGGATGATAAGGAATTGGGAGGGTACCTATAACAACAAAGTCATAGATTTGTTAGATTCTCAACATAAAACCTGCTAGTTCTACTGTCTGATGGGGATTTACACACTGTGTAATGTGGTTACAAAATGTGTAAATTCTAAAATAATAATAAGTCCATTTTTAACAAAAGGCAATGGGTTTTTTATTGATTTTGGGGTTTTTCAATTACATGACATGTAATTGGATTACACATATTGTAAAATATAGAGTATTATTTTTAAATAAGCATCTTGGATGAGAATTCTATTTCATCCTCTCCAAAATTCCTTACTCTCTCAACACAACATCCGTTCCATGGAGATTTTTGAGACCTAAAACCCATCCGTTTCATTTTTTTTCAATTTATCATTGTTATAGTTTCGGTGTGACTTTATGAGTAAGCATTCTCCCTATCTATCCATCTATTTGTCTTTCCCTTCTTAGGTTTTGATATAACATCTTGGGATTGATGGATCCAGACTCCATGTTATTGAAACGTGTTTCTCAATTGAGTTCCTAGATCCTTTGCTCCTTCATTATTGTTGGTGGTTCCATTACGAGATTTGTGTTTCCTTGGAAAATAGGTGGTTCTATTTTGATTGGACAATTTAATTAACCCTAAATTTATTAATTTGATTAAATTGATTTCAATTGAATATGTGAAATTTGATTCTTATAAAATTTGTTTTTTAAAAACCTAATTCTGTTTAATTGGGGTATTTGGTTTTGGAAAATTGGATTTTGGCATGAATTTGGGAAAAACCCAAATTCCATTAAATTGGTGTGTAGTTGTTAAATTGATGGAATTTGGTGGAATTTAAAATTTTGAATTTAAATTGTGAAATTGAATTATGAAATTTAATTGTGAATGGATTTCAAATTCTTATTTGTAAAAAATGTTTTAAAATGTTTTTGATTAAAACACTTCGGTTTTATCTTAAACAAAATGAATGTTTTGATTAAAAACCTATTTTTGTTTTTAAATGGAAAATTGGAATATTTAAAATGGAGAATGGGATGAATTTTATTTTGATAATTCTTAAAATAAATTTCCCTTTATTTAATTTTTATTAGAGAACATGCAAGACTTAGGTAGTTAGTGAGTTATTTGTAAAGCACTCTATGATTTAGAACATTCTAAAACATAAATACAGTATGTCACATTCCCGATAGGATGGTGATGAAGTCCTCTTGACTAGTTTAGAAGGGGACATGTGTATACACATATTTTCCATGTCACCTTGAGTGTATGATTCCTATATCTTGGAAATATCATACCTTTTAGGCATATGAACATATTTCTTGCTTGTTTTTATTTCAAATGAATATATGATATTGTTTTAAACTATTTTATATGCATTCTAATTTATATAAACTATTTTATATAAAATTTTTATTAATCCATTTGTTTAAAGTAGTTCCATCATTTGAAATGTAAAGTATGATTTTCTTAAATATCATTTTGAAATGATAAACCTATTTATTTAAAATTAAAATCTATTTATTTAGTTAACTAAATGTTGAAATTTCTTAAATAATCCTTTCTGAGACCCTATTGGGATTTTAGATCACACCCTACTTGTGCCTTTGTGTGTTTTAAGATTATCTTCTTCCAGGTTCGAGCATGGGTAAGGCTTTACTTGGAGGTGGTGGTGGCTGCTGATCCTTGGGATTGGAGAGTTGCTTCTGTTGGGACTTGGGTTTATATCCTATTTTCTAGTAAATTTTTATAGTATTTTGGGTTATTTATACATGTTTTACTTCTATTACACTACTCCATGTGGATTTTATCTTGTATATATATTGAATTGTTTAACTTCTTCTGCAATGTTTGTGAAAAAATCATTCCCACTTTCATTTTTTATGATTCTAGGTGCTGATCGCCAAACTGTGGGGATTAGGAATGATCTTTAGGAAATGTCATTGTCGGATCAATTATCAGGTTACTAGGGTACCTAGGATGGTTTTTGAAAAAGTGGTATCAAAGTGAGGTTCAGGTTGAGCTTCTTGTCTTGAAGTCAGTAGCATTGTGTAATCTTGTTCAGACTTAGGAGGTAGTTGTGGTTGAGTGCCTAACCATCTATCACTGCAATAAACCTTAAGTCACTAGGGGTAGTTAAAGAAATACATCTTGAGGATTAGTCCTAGAAATTTTCCTACTTTTAATTTGGATATACTGAAATCCAAATTTTGTTTCTACTTATTATAATTAATTCCCCCTTTTTTCTTTATTTGAGTGTTGATCTGGTGTATTCTTTATTATCTACTGATGTTGTGTAGAATAATGCCTCTGAGAAGACGTGATAATCAGATCTAGGAGGAAGTTTCTACTGAATATTAGTAATAAAATCCACTTATAGATCTGAATCTAGTTGAGGTGATTGTGCGTAATATCCAAGATCTGGGACAGGCACCTGCACTAGCTCCCATTCAGGATCCAACTATGGAACCTCAAAGGGATGATCTACATAATCATTATCAGGGAATCCTTCACTAGAATCTAGAAGTGTTAAAGGGCTCAAATGATCCTCAAGAGTCTTAGGAATGGTTTAGTAGGATGAAGAATTTGTTTGGGTTCTTGGAGATACCTGGTGAAATCAAGGTGAATTATTCCACCTTAGTGCTTGAAGGACCGAGCAGGATATGGTGGGACATGATGGTGATTGTGAAGATGCATGACGGATTAGAGTGGAAATAATTCAAACTTATTTTCACCGAATTTTTCTATCCAGATTCAATACTTTTTCCAAGAATACGAATTTTTTCAAACTTGAGTGGGCTGAAAGGACCATGATAGAGTATGAAAACCTTTTTGCTGAGCTTTTTTAGTTAACACCTAAGATGGTATCAAATTAGAAGATAAAGGATCTAAGGTTTGAGTTGGGACTTTTATAGTATATCAATTATCATGTTTTATTCTTGAAGATTCCTTCTTATGTTTATGTGTTAGATAGAGCATTGATGTTTGAAATAGACCTAGTTGGAAAGTCAAGGTTGTTGAGAGTTTATTTCTATCCTAGTGGCGGTGCAAGATCCTTCAAAGGAAAGAAGGAGTATTATGATTCTCATGGTGGTTCTCAAGAACAAGGTTTTCTTAAACCTCTTACAGTGCTTGGAATAGGTCCTTTTATTTGTTACCAATGTGGAAATCTAAGGAATTCAAAGAGGGGTTTCACTGAGGTACCCAAGATATGTGGCTCCTATGGACACTCGGGTCACCTAAATAAGTTCTACTATATCTATTACACTATTCATAGTGGAATGGGGTCATCATATCCTTCTAAAACTATGGGGAAATCCAATTATTTGCATATAAAAGGGTTCTAATCATATGAATCCAAAATGAAGATTCTTCATAGAGTGGAAGAGTCTCTAGAGGAAGCAGATATGGGTTCAGTAATTGTGAGAGGTACCCTTACTATTGCTTCATCATTAGTGACTACTTTATTTAATATCAGTTCATATCCTTCATTTATTTCAATGCATATTGTTATTTTTATAAATCTTCCCATGGAGATTTGTCTTATGTGATAGATATTACTATACACCTTAGTATGAAGATAGATTAAGGTCACTATAGTCTCACTTATGTTTTATATCTATCATATGCTGAACTTTCTTGGTGGTTTCAGGTTCTTGACATGAATCTCTTAACATAATTTTTAGGATGGATTGGATCACCACCAATAAATCCCATATTGATTGTTATCTTTGACAGGTCTTCTTCACTGCACCTGATGGTGTGATCCATGTGTTCTAAGAAGAATGGGAACCAAGGCCGAGTAGAGTCAGACCTTCTCATCTGGAGTTGGGAAAATTGATATATGTGTTTTCTTTTCACTTGGAGTTGGAATCCTTGATTAGTGATATCCCTCTATTTGTCATTGAGTTTCTCAACGTGTTCCATTTTTACTTCTCTAGCTTACCACTAGAAAGTGAGTTAGAGTTTTCTATTGACTTAGTTCCTGGAACTCAACCAATGTGTATTCCCTATTACCACATGGAACCAACTAAAACGAAGGAGTTGAAAACTCATTTGGACGATCTTCTAGAGAAAGGATTTATATGCCCGAGTGTGTCGCCTTGGGCAGCCCCTATTCTATTTTCTAAGAAGGTTGATGGTTTACTCTACCTTTTTTTATTATAAAAATATCAATTGAGTTATGATAAAGAACAAGTATCCTTTTCCATGGATTGATGATCTGTTTGATCAGTTTAAAGGGGTGAAGTGGTTCTTGAAGTTTTATTTTTAGTCAGTTTACCATCAGTTGAGGATAAAAGAATTTGATGTTCATAAAACCACCTTTCAAATAAGTTAATACCATTATGAGTACCTTGTTATGACCTTGGGTATACCCAATGATTTTTAAATCTTTATGTATTTGATGAGAATGATTTTCCATTAGTATCTTGACACCTTCGTGGAAGTCTTTATGGATGAAATCCATGTTTACTCTAAGTCTAAGAAGGTTCATGTTCTTCATCTGGGAACAGTTCTGAGCTTGTTGATAAATCAATGATTTTTTTCCAATATTTTGAAATGTGATTTATGGATATGGAAGGTGAAGTTATTGGGACATGTGGTGTCTGAATATGGTATATCAATTGACCCTAAGAAGGTGAAGTCTATAATGAAATGGGAGAAACCATTAAATGTCTTCAAAATTCGGAGCTTCTTGGGTGTATCTGGGTATTATCACTAGTTTGTTATGGAATTCTCAAAGTTGGATTCTATGGTGACTGCTCTAACTCAAAAAGGAGTGAAGTCTATTTGGGATATGAAATTTCAGAGTTATTTTGTTAAGATGAAATATACTTTGACTACTGCTTTTGTGTTGAATCTTCCTAAGGACGAGCAGGTCTATGTGGTATTATGTGATGCATAAGGTTCAGGTTTTGGTTGTGTTCTTATAAAAGGTGATCACATCATTGCCTTTGGATCTCGTTAGCTTCAACCACATGAAAAGAATCATCTGACCTTGAACTTACAGCTATGATGCACATTCTTAAGAGTTGGAAACATTAACTTTATGGGGAATGGTTTACTGTGTTTTCTGACCATAAGATATTGAGTTATATATTCTCTCAAAAAGATTTAAATCAACACCAGAGGCATTGGGTGGAATACCTAAAATCTTTCTACTTTGACATTTCATATACCCTAAGGAAAGGGAATGTCATTGCATATGATTTAAGAAAGAAACTTCTAACCCAAATAGTGAATAAATCACCAGAAGAGTATAATTTGATGGCTCTATTTTCATAGTTTCATATTAGAGTCTAGGAATTAGTGGATGAGGTTTCTTTAGCTAGTGTTCAGTTGACATTTTATCTTATCAAAATGATTCTTCGGGAACATCATCTTGATTATGAGTTATATATAATTTGAGACTCTATTTTTTGTGGGGAGATAGTTGTTGAGTGGTAATTATCAAAAGAGGGAATAATATTCTATCAAAATAGATTTATTGTGTTATTAGTAGTAAGGAAAGTTATTGTGGGGGATTTAAATAATTCCCAGTGGGTAGTGCACCCAGGAACCACAAATATATTCTATGACATGTGGCATTGATTTTGGTGGCTAGGTATGAGATAGGACATTGTTGAATTTTTATCTCATTATTATATGTACCAACATGTCACAGATGAGCACCAGAAGCCTTCGGGTTTTCTTCAGCCACTTCCAGTGCCTAGTTAGAAGTGTTATGAGATCTCAATGGAATTTTTGGTTGGGTTTCTGCATACTCATAGAAATAATAATGTGATATGGTTTGTGATTGATCGGCTGACAAAATCATATCACTTTATACCCATTCATGATAAAACCAAATTTGAGGAGTTGGGAAGTATCTATGTGAAAAAAATTATTCATTTTCAAAAATTACCATATTCTATAGTCTCTGATTGGGATCCTCAGTTTACTTATCATTTCTGGAGGGTCCTTCAAGAAACACTGAGATCTCAGGTTTTTTTGAGCATAGTATACCATTCGTAGTCAGATATAAAAACATAATGAGCTATAAAGATTCTTGAGGATATGCTCTGTGCTTATGTTCTCAACTTTTATAGGGTATGGGGTGATCAATTGGGGATGATTGAGTTTACTTATAACAATAGTTTCCAATCCATGATTAGAATGGATCCTTTTGAGGCCTTGTATGGTCAGCCTTTCAGATCTATGTTGTGTTGGTCAGAGATTAGTGAAATTTTCTTAGTTGGACCAAGCATGGTTCATGATATGACAATAAATATTTAGTTGATTTATCAGAGAATGTTGATGGAATAGATTCAGTATAAGTCTTATGATGATCATCATCAAATACTGTTGTAATTATCAGTTGGTGATTAGGTGTTCTTGAAAGTTTCACCCTATCTAGGTCATCAACAGCTTAGGAGGCAAGGGAAACTTTCTCCTTGGTTTTTGGTACCTTTTGAGGTTGTTAAACAGGTGGGGAAAGTTGATTATCATTTATCACTTCCAACATAGCTAATGTCAATACATAACGTGCTCCATGTGTCACAATTGAGAGAGTATCTATCTGATCCATTTTATGTTTTGAGCTGGAGTGATCTCAATGTTGAGCCTAATTTATCCATGACTGAACAAATATTTAGGATAGTTGATTCTGAGACCAAGGAACTTTATGAGAGTAATATACCTTTGTTTCTTATACTATGGAATCATGATTTTGATTCTCATGAGACATAGGAGAGGGAGGCACTGATGAGAGAGCAGTGGCCTCATCTTTTTTATATTAAAGATTATTAACAGGATTTCTAGGGTCAAAAGTTTTTATAGTGGGAAGTTTGTAATATCACGTTACCTTTTTGAAAGGTACATTTTAAATCTTGTCATGGTTTTCCTTTACAATTATTTGGGTATGGACAAGAAGGAATTGATAGGATGCCTATAATGGTGAAGTTAGAGATTTGTTGAATTTTCAGCATAAAACCTACTGGTTCAGCCATCTATTAGGGAATTACATGTTGTGTAATGTGGTTACATGATTTGTAAATTCTAAAATAATAATAAATCCATTTAAAAAAGGTGATGTTTTTTCAGTGATTCCATGATTTATCAATTACATTATTTGTAATTAGACTACACATCATGTAAAGTCCCGAGTATTTTTTTTAAATAGGAAACTTGGCTGATAATTCTATTTCTTCATCTCTATACTTTATTTCTCTCAAACCAAGATCCATTACCATGTGATTTTGGATCCCTCAAACCCTTTGGGTTCATTTAATTCATAAATTGATCATCGTTGCAGTTACGGTGTGACTTTCTGGGTAAGTGTTCTCCATGTCTCTTCATCTCTTTCTACTTCCCTTCTTGGAGTTTGATGGAATATCTTAGGATTGATGAATCCAAACTCTGTGTTGTTAAATATTGTTTCTAGGTTGAGTTTATAGATCCTTTTCACCTTCATTATTGTTGGTAGGTTTTATTGCGGACTTTTTGTTTCTATAGAAAAGGTAGGTGGTTCTGTTTTGATTGGCCAATTAATTAACCCCAAATTTCTTGATTTGATTAAATTGATTTCAATTGAATATTTGGGAATTTATTCTTATGAAATTGAATTTTTGAAAACCCAATTCCATTGAATTGGGGGATTTGGTTTTGGAAATTGTATTTTTGGCATGAAATTGGGAACCCCCCCCCCCCATTCCATTGAATTGGGGGGGGGGGGTAATTGTGAAATTTGTGAATTTTGGTGTAATTTAAATTGTTGAATTTAAATTGAGAAATTGAATAATGAATTAATATAAAATTATTATTTGTAAAAAATTACATTAAATGGTTTTGATAGAAAAATTTGGGTTTTATCTTTGAAAAAGGCATGTTTTGATTAAAACACTCTTTGGTTTTTAAATAGAAAATTAACATATTTAAAATGGAGAATGGGATGAACTATATTTTAATATGTTATAAAATAAATTTCCCATCATTTATTTATTATTAGATCACATGAAATCCTTAGATAATTAGTGAGTTATTTATAAAACACTCTATGATTTACAACATTCTAAAACATAAATACAACACTTCATATACCTAACAGGGTGATGATGAAGTCCTATTGACTAGTGTCTAAGGGTGAGTGTTTATACACATATTTCCATGTCACCTTGAGTGTGTGGATCCCTATATCCTGGAACTATCATACCTTTTTGGAATATGACCACGTTGGTTGCTTGTTTGTATTTGAAATGAATATATTCCATTATTATAAACTGTTTTACTTTCCTTCTAATTTATATAAAATATTTTATATAAAATGTTTCCAACATTTGAAATGTAAAGAATTATTGTTTAAATATGATTTTAAAATTATAAACCTATTTATTTAAAATTTAGATCTCTTTATTTGGTTAATTAAATATTGGCATCTCTTATGGAATCCTTGGTGAGACCCTACTAGTATTTTAGATCACACCCTACCTATTCCTTCTAGTGTTTATAGATTTTCTTCTTCTAGGTTCAAACAAGGGAAATGTGTCACTTGGAGGTGATAGTATCTGATGATACTTGGGATTGGAGAGCTGTGTCTGTTGGGACTTAGGTTTTTATCCTATTTTCTGGTACTTTACTATAGTACTTTGGGTTGTTTATACCTATTTGAATTCTGGGACACTACTCCTTGTGGAGTTTTCTTATATGCATATTGACTTGTTTAACTAATTTGAGAATGTTTTTGAAAAAATCGTTACCAATTTCATTTTGTATTATGTTAGGTGTTGGTATCCATATCATGGGGTTTGGGAATGACCTTCTAGCTATGTCAGTGTCAGCTCAGTTATCGGGTTACCAGGGTACCCCAATAGGTTCATGACAGAGTGTGTTATCCCAGATGAGTACTTTGTGGAACCTTGAAGCTGCAATACTAGGATGGAATTACATTTGTGACTTACCTTTAGATTGCATGTCTTTGTTGAGTATATCTAGATATTCCTATTATATGTATTATAGACATATACCCATGTAGAGATGACTGTATTCTTTTGTTGTATGCTTTGTGGTTTTAGGGTGTCCTACTGGGTATTGTTATACTCACCCCTACACGGGCTTTGCTCATATGTGTCGTGTCTTATGTAGACGATCAACCTTTTGATAGATTCCTAGAAATACTAGGACCAGATGGTGATTAGTGAAACTAGAAAGACTAAGGTGTGTTCACACGGTATCTAAGCAATAGTCCCCAATTTACTTTTAGGTTGGACTTGTTTTCAAAATCTTTTTGTGGGGATTGTATTTGGCCCTTTTTACTTTACTTTTTATCATACTGTGTTTGTGGGATTTAGATGCATGCATGCATAAATGTTCAGTTTTTTTACATTTCAGTATTGTATGGTCTTGGAGATGTATGCATGTGTACATGTACTTAGGCTAAGGCCTCCCATGTTAGTGATATGCCTACTCGATGATAGTCTCCAAACCCTGTCCTATTGGACACAAGCTTGGGGAGTCGTGGCATGCGTTCTATTGGTATGCGTTATGATAGAGTGGTTTCAGAGTATTCAGTTATACCTTAGGACCATATTCTATTATATTGGTTTGGGGAAATAATTTTAAGTGTTTTGAGTTCAAATTTGAGGAAAGGGAATCTAGTGTTGGTGTGACGGTCGACGTATCCATACACCAAGACTATGATCACCTACTTTTCGACTCAGTACATGAGAGTATTGGTTGTAGGGAAAACAATGGTATATGCATCATATAGGAATGGGTTGTGGTTTTCATGACCTTATTGATTCGTCTCTCTAGATATACTCATTGATCGTGGTATATATTGTTTATTTCAGGATGCCTCCATGACATGTGCTAGATAGGATTCAGTATTGACATCATTATAATTATCCCCTTAGTGACGAGGCATTAATATAGGGACCAATACTATAGATGTCACCTCCAAGTGGTACACCATCTATACCACCACCTGTTGAGAAGAATATGGTACATGCAATATTAGTGGATGAGGTGCATAGGCTGAGAACACTTTATGAGTTTCAGTAGTAGAGACCCCTCATGTTCTGAGGTGAGCCCAAACCATAGTCATATGAGGGATGGATTGAGGTGGTGACCAGAGTTTTTTATCTGGTTAGGACACTAGAATATCATATAGTGGTCATAGTGGAAATCCTCCTATATGGCTCAGCATGGTTATGGTGGGGGTTAGTGAACCAGTTTTAGGATGAGGTGACTTTAGTATGGTCAGAGTTTGAGCACCCTTTTAGAGAGGAGTTATCTCTTGGTATGATGATGGATGTACATATCCAAGAGATTCTACAACTTTATTAGGGTATCACGATAGTAGATTATTATTTATCGAGGTTTACTAACCTTTCCAGGTACCCAATGGATATGGTTTAGGATCATTTATTCTAATATCAAACCTTCGAGGAAGAACTGTGTAGAGACATCCAGGCTAGTGTTATCCCTATATGTATTCCTACATATGTTGGGGTTCTATATTGATATTTTTTGGTTCAGATTTTATTGGATGAGTCGACACAACTAGTGGTTTCTGGAAGTGGGAATGCAAGAGAAGAGACCACAGTAGCAAGGAGTTGACTTCAGTCTCAATGACCTAGATGTGTGAGACATTTTAGGAGGAGGTCCCAAGATAGAGGGTATATGGTTCAAGTATCTCAAGATGGGTCCGGTCATTCTATAGAGAGGCAACACTACTCATGTAACGGTAGGGGAAATCTTTCTCGAGATTGACTGACCCCCCGTACAACTAATAGGGAAACTATAGACGGGATGTCGAAAAAGAGGTAGCTACAAGAGCATATAGGTTCATAGGGTGAAAGACATGGAGGAGAAGATAGGAGAGAATCTGGAGGTGGTATACGCTTTGACTTATTATCACCACCACCCCATGTGGTCTGTGCCAAGCTCAAGGAGCTGGAGGATAGGGGTGGGAACAACTACAGACAGTCGAGGTTTACAACCCAGAGGATCTAAGAATGATACAAGGTAGAATATGTATATTTTATAACTTAGTATAAGTACTTATAAACATAGGTTCTAGTCATTTATTTCTTACCACATACCTTATTCGAGACTTGGAGATTCTGGTTGAGCCTTTATCTCAACCATTTCACGTGGAGACTCCTACTAGAGATTACTCAGTGATCACACACTTGTGCCTACAGTGTGACCAGACTCTTGGAGGTGATAGTTTCTATTGGGATCTATTTTCTGTAGTGATGAGGCCTTACTACGTCATATTAGGCAGGGAATAGTTATCTATAGTTAATTTATAGATTCACTATTTCAGGAGGCGGATGTGGTCTGATCATAGTGATGGGACTAGGTTCTCCTTTTTTGGTGAAAAGGAAACCAAGAATCACAAGATGGAATCATGCATAGGATGGTGAAATCTATTTCTCATAAGTTTTCTTGACTGACCCTTGGTGTAGTGGATATTATGATTTTTCAGTTCCTTGGAGTGGTGGTGGATTATGAGGACGTCTTCCCTGAGGATGTTCTAGGTTTACCTCCCTACTGAGAGATATACTTATACATTAATCTACACACCAAGATGCCACTAATATCTATGAAAATATATCAGATTTCTCCCATAGATCTTCATTTGTTTGGGGTACAATTGTAGGACTTATATAGGAAGGGATCAGTTAGACCCAACATTTCACCTTGGGAAGCCCTAGTTTTGTTTTCCAAGAAGGTGGATCAGAGCTTGAGGTTATGTGTTGACTAACAGTGGTTGAACCAAGTGATTGTGAAGAAAAAGTATCCACTACCAAGGACCGATGACCTCTTTGATCAGTTGAGAGGGGCACGATGGTTCTCGACAGTTAACCTCAAGTAAAGCTATCGCCATTTGTGAGTACAATAAGATGGTATACCGAAGATGACATTCCAATGTCACTACGTTCATTGTGAGTACTTGGTGATTCCCTTTAGTGTGACAAAAAACCCAATCAGTGTTCACGGGACTCATTAACCGGATATTCTAACCCTTCTTAGACTTGTTCATGGTATTATTCATCAATGCTATCCTTGTGTACTTGAAATCTTAGTAGGAGCACTTGATATACTTTAATATAGTTCTATACATGCTCTGAGAGAACCAAATTTACAAGAATCTCTCAATGTTCTAGTTTTAAATTCAGGAGGTCCACTTTTTGGGACATGTTATCTTAACTAATGGGGTGCTAGTGGACCTAGATAAGGTTGAGATAGTGTTATCTTGGTAGCTTCCCAAGAGCACGATGGAGGTGTGAAGCTTCCTTGGGTTGGTAGGATATTACCAGAGACTCATATTTGATTACTCTAGGATATAAGCACCTATGACATATTTGACCCAAAATGGGTAGAATTTAGTGTGAAAAAATAGGTGCTAGTAGTCTTTTTAGCAGGTGGGGAAGAGTTTGAAGAGCACTCTCATCTTTAGATTGGAAGAGGTGGGTGTCAAGTACATAGTGTTCTGTGATGAATCGAGAACCATGCTTGTTTTTGTTCTCATATATAGGTAGGTGGTTATTGCTTATGGTTCACATCAGTTGATAAAACATGAGTATAACTATGTGAATCATGATCTTGAGTTAGCTATGGTATTCTTCACACTAAATATGGGGGACACTACCTGATGGAAAAGTGGTTTATCATCTATTATGTCCATAAGAGTATCAAGTATATCTTCTCTCAGAATGACCTTAACTTGAGGCACAGGTGATAGCTAGAGTTTATCCAAGATTATGACTTCACGATTTTCTATACTCTTGGGAGGAGGAATGTGGTATCAAATTCTCTTTGCAAGAGATCTTGTTCATAGTTAATGAATGAGGCATCAAAGAAGTTGGCCTCGTTATATTTATCATTTTTGTATGGATATGGATCAACTTACCTGTAGTTGATGGTTCTCATAACTTTGATTTTATAGTGATTTAGAGAGGCACAACTTGGGGATGTCAACTGTGAGACCCTACATACTTATATATCCACTGGATATGCTCATGATGTATTTTCTAAAGGTGGGGAGCATGTCATTATTTTTA
The DNA here is from genome assembly GCA_963277665.1 of Viscum album. NCBI lineage: Eukaryota > Viridiplantae > Streptophyta > Magnoliopsida > Santalales > Viscaceae > Viscum > Viscum album. The sequence goes on along the minus strand of OY728148.1, from coordinate 889,734,150 downwards.
TAGGATGCATGATGGTACCAATGAAGTTATAATAGTAGGTTAGGGGATTGTTTCATGAATCTACTTTGTAGGTACATATAGGTGTAGAAAAGATGTACCAAGACCTCTGAAATCCGTTTTGGTTTCTAGAGATGAAGAGAGGAGTTTTAGAGTTTGTCTCTCAATGCCTTACTTATCAGCAAATGAAGGCTAAGCACCAAGTTCCAGCAGGTTTAAATCAACCTCTTGATGTTCTGTAGTGGAAGTGGGAAGGGATATCAACATAATTCATGAAGATATTACCATGTATTTCTATAGGACATGATTCCACATGGGTGACCGTAGAAAAACTCACCAAGTCATCCCACTTCCTAGCTCTTCAGGAGAGGAGTTCAATAGAGATCTTGAGACACCTCTATATGCAGAAGATAGTCCAACTACATGGAGTTCCCTCAATGATCATTTATTACTATGATGCTCTCTTCAAATCTAAATTGTGGAAGGGATTATAAGAGGCTTTCAGGACTCAGTTACGCTTGATCACAATGTTTCACCCCCAAATTAATGCCCACACATAGTAGACCATTTAAGTATTGAAGGACATGTTGCAGGATTTCATGTTAGACTTTTTCTATAGTTGAGAGGATCATCTAACACTGGTTGAGTTTTCATACAATAACTACAAGGAACGGACCTTAAACATTACATATTCTTGAATTAAATGGATAATTCACATTGAGGATCTTTTCGGGTTTAGAGTTTTAGAGAATTAGGCCATAACATTTACATAACAACATGAATATTACTTGTAGACAATTCTACTCAGTATCCATTTTTTTCATAAAATAAAAACTCATGAAAAAAAGAGTCATGTATAATTCCATGTTTTAGACAAAAATACTTTTACTTTATCCCATCCTTGACCCTATTCATCTTTAAGTCCCATGAAAAACATTTCAAAACTTGGGATTAGCATAAAAATCTCAGCAAGGGTTATAAAATAAGAAAGAAATCATTAGTCCATCAATACATACAAAACATAAACTCTTTTACTTACCTCATGAAAACATAAGATTTATGAATAACACATAGTAATCACAAATCATAAAGGTACTTATGGCATTCATATCATACTTACATTGTAGCTATCACAACTATATAGGGATTTACGTTGGAATACCCATCACAATATATTAACTAAATCTCTTAGGAGAAACATTCATGTTTACCTCTATCACGTTACCCAATTCATTAGAGAGCTATATCGGTCTCACCCATCCTAGGTTTATCACGGAACCACCCATATATGTAAATAATTCCCAAGAACCATAACATATTCATAACACATAAAACAAACATAAAGGAAAGATGGAATTTCCCCATTTCAATCATAGTATATCATTTAAATATATTGACATAAAAAATCCATTATCAAAATCATTTTCAATACCAAAATACAAAAAAAGTATATGGTATTTATTTTACTTTAAAAAACACTACGGATTGTTAAGGAAGCCAAAGATCAAATAATACTCGCGGCGGAGGAGAAAGGTTGTTGTCACTGCTTACGTTAAAAAAACATTCTTTTTTTTCATTTAGTAAAATTACTCATAGAAAAAGATTCCATTTGAATGAAATGAAAAGTAAAAGGTGTTTATACATCATATAAAATAAAGTCATGTATTTAAACAAAATATGTCTCAATGAAAGGAGATTGAGACGAAGTCCCTTACCCCGTGTCCGACTTGACTCGATCGTTCTTTAATCTCCTAAATAATAAACTAAAGTTAATTTATACTTGATTAAGAAAATTTTTAAAGTTTATTATTCCTTTTATATCACTTATTACAATGTTATAAACATTATGTAATCATTCAAGTTAATAATGTTCATTTTGTCGATATTTGGTACTTGAATAAAAAATGGACATCTTATAATTACAAGTTGTTCACATGGTAAAAATTTCATTATACTCAGAATTATATTCATGATTTAGATATCATATATATCATATATATCCAGTATATACATGTATTTATAATATTACATAACATTTTGAGGTAATAAATGAAATGCACCGTTCATAGAGACGGTATGTCGTACGTATGCATAAACGCTACTTTCATTTCTATTTCTTATTTTAATGGAATTAAAACATAATGATACATAGGTATATTATAATTAAAGTATAATATCATATATAATATTAGTAACTCTATCCTTTATACGTCATACATATGGCATTAATGAGTCATATCACTTTGAGGGGGCGGTAGTCCGCACTTCCTCAAATGAAATTATCGCGTTTACCCATTATGGAAACCATAAAGGTGGAATATAAATGTAAAATACAGAAGCATAAAGAAAAAATAAACATAATATATATCATATATAAATACAGTTCCATCTTAATGGCCACCATGAGAGGTATTAGGAGATAATCGAACAATCATCATTTCGTGAGGTGTTAGTTTTCCATCCACAGAAACAGTATGTTCTTCACCCATTAGATGGAGGTGTGTGTAAGTGTAGTTATAATAATTATCATAACAAAAACCTAGTATATTTATGGTACTCTTTTTGTTATAAAATAAAGGAATAAAAGGAGTTTAGGGGTTGGAGAAGTAAAATAAAAGAAAATAAGTTAAGAGGAACTGTTACCTTTAATTTGGGTAACTCCCTTTGGTTTGAACCAAAAGCACTTCTTGAAGTGCCTTATGCTTAAGGTAATGCTTCTAGGAGGAGGATATGGATATTTAGAGATTATTTGGGTAGGTTTTTGACGATTCAAGATACTTGAGAGGTGTGAGTAATGAGTAAGAAGTGAGGCATTTTTATAAGGGGGAGGAGGGGCTCTTTAAGAAAGTGTGAAAATATTATTTTATTATATAATGATATTCAGTTTATAAAGGTCCAAAATAAATTAAAGTAGAAGATAAGATGAATCATGGACGAAATAAAATCATACAATAATAATTGGATAGGTTTTGGATATTTTTTTGATATTTATAATCTTATTTATTTAATTCATTTATTAATGAGGTAAATACTGTATCATTATTGTGTCATAAATAATAAAATTTATTTGATGTCTAAAAATTATAAAAAAACAACCATGATGTAGGAAATAGTTTTATATTTCAAAATAATATTTATAGTCTAAAATATAACTTATATAACCCCATGTAAAAATTGATTTACTAAAAGATATGTCATTTTTGTCATTACTTTAAGTTAATTAATCTAAAGTGTCATTATCACTCCCAAGTATGGGATCCCAAAATCAAACCAAAGACGCCCATGGTCTTAAATGACTCAACCAATAAGGTTAGTACAAGTGTTAAGGTAATTTTTTATTATTATGATATTCTTTTTACCTTGAATTACCATATTTACCTTTAACCGCGGTAAATAAAAATCAAAAGTTACTATTCACCAAAAATTATTTTCATCTTATTGAACAAAATTTTACTTAATAACAACAACCATGTATGTAGTATTTTCAAAATTCAATCCACATAAGTGGTAAAATTTCATTTAAATGAAAATGTCAGTTTTTAACTACTACTTAGTGGTTTCACTATTCATCAAAAATTGAAGTTTTTCAGAAAACTACCGAAAAATTAATCCTAAGCTATATTTGATATTATGAATTCAAAAATGATGTATATTTTACCAAATTCAAAACATATAATTCTCATTAGTAAATTTAAAATTAATTCTCATTGTCAAAACAAATAGTGTGTTTTTAAGAAACAATAACTATCAAAAGATTGATACTTTTTATGTTCAATTTCAAATTTAAATTAATTACAATGAATAACATTGGATTAAATGGTAAAAATATATTCTAATTACACTTTAAAATCAATTAAAAAGATAATATAACCATATAAATAAATTATATTAAAAGGCACTTTTGAATTAAAATACAGTATTTTTCACTATTCATTAAAAATGAACTTTATCAGAAAAATACCAAAAATTTACCTAAAATAAATTTTGATATCCCAAATCTAAATAAGAATTTTATTTTTTCAAATAGAACATATAAAAATGACCAAAACTAGATTTAAATAGGGTTCACCATCAAAAGGCGGTAAATCGACCTTTTAGTGAATATTAGAGTATTTATGCTAAAAATTAGTTTCATTCATATTTTAAGCCCCTAAATTTTATTAGATAAATGTAAAAACATTTAACAAACATGTATAATCATATTTTAGTTAGTTTTATTCATTCCCACCAATACAACATCTAGGAGTTAACTACCATTTAAAATAATAATATTATATTATTAGTGTGCAATGTAAGATTTCAAAGAAACCCGTTGTTGCGTATCAGGTAAGCCATCGAACATAGTTTACCCTTTAAATTAAAATTATTATTCAATTCACAAATATTAATAAATATGAAAATTTATTATTTATTTATTTACCTGAGATGTTACAATAATAGCTACCATCCCACCATTAGTATAGCATTGTTTGAGGCTTTGTATGGGAAACCCTATAGGTCACCACTTTGCTGGACTGGCCTAAGAGAGTTAGCACTTATGGGAAAAAATTTGGTGAAAGTTACTACTGAGAAGGTTCATATCATCCAAGAGTGAATGAGGACTAAACAGAGCTATCATAAGCCTCATACCAACAAACTAAAGAGTCCTTTGGAGTTCAAGGGGGAGACCATGTGTTCCTAGGGGTTTCACCTTGACATGGAATACAGAGATTTGGATGGGATGACAATCTATCTCTGATATTCATTAGCCCTTTCTAGATACCGTGTAGAGTTGGTGAGGCAGTATACCACTTAGTTCTACCTCCATAGTTAGATCGATTACATGATTTATTGCACATGTCGCAGCTAAGGAAGTATGTGCATAACCCATCACACGCTATTTAATGAGGAGAGATTGAAATTGAGGATTTATCCACCTTTTATGAGTACCCAGTAGAGATTGAGGATCGATAGGAGAGGATCCTTCATGTGTGAGAGATTCCTTTAGTGTGTGTCTGGTGGTAGCATGAGAATATTTAGGAGAGAACTTTGGAGAGAGAGGCTCAGATTCATTCTTAGTATCCACATATTTATGGGTAGGACTTGTTTTAGATGTTAGATATATAAAACCCCAAGGTGGGGATAATTTAGCAACTCAATTTTTTCGTATATTATTTTAGGATGTTATATAGATTATTTTTGAGTTCATGTGCTAAGATGATGTGCAATTCCAAGGCCTAGTGTGCCTGAAATAAATGTTTAAAATATATTAAAAAACATGTGTTTGCTATTTTCCTGAAAAAAATGGAATAAATTATAAAAAGGGGCATGATTCAGAAATCTGAGGGCAGTGTTGAGTTCTAAATCTGGGGTTTACACTAGGCATGACATAACCTTAGTCAGTGCGGGGAGTTTTTGGAAAACTCATCATAGGCGTAAAATAAATAAAATAATTAAATAAAATTATTTTATTAAACCATTAACGCAGAGACCTAATGTTTTCTTTAAATACATAATTATGGAAAATTTTCAGGGTTATCCACATAACCTTGAAAATAATTGGAGAACTTTTAAAGAGTGTGGAATGAGATTTTGTTGGAGGATGATGACCTAATAAAAGGATATCACCAACAATCACGACGTAGGTTCATTCTTCACCAACAATTGATCCATCTCGAGGTAGTATGGTTGTTGTGTTTGAATTATTTCACCATTCTTAATTCGTATGATGAACATGAATCAATAAAAAAATAAATTGATCCATAGTTTGGTTATCTTGCATGGTGGGTTTATTTGTAGGGATATTTTGATAGTTTCGATTAATTATTATTGATTCTTCCCTTATTATTATTATAGTTAAGGATATAGGCCAACATGAACATTAGTCTAGGTTTGTTCCTTGTGTTTATGGTTTTTCATTTCTTCTATGTTTCTTCATTCATCGCGGGTGTTTTTCATTAACATTTGGTTCAACATCTACTAATAAATCGATCATTTCACACCATTTTCTTGGAAAAATGATTCAAGATTGTAGACCTGAGATCAATACAACATGAAGGTGGTGTGACGATAAAAGAAGTGACATATCAGATGGTTTTGGATACCCAATTTTTTGTTATTCAATGTGCAATAAATAATGATGAAAAATTCCATTTTCCAAGAAAATTGAAGGGGAAGAATCTAGTGAAAGACCACAATGAGTTTCGATCAGGTTAGATCCATGATTTCTAGTATGATTAAAGCTGAAATCCAAGGAGACAACGGTGTAGGTGAACGCGGAAGGTAGAACTAGTGTTTCTGAAAAAACTCGATCCACATAGACTTTAACTTGAGATTACACAGCATGTGGGTCCCTCGTATCGATGGATAGGGTTTTTGGATAAAGCGAAGGATCACATGGTGTGTGTCCCTACACATGTAATGTGACCCCTCCTTAATGGATAGATATGTACCTCATAGGGTATACAAATATGGGTTGGAGTGCACGATCATGATCATGACATGTAATACCACATGGGCATGACCTAGACAAAATGTACGTCAGATAATCCATGTACGAGTACATGGGTATAAGTAAACGGGTATCTGTACACAGTGTACTTATACACAGAAACGACTACAATCTGTTTTACACTGGAAGGACCCATGGTCGAAGGGACATGATGTGTAACCCTGCTACATGTCGTGTGCTCGTTAAAATTTATCTTGGAGCCCTTTTACTCTATATCTTGGACAATTTTTGTTAGGGTGTGTTCCCCTTATCCACTCAAATTGCCTTATACACATAGGACAACAATCCATTCAGTATGAATTATTAGATAGATTTGTTGTAATCCTTCAATGAGGCCCAGAGTGATATCCTCTATTTATCTCTGTTCCCTAGGTGGTGTTCTTAGTATTTTTGTGACCAACACTATGTGGGCCCCAATCCTCTACTTAGTGGGTTAATCTAGATCGAGTTGTTGGTATCCCCCATAAACTTGGGTGTGATCCCACATGTGTATCATATCTATTTGGAATTTCTTCATGAACTTATAATGGAAATGTATAATGAACGTTGCATCTTGGATGAATTTCATCAGTGCTATCAGACTCATGGAGTGTGTTCTCCCAGATGAGTGTTGTGTGGAGCCTTCGATCTGGAATCCTAGGCTGGTATTATATTTGTGACTAACCTTTAGACAGTATGTATTTGTTGAGAAATATAGATATTTTTGTTATATTCACTATATAAATATACCTGTGTATAGATGTATGTATTCTTTTATTGTATGCTTTGTGATTTTGGGGTGTCCTACTGGGTATTGTTAAAATTAACCCTGCATGGGATTTTCCCACACATGTCATGTCATGTGCAGATGATTGACCTTTTGAAAGAGTCCTAGATGAACTAGGACCGTATGATGCTTAGTGAGACTACATATATGGAGGTGTGTTCCTCAGGTATCTTAATATAATTCCCCAATTTACTTTCAAGTTATACCTTTTTTAGACTCTTTGTGGTGGGCTTGTATTTGGTCCTACTTACTTTCCTTTACTTCCTCGTGTACTCTGGTTGTGGGATTTATATGTATACATGAATGGTTGTTCAGTTGTTTTTACATTTCATTATTTTATGGGCTTATAGATATGTGAATTTTTATATGTACATAGGCTAAGGCCTCCCATGTTAGTGATATGTCTACTCGGCACAGTCACCAACCCATGGCCTATAAGAGGCGGGCTTAGGGCATCGCGGCATGAGCCCCGTTGGAATGGGTTGTGACATCACAACTAAAAATTAAAAATAAATTAACATTATAAAAATAATTTAATTATAATAAAAATAAACATTAATATCCATGAAAAACTTATTTTAACCCTATGTGAGCATATAAGATAAATTTAAAAGTAAGAGAGTGACATTTGTATTTTTCTTTACTTAAAATTATATATAATCCATTTTCAAAGAAATATGAAACAAAATTTCCATAACTTCAGATATTGGATTATTATGGTTGAATCCCACTCATTAAATATATTAAAGGAAATTTTTAGTTTTATTTTCAGTCCTTATTATATTATTTTTTACCTTAATTACCTGATTTACCCTTATCGAGGCGACAAATATTTGCTATGGTTACTATTCAAAATGAAAAAAAATAAAAGGGACTTATTTAATAATCTTTAAAATTATAATTAAAAATATTGAATCCATTTTTTATGATTCAATTTCTATAAGTGACATAAATTAATTTAAAATTAAACATGCAAAACATGATGAAAATCGATTTTTAGAAAAATGATTTTTTTCAAGTATAAGATGATATTACATTAAATTTATGACTAATAATCATAAATATATGAATTTAAATTCATATAGAAAGATATATAATATGAAAATTTAATTTAAATCATTTATAAATGGGATTATATTAATTAATTAAAATGGAAAAACATTATGCACTTAAAAATATTTTTTATAAAAAATGTGTTTTTAAGCATGAAAATAAACATATTCCAAAATAAAGTATAATGATAACTCATATGTATTTAAAAACATTATATCTAATTAAATTATAATTATATTAATTTTATATCAAATTAAAAAAATGGTACTTTTTAATGAAAATAAATGAAAGTATTACAAAAATCAGCATTTTTCACTATTCACTGAAAAATAAATATTTTCAGAAAAATACCAAACTTTTATACTGATACAATTATGATATGATTATTTAAAAAATTATATCCTTTTTATTAAATAAATTTTTTAAAATTATTAGAAATTAATTATAATATTTTCCCCTTTCCTCAAATATTAAAAGGAGAAAAGGAAAATTCAAAGTCAAGCTTCCGCTTGTTTATTTTTGATATGGAGAGGTTAAAAACCTCACTGTAAAGTGTACAAAGAATTTTTGAGATAACAATGAAAATTAATCACTCATGAAGAAAACATCAAAATATGTGAAGAGAAAGAGGAGTTTATAATAGATATTATTTTATAATAAAAAAAATTCTTGAGAGGATTCTACTTTGGAAGAGATAGAGGTGGAATAAATTGAGGACTTAAAATACCTAAATGAAAAAATTTATATGTATTTCATATACAACCCACTACTGGAGGGAAATTATTAGGAATATGTTAAATTTAAGGGAATAATGGACCCCAAATTATAGTTGGAAGCCGCACTTGAACAAATTGATGTTTGGAAGGAAAAAACAAAGAAGGCCAATATTGTGGTTCATGATTTTAAACTTTATATGTAGTAATAAAACGATGAGAAATTCTAGTTGAAGTAAGAACTTGAAAGGCTCAAATATGGAATTCCAAAAAACTCAGAGATAGAGGTAAAGTATAAAGTCAAAATTGAAGAGTAGGTTCGAATCATAAATAGCTTGAATAATATAGTGAAGGATAGATTCACACATATTAAATAATATAAAGTAGATATTTTTGGTCTATAGTTAAAGATTAATGACCAAAAAAGACACTTGAATCCCAATATGACATTAAGAAACTAGAATATATGGTCCATAGATAAGGTAGAATATAAAAATGGAAATGAAAATCTGAATTTGGGGTATTACCCATAAATGTAGCATTTTAAAAATAAATTCAAATATAAAGTGGGGCTTTATAATAAGAAAAATAAGAAGACGTAATTGATTTAAATCCACAACTACCCACACCTCAGATAAATATTGACTTTGGTGATTCATAAGAGACCCATAATCCCACTTGATTGATAAATAAAATGAATAAAAATACACTAAAATTATAGTTTTATTACAAAAAAAAGATGTGACAGACTCAATAAATGTGTTTATAGAAAATAGGAACTTCAAGGTAGGAAAAAACAAAAACATATGAGAAAAAAATTAATACACTCAACACATTTTTAATGGATATTTTTTTAGTGTGAAGTTTGTAGACAAAAATCCATGTACTGATCATTAAATACTAAAATTAATATAAAAAAGAGACATAAAGTATAATAATAAAAAACCTATAGACATTATTGAGTGGTATGAAAATGAAAAATCAATTTATATCCATACAATATAAAGTTGATCCCATTAAACCAAAATAAGAACAACTATATTCACCACCTAATGAGGTGAATTGGTGGACATGGATTAAGAAAATAAGAACTGAAAAGGTTAATATAGTAGAAATTTATTTAAAGGAAATGAATTGGTCTAGGGTATGGATCCATGATAGTGGTTTCATTTCCCATATTATGGGAAACAAGTATATTATCATAGAAATCATGTATGAAAAGGAAGGTGTTGTGATATTTGACAATGATAGAGGTTTAAAAATCATTAGATTATGGAAATACAAAATTAAAGGAAAATATATAAGGAACACATATATCATGGTTGTTTAGGGCCTAAGGAACAACATTCATAGTGTTAGGAAACTGTGTTAATTAGGGTATGTTATAAATTTCACCAATGATACTTTTATAATTAAAGGAAGAGGAAACATTATTAAGATGAAATGGAAGTGAATGAAAGAAAATCTATACCTTATTAGTGGATAAGAAGAAATGTGTTTGTTATCCAAGGAAGATTTTAATAAGTTGTGGAACTAAAATCATGTCCACTTGAGTCAAAAAGTCCTTAGGAAATTTAGTAAAGAATTAAGGATCTCTTGATATCCCTAAAATTTCACATGACTATATCCATGAATGTAATATTTTTCAAAAGGGAAGGATTATTCAAAATACTTACAATAAAATGGAAAAGAAGTTAATGAAGTTTCTTAAGTTGGTTCATTTTGATGTGTGTGGGAAAAAATAACCTAAATACATGGATGGTAATGGGTTCTATGTTTTTTCATTAATGATTACAATAAGTTTGAAATATTAAAATGCATCACTCATTATTAAAGAATGAAAAAGAATATGTTTGCACAGAAAATTATAAAATTTTATATTGATAATGGAATTTTTTAACAATATCCAAGTAGAATATTATCTTATAAAACATGGTATAATAACTAAGTTTTAGTAGTAATGACTTCTTAATAAAATGGAGTGGTTGAGAGGAGAAAGCCAATCATAAATAACATGGCCCAAAAAATGATTATTGAGTAATACCTATCATAGAGGCATTGAAAGGAATAATTTATAAAATTAGTATGTATTATAAATAAAGATTTTTTGTGTCGAAAATAAGATAATAATTCTAATTATATGTAGTGTGGGAAGAATACAACACTAAAATACTTTTGAGTTTTCAGAATAAATTTCATTATTATCAATAATGAGAAACATCATAAGTTTTAATCCCATTGAGACAAATGTTTATTTATTAAATACTCATAAAAATTTAATCCATGTATTTTTTTAATAAAATACTTAGAAAAACAATTGAAAGAAAAAACATCATTATTGTGGAAAGTGATCATAATTCCTAAACCGATGAGAAAATTTCCTAGGAAAGTGATAATAAAATAATAAGTTTAGGGGGAGCACAAGGAGTTGTGGATGATTTTGAAGATGAAAATAATGATGAGGTCAAGTAAAAAACATTAGTGTCTATAAATAATTTAATAACCAGGATGATATAAATGATAAAAACATCATTGGTTTAAGGAAAACTCTTGTACAAACAAGGATAATGAAGACACTACAACAAAATTCACTCTTATTATAGGTAGATCTAAAGAGATTTGAAGAGTATTCTATGTATGAGAATTTGATCAAGGTTATGAATAAAGATATTTAACAAATAAATAAGAATCATACTTGGAAAATTATTTCCATATTAAAGAATAAAAATGTTATCATGACCAAATGGGGTTTTTTATAACAAAATCAATAAGGAAGGAAATTGATTTGAAAAAAATATTGTCTTTTATGAAAAAGGAAATCCCCAGATTAAAATAAATTATATGGATGATGAATTTGATCCTATATATTGGTTGGAAATAATTCATTTATATTTTTCCTTATTTTTACAAGGGAAGTTAAATGTTTTCAAGATGAATGTCAGTGACTAATTCTTAATGGATTTCTTGAAGAAGATATGTACAACGAACAACTAGATGGTTTTATTATTTATGAATATAAGAAAAAAATATTATAGATTATTGAAATCATTATATAGGATGAAATAAGATCCTATAGTATGGTATTCCATACTTGATCATTATTTAAAAAATATTGGTTTTAAAAGTTTTGGAGTTGATCATAATCTATATATCAAAAAAGAGAATGGTAAAAGGATGATTCTGCATATTTATGTTGATGGAATAATTTTTAAAGGAATGAATGAGGAAAAATTGTAACATACACACATTTTTTTTGATGTATGATATGTTAATTTAATAAAATAAAATTTCATTTGATGTTTTATCTATGATATGGGAGTTTTATAGGTTGGTTAAAGTGGATAAATTTTTAGGTTTTAAAGTTGGAGAAGGGTTCTAGAGGCTTAGAATTGAGGTAGCCATAAAATAACCACTAGGTAGCTGGTGTGACCAGGATAGGGATGAAATTAATGCACCCCATGAGTTTTTAATACCACTCATCTTGACCCTCATTAATTATCCAATTCCAATATTCATGATACTATTTAAAAAATGAGTCCCCTTGGTCTTTAGGCTCTTCCATACCTCTCCTATTATTCTCTCCAACATTCGACCGATCCAGATAACAATAATGGTGGGTTTTATCTTTAGATCCATTCCAAATTAATGTTCCTATTTATGTGAAGAGCATGAATATATGTCATATCTTTGTTTTCCATGAATATACAATGATTATTTCATCCTTTCTTCATATATTGGTGGTATATCTAGCATGATGATGACATTTCCTTAATCAAACCAAGATCTACCTTCAACAATGAGCATTCTTTAGGTAAGTGTTCTTGAATCATCTTCCTAGACATCTTCTTGGTATATAATAAATATTAGAACCCTAATCCATTGATTAATTCTTTTAAGACTAGTGGTGACATCAACATTATAGTGTCCCATCCTTTTTATACATTTATATTATATTTTTTTATAAATATTCAATATATAACATAATGATCTATACTAGAATCATATATATCTTATCCTTGGAATCTTGGATACATAAACAAATGGTTTATATGTATATTACATCATCTCCCACTAAAATTTTTATAACTATCACCCTTCTTAGACATAAAATACTTAGTACCATTCTTCATAACTTGTGGAAAGGAAATAAAACAAATTGTGAGATCAGATGCTTAGTAAGGGTACACAAGGGTGGTATCAATGATCACGTAATAATAACATGAGAACAAGGGTATGAGAATATGAGATTAAAAATTAAAATCCATATCTTTCATATCATAGATCAAAATCTTGAGTCATTTCATAAATATTAGTAGTTCAAAAGACATGAATTATAAAGGAATCAAATAACATGATCCATGTGAGAATAAAATTAGTATAAGACATGAAATTGTGTCATACAAATAAGCATAAAAAATAATTTTCTTATTATTCAAGGCTCAATATCAAGACTATCATAGTGTATTGGGTTCACCCCTAAACTATCATGGTAATCAAAGTTCACTCCCAAAACTATCATGGACAAAGTCCCTTACTGAACTGGGTTTACTCCCCATTCAAGTCCTATTTATCTTGCGAGATATCTATCTTTACCCAATGCATTTGAAAGATAAATAATTTTGGGCCCAGCCATAACATAATTTAAATCATACATATGTGTGCCATGAGATCATAAAATATAAATAATATCAGAACTAATGAAAATAAATGGGCTTCATAAACATTTCATCATAGCATAACCTCTAGAAAAGAAACAAGTTTCATAAATATTTTATCATTTCATCTTAGAATAACTCATAGAAAATGAATAGGTTTTATAAAAAAAATTCTATCATAATCATTAACCATATTTAGAAATAATAAGGATGTTATCATTGGGTCATATCCCTAGTAAAGGTTAGGAAACATCAAAGGTTTCCATCTGAGATGAAGAATGATTTTAAATATCACTTAGAACATTTCTAGAGGAAAATATACTTTTTACTCTGAAATCAATTATTTAAAATATAAATTTTTTCTAAATATTAATATTTTTTTAAAGAAACCTTGGAAACTTATAAATTAATCTTCAAAGTATTTAGTGTTCATGATGGTGGGAATTTTTATTCATGTCGTATAAGTTAAAAGAAAGAATTCCTTTTACAAATTTCTAAAAAGTAAAAAAAGTACCACATTCATAAAATGGAAATAAGATTCATTTTTAAATCATTTTGTAAAAATTAAATCATGGGTAAAAATGACTTTAAACAATCATTTGATAATATTAAAATCATTCTTGAAATTTTTTTTAGAAAACATGGACATGTAAGAGAAATGATTTTTGAATGAAGAGAAAAAATAAAGTTGATTTTCATTAAAAAAATTCTTTTGGTATATTTAGTAATTAATGAGGTAAAAATTAAATTAAAACATTTAATTTCTTGAAATAACTTGAGGATAATAAATTTCATGGGTTCCTTGATAGTTATATCATAATATTTTATCATTGGAAACATAATAATAAACAATCCTGATAAACATTGAGATTCTAATATAAAACCCTTACCACTTTGGTAACATTTGAATCAAAATCCCTGTAAAATAATAAATTCCAATGAAACCTTAAATATCATTAAAGTAAGGATAATCATGATATAAGATTTCAAAGGGCATTATATATGCTTCACAAAATAAGATAGGCGCATGACATCACATATGTCCCAAATAAGATAATCTGAGATGATAAAACCTTACCTAGAGTTCCACTGGCTTTGAAAGAACTCTAAAATTATGTATATAATACTAAAATTTATTATAATTAAATACCATAATCATGTACATACTTAACATTTCAACACCCATATATCAATAATTTCCTATTAAAACCATCGTTTTTAGGTGCTAACTATTTCGGTTATCACGAGTATTTAAATTTATTGTACTTTGGTCATGGTTAAATCATATAAAAAATGCTAATAGTGATATAAATATAACATATATTAATTAATTATATATATATATATATATATATATTAATCCATAAAATTTAGATATAGAAAAATGAATTACATTGTTAATAGAGACAGTAGGCCGTACATACGAATGAATGTTGGCTTCACTTTTTGACAGATAAAACAGAAGAAAATTAAATAGTAATTCATATTTAAAAAATAATTATTATATCACATTCATAATTTATATTAATTAAATCTATATTTATTACCATCCAAGTAAAATGTAAATGAAAGAAATCACATTTCTTCATGGAGGAGGTAGTTCACATGTATGCACATGAAACATTATTGTTTTCCAAAGGATTAGAAGGTAATAAGGCTAAAATGATATTATAATTATAGAAGTATAATTATGTCATAATTATCATATATAAATATTAAATTCATAATAATAACCATCCATGAAATATGGTGGTGTAAAATGAATTGTATCTCTACGTGGAGACGATAAGTCGCACGTACGCTAGAGAGATACTTTCACTTCCCATTTGATGGTAAAGAGGGTGTATAAAGGTGATTTCATAATAAAAATAAATATTCAAAATATTTAAGATATTTAAGTTATTTTTTAAGGATAATTACCATATATTTAGATAAGTTAAAGAAGAAGTAAAAAAAGAAAGTGATCGGTTAGGGAAAATACATATTCTTTGAAATAACTCCTTTAGATATCCTCTTAATGATCCTAGGGTTGGTATTTTGGAAATAACATCACATATATAATGTGGATAATTATGTTTAAAAGTAATTTTGGTAGGTTATGGTCTATATAGTGGCTCAAAGTTTTGTAAGGAAGAGTAAGAAGGGGTGTCCTTTTATATGAGAGGTAGAGCTCACACTTGGAATTTATTAAAAGATTAAAATATAATAAAGTTATTCTCAATAAAAATTCTTAAAAATGGAAATTAATTCAAAGAAAAATTGTCTAGGGTTGAAATAACATCTTAAAATTAAATTTATATATGTTTTTGTGTCATTTTAAATCTTATATTTTTTATTAATCCCATTGTTAATTATTTTTTACCATAACCACGGTAACAGCTATTTTAATCATAATAGTTTAAGAATGTTACCATAAATAGAAAAGTGACTCATAAATGAAACTTGGATGATGTTTTAAACCATATTCCATTAAAATAGTCTAATATAATATTTTTATGAATTTTAAATCATTTAATAAAATATTATTTATAAAATATCATTAATGTCAATTTTTGAACTATTCATTTAATTTGACATTAAAGACACCAATACAAGGATTAAATTAGAATATAAAACTTGTTAAAATAACTAATATGTTATATTTATCTAAAAAATCATTGTAATACTATAACTCACTCAAATTATATTACTTTTTACATTCTTAAAATCATTTAATTTATTTTTTATTAATTGAATAAATACTTTATTTGCATTGAACAAGAATTTAAGGATATTATTTAATCAATAAAAATTATAAATAAATCACCATCAAGAATATAATTTCATTATTCACAATATGACCAATAATATTCATTCATAAATTGATTTTTTCCTCTGTGAAAAAATAATATATATTTAAAACTGAGAGAGTGACAATTTTTAACTTTCTTTTCTTTAAATATTATATGGGTTATTTTCAAAGAAAAGTGTAACACACAAAGATTTTGTAAATAAATTTAATATTTAATGCATGAAGCATTGATTATATACAAAACACCACTTTTTTATAACCTATCCAGTAAACATAATTTTCCCCCTCTGTGATTTGAATTTCAAAAACTGGCATACACAGTTGCATTCAGTAAGATATTTAGAGTATGATAAGATAAACTTAATTTTTGGTGAATGGTAACATACCCTTAGGAATATTAATTTTAATAGTAATATGACCCTTATTAATATTAAATCAATTATTATTTTATTGTCTTAAGTTTATAAGATAATGATATCTTGATTAATTTTTCAAAGTGATATAAACAAATTAATATTTAAAAGTTGTTATTTTTAGAATAAATAATAGTTTTATTTAAAAATTAAATTAACCATATTTAGAAAATCATTATAAAAAATTGAGTTAATTTTTAATTTTACACATCAAAAAATTGTTAGGGTTAATTTTTAGTATTTTTCAGAGATACTCGAATTTTTGATGAATAGAAAAATACGGTAATTCACCGTATATATACATTATCGGTTAAATTAACTATTACTATAATCATGGATGATGTAATAAAAATTGGTTCAAACTCACATGAACTTATTACTATTATGGGTCACATGAATCAACACTATTGGTTTTCTTGAGGGAAGTAATAAAATAACGAATAAGATATTCACAAATCACTCCTCTCCTCCACTATACCCCCCCAGTCCCTCTTCTCATCACTCCTCTCAAGCCTTGTGACTTATATAAATTCTGACCAAATATCCTAAAAATATCCTCCCCCGTTTCCTTCAGCCCTTGGTCTCATAAAAAGACCAAAACCTCTTCCCTAAAGAGGCTCTTAAGGAAGATTACTTCAAGAGGTAAATTCCTCTTTTCATTTCTTTTATTTCAAGTTCCTTTATTTTATTTTTATTTCCTAAAATCCTTTAATAAAAATGTTTTTATGACTCCAGTACCTTATATATACTAAAATTTTGTTATGATAAAGGAATAATTCTTCATCATGTCTCAATTCCCCTTCTTTTATACTAGAAATAAAAACACCATCCGAGATGTGTTAATTTATCACATTCAAGGATGACAGGTTTTCAATTTCTATTACCATATTCAAATATGGTCATGAAACCATTTTTATGGTTTAAAAAGACTATAATATATGTATTATAACTTATTTAAGGTTATGTAATCCCTTTTTAAAAATTATATTAATTTATAAATCAAAATAAGTTCGTTGTGATCAAGAACTGCCAATTAACCCAAACAATTGTCATTAAAGTTTTATATTAATGATTAATCTTCACTCCCAATAACCTAAAAACTTTTATGAACATGTAATATTATGTTTTTTCACTAATAACATACAACTTCTATTTTGGACAACCATTCTCATTCTAGATGTTTATCCGTACATGAATAAAAGTAAATCGATCATGAAAACCAAGGAAGAAAACACTCCCAAAAAATGAAATTAAATATCTTAACCCATCAAAAGGAAATGAATAAACATAATATGGTTATAATAAATTAATTAAATGTATATTATTTTCTTTAATAATTATTTTATGAACCTAAATTTGATCATTCAGTTCATTAAGATCAAGTGAGGAATACCTTCAGACTTAAGGTATGGGTTTTCTACCCGAACCTCCATTTTCTTTCGGGTTACTCTTTGTCTCTATTAACACCAATTAAATTATTATTTATTATTATGTACACATAATAAATTATGTTTTAATATTCTATATATGTGTACCAACCATAATAATTCTTTATTTTATTGGTAGTTAGATGTTTTAAAAGGATCTTTCAAAAATCCTTCCTGATAAACAATCTTGTTTGAAGGGAATTTTTCAAATTCCTACCTATTTTCAAGGGAAATATATAATTTTTTTTGGGAAAAAATTATCTTTATAAAATCACTCATTTTATTATGAAAATTTTATCTTACTTTACTTCTGGTTTTATATAAAAAATTTTCCAAAAGAACTTTTCTTTTCAAAGTAAAAGAGTATTTATCTCAAGAATTACTCGATGATTTTATAAGAGTATATTAATATATTTAAAAAATCTTTTTGATTCTTATATATTATTGTGATTAATATTTTATGATATCATCTACCATATTTAATTTAATGTTTTATGATTAGTTTTACTTTGGGTGTGCTATCTCAAATCCATTCACCAATTTAATCTGAATGGTTAGTGTTTATGTTTATTGTTCAGGGAAAGTTATTTACATTTCATATATTTGTTTCAATATGAATGTGTATGTTGTTTATGTTTATACCTATTCATATGAGGAATTATTTGGACTTAGTAAGTGTCAGTTGGGGCCCACTATATCCCCTCAGTGCATCTGTAGGTCTAATGAGATAAACTGTGGTCTTGGCACGAGGCATTGAAAAAATGGATATTTAAGGTCTTAGAACGAGACCTTGATGGTATGGTTATGATATAACACATTATGAATTCCCTAATTATGAAAATATTATTTATGGTTCATGTGGTTATTCGACTGGTAGAATACCCAATATTATGTTTTATTGTGGAATTATTTATTCAACTTGTATTCCTGCCATAATGTGTTCAAGTTTATTTTTAAAGGCATGTGTTTTTAGTTATTCACCATTCCTATTGTTTATGTTATGATATTTTCCACTTTTTTGCTTACCCTTACTAAGCATTTTATCTCACCCCTTTCTTATGTTTCATTTTCTCAAAACATGAATATGTTTATTATGATTTACATGCAAGGATAAACTTATAGTTGTAGATGTTCCCAATAAAACTTATATGTTGCTTTTTTATTTCAGGTTGTAATGTTGAACTTATGTATGTATCTTATTTCCAAATATACTAAACCACTCAGTCATTCAAGATGCATATTCCTTGTTTATATGCCAATGTAATAAAATAAGGCACCAACTCTAGGCAACTGGGGTCGGGTCTTTATAGTTGGTATCAGAGAAAGTTTATTAGAAAACATGGAAACTAGATTTAGAAAACATAGATTAAGGAACAAAAACCTAAGATAATATTTGAGGATAAACATACAAGAACATATTGTAATCTTAGTAAGGAGTATATTATGTGTATATTTCTAGAAAATACATCCTTGTATAGATAATACAAGTAAACATGGTTCTGGAAAATATGTACCTAAGAGAGAAAACTCTAAGAAGAAGTTTCGGGTTTAACCTGGGGTATCCTGGTATACAACAATGGGTCTTACTGTACACCTACTTTGACACTCCTGGGGGATATTCTTAGGATAATTCACATTTTCTTTATAAACCATTATGAAGGATTTAAATGTAAATTTTTTTCAAAGAAACCATGTTTATGATTATGAGATTAGATATGTATAGAATTTCAATTTATGATAAGTATTTTTCTACATTGAGATTATACATTATGATTCATAACCTAATATAGTGTATGCCATTATTTAAAAATGGCGCCTAGTGGAAGGAATGAAAACTAAAAGAACATGCATGTACCATGTAGGGATTTACCTCTGATGAAATATAATGAGTTGGATCTGGTGTTGTGACTAGTGATGAGAAACTTATAACTATACTAGGAAAACTAAATCAGGTTATGAATAATAACCTTATCTATATGGATCATCTGGATCCACAATGTGGGGGAGCTATGTTAGATCACTTTATGTAACAAAAACCTCTATCATTCAATGAGACTATAAACCCATTTTTAGTTGGGTATTGGATATGTTCCCTAGAGAAGATATTTCTTGCTTTGGGATGTAATCAAAGAGAGAAGGTTGTCATGGGATTTTATCATCTATCAAAATATTTGGATTAGTTTTGGTCGTTAATCCAAAACAAAAAGGAGGAGAAAGAAATAGAAGAGATGGAATCGAGGGATTTTAAGGAAATATTCCTAGAAAAATATTTTCCTCATAAACAACGAGCGTTTATGGAAGGGAAATTCTTGAATCTGATGTAGAAGGATAATGAAAATGATTCCAAGTATGAAGATAACTTTACAAGACTCTCAAGGAATACTACGGTCTACATATGTAATCCAAGGAGCATGATTGATTGATTCTTTGATGTTTTAAAACCATTCCTTCAAAGGTATCTAGTCTCCCAAAGTTTCTCATCATATGAAGATATATTCTCAAGTGTAATCAAGACGGAGAATGAATTTTATAAGTCTTATGACTTTAAAGGAAACAAAGAGAAGAAGATGGATGCTAAAAACTCTAGAAAAGGAAATAAGGAAATGGGGAAGAAGAGAAGAGTTAACCTTCAACCCTACAGTAATTGTGGGAAGAAACACCCTGGCACTTGCCTGAAGGGAATGTGAGTCTGTTACAGGTGTAGAGAAAATGCCAATTATCTTGGGATTTTAAGGGGAATAAAGAAGCTACCAATATTCAATTCTACAATTTAAATTAGATGAGACATTAGTAACATGAATTTCCTAAGCGTTAGGGAAACATTCCCCAAAGAAGGCCAAGGGAGAAAGACTAAGCTTATACGGTCACAACTGCAATAGTTGAAGTTCCTAACAATGTGGTGTTAAGTACTTTAATCATTTCCTCAAACTTATCCAATGCTTTATTTGATTCTGGATCATCACATTCTTTCATATATTCCTAGTTTTCCAAGAAAATTATATATTTCCAATTTTATTTAATAAGGGAGTTTTCAGTCAAAACTCTTAAGGGAAGTATCATTGAAACAAATTTGTTTTAGGAAGTCCTCATTATGGTATATAAACATGATTTATCTGCTGATTTTATTATCATACCCATGATTGAATTTGATATAATCCTTGATATGTATTGTATTTTGAACCCTGATATGGAAATTTATTGCATTAAGAAGGAGGTTACAATATTTGGGGATGATGTGGAATCCTTATCTTTAGGGCAGAAACATCACCATCTGATTCTTATCTAGATCCACCCGTAATGGCTCTATTGAATTCAATTATTAGGGAAGAAGTGAACACAATATCTATGGGTGAGGAAAGGGATGTTCAAATAGAGGACATACCTACTATGAAATAATATGTTGATGAATTTCTAGAGGATTTACCTAGACATCCTCCAAAATGAGAAGTTGAGTTCTCTATTGATTTAATTCCTAGTTTAAGACCTATATCAAATACTTCTTAAAGAATGACCACTGTGGAATTAGTAGAACTAAATAATCCACTAGAGGAATTGAGTGATAAAGGATTTATTCTCCCTAGTGTTTCCCCATGGGGATCCCCTATTCTTTTTGTCAAGAAGAAAGATGGATCTATGAGGTTGTGTATTAAATACAGGGAGATCAATGCTATAAAAATAAACAAAAATTATCCCCTACTTTGAATTGATGATTTATTAGATCAACTTCTTAGAGCCTAATATTTTTTCTAAGATTGACCTTTGATCTAGATATCATTAGTTTCTAGTAATGAAGGAAGACATTCCAAAGACATCATTTTGAACTAGGTATGGGAATTAAGAGTTTACAGTAATTCCTTTTGGACTGACTAATGAACCCTCAGTTTTCATGGATCTAATGAATAGATTTTTCAAGGAATATCTTTATTAATTTTTGGTGGTATTTATTGATGATATCTTGGTATACTCCAAAATCTATGAAAATCATGAAAATTACTTATGTACTATCCTGAAGACTATTTGAAGAAATGAATTATATGGGATGCTTAGTAAGTGTGAATTTTTGATTCAATCAGTTTTCTTTATTAGCCACATTGTCTCTGAGGATGGAATATTTTTTGATCTTGTGAATACAAAGGATATGCAAGAATGGCCTAGTCCAATGAACATAACTGAGGTACATAGTTTTATCGGTTTAGTATGTTATTATTAGTGTTTCATTTATAAATTCACCCGTTTAGCCAAACTAATGATCAAGATTACACAAAAAGGGGTTAAGTTCATATGGACAAAAGAATTTGAGGACTTTTTTGAAGAATTTAAGAGGAGATTATTGAATTTTTCAATCCTGACTCTACAATTGGGGAATGATGGGATTGTGATCTATAGTGATGCATCAAAGAAAGGACTTGGTTGTGTCCTTATGCATAATGATAGAGTTATTGGATATGAATCAAGGGAGTTAAAAATTCATGAACAAAACTATCCTAATCATGATCTTGAGTTAGCTGATGTGAATTTTACTCTAAAAATACAGACATTCTATATATATGATAAAAGATGTGAGATATATACAGAATAAAAGGGTCTGAAGTATATCTTCTCACATAAAGAACTCAACATGAGGCAAAGATGATGGATTTGACTACTCAAGGATTATGATTGTTCCATACACTACTACTCAAGAAAGGAAAATAAGGTAGCTAATGCATTAAGTAGTAAGGATCATGGAGTTTTAAACAAAATGAGGATTAAAAGGAATCCTATATTCATGGATCTAATAAGTATGGACATGAGAATTATCAGAGGATATGTGTTCTCTCTATACCCAAGATGAAAATGGAGTTATTGGATGATTCTCATAGATTGAATTTATCTATTCATTCTGGTAGCATTAAAACTTATTTATATTTGAAGGAACGTTTCTGGTGGGTCAATATGAAGTAGGAAGTTTCTGATTATGTATCAAGATGTCTAGTCTATCAACAAGTAAAGATCTAAAGACAACATCCTCGAGGTGTCATGAAACTTATACCTATTCCTACATAGAAATGGGAGGAAATCACCATGGATTTTGTAATTGGATTACCCAAAACTACGAGAAAGAATGATGCAATATGGTTAATTATTGATCAACTTACAAAATCTGCACATTTCCTTGCTATAAGGGAGGATTTACCACTAGAGCAGCTTGCATGAATCTATATCAATGAAGTTGTAAGACATTATGGAGCACCTATTTCAATTGTTTCTGATTTTGATCCTCAATTTACATCGAAATTATAGAAAAGTCTTTATAAATATTTTGATATTGAGCTTCGTTTGAGTATTTCTTATCATCCTCAAATTGATGGGTAATCAGAAAGGATGATCCAAACTTTAGAAAACATGTTGAGATCATAGTCTCTAGACTTTCAAGGTATGTGGGATCAGTATTTACCTTTAGTGGAGTTTTCTAACAACAATAATTTCCATTCAAGTATTCAAATGGTACCATATAAAACATTGTATGGAAAGAGATATCGTACACCAAATTGTTGGGAAGAAGTTAGAGAAAGGAAGCTTGTGGGACCAGAGCTTGTGGAGGAAACAAAAGAAAAGGTAAAGAAAATTCAAACCCATATCAAAGCATCACAAAATCGGAAAAATATCTATGCTAATAATTGAAGGAAGGGTTTGGAATTTCAATTGGGAGATCACATTTTCTTGAAATTATCTCTATGGAAGGGCGTTATAATATTTAGGAAGAAAGGGAAACTTAGCCCTAGGTACATAGGCCCTTTTGAAATTTTAGAGATAATTGGATCTGTTGCTTATCATTTGGATATTCCACCTATCTTGTCTAAAGTAAAAAAATGTGTTCCATGTCTCATTACTGAGAAAGTACATGCCAGAACTAAGGCATGTCATCACTTCTGAAGGTATAGAATTGGAACCCGACCTATCTTACTATGATGAGCCTATCAATATTCTGGACACTAAAGAACAAGTGTTGAGGAATTGGATAACTCAACTGGTAAAGATACTTTTGAAAAATCATAAAATTGAAGAGACAACATGGGAGCCTAAGGATCTTATGATGAAGAACAACCCAAATCTTTTTGTGAGGTAACATTATGGTAAATTTGAGGATAAAATTTTTGTAAGGATGGGATAATGTAACACCCCAAGATTTTGTAAATGAATTTAATATTTAATGCATGAAACACTGAGTATCTACAAAACACCACTTTGTTATAACCTAGCCAGTAAACATAATCTTCCACCTATGTGATTTGAATTTCAAAAAACTGACATACACAGTTGAGTTTAGTAAGATATTTAGAGTATGATAAGGCAAACTTAATTTTTTGTGAATAATAATATACCCCTATGAATAGTAATATGACCCTTATGAATAGTAAATAAATTATTATTTATTGTCTTAAGGTTATAAGATAATGAGATCTTGAATAATTTTTCAAAGTGATATAAACGAATTATTGTTTTAAAATTGTTATTTTTTGAAAAAATAATGGTTTTATTTAAAAATTAAATTAATCATATTTAGAAAATTATTTTCCAAAAATGGAGTTTATTTTTGAACTGTACACGTTGAAAAATGGTTATGGTTAATTTTTGGGATTAATCTGAGATACTCGAATTTTTTATGAATAGTAAAATATGGTAATTTACCAAATATATACATTATCAGTTAAATTCACTATTCCCTGTATCATGGATAATTTCAACATAATTGGTCTGAACTCCTATGCACTTATTACTATTATGGGTCACATGAATCAACTCTATTGATTATCTTGAGGGAAATAATAAAATAATGAATAAGATATTCACAAATCACCCCTTTACTCCACTATAACCCCCCTCCCTCTTCTCTTCAATCCTCTCAGGCCTTGTGAATTGAATAAATTCTACCCAAATCTCCTCCCAAGATCCTCCCCCACGTTCAGAATATCTTGGTATCATAAAAAGACCAAAAACTATTCCCTAAAGAGGCTCTCAAGGAAGATTACTTCAAGAGGTAAATTCCTCTTTTCATTTCTTTTATTTCAAGTTCCTTTCTTTTCTTTTTCTTTCCTCACCTCCTTTCATCCAAATGTTGTGTTGACTCTAATACCTTACATGTACTGGAATGTTGTTATGAAAAAGTAATAATTATTCATCACATCTCTTTTCCCCTTCTTTTATACTAGAAATGAAAACATCATCCGAGATGTGTTAATTTATCACATTCAAGGATGAATGGTTTTCAATTTCTATTACCATATTCAATTATGGTTATGAACCCATTTTTATGGTTGAAAAATAATATAATATATGTATTATAACTTATTTAATGCTCTGGAATACATTTTCACACATGATATTAATATATAAATCAAAATAAGTTCATTGTGATCAAGAACCGCCAATTAACTCAAACAATCGTCATTAAAGTTTTATATAACGATTCATCCTCACTCCAAATAACCCAATTAATTTTATGACCATGTAATATTCTGTTTTTTCAATAATAACTTATAACTTTTATTTTGGACAACCATTATCATTCTACATGTTTATCCGTACATTAATATAAGTAAACCAATCATGAAAACTGAGGAAGAAAACACTCCCAAACAATGAAATTGAATTTCTTAACCTCTCAAAAGGCCATGAATAAACCTAATAAGGTTATAATAAATATATTAAATGTATATGAGGTTATGGAATCATTAATTTATGAACCTAAATTTTATAATTCAGGTCATTAAGATCAGGTTAGGAACACCTCCGCACTTAAGGTAAGGGTTTTCTACCCGAACCTCAATTTTCTTTTAGGTCACTCTTTGTATATATTAACCCCAATTAAATTATTATTTATTCTTATTTAATTATCATAAATTATTTTTTCATATTCTATATATTTTTACCAACCATAATCCTTCTTTATTTTATGGGGAGTTACATGTTTTAGAAGGATCTTTCAAAAATCCTTCCTGATAAACAATCCTGTTTCAAGGGAATTTCTCAAATTCATATATATTTTCAAGGGCACTATATAATATGTTTTTGGAAAAAATTATCTTTTTAAAATCAATCATTTTATTATAAAAATACTATCTTAATTCACTTCTAGTTTTATGTCACACCCTGAGCCATGTTATCATTTTATTTTAATTATTTTTCGGCCTTTAGATATTTTTACTGGGGTCTGGGGTCATCCCCGGACGAAATTTTTGAGTTTAGGTTAAAATGTGCACTTTTTGAGGCAATGTCATTGGGTACGTGAGCAAAATGCATTTTGGAAACCCCGCACGGCTCTGATCAGTGAACTGTGCATCCCACTATCTTCGAAAAAAAAAGTTTTTATATTTAAAACGCACATCAATTGTTGTCATTTAAAATTTTTATTGTTGTTAATAATAATAATTATTATTATTATTAAAATGAAATGAATATTTTTTATCATATTTTTTTATCATCATGATTATTATTATCATTATTATTTTTATCATTATTTTATAAATAATTAATTAATAACGTTGTTAATGTTGTGGATAATAGTATTATTATTATAAAATATGTTTTGTCATTAATCTTTATAAATGGTTATTTAAAATTATTACCATTAATTATTATTAAAATGATATGAACGCCTTTATTGTTTTTTATCACTATGATTATTATTATTATTATTATTATTATTATTATATCTTTCTTATTTTTTTTCTTTTTATTTTTTCCTCTTCTTTAGGGTTTCATCGTTTTTTTATCCCTCTTGTTCCTCTACACTCCCCGCATGCGTCACACCCTCAGCCTTCAGCGCGACCCAGCCCAGTACATCCTCCTCCCTCACTACAAATCCAGTGCACACAACCTCCCTCTGCCGCAATCTAGCCCTAGCCTCCCGCTCGCCACCCTGTGATCCGCCTTTCTCCCTCCTACTCGCCCGCTCCGTCGGCCTCACCTCCACCTACACTCTCACCGCAAGTCCCCACAGTAACTGTCGGCCTCCCCCTTCTGCTCCTGTTCATCCATCTCATCACCTTTCCCCTTCAATGCACTCCCCCTATCCTAGACCTTCCTCCCTCCTGGTGCAACGAACCTCCAGCAGCACACCCTCACCCAGCCACCTGTCCGCAGTAGCAACCCCCCTTGCTCTGGTGGTCCTCGCTCGCTACCCTCGGTCAGCCCACATCCAATTGTGTGGACCCTCTCTGCTGGTCCTTCACGACACCCCCCCTGGTGCATCCTTTTCTATCTGGCATGATGCCCCCCCCAGATGCGACCTCCTGATCAACTCCTCCTGGTCGTTCTGGCATCGACCCCCTTGGCCTCCCTCCCTCTCAAGTCCCTCTCAGTCGGCCTCCCCCTAAACCGCAGCCCCAATAAAGCCTGACGCCCTCTCTTTCCAATGCACCTGGCCTTTGGTTGTGACCCCTCATCCAGCTTTCCCCTGCTTCTCCTAGCACAGCAGCCCAGACGTAGTCCTACTCCTCCGACCAGCATGCGCCTCCTCGACGTCTCCCCCAACTAATATGTTTTCTCTCCATTGGTATAACATTCTACCTCCTAATTTATTCTTATTTTTATCTTCGTTTTTTAGGGGGTTTTGATGATTTATAGTTGTTCATGATATAATCAGTGTTTTATAACCTACGCGAGGTGTTTCTGAGTTTGCGTTGTCGTCACGCCATGGCTCCAAGGTAGAATTCCCATGCACTATTTTTTTTAAATTAAGAATCTTTAATTTTATGATTTCTACACCTTATATGATTAATATGTGCTAATTTCAAGCTCTGGTTCAAATTGATTATGTGTGCAAGCATCGTTTTAAGCCTGTTTCATGATTTTTTTCCTTTGTTTTTGTGGAATAGTGCACACTGATTGTACGGTCCCATTACGGTTGAATTTATAATTTTGGGTTCACTTATTTATTCTTGTTCTCTCTTTGTCTAGGTGCTAATTTTTTATTGTGAAACATTAGTTTGACTCACTTTTTTTGAAGAATGGGTAGTTCTAGCCTTGTGTCATGGAAATGGTATCATCCAGTTATAGTTTTCCATGCTGATTTCTTTAATTAAATGTTTCATTTGTTCTGCACCAAATTCTTGAGTTTTAGAACCTTGCTTAGCATTTTAAATAATTTCCTAACATACAAAATGGGTGTTTTATGACTTTTTGAGTGTCTACTAAAAATTTTTTCTAATAATTTCATGTTTGGTTTTCAGAATGGTTCCCGATTGGATTTTAGGTGTCAAAAGTTATGTAAAATGTTTTGTTTGTTTGGGTTAAAGTGTTGGCTGTGTGCGAAATTATGTTTTGGGGTCTTTTTTTTTGGATTTACCAAGTGGTTTGGCTTTGATAATTAATTTGTTTTTTGTGAAATAATGGATTTTGGGGTTCATAATTTGGTGAGTGTTAAATTGAAATTGTTTTATTCAACAATGCATGCCTTATTTTCTTTATAAAATGTCTATTTGGATTTTCAGAGTAAAGTGTGATGTAAAATGAATTGTTGGAGTTTATGAATGTATCAGCAATGTGCAGAATAATGTTTTCGGTTTTTTTTGTGGTTTTCCAAGTGGTTTGGCTTTTACGAAAGTGTGTATTGTGTTTTAGCATGTTTTGGAATTTTATTAAAAATGGTCGGGTCTTGAGTGTGTAGCCTAAATATATTAAAAAGAGTTTTATCAATGGTTGGGTTTGATAAATGATGTTTTTACACCTTATTTGGAAATATGAATTATTTTTATAACTATATATTGTTATTTGATGCTCGACGACATCTGTTGACTCGCCTCTTTTTTATATATATACTTGTGACATACGCACCTGACATATTGAGCGAATTGTATGAGATGAGTACTGCACTGGTAGGTTATGGTACTGACCAGTGGACCATAGTAGGTAGATATGTTTGTGTTTATTTCTATGGGATTTCCCTTGGCCTACCTGAGAAAGGATGGTCGAGAATTTTGGAGCATTAGATTTCATCGTATGTGGCATTCTACTATAGATGGGGTCACAGGTATTAGTGTTGTCTAGATTATTCTCGATCTCTCGGTTTCACCTATGTCTAGTGTTTCTTTTAGCTATTGAAATTTTATGATGATAATAGCAAACCTATTTACATTTCCCTTTTTGTATCTTCCTTGGTACCCTTGTGTGGTGTTTTTCATGAAAAGTGACATTTTGGTTTTCCTAACTCCTATGATAATGTTTTCAAAAGAAAATGTGTTTGAAACTCTTTGATTCTATTTTTTTCAAATGACTAAGGGAAATGGTTTGTACTTTGTTTTCAAGTAAAAATTGTAGAAATGAACATTTTAATATATTTAGTTCAAACTTATAATTTATGTTTCTTAATTTTAAGGGTAGTGAATTGGGAATAGATATCAGGCTAGCCTACTGAGTTCTAATACTCATGCATATAGCTCTTTTCAGTTTTTAGTGTTTTTGCAGGCTCCAGTTTGGGTGAGCTTGCCTTGATCTACATTTTATCATTGAGTTGGAGAGTGACCCATGGGGTCACATGGAGTTAGTTCGATCATTGTGTTCGGTTAGTTTTTATCTTCTTTCAGTTTCTTGTTTAGTTGTTTATTTGGTTTATTTATTCTGCACTGCTCTTTTTATTATTTCTGTTGCTTTATGTATTTATATTGGGAGAAATCATTCCCACTGTATTTTTTTATGCCCTGGTGCTTGTTGCTAGCCCGAGAGGATCGAGAACGCCTCTCGGGCCATGTCGTTGACCGACTCAGGTGATCAGTTCAGGGTTGACCCGTGTTGGTTCGTGACAAAATGGTATCAGAGGAGGTCGGATCTTATCAGATCTCTCTATTCAGAGTGCCCTTTGTTATTTGGGATGTCAAGGTAGATGGAGTAGGATTGTCGGGACTTGAGGGGTAGGTGCAGGAAGAGCGTCGCGAACTCTTGATTGTTCTGATCCTCTGGTTTCCATGGGAAGTTCAGTTAAATTAGTTTCTTTGGGTTTTTATAGAAATGTTTTGCAATTGGGATACAACAAAGGGAGTTGGGCTAATAGTCCTCCTAATACGCACGGCCTGGAAAGCCTTGTAGAGCTAGGGGAATGGTTTAAAAAGTCTCTCTGTGTTGGTGATGTGTTTGGCATATGGCCGCCAACCATATGGACAGGTCACCCACCAACACTAGTTCCTTGTTTGAGTTGTTTTGGGCCTCTTCTGACTTATGGAATTTGTTTTTATCAGAAAAAATCGGTTTTGAAAAATGGTTGTTTGAATTGGAATATTTAATTTGAGGATTGTTTTATAAGAATTGGTATGAATGATTTGTTTTTGGAAAAAATAAAGTTGCTTTGTTTTGGCCTTGGTGTTCCGATGAGTGCTCACATGCATAATGGTATGTTGGAATATGAATGGATTTCTGGTATGGTGGATGGATGCCCAGGGTGGCACAAATACATGAATGTGAGTGAGACCCTAAATAATATCAATGGAGAGTGTTTAACCCACCAATATTGTTTTAAATTAAAGATGTTTTCAAAAGGAAGGTTTTGATTTTATGATGGCTCGTTTTCTTGTGTTTAGAGATTGTCATATATGCAGTGTTTATTTTTGGGGATTTTTATTTATTGAGTTGGCCTTGATTGGGTTCTTGACTCTTTTTTTCCAGTAGATTTTCCCTTGAAGCTTTGATGGGTGATCGTAGTACGGTTGATCAACCTAAGGATTTTATGCTTGAGTTTTGAAAGCTTGATCCACCTCTCTTTTATGGTCAAGAAAACCCTTTTGTAGCGGAGGAGTGGATGTGGAAGATTGAAAGGTGATTTAACCTCATTGAGTTGCTCGAGTTGTTGAAGGTCATGTTTGCAACCTTCATGCTTGAATGTTCACCATGGATGTGGTGGAAGTCAGTGTCGCGGAACAAGCCTCTTCAAGAGATTACTTGGGAGTTCTTCAAGGCATTTTTAATTCATCAGTTTTTCTTTGAAGAATAAAGTGTGGAAAAGGGGATGGAGATGTATTGTCTGTAGCAGGGCGATAGATCCTTGTTGGAATATTTTCAATTCTTTGTGGAGATGGTACCTTATGATTCAGGGTATGCCACATATGACTCCATGAAGGCTTGACGTTTGAGGCAGGTCTCCGCCCTGATTTATAGTTGAAGGTGTCAGAGTCCAACCTAACTTCTTTTGTTGATGTGGTGAGACAAGCTTTTCATGTCTAAGCTATGATGGCAGGAGTGCTCTAAGTAGTCCTCCCTCCTTCAATCCCTATGCGTAGTGGTGAATATTCTGGAAAGAAGATGAGTAAGTGATCAGAAGTCAATGGAGCAAGTTGTGGAATCAAGAGGCCTCAGGATCTTTCATCAACCTCTTTAGAGCAAGAGATCCTCATGTGTTATCAGTGTGGCAAGTTGGGTCATAAGAAGTTGCCATGCCCAAGTGCTTCAAATCCCTTCTCGGAATGTGGAAGTCTGGGTCACTTGCGGTGATTCTGTCGGGGCGTTGCTAGAAAGCATCATGGAGGAAGTTCTCTGAAGTGATGTGTTGTTGGGTTTTTGTTCAAAGTTTCGTGTGTATGTTTCCTTTCAGTGCAAGGGATATTTTATCATTGCAGTTGTACTGATGGTGTTTTGGGTCATGACATGTATGGGATTTCATGGGTCTTTTGATGAACTCTGATCTTCAATGCCAGTATGTTTTTCATTTTAAAATCTTGCCTTTTCCTTTGTCAAATCAAAATGTGCACTAGTGCAGAAAACGTTATTTACATCACCATTTTTTACGTTGGTTATAAAATAACCGACGTGACAAATGCGGTGAGTAGATTTTTAACGTCGGTTATTTTAATAACCGAAGTTAAAAATCACTCGTGTTTGGTTTTTATGTCGGTTATCAAATAACCGACGTAAAAAATTAAAGCGCAGGGGTTTTTTTACGTCGGTTATAAAATAACCGAAGTAAAAAACCAAAGCGCGGGGGTTTTCTACATCGGTTATAAAATAACCGATGTAAAAAACCAAAGTGCGGGGGTTTTTTTACATCGTTTATTTTATAACCGACATAAAAAACTCGTAGAAATCTCATTTTTTACATCGGTTATTTGATAACCGACGTAAAAAACCAAAGCACGTGGGGTTTTTTACGTCGGTTATTTGATAACCGACGTAAAAAAATGAGATATCTACGAGTTTTTTACGTCGGTTATTTTATAACTGACGTAAAAAACCAAAGCGCGGGGGGTTTTTTACGTCGGTTATTTTATAACCAATGTAAAAAACGAGATATCTACATGTTTTTTACGTCGCTTATGTTATAATCGACGTAAAAAACTGTGATTTTTGATGTCTTTTTTACGTCGGTTATTTTATAACCGACGTAAAAAAGGCTTATCTGATACATTTATAACATCGATTATTATAATAACCGATGTTATAAATGTAAAAAACAGTTTATAATGTTGGTTATTAAATAACCGACGTTATAAAAACATTTAAAAAATTAACAACCCCCGAGGTTTTTCATCTACGAATTTTCGTTCGAAAGTCCGGCGGCTCGTCTCTCTCGCGTGATAAACCCTAATCGGTTCATCGATCTCGCTACGTTAAACTCATTTTGCCTACAACGTTTATCATCTTTACTCTCCTCGGATCTATCATCTCAACTCGCAACACTCAAGTAAGCCTTCCACGAATTTATTTTGTTCGTTTTTTTTTCGGATAGTCTATATTTATGTTTTGCGATTTTTGTGTGCTTTTTTTTCGTTCGTTTTGTGTGCTTTCAACTCGTTCGATTTTTGTGTGATTTTTTTTCTCGGATCTATCATCTCAACTCGTTTTGTGTGCTTTCAACTCACAACACAAAAGGCATTCCAAAACCCCCATTTCATGTAAGCCTTCAACTCGCAACACTATATTTTTGTGTGCTTTTTTTTTCATTCGTTTTGCCTACATCGTATATTTTTTGTGGTCCCAAAATTTTTTTTGATGGATTTGGATATGTCTTTAATTTTATATATTCATTTTATCTTGAAATTGGGTTCTTTTAATGTGTGACTCTTAGGTTAATATTTGGGTGTATTTTATAACCTATGAAAGTGATTCATTAATTTTGAAAGGGGAATCTAATTATGGTTTTTTAATTATTTGTTTTCATTTGGGCCTCAAAAGGGGGGTTTTGAATGGGTTTTATGTGTAAAACCTTGTCACACTTCTTGAAGGTGTTTTATGAAAAAGTTTTTTTTCATGTGTATTGTTTGTGACATTATTTGAGGTAAATTATTAAAATATGGGGGTGGTTTAATAAATGTGTATTGAGCTAAAATTTATATTTTGGATTTGTATTGGTATGATTTTTTTCTTGAATGGGGGTTTTGGAATGTCTTTTGTGTGAAAAACATGGTTGTTCCTCTTGGGATTGTTTTATGAAAATTGAAAATGATTTAGTGAGTAAAAAAAAGTGATAAAATGGTGTAAATGCAATATTTTGGAGATGTTATTCACCTAATAAGAGTTTTTGAAAGGTAAAGAGGTGATTTAAGATGTCAAAAATTTTCAGAATGTTTAATAAATTGAGGAATTGTTTTATTAAATTGTGATGTTGGTGCGAAAAATGTTTGTGGACTATTTTGTGTGACTTTTTTGATAAAATAAATTATGATATTAGTTATCGAGAAACTTATGATCATTTGACTAGTTGAATATCAATGATTATTTTTAATTATCATACGATCATTTAAGTATCCATATTTAATAATATTTAATTCCATCTATTTCATACTGAAGTATATATTAAATGCATGTGTTTTTCGTTGTTCACCATCCCTAGTTTTATATGTAAACCATTGTTTGGGGGGTTGTCCGGGGGGTGGGGGGCTGTCCAGAGGGTTGGGGGTGTCCAAGGGGGTGTCCAAGGGGGTGGGTAGGTGTGGGGGGCTGTCCAAGGGGGTGGAGGCCTGTCCAGAGGGTTTTGGGGGTTGTCTGGGGGGTAGGGGGCTGTCCAGAGGGTTGGGGGGGTGTCCGGCAGGGTGTCCAAGGGGGTCAGGGGTGGGGGTGGTGTCCAGGAGGGGTGGGGGTGCTGTCTGGAGGGGTGGGGTGTTGTCCAGGGGGTGGGGGCTGTCCAAAGGGTTGGGGGTGTCCAGCGGGGTGTCCAAGGGGGTAGGGGGTGGGGTGGTGTCCAGGAGGGGTGGGGTGTTTTCTAGAGGGGTGGGGGGTTGTCCAGGGGGTTGGTGGGCTGACCAGAGGGTTGGGGGTGTCCTGGGGGGTGGGTGGGTGTGGGGGGCTGTCCAAGGGGGTGGAGGCCTTTCCAGAGGTTTTTGGGGTTTTTACAGGGGTGGGGGGCTGTCCAGAGGGTTGGGGGGTGTCCAGGGGTGTTTGGATTTACATTGTGATTTTCTCCATCTGAGTTTTTATTTTAAATATGATTTGATTCTCAGGTTTACTCCATTCTCTCCAATTTTCTATCAACCATGTAGGCGCCATGGTTTTCTTTTATTCAATGGAATTTAAAACTGTTATATCTAACTATATTTTCTTTTAATAATAATATTCAAGAATATTTTTTTAAATACGCATAGATTTGTTTTATATTTCAAAATTGTTTTACATTCAAATTATGATTTTTTTCATATAAACTTATATTTGTATTATCTTAAAAATATATATATTTTTGATATTTGTTATAGGTAATAATGAGTCGAAGTTGGATTACGGCACATCAAATGAGCAATGAATATGAGGAAGGTGTTGATGCCTTTTTGGAATTTGCTAAATGAAATGTTCCAAGTAGTGACATTTTTTTCTGTCCATGTCTAAAATGTTTGAATATGAAGAAGTTGAAAAGTAGAGAGATAAAAGATCATCTAATATGTCATTGTTTTAATCCGAGTTACAGCCCTTGGATTTGGCATGGTGAAACTGGATGAAATGTCACTGATCATTATGATTCACAATATGGTAACTCCGATGGAATTGAAGAAATGATTTGCGATATTGTAGCAGAACAAATTGAGATAGAACCAATAGTTGCGCGTCTATATGGTGATGCTGAAAAACCATTATATCCTGGTTGTACAGATTTTACGGTTTTGTCGGCGGTGTTAAGATTGATTAACCTAAAGGTGAAACATGGATGGAGTGACAGAAGTTTTACAGAGCTGCTACAATTGATGAAATACATTCTTCCAAAAGATAACAATCTTCTAGATTCACATTACAAGGCCAAAAAAATATTATGCCCGATGGGATTGGGATACAAGAAAATACATGCCTGTCCAAATGACTGCATTATATATAGGAAGGAATATGAATTTCTGTCAGATTGTCCTAAATGTGGGACATCATAGTATAAGGTGAAAGAGAAATCACATGCTGATGTAGAGATTACAAATCTCCCTGCAAAGGTATTTTGGTATCTTTCTATAATTCATCGTTTCAAACGTTTATTTTCTAATTAACATGATGCAAAAAGGTTAAGATGGCATGCTGATGAGTGGGTATGTGATGGAAAAATACGTCATCCAGCTGATTGTCCACAATGGAAGAAAATTGATGCGTAGTACTCTACATTTGGAAATGAAATAAGAAATATCAGATTAGGGTTGTGCACAGATGGAATGAATCCATACCAAACCCTCAGTAGCACACATAGTTCATGGACTGTTTTATTGGTAATTTACAACCTCTCTCCTGAAGTTTGTATGAAGCGCAAATATGTCATGTTGAGTATAATGATCTCTAGTCCAAAGAAACCCGACAATGATATTGATGTTTACTTGTCACCATTGATTAATGGTTTGAAACTGTTATGGGTTGATGGTATTAGGGTGTATGATTCTTATAAAATGGAATATTTTCAACTGCATGCAGTGCTTCTGTTCACTATAAATGACTTCCCAGCGTATGGAAATTTGTCTGGATATAGTGTTAAAGGGCATAAAGCATGTCCAATTTGCGAACAACAAACGTCATATTGTCAATTTCATCATGGGAGGAAAACAATGTACATGGGCCATCGAAATTTTTTTCCTATGGATCACCCTTATAGAAGACTAAAAAAGGCATTCAATGGCTCACAAGAATTTGATACTACTCCAAAACCTTTATCATAGGATTTTTATTTTGAGAGGGTGAAAAACCTTGATGTGACATTGGGAAAGACACATAAATCTGGTAATGATAGACATATTTGGAAGAAAAGGTCAATATTTTTTGAGCTACCATATTGGAGGTATCATGAAGTTAAACATAATATTGATGTCATGCACGTGGAGAAGAATATATGTGATTGTTTGATTGGAACATTGTTAGATATTAAAGGAAAGACTAAAGATGGATTGAATGCAAGATTAGACTTACTATCAATGGGAATAAGTTTGGAGTTATCTCCCACTCCTAAAGGAAGACGAACATTTCTTCCCCCGGATTATCATACATTATTGAAGAGGGAGAAAATTAGCTTTTGTCAGTGTCTTTATGATATCAAAGTGCCTCAAGGTTATTCTTCAAATGTAAAATTTTTTGTCTCATTGAAGGACTTGAAGTTGATAGGTATGAAATCACATGATTGTCACGTTATGATGCAACAAATTCTACCAGTTGCATTGCATGGAATATTTCCCATTCGTTTCAGAAAGACTATGATGAATTTGTGTTATTTTTTCAATTCAATTTGTAACAAGGCGATTGATGTGAATTCTTTGAACATTTTGGAAAAGGATGCAATTTTTATACTTCGTCAATTGGAAATGTATTTTCCTACAACTTTTTTTGATATAATGGTGAATTTAATGATTCATCTGGTTCGAGAAATAAAGCTTTGTGGACCTGTATATCTTCGTTGGATGTATCCTTTTGAAAGGTATATGAAAATATTAAATTGGTATGTTAAAAATCCATATCGGCCTGAAGCCTCCATTATTGAAAAGTATATTTCTGAGGAGGTAGAAGAGTTTTGTACGAGCTACTTGGCAGCGGCGCAACACATAGGTTTGCCTCCATATCTCCATGAACGAGTTAATAATGAGGGAAAGGGGATTCGTGGCTTGAAAGTCAAATCATTGTCAGCTGAATAGATGAAGAAGTTAGAATCATACATCTTGAATAACATAGCTGATGCTCAGCCATATATCACATTTCATATTAATGAGTTGAAACAATGTCATCCAAAGAAGAAAGAAATGTGGATTTTGAATGAGCACAACAAAACTTTTTTGTCATGGATTAAAAAGACTTTGCTTGGTAGATCAGATGTATCAGAGAAATTAAAATGGATAGTGGGTGGTCCATGTTTAAATGTGATAACATGGTCCGATTATGACATTAATGGCTATACATTTCATACGAAAGCTCAGGACAACAGAAGTGCAGTTTAGAATAGTTGTGTATTGGTGTTTGCAGAAGCAATGCATTTTTCGAGTGCTAAGGACAAAAACCCAATTTCTGAATCAAGTGCATATTATGGAGTGATTGAAGACATATGGGAGGTTGATTAATTTAAAATTAAAGTTACTGTTTTTAACTGTAAATGGTTTATCGGTAACAACAGTGTCATACACGATGAATTTGGAATGACACTTGTTAATCTAAATAGATTGGAAGACACAGCTGATTCTTTTATAATGGCAACACATACAAAACAAATTCTCTATGTAGTAGATCAATCAGATATGTAGTGGGATTCTGTTTTACAAGGGAAAAACAATATGTTGGTGAGGATGAAGTTGATGAAGATGCTAATTTATGTGAGATCCCTACTTCCATGGAAAGATTAATAGAACATAATGATGAGAATGTTGAAGACATGGTTTGTTCCATAAGGAATGATCATGACGAAGGAATTTGGTAAAACAATCCATTTGTACATTCCTAAAATTACAGGTAACATATGTTTATTTCTTGTTTACATTTATTTTTTTATAAATGTTAGATGTTGTAAGTTTTTTATTTATTAAAACACATTTTAAAACAAAATAAGTATAAATTATTGTTTGTTTTAAGTTTGTTTAGTTTACTTTATCATGTTTACCATTACATGAATTATATATCTATTATTTTTGTTCAGTGGCAATTACTTTACCATGTTTACCAGGTTTACCATGTTTACCATGTTTACCATCTTGACCATCTTTACCATATTTTCCATCTTTACCATTGTTTAACATGCTTACCATATTACCAATGCTTACTATTACGTAACTTAGTACACTTTTCTATTTTCTGATTATAGTAGTATTAAAATATTTGAATTTTTATATTTTTGAACTAGCGTTTGTTTTTTTGATTTGAAGGATAATGACAGATCATTCAGTTGATAAACCATATGATTCTGGAGATGATAATATTGGTCATACCTCTGGGGAGGAACATTTACATGCTCCTATTAGAACAAAGAGTTCAAAGGTTGGTAAACGTGGGTGCACACGTTTACCAAAATTATCAGTTGCCCATATGTAGGATCAGAGGATAGTCGTTGAGTTTGATGATGATGATATTCCTAGAGGTCCAAATGCAAAAGATTTTAAGAGTTTTGTAGAAACTCAGGCTAAGATAAAAGTAAGAATTCTGTATGATGACTGGAGAAGTGTGGTTAAGAGATAATCTCTCAGTTATGGGGGATGATTTTGGTAAGATCTTTTGCTATTGTTTGAATATTCTTTAAATGTTTCTAGTATATATAATATGTTTAACCTCTTCTTTATCAGATGACATTTGATATTCCTAACACTGGAGGAATGAGGAAGAAATGTTTATCGTTGGCTTCTAAGATATGGAGGGATTTCAAATCAACCCTCTCATCTAATTTCATTTATGGTCATAGGAGTTATGACAATCCATGTCGTATATGCCCCTTTATAGATGAAGACACATGGAGACAGTTTTTTGAAAGTAGAAGAAAAGAGTCATTTTTTGTAAGGGCAGTGTAAAATTTTATAAGATTTCTTATATAAATGATCTTATTAACGTTTTGTTAATGATTTCTTATTCTTAATTTACAGCAAACAAGTAAAGATCATCAGGAGATCCAATCTAAAAATGGATACCCTCATAGTTTATCTCGGGGAGGATAAGCATTATTGGAAGAACAAATGATGGTGGAAAAATTTCAACAACTAAGAGCTGAGTCTTCAAGCTCTGGAGAGGTGGCCCCTCCATCCCCTCCATCTAGACATGAAAAATGGAAGAGAGCTCGGAAGGGCAAAAAAGGGCAATATCTTTCGGATGAATCGAGAATCGTAGCTGAGAGGATTGTAAGATATATATTTTATTTATTTAAGTTAACCATTTTCTTCATATAATTTCAATCATTATAGAAATGTTCAATTAATTAATACAGGACTCTCTTGAGGAGCAGAGTTCACAGGGGACATTTACAGCTACTGGGAGGGAAGATATTTATCTATAGCATTGGGAAGGCCCAAACATCCTGGTCGTGTAAGAGGATATCTGGTAGGTGTATCGGTAAGAAAAGTGTTTCCACGTTCTTCAACTTCAAACATTGAGGGGGTTTATAGGAAAAAAATTGATTCCTTGGAGTCTGAAATTCATAATATCAATGCGACGATGGAGGAAAAGATTAGAGCGTCGGTGCAGTCTATGTTTGCAGACATGCAAAGACAATTTCAGACTACAGCTCGCACTCCTCCACCTCCCCCTGCAGACCCCATTATTTATCCTCCACCTCTGCCAGTAGCTCCCACTCCCCCACCTCAACCTGCTGACCCCATTTTTATCCCGCTCCTCCGCCGCAACTTCCTACTTATTTCGAGTTGTATGTTGATTATTCTCAACATCATATAGTAGAATATGGGTTGGTATATTGTATAGGAGATACAGTTCATCATCAACAATTAGAGGTAGAGAATCAGAGGGTCACTGTACAGGATATTATAGATAGATCAGCTCGGGTACCATTACCTACAGATGAGGTGGCGACAGTTGGACATAGTATCAGCCATTTTTTAATTTGGCCATCCAGACTTCTTCGACTCATTACCATAGAGGTATGAATGTTATATCTTTTATTTTATTTTTGTATTAAAGTTGTTTTATCATTTGAAAACTAATATATTTTTAGATTTATTTTTACAGGAATACTTCAAAGGTAAAGAAATACTGTATAGACAAAAACAAAGACAAATCGCTATGACATCAGATACAGAATCCAGTAGTCTTGACAGATTGTCAAGATATTCATATTTGTTAGTGGATCATTATGAGTTT
This sequence comes from Viscum album, assembly GCA_963277665.1. Taxonomy (NCBI): domain Eukaryota; kingdom Viridiplantae; phylum Streptophyta; class Magnoliopsida; order Santalales; family Viscaceae; genus Viscum; species Viscum album. The sequence goes on along the minus strand of OY728148.1, from coordinate 889,693,657 downwards.
CCAATGAAAGCTCATGTTTGTGGACGTGAAATAAATGTGGGGATTATGAAAACTGATATCATGGAGCTTGTTACTGGAGATAAGTTGGGCATCAATGTAACGCCCCGACCCTAATTACCTAGAGTCGGTGCATTATTACATAACATTGGCATGATCATGAGAAAGATCAAGTCTCTAAAGACCGATTAGTTTAGTAGCCTTGGAATAACTAGATACATCCATAAATTTTTACATTACATCATAAAAAAACATCTTGTCTTCATATCCCCTCATACTATCCCTGCAGGTCATTCATAAATTACTTCTTCATAATCCTGGGAAAAATAAAACATTGAAAGTGGTGAGCTCAGATGCTCAGTAAGGATAACATTATAGCAGAAGCTTTCATAAATAAGCATAAACACTTAAGGCAATTTATAACTAAAACAAAAGCCTTTTAAATTTGAACTTCAGCATAAAATGGCGAAGGTAAAATGAAATAATGCCATTTACTTACTCACATGGATATTCTACTAGTCGAATGATCACATGCAATATCAATAACCACTTTCATAATGATGGAATGCATAATTCCAGACTATCATAACCACATAGCCAAGGCCTCGTGCCAAGACTACAAATAAGATTTTTCCAAGGCCCTGTGCCAAGACACTAGTTTGTCTCATGAGACCTACCGATGCATCGAGGAGCTATAGCGGGCTCCACCCGTCACTTATTAAGTCCAATGCATTCCTCATATGAATAGGTTTAAACATAAAATAAACATTCGTATTAAAACTAGCACACGAAATGTCAATACTTTAACCACAAACCATGAATGGTATAAAAATAGAACATCCACAGTCAAACATAACTCATTTGATACAATATGGAAGATTTTATTGTATCACATTAACCTCAATCATGAATAATGAAGGATGTTGACATAGATGAAAATAATCATCAAAACTATTTGAGGGAAATATCCCCCTTTTCTTGAAATCATTTAAAAGTCACACTATTTGTCAAGAAGCCATTTAAAAATAGATTTTTTTGAATCAAAGTGTCCCATACCACTTTGAAACTTTTAAAAGGAGTTTTAATTTTAAAACTTTAATGTCCATATAAATAAATCCTTAAAACCATTTTTAAAACATGGACATTAATGAGCAAGATATAGAAGAATAAGTCTTTAAAACATTTTAAAATGGTATTTTGGTTAGAGATTCTAACCAAAAGAGAGACACTTGAATACAAATATTTGAGGTAATAAAAAATTTGTAATATCATGAGAATAAAGGGATTCATGATATACTATGTCAAAGTACATTATATACACCACATAAAAGTGATTTTTTGTATATCAACAAAGAAGTCTCAGTTGAATGTAAATTGAGATGAAATCTCTCATAAAGGTCGTATCCTTAGGTTAAGGATAAATCAACGACCTAATTATGTGTGAAAAAATATAAATACACTAAATATGATTGAATATTCAGTGTAAAACAATCAAAGGATATTTACACATATTCTTGTAGAAACAACACCAACGAATTGGATGTTTAACTCAACAAATGGTGAAAGAGTTAAAATTACTCTCATCAAATTCATATTAATGACTTGAGAATTATCAATGGAGTGATTATGTGTATCAAAAGTATATCCACAGGAAGGGGAGTGGAAATTATGACATAATCAAATGAATATTGATTCCACACATAATCTTGGAGTAATATAATCAATGAAATATGCGTAAAGCCGAATGAGTGGAAATTGAAATCTCAAATTCCCTTATCGATTTGGTAACTTACAAAACAAAAAACCATGAAATAAGGATCATACCATGACTATTTAAATACCCATAAATTAAAGTATATTACACAATGAATACAATCATGGGGAGTACACATACACCACATGTAATAATTAAGTGGTGAACAATGGAATTCTCACGAAATTAAGAGCGAGATAAGAAACTCCTTACCACGTTAATCAACTGAGTCGTATGGCCAAAAGTTTATAACCACCAAATGATTTACAGAATAACATGAATATAAAGATAATCATGATAATATATATCAAATGGCAGTACACAATACACCACTTTCAATAATTTAGTGGCGAACAATGGAAATCTCACGGAATTGAAAGTGAGATAAGAAAATCCCTTACTTTGTACTTTTTCCTTGGTCGATGGAAGATTTACCTCCTGTATAATGGTGAAATAATTGTTATTGAATAATACAAGAATCATTTACTTTAATATGATATCATATATGATCTTTTAACATTGATTTGTTAATAATATCTTAGAATTATCGTCATTTCGGGTGTTAACGGGTTCATTTTACTTTATATTCTTTGTTATGTGATCCATATTCGTTATTAATGGGATGTATATTATTCATATCCAGAATGATATCAAGTCCTTAGATAATATTTTTAAATCATAAAATTATAATTATACTTGAATGGATATGATGGACAATGAATCTCATCGCGTTCGTGGAGACGGTAGTCCGTACATACGCACGAGCGACAATATCATTATTTTGATATTAAAATGATATATAATTGGATTTTATATCATATATACAGAATCATTATCATGTTATATTTATTATTTACATGAGTTACACATCATTATTATACCCATCCAAATAATAATATATTGAATAACAATTACACCACGACGTGGAGACGGTAAGCCGTACGTACGCACGTATGGTGACATGTTATTCAAAGGATAGATAGAATACTGAATATGGTTGTACCATATTTATAATAAAATCAAAGTATATATATGATACTGGAGTTATTATTTTATAATGGTAATAACAAAGAAAGAGGAAGTGGAAGAAGAAAGGAACTTAAAAAGGGGTGGTGAAAACATTACCTCTTCTTCAGGTTCTTCCTTTTGATTTGATCAAAAGGGCTCCTTAGGTTGGCTTTCTAATCAAACTAAGGCCTCTAGGTTGTAGTGAGGGGAGTTGGGAGAGTATTTGGGCAGATTTTGGCCGAACCAAAAGGCTTTGAGGGTGTGAAGAAATGAGAAGGAGGAGTGCCCTTTTATAAGAGGGGTGAGGGGCACCTTTGGAAAAGCTAGAAATATTAATTTATAATAAATTCATATTCGGTTTCCAATGGCTCCAAAGTTGACTATTCAAAGTTTAAGGTGGTGATGGGTCAAAAACAACTCATCCAATAGAATTTATACAGGTTTGGGTACTTATATTAACCTTATCTTTAAGTATTAACTCTAAGTTAATTAGTTTCACTTTTACAATGTCTCTTTGTATTTTTATATAATATGGTTAATAAACTTACTATATACATACAAGAGACCCCCAAGTGGTCCATTAATGATGAAACTATCATGATATAAGTCTCTTGGCCGAACCTTATATTTTTAGGAATTTAATATCAATTAATAATATAATATTTGTTTTAAGAACTCTTTTATGTCAATTTAGACACTATTCAATAGTTGATTTTTGTGAAACTCATAACAGATTGATTAATTCGAAAAAAGTAAATTACATCAATCCTAATATATCATATTATCCTAGAAAATTATTTTAATTCATTAAAAGCTTCATATTATATTTATTTGGGTATTTATAATATCAATTATTTTAATTTTTCACTATTATAGTAATTATTGCATCATCATTGTGTCATAAATAAAATAAATTATTTAATGTCTAAAAATTATAAATAAAATATCATTATGTAGTAAATATTTTTATCTTTATAATTAATATTTATAATCTAAAATCCAACATATATAACCCTATGTAACAATTGTTTTTCTAAAAGATATATGCTTGTGTCATTTTTGTATTCATTTTAACTTAATTAAAATAAAGTGTCATTATCACTTACAAGTGGGTCCATGGAGTCCTAAAATCGACCCAAAGATGCCCATGGTCGACCATGTATCAACCAATAGGGTTAAGACACGTTTTAGGGTAATTTAGTATTATTATAATATTATTTTTTAACCCTTATTTACCGGATTTACCCTTAACCATGGTAAATAAAATATTTACCGCAGTAATTATTCAAAATGTATAAAAATAAAAGTTAACTATTTACACAATTTGGACATCCTGATTCCAAATATGTAATCCATTTTTCTAAATTCAAAACACATAAGTGGCAGAAATTAATTTAAAATTAATTCCCGCTGTCAAAACAAAAAGCGTGTTTTTAAGAGATAATAACTATCAAAAGATTGACACTTGTTTATGTTCGGTTTAATTGTAAAATTATGTCCAATGACCAACATTATATTAAATGGTAAAAATATATTCTAAATATACTTTAAAACCACTCAAATTCACAATTTATCACTATTAATTATTTTGATTAAAAAAGTTGTTTTTAATTAAAATTTAGTAATTTTCACTATTCATCAAAATATGAAAGTTATCCGAAAAGTACCAAAATTTCACCTTAGGCTAAATTCGATATTCCGAATCCAAAAATGAAGTCCATTTTAAAATATAAAATATATATAATTTCAAAAGGTAGGTATTACTATTCATAACGGCTAGTTTGATTGGTTACGGTGTGTTAGAACTCGGTGTTGCGTACAACACACGCTAGCGTACCGTGGAAGCTTGGGATGTTTCATTTTAAATTTTTGATGTCCCCATTTAGTCAAAAAATTTAAAATATAGTATCTAAAAAGGGTTCACTATTAAAATTTGGTAAAAGTGCAATACTGAAAATGAATTTTTTCTTACATTATGTCTAAGAAACTCATAATATGGATTCTAAAATTATAAGGATTATATAAAGTTTAAAATTTAGTTAACACTATTCATAACCTCTTTTGAACAGCTTGTTTGGTAAGTCATGGTGCGATTGAACTTGGTGTTGCGTGTAGTGAAAGTTATTGAATTATTTTGAAGAAATAACACACTATAAAATCTTGGGGTGTTACATTCTCCCCTCCTTCAATAAATTGCGTCCTCGCAATTTGAAATTGTTCTTCGAAAATAAAAGGTTGAAAATAGAAAATATCTTTGTGGGAAAACCCACATCGGAAATTGGGTTACTAAAATTTAGTCTTAATATGAGGAAAAGAGAAATGAAAGGATCACCACCAAATTATGATCTCGATTAGGAGAACATTGGTGGTAATTAGAGACATATAATTGGAGGAAAAACATAAATATTTATAGGTAGTGATTGAGGTCATCAATCACAAACAAGTATAAAATTGAGGTCCTTAAACTCATCAATCTATGATGATTTGAAATACCATCGGTCCAAGAAAACATAGGGTATTGGGATAACACATTTTTGACGTTTCAAAATAACTTAGTTGAAATCCCACATCGAAAAATGAATTAATGAGGCCTATATTTAAAATAAAGAGTGGAAAGTATGAAGATTACCGAAAATAACACATACTAGGGTTCCATATAGGAAAATATGGATATGGAAGAGAAATCTAACCATCAATTATCTGATGGAGAGTGGTAGAGAACATGGCTATGAAAAGGCCAACAATCCCAAATCCATAAATTATTGATGATTTAATGTACCATCTAGGACAACATTTTTTTTAAAGTTACATTACATAAGGAATAGGAATTCATTTATGATATTGACTAAGAACATTATGAGATATACTTAAATTTTAAGTAGATTTTCATTCTTTAATAAATTTCCACCACTAACTCAATTTTTTTTAAACGATGAGTATTCAAGAAGAATTGGTCACACTGGAAGAGCTAGAATAAACTTCTATAGAATCACATGATCCATGTAGGATAAACCATATATTTACATTGTCTTTGAAGATTAATCAAAACCAAAATGGTTAGTGAATGATCTAATGATCCCCCAAAAGGATATTCATTGAGACAAATATGCACTAATCTTAATTTCTAAAATTAAACCAACAATACCCCAAAGTTAAATAGATACCATTCAATAACGAATTGTCCTTAAAATCCTTTAATATAATCCAAACTAATATTGAAACCCAAAACATAGAAGAATTTGATTATGTAGTCTCCCATGTTACATTGTATCTCCAAATGACATCAAATACTCTTAAAGTCACATACTTAAAAGTAATTAACATCATCACATATTCTCTATTATAGGTTAATCATTTCCATAAATAACCCAAATCACTATAAATCAACAATAAAAACGTAGATAAAAATCCACCATTACTCTACAAATGAAACCTCATTGTATTCTATTTTCCTTGGGCATATAGTGTTCCTAACAAAACGAACATCTTCTAAAATAACATTTACCACTTAATCACCAAATCATTTTCCTATACCAAGGGTATTCATTAGATAAGACATAAGAAACCAAATCATCTTATTATTGATCAATAAAATCATTTAACAAAAAAAAATAGTCACACTAACCAGGGACTTCACGTAGTCCAGTGGTAGGCGATAAATCCCAATCGCACTTTGGTTGTGGGTTCGATTCCCACAGCTTTTTCCGACACAACGGGTTGTCACACGGTCTACGTGTTGTCCTTTTTCAAAAACTATATTTTATATATTACCAAAATGAGATAAATTCCTCAAAATAACATAATTTAACCACAAATGTTATATCATACTTTTCATTTTCATCCCAAATTATAATAACTTATCATTTTCTCAAACCCCAATGATCATATAAAACCAAATGGTTATTTATACCTATATCCACAAGAGAAGAGACAATTCTTCCTCAAATATCATTCTCACATGGAAAACTGCTGGGTTACAAATACAAGAGAAAATTATTACAAAGTAAACCCATCAACAAGGAGTGCTAATACTTTTTAAATTTTTCTCCAACCATTTATTTCCACATAGCTTCTTCTCTGACCAAGAAAATATCTTATAGAATAGGACATTCACTCGGGTAATGGCTAGGTCCCCTACATTTACGGCAAATGACTGTAAATGGACTCTTGGGACAATTTTTATCTTCTTCCATAGTACTCTTCATTTTTCTTCGGCAATTCTTCACTTTATGTCCTTCCTTCCCGCACGTAAAACATTTCGTTGTCCCATTGAGACACTTTCCTGGGTGTCTCTTTCCACATTTCCTGCATGATGAAAATTGAGGTTTCTTTTCTCCATGGTCTCCATTGCTGGAGATCTTATCATTTATCACCTTTCTCTTCCTTGTTGAGTCTGGGAGTTGGTTAATATATATGTTGTTGATCATATTTTTGGAAAACTGATTTGGCATAAAGATGATATCTTTTACGCCTATCAACATTCCATTTTTTTGCTCATCGCCACCACCGCTCCCACCTTGTACATAATTCTCAAAGTCACTATGACTTCCTTGGAATCCATCCATTGACTAAAACCAGAAAGCATTGTGTGAGTAATAGTAGTCGTAAAATCATTTAGAGATTAAAATGTCACCATATTCTCAATTTGAAACATATTAGGATTAACCAAGGTCATTTACTCTCATCTTATGTATATATTACTTAAATTGGTTTGTAAAGAAAATGTAAATTATCCTAAGCATATCCCCCGGGAGTGTCGTAACCAAGAGTGCAGCAAGGCCCGTTGTCGTGCACCAGTTCCCGTTCGAGTCTAGCTCAAAGCGGTGTTTTCGGGTTTTACCCCTAGGTACATCTGTGCCAGAGCCGCCTCTACCTGCTCGTATCCAGACAGGGATGTATTGCTCGAAAACTCACAAAATCTCTACAATACCAAAATTCTAGGAAGTTCTTTTATACTAATCTTCAAAGTTCATCTTAGGTCTACGTGTTCTAATCATAGTTTATCTAAATCTAGCTACCAAGGTTTGTACTAAACTTCCTCTGATACCAACTGTAATGCCCCGACCCTAATTACCTAGAGTCGGTGCATTATTACATAACATTGGAATGATCATGAGAAAGATCAAGTCTCGAAAGACCGATTAGTTTAGTAGCCTTGGAATAACTAGATACATCCATAAATTTTTACATTACATCATAAAAAAAACATCTTGTCTTCATATCCCCTCATACTATCCCTGCAGGTCATTCATAAATTACTTCTCCATAATCCTGGGAAAAATAAAACATTGAAAGGGGTGAGCTCGGATGCTCAGTAAGGATAACATTATAGCAGAAGCTTTCATAAATAAGCATAAACACTTAAGGCAATTTATAACTAAAACAAAAGCCTTTTAAATTTGAACTTCAGCATAAAATGGCAAAGGTAAAATGAAATAATGCCATTTACTTACTCAAATGGATATTATACTAGTCGAATGATCACATGCAATATCAATAACCACTTTCATAATGATGTAATGCATAATTCCAGACTATCATAACCACATAGCCAAGGCCTCGTGCCAAGACTACAAATAAGATTTTTCCAAGGCCTTGTGCCAAGACACTAGTTTGTCTCATGAGACCTACCGATGCATCGAGGAGCTATAGCGGGCTCCACCCGTCACTTATTAATTCCAATGCATTCCTCATATGAATAGGTTTAAACATAAAATAAAAATTCGTATTAAAACTAGCACACGAAATGTCAATACTTTAACCACAAACCATGAATGGTATAAAAATAGAACATCCACAGTCAAACATAACTCATTTGATACAATATGGAAGATTGTATTGTATCACATTAACCTCAATCATGAATAATGAAGGATTTTGACATAGATGAAAATAATCATCAAAACTATTTGAGGGAAATATCCCCCTTTTCTTGAAATCATTTAAAAGTCACACTATTTGTCAAGAAGCCATTTAAAAATAGATTTTTTTGAATCAAAGTGTCCCATACCACTTTGAAACTTTTAAAAGGAGTTTTAATTTTAAAACTTTAATGTCCATATAAATAAATCCTTAAAACCATTTTTAAAACATGGACATTAATGAGCAAGATATAGAAGAATAAGTCTTTAAAACATTTTAAAATGGTATTTTGGTTAGAGATTCTAACCAAAATAGAGACACTTGAATACAAATATTTGAGGTAATCAAAAATTTGTAATATCATGAGAATAAAGGGATTCATGATATACTATGTCAAAGTACATTATATACACCACATAAAAGTGATTTGGTGTATATCAACAAAGAAGTCTCAGTTGAATGTAAATTGAGATGAAATCTCTCATAAAGGCCGTATCCTTAGGTTAAGGATAAATCAACGACATAATTATGTGTGAAAAAATATAAATACACTAAATATTATTTAATATTCAGTGTAAAACAATCAAAGGATATTCACACATATTCTTTTAGAAACAACACCAACGAATTGGATGTTTAACTCAATAAATGGTGAAAGAGTTAAAATTACTCTCATCAAATTCATATTAATGACTTGAGAATTATCAATGGAGTGATTATGTGTATCAAAAGTATATCCACAGGAAGGGGAGTGTAAATTATGACATAATCAAATGAATAGTGATTCCACACATAATCTTGGAGTAATATAATCAATGAAATATGCGTAAAGCCGAATGAGTGGAAATTGAAATCTCAAATTCCCTTATCGATTTGGTAACTTACGAAACAAACAACCATGAAATAAGGATCATACCATGACTATGTAAATACCCATAAATTAATGTATATTACACAATGAATACAATCATGGGCAGTACACATACACCACATGTAATAATTGAGTGGTGAACAATGGAATTCTCACGAAATTAAGAGCGAGATAAGAAACTCCTTACCACGTTAATCAACAGAGTCGTATGGCCAAAAGTTTATAACCACCAAATGATTTATAGAATAACATGAATATAAAGATAATCATGATAATATATATCAAATGGAAGTACACAATACACCACTTTCAATAATTTAGTGGCGAGCAATGGAAATCTCACGGAATTGAAAGTGAGATAAGAAAATCCCTTACTTTGTACTTTTTCCTTGGTCGATGGTAGATTTACCTCCTGTATAATGGTGAAATAATTGTTATTGAATAATAAAAGAATCATTTACTTTAATATGATATCATATATGATCTTTTAACATTGATTTGTTAATAATGTCTAAGAATTATCGTCATTTCGGGTGTTAACGGGTTCATTTTACTTTATATTCTTTGTTATGTGAGCCATATTTGTTATTAATGGGATGTATATTATTCATATCCAGAATGATATCAAGTCCTTAGATACTATTTTTAAATCATAAAATTATAATTATACTTGAATGGATATGATGGACAATGAATCTCATCGCGTTCGTGGAGACGGTAGTCCGTACATACGCACGAGCGACAATATCATTCTTTTGATATTAAAATGATATATAATTGGATTTTATATCATATATACAGAATCATTATCATGTTATATTTATTATTTTCATGATTTACACATCATTATTATACCCATCCAAATAATAATATATTGAATAACAATTACACCACGACGTGGAGACGGTAAGCCGTACGTACGCACGTATGGTGACATGTTATTCAAAGGATGGATAGAATACTGAATATGGTTGTACCATATTTATAATAACATCAAAGTATATATATGATACTGGAGTTATTATTTTATAATGGTAATAACAAAGAAAGAGGAAGTGGAAGAAGAAAGGAACTTAAAAAGGGGTGGTGAAAACATTACCTCTTCTTCGGGTTCTTCCTTTTGATTTGATCAAAACGGATCCTTAGGTTGGCTTTCTGATCAAACTAAGTCCTCTAGTTTGTAGTGAGGGGAGTTGGGAGAGTATTTGGGCAGAGTTTGGCCGAACCAAAAGGCTTTTAGGGTGTGAAGAAATGAGAAGGAGGAGTGCCCTTTTATAAGAGGGGTGAGGGGCACCTTTGGAAAAGCTAGAAATATTAATTTATAATAAATTCATATTCGGTTTCCAATGGCTCAAAAGTTGACTATTAAAAGGTTAAGGTGGGGATGGGTCCAAAACAACTCATAAAATAGAATTTAGACAGGTTTGGGTACTTATATTAACCTTATCTTTAAGTATTAACTCTAAGTTAATTAGTTTCACTTTTACAATGTCTCTTTGTATTTTTATATAATATGGTTAATAAACTTACTATATACATCCAAGATACCCCCAAGTGGTCCATTAATGATGAAACTATCATGATATAAGTCTCTTGGACTAACCTTAGATTTTTAGGAATTTAATATCAATTAATAATATAATATTTGTTTTAAGAACTCTTTTATGTCAATTTAGACACTATTCAATAGTTGATTTTTGTGAAACTCATAACAGATTGATTAATTAGAACAAATTCAATTAAATCAATAATAATATATCATATTATCCTATAAAATTATTTTAATTCATTAAAAGCTTCATATTATATTTATTTGGGTATTTATAATATCAATTATTTTAATTTTTCACTATTATTGTAATTATTTCATCATCATTGTGTCATAAATAAAATAAATTATTTAATGTCTAAAAATTATAAATAAAATATCATTATGTAGTAAATCTTTTTATATTTCTAATGAATATTTATAATCTAAAATCCAACATATATAACCCTATGTAACAATTGTTTTTCTAAAAGATATATGCTTGTGTCATTTTTGTATTCATTTTAACTTAATTAAAATAAAGTGTCATTATCACTTACAAGTGGATCCATGGGATCCCAAAATCTACCCAAAGATGCCCATGGTCGACCATGTATCAACCAATATGGTTAAGACACGTTTTAGGGTAATTTAGTATTATTATAATATTATTTTTTAACCCTTATTTACCGGATTTACCCTTAACCATGGTAAATAAAATATTTACCGCAGTAATTATTCAAAATGTATAAAAATAAAAGTTACCTATTTACACAATTTGGACATCCTGATTACAAATATGGAATCCATTTTTCTAAATTCAAAACACATAAGTGGCAGAAATTAATTTAAAATTAATTCCCGCTGTCAAAACAAAAAGCGTGTTTTTAAGAGATAATAACTATCAAAAGATTGACACTTGTTTATGTTCGGTTTAATTGTAAAATTATGTCCAATGACCAAAATTATATTAAATGGTAAAAATATATTCTAAATATACTTTAAAACCACTCAAATTCACAATTTATCACTATTAATTATTTTGATTAAAAAAGTTGTTTTTAATTAAAATTTAGTAATTTTCACTATTCATCAAAATATGAAAGTTATCCGAAAAGTACCAAAATTTCACCTTAGGATAAATTCGATATTCCGAATACAAAAATGAAGTCCATTTTAAAATATAAAATATATATAATTTCAAAAGGTAGGTATTACTATTCATAACGGCTAGTTTGATTGGTTACGGTGTGTTAGAACTCGGTGTTGCGTACAACACACGCTAGCGTACCGTGGAAGCTTGGGATGTTTCATTTTAAATTTTTGATGTCCCCATTTAGTCAAAAAATTTAAAATATAGTATCTAAAAAGGGTTCACTATTAAAATTTGGTAAAAGTGCAATACTGAAAATGAATTTGTTCTTACATTATGTCTAAGAAACTCATAATATGGATTCTAAAATTATAAGGATTATATAAAGTTTAAAATTTAGTTAACACTATTCATAACCTCTTTTGAACAGCTTGTTTGGTAATTCATGGTGCGATTGAACTTGGTGTTGCGTGTAGTGAAAGTTATTGAATTATTTTGAAGAAATAACACACTATAAAATCTTGGGGTGTTACAATCAATGTGGTGAAATTTTTTTCCATGTAAGTCTTAACACCTTTTCCCTGCGTTATATTTATTAAAAATGTATACTTATGTCTGTTTTGTATTAGGTATCTTTATAAAATTTGTGAGAGGAATGAGCTGACAGATGTATATGGATTCATGGACCCACAATTGATTTCCCCTGAAGCATGTGCATTGGATGAGGAACAAAGAATGCTTTATATTGTTGAAAGATTTGAAAAGAATATAGTCACACAATGTTGGATGATGCCTTTTTTTGAGAGGTATGAAACACATCTCTCTCAAAGAGTTAATTATCTTTTAACATAAAAAACCACTAACGTTAAATTTCCTTTTATCAGTGATCATTGGATGTTAGGGGTTTTTTTCCCAAGGGAGAAATCACTTTATTGGATATGCTCTGTCCATGATGATGTGCGGGAAAGTTTTAAGAATATATTGGAAGAGTATGTTTCAATTTCTCAATAGTTTTATATATTATAATGAATTTTAAATTTACCCCATTAGTATTATTTTCAAACAAGGCATGGGTCTAATTTCGAAAAAATGCAAAGAAAAGGAATGCAAAGATCAAATATGTAAATGTGAAAGAAAATATCCATTTATAATTTGTACTTTTTGATTTATTACATTAAAATAATATATTGAATTTACACTCATTCAAACAGAATTTTCATGAACAACAAGGCGTCATCGAATGAGGATATTATATGTTAAGATTTATGTATGAAATAATAACAACTGGGACAGTTGTGAATTTTGACCTTGTAAGATTTCCTCTTAAACTTTTCCATAATATTTCAATTTGATTTACTCATTATACATGTTAACTACTATCCTTTTCATTTGTAGATTTTTTATGACCCTAAACCCTATAATCCTGAAGACATCAAACAACTACAAGTGGAGTGGTCAAATTATTTTACAGGTTTGATTAAATTTTAGTTGTTTGTAATGTAAAATGTAATTTTGAATATTGTCGTTGTAATTGTGTATTTGGTAGTCGTTTAGGTTGGATTTAGTTTTTTTTGAAGTTGACAGTGTAAGTTTTGAATGTTATATATGTGAATGTTTAATTTTTCTCTACTTCTTGTTTTGGTCTACTTATGATGGTTTTTCTGGTATGGATTCTGGTCTGGGGGGGAGGGGTTTCAAGGGTGTGGGGGGTGTTCAGTGGGGTTGGGGGTGTCCAGGGGTCTGGGAGGGATGTCTGGTGGGGTGGGGGGTTGTTGAGGGGTGTTTGGGGCTGTCCAGGGGGTTGGGGGTAGTCCAGGGGTGTGGTGGGGGCTCCATTGGGGTGGGGGAGGGTTGTCCAGGGTGTGTGGGGGTATACATGAGGGTGGGGGGTTGTCCCGGGGTGTTTGGAGCTGTCCAGGGGGTCGGGGCAGTCTAGGGGTGTGGTGGGGGCTGTCAAGTCGGGTGAGGGGGTGCTGTTTAGGAGGGTGGGGGTTGTAGAGGGGTGTTTGGGGCTGTCCAGGGGGTCGGGGGCAATCCAGGGGTGTGGTGGGGGCTCCAATGGGGCGGGGGCTGTCAAGTGGGGTGAGGGGGTGAGGGGGTTCTGTTCAGGAGGGGGGCAGTCTAGGGGTGTGGTGGGGGTCTCCAATGGGGTGGGGGAGGAATGTCCAGGGTATGGGGGGTATACATGAGGGTGGGGTGGGGGGTGTTGTCCTGGGGTGTTTGGAGCTGGCCAGGGGGTCAGGGGGTAGTCCAGGGGTGTGATGGGGGCTGTCAAGTGTGGTGAGGGGGTGAGGGGGTGCTGTTCAGGAGGGTGGGGGTGTGTCGAGGGGTGTTTCGGGCTATCCAGGGGGTCGGGGGCAGTCCAGGGGTGTGGTGGGGGTTGTCAAGTGGGGTGAGGGGGTGAGGGGGTGCTGTTCAGAAGGGTGGGGTTTTCGAGGGGTGTTTGGGGCTGCCCAGGGGGTCGGGGGGCAGTCTAGGGGTGTGGTGGGAGCTCCAATGGGGTGGGGGAGGGCTGTACAGGGGGTATACATGAGGGTGGGGGCTATCAAGTGGGTAAGTTTTATCTTTTATCAATGTAAATGCTTAAATTTTCTTTATTTAATTTTTTTATCTTCTGTTTTTGTGGTACGAATTATTGATTTGGTTTTTGGTTGATTTTGGGGGAGAATAGAGGATTGTAGTGGATTTTTTTTTTAAAAAAAATTTCTTTCATGTCGGTTATTTTATAACCGACGTGATAAAGAAATCGAGAAGCATTTATCACGTCAGTTTTTTTCATAACCGACGTGATAAACATCTGTGGCATGGTTTATCACGTCGGTTATGTAATAAGCGACGTGATAAATGACCTGGGAAATGCTTTATCACATCGTTTAATCAATAACCGACGTGATAAACGACCTGGGAAATGGTTTATCACGTCGGTTATTTAATAACCAACGTGATAAACCATTTCCCAGGCCTTTTATCAACTCGGTTATTGATTAACCGACGTGATAAACCCCTCCCGGGACTGGTTTATCACGTCGTTTATTTAATAACTGACGTGATAAACCATTTACTAGGCTTTTTATCACGTCGGTTATTGATTAACCGACGTGATAAACCCCTCCCAGGACTGGTTTAGCATATCGGTTATTCAATAACCGACGTGATAAAGTCACACATACGTGTTTATGACGTCGGTTATTGTATAACCGACGTGATAAACCCCCCCCCCCGGGTTTATCACGGCAGTTATATAATAACCGATGTTATAAACCCCTCCCCCCGGGTTTTTTCATGTCAGTTATTAATTAACCGACGTGATAAACACCGCGATGTTATGTATGTTATGTAGGTTTTTAAATAACCAACATAAAAAAAATTATTTATAACATCTTCTGTATTAACGTCGGCTAAAACCCGACGTAAAAAATGAAAAATAACCGACGTAAATAACGTTTTCTGCACTAGTGGTGTATGTTTCTTATTGGGATTATCAGAACCTAACTGTGAGGCAGGAGATGCTTCATCCATTAGAGCTCCCTCCAAAAGTCCTCGAAGTGAAGTCGGTACGTAGTCAGGAACCCCCAGGAGATTTTAAGGAGTCTAGTTAAGGTTGTGCCTCTATCGTTGCAGTGAGACAATTTTAGCAGGTCTATTGTGGTTTCTCTGTCGTTATAAATTTCCTCTTGTCGCAAAGAGCACGATGGATTTATCCCTCATGAAATATTAGTAATTATGCCTTTTTGGATGTGAGGTGTTGATTAGTGGACTTGTGTGGACCACCCATGTGGATTAGTTGTGACTTTAGTTTGTGTCTATCCCAAAGTGATGAGTCATGAGAAATTGTTTGTCGTAGTTTCATTGATCCAATCCTTGGGACCTCCCTCCCCTCCCATGGGGTTAGGGTTTTTTTAGTTTGTGCAGAGTTTTCATTTAATCTCTTATCCCTTTGGGATGGAAGTGATTGGTTTGAATGTTCATGTTGTGCTTCTTTTAGCTTGAGTAACGCCGGGTGCAAGTCTAATTTGGGTTTCCATTTGGTCTCTTTTTGGTTGGTCCTTTATGGTGGGGAGACCCACCGCCTCTTTTGGTTTTCTCATAAGTTGTTATCGAATTCTAGTTGAGTTCTTATGGTGGGGAGTCCGATCAGACCTCCCCTCCGCTGGTGATCTGTTTTGGGCAATGAGGTTGAGTCCTGTTGATGGTGGATGGAATATTCTTGAGGTAAGAGGTTGGATCGTGTTTTTTTGGAATCCTTAGGTGTTGATCGATCGACTAGATAGTGTCGGGGATTTTCTATAGCATCCCGTCTTTTTATAACATAACTTTTCATTCCATTACACGGAACTGAGGATCTTTAAGGTTTAGTGTCTTGGAAACAAGGAACATAAAACATGAAACAAAAAAAAACATTCTTCTTAAACACTTGAAAGGCTTCTCCTCATGTTCACCCTAGGCTCATTACTTCATCCCATAACCTGGGGACATACATCAAAAGGAAGGGTGAGCAGAAGGCCCAGCAAGGGAAACAAGTGAAACATTTTACATATGAACTTGAGATACATCAATAAAGTCATGAAAAGAACTTTAAGGCATGAAAATGAAATCATGAGGCATATCATAATAAAAATAAAACTTTTTCATAACTTGAAGATGTGGCTACATCATTTAACATAGACAATCATAAACATATCACCAAGGTCCATCCCCAAGGTGTCATTTTAAAATTACCAAGGTTATTCACCAAGGTATCGTGAAAATTGTAATCTCTAGTGGTTACATCATTACCCAATGCATTGAAGCGCTATCAGGGCGCACCCTTAAATTTTCCTTTATTATCATGTGAGACACATATATCATCATCAAACATTTCATAAATAACCCATATAGCATAAAATAAATGGGTTTCATTTCATAATCATAACGTTTTAAAAAACTGCTTTAAAGACATGATCTTTACATCACTTTAAAACCCACAGAAAAGGAAGGTGGGTCTCATGTATGTAAATCCCAGAATTTAAAATAGAACATTTTGGTATATATGTGAATACCCCTTTAGAAGAAAGAGCTTTGAGTATTCACTTAATAAAATAAAATAACTTTAGAAAAAGAGATAGACATTTTGAGACAGAAATTCTGCAGCATAACGGCAATGTTCCGAGGTTTTAGAAGACATTAAAAGAGAGGTAAAATGGGTCAAACATTCATAAATTACCCATAAAATATTATATGGACAGAATAAGAAGGATACATGATCATGGTAATGAAATTTAAAGGACATACCATTTGAAATGAAAAACATGGAAGGAAGAAAAAAATTCGATTTCTCTTATGAAAGTTCGGCAGCCTAACGGCGTTACTTAAACATCAACAAAAATGATTTGAAAAGATCAAATAGGGTCTCTCATCATGTGAACATAAGATTTCAGTATGATAGATATAGAGATAATACCCCAACATAATATAAAGAAACTTGAAAGAATTGACATGAAAGTAGAACTTCAAAACGAGAATGGTGAAGAACCACTTAAAAATTCGCCAGCCTAACGGCGCCACTTAAACTTCAAAAAAATACTGAATTGAAGAGATCAAATGGGGTCTCTCATCATATGAAAATAAGAGTCCAGTATGATATATATAGAGATCATAACCCAACATAACAAAAAGAAACTTGAAATAATTGACATGAAAGTAGAACTTCAAAACGAGAAGGGTGAAGAACTACTTAAAATTTCGGCAGCCTAACGGCGCCACTTAAAACATCAAAATACTGAATTGAAGAGATCAAATGGGGTATCTCATCATATGAACATAAGAGTCAAATATGATATATATAGAGATCATACCCCAATATAACAAAAAGGAACTTGAAATAATTGACATGAAAGTAGAACTTCAAAACGAGAAGGGTGAAGAACCACTTAAAAATTCGGCAGCCTAACGACGCCACTTAAAACTTCAAAATACTGAATTGAAGCGATCAAATGGGGTCTCTCATCATATGATCATAAAAGATCAGTATGATAATTTAGAGATCATACCCCAACATAATAAAAAGGAACATGAAAGACTTGAATGAAAATAGAACTTGAAAACGAGGAAGGTGAAAGAATCCCTTAAAAATTCGGCAGCCTAACGGCGCCACTTAAACATTCTTAAAACGAATTGATGAGAGCAAGGGGGGTCTCTCATCATATGAACATGAAATAGGCAGTAGGATGAATATAAAAGAACATCCTCCAACATAAGAACATGGAGTATAAAAGAATTGACATAAAAGAGATTACTTGAAAAGAAAGAGAGAGGTCGGATCCCTTACCTTAAAATGTAACGCTTAAACCTCAAAGGTTGGGACCTTGAGGGCTTGGGGGCACCTTGGGAGGACTCCTTGGGAGGTAATGAGACCAGAAATTCGTTGGGAATGAGTGGGGAGTCGAATGGATGAGAGGAGGGCTTGGTATTTATAGGGAAAGTGAGGGGACAAGGCATTAATGGCCAAGGGACACCTCACATGTGCTTTTCTCAAACCCATGTGCTCTCCCTTGTCATTTATCATGGAGTTAGGTCACATGGGGCCCCCAAAACAATAATTCATCACCCTTGGCCGGCCAACCCTCAAAAGATCTCATGACATCATCATGATACCGTTATGATGTCATTAAACATACCGAAACCCTAAAACTGTATTTTTACTGTTCACTGAAAATTCAACTTTCTCAGAAAAATCCCAAAATTTCACACTAACCAAATATCAATGCTCTGATTTCAAAAATGAAATCCATTTTATAAAAATAATTTTCTAAATATTTTTAATTTAATTTTTAAATAAAAACATTATTCATCGAAAATTCATTTTTTCAGAAAAAACCCCAAAAATTACCATAACATAATATCGATGCTCTGAGTTCAAAAATAAAGTCATTTTTATAAAAATAAGTTTCTAATTATTTTTAATTAAATTTTTAATTAAAAAACACTATTCACCCGAAAAAACTAATACTTGAATAATAATTAATGAAACCGTTATTTAACTATTTTATTGAATCACATTACTTAATCAAGGTGCCTAGATTATTTTAAAACTTTCTTTAAGTGAGATTACTAATCCATTTGGTCATATTACTAATCCTAATCATAAAATCACTATTCATAATTTACTATTCATCAAAAATCAAGTTGATCTTATTAGACTCTAAATTTAGTACTGAACATAATTGCAGAAGACCATTTTTTGAAAATCATTACACATTTTTAATTATTTAGGGTTTAAATAAACATATTTAAAATATCCTTTTTTCTAAAATTCATCAAAAATATGCATACTATATTTATCCGGTCATTTCAAAATTCATAAACTTCATCATAAAAAGAAATCCCAATTTTTATTTAAAACAAGGATTACACAAGGTAGTTACGGTCTCGTTACATAACCCCTTATAATACCAGCATAGGACCTAAGAGTAAGGTGTGCTAGGGTGATAGAAGCTTGGGGCGGCTCAGTCAACATTGCCCGAGTAGTAATTTCTATCAGTTTGAACTTCTCACGAAGGCGATTCCGTTCCAGCTTCACATGATGAAGTTCGGCTTGGATTTGATCCAGAGCAAAGCCCAGTGGTGCTACCTCCTTCCCAAGCTCTGTTAGATGGGCTTCGATCGGTCCAAGACTACTAGGTGAGGCCATAGAATCTTATTTCTATAATAATTAACCAAGATTACTTATATTTAGAGACAAAAATCAAAACATTTTGTTCACAACGGTCTTATTGACCGATGGTTATATAATAGTCAAAACCCACTGATCTCATTTTAATTATAATCATGTTTATCAAA
Organism: Viscum album; assembly: GCA_963277665.1. Lineage (NCBI taxonomy): Eukaryota > Viridiplantae > Streptophyta > Magnoliopsida > Santalales > Viscaceae > Viscum > Viscum album. The sequence continues at coordinate 889,673,727 of OY728148.1, read as the reverse complement.
TAAAACATTTTTGTTGAGTATAACAATAACACATAAAATTGGGAAACAAAATTTATTTAAAAATTTCGGGTCGTTACAATCTTCCCCCCTTAAGAAATTGTGTCCTCGCAATTTTAAAATTGGGTTTTGAAATTTCATTGAAAGTCCCACATCGGAAAAGGAGTCAGTAAAACTATTACTTTAAAATAAAGAAAGGGAAGTACAAAGGTCACCCGAGTTAACCCACACTAGGGTTCCATGTAGGAAAACATGGACATGGAGGAGAAAACAAAGGGTCAAGTTCTGAGGGAGAGTGATAGAGAACATGATTAGGAGAAAGTTAACCATGAGAAAATCCCAAACTTATGATGTGTGTAAACGGTCTTTGATTACCTAGTAGGAAACGTAAACCAACAATATTTTTGTTTTACGTTTCTTTTCATAATTTTGAGGATATCATTTACTACATAGAACAAAAACATAAGAAAATATACCTACCTTCAAGTAGAGTTTCATCCTTTAACAAGTCCCTACCAACACTAATCTTTTCTCCAAATGATGATAATTCAAAAACACTTGGTCTCATAAAAGCACAAGAATCATCTTCTATAGAATCACATAATCTACAAAAGATTAACTATCTATTTCTTCTATCTTTAAACATTATCCCAAAAACAGAAATGTTAAGGTAAAACAACTCTTCAAAAAGAAAGAATCCCATAGGAATGGAAACTACTTTTAAATCATCAAAGTTCCATGGTACTACCCAAATTTAATCATAGACCATTCCATAAATAACGGTCCTTAAAATTACTCAAAACAAACCAAACTAAGATTGAAACCCAAATACAATAAGGATTTGATAACATAGTCTTCCAAAACAACTTCATTGTTCATCTCCAGACAACATCAACCACTCCTAACATCTTATAAAAAAAAAGTAGCTAACCAAAACATATTTTACCCAAGATAGGTTAGTCATTCCCATAAGTAACCTAAATTACTATAAGTTCACCTTAAATTCATCGATTCTTCAAAATATAAGTCAACCTTACTCCTCAATGAAAATACCGTAGTAATCTATTTACCTCGATCAAATATGGTTCCCAAAATAATGAACGTCTTCCAAAATAATAATCATATTTTAATCCCCTAATCATCCCTGTCATATTAATACGAAAATCGTCGCATTTCCTATCACATTGGTTGTCGGAACATGTTCTTCCATTTCCCACCATTAACTAAGAAGAGAAAGCATAATTAGGGGCTTAAGTACTTAGCTAATAATCATGAAAAGGAACTGAAAGCATATAAGGATAACTTGTATATGAAAGGTATACCCTAACTTGTGATCTCCTAGGTTCCCATCTAGGTTATGAATGATCATATATTCTTATGTGAACCTTTATTTTATTTTATCTTTGTTCCTTTAACAATGGTTCATACCAAGCTTATGAATTTACCAAGGCATATCCCCCGGGAGTGTCGTAACCAAGAGTGTAGCAAGGCCCGTTGTCGTGTACCAGTTCCCGTTCGAGTCTAGCTCAAAGCGGTGTTTTCGGGTTTTACCCCTACGTACATCTGTGCCAGAGCCACCTCTACCTGCTCGTATCCAGACAGGGATGTATTTGCTTGGCAACCCCTTACTCAATACTCACCAAAATACCAGGAAGATTTCCTATATTAAACTTTTCTATAGGGTTCCTCCTAGAGTTTTCATATCTTAATTTCCACAAATAACTAAACCATCCTTTGATACCAACTACAGCATCCTGTCTTTTTATAACATAACTTTTCATTCCATTACACGGAACTGAGGATCTTTAAGGTTTAGTGTCTTGGAAACAAGGAACATAAAACATGAAACAAAAAAAACATTCTTCTTAAACACTTGAAAGGCTTCTCCTCATGTTCACCCTAGGCTCATTACTGAATCCCATAACCTGGGGACATACATCAAAAGGAAGGGTGAGCAGAAGGCCCAGCAAGGGAAACAAGTGAAACATTTTACATATGAACTTGAGATACATCAATAAAGTCATGAAAAGAACTTTAAGGCATGAAAATGAAATCATGAGGCATATCATAATAAAAATAAAACTTTTTCATAACTTGAAGATGTGGCTACATCATTTAACATAGATAATCATGAAAATATCACCAAGGTCCATCCCCAAGGTGTCATTTTAAAATTACCAAGGTTATTCACCAAGGTATCGTGAAAATTGTAATCTCTAGTGGTTACATCATTACCCAATGCATTGGAGCGCTATCAGGGCGCACCCTTAAATTTGCCTTTATTATCATGTGAGCCACATATATCATCATCAAACATTTCATAAATAACCCATATAGCATAAAATAAATGGGTTTCATTTCATAATCATAACATTTTAAAAACTGTTTTAAAGACATGATCTTTACATCACTTTAAAACCCACAGAAAAGGAAGGTGGGTCTCATGTATATAAATCCCAGAATTTAAAATAGAACATTTTGGTATATATGTGAATACCCCTTTAGAAGAAAGAGCTTTGAGTATTCACTTAATAAAATAAAATAACTTTAGAAAAAGAGATAGACATTTTGAGACAGAAATTCTGCAGCATAACGGCAATGTTCCGAGGTTTTAGAAGACATTAAAAGAGAGGTAAAATGGGTCAAACATTAATAAATTACCCATAAAATATTATATGGACAGAATAAGAAGGATACATGATCATGGTAATGAAATTTAAAGGACATACCATTTGAAATGAAAAACATGGAAGGAAGAAAAAAATTAGATTTCTCTTATGAAAGTTCGGCAGCCTAACGGCGTTACTTAAACATCAACAAAAATGATTTGAAAAGATCAAATAGGGTCTCTCATCATGTGAACATAAGAGTTCAGTATGATAGATATAGAGATCATACCCCAACATAATATAAAGAAACTTGAAAGAATTGACATGAAAGTAGAACTTCAAAACGAGAATGGTGAAGAACCACTTAAAAATTCGGCAGCCTAACGGCGCCACTTAAACTTCAACAAAATACTGAATTGAAGAGATCAAATGGGGTATCTCATCATATGAACATAAGAGTCCAGTATGATAGATATAGAGATCATACCCCAACATAACAAAAAGGAACTTGAAAGAATTTACATGAAAGTAGAACTTCAAAACGAGAAGGGTGAAGAACCACTTAAAATTTCGGCAGCCTAACGACGCCACTTAAAACATCAAAATACTGAATTGAAGAGATCAAATGGGGTATCTCATCATATGAACATAAGAGTCCAATATGATATATATAGAGATCATACCCCAATATAACAAAAAGGAAATTGAAATAATTGACATGAAAGTAGAACTTCAAAACGAGAAGGGTGAAGAACCACTTAAAAATTCGGCAGCCTAACGGCGCCACTTAAAACTTCAAAATACTGAATTGAAGCGATCAAATGGGGTCTCTAATCATATGATCATAAAATATCAGTATTATAATTTAGATATCATACCCCAAAATAATAAAAAGGAACATGAAAGACTTGAATGAAAATAGAACTTGAAAACGAGGAAGGTGAAAGAATCCCTTAAAAATTCGGCAGCCTAACGGCGCCACTTAAACATTCTTAAAACGAATTGATGAGAGCAAGGGGGGTCTCTCATCATATGAACATGAAATAGGCAGTAGGATGAATATAAAATAACATCCTCCAACATAAGAACATGGAGTATAAAAGAAATGACATAAAAGAGATTACTTGAAAAGAAAGAGAGAGGTCGGATCCCTTACCTTAAAATGTAACGCTTAAACCTCAAAGGTTGGGACCTTGAGGGCTTGGGGGAACCTTGGGAGGACTCCTTGGGAGATAATGAGACCAGAAATTCGTTGGGAATGAGTGGGGAGTCGAATGGATGAGAGGAGGGTTTGGTATTTATAGGGAAAGTGAGGGGACAAGGCATTGATGGCCAAGGGACACCTCACATGTGCTTTTCTCAAACCCATGTGCTCTCCCTTGTCATTTATCATGGAGTTAGGTCACATGGGGCCCCCAAAACAATAATTCATCACCCTTGGCCGGCCAACCCTCAAAATATCTCATGACATCATCATGACACCGTTATGATGTCATTAAACATAACGAAACCCTAAAACTGTATTTTTACTATTCACTGAAAATTCAACTTTCTCAGAAAAATCCCAAAATTTCACATTAACCAAATATCAATGCTCTGATTTCAAAAAAGAAATCCATTTTATAAAAATAATTTTCTAAATATTTTTAATTTAATTTTTAAATAAAAACACTATTCATCGAAAATTCATTTTTTCAGAAAAAACCCCAAAAATTACCATAACATAATATCGATGCTCTGAGTTCAAAAATAAAGTCATTTTTATAAAAATAAGTTTCTAATTATTTTTAATTAAATTTTTAATTAAAAAACACTATTCACCCGAAAAAACTAATACTTGAATAATAATTAATGAAACCGTTATTTAACTATTTTATTGAATCACATTACTTAATCAAGGTGCCTAGATTATTTTAAAACTTTCTTTAAGTGAGATTACTAATCCATTTGGTCATATTACTAATCCTAATCATAAAATCACTATTCATAATTTACTATTCATCAAAAATCAAGTTGATCTTATTAGACTCTAAATTTAGTACTGAACATAATTGCAGAAGACCATTTTTTGAGAATCATTACACATTTTTAATTATTTAGGGTTTACATAAACATATTTAAAATATCCTTTTTTCTAAAATTCATCAAAAATATGCATACTATATTTATCCGGTCATTTCAAAATTCATAAACTTCATCATAAGAAGAAATCCCAATTTTTATTTAAAACAAGGATTACACAAGGTAGTTACGGTCTCGTTACATAACCCCTTATAATACCAGCATAGGACCTAAGAGTAAGGTGTGCTAGGGTGATAGAAGCTTGGGGCGGCTCAGTCAACATTGCCCGAGTAGTAATTTCTATCAGTTTGAACTTCTCACGAAGGCGATTCCGTTCCAGCTTCACATGATGAAGTTCGGATTGGATTTGATCCAGAGCAAAGCCCAGTGGTGCTACCTCCTTCCCAAGCTCTGTTAGATGGGCTTCGATCGGTCCACGACTACTAGGTGAGGCCATTGAATCTTATTTCTATAATAATTAACCAAGATTACATATATTTAGAGACAAAAATCAAAACATTTTGTTCACAGCGATCATATTGACCGATGGTTATATAATAGTCAAAACCCACTGATCTCATTTTAATTATAATCATGTTTATCAAATAAAACATTTTTGTTGAGTATAACAATAACACATAAAATTGGGAAACAAAATTTATTTAAAAATTTTGGGTCGTTACATTTTCAGGGGAAGAAAGCGTTATGGTGGGGAGAATTGTCACACCCCAATCCATGTTTTTATTTTATTTTAATTATTTTTCAGCCTTTAGATATTTTTACTGGGGTCCGAGGTGAGTCCCAGATGAAATTTTTGATTTTTGGTTAAAAAGTGAACTTTTTGAGGCGATGTCGTTGGGCGCATGAGCGGAACACATTTTGGAAACCTCGCACGACTCTACTCAGTTAACTACACATCCCACTATCTTTGGAAAAAATTATTTATATTTAAAATTCACATCAATTGTTTTCATTTAAAAATTTTATTGTTGTTAATTATTATTATTATTATTATTATTATTAAAACGAAATGAATATTTTTTATCATTTTTATTTTTATCATCATGATTATTATTATCATTATTATTTTTATCATTATGTTATAAATAATTAGTTTATGATGTTCTTAATGTTGTGGATAATAGTATTATTATTAAATATGTTTTGTCATTAATCTTTATAAATGGTTATTTAAAATTATTACTATTAATTATTATTAAAATGATATGAATGCCTTTATTGTTTTTTTTTGTTTTTTTATCACTATGATGATTATTTATTATTATTATTTTATCTTTCTTATATTTCTTATTTTTCTTTTTTCCTCTTCTTCAGGGTTTCATCGTTTTTTTTCTCCCTCTCATTCCTCCTCAGTCACAACATGCGGTGCACCCTCAGCCTTCAGTGTGACCCAGCCCAGTGCATCCTCCTCCCTTGCTGAAACTCTGGCACACACAACCTCCCTCTTCCGCGATCCGGCCCTAGCCTCCCGCTCACCACCCCGCGATCCTCCTTGCTCCATCCTGCTCGCCCGCTCCGCCGACCTCGCCTGCGCCTGCACTCTCACTATGAGTCCCCGCAGCACCTTCCGACCTCCCCCATCCACCCACGTTCAGCCATCCTATCACCTTTCCCCTTCGGTGCACTCCCCCTATCCTGGACCTTCCTCCCTCTTGGTGCGGCGAACCTCCAGCAGCGCGTCCTCACCCAGCCGCATGTCCACAGCAGCGATCCCCCTTTCTCTGATGGTCCTTGCTCACTTCCCTTGGTCAGCCCACATCCAACCGCATGGACCCTCTCCGTTGGTCCGACACGACACCCCCTGGTGCGGCCTTTTCTATTCGGCGGGATGCCCCCTAGATGCAGCCTCCTCCTCCCTTGCACCAAACTTCGACCAACTCCTCCTGGTCGTTCTGGCATCAACCCCCTCGGCCTCCCTCCCTCTCAAGTCCCTCTCAGTCGGCCTCCCCCTGAACCGTAGCCCCAATAAATCCTGACACCCTCTCCTTCCAGCGCACCTGGCCCTTGGTTGTGACCCCCCATCTTTCTTTCCCCTCCTTCTCCTAGCGCAGTAGCCTGAACGTGGTCCTACTCCTCCGGTCAGCACGCGCCTCCCCGACGTATCCCCCCACTGATGTGTTTACTCCCCATCAGTATAACATTGTACCTCCTAATTTATTCTTGTTTTTATCTTTGTTTTGTTAGGTGTTTTTGATGATTGATAGTTGTTCTTGATATAATTGTTGTTTTATAACCAGCGTGAGGTGTTTCCGAGTTTGCGTTGTCATCACGCCGTGGCTTCGAGGTAGGATTCCCATGCACTAATTTTTTTAAAAATTAGGAATCATTAATTTTATGATTTTCTCACCTTATATGATTAATATGTGCTAATGTTAGGCTCTGGTTCAAATTGATTTTCTGCACAAGCATTGTTATAAGCCTGTTTCATGGGTTTTGCCTTTGTTTTTGTGAAATAGCACACACGGATTGTACGGTCTTATTGTGCTTGAATTTATAATTTTGGGTTCACCTATTTATTCTTGTTATCTCTTTGTCTATGTGTTAATTTTTCATTGTGAAACATTAGGTTGATTCACTTTGTTTGAAGAATGGGTAGTTCTGGCCTTGTGTCATGGAAATGGTATCGTCCAGTTATATTTTTCTACACTGTTTTCTTTAATTAAATGTTTCATTTGTTATGCATCTGATTCTTGAGTTTTAGAACATGTCTTAGAATTTTAAATAAGTTACTGACATGTGAAATGGGTGTTTCATGACTTTGTGAGTGTCTACTGAAATTTTTTTCTAAGAATTTCATGTTTGGTTTTCAGAATGGTTCCCGGTTAGCTTTTAGGTGTCAAAAGTGATATGATATGTGTTGTTTTTTTTTGTTAAAGTGTTGGATGCATGAAAAATTATGTTTTGGGGTCTTTTTTTGGATTTCCAAAGTGTTTTGTATTTTATAATAAATTTTTTTCTTGTGAAATAATGGATTTTGAGGTTCATAATTTGCTGAGTGTTAAATTGAAATTGTTTTATTCAACAATGCATGCCTTGTTTTCTTTATAAAATGCCCGTTTGGCTTTTCAGAGTAAATTGTGATGTAAAATGAATTGTTGGAGTTTATGAATGTATTAGCAGCATGCAGAACAATGTTTTTGGTTCTTTCTATGGTTTTCTAAGTGGTTTGGCTTTTATAAAAGTGTGTGTTGTGTTTTAGCGTGTTTTGGCATTTTATTAAAAATGGTCGGGTCTTGAGTGTGTATCCTAAATATATTAAAAATAGTTTTATCAATGTTTGGGTGTGATAAATTATTTTTTTACACCTTAAATGGAAATGTGAATTATTTTATAAGTATAGATTGTGATTTGATCTCTCAGGTTCACCTATGTCTAATGTTGCTTTTAGCTATTGAACTGTTACCATGGTACTAGCACACCTATTTATATTTCCCTTGTTGTATCTTCCTTGGTACCTTTGTGTGGTGTTTTTCATGAAAAGTGACATTTTGGTTTTCCTAACTCCTATGATAATGTTTTCAAAATAAAATGTGTTTCAAACTCTTTGTTTTGGTCTTTTTTTTAAATGACTAAGGGAAATGGTTTGTACTTTTTTTTCAAGTAAAAATTGTAGAAATTCATATTTTAATATATTGTAGTTCAAACATAGAATTGATGTTTCTTAATTTTAAGGGTAGTGCATTGGGAATAGATATCGGGCTAGCCTACTGAGTTTTAATACTCACACCTATAGTTCTTTTCTGTTTTTAGTGTTTGGGAAAGCTCTAGTTTGGGTGAGCTCACCTTGGGTGGCGTTTGATCGTTGAGTCAGAGAGTGACCCATGGGGTCATACAGAGTTAGTTCAATCATTGTGTTGGATTATTTTTTATCTTCTTTCAGTTTCTTGTTTAGTTGTTTGTTTGGTTTATTTATTTGACACTGCTCTTTTTATTATTTCTGATACTTTATGTATTTGTATTGGGCGAAATCGTTCCCGCAGTCTCTGTTGATGCCCTGGAACTTGTCGCCAGCTCGGGAGGATTGGGAATTCCTCTCAGGCCATGTCATGGGCCGGCTCGGGTGATCGGTTTAGGGTCAACCCGGGTTAGTTCATGTAATTTTATATAAATATTTTTCCGAAATAACTATTCTTTTCAAAGTAAGAGTATTTATCTCAAGAATTACTCGATGATTTTATAAGAGTATCTTCATCTATTTTAAAACTCTTATTGATTCTTATGTATTATTGGGGTTAATATTTTATTATATAATCTACCATATTTAATTGAATTTTTAATTATTAGTTTGACTATGGATGTTATATCTTAAAACCATTCACCAATTCACTCTGAATGGTTAGTATTTATGCTTAATGTTCAGGGAAAATTATTTACATTTCATATATTTGTTTCAATATGAATGTATATATTGTTTATGTTTATCCCCATTCATATGAGGAATCAATTGGACTTAGTAAGTGTTGTGTGGGCCCCTATATAGCCCCTCGATGCATCGGTAGGTCTCATGAGACGAACTATGGTCTTGGCACAAGGCCTTGACAAAATGGATATTTATGATCTTAGTACGAGAACTTGAAGGTATGGTTATGATGTCCCACATTATGCATTCCTTCAATATGAAAATAGTATTGATGGTTCATGTGGTCATTCAACTAGTAGAATACCCATGATTATGTTTTATTATGGAATTATGTATTCAACTCTTATTCATACCATAATGTGTTCAAGTTTATTTTTAAAGGTATGTGTTTTTAGTTATTCACCATGCCTAATGTTTATGTTTATGATATATTACACTGTATTTATTACCCTTACTGAGCATTTTAGCTCACACCTTTCTTATGTTTCATTTTCTTAGGACAAGAAGACATTTATTATGATTGACCTGTAAGGATAAACTTATAGTTTTGGATGTTCCCAGTAAAACATATATGTTGTTTTTAATTTCAAGTTGTAATGTTGAAATTATGTATGTATATTATTTCCAAATCTACTAAATCAATCAGTCTTTCAAGATTCATATTCTTTGTTTATATGCTAATGTAATAAAATAAGGCACCGGCTCCAGGCAACTAGGGTCGGGTCCTTACAAAAAGTGTCCCTTAAATAATTAACTTCATATACTAATGTGATAAGGGTATAATTAAATTCATCCAATATTAATTTAGATAAAAAATGGGGACCATAACACTTAGTTCTAACCTTTATTAAGCCGATTTACCCTTTACCAAGATGATAAATTTTTCACAGTTACTATTTATAATGAATAAAAATAAAAGGGACCTATTTACCAAATTTGGACCTACCAATTCAATATATGGAATCTATGTTTCACAATTAAATTTCTATATGTGTAATAAATAAATTTTAAAATAAATTCACAAAATATGATAAAAATGCTTTTAAAAAATATAGTTTTTTAGTATGTAATTGGATTATTCTTATCCCATGGATAGTAAAAATATTAGATGAATATTAAAACATTTTATTGAATATATAATATCTAAATTTTATTAAAATAAATCACAAATAGTGATTATATGAAATTATTAAGAGATAAATACATTGCATACATAAAAATAATTTTTTAGAAAACATTTATCTTACTTTCAAATGATTTCATTTTTTTATTTCTAATCAATTGATATCCAAATAATTTTATTTTACACATGTATAAACCATAAATGTTTCATAAATTAGTTAATACTATTCATACCCAACAATTTAATAACTAGGTTATAATGATATACAATATTACAGCTCATTTAGACTTGGGGTTGCATGTATCACAAATTATTAGTTTTTTTATTTGAAGAGAATTATTTCATAAAATTTCAGGGTGTTACATTCTACCCCCTTAAAATGAATTTCAACCTCAAAATCCCATAACTAAGGAGTAAAAAAATTATGATATCTATATTTCATCATATTATTAGGTTCCCATGAAGCATCTTCAAATTTTATATTTCTCCAGAGAACATTAACCAGGTGAGTATTATTTTCATGTAACAATTTATCTCTACACTCCAAGATTTATATCATCTATTCATCATAGGAAATATCATTCTATAATGGTAAAAACCTAAGAGTTCATTAAATGTTAAGGATCAGGTATTTACTTCCTCAATAGAGATACATGGGACACATTTTGAACTTAATAGAGCTTCGGTGGAAGTTCCAAGTGATAAGCAACAGTCTCTACTCGATCAGGAATCTCGAACGCGAAAATATATCAAGGGAATAGATTTAACTTATTTCCAAATATCATAAACTTCTTGCATAGATAAATTCATAGAAAAAAATTCTCACAAACTTTAAATTTCAGATCATGACGATGATTTTCAATATAACTTTTTTGTCGACTCTGAAATTCCTTAATGTGTTGTTGAATAGATTAAACTTTCTTTTCCATTTCCTCAGTTAGCTCAGGTACCAATAAATTTATTTCTATAACTTCATCCTAGCATGTTGGAGTCTTAAACTTCTTTTAATAGAGGAATTTATAAAGATCTATCTGAATGATCGAGTGAAATCTATTATTGTAAGAAAACCTGACCAGAGGAAGGTATTGATCCTAACCACCTTTTCAATCCATATAATAATATCCCAACATATTCTCTAGAACTTGAATGGTTATCTCAAATGGACCATCTACTTGAAGATCATAAGCAGTGTTAAAACTCAATTTTATATCTAATTTTTACTAAATACTTCACCAAAACTTCAAGGTAAACCTCATATCCTCTTTAGATACAATATAATGTAGTAATTCATGAAACCTTATTACTTCCTTAATGTATATTCTAGAAATATAATCAAGCGATAATTATACTCTGATGGAAATGAAGTGTGATCAATTCATAAATAGATTTACTATAACCTAAATAGAATTATGGATCTTAGAAGTTTTGGGCAGTCTAATGACAAATTCCAAGGTGAAGTTTTTCCATTTACATTATGGTATAGGTAATGATTGTAACATCCCCTTATAATTATATCTCTTAGGCTTAAATTCTTGAAAAATTAAGTACTAAGATATATACTTAGCAATATATCTCTTCATGATATCCCATCATAAATACTCTTTAAGATCTTTATACATATTTATACATCTAGGATTAATAGAGAATGATGAACTATGAACCTCATCCAATATCCCATTTTTTTAATATGGTATGTAAAGAACACATACATAGTTCATAAACATTATCATTCCATCACAATAAAGGTTAAACTTAAGAAAATTTCTCACCTTCTTTTATAGATCAACATATTATTTTTGTTCCTTGTTAATATTCACTTGTATAAATGGTTCAATATTAATTTAATAAATATAAGTTGTATCCCCTTCCTCCAATATTTCAAGATCCATTCTTTGAAAATAAAAAAATATTTTATTTTTTTATCCTCATCATAAATAGGATAGCATGATCCTTTTTACTTAGAGCATCTTCCACCCTATTCACTTTCCTAGGGTGGTAATGTATTAAGAGGTCATAATATTTAATCAATTCCAACCATCTTCTCTAGCACATATTCAAATAATTCTATGTGAATATATACTTTAAACTTTTATGATCAGTATATATATCACACCTTTCGCTGTAATGATATTACATCCATATGTTTAATGAAAACAATTACCAGAGATAACTCCAAATAATGAGTTGGGTACTTTTTCTCATGAACATTTAATTAGAAAGAGGTATAATTTATCACCATATCCTTCTTCATGAGAACACATACTAGTCCCTTATTTGATACATCACTACAGATTACAAAACCTCTTCTATTATAAGGTAAAGTAAGCACATGTGCACTAACTAACCTTCTCTTAAGTTCCTTAAAATTTTCTTTACATTCAAATGTCCAAAGGAACTTATATCCCTTCCAAGTTAAATTATTGAGTAGATTAGATAATCTTGATAAATTATCCACAAAGTTCCATAATATCCCAAAAAAACCAAAAAAAAACTATGAATCTAAATCACATTGTTTGATTTTGGCCAATGTTCAATAATTTATATCTTTGAAGTATCTACTGATATAACCTCACTTAAGATTATATAACCCAAGAATGAAATTTTCATAGCCAAAATTTATACTTGGTAAATATTTCATAAATCTTCCACTTTCTCAAGGTATTCAACAAAATTCTTAAATGATCTTCATTCTCTTTTTTGATATTTGAATATATAAGAATATCATCTATAAATACTATAAAAAAATGATCAAGGTAATGTATAAAGACTCTATTTATTAAATAAATGAAGATAACGGGGAAATTTTTTAAGAACAAATGGCGTCACTATAAATTCATCATGTACATACCTTGTATAGAATATTGTCATAGGTATAACCTCTTTCTTAACCCTTAATTATTGTTATCCAGAATGAAGGTAAATATTAGAAAAGTATTGAGATCTATACATATAAGGCCCCAGCCTTAAACCTTACTTAATCTTGATTTAATACAAGATTACACATTGAGGATCTTTTCAGGTTTAGAGTTTTAGAGAATTAGATCATAAACTTGCATTACATTCCACATTTAAACAATGTGGTTACATAAAAGATAATATTCATTTTTTCCAATCAACGGAAACATATTTAAAATAAAACATGGATTCTTTCTTGACACTTCCTTGACACTATCATCATATCATGTAACTTTCCCTTGTCCTGTGAAAAACATTTCAAAAACTTGGGATGAGCATAAAAAGCTCAGTAAGGGATATAAAAATATATGGAAAGTAAACATGAGTACATGTACACATAAGAATCAATGAAATCATACTTTACTCATAAAACATAAGCACTTTAACATATCTCATCAAATCATGAATAAATCATAGAAATCATAGGACATAAAAGGTAACTTGAGGCATTCATAACATTATTACATAGGGAGTAACCCTCTTGGTTATGTTTGGAATACCCACCACAGTATATTCCCTAAATCTCTTCGGAGAAACCTTAACGTTTCACTCCTTCGCGTTATCCAATGCATTGGAGAGCTATATCGGGCTCAACCGCCCTTAGTTTATCACAGAATCACCCATATTCATAACAATGACCAAGAACCCTAACATAATAATATCACATAACTTAATCATAAAGGAAAGATAACCTTCCCACATTGCAAAAACAATATAACATTTTAAGATATTGAAATAATGAATTCATTCTAAAAACCATTTTCAAAACCATTTAAAAGATTTAATAAAGAGATTTTTGAATCAAAGTGTCCCATACCACCTTGAAGCTTTTAAAATTTTAAACCATTAATATCCATATAAATAAATTCTTAAAACCATTTTGAAAACATGGATATTAATAAGAACAAATCATTAAAACATTTAAAGCGATATTTTGGTTAAAGGGTTTTTACCAAAATTAGAGACACTTGAATACAATAATTGAGGAATAACATTTAATCAGAACTTTATAATATCATGAGAATAAATGGATTCATGATATAATATTCCAAAGGATAGTATATACACCATATAAGAGTGAATTGGTGTATAACAACAATGAAGTCTCAATAGAAATGTAAAATGCGATGAAATCCCTTATTAAGAAGGTATCCTTAAATTAAGGATAAATCAATCTCAAAATAATGTGTGACAAATATAAATAAACCCAATATAAGTGGATATTAATTTTAAAACAATAAAAGGTCATTCACACATATTCAAAGGATGACATATTCAATAACTACATGTTGAACCCAAAGAAATCGAAATTGGGTTAAGAAGTTCCCTTGACAGCCTAACGGCGTCACATCAAAATGAGTTGATGAGAGATAAAAGGGTATCTCATCACATGGACATAAAATTTAAATCAATAAGGATATAGAATAACATATCTCAACATAATAGTATGTGAATTAAAAGACATAACAAAAGAAGTCTTTTAAAAAGAGGAGGGTGAAAGGTTCCCTTACCGACATGGGTATCTTTCGAAACATACACCCCGTGAAAGAAGGAAAATACAACATTGATGTAAATACTCATAAATGAAATTATATTACTCAATGAGTAAAATAATGGGAAGTACATACACCACTCAAAGGAAATTGTGGAAAATGTAGCATAAATCTCACAGGAATAAAAGTGAGATGATAAATCCCTTACGAAAACTCGGCAGCCTAACGGCGCCACTTAAAACTTACAAAAATAAATTGATGAGATCAAATAGTGTCTCTAATTATATTAAAATAAATTTACAGAAATAGGAATATAAAATAAAATCCCCCAACATAACAAAGATGATCTTAAAATAAGTGACATAAAGGAGAGTACTTAAAAAGAAAGAGAGAGGTTAGATCTCTTACGAAAATTCGGCAGCCTAACGGCGCCACTCAAAACTTCAAAAATGGATTGATGAGAGAGAATAGGGTCTCTCATCATATGAAAATAAAAATTACAGTAAGAGTAATATAAAATAACATCCAAATCACAAGAAATATGAGATTAAAAGGAATTACATAAAAGAGTGTACTTAAAAAGAAAGAGAGGAGTAGGATCTCTTACCTCAAGTCTGACTTGTCTTGTTCGTTTCTTTATATTCCTGAATAATAAACTTTGGTCAATTTATAATTGCCTAAGGACCTCCTTTAAATATTATTATTCAGTTATTATCCCATATTATAATGTTATAATAATTTTTTAATAATGTTAGTTCATAACAGACGTTTTTGCCGATGTTGGGTACATGAGTCAAAAATGAACTTGTTTGAAAAATGATTTTCCATGTAGTTATAAGTAAATAATTTCCAGAATATTATTAATGATGAAAATATCATATATATCCATTACATATTCATTTTATACTATTCCATATCATTTGGAGATAAAAAATGAAAAGCACCGTTCATGGAGACGGTAGGCCGTATGTACGCATGAACACTACTTTCATTTTTTCTTTGTCATATTAATGGAATTAAAAATAAATGATATATATATATATTATAATTATAGTATAATATATATTTTATATAAGTCACATATTTTCATTAATTTCATTCTTTATACATTCCATGTATTGCATGTATGAGTCACATCACTTGAGGGGGAGGTAGTCCACACTTCCTCATATGAAATTATCGCATTTACACAACATGAAAAGAATAAAGGTATGGTTTAAATATAAAATACATAAGCATAGAGTAAACATAAATACCATATATATCATATATAAAATACAGTTACATCATAATAGACACCTTTAAAGGTTCTAAAAGAATATTGAACAATCATTGTTTCGTGAGGCAGAAAATCGCCAACCACAGAAATAATATGTTCTTTAACCATTAGACGAAGGTGTGTGTAAGTGTAGCTCGAATCATTCTTATAAAAACATCCTAGTATATTGAAGATACTATATTTTTTACAAAAGAAATGAATAAAAAGAGTTTATGGGGTTGGAGAAGCAAAATAAAACAAAAGGACACAAGTGAAGACATTACCTTAAAATCGGGTAACTCCCTTTGGTTTGAGCTCAAAGGATTCCATGGGAAGACTTCTGCCCAAAGTGAGGCTTCAAGGAGTTAGATAGGGATGTGGAGAGACAAAATGGGCAGGGGTTGGCCAATCCAAAGGCTTTGGAAGTGTGGGTAAGGAGGTAGAGGTGGGGTCCTTTTATAAGAGGAGAGGAGGGGCACTCTTGGAAAGTAAAGAAATTTTACTTTATTTTAGAATGCGTTTCGAATTTTAATGGTCCCAAATTGATTTTTTTAGAGGATAAGGTGATAATGGTTCGAAATTAACCCATACAATAGGTTTTGTACATGTGTAGGTCTTATATTTTACATTATATTTCCATTTTATTTAAATCGTTAAATAATGAGGTCATTGCTGCATCATCATGATGTCATAAATAATTTAATTTATTTAATGTCTAAAAATTATTAAAAAAAATACTATGATGTAGGAAATATTTTTATCTTTCTAATGAATATTTATAGTCCAAACGATAAATTATGTAGACAAAATTAAAAACATTTTACTTAGGTGATACATTCTTGGTTACATTAATCATTCTTTAAAAATAAAAAGATAAAAAGTCACTTTCTCACAAAAGTGATTCCATGGGGCCCCCAAGTTTGGCACAAGGCATCCCATGGTCGTACATGAGACAACCAGTAGCCTTAGGACACATGTTGTGGTCATTTTATATCATTATGATATTATTTTATTATCTTTAACTACCTGATTACTCATTAATCAAGATAATTAAAGATAATTATCGTCGTTACTATTCATAATGTCCAAAAATAAAAGAGTCTTAATTACATAATTTGTACCTTCTGATTCCAAATATTTAATTCATTTTACCAAATTCCAAATACATAAATTTCAATTATTAATTTAAAAATAATTCCCGTTGTCAAAACAAATAGCGGGTTTTTTAAAAACAATATTTATGAAAAGTTTGGCACTTGTTTATGCCCAATTCCAAAGTGAAATTAATACCAATGACCATAATTGGATTAAATGGTAAAAATATATTCTAATTACACTTTAAAACAAATTAACAAGATAATATAACCATATAATTAAATTATATGAAAAAGCAGTTTTGATGTAAAATGCAGTATTTTTCACTATTCATTGAAAAATGAACATTGTCAGAAAAATACCAAAAATTATCCCAAGGTAAATTTCAATGTCCCAATAATAAATAATATGTTTATTTTGAAAAATAGATCTTATAAAATTGTCAAAAGTTTTATTTAAAAATGGTTTTCCATCAAAAGGTAGTAAAACAATCTTTTAAAAATACTAGTGTATTCAATGCTTAAGATTGGATTCATTTGTATTTTAAGCCTCTAAAATTTATTGGATAAAAGTAAAAACATTTAACAAACATATATAATTGTAATTTAGTTATTTATATTCATTCCTGCCAATACAATGGCTATGTGTTAACTACCATTTAAAATAATATTATTTTATTATTAGAGTGCAACATATGATTTCAAAGGAACTCATTGTTGCATATTGGGTAAGCCATCAAGCATAGCATTCCCTTTAAAGTAATATTAATATTTTATTCACAAATATGGATAAATGTGAAAATGTCATACTCTTTATTTACCTAGGGTGTTACATCCTTCCCCCCCTTTTGGGAATTGTGTCCTCACAATTTTAAAATTGAGCTTGGAAACATCCTTGAACGTCCCACATCAGAACAAGAGTCGGTAAAACAATCACTTTAAAATAAAGAAAGATAAGTACAAAGGTCACCTGAGTTAACCCATACTAGGATTCCGAGTATGAAAATATGGACATGGAGGAGAAAACATAGGGTCATGTTCCGATGGAGAGTGATAGAAAACATGTTTAGGAGAAAGATAACCACAAGAAAATCACAAACTTATGATGGGTTAAACGGTATTCGATTCCCCAGTAGGAAAATTTAATAGAAATTTTTTTTAAGTTGCTTTTTATTGAGGAATTTATTCGTAAGGAAACATAATCACTTATCATGTTGACTTTCAACTTTTATTAGATTCCTTACACAAACTCATATTTTCTCCAAAAGACGAGTATTTAGGAAGACTTGTTCACATTAAGAGTACTATAATAAACTTATAGAGAATCAACTAATCCACAAAAGAGATCTATATACTTCCCATGTCTTTAGAATTTAAACAAAACCAAAACCAAAAAGTTTAGTACAAGATCAGATAATCCAGAAAAGGATAACCCTTTATAAAAAGAAAATCTATGCTTAATCTCCAAAATTTGTCCAACAAAACCCAAAGTTCAACAAGGACCATTCAATAAACAATTTGTCCATAAAATTCTACAAAGTAAAACAAAATAAGATTGAAACCCAAATATTTGAAGGATTTATTCACATAGTCTTCCAAGTTAAATCGTAACATTTATCTCCAAACAACATCAGTTGCTCTTAAAGTCTCGTATTGAAATTTAATCAATCCTAATCACTTATCCTCCATGATAGGTTAATTAATTTCCATAGATAACCCAAAATCAACTTACTCTTAATTAATAAAGTCATCTAACTAAAAAAGAATCAGTCAAACTAACCAGGGACTTCACGTAGTCCAGTGGTAGGCGATAAATACCAGTCACACTTTGGTTGTGGGTTCGATTCCCGCAGCTTTGTCCGACGCAACGGGTTGTCACAGGGTCTGCGTGTTGTCCTTTTTCCAAAACTATATAATTCTCAAAACATTTCCCAAAACGAGATAAAATCTTCAAAAATAAACATAACATATTTTAACCTCAAATTTATCTCATGCCTTTCATTTTCCATCATAACATATAATAACCCATAATTACCTCAAAAGTAAGGATCATATAAACCCCAATGGTTACCTTTATAATTATTACCTGAACTTCCACATCGATTGGTCATATAATACATGATGCATTATAGAACATACCGAGGTTCAAGTGGTTGATCATGACTCCTTGATAGTTGGTTTAGAACAACCATGAGTTTCCTCATTGAATACCCCATTTCATCCAGTCTCTTAATCAGAGAACCACCACAGTTTCCTTCAAACCAATTGTCACTTTGGTGCCTGCTAGATCCAGCCATTTACTAAAACCAAAAAGGTCAGTGTGAGTATATAAACATAACCATCATGTACTAATGAGTAAGATAAACACTAAGATATACTTACTCATTCAATTTATCTAAAAACTATGACACTTTCTAAAATCCTATCCAATATGGTAATGTCACTTATGCTTAAAGAATACCCTAACCTCTAAAGTTATCTAAACCGACCTCTGATACCAACTATAAGGTCCCAGCCTTAAACCTTACTTAATCTTGAGTTAATACAAAATTACACATTGAGGATCTTTTCAGGTTTAGAGTTTTAGAGAATTAGATCATAAACTTGCATTACATTCCACATTTAAACAATGTGGTTACATAAAAGATAGTATTCATTTTTTCCAATAAATGGAAACATATTTAAAATAAAACATGGATTCTTTCTTGATACTTCCTTGACACTATCATCATATCATGTACCTTTCCCTTGACCTATGAAAAAAATTTCAAAAACTTGCTATGAGCATAAAAATCTCAGTAAGGGATATAAAAATATATGGAAAGGAAACATGAGTACATGTACACATAAGAATCAATGAAATCATACTTTACTCATAAAACATAAGCACTTTAACATACCTCATCAAATCATGAATAAATCATAGAAATAATAAGATATAAAAGGTAACTTGAGGAATTCATAACATTCTTACGTAGGGAGTAACCCTCTTGGTTATGTTTGGAATACCCACCATAGTATATTCCCAAAATCACTTTGGAGAAACCTTAACGTTTCACTCCTTCGCATTACCCAATGCATTAAAGAGCTATATCGGGCTCACCCACCCTTAGTTTATCACGGAACCACCCGTCTTCATAACAATGCCCAAGAACCCTAACATAATCATAGCACATAACTTAAGCATAAAGGAAAGATAAAATTCCCACATTTCAAAAACAATATAACATTTTAAGATATTGAAATAATGAATCCATTCTAAAAACCATTTTCAAAACCATTTAAAACATTTAATAAAGATATTTTTGAATAAAAGTGTCCCATACCACCTTGAAGCTTTTAACATTTTAAACCATTAATATCCATATAAATAAATTCTTAAAACCATTTTGAAAACATGGATATTAATAAGAACAAATCATTAAAACATTTAAAGCGATATTTTGGTTAAAGGGTTTTTACCAAAATTAGAGACACTTGAATACAATAATTGAGGAATAACATTTAATCAGAACTTTATAATATCATGAGAATAAATGGATTCATGATATAATATTCCAAAGGACATTATATACACCATATAAGAGTGAATTGGTGCATAACAACAATGAAGTCTCAATAGAAATGTAAAATGCGATGAAATCCCTTATAAAGAAGGTATCCTTAAATTAAGGATAAATCAATCTCAAAATTATGTGTGATAAATATAAATACACCCAATATAAGTGGATATTAAGTGTAAAACAATAAAAGGTCATTCACACATATTCAAAGGATCACATATTCAATAACTACATGTTGAACCCAAAGAAATCGAAATTGGGTTAAGAAGTTCCCTTGACAGCCTAACGGCGTCACATCGAAATGAGTTGATGAGAGATAAAAGGGTATCTCATCACATGGACATATAATTTAAATCAATAAGGATATAGAATAACATATCCCAACATAATAGTATGTGAATTAAAAGACATAACAAAAAAGTATTTTAAAAAGAGGAGGGTGAAAGGTTCCCTTTCCGACATGGGTATCTTTCGAAACATACACCCCGTGAAAGAAGGACAATAAAACATTGATGTAAATACTCATCAATGAAATTATATTACTCAATGAGTAAAATAATGGTAATTACATACACCAATAAAAGGAAATTGTGGAAAATGTAGCATAAATCTCATAGGAATAAAAGTGAGATGATAAATCCCTTACGAAAACTCGGCAGCCTAACGGCACCACTTAAAACTTACAAAAATGGATTGATGAGATCAAATAGGGTCTCTCATCATATTAAAATAAATTTTACAGAAATATTAATATAAAAGAACATCCCCCAACATAACAAAGAGGAGCTTAAAATAAGTGACATAAAGGAGAGTACTTAAAAAGGAAGAGAGAGGTTAGATCTCTTACGAAAATTCGGCTGCCTAACGGCGCCACTCAAAACTTACAAAATGGATTGATGAGAGAGAATAGGGTCTATCATCATATGAACATAAAAAATACAGTAAGAGTAATATAAAATAACATCCCAATCACAAGAAATATGAGCTTAAAAGGAATGACATAAAAGAGTGTACTTAAAAAGAAAGAGAGGAGTAGGATCCCTTACCTCAAGTCCAACTTGTCTTGTTCGTTTTTTTATATTCCTGAATAATAAACTTTGGTCAATTTATAATTGCCTAAGTACCTCCTTTAAATATTATTATTCAGTTCTTATCACATATTATAATTTTATAATAATTTTTTAATAATGTTAGTTCCTAACAGACGTTTTTGTCGATGTTTGGTACATGAGTCAAAAATGAACTTGTTTGAAAAATGATTGTCCATGTAGTTATAAGTAAATAATTTCCAGAATAGTATTAATGATTAAAATATCATATATATCCAGTACATATTCATTTTATACTATTTCATATCATTTGGAGATAAAAAACGAAAAGCACCGTTCATGGAGACGGTAGGTCTTACGTACGCATGAACACTACTTTCATTTTTTCTTTTCCATATTAATGGAATTAAAAATAAATGATATATATATATATATATTATAATTACAGTATAATATATATGTTATATAAGTCACATATGTTCATTAATTTCATTCTTTATACATTCAATGTTTTTCATGTACGAGTCACATCACTTGAGGGGGCGGTAGTCCACACTTCCTCATATGAAATTATCGCATTTACACAACATGAAAAGAATAAAGTTATGGTTTAAATATAAAATACAGAAGCATATAGTAAACATAAATACCATATATATCATATATAAAATACAGTGACATCATAATTTTCACCTTTAAAGGTGTTAAAAGAACATTGAACAATCATCGTTTCGTGAGGCAGAAAATCGCCAACCACAGAAACAGTATGTTCTTTAACCATTAGACGGAGGTGTGTGTAAGTGTAGCTCTAATAATTCTTATAACAACATCCTAGTATATTTAAGATACTTTAGTTGTTACAAAATAAATGAATAAAAAGAGTTTAGGGGGTTGGAGAAGCAAAATAAAACAAAAGGACACAAGTGAAGACATTACCTTAAAATCGGGTAACTTCCTTTGGTTTGAGATCAAAGGCTTCCATGTGAAGACTTCTGCCAAAATTTAGTCTTCAAGGAGTCAGAGAGGGATGTGTAGAGGAAAAATGGGTAGGTTTTGGTCGATCCAAAGGCTTTGGAAGTGTGGGTAAGGAGGTAGAGGTGGGGTCCTTTTATAAGAGGAGAGGAGGGGCACTCTTGGAAAGTGAAGAAATTTTACTTTATTTTAGAATGAGTTTCGAATTTCAATGATCCCACATTGATGTTTTTCGAGGATAAGGTGATAAGGGTTTTAACTCCACCCATACAATAGGTTTTTTACATGTGTAGGGCTTATATTTTACATTATCTTTCCATTTTATTTAAATCGTTAAATAATGAGGTCATCGCTGCATCATCATGATGTCATAAATAATTTAATTTATTTAATGTCTAAAAATTATAAAAAAAATACTATGATGTAGTAAATATTTTTAGATTTCTAATTAATATTTATAGTCTAAAATATAATTTATGTAGACAAAATTAAAAATATTTTACTTAAGTGATACATTCTTTGTTACATTAATCATTCTTTAAAAATAAAAAGATAAAAAGTCACTTTCTCACAAAAGTGATTCATGGGGCCCCCAAGTTTGGAACAAGGCATCCCATGGTCGTCCATGAGACAACCAGTAGCCTTAGGACACATTTTGTGGTCATTTTTTATTATTATGATATTATTTTATTATCTTTAACTACCTGATTACTCATTATTCAAGATAATTAAAGATAATTACCGTCGTTACTATTTATAATGTCCAAAAATAAAAGAGTATTAATTACATAATTTGGACCTTATGATTCCAAATATGTAATTAATTTTACAAAATTCCAAACAAATAAATTGAAATTATTAATTTAAAAATAATTCTCGTTGTCAAAACAAATAGCGGGTTTTTTAGAAACAATATTTATGAAAAGTTTGGCACTTGTTTATGCCCAATTCCAAAGTGAAATTAATCCCAATGACCATCATTGGATTACATTGTAAAAATATATTCTAATTACACTTTAAAACAAATTAACAAGATAATATAACCATATAATTAAATTATATGAAAAAACAATTTTGATGTAAAATGCAGTATTTTTCACTATTCATTGAAAAATGAACATTGTCAGAAAAATACCAAAAATTATCCCAAGGTAAATTTCAATGTACCAATCATAAATAATATGTTTATTTTGAAAAATAGAGCTTATAAAATTGTCAAAAGTTTTATTTAAAAATGGTTTTCCATCAAAAGGTAGTAAAACAATATTTTAAAAATACTAGTGTATTCAATGCTTAAGATTGGATTCATTTTGTATTTTAAGCATCTAAAATTTATTTGATAAAGGTAAAAACATTTAACAAACATATATAATCGTAATTTATTTTTTTATATTCATTCCCACCAATACAAAGGAACTCGTTGTTGCATATTGGGTAAGCCATCGAGCATAGCATTCCCTTTAAAGTAATATTAATATTTTATTCACAAATATGGATAAATGTGAAAATTTCATACTCTTTATTTACCTGGGGTGTTACATCCTTCCCCCCCTTTTGGGAATTGTGTCCTCGCAATTTTAAAATTGACCTTGGAAACATCCTTGAACATCCCACATCGGAACAAGAGTCGGTAAAACAATCACTTTAAAATAAAGAAAGATAAGTACAAAGGTCACCCGAGTTAAACCATACTAGGATTCCGAGTATGAAAATATGGACATGGAGGAGAAAACATAGGGTCATGTTCGGATGGAGAGTGATAGAAAACATGTTTAGTAGAAATATAACCACAAGAAAATCACAAAATTATGATGGGTTAAACGGTATTCAATTCCCCAGTAGGAAAGGTTAATAGACAACATTTTTGTTTTAAGTTACTTTTTATTGAGGAATTTATTCATAAGGAAACATAATCACTTATCATGTTGACTTTCAACTTTTATTAGATTCCTTACACAAACTCATATTTTCTCCAAAAGATGAGTATTTAGGAAGACTTGTTCACATTAAGAGTACTATAATAAACTTCTAGAGAATCACCTAATCCACAAAAGAGATCTATATACTTCCCATTTCTTTAGACTTTAACCAAAACCAAAACAAAAAAGGTTAGTACAAGATCAGATAATCCAGAAAAGGATAACCCTTTATAAAAATAAAATCTATTCTTAATCTCAAAAATTTGTCCAACAAAACCCAAAGCTCAACAAGGACCATTCAATAAACAATTTGTGCATAAAATTATTCAAAGTAAACCAAAATAAGATTGAAACCCAAATATTTGAAGGATTTATTCACATAGTCTTCCAAGTTAAATCGTAACATTTATCTCCAAACAACATCAGTTGCTCTTAAAGTCTCGTATTGAAATGTAATTAATCCTAATCACTTATCCTCCATGATAGGTTAATTAATTTCCATAGATAACCCAAAATCAACTTACTCTTAATTAATTAAATCATCTAACTAAAAAAGAATCAGTCAAACTAACCAGGGACTTCATGTAGTTCAGTGGTAGGCGATAAATACCAGTCGCACTTTGATTGTGGGTTCGATTCCCGCAGCTTTGTCCGACACGATGGGTTGTCACACGGTCTGTGTGTTGTCCTTTTTTCAAAACTATATAATTCTCAAAACATTTCCCAAAACGAGATAAAATCTTCAAAAATAAACATAACATATTTTAACCTCAAGTTTATCTCATGCCTTTCATTTTCCATCATAACATATAATAACCCATAATTACCTCAAAAGTAAGGATCATATAAACCCTAATGGTTTCCTTTATAATTATTACCTGAACTTCCACATCGATTGGTCATATCATACATGATGCTTTATAGAACATACTGAGGTTCAAGTGGTTGATCATGACTCCTTGATAGTTGGTTTAGAACAACCACTACTTTCCTCATTGAATACCCCATTTCATCTAGTCTCTTAATCAGAGAACCACCACAGTTTCCTTCAAAACAATTGTCACTTTGGTTCCTGCTAGATCCAGCCATTTACTAAAACCAAAAAGGTCAGTGTGAGTATATCAACATAACCATCATGTACTAATGAGTAAGATAAACACTAAGATATACTTACTCATTCAATTTATCTAAAAACTATGACACTTTCTAAAATCCTAGCCAATATGGTAATGTCACTTATGCTTAAAGAATACCCTAACCTCTAAAGTTATCTAAACCGACCTCTGATACCAACTATAAGGCCCTAGCCTTAAACCTTACTTAATCTTGATTTAATACAAGATTACACATTGAGGATCTTTTCAGGTTTAGAGTTTTAGAGAATTAGATCATAAACTTGCATTACATTCCACATTTAAACAATGTGGTTACATAAAAGATAGTATTGATTTTTTCCAATCAATGGAAACATATTTAAAATAAAACATGGATTCTTTCTTGACACTTCCTTGACACTATCATCATATCATGTACCTTTCCCTTGACCTGTGAAAAACATTTCAAAAACTTGGGATGAGCATAAAAAGCTCTGTAAGGGATAAAAAAATATATGGAAAGGAAACATGAGTACATGTACACATAAGAATCAATGAAATCATACTTTACTCATAAAACATAAGCACTTTAACATACCTCATCAAATCATGAATAAATCATAGAAATAATAAGACGTAAAAGGTAACTTGAGGCATTCATAACATTCTTACATAGGGAGTAACCCTCTTGGTTATGTTTGGAATACCCACCACAGTATATTCCCTAAATCTCTTCGGAGAAACCTTAACGTTTCACTCCTTCGTGTTACCCAATGCATTGGAGAGCTATATCGGGCTCACCCGCCCTTAGTTTATTATAGAACCACCCGTATTCATAACAATGCCCAAGAACCCTAACATAATAATATCACATAACTTAAGAATAAAGGAAAGATAACATTCCCACATTGCAAAAACAATATAACATTTTAAGATATTGAAATAATAAATCCATTCTAAAAACCATTTTCAAAACCATTTAAAACATTTAATAAAGAGATTTTTGAATCAAAGTGTCCCATACCACCTTGAAGATTTTAACATTTTAAACCATTAATATCCATATAAATAAATTCTTAAAACCATTTTGAAAACATGGATATTAATAAGAACAAATCATTAAAACATTTAAAGAGATATTTTGGTTAAAGGGTTTTTACCAAAATTAGAGACACTTGAATACAATAATTGAGGAATAAAATTTAATCAGAACTTTATAATATCATGAGAATAAATGTATTCATGATATAATATTCAAAAGGACAGTATATACACCATATAAGAGTGAATTGGTGCATAACAACAATGAAGTCTCAATAGAAATGTAAAATGTGATGAAATCCCTTATAAAGAAGGTATCCTTAAATTAAGGATAAATCAATCTCAAAATTATGTGTGAAAAATATAAATACACCCAATATAAGTGGATATTAATTTTAAAACAATAAAAGTTAATTAACACATATTCAAAGGATGACATATTCAATAACTACATGTTGAACCCAAAGAAATCGAAATTGGGTTAAGAAGTTCCCTTGACAGCCTAACGGCGTCACATCAAAATGAGTTGATGAGAGATAAAAGGGTATCTCATCACATGGACATAAAATTTAAATCAATAAGGATATAGAATAAAATATCCCAACATAATAGTATGTGAATTAAAAGACATAACAAAATAAGTCTTTTAAAAAGAGGAGGGTGAAAGGTTCCCTTACCGACATGGGTATCTTTCGAAACATACACCCCGTGAAAGAAGGACAATACAACATTGATGTAAATACTAATAAATGAAATTATATTACTCAATGAGTAAAATAATGGGCAGTACATACACCACTCAAAGGAAATTGTGGAAAATGTAGCATAAATCTCACAGGAATAAAAGTGAGATGATAAATCCCTTACGAAAACTCGGCAGCCTAACGGCGCCACTTAAAACTTACAAAAATGGATTGATGAGATCAAATAGGTTCTCTCATAATATTAAAATAAAGTTTACAGAAATAGTAATATAAAATAACATCCCCCAACATAACAAAGAGAAGCTTAAAATAAGTGACATAAATGAGAGTACTTAAAAAGAAAGAGAGAGGTTAGATCTCTTATGAAAATTCGGCAGCCTAACGGCGCCACTCAAAACTTCCAAAATGGATTGATGAGAGAGAATAGGGTATCTCATCATATGAACATAAAAATTACAGTAAGATTAATATAAAATAACATCCCAATCACAAGAAATATGAGCTTAAAAGTAATGACATAAAAGAGTGTACTTAAAAAGAAAGAGAGGAGTAGGATCCCTTACCTCAAGTCTGACTTGTCTTGTTCGTTTCTTTATATTCCTGAATAATAAACTTTGGTCAATTTATAATTTCCTAAGGACCTTTTTTAAAGATTATTATTCAGTTATTATCACATATTATAATGTTATAATAATTTTTTAATAATGTTAGTTCATAACAGATGTTTTTGTCGATGTTTGGTACATGAGTCAAAAATGAACTTGTTTGAAAAATGATTGTCCATGTAGTTATAAGTAAATAATTTCTAGAATATTATTAATGATTAAAATATCATATATATCCAGTACATATTCATTTTATACTATTCCATCTCATTTGGAGATAAAAAACGAAAAGCACCGTTCATGGAGACGGTAGGCCGTACGTACGCATGAACGCTACTTTCATTTTTTCTTTGTCATATTAATGGAATTAAAAATAAATGATATATATATAAATATTATAATTCCAGTATAATACATATGTTATATAAGTCACATATGTTCATTAATTTTATTCTTTATACATTCCATGTATTGCATGTACGAGTCACATCACTTGAGGGGGCGGTAGTCCACACTCCCTCATATGAAATTATCACATTTACAAAACATGAAAAGAATAAAGGTATGCTTTAAATATAAAATACAGAAGCATATAGTAAACATAAATACCATATATATCATATATAAAATACAGTGAAATCATAATGGCCACCTTTAAAGGTGTTAAAAGAATATTGAACAATTATCGTTTCGTGAGGCAGAAAATCGCCAACCACAGAAACAGTATGTTCTTTAACCATTAGACGAAGGTGTGTGTAAATGTAGCTCAAATAATTCTTATAACAACATCCTATTATATTGAATATACTGTAGTTGTTACAAAAGAAATGAATAAAAAGAGTTTAGGGGGTTGGAGAAGCAAAATAAAACAAAAGGACACAAGTGAAGACATTACCTTAAAATCAGGTAACTCCCTTTGGTTTGAGCTCAAAGGCTTCCATGGGAAAACTTCTGCCCAAATTGAGGCTTCAAGGAGTTATAGAGGGATTTGGAGAGATAAAATGGTCAGGGTTTGGCCGAGCCAAAGGCTTTGTAAGTGTGGGTAAGGAGGTAGAGGTGAGGTCCTTTTATAAGAGGAGAGGAGGGGCACTCTTGGAAAGTAAAGAAATTTTACTTTATTTTAGAATGAGTTTCAGATTTTAATGGTCACACATTGATGTGTTTCTAGGATAAGGTGATAAGGGTTCTAAATCCAGCCATCCAATAGGTTTTTTACATGTTTAGGGCTTAGAGTTTACATTATTTTTCCATTTTATTTAAATCGTTAAATAATGAGGTCATCGCTGCATCATCATGATGTCATAAATAATTTAATTTATTTAATGTCTAAAAATTATAAAAAAAAATACTATGATGTAGTAAATATTTTTAGATTTCTAATTAATATTTATAGTACAAAATATCAGTTATTTAGACAAAATTAAAAATATTTTACTTAGGTGATACACTCTTTGTTACATTAATCATTATTTAAAAATAAAAAGATAAAAAGTCACTTTCTCACAAAAGTGATTCCATGGGGCCCCCAAGTTTGGAACAAGGCATCCCATGGTCGGCCATGAGACAACCATTATTCTTAGGACACATGTTGTGGTCATTTTTTATTATTATGATATTATTTTATTATCTTTAACTACCTGATTACTCATTAATCAAGATAATTAAAGATAATTACTGTCGTTACTATTCATAATGTCCAAAAATAAAAGAGTCTTAATTACATAATTTGGACCTTATGATTCCAAATATGTAATTAATTTTACCAAATTAAAAACACATAAATTGCAATTATTAATTTAAAAATAATTCCCGTTGTCAAAACAAATAGCGGGTTTTTTAGAAACAATATTTATGAAAAGTTTGGCACTTGTTTATGCCCAATTCCAAAGTGAAATTAATCCCAATGACCATCATTGGATTAAATGGTAAAAATATATTCTAATTACACTTTAAAACAAATTAACAAGATAATATAACCATATAATTAAATTATATGAAAAAGCAGTTTTGATGTAAAATGCAGTATTTTTCACTATTCATTGAAAAATGAACATTGTCAGAAAAATACCAAAAATTATCCCAAGGTAAATTTCAATGTCCCAATCATAAATAATATGTTTATTTTTAAAAATAGAGCTTATAAAATTGTCAAAAGTTTGATTTAAAAATGGTTTGCCATTAAAAGGTAGTAAAATAATCTTTTAAAAATACTAGTGTATTTAATGCTAAAGATTGGATTCATTTTTATTTTAAGCCTCTAAAATTTATTGGATAAAAGTAAAAACATTTAACAAACATATATAATCATAATTTAGTTATTTATATTCATTCCCTCCAATACAACGGCTATGTGTTAACTACCATTTAAAATTATATTATTTTATTATTAGAGTGCAACATATGATTTCAAAGGAACTCGTTGTTGCATATTGGGTAAGCCATAGAGAATAGAATTCCCTTTAAAGTAATTTTAATATTTTATTCACAAATATGGATAAATGTGAAAATGTCATACTCTTTATTTATCTGGGGTGTTACAATACAGTTGATCAAAAAAGTCATCAATATGGGGTATAGGATACTTGTAATTGATTATGATCTTGTTAAGTTCTCAATAATCAATACAAAGTCCCATTGATCCATCTTTGTTCTTGAAAAAAGAATATCTACACCCCAAGGCGATGCGCTTGGCCGAATGAATCCCTTATCAAGATTCTCCTAGAGTTTCTTTTTCAATTATGACAACTCAATCGGGTCATTCTCTATGGATTCTTTGAAATAGGTGTAGAACCTGGCTTTAGTTTTATTGAGAACTAAACTTCATGATTCAGTGTAAGACCAAGAAATTATTCTTGAAAAAATCAATAAAATAAATTATAATAATAATATCTTTGATTTTGAGTTTCTTCCCAACCGTCTGAGATAACAATATATTTTGATTAGAAATCAAGACCCATATAATGTATTTGATTTCCATTGGAAGTTCATACTTATCATTGCATCAATATAAAATCATAGTTTGATTTGTAAGATCAAATTCAAATTCCCTTTATTTTTGATTGAGATTTATGTAAATAAATCTAATACATGCCCAAAATAACATCAAATTCAACTAGAGGGAGAATATCAAGTTTTTTAGGAAGCATAGTCCCAAAAAATTGAACCAGAGAAGAATCATTTACTTTATATGTGATCATTATACCATTAGGGGTTTTCAATTATAATTAAACTTTTAATCATTAGGGTTTCATTTTTACACCCTTATAAAAAAATTTATAAATAAAAGTGTGGGTAGATCCAGAGTCAAATATGATATTAACAGCTTTAAAGTGGAGGGTAAGTTTACTTTTCACTATGTTGTTATCATACCCCTCATCAAAAATAGTGATCACATGATATTTCACTTTGTATCTAAGCTTAAGAGGTTGCTGACATCAATCATTATCATTAGACTTTGGATTTGATCACTAGTTGGAATAATTATCATACTCCTTACATTTAAAACACTATAGTGTGGGTGGTGCATTCTATAAAGATTTCTATCTATTTGTATCATTATCTAACTTCTTCCAATTACTTTAGTATTTGATTTCCTGATGACCTTCCTTTCTACACATAAAACATTTACCAATCCCTTTAAGAAAATTTCCACCATGTTTCCTTCCACACTTCAAAAATATGGGAAATCTAATCTTCTTATCTCCATGATTTTTAGAATTTCATTTCAATTCCATATTTCTTTTCTCATAAAAACTATGGGATAGATAAAAAAATAGAATCACTATTTCCAACTTGATAGCACATCAAATTATTTCTTCATATCTACTGAAGTATCTTATAAAAAAATTCCCTCTAGAGACTTGGTTTTAAGCCACTAATGAATCAATCAACATTAATTTCAGGTTGGATGATAATACCAGAAGTTTACCTCATAAGTCTCATAAAATCTACCTCATAAAAACCAACTGATTCATCATCATTCTAATTTATCACAAGGAATTACTTCTCTATTTTCATATGAAGAATATAACGAAATTAATAAATGAAAAATAAGATCTTAAAATCATCCCATTCCATAGAGTCAATTTTTTATTATTGCCTTGTGTTCTTGATAAGAGTACACCACTAATAATCCTTTCCTTTGAAATGATAGATATCCAAAATTATTTTTTCATGCCTCGAGCACTGGATAATGAAAAATATCTTTTTTGTGGTACTGATTCATTACTGAGTGACTAGTGGATCAGTGGACCCACTAAAAGAAGGTGGATGTTTCCTCATGAAGGACTCAATAGAATGTTGTTCCCTCCTTTTATATTTTGTAAGTTTATCATGATTCATAGCTTGAGAGAGTTTTGTGATCATATAAATGATATTTTTCATCACAACTCCCATAAAATTTGGTTTCTTAGGAGGACAATCATTTCATTATCCATCACATTTAGCATTAACACGACTCATTTGGGTTGTGGGAATTGAATAAAACCAAAAATCATAGCACAAGTAACAATAATCATATTATAAAACCACATAATCATGAAAAATAATTTATTGGAAATATAAATCAAGACACCTTTTCAATCTATAACACCTTAGGTTTAACCTAGATCGTCCATGATCATTATCAAAACTTTAGGATGTTATCCTATAACTATACTTATCCCTATGGTTATTAATGAATTTTTCTCATCTTAGTTTCCAAAGGTGACTGAAAATTTCCCTAATACCAACTATAATGACCCATAATGTGACGTTATGACTTGTGTGCCACTAAACAGTGCCCCAAGCCAGTTGGCCACATGCCCTCAAGCATGTCTCCTCATACGCCAGAGGGTGCCGACTAGCAGTGAGGGTATGGTAAGTCAGTCTTGGGGAGACTATACCCTCTTTTATCAGAATCAAAAACACAAATGGAATCAAACAAAAAAAACCAAGTGCGGAAGTGTATAAATCACCAGAGAAATACCATGGAATATAATAGTCAAAACTAGAAAATATAATACTCAATTGAAAGGTAAAACATGCTATGACAATGCAAGTGTCAAGTGTCTTAAATGTAACTAAAATTAAAGACACAATGACTCCACAGCAAGTCCCAAACCATGTCTGGTTCCCTCTCCCATGCTCCAATCCCAGACAGTAACCTATCCCAGGGCCTTACCCTTATCCTATACTACAACAACAAAGTCTACTCGGGTGTTGATTAGGCAGCCCAAATAGGGTGTGAGTATGACTCAGTAGGCCACCACCAACGGTGTCAAAAACAATTCTAGTAAAAAGATAGTGCATGTGGTTCTATGAATCAATAAATACAATGCATAATTAAACATTTATCACATTGTCATTTAATCTTTAATCATCATAATAGGCCCAGTTTCAATTCATGTTTCCCATTTGAATCATCATTCATTATTATTAATCATTTGGTGTAGGTCATCATGCCTAGCCCCCCCAATCTCATTAAGTGTAGGTCACCATTCCTATCACCCCAAATCTTATTAATTGTAGGTCTCCATTCCTATCACTCTATATCTCATTCGGTGTAGGTTATCATTCCTAGAACCCCATAATATCAAGCTTGGATAACTATTGGGGAGGAACGTTATATCCATGTCCCAACTTCTAATTGGTCTTGAACGCCATGTCTATCACCACAAAAATATCAGACACTTAATCATTCATTAATTCACAAGAATTTTCGACATCATTACATTAATAATACAACGATTAGTTAAACATTTCAAAGGCCATTAGTTAAATCAAAAATTAACAAAGCACATAACCCATTAATTAATTCTTCAATTAATTAATCAATCAACACAATTCTCTTTCCATAATTAATTCTTCACAATTAATTATTCATATCAAATCTCAACTTTTCATAATTAATTCTCACAATTAATTATCTTAAATAGCCAAAAATAATTTCATAATTAATTTCCACTAATTAATTATATTAACACAATCAATTTAATATCTCAATTATAATATCTCAACCCATAAAAAATCACCAAAATATCTATTTGTTCAACCCCCCATAATTTGTTCTGTGATTCAATTATCAATTAATCCCCAAGGAAACTCAATTTAATAAATCAATTATCAAGGGAAGATAGAAAATCATAAACTCACATACACATATCAAAATCATGACTATGGGAGTTCGATTTAGACCACATACCTCAGTTTATTGATGAATGTTATCCCAGATGAAATCCCCAAAATCCGAGCAGCACAACGTCGTCGATCAAAATCCAGATCTAAATCCCTAAATAAAAATTAAGATCAAAGGCATAAAGATCTTGAAAATATAGATCTAGATCCATGATCCAAGATCTAGATCTCAACTTATAGGTTTAGATCCATAAAAATGGTGAATATCATCCATGAAAATATCAATAAGAGAGAGAGGAATGAACATGAGAAGTAATGGGATGAAATCCACTTACCGGAAAGAGACTGAATCTTCAATCCAGGATTTTGATCTTGAAGGAAGGTGTTCAAATTTCCTTGGAATCCCTATGGAAGGCTCTGAGAGAGACTAGAATCTGTCAAGCCTAAGCCAAGGTTGAAATATGGGAGTCTTAGGGGGATTCAGATGTTTTTTAAAATGATTTTGGGATATTAAATTCTACACGCACAGTTTCCTAGGTAGAGGCACAAGGTTAGGGAAAACCATACTCCAACCATGCAGTCTTCCACTGCCCACACAGATCGATGGCGCATGGTTAGGAAAACCATGCACCAACCGTGCCGACCTCCACTATCCACATGGTTAGTTTTCACAAAATTTGTCCAAACCATGCACAAACCATGCACAACACCATGTCTTCCCAATTTTCTTAAAAACATCACCCAAACACATCCCAAGTCATACCCCAACCCAAAGCTAATTAATAACAACAAAAATTACCTGCAAAAATGCCCGAGATTTCTCCAAAAAATGTTGGGATCTTACAATCTCCCCACCTTATAATAGCCCGTCCTTGAGATGCACTCCCTAACTTCTCTAAGATTCCAAGCCAAAAAGATTAGTCCATTGAACCCTCATATATGCTTCCCATTCCCAAGTTTCCTATTGAACACTTCTATGTTGCTATAACACATGAACTAATGGTACGGTCTCTCTCCATAACACTTTCTCACTGCGACCCAGCACACGTATCAGATGATCCTCAAAGGACGCATCTATCTTGAGGTCAACCTATTCCATATAAATCACATGATAAGGGTCGGGGTGATACTTCCATAGTTGTGACACATGGAAAACATCATGCATAGAACTGAATTTTTGTAGAAGTGTTAATTGGTACGCCACTGGACCAATTCTCTCAAGCACCTAAAATGGTCCTACAAACTAGGGTGATAACTTTCCCTGACTCCATATCCTATGGTGACCCAATCTAGGAGACACTTAAAGGAATACATGATCACCCTCTGTAAACTTTAGGGGTCATATCCATCTATTATAATATGAATTATAACTACTTTGATCTATAGCCATGCGTTTTTTAATCAACTTCACCTACTCTGATGTCTCCTAAACGAGACTCAGTCCCAACAGCTCTGACTCACCCACCTCTAACCAACAAAGATGTGATCTAAAAGGTCTACCATAAAGTGATTCATAAGGTTACATCTAAATAGTTTCCTGATAACTATTGTTATAGGTGAATTCCACTAAATCCAAGTGCTTATCCCAAGAACCACCAAATTCAAGCACACATTCTCACAACATATCCTCCAACACCTGTATGGTATGCTCCGACGGCCCATATATCTATGGGTGGAAGGCCATACTTAACAAAACCTGAGTACCAAGAACTTTCTGTAAGCCCTACCAAAATCGTGAAGTAAGGCATGAATCTCGATCTGAAACTATAGTCAGTGGCACCCCATGCAAAAAAAAACTATCTCTCGCACATACAGTTATTCCAACTATTCTACTATAAAGGTTTTGCTGATAGGAAGGAAATGTGATACCTTTGTTAATCGATCCACAATGACCCAAATAGAATCATTCTTCCTAAGAGTCTTTGGAAATCCTACCACAAAATCCATAGTCATGTCATCCCACTTCCATCTCAGAATAGGTAATGGTTGTAATAGGCCTCTAGGTTGTTGATGCTCTACCTTCACCTGCTGATAGGTGAAACATCTTGTTACGAACCCTGCTATATCCTTTTTCATTCCTGGCCACCAAAACTATCTTTGTAGGTCAAGATAATTTTTTTCACCCTAGGATTTACCACCCATTTTGAGGCATGAAATTATCGCATGAGTTTCTCTCACATACTCATAGGCACAACAACCCGATTTTTCACATAGATGATATCATCCTCATCTATTATACAGTTTGAACAT
Source organism: Viscum album (assembly GCA_963277665.1). Classification (NCBI taxonomy): domain Eukaryota; kingdom Viridiplantae; phylum Streptophyta; class Magnoliopsida; order Santalales; family Viscaceae; genus Viscum; species Viscum album. The sequence goes on along the minus strand of OY728148.1, from coordinate 889,637,445 downwards.
GTCTTCCCACCTTCAAGGATTTCTTTCAAGTCTAAACACTCCGGATCCTCATAATGTATGTCCCTGATCTATCTCAAGAGTGTAGAATCCACTGCTATAGAAACTAGAGTCATTCTCTCCTAAATCTCCTGAACTACCACACGCATTTCTTCCAACAAGGTCATTATCTTCCATTCTGAACTCGACTCATGTACCAACTGAGTCTGAGTTTTCCTACTCAAGGCATTAGCCACACTATTACATTTTTCAAGTTTATATTACAGTTCAAAATCAAAGGACTTCATATAATCTACCCATCTTCGCTGCTGAAGATTCAAGTCATATAGTGAAAATATATACTTCAATATTTTTTAATCTGTAAAAACCATAAACTTTTCACACAAAAGATAGTTTCACCAGCATGTAAGATAATTAACCACTACTTCCAACTTGATTTCATGCATAGGGTAATTCTATTCATGTGGCCTCAGCTTCTGAGACCCATAAGCAAAGACTCCATCCCCTTGCATCAACACAACTCCGAGTCCAATCCCAGAAGCGTCACAATACACCGTGTACACCTCACCCGACTCACATAAGGTCAAAATTGGTATTGATGTCAAGTGCTTATTAAAATCCTGGAAATCATTCTCACATGCTTCTGTCCAATCAAAAAATTTCCCTTTCTTTGTCAAACCTGAAAGTGGTGCTGCTAATTGAGAAAAGTCCAAGTTGAACCTCCTATAATAACCAACTAATCCCAAAAATCTTTGATTATCAAAACCATTCTTGGGATTCTCCCAAGAAACCACTGACTACACTTTTTCTAGGTCCACTACAACACCTTATTCCAAGAAGTTATGCCCCAAATAACTATGTAAAAAGAAAGTTATCACCTATGGTGATTACCACTTATTTGAAATAACTACGTAGATCTCCACTTAAGGATCTTAGAGTTCATATTTTGGGAATACCAGAACCTCTAGAATTTGGATATAAAAGTTTATAATGGATTTTTTTAGGTGACGATCGAGATATATGTCTCGAATTATTATAAGTAAGAGGAATAAGGGGTTCCCTTTTATAAGGGATGGAGATGATACACTTGGAATTTCTTAAAAGATTAAAATATACTAAAGTAATTATCAATACAAATGATTCAAATTGGGCATGAAGTCAAAAAAAGGTGTATAGGTTTGAAATAAATTCATACAATTAAATTTAAATTTTTTTTTGTGTTATTTTAAACCTTATCTTTTTTATTAATCCCTTTGTTAATTATTCTTGACCTTAACTGCAATAACAATTATTTTAATCATAATGGCTTAGTAATGTTACCATAAATGGAAAAGTGAATAATAAATGGAACATGGATTTTTTTTTAAACTATATTCCATTAAAATGGATGAATATAGTATTATTATGAATTTTAAATCATTTAATAAAATATTATTTATAAATATTATTAATGTTAATTTTGGAAATATTCATTTAATTTGACTTTAAAGACACCAACATAGGGATGAAATCAAAATATAATCATTTTATACATAACTAATATATTATATTTACTAGAAAATCATGTAATACTATAAATAACTCAAATTATATTACTTTTAGTATTTTTAAAATCATTTATTTTATTTTTTTATCATTTAAATAAATAGTGTATTAGCATTGTACAAGCATTTAAGGTAATTATTTAACCATGAAAAATTATAAATAAATTAAAATAATGGATATAATTTCATTATTCACAAAATGAACATTAATATTCATCCATAAATTTATTTTTTCCCCATGTGAACACGTAAGATATATTTAAAACTAAGAGATTGACATTTTGTAACTTTCATTGATTTAAATATTATACAGGTCATTTTCATGAAACATTCTCTCTTAAATAATTAAATTTTAAGTATAATATTATAAGGGTATAATTAAATTCATACAATATAATTTAAATGAAAAATGGTCACCTAAACACTTAGTTTTAACCTAGATTTACCAAATTTACCCTTTATAGAGGTGATAAATTTTTCCATGGTTACTATTCATATTGCCTAAAATTAAAAGGGACTTGTTTACCAAATTTGGACCTTAGGATTCCAAATATGTAATCAATTTTTCAAAATCCAATTTATAAAAGTGAAAAAAAATCATTTTAAAATAAATTCACAAAAGGGACAAAAACCACTTTTATAAAAATTCAGTATTTAAGCATAGAATTAGATTTATTCTTATCCCATAAATAGTAAAAATATTAAAAAAATTATAATTTTTTATTGAATATATAATATATATATTTTATTTAAATTATTAACCAATAGTTATTATCATAATTTATTAAGATAAAAATACACTTCATGCATAAAGAATTTTTTTTTTGAAAACTTTTTCTTTACCTTCAAATTATTTAATTTTTTTATTTATAATCAATTAACAACCAAAGAATTTATTTTACACATGCGTAATCATAATTTTTTCATAAATTATTTAATACTATTCATTCCCAAAAAAATTAATGGATAGGTTATAATAGTATACTATATTACTGTTTATTTAGACTTGAGGTTTTGTGTATCATAAGGTATCAAAAAAAAAATAGTTTAAGAGAATTATTTAATAAAATATCAGGGTGTTACAAATGTGTCAACAAATTCTCATTGAAAAAAGATATAATTCTTAAGAATGGTGTCATTTCTAGGTAATCCTTTCTATAATCACCACTTGATTTTCTCCTTGATTCTCATCTTAAATCTCTTTTTTTAGAAGATGGATTATTGATGGACCGATGATTATTGGCTAGGATCTAGGTCTCTTATAGAATCAACAATGAATCAAAAATATATTCTTCGATTGATGATGGATTTGGTGAATTGGGGTCCTTCCCTTTAAGATACCTTAGAATTAAATTCATTAGAAATCACCTAAAGGTATTTAATTCTAGAATGATTTTCTTGACTTGGAATTATCTTAAGCCTATGTTATAAACCTTATTATTAACAAACAGAACCTAAAATAGGAATCCTTGATTTTTGAGAATGTTATATGTGAGTGTATGATGTGCTTAAACCTTATATCCTTGAAAAACCTTATTGTTCTTCATCAATAAATTTGAGTTATGATTTTTCCTACAATGTAGAGGACATGTTTCTGATTGTTAGCATGATTTGATGATGCATGTTGATGTTCCTTAGACCATGATGTGTATGATCACATGTGTGCATGTTTTGGATTTTTTTAAACTTATGATATGATATGTATATCTTGATATGATACCTCTATTTTTTTGATATATTATGGTATATGACATGTCGTTGTTATTCTATTCGTGGTACCCAAGTGAAAGGTGTACCCTATTTGGAACAATAGTCATAAAGGGGGAGTGTGTTTTGTAACTACATGTGACATGATGGAAGGACTATGATAGAAGATGGGGCATGATGTACTTGTGTGGCCTGACCTGTGGGAATGACATTTATATATGATTAAACCTATGATATAACAATGTGGAATGTTGGTCTATGTTACTTGAACCATGTGGAAAGAGTGAAGCATGATGGTCTATGAGACCTAACATGAGAGATATTGATAAGGTATGATGGACTACCATGGTCTTACCTATAGTCCTAGGGCCTATAAGACTATTGAGTGTCCTTAAAGATGCATTTTATGTTTTTGAATTTTCTAGGAGTACGCAAATGTTTTCTGGTATAGAGCCGAAGCAATTAAATCCAGGGTTTGTGGAAACATGGTTAGCGCACCGATGCTCAGTAGATTAATTACTTGAATGAGTGATTATTTATTATCATTAATTACACTCTTATATATGTGTAATCATGTTAAGGATGAATTGGAAATATCCCACTGGGTTTTATTACCCACACCCTACATGATCATCTCAATTCACATGAATATCTCAGGTACATGGATCCAGCGAAGTGTAGGGGTCTACGGCAGATGGATAAGCCATGAAGCATAAAGCTAGTTGTGGGATCAGGATAGAAACTAGGGGTACAATTATTTTATTTATATATTTATCTACCAAAAACTTATACTATGGATTTTTTTCCCACCTTGGGAGCCCATTTATTTATTTATTGTATGAAACACATTCCATCTTAAATTCTTGTTATTTAGTTTCCACATGTTAATTTGTTTATTATATTATATTATTTATATTATTTTTGAAAGGACATGATACTGATCATATTATCTCCCCACTAATGGACATAGACCATCACCTCTAGTCTAAAAACTCTTATATATGGGGGGTGCATGAGGTTATGTGGAACTTCGGTTCAGACCTGGTGGTTAGGGATGGGCCATTACAAAATGTTATCAGAGAATAGATTTTATTCTTTTCTTTTGGAGTAACTTAGGACATGGTAGAAAGGATATAACTATGTGGGACTCGAGTAGGGGAGTTTCTATGTGGCAATCCATCTCACATGTAACAAACCTCTGATTTACCATTGACAAGATTACTCTTAGTGTTTTTCTGAGATTTTGGGTGACTTCATGTATCGTGACTAGGAAATTAGGATCAAATTCCATAAATATACCTTTTATTGTCCTGTATATTAGTTCTTTAATTTAAGGCCTTGATGTGTTATATCTATTCAATATATACTTGTATTTATGAGTATTGATAAATCTATTATAATGATTTTATGATATATATATTTTGGAATTAATTAGTATAACTAAGAATGATATTATGTTATATATATATATATGATGACTATGAATAACATGAAGAGAGAATAAATTGGATATTTCTAGGAGTAATATTCCTTGGGTTAAGGGTAGACTCACAGGAGAACCTTTGTGTGATCCCATAGATTGGTTAGGATTCTTGTTAAATTTCCTAAATATCAACTTCATGTTTTATAATATTCCACATAATATATGACCGATGTGACCTACATCTATATAGAAAGGTTCTGCAGAGAGTTCTCCCACACCCATCCTTATGGTTTAGGTAGGAGTACCACTTAAGCCATGAGTTTTCCACTTATTTCCTATCCAAGATAGGGAGTTACTAGGGTAATGGTTTAATATTCTTGAGACTTTAAAATCCAACATCCTATGTCTTTCTAGGGAACTAGTGGCCCTCTAGATGTAGAGGACTAGATTCAGGTGAACGAGAGGATTTTTGACCAAGTAGAGACCCTAGAGGATCATAAGATCAAGATTGTGACCTTCATACTCAAGGGTGATTCTGGATACTGGAGGGATGTTACAATGAATACATAAAGACATGAGGGAATCATGTGTGAGACATTCAATGACCTCTTCTTTTAAGAGATGATTCTGAATATGATGAATCTAGAATGAGCTCAGAAGTTCATGGAGATTCTTCAGAGGATGATGACAATGTCTTCTTACTCAACTCATTTCATGGAGCTATTGCAATTTTATCATCTCTTGGATGGGGATGAATTTTATAAGGATAATAATTTTGAGATCAGGCTTCTATAGGAGTTTAAACACCATGTTAAGAAATTTGATTTGAATACTTATACATAGGTTATTCTCGAGACCCCGACAATCATGAAATGTCTATAAAAGAATAGATTCGTAGGTATTTTTTAACATTCATTGGACTTCCTAGTGATACTTATACTGGTAGGAAGTAGAAGGAAGACAAATAATGTCATAATAGTGGTAAATACCATATTTGAGTAGAGTCTCTTCAAAACCTTCTTCTGGGAAGGGGGTTATTTAGTGATATAATTACATATAGTGGGGGAATTATCATACTTCATTCCCTATACTTGAGATTATGTTCTATCAGTGTGAAAGCATAGGGAATTTATATGATTTATTCTTGAATGCATCATAAAAAATGTTTCATAGTGGTTTGATATAGAAGTAGGCATCGATCCATGGGATAGGTTGGGGTCGTTGATTATAAGTCCAAATGACAATGAATTGGGAAATTCATGTTTATCAAGGATAGGGTCACAGAGCTGTGGTAGGGCATGTCTACATAGTAGGTTAGACTCTAGAAGATAGAGGCGAGTGAATGTATACTATACAAGGTACAATATTGATCATATTTACCTTTTCTACTTATTTTTATAATACTAGTTTTTTCCATTCCTTTATATATACACAAGTTATTTTTGTAATTGAATTACCGATCAAGTTGTCTTATGGGTTTCTTTATCACGATACACTATTGGGTATGAAAGTAGACTATCTTCAGTGATTTATAGAGTGTCCTATAGTCATTGATAGTTATGAAAATGTATGGGAATTTATGATTATATAGATGATGAACTTTTATTTGATTCTTAGAATGGACTAGTTGACCAGATTCCAAGATCACATTGATTTATAATAGAGATAGGTATATTTCACATCACTAAGAGGATAAAGGTATGTGATGAACAAATAATGGGAACTAAGAGTAGGTAGAGTTATCCTATACTTTATTTATCTTAGGATGGTGATGATATAGATTTTGGGATTTTCTCTCTTAGTGGGATCATCGATACCCACTTATCATATGGTGCTGACTAATTTGATGGAGCTTAATTTGTAGTTAAATAACATGGAGAAGAATATATTTATCAACTTGAGTACTTCACCATGTGGTGAACCTATCTTGTTCACCAATAAGGAAGATGGTATTATTCAAATCTACCTTGATTATTGAAAATTGAACCAGGTGATAGTGAAGAAAAAAATATCATTTTCCCTATATTGATATTATTTTTGATCAATTTCAGGGATCTTGGTGGTTCTATAAGATCTATATTTGATTGGGCTATCAACATCTATGGATTAGAGAGAAGTACATCTCAAATATGGTGTTTTAGAGAAGTTATGGGCTATACGAGTACTTGGTGATGCCTTTTTGAATGAAAAATGCACCAATGGTGTTCATGTATCTCATGAAAAATATCTTTAAACCATATCTTTACTCTTTTGTTATGGTGTTCATTAATGACATCCTCATCTACTCACCAACCCTAGAACAACATACTAAACACCTTGAGATAGTCCTAAGTATGACTGGAGCATATTTAATTAATGTCATGTTATCAAAGTGTAACTTATGGATTTAGGAGATGATGTTTTTGGGGGAATATAGTGTATGAGACTTGTATATCCATGGACCCATAGAAAGTGGAGTAAGTGATTTCTTGGACAAGTCCCTATAAAATTTTTTAGATTAGGAGATTATTGGGTTTATCGGGATACTAATAAGTTTTAATCCAGGACTTATCCCATATATCAGTACCCATGACTTCATTTATGAAGAAGTTAATGAAGTTTTAGTGGTTAGACCTGTGTGAAGAGGTGTTTCTTGAGATAAATATAAGGTTTAAAAAAACTCTTATGATGATACTTCCTAATACTAGGATCAATTATGTTGTTCACTATGATTCATAATGCATTGGTTTGGGATAAATGTTTATGTATATAGATTATGTGGTATATTATAAGTCACATCATCTATGTCTCCATGAGTATAACTATCCCACAAACAACTTGAATCTAGAATCCATGGATCATGATTTGATGTTTTGTCAACACTATATATTTTTTGAGTGATTTTTTTTCTATGATGACCAGAAGAGCCTCCATTACATATTTATATAGTGGGACCTAAATCTAACATAGAGGTTCTAGGTTGAGTACTTGAATATGTTTAAATTTGAGATTAACTACAAGCATAAGAAATGTAATGATTTTGTAAATTATCTTACCCATAAGACATAGGTGGAGAAGGATCTTGGTGACTAGTCTTCTAAAGATAAGTAGTTACTAATGAAATTATTTTCCATGTGGGGGATGTATATTTCTGAGGAATAATTATTTATGACTTGTTCCCCTTTAGTGATCACATCTTCTCTTCTATACCAGGTGAAGGATGGTTATAATTGCGACATAGAGTGCATTGTGATGTGGGGGTGACTAGCAGGAGGTAACCCTATACCTGGGTATTTAATGTATGATGATGATGTAATCATAGTACATGAGAGATTAGTTGTAATGTTCAAAACCTTCTGAACAATTACTTTGTCGGAATTTTGGTGGTGGAGGTGTCCAGTGGATTTTTGAAGGAGTTAGATAGTAGAGAATAGGTTACAGCTGAAAAATATAGTTGGAGGAGTCCTATAACATGGATCCTTAAGATACACCATTGGGGTGGTCGATGGGGGGTGGAGGAGCCTACTGTGGCATAGGGAACCCAGGGTGGTGTTTTAGAGCTACTTCCAAAATCATCATAGTTGCAGAGTGGAGGTGTTTTCTATGGTGTAGTAGCTCAGTGTGGAGTCTATAACAGTTATTCCTTTTTAAGTATTGCTACACCATAGAGCATGGATTCAGTGTACTCCCTTATCAGAAGATGAAGGTTTTGGCATAGGGATTTTTGATACATTGTGGAGTTTGGGGTGAGTTTTTGGGTGGTTTTATCATTTGGGGGGTTATCTGTGCTATGGATGTGAGACTAAGGCACAACCTCTTATTAGTTAATGGTGGTTTGCAGCATAGTGGTATAAGATATACCATGTTCACACTTATTTTATAAGATCCATGGAATGTAAATTGCTATGAATCTTAGTGGTAAATTTTACCAGCCTGGCTATGGCGTGGTCCTCCTGACTATGTCGTTGTCCCTTTTTTCTAGTAGTTCTGCAGCATGGTCACATAGGCTACACAGTGGTCTTCTATTTTACATACTGAGAATAAATTTCCTAGATCCATTCTAACCCCATCACTTATTCCAAATTTTCTCTTATTTATTTTGAAACCTAAATGCATCCCAAGGATCTATTTCAGCCCCTTTTTAGTGACTTTAAACCTCTAACTTGGGATATTGACCATGGTAGTTTTGGTAAGTACCCCTCTTGTTTTCCCTTATTTTCTCCCTTTTTCTTATTTAGAAAGTGTATATGTTAGGGGAAATTAAGTTTTTAATTATTTTTAAGGTAATTTAATGATGTTGTTTTGTGTTTTATGATAGTAAGGGATTTATCCTTTATTGTAGTGTTTAGTGGTGTCTATTCTCTCATTATAACATTGTGCAATAGATTGGAAATCTCTATTTGAGGTAAGGGGGTATTTTTTCTCATCTAGTGTATCATATGTGAGGGTTTCATGATTTTTTATGTTTTTAAAGATAATACACACTGGATTAATTAATATGGTGAATTAATAATTTGAAACTTGGAAGGGGAAGGGATTTGAATCACATTTTGTATAGCTTTTTTATTCTATTGATATTTTGATTATGAAATCTTAATTCCTCATTGAAAATTATGGTTATTGGGGGCTTCTTTTGGGATATAGATGATGATTTATAGAACCCTTATTGTATGATTTATTTCAATAACCTTTAATAAATTGATAACCACTTATATTTATCTAATAAATTGGTTACACATGGAAATTATGGATTGTGTGAGAATTCCCTTAAAACAAAGAAGGGTAATGTGATGAAATACCCAAGATAAATTTGAAAAATGTTATGTGAATGTGATCTAAAATTTTTTGTGATGTTTTATTGTGATGTGGGTGGTGATGTGATGAAAAATGAATGTGGTGTGTGGTGGTTGTGGTGTGCAGTTATGTTATAGGGGTGGGTGTGATGAGTTGTGTGGCTGTGAAATGGGGAACGTGTAATGGAAAGTGGCTATGATGTGGTGGTTGTGATTAAGAGGTGGTTGTGGTTATGTGATGATAGAAGTGTGAACTAGTTGGCATGGTGATGATGGGTCATTTTTTATTTTGTGGTGTTGTGATATTCTAGTTGCTCGGGTAGTATCAAAATTATTTGGTTAATAATTAATGGTAATGGAATGGGTGGAAATGGATAACGAATATTGAATTGAAATGGGAAGTATGAATTAAATGATTATTTCTTAATGTGAAATTAATTCGGATAGAGATATACAATGAATGGGATAAATGAATGAAATGGTTAGTAATATGAAATATATAAAATGGATTATTTTTACAAATAAGATAAAGTGTGGCTTGTGGCTAGTGTCTTGTTGTGTGGTGTTGTGCATTTAGTGGTGGTAGTGAAAGTGGCAGTGTTGTGAGGTTGGGTGGTAATGTTGTGAGTTTAGATAGTTCCCTTGTTGTGAACCCATAAGATGGGATTGTGTGTGGCTATATATGTACATTGTATTTTGTTGTGATTTCTAGATGCACCCCACCCATTTCAGGCACTTCATACTAATAATGAGATGATCTGGCAATGTTTTTCCCAATATCCCATTAGGAGGGTGGATGGATTATTACATGATCTATCCCACTCTCCCTTCTAGGAGACATTTACATGCACTATATGTGATGACCAGAATTCAAAAGTACATTTTTTTGATGATTTTTGAGTTGATGAGATATCTTATAGTGGGGTTCATGCATGGTAGGAGGAGGAAATGAGGTTGATTTCCTGCATGATCATGATACCCTACTACTTTGGCTATGTGGTTGAGATGTGATGTGATGTACCATGTGTCTTAAAGTTATATGAGGTGTGATTTTATTACCTAAGTGTCTTTGGGTGAGATGCGGTGTTATGGATAGTTTCACACGGGGTGCTTGGAATGATGTGATGACCCGGTTGTCTTCAGGTGAGATTTGATGTGACGTGGTATACAGAAGAGATGAGATCTCCAGGATGTATGATGTTAGAGTGTAAGATAAGAAAACTAAATGGAAAGTATTGAGGGTTACCCTTATATATCAATATTCTTATTATTATGTTACTATGTTTGGAAGTTTTATTTGGTGAGAGATCCCCAATGAGGAGTGGGTTTAGTTAGTTGACATGTTTTGGTACTATTGGTTCTTCTGTTTGATCACTGGTGCATTAATATACTTCTTTCAGATGTTTATGAGAGAATTTAATACTCTTATTTAGTATAATTTTATACTCACCCTATGTATATAAACTAATTTTTTGGTTTCTAGGAGGACTACCAATACTTTCTGAACATTACTAGATTGGACCTTTGGAACTATTATTGAGCTGCAACCTTAGTAATTTTTTTGGGTATTTATTTGGTTACTTTTATCTGTATCTATTTTATTTATGCATGCATTATGAAATGGTTTGGTTTTATTTTTATTTTATTTCATTGTATTTTTTGTGGTTTATTTATCATATCTTCGTATCCTATTATTATAAAGGATCATAACTCCCATTTGTGAGATTTTTATACCCTTGGTGTTAGCTTCCAACCTAGGGCATACTGGAGGTGGGAATTTGGTTCCATTATCTCTCTTAATTAATTATCATCCTAGGAGTTTTACCTTTAAAGGTATGTGTTCATGAAATAGTTACATCAGAGTGGTTTTGGTTAAGGGATATGATAGAGTTTGAAGTTAGGCACAATGAGGATTTCATGGGTTGGTAAGGTAACAACGTCAGTTGATCTTGGTTCATGATATAGGTCAGGGATGACTAACTAGGAAAAATATTTTAGATCCCCCCATGATCCAAGGAAAGTAATCTTATCCTATAAAATAAACAAGTGAGATGACACTAATTATAGGGTAAAGACATAAGAAAGTTACATGCATCATGATTGAATTTAGTTCTTATTTCAATTTAGTGGTTTGGGAAAGTTAAAATGAATTTAATTAATATTAATAAAATTCCATACAATTGGGATTATAAATTAATTATTTCCATTTCTTCTATGGATCTTGGTTATTGTATTCATTTGGTTAAGGTAGTGGGGGTTTAGTAGGATAATTCAGTTGATCAACGAAGGGTTGATCCAGTTGAGGAGGATGTTAAGTGGTATAAATCATTGTTTTATTTTCAACGAAATTATTTGGGGAAGTATGAGGGAATTGTTTCTGATCTATATATAAATATTTTTTTAGAGGATCTTGATATCACCTTTAGTTTGATCCAATCCCCTATAGATTAATTGGTCTCATTGGCAGTCATTCAGATGCAGGGAGATACACGTTAGTGGTGGATTTTGTATCTTAGTGAGTAAAATGAGGTAGTTTTTTCCCGGGTTGAGTTTCAGAAAGAGTTTTGGGAAGAGTTCCCCTCATTGAACATGAAGGTAGTAAAGAGGTGGGATATTATATATCTTTAGTAGGGGAGTTTTTCTAAGTGGGATCTGGGAATCAATTTCAAGGATATTTTGTGTTTCTACCTAGATCTTTTTCCTAATGAGGAGTCTTGAGCATGACATATTGAGGAGGAAATCTATCCTTATATCTACTAGAAAATCTCAATCAGAGGTAAACCTCTGACCATTTATTAAAATAAAATAAAATTATAGCAAGCAGGTACAAAAAACCAGAAAAGAGAACTAAAAATCATAAAAATCATACTCGTCACCACATCCATGATAGATTTATTCCTCCAGAGTAGCTGATTCCCACTTTGAGCTTTCATAGTGCTTCATTATCTTGGCATACTTCTTTCTAAGATTTAATTTCTCCATAGATAAAAATTCTTTAGAATATTTCTTACCCTTTTTAAAACAAGGGACATCCCCACTTTCCTTCCTGATAGAAAACCTAGTAGACACTAGCTTTGGTAGATAAGAATAGTCTTTCCTCAACCTTCTTCTTGTTGGGGTAGTCCTAACTTCCTCATTTTCGGACACCTTATTCTTCCCACCCTGGACAATGTCACTATAGTAAGTTCTAACCATGCCACTATCATTTTCCTTATCACTATTAGAGACACCCACCATTGTCCAGGGATATGCACGTTTTGGTAATTATCATTCACTCCCCAGTCTAGCTGATATTGGCTGTTAGTATCAATCATGGCTAAACATTGTGGGTGCTCCACAGAATCATGACCATCGTGTAACTCCTTCCTCATTTCACATTCTTTGGTTACTACATTCTGAGATGAGAAATCAATCTACATACTGACACCTTCATTCATTTGAGAACCCTCCTCCACATGATGTATTTCCTCATGCTCAAGTTCTTGAAAGCAGTTACAAGTAGGGACTATGATTTTCAATCCACCATCAATATAAACTCGCCCTTACAACTTTCCAAAACAATTATATGGAGCCACCAAGAGAGATGGGACAACTTCTCCACTTGAGTCTTGTGAATCCCTAATTCTTACACCATCCTCATAGACCACAAATTCTGAGGTCTCCTCATTAACAGGCTCTAGCTGCAGGGGAAAATTTCCCACAATATTTTCCATTGTAGTTACTCTTTTATGTTTTCAATATATCTATAGGTTAAAATTAAGGCATAGAAGATCTAGCATATTAACTTTTGAGGTGATTTACTGAGAGGGGAGAGACAAAAAAGTTCCTCAAGGAGTAGAGTTTTCAGTGGTAGTTCTCAGCCACTAGGACCCTTTAAGGTTTCAAACATAATGGATTTAACCTTAGTAGCTTTGTTTCTAGACTTCTAGAGATAGTGGTTTTTTTGTTTTTCTTTGGAGATTTAGGCTATTTTTTCTATAGGATTTTTGTCCATCATCAAAATCTGGGGCTAGTGGTTCTTCAAGATCAGTATAGTAGAGGTGTAATGGTTCAGTGTCATCCTTAGTATTAGATTCCAGTGAGATCATTTCATCCATAGGGGTAGCTAGATTATTATATACTGAGTGGGGATAAAGCAGTTATAGGCTCACCTTAGTATATTCCTTGTGTTCAGGTACCTCAACCTAAGCATGGTCATAGAGGTGGACATCATCAAATTGTAAGAGGATCTATGCATGGTCAATTATATATAGTGGAGGTGGAATATTTAGAGGGGATAAAGATCATTAAGAGTAATATCAGTTTGTCTTCCACCCTTGTTTTTTCCTTGTTTGATTTAGGATCTTTTTACTCCTTTATTTCACCCACTCTAGTATGTTCTCTAGGACTAGACTGGTGAGGTTTCTCATCCCATAGTGTTTACTATTCCATTTGGTGGCTAAACCCACTTGTTTGATGTGTTCTAGGGGTGTATAATGATGATGGGAACACATCAATCCCATGGGATCTTTTATTTATATAGATTTAGCCATATGATATATTTATTGGAATCTAATGGTTGAATTCCATAGGTGATATTTCTAATTAATTTTGGAGGAGAGTCATGTTATCGGATGTGGACGACTGGCATGAAATTTTCATTAGTGATCAGAGTTTTCAGGTGGGTAGTAGACATGTGGATCCAATTATTTATTTGATAGATGAGTTATCTATAGAATTAGTGGTAATTATGATGAAGGAGGTTCTTAGGGTTTTTAGGTATTTATTGTATGTTTTTATCATGGAGGTTGTGATACTACCACTTTGACATGATTTTGAGTTTGGGATAGACTTGAAGCCCGGTGATTATTTGATTACAATGGATCCCTCTTAGAAGGAACCTTTTGAGTTGTATAAGTTAAGGACTTAGATAGATGGTATGATGCATAAGGGTTTTATCTAACATAGTGTATCACCACAAGGGTGATCTAGTGTTATTCTCCAAGAAATAAAATGATAGTTTGAGGCTATTAATAGACTAACAAAAGTTTAATTAGGTGACAATCAAGAATCATTATATTCTTATGAGGATAAAAGATCTGTTTAACCAGATGATATGGGAAATTTTTATTTATAGGATTGATCTTTAATCTAGATATCACAAGTTGTGGGTGAAGGAGGATGATATCCTTAAGACTATCTTCAAATGCAGGTATGGGTACTTCTATTTTATGGTTGTGTCATTTGGTGTCACAAATATACCAGCTATGTTCATGGGGCTCATGAACTCCATATTCTATAAATTCCTAGACTAGTTTGTCTTCATGTTTATCAATGAAATATTGATCTACTTGAAGTTAGAGGAGGAGAATTCCAATCATATCAGAGCTATATTGTAGGATTTTTGACACCGCCAACTCAATTTAAATTTTTATAAGTGGGTGAATTTCGTTGGTTGTGTGGTGTATTAGTAGAGTGTGTCCATAGACCTATTAAAGTTTGACATAGTTTTTTCTTGGACATCACCCAAGAGTGTGGTAGAGGTTCATAGCTACCTTGGTCTTATAGGCTATTACCAAAGGTTTGTATCCAACTTCTCAGGGATTGTGACTCCATTGATATATTTGAAGAAGTAGAACTAATATTTTATCTGGAATGATCAATGTTAGGAAACATTTTATTACCTAAAGGGTATATTGATCAGTGATTTAGTTTCCATAGGAGGAGGTGACTTTTGAGGTGTTTTTTTGATGCTTTCCATCTAGGCTTGGGATGTGTCTTGATGAAATTTTAGGCAGTGATCTCTCCATGAGAATAATTATTCCACCCATGACCTGGAGATAGTAGTGATTGTGTTTACATGGAAGATATGGAAACATTATCTCATTGGGGGGCACTTTGTAGTCTTCATAGATCATAAAAGATGGAGGTATATATTTTCTTATAATGACATGAATCTGTGATAATGGATATGGATGGAACTTTTCCAGGATTATGAATTCAAGAAATCCTATACTTTGAGAAAAGTAAATGGTGTGCCTAACCCTTTTAGCAGGAAGTCATGGAAGGATGTTGTTTGGGAGTTAGAAGATTCTTGGAGGGAGATGAAGGAGTCAGAATCCATGCACTTGGATTCAAGGGTGGTTGATGGTGGAGATTTCTTATTTTAGATGATGGTTAAATATTATCTTATGAATTAGTTTGATAGTATCAGTGGGCATACTTAGAGGCATAGGAGTTGTGAAATCATGTTAGCCATAATGATGCTCTAGAGGGATGGTTAGTGGATGGTTAAAACCAGATATTATTTTGAGGGAATATGTTTGTTCTGGTGGAAATGTGTAATTTATTCCTTGATGAGTTTCACATCTCACCTTTTAAAGTATACTCAGAGGCATCTAATATGTAATATGGATTGAGGATGCAGTTTTGGTGGCCTAGGGTGAAATGAGAAGTGGTAGAGTTTGTTTCTTGGTGTCTAGTTTTCCTAGAGGTAAAGGATGATCACTTTATTCCTAGAGTTTTTTTTTAGCCCTTGGATGTTCTTGATTAGAAATGGGATGAAATATCATTGGGCTTTATCACTAGGTTACCTAAAGATCAGGGAGGTTTTGATGTTATCTGGGTAATCATGTACAAGTTGATGAAACCCACTCACTTCCTAGAGATTAGGGAGTTGGGTGGCATGGATGTTTGGGCTAATAGTTATGTGGATGAGGTGTTGTGACTACATGGAGTTTCAAGGAAAATTTCCTCAGGTCGAGAAATAAATTTTACATCATGACTCTAGAGGGGACTGCAGTATGATTTTGGAACTCAGTTATAACTCAACACTATGTTCCACTTTTATACATATGGGAAAACATATCATACTACCAAGATTCTAGAGGAAATGTTGTGGGAATGTGTATTTAACATTAGAAGAACTTTGGAACAACAGTTACCCTTGGTTGAATTTTCATATAATATAAGTTATCACTCATCCATTGATATAGCCCCATTTGAGTCTTTTTATGGGATACCATGTCATTATCCATTGTATTGGTCCTAGATTAGAGAGTTTTGAATTGTTTTACCCAATGTGGTGTAGAGAAAAATAGAGAAGGTTTAGGTTGTTCATGAGAGGATGAATGCAGTACAAGACTGAAGGAAGGCTAATTCCAATCAAAAGAGGAGTCCCTTGGAGTTCAAGGTTAGAGTTCATGAGTTCTTTAGGGTCTCCCCTTGATTTGGTAAACTGAGTTTTGGTAGGGGAGTAAGCTCTCACCCTGGTTTGTTGGGCCTTTCAAGGTGTTAGTGTGTGTTGGTGAGGTGGATTATTAGTTGTCACTTATTCCATGGCTAGAAAAAATTCATGAAGTCTTTCACATCTCTCATCTATGTTGGTATCTTCATGATGAATCCCATGTCATTGACTAGGTATAGTTGGATATTGAGGGATACACAACATCCATAGAGCGACCAATAGTGATCTAGGATCATTAGGAGAAGGTGTTTCACGGATAAACGATTCCTTTGGTTCATGTGTTTTAGAGGCATGGTGTCTTATAGGAGAGTACTTTGAAGTTAGAAATGATGATTCATTCCTAGTACCTAGAGTTGTTTTTAGTTTTTCCTTGACTTATTTTCCTTCTATGAAGTGATGTTTGGATCTTTCTATTTTATGAGATGTGATTTTTCTTTCATTAGGTGATTAGTGTTAATACTTCATTCACATGAAGAAGGAAAAACTTGATTACTAATCAAGAAACATCATAATTTTAAAGGAACCATGTAGGTGAGTCAGTTCCACCCAAATAGAATAATATCTTGAAATGGGAGATGAAATTCCTTGAGTTTTTTGCATGGGGATCTGTTGTGTGGTTGTTTTGGTGATCATTGGCACATGATTTTTGGGGGATGAGATTGTGGTGCAAGTGTTTTTGTGTAAGGGAGGTGGTTTTTTGTCCTGTATGGAAAGAAGTGTTGTTGGTCTTGGTGGGTAGTATGGTAATGTGGTGTGGTGGTGTGAACTATTTAGTGAACTTTTTTGACTGGGTTTGGTGTGTTTGGTTGGTGGTGGTGTTTCGGTTGTAATGAGATCCTTGAGCGGTATATCAGGGGATGGTTTTTTGGTACTTTTACTCTTTCCTTGTGGGTTGGTTTTGATTCTAAAGGGTGATAATAGTTTTTTATATATATAATTTAATGGCCCAGACCTTCCAATCCATTACTTTTTGTGAATTATGGTGGTGGAGGCATTCAGGGGAAGTTTGGAGGAGTTGGAGAGTGTAGAAGAGGCTAAAGAAAAAAAATATAGTTGGAGGATTATTGTAGCATAGTTTATTAGGATATTTACTTGGGGTAGTCATTGTGGTGTGAGGGATCTGGTTGTGTCATAGGGATCATAATGTGGTATTTTAGAGATAATTCCAAAATCAGTATAGCTATGACGTGGAGGTTTTGGTTGTGGTGTAGTAGTTCAGTGTGGAGGCTACAATGATTATACCTTTTTAGGAATTTTTTCCCATGGATCGTGGATATGGAGTAGTCCCTTCTCAGTATATGAGGGATGTAGTGTAGGGATTTTGGATATGGAGTGGAGTATGGGGTGAGTATTTGGGTGGTTTTGTCATTTTGGGGGGTAGTTTCACCATGAAGTTGGGGCTATGGCACAACCTCTTCCTAGTTTCTGGGGGTTTATAGCATAGTGGTCCAGTCTATACTATGGTCACCCCTATTTTATAGGATCTGAAGCATGTTAATATCTATGAATCTCATAGGATAGTTTGACTATCCTAATTACGTTATGGTCTTCCCACTGTGTTTTAGTCTCTTGTTTTTGGAAATTCTATAGCATGGTCACATAGGATATGTTGCTTTCTTACATTTTGTAGATTGGGTATAAATTATTAGAGCCATTTGAAACCCATAACTTTTTGAACTTTTCTCTCATTTATTGGGTGACCCAAGTGTGTCCCAAGGATCTCTTTTACACCCCTTTGAGTGGATTTCAACCCCGACCATGGGAGATCGACTGTGGTGGTTTTGGAAAGACCCCCTCTTGTTTTCCACTCTTTTTTCACCATTTCTTATCTGGTAAGGTCTATTATTTTGGGATTTTTTTGAATTCTAGTTGATGGGTTTTATAACCCTTTTTGTGTGATAGATTGACATAACCATTAATAAATGGATAACCACTTATATTTGGCTAATAAATTAGTTACACATGGAAATTATGGATCATGTGAGAATTACCTTGAAACAAAGAAGAGGAATGTGATAAAATCCCCTTGATAAATATGAAAAAATTTATGTGAATGTGATTTGAAAATTTTAGTGATGTGTTATTGTGATGAGTTGAGAAATGGATGCGGTATGTGGTGGTTTTGGTGTGTGGTTGTGTTGTGGGGGGATATGTGATGAGTTTTATGGATTTGAAATAGGTCGGTTATAATGGAAAGTGGTAGTTCTAATGAAGAGGTGGTTGTAGATGTGTGATAGTGGTAGTGTGGGCGAGTTTTCATAGGGATGATGGGTTGTCTATTGTTGTGTGGTGTTGTGATATGCTAGTTTCTTAGGTAATATTGAAATTATTTGGTTGATAATGAATGTTAATGAAATGATTTTAAATGGATAATGAATATTGAATAAAAATGGGAAGTATGATTTAAATTTTTTTTGCTTAATGTGAAATTAAATGGGATGGAAATATGAAATTAATTGGCTAAATGAATGTAATTATTTGGTAATGGGAAATCTAGAAAATGAATTAATTTAAAAAAGAAGATGAAATGTGGCTTGTGTCTTGTAAATTATTATGTGTTGTTCATTTATAGGTGGAAGTTAAAGTGGAAGTGTTTTGAGTTTGGGTGGTGATGTTTTGTGTTGGATAATACCCTTTTTGTGAACCCATAATAAGGGATTTTGTATGGATTTATATGTACATTGTATTTACTTGTGATTTATATACATTACCACCCATTTTGAGCACTTAATATTGACAGATAGATGATATGATGGTGTTTTTTCTAACATCATGGTGAGAGGGTGGATGTTTGAATACTCATAATTTCTCACTCTCTCTTCCAGGTGATATTGACATGCATGAACTGTGATGGTCAGAAGTCAAAAGTGCATTATTTTGATGGTTGGTGATTTTATGAGATGGATTGTGGTGGGGTCATGCATAGTAGGATGAGTACAATTGGTTGATATCCTATATGTACATGATCTATACTACTCTGATTATATGGTTGTGATATGATGTGATGGACCATGTGTTTTCATGAGATATATGGTGTGATGTGATGTTCAGGTGTCTTTGGGTGAGATGTGGTGTGGTAGTGAGTTGCACACGGGGTGCTTGGCATGATGTGATATCCCAAGTGTCTTTGGGTGAGATGTGATGTGATGTGGTATACAGAAGATATGGGAGTAAAAGGACATATGACATTGGGGTGTGAGAGTAGAAAACTAGTGGGAAAGTGGCATGGTTCACCCTTTATATCAATACGCTTCATATTATGTTACTATACTTCGGTGCGTTATTTGGTAAGGAATCCTTGGTGAGTATGAGTTTGGTTAGTTGAACTGTTTAGGTGATTTTGGTTCTTCTATTCTCTCATTGTTGCATTATTATTCTACTTTCACATATATACAATAGACTTTGGAGTCCCTAATGAGTATAATTTTTCTCACCCTATATAGATAAAGTGATTTTAAGGTTTCCAGGAAGACTACATGGACCGTGCTGAACATTACTAGCTTAAACCTTTGGAATTTTTGTTGAGTTACTACCTTAGTACTTTCTTTTTGGATATTTATTTAGATACTTTTAGATACTTCTATCTATATTTGTTTTATTTATGCATGCATTTTGGTATAGTGTTTATTTTTTTATATTATGTCATAGAGTTGTGTGTTACTGATTTATCCTATCTCTTGATCCTATTATAATAGATGTAAATGCATACTATTTGTGATATTTTATACCTTCAGTGCTGGTTTCAAACCCGGGGCCTATTGGAGGCAAGACTCAGGGGTTATTATCTCTATTCCTTCATTTCTGGCCCAAAAGGGATACCTTTGTTGGGAGGGGTTCATGATAATAGTATCTCCTACTTCCATTAAGGAAGAGTTATTAAGAGACTTCCATACCTCCAGGTGGGTAGTATATCTTGGTGCGACAAATATGTATCAAAACTTCAGGTGATAGTTTTGGTGTCTATGGATGAAGAGGGACATTGTTGATTTTGTCTATCAATGCCTTACCATCCAGAGGGTAAAGGTAGAGCACCATCATCCTAGAAGTTTACTCTATCCACTTAATTTTCCATTATATAAGTAGAAGGGAATCTTGATGGACATTGTGATGGGGTTACCCAGGACCCCAAAGAGTTATAATGATTTCTGGGTGATTGTTGATCAGTTGAAAAAGGTTGAACCCTTCTTACTGATCCAAGAGACTCACTCAATAGATGTTCTAGGAAAGTAGTATTTTTATGATATCATATGCTCACATAGACTTCCATTGAACATTATATTTGACAGATACTAATGTTTCACATCATGGTTTTGGAAGGAATTATATAAGGAACAAGTTACTCGGTTGAGATTGAGAACAACATACCATTCCCAAATTGACAGATAGTATGAGAAGATGATTCTCATATTGAAGTATATGCTTTATTCTTGTTCTGTTGACTTTAGTGGATCTTGGGATGATCACCTAACCATTATCTAATTCTCATATAAAAATAGTTACCATGATTTTATTCAAATTAATCCTTATGATGATATTTATGGAAGGCCATGTCATTCATTATTATGTTGGAATGAGGTGGGTGAGGTAGTAGTTGTGGGACCTATCTTGGTACCTGAGACCTATGAGAGATTTCAATTGATTTAGAAGAGGTTAATCAAATCTCATAGCTGGGAGAAGTTTTATGCCAACTATAGGAGGAGACCTTTGGAGTTTTATATAGGTGATTAGGTCTTTTGGAGAGTAAATCTCTAGTTAGGCCATCAAGGTTTGAGAAGGTTTGGAAATTTAGTACTTCACTATGTTGGAACCTTCGATATCACAAAGCAGGTTGGTCCAATTAAGTACCATATGGATCTTCCTTCTTTCTATCGATGTATGAACAAAATTTTTCATGTGTAATAGCTCTGGAGGTACTTGCCTGATATTATTCATGTTTTCAATTATAAGGATGTAAAGCTAGAGCCTGAAACATCATACATGGAGTGTCTAATTTAGATTATAGATTGGATCAATACATTCCTTAGAGGGAAGATGGTACAAATTTTTTGAGTCCTTCTGAATCATGGAAGGATCCAGGAGGTAACTTAGAAATGGGATGATGATGTTCAGTCTCAATGGACTAAGTTTTTCATGAAAAACCATTGAAGTAACTTCTTGAGGATGATAAGTCATTATAAGGGGATAATTGTAACATCCAATTTTTTTTTGATGTATGAGATATTAAGTTAATAAAATACTTTTTCTTATGATGTTTTTTATATGATATGAAAGTGTTAGAGTTCAGTTAAAGTGTATTATTGTTCAAGATTAAAATATGGAGAAGGGGTCTAGAGTCTTTTTCTTGAGGTGTCTATAAAATAGTCATTGTCTCACCGATGGAACCAAATATCTATCCTATAGGGTCCCAGTGGGTCTACTGGCTATAGTAGACCCCACCAGCTAGTCGGTGTGGCTATTCTAGGAGTGAAATTAATACACACCATGGGGGTTTAATACCACTCAATTTGAACCTATTTTATTATCAAATTCTTTCCCTGATGATATTATTTTGAAATTGAGACCCCTTTGGTTGTTTGGATCTTCAACACCTCTCCCTTTGTTCTCTCAAACTTTTAACCAATCTGGGAAGAAAGAATGGTGGGTTTTTTCTTTTGATCCATGCTAAATAGTAATTCCTATTATTGAGAAGATCATGAATCTATTTCAGAACTATGTTTTCCATGAATATTAGATAATTTCTTCCTCATTTATTTAGATATTGGTGTAATATCTATCATATTGATGATGTTTCCTAGATCAAACCAAGATCTACCTTCGATAATGACCATTATTTGGGTAAGTGTTCTTGAATCATCTTTGTAGACATCTTCTTGACAGAGAATCAATGTTTAAACCTTAATATTTTGATGAATACTAGGTATATATGTAGTGGAATCAATGTGTCAATGGTGTATCATGGACTAGAGTTAAAATTCTCAATAATAGTTTTTTAAGTAATAATTTATAGAACAATCATCTTGAGACTTTATACTTATTTATTCTCATATTGAATCTATTTTCTGGTGATAGATCATTGATGGACTGATGATTATTGTCTAGGCCCAATTTATCTTTTAGAATCCAAAAAAAATCACAATATCTTCTTTGATTGATGAAGGATTTGGTGAATTGTAGTCATTTCCTTTAATATTCCTTAGAATCAAATCCATTGGAAAGAAGATAAAGGTATATAATTATAGAACGATGTTATTGGCATGAAATTATCTTGAGTCTTCATTATAAACATTCTTCTTAACAACATAAACCTATAAAAGGAATCTCTGACATTTGAGAAAGTTCTCCATGGGTGTACGACATGGTTCAAACATTTATCCTTGATAAACATTGGAGTCTTTTATTAACAACTTTGTGTTATGAAGTTCCTTACCTTATAGTGGCTATGTTTATGATCATTATAATGACATGATGATGTGTGTTGATTTTCCTTAAACCATGATGTGTATGATAACATGTGTACATGTTTTGTCATTTATTAACCCTCATGATATGTTATGTGTTCCTTGATATGATACCATTATTTCCATGTGACATATCTTAGTATATGGTATGTTGTTGTTATTCTATGCATGGTACCAAAGTGACAAGTGGACCCATATTGTCTTGAAAACCTTAGAGGGATAGTGTGTTCAAGCGTTACATATGACATAATGCTCAGACTAATATAGATGATGGGGCATGATATACTTACATGGATTTACCTAGGGGCATTAAGACCATATGTTATTAGACCCATGAGACGATAGTGGGGCATGATGGTCTATGTGACTTGAACTGTGTAGAAATAGTGGGAAATAATGGTCTTTGTAACTTGACCTAAGAGATAGAGACAGGTTATGATGGCATACCATGGTATGAAATATAGGTCTATGGCCTTTATTATTTTTGATAATACTTGAGGTTAGCTCCTATGTTTGTGACTTTTCCATGACTACACAAATGTTTTTTGACATGGAGCCTAAGTAGGTGTAGCCAGGGTTCGTAGTGGCTTAATTAGCATAGGTATTCTTAGTAAGATTGTATTTTTGTATGTTTAATTATTTTTTATCATAAATCATACTCTTATGCATGTACACTTTTTTTAAGTATGCACTGGTGGTATCCTACTAGGTTTTATTACTCACTTCCTACATAGGATTCTTGATGTGCATAAAGATTTTATGTATAGGGATCCAGTGAAGGGAAAGGATCCCATGGTAGATGGTTGAGCTATGGATCATGTAGTTGGAGGTGGGACCAGGATATACATAGTTTTATACTACTCCTTTATTTATTTATTTATCTAATTCACTTATACTCTAGTTTGGATTTCCACCTTGGGATCCTGTTTATTTATTTATAATATAACATGTATTCCATATGATATTATGTTTATTTAGTTTCCACATGTTACTATATTTATTATAATATATTATTTATATTATTTGTGTAAAGACATGATACTGAGGTTATAGTCTCCCCGTTAATGGACTTAGACCCTCACCTCTAGTTGATAGCCACTTGCATACTGGAAGGTGCATGAGTTCATGTGGCAATTTGATTCAGACCCACTGGTTTGAGTTAGAGTGTTACAACAATGCAAGTAGTTTTTAGGATTTATGATATATGAGATCAAAATGTCAATAATCATTGAAATCAAATTTTCTTATGGGTTATATATGATCAAAGGAAGAAATGACACATTTATTTCTCAATAAAAACATTCCAATGAGGTTCTAGAATGATTTGGAATATAGGATTCTAATTCTATGACAAAATTGATTAATACCTGAAATAAATTGTTAAGAGATTAAGATGATAGAGACTTAAGCATTATAAAATATAGAAAAATAATTGGGATCCTTCCATACTTAAGATAAATAATACCTGGAATTGTATTTTCTATTTTTCATTTTGAAAGGTACCAAAGATATTCCAAAGTTTTCCACTTATAATTAGTGAAAATAACACTTAAATATATCAAAGGCATGATGGATTTTGGACTGTTTTATCATGAAACATCATATCATGAGTTATTGGAATATATATATATAGAGAGAGATAGATATATTGGGATGGTTTAGAGTATGATATAAATTCTATATTGGTTAGTGCATTTTATCTTGAAAACATATGTATTTCTTGGTTGAGAAAAAAGTAAGATTGAATTATATTGTTTATTTTTAAATCCAAATACACACTAGAAACTCAATCATGTAAACAACTTTTATTGATGAATCAAAATATTATGGATATTAGAGTTCATGTAAAATATCCCATTACTATCGAGTGTAATGAGTAAATTTCTATTAATCTTAGAAAAAATATTATCCATTGATCAAGGAAAAATCAAATTGAGATTAAATATAACACCATAAAGGATAAGGTTGAGCATAGTTTGGTGAATTTGGAGTATATTTCAACACAACATCAAATTTCATACATAATATAGTGACCATGTATTAACATACATGGATATTACATCATTTTAGATGAATTTTCACTACATTACAGAAATACATGCTGGAGGACCATAATAATTTAGTGTCTTTGCAAACTAGTAAAACAAAATCTTATATCCTAGTGAATGATCTTAAACATCTCCCATAAAGATCTCCACCTTTAGTACTTCTACCTAAAACTTTTATTTATAACCTAGGGAAAGGAAACATAAAAATGGTTGAGCTCATATGCTCAGTAAGGGTAAACAAAGGAGACATGTAAGCATAAACATGAATATAGGGGTATTAGAACATGATCATAAAATTAGAAGATCATACCCTTCATATTAAAGATCATAAACATGAGTTATTAGATAAATATTGGTAGTTCATAAGACATTAATCATAATGAAATAAAAATAATGAGCCATGAAATTTTAACCGAGGAATAATAAATAGGATTTGTGTCATACATATAAGAATATAAAATTTTATGTCAAGTCTACCTACCAAGACCTTTATAACATGTTAGGCTTGGGCTATGACCCATGTAACTGCTTCAAGCTTGGGATAACAACCCATGTACCCTATTACTTTTAGGATTGGGATAAAACCCATGTACCTTCTTTTTTTTAGTCTTGGTCTACAACCTGTGTACCCTCTTTCTTTTAGGCTTGGGCTATAACCCATGTACCTTATTATTTTTGGGTTTAGACTACAACCTGTGTTCCCTCTTTTTTTAGTCTTGGGCTATAACCCATGTAACTTCTTGTTTTCGGGATTAGGATACAACCCGTTAACCCTATAAGCTCATATAAAAATTATCATTACCTAATGAATTGTAGGGAGATATAGGTCCCACACATCTCATAATAAAATCATTCATACATGTTCCATAAGATAATAAAACTTTCATCATATCATGACCCATAAAAAGAGATAGATTTTATAAACATAAAATCATAATCCAAGAAATGAAATGGATATCATTAAAATTTAATCACATAATAACCTATAAAATATAGGTTTCATAATCACTTCATGAAATCATAACCTGTTAGAAGAAGCGGGTTTCAAAAGCATAAAACCCATTCAAGTGAAACAAGTGTCATAAGATTCATTTAATCAAAACACAATCCATTCAAGAAATAATATGAATGTAACCCTTGTATAATTTCATAGAAGGCCATTATTAACATAAAATAATGTTATATTATATAGAAAATAACTTGTAAGGATATTTTCAAAACATTTCTTGAGTTAAATATCTTTTCTTCTTTGAAAAATGCTCTTTAAAACATAAAACCTTTTGAAACCAATTTTCCTTAAAAAATTATAAAATAATATTGTAAACCTTTTAGAAACAATTTCATTTAAAATATCTTTTAAAATAATTTTCTTAAAATTAACCTTTTAAACGTTAAAGGAAATCTTCAAAGAATTGATGGTAGGTAAATGTGTACAGGTCGTAAGAGGTAAAAATAACATTCCCTTTTCCATGGTAAAAACGTTAGAAAAAAAATCCTTATTTGGAAAGCGATAATAATATTCCTTTGAAGATATTGGTAAAATAAAAAAAGGTTAAAAATTTATTTTAAATATTGTGGTATAATGGTATAATATTCTTAGAACCCTTTTTTGAAAAAATAGATTTCCGACTGAAGAGAGGGTAAAGTCGGGCATTCTTAAAAATATTTTCTTCACTATATTTTGTATTAAAGAGTAGAAAGATGGTACCAATACATCAATATATTATGAATGACCAGATTATAATAAATTTTATGAATTTTCTTGAGATATGGGTTATTATATTTCATCATAGGAATCATAAACATAAAAAATCTTGAAAAGCGATGAGATTGTTTCAATAAGCTCTTCTCACTTGATAACTTGGGACCATACACTCCATGTAAGAAAAAAATTACATGAAGCTTAGTATATGATTAAAATATGGAGATTCATTATATAAAATATAATATGGAATTATATACACCTAAAAATTAATTTAGGTTCATAACAAAACATGAGTCTTAAAGAAGAAAAATGGAGACAAAACTATTTTACCAATTTGGTAACTTTTGAAACTTAAACCCCATGAAATAAAGGTTATAGAATGTATATGTAAATATACATAAATTTAAATATAATAATCATTGACTACATCCATGGGTATTATAAATACCACAAAAAAGTAATGGGTGGTGAATAAAGAATGTATCTCACGGAAATAAAAAGTGTGATGAAATTCCCTTACCTTGTGTCTTGACTCTTATCGTACTCATACAAACCTCCTCTTAATCAGGTAACTCCTTTTGGTTTGTACTAAAAGAATCAATTAAAAGTATTTATGCCCAAAGGGAGAATTTAAGGAGGAATTTAGGGATTTTATTAAGTTTATTGGGAATATATTGACCAAACCTAAGTGATTTGAGAGGTGTGAAAAAGAGGGAGAGGTGGTGGCATTTTATAGGGAAGGAGTGACACTCTTCTAAATATTTGAAGAGAGAATTACACAAAAGTTTTTCATGTTGAAAGTGGATCTAATAATGATAAAATTATTATAAAATGGAGGATAGGTTCAAAATATGTTCATCCAATGGATTTTTTATAAGTGTATAGGTCGTTTTGGGCCTTAAGGTTATGGTTTTGTCCATTATTAATCTTAATTTAACCTTAATCGATGTAATTAATTTTAATCACTTTCACTAATATTTTTTTTCAAAAACTAAGATGATCTATTTAGATTTTATAAATTATTTTTATTCTAAATATGTAATCCATTTTTCTAAATTCCAATCATAGAAGTGGCAGAAATTAATTTAAAATTAATCCCACGGTCGGGTCGACAATGCGGGTTTTTAAAGTAAAAACATTCCAAAGTTTGAAAAGTTTTTATACCCAATTTTAAAGATAAATTGATATCAATGAACTAAATTTTATCAATTGATAAAAATATTTCTAATTAATCTTTGAAACCAATTTAAAATATAATTTAACTTTATAAATAAATTATATGAAAAAACTATTTTGAACTAAAATGTGGTATTTTTAACTATTCATTAAAAAAGTAACTTACATAAAAATACAAAAAAAATTATCCTAAACTAAATTTTATGTTTCAATTTCAAATATGAAGTTTATTTTTACATATTAAGTCTATAAAAGTGTCAAAATTGGGATTTAAAATAGGTTCTCTATTAAAAGGTGGTAAAACTAAAATTATAAAAATATATGTTTTAAGCATAAAATTGGTATTGTTCTTATCTTATGTATATAAAATATATTGAATGAATATAAAAAATATTTGATTGAATATAAAACAAATATATTACATTAATATAACTCACTAATTGTATTTAATTTAATTTATTAAGGTAAAATGTCTTTGTGACCATAAAAATAATAATATTTCCTTCTACATTCAATCGAATTTCATATACATTTATAATTAATTGGTAACATATGAATTCATATTATATTTTGTAAACCATATGTTTTCATAAATTAGTTATATTATTCATAACCTCTAATTTAATGTCTAGTTTATATCTTATTATATTAAATAATCATATTTTAATAATATATTATTGTTTGGTAAACCTCGGTCTTGCGCCTTATGCAAGATATTGAGAAAATTCATTATTGTGTGTAACAAAAGCTAACCTCAATGTTCCATGTAGGTAAAGATAATGTTTGTGTTGAATGTTGTGCACGATTAACTTAGTTTTGCATATAATTCAATCCAAACATAGTGCTTTAATATAAAATTATCTATCTTCAGTGTTGTGTAAAATGAAAAATATAAAAAAGATTAAATTAATTCAAAAAAATAAATCACAAAAATTTTGTGGTATTACATTCTACCGCCCTTAAAATTAATTTCACCTTAGAAATTTTTCTGGGTTATCAAAGCATTAATACTTAAAATTTTCATTCATAGAAACCCGCATTGTAAAATTGAATACTAAAACTTCCATTAAAAAGGGAAAGTTGGAACCATAAAGGTTACCCAAAGTAACATATAACTAGGTTTCCACATAGGAGAACATAGGTTGGGAGTGAATATTGGACATGGAGTAAAAACCTAAATATTTATAGAGAGTGATTATGATCATCAATCACAAACAAGTGAACGATCAAATAAAAGTTGAGAGCCTCGAAGTCATAAATCTATGATGATTTAAAAGACCATAAGTTCAACAAAATTAAGGTATCAGGACAACACATTTTTGTTTGATAATTATTCTAATGTTGAGTATTTCTTTTATTGACCAATAATATAAGGAAATATACTTACTTGATATATTTATATAAACAAAATTTCTTTATTTATCTATTCTTTTATCAATTTATAATTAATCCATTACTTAATGTAATGGATGTCTAAAAATTAAATTGTTTGCTTGAAGTGATAAAATAAACTTTTATCAAATCTTAAGACCCATAAAAGAAAGAAAATTATATCTATTTCACTTTAAATATTATTCAAAATCATTACAGTTAATACATTAATCTGTAAACATAAAAATTAACTATACTCGTTCAATACTAATAATTATTCAACAAAAATAATTACACATTAACCAGGACATCGCATTGTCCTATGGTTGGTGTGAAAACCTTATCGTCCTTTGGTCATGGGTTCAAAATCCATGGCCTTGCCAATATTGATTGGTTGTCACCTGACATACATGATGTCCTTTTCAAAAACACACTAATATAATTTCCCTAATATGATGGACATCCTTGAAATAAGGTTAATCACTAAATAGCCTTTTAACTAAGGTTTTCAATGAAACTTTAATACATAAATACTTCATTTGAAGTTTAAATTAAACATTTCATGAATGGTTAACCTTATAACCCTTATAAAAGATGAAAATACAAAATAGTATAAATAAGGTCATGAAATCATCTTAACATGGATTCCCCCATGTGTAATCACATACCAAACATGTGAATAACTTCATCATATGTTCATATTCTGAATTTACATAAATCCTTATTGAAAACATACATGCATCCAAAACATAATTCACTCTCTATTCCTTAAATAGGCTATTATCTTAAAAAAAAACTTTTATATTGGAAGCTTGGGTTCATCCTTGTAAACATAGATAATAAACATGATTTTATTAATCCAAAATTCATGTAGAGAAATATAATCCATACTTAGACTCATAACAAGTTACAATAAAGTATCAACAAGATTTTGATAGATAATATTTTTACAAAATCCCATATGAAATTCCCCACTATGGAGTTCCCCAATTACCATGGTTCACTTTATCTATTTTTATTTCATATGCTTTCCCATTTTCCTTTGTCTTTAGAGGATATTGGCACTAATCACCATTATTAACCCTTGGATTTGGGAACTTTTTTATGAAATTCCCAAACTCCTTACAATTGAAACATTGGAGTGTGGGAGGTGTGACCTGGGGAGTTTTCTCGTTATTCGCATCATTATATAATTTTTTTTAATCAATTTGGAATCTATCCACTCGATTTACTTCCTTTACATACTTAAAACATTTACTTGT
The DNA here is from genome assembly GCA_963277665.1 of Viscum album. Classification (NCBI taxonomy): domain Eukaryota; kingdom Viridiplantae; phylum Streptophyta; class Magnoliopsida; order Santalales; family Viscaceae; genus Viscum; species Viscum album. The sequence goes on along the minus strand of OY728148.1, from coordinate 889,606,757 downwards.
CCTATTAAGAAAATTTCCACCATGCTTCTTTCCACACTTAGATCACAAAGGAAGGCCCATCTTCTTATCTCCATAGTTTTTTTATTGTCCTTTAAACTCCATATTCCTCTTCTTGTTAAAACCATGAGATTGATACATAACTCCAACATCCATTTTAACTTTGATTTCACAATATAAAATCTATTCATAGCTACCAAAGTATCTTATGGCTAATTCCCTTATGAGACATAGATTTAAGACACCGAAGAACCTATCAACCTTACTTTCTAGTTGGATGACAATTCCAAAAATGTACATCACAAGTCTTGTAAAATTAGTCTCATAGGCACCGAAAAATTCATCATCTTTTTTCTTCAATTCAAGGAACTCATTTTCCATCTTCGTACGAAAAACGTGAGGAAAGTACTTATTTAAGAATAAGTTATTGAACTCATCCCAATTTGTGGATTTGATTTTATATTTCTTCCTAAAATTATTTATTATATTCTACCATTTGTTTTCTTCACCTTCTAACTGATAAAAAACCAAAATAAATTTCACATGATCTGAACACTGGAGAATAGAGAATATATTTTCAGTGGTACTGATCCAGTTTTCAATAACAAGTGGATCAAAAGACCTGCTGAAATAATGTGGACATTGCCTCATGAATGAATAAATATAACATTGTTCCTCCCTTTGATCATTTTTAAGTTCAACATGATTCATATCTTGAGAAATACGTGTGATAATAACACTGAGGTTTTTCATTCCATCTCTCAAAGAATTCAGGTCCTCATGAGAAAAATCATTGCATTGTCCCTCACACTCACCATTAAAACAGTTCCTTTGGGTTCGATCCATTTACTAAATCTAAAAATTATAGAGTAAGAAACAATTATCATAGAGAGTAACCACATCGTTATGAAAAGTTACTTATAGGATATATAAATTTTGACACCATCCTTAATCTATGAAACCTTAGGTTTATCCAAGGTTATTCATATCCAACTTTTATTTAAATACTTCATGATGGTTCATGAAGATCTTGTGAATTCCAAAAGAATATCCCCCAGGAGTGTTAAACTAGGTGTGTAGTAAGGCTCGTTGTCATGTACTAGATTACCCCGAGTTAGGCCCGGAACATCTTGTTAGAGTTGTTACCCCTAGGTATATTTGTGTCAGATCCACATCCACTTGTAGTATCTAGACATAAATTTATTACTAGTAAACCACTCACTCTATCATTTACCAAAATTCTAGGACATTTTCCTAAATTTTAAATCATCCTTATACTTATCCATAAATACATCCCTAGACATATCCTTAGAAATATACCTAGTGATCTCACTAAAGTTTTCTCATCCTAGTTTCCAAAGGTTTACTGAACTGTTCCATTGATACAAACTATTGTAATCCAGAATTAATATACATGGATATTACATCATTTAAGATGAATATCCAGTACATTACAAAAATACATACCCAAGTACCATAATAGTTTAGTGTATTTGGAAACATGAAAAAAAAATATTTTATCTTGGGGAAATATCTTCAACATCTCCCATAAGGATCTACACCTTTAGTACTTCTACCTAAAACCTTTTTCATAACATGGGTAAAGGAAACATAAAAAGGGGTGAGATTAGATGATTAATACGGGTAAACAAGGGAGACATGTAATCATAAACATGAACATAGGGGTATGAGAACATGATCGTAACATTATAAGATCATGCCCTACATATCAATGATCATATACATGAGTTATGGGATAAATCTTAGAAGTTCATAAGACATGAATCATAATGAAATAAACATCATGATCCATGAAATTGTAACTAAGGAATAATCCATAGTATTTTTTCTAATATATATAAGAATATAAAATTTTATGTCAATACTATCTACAAAGACATTTAAAACATGTTAGGCTTGGGCTACTACCCATGTACCTACTTCGGGCTTGGGCTAACAACACATATACCCACTTACTTTTAGGCTTGGGTGACAACCCATGTACCTTCTTGTTTTTTATTATTGGGATACAACCCATGTACTCTATTTATTTTAGGCTTGGGCTATAACCCATGTAAATTTTTGTTTTTAGGCTTGCTCTACAACCTGTGTACCCTCTTTCTTTTAGGTTTGGGCTACAACCCATGTACCTTCTTGTTTTCAGTATTGGGATACAACTCATGTACCCTATGATCTCATATACAACTTATAATTACTTAATTCATTGGAGGGAAATATAGGTCCCACCCATCTCATAATAAAATCATTCATACATGTGGCACAAGATAATAAAACTTTCATCATATCGTGACCCATAAAAATAGATAGGTTTTATAAATATCAAATCATAACCCATAAAATGAAATGGGTATAATTAAAATTTCATCACATAATAACCTATGAAAGACATAGGATTCATAATCACTTATGAAAATAAAAACCTATGAGAATAAGTGCTTTTCAAAAGCATAAAACCCATGGAAGTGAAATGGGTGTCATAAGTTTCATTCCATCAAAACATAAACCATTGAAGAAATAATATTAATGCAACCTTTGGATAATTTCCTATAAGGGAATTAGTAGTACAAATAGATTTTATCTTATATAGAAAATAACTTATAAGGATATTTTAAAAACATTTCTTGAGGTAAATATCCTTTTTTATTTGAAAAATTCACTTTAAAACTATAAAACCTTTTGAAAATCATTTTACTTAAAAACTTATAAAAGAAGTATGGAAACATTTTGAAAACCATTTCCTTGAAAATTTATTTTAATTTATTTTACTAAAAATTAACATTTTAAAAATGAGAATAAATCTTCAAAAAATTGATGGCAGGTAAATCTAGATATGTCATACGTGGTAAAAATAACATTCCCTTTTGCATGGTAAAAATGTTATAAAAAATTCCTTGTTAGGAGAGTGATAAGAATATTCATTTGAAGTGATTGGTAAAAAAAGGGTAAAAATGTGTTTTGAAGATTATAGGACAATGGTACAATATTCTTGGAACCCTTTTTAGAAAACATAGATTTCCGACCAAAGAGAGGGTAAAGTTGGGATTTCTTAAAAATACTTTTTTAACTATCTTAATTACCAAAGAGTAGAAAGATGGTACCAATACATGAATATATCATGAATAACTAAAGGAGAATAAATTTAATGAATTTTTTTGAGAGATGTGTTATAATATTTCATCAAAGGAATCATAAACATAAACAATCCTGAAAAGCGATGAGATTGATTCAATAATCTCTTATCACTTGGTAACTTGGGATCATAGTCTCCATGTAAGAAAAGGAAATTACATGAAGATTAGAATATCATGAAAAGATGGAGATTCATGATATATCATATAAAATTTAAGTATATACACCTAAAAATGAATTTAGGAACATAAAAAACATGAGTCACAAAGAAGGAAAATTGAGACAAAACTATTTTACCAATTTGGTAACTTTTGAAACTTAAACCACATGAAATAAAGGTTCTAGAATGAATATATAAATACCCATAAATTTAACTATAAGAATAATTGATTAAATACATGGGACCTGTAAATACCACATAAAAGGAATGTATAAGGCCCCAACCTTAAACATTACTTAATCTTGAGTTATTTCAAGAATACACACTGAGGATCTTTTCAGGTTTAGAGTTTTAGATAATTAGATCATAAATCATGCATTACATTCCACATTTAAACAAATTGGTTACATAAAAGATAGTACTCATTTCTCCCATCAACGGAAACATATTTAAAATAAAACATGGATTCTTTCTTGACACTTCCTTAACACTATCATCACATCATGTACCTTTCCCTTGACCTGTGAAAAACATTTCAAAAACTTGGGATGAGAATCAAAAGCTCAGTAAAGGATATAAAAGTACGAAATGAAAATATCAGTCCATGTAAGAAATAATACTTTACTCACAAAACATAATCATTTAAACATACCTCATCAAATTATGAATAAATCATATAAATCATAAGACATAAAGGTAACTTGAGGCATTCATAACATTCTTACGTAGGGAGTAACCCTCATGGTTAGGTTTGGAATACCCATCACAGTATATTCCCTGAATCTCTTCAGAGAAACCTTAAATTTTAACCCCTTTGTGTTACCCAATACATTGGAGATCTATATCGGGCTCACCCGCCCTTAGTTTATCACAGAACCACCCATATTTATAACAATGCCCAAGAACCATAACACAATCATATCCCATAAAACATGAATAAAAAAACATAACATTTCCACTTTTCAATCACAAGATATAAATACAACACATTGATATAAAAACATTATGAAAACCATTTTCAATACCAAAATAAATGAAAAGTAAAACATGGTATTTATTTTTCATCCAAAAAAAGTTATGGCTTGTAGAGGAAGCCGAAGCTCAAATAATGGTCACGGCGGCGGAGAAGTTGTTGTCACCACATACGTACGACAAAAAAAACATTCCCTTTTGTCGTTTAGTAAACGATTTGTATAAAAAAGATTCCTTTTGAATAAACATAAAAGTCAAAGGGGTTTATACACCATATAAAAGAAAGTTTTGTATAATACAAAATATGCCTCAATGAAAGGAGATTGAGACGAAGTCCCATACCTTGGGTCCGACTTGACTCGATCGTTCTTTAACGTCCTGAATAATAAACTTGAGTTAATTTCTACTTTATTAATAAAATTTTTCAAGTTCGTTATTCCTTTCATATCACTTATTACCTTGTTATGAACACTATGTAATTATTTAAGTTAATAATGGGCATTTTGTCGATCATTGGTACTTGAGTCAAAAATAAACTCTTTATAATTACAAGTTGTTCATGTGGTAAAATATCCATTATATACAGAATTATATTCATGATGAAGATATCATATATATCATATATATCCGGTATATACATGTATTTATAATATTACATAAAATTTAGAGGTAAGAAATGAAATTCACCATTCATGGAGACGGTAAGCCATACGTACGCATGAACGCTACTTTCATTTGTATTTCCTATTTAATGGAATTGAATCATAATGATATAAAGGTATATTATAATTCCAGTATAATATCATATATAATATCATTAACTACATCCTTTATATGTCCCACATATGGCATTAACAAATCAAATCACTTTGAGGGGGCGGTAGTCCGCACTTCCTAAAATGAAGGTATCGCTTTTACCCATAATGGAAGCCATAAAGGTATGCCATAAATGAAAAATACAGAATTTTAAGGAAAATATAAACATATTATATATCATATATAAATATAGTGACATCTTAACGGCCACCTTTGAAGGTGTTATAAGAATATTTAACAATCATCGTTTCGTGAGGCAGAAATTCGCCATCCACGGAAACAGTATGTTCTTTAACCATTAGATGTAGGTGTGTGTAAGTGTAGCTCGAATAATTCTTATAAAAACATCCTAGTATATTTAAAATACTATTTTTTTTACAAAATAAATTAATAAAAAGAGTTTAGTTGGTTGGATAAGCAAAATAAAACAAAAGAACATTAGAGAAGACTTTACCTTTAAATCGGGTAACTCCTCTTGGTTTGTACCAAAAGGGTTTCTTGAAGAGCTTTCCGACTAAGGTAAGGCTTCTAGAATAAAGATAGGTATGTGGAGAGATGAAATGATCAGATTTTGGCCAATCCAAAGGATTTAGAAGTGTGTGTAAAGAGGTAGATGTGGGGGCCTTTTATAAGAGGAGAGGAGGGGCACTCTTGGAATGTTATAAAATGTTACTTTATATTGAAATGTGTTTCAGATTTAAAAGGTCCCACATTGATATATTTAGAGGATAAGGTGATAAGGGTTTGAAATATACTCATACAATAGGTCTTTGACAAGTTTAAGTCTTATATTTTACATTATCTTTTCATTTTATTTAAATCGTTCATTAATGCGGTAATCGCTGCATCATCATGATGTCATAAATAATTTAATTTATTTAATGTCTAAAAATTATATAAAAAAATACTATGATGTAGGAAATTTTTTTAGATTTCCAATGACTATTTATAGTCTAATATATAATTTATGTAGAAAAAATTAAAAATGTTTTACTCAGGTAATACATTCTTTGTTATATTTAACTTTCTTTAAAAAATAAAAAGATAAAAAGTCATTATCACCCAAAAGTGATTCCATGGGGTCCCCAAGTTTGGCACAAGGAATCCCATGGTCGGCCATGACCCAAAAAGTAGCATTAGGACACATTTTGGGGTCATTTTTTATTATTATGATATTATTTTATTATCCTTAACTACCTGATTACTAATTAATCAAGATAATTAAAGATAATTATCGTCGTTACTATTCATAATGTCCAAAAACAAAAGATTCTTGATTAAATAATTTAGAACTTCTGATTAAAAATATTTAATCCCTTTTACCAAATTCCAAACACATATATTACAATAATTAATTTAAAAATAATTCTCATTGTCAAAACAAATAGCAGGTTTTTTAGAAACAATATCTATGAAAAGTTTGGCACTTGTTTATGCCTAATTCCAAAGTAAAATTAATCCCAATGACCACCATTGGATTACATGGTAAAAATATATTCTATTTAAACTGTAAAACCAATTAAAAAGATAATCTAACCATATAATTAAATTAGATGAAAATGCAGTTTTGATGTAAAATGCAATATTTTTCACTATTCATTAAAAAATGAACATTGTCAGAAAAATACCGAAAATTTAGCCAAAGTAAATTTCAATGTCCCAATCATAAAGAATAAGTTTATTTTGAAAAATAGATCTTATAAAATTTTCAAAATTTTTATTTAAAAATGGTTTACCATCAAAAGGCAGTAAAACAATCTTTTAAAAATATTAGTGTATTCCATGCTTAAGATTGGATTTATTCTTGTTTTAAGCCTCTAAAACACTATCTAATTCATAAATAGACATAGATAATAATATATATTATTCATTACTTACTTGTGATGTTACATAATTGGTGGTCAATAAAGCATGTATCTCATGAAAATAAAAAGTGAGATGAGATCCCCTTACCTTGTGTCTTGACTCTTGTCATACTCATACACACCTCCTCTTAATTGGGTAACTCCTTTTGGTTTGTCCCAAAAGGATTCCTTGGAATACTTTATTCCCAAATGGAGGAATCAAGGAAGAAGGTAGGGATTTGGAGAAGTTTATTAGGTAGATCTTTGTTGAGACTAAGTGGTTTGAGACATGTGAAGAAGAGGGAGAGGTGGTGGCATTTATAGGGAAGGAGTGACACTCTTGTAAATATTTGTAGAGAGAATCCCACCCACATTTTTTATGTTGAAATTGGATCCAATAATGATCCAAATTTTAACCAATAGATTATAGGGTTAAAATATGGCTATCAAATGTCTTTTGGAAATGTGTATAGGTTGTTTTGGGGCTTATGGTTAGGGTTTAGTTCCTTATTAAGCTTAATTTAACCTTAATCGATGAAATTAATTTTAATTAGTTTCACTAATATTTTTGGTCAAAACTATGTTTACCTATTTAGAAATTATAAATTATTCTGATTCTAAATATGGAATCAATTTTTCCAAATTCCAATAATAGAAGTGGAGAAATTAATTTAAAATCAATCTCGTAGTCGGGTTGACAATGTGGGTTTTTAAAGTAAAACATTCAAAATTTGATAAGTTTTTATACCCAAGTTTAAAGTGAAATTGATCTCAGTGAACTAAATTGTATTAATTGATAAAAATATTATCTAATTAAAATTTTAAACCAATTTAAAATATAACTTATCCTTATAAATAATTAGTTGAAAATCGGTTTTGTACTAAAATTCAGTATTTTTAATTATTCATTAAAAAATGAAACCTTACAGAAAAATACCCAAAAAATTATCATAACCTAATTTTTATTTTTCTATTTTAAATATGAATTTTATTTTGACATATTAAGTTTATAAAAGTTCCAAAATTGTGATTTAAAATTGGTTCTCCATTAAAAGGTAGAAAAACTATATTTATAAAAATATATATTTTTAAGCATAAAATTGGGGTTATTCTTATCTTATGTCTATCAAATATATTGAATGAATATAAAAAATATTTTATTGAATATTTAAATATATTTTACATTAATATCACTCACTAATTGTACTTAATTTAATTTATTAGGTTAAAACATCTTTGTGACCATAAAAATAATAATATTTTCTTTTACATTCAATCAGTTTTCATATTCATTTATAATTAATCGGTAACCTATGAATTCATATTATATTATGTAAGCCATATATTTTAATAAATTATTTAATAATATTCATAACATATATTTTAACATCTATTTTATATATTATTATATTAAATAATCATATTTAAATAATATATTATTGTTTGGTAAACCTCATTCTTGTGTGTTATGAAATCCATCAAGGAAATCCATTATTGCATGTAACAAAATCTAACCTCTGTGTACATGTAAGACAAGATAAAGTTTATGTTTCTTGTTGTGCATGATTAACTTGGTGTTGCGTATAAAGCAAGAAAAACATAGTTATTTAATATAAAATAAACTATATTCAGTGTTGCATAAAATTAAAAATATCAAAAAGGTTAAATTAATTTGAATAAAAATAATTCAAAAAAATAGCAGGGTGTTACACATCATAAAAAATGAACTACCCAAAGTAGTGTTTGATAAGAATATTTTAGATCTTAGAGTCTAACCATATTTATCAACCTAAATGGTTTTGATAAGGACCCCACTCCCCTAAGGTATTTTCATTCCACTCATATTTTCAATAAGTTATATCTTCATCAAGTGGTTAATGTAAAGGTATGATTTCCCTTATCAAATGATTTGTTTAACTAATATTTCTCTTTTTTTAACATTCAAGTAAGTTCTCTTTGGGTTCATTGACAAAGGATTACATATGGATTCATAATGTATAAGGGATAAGTTTTGTATTAAGGGGGTGAATGTGTCTATTTATTTTGGAGATATAATTATTTGGAATTCACATACAATAAGTGAGGTCAAGATACTGATTACTATAGTTTTTTAAATGATGTTAATAACTAGTGAATATAAAAGTGGTTTCTTGAGAAAATAATGAAATCTAATGAGGTTTTTTGTGATGAACTTTTCATTTAAATCTTGTTTCTCATGCTGATCACGACTCACATAAGCATAGAGTCGATGATTTAGTAAATCAATGAATACAATTTTTAAATATTAGTGGTTGATAAATCAAGTGTGTGGAATTTAACATTTCGAGTAGAATGTGTATTGGATTAATTTTAAATAACCAAAAGGGATAGGTTGTTAAAAATAATTTTAAATAATTTTGTATTGTGTTTATTGAAAAATCAAGGTTTAAATCCTCTGAATTGACTCATGGAATCATTTTGAATTTAGGACATGAATATCAGAGGTGTTTGGGAGAGGTTTGATAATTTTTAGGCATATTTAATATTAATTTGGAGAATTATGAAGGAAAAATAGTAAAGTAATACATAAGAATAAATGTAACTTGTATTTAGAAGCTCACAGAAAAATGAAAAAAGGAATGAAGCTCCTTGTATACGTAATATTTAGCTATATTATATGTAATATTAGCTTGGATTTTAACTATAGGATATGTAATATGAATATGTTGATATATGATATTTACTCCATATTTTCAAAAAATAATTAATATCTATATTTATAATATGTAATATTAACTTTGAAGAATAAGTGGATACATGAGATTAATTTTCCCCTACATAAGAATAACTTGTTAGTGTATTAGTGTTTTTTTCAAACTATGTAGATATGTAATATAAGTTTGTAGATTTAAACCAATACATAAGAATCAGTTTTAATATTTATACTAGTATTCATGATTCAATAGTTTTCATTGATTGAAAAGAAGAGAAAATTTAAAGGTGTTGGTTCATTTGAATAAAATTGATAGGAATTAATTGTTTATTTCATCTAATATTCATGGAGTTTTAAATAGTGGAATTAATGGGAGTAATAAAAGAATTTGATTCATGGTTCATGGAGGGATTATTTTACATGATATGTTTCCATTTTTGTTCATGGAAAATTTTCTTGATTCAAGGGAGTTGGTCTAACATAAATGAAGGTTGGGTTTGTCGAAATATTATTTTCTATATCCTTTCATTTTTCAAGAATATGGAGACAGAGAAGGGAACACAATGGATAGTTAAATATATTTCTAGAAAGGTAAAAAAATAAAACATCCCAAAAGTAAACATATAAATAAACATATGGAAGAAGAAGGAGTTGTGGGGTGTGTTCAACCTAATAGAAAATTACAATTTCATTGGAAAGAAGATGAAAATTTTCTAGAAGATGATCAGATTTTAGGGGTTTGAAGATTTGTTATTTTATTGAAAATAGGATTTGATTAATACATAGTCACTAGTTTAATTTTTATATATAGGCCATGGAAGAAAAAAATGATTTAAAATAGGATTTTTGAGTTCTTTCTTATAAGTATATTAGCGAGTTATTCAATAATTTTTTTGAAGGTTGTAAACATGAAGGGTCAGTTCATACACTATAAATTACAAACACAAGTAGTAAACTTGGTGAATATTTCACATTAAAACAATCTCAACATATGACCCTTATATGTATCCTAGTTTTGGTGATCCATGTAAAACTTCTTGTGTTTCTATTTACTAATCTATCAGTCCATATTCATTTTGAGGGAGAAAAAATATCTCCTAATAATATTGGAATACGATTATTGATGAGGGCCATTTAAAAATTAATATAACTTGATTCATACCCCCTATAAGGGTATTATTCTTGTTTGGGGTCAATATATGTACTATCATGAATAGGTATCCAACCCCTTTGATGATTTATAGGCATGAAAATTATGTAGTCCAGGCTTAACTAGGAAAGCCCATATGAGCTCAGGCACATTTTAGGTCTTCCTATTTTGGATTGTTATTAATATGGTCCAAAATTCACAAGATCAATACATTTTTATATGAAATGTGAAATAAATTTTTTTCTTTTTTTTCAAGTTAGATTAACATGAAATGAAAAACAAACCTTATCCAAGAACTACTAATTAGTTAGCTGAAAAACTAGGTGAACACATTAAAGTTAACTACTTGCATGATCAAGGCACACTAGTAGGGACCCAAAGGACCTAATACCATCCCTTATAATAATAAATTCCAATAAGAATAGATTAATATCAAGTATCAATACCAACATGGTACCATATTTTATTTAATAATATGATGTTCTGATGCTCACTATTGACTACCAAAGTAGGAAGAACACTATGTTCTAAGAAACTCAATGAACCCCATTTTAAACCCCCTAAGAATATTCAATTAATAAAAGAGGAAAAAAACAATAAGAGTCTCTAATAATCATAAATATTATAATTAAATAAGTTATCCATTATAATTAAAATAAATATAAGGAAACCAATGGAGTTAAATATGTAACAAAAAATCATGTGTCAAGTTTTTTATTAGTCATCACATCCCCTTTATCTGATTTCTTTGAAGATCCAGTCCAGTGACATCCTATAACTACACACAAAACTAATATTTCTTCACCTTTATACTCTTACTTTCATAAGTCATTGCACTTAAATCCTTAAACCATTATAAAATAAGAAACATCATCATAAAGGGGTGAGATGGGGTGGAATGAAGACGGGGGGTTGATTTGAGAGGGAATCAAAGAATTTAACTACATGATGTGTTTGGGGATGATATGAGGGTGGGGATTGAGATATAGAGGAATGGGATAGAAAATATGGAGATTTATGGGTGGGATAAAAAATGTGAGTGGTGGGGTTAGGATAAAAGAGGGGATGGGGATTAGGTTGATCAGATGGGAAACATGGGTGATTATTGAGGGGGGAAATAGGATGCAACGGGATAAGGAAAAATTATGGATTGGGTGAGGATGATCATGATGAATGGAAATCCATGTAAAAACCAAAAAAACTTGGATTATACAATCCCATGGGATAGATCGGGCCAACACGGGTTTACCCATGTAGATACAGATATATTTTAATATGTCTATATGGGACCATTTTAAAAATGGGTATAAAAATATTATCCTGACTTATACTATAACTATAAATCCCGTAGTTTAGGGACTTTTTTTCATGCTTAATGATTTATGATATATGGGACATAGATAAATGTGCTCTATGGATAGTCTAATAGACATATCCAGTGAGGAATAGTGAGACAGATGGGACAAGTCATGAGCATTGGGATTATTATTTAATATAGTTGGGTACCATTCTTTTTTTTCCTATTTTTTATCATGGTATTACTCTTAATGTGATATTTATTACTTTAATCCCTCTTTCATGGACATTATTATTTTAATTGTTTTTTAATGATTGATATTGATGGTTGGGGCCTCTTTTATTTCTAATTATTTTATTTATTGATACAATCATTATTTCCCATGATATTTTGATTTTGTGTTTAGTGATAATACCTATGTTTAGGTGGGAATATAATGAGTTATTATTTACCATTATTTAGTAAGACATCCTTAATGATTACATCCATTGAGATGAGAGTAATTATGGGGTATACCTTATTGGGTCATGATGGTATACATGTCATCAATTGTAGGTAAGAGGGGCCTATAATGAGTTGGGTAATATGATTCAAGAATTTAAGTTGTGTGTGTATTCTATCCATGATGTCATATAGGTATGGATTTTCTTGTATATGCATGGTTTATTTTTTTGAGTAGATTGAGCTTCACTCACTAAATACTAGCATGCATCCACTAAATCACTAGTACTCATTATATTGAGATTATTTGGAGAATCCTACTATGTAGATGGAATCACCCCTACTTTCATACACTATATGGTTTTAGATGTATGTGAGTAGTCCTTCGTGTTTCTTTTTAGGAATAGGTATCATCTTAGAGCAAGATATAATAGTCTATATCATTACGATTCAGTATTTTTTAGGAAATTTGAATTTTCATGTATTAGGAGTATAGGGATTTTAGAATTTGGTGTTTTGGGGAATGAGTATTAAATTTAGGATGGTTAAGACTAAATTCAAATGCTTTAGGTGTTGGAGAGAAAAATTAAGTAGGTTCAGGGTGGACCTAATACTAAATTTAATAACTGATACTCACTAGATACTTAGTGATTGATCCAGGGGTAGTGGACCTTATATTCCCATTTTTTATCTAGTAAGATTATATTGGGTCTCCAATGGGAACCAGTACCTAGTACAAGCTGACTGAGTAATCAGTAATATTCTGAATGGTTTTTTAGAGGGGATGGAATCATCATTTTAGGGTTTCCCTCCTTATTTTTTACCCAATTTCCACTTAAGAGAGGGAATTTAGTAGACCCTTTCCCCTTATTTCTCCACCTATGATTCCTTTTTCTTATGCTTTTATTAGAGCCTCAAGAAGAGTTTTTTCATCAAACTAGATTGAGGTAATCCCTTATATGAACCCAATTTTCCACTCAAGTATGTATCCTTTTCATTTTGGTATAATTATTAAATTTTTACCTAATATGGATGACTCATGAGTTAGTGATGGTTTTGTAGGTTTTAAGAGCTTGTTCAGAGCTCAAAACACCGGTCGGTGGAGAAAATAGACTGATTGCATGGTTATTAGAAACCATGTAAACTAGGCCGCATGGTCTCTCCTAACCGTGCGGTGCTGAATAGTGGAATGGTATAGGGAACATGGTTTTCCCTAACCATGTGCTAGGGGCTTCACAACCTTGAAATAAACTACAAACATGTTTCATATGTGATTAGCATGGTCACTGCATGGTTTCCCTAACCGTGTGGCCTAACCATGAAGGTTCCCTCTCCCTATAGTATAATATTCATAGTTGGTTCATGGTTTATAAAACTATTCGTCCAAACCGTGCAATGCCGAATTTTGGGTGATTTTACCAAAATTCCATTAAATGATCTAATTAAACTTTCCCCTCATCTCATTTTTTCCTCTAGTGGAAAACACCTACCTTTTCCCCCTTTTAAGCTCCTTTAAAGGCCTAAACTAAGAATTTATCTTGAGCATCCATCCAAAGTATGATTGGAGTGTCGTTCATCTCATTGGATCCACACCAGTAAGATAATAATTAATTTTTATCCATTCCTCATTTGCCTTTCTATCGACAAAAATATTTATATGCAAGCTCATATGACCTATTTTATGGGCATTGATCTATTCTTCAGATCTCTTCTAATCCAGGCCAAATTATAGGCTGATACTAGATGAGGAGATTTATATGAGTAGAATATAGGTGGTCTATAACTCATCCCTCATGATTCACCATTCTATAAATTACCATGTGAACGCATTGATTTCATCTTGCATCGCTTATTTAATTAAATTTTCTTTCTTATAGTCATTATAATGGTATTATAAGACTCATGGTATTAGTGTTATACATTGTTGGAGGTTGTGACCAAAACGTCAACCACACCATGTTAGGTGATTTACATATTTGGGATTTAATGGTGTGCTATGACTTTTTCTCCACCGTTTAGGTGTGTGGATTGGCCCTGGTACTAGTAGCCCAGCTTTAATTAGATGAATTTTGAAATGATGAATGGCTTGTACCATGTCTCATCCACTTGACCCACCTATGGTAATTGATTCAATTTGATAAATCAATCTAAAATGTAAATGACAAGTATATTGTATATATATGACTTGGCCTAATTGAATATAATCGAATGGATTGATTACATGTCTATAACACCCCTTTCCATGTCTAATTAAAGGTATCAGAGTGAACCTTATTAAATGATTATGGATTATATGAAATAAATTAAATGGATGAATGCCCCTTCGTATTGTCACGCTAATGAAAGGCAAGCCCTGAACCAAATAAACTTATTAAATGACACGAATATTTCATGGAGTTAATTAATTAAAAAAAATACATTGTAAGGTTCCTTGTATATGGACCTTGACATTATTATAGGATTGGTTAGACTTGAGTTAGATTTTTTATTTCTGAGGGAATTCCTTGAGCACTCGTGGGCGCCATTCCAATTCAAATATTTCAGTTTCCAAGGGTGAGACCCACCTTAGAACCCGATCTTTATCTATTATTGGATAATTGGTATGACATTATAGGATCCCTAATTTACTATTATATAATTAATTAGATACACTCGTTGGATCTAATATGGTTTATATGGACATGAGAAACCTTGGTTACATCCATGGGTCTGACTATTTCTTATCATGTTTTACCTTGGATGTCATCCTTAGACTTGGTTAGATTCATTATTGTGGAATTACATGGATGATGCTAAACGTGTTTTCATGACACGTAAAATTGATTATGATTTTAAGGTTTATTTATAGTATAGGGAAGACCCTAGGTTGTCTCTCAAGGAACATTGATAGGTTCATAGTCTGTAATCTTAATAAAAATTACAAAAAGAGGGGGTTGTTTTGAAAATATCTTTAAGAAACTAACTTAACTTAAAGAGTTTCATAGCTGAGAAAGAATTATATTTTGAAAATATATGACAATTATGTGATAATTTCTAAGTTACTACACCACTTTAAAAGTTACTTTTTCTTAATTGATTATTATTTTTTTGGTGTAATCCTTTGATTGAGGGTTAACTAAGATCTGGGGCACCCACAACCCCTAAAATGATGCAAATAGGACTAAAATTTGACATAAAAATCACATATTCAAGTTAAAACCACGTAGAATGAATTAATATTTTTCAAGGAACACTAAAATATCACATGTTTGGGAAATAAGAGGAGTTTTATGTTTTCCAATTAGAACATCACAAGTCACACACTTAAAATTGTACACTAATTAGTTATGAAATAAAAACTATTTCAATTAAATGAATCAAGTTAAGATACATACAAAAAAAAATTAAAAACCACAATATACACCATACCAGTAGATTATTATGTTTCATAACTCCCTCTTAAAGTGTTTAGCTCACTCGCAATGATCACCCACTGCTTAGCTCAACATCGGGAGGAGGAGGAATCTCGGGTAGAAATCCTTATTCATTCTTGATCCCCCTACAAGGATAGGGGCCTCCAGAACTTCTTGGATGAGGAGAGGGATCCTTTGGGAATCAAAAATGGAAGGGATTTTCTTTTGGTTTGAACTCACAAATGAGGTTCCCAAGGTATCACTTTATAGACAAAGTGAAAGTTGGATTTGGGAACAAATATTGTGTAAAACCACTTGTACCATTGTTTTAGACCTCCATAAATTCTTATTTCTCTTTGGAGAGAACTAAAAAGTTTTAGACCCACCTATTGAATATCTCCACTAAAAAAATTTCACTAGTTGGACAACTACAAATCGATATAGTGACAGAATAAAGAACGCCGCTTTTGAATTTATACAGATTTGATTCCCTAGATAGATCAATTTAGATGAAACTCTTAGTGGTATAACTAGGTTTGGGTTCCTTCAGATGAAATGAATCCCATTAAATTTTGGACTATAAAAAACATTTCAGCCCATTTGGATGCACGATTTAGTAGTAGTGTGCAGTTTAGTCCACTAGTGTACTTGGACCCGGCGCAGTTAGGCCCATTTTTCTTAAACTTCATCATGGGTCCTCCAAATCACCTCCACCTACTATAAAATTTTCAAAACAAGTAACATTTCCCTTTTTAAAGGTGATAAAAATAATTAAATCGAATTTGAATTACAATTTGTTATTATTTTTATAATTTTCAATACAAAACTAGTTTATCACAATGGTGTAAGGGTCAAAATGAAATAGTGAATCATGGTGCGATCAGACGCTCCTTGAATTACACACTTACCCCTATAGACAGAATATTGAGTTGGATCGACCCTTAAGTTCAAGGATTCCTTAGTTATTACCTTGGAACCTCTTCATTATAAGTGACATCAGGATGCTTTGTTATATCTTGGATCCTTTGTCATTATTACAATGTTAGGATTCTAGTGTTGGTTATACCTTACATGACCTATTTATATAAATTGGAACTTAATTAATAAATGAAATGGTTACATGATCAAACACTAGCTGAGGGATGAAGTTGGCACTTGGGTGTTTACATTACTTTACGGCTTCACTTTTATATATGCATGTTTACACACCATTTCATTTTTTATTACATGGACATGATGTTATAGATGTCATTGGTGGTGACCTACTGAGATTTGTCTCACACCCTATCTGAGCCACCATTGGCACCCGAGCATACTACATGTATTAAGGTATTGAAAAATGGAAGTGTACTGCTTCAGACACTTGATTTATTGATTACATAGGATGGATATGGTAGCAGATGACCGAGCTGGATCTTGGGATGATGGGGATAGTTTTTTTATTCATTTTTTCTAATTTTTATAGAATTTATTTTATAGTGATTTGTATCCATATATTCTAGCTTTATAGATACATGACATCTATCATCATCAATTTTTGTATATTATTATCAGTTTTTCAGTTATTTATTATTCATAGCTTCTTCTGTTATATTATCAACTTGATTATATTGGTTCCACTATTTACCTTTTATTATTATATTTATTAGTCATGTCACACTCTGTTAATGGGGGAATAATATCCCCACAAACACACCCTAGTCCCTTGATACTAGTCGATAGCCTTTGAAATTTGGGGATACGTGCTTGAGGCCATGTTTCCAACTGGGCTCAGGGCACCTCAGAGTAGCATTCGGGTCGATAACATCACAAAGTTGTATCAAAGTAGATTTTTTATTTACTATTTAGAGATAATTTATTAGAGATTAGGAATTATTGAGACTTGGTTATAATCCATGGTTGGGTGTAGCTAACCCATGTTTGAGATAAATTCTGAGTTTCTGGAATTATAATTGTTGTTTTTATTTTTCCAATTACAATTGACATCCTTTCACTATTGGGTGACACACATGTTATGTTGTGGTTATTATTATTATTATTATGGTTTATGATTTCATTCATCCTTTGTTTGATGATACGAGGGCAAGGAGATTTTTTATGTGTATCATTATAGGAACCTAGAATTTTTATTCCATGCATATTACAATTCCATATAGGTTCATTTAAATGTTTTCATTACTTGACATGCATGTGGTTGTTGAGTGATACTTGTTTGTATATTGTGCATATGCTACTCTTGGGTTGTGATTGAGTGATTTACTATTTCAATTCATGAGGATTATGGGCCATCATCGGTTGGAATGAGTAATTTACTGAGTTGAGCATTTAATTAGAATTTAAATGGGTGTTGATATTAGTAATTAGGAGTATGGGCCTTAATTCACTAGGATGGACAACTCGTTTTAAATGAATCTTGATATATGAAAATAAGCAAATAAAAACTTGAAAAGTGAATCATGCCTTATTAAATGAAATAGTTTTTAGTAAGTGATGTGGAAAGGTATAATTGATACTTCATCTACTATAAACCCTATAATTTAAACTAGAGAAATTACCAATACCTAGCCTTCTAAGTGGGTATTTGGGGTAGTATACCATGGGTAGTGAACCCTTTCCTTTTATTCTTCAAAAACTAGTATTTTTATCTATCTAATTTTAGCTTTTTATGAGGTGTGTGATTGAAATTTTTATACCAATTCCACCACGACGTCCTCATGTCATGTTCTAGGAGGGTGGATACGACCGTGATTTAGAAGTGGTGGTCCCTAAGCTGCCAGTATTACCACTAGGACTGCCACTTGAGGCACCGCCTATTGTACCAAATCTAGGAAATAACGCTTAACTTCGTGCTAGTTTCCTATGTCTGATGTAGTCTATGAAAGGTGCTCCATGACCTACACCTACGATGGTTGATATGACTCGAGAGTTCCAAAAACAACATCCTCCAACCTTTTAGGGGGATGGCAGTTCACAGGATATTGAGTCTTGGATAGAGGCCACCCTTTATATCTTTGAGCATCTTGAGATGCCACCAGAATGGAGGGTAATTCTTGTTGCATACATTATATGAGATTCATCCAAGCACTAGTAAAATGTGATTACCTAGTATGGTTGACATTAGGGCATGGTATGGGATGATTTCCATAGTACCTTATATGATCAATGATTTCCTTAGATGTTGAGATCCGACTAGGCCAAAGAGTTTATTCTTCTCAATTAGGGTTCTATGTCTGTTATGGAATATTTAGCATGCTTCACTGAGTTACATCACTTTTCACCACTTCTAGTCGATGATGAGATTTAACATGATAGTCACTTTGAGGATGGTCTCATGTATTCCATATATACTTAGGTGAATATATTTTTCCAATCTAATTTATCTATGATCGTTAATCAGGCTCTTATCACTGAGTGAAACCTGAGGGAAGGAGACCATATCAGGCATAGAGTACTAGTTCCACGACAGGGCAGTAGTTCTTCCAGTAGCAGAAATTGATCCCTTGAGATTTATTGTTAGGAAAGTGGTAGCCAGAGTACCCATAATGGTACCTCTATTGTTTTTCATCAGTGTGTAAGTCATGGACACCTAAATCCTCAATGTGATAGAGACCCTCTAGAGTGTCATGCTTGCAGTCGTGTGAGTCATTTTTAGAGATCCTGATGACCTTTCCATCAACTTCTAGTAGAATATGATTTTCACCAAATCCACCTTCTGAGGTTGGTTCTTTACGATGTGTCAAGTGGGGAGTTGGAGTAGCACCAGTAGGAATGGATAAGGATGAGGTTGTGGTCATGGTATCCAAACTTCATATTATCTGCAGTGCTAGTAGACCAGTCATGATCATAATAGTTCAGCTGTTACACAAGGCCATAGATCAAGTCAATTACATGCAATATAGCCAATACCCAAGGACCAGGCTATAGGATGGTCTATAGTATGAGGTTCTATTCTAGTATCCTTCACTATAGTATCTGATTTATTTGATATAGGTTCTTCACACTCATTCATCTATTTATCTATCATGTAAAGTATCGAGCTAGAGATACAATATTACTATGGTTTAATGACCTTGGATACACCATTGGAGTATGGTCAGAGGGCACACGCTAATACAAGAACTCTTCCCTTGAGGTAGGTAGTTAACCTTTCTTATGGGACCTATTTTTTCTTGACATGATGGGATTTGATATAATTATTGGGATGGATTGATTGGTTCTATATCACACCTTTATAGACTTCTCCTCAGTGTGTCGTTTATATCACCATAGGGCAGCAGTTATCTATGTAAGGGTGAGTGGGATTTCCATGTTATAAAATCTAGACCAGAGAATCATGGGGTAGGTGGAGTGACTGCCTAGATTTCCAATCTATTCATGGAGGATCAGGGTTTACTTTAGGCTGAATTTCCTCTGGTATTAGATTGTTCTAGGGACATATTTACTAATGATTTTTCTAGATTACCTCTTAAGGGAGAGGTAGATTTTATGATTGATCTCATTACAGAAGTATCTATAGTGTCCATTCCTTTATAGTAGGTATGATTTGTATGAGTACCTTGTTATTCTTTTATGGCTCACAAATGCACCTACCATTTTCATGAATCTGATGAATAGGGTGTTCCACCCCTATATGGATTCTTTTTTCATGATATTTGTGGATGACATCTTGTTGTATTCAAACACACGTATGAACCATGCTAAAAACCTTGATATATTTATGAGTACACTAATATAACATCATATTTATTCCAATATTTCTATATACCACTTATATATCAACAAAGTTAACTTCTTGTGTCATATTATCTCAGAATCAAGAGTATTTGTTGACCTAGAGAAGGTGAATGCTATGGTTTCCTGGGAGCATCCTAAGAATGTGTTTGTTATATGAGGTTTTTGGGGGATGGATGGATATTATGTGTGTTTTATATAGGAATTTTCATGATTTTATTCACCTCTTACTTGTCTTAAAAAGAAGGGTGTCAAGTTCATGTGGTCAGAAGAGTGCGATAAATCCTTTCAGGAGTTGAAAGGAAGGCTTGTCTCGACACCAGTTCTTATTTTTTCAGAGCCTAAAAGAGGCTATATAGTATTCAATGATACATCCAGCATCGGTCTAGTTGTAGTGCTGATATATAAGGATAGAGTTATTACACATGGATCTTTGTAGTTGAGGCCTAATGAGAGAAATTACCTGACACCCAACCTTGATCTAATAATAGTTTTCTATGACTTATGTTATTGGATATACTATTTTATGGGTGAGCACTTTTTGCTGTATACAGACCAAAAAAGCCTAAAATATATCCATACACATAATAACTTGAATCTCATAAAGAAAATATGGTTTTAATATCTTCAATCCTTTAATTTTGAGCTTGCCTATACACCTGGAAAGGGAAATGCGGTAGCAGATGTTCTGAGTTGAAAAACTCAGGCACAAGTTGTATGTGAAGCCAGTGATGAATGAAAATTGATGTTCCTATTTTCTGAGCTACATCTGGAGTATCATGATATTCATGACTAGTATTATCTCTCAGCATTGATAGTTACCTCTTCCCTCCTTGAGAAGGTAAAGACTTGGCAATTTTTAGATCCTAAGGGATTGATTATTTGTGAGAGTATTTTAGGAGATGACCTGGCTTCAAATTGGTTTGTGGATAGAGATGAAATCCTTCATATACATGGATGTTTCTAGGTTCCTATAGATATGAGAGAGGATTTTATGTGTGATTCCTATGCTTCTCATTGAGAAGTTCATCCAGGAATCTATAAGATGTATTGAGATATGTGATGCTAGTATTGGAGGTCTGGGATGAAATGTATGATATCTGGATTTATTACTAGTTGTTCCACCTATTAGTAGGTGAAGGAAGATCTCTAGATACCTACAATCTTATTACAATCTCTTCCAGTACCATAATGGAAATGGGAATATGTTTCCATAGACTTTGTAGAAATTTTACCAAGTTCACATAGAGGTAGCGACATTGTATGAGTATTCATTACTCAACTGATGAAGTTAGCTCACTTCCTTTCTTTTTTGGAGACTTTCTCAGTTTATGGGTTGGGAATATTGTATGTCCATGAGATCATTTGACTATACAGGGTCCGTCATACTATCATTTCTGATAGGGATGATCTCTTTACATCATGGTTCTCAAAGGGGTTGCAGAAGACTATGGGTACATAGGTGTTTCTGAGAACAAAATTTCACGCTTGGACTGATGGATAGTCAAAACAGATGATACAAGTTCTAGAGTACATGCTCTGATCACGTGTCCTTGATTTCAGTGGTTCTAGAGAGAAACATATCCATATAGTTGATTTATCCTACAATAATAGATTTCAGGAGACAACTCATATGGATCCTTTTGAGTCCTTGTATGGTAGCCCATTTCATTCACCCACGTGTTGGTTATAAGTAGGAGAGGCATCCCTACCAGGTCCTCATATCATTAAAGAGACTTTAGAGCAGGTTTTACTGATCAGAAATCATATTTTTACTACTCAGTCTAGACATAAAACTTATGTTGATCTCCATCAATGACTTCTTGAGTTCAAGGTTGAGGATTTTGTTTTCCTATGGGTATTGCCCAATATTGGGAATAGGAGGATACAAAAGAAAGTGAATACATATTCAGGCTTTTTTAGGCCATTTGAGATTCTGGAGAGAGTTGGGATGATATCTTATTAGTTGCTACTACCTCAGAGGTACTATTCCATGAATGAAATCTTTCATGTTTGACAGCTTCTTCAATATCATGTTGACCCATATCATACTTTTTATATCTAGGAAGTTGAGATAGATACAGATTATTCATTTTAGGAGTTCCTATATGTATCATCGGCCAAATAACAAAGGCTCTCAGAGGCTGATATGTCCCTCTAGTATAGTTTCCATGGTAGCACAACTGTGTATAGGACAAGACTTGGGAGTAGGAGGCCAACGTACGTGCCCAGTGGCCAAATTTGTTCTCAGAATGTGTTTCACTACTCGTGGAAGGTGAACTTGGGGATGAGTTCCTTTAAGTTGGGAAGACTATAAGAACCCTATTTTCACTCATGTATGGATCCTTTTAATTTTGGTCTAATTATTTATTTTGGACTAAATATGGATGACTCATGAGTTTGATAAGGTTTTCTGGGTGTCCAGAGCTTGTTCAAAGATGGAAACACCGACCAGTGGAGGAAATGGATTGGCCGGACAGTTAGTTGAAACCACACGAGCTAGGCTGCATGAACTCTCCTAAATATAAAGTGATAGAAAATGGGCTAGTATAGGGTGAAATTTTTTCCCTAACTGTGGACAGGGGCTGCAGCACCATGTAAGAAACTGTAGACATTCTACAGAGGTGATTTTCATGGTCGGCACATGGTTTCTTTAACTGTGCAACATAAACATATGAGTTCCCTCTCCCTATAGAAGTTCGTCCAAGGTTGGCGCATGTTTTGGAAAACTGTGCATATAAACCATGTAATTCCCAATTTTGGGTGATTTTACCAAAATTACATTAAATTATCTAATTAAACTCTACCATCCTCTCATTTGTTCCTCTAGTGGACAACACCCTCTTTTTTCTCCCTTTTGAGCACCTTTGAAGGCCTAAACTAGGAATTGATCTTGAGCATCCATCTAGATTCTGATCAAAGTACCATTCATCTCATTGGATCTGCACCAGTAAGATCTAAATTCATTTTTCTCCATTCTTCATTTTCCATTCTATCAATAACCCTATTTAGATGTAGGTTCATATTCCCTATTTTCAAAACTTGGGATTACAGGAGGATCCTCCATGTAGAGGTTGTATGGGATGAGTGGGTGATAATGGTATGGTGTAATGAGAATCCTATTATAATGAACTTCATAATTTGGAGCATTATAAATAAGGAAATCCCAACCAAAGATAACATTCAAAGAAAGGACATCTTCATGGCGTCCCACTACTTCTGATGTGTGAACATGAAGGCGGAGTCAGCGCTTCACTTGTTTTTTCAGAGTAACTGGGCCACTTACCTCTGGTCTTTTTTCACCCCTCATCCATGCATCGATAGTGAGGTTATGTCTTTAAAAGGTTTCATGACTGCTTGGTTTCATGGATCTAAGAACAAAATCATGGAGCATAAAGCACGGGCTGTCATTCTTGTGTCTATATGCTGGACTATATGGGAGGCTCACAACCATGTTCGGCTAGGCCCTAGTCACTCATTGTTATTCATACATATGTGGTTAAGATCCCTCATTGTAGATATGGCTTCATTATTGAAATGGGGACAAACTTCGGTTACGATTTGCAATCTCCTCAACTGGCCCCGCATTCAGAGTGAAGAGAGTGGCCACTAGGTTAGATAGAAACCTCTTAGTAGCGAACTTAAACTGAAAATGGATGGTTCTTATGTGGAGGGGTCCATGATGGGTGGTAGGTTTATTCAGGATTTTTGGGGCTCGGTTCACTTGGGGTTCAGTACATTTTATGGTCTGGGAAACTCCTTTGATGCGAAAGTTCGGGCCCTTCTCTCAGGTCTGATGGTTTGCAGGAGGTAGGGCTTACAGGTGGATGAGATCAAATCTGACTCAGATGTCCTCATGAAGGATATACAGAGAATTCATGTAATACATTGGGAGTTAATATATCTTATTCACATATGCAATTTGGAGACCAATCAAGGGTGGATGATCCATTATAGCTAGATTGAGGCTAACTTCAAAGTGGATTCGCTGGCTCGTATGGGTAGACAGGAAGAGGATCTTATGATTTATTCAAATTTATAATCTCTTCCCATTGAGTGTAGGAGTGTTGTGAAAGGGTATTCCCTTGGTTTTCACCATTTTCACCCCCTTAAATATTTTTTGTTTTTTATATTTTTAAAATCAATAAAAAATAACTTTCAGTCAGTCGTATTACCTATTTTTAGGGAATTAACTCATTCTTCAGATCTCTTTCAATCCAGGACAAATTAGAGGCCGATAATGAATGAGGATAGTCATACGATTATGATTTAGGTGTTATATAACTCATCCCTCAATATTTTTAGTTCTATAAATTGACATATGGACATGCTGATTTCATCGGGAATTGCCTATTTAATTAAAGTGTCTTTCTTATAGTTGTTATAACCATATTATAAGACTCATGCTATTAGTGTTATCCATCGTTGGAGGTTGTGACCTCAACGATGACTTCCCTATGTGGGTTGATTTCTATATTTGGTATTTAATGGTTTGTTATGACTTTTTCTCCACCTTTAGGGTGTGTGGCTTGACCCTGCTAATGATAAGCCCCCTTTAATTAAATTAATTGTGAATTGATTAATGGATTGTACTATGTTTCCTTCAATTGACCCGCATATGGTAAGTGATTAAATTTGATAAATCAATATAAAATGGAAATGGAAAGTATATTATATATATATATGACTTGGCCTAATTGAATATAATAAAATGACTTGGTTTCATGTCTATATCACCCCTTTCCATGTCTAATGGAAGGTATCAGAGTGAACCTTATTAAATGATTATGGATTATATGAAATTAATTAAATGGTTCCATGCCCCTTGGCCTTGTCACACTAATAAAAGTCAAGGATTGAACAAAATGAACTTATTAAATGACATGAATATTACATAAACTTAATTAATTAGAAAAATCAATTGTAATGTGCCTTGTATATGGAATATGAAATTATTATAGGAGTGGTTAGACTCAATTTATCTTTTGGATTCCCGAGGTAATTTCTAGACCACTCGTGGATTCCATTTTGATTTAGAGATTTCGGTTTCCAAGGGTCAGACCCACCTTGGAACCTGATATTTGTCTATTAGTGGATGCTGGTATGACATCATAGGATCCCTCATTTAATATTACAGGATGCCTTGGATACACTCCTTAGATATAACATGGCTTCT
Source organism: Viscum album (assembly GCA_963277665.1). Lineage (NCBI taxonomy): Eukaryota > Viridiplantae > Streptophyta > Magnoliopsida > Santalales > Viscaceae > Viscum > Viscum album. The sequence goes on along the minus strand of OY728148.1, from coordinate 889,580,939 downwards.
AGGGACATGATATTCCTTGGTTACATCCTTTTATTTCTCCATTTCTTATCCCATTTTACCATGGATGTCATCCTTGGACTCGGTTAGATTCATTATTGTGGAATTCCTTGGATGATGCTCTTTGGATTACACTATTACCCATATATCCAAGCTATAGTTATTTCCTAAGTTGGCTTGACCCTTGAGGTTAAGGTTTCCTTGGTTATTACCTTGTAACCTCTTCATTATAAGTGACATTAAGATGCCTTGTTATATCTTGGATCCTTCATTATTATTACCATGTCAGGATGTCAGTGCTGGTTATACCTCATGTTACCTATTTATATAAACTAGAACTTAATTAATAAATGAACTAGTTACATGTTCAGAAACTAGACAAGGGACGAATTAGGTACTTGTGTATTTAAATTACTGTATTTTTTTACTTTTATATTGGCATTCTTACACACTATTCTAGTTTATATTACAAGAAAATGATGTTATAGAATTCGTTGGTGATGGCCTACTGAGATTTATCTCACACTCTATTTGAGCCACCATTAACACCCAGGAAGACTAAATGTATTTAGGTGTTGACAAAGGGAAGCGTACTGCTTTGGAAACTTGATTTATTGATTGCTTAGAATGGATTTGGTAGCAGATAACTGAGTTGGAGATTGGGATGTTGGGGATAATTTTTAGATTCCTTTTTGCTAATTTTTATAGCATGTATTTTCTGCTGCTTTGTATCTATATTTTCTGTCTTTATAGAAACATGACATATATCATCATCAACTTTTGTATATTATTATTAGTTATTTAGTAATTTATTATTCTTTTCTTATTCTTCTATCCTATAAATTTACATATATTTCTACTTCTATTTACCTTATGTTATTAGATTTATCCACTATTCTAAACTCTGGTAATGAGGGAATAATATTCCCATGGACACACCCTAGTCCATTTCTACTAGTTATAAACCTATGGAATTTGGGGATATGCTCTTGAGGATGTGTGGCCTACCGGGATCGGGGCACCTCTGAGTGGCATCTGGGTCCGGGACATCACATCCCTCCTCATCTTCCTCTTGTTTCCTTATTCTCCCTCATCTCTTAATTTTATATGTTTCCACTAAGTGATTTAATAAATATTCCACCCAATCATGGTGGAATCATATTATAAACATACAAATTATTGGTATGATGGTTAGAGGATGTTAAAATATGATGAAAATACCATGTTTCTCACCATTTTTAAAGATGTGTATAACCTAGTAAGTTTTTTTCTAGGTATTTCAAAAAATTAGTTTTGAATTAGTGATTTATTGAGTATCAATTTGTGGTGTTTTTTCAAGTAGGATTGTTTGAGGCATGACATGGAACTTTCACACACCATTGGTTGTGGTTTTAGAGTTTCATTGATACCTAATGAGTTTTTTGAGTTTATGAATATTTGAATTGAATAGAGAATTTAATTATAAATGGTTATAAATAATTAATGTAATCTCATAGTTTAATATTTTAGATCAAGATTTGATGAAGATCAGTATGAACTAGAATGCATCTTGGACTAGTGTGGGTAAAGAAGCGTAACTCCAATATTGAGGTAGGAGGTCCCTTTAATACATAAAAATATGTTGTATATGAATTTTTTTGCATGAACATGCTTAAGGGTTTGATTTTGGGATATATATGTAACAAAATATGTTTTAAATTGTGTAAGGGGATAGGTTAGAGCCTTATAGGAGCAAGGATCATATTCCACATGTATTTTGGGAACTTGACAGGATTCTGAAAACTACACCACCAATGTGAATCATTACTAATTATATTTGATGAATGCTAAAAAGGGTTTTATTGAGTATAATGACTTACGAATGTATTTAAATGATCTTAAAGATCTAAGAAAAGTAACCCCAAGTGAGCATGTCCTTGGGTAGTGAATAACTTTGTAAGTTGTGTGGTAAATGCTATGGGTATAGAATTGGGACTTTGTAATACCATTAAAGGAAGAATATATGGTAGAAACGAGTATGATAAAGCATGATTATCCCATTAATATAAGAGTGAGTTGATGTTTTAGTTGTAAAAAATGGTTTAATAGAATAACCATTCATCATGGTAAAGCCAAGTGGTGCTAATAAAGTAAAGTGGGGATAAATTTTCCTTAGGTATTGTACTCTCTCAAAGAGGAAAAACGTGATATGTTAGTAATATTCCATTAGTGGTAATCTTGATATGTCTTAGCTTGTATGAGTGAATTTCTTTCCTCAAGGTTGGTGTAATGTTTGGTTATAGATATATTTTTCCCATATGATTAGATTATACACTACAAAAACAGATTATTTTAAATGTTTGTTTTGGGTTTGGTAGTGATTTAAGCTACTACTAAATCAATTCATGGTGGTTTAATTAAACCAACATAGAATGCGATGTTGGGGAATATTCTAGGGTGGTTATTGGAATTGTGCAACAATATTATCAAATTTTCATGAAATGAGTATTTAGAAACAATTAATACACATTTCATGAAATTTTTTATTGAAAAATAGTAATTATTTAGTAGTGGTTATAACCTATACTAAGTAATTTTCATCATTTTGTGATGGTTTAAAACACCACCAATTAATATGATGTAAAAAATTATTTCAGATGAAAACTCCTTAACAAAAATAGAAAAAAACCACTAGATTAATATATATCCAATGACAAGTCAAACAATAAATAATAACATATACATATACCTTTAATCAATAGATTGAGTAAAGATGAAAAAAATAGAATTATGAGATCTCAAGTACATTGAAAACTCTATTCTAAAATTCAAAATTGGTTTAGTTATACAATAACATCACAAACATGATTTTCAAAATCAGTTCTTATCATGACTACCACATGATGAGTGACTATGATTGTCTCCATCTAAACTCCATACCTGTAGTGTCTATGTTATAATTTATTTTAAAAACTAAACATTGAATTTAACTAAAAACCTTAAAAATTAGTGTTTCAAATGATTATGAAATTGTGAAATTTACCTAATGACTATGTCACTAAAAAATTTCATTCTTTACATCACAGTCATTAAAACAAGTAAAAAATTATCATAACATATAATTTAAAATAAGTGTAAAAATTAAATTATAAAAAAGTAACACTTAATGCATAAAAAAAATTTAAATATGATAATATATACACAATATTTAAATTAAATAGTATTATGCAGAATTTATTTGATAATTTAATGAATTAATACACATATAATTATTATCGCCTTCAATGGTCATATTATTATCATGCTCTATTGTTACTTCTTCCACTTTATCAACTTTATCCTCCATTATAAGACCAATATTTTCAATATCATCATATAAAAATAATTTAATGTCTTATCACTAATTATATTCAATGTTATAAGTTAATTCATTTACTTTATCACTCATAATTTATAAGTTTCTTTGCTACATGTGCACAACTACACGCCACCCTTCATCTACTTTATCTTCCATATAATTGAATTTTTTTACTTATGATGTGAAGATATACCAATCATGTTTTTCATGGTCACCAATATCCATCAAGTGAGAGAAGTTCATATAAGTCAATTTTAAGGTATCTTATTTTAATACCCCTTGTAATATAGACCCACTTGAATTTGAATAAAATAACTAAAAAATGATTATGATAGTTTAATTCAATAGTATCAATCAAATTTCTATAACATAAAAGTTTCATGGCTATAAATATACCATTATTATATTCTTTTAAACATTATTCCTAATTGACTATATGAAATTTGAACCCATTCACATTGTAAGAGTCAAATTTCCTAGCCTTATTTAAAGGATCTTGAGGAAAAAACATCAAATTATCTAACAATTTATCTCAAATACTTATATTTATGATCTAAAAAAATAATATAAATTATTACAACTATAAAACATATATGGTAACCTATTATATATATATATATATATATATGTGATTTGAAATATTTATGAAATTATATAACATGAAAACCATTCTAATAGTTCTTTATTAATAGTTTTTTTATATCTGTCTCATTCATTGTCTGAATTATCATGAGTCTATTTATTTTCATCCTTAGTTATTCAATGAATGGTTTAACAATTTCACTATTTACCAGAACATATCTATATGATTTTAGAAATTCTACTCATGTTAGTGTAATAAGGTCTTATAAACTGATCATCCAATAGTAGGATTGATTAATAATTTCCAATTAGGTTGATATTGATACTATATATCACCAAAGAACCCAAATTGATTAAATATTTTCTCAATATAATCCAAGTTACTAGAATAGAATTTAATACACTCCTTCACCATGTAACCTTCAAAAATAGATTATTCTTATCAGGATTTATTTTTTACATAGGATTTCAAATGATTGAGTATATTTAAGGAAAAATAAATGAAACATAATTAACTATTTATGTAATGAATTAAAAATAATGGTTTAATTAAGAATAAAAACATATAAATAAAGTTATTTCCAATTAGATACATCCATATATAATTTATGATACCTCTTAATTTAGTTTGTTCATCCAAATGAGTAGTAAAATGTATCATTATAGTAAAAAATGAAGGGTCTAAAGATCATATCTATATGAAAAAATGTAATTAAAATTATTTTCTAAATATTTTCAATCCCAATCATTTATAGAGATATATCAAAAAGTTGTTTTATGAATGTGAAAAACTCCATTACAACTGCATTTACTTTTTCAAGTAATAATGAATGAAATTGAAAAGGAATTATCTACTCAAGAGAAATATGTGAATCATGAATTTTCAATCCATGTAACCTATGATGTTTTAAGTCAACACATACTGAAATGTTACTTGAATAACCTCCAAGAACTTTTACATTCCTTAATATTCAAAGTAATTTATCTTTATCCTTATTTTTTATTATAAAAAATGAATGAGTATACTTTCTATTCTCATATGGTCATAGATAATGTTTTATATTCTTTTCTTTTAATTCCATTAAATTATTTATGTGGTCCTTTGATTACCCCTACTCATTAAGTAATATGAAAATCAATTTTTTACATAAATTATTCTCAATATCCATAACATAAAACATATTATTTAGAAAAAATAATTCATAATATGGAAGTTTAAAAAAATACATTTTTTATTTTATTGTTTTGTTTCAATATCAAATGATGATCAAACACATTTCCCACTTTCATTCAAATTATGGACCTTCAAAAAATCTCCGTGAATATTTACTACTTGTGCCAATATTTCTAAACCTATGCATAACATTGGTAGTGATCTATGATCAATAGTTCAATTGAATTTTGAATTGATAAACTAATATCAATTAGATGTATTGATAAATATATTATGACACAAAAAGAATCATTTTTTATGTATTGTAGTCTCTCATGATCAAAATTAATGTAAAAAGCTAGATAATTCACACCATTATAAATGTTCTATGGAGATAAGTTACCAAGTTTAGGGAACTCTTTAATGATCCACATTAAAACACAATTCATTTTTCATGTTTTCATAGTAGGAACATCATATGTTTCAACACCATTGTTCCATAACTCCCACAATTATTTAATTAGAGGTTGAAAGTACACATCAATGTTATTTCTAGGCATTTGTTTTCTAGGAATAATAATTGAAAAGATTAAGGAATTTTATTGCATGCACATCCACAATGGTAGATTATTAGGGATATAAACAACCATATTAATTCTATAATTGATAATAAAATTCCCAAATGGGTTGAATCCATTAGTGTCTAATCCCAATCACACATTCCCAGGATCAAATGATAAAACTAAATGTAATGAATCAAATTTTTACCATGTTTTTGAATCTCTTGGATGTTAAATGAACCCATCATTTTTACTTTTGATAGCATTAAACTTCACGTGGTTAGTGATTTTAGATGACATAAATAACCTTTATAATTAAGGTTTCAAAGGGATGTAACACAAAAAATTTATAGATGTATTCTTCTTATTTTTCTTCATAGTAGTATGTTGATTCAAACTGTCAAAATTACTCATTGATTTCCATCTATAATCTGAAAATTTTTCTTCACTCTTTTATACTCAAATCCTCTCCCTAATATAGCATGAAAAATTTATATATTATTGTATTTTTATATAATTGAGCTCAATCTTGTTAAAAAAATTATTCATGTCATAAAAATACCCTAGGATCTTAGCTTCAAAAAATTCATCACACGAAAATTCCTATATCATGGATATTACTTTATTTTAAATTCTATATAAGCACTTGATATGATAAAACTTGAATAGAAAATAATGTTTTGAATAATTGAGATATCCTCCATACAACTCTTGATTGAAATCTCTAATTAATTCGTGAAAATATTTTATCTACCTAGTAATGTTTTAAATTAAATTATTCTTTATAACATCATTAATAGGATCCACTGGTACATTAAAATCTTGATCTATTTGTTTTGAAGTTCCAAAAACATCATTTTTCAAGTTAATATTTGTAACATACTTGATTGGTTGTGATTTTTAGAGTTAGTGACCTAGAATCAACTACTTTGTACTTTATTTATTAATAAAATCCTTATCACATCTTGATTTTTCTTCTGCGTGACAATTCATGTGATAATGTCCTAAGGATATCTATTGTATTAAAGGGTCATAGTGGATCCCTGCTATGATGAGAACCCAGAAGTTCCATAACATTGTTCATGAATATATGTTATATGGCCAGATGATGTTATTTGAGGGACACAAATAATATAGGCCATTAGGGGTGAGGACTCATAAAACTTTGAGGAACCTTCTCATGGTGTGCACCATTGGTAATATCCAAGAGGATATTATGAGAACGAGACCCGCCGGTAGGAAATCCACATTTCATAGTGTCATTGGATGTTCCTATCTGTGGACGTGTGTATCGGTCCTTAGACTTTAAGATTATTGTTAATGGGTATTCAACTCACACACTTAGATGTATTGATGAAAATTGTGACGATACACTGTTCGCAGCGAGGTAGGATACATTGGGTGCGTCACAAGTAATACTACATTAATAGATAATGCGAAAAAGGATTTGTCCCTTCTGTTCCATAACGGAAGTAGATATCTCAGGCCCTTTTATGGAATTGATATAGCCTAAATAAGTCCATGTCCATGGTAAGGTATGGGCGAATTCAATTCTGGAAAGTCAAAGAAATAATAATCGAGCACATGGGTTGACGGCACTAGCATGCAACCCGCTTGATTATAGATATCGAGACAAAGGGATTATATTACATGGTAAGCATTCGTATGAGGTGACACATCATTGAGGCCTTAACTTCTTTCTCTATGGGTTCCTTGGCGTGTTTCTAGATGCTAACCTTGGACTTTAGGCAGGCTCCGCCTAATGCCACTGAGAAAGGGGCCTAGAGGGTCACACACTAAGTGTGTCCATGTATCTCAGTTAAATATTAATTTAACAAGTTAAATAAATATTATTCCTGACTGTGGTTTAATAATTATTTAAGGATGCCTGATTGCATTTATTTCAACACTAGTTATTTGAGAGAATATATTGTGGGATAAATAATAAATTTATTAGTGAGTAATGCAGTTACATTTATTTAATAAATAAATAGCCATTACTCAAGGACTAATAAATGTGGTGGAGGAAATAAGGAAAAGTGGAAAATAAAAGTACACGTTGTGTATATTAATATACATGCCTTGTAGTTTTATGGAAAACGAGTACACGCTGTGTAGTTTTTCCAGTCAAGATTTTGAGGATATAATATTGTTTTATTAAATGATATTTATAATAATCAGTATGGGCGCATGTCAAGGAATTAATAATTCAACATGGGGGTTTTCAATAAGAGTTAATGAAATAAATAAAACACGTAATGCGTTTATTTATTGTCATAACTCTATAACCTCAAACTTGATTATAAATATCCTCACAACCCCAAAACTTTTCCTCAATCGTTGTGCACAACAATTCTGGAGAATTCTTTCAAGGCCAAAAGAACTCCTTCCTCCAAGAATGCTCTCAAGACCGAGAGACTAAGGCGATCAAAGGCGGATATCGCAAGCGAAGGTTCTTCCGCACTAGCACCCGGAGATCCCTTCGGCGATGTCCGGAGATACGTGGCACACGTGTGGATCACCACTAGAGGAATCCTACACTTGGATTCTACGACGCAACGACGGATCACAGGATCGTGATCAGAGACATCAACAAAGAAAGAATTCCACTAAGGTAATTCTTGTGAAATAATTAAATTAATTATAACCAACATATAATGATCCTATCTCTGTGGTTCCGGGATTCCCTCTTAATTTTTTCATTTTTCATTCCATTCTGAAGATTCGGTGTTTTACATCGTGACGGATCTCAGATTGAACGTTGTTTAAATGTTAAAATTAAAGTTGTGGAAACCCACCAACGTGCTTCCGCTGTGCCCAGAACCTACAAGTTGTATCAGAGCGGTCATATCACTGATTATAATTATTTATTTTTTCATTGGTGATCTACGCATTAAATAATTTAGTTGTTTCAATTCAAGTTAATCATTCTTTAAATATAAATCTTGAGATTTGTTCCTCCTCTATCGTTTCTCATTCACCATACATAAATGACCTTTTCTTTTAATTTTTGATTAAAATAAAATAGAGGAACTCATCCGGAGGAGCTAAACGTTTCTGGACGTACAACACCAGAATACACGGCGTGTATTCGGAAGTACACACCGTGTAGTCTAGGTTCATGCATCAGACTGGTCTACCAAATCAGGTCGTGTATTGATCCTATCTAAGTAATTTATGACACCGTGTGTTGACCAAGAATAGGGGGAACATGGTTTCCAGATTACATGTTGTGTGGTCCAACAAAACACGGTGTTTAGTCCCTTCGGGTTAAGGTTAGACCGTGTACCCTGTACATGGTTTGCCCGGCTAGAAACTGTGTAACACGGAAACTACATGGCATGTGTCCCACTGAACACTCCTTGTACTCTGAAAATTTCCGAAGTACATTAGCACATCATGTCCTCGGGTGTGTGCTTCAGATGGACGGTGAAGAAAAAGTACACACCATGTAGTCATAACTACACGCTGTGTACTTAACCAAATTACACAAATTTATTAAAATTTATTATTATATTATTAAAAACTCTTGAGACGTGTACCATAGTGCAGGTGTAAAGTTGAGGCACAACATGTGATAGGTGTTTTATATATATGTGTTTAATTTAAAATCTGCATAATAAATGGGAATTCACCGGGTTGCCTCCAAGGTATAAGTTATGTACAAGGATAATTTTAAATGAATTTATTTGTTTAAAATTATGATGTATGAGAATCTCAAGGAAATTTAGAAAAAGATTTAAGATAAAAGGATTGATTAATTAAAGATAAATAATTGATTCGAGCGTGATTTATCTTAAGAAATAAAAAATAAAGAATTGAATGCTAGTTTTATTTATGTGTAAATATCGTTGCATGTATGGATGATCATGAGCTAGACCAAGACCTTTGTATGTGAATGGTTTCTTTTAATTTATTTATTTAAATTTGTTGGCATGTGAGCCTTCTCCTCATTAATATGTAGGGCTTGCGCTCCCAAGGATTCTTTTATCTAAAAAACCCTTTTTACCCCTCACCTGCATGTGAGATAAATGAATATGTAATGGATGGAGCTCCCAAGCTAGTGGAGGCGGCTCAAGTCAGGAGCAAAGGCAAAACCAATCTAAGGAGATACAAAGGCAGACAGGTGGAAATCTGTAAACACGAACCCGAAAGGCTCAAGGTGTTTCTCCCCTAAGTCTTGTGTTAGTTTATCAACCGCTAGAAAAACTAACCAATAGAAAATCTCATGATCATACCATTTATTTTATTTCTGTCAGTTGCATGGTTTATTTATTGTGGGTGTGTTTTCACAATCACACAATTAATGAATTAAACAAGCATTCAAGATGTAACTAAAATAAAAACTGGATTATACGTAAATATTATCTTAGACATGGTTAATCACTTAAGTATATCCCACTTAATATTAACAAGCATGTAATCAAAGATAATAAAATGGAAATTTATGTTTAAGGATAAAATCCCTCAAAATAAATATTAAGTCGGTATAGCCTTCCAAAATCTTGGTTAGAATCGAACCATAGTTCAAAGTGCTTGACCAACCCTAGTTGGGGTGCTTTCAATTATCGGGGAATTGTAATTCAAGGTTTTGGGTTGACTTGGCTTGGTTTGCATCAAGGGTTGACTGCCACAGTAGGACTTGGAGTGAACAAGAGGCAAAGGTTAAGGAAATCCAAAATAAAAGGATTTCAGGTTTGGGGAGTCCACTCAGCGGATCAAGGAGCTGCGAGTTAATGCACTTGGCATTTGGAATGCCTACCTATAACCCTTCAAGTTTCATGACCAACCCTAGTTGGGGTAATGCGAAGGGCATATGTATCCTTGCCACTAGAATATTCAGGCAATAGAATATTCCGATGTCAATGGTGAGGGCTATTGGATTTCGATAAAATATTGGGAGACTAATAAGTATTAATTTATTCATTTGTCTCAGTTGTGTAATAAAGTACTAAAACTTTGCTCACCTTAATTTGTAGAAACGACAAGAAAATGACTTCAAACATATCATTGTGAACCATACTCGAGAAGGAAAACCTTCTCACCAGCACTAATTTCCAAGAGTGGTAGAGGCGTTTATGCGTCATCCTTCGCCACGAAAGGAAATTTTATGTGCTGGAAGATCCTATTCCACTTGCGCCTGGGAAAGAGGCCAGTGATGAGGAATTATCTCTCTATATGAAACACATGGATGATGCCATAGATGTACAGTGTTTCATGCTATCGCCCATGTACAATGAGCTCTTGAAGAAATATAAAAACATGGATGTGTATAACATGAAGTCTCACTTAAGGATATATACCAAGAGAAGGCGAGATAGGAGAGGTATGAGATCTCCAATGCTTTGTTTACAACTAAGCTTGGAGAGTCTGCGCCAGTTGGGCCTCATGTAGTCAAGCTTATTGGCTACATTGAATGCCTGGACATCTTAGGGATTAAATTCCCGGATGAGTTGCGTACAGATCTCATCTTATCATCACTTCCTAAGACCTTCTCTAGATTTATTGTCAACTACAACATCAGAAACAATGAGAAGAGTCTATCGGAACTTCTGACCTTGATTCACTAGGTAGATAAGGACATGGGGCATGAAACAGCCGCAGTACTTATGGTGAATAGGAAAAGGAAGGACAAGGAAAAGGGTCCAAAGACTTATAAATGGTCTGAATCCCCCGAGCACTGTCCTTCCAAGAAGGGGATGATCCAGAGGCAGGGCAAGGAACAGGAGGCGGTGTGTTTTTCATGTGTCAAGCAAGGCCACTGGAAGAGGAACTTCACCCAGAAGCATGGGGACGCTAAAGGGGCATTCATTATCAAGTGTAATCTTTCTATTTCTACATATTGGGTATTAGATACAGCTTGTGGGGCTCATATTTGTATTCAAATGCAGGAACCAAGTAGATTTTGAAAGATTTCCAGAGGAGAGGTGGATCTTTGAGTTTCCAATTGCGCAAGGCTGGTTGCGTTGGCTATTGGCGATTACCACCTATCACTGCCGACTGGGAGGATTTTGGTTTTATATAACTGTTATTATGTGCCTAGTGTTACCACAAACATAATTTCTATATCTTGTTTGGATATGGATGGATTTTTTTTTCAAATTTGGAAATAAGGGTTGTCTCTTTTATAAGAACAATTTATGTTATGGTATGGCACATTTAAATAATGGTTTGTATGTATTAAATTACAAAAACCAAGTGTTGGAAATCGATAACGAAACAAACTCACATGACTCATACATCACTCAGTTGTGGCATCACCGTCTCGGTCATGTGAACGAGAAGCGCTTGACAAATATCTGCTAAGATGGATATTTAGACTCTACTAAGCTAAAACCACTTGATAGATGTCACGCTTGTTTACAAGGAAAAACGACCAAGCCGCCTTTTGGTGGACAAGGTGAAAGGGCCACAGAGCTTCTAGGATTGGTACACACAGATGCGTGTGAACCATTTCCAGTAGAAGCTAGAGGTGTATATTCTTACTTCATTACTTTTACTGATGATTTGAGTAGATATTTCTATGTCTACTTAATGAGGTATAAGTCAGAGTCCTTAGAGAAATTTAAGGAATTCAAGAATGAAGTAGAGAATCATCTTGGTAAGAAGATAAAGAAACTTCAATAAGATCGAGGTGGAGAATATCTAAACCAAGAGTTCATCGATCTTCTATGGGAGTCTAGGATTCTATCGCAGCTCACTCCGCCGTATACACCATAGTGGAACAGTGTTAGTGAAAGGAGGAACCACACCTTGTTGGACATGGTGAGGTTGATGGTGAGTCATGCAGATCTTCCATTATCCTTTTGGATATATGCATTACAAATTGTAGCATACACATTAAACTGAGTACCAACTAAGGCGGAAAATGGAATTCCATACGAGTTATGGAATGGAAGGAAACCCACTTTGTCGCACACACATGTATGGGGATGCGAGGCGTTTGTTAAGGCCTTCTCAGGCAACAAACTAGCACCCCGGGGCACGAGGTGTATCTTTATAGGATATCCCAAGGAAATAAAAGGATATTACCTATATAACCCTTCAGACAAGAAAGTGATTGTCGTCAGACAAGCCGTCTTTCTTGAGAGGGAGAACATCCTCAAGAAGGATAGTGGGAGCAAGATTGACTTCGACGAAGTTGATGCTCAAGATACACAGGAGTTGGTATAGGAACAAGTTCCATAGGTCCCCATGGAAGAGGTTCTAGAAACACAAGTACTGTGTAGGAGCTCAAGAGAGGTAAGGGAACCAGAGATATTTGGTTTCCTAGTCACCGAGGATAGTGAATCATTATTGTTGGACAATGATGAACCTCTCTCCTACAAGGAAGCTGTAGAAAGCTCAGAAGATACAAGATTTCTAGAAGTTATGAATTCTGAGATGGATTCCATGTATCAGAACCAAGTCTGGTTTCTGGTTGATGATCCAGTTGATGTAAAGCCTGTTGGATGAAAATGGGTATTCAAGAGAAAGCTGGACATGGAAGGTCAAGTTAGCACCTATAAAGCAAGGCTAGTGGCTAAAGGGTTCAGACAACATCAAGGAATTGACTATGATGAAACCTTCTCACCAGTTCCCATGTTTAAATCCATAAGAATCATAATTGCCATGGAAGCTTACCATAACTATGAGGTTTGGAAGATGGATGTCAAAATAGAATTCCTTAATGGGAACCTTCAGGAATATGTCTATATGACACAACCAGAAGGGTTTGTGACACCAGGTGAAGCCAAACGGGTTTTCAAGTTTCAAAAATCCATTTATGGATTAAATCAAGCATCCAGTTCATGGAACATTAGATTTGATAAATCCATAAAGGAATTTGGTTTCATTAATAATGAATGTGAGCCATGTGTTTATAAGCGGTTTAATGGGAATGCGATCGTTATCCTAGTAGTATATGTTGACGACATATTGCTTATTGGAAATGATGTACCAGTCTTACAGTCAGTTAAGGACTGGTTGAACAAGTGTTTATCCATGAAGGACTTGGGTGAAGCAGCCTAAATTCTAGGGATCAAGATCATTCGTGATAGATCCAAGAGGCTGCTTGGACTAAGTCAGGGTACATACATTGACCAGATACTAAAGAGATTTGGTATGGAACAATCCAAGAGGGGATTAGTTCCAGTGTCACATGGCCTACATATTTCTAAGAAAATGTGTCCTCAGACACAACAATAGAAATATAGAATGAGTAAGATCCCATAAACATCAGCTATAGGATCCATCATGTATGTCGTGTTATGTACTAGGCTTGATGTTTCCTATGCACTGAGCATGGTAGGCAGATATCAAGAAGATCCAAGAGAACAACATTGGACTGCTGTTAAGACTATCTTTAAGTATCTGAGAAGAACTAAGGATATGTTCCTGGTGTATGGAGGAGACTAGGAGCTTGTCATCAGAGGGTATGCTGATGCTGGTTTTCAGACAGATCAGAATGATCTGAAGTCACAATCTGGATATGTTTTATGTCTCAATGGAGGAGTTGTGAGCTGGAAGAGTTCAAATCATCCAGTTGTCACCAATTCTACAGTGGATTCCGAATGTATAGTGGCTTATGATGCAGCCAAGAAAGCCGTCTGGATTCAGAACTTTGTCCAGGAGCTTGATGTGGTGCTTATCAGTAAAGATCCCATTACATTGTATTGTGATAATACTACAGCAGTGGCTCTTGCGAAAGAACCAAGGTCACATCAACGGAAAAAGCATATACTCCTAAAGTATCACCTCTTGAGGTATTTCTATCAAATGGGTGAAGTTGTAGTGAACAGAGTGTCCATGGAAGAGAACGTGGTGGACCCCATTACTAAAGGCCTATCTCAAAAGAAGCATAAATATCATGTGAGAGATAACGGGTTGAAGGTTGTTAGCAGTTGGCTCTAGTCCAAGTGGGAGTCTGTTAGAGTTGGTGGCCTAGAACCAACTACTTTGTACTTTATTCATTAATAAAAGCCTTATCACATCTTGATTGTTCTTCTGCGTGACAATGCATGTGAAAATGTCTTAAGAATAACTATTGCATTAAAGGGTCATAGCGGATCCCTACTATGATGAGAACCCGGAAGTGCCATAACACTGTTCTTGAATATATGTTCTATGGCCAGATGATGTTATTTGAGGGACACAAATAATACAAGCCATTAGGGGTGAGGACTTATAAAAATTTGAGGCACCTTCTCATGGTGTGCGCCCTTGGTAATATCCAGGAGGATATTATGAGAATGAGACCCACCAGTAGGAAATCCACATTTCATAGTGTCATTGGATATTCCTATCTGCAGACATGCGTATTGGTCCTTAGACTTTAATATTATTATTAATGAGTATTAAAACTCGCACACTTAGATGTATTGACGAAAACTGTGATGACACACTGTTCGCAGCGAGGTAGGATACATTGGGTGTGTCACGAGTAATACTGCATTAATAGATAATGCAAGAAAGGATTTGTCCCTTCTGTTCCATAACGAAAGTAGATATCTCAGACCCTTTGATGGAATTGATATATCCTAAATAAATCCATGGCCATGGTAAGGTATGGGAGAGTTCAATTCTGGAAAGTCAAAGAAAGAATAATCGAGCACATGGGTTGATGGCACTAGCATGCAACCCGCTTGATTAGATATATCGAGAAAAATGGATTATATTACACGGTAAGCGTTCGTATGAGGTGACATGTCATTGTGGCGTTAACTTCTTTATCTATGGGTGCCTTGGCGTGTTGCTAGACGCTAACCTTGGACTTTAGGCAGGCTCTGCCTAATGCCACTGAGAAAGGGGCCTAGAGGGTCACACACTAAGTGTGTCCATGTATCTCAGTTAAATATTAATTTAATAATCTAAATAAATATTATTCCCGACTATGGTTTAATAATTATTTAAGGATGCCTGATTGCATTTATTTCGACACTAGTTATTCGAGAGAATATATTGTGGGTGAAATAATACATTTATTAGTGAGTAATGCAGTTACATTTATTTAAGAAATAAATATTCATTACTCAAGGACAAATAAATGTGGTGGAGGAAATAAAGGAAAGTGGAAAATAAAAGTACACGCTGTGTATATTAATATACACGCTGTGTAGTTTTATGGAAAATGAGTACACACCGTGTATTAATGATTACACGCCATGTAGTTTTTCCAGTCAGGATTCTGAGGATATAATATTGTTTTATTAAATGATATTTATTATAATCAGTGTGGGCGCATGTCAAGGAATTAATAATTCAACATGGGGGTTTTCAATAAGAGTTAATGAAATAAATAAAACGTGTAACACGTTTATTTATTGTCATAACTCTATAACCTCAAACCCGATTATAAATATCCTCACAACCCCAACACTATTCCTCAATCGTTGTGCACAAAAATTCTGGAGAATTCTTTCAAGGCCGAAAGAACTCCTTCCTCCAAGAACGCTCTCAAGACCGAGAGACCAAGGCGATCGAAGGTGGATATCGCAAGCAAAGGATCTTCCACGCTAGCACCTAGAGATCCCTTCGGCAACGTCCGGAGATACGTGGCACACGTGTAGATCACTGTTAGAGGAATCCTACACTTGGATTCTACGACGCAACGACGGATCACAAGATCGTGACCGGAGACATCAACGAAGAAATAATTCCACCAAGGTAATTCTTGTGAATTAATTAAATTAATTATAACCAACATATGATGATCCTATCTCTGTGGTTCCAGGATTCCCTCTTAAGTTTTTCTTTCTTCATTCCATTCTGAAGATTCGACGTTTTACATCGTGACAGATCTTATATTGAACGTTGTTTAAACATTAAAATTAAATTTAGGCAAACCCACCAACGTGCTTCCACTACGCCCAGAACTTACAGTGATGATATGTTTTAATGTTTATAAGGTTTACCAAAAATTCCAAACACATCATTTATAAAGTTACTAATTTCATTCTCAATCATCATAGAAGTAGTGTGTAACAGACTATGCCCTAAGAATGTGAATTTCGGTCTATATTGAGGAGTTTAATTGATGGAAGGGAATGTATGTTTGAATTTTCGGTTCTGGATGAAGGATTGTTTTTTTCTTTTTGATCTGGTTATTAAAATTGAAGTTTTATAATGATTTTTTGGATATTTTTAAATGTGGTTAGAGGTTTTGGAGTTGGGTTAGAGAGATTGGGAAGGTGTGTGGTTGTGAGACCTACAATCATAAGACCGTAGGTGGCATTGAGTACTTGGTGGGGGTGCACCAGGTAACCGTTGTGAAGGGAAGAGGCCATGGGCACCTAAGGGTGCCATCGAATACTTGAGGACACCATACCAAGTACCTGGTTGGTTTTGTATGTGTTTTTTATAGAAGGAAGTTATTTTCCTTCAACTCTTTTTAATCCTTTATTTTTTCTCTTTGAATTCACTTCTCCTCATCCATCCAAGAGCCACTTTGGGAGATCTTTTTCCTATCCACCCCTCCCTTCTTCTTACATATTGATCTTAGTTGATCATGAGAATTGTTTAAGCTAGATCCAAGTTAATACTCATAAACCCTCTCTTTTATCCCTTCTATTTCTTTCCTTCTGAATTCCCTTACTGTAAATATGTTTATTGATTAGGGATTTCACTTAAGTCCTAGTGAAATCCATTACTATTACTTGTCTCTTTCATAATTAGGTCAAAAGAGTCTCAAGTGAGTGATTTATAATCTCTTTCTCACTGTCTGGGAAATTTTATCTTGTGTATTGAATTTTATTAGGGTTTCCTAATTTGGATCCTTTGTTTAGGTTTCTTAGGCCTAAGTTATTTAGGGATTTCTATGGGATAAGTATTAGAATAATTATAGTGGTATATTACCTATGTGTTGGTCAGGTTTGATTTGATTCTTCAATATGATGTTTTTTATTTTTTTGATAATTGATAATGAGTGGTCATGGATATGATTTCAAGGGCATCTAGTTTTTCATTGGAGTATAATGGAAGGCTCATAAAGGCTATTCTAGTCGTAGGCGGTTCCAACCCATGTGGAATTTCTTAGTATTTTCATTTGGATTTATCTACCACTAGTTTTTAAAATTAATAAATATGATTTCATTTTTTTCAAATATATGAAATAACATTTTACCAAAGTATTTTTATATCTCAAATTTATGAATTTTTCCCTGAAATATCACATGCATGCTTAGTTTAAATTTTTTATCTATCCACTTTAAATCTTGAGTTTTAAGTTGATTTATTTGTTGATGAATGAATACTTTTTCTCATATATTTGGATTTTGTTAAAACTTATCAAGTTAGTTAAAATTATTATTTTTATTATACCTTAAATGCCATGATATGAAACTCTTAACCCTTGTTTACATAATTCTATCATTAAATCAAGGTTGAAATTATGTTTGAAGGTTTCATGAATTGAAGATGAATAAAAATGGTATTATTTTCCCTAGACAGCCTAAGTTAAGCATTTAATTGACACAGAAACTATAAATGTATCTTATAGGATAACACAACCATTAATTGTATTTAAATGTGATTTGGAAGTGTCACTTATATTATAAAAAGAGTTAAAAATTTGTTCTTTTATAGTATAGATTATACATTATAATGAGAGTTAAGCCTTATTCATGACTTTAAAGCAGCCCTCTTGCATTCAATGAAACCCATACTAACTATGGATTTTTTTAAATAATCAGGACACACGTTAAGGCTATTTATATTAAAATTAAGAATATAACAACATTTCTAAGTAATATGATTTGGTTAGGAAAACCCTGGAGTTTTAGTAATAACCTTTGTATGGAAGAAAATGATTAACTTAATCAAATAACATGTAATATAATATTTTATAAATGATTATGTCCTTAATTAAGAAATAAAATGATAATTTAGTAATATGACTTATTAATGGGTCACACGAAAAAGGATGATCAGTGAAGAATTGGTTTGTATTAAAACATTTGTTCACCTATATATTACTCCATCTTTAAAAAAAAGATTAAACAATCCATGAAAATACTTGAGCATAATATTCTTATTCTTTCCTTAATTACATGATTTCTAAACCATTCTCCGACAACCTTGCTTGAAAAAAATGTAAGTCAAGGAATCACTGGTTTTTTTTTTTTTTTTTTGACAACAAAAGACGGATCCATTAATGATGGAGATCAGCAGAAATACAGCAGCATAACCATGATGGAAAATGATTGAACCAAAGCAAATCCTCGTAAGGAGGGCCAATGTCAGCCATCTTGTGAGCGGCTTCATTCGCTTCCCTTTTGACAAAAGAGAAAATGCAGGAATTGAAGCCTTGTCTCCGCGATTGAATACACCGGATAATGGGGCCGAAAGGTTGAAGTCCGTCGTCAGTGAGATTGATGGCATTGATTACCGTGAGACAGTCGGACTCGATGTGAATAGAATCCCAACCGCGATCTTTTGCGAAGTTTAACCCAGCAAGGATGGCGGCGGCCTCCGCGACTGAGGGCTCCCAAAGTGTGTAACGTGCTTCGTATTTGGCTGCGATGAGATTTCCCAGGTTGTCTCGGGCCAGTAAACCTAGTCCAACTGGGCCATCCTTAGGGAGAGAGGCATCCACATTGATCTTAAAAATCCCTTCCGGTGGAGGGCACCAGTGTTGGGGAAGAGGAGAGGGTGTGAAAAGTCTTTGTTGCTCAGGGTGGTTCTGCCAAACCGCAATCCATGACAAAGCCCGGTCAATCCAAAATCTGGGGGGCCTCCAGAAATGATTGAAAATGGCCTCGTTCCGCCGATCCCAGATAATCCAAGTCAAAATGCACAGGGCGCCTGCTTTAGCCGGCGAAAAGGAGGAGCACAATCGCAGCAGAAGAGAGGTAGGATCTGAGGCGACGTCCAGGGACAGCTCGGTAGTTGATCCCCAGCCATTCCAAACCTCCTGGGCCCCGGGACATTGAAACAGAGCATGGAGAGGGGATTCAATCACAGAAGGGCAGAAAGGGCATGAGTTGTCGTATGAAAAGTGTCTGTAGGCAAGGAGTGCTTCAATGAACATACAATAGTTCACATATGAATTTGTTAATTGATAATGATTGATATAATATTGTTCACCTATGTTATGCTAAGTTTCTTTTCCAAATAACCTTTTCATTTTCTAGATAAAAACCACTTTTATGGGTGAGTGGGAACCTCAAAACTCCACCATACCAAAGAAATTACAACATTTCAAAATTCAAAATTCAAAAAAGCGGCACATTCAAATTCATCCAACACATTTTAAAAACCATTTAAAAAACACCACATCAATGGCATCACTTTTTGAACCACGAACATCCTGAGACACATCCACTGGAAACCACCATAGTAGGCATCGACCGACGAACCAGACCGTCAAAACCCCGTTACCAATGGAACCACCACCAACATCCATTGCAAAAAACAGCAAACATTGAAGAAAACCCCTCCCTAAGCCTCCGAAAGGACCCCCGCACCAAAGCAAACAGAGTAGGAGAGAAGGATACGGAAGCCAGAGCAGAGTTCCTGCAGCCCCATCGTCTCACCGAAACCAAAACCAGGAACAGGCATCACCAACAGAGATAACCGCAAGACAGAGGAAGGAGACAGTCGCGGGTGGCACCCCTGGGAAACCATCGCTCGCTCAACCTGTATGACCCAAACCACCCTGAAGGAACCAGCACACCAGACACAGATGGGGTCGGAAACGCGGTAATCAAGCAATAAGAGCAGAGGAAGAACCAGTGGCATCAGTAGAGGGCAACAACCTTAGAAGAAATCCATAAGCAATGAGGAGGGGAGACGGCGCCAAGGAAAACGCACAGACCTCCCCCCTTGGAAATTCCACCAGAGAAGAAACCCTAACCCGAGAGGGGGAAGGGGAGACACCGCTCCGAGGCTCCTTTTCTCTTATCCGAAGTTTCTTTGGTTGTTGATTTCCATATTAAATTCTCAGTTGAAAAAAGGATTTCCATCCTCAATTTCAAACATATTGTTCTCTATGACTTGATTGCTTATTGAGTAAACTATACATTATGTTATGGTTAGAACGATAATTATACTTCACATGATGACATTACATGATTTACAATTGATTATGAAGTATAACATGTTGGGTATTTAAATTATAGTGAGAGATTTAAGTGTTAATCACAACCGTTTTATTGAATGATGTTCATCATACCTAAATTGCATAGTTTAGTTTTAAAGGTATTATTTTGATATAATCTTCCATGGTCTAATATATAATCATTATGATTAATTTATTTTTTTGATGTTTAAATTTTAATACGTATACCATACACTTGTATAAAAAGGTTCCTAGGTACACCTTATATACTAGACTATAAAAAGGTTCCTAGTTACACCTTATTCTGATATAATCTTCTAAGGTCTAATATATAATCATTATGATTTTTTTATGTTTAAATTTTAGTACATGTATCATACACCCGTATAAAAGGTTCCTAGGCACACCTTATAAAAAGGTTCCTAGGTGCACCTTAGATTTTAGTACATGTATGATACACTTGTTTAAATTTTAGTACGTGTATCATACACTTGTATACTAGACTATCCTCACCCTATTATACATGATTCCCTTTCCCCTAAATGGGATGAGTGGTTCACCCTACCTCTTGTTTAGCTGAGATGGGCATCATGGTTACCCTAACTAGTTCATCTCAAATCCCAAGTTCTAGGCTTTAAGTTGGTATATCAAGTATGGTTACTTCTGGTATAGGGATTTATGCCTTAAAACTATTAATATACCACATTGTGATTGATTATATTTATTGATTTACAAACCATTATATTAAAATGATTTATTATATTTACATAAATGAGTAAATTAATCGGATGCATGTACCGTAGTATGTTTCATGTGTGTTGGAATTTTGGTGGTTGCCTACTGAGTGTGTGTGCTAACACCCTTCATGTGAAATTTGGTGGATATATAAATTCATGGTATGTTTTATATGTACCCACTGGTACCCGTAGATATCTAGTTGATTTTTTCATTATGCATTGTCATGGTTGATATGAGTCGTGTTCCACTTGGTGTTGGAACGAAGACCAAAGGTTGTATTTGGAACTTATCCATGTGTAGCAAAGACATAATTTTCATTATTGGATTGCACCTAGTTTTTGTATTGTCATTGTTTGACATGAATCTCACTCATGTGGTATTAGTTTTTTTCTTATGGATGACTAATCCAAAGTGGGTAAATCACTTCCTAATCGCACACTAAGGCTCACGATGCTTGTCGTTAACCCTTAGAGATATGGGAACAGTCTTAATGTTATATAGAGTCTCTTCCTATTGTTGTTCGGGGAATCAGGTCATGGTCATTAAAAAATATCATAAGAGTAGGAAAATGATAGCATCACTAAGTTAAGTTCTCGAGATGGTTGATATTGAGATTGGCTAGGGTCTAGGATAGTCGGGGCTTAATAAGTAACCTATAAAAATACATCATGAAACTCTTTATGGTGGAAGCTTAAGTTTCCATGTATTTTTAGGTATTTATGTATGTAACACTAATATAGATGAGGTATTAGTTAAAGAAACTCAGCTATAGGTAAGTAAGAGTCCTTAGAGTGCATGTGGCTCAACCTGGATCCATAACCTGTATTGGTCCATGTATCATGAGTAGAGCATGGCATTCTGGGTTCTTGCCTGTTTTCTTATTTATTAGTTGAAACCAATTAGAGATTTTTATTAATTGAAACATTAATAATAAATAAATAATGTTTATATATATATATATTGTTAGCAATTAAGTTAATATGAATTAATGATTTATTTCTTTGACTGTAATAGCTCTACTTATACCTATTGAAAACTTATTTTATCAATATATATTTCACTACTAATCAAGCTCTTTATTTTAGTCAATGTTATGTTGATAACCATACCTTTGATATTACTTTACTTTGTTGAATTTTATTTGATTAAATCATGTTTTTCATTGCTTCTTTACATGCTAACATTTTTTATTTTAAATCATACATTTTCTTCTTTCTTGACACTATTTCCATGCTGGTAGTTATCGTTTATCTAAGCATGCCTTCATTGATTCTTGATATTTTATTTGTATACCAGGTGCTATTATAAATTTTAGAAAGATAAAACCTAAAGTTATATCCTCCCTTGATATTCATTTATACCATTTCCATGTGAAAATGATAGTTTCTCTTGGTCCTATCTATATGAAAACTAGTAATGATTTAAGTGATAAGGAAAAATTATTTTCTTAATGAAATGGTTTATATAAAATTGAAAGTGAACTTTTAATGGATTTTTTGAATTATTTTCTTAATTAATTGGTAATGAATTTTGTTTTTCTAAAAAAGAGTGGTTGATAAATAGATTACAAAATGGTATTTTTGAATGGTATTTGAAATAGATTTTGGTATAAACAATTTTGAATAACTAATGATAAGTGATAGATCAAGATAAGTAATATTAAAGTAAGGCCTATGGTGGAGAGTACCTTATAATATATTTAACTGATTGGTGGTATATAGATGATCATATGGGTGATGGTATGTATTGAGTGCTGATATATTATAGTGGTTAGCATCTTCCTTTGGGTTTGAGAAGTTGCACATTGTAAGTGTGATGGGTAACTAGGTTATCTGTTATAGTGATAGTTATGGATATTAGAATTATGTGATATTTAGTAGTTTGGATCAGATTTTTGTTTTAGGATTCAAAAGTTGGATTTATGTTTTGTGATGTGTTTCAGGTCATATGTAGGTGATGAGGTAATGTCTTTGTGATTTTATGCGGAATTAAGAGTTACACATTATGAGTTTTGTGGATTCCTTAGTATACATATTAGAGACTTAGAGGTAGTGAATCTTTGGTTGAGTGTCTCCCAGAGAGTTCCTAGGGATAGAATTCATATGATGAAGATTTTTTAATGGATCGTGTCCCAATATTTGACTTTTGGTTAATCTTGAAGAGTTTAAGCGATGAAAGAGTGAATTCGTTTAATTTTTTTATTTCGATTAAGGGTTTGTTTTTCATTTTTATATTTGGTTATCAAAATTTAAGTTTTAGTATAATGTTTTGGATGTGTTTCATAGTTTTGGAGTTTTTTCATAGAGCTAGGTAAGGTTTGGCATGTTGGAACCGGGTACTTGGTGGGGGTACACTGGGTACCCGGTGTGAAGGGCAGAGGCTCAGGCCACTTGGGGGTTCCATTAGGTACTTACTGACACCTTACTTAGTACCCAATATTATAACGACCCATATTTTTTATACATAGATATGATATCTTAGTATATGAATATTCATTATATAACATAATGATCCATGCTAGAATCATGTAGGTCTAATGCCTTTGGAAAATTGGATACATAAACAACTGGTTCGTAAGTGAACTACATCATTTCCTACTAAGTTCCTCATAACTAGAACCCTTATTAGATATATCACACATAATAATTTTCTTCATAACCTATGGAAATGAAACATAAGAAAGGGTGAGATTAGATGCTCAGTAAGGACAAATAAGGGATACATTAACATAACATGATCATAAGGGATGATAACTTGATAAAAACATTTAAAAATTGTACCCTTCATATCATATATCCTAAACTTGAGTCATGGAATAGATCTTGGTAGTTCATAAAACATAAATCATGATGGAATCAAATAAAATAAGCCATGAGAGCAAAACATTGGCATAAGACATTGATTTCTTGAATACACATAAGCATATAAAATATTATGTCAAGGCTACCCACCAAGACATTCATAACATTTTTGGCTTGGGATAACTACCCGTGTACCTAATTTGGGATTAGGATAACCTTCTATATACCCATTTTTGGGCTTGGGATAACCTTCCATTTACCCTCATTATTCAGTATTGAGGTAACCTCCAATGTATCCTCTTTCTTCAGGCTTGGGATAACCTCCCGTGTACCCTCTTATTTCAGTCTTGGGATAACCCCCCATTTACCATATTTTTTCAGTCATAAGATAACATCCCATGTACCCTTTGATATTATAGAAAATTAATTATTACCCAATGAATTAAAGGGAGATATAGGTCCTGTCACACCCTGACCCGAATTATTGCAGTCGCGGTTATTTATATTTATATTTGAGTCTTTTGGTTTCTTAAAGTTTAAAAAATTAATTAAATTAAAATAAAAATGAAAAATAAATAAATAAAATAAATGGAAAATGATTTAATAACAATAATAATCCTAATATTATTGTTTCGTTTGTATTATAATAATTATTAATTTATTATTAATAGTATTAATATTGATATTACTATTATTATTGTTATTATTATTATTATTGTTGTTGTTTTTATTATTAGTATTAGTTTCCTCTTTTTCATTTTTTTAATTTCTTATTTAATTTTTTCCCTCTTGTTAGGGTCCCCCCCCATTGTGCGTCGAGTGCTTCTCCCCCCTAACCCCTTTGTGTCATGACCGGAACCCCCCCTATCACCCCCTGTTCTGCCCGCTGCCCTCTCCTCTCAGCTCCCCCATCATCCGACGCACCTCCCTGCCGACTCCTCCTTGTGCGACCAGCCTACCCCCTTCCCTTACCAGCTCGCGCAAACTAGCTCCCCCTGATAGCTCCATGCTGCACGACCCCCACCGGCCGAGGACTCCCACTGCGCCTATAAGGCCCTGGCCTTAAACATTACTTATTATTGAATTAAATGAATAATTCACATTGAGGATCTTTTCAGGTTTAGAGTTTTAGAGAATTAGAACATAACTATTACATCTCAAAAGATTACAAAGTATACACTTCTACTAAGTTTCCAGAAAATAAAAAAAACACTTAAAAAGAAACATGTCTAGCTCCATGTTTTAGATAGAATGTATTTCCTTGATCCCATCCTTGACCCTATTTATCTTTAAGTCTCGTGGAAAACATTTCAAAAACTTGGGATGAGCATAAAAATCCCAGTAAATGATACACAAAGAAGGAAAACTGTTAGTTTTTCAAAAACAACAAGTAAACCATGAGTACTTTACCAAAGTAATAATTTTCACCTTTATGAAGTAGTAAAAACTCTTCACTGAATAAAAGACCATTACTTACCCTTTTATAACCAAAAGATTACCATAAAACCCATATAAAGAACACATAACATATAAAGGTAACTTGGGACATAAACATACTAAAATGGAATAGCCATACGGTCGACTTCCACACATACTTAATGGAATAGCCATACGGCTGACTTCCATACCCAATGCATTGGAGGTTATAACGTAACCACCCATCCTGGTATTCACGGCACCACCCGTCATATGGTTTATCACGTAACTACCCATAAAATTTCCAAGTACCATCATTACACATAAAATATTGAAAATATAAACATTTCAATAACAAAATTTCATTTGCAATCACAATAAGTAATTCCAAGATATTGAATTAATCAATCCATTTCCAAAAATCATTTAAAAGAGATTTTTGAATCAAAGTGTCCCATAACACTTTGAAGCTTTTAATGGAATTATAACATTAATTTCCATATAAATAAATAATGAAAACCATTTTGAAAACATGGACATTAAAGATAAATATTTAGAATAATGAATCTTTAAAACATTTAAAACAATATTTTTGTTAAAGAGTTTTTAACAAAATGAGAGACTCTTGAATACAAATAATTGTGGAATAAGATTTAATACGAACTTTATAATATCATGAGAATAAAGGGATTCATGATATAATATGTCAAGGGACAGTATACACATCATATAAGAGTGAATTGGTGCATAACAACAATGAAGTCTCAATGGAAATGTAAATTGAGATGAAATCCATTATAAAGATGGTATCCTTAAATTAAGGATAAATCTATCACATAATTATGTGTGAGAAATATAAATACACCCAATATAAGTGGATATTAAGTGTGAAACAATCAGAGGTCATTCACACATAATCTCAGAAAAACAAAACCAATGACATAGATATTTAACTCAATGAAATGATATTGAGTTATGATTTCCCATACAAGTTCATAAGAATTTATCAATGAGATGATTATGTGTAGAAATACTATATCCACACAAAGGTTTGTGGAAATTACAACATAGATATTCCACACATAATCTTGGCATAATAAAATCAAGAAGTATAGGTTTAACCCAAAGAATTGAAAGTGGGTTAAGAAGTTCCCTTACAGAAATCCGACAGCCTAACGGCGTCACTTTAAAATTCAGAAAATGAGTTGATGAGAGAGAAAATGGTATCTCATCACTTGGACATAAAATTTACATAAATAAGGATATATAAGAACATATCCCAACATAATATTATGTGAATTAAAAGACATAACAAAATAAGTCTTTTAAAAAGAGGAGGGTGAAATGTCCCCTTACCGAGTTGGGTAACTTTCGAAACGTACACCCCATGGAAGAAGGGTCATACAATGAAGATGTAAATACCCATAAAAGAAATTATAATACACAAAGTGTATAATAATGGGCGGTACATACACCACTCAAATGAAATAGTGGAAAACGTAGCATAAATATCACAGGAATAAAAGTGAGATGAAAAATCCCTTACGAAAACTCGGCAGCCTAACGACGCCAATTAAAACTTCCAAAAATGGATTTTTGAGATCAAATAGGGTATATAATAATATGAAAATAAAAATTACAGTATTATGAATATAAAAGAACATCCCCAAACATAAGAAATATGAGCTTAAAAGAAATGACATAAAAGAGAGTACTTAAAAAGAAAGAGAGAGGTTGGATCCCTTACCTCGTGTCCGACATGACTCGATCGTTCTTTAATCTCCTGAATAATAAAATTTGGTCAATTTATAATTGATTAAGTACCTCCTTTAAATATTACTATTCATTTCATATCACATATTATAATGTTATAATAATTGGTTAATAAAGTGAGTTCATATCAGACGTTTTTGTCGATGTTCGGTACATGAGTAAAAATTGAACTTCTTGGAAAAAAAATTTCCATGTAGTTATAGGTACATCATCTCCAGAATAGTATTAATGTTTTAAATATCATATATATCCAGTATATATTCATTTTTTACTATTCCATAACATTTGGAGATAAATAATTAAAAGCGCCGTTCATGGAGACGGTAGGCCGTACGTACGCATGAACGCTACTTTCATTTTTTTTGTCATATTAATGGAATTAAAGTTAAAAGAGAGAGATATATATTATAATTCCAGAATTATATTAATAATTTAGATGTAATATATGACATATATATCCATTATATATAAGTACTTATAATAGTACATAACATTTGAAGATAAGAAATGAAATGTACCGTTCATGGAGACGGTAAGCCGTACGTACGCATTTATTTGGCACATTAATGGAATTAAAACTAGATGAGATATATATATATATATAATTCCAGTATAATATATATGTTATATATATCACATAAGTTCATCAATTTCATTCTTTATACATTCCATGTATTGCATGAACGAGTCACATCACTTGAGGGGGCGGTAGTCCACACTTCCTCAAATGAAATTATCACATTTGCACAACATGAAAAGAATAAAGGTATGTATTAAATATAAAATAAATAAGAATAGATAGGAAATAAATATAATATATATCATAAATAAATATAGTTCCATCATAATGGCCACCATGAGAGGTGGTATGAGAAGATAGAACAATCATCGTTTCGTGAGGCAGTAATTTGCCATCTACATAAACAGTATGTTCTTTAACCATTAGACGGAGGTGTGTGTTAGTGTAGCTCGAATACTCCTCATAAAAACATCCTATTATATTGAATATACTGGTTTTGTTACAAAATAAATAAATAAAAAGAGTTTAGGGGGTTGGAGAAGCAAAATAAAACAAAAGAACACTAGGGAAGACATTACCTTTAAAATGGGTAACTCTTTTTGATTTGAGCTCAAAGGCTTCCTTGGGAAGACTTCTTCCCAAAGTGAGGATTCTAGGAGTAATATTGGGATGTGAAGAGATAAAATGGGCAGGGTTTGGCTGAGAAAAAGGCTTGAGAGGTGTGGGTAAGGAGGTAGAGGTGGGGGCCTTTTATAAGAGGAGAGGAGGGGCACTCTTGGAAAGTTATAAAAGGTTACTTTATTATAAAATTATTTTCAGATTTTAAAGGAACCAAAATTATATATTTCTAGGATAAGGTGATAAGTGTTCTAAATCCACCCATCCAATAGGTTTTTGACATGTTTAGGTCTTATAATTTACATTATCTTTTCATTTTATTTAAATCGTTAAATAATGAGGTAATCGCTGCATCATAATGGAATCATAAATAAATTAATTTATTTAATCTCTAAAAATTATAAAAAAAATATCATGATGTAGGAAATATTTTTATATTTCTAATTAATATTTATAGTCAAAAATATGACTTGTATAACCCCATTTAAAAATTGTTTTAGTAAAACAACTCATGTTTGTGACATTTTTATTTTAACTTTAAATAAAAAGTTATTTATGTCATTGTCCTACCAAAGTGGCTCCATGGGGTCCCCAAGTTGACCCATGGATTGTCTTGGTCGGCCATGACACATCCAATGAGGGTAGGACATGCGTCTAGGTCATTTCATATTATTAAAACATTATTTTTACCTTAAATTACACTAATTACCTTTAATCGTGATTAATAAAACTTAAAAGTTACTATTCACCAAAAATTATTTTAATCTCATTGAACCACATTTTACTTCTTAATGACAACCATATATGTCGGATTTTTGAAAATAAAATCACAGAAGTGGCAAAGTTTCATTTAAACGAAAAATCAGTTTCTTTAACTACCACTTAGTGGTTTCACTATTCATAAAAAATTGATGTTTTTCAGAAAAAAACCAAAAATTCACCCTAAGATATATATGATATTCCGAATTCAAAAATGATTTCTATTTTAAAAAATTCATAACATATAAGTTTCATTAATGAATTTAATAATTAATTCCCGCTGTCAAAACAAATAGCGTGTTTTTAAGAAACAATATCTATTAAAAGATTGACACTAGTTTAAGTCCAATTTCAAAGTAAAATCAATTCCAATGACCACTATTGGATTAAATAGTAAAAATATATTCTAAATAAACTTTAATATAAATTAAAAATATAATCTATCCATATAAATAAATCATATTAAAAGGAGGTTTTGAATTAAAATGCAACATTTTCAATAAAAATGATCTTTATCGGAAAAATAACAAAATTTTACACAAAGTAAATTTTGATGTCCAGATTCTAAAAAAGGATTTTATTTTGTCAAATACAACATATAAAATTGTCAAAATTATATTTAAAAAGGGTTCTCCATCAAAAGGCGGTTAATCAACCTTTTAAAGAATATTAGAAGATTTATGCTTAAAATTGAATTCATTTGCATTTTAAGCCTCTAACATTTGTTGGATTAAAGTAAAAATATTTGAAAAACATATATAATAATTTTGTAGTTAGTTCCATTCATTCCCTCCATTACAACGGCTAGGTGTTAACTACCATTTAAAATAAAATTATTTTATTATTAGAGTGCAATGTAAGATTTCAAAGAAACTCGTTGTTGCGTATTGGGTACGCCATCGAGCATAGCGTTCAATTTAAATAAATATTGACATTTTATTCAATAATATGGATAAATATGAAAATTTAATATTCTTTATTTACCTGGGGTGTTACATCCTTCCCCCCTTTTGGAAATTGCGTCCTCGCAATTTTAAAATTGGGCCTGGAAGCTTCATTGAAAATCCCAAATCAGGACAAGAGTCAGTAAAACTATCACTTTAAAATATAGAAAGAGAAGTACAAAGGTCACCCGAGTTAACCCATACTAGGATTCCATGTATGAAAACATGGATATGGAAGAAAAAAAGGGTCATGTTCTGATGGAGAGTGATAGTAAACATGTTTAGGAGAAAGTTAACCACAAAAAAATCACAAACTTGTGATGGGTTAAACGGTATTCGATTACCCAGTAGGAAAAGTTAACAGACAATATTTTTGTTTTAAGTTACTCTTAATTGAGGAATTTATTTTTGAGCTTAACTAAATCATAATGAAACATACTTACTTGTCACGTAGAGTTTCAACTTTTACTAGATTCCTTAATCAAACTCATAGTTTCTACGAAAGACGAGTATTTAGGAAGACTTGTTCGCATTAAGAGAGCTATAATAAACTTCTAGAGAATTACCTAATCCACAAAAGAGAACTATATATTTCACATGTCTTTAGACAAAAACCAAAACCAAAATTGTTAGTACAAGATCAGATAATCTACAAAAGGATAATCCTTTATAAAAAGAAAATCTATTCTTAATCTCCAAAATTTGTCCAACAAAACCCAAAGTTCAACGAAGACCATTCGATTAACAATTGTCCATAAAATTATTCAAAGTAAACCAAACTAAGATTGAAACCAAAATATTTGAAGGATTTAATCACATAGTCTTCAAGGTACAAATTAACATTTATCTCCAAATAACATCAGTTGTTCTTAAAGTCTCATATTGAAAATTAATTAACTTAATCACATATCCTCCATGATAGGTTAATAATTTCCATAGATAACCCAAAATAAACTTATTATAGATTCATAAGATCATCTAACTAAAAAGAATTAGTCAAAATAACCAGGAACTTCACATAGTCCAGTGGTAGGAGATAAATACCAGTCGCACTTTGGTTGTGGGTTTGATTCCCACAGCTTTGTCCGACGCGACGGGTTGTCACATGGTCTGCATGTTGTCCTTTTTCCAAAACTACATAATTCTTAAAACATTCCCCAAAATGAGATAAAATCTTCAAAAATAATCATAACATATTTTAACCTCAAGTTTATCTAATTCCTTTCATTTTCCATCATATCATAGAGTAACCCATAATTACCTAAAAAGTAAGGATCATATAAACCCTAATGGTTACCTTTATAATTATTACCTGAACTTCCACGTTGAGTTGCTTCTCTCGTACATGATGCATTAGAGAACTCACGAAGGTTCAAGTGGTTGATCATGACTCCTGATAGTTTGTTTAGAATAACCACGAGATTTCTCATTGAATCCCCCATTTCATCCAGTCTCTTAATCAGAGAACCACCACAGTTTCTTTCAAACCCATTTTCACTTTGGTGCCTGCTAAATCCATCCATTTTCTAAAACAAAAAATGTCAGTGTGAGTATATCAACAAAATCATCATGTAATAATGAAAAAGATAATCACTAAGATATACTTACTCATTCACTTTATCTAAAAACTATGACTCTTTCTGAAATCACAGCCATTATGGTAATGTCACTTATGCTTATAGAATACCCTAACCTCTAAAGCTATCTAAACCGACATCTGATACCAACTATAAGGCCCCGACCTTAAACATTACTTATTATTGAATTAAATTAATAATTCACATTGAGGATCTATTCAGGTTTAGAGTTTTAGATAATTAGGACATAACTATTACATCTCAAAAGATTACAAAGTATACACTTCTACTAAGTTTCCATAAAATAAAAAAAACACTTAAAAAGAAACATGTCTAGTTCCATGTTTTAGATAGAATGTCTTTCCCTGATCCCATCCTTGACCCTATTCATCTTTAAGTCATGTGGAAAACATTTCAAAAACTTGGGATGAGCATAAAAAGCCCAGTAAAGGATACACAAAGAAGGAAAACTGTTATTTTTTCAAAAACAACAAGTAAACCATGAGTACTTTACCAAAGTAATACTTTTCACCTTTATGAAGTAGTAAAAACTCTTCACTGAATAAAAGACCATTACTTACCCTTTTGTAACCAAAATATTACCATAAAACCCATATAAAGAACACATAACATATAAAGGTAACTTGGGGCATAAACATACTTAAATGGAACAACCTTACGGTCTACTTCCACACATACTTAATGGAATAGCCATACGACCGACTTCCAAACCCAATGCATTGGAGGTTATAACGCAACCACCTGTCCTGGTATTCACGGCACCACCCGTCATATGGTTTATCACGTAACCACCCGTAAAATGTACAAGTAACATCATTACACATAAAATATTGAAAATATAAAAATTTCAATAACAACATTTCATTTGCAATCACAATAAGTAATTCCAAGATATTGAATTAATCAATCCATTTCCAAAAATCATTTAAAAGATATTTTTGAGTCAAAGTGTTCCATACCACATTGAAGATTTTAATGGAATTATAACAATAATTTACATATAAATAAATACTGAAAACCATTTTGAAAACATGGACATTAAAGATAAAGATTTAGAATAATGAATCTTTAAAACATTTAAAACGATATTTTTGTTAAAGAGTTTTTAAAAAAATGAGAGACTCTTGAATACAAATAATTGCGGAATAAAATTTAATCCAAACTTTATAATATCATGAGAATAAAGGGATTCATGATATAATATGTCAAAGTACAGTATACACACCATATAAGAGTGAATTGGTGCATAACAACAATGAAGTCTCAATGGAAATGTAAATTGAGATGAAATCCATTATAAAGATGGTATCCTTAAATTAAGGATAAATCTATCACATAATTATGTGTGAGAAATATAAATACACCCAATATAAGTGGATATTAAGTGTGAAACAATCAGAGGTCATTCACACAAAATCTCGGAAAAACAAAACCAATGACATAGATATTTAACTCAATGAAATGAGATTGAGTTATGATTTCCCATACAAGTTTGTAAGAATTTATCAATGAGATGATTATGTGTATAAATAATATATCCACACAAATGTTTGTGGAAATTACAACATAGAGATTCCACACATAATCTTGGCATAATAAAATCAAGAAGTAGAGGTTTAACCCAAAGAATTGAAAGTGGGCTAAGAAGTTCCCTTACAGAAATCCGACAGCCTAACGACGTCACTTTAAAATTCAGAAAATGAGTTGATGAGAGAGAAAATTGTATCTTATCACTTGGACATAAAATTTACATAAATAAGGATATATAAGAACATATCTCAACATAATAGTATGTGAATTAAAAGACATAACAAAAGAAGTCTTTTAAAAAGAGGAGGGTGAAAGGTCCCCTTACCGAGTTGGGTAACTTTCGAAACGTACACCCCATGGAAGAAGGGTCATACAATGAAGATGTAAATACCCATAAATGAAATTAACTACAAAAAGTGTATAATAATTGGCATTACACACACCACTCAAAGGAAATAGTGGAAAACGTAGCATAAATGTCACCAGAATAAAAGTGAGATGAAAAATCCCTTACGAAAACTCGGCAGCCTAACAACGCCACTTAAAACATCCAAAAATGGATTTTTGAGATCAAATAGGGTATCTCATAATATTAACATAAAAATTAAATTATTATGAATATAAAATAACATCACAAAACATAATAAATATGAGCTTAAAAGAAATGACATAAAAGAGAGTACTTAAAAAGAAAGAGAGAGGTTGGATCCCTTACCTCGTGTCCGACATGACTCGATCGTTCTTTAATCTCCTGAATAATAAAATTTGGTCAATTTATAATTTCTTAAGGACCTACTTTAAATATTATTCTTCAGTTCATATCACATATTATAATTTTATAATAATTTGTTAATAAAGTGAGTTCATATCAGACGTTTTTGTCGATGTTCGGTACATGAGTAAAAATTGAACTTGTTGGAAAAGAATTTTCCATGTAGTTATAGGTACATCAACTCCAGAATAGTATTAATGTTTTAAATATCATATATATCCAGTATATATTCATTTTTTACTATTCCATAACTTTTGTAGATAAAAAATTAAAAGCACCGTTCATGGAGACGGTAGGCTGTACGTACGCATGAACGCTACTTTCATTTTTTTGTAATATTAATGGAATTAAAGTTAAAAGAGAGAGATATATATTATAATTCCAGAATGATATCCATAATTTAGATGTAATATATTACATATATATCTATTATATATATGTACTTATAATAGTACATAACATTTGAAGATAATAAATGAAATGTACTGTTCATGGAGACGGTAAGCCGTACGTACGCATGAACGCTACTTTCATTTCTTTGGCACATTAATGGAATTAAAACTAGATGAGAGATATATAAATATATAATTACAGTATAATATATATTTTATATATATCACATAAGTTCATCAATTTCATTCTTTATACATTCCATGTATTGCATGAACGAGTCACATCATTTGAGGGGGTGGTAGTCCACACTTCCTCAAATGAAATTATCGCATTTGCACAACATAGAAAGCATAAAGGTATGTATTAAATATAAAATACAGAAGCATAGAGAGGAAATAAATATAATATATATCATAAATAAATATAGTTCCATCATAATGGCTACCATGAGAGGCGGTATGAGAAGATAGAACAATCATCGTTTCGTGAGGCAGTAATTCGCCATCCACAGAAACAGTATGTTCTTTAACCATTAGACAGAGGTGTATGTTAGTGTAGCTCAAATACTCCTCATAAAAACATCCTAGTTTTTTTGGAGATACTGGTGTTGTTACAAAATAAATAAATAAAAATATTTTAGGGGGTTGGATAAGCAAAATAAAACAAAAGAACACTAGGGAAGACATTACCTTTAAAACGGCTAACTCTTTTTGATTTGAGCTCAAAGGCTTCCTTGGGAAGACTTCTGCCTAAAGTGATGCTTCTAGGAGTAATATAGGGACGTGGAGAGACAAAATGGGTAGGGTTTGGCCGAGAAAAAATCTTGAGAGGTGTGGGTAAGGTGGTAGAGGTGGGGGCCTTTTATAAGAGGAGAGGAGGGGCACTCTTGGAAAGTTATAAAAGGTTACTTTATTATAAAATGATTTTCAGATTTTAAAGGTCCCAAAATTATATATTTCGAGGATAAGGTGATAATAGTTATAAATCCACCCATACAATAGGTTTTTGACATGTGTAGGGCTTAGATTTTACATTATCTTTTCATTTTATTTAAATCGTTAAATAATGAGGTAATCGATGAATCATCATGGTGTCATAAATAAATAAATTTATTTAATGTCTAAAAATTATAAAAAAAATATCATGATGTAG
This sequence comes from Viscum album, assembly GCA_963277665.1. Classification (NCBI taxonomy): domain Eukaryota; kingdom Viridiplantae; phylum Streptophyta; class Magnoliopsida; order Santalales; family Viscaceae; genus Viscum; species Viscum album. Next base: position 889,545,262 of record OY728148.1, on the reverse strand, counting down.
GAAATCTTTTTATATTTCTAATTAATATTTATAGTAAAAAATATGACTTGTATAACCCAATTTAAAAATTGTTTTAGTAAAACAACTCATGATTGTGACATTTTTATTTTAACTTTAAATAAAAAGTTATTTATGTCATTTTCCTACCAAAGTGGTTCCAGGGGGTCCCCAAGTTGACCCATGGATTTTCTTGGTCGTCCATGACACATAAAATGATGGTAGGACATGTTTCTAGGTCATTTCATATTATTAAAACATTATTTTTACCTTAAATTACACTAATTACCTTTAATCGCGATTAATAAAACTTAAAAGTTACCATTCACCAAAAATTATTTTAATCTCATTGAATCACATTTTATTTCTTAATGAAAACCATGTATGTAAGATTTTTTAAAATCAAATCACAAAAGTGACAAAGTTTCATTTAAACGAAAAATCAGTTTCTTTAACTACCACTTAGTGGTTTCACTATTCATAAAAAATTGATGTTTTTCAGAAAAATATCAAAAATTCACCCTAAGATATATCTGATATTCAGAATTCAAAAATGATGTCTATTTTACAAAATTCATAACATATAAGTTGAATTAATTAATTTAATAATTAATTTCCGTTGTCAAAACAAATAGCGTGTTTTTAAGAAAGAATATCTATTAAAATATTGACACTAGTTTAAGTCCAATTTCAAAGTAAAATAAATTCCAATGACCACTATTGGATTAAATGGTAAAAATATATTCTAAATAAACTTAATCTAAATTAAAAATATAATCTATCCATATAAATAAATCAGATTAAAAGGAGGTTTTGAATTAAAATGCAACATTTTCAATAAAAATGATCTTTATCGGAAAAATAACAAAATTTTACACAAAGTAAATTTTGATGTACAGATTCTAAAGAAGGATCAAAAGGCGGTTAATCGACCTTTTAAAGAATATTAAAAGATTTATGCTTAAAATTGGATTCATTTTCATTTTAAGCCTCTAAAATTTATTAGATAAAAATAAAAATATTTGACAAACATATATAATCATTTTGTAGTTAGTTCCATTCATTCTCTCCATTACAATGGCTAGGTTTTAACTACCATTTAAAATAAAATTATTTTATTATTAGAGTGCAACGTACGATTTCAAAGAAACTCATTGTTGCGTATTGGGTACACCATCGAGCATAGCGTTCCCTTTAAATAAATATTGATATTTTATTCAAAAATATGGATAAATATGAAAATTTCATATTCTTTATTTACCTGGGGTGTTACAACGCCTCCTCTTTTCTCACTGTCATGCCCCCTCTTCCTCCGGCGAGTGGCGCTCCATACGGGGAGCGACGCTCCCTCCGGCGAGTGGCCTTCCTCCAGCCGAACCCTCTTCTTCCCTCTGGTAGCCCCCTTTTCCTCTTAGTTAGGGTTTTGGTTCATTTTTATTTGGGGTTTAGGTTTTGATCATGTACGATATTAGATTTGGTATAAATTCTTGATAATTTCTTTATTCCATTGTTTGTTTTATGTCCCTTGCAATGCATTTGATGTGCGACAAAGTTTTCACATTGCGTTTGTGGTGTTTCGACACCGAAGGTAGGTGTTTCTGCATATAAGTTTTGTTTGATGAATTAATTTTCTTATTTAATTAATTTAGCTTACTCATTGATCAGTTTTATTGGTACAAGTATAGTTTTACTTGAGGTTTAATATTATTTTGATGTGTTTAGTAGTGTTTTTATTTGATATTAATGTTTTGATTTTGTGAAAACCCATGTTGAGCCTTTCATAGTGTTTTATAAACTTTTTTGTTGGTTTATTATGTCGCACAAGGGCTGCAAACTCTGTTTTATCATGTTATTGGCGTGCGTTTGGCCTTAGAAGATGTTTTTGATTGGGCATTTGTATTCAAAGTCTTGTGATACCGCTTGGGGTTGTTTTATAAAATTCTTAAGTGGTTTATTAAATCTTATAAAGGCTGTGAAACAAGTTTGGATATTGTTTTGGTTTGTGTGTATTTTCAAAAGTGGTTTTGAGTATGAAAATGGGGGTATTGGTGTTTGTGTGCCTTGTTGTGAAAATATTTGTACGTGTTCAATAAATTGTTTAAGTAGTGCACCATGTGTTTTTTTGGGTATATGTGGTGCGTATGTGTGGGAAAAAGGATATTTGATGGGAAATATACCACTTTGATCATGTTTTTCTTATTGTGCATTTATCAACATGTTTTGTAAACTCTTTCAAAAGATGGAAAGTATGTTTTAATGTCACTTTGGTGTACTTGTGGTTTTAAAGTGTCTTTTCCTACTTGAAGTTGAGTGTGTTATTAGTGAAAACCCTTGATGTGTTATTTTGAAACGTTTAGTGGATTGTTTAAGTTTTTAATTGCTTTATTAAATTATATTTGTAGTGCGTTGGACCTTGCTACGATGGTTTCAAGTTGCAGGTGTCAATAACTCCTACATGTATATACATAAGGTAAGGTATATATATATAAATTCCCTCTTTGTACATATTCCATCATGGTGCAGGGAATATGTGCAATGAAGCTAGGGGTTTTTATATATATATATTTATAAATGCATGTGCATGGAAGTGTGTAGGGTCGGTTCGAGTGGTCGTTGACAAATAACGACATGTTCGAGGTAGGTCCCCTATGCCTATGCTATTAATTTGAAATTCATAATTGCCTGCTTGCTTTAAAAATATGTTTTACATTATTCTATATACACATGCTATGAAATCTAATTGCGGTTGCTAGAAATGATTATGCTTTTGTTTTGGAAATTGAAATGTATTTCAAACTTCATTGGTCTTAAGTGACTTTTCTTGAAAATTGATTTCTTAAGTGGTTTTGAATTGGTAAGGTGTATTTCCAACGGTGTTTTTCCTTTTGGCCAGTTGATTGAAAAAGGTGTTCCCTTTATGTAATTAGGCCTGTTTGGAATCTTAAGAAGGCTTTATGAAAAATAAAAACCTTTCTTGAGGCACCCCCCTTGGTTTTAGAAAAATGGTTTTTAAGTTGAATGTGTTATCATGTGCCTAATTTGATGCTTATGCATTATGTGACGTGAAAGAGGAGGAATGTGCTTAAAGAGGGAGAGCGGTGGTGAGAGGTTGAATGAGTTTTATAAAAATAAAGTGTTATGTAAATATATGTTTTCTTGATAAATAAAACTCACCACCACTTTAAATAGAGCATAATGGGAAACCTGGGTATCTAGGTGGGTGACTAGGACTAGTACGCTAGATGACACAGCATGGGTTCGTCCCGGTTCTTCTAGCAGGATTGACGCAACAAAACTAACTAATCATATGAATTCTGAGGGTCATGGTCTTCTAAGCCACGTTTTCTAAGGGTTGTGGTCTTATAATCCACATTTTCTGAGGGTCGTGGTTTCTAAGCCACGTTTCACCGAGGTACGAGGTCTCTAGGGTCCCACTTATGCTAGCTACCAATAGGGATTACCCATGGTGCTCATTTGCAACATGATTCTTGTGATGAAATTTTCATTTTAGTTGTTTCGTACTTGACACCTTAATTGTGAAAACCATATTTTAATCCAAACTTGTTTCTTTTCATTTTGAAACATTAATGCATTCTTGGAACCTATTTTGAAAATGTAGTGGGAGTGAAATGTTTTACTTGGAAATGCAAACCCGTTACTTGAATTTGAAAAAAAGAAAAACATTATTTTATTATATATATTATTTTCGAACTGGAATGATTGGATTTCTTTTTAAAGGCAGGGGAATAGGACGTGGTTATATTTTGGCATTCCTACTGAGCATCCCGGTGCTCATGCCTACTTTACTTTTCAGTTGTAGGTTTCTTTCATGGACCGCTTTTGGGAGCGAGGGTAGTTTACGTTCTGTGGTGACCCGTGTGGTCACCTGAGGTATGTCATGTTGCTTATTTTATTCTTTTTCCCGCTGCCAAGTTGTTCAGTTTATTTTACTTTATTTATTTTCTTATTTGGTTTATGATTATTTATCTTTTTTATGGGTGAAATCGTTCCCAAATAGTTTATTTTGGTGCCCAGCACTAGTTTCCAGCCCGTGGGGATCAGGAACTCCCTTTGGGCCATGTCGCGGACCAGCTCGGGTGACCGGTTCAGGGTCGAACCGGGTTGGTTCATGACAAAGTGGTATCATAGGGAGGTTCTTGTTATTTGGGGTGTCAAGTAGCTTGGTGATTAGGTGTGTCGGAACTCGATAGGTAGGTGCGGGAAAGACGTCATGAACCCTTGCCCGTCCCGAGACTCGAGTTTCCAGGGGTAGTTTGGGATTTGAATTTTCTTCTTTGGCTTGGTCTATGTGAATGAGGGATGACAAAGGAAGTGAGCCAGTGTTACGCGATAGACTTGCATGGAGTAGCGACCCATGTATAGCCCGAGTGCACGGTTCAAGATACTTCTGGTGGTGGATGCTCACTCGGAGCATGGTCTGCTAAGCCATGTTACTGGGTTGGCATTGCCACTAGTCCCTCTTTTTTAGAATTTTTGACGTGAGTTATGTTTGGGATTTGTTTTGACTGACTTTAGTGGATTTTAAAAATGAAAATAGTTTATCAAAAAAAGGGAGGGTTTGTCAAAGGGGATATGGTTAATAGAGTGGCAAAATGGTTTTTGAAATGAAAAATGTTTTGGAATTTGATTTTTTTTTCTTTTAATGGAATGTGGTTTTGGAGTGAAAAGTGGTTTTGGAATTGAAATTGTTTTCTTTTAATGGGATATGCAGTTTTAGAGAAACAAAGGGGGGAGGTGTTTTGGAAGTTGTTTTGGGATCTCAGTAACACTTTTTGGAATGTGAATTGAAAAATATTTTGGAATTTGGAAATGTATTGCTTTAATGATAAGTGAATTTTTCAAATTGGTTGGGAATTTGTGTTTTATGCTGAATGATCTATTTTGAAAATGAGAAGTGTCTTGAATTGACCCTTGGTATTCCTATGAGGGATCACATATACAGAGGTGTGCATGTGGCACAGAGATAATTGTGGGTATGTGTGGATGGTTGCATAAGCCAGCACAATGATATATGTATACGCGAGACTTCATGGGATACCAATGGCAGGTACTTAAGTTGTTTTGTTTTCTGAAAAATGGTTTTCAAAAAGACAATTTAAATGTTTTGAAAGGAAATCAATTGTTTAGTGTTCTCTTTTAGTATTTTATTTTCTTTTTCGTGGGTTCTTGGTTTGACATACAGAATTATGGTTGGAATAGTGATTTGATTTTGTGATTTAGTTTGTGATTGAGGTGTAAAATTTTGATTTATGATGAGTTTTGATTCGACTTTGTGCCTCTTTTTTTGAGTATGCCACCCAGAAAAGTTCTAGAGGTTTCTAGTGAGTCTTTCCTAGTTGTTGGTTCTACCCAGACTCTTAGCAGAGTGGTGGAATTGAATTCTTTTCAGTTGTTTTCTGTCTTTCGTGGTGGTCGTGATCTATTGAAGGTAAAGGATTGTCTTAGTGAAAATTTTGGTGTTTTCAGGTAATTGGAAACTCCCAAAGCTATGAGAGTCCGTGTTGGTTCAAGTCCATTTGAAGGTGAAACTTTGGATTGGTGGAGGAGATAATCCCAATGTCATTGCCTAATGGGATGTCTTGGAAGGTGTATAAGACCACTATCGTTTGATGGTTTATGGCTGAGGAAGTGAAGGCGAGGAAAGTTTTAGAACTAGTGAGTGTCGAGTAAGGACAATGAGTAGTGAAGGCCTATGTGGGGCATTTCAAGGGGTTGATTCCCTTTTTTTTGGAGGTAGCGTTGTCGAATCAGTTAAAGTTTCTCTTGTGTTGGGACTTCGTTTAGTGTTCAAAGACCGATTCCTTTTGGTGTTTGGGATGGTTCCCCATTTGGTGAGAGCGAAATGGAGGAACCCATCTCAGAAAAGTTTTCTTGTCAATTCCATCTTCTATTAGTTGGGCCACTCTCTTGTTCGCTTCTTGTGAGGCCGGTTTGGGTACTTTAAGTCACCTTGTCATCATCCTTCCAAGACTTTCCATTAGTGTGGCTGTTTGGAAACTTAGAGAGGTTCTGCTAGCGACAACGTCAGAAAGAGTCTCGACCAGGGGATGTTAGCTCCTGATTGCGGGGAAGCAGATGCTTCAAGACATCAGAGCTCCAACCAAAGGTCTCAGAGTGAAGCCTTTCAAACAATAAAGAATCATTGGGTGTGGGGTACCTAAATCTAATTTTTGACTTCAGTGATAAAATAGACACGGTTTGAATTCTTCTACTGTAGCTTCCTAGTCTTTGAAGGTTCTATTTTTCTACAAGAGCCGCAAAGGTCTCTTTTTATCATTGTGGTCTTTGTTCTTTTAATACCCCACCTTGGTTGTAAAAAATGTATGGTGATCTTGTTTCCTTATAATTCCAGTAGTTGTGCCTCCTCAGATATGATCTTTGAAGTTTGTCTCTTTATGGTTGTGAGTCTCAAGATGTTTGTCTCTCTTGTGTGGCTATCTCTTTTGGTGACCCGCTCTTATTTTAGGACGTGCTCGTTTTGGAGACACATGTATCTTGGGAAATAATGAATAGGGGTTTGGTCTACCATTTAGTTTGGGGTCTTTCGTCGAGGACCACATTTGGTGGGGGTTTGGTTTGTGTGAAGAGTTTGTGGGTCGGTTTGTGTTGGGCCCATATCGGTCCATGCTAATTGGATTAATTGGTCGATTCTTAGCTGGTGGGAAGACCCACCATGGATCTTGTTGTGCTTTCTTCAAAAGTTGGTATGTGTAGGAGTCTTGGTCTTTGTTAGCAGTTTCTGCTTTGGTTCAAGTTAGCATTCCAAAGTTGGCCCGCACTGAGAGTCTTAATGTTGGTTGTGATAGTCAGGTTCTTGTGGTGGAGAGAACCCTCCTCTTCTCCTGATGGCTCTTCTCTTTGCAGTTTCCCTTAGAGTTGGTCAGTTGTGACTGATGGAGTGAAAAGTCACACCGAGTTCATGTTTTTGTTGGCCTCATTCAGTTTCTAACTCGAGTTTGATTCCTCATTTGGTTGGGTGACTTTCTGGGGGCATAAAGTTTTTGTGGTGGGGAGAATTGTCACACCCCGACCCAACTTATTACAGTTGCAGTTATTTATATCTATATTTGAGTCTTTTGGTTTCTTAAAGTTTAAAAAATTAATTAAATTAAAATAAAAATCAAAATAAAATAAAATAAATGGAAAATGATTTAATAACAATAATAATGATAATATTATTGTTTAGTTTGTATTATAATTATTATTAATTTATTATTAATAGTATTAATATTGATATTACTATTATTATTGTTATTATTATTATTATTGTTGTTTTTATTATTAGTATTAGTTTCCCCTTTTTCATTTTTTTTAATTTATTATTTTATTTTATTTTATTTTTTTCCTCTTGTTAGGGTTTCCCCCCCCCATTGTGCATCGAGCACTTCTCCCCCCTACGCCCTTTGCGTTGCAACCAACACCCCCCTATCATCCCTTGTTCTACCCGCCACCATCTCCTCTCAGCTCCCCCATTATCCGACGCACCTCCCCACCGACTCCTCCTTGCGCGACCAGCCTACCACCTTCCCTTCCCAGCTCGCACGAACCAGCTCCCCCTGATAGCTCTATGTCACGCGACCCCCACCGGCCGAGGCCTCCCACCACCCCTCCTCTTTTCTCACCGCTGTGCCCCCTCTTACTCCAGTGAGTGGCGCTCCATCCAGCAAGCGACACTCCCTCCAGGGAGTGACCTTCCTCTGACCGAACCCTCTTCTTCCCTCTAATATCCACTTTTACTCTTAGTTAGGGTTTTGGTTCATTTATATTTGGGGTTTAGGTTTCAAGCACGTACGATATTAGATTTTGCATAAATTATTGATAATTTCTTTATTATGTTGTTTGTTTTAGGTCCCTTATAGTGCGTTTGACATGCAACAGAGTTTGCGCACTGCGTTTGCGGTGTTTCAACACCGAAGGTAGGTGTTTACTCATATAAGTTTTGTTTGATGAATTAATTTTCCTATTTAATTAAATTATCTTACTCATTGTTTAGTTTTATTGGTGTGATTATAGTTTTACTTGAGGTTTAATATTATTTCGATGTGTTTAGTAGCGTTTTTATTTGATATGAATGTTTTGATTTTTTGAAAACCTATGTTGAGCCTTTCATTGTGTTTTATAAACTTTGTTGTTGGTTTATTATGTCGCGCAAGGGATGAAAACTCTATTTTATCATGTTATTGGCATGCGTTTGGACTTAGAAGACATTTTTGATTGGGCATTTGTATCCAAAGTCTTGTGATACCGATTGAGGTTATTTTATAAAATTCTTAAGTGGTTTATTAAATCCTATAAAGATTGCGAAACACGTTTGGATATTGTTTTGGTGTGTGTATATTTTTAAAAGTGGTTTTGAGTATGAAAATGGGGGTATTGGTGTGTGTGTTCCTTGTTGTGAAATTCTTTGGACGTGTTCAATAAATTGTTTAAGTAGTGCGCCATGTGTGTTTTTGGGTACATGAGGTGCGTATGTGTAAAAAAAATATATTTGATGGGAAATATACCAAATTGATCATGTTTTACTTGTTGTGAATTTGTCAACATGTTTTGTAAACTCTTTCAAAATATGGAAAGTATGTTTTAATGTCACTTTGGTGTACTTGTGGTTTTAAAGTGGATTTTCCTACTTGAAGTTGAGTGTGTTATTAGTGAAAACCCTTGATGTGTTATTTTGAAATGTTTAGTGGATTGTTTAAGTGTTTAATTGATTTATTAAATTATTTGTATAGTGTGTTGGACCTTACTACAATGGTTTCAAGTTGCGGGTGTCAAGAACGCCTACATGTGTATGCATAAGGTAAGGCATATAAATATAAATGACCTCTTTGTATATATTCCCTCATGGAACGAGGAATATGTGCAATGAAGATAGGGTTGTTTATATATATATGTATAAATGCATGTGCATGGAAGTGTGCAGGGTCGGTTTGAGTGGTCATTGAAAAATAACGACATGTTCGAGGTAGGTCCCCTATGCCTTTTCTATTAATTTGAAATCCATAATTTCCTGCTTGCTTTGAAAATATGTTTTAAATTATAATATATACACATGCTATGAAATCTGATTTCAGTTGCTAGAAACGATTATTCCTTTGTTTTGGAAATTGAAATGTATTTCAAACTTCGTTGGTCTTAAGTGAATTTTCTTGAAAATTTATTTCTTAAGTGATTTTGAATTGGTAAGGTGTATTTCCAAAGGTGTTTTTCCTTTTGGCAAGTTGATTTTAAAAAGTGTTCCCTTTATGTAATAAAGCTCGTTTGGCATCTTAATAAGGTTTTATGAAAAATAAAAACCTCTCTTGAGGCACCCCCTGGTTTTAGAAAAATTATTTTTAAGTTGAATGTGTTATCATGTGCATAATTTGATGGTTATGCATTGTGTGACGTGAAAGAGGAGGAATGCGCTCAAGGAGGGAGAGTGGTGGTGAGAGGTTGAATGAGTTTTAGAAAAAGAAATTGTTATGTATATATATGTTTTCTTGATAAAGAAAACTCACCAACACTTGAAATAGAGCACAATGGGAAACCTGGGTATCTAGGTGGGTGACCAGGACTAATATGCTAGATGACATGACATGGGTTCGTCTCGGTTCTTCTAGTAGGATTGACACAACAACACTTACTAAACATATGAATTCTGAGGTTAGTGGTCTTCTAAGACACGTTTTCTGAGGGTCGTGGTCTTCTAAGCCACGTTTTATGAGGGTCATGGTTTCTAAGCTGCGTTTCACTGAGGTACGAGGTCTATAGGGTCCCACTTATGCTAGCTACCTATAGGGATTACACATGGTGCTCATTTGTGACATGCTTCTTGTGATGAAATTTTCATTTTAGTTGTTTCATACTTGATGCCTTATTTGTGAAAACCATATTTTAATCCAAACTTGTTTCTTTTCATTTTGAAACATTAATGCATGCTTGGAACCTATTTTGAAAATGTAGTGGGAGTGAAATGTTTTACTTGGAAATAGAAACCTGTTACTTGAATTTGAAAAAAAAATAAAAACATTATTTTATTATATATATTATTTTCAAACTGGCATGACTGGATTTCTTATTAAAGGAAGGGGCATAGGAAATGGTTATATTTTGGCATTCCTACTGAGCATCCCGATGCTCATGCCTGCTTTACTTTTCAGTTGCTGGTTTATGTCTTGGATCGCTTTTGGGAGTGAGTGTAGTTTACGTTCTGTGGTGACCCATGGGGTCACCTGAGGCATGTCTCGTTGCTTCTTTTATTCTTTTTCCCACTGCCAAGTTGTTTGGTTTATTTTCCTTTATTTATTTTGTTGTTCGGTTTATGATTATTTATCTTTGTTATAGGCGAAATCATTCCCAAATAGTTTATTTTGGTGCCCAACACTAGTTTCCAGCCCATGGGAATCGGGAACGCCCTACGGTCCATGTCGCAGATCGGCTCGGGTGACCGGTTCAGGGTTGACCCGGGTTGGTCCGTGACAGTTCCCACCATTAATATAATCAACATAGTTGTGTGATTCAAGATCATAAAAAAATCATAATTTTTTTTAAAAGGTTGGGGTCAAAGCCTCAATTTATTATTTAAAGAAAAGACCTATTTATACTGGGTAGAGGGAGACCCAATACATATCCCGAAGGCCCAAGGACAAGTTGCCTAAATAGAGGCTTGAAAGCCCATTTTTTGGCCCAAAGGACCCATCGGTGAACAGTACTGCTACAGTACCGTGCTGCTACAGACCTATTGCAATACCAGAAATTCACCCCTACCTGGATTTGATCCCGGGTCTTTTGGATGCCAAGCAGGAGCCTGTACCACTTGGGTACATGCTCGTTGGCATAAACATTTTATTATTGTATAACCTGTGGGAAAGAAACAGGTTTTATAAAAATATTTTCATCATAATCATAAACATAAACCATCAAGAGAAATAATAATGATGGTATTATTTGATCAAATCCTTAGTAAAACATATTAAACACCAATGGTTATTGTCTTTGATGAATAGAAATTCCATAAAAAATCATTAAAAATTTTTTGGGGAAAATATCCTTTCTATTTTGAAATCACTTCATTAAAATATAAAAAATTATGAAACATTAAATAAAACATTTTCTTTGAAAATAATATTAAAAAAATGTAAAGAAATATTTAAACCATTTATTGGTTATGGTGGTGGAAAATACCGTTCATTCAATACACACTAAAACAAATATTCCTTTCACATTTTTGGTAAAATTTAAAAGGACCTCAATCATAAAATGACAAGAGGATTCAATTAATTTTTTAAAAGTAAAACATGGGAAAAATGAATTTAAAAAATATCTAAAGAATAGAAAAAACTTTCTTCAAATTATTTTGGAAAACATGGACATGTAAGAGAAAGTATTTTCCACTGAAGAGAGAAATAAAGTAATTTTTCCTTAAAAAATAATTTATCATATTTAGTTATTAAAGGTAGGAAAATGAAAGTAAAACATGTATTCTATAGAAATAATTGTAGGATAATAAAATTAATAAATTTATTGAGTTTTATAACCTAATATTTGGTCATCATAAATTTAATCATAAAAAATCACGATAAATAATGAGATTGTAACATAAAACTTTTACCACTTTTGTAACTTTTGAATCATAAGACCCATTTTAACATCCAGCCTTTTTATCACATAAACTTTCATTACATTATACAAAACTGAGGATATTTAAGGTTTAGTGTCTTGGAAACCAGTTACTTAATACATGACAATATAAAACATTCTTCTTAAACACTTGAAAGGCTTCTTCATTTGTTCATCCTAAGTTCATTACAACATCTCATAACCTAGGAGCATACATCAAAGGAAAGGGTGAGCAGAAGGCCCAGTAAGGGAAACAAGGGAATCATTTTACATGTGAACTTGAGATACATCAAAAGTCATGAAAAATAACTTTAAGGTATGAGAAAGAGATCATGAGGCATATCACAATAAAAATAACGTGTTTCATAACATGAAGATGTGGATACAAAATTTAACATAGACAATAATTTCCATCTCACCAAGGTCTATCCCCAAGGTTTCATTAAAAATTACCAAGGTTATTCACCACGATGTCGTTAAAAATGGTCATCTCTAGAGATTAAGTCTTTACCCAATGCATTGGAGGACTATCAGGTTGCACCCTTAATTTGTCTTTATTATCATGTGAGCTACATATATCATCATCAAACATTTCATAAATAACCCATTTAGCATAAAAGAAATGGGTTTAACTTCATAATCATAACGTTTTAAAAATTGCTTTAAAGACATGATCTTTATGTCACTTTAAACCCACGAAAAAGGAAAGCGGGTTTCATGTATGTAAATCCCAGAATTAAAATAGAAAATTTTGATATATTTGTGAATACCCCTGTAGAAGAAATATCTTTGAGTATTCACTTAATAAAATAAAATAATTTGAGAAAAAGAGAGAGACATTTTGAGACGAAAATTCTGCAGCATAACGACTATGTTATAGGGTTTTAGAAAACATTGAAAAGAAAGGGGACATCGGTCACCCACTCATAAATGATCCATAAAACAGTATAGGGACAGAATATAAAGGATATAAGAACGTGGTAATAAAATTTGAAAGACATACCCTATGAAATGAAAAACATGGAAGGAAGACAAAAATAATATTTCTCTTATGAAAATTCGGCATCCTAACGGCGTCACTTAAAACTTACAAAAATGAATTGACAAGATCAAATAGGGTATCTCATTATATGAACATAAAAGATAATTATGATAGATATATAGATCATACCCCAACATAATAAAAAGGAACACAAAAGACTTGACATGAAAATAGATCTTGAAAACGAGAAGGGTGAAAGAATCCCTTAAAAATTCAGTAGCCTAATGACGCCACTTAAACATTATTAAAATTAATTGATGAGAGAAAGAGGGGGTCTCTCATCATATGAACATGAAAAGTACAGTAGGATGAATATAAAAGAACATCCTCCAACATAAGAACATGGAGCATAAAAGAAATGACATAAAAGAGAGTACTTGAAAAGAAAGAGAGAGGTGGGATCCCTTACCTTGAAGAGTAACTTCGAAATCTTGATGTTTGGGAACTTGGGAGGCTTGGGGGCACCTTGGGAGGACTCTTTGGGAGGTACGGAGACCAGAACTTTGTTGAGGAGGATTTTGGAACAGAAAGGATGAGAGAATGGATTGGTATATATAGGGGAAGTGAGGAGACAAGGCATTAATGGCAAAGGGACACCTCATTGGTGGTATTGAAAAAAAAGTGGTATTTCCTCATGGTATTGGCCACTTGGGACACCTCATACCTTATATGATGTCATTAAACATACCGAAACCCTAAAACTGGATTTTTACTATTCACTGAAAATTTAACTTTTTCAGAAAACTCCCAAAAATTTACCTTAACATAATATCAATTCTCTGAATTCAAACATAAACTCCATTTTATAAAAATAATATTCTAAATATTTTTAATTTAATTTTTAAATAAAAACACTATTCACCGAAAATTCATTTTTTTAAAAAAACCCCAAAAATTACCTTAACATAATATCAATGTTCTGAATTCAAAAATAAAGCCCATTTTATAAAAATAATTTTATAAATATTTTTAATTTAATTTTTAATTAAAAAACACTATTCACCCAAAAAAACTAATACTTGACTAATAATTTCTGAAACAGTTATTAACCTATTTTATTGAATCGCATTACTTAATCAAGGTTCCTATATTATATTAATACTTTATTTAAGTGAGATTACTAATCCATTTGGTCACATTACTAATCCTAAGCATAAAATCACTATTCATAAATTACTATTCACCAAAAATTAAGTTGATCTTATGAGACTCCAAATTTCTTACCAAACACATTTGCAAAAGACCATTTTTTGAAAATCATTACACATCATTAATTATTTAAGGCATACAAAAATATTTTAAAATATCCTTTTTTTTTTCAAATTCATCAATAATATACATCCTACATTTATCCTAACATTTGAAAATGTACAAACTTCACCATAAGAATAAAACACAATTTTATTTATCTCAAAGTATTACACAAAGTAGTTACAGTCTCCTTACATAGCCCCTTATAACCCCAAAATAGGACCTAAGTATAAGGTGTGCTAAGGTGAGAGAATCCGAGGGTGGCTCGGCCAACATTGCACGAGTAGTAATTTCTATCAGTTTGAACTTCTCGCAAAGGCGATTCCGTTCTAGCTTCACACGATAAAGTTAGGCTTGGGTTTGGTCCATAGAAAATCCCAGTGGTGCTACCTCCTTCCCATGTTCTGTTAGATGGGCTTCGACTGGCCCGAGACTACTGGATGAAGCCATCAAATATTCTTTCTATATTAATTATCCAAGATCACTTGTATTTAGAGAAAATAATCGCAACATTTAGTTTCCAAAAGTCATATTAACCAATGGTCATATAACAGTTGAAACCCAACGGTCTCATTTTAATTATACTCATGTTATCAAATGAAACAGTTTTGTTGAGTTTAAAAATAAAATAACACACAAAATTAGGAAACAAGGTTTATTCAAAATTTCAGGTCGTTACATTCTTCCCCCCTTAAGAAATTGCATCCTCGCAATTTTTAAAATTGGGCTTGGAAATTTCATTGAAAGTCCCACATCAAAAAAGAAGTCAGTAAAACTATTACTTTAAAAGAAAGAAAGGGAAGTACAAAGGTCACCCAAGTTAACCCATACTAGGATTCCATGTAGGGAAATATGGATATGGAAGAGAAAACAAAGGGTCATGTTCTGATGGAGAGTGATAGAAAACATGATTAGGAGAAAGTTAACCACAAGAAAATAACAAACTTATGATGTGTGTAAACGGTCTTTTATTACCCAATAGGAAACTTAAACCAACAACATTTTTTTAAGTTCCTTTTTATAATTTTGAGGAATTAATTTACTACATAGAATAATAACACAAGGAAATATACTTACCTTAATGTATAGTTTAATCCTTTAATAAGTTTCTACCAAGACTAATCTTTTCTCCAAACGATGAGCATTCAAAAACACTTGGTCTCATCAAAAGCACAAGAATCATATTCTAGAGAATCACATAATCCACAAAATATTAACTATCTATTTCTTCTATCTTTAAACATTATCCCAAAAACATAAAGGGTAAGATAAAACAACTCTTCAAAAATAAAGAACCCCGTAGGAAGGGAAACTACTTTTAAATCTTCAAAATTCCACGGTACTACCCAAAGTTCATCATAGACCATTCCATAAATAATTGTTCTTAAAATTACTCAAAATAAACCAAACTAAGATTGAAACCCAAATACAAGAAGGATTTTATAACATAGTCTTCCAAGATAAACTTTATCATTCATCTCCAAACAACATTAACCACTCCTAACATATTATAACAAAAGTAACTAACCTAAACACATTTTCCCCAAGATAGGTTAATCATTTCCATAAGTAACCTAAATTACTATAAGTTCACCTTAAATTCAACTATTCTTCAAAATATAAGTCAACCTTTACTCCTCAAAGAAAATACCATAGTAATCTATTTACCTCGATCATATAGGGTTCCCAAAATAGTGAACGTCTTCCAAAATAATAATCATCTTTTAATCCCCTAATCATCTTTTTTTTTCAAGAAGAACAGATTCACAACATCAACATGTGGTACATAACAATAGATGTTTTCCTTAATGATATAAAACCATCTTAGGTAGTGACTCGATGTTCTTAGAAAACATTAAATATATGCTCATAGGGAATGAACTAAAATACAACATGACGTAGATAATTATTGCAAAGAAATTACATGTACTTTAGTCATAATGATCTATCTTAGCATAGGACTTGCACTGTTCCCTTGTCCTTGAAGATTGTTGATGCTCATCATGCTTCTCATCCCTTCTAAGAGAGAATTGCCTTGGATAATTTCCAACTTCTCCGCATTTATGACATTGAAAATATAAGGTACATTAGATCGAACCTTATCTCTATTCATAACATTATCCATTTTTTTAAAGCAATTGGATAATTTATGCCCTATCACCCCACACTTAAAACATCTCCCGGTTCGTTTGTGACATTCTCCTTGGTGCCCCTTTCCATACTTTTTTCACAAAGGAAATTGGGTCTTCTTTACCTTATCAACTTTATCAAATGAACATCCTTGAGACTTCGTCTTCTTCTTCCTTGATGAATTTGGGCATTCAACTAGGTACTAATTATTAATTGTGATTTTTGATAGCTAGTTTGACATAATCACAATATGTTCAACTTAATCTCTAGTCATCTCTGTCATATTAATAGGGAAATCGTCACATTTCCTATCACATTGGTTGTTGGGACATGTTCTTCCATTTCCCTCCATTAACTAAGAAAAGAAAGTATAATTAGGGGGCTTAAATACTTATCCAATAATCATGAAAAAGAAACTTAAAGCATAGAAGGATAAACTTGTAGAAGAAAAGTATACCCTAAATTGTGATCCCCTAGGTTCCAATCTAGTTTATCCGTGATCATATATTCTTACGTGAATCTTTATTTTATTTTATCTTTGTCCCTTTAATAATGGTTCATACAAAGCTTATGAATTTACCAAAGCATATCCCCTGGGAGTGTCAAACCAAGAGTGCAGCAAGGCCCATTGTCGTGCACCAGGTTACCCCAGCTCAAGCCCGAAACACCTTGTCAGAGTTTTCACTCCTAGGAACATCTGTGCCAGAGCCACCTCTACTTGTTCGTATCCAGTTAGGGATTTATTTGTTTGGAACCCACTTACTCAATACTCACTAAAATACTAGGAAGATTTCTTATATTTAAAATTTTATATAGGGTTATTCCTAAAGTTTTCATATCCTAATTTCCACAAATAACTAAACCATACTCTGATACCAAATTTAACATCCAGCCTTTTTATCACATAAAATTTCATTACATTATACAAAACCGAGGATCTTTAAGGTTTAGTGTGTTGAAAACTAGGAACTTAATACATGAAAACATAAAACATTCTTCTTAAACGCTTGAAAGGATTATTAATTTGTTCATCCTAAATTCATTACATCATCTCATAACCTAGGAGTATACATCAAAGTAAAGGGTGAGCAGAAGGCCCAATAAGGGAAATAAGGGAAACATTTTACATGTGAACTTGAGATACATCAAAATTCATGAAAAATAACGTTAAGGCATGAGAAAGATATCATGAGGAATATCATAATAAAAATAACATGTTTCATAAATTGAAGATGTGGCTACAACATTTAACATAGACAACACTTTCCATCTCACCAAGGTCCATCCCCAAGGTGTCATTAAAAATTACCAAGGTTATTCACCAAGGTTTCGTTAAAAATAGCCATCTCTAGAGATTAAGTCTTTACCCAATGCATTGGAGTGCTATCAGGGCGCACCATTAATTTGCCTTTATTATCATGTGATCCAAATATATCATCATCAAACATTTCATAAATAACCCATTTAGCATAAAAGAAATGGGTTTCACTTCATAATCATAACGTTTTAAAAATTGCTTTAAAGACACGATCTTTATGTCACTTTAAACCCACAGAAAAGGAAAGAGGGTTTCATGTATGTAAATCCCAGAATTAAAATAGAAAATTTTGATATATATGTGAATAACCCTGTATAATAAAGATCTTTGATTATTCAATTAATAAATAAAATAATTTGAGAAAAAGAGAGAGACATTTTGAGACAAAAATTCTGCAGCATAACGACTATGTTATAGGGTTATAGAAAATATTGAAAAGAAAGGGGACATGGGTCACCCAATCATAAATGATCAATACAAGAGTAGAGGGACAGAATATAAAGGATATAAGAACATGGTAATGAAATTTTAAAGACATAACATATGAAATGAAAAACATGGAAGGAAGACAAAAATAAGATTTCTCTTATAAAAATTCAGCAGCCTAACGACGTTACTTAAAACTTAAAAAAATTAGTTGACAAGATCAAATAGGGTATATCACAATATGAACATAAAATATCAGTATGATAGATATATAGATCATACCCCAACATAATAAAAAGGAACATGAAAGACTTGACATGAAAATAGATCTTGAAAACAAGAAGGGTGAAAGAATCCCTTAAAAATTCGACAGCCTAACAACGCCACTTAAAAATTCTTAAAATGAATTGATGAGAGAAAGAGGGGGTCTCTCATAATATGAACATGAAAAGGAAAGTATGATGAATATAAAAGAACATCCTCCAACATAAGAACATGAATCATAAAAGAAATGACATAAAAGAGAGTACTTGAAAAGAAAGAGAGAGGTAGGATCCCTTACCTTGAAGAGTAACTTCTAAATCTTGAAGTTTGGGAACTTGGGAGGCTTGGGGGAAGCTTGGGAGGACTCCTTGGGAGGTACGGAGACTAGAACTTAGTTGAGGAGGATTTTGGAATAGAAAGGATGAGACAATGGCTTGGTATTTATAGGGGTAGTGAGGGGACAAGGCATTAATGGCCAAGGGACACCTCATTGGTGGTATTGGAAAAACAAGTGGTATTTCCTCATGGTATTGGGAACTTGGGACACCTCATACCTTATCTTAATATTAATAAGTCTAACATCCCTAAAAATATCTCATGACATCATCATGATGCAGTTATGATGTCATTAAACATACCGAAATCTAAAACTGTATTTTTACTATTCACTGAAAATTCAACTTTTTCAAAAAACTCCCAAAAATTTACCTTAACATGATATCAATGCTCTGAATTCAAAAATAAACTCCATTTTATAAAAATAATTTTCTAAATATTTTTAATTTAATTTTTAAATAAAAACACTATTCACCAAAGATTCATTTTTTTCAGAAAAAACCCCAAAAATTACCTTAACATAATATCGATGTTCTGAATTCAAAAATAAATTCCATTTTATAAAAATAATTTTCTAAATATTTTTAATTTAATTTTTAATTAAAAAACACTATTCACTCGAAAAAACTAATACTTGACTAATAATTTCTGTAATAGTTATTTACCTATTTTATTGAATCACATTACTTAATCAAGGTGCCTATATTATATTAATACTTTCTTTAAGTGAGATTACTAATCTATTTGGCCACATTACTAATTCTAAGTGTAAAATCACTATTCATAAATTACTATTCACCAAAAATTAAGTTGATCTTATCAGACTCCAAATTTCTTACCGAACACATTTGCAGAATACCATTTTTTGAAAATCATTACACATCATTAATTATTTAAGGTTTACAAAAATATTTTAAAATATCTTTTTTTTTCAAATTCAGCAATAATATACATCCTACATTTATCCGGACATTTGAAAATGTACAAACTTCACCATAAGAAGAAAACCCAATTATATTTATCTCAAAGGATTACACAAAGTAGTTACGGTCTCCTTACATAGCCCCTTATAACCCCAGCATAGGACCTAAGTGTAAGGTGTGCTAAGGTGAGAGAATCCGAGGGCGACTCAACCAACATTGCACGAGTAGTAATTTCTATCAGTTTGAAATTCTCGAGAAGGCGATTATGTTCTAGCTTCCCACAATGAATTTTGGCTTGGGTTTGGTCCAGAGCAAAGCCCAGTGGTGCTACCTCCTTCCCAATTTCTGTTAGATTGGCTTCGATTGGCCCGAGAGTACTGGACGATGCCATCAAATCTTCTTTCTATATTAATTAACCAAGATCACTTGTATTTAGAGACAATAATCACAAAATTTAGTTTCCAACAGTCATATTGAACAATAGTCATATAACAGTCGAAACCCAACGGTCTCATTTTAATTATACTCATGTTATCAAATGAAACAGTTTTGTTGAGTATAAAAATAAAATAACCCACAAAATTAGGAAACAAAGTTTATTCAAAATTTCGAGTTGTTACACCCATGATATAATAACTTTAAATGAAACTTTAAATATCTTGAGAATAATTAAATTAATTATATAACATGTAAAATTATATTTATATACCCCTCATAAAATAATATAGCTTCATAACATAACAAATATCCCACATAATGCAATTTGAGAAAAAATCCCTTACCTCAAGTATCAAATTTATTCATACACATTCACACCTATTTTATAATAAATATAAGTTTATTATACATCTATCACATAACTATACTAATATATATCAAACTATATATTATTTAGTTATAAATATTTATCTCCCTTTTATTAACAATTCTTTGTTAAAATCACATTTTGGGTAATAAATGTTTCGTTTTTCATGTATGTTTTGGTTTGTTAGTTTTAGTAATTTTACTTTTATCATGGATAAATTATCTCCATAATTTTAAAAATGATATAAATATAATATTTATTCATTATATATGTGTTTATGGTAATCCATTAAAGTTATAGATAAAAAATGAATTACATCGTTCATGGAGAGGGTAGACCATACGTACGCATGAACGTTGTTTCCATTTTCATAATTAATGGATTGAAAGAAAGATCAATAATATATAAACTTTTTTAGAATAATGTATATATCATATATATCATATATATTCATTAAATCTATCCTTATTACTATCTATGTCAAAATAAAATAAAAAACGTATCACATCACTTCGTGGAGGTGATAGTCCACATGTACACACATGCGTCTTTATCATTTTCCAAAATATTGGAAGGTAAGAAGGTGTATGTGATATTATAATTATATAATTAAAATTATTTCATAAATATAATATACATATTATAAATCCATCATTATATCCATTAGTGATAGATAGTGATGGAAAATGAATTACATCGGTTCGTGAGGCGGTAGTCTGCCGTATACATGATCGATATTTTCGTTTCCCATTTGATCGAAGAGGGGATATATGTGGATTATGAAACTAACATAGTAAAACCTAAATTTATTTTATGTACTTATTTTTTTATATAATAATATTTTAAGGAGGTGGGATAAGAAATAAAATAAAAACACTCAGTTAAGAATGACACCTCTTCTTCAAAAAAAACATCTATAGGTTAGAACGAAACACCTTATTAGGAGGGTTTAATAATAAAAATAAGGAATATAGGAAATTTGGATATAAGTAATGAATATATTTGGGTAGGTATTATCTAAATCATAAGGCTTTGGATGTCTAAATAAGAGAGGAGAGGGGTTCCCTTTTATAAGTGGGGGAGAGGACATACTTGGAATTATTGAAAAGAAAAAGTTATACCCATGTTGTACACATGAAAAAGGATAAAACATGGATCATTATAAAACCTAACATCATATAAGGTTGAAATAGGGACATAAAATTGTAATGGAATAATTTTTTAGGTTATTTTAACCCTTATCATTTTAATTTAACCTTTAGTAAACCCGTTTTAACCTTAATTGTGGTAATTAATTTTTACCATTTTTACTATTTATTATGACGAAAAATTAAAAATAAATTATTATATAATATTATATACAATGATTAAAAATATGTAATAATTTTTTTTAAATTAAATTCATAGAAGTGGAAGAATTTAATTTAAAAATATACCCATAGACGCGATGAAAAAGGGGGTTTCCAAAGAGAATTTTCATAAGTATAAAAAGTTTTAATATAAAAATTAAATATTAAATTGATTACAATGAAAAAATAGGATTAATTATAATATAATTGAACTAATTATACTTTTAAACCATTTTAAATAAATATGTAACTTTTTAAATACATTAAATGAAAAGAAAAGTTTCAATAAAAATCAGTATTTTTCACGATTCATTGAAATATTAATCTTTCCAAAAAAATTACCAAATATTCAACCTATGATAATTTTGACATGTTGATTCAAAAAATTAAGTTTATTTTTTAAAATAAATTTTCTGAAGGCATCCAAAATCACTTTTTAAAAAAAATCATTTTTTAGAAAAAAGTATTTTTCCAAGCATATAAAAAATTGACCAAAAAATAAGTACTTATTATTCAATATATTTTTATCGAAAACATTTTTTAGTTAATTTTAAAAATTTAATTATTCATATTTACACCACTATGTTTAAAATTTATGTTATAATTATCTTTTTTATATAGTAATATTAATAGTATATCACATTTCATTAAAACCAGGTGTTTCCTATAACACAAGATATCAAAGAAATTAAATTTATTTGAG
This sequence comes from Viscum album, assembly GCA_963277665.1. Taxonomy (NCBI): domain Eukaryota; kingdom Viridiplantae; phylum Streptophyta; class Magnoliopsida; order Santalales; family Viscaceae; genus Viscum; species Viscum album. Next base: position 889,523,099 of record OY728148.1, on the reverse strand, counting down.
AAGAAATATTTAATAAAATAACCGGGTTTTATATTCTAACCACTAAAATTAATTCTTCCCTCAAAATTATATCACTATGATACAAACAACTGAGGATATTTCTACATCATAATATCCTCAGGTTCCCATATAGCTTTCTAAAGCTGGTGGTTTCTCCATAAAACCTGGACTAGGTGAGTGGTATCGTTTCGTAGAACTTTCCATCTTTGATCTATAATATCCATAGGTTTTTCTTCATAGGAAATATCATGATCTAGTAAAATGACCTTTGATTTTAGTACATGTGAAGGTCCAGGTATGTAATTCATCCAGAGAGATACATGAAACACGTCTTGGACTTGAGAGAGTTTCGATGGAAGTTCCAAGTGATAAGCCACTATCCCTACTCAATAAAGAATATAAAAGGGGAAAATATACATAGGGATTAGATTTCCTTTATTTTTGAACCTCATAATCTTATTTTATCGAGAAATTTGTAGAAAAACCTTCTCACTAACTTCAAATTCAAGATCACATCGACGATTATCTTCATAACTTTTCTATAGAATCTAAGATAAAATTATGTTTTAATAAATAGATCTGACCTTATCTACCATATCTTCATCCAAATTAGGTTCCAATATATTTATTTCCCCAACCTGATCTCAAAATGTGGGAGTCCTACACTTATTAACATAGAGTACTTCATAAGGAACCATATGAATGCTCAAGTGAAAGTTATTATTGTAGGAAAAATCAACTTAAGGAATGTTTTGATCCAAAACACCATTGAAATACACAGAAAAATATTCATAATATCCTTTAGGGTTTTAATTGTTCTATTAAACTGACCATATGTTTGAGGATGATATGCAGTGCTAAAACTCAATTCTATATCAAGATCTTACTAAAGACTTCACCAGAACTTCTAGTTAAACCTCAAATGATGATTAGATATAATAAAATGTGGCACTCTATGAAACCTTAACACATCCTTAATGAAGTGTTCATAATTTATGAGGTGATTGACTAAAATATATACAATGTTGTTCCCTTTATAATTTTTGGGGAGTTAAATGAAAAAATATATGGTGGTGGTTTCCCATTTACATTCTGGTACGAGAAATGGTTTTAAAACCCCCTTATAATTTTAGCTCTCAGCCTTACCTTTCTAACATACCATGTACCGAGATATAAACTTTGCAATATATCACTTCATATCATCCCACTAGAAATATTCTTTCAAATTTATATACATATTTTTACTTCTAGGATGAATATATAATGAAGAACTATGAGATTCCTATAACAACACATTATTCAAATAAGGTATGTATGTGATACATTCATAGTTCTTGAATCTTATCATTCCACAATAATTAAGGTCAAACTCAGGAAAAATTTTGACCTTCTTCTACAACTCTACATCTTCCTACTATTCCTCTTTAACCTTCACTTGTATAGATGGTTGAACACTCATTTGAGAAAGATAATAATTCTCCCATTCCCTCAATATTTTCATATCTTGCCTTTACAAATCTATAAATATTGGATATTTTTTATCCTTACAATAGATAGACTAGCATGAACCTTTCAACTCAAAACATCAGCTACCATGCTCTCTTTCCTAGGGTGGTAATGTATTGAGAAGTCATAATCTTTAATAATCTCCAACCATATTCTCTAGAGCATTTTATCTCTTTCTATGTGAATGTATACTTTAAAATTTTATGATCGGTATATATATCATACCCTTATTTATAAAGATAATGCGTCCATATCTTTAATTAAAAAATTACCATAACTAACTTCAAATAAATAGTTGGGTAGTTTTTCTCATGAAAATTCAATTTTCATGTGGCATAATCTATAAAAATATAATTCTACATGAGAATTCATCCTAATACCTTCTTCAATGCATAACTATAGGTTAAAAACCCTTATCCACTATAGGTTAATGCATGAACATGTGTGCTAACTAATTTTATATCAAGTTCCTTGAAATTTTCATCACATTCATCCATCCTGAGGAACTTGGCTCCCTTATAAGTTAAATTAGTTATTGGATTGGATAACCATGTTAAATTATACACAAAATTTTGATAATATATAGCCAAACCAAGAAAAATTTAGATCTCAGTCTTAGTGTTTTGTTTGGGACAACACTTAATAGCCTCCATCTTTCCACCGATATAACCATGATTGAGATTATATGACCCAAAAAAATGAGACTTTTTTTAGCTAAAATTCACACTTAGTAATTTTTTTATATATATTATCCTTCCTTAGGTTCTTCATCACAATCATCAAATGATCTTCATGATCTTACTTTCTCTTTTATTATATAATAATATCATCTATAAAGACTACCATAAACTAATCAAGATAATATCTAAAGACTCTATTCATTAAATCCATGAATATGGAGATATAATTAGTAATACCAAATAGAATCACTATATATTCATAGTGTTCATACCTTTTATGGAATGTTATCTCAAGAATATCCTCCTTTTTGAACCACAATTTATGATATCTATAATGAAGGTAAATTTTGGAAAAGTATTTAGCTTTGTACAGTTGATCAAATAAGTCATCAATATGTGGTAGAGGATACTTTTTCTTGATTGTGATCTTGTTTATATCCTGATGATCAATGAAAATTCATATCAATCCATATTTTTTTAAAAAAAAGAATAGGTTCACCCCAAGGTGATAAACTTGGATAAATAAACAACTTATCAGGATTTTCCTAGAGTTGCTTCTTTAATTACTTCAACTCAATCAGGGTCATTCTCTAGTGAGCCTTTGAAATTGGTGTAGAATATAGTATGATTTAAATTGAGAACTCAACTTCACATTTCGGTGGAAGACTAGGAAACTATTATAGAAAAACATAAAAACTTTTATAAAATAGGCATATCATAAATGGTTAGTTTCTCTATAACCAAATGAGACAAACAACACTTTTGAATGGGAACCAAGACCCATATAATGGATGCAATTTCTGTACAAAGTTCATATTTATCACCACACTGATAGAATATCATAGTTTGGTTTAGAATATAAAATGTGACTTCCTTTCCTCAAAAATTGATGTGGGATTTCTTTAGAGAAAGACAATACATGCCTAAGATAACATCAAATTCAACCATAGGGAGGATAATAAAATTTACAGGAATCACATTTCCTCAAACATTAACTCAGGAATAATTATAGACTTGAGATGAAATCATTGTGCCATTAGGGGTTTTCAATGATAATTCAATATCTAATTATTGAGGATCAAAATTAACATTTCTAGAGACTTTTCATTATATAAGGGTATTCATATGACTAAGATAAAATAGAGTGCCTCAATATTTTATCATGCCTTTTACCACCTCCACTTCATCATTTATCTTTAATCTCTTAGTAAATCAAAAATTAATGGCATAATCATCAAGTATATTTTATCAAATTTTCCAAACATGAAAAATAATTCACAGGATGTCTAAATAAAAACATATTCTTTCTAAATCATTGATACCTTTGGTTTAACCTAGGTTATTCATGTCCATCATCTATTAAAATCCTTTATAATGGTTCATAGAGAGTTTGTAAATTTATAAAGCATATCCCATGGGAGTGTCAAACTAGATGTGTAATAAGGCCCATTATCGTTCACTAGGTGTCAATCAAGTCAAATCCCAATGCACCCTTTTCTAAGTTATTACAACTAGGTACAACTGTACTAGATCCACACTGACATGTAGTATCCATCCATGAATGTAATTTCTTGGAAACCACTCACTCTATCCTTCACCAAAATTCTATGACATTTTCCTATACTTGGACTTATCCTTAGACTTATCCCATAAGATATAACTAATGCTTTCTCATCCTAGTTTCCAAAGGTTAATCAAACCTTGATATGATACCAACTATCACTACTATAAATATGGCCTTTATCAGCACTAGAAAAGTCGATTAACAATGCTAAAATAATTTTGTTAATCGAGACAAAGATAAAGGGGGGTCCCTTTTATTAGCGCTGATAAAAGTTGAAAAAATATTAAAAAAAATAATTTTTTTTCAATTCTAGGGGGATTCAACAGCGCTTGAAGCCCCCCTTTAACAGCGCTCACCGCCCATGGTGGCCCACGCATGCCCCAGGCCAACTCCACCCAACCCCACCCCCTTTAAAAATTCTAGGTAATTCCACCCACCTGCGCGTGCGGCCTACCTCCCCCAGGATTCAAACTCGAGACCTATTGCCTGCGCGCCTAAGCCTTTACCACTCCACCATATTGCTTTGCTCTTCATTTATTAATATATCTATTTATTTATATATATATATAGTTATATTTACTCATATATTAATATATATGTATATTTAGTTATATTAATATATATATCCATATATCCATATATATATATATTAACATATATATATCTATATTAATATATATATATATATAGTCATATTAATATATACATATATATTTAGTCATATTAATATATACATATATTTAATTATATTAATATATATATATATCCGTATATTAATATATATTTATATATATTTATATATATATATTTAGTTATAATTTTTTATCCTTATATTTATTTGTATATTAATATATATTAATATATATTTATAAGATTAGTTTTAAATACATTTATAAAATATGTTTTCTTATGTGTGTTTTTATAAATAAATAAATAAATACATACATATATACAACACACACACACAGATATATATTATATGTATATCTATAGGTATAATTATACATATTTGTATATATTTACAAATATTATATATTGATATTTATATACAAAAGTGCTAGAAATGGGGTCTCAAAAAACCTAATAAATCACAGAGTCATAGGAAAAAGAATAACTTCTTCTCCGGGTGTCCGTTTCAGCTCTGTGAATAGTCAAACTGAATCTCATGGAATAAAATATGATAAAACAGGTGGTGGAGGCTGAATAGACACAAATATCAGAAGTTATTATAGTTTAAAGAAAAATTTGACAAAGGTCTGGACACAGAAACTGAGTTTTAAAGGCCTTCTGGTGATGTTTTGGGGTTTTCTGATTCCATACATAACTGATACAATTTATGAGTCAATACAAAGCTTAGATATCTTCGCTGACTTCGATTTGATATGTGGTAGAGCCCAAACGGACACCCAAAGTGAAAGTTATGGCCGTTTGAAGTTGGACTTTTTTTGGAGTGCTATAACTGATATATATTTCGCTCCCCTGATCTTCTAATGATTTCAACTAGATGTGGTCGTTAATAATTTCATGAGATTCTATTTTACTGGTTGTGGATCTCAAACAGACAACTGGAGCAGAAGTTATGCCCGTTTTAGTGAGTTGTTGGTTTCTAAGGTTTTTAGAAGATACGAGAGTTTCAAAATTTCAAACAACAATAACTTCTGCTCCGAGGGTCCATTTTGACTCTACCACATATCAAATCGAATCGTACAAAATTTTCACACTTTTTTTATCACTTAAACCCCTTCTCATGTTCTTTGAGGTTCAAAAAAGACTAAAAACCCTCTGAACGGTCATAAGTTTGGCTCTGGGGGTCCGTTTTTCCATAACTTCTACTCCGGGTGTCCGTTTTGCCTCAACCACATATCAAATTGAATCTTACGACCATACCTACACTAAGGTGACTAGTGTAACACCTTTTAATATTATTCAAGGTATGAAAAGGTCCTTAATCCCTACAAAATACCATAATTTCTGATCCGGGGTGTCCATTTTGGGTCTACGACATATCAAATTGATATAAAACATATTTTAAAAAATATTTATTATATTTATATCAATATAAATATACTAATATATCAATATATTATTTTTTATGATTTTTTTTTGAAATATACACATTTATCAGCGCTAAAAAAATGCACGCTGATAAAACCCCTCTTTATCAGTGCTAAAAAAAGCACTGATAAAGGGTTACTTTTAAGTGCGCTTTTTTTAGTACTGTTTAAAGTGCCTTTTATTAGTGATTTTTAGCACTAATAAAGGCCCCCCATTTATCAGTTCTTTTTTTAGCGCTGATAAAGGGTGGCGCTGCGGAAACCCAGTTTTGTGGTAGTGTATGAAAAAATAAACTATTTATACATATATATCAAATCTTATTATATGAATATTCACTAAATAACAAAACAATATACACTAGAATCATTTAGTAATATTTCCTTTGGAAAATTAGATACATAAAAAACTGGTTCATAAGTGAACCACATCATATCTCACTAAGTTCTTCATAACTAGAACCCTTCTTAGACATATCATACATAATACCTTTATTCATAACCTAGGGAAATGAAACATAAGAAAGAGCGATCACATAAACTAAATAAGGGTAAACAAGGGAGATATCAACATAACATGAGAATAATGGCATGAGAACATGAGAAAAACATTTGAAAACTATACCCTACATATCATATATCATAAAATTGAGCAATGACATAAATCATAATGGAATCAAAGAACACAATCCATGAGAGTATAACATTGGTATAAGACATTGATTTGTGGTATACACATAAGTATAAAAAATATTATTTTAAGGATACCCACCAATACATTCATAACATGTTAGGATTGGGATAACTACATGTGTACCTGATTTAGGCTTGGGATAACCTCCTTTGTACCCTCTTTTGGGCTAGGGATAACCTCCCATGTACCCTCTTATTTCAGTATTGGGATAAAATTTCATGTACACAATTTTTTTGAGCTTGGGATAACCTCCTATGTACCCTTTTGTTTTGGCCTTGTGATAACCTCTTGTGTACCCTCTTTTTTGGTCTTGAAATAACCTCCCATGTACCCTTTGAGTTCATAGAACATTAATCATTACCCAATTTATTAGAGGGAGATATATGTCCCACCTTCATATAATTGATATATTTGTGTACTATAATATAATAAAACATTCATTATACACTACAACAAAAACCGGGTTTAGCGGCGGTTTTGTGGCGGTGGTTCACAAAACCGCCGCTAAACGTTTTCACCGAAAGGTTTCGCGGCAGTTTTTAATAAACCGCCGCAAAACCCGAAATTTAATTTAACAATCCCGATTCTTCCCTACCCCCACCCCAATCGTTCCCCCAAACCCCCGCACCCTCCCTTCTTCCCCTAACCCCCCCGGTGACCCGCAACCCGCAACCCTCGACCCCCAACCGTCCGGTGACCCCCAACCGTCCGGTGACCCGCGACCTCCGACGACCCCACGACCTCCGTCTCCGGCAACCTCACGACCTCCATCTCCGGCGACCCGTCTTTTCTAGGTATGTATCCATTTAACTAGGTTTGAAATATATAAAATTTTGATAGACTTCATGCATGGTGATAATATTGAGAATGATTGGTAGGTGATCGTTTCATTGGAGGTTTGAACATGGATTCAATGATTTAGGACACAATAGGTTAATATTGAATAGTTATATAAATCCTAGAGTACAGAGGAGCATATTTGAAAAGATTAAATGGGTGGTATTATGGAATAAAATTGAGATTATGGATTGTGTAGTGGGGATATTTCCTCCTTTACATGGTTGAAAGAGGGAATGAGTGGGTTGTTATGGGACATGACTTGGTTATATGAAAAATGAATGTTTGGTAGTTTCCTTATGGAATGGAATATAGTTTTTAATCATGATCATGACATGGTATTTGATGGAATTAAAAAAGATCATGGGTAAATATTAAAAAAATAAGCCTTTTAATTAATGGTTAATAGTTGGGAAAAATATGGGTGATGACTGCATGGTTTGTCATTAAATATGATTAATATAAAATATAAATAATGTAATATGGTTGGTGAAATGAATCTATAAATGGGATAAATGATGAGGCATGATGGTAAATTATTCATCTTTATTGTGGATCTTTGTATAAGATGTGGGGATGGTCATTGTGTTATAGTTGGCAGTGATGGTAATGCGAGGTAGTAGTAGTGTGGTGATTTTTACTAGCTATAGAAGTTCTATTTTTTTTATTTATGTCTTATGTTGGTCTTGTGTGTGTCTATAAATATACTCAAATATTATTATTTTTGGTTTTTTAATACATTCCACTTGAGTTAGATACCCTTCTCGAATCCCAACAAGCTCTGGGTACTAGGTTGTTTCCCCTAACATTCGGGTTGGTGAGGGAATGGATGCATGCCTACTCCCCCATCCCCACTCTCCCTTCTAGTTTTAGAATTATCTTTGATGTATTGAGGTGGGTAAGATCATACTTATAAAGTATATAGTGAAATAGAAGACCCTAATGGTTATTTATGTGAAGGTACATTACGTATTAGAAAACCCTTTGAGTTATTGATGATGATTATAAACTAGGTGCACTATAAGTCCCTATGGTGTATTGAGATAATGATATGATGTAAGTAAAATAGTGGACTATAAGTGGTATTTATGGGACGGGCTATTGTGGTGTTGATGTAAGGATATATATTAGAGGCTGTGCATGGTAGGTGGAGGGAATTAGGTTAATGTCCTTCATGATTTTGATTCCCAACAGTACTGGATTTGAGAAGTGTTGATGATATGTGATATGTGATAGAGGCTATTGGCTAATGATGATGTTATAGATAAGGTTTGTGGTATGGTTGTAATATGAGATATAGTATTCTATGGAATAAATTTTAAAGATATTGGGAGAATATGACATTTGATATTAGGGTGCGATAGGGAAAAAAATAAGAAATTGGTTTTAGGGTGCCTTTGTGTCATATTCATATGATATTATTTTACTATGCATGATTGTGATATTTAGTAATCGAGTCTTAGTGAGTATTTTCAATAGTCGACCTACTAGGTGCTTACTAGTTATGTTGTTTGTTAAATGATGTGTTATTATACTCCTTTAACTTTTTCATTGGAGGTATTGTGTATAATCATACTAAGGATACATATTATGATAAACCCCATATATATAAAAAATTCAAGATTCCTAGGATATTTTTTGTGACTAAGTTGGGTCGTACTATCTTTGTGCTTGGTGTTTGTTGTGAAATCACTACCGTGGAGATTTATTTGGTATTTTTATCTTGGGGTTTTTATTTTTTTACGTATTCATTCTTTAAAGTATTATTGTTGATTTAAATTTATATATATATATATATTATGATGTTGTTCAGTGTTATTATTTTTTTATTATTGGTACATATGATGGTAATTCCTCTCATCCTTATTTTTTATACCCCTATTCTAGTCATCAACCCGAGGCCTATAGGAGGTTGGATAGGGGGTCACTCTCATCTTTAATTTAATTCTAGGAAGAGTTTCCATTGAGGTTGTGTATTGAATTGACCCGGGTAACCCTCAAACGTGGTAACTGACCCATTCTGTTACATAACCGAAGGTTATTCCCGATCCTCGTGGGTTGGAGGCAAGCACCAATGCATCAAAAAACACAACAAAGGGAACAATTTATCCCAACATGATCAAACACATTGCATATATGTATACACAAAATGAAAAGGAATGTGGAATACTAAAGGAATATATATACCATAATAGTCAAAAGACAGTGGAAAAGAACAATTAAAAAAGTAGTCAACGTTTCGAAAACAAGTCTAACTACATGGACTAAAACCAAAAACTACTCCATGAGATGGTGTGGATGAACTCCCTACATCTCACCACCAGCTAACCAAAACCAGCTAACACAAACCTCACCACCTCACTTCAGCGCCTTTCCCTTCCCAGTATTGGAAGACATACAAATGTCTACGTACCCCTAAGGAGGTGCACAAGGTGTGAGCTAACAGCCTCCATAGGATCCCACCCGGGTGTTCCATATCAAGCCTCTATATAACTATTAATGTATTCTTATTTTAAATGTAACATGGAATGATAAGAAATAATGAAATTTTATAGAAAACATGGGTAAACATTTCCCTTTTTCCTAGTTCTAAACAAAAGTAGGTACAAAATTTATATCAATTATAACTCAGAAATCCAATCAGTACAAAATAAAATAAGCAGTAGAGGAATAAGTACCAAGGAAAACTATAGTTTAGACTAGAAGAATCAGAAATATTTCTTACCCAGAGAGATGCGCCACAACTATAATAAAAGATACAATGTTAAATGGATCAATCTATATGGAGTATAGTCTCCCAAAATAACCCGAGAAGATCTCTAGGTAGGGATCTAAGGGCCTGGAGAAAAGAACTGAAACCAAAATAGCCACTCGCCTATTTTAAAAACTACACGAGGGCCATTTGATGATGTGTAATACTATTACCTGCTGTGAAATCCATGGTGTTCTAGTATGTTGAAAAATCCTTCACACTCGAATTAAAAATCCATTATTTTAAAATTTACGATGTGAAACCACTCTTCCCGAGGTGTAAAATTTCACAGCATGAATACCCTTTCATGACTTGTATCTAGTAATAGTTACACGGTGTGTAACCTAGTTATATAGTGTGAAAGACTTTTGAATCATGTTGAAAAAGCTGGTTAAAGATGAAAGTACAACAAATATCTGACTTCACCATTTTAGGTATCTTACCAATTCCTTCCTAGTCCTTTACAGACAATGGAAAAAAGGAAAACCATGAAGAGGATAAAAAAATACCTGATAGATCAGTAATAGGATCTTACAAACTCCCCACTATAAATAATTTTTTTCCTCAATAAGTCATGTAAAAGATGTAATCCATGGAAAAATATGAGTTCACTGCTCCTTCATCAACGACTCGTGTTCCCAATTATCATGATAATTTGATCCTTGTTTCCATAGAACCCTAACCAATGGAATAAAATTCCCACAAAATACTTTCACTTGAGAGTCAACAATCTCAATTGGTTTCTCCAAAATAGAAACATATGGATCAAACTCAATTTCTTCCCAACTTAGAATGTGAGTGGGATCAGGATGGTATTTCCTGAGATGATACATGTGGAAAAAATCATGAATACCCATCATAAAAACCAACAATGCTAATCGATAAGCAACCTATATGAGCTTATCAGTGACCTCAAATGGTCTAACTAATCTTAGAGCCAATAGAAAAGAACAAATATCAATTTAAAATGTCTAACATATCTCTGTCTCTAACTCAACGACACCCTCACGAGGAACTCATGGAAGGTACAACCATGTAATATATATGGATAATATATATATGAATATTTTTCTTTGGTTTATGAGGATAAATGGGACAAAACCATTTAATTCTTTTTAAAAAAGTATCATCACTCAAAATAAAATATCACTTGAACCATATGCTTATTATATAAATAAAAGGTACTTGATTATATGTAATGAAAAGATAATAATTTTTAGTAATGTTGATAAAGACCAAAAAAATAAAACTCATCTTTTTAATGAATTAAATAATCCTTGTCCATCTTTGAAGAATCGGTAATCACGACTAAATAAATGGTTAATAGATGAAAAAACATTGAAATTAAGTGGGGGAATTATTATAATATGTTATCACTGTGTTGGATCTAGTGAGAAGAATATTCATTGGCTTATAAACAAGTATCAACAACATTGTTCAAATTATGAAACTAAATATGGTAAAAAAATATTCCATATTATTTTTATTGATCTATAATATTGATAAGTGAAGGTAATGATTATTAAACATAATCCAATGAGGGGAAACTCTAGAAATGGGAACCCATGCATTGGTATTCTATATTAGTGATTTTGGATGGATGTTATAAATACCGACTGGTATCCCATTTCTAGATATGGAAAATAAAATAAAACATTTAATTGAGATGAACAAGCATGTGAATATATGAGATGTTCAGGAAAGTTGTAGTATTTTTTGTGAGGGTGTGGAAGTAATCTGAGTGGACCAATGTATCTCATTAATGTAGTGGGGATATAAATTTTTTGAGGCAACATAAATGTGTGATTGACAGTGTTATGATAATTGTGTAACCCGATATTCTTACTGCTCTTCAATGAGGTGTTCACGCTGTCTCCTAGGGACCAGACTTGTTTGGTTTGTCTGGGAATGCTAAGTAAGTGGTAAATGTGATCAATGAATCATCTTCATTATATTATGCATACTTTATGATCAATGGGTCATCTTTATTATATTATGATTCTGCAATCTTACACTATCGTATATTTTGTGTAGGCACATTGTGATATACATGGATAAAAGATGGATCACATTACCGAGGAACACACCTCAGTATGTTAAGGGTTTGAATGAGTTTTTAGATTTTGCGATTTATAATTGATCCGTTGAAGGGAGAATAAGATGTCCATGTCCTAAATGTAAATTTAGAACATGTTTGAAGAGAGATGAAGTTTATGAACATTTAATACTGAAGCAATTCCCTGGTCAATATTTGTGTTGGAATTGGCATGGAGAATCGAACAATACAGAAAGATTGATCACTGATGTTAATCCACAGAATGAGGTCCCAAGTTCGTCGACAATGGAAAATGAAATGAAAAACCTCATAAATGATGCATTCGGCACAACAAGACACCACTATCAGCATCAAAACATATTAGAACAACCAGAAGAGGGTGCTACAAATTACAATGTGACAAGTGATGTTTTTGAGACTATAACACAAGTAGATCAAGATTGGAACATATCATTGGATCCTCCTCTTGATTCTGTAGAGACAAATGTAACAGAAAACTTCACTGAGAAAAATGTGTTTCATTATTTAGTTGACGATGGAAATAAAGAGTTGTATAGTGGGTGTTTGAAATATTCAAAGCTTTCATTTCTGCTGAAGTTGTACCATATCAAATGTCTATGTGGAATTACAAATAAGGAAATGTCCATGATATTGGAATTGATTCGTGATGCATTTCCTGAAGCAAAAATCCCAGAATCTTTTTATGATATGAAAAAAGTTGTTAACAAGCTTGGTCTGAATTATATAAAAATACATGCGTGTCCCAATGATTATATGATTTATTGGGGAGAGGATTCAAGTAGACAGAATTGCAAGAAATTTTATTCTTCTAGATGGCAGTCAAAGGGTGATGTTGGAAGTCTGACTGAACATAATTTCATGAAGAAGAAGAAAATGAACACACCTACAAAGGTTTTGCGTTACTTTCCTTTGAAGCTGTGATTGCAAAGATTATTCATGTCATCAAAAACCGCCGAACACATGAAGTGGAATTCTATAGATAATAACAATGATGGGTTAATGAGACATCCATGAGATTCCCAATCATGGAAAACATTTGATTCATTACATCCATATTTCTCAGCTGATCCTAGGAATGTTCGATTGGGATTGGATGCCGATGGATTCAACCCATTTGGGACTTTGAGTACAAGTTATAGCATTTAGACAGTTGTTTTGATCCCTTATAATCTGCCTCTGTGGATGTGTATTAAACAATCATCTTTTATCATTTAAATGATTATTCCTGGAAAACAAATGCCTGAAAATGATATTGATGTATACTTGCAGCCTTTGATTGAAGAATTATAGGAGTTATGGAGTAACGGTGTTGAGAAATTTGATGTTTCTTCTAAAACAATGTTCAAAATGCATGCTGCTTTACTGTGGACCATTAGTGACTTCCCTGGGCTTGGAAATTTATATGGTTGGAACACTTATACGGGTTTGGCTTGTCCCATTTGTAACTTTTATTTTGAGCCCAAACGACTACCTCACAGTAGAAAATGGTGCTTCTTATGCCATCGAAGATTTCTCAATGCATCTCATAGATTCCAGCTGAAAAAATCAAAATTTAATGGTTTCATTGATCGTAGACCACCTCCAAAGTTGTTAACCGGTTCTGAAATATTGACACAACTTGAAAATGTTGAAACAGAATTTGGGAAGGTTCATCATTTGAATGATAGCAGAAAACAGGTCCGAACTGCATCGTCAAGTGAAATCAGAACGCAACAATGGAAGAAAAAAATTATATTCTTCAAACTTTCATATTAGGAATTTAATTTGTTGCGCCACAATCTTGATGTGATGCATATTGATAATAATGTCTGTGATAATTTGATTTTCACATTACTTAATGAGCATGGAAAGTCGAAGGATCATCTTAATGCTTGCAAAGACTTACAAGTAATTAAAATAAAATGCGATCTCTGGCCAGATGAGAATGAAAAGTATGCTCCAGCCATTTTCGCAATGAAAAATAGGGAAAAAGATACGTTCCTTCGAATTTTAAAGAATGTGAAGGTATCTGATGGGTATTCGAGTTACATCTCGAGGTGTGTTGACTTGAAGAATCGTAAGTTACATGGATTGAAAAGTCACGATTCACATATTTTGTTACAGCAGTTACTAACATTGGCATTGCGTACATTATTACCTAAAAAAGTTACTGCTGTGGTACTCCAATTCTGCACATTTTTCAGGAAATTATGTGAGAAATTTGTACATCCATTTCATCTTGACAACCTCCAGGAGATGTTTTTATTGAATCTTTGTGCAATGGATATGATCTTTCCTCCATCGTTTTTTACTATCATGATGCATTTAACTGTGCATTTGGTTGAAGAAGCTAAATTAGGAGGCCCCGTTCATTATCGATGGATGTATCCAATTGAGAGGTATTTTATTTATATGTTTTCCAGTTAAGTAAACAATTTTTGACATTTAAATAAATGCATAACATTATTATTTTATTTCACAGATATCTTGGTCATTTGAAATCATACGTGAGAAATAAAGCTCAACTAGAAGGCTCTATTGCTGAAGGCTATTTGGCCGAGGAATGTCTTACCTTTTGTTCCAGGTATTTAGATGATATTGAGACAAGATTTAATCGAGTTGTATGTGTTGACGACACATCAAATCAATCTCAAATTCATCATAAATCAAAAATATTTCCTGCTATTGGCCGATCAGTTGGGAGGACCTCAAATGTGACACTGACAGAATTGGAATTATTACAGGCACATAGATATGTGCTGTTGAATAGTGAAATTGTAGATCCATTTATTGAAGATTTGAGGATACAAACAAAGATACGAATGAGAGGCCAAACACGAAATGAGAAAGATATAACGAAAGCTATGAATAAAGAGCTTGTAGAATGGTTTGCATGACGTGTAAGTTCATAAATATTTCAATAAATATGAATATTAGTTTGACACATACAATTTGTAAATCTATTAAATTATATTTATTTTTTCAGATCATGAATACTGATACTCAAGAAGACTTGTCAGAATATTTGAAGTTTCTTGATAGAGGTCCTATAAATCAAGTTAGAAAGTTCGACGCTTATAATGTGAATGGATTTAGATTTCGTACAGTCGATCGAGAAGTGGGTTTGAAAACATAGAATAATGGTATATTTACATTTTCTGAAGTGGGATACTATGGAAATCTACATGATATTATTGAATTAAACTACCATGGACATTTTTCTGTTATTTTATTCAAATGCAAATGGGTCGATATTATCAGAGGTGTTAAAAGAGATTCATTGCAATTTACTTCTGTGAACTTCTCTCGCTTGATGGATGTTGGTGATCGTGAAATGCATGATCCATATATCTTAGCATCGCAAGAAAAAATGGTATATTATGTGAATGATGTTGTGGATGAAGGGTGGAGTGTAGTTTCTCATGTAATACAAAGATATTTGTATGATATGGGTGATGAAGTGGAAGATTTGACCTCTGAAATTGAATGTAATCAACAACAGGAAGCAGAATTATTTGTCCATCATGATATTGAAAATATTAGTCTTGCAAGGATGAATTAAGTGGATGAAGCAATGGATTAGGAAACTGACATGATTTAAGGGTAAAATTATTGTATGTACAATTATTCATTCATGCAGCAACCACTTGTTTCATTTATACAGTCATTCATTATCATTGTTATATATATTTTGTTTGTTAGTACTGGGCATCTATTATCATTTTTAATTTTTTTTATGCATAATTTTTTTGAAATATATATTCTGAACTTAATTTTATTTGATTAAATGACAGTAATGCCAAAGAGGAAGCAGTATACTATTTCTTCTAGTTCTGCGACAGATGACGGTCCATCTGGGTCACTCCCCATGACATCTGAGGCACCCACCCCCACACCATCTCCCCCTGCACCATCTCTCACACCATCAGAGGGCCTCCCATTAGAGGTTGAGTCGTCGAATCCCCCTACAGGTGCCTCATCAGTTGGGTGGCGACAGACCCCTTCCATTTCATCCTAGACATACTAGAGGTTCACAGTCATAGGTATAAATTTTAATTAAATAAATTTATTGCATTTTGTTTATACTAATTGTTTTCTCATTGAAGATGACAAAAATGAAACCATGGAGAAACACTTAAAAAGCTCAGATGTTTGGAACTTGAATGGCCAAAAGATAGTCGTGCCATTTGATTCTTATGGGGTCCTTACAGATGATGTCGCGGGGTTACTTGGCCAGATTATAGGTCAGTTGGCAGTGGAGCCCATTTCCCTTCCCATTTCATATGATGATTGGAGACATATGCCTCCAAACTGGAAAAATGAAGTTTTCAATTCTCAAATAAAGGTAATTTTATTACATTATGTTTTAATTGAATGTCATGTTACTAATATGTTCAAAATGAATTTCTATATACAGATGTTCTTCCACTTCACAGTTGCTGATGTGATAGAACGAAAGTGGAATTTTAAAAATCTTGGTAAAAAATGGAAAGATATCAAATGGATATTGTGGTGTGATGTCAACGATACTTTGTTGACCTTGGAACAAATGTATGACAAGCTACCCAGTGGGGTACCGAAAGAGCAGTGGAAATTTTTTGTCGACAGGCATCATGATGAGAAGCGGATGGTATTGAAATATATATTATTATATTATCCTCATTTTACATTAATACATGTATATGAAGAGGAGATGACATTGGATAAATTACTATTAAATTGTATTTTATTTATTTCAGGATCTCTCATGACAGAATGCATCAAATAGGGCAAAGCAAGTCATCCCTCACACGGCGGGCTCAAAAAGCTTTTCTAGAAGCCGAATGTCATTGGTAATATTTTAAATAGTTTAAATATTTATAATACAATATTATCTATTTAATATATTGATTTTTTTATTTATCTTTGCTTAATGCAGTCACAGAATTTAGGTTACAAAGCCTCCCGGACTGAACTGTGGTTAGATGTTCACAGAAAATTAGATGACTCCTTTGTAAATGAGCCTACCAAATAAGTTGGGGTATGAAGTCAAATTTTTATTATAATAAATTATTATCAGTTTTTACTGTGTTAATATGTATTTATATTTGATTTATAGGTAAAAATTAAAGAACTATGGGATGCCAATCCTGGGCAGTCCTACTCAATCTCCCAGGATGACACAGTTGCTCAAGTCCTTGTGAAGAAGCATCCTGGTAGAGTGTGCGGGATGGGTTTGGGACCCGTACCATCTGAGGTCTTTAGCAGGCCATCAGGGATTCTATCCGCATCTACTCCTGGTTATAGTCAGCCCATACCTGAAGATGCTCAGAGGGAGATTTCTTCTCTACGAGTCACAGTTCAAGACCAAGGGGCTCAGATATCCGCTATGCAGAAAGC
Organism: Viscum album; assembly: GCA_963277665.1. Classification (NCBI taxonomy): domain Eukaryota; kingdom Viridiplantae; phylum Streptophyta; class Magnoliopsida; order Santalales; family Viscaceae; genus Viscum; species Viscum album. Next base: position 889,505,580 of record OY728148.1, on the reverse strand, counting down.
GTTGACTGATTTATATCAGCAGATGAGTAGATATGCCCCAATTGGTAGTGCACCGAGTGGTGGTGAGCAGGTAAATCACAAAAAATCAAAATCATTTAGTTTGGAAACTTTTATTGGTTTTAAGTTTAATTATAAATATCCAACAATGTTTAATTTTCAATATAATGCTCTTACAGGTGGCAGCAGGAGATGGAGGTGGAGAGGGTGACGATGCATCATCAGACCATGAGTAGTATTGTTGATGTGTTGAACAAATATGGGAAAGGTTGGTTTTTATATATAACACTTGTGGTGTATGGAACCTTTAAAAAACCATTGGTCTTGGAGGAGCTTCAGTGGCTAACCTTGAATGATCACAATAACCTCAGGTGGTAAAGAGAATGATGTGTTTGTTTCATTGGTTAGATGATCTATGGTAATAGGCTCTTTGATGTTTCTGTTGTAAATTCAGCATTGGGAATTAGACTCATTAGGGTGTTGCATGTCCAAACAGACATATTGAATGGATATCACTTGATCAAGATGGTTTTCTGAGGTGTTTTTCATGATCATTAATATTTTTTATGAGGCACGTAACCACATCACATGAAAACCAATGCAACTCCCTTCCCATGAAGCTTCCCTCTTTTCTAACTTTTATTTTATGAACATATTGGGAGATTGTTAGATGACATGTCATATGATAAAAAAGAATAATCAGAGGGGTCTTACATGATTAATTGGGCTATTTTATGGGGCTTCACATGATCAGGAACTGATCACATGAATTGCATAACCCCTTTGCATGATGTTCCTAGGGTCATTTGATCATGAGCCTCATTGAAGTTCACATGGTCCTTGTGACCTAGGTGATTAATCTATATGTATACATGCTAGAATTTTCTTTCCTTTGGGTATATATTAATACCTATGCTTTGGGAATTTCTTTGTTCCTAAAATATACAATGCTCATTTGGCTAGCGTCAAAAAATGCCCCCCCACAAAAGTGATGTTCGAAGGAACAAGGACTCAGTTATGAGGTAGGAAATGACTTCATGAGTCTCTTATGATTTCTCTGGTTGGAATTCAAAACATCTTTTGGTCTTCTATATGTCCATTCATATTCCTTGAGGTTCACTATAAATAGGGGGTGAGCGGCTGGTCATTTGACCGGTGACATGAAGCTCCATAGCTCTCAAAACCTCCTCTCTCGTGTGATTGTTTTGCAAGACAACTTTGCATGACCTAATCACAAGAACCATACAAGAGACCTAATCATGTGATCATGTCACTTGACCTCTTTGTGTGATCAACTTGTCTAAATATCTCACTTAATCAATCCATGAACTAATCAATGGTAATTTATTTGAACTTTGATGCACACCCTTGGCCATTAGTCTATCTTTTGTGATTCGGTTGTCTCTTGATGATTTTTTCATGATCTACTAATCATTATGCGATTCATGTGACCTTCACATGGTAACATGATTATATGTATTAAGAAAAATCATGTTATCAAAAGATGTTTTATGGGTTATGTGATTTTTGTGACCTAGAATGGATCATATGGTCCACGTAATGTTTTCCATGTTATGCACTTATTTTGTTTGATTAGCACAACTGATTCTCTCTTAATGGTTATATATTTTCTAATATATTATCTATTCTCTTTAAATATGTCCTCTATTTCTCAAATGTCTTATTATGTGGTAGACTGGAGAGACCTTATTTCCTGGAACCATAATGTCAATCATCGATACAAAGTATTTTATAACAATGATGTTTTAAAGGTTCTTATTCTGACTGAACATCAAAATTATCCTCTATTGAACAAACTGTTGGAACCAGGTTCTTCAAAGCATGATTTGGTGTATGGTTTGTGTTTTTTGTCAATCCTCAGTGGAATTTCAGGGTGTGTACCAACAAAGCGATCATACCGTTCAAGCAGAAAATAGTAGTGAAGGTGGCGCTGTTTCCCAGTGTTTGCCAAATTTTTGGGCCTAAAAATCGGCCAATAAAGTAAAGTGTTTTTGGCAAAGGTACTTGCGCACCGTGCTCTTGGAGGATAAAATACTTGCACGCCATATGTTTTTGAGGATCCGAACATCAAAATTTGGCTAAGTAAAGAAGGTCGCGCAAGTATTGGTTGGGTCGCGCAAGTGAGTTGCGCGACAGAGGATCTGGAGACAAGACTTGCGCGCCGTCGAGGGACTTGCGCGCCACCACGTAGGGGGTCCAGTTTGCCTATAAATACTGGACCACCCCTTCTCATTTCTCACGGAGCTCAAGACTTCGAGATTGTTCGAGCTCTCGTCGCGCAGGTGGTTGAGTCGCGCAGGTGGTAGTTTTGTCGCACAAGTAGAGCTTGCGCGCCGGTTGTTGGCTGTGCGCCCAAGGCGGTTTGGAAGAGAAAGGAAGTGGACCGTGAAAGTTTGTAGTCGGGGAAGGAAGAGTCGCGCAGGTGCGTTGATGTCACTTGCGCGCCAGTTTGGACTTGCGTGCCGTAGTGGAACTTGCGCGACTGTCTTGGAGAAGCGCGCCTGGTTTTGCTGAAGCTCACCGAACTGTTTGGAGCTGCACGAAATCCAGGAGACTACCCGATACATTTGAGGAAAAGTGATATTCTGCTTCTGGAGAGAATCGGACTTCAATAGAGCATCTACATAAATCAAAGGATGGATTCTTATGAAAATGATGAAGAGACCTTTACGTCTATAAACTGAGTGGGACTTCACCAACGACAGTGAGCCAGGGGGAGTCAACGGGAGTGACCTGAGGGACGCAATAAGCTATCCCTGAACAATTGTAAAGGCAGTGAGCCTGGGACAGAGTGTCTATACCCGAACCTTTGTAATCTGAATCTAGTGAAGCATAGTGGATTTTGGTATGACCGACAACATGTCGGCGTATGCTCCTTGGACGTAACCCTTAGTGGTGAACCAAGTAAAAAGGGTTGTGTCTTCTCTGTGCTTATGAATGTTTGCTTTCTGATCATAATCATCATACAGGTTCAAAAAGTTTCTACCAACGTGGGAACAAGATCCATCACATTAAAAGAAAAAGTGGTCACCCTGATTCACCCCTCCCCTCTCAGGGTGTCCCGGGGTCCTTCAAGTGGTATCAGAGCATAAAGGTTGCTGGTGTTGAATCTGACCTTCTTCGTCATGGAAAACGCGGTCAATGTCAGGGGAGTCCCTCACTTCGATGGAAGCAATTTCTAGATCTGGAAGAACAGAATGAGATCTCATCTAATATCTCTTGGAATGGAATTTCTTTTTTCTACTGTGCAAGGAATACAAGTCACCGATCCAACAGGCCTTGCTATGACTGAAATAGACAGGAAACTTCTTGATGCAGATGCTAAAGCACAGAATGCACTCACTGCAGCCCTTTCTGATCAGATCTACCTAAAGGTGATGAATTTCACCTCAGCAAAATCCATGTGGGATAAACTTGAGAATATTTATGAAGGTGATAGCAAAGTGAAGGAGGCGAAACTACAAGTGCTGCACAATCGGTTTGATGATCTGAAGATGCATCCAGACGAGAATGCAGACTCTTTCTTCAATCGAATTACTGAAGTGGTTGGAGCTATTCGGGGTCTAGGAGAAGAAATCAAAGTCATTGATATTGTAAAGAAAATATTGAGAAGACTTCCACCTCTTTATAATGCGAAGGTGTCATCCCTTGAGGAAAGAGATCTTTCCAAACTTTCTTTAGATGATTTAATGAGAAGTTTGGTAGCATATGAAATGGGAGTCAAACCTGAAGATGCTATGACTCGGGTGAGTAAGGAAATGGCATTCAAGGCCATGGATAAACTGAAAATCTCAAAGGATAGTAGCGGTGAAGATGACGAAGAAAAAGAAATTCTTTCTCTCATTGCAAAGAAGTTCCAGAAGGGGAAAGGGAAATTCAAAGGGAAGTTACCTCTCGCGTGTTTCCGTTGTGGAAAAGTTGGGCAAATTTCTTCTCAGTGTTTAAAAAATGATCAATGATGAAGATAGTGAGGATGAAAACTTCAAGAAGCCTCAGATAAGGTTCTTCAAAAAGGGAGACTTCAAATCTGGTAAGAAAATGCAAAGGAAGAGTTTTGCCTGTGAAGAGGAAGAAGATGATAATGAATTCTGTGATGAAGAAGAACCAGAATTCAAAACTGGGAACCATGCTTCTATGATGGCCACTGTTGAAAATCCAGAAGATACTGAAGGAGAAAAACAACTGAGAACTTGTGTAGATCCTGAGATGCAACTTAAGGATGCGGTAAGTAAGCTTAAGATTAAATGTAAGAGCTGCAATAAGTGGAAATCAATTGTAGAAGAATCAACTGAATATGTTGATCAACTTGAAGCTGAAATTGAACGACTGGAAGAATTTGTGAAGGTACAGTCTAAAATAATTGAAAGCAATGATGATACAGTTGATCTGAAGCTGAGAATTGAAGAGCAGGAAAAGGTCATCAATGACCTCACATCCAGACTGGATGAAAAATCCAAGACTGCTGAGGGTCTTGAGGAGGAAGTAGTTACTCTAAGAAGTAAACTGGAGACTGAATCAGTTCCAAAAGAATCGAGGAAGAAAATACAGTTCGGAAGATTCTCAGATGTAGAATTACTTACAAGATCCAAGTGTGGTTCAGATGGGGTTGGAAAAATCTTGAGTGATCAAAGACCCGCTTGCATGGGAAAGAGTGGAATTGGCTGTGAGGCTGAGTCATCAACTGCTGGAAGTGAAAAGATCCAAAAGAAAGACAAGATGAAAGTTGAACATAATGAAATGTTACCTAGAGTGCTGAAAAAGGAACCCTCAATCCAAGCTAAAAGGAGACCCAAAAATTATCCTCAAACATTCAAAAATGACATACAATCTTACTATTCTCCCAAGGAAGAAGGTATAAGGAGAAATTCAAGTGAGAAGACATTTCCTCTCATGAAGTGTCAGTTCTGTGGCTATCTGGGCCATACCATGTCTTATTGTGAAGAGGCAAGAAGCTATCTGAAGGGAGAAGATATAGATGCTCAACAAAGGAGAAAAATCTCATATCCTAATTCTCATAGAAGAAATAATTTCTATGGATATTGTTTTCGTTGTTCTAACTTTGGTCATAAGGCCGTTAATTGCAGGCAGATAAGAGACATAGACACCTCATACCGAAGTTCAAGACAAGTCAAGTCTCGTCAGCAAGACAATGTTGCTCTTTCAAACAGGTTCTCACCTCTCACAGAAGACTTTGACTATGAAGAACCTGGGTACGCAGAAGAGATAGTTGAAAGGCCATCAGTTCTATATACTCAATCTAATGTCTCATGGAAGGAAAGGAAGAAGATTGAGAAATCGAACCTTGCAGAGGTAGCCCTCAAAGCTACAAAGAACAACAGTACCTGGATTCTGGATAGCGGTTGTTCATCTCATATGATGGGTAATGCCGGCCTACTAACGAATATCATAAAGAATGTTGATGGTACAGTAAGATTTGGTAATGATGGGGCTCTGAAAATCAAAGGGAGTGGAAATACCCAATTAGCTAATGGAGAACTAAAGAAGACTGAAGTCCTTTACGTAGATGGCCTACGTCATAATCTCCTCAGCGTGAGTCAACTCTGTGACTCAGGACTTATAGTTACTTTTAATCAGAAAGGCTGCACTATCAAGGAAAAAACCAGCAATTCACTTATGAAAGGATGCAGAACAGAAGGCAACTTGTATCAGGTTGATAGTGAAGAAAATGTATGTTACATGACTGTTGAAGAAGAAAACAATTTGTGGCATCGGAGATTGGGACACATCAATCAACAAGACATGGAGAAAATATCAAAATTGAGAATTGTCATGGACATTCCCAACCTGAAGGGTGAGCGTGAAAAATCTTGTGATGCTTGTATTCGTGGGAAGCTGGTTTGCAGTTCATATCGGCCAAATAAGAAAAGAGCGTCTCACCTTCTTGATCTGATTCATACAGATGTTTGTGGGCCAATAAATGTTGTCGGAACTCATAGAGAAAGGTACTTTGTCCTTTTCATAGATGATTATAGTAGAATGGCATGTGTGATGGTCATTCACAGGAAACGACAAGTCCTTGACTGCATGAAAACATATCGGCGAATCGCCGAGAATGATACTGGACGAACAATCAGAGTGTTGCGATCTGACAATGGAGGAGAATATGCGTCCATTGAATTTGATAATTATCTGGAGAAACATGGGATACAACATGAGGTAGCTGCTGTGAGAACTCCACAACAAAATGGAGTTGTTGAACGTAGGAATCGACAGGTGAACAACATGGCACGAACTATGATGATTGAGAGTCGTATTCCACGACATTACTGGAAAGAGGCTGTTCAAGCTGCAGTATACATTCAGAATTGAACAGGACTTTATATGGGTGAGATGAAGACACCATATGAGTTGTGGCATGGATGGAAGCCTTCTCTAAAATACTTTCGTGTGTTTGGAAGTAAATGCTTCATCAAGAACAAAGAAGGAAATCAAGGGAAATATGGCGACAATGCGGATGAAGGAATTTTCCTCGGTTACTCAATGAACAGCAAAGCCTACAAATGTTTCAACAAGCATTTAGGAAGGATTGTGGAAAGCAGTGATGTTAAAATAATTGAATAGAAAACCAAAAATGCTTCAAGGACGTCATATGCTGATATGATAGAAAGTCAGGAAGAATGTGAATGTGAAGAAAATACAAATGCAGAAATAGAGGAAGCTGTTCAAAACACTCAGTAGTCACATCATGATGTTGACTCAGAAAAAGAATCTGAAGCAGAAACTATGGCTGAAGAGAATACTACTGATCCTCGTAGGAGAAATCGAAGAGCTGAGATTGATCCATCCAACATAATTGGGGACAGGAGTGCACCCACTCAAACAAGAAGGATGAGGAATACCACGCAATCTGCATTTCTATCAGTTGTAGAGCCATCCTCATTCGAAGAAGTTGCAAAAGATAAATCTTGGGTGAAAGCCATGAATGATGAATTAGATCAGATTGACAAGAATCAGACATGGGATCTTGTCCAGAGACCCGAAGGTCACAATGTGATTGGTACCAAATGGATCTTCAAAAATAAGTTTGATGAGCATGGAAGTGTTATCAGAAACAAGGCACGACTGGTATGTAAAGGATACTCCCAGATTGAAGGAATTGATGTTGAAGAAACCTTTGCTCCAGTTGCTAGACTGGAGTCAATCAGGCTTTTCCTTGCCATGGCACTCCAAAAAGGATATAAAGTATATCAAATGGATGTTAAGACAGCATTCTTGAATGGTGTACTCGAAGAAGAAGTCTACATTGAACAACCGGTGGGTTTTGTCTTGGGTACCGATGAAACAAAGGTCTGCAAACTAAAGAAAGCTATATATGGTTTGAAGCAGGCACCACGGGCGTGGTACTCACGGCTAGATTCATATCTCAAGAAGTTGGAATTCAAAATAGGAGGAGTTGATCACAATATCTATGTGAAGAATTCTCCAAAAGATCAATTCATGGTTCTTGTCTACGTTGATGATATCATATTTGGTGGCAGCAGGAAGAAATCAGTGGATGAATTTGCCAACCACATGAAATCAGAATTTTAAATGTCTATGATTGGGGAGATCACATATTTCTTGGGGCTGCAAGTGATTCAAAAGAAGTAATACACATTCATTTCTCAGGAAAAATATGCAAGAGAGCTGCTGAAGAAGTTCAATATGCAAGACTCCAAACCAATGTCAACTCCGATTGCAGTTGGAACTAAACTTGGAAAGCATGAGGATGGGAACTCTATTGATCCCACCTTGTACAGGAGGATCATTGGAAGCCTATTGTACCTGAAAACGACAAGGACATATATTGTCTTTGCAACATGCCTTGCGGCCCTCTTTCAGAGTAATCCAAAGGAGGAACATATGGCAGCAGTAAAAAGAATCATGAGGTACATTCAAGGTACACATAACTTCAGGTTATTTTTTGCTGTAGGCAGGGACAGTGAATTATCAGCATTTTCTGATACTGACTGGGCTGGTGATGTTGTAGACAGAAAGTCCACTAGTGGTGGAGCTTTCTATATTGGGCATAAATGTGTTGGCTGGTTGAGCAAGAAACAAGAAAGTACTTCTCTTAGTACTGCTGAAGCTGAATATGTCTCCGCCACAAAAGCATGCACTCAACTTCTTTGGATGAAGCAACAGCTAATAGATATTGGTGATAAGGTGCAACATCCAATGGTGATTTATTGTGATAACAAAAGTGCAATTGATTTTACGAAGAATCCGGTTCAGCATTCTCGTACAAAACATATTGAAATATGGTATCATTTTATCAAAGAAAAGGTTGAACAAGGCGTGATTAAAATGGATCATGTTGGAACTAATGAGCAAGTGGCTGATATCCTAACCAAGCCATTGTCCGCGGCTGTGTTTGAGAAGCATCGGTTGAACCTCGGTGTTCGACCACCTCCTACTACATAAGGAGGCTCCGGAAATCCCTTCTCCCCATTTGTTTTAACTGTTTTTACCTACTTATGGTTGTGATGTAGGTTTATGGGGGAGATACTATCCAGGGGGAGTATGGCTTGAGCTGAACGTTGTACAAATTTTTCGGTCTTTGGTTTTATTTTCAATGGGGGAGAAAGGAATAAATTCAAGGCAAGAAATTCAAGGCAAGAAATTCACGGCAAGAAATTCTTCTGTGATGAGAAGTGTAAGATTGTGATGAGAAGTTTAATAAGGATAACATCGGGCGTCATGGAGAATTTCAAAACACTAAGACCCAATTCAAGCTTCCTCTCTTGTTTTCTACACCGAGCATTGCTCACGTAGACTTAGAGTGTTGGCTGAGTTGATTCTTGCGTTTTGGATTTGCTCATGGTTGGAGATCTATTGAATTTAGTCTGATTGCCAACAAACCCAAAGGGGAGATTGTTGGAACCAGGTTCTTCAAAGCATGATTTGGTGTATGGTTTGTGTTTGTTGTCAATCCTCAGTGGAAGTTCAGGGTGTGTACCAACAAAGTGATCATACCGTTCAAGCAGAAAACAGTAGTGAAGGTGGCGCTGTTTCCCAGTGTTTGCCAAATTTTTGGGCCTAAAATCGGCCAATAAAGTAAAGTGTTTTTGGCCAAGGTACTTGCGCTCCGTGCTCTTGGAGGATAAAAGACTTGCGCGCCATATGTTTTTGAGGATCTGAACATCAAAATTTGGCTAATTAAAGAAGGTCGCGCAAGTATTGGTTGGGTCGCGCAAGTGAGTTGCGCGATAGAGGATCTGGAGACAAGACTTGCGCGCCGTCGAGGGACTTGCGCGCCACCGCGTAGGGGGTCCAGTTTGCCTATAAATACTGGACCACCCCTTCTCATTTCTCACAGAGCTCAAGACTTCGAGATTGTTCGAGCTCTCGTCGCGCAGGTGGTTGAGTCGCGCAGGTGGTAGTTTTGTCGCGCAAGTAGAGCTTGCGCGCCGGTTGTTGGTTGTGCGCCCAAGGCGGTTTGGAAGAGAAAGGAAGTGGACCGCGCAAGTTTGTAGTCGGGGAAGGAAGAGTCGCGCAGGTGCGTTGATGTCACTTGCGCGCCAGTTTGGACTTGCGCGCCGTAGTGGAACTTGCGCGACTGTCTTGGAGAAGCGCGCCTGGTTTTGCTGAAGCTCACCGGCCTGTTTGGAGCTGCACGAAATCCAGGAGACTACCTGATACATTTGAGGAAAAGTGATATTCTGCTTCTGGAGAGAATCAGACTTCAATAGAGCATCTACATACATCAAAGGATGCATTCTTATGAAAATGATGAAGAGACCTTTACGTCTATAAACTGAGTGGGACTTCACCAACGAGAGTGAGCCAAGGGGAGTCAACGAGAGTGACCCGAGGGACGCAGTGAGCTATCCCTGAACAATTGTAAAGGCAGTGAGCCTGGGACAAAGTGTCTGTACCCGAACCTTTGTAATCCGAATCTAGTGAAGCATAGTGGATTTTGGTACGACCAACAACATGTCGGCGTATGCTCCTTGGACGTAACCCTTAGTGGTGAACCAAGTAAAAAGGGCTGTGTCTTCTCTGTACTTGTGAATGTTTGCTTTCTGATCATAATCATCATACAGGTTCAAGAAGTTTCTACCAACGTGGGAACAAGATCCATCACATTAAAAGAAAAATTGGTCACCCTGATTCACCCCTCCCCTCTCAGGGTGTCCCGGGGTCCTTCACAAACTACCTTTATATATATCTGGACATCAGGATGATATTTCTATTCTTCACCTGAATACAACCTTTAGTCTCACATGATATCACTCTCTGTTGACTATATTAAAATGATAGTTTCTGAGGATAGTCAGTTAATTGTGGCACCGTTCTTAGGGAAATATTATACATTTAAAAATTCTCCATGGTTTCATATATTCATTATCTCACTCATCAATTGATTTCTCATATTTACTCAAACATGCTCATCTTCTCTCTAGAAAACCAAAAAAGTGGTTTGAGCTGAAAGTGTGATTTGCACCCTAGTGGTAATTTCTCTGATGAATGGGCATGGCCATTTTGGGTTAGGTAGATCTGCACAAAATTCCCCTATCAATTGCATGCTATTCATCATTACAAGGAGACATATATTTTTTAGTTTATCATGTACCATAAACCATAATTCCATAGTGAGTTGATTAGTTGATGATTTCTAGGAACCAAAACTATTTATATAGCCCATGGTGAGGTAGAAATTGGCCTATGAAATATTTTTAAGCTTGGGGGAATACTTCTATTAGTGGAAACATATGATGAATTCCTTCCCGTTGAGAATGTTTGGGATGGAAATAAATAGACTCAGACCTTAGCAGGAGAAATTCTTCCCATTGTAAAGGAGAGGTAGAAAAATGATTTGTACTTGCATTTTATTATTTAATTCAATGATTGGATTAATATCTTCTTTTATAGAAGTGGGGCTCAGACATCTATCGTACGCCCTCATCTATGCCATTCTTGACAAGTTTGGAATTTCATGGGATCATTTTTCACTACTCTAGAAGCTAGAGAGTATGCCTCATGGGGATACCAGGTGAGACTACATGTATCCCTAATTCTTTGGTTAGCAGGATACTTGGCCATGTTTTTAAATGGAGGGATCTTCTCTGTTGGGGATTCACATTTGGGAATCTGGGTCTTCATGTTGGTTATAGAAGCATGAATGGTAGAAGGGAAACCTCTCAACCTATCCATTCCAAAACTTTCTTATTTTTATCAGAATCATGGCCATTTTCAACAGGGTAATATACCTTATCAAAATAGTGACCCTTTTAAATTATTATTTTGTTGGATAGGTGATCATTTTTAGCGTTATAAGCATCAGGATACTACCAAAATTCCTGATGCTCTATTCTGTCCCAGGATGATAAATGTCTCTGGGGTTGAGGTGATGTATTTAGGTGATTAAAAGGTTATGAAATGTTGTTTCCCATATTAGTAGTGATAGTTGATATATCATGCATAGTTGTTGTTTGAGAATCCCATATGTCTTTCTGTAGAAGTTGATATGTGGTATGTTAATGCATGGCCCCTTTGATGTTATTAAATGATGTTTTGCATATTAGTTACAAGAGGAATTGGCCATGTAATTGTTGTTAAGAATTTTATTTTTCTTAGAATTCATGTTTGGTATGTTTTTCAGGGCAGTGGTGCAGTATAAGCAGAAATGCTATTTTTTTTGGGTCAGCATTTCACGGCGGTTTTAACCGCCGCTAAATTTTTACCACTTATATATTTAGCGGTGGTTTAAAACACCGCTAAATGTAATCAGCAATACACTTAGCGGCGGTTAAAACCGCCACGAAATCACGCCAGAATTAGTGGTGGTTTTAACTGCCGCTAAGCAGGCGCATGACACGCCTGAATTTCGCGGCGATTATAGCCGTCGCTAATTAAATAGCCCGTAAAACCGCCGCTAAATTTACCAAAAACCGCCGCAAAATGCATAAAACCGCCGCTAATAGATTGCTGACGCGCAGTTTAGCGGCGGTTTCTATAAACCGCCGCCAAACCATATAGCGGAAGTTTAAACCGCCGCTATATGAAAAAAAAAACCGCCGCTAAGAGGAGGTTTTCTTGTAGTATCAGAACCCATGAAAAGAAAACAACTTTCATAAAGCTATCATCATAGTATAATCAGTAGGAAATAAATGGGTTTCATAAACATCACATCATAATAATCATAATCATAAACCATACAGATAAATAATAAGGATGATACCATTGGATCATATACCCAGTAAAATATATGAAACACTAAATGTTTTTTTCATTGATGTATATAAATTCCACAAAAATATCATTAAAACATTCTTGAAGAAAATGAATTTTTCATTTTGAAATAAACTATTTAAAATATAAAAATTTCTCAAAAATCCAAGAAAAAATTTTCTTTGAAAATATCCTTAGAAACCTGTAAAGTAATATTTAAACCATTGATTTTTCATATGTATTTTTGATCTCTCATAAATATCATAAAATGGGTTTTATAGAGACCCCCAATGACCCATCCTCGCATAAATTGCTAAAGATCCGATCAATCAAACATGGATTCCTTCAGACATGTCAATTGGAAAAATATGTCCATAGTGATTAGGATGTATATCTCATATTTTAAAACTATTAGTTCATCCAATCAGTAAAAATACTATTCATTCCATACAAGTTAAAATAAATATTTCTTTTACATTTTTAGTAAAAGTAAAAGTAGATCATTAAGAAAATGATAAGAATATTCCCTTAATTTTTTTTTTAAAAGTAAAACATGGGTTAAATGAATTTAAACCATATTTTTAGAATGTTAAATTTTTTATTTAAATTTTTTTTAGAAAACATGGATCTAGAAGAGAAAGGATTTTTGACCAAAGAGATAAATAAAGTAAATTTTCCTTAAAAACATTATTTTGGTATATTTAGTTATTAAAGAGAGTAAAATTAAAATTAAACATGTATTATATATAAATAACCACATGAGACGAATATTAATGAAGTAATTGAGAGGTATATCAAAATATTTCATCATTAGAAGCTTAATCATAAACAATCATGATAAACAATGGTATTGTAACATAAAAACTGTACCACTTTAGTAATTTTTTGAATCATAAGCCCCATAAAATAATAAATTTAAATGAAACTTCAAATATAATGATAATAAATTAATTAATTATATAAAATTTCAATGGGGATGTATATATACCTCATAAAATATGATAGGTGCATAACATAACATATGTCTCATAGAAGGTAGTTTGAGACAAAAATCCCTTACCACAAGTTTCAAATTTCTTCGTACAAATTCACACCTCTTGTATAATAAATATAAGTTTATTATAAATATATTATATAATAATAATAATAATATATATAAAACCATATATTATTTACTTATAACCATTTATCACCAATTTATTAACAATTCCTTGTTAAAATCATGTTTTGGGTAATAACTGCTTCGTTTTTTATCTCTGTTTTGGTTTTTTAGTTTTGGTCCTTTTACTTTGACATTAATTCCATAATATCTATAATTTTAACCATGATATAAATATAATATATATTCATTATATATGAATTTATATTAATCCATGAAATTTACAAATATAAAATGAATTGCACCATTTATAGGGACGATAGTGCTACGTATGCATGAACATTGTTTTCATTTTCTTGAAGAATGGAAAAAAATAAAGGTAAATAATATATTAAATTTATAGAATAATTTATATTTAATATATATTATATATATTCATTAAATATATCATTATTACTATTCATGTCAAAAAAAAAACATATCATATTGCTTCATGAAGGCGATAATCCACATGTACGCACGAGCGATGTTACCGTTTTCCAACAAATTTGAAGGTAAGAAGGATGATATGATATTATAATTTTAGAATTAAAATTATTTCATAAATATAATATATATATATATATATGTTAAATAAAAAATTATATCTACCAGTGAAATATGGTGATGGAAAACAAATTACATCGGTACGAGAGACAGTAGTCCACCGTACACACGATTGAATGTTTTATTTCCCGTTTGATGGAAGAGGGGATGATTTTGGGTTATTAAAATAACATAATAAAATATTATTATATGAGATATATTTATTTTATTATATCATTATAATTTAATAATATTTGAATGAGTTGGATGAATAAATAAAATAAAAATTCCCAGGTAAGAACGATACCTCTTTTTTTGACAACCTCCTTAGGTTAGCATAAAAATCCTTTTTAGGAGGGTTTAATAATATAAATAAGGAAAATATTATTTGGGGATATAATTAAATAATATATTTTGGCATTTATTGGATGAACCAAAATGATTTTTAAGTGTGAAGAGGAGAGTAGAGGGGTGCCATTTTATAAGTGGCGGAGAGGACACACTTGTAAATTTTGAAAAGAAAAATTTATACCCATGTTTTACACATTCCAAAATGGTTCATTATAGAAAATTAGATGATATAAGGTCTAAATATATCTATAAAATAGTAATTTGATAAGTTTTTAGATTATTTTAACCCTTATATTTTTAATTTAATCCCCGATAAACCCATTTTTAACTTTAACAACGGTAGTTAATTTTTATTGTTTTTACTATTAATTATGACAAAAAATTAAGTTGAACTTCTTATATTATATTAAATATGATTATTAAAAATATGGAATACATTTTTACAATTTAAATTCAAATAATTGGTGGAATTTAATTTAAAAATATACCCATAGACATGATGAAAAATCAATTTTCCAAAGATAGAATTTTTATAAGTATACAATGTTTTAATATCAAAATTAAATATTAATTTATTTTAATGACATAGATTGAATTAATTATAAAATAATTGAACTAATTTTACTTTTAAACCATTTTTTAAAAAATGTAACTTCATAAATTATTTAAATGAGGTAGTTTTCAATAAAAATTAGCATTATTCACAATTCATTGAAAATTTAATCTTTTCAGAAAAGTCTCAAAAATTCACCCTAAAATAATTTAAAAATTTAAATTAAAAAAAATAATTTTAATTTTTTAAAATAAAATTTATAAAATTGGAAAAAAATAAAATTTATTATTTGTTCACAAAAATAAATAGAAAATAATTTTTTGAGAAAAAGATTATTTCAAAGCATATGAAGAATTTAACAAAAATTAAGTACCTATTTATCAATATATTTTATTTAAAACATTTATAATTAATTTTAAAAATGTAATTATTACTATTCATACTATTTAGTATAATGGTTGGGTTATACCAGTCTTATTTAAATAATAATATTAATAGTATATCGCGGTTTGTTAAAACTTGGTGTTGCATGTAATGCTGGTTATCAATGAAAAATTAATTTGAAAAAATATTTCATAAAATCTCACGGTGTTATAAATAGGATCTAGGTGTGTTTTTATGAAAGGTAGTTTTGTCTTTTTACATTAATTTCTTTTAATTCCTTCTGTCTCCCCTTCAAAGTCACTTCTCTTCCTCTAGCCACAGGACACTTTGGGAGCTCCTCTTTCTCTCTTTCTCTCCCTCCTTACCTCTTGATATTAGGTGATTCAATTGGCGTTCTTCAAATGAGATAAAAATAAATCCTTCAGTCACCTCTCTAATTTCACTTCTCTTAATTTCACTATTTATTCCCATGCTATGGATGAGATTTTTGAATAATTATTTTGCTAAAGTCATGGTGAAATATATTCCCAAGCCTTTTATGTTCCATTATTGTATTAAAGTAGTATTGGGAAAGTTATTTTGAAAGTCTTGATCATTTTTTGGGAAATTTTCTCTTATGAAGTTAGTTTTTGAAATATTATTAATTTTGGACATTCGCTTATGGACCCTTAGGTCTAAGTTGTTTTGATATTTTTATGAGGTAATTATTATAATAATTATGGGCATATTCTACCTTTGTTTTGGTTAGATTTTGCTTGATTCTTTGATATGGTGTTTTTTATTTTTTGATAATTTATTATTAATATCCTTGGATATGATTTTATGGGATTTTAGGTTGTTGTTAGAGTATGGGGGAAGACTCATAAAGGCTATTATAATGATAGATGGATCTGACCCATATGGAATTCCATATGAATTTCAATTAGATTCATCTAATGCTAGTTTATCAAATTTTAAATATTATTTCAAACATTTTTTTCTTCAAATATACTAAATAAAAGTTTTCAAAAGTATCTTTATAACTCAAATTTTGAGTTTTTCTATAAAGTATCACTTTCATTCTTAGATTAAATTGTTTTTAAATTTAATTTTTTAATTATTAGTTTTTTTATTTATTGACGAATGTATAGTTTTTCTCATACACTAGTATTTGGTTATCTCTTATTAAGCTCATTAAAATTTTTATTTTAACTATTTATTAAATACACTTATATGGAACTCTTAAACCTTATTCACATGATTTAATATGTAAATCTTGGATAAAATTATGTTTTGAGGTTTCATGAATTGATAATGAATAACAAAAATCTCATTTTACCTTATCCACATAAGATTAGTATTTATTTTACAATAAAACTGTAAATGGATCTTCTAGGATAACACAAAATTTAATTGGCTTTAAATTGGATAGGTAAGTGTCACTTAAATTATAAAAAAATTGAATAATTTAATTCTTTTATAACTTGGATTAAAATTTATAAGGTAAATTAAAATTTCTTCATGACTTTATAGCTACACTATTATATTTAATAAAACCCATAATAACCATAGAAATTATTTAAATGATTTGGATAAGAAATTAGGATTTTTTATTATAATTAATAATATTACAACATGTTTAGGTAATAAGACTAGTTTAAGAAAACCCTATAATTTTAGTTTTAACTTATGTGTGGAAGAAAATGAGTAACTCAGTCAAATAAAATTTAATTAAAGGTTCTTATAAAAAGTTACATCTTTAATTAAGAATGAACATGATAATTTAGTAATCTAAATCATTAATGGGTCACACTAAAAATTATGACCATTGAAGGATTATTTTGTATTACAATATTTGGTTACCTTAATGTTACTTTACCTTATTAAAAAATGATTATATAATCCTTAAAACTACTTGATCATAATATTCACATTCATTCCTTAATGAAATGAATCCTAAAACATTCTCCCACACCTTTACCTGAATGAATTATAAGTTAAATAACCACACTTAACCTTGGGTTAAGAGAGTGATTTAGTGGTAATGAAATAGATGGGTATAGTTGGATGAAGGAAAATTGTTTACTCCCTAAATTAGGTAATTGATAATGGTTGGTAAAATATTGTTTCACCTATGTTATTCTGTGTTACTTTGGTTTTTTTATTTATATATTAAATTTTTAATTAGATAAGTACTTTGAAATATTAATTTCAAACATGTTGTGATTTGTGCCTTGATTACTTATTAGGTAAAATATGTTAATTTTTATAATTTATGTTATGGTTTTATCTATGGTTATACTTCACATGTTGATATGGAATTATTTGTAAATACTTACTTACATCATGATTGGATAAACTGTATAACATGTTGGGTTCTTAAATGAAAGTGAGAGATTTATGTGTTAAGCATGACCATTATATTGAATGATGTTCAACATGATTAAATTGAGTTGTTTAATTTTAAAGGTATTATTGTAATAAATTATTTTGAGATTTAAGATATAATTATTATACGTGATATACAAAATTGGTGGTTAAATGTTTGAGGGGATATCATACACATATATGAACATGTACCTAGGTACACCATATATTGGTGAAAAAGTGGAAAATATAGGATGGCCTCACAATACCCTAACTCTATTATACCCATTTTAATAACCTTGGACGGTTTGGTTGAATCAATTATCCTAAAACTATTACACATGACTCCCTTTTCTCCAATTAGGATGTGCAGTTTATCTTGAATCTTATTTAGCTTAGATGAGCATTATGGTTTCCCTGACTAGTTTATCTTAGATCCCAAGCACTAGGATCAAATCAAGTATATTAGGAATAGATCCTCTTGGTATATGTCTTTATGCATAAAAACTATTCATGTACCGTGTTATACTTTCTTACAATTATTTCTTTGCATACCATTATGTTAAAATGATTTAGTATATTTATGTTAATGATTAGATTGATCTGATGTACACACCTAAGTATTTTTATGTGTTTTGAAATCATTATGTTTTCCCAATGAGTATTGTATCTTCACACCTAGTATGTGCACTTCAGTGGACATAACAATTCATGGTCTATTCAGAAGGTCCCTACATATACTATTAAATATCCTAGTGATTTTTTCTTGTTTCATGGTCATATTCCACACATGTTAGAACTAGAGACTAGAGGTTGTGTTTTTCACTTAGGAATTTATAACAGATACCTAATTTTCATTATTGTATTTCACTTAGTTTGTGTGTTATTATTGTATGATAGGACTATCACTCATGTAGTGGATTTTTTTTTATTTCTTATGATTGATTAATCCAAATAAATTATATCGATCTATAACAATACACCAAGATCTGCATCACTTTTCAATAGCCCTTGGGGATTGAGGAATTATATTGTGGTTATATGGTGGCCCAACCTAGTGTTGTTTTGTAATCAGTTTAAGGTTTTTACTTAGTTTTTTCATTATATTTATTGGAATAAGTGTGCAAACATTATATAATGTCCAATTCTATATTCCAAAACCAATACACATATTGATAAAAGAATTATTTCAATATAAAGTGTTCATAAGATTCATATCTCTCCATTCATCTTCAAAATTTATGAAATGGGAATATAATTCTCACATCCTTGGATCGATTGAAAATTAAAAAATCTAAAAAACACTCCAAACCATTATAAGAAAGAGGTGTGTTCCTAGGTAATGTGATCAAACTTTTATCTTTATATCACCAATTTCCTACACTTTTATAATCAAAATATACCGATATAATAATGTTGTACTAAAATAAAGCAATTCATTAGAGCTGCTTTATTCCATAACATTATAAATTATGTATTCATTAAGAAAACTCGTGAATGAAATTTAATACTAAAATCATATAATATATAAACAATATTGATGAAGAACTCACAAAATATATAAACATTAACATTAATTTAACTAAGAATCAACATTTCTTAACACTAAATTATATTAATGAAAAATGGTGCATACCTTCAATTGTTATAGGGTTTTGAAATGGAAAGGGTGAGTATAGAATATCAATAGGATATATTTGAGACCATATTCCCAACTTGTGGGTGTCAATCAAGAGAATTCATATACACATGTACAAGTAGGTTCTAGCTTACTTATAATGATATATGATAATAAAAGAAGAATAATAACAAGTAAAAATATAATGTAACAGACTCCCCAAACCTCTACAAAACCCTATCACAAAAACCAAATATTTTATGGGAATTCATCTCATTTTATATTCTTGGGGAACACCCACCATAGGAAACTGAAGGTTCCAGGCACAGCGAAAGCATGGTTGGGACGAGACCCAACTTTGATTTTTACCATGATCAATGATTATTCTAGGATCAATACAACGATGAACACTAGTCTCTATGGAAAATAATCAAAGATTTATATAAAGAATAAAGAGGCCCGAAACCTTAGAGAGGATCTTGCACATCATGTTTATAATTAATTTAATTAATTTCATAAAGAAAAATAATACTTGTATCATTACTATTTTTCTTCATTGATGATTTTGATCATCCGGAATGACCCTTCAGAATTATCTCATTGCGATTGTAAGGATCCAAACTAGAACCCCTCTAGCAATGATCCACACGTGCTCTGATGGCCTCTGATCGACACTGCTCATTCTCTGGGTGCTAGCACGGCGAAGCGAATGTCTTGTGTCGGTCGTTCTTGATCACTTTTTCTTTGGCCTTGAAGAATGTCTCTTGTTCTTAAGAGGGGAGAGAAGAAGATTCAAGAGAGAAATTGTTTGGATAAAAAATTCTCAATTCACCAGGTGTGTGGTGTGGTGTATGGTACAATAGGAATACTTCCCTATATATATACATGAAATTTCAGTTACAATATTTAATTGCATAGAAAAAATTAAATACATTCATGAACTTAGAGAAAACCCATGCATTTAATAATAATACCACGTCATTATTTATGGTGCACCAAATTGCGCAAAACAGAATTATAAATAAAATTCCACGTCATAAAATAATAGCAATGTTATTTTAATTTGTGCCAACTAGCTAAATAATTATTTACCATCTTGAAAATAATTATTTTACTACTAAACTGACCTTGGTCTGCTCGAACACCACTTCTATTTATTGAACACCCAAATAAATAAATAAATAATTTATTCTCTTAAATAAATATTTTATTTAGAAACTAGTAAATAAATATTTATTAAATTTTTAATAAAATAAATAAATATTTTTTATTTAATTTATGAGATCATTGTAACTTAAATAAAATTATTCCATGGTCTTGAGAATAATATTTATTTCATTAATTAAATCCAAATAAAATTTAACCAAGACCACCAAAAACACTTAGTGTGTGACCCTCTAGGATTCTTTCTCGTTGGCATTAGGTAGGCTTGCATAAAGTACAAGAGTACTATCTAGTAACGGGTCAAGGCACCCAAGAGAAATAATATAAAGTCACAATAACGACATCCACATACGAACGCTCACTATGTAAAATAATACCTTTATCGCAATATCTCATCAAGAAGGTTTAATGATTGTGTCATCAACTTTTATACTTGATACGTCGTTCTTTGACTACCTAAAATAAACTCATCATTATACCATGGCAATTGAATTTCACACAACGGTTCTATTTCAATCAAAGGGATGATATATCAACTTCTATAAATGGAAGGGACAAATACTTCCTCGACTTATCCATTAATAACATGCCACTCATGACACACCCAACGTACCCTACTTCCCGCCAACTGTCTGTGTGATGGTTTTCGTCAGTAAATCAAAGTGCATAAATCATGAAACGTATTAATGACAATCTTAAATTCTAAGGATAATTACACACGCTCGTAGATAGAAATATCTGATGACACCAAAACATGTGGAATTCTTACTAGCGGGTCTGTTCTCATAATCTCATATCTTAGAGATTACCAAGTGCAAAATTCATGATAGGAAGTCTCATCTACTTACGAGTACTCACACCTGACAATCTGCATGCTATGTGTCCCATCACAACATGTCATCCAACCACAAAACTATATTTAAGAATATTGTTATAGAATTTCAAGGTTCCCATCATAGCGGGGAACTGCCATGACATTATCAATGTAAAAAATACTCTAGGACATTATTACATCATAGTAATTCAAAAAAATGAACAATATGTAATAATAAATTAAATATCCATGTAATCAAAGTAAAACCAGTTGATTTTAGGACACCAAATCTTACAAAATCCCGCTTTAACTAGAGCCGACTGCCTACGAATTTCAGTCTGCTAGACCTCACATGATGATTATGTTTCTACTGAGTCAAGGCTTTAGTCAAGGGGTTTTCCATGTTGTCTTTCGTGGAAATACTGCTCAATGTAACTTTAAATCTATGAGAAAAATCCCTCAAGAGATGATACTTCCAAAGTACGTGCTTTGTCCACTAATGTGACCTTGTATCTTTTGTGAGATCCACCACTGAAGTATTATCACAGTACAATGTGATGGGATATTTACTTCTAGGTATCACATCTAGCTCTTGGATGAATATTCACATCCAAACTACTTATTTAGTTGCCTCAAAAGCTGTAATATACTCGGAATTTTGTGTACAATCTACGACCATGCTCTGCTTTGAGCTCTTCCAGCTCATTGCACCTCTATTCAAAGTAAATAGGTACCCCGTTTGCGTCTTCATGCCATCTTGATCAGTCTAGAAACTATCATCTGCATATCCTTTGATGACTAGTTTCTCATCTACTCCATAAACCAAGAACATATCCTTAGTATACCTTAGATACTTTAGGGTAGTCTTGACTTCCATCCAATGGCGGCCACCTGGGTTAGCTTGATATCTACCTAACACACTCAATGCATAGGCGACATCCAGCCTAGTACATAGCATGACATACATGACTGACCCAATCGCTGATGTGTATGGAGTCCTTTACATCATTTTTCTTTCCTCATGTGTCTGAGGACACATTTTCTTGGAAATATGAATACCATGTGATGCTAGCAACAATACCATCTTGGATTGTTCCATACCGAATCTCTTCAGTATCTTATCAATGTATGTACTTTGACTTAGGCCTAGCAATATCTTGGATCTATCACGATGTATCTTGATCCCAAGAATATATGCTACCTCACCCAAGTCTTTCATAGAGAAGCATTGATTCAACCATGCCTTAACAGACTGTAAGACTGGTATCTCATTTCCAATAAGTAATATGTCATCAGCATATACTATTAGGAAAATTACTGCACACCCAATAAAACATTTTTAGAAACAAGGCTCACATTCATTATTGATAAAACCAAATTCTTTTATGGATTCATCAAAACAAATGTTCCATGGCCTGGATGCTTACTTTAATCCATAAATGGATTTCTAAAACTTTTATACCTTATTGGAATCCTTTGGAGTCACAAACCCATCAGGCTGTGTCATGTAGACATCTTCCTGAAGGTTTCCATTAAGGAATGCTATTTTGACATCAATTTTCCAAATATCATAGTCATGGTAAGCTGCAATGACAAGTATAATTTTGATGGATTTCAACATTGCAACTAGTGAGAAGGTTTCATCGTAGTCAATTTATTGATGCTGTTTAAAACCTTTTGCAACCAGTCATGCCTTATAGGTATTGACTTGTCCTTTCATGTCCTGTTTCTTCTTGAATAACCATTTGTAACCAATAGGATTTACATCAACTGGAGGATCTTCCAAAATCTAGACTTGGTTTTGGTACATGGAATCCATTTCATAATTCATGGCTTCTTTACACTTGGCAACGTATGTGCCACTTACTGCTTTCTTGTAGGTTAGAGAATCATTATTATCAACTAATAATGAGTCACCATCCTCAGTAACTAGAAAACCGTACCATTACATTTCTCTAACCTCTCTTGTACTCCTACACAATACTTGTGTCTCTGGAATAGATTCTTCTTCCACGGGGCTTTGTGAAATCTGTTCGTGTACCAACTCTTGTATACCTTGAGCCTCGACTTCATCAAAGTCTATCTTGTTCCCACTATCTCTTTTGGATATGTGCGCCCTCTCAAGGAATATGGAATGTCTTACCACTATAACCTTTTTTGTCTAAGGGGATGTATAGGTAATATTACCTTTTTTCCTTGGGGTATCCTATGAAGGTACACTTTGTGCCTCGGGGTGCGAGTTTGTTACCTGAAGAGGCCTTAACAAATGGTTCGCTACCCCACACATGTAAATTCGATAACATGGATTTTCTTTCACTCTATAACTCATATGGAATACCATTTATCAATTTAGTTGGTACTTGGTTCAGTATGTGTGCCATTGTTTGTAACGCATATCCCCAAAAGGATAATGGAAGACTTTCAAGAATCATCATTGATCTCACCATGTCCAACAGGGCGTAGTTCCTCCTTTCACTCACACCATTCCACTGGGGAGTGTTTGGAGGAGTGAGTTGGAATAGGATCCCAAACTCCTGTAAGTAATCAATGAAGCCTTGATTAAGATATTCACCACCTCGGTCTGAGTGGAGTTTCTTAATCTTCTTACCAAGCTGCTTCTTAACTTCATTCTTCTATTCTTTGAACTTATCAAAAGAATCTGACTTATACCTCATTAAGTAGATATATCCATATCTACTAAAATAATTAGTAAAAGTTATGAAGTATGAGTACCCTCCCCTTGATTCAAATAGAAATGGTCCACACACATTGGTATAAACCAATTCAAGAAGTTCTTTATCCCTTTCACCTTTCCCACCAAATGGGGCTTTGGTCATTTTTCCTTGTAAACATGCATGACATACACCAAATGGTTTTAGTTCAAAATAATCTAAATATTCATCTTGATGTAACTTTTTCAAGCATTTCTTGTTGACATGACCTAGCCGGTGATGCCAAAGTTGGGTGTGGTATGAGTCATGTAAAGTATCTTTATCATCGATTTCCATTAACTGGTTTGTGTAATCCAACACATAATGACCGTTGTATAAATGTGCCCTACAAAAAAAATGATATCTTTATTAAAGAATCAACATTCATTTCCAAACTTGAAAAAAAAATCATCTATATCTAGTCTGGATACATAAATTATGTTTTTGGTTACATAAGGAACATAAAACAACCCTTTAACGCCAAGATCATCCCAGTTGGCAACGTGAGGTGGTAATCCCCAACAGCTATAGCAGCAAGTCTGGCTCCATTAGCTGCTCGTAGATCTACCTCTCCTCAATCAATCTTCCTGAATCTACTTGGTTCATGTATTTGGATACAAATGTGAGCACCACAAGCTGTATCTAATACCCAATTTTTAAAAACATATAGATTTCATTCGATAAAAAACACACTTGAAGCTTCTCCTTGATTCTTAGGCTAGGTGCAGTTCTTCTTCCAGTGGCCCTTCTTGCCACATGTGAAACAAACAGCCTTTTGTTCCCTTTCCTCCCCTTTGATCTTCCTTTTATTGGAAGGTCGTGCCCTTTCCTCTTATTCACCATAAGTACAAAAGTATTTTTGTGCTTCATATCTTTGTCCACTTGGAGAATGACGATAAGAAGATCAGATAGAGACTTCTCAATGTTGTTCATATTGGGATTGACAACAAAGTTAGAGAATCTATGAGGGAGTGATGTGATAATGAGATCGGTGCTCGGTTCTTCGGGGAGTTTAAACCCTAGAACCTCCAGGTGATTAATGTAGCCAATGAGCTTGACTACATGAGGCCCAACTAAGGCACCTTCTCCAAGATTACTATGAAAGAGTGCCTTAGAGATCTCAACCCTTTTCCATCTTTCTCTCTCCTAGTAAAGACCACGGAGGTGCTCGAGCATACTATAAGAATCCATGTTTTCATGAGACTTCATGAGCTCACTAGACATTTATGATAGCATCAAACATTGAACATAGACCGCGTTGTTCATATGTTTCTCATAGACCAGAAAATCCTCATCACTCGCCTCTTTGGCGGGCAGATCAGGTAATGCTGACTCCAGCATGTAAGATTTCCATTCATGGTGTAGGATAACCTGAAGGCAACTAAACCATTCATGAAAGTCACTGCTGGCGAGGATGTTGTCTTTATCCAGAATTGATCATAGGGATAGTGTGGTTGATGAGTTTGTCATTTTTATTCTACAATTAAAAGAGCTGATCATTAGTACTTTCTTGATTACATTTTATAAGAAATAATAAATTTTATTAAGTCTCCCACTATTTTATCAAGTCCAAATAGCCCTCACCATTAAACTCGGAATGTACAGTTTCCATGAAATTCTAGTGTCAAGGATCTATATTCCCCTTTACATAACCCCAACAAGGGTTGGTCAGGATATTAGAAGGTATTTAGGTAGGCAGGTGTTTGCCAACTGTGGGCTTGCAGCTCCTTGATATGTTGAGTGGACTCCCCAATCCAGAAATCATGAATTTGGATTTCCTCAACTCTTGCCTCCAATACTACACTAAGTCTAGAAAGAGCTACTCCTCTTGATTTAATATGGTTAAGTCAACCCAAAACCTTTAATAAGGGCTTCCTGTGTAAAAGTAAGTGTCCCAACAAGGGTTGGTCAAACACATAGTTTTATTGAGTTTTTCCCTTAATCAAGTAACAGAAGGCTTGTTCTGAATTAATATTTTATTTGAGGGATTTTTATCTCTTATGCGTGAATTTCTTATAATCATTATCACAAACTTGTTAATATTAAGTGGAACTTACTTAAGTGATTAACCATGTCTTGATAATATTTACACATAAGTCAGGTTTATTTTAGTTCCATCTTGCATGCTTGTTTAATTCATTAATTATGGGATCGTGACAACACATCCATAATGATAAACCATGCAACTGAAAGAAATAAAATAAAGTAAATGGAATGATCACAAGATTTTATAATGGTTAGTTTATCTAGCGGTTGATAAACTAACCCTAACCTAGGGGAGAAACACCTTAAATCTTTTGGGTTCGTGTTTACAACTTCCACCTGTCTACCTCTGTATCTCCTGGGATTGGTTTTGTCTTGGCTCTAGCTTGAACCACCTCCACTAGCTTGGGAGTTCCATATATTACATATTCCCTTTTTAACTGATATGTAGGTGAGGGGAAAAAAGGGATTTTACATAAAAGAAACCCTGGGCACGCAGGCCCTACATATTAATGAGGAGAAGGATCGCATGCCAAAAAATTTAATTCAAATAAATAAATTAAAAGAAACCATCCACATACAAAGGTCTTGGTCTAGCTCATGATCATCCATACATGAAACTATATTTACGCATAAATAAAACTAGAAATCAATTCTTTAATCATTCCTGTTTAAGATAAATCACGCTTGAATCAATTAATTATCATCTTTAATTAATCAATATTTTTATCTTAAACCCTTTTATGAATTTCCTTGATATTATCATCCATAATAATTTTAAACAAATAAATTCATTTAAAATTATCTTTTTATGTAACTTGTACCTTGGAGGCAACCCGATGAATTCTTATTCATAACTACCCAGTGAGTAGAAATGAACATTACACAGATGTTAAATTAAAAACATATATACAAAACACCTATCACGTGTTGTGCCTCATCTTTACGCCCACACGATGGTACACATCTCAAGGGTTTGTATAATATAATAATAAATTTTAATAAATTTGCATAATTTGGATGAGTACACGACGTGTAGTTCCAACTACACGGCATGTACTATTTTTCATCATCTATCCAAAGTACATTCTCGGGGAAACGACGTGTGAGTATACTTAGGAAATCTTCGGAGTACATGGCTTGTCCAGTGGGGCACACACTGTGTAGTTCCTCATTACATGGTCTCCATTCGGGCAAGTCGTGTATGGGGTAAACATTCTAACCCTAACCTGAAGAGACTACAATCCATGTCCATTGGGCCACACAGCATGTAATTCGGAAACCACATGCCACCTATTCTTGGTCAACACATAGATTCATTTAAGACTTAGAAAGACTTCAACATAAGGATTGGTTTGGCGGACTGGTTCGATGCATTGAATATTGACTACATGATGTGTAATGCCAAATACACGCCGTGTGTTCTGGTGTTGTACGACCAGTAAGCTTTGGAACATCTAGATGATACCCTCTATTTTATTTTAATAAATATTAAAAGAAAATATTGTTTCTGTAAGGTGAACGAGAAACAAAAGATAAGGAATACATCTCAAGATTCAGATTTGGAGAACAATTAACTTTAATTGAAACAACTAAATTATTAAATGTGTAAGTCATTAATGGAATACTTAAATAATTATAAACTATGATGTAACTACTCTGATACCACTTGAAGGTCCCAGGCATAGTGGAAGCGTGGTTGGGATGGGACCCAACTTTGATTTTTACCACGATCAATGATTATTCTGGGATCAATACGACGATAAACACTAGTCTCCATGGAATATAATCAAAGATTTAGATAAAGAAGAAAGATGCCTGAAACCTTAGAAAGGATCTTACACATCATGTTTATAATTAATTTAATTAGTTTCATAAAGAAAAATAATACCTGTATCATTGGTATTTTTCTTCGTTTATGATGTTGATCGTCTGGAACGACCCTTCCAGATTATCTCGTTGCACTTGTAAGGATCCAAACTAGAATCCCTCTAGTGGTGATCCACATGTGCTCTGATGGCCTCCGATCGACACTGCTTATTCTCTGGGTGCTAGTGCGCCGAAATGAATGTCTTGTGTCAGTCGTTCTTGATCACTTGTTCTTTAACCTTGAATAATGTCTCTCATTCTTGAGAGGGGAGAGAAGAGGATTCAAGAGAGAAATTGTTTGGCTCAACAATTCTCAATTCACCAGACATGTGGTGTGGTGTATGGCATAATAGGCGTACTTGCCTATTTATATACATGGAATTTCAGTTACAATATTTAATTGCATAACAACAATTAAATACATTCATGAACTTATAGAAAACCCATGTATTTAATAATAATACTGAATCATTATTTATGGTGCACAAACTTGCGCAAAAAAAATTATAAATAAAATTCCGCATCATAAAATAATAGTAGCGTTATTTTAATTTGTGCCAACTAGCTAAATAATTATTTAACGTCATGTAAATAATTATTTTATTACCAAACCGACCTTGGCCCGCTCGAACTCCACTTTAATTTATTGAACACCTGAATAAATAAATAAATAATTTATTCTCTTAAATAAATATTTTATTTTAAAACTAGTAAATAAATATTTATTAAATATTCAATAAAATAAATAAATATATTTTATTTAATTTATACGATCATTGTAACTTGAATAAAATTATTCCATAGTCCTAAGAATAATATTTATTTCATTAATTAAATTCAAATATAATTTAATGAAGACCACCAAAAACAATTAGTGTGTGACCCTCTAAGATTCTTTCTCGTTGGCATTAGGCAGGCTTGCCTAAAGTCCAAGAGTACTATCTTGCAACGGGTCAAGGCACCCAAGAGAAAGAATGTAAAGTCTCAACAACAACATCCACATATGAATTCTCATCGTGTAATATAATCCATTTGTCACAATATCTCATCAAGAAGGTTTCATGATTGTATCATCAAATTTTATGCTTGATACGTCATTCTTTGACTCCCTGAAATAAACTCGTCGTTACACCATGGATATTGAATTTCTTGTGACGGTTCTATTTCAATCAAAGGGATGAGATATAAACTTCCATAAATGGAAGGGAAAAATCCTTCATCAAATTATCCATTAATAACATGCCACTTGTGACGCACCCAACGTACCCTACTTCCCACCAACTATCTGTGTGATGGTTTTAATCAGTAAATCAAAGTGCATAAGTCATGAAACATATTAAGGATAATCTTAAAGTCTAAGGATCATTACACACGCTCACAGATAGAAATATCCAATGACACCAAAACATGTAGAATTCCTACCAGCAGGTCTGTTCTCATAATCCCCTATCTTGGAGATTACCAAGTGTAAACTTCATGAGAGGAAGTATCATCTGCTTACGAGTACTTTCAGCTGACGGTCTACATGCTATGTGTCTCATCATAACACGTCATCCAACCACAGAACTATATTTAAGAATATTGTTATAGCATTTCAAGGTTCTCATCATAGTAGGGAACTGCCTTAACATCATCAATGAAACAAATAATCTAGGACATTATTACATCATAGTCATGTAGAACAATGAACAATATGTAATAATACATTAAATATACACGTAATAAAAGTAAAACCAGTTGGTTCTAAGACACCAAGTCTTACAGAAACAACCCATTTCTATGACTAGGAAACAATGGTTATTTGTTGATCATCCTTGGGTGAGTATTTTTTACCAATGATATTCTTTGGGAATGCTTATACCATTATAAAAATAAAAATATATACTAAATTATAAACCAATTTTATCTCTAGGACACCCTAAGAGTCATTTTTTTAAATGAATTAATCACATTAATAACATTTTATATTATCCAACTATTGATGTGCCCTACTCATTAACAATTGACCATTCAAAATAGGTTTACTATAATTATAATATACTGAAAAACTTATTAACTCAACTCATACCCAAAATAAACACCCAATCGTTTAAAACTATCACACATTAAAATTAAAACATTCACTAAGGAATAAAAAAATCACACCTTTAAATATTTAATAATTTTATATCAAATATATTATATTTTAAAATTAATAAAACAAATAATTTATACTTATCTAAAAATAGATTATAAATTCAACTATCATAGGGGGTTTCCAATAACATTTCAGGAGGGATAGAACTAGAAAAGGATCATAAGCTTCTTGAAAATTTTAATTTTTAACTTTCTCTATTTAAAGATAGATATATAGAAATATTTCAATTAATTTAGATCTACTATACCATGATTTCCTATGAAATAGGAAGAGGGATTACCCAAATAGATCCCCATAATAGGGACAAATTCCTATTGCTAGGATGATAAATTTTCATATGAGATCTTACTCGACATAGGGAAAGAGGGTATTTTGATGATTAAGATCAACTAAGAGTGGAATATTATTGGTGTTAGGGCATCTGAAGGATTAGCGGTGGGGGTCTTTTCTAGTGAGGATGTAGAAGGGAATACAATTTAATTTTTTTATTTTTTTACAATTTTAGTGGAATTTATTATTGATTTGAAATATTTCTTTCAAACCTTACTTTTTAAAATCAAAATTCACTCTTTAGATGTAATTTATTTCAAATCTTCATATTTCCAACATTATAATTTTTTAGGAAGGTAATCAATTTTATTGGATGCAGAATCTCAATTCTATTATATGTACATTTATCAAGTATATAGGATGGAAGAGTACCAAGAAATTATATAATCATGTAAAAATTACAGCAAACAGATGTATAAAAATTCCATCAGATGAAAGGAATATAAAGTCCATCTGATAGATATCATTAGATAGAGACATACAAATTCTACTAGATGAAGTTTTACTAAGACCAGGGAATTGAGACATATAAATTATACCTAATGAAAATTTCTTATTTCTACTTGAAAAAATATTCTAAATAATTTTAATGGTTCTACATCAAATGAACATTAGAAAAAGTGTATAGATATTGAAAGTTAAAGATGGTGTATTTGGTGTCGTTGCAACTAATCCTAAGAAGTGTGGGATCATACCATTGGGAGATCATCTGTAAATATAACTGAAACCTCAAGGAGAAGAATATTCTGATTATATATGATCTAAATTTGTTGTTGAAGTTTTATAACATCTTGTTTCTAATTATTATTCCATTATAATATTTAGATAATTTCCTTAAAGCATCATTTTGTGAGGATTTCTTATAAATTATTTAATTTTTGTTTTATGTAATAGTTGTTTTTATGATCATAAAATTGAGGGATCTTGGGCATAGAGATACAAAAGTGTGTCTAGTTGTGATGATCGAGGGATCTTAGGGATAAGGAGATAGATATTTGTTTGATCTTTCTAATTCAGGGCTTACTAAGCTGGGAAGAAAGACCTTGTGATAGGTTTATAATCATTAATACCTTAAATTAAGTTTACAATATTTCTTAACACTTTGGGTAAAATTGTATAACTTTATTAGGAAAGGTTATATATGTTTTGTTACACTATTTATAAAAGTGTGTTTTATTTTTTTTTAAATTTTTTCCTCAATTTTTATTATTCCACTATGAATTTACGTAAATTTTATACTATATAGAATAACTTTATCACTATAGTTATAAATTATGCAAGAACTACTCTTTTTCAAATGGAATTTCTTAAATAAAGTGTTGTGAAAAATTTGTAAGTTTAAATTTTATAAACTACAATTCACCCCCTCTTGTAGTACTTTTAATACTCTTACAATATCAGTTTTATTTAACACCTTCTATAAAATAATTTTTTTTGTTTAGTGGGGGATTTGAAAATAAATTCTAAAAAACCACTATTAAATTATGAAATTATTGTAGTGATGGTTGAGTGGGAAGAAACAGTCAAGTTTTTAAATTATCATAGGATGATTTAATTGGGATTCTTAATGTAATAGAAATCTTGTAAAATTCCATTTAGATTAAGAAAATGTTTCCATGTGTAGGAACTATCCTGTAAATTAATTTAGCTAAGAGTGATATGCGAATCATTATTAATATATTGTTATTATCTGAAGGGATTTAATATTATTAGGGGAATGGTTATAATTATAGGTTATGATTAGTGGTTAAGATTTAGTGATATGAGTCATGAATGGTGTGCATACGGTGTTATCACCTAGAAGAGTGCTAAGTATGGAGGTGTTTCTAGCTAAGGGATAAGACGCGAGGCTACATTTTTCATTCTTGTTTTGTTCTATCCTAACTATATTGATGTAATATGTATTCAAATAGTGATATTAACAATACAATGTCCTGGAGGCATGGGATGTGAGGAGTTGAATTTCACTGCCAGGTGATTGATTCCTCACAGAGTTGTAGGGAGATCATAGATGAGTGAGTGGATCAATAGTTTCTCAACTACATGGGTCTATCTAGATTTTATTCCTTCATTAATTACATTTTATCATTACCCATGGTCAAACTAAACACATGATAGTGATACCACCTAAAATATTTGGAGTATTTCCCATGGACTGATTGACTGCATGATCAAGACACCATATAGAGTATTTTGTGTATATCCCATGGATAAAATGGATGTGTGACTTGTACACCACAACATAAACTGCATTTAGTGGAGGTGGTTCACAAAACTGCCGATAAACGTTTTTCTAAAATTGTTTCATGGTGGTTTTTGATAAACTGCCGCGAAACCCATATTTTTTTAAAACTCCCGACCGTTCCCTACCCAACCCCCATTCTTCCCCCAACTCCCCATGACCCCTCACCCCTCCCTTATTCCCCCAACCCCCTGACGACCCCGTGACTAGCGTCTCCAATGACCCCGTGACCTGCCTCTCTGGCAGACCCTGCAATCGACGACCCCACGACCCATGACCCCGACGACCCGCGACACCCTTCTCCCAGTGACCCCTTCTCACGATGACTCGAGGTTCTTCCCCCGCGACCCTAACTTCTCCCCTGACCCCCGCAACCCCAACTTCTTCCCCAGACTCTGGCGAGCCAGAACCCCAGATTCGGCTCCCCACCCATGCCGCTGACGACTGGTTTCATTGTTGGTGTTTATTTGTGGAGGTAGTCACTTGAATTGATTGATTTTTTTTGAATTAACTTGCATTGTTGTTTATGTTGTGAAAGGGGATTCCTATAGCATAGGGGTGTAGCATAAGCATGCTTCACATTGTTACCTAAGTATCATTTTGTGAACTATCTCCCTATGTTTTTAAATTTTTGTGCATATCCAGTTTCACCCCTCCTTGAATTAAAATATTTTTGTGTTCCTTCCACTTACCTTTGCATCACATTTCCAAACTATTGGATATCTTAAGCAGAGATACTCTTTACCTTCATTTTCTTCCAAGATCCCCTCTTTTAGTTTTCATGTGGTTTAGATGGATGATTTCCCCATTATTTATTCTTTCTCCACTCCCTATACCATCCCCTAAATTTTCACTTTTCCCTAGAAACCTAACTCCATTGATGGAAAACATTAGTGTTTGGTTAGTTTATAATCTTTTTGTTATGATTTCTATGGATTTTAGAGCTTGTTCTTTTCCGGGTTCATTATTTTTCATTCGAAGATGATTGGTGGTGACTTTTTTTCATAATTGATTTTGGTGTTTTTGTGTGATTCATTAATTTTACATATCATGAAAAGCTTACT
Organism: Viscum album; assembly: GCA_963277665.1. Classification (NCBI taxonomy): domain Eukaryota; kingdom Viridiplantae; phylum Streptophyta; class Magnoliopsida; order Santalales; family Viscaceae; genus Viscum; species Viscum album. The sequence goes on along the minus strand of OY728148.1, from coordinate 889,472,138 downwards.
ATTTCTAATTGATTTTATTATTATGTAAAAAATATAAATAATACCAATGTGGGGTTATAAATTTTTTTCAATCACTTCTATACATGGTATAAAAGTGTTTTCTATAATTTATTAGTTCTTGTTTTCTTAAGTAAAGGTTTATGCATTCCATGTAATTCAATCAATTATTAAGAGGCTCTTTTAAATTAATTTAACTATTAAGAGAGGTGCATGATATTGATTGTGTCCTAAAATTTGTATTCTATATTATCATGCACTCTAGAGACATAGATTTTATAGTTATATTTCATTATTGGGGAAGAATATGATAGTTACTACATGATCAAACTTGTTAGTTATCTTGGAAGACTAGATGAATACATAAATAACATTTTAAAATGTAAGATAAAAAATGAACACATTTCATTAAAATTATTATATGTTACTTTATATCCTTTAAAATTATATATTGTTCTTCCGTAGATATAATGGGGAATGGAAAAAAGGTAATGTTGATCTCAAATTCTTAGTAACATTTAGTATACAATGGATGTTTTCAAAAAATAAGCATAGCATAAGTGATATAGTTAGAATAAATGAGAAATATGAATTCATAATCAACTAATACTAGGGGAATGGAATTTCATTGACAATGAATCTCTTTCTCTATTTAGTAGTTATGTGTTTTAATTTTTTTATTATTGTGTAGGAACATGGTGATATACATGGATAAACGCGGGATCACATTACAGAGGAACACACCTCATTATGTTAAGGGTTTGAATGAGTTTTTAGATTTTTCAATTTATAATCGATCCGTTGAAGGGAGAATAAGATGTTCATGTCCTAAATGTAAATTTAGAACATGGTTGAATAGATATGAAGTTTATGAACATTTGATACTGAAGCAATTCCCTATTCAATATTTGTGTTGGATTTGGAATGGATAATCGAACAATACAGAAATATTGAGCACTGATTTTAATCCATTGAATGAGGTCCCAAGTTAATCAATAATGTAAAATGAAATAAAAAACTTCATAAATGATGAATTCGACACTGCAAGGCACCACTATCAGCATCAAAACATATCAGAACAACCAGAAGAGGGTGCTACAAATTGCAACATGACAAATGATGTTTTTGAGACTGTAACACAAGAAGATAAAGATTGTAACATATCATTGGATCCTACTCTTGATTCTATGGAGCCAAATGTAAGAGAAAAATTCACTGAGGAAAATGCATTTCATGATTTAGTGACAATGGAAATCAAGATTTGTATAGTGGGTGTTTGAAATATTCAATGATTTTATTTCTGCTGAAGTTGTACCATATCAAATGTCTATGTGGAATTAAAAATAAGGAAATGTCCATGATATTGGAATTGATTCGTGATACATTTCCTGAAGAAAAAATCCTAGAATCTTTTTATGATATGAAAAAAGTTGTTAACAAGCTTGGTTTGAATTATAAAAAAATACATGCGTGTCCCAATGATTGTATGCTTTATTGGGGAGAGGATTCAAGTAGACATAATTGCAAGAAATATTATTTTTCTAGATAGAAGTCAAAGGGTGATTTTGGAAGTCTGAATGAACATAATTTCATGGAGAAGAAGAAAAGGAACACACCTACAAAGGTTTTGCGTTACTTTCCTTTGAAGCCTCAATTGCAAAGATTATTCATGTAAACGAAAACCACCAAAAACATGAAGTGACATTCTGTAGATAATAATAATGATGGGTTAATGAGATATCCACAAGATTCCCAATTGTGGAAGACATTTGATTCATTACATCCAGATTTCTCATTTGATCCTAGGAATGTTTGATTGGGATTGGCTGCCGATGGATTCAAACCATTGTGACTTTGAGTACCAGTTATAGCACTTGGCCATTTGTTTTGATCCCTTATAATCTGCCTCTGTGGATGTGTATGCAACAAACATATTTAATCATTTCGATGATTATTCCTTGAAAAAAAATGACTAGAAATGATATTGATGTATACTTCCATCTTTTGATTGATGAATTGCAAGAGTTATGGAGCAACGGTGTTGAGATATTTGATTCTTCTTCTAAAAAAATGTTCAAAATGCATGCTACTTTAATGTGGACCATTAGTGACTTCCCTGGGCTTGGGAATTAATCTGGTTGGAACACTTACACAGATTTAGCTTGTCCCATTTGTAACTTTGATTTTGAGCCCAAACGGCTACCTCACAGTAGAAAATGGTGATTCTTATGCCATCAAAGATTTCTCAATGCATCTCATAGATTTCGGCTGAACAGATCAAAATTTAATGGTTCCATTGATTTTAGACCACCTCTAAAGTTGTTAACTGGTTTTGAAATATTGACACAACTTGAAAATGTTGAAACAGAATTTGGGAAGGTTCATAATTTGAATGATAGTGGAAAACGGGTCCTAAGTGCATCGTCAAGTGAAATTAGAACACAACAATGGAAGAAAAAAGTATATTCTTCAAACTTTCCTATTGGGAATTTAATTTGTTGCGGCACAATCTTGATGTGATGCATATTGAGAAGAATGTATGTGATAATTTGATTTTCACATTACTTAATGAGCATGGAATGTCTAAGGATCATCTCAATGCTCACAAAGACTTACAAGTAATGAACATAAAATGTGATCTTTGGGTAGATGGGAATGAAAAGTATGCTCATACCATTTTTGCAATGAAAAATAGGGATAAAGATACATTCCTTCAAGTTTTAAATAATTTAAAGGTATCTAATGGATATTCAAGTAACATCTCGAGGTGTGTTGACTTGAAGAATTGTAAGTTACATGGATTGAAAAGTCACGATTCACATATTTTGTTACAACAGTTACTACCATTGGCATTGCGTACATTATTACCTAAAAAAGTTACTGTTGTTGTACTCCAATTCTGCACATTTTTCAGGCAATTATGTGAGAAATCTCTACATCCATTTCACCTTGACAGCCTCTAGGAGAGGTTTGAATTGACCCTTTGTGCAATAGAGATGATCTTTCCTCCCCCATTTTTTACTGTCATGATGCATTTAACTGTGCATTTGGTTGAGGAAGCGAAATTAGGAGGCCCCATTCATTATCAATGGATGTATCTAATTGAGAGGTATTTTATTTATATGTTTTTCAGTTAAGTAATTTTTTTTTGGAATTTAAATAAATGTATAATATTATTATTTTATTTCACAGATATCTTGGGCATTTGAAAGCATACGTGAGAAATAAAGCTCAACCAGAAGGCTCTATTGCTGAAGGCTATTTGGATGAGGAGTGTCTTACCCTTTGTTCCAGATATTTGGATGATATTGAGACAAGATTTAATCAAGTTGGACCTGATGATGACACATCAAATCAATCTCAAATGTATCAGAAATCAAAAATATTTCCTACTATTGGCCGATCAGTTTGGAGGACCTCAAATGTGACACTGACAAAATTGGAATTATTACAGGCACATAGATATGTGGTGCTGAATATTAAAATTGTAGATCCATTTATTAACGATTTGAGGATACAAAGAGTTGAATGGGAGGTTGAACATGAAATGAGAAAGATATAATGAAATCTATGAATAAAGAGCTTGTAGAATAGTTTTCACGACGTGTAAGTTCATAAATATTGCAATAAATATGAATGTTATTTTGACACATACATTTTGTAAATCTATTAAATTATATTTCTTTTTTAAGATCATGAATACTGATACTCGAGAAGACTTGTCATAATATTTGAAGTTTCTTTCTAGAGGTCCTATAAAACAAGTTAGAAAGTTCGACGCTTATAATGCGTGTAAGAACCCGGGTTTTTGGAACGGGTCAAAATCCCAACCCTGTTTAAATTTTTGACTGGTTTCTGAGGAAACTGGATTAAATGGGAAGTTTTGGAAAATTTCCAGACTATATGCCGTGTACTTTAAGTACACACTATGTATGTGCAGGCGAGTAGTCAGCCATGTTCTCGCTGAGTACATGTCGTGTGATGACCGTGTAGTAGTTTCTTACTACACGGCGTGTAGTTTTCAACATGCTGTGTATCCCCGACCATGTGGTGGCCATAAATGGTGTGTAGGCTATTGGATGGGTGAACTAGATACACGCTGTGTTCCCTATGTAGTCTAGCCATGTATGAGGGACATACATGGCGTGTAGGCCTATTGGCCGGGTACAACCAGGGGCACTCCATGTTCCCTTAGGACACGCCGTGTAGTCTAGCCGTGTATAAGGGAAACACATGGCGTGTGGGAACGTCAGTGAGGAAAGGAATAGGAACCCAGTACACACCGTGTACCCCTAGGTACACGCCGTGTACTCATGTCGGCAGGTTCGGAAAGTAAGTCGACAAGAACCTTCCATCTTATGAATAATTAAATGAACTATACACGGCGTGTAGTCCTAAAGTACTTGCTGTGTAACACCCTGAGATTTTATGAAAAATATTATTTTAATTTCATTAATTTCTTGTGTTGTATTCTACACCAAGATTACCTTGCGCTATACGCAACACCGTATTAGCTTGCAGTATACGCAACACTATTTTTGGACCGTGTTACACACAATTTTGATAATAGTTATTCTACGCAACATTGAGTATATATATATATATATATATATATATATATATTCAATGTATAAATGAAATATGGTTGGATTCTGTTATACTAAACAACGAAGGATTCTTTCACAACACGCAACCCTGACTTGGCTTGCATTACACGCAATCGCGACCTTCCTCGATAGCGTGTGTTGTACGCAATATCGGGTTTTAATAAACAATGTTATATTATTATAATATTGTCATGAACTAGCCGTTATGAATAATATTAACTAAATTTTTGTATTTTATAACATTATTATTCATCTTACACATTTCTAGAACATGGTATAAGAACAAAATAAATTTTTCGGGTAAAATAAGTATTTTTCAAAAAATGCAGTTTTGCCGCCTTTTGATGGCGCACCCACTTTAAATCTGGTTTTTGACATTTTTATAAGTTCAATTTGACAAAATAAAATTCTTCTTTGGAATCAAGAAATAAAAATTTACTTTGGATAAATTTTTCATATTATTCTGGTAACTTTCACATTTTAATGAATAGTAAAAACACGCTATATTTTAATTAAAAACAAATTTTTTCATCGTAATATCTTATGTGGTTAAATTATAATATTGAATGGTTTTAAATTATAAATAGAATATATTTTTACCATTTAATATAATTTATGTCATTAGAATTGATTTTATCTTGAATTCGTAGGTTAAATCAATTCAATCTTTTGCAATGTTTTAAACAAAAACCCGTTTTTATTCGACAACGGGATTAATTTTAATTTAATTTCTGAAACTTCTGTGTATTGAATTTTAAAAAATGGATTCCATATTTGGAATCAGAGGGTCCAAATTATGTTAATAGGCTACTTTTTATTTTTGGGAATTATGAATAGTAACTACAGTATATTTTATTTACCATAGTTAAAGGTAAATCGGGTAGTTAAGGGTAAATATAATATTTTAAATTACCCTAACAAATGTCAAAATCCTATTGGATGACTAAACAAAGACCCATATCACCTAAGGGTCGGATTAGATTAATTTAATTAAATTTTGTCAATGAAAATAATTTAACTATTATTAAAACCAAAGAATGTGACAACATGTCACTATCTTAAATCTTATAAGTATAATAATTTTAATCTAGTGATAAACTTCATGAAACTTCGAACATGAATAGTCTCCAGAAAGCTAATACAATTATATACATCATAGGAATTTATTTAGAATTTTTAGGGATTAAATAATTATCATTTATTATGACATAAAGATGATGCAGTAATTATCTTATTAATGAAATATTGACATAATTGATGTTATAAATGCCCAAATAAATGTAATTTGAGAATTTTTATGACTTACACTAATTTTCTAGGTTAATATGACATGTTATTGTTGATTTAAGTAACTTGGTTCGAACTTATCATTCTGTTATGAATTTAATAAAAATCATGTACCAAATAGTGTCAAAATTGACATAAAATAGTTTTTAAAACAAATATTATATTATTAATTGTTATTTTAATCCTAAAAATCTAAGGTTCAGAAAAATGACTTAGATAAGATTATATATATTAATAATAAACAAATTGGGGTTCTTTTGGCTTGATATAGTAAGTTTATTAACCATATACTATAAGAAAACAAAAAGACACGGTAAAAGTTAAATTATTTAACTTAGAGTTAAATCTAATTGATAAGGTTAAAATAATAACCTAAACTTGTCTAAATCCTATTGGATGAGAGGATTTCGACCCATACCCACTTTATCTTTGAAATAAGACCCTTTGGAACCATTATAAACCGATTTTTACTTTAATATAAAATAATATTTTGAGATATTCCTAAGGTGCCCCTCTCCTCCCTTATAAAAGGACACCTCCTCCCTCTCCTCCTCACACCAATTTGAGCATTCAAGCTCGGCCAAACCCTGCCAAAATTCCTTCTCCACTTCCATAGAATAATCCTAGAGGTCCTGGTATTCTTCAAAGACCAATCTTAGTTCCCTAAGTGGAGGATTCAAAGAGGCGTTTCAAAGAAGAGGTAATATTCATTACCGATCTTTTCAATTTCTTTCTTCTTAAACTTCTTCTTCTTTAGTTGTTTCATGATAAAGTAATAACATCAGTATTACTTACATACTTATATGTTATTATAAATATGAAACAACCCTAATTCACCTTCTATCCATCCTACGGAAAAATGAAATCACCGCGCGTGCGTACGTACGGAATACCGTCTCCACGCCGTGGTGTAATCTATTTTCCACCATTACCTTACAAGGATGGGTATAATGGTGTAATGAGTAACTATATATTATTATTATAAAGTGGTATTGATACTGAAATAGTATAAATACACTCAAATACAATTCCACGACCATGGGAACAATATCATCGCTCGTGCATACGTACGGACTACCGTCTCCACGACGCGATGAGATTCATTCTCAATGATTAACCATTCATGAATGATTATAAAGTATATATAATATGTACTAATGAAATATATGACATAATAATGATACTGTATTTATTTATATATTTATATGTATGTCATCTACTTAATTCCATTCAATTCAATAAGGAAACGAAAACAACGTTCATGCGTACGTACGGACTACCGTCTCCATGAACGGTGTATTTCTTTCCATTTAATGATTTATTATATATATGTATATCCTGAATATATATATATAAATCATGTTTTATGTTCTGTAATTAAGTAATCATGATCTAAGTAATCATATGAATAATTACAAGTCAAAACACGGACGACAAATGAAACAATTTTACCCAAAACGCTCTTTAACATGGAATTTACAAAAGAACGGGTAATATAAAGTCATAAGTGAACCATATATGATATCATAACAATGAATATGATTCTGTAATAAGTAAATGACATTATTTAAATCATTATACAGGAGGTTCGGACACTTACGAAGCAAATCGGACCTAAGGTAAGAGAAATATCACAATCTCATTTTTATCCGAGATTGTTTATACTTTGGTATTTACTGGGGTGTATTTTATCATCCACATCCATGTTTCCTAAATATGTAATATTATTTCCATTCACCTACAATTTTTTAAATCCATTTTTACCCTTCGGTGAGTTTTTAGTAAAAGAAATGAAAGGAATATTTTGTCATTTATCGTACGAGGTACTTTTTGACTTTTCCGACAAAAGTACGAAGAATGTTTTTTTAACTTATATGGCATGAATGGATTTCTAAAAAAATTATTTCCAAGAAGCTTCCTTTACAAGTATTCAAGTTTATTTTTAATCAACTTCTTTTATTTTAAAATTGTATGACATGTTAAGAAAGGAAAAGTGTTTTTGAAGTAGAAAGGATATTTTCCTCAAGAATGAAGTTCAAGTATTTTATCAAAATTATTTTCCATCTAAGATAATAAAAGGGTTCTATTTTTATCCCTATTATTACATGGATTTGATTATGTTGTGATGTAAACATTTTTATGAATTCCTTTATCTTATATGAATTGTTTTATGATGTCATATTGTTTAAGAATCCCATTTTTATTACATGGGTTATGCGGTGATGTATGATTTATGATTATGTGGAACACATAAGAAAGGATTCATTATAAGATGGGTGGGACCTATATCTCCCTCCAATTCATTGGGTAAAGATTTTATATCTCATGAGATAGACATGGCTGAAATGGTAGGTTATACCGGTTCAGTGAAACAGGACTGAAACGAGGGTTACTCGATTCAGAAAGGGACTTTGTCCACTAAGATAGTCTTGGAAGTGAGTCTTGACTAACAAGAAATGATTCTCTATTATTATGTGTGTATGCCAAAAAGTTTCATGTTTTAAGTTATGATTATTGGGATTTCATTTCACTACTATGATTTATCCCATGTTATGAAATTATGCTCTCTTTTGCAGGTTAAGATTTCCAAAAGTTATGTTCTTATGAATATGATGTGATTGATTTTTCTTTTGTATACCCTTACTGAGCATTTGAGCTCAGCCTTTTATGTTTTCTTTTCCCCAGGATATAAAGAAAGGTTTTAGGTAAAAAAAAGGGAAGATCTTTATGGGAGATATTGAAGATCTTTCACCAAGTTTAGAAGATTACGTTCCGAGTTTCCAAAGACACTAAACCATTACGATCCTTGTGTGTGTGTTTTTTTGTTATGTACTAAGTATTCCGCAAAAGTAATGTAATGTTCATGTACGTCAAGATATGGGTCTCTACAGTTGGTATCAGAGGAAAGGTTTAGTCAACCTTTGGAAACTAGGATGCGAAAACGTTAGTGAGATCCCTAGAGATATTTCTACAGTATGTCTAGGGATGTCCCTAAGGTTAAGTATACGTATAGGTTATAGTACTAGAACTACGCTAACGATCATAGAATTAAACCTAAGATGTTAGATATTGAAGGTACTCCCCCTTTATTATGTTGTTTTCCCTAGCATGATTTTTTCCTCTCACACTATTCTTTTTGGGTTTTAGACAATGGCTGGAACCCGAAGGAACCGTGTTGATCAATGCAATGGACAATGCAATGATTGTCCTCCTGAACAAACAAATGTTATGGGAGATGGAGTGAAAAATCTTATTGCTATACTTACACAAGCTATGAATCATTCTGGACTTCCAAATGAGCAGATAAGGGAACAATATTCTATTGAGTCCTTCATGAGGCAACGTCCACCTTCTTTCAGTGGGACTTCCGATCCACTTGTTGCTAAACAATGGATCAGTACCACTGAAAATATATTTTCAGTTCTTCAATGTTCTGAACATGGTAAAGTCATCTTAGCAGTATATCGTTTGGAAGGTGAAGCTGATCAATGGTGGAATCTTATCAAGAATACGAGGCCAAGAGATGAAATTGAGTCCATGGAATGGGACGAGTTCAAGAACTTGTTTTTCAGTAAGTACTTCCCTCGTATTCTTCGAACAAAGATGGAAAAGGAGTTTTTGAACTAAAGCAAAAGGATGATGAATCTGTTGGTATATACGAAGCGAATTTTACAAGACTTGCAAGGTATGCATCTGGCATTATCATCCAACCTGAAAGTAAAGTTGATCGATTTTTCAGTGGCTTAAAACCAAGTCTTCGAAGGGCATTAGCTATAAGAGACTTCAGTAGCTATGAAGAAATTGTGCGTTGTGCTATCAAGGTAGAAATGGAAGTTGGTGTTACATATCCATCTCATGGTTTTGACAAGAAACGAAAGATGGAGTTCAAGGAGAAATCTCAGAATAATGGTGAAAAGAAGATGAATGTTTCCTTATGCACAAAGTGTGGAAAGAAGCATGGTGGAGATTGTCTTAAAGGGACTAGAAAATGTTTTAAGTGTGGAAAAGAAGGTCATCGAGCAGCTGAGTGTCGAAGTAATGGAAAAAGGTTTTCTAATGATGTGAATAAAGCAAACACTGCAGAGAACACACCACCAAAACTTCAATGCTTCAAGTGTAAGGAAATGGGGCATTATGCTAATAAATTCCTTAATCCAAGGGTTAGTGATGATCAACATGAGCAACCACTGAAGGCAAAGGACAAGGGGAAGTCACATGCGATCACTTTTGGCAATGTTGAATATGACAACGATGTGGTGGAATGATTAAGTGTTTATGTAATGGGATTCCAAAATAATGTTGTATCATAAAGTATTGGAATATTTATGTATTGGTCTAATGTGGTATTCAAAGTGATTGAGATATTTTTTGGAAATAAGATGATATGTGCATAATAAAGGGAAAACGAGAAAAAGAAATGTTTAACAGTATTCATGAGCTCATGATTGATATAAGGACTAAGTGATATCATGGTTTGAGTATATAGAATTTTGAGGATTTTGGTATGTGGAAAGTGTTAAATTTTAACTGCATTCATGTTTTCACTAAGGTATTCAAGAGAATACATGATTAAGGACTTTGAATTTTTGGAATGTGACCAACAAAACATATCTTATGATATATGGGGATCGACGACGGTGTTAAATCTCTGGTAATCATTTTCACTATGTTATGAGAGTGGACTGCAGTATTATGGATAAGCCTAAAGATTAGAATGGATTATGTTGGACACAAGTTAGTGTTGTTTAAGGATAGAAGTTTTTTCGATATCATTGATGGGATGTTATAGTAATATAGTTTTAGAAAAAGGACAACCTGCAGGACGGGCGACAGCCCATTGCTTCAGACAAGGCTGTGGGAATCGAACCCACAACCGAAGTGCGACTGGCCTTTATCGCCTACCACTGACCTACAGGAAGTCCCTGTTTAATAGAAACTAGTTTTATTATATTAAGCAGTATGATATATGAAGTATAATTCAATTTTAGGAACCATATATGATTAATCTCACTATAGAATGACTTATGTATATTTAATAACTTTTGCTAACCTTTTGTTTCAGACAGATAGAATGACCTGTCATTCTATCACATGATCTGCTAACACTTCACGAATAACAAATTTAACTTCATTTATTTAAGAGATGAAGTGTAAATTGTTCAAGGCACGAACAACAGTGAGATTGTACCAAAATAAAGTAAGTATTTATTATAATTCAAATTCTTCAACTTTAGGGAAAAGATTTTGAAAAACAAAAATGTTTTTCTAGTGCTCTTATATCTGATTAATCAGATGGTACCTTAGATTGTCACAAATTTATGGCTTTGTGATTGCTGGCTTTCCCATAGCCATGTTCTCTACCACTCTCCATCAGAACATGATGGTTAGATTTCTCTTCCATATCCATATTTTCACCTATGTGGAAACCCAGTGATTAGTTTATTTGGGTAACCGTTACGTTTCATACTTTTGTTTTTAAAGATAAGTTTTGGTATTCCTTTTTACGATGTGAGTTTCTATCAAAGAAACTTTCAAATAGTAAACCATTTATAACCCCGACGAATTTCGAGGGCGAAATTCATTTTAAGGGGGGTAGAATGCAACACCCCGAGATTTTATGAAAAATATTATTTTAATTTCATTAATGTCTTGTGTTGTATTCTACACCAAGATTACCTTGTGCTATACGCAACACCGTATTAGCTTGCAGTATACACAACACTATTCTTGGACCGTGTTACACACAATTTTGATAATAGTTATTCTACGCAACATTGAGTATATATATATATATATTCAATGTATAAATGAAATATGGTTGGATTCTGTTATACTAAACAACAAAGGATTCTTTCACAACACTCAACCCTGACTTGGCTTGCATTACACGCAATCACGACCTTCCTCGATAGCGTGTGTTGTACGCAATACCGGGTTTTAATAAACAATGTTATATTATTATAATATTGTCATGAACAAGCCGTTATGAATAATATTAACTAAATTTTGAATTTTATAACATTATTATTCATCTTACACATTTCTAGAACATGGTATAAGAACAAAATAAATTTTTCGGGTAAAATAAGTATTTTTCAAAAAATGCAGTTTTGCCGCCTTTTGATGGCGCACCCACTTTAAATCTGGTTTTTGACATGTTTATAAGTTCAATTTGACAAAATAAAATTCTTCTTTGGAATCAAGAAATAAAAATTTACTTTGGATAAATTTTTCATATTATTCTGGTAACTTTCACATTTTAATGAATAGTAAAAACACGCTATATTTTAATTAAAAACAACTTTTTTCATCGTAATATCTTATGTGGTTAAATTATAATATTGAATGGTTTTAAATTATAAATAGAATATATTTTTACCATTTAATATAATGTATGTCATTAGCATTGATTTTACCTTGAATTCGTAGGTTAAATCAATTCAATCTTTTGTAATGTTTTAAACAAAAACCCGTTTTTATTCGACAACGGGATTAATTTTAATTTAATTTCTGAAACTTCTGTGTATTGAATTTTAAAAAATTAATTCCATATTTGGAATCAGAGGGTCCAAATTATGTTAATAGGCTACTTTTTATTTTTGGGAATTATGAATAGTAACTACAGTAAATTTTATTTACCACAGTTAAAGGTAAATCGAGTAATTAAGGGTAAATATAATATTTTAAAATTACCCTAAAAAATGTCAAAATCATATTGGATGACTAAACAAAGACCCATATCACCTAAGGGTCAGATTAGATTAATTTAATTAAATTTTTTCAATGAAAATAATTTAATTATTATTAAAACCAAAGAATGTGACAACATGTCACTATCTTAAATATTATAAGTATAATAATTTTAATCTAGTGATAAACTTCATGAAACTTCGAACATGAATAGTCTCAAGAAAGATAATACAATTATATACATCATAGGAATTTATTTAGAATTTTTAGGGATTAAATAATTATCATTTATTATGACAGAAAGATGATGCAGTAATTGTCTTATTAATGAAATATTGACATAATTGATGTTATAAATGCCCAAATAAATGTAATTTGAGACTTTTTATGACTTACACTAATTTTCTAGGTTAATATGACATGTTATTGTTGATTTAAGTAACTTGGTTAGAACTTATCATCCTGTTATGAATTTAATAAAAATCATGTACCAAATAGTGTCAAAATTGACATAAAATAGTTTTTAAAACAAATATTATATTATTAATTGTTACTTTATTCCTAAAAATCTAAGGTTCGGCCAAATGACTTAGATAAGATTATATATATTAATAATAAACAACTTGGGGTTCTTTTGGCTTGATATAGTAAGTTTATTAACCATATACTGTAAGAAAACAAAAAGACACGGTAAAAGTTAAATTATTTAACTTAGAGTTAAATCTAATTGATAAGGTTAAAATAATAACCTAAACTTGTCTAAATCCTATTGTATGAGAGGATTTAGACCCATCCCCACTTTATCTTCGAAATAAGACTCTTTGTAACCATTATAAACCGATTTTGACTTTAATATAAAATAATATTTTGAGATATTCCTAAGGTGCCCCTCTCCTCCCTTATAAAAGGACACCTCCTCCCTCTCCTCCTCACACCAATTTGAGCATTCAAGCTCGGCCAAACCCTGCCAAAATTCCTTCTCCACTTCCCTAGAATAATCATAGAGGTCCTGGTCTTCTTTAAAGACCAATCTTAGTTCCCTAAGTGGAGGCTTCAAAGAGGCGTTTCAAAGAAGAGGTAATATCCATTACCGATCTTTTCAATTTCTTTCTTCTTCAACTTCTTCTTCTTTAGTTGTTTCATGATAAAGTAATAACATCAGTATTACTTAAATACTGATATGTTATTATAAATATTAAACAACACTAATTCACCTTCTATCCATCCTACGGAAAAATGAAATCACCGCACGTGCGTACGTACGGAATACCGTCTCCACGCCGTGGTGTAATCTATTTTCCACCATTACCTTACAAGGATGGGTATAATGGTGTAATGAGTAACTATACATGATTATTATAAAGTTTTATTGATACTGAAATAGTATAAATACACTCAAATACAATTCCACGACCATGAGAACGATATCATCGCTCGTGCGTACGTACGGACTACCGTCTCCACGACGCGATGAGATTCATTCTCAATGATTAACCATTCATGAATGATTATAAAGTATATATAATATTTACTAATGAAATATATGACATAATAATGATACTGGATTTATTTATATATTTATATGTATGCCATCTACTTAATTCCATTCAATTCAATAAGGAAACGAAAACAGCGTTCATGCGTACGTACGGACTACCGTCTCCATGAACGGTGTATTTCTTTCCATTTAATGATTTATTATATATATGTATATCCTGAATATATATATATAAATCATGTTTTATGTTCTGGAATTAAGTAATCATGATCTAAGTAATCATATGAATAATTACAAGTCAAAACACGGATGACAAATGAAACAATTTTACCCAAAACGCTCTTTAACATGGAATTTACAAAAGAACGGGTAATATAAAGTCATAAGTGAACCATATATGATATCATAACAATGAATATGATTCTGTAATAAGTAAATGACATTATTTAAATCATTATACAGGAGGTTCGGACACTTACGAAGCAAATCAGACCTAAGGTAAGGGAAATATCACAATCTCATTTTTATCCGAGATTGTTTATACTTTGGTATTTACTGGGGTGTATTTTATCATCCCCATCCATGTTTCCTCAATATGTAATATTATTTCCATTCACCTACAATTTTTTAAATACATTTTTACCCTTCTGTGAGTTTTTAGTAAAAGAAATGAAAGGAATATTTTGTCGTTTATCGTACGAGGTACTTTTTGACTTTTCCGAAAAAAGTACGAAGAATGTTTTTTTAACTTATACGGCATGAATGGATTTCTAAAAAAATTATTTCCAAGAAGCTTCCTTTACAAGTATTCAAGTTTATTTTTAATCAACTTCTTTTATTTTAAAATTGTATGACATGTTAAGAAAGGAAAAGTGTTTTTGAAGTAGAAAGGATATTTTCCTCAAGAATGAAGTTCAAGTATTTTATCAAAATTATTTTCCATCTAAGATAATAAAAGGGTTCTGTTTTTATCCCTATTATTACATGGATTTGATTATGTTGTGATGGAAACATTTTTATGAATTCCTTTATCTTATATGAATTGTTTTATGATTTCATGTTGTTTAAGAATCCCATTTTTATTACATGGGTTATGCGATGATGTATGATTTATGATTATGTGGAACACATAAGAAAGGATTCATTATAAGATGGGTGGGACCTATATCTACCTCCAATGCATTGGTTAAAGATTTTATATCTCATGAGATAGACATGGCTGAAATGGTAGGTTATACCGGTTCAGTGAAATAGGACTGAAACGAGGGTAACTCGATTCAGAAAGGGACTTTGTCCACTAAGATAGTCTTGGCAATGAGTCTTGACTAACAAGAAATGATTCTCTATGATTATGTGTGTATGACACAAAGTTTCATGTTTTAAGCTATGATTATTGGGATTTCATTTCACTACTATGATTTATCCCATGTTATGAAATTATGCTCTCTTTTGCAGGTTAAGATTTCCAAAAGTTATGTTCTTATGAATATGATGTGATTGATTTTTCTTTTGTATACCCTTACTGAGAATTTGAGCTCACCCTTTTATGTTTTCTTTTCCCCAGGATATAAAGAAAGGTTTTAGGTAAAAAAAAGGGAAGATCTTTATGGGAGATATTGAAGATCTTTCACCAAGTTTAGAAGATTACGTTCCGAGTTTCCAAAGACACTTAACCATTACGATCCTTGTGTGTGTGTTTTTTTGTTATGTACTAAGTATTCCGCAAAAGTAATGTAATGTTCATGTACGTCAAGATACGAGTCTCTACATGCTGTGTACTTTATTTTTTTTTTCGCTTAAAATGGGCAGTAACCTCATTTTGAGGTTCTGGAGAGAACCTTCGCCCCCAAGTCGTCCGGATCTTCAATCTTCTCCCGGTTATTCATCCGAAGTTGGATTCGATCATGGTTTAGTGCGTTGGAACCCCCTTGGTAAGGCCTCGATTCCTCTTGGGCCGTTTTGTCTGATTTTCATTCTAGAATGAGTTATAGGCATTTGAAAAATATTGAATCTTTTGTAGATTTACCA
Source organism: Viscum album (assembly GCA_963277665.1). Classification (NCBI taxonomy): domain Eukaryota; kingdom Viridiplantae; phylum Streptophyta; class Magnoliopsida; order Santalales; family Viscaceae; genus Viscum; species Viscum album. Next base: position 889,456,031 of record OY728148.1, on the reverse strand, counting down.
CGTTTTAGACCAAATTGGCGGCTGTCACCGGAGGAGTAGCATCGTACGAGTCTTAGGTAGGTGGTGCATTCTTCATTTTGTGTTTTCGCGGTTGTTTGGGTGATGCGGCCTACGACACGTTTTTGGGTATTTTGAGCAGGACCTGTTTTATCTACTTTTTCATATTGAATTTCTTGTTGGACCTATGGGATGGCTTTGGGTAGTCCTTGTTACCAGTTTGCGTGAGCGGGGCCGGGTGAGGGGCCGTTGTTCGTTGGGGCATTTTGGCTGGGGAAAGCCAAAATGGTTTTAATTAAAATATTAATGTGTTAAACTGTTTGTTTAATTTATTAAAGTCTGATATAATTTACTATAGGCATTCAAGACCTTAGTGCTGGTATGGGAAAACACCTTACATAGTGTAATTCAACTGTTTAGTTTGTTTTGACTAGTTATGTTTACTGTTTACATATGTTATATACGCAATTGATGAATTGCATCTGCTAGACCCCTTGGGTTGTGTTGAGCTTGGCCCGGTTACGCTTGAGTGATGCGAATTACAGGTTGGGGATTTGAACGGGTTACTTTGGGTGGTTTTAACCATGGGATTGGGTGTCATGAACGTCGGCTTGAGGCAGTACGACTGTCAGGTTGGGGCATGGCCCGGGTTACTTGGATGGCGAGGCCATCATACTTGAGCGACATGGTCGCAGGGACATGAGGTGTCAGATGTTTTGGTGTCTTAGGTACTATTTTGGTGATTACCGCTCACCCGGGTCTTTGAGTAGTGTGCACACAGAGATACTCTGTGATGAGGTGGTTTTGACCACTTGTGTGGGTAGAGGCCCCCGTAGTTGTGGTTAGGTTTTCTGGTTGGGGGTGCTTGTCGTAGAAAGCCACGTGGGAGGTGAGGAGCCTTCAGGGGATGGGCGTGCCTTTGAGACGTCGGTACTTGATACACGAGGTTTCAGGAGGCACGTGGTGCCGGGTTACTATTTTTGGGCGTGCCCTCGGGACGTCGGTACTTGAGATAGGAGGTGTCACGAGGAACGTGGTGCCAGGTTACTATTTTTGGGCGTGCCTTCAGGACGTTAGTACTTGAGACACGAGGTGTCAGGAGGCACTTAGTGCCGGGTTACTATTTTTGGGCGTGCCTTTGGGACGTCGGTACATGAGACATGAGTTGTTAGGTGGCACATGGTTCTGGGTTACACGACAGAGATTCCGGCATTGGCCGAAGCAGGTGACACTCCATGGTGGCTGTTGAGCACCAGTGGAGTTTGTGTTTATTTGTGCATTGTACTGTTTACTGATTTCCTTGTAAATGCATAACTGATTAAACACATATATTTGGTACGCACCATTGGGTGGTATCCTACTGAGATTTGTCTCACACCCTGCACGGGCCCTTCGGGACGCGTGTAGACTTTATGTATTTACGTGCAGGAAGGAGGCCAGCTTCAGGAGCTGGGCTGCGTTAGTGGTTGCATGGAGATGGTATGGACCTTGAGGTCATACCTAGATGGGGTTTACTTTGTTTTGTTTACTTTTCTGTATCGGCATGCTTACTTTTTGTAGCTACTGTTGGTTATCCATTGGAGCCCTTTTTATATTCAGTTGAGTATGACCTGCTTTGGATGTATGTTTTACTTTTCAGTAGTAGTCACATGTTATCAACATTCTTGGTTGTTTACAGTAGTGTTTGCAGTTTATTGCTGGAATGTTATTCAGTTTACTTTCCACTGCAGTTGTTTCCTATATTGCTTCCACTATTTATTGATATTGGTTATGCTTCCGCTCTGCGGGTCTGGTTCGAGTCTGCTGATTCATTTATTTCTGCTGCATATTTTAGTATTATAATCAAACTAGTACCCTTATTATGATCCTCCTAGAGGGTATATCTTCCCCACTATACCTATTCAGAACCTCGCTTCTAGTCATCAGCCTTTAGCATTCATGGGAGGTGCGCCTAAGGTAGTGACACCCGACCCGTTCGGCACTGTTCGGGTGGCTGGAAGGGTCCGGGTCGTTACAAATTAGTATCAAAGGAGTTCTTAACATGGATTTAGTAGTAGTGTTTTACTGGATACTAATGAGTTTGAGGCTTCTCGTTTCTTTCTGCTGGTTTTACTATTTGGGATATGGTAGACTGGAGATAGGTTGTTGTTGGAACTGGATTTTGAACTCGTGCTTGGGTGCCTACAACCCCATGTATGAGGGATGGATTGAGTTGCCGTGGGTGGGAATTTCTATTTGTTCTTGCTCAGATTACAGTTTATATGATTTCCACCTCGGTGGCTCACTTGATGTGTGATGTTCGTGATTGTGATATGTGACCCTTGACCTGGTATGGTAAGTGAGAATTGGACCTTGGTCAGTTTGGCAAGGCTTGCTTGCTTGGATTTTGATAGAAACATTTTAGGGTATTTCCATTTCATAATTGTACGTATGCTTTATGAAGTGATAATGCCATGTGAATGAAAAAAAATCAATTGCCATGCTTTATATGCTTTGAAATGTAAATAGGTGAAATTTTTTATATAATTGCTTGTTTATTGCAATATGGATGCCATGATTTATTTATGTAGAATTTCATATGGCGGAATATTTGGGTCTGACTCTTATGAGAGCAGGCATGTACTATGGCTGAGGTAGTGTAACTATTGAGATAGGGCGACTCGGTCGTCGGTTTGAGGCAACATGAGTTGTCGGGATGGGAATGGCCCAAGGTAATTTTGATATTTGGCTCTATTGAGGGTGCGTAAGAAGGCCATGAGGCCGGGATGACGTGGGGCATGGGTTGCGGTGAGGGGGATTAAGGGTAGTTGTTATGCACTTCCTTTTAATTCTTTCCTTATCTACGTAGAATATATTGTTATATATATATGGGCTATCTGACCATTTATGCTATTCAGCGGGTTAATCCTTCATGGCTCGATGGAGCGTCAGGTAGGAGATATACAGTGCCGAAGGATCAGGGTCAGACTTCGGTACAGGCCGAGCACGGGCCATAGGTACAGGCTCAGGGATTGGAGCAGGTTCAGAATCCAGTGCAGACAGGACAACAACTGGGTTTGGCATCGTTCGGGCCGTGGCTCGACGAGCAGATCCGAGCTAGCCTGGTACGTGTCTTGCAGGGGATTGACAGAGGCGCGCAGGGTACAAAGCCTTCTATGGCGTATCTGATGTGGGAGTTCCAGTCACAGCACCCGCCGCTTTTTCAGGGTGAGGGTGGTCCACAGGAAGCTGAGAAATCGATAGAGAGCATGTGGATGATCTTCGAGTAGCTAGAGACGCCTCCAGGGCAGAGGGTCAAGCTGGAGACGTATATGCTGAGAGGACCGGTGAAGCGTTGGTGGGATGTACAGGTACATGCTCATAGGAACGAGGGACTAGCATGGAAGGACTTCGAGGACATGTTCTTCGAGTACTTCTATCCAGAGACACTAAGGGCAGAGAGAGCTCGAGAGTTCTTGAGTCTTCAGCAGGGAGATATGTCTGTCATGGACTACGCAGGTACCTTCACAGATCTGTCTCGCTTTGCACTGGGTATGGTGAGCGATGACGCAACTAGGGTGAGGCGCTTAGAGGATGGATTACGACACGCCATTCGGGTCCAGGTGAACATCTTCAGGCTGGGTTCCTTCTCTGAGGCGGTAAATCAGGCGCTCATATCCAAGGGCAATGAGAGAGAGAACTCTCGCTTGGGTAGGGCGATAGCTTCAGGTGATGGTTAGGACAACATGAAGCGAGGACGGGAAGAGTTCCAGTAGGGAAGTCAGGCTAGGGATTCAGCTAGACCACATCGTGGTATTTCTTCAGTGATTTTCTTCCAGTGTGGACAACCGAGACATGTTCGGGCTCAGTTCGATAGGCCTCCGAAGGAGTGCTAGGCATGTGGACAGGACAGACATCTGGAAAGGTTTTGCAGGAAGCCTTCTCAGATAGCCGGTAGGCAGGGACCAGGACTGAATGTAGTGTCTGGAGTTGGTTTAGGTTCGGTACCCGACGAGGGTAGTTGAGGTTCAGCTGTGCGCGGAGGTCATGACAGAGACGGTGGGACCCATCTAAGGGGTAAGTGGCCGGTGACTGGAGCAGTATCGGGAGGTCAGGCATCAGAAAACCGTGTTTCGGGGCAGGTGCACGCCGTGGAGCTACTAGAGACTGAGCAGGCTGGTGAGCCGATGACGGTTAGAGGTACACCGCGATTTGACTTTGATCTCCATGTTTCCTTTTTGGCATGACCTAGAGAGGCATGTCTATTTTGAGTGCACATGGTGCGTAGGATCTTTGTGGACTAACTAGATGCTAGTCAGTGGTATTGGCTCCATATCGGGTGCATGATGTATATATATATATGTATGAGATGCGTAGCATCGGGGCATTGAGGATGCGGGTTACTTGAGGTGCTAGGCACCAGGACCTCATGGAGGCAGACACTGATGCATTGCGGAATATGTTGGGTGTCGGAAGTGACACAGGAGCACCAATGGGGTACAGGAGTGACGATGCATCACGGGAGGACTATGCATCTGGAAAACAGGTTAGTAAACCTTGGTTGCTTTGAGATTTATTGGTTGAGAACGATTAGGCAATTCCTAAGGTGGGGAGCCCCCTTGAGGAATTTAGCCAGAACCTTGGGACCAGGGTAGTCCAGGTTATTTAACTAGGATGGGCGTGTTCGGTGCCATCTCTGGGTTTCGTTCGGTAGCTCGGGGACGAGCTACGTTAAGGTGGGGAGTTTGTAAGAACCCAAGTTTTTGGAATGGGTCAAAATCCCGACTCTGTTTAAATTTTTGACTGGTTTCTGAGGAAATTGGATTAAATGGTAAGTTTCTGGAAATTTCCAGATTACACACCGTGTTATTTAAGTACACACCGTGTACTTTAAGTACACGCCGTGTATGTGCAGGCGAGTAGTCGACCGTGTGCTCGCCGAGTACATGCCGTGTGATAACCGTGTATTAGTTTCTTACTACACGACATGTAGTTTTCAACATTCCATGTATCCACGACCATGTGTTGGAAATAAATGGTGTGTAGGCCGTTGGCCGGGTGAACCAGATACACGCCGTGTTCCCCTAGGACACGCCGTGTAGTCTAGCCGTGTATGAGGGACATACATGGCATGTAGGCCTGTTGGATAGGTAGAACCAGGGGCATGCTGTGTTCCCTTAGGAGACACCATGTATTCTAGCTGTGTATAAGGGAAACACATGGTGTGTGGGAACGTCGGTGACGAAAGGAAGAGGAACCAAGTACATGCTGTGTACCCCTAGGTACACGCCGTGTACTCATGTCGGAAGGTTCGGAAAGTAATTTGGTGGCACCCTACCATCTTATGAACAGTTAAATGAACTATACACGGCATGTAGTCCTAAAGTACATGCCGTGTACTTTCTTTTTTTCGCTTAAAATGGGTAGTAGCCTCATTTTGAGGTTCTGGATAGAACCTCCACCCCCAAGTCGGCCGGATCTTCAATCTTCTCCCTGTTCTTCATCCGAAGTTGGATTTGATCACGGTTTAGTGAGTTGGAACCCCCTCGGTAAGGCCTCGATTCCTCTTGGGCCGTTTTGTCTGATTTTATTTCTAGAACAAGTTATAGGTGTTTGAACCGTATTGAATCTTTTGTAGATTTACCGCGTTTTATACCAAATTGGAGGCTTTTACCTAAGGAGTAGCATCGTACGAGTATCAGGTAGGTGGTGCATACTTCATTTTGTGTTTTTGAAGTTGTTTGGGTGACGCGGCCTATGGCGCATTTTTTGGTATTTTGAGCGGGACCCGTTTTATCTACTTTTTCATATTGAATTGCTTGTTGGACCTATGGGATGCCTTTGGGTAGTCCTTATTACCAGTTTGCGTGAGCGGGGTCGGGTGAGGGGTCGTTGCTCATCGAGGCATTTTGGCCGGGGAACTCCAAAATGGTTTTAATTAAAATATTAATGTGTTAAAATGTTAGTTTAATTTATTAAAGTCTGATATAAATTGCTAGAGGCATTCAAGACCTTAGTGCTGCTATGGGACAACACCTTTCATAGTGCAATTCAACTATTTAGTTTGTTTTTCCTGGTTATGTTTACTGTTTACATATGTTATATATGCAATTGCTGAATTTCATCTGCTGGACCCCTTGGGTTGTATTGGAATTGGCCCGGTTACGCTTGAGTGATGCGAATCACAGGTTGGGGCTTTTCCCGGGTTACTTTGGGTGGTTTTGACCCTGAGATTGGGCGTCATGGACGTCGGCTTGAGGTAGTACAACTGTCAGGTTGGGGCATGGACCGGGTTACTTGGATTGCGAGGCCATCAGACTTGAGTGACATGGTCGCAGCGACATGAGGTGTCAGATGTTTTGGTGGCTTAGGTACAATTTTGGTGATTATCGCTCACCTGGGTCTTTGAGTAGTGTGCACACAGAGATACTCCGTGATGAGGTGGTTTTGACCACTTGTGTGGGTAGAGGCCCCCATAGTTGCAGATAGGTTTTCTGGTTGGGGGTTCTTGCTATAGAAATCCACGTGGGAGGTGAGGAGCCTTCAGGGGATGGGCGTGCCTTCGGGATGTCGGTACTTGAGACACGAGGTGTCAGGAGGCATGTGGTGCCGGGTTACTATTTTTGGGCATGCCTTCAGGACATCGGTACTTGAGACACGAGGTGTCAGGAGGCACTTGGTGCTGGGTTACTATTTCTGGGCATACCTTCGGGACGTTGGTACTTGAGACGCGAGCTGTCAGGTGGCACATGGTGTCGGGTTACACGACAGAGATTCCGGCATTGGCTGAAACAGGTGACCTTTCATGGTGGATATTGAGCACCAATGGAGTTTGTGTTTATTTGTGCATTGTACTATTTACTGATTTCCTTGTAAATTAATAAATTCTTAAAAACATATATTTGTTATGCACCGTTGGGTGGTATCCTATTGAGATTTGTCTCACACCCTGCACGGGCCCTTCAGGACGCGTGCAGACTTTATGGATTTATGTGCAGGAAGGAGGTCAGCTTCCAGAGCAGGGCTGTGTTAGTTGTTGCATATAAATGGTATGGACCTTGAGGTCATACCTAGCTGGGGTTTACATTGTTTTGTTTACTTTTCTGTATCGGCATGCTTACTTGTTGTAGCTACTGTTGGTTATCTATTAGCGCCCTTTTTATATTCAGTTGAGTATGACCTGCTTTGGATGCATGTTTTACTGTTCAGTAGTAGTCACATGTTATCAGCATGCTAGGTTGTTTACAGTAGTTGTTGCAGTTGATTACTGGCATGTTATTCAGTTTACTTTCCGCTGTAGTTGTTTCCTATATTTCTTCCGCTATTTATTGATATTGGTTATGCTTCTGCTCTGCGGGTCTGGTTCGAGTCTGCTGAGTCATTTATTTCCGCTGCATATTTTAGTATTATACTCAGACCAGTACCCTTATTATGATCCTCCTAGAGGGTATAGCCTCCCCACTATACCTATTCAGACCCTCGCTGCTAGTCGGCAGCCTTTGGCGTTCAGGGGAGGTGCGCCTAAGGTAGTGACATCGGACCCGTTCGTTACTGTTTGGGGGGCTGTCCGGGTCCGATTCGTTACAATGTGAATGGCTTTAGATTTCTTACAGTCGACCGAGAAGTGGGTTTGAAAACACAGAATAGTGGTATATTTACATTTGCTGAAGTGGGATACTATGGAAAACTTCATGATATTATTGAATTAAACTACCACAGACATTTTTCTGTTGTTTTATTCAAATGAAAATGGGTCGATATTATCAGAGGTGTTAAAAGTGATTCCTTGCAATTTACTTCTGTGAACTTCTCTCGCTTGATGGATGTTGGTGATAATGAACTGCATGATCCATATATCTTAGAATCACAAACAGAAATGGTATATTATGTGAATGATGTTTTGGATGAAGGGTGGAGTGTAGTTTTTCACGTAATACAAAGATATTTTTATGATAGTGGTGATGAAGTGGAAGATTTGACCTCTGAAATTGAATTTCATCAACAACATGAAGTAGAATTATTTTTCCATCATGATAATGAAAATATTAGTCTAGAAAGGATGAATGAAGTGGATGAAGCAATGGAGTAGGAAACTGATATGATGGAAGGGGAAAATGATTGTATGTACAATTATTTATTCATTCAGCAACCACTTGTTTCATTTCTGCAGTCATTCATTATCACTGTTATATATATTTTATCTGTTAGTACTGGGCATATATTATCATTTTTTATTTTTTTTCTGCATAATTTTTTTGAAATATATTTTCTGAACTTAATATTATTTTATTAAATGACAGGAATGCCAAGGAGGAAGTGGTACACTATTTCATCTAGTTTTGTGACAGATGACGATCCATCTGGATCCCTCCCCACGACATCTGAGGCACTAGCTGCCTACACACCTGCACCATATCCCCCTGCACCATCTCTCACACCATCTGTGGGTATCCCATTAGAGGCTGAGTCGTCGAATCCCCCTTCAGGAGCCTCAATAGTGGGGCAGTGACACGCCCCTTCCAGTTCATCACAGACATACTAGAGTGTCACTGTCATAGGTACAAATTTTAATTAAATAAATTTATTTCATTTTGTTTATACTAATTGTTTTCTCATTGAAGATGAAAAAATGCAACCGTGGAGAAAAAAATAAAAAGTTTAGATGTTTGGAATATGAATGGTGAGAATATAGTCATGCCATTTTATTCTTATGGGGTCCCTATGGATGACGCCGTGGGGTTACTTATCCAGATTCTAGGCCAGCTGGTAGCATAGCCCATTTCCCTTCCTATTTCTTATGATGATTGGAGATATATTCCTACAAGCTAAAAAAATGAAGTTTTTATTCCCAAATAAAGTTAATTTTATTACATTATGGTTTCATTTAATTTCATGTTACTAATATTTTCAAAATGAATTTCTTTATATAGATGTTCTTACACTTTACAGTTACTGATGTGATAGCACAGAAGTGTACGTTGAAAAATATTGGTAAGAAATGGAAAGATTTCAAATGGAGATTGTGGTTTGATGTCAATGATACTTCATTGACCATGCAACAAATTTATGAGAAGCTACCCAGTGGGGTACCGAAAGAACAATGGAATGTTTTTGTTGACAGACATCGTGATGAGAAGAGGATGGTATTGAAATATATATTTTTATATTATCCTTATTTTAAATTTATACATGTATATGAAGAGGAGATTATATTGAATACATTACTGTTAAATTTCATTTTATTTATTTCAGGATCTCTCAAGATAGAATGCATCAAACCGGGCTAAGCAAGTCATCCCTCACATCGTGGGCTCAAAAAGCTTTTCTAGAAGCCAAACAACATTGGTAATCTTTAATTAGTTTAAATATTTATAAGAAAATATTATCTGTTTAATATATTGAATTTTTGATTTATATTTTCTTAATACAGTCATAGAGTTTAGGGCACGACGCATCCCGAACTGAACTATGGTTGGATGTTCACAAAAAATCAAAGTGAATGTCGATGGCGCTTCTAAAGGCAACCCTGGCCCTGCCAGTTGTGGTGGTATATTTAGAGACTCAGCTGGTCAATGTCAGGGTTGTTTCTTTGCTGGATGTGGTGACTCTTCATCTCTGGTGGCAGAAATGCTTGGCGTTATTCATGCTATTGATTTTACTCTTCAAAGAGGCTGGAGAAAGTTTTGGATTGAAAGTGATTCAACCACTATTATACATGCCATCTGGAATGGCAACATCCACCTAGCCTGGTCCCTCACAGCTCGTTGGATGAACTATCTTAATTTGCTCCTTGGGATTGATTTTATCGCTACTCATGCCTATCGTGAAGCAAATGACATTGCTGATGCCCTAGCCAACAAAGGTGTCCATCAAAGCATGACTTTGCTGGATGCTATTCCTTCCGACTTATTATATCTTTTTGATAGAGATTGTAAAAAAATCCCCTCCTTTCGCATTTTGTAATCTGTTTTTTCTTATCAATAAATTATGCTTTGGTATTTGACCAAAGCATTACCTTAAAAAAATGAGACTGCCAAAGAAGTTGGGGTATGAAGTAAATTTTTTATTATAATAACTTATTATAAATTTTTACTATGTTAATATATATTGATATTTTATTTATAGGTAAATATTAAAGAACTATGGGATGCCAATCCTGGGCAGTCCTACTTAGTCTCCCAGGATGACCCAATTGCTAAAGTCCTTGGGAAGGAGCATCCTGGTAGAGTGCGTGGGATGGGTTTCGGACCCATACCATCTGAGGTCTTTGGCATGACATCAGGGATTCCAGCTGCATCTAATGCTGGTTATAGTCAGTCCATACCCGAAGATGCTTAGAGGGAGATTTCTTCTCTACAAACCATAGTTCAAGACTAGGGGGCTCATATATCCGCTTTTCAGAAAGCGATGACTAATATACATCAGCAGATGGGCAGATATGCCCTCGGTGGTAGTGCATCGACTAGTGGTAAGCAGGTAAATCCCAAAAAATCAAAATCATTTAGTTTGTAAAATTTTATTGGTTTTAAGTGTTAATATAAATATGCAACAGTATTTACTTTTCAATATAATGTTCTTACATGTGACAACATAAAGTGGAGATGGAGGTGGAGAGGGTGATGATGCATCATCAGACCGTGAGTAGTTGTATTGTTGATGTGTTGAACAAATATGGAAACAATTGGTTTGTATATGTAACATGTGTGGCACATAGTTGCCACCAAACATTTTCATGTCCTAACATTTTCTTGATTTCTCATGTTTCCTTTTATGCATTTGATTGATTTTTGATGTTTCCTTTTATGTCTTGATTTCTCGAGTGTGGTATAAATCATTCCATTTAGGCATGTGTTTGAATTGGTAGTCTATATTTTGGATGACTAGGAGTTAAAACCATTGTTGATGTGTTGAACAAATTGGGTCATTTCATAGTGATGACGGGGATAGTGTTGTGGACACTTTGGTGAGTCAGAATGTGTAGATAGTGAATTTTCATGCGTTGTTAATGGTTATCATATTCTTTTCATGAGATAAAATGTGGTCATACCCCATATAAAACTTTGGTTCCTCTTAATGGGAGATGGTATTAAACCGTATAAAACCGAGATTCATTGTACGATGTGTATTGGATGATCTAAAATTCTTAAACTATATAAAATTTGTATTCCTCTTATGATAATTATGATATGTTCAAAAACATTACCTCATATAAAACATAGAAGCATCACATTACGTGAGATGAAAAAATAATTTTCTTCAAGACATGACATTAAACTTTATCCTTATCTCATTCCTTCTAAATGTGATGCCTCATGATAATCATTATATTCCAAAATTCCCTCTATAATAGGATTAACCCTAGTTCCAATGTTATTCTTATACTATACCATATTCTAGAACAACATGTGTCTTGATTCACACTCTCATGGGATACATAATGATGCTTATACGTCTTTTTTTTGGGTATAGATGTAAATTTATTAAGCCTTTGGCACCATTGCTCCATTTACGGTCCACAGATTATAACCTTAAATAATGTTCAGTTCATATCAAAATGTTCATGTGGTACCTGGGACTACATTAACCCCTTATACATTGGTTTTTACCCATACCATGACACATAGATACCATATAGAGAATCATCATCCTAGTCCATGAATCATGATGTTAAATTTTTCATCATGGTCTTGGTTGTATGATCTTATAGTTTGTGAAATCATATTTAGGATTTCATCATGGGTTGAAGGGCCTATTTTATCTTATAACCCCAGGTTTTATTCACCACAAAAACATTATTGATTACCCCACCTCACCAATATATACTATAATAGTTTATATCAAGAGATCCCTAGTCCAAGCATTATGATAATAAAATATGCTCATACATCCATCACATGGGTTTATTCATCCCTGGAGTTTCATCAAACATCTATTTCCACAACATTCTAGAACTATGGGTGGATTGATTCTCATTTCCATGGGATACGTATTGATGCATATATCTTCTATCATTGAGCCTAGATGATGATTCACCATATAATAATCCATTACATAAGGTGTCATTGACCCAAAACACTCACATGAGCCTCTTTTTTAGCAATAATCTCCTTTCATTTATGTTGACACATCAGGGGGCCAAGATGCTGTCATTTCTTGATATGAGGAAGTAAATAATGGGTATATAGATGAAAAAGGCCTTCTAAAATCCTAAAAAGATGAATTTAAACTATATCATTACCCCGTGTAAAATATATATACCTATTAATGATAGATAATTTAACCCCATAAAAAATCGATGTGTCTCTTAAAGAGAGATAATTTCACCTCTTATAAATTCTCAATGACTAATATTATAATATGTAATTATTATGTATCATCATCCAAGAAGGTAAACCCTTCTGGCATTGGTATCCTATGACACCGTGAATCATAAAAACATGTGGATTGATTCCAATAATCATGATATAAGTAGTTACATATAAATATTTAATCTAGGGCACAACCCTATCACCAACTCATTATAGGTTTCTCCATTTCCTATCTACTTTGGTCAAAGCTTGGAGACCTTTAACTCAAACCTATTCCTATATTTGGAGCTCTAGGAATTTAAACTAGTTGTATTCGTAGTCCATGTTGTATTATTTTAAACCTCAAAGCCCAATGTCCTTAGGAAACAATGTTAATTAACAACCATACCCTATTAAATGAAATAAGGATGCCTCATCCGATAAGTGTAGGATGATTATAAAAATAATTACCACATATAAAATTGAGATTCCTCATATGATAAGTATGAAATGAACCACACATTACCCATATACAAATTTTATTTCTCCGAATATGAGATGATATGATATCCTTGCCAGAGATGAAATCACTCCAACGACAATAGTCTCTTACCATGTCATGCATGAAAACTATGTTTGTCTTGATGCCCATTATGAGGAGACACATATTGATTCATGTATATTTCATCTCAGTTCCATCCCTACCAGTAACTCATCATGGGGATGTTTCCCTCTAGGCCAGGTTTGAATCTTGTCAACCCACATGTTTAAATAGAACATTTGAGAATATGAGGAAATATCTCTCATGGAACCTAATATTCTATATGGTACATCCCCACATACACTTGTGTGGTTCACACATTCTACTATTTGGATAATCCTCACCCTACCAATTTGAAAAGGATCTCTAATGAAATGATTCATGGACATAGTGTCTTACATACCATCTCAGGATCATTCAATGAAGTAAATTTACTGATAAAAAGTGGATCTCATGCTTTGATCTACATTAATAGTAGATCATGATATTTTTCATCCTATCCTCAACCAGCTCAGGTATCCTATGTTTCAAAAATGGTCAATAATAATTCTATTTCTGTTGATTACTCCCATTTCACTTCCCAGTTCTCAAAATTTGTAATTTTCATCATGATATTTTTCAGGTCACTTCTTCCCCCCATTGGGTTCACCCCTATAATAAATTATAACTATATAAATATCCTTGATTCTTGAACTAATCATGGATCAGTAGGGCTTAGGGGTTGGGAGGAAGTCCACCTCAGTCATGGTTGAGTTGCATGATCACCACATGGTCCTAATTATATAACCTTAAATGAGTATTCCATGTCCATGAATCACTAATATAAACTAATTTTAAATCAACCTTAGAATGTGTTGTGTGGTTTTGTAGCCATTATCTATCAATTCAGGTCACATTTTTTACTCCTCCTCACCACACATATCCATTTATGATGTTCCACTATATTTTCCAAGCATCACGACCATAATTTTTTTACTAGTTGTCTCCATTATTTTTTAAATTTTGTGTGCATTAATATGTTAGGCTATTGGAATTTTTGGTTTGATTTGTTTTTCAGGACAGTAGTGTAGTGGAAGCAGAATAGATATTTTTTATTCTGCTCAGATTTTTGCAGTGGTTTTAACCGCTGCTAAAGTATACTGGTAAGACATTAGCGGCGGTTAAAACCACCAAAAAACATAAGTATTTTTTACTTAACGGCGGTTATAACCGCCGCTATTGGCTTACATTTAGTGGCGGTTTTACCTGCCACTACAGAGTCGCATCACCCACATGCATTTGGTGGTGGTTTTACTGATTTTAGCAACCTTTTTTTACGAGCCCTTGATTTTATTTTATTCACGGTGGTTATAACCACCGTCAATAAAATAAAATACAGGGCTCGTAAAAACCGCCGCTAAAATCAGTAAAACTACCGCGAAATGAGGCAGCCACAATGCTTCCCTTAAACCTCCAATAAATGGAAATAACCTCTGCTAATAGATTGCTGACACCCAATTTAGCTGCGGTTTCTGTAAATCACTGCCAAATCATATAGCGGCAGTTTAAACTGCCGCTATATGAAAAAATAACCACCGCTAATAGGCGGTTTTCTTGTAGTGGTAATCCGTCTAGAATATTTTTAGTATCACATATGGATAGATCAACTACCTGATGGGACACCATATTTCATCTTCTTTTTATCACCAATGGATAGATTTACAGTAAGTCTGGGACACCATTTGGAATTTCTTATTTATCATCAATGGATATACTGATGTTGATTCCAATAAGAAATATATAATATACTCATTTGAGGATAAATTATATCCAAAATTATCAATACTAGATGAATTTGGTGGGGTTGGGTATTGTGGTGTAAGGACCCATGTTTTTTCAGACTGTGAAATTGAGCAGAAATTTGATTTTTTGCCTTTGGATGCTCATGAAGGGTAAAATGATCATTTTACCTAGAATATAATATTTAATTATTTTTATAACCACTTATTTGGTATCTAAATAGGGTATTTAACCTAGGATATGAGTTTGGTGGAAATATGAACTGTTCGAATTTTCATGAAATAATTAATAATTAATAATTAATTAATTAAATATTAATTCATTTACATATGCACGTTCAATTATATATTTTTAACAAAGTTTCATATTTATATTTCATATTTTTTGTTGATTATGTAACATGGGGTTTTTTCTAGTCGAGGTATAAACTCATGTTGGGTGCTGGGCTCGGGCCCCCTTTTCCTTTTCTTTTTGTTTTATTCCTTTTCTTTTCCTATCTTCTTTCTTATCGTTTACCTAGATTCTTCCATACACCACCAATGGGATATTTATAACCAAAAACTATAAAGTAAAGGGAGGTAGGGATATAAAGAGAGATATAGAGAGTGATAGGGTGAGAGGTGATGCTGTGGAGCATGTGATAAACCGCATCGTTGTGCGGTAGTTGTGGATTGCGGAAACGGGTGAAGATTGATCGGATCCCACCCAAAGGTAATTAATTTTTAATTTTTTTAAATAATCATTATATATTTACCTCTTTCAAATTTTATTTATATATTATGACTTCTAATGAACACTAGTGGGTCGATCTATGCTTAATTGGGAGAAAAATGAGGCTTTAGGCCGATTGTAGGGGTTCCCATTCAGGAAATCATAATCACATGACATGTGGTTCTATGAAAACATGCTATGAATTATTAATATTCAAGGAAGATGAATTTTTTTAAAGTACATTCCATGTACTTTGAGTACACACTATGTGTTAGTTCTTGGACATGTATCCAAGTACACGACGGATAAAATTTTCAGAACTACACCCCGTGTACCAGGGGTACACGTTGTGTATATGTACTTGACAATGTAGCTGAGTACATTTCCAGACAACCTATGTAGTATAAATTTTCTATGTAGAGTACCTGAAAATACCCTATGTGGGTTACACACATGTATAAGTACACAACCAGATAGAGAAACTTGGCCAACCCATGTGAGGCACATGGGAAGGTACCCCATGTAGGGTACACACTGTGTACATGTTTTACATGTAGTGTACTTGGGTTTTAAATTAAAATTCATAATGGAGTACATTATTAGCTTGGGATTTAGAGTAAACGCTATTTACATGGGTATACACACCATGTACTTCTCCCTTGTTACACTTTTGAGGGTTTTTTGTGTTTTGACACCCCAAAGTCATAATTGGACACATGAATAGTCCATTTGAGCATTTTAAAATATATTTTGATAGTATAACCCTTTTGGTAATTTTAGGACTCCTTAAATGTGTTTTTTAATGATATATAATAGGTTCTTCCTCTAGTGGATGAATTCAGCAGTCTCTTGTGAGAGAGACTTGGAATGAGACCCAATTGAAAGTCGTTCTAAATAGTTAGGGAACTTTGCATTGGTTTTCCAAGGTCCTTATTTGATTTATCTTAAAAATTACTTGGTTATAAAGGTTAATTCATGACTTACTAAGATAATTTTTTTGGGTGGTCGAACCAAACTAGAGTGAGACCTTGATCTGAGATGGGATAGCCATCTCCCTGGACTGATGTTTTAGTATAATTTCCCTCATGGATATATCCCTTAAGGGGTGTGCCTTTTTAGGACTATGAGGTAATAGGATGTTAGATACCAGTGTGTAACCAAGTACCCCCTTTAGTATGCCTTTGTTTATGTTTTGACCTAAATGATTCCATGCAGGATTCTTCCATTTGCTTACTCTCCAAGGATATCAAGAGGGATGCCTTCACTTATAGGTGGACCTTGGGGATCCCGAGTAGGATACATCTCCTATGTTTGATTTTAGGGGTCCTAGTGGGTTCCCTAGTGTTAAAATATACTAAGCTAGTGTGTTATGGGTTTGGGTAGAGATAGTCGCATATGTCACCTTAGAACCCATACCAAACATGTAAGCCATGAGTCTATGGAAGTTGTAGAGGGTTTAGGCATTTGACCACCCTCAATCTTTTATTTTTTCATTCACATGGTTACTATTGATAAAATTTTGATTTCCTAATGTACATATTGGAACCCGACACATGTGGCCTCATGTGATATGATAATATGGTCTTGATTACCAGACATACTTCTTGGGATCTAACTTCTGAGCCTTCTTATTGACTATTACTTTATTGAGGATTCCCAGACATACTTCCTAGGATATGGATTATTATCCTTCTTATTGATTGTTATATTATTGGGATTCCTATATGTACTTCTTGGGATCTATATTATGAGCCTACTTATTTGACTGACACATTATTGGGATGCCTATAAGCACTTACTAAGATCCAACTTCTTATGACTTGGGAGATAATTGGATTTATTATATGTAATTCTATAGATAAACTCACAACTTGGATGATAATGCTACATAAGTTCCCATTTTTCACTGGGATTCCTCCCCACTGAGGGATTATAGATGAGGTTTATGAGGATCTTTTTAACCAATATTTGAGACAGTCTCATGGATTGGCGATGATCTCCCTGAGTGATGCATGAGATGCTCCTTAGGGTTAGGGTGGATTCACCATTACTACATTTCCCAAAAATACCTTGGGATGGGACTATTATGAAATTTATTAAATTGTTTTCACAATATAATCTCAGTTTAGTGGATAAATCCTTATAGATTTTCCCTAAGGGTCATCCCCTTAGGAATTATCTGAGTTGTGATTGCCTAAGGACTGGGACCCAGGAATCATAAATCAAACTAGATTTATATGGCATGAGTGGTATGACATCCATATCAATTCCATATTTATAGGATGACTAGATACTACTTTGAATCAATCATTATAGTGATTGGAGGTGAGTACAAATGAACATAGTTTTATGACATGTATCCACCTATGGTGATATATCTTACTCAGATACATTTTCGACATAGGCCGAAGCTGGTATTATTGATCAGGATTACGGAACCAAGGATCAAATTGATTATACATGGACTTAGACTTAGTGGTACAACATCCAGTTAAATGCCTTATTCATAGGATTCCCTATAAATTAGGAAAAAAAACCCAAGGATCAACTATGGATTTATTTTATTCATGTTATTCTATTTTTTTCTCAGTTAGGCTGAGCATATTGCATGAGCACACACTTTTGAAAATAGATTATAGTTTCACCATTGGGGGTGGTCTACTAAGATTTATTTCTCATCCCTATACATGAACCTCAGTGTGTGTATAGATCTTATGTCTTTATTTAGGTTAAACATATATGTATGATGGATAGGGATGATGCCCAGGTTTTCATGATCAATTAGATCCACTCGTGTAGATTCTTTTATTTATTTATATATATGATATTGTCCTAGTAGAAAATCAGTGTTGTATGTATGACATGGATATTCTAGTATTTGTTGTATTCTATTTTATTATATCATGATTTACATTTATTTTTTTCAAACTCTAATTATTTACAATTATGGATTATATTTAGTTATTTCTGATGTTGTTTACTCTAATATGAGAGAATAATATCCCCACTAACACACCCTAGGCCCCCACTACTTGTCAGCAACCTCTGTCATATATGGAGGCACACTTGAGGCCTTTTTACAGCTAGTTCAGCTACTATTCATAGATTGATCTAGGATAGGATGTGACATGTGGTGTTTTGGTTAGAATATAATAAATCGATATGATTTATTTTGTGTTGTATATCACTAATTTGGTATTTTATTATAAATATATACATTGTATATTATAGCATATATAATTAACCCCATTTGTGGTAGTTATTGATTTTTATGCTCACACTTTTCATGTACACATCAGAGGATGTGAAGATCTCTATTCCTAGGTTTTAGGAAGTAGGTTTTATAAGAGATCGGGATAGAATAAGTTAATAGATTTTGAGATGATACTAAGGGGAGATTGAAGTTTTTGTGCTTATGTACCTACCTGTCTTTTTTTTCTTTTGTTTACTTATACTCAATTAGCACAATGGAATATCCTTCTATATATTTTTACATGTGATAAACATGGATTACTTTTGTTATAACATGTTTATATTTGTATATTATTAATGATTATATCTTATCTATAATTAATTATGTTTACTCTAATGTTATACGGTGATTCCATTATTTAACTAATATTTCATGCTGTGATATGGAGAGTATAGTCTACCAATATTATCATTGGACTCTCATAACTAGTTGTACACCTCTGTGTATGGGGATACATACCTGAGTATGTGTGGTTCTTGTCTTAGTACTTGTTTAGGAATACCTAGAACATGGCATTACTAATTGAAATTAGAGCACAAATTTGTTTATATTACTATTTTTGATATGGAATATAGAGATATGATTGGTTGGAACATAGGATGCACACTAACCTTGCCTGTCATGAACACTTATACAGTGGAATCCCAAGTTACCAGAGGTATGGGATTATTGTTATTGATTTTCACTATTATGATTGATATTTTTATTCAGGTATAATGCTTTGTGTTGTTATTGTTATTTATTTTTTTACTCTTGACCTAGGGTGCTAAGAGAGTGAATGTTCATGAACCATACTATGAACATAGGTATACATGACATGTGCATGAATAATTGTGAGTGCAAAATAGTGTTTGAAAAAGGAAATGGTTTTTAGGATATTTTTTTTAGAAATAATTTTGGAAAGGCAGTTTCATTTAATCGAAACCACCGACAATAAGTTATTTGGTGTTTTCCAAAAAACCTATTGATGGAGAATTAATTAATTAATTTTTTTTGTGTGGGTTTTATATGTTCTTGTTTTGATACAATGATTATAGTCATTATCATAGTAGATGATAGACCTATAGTCAGTATATATTGAAATTTGATTCCTTGGGTATGCTTTGGTATAACACTACTGAAAAGATGGGCTAACCCCACAGAGCTATACCCATGGTTTTGTAAACCGTGGGTATAGCCTGAATAAAGTTAGTCTATGGCCATAGTTTTAAATAAACCATGGGTATATAATCTCTATACCAATAGTTTTTATTAAAATTTTGGTACAAAGGGGTTAATATTTTCACCCATCCCTTTACCTCCCCCCGCATTTCCCTCACCTGAAGCCGCTTCTCCTCCTCTAGTTGATGCACATTCACACTCCTCCTCCTCCTTCTCTGGACGACATGCATCCCCCATTCTCCTTTAGATGACACACATCCCCCCTCCTCCTCCTCTGGTCGAGCATCCCCTCTTAGGTCATGCATCCCCCTAGTTTGAGCGGCGTTTCCCTCACCTGATGATCAATGCTTCTACTATTGGGTGTTCTTTTGATTCAGGTCTTCTTTGACAGTGAGTCCCTAACCCTTCTTATAGTATGGTTAATTTATTCTAGTTTAGTATGGGTTTTTTTATTCGATTTGTATCATTTCATATTGTTTCATTTATCATTGATATTTAATTGATTTTGGTTTTGTTTATATTGGTTATATTTAACACAGTTTGACTTAGCATACATGATTTGGTTATATTCAACATAGTTTGGTTTAATATACCTGATTTTAGGTTGATTTATATTATAAATTTAGAGGATATATTTATTATTTTTTGAAGCACACATTCTATTTTAAATTTATATTTATTTAGAACATGATATGTTATGCTTTATCTCTTTGATCAATTAAAAAAAGAGAGAGAGTATTGTGGATTTATTTCAGTTTTGTAATTATAAAAATGGGTGATTTTATGGGAGTGTGTCCTCAATTTTTTTTGATTATTTTTGGATAATTATATATTCCTCAATCTATTATTGAGTTATTTATTCATTATTAATATTATTATTATTATGTTGTTCATTATATTTTGATGATTTTTTTCTAAGTATAGTGTATTAAATAGGATTCCCCTTATGTATTTAAAATACTATATATCTAAAAAAATTATGTATTAGATTTTATATAGTTATAAATATCTTATTTATGATAAATCTATAACATATTAATGCTTTTATATTTCTTTACACGGAAAAAAACTTATGCATATTTTTAATTTCTTACTCATCAAATATATTTCTTATATATTTATTTTTAGAAAAGGAGAATATATTATGCATTACCTAAAAATTTTACAGTTGTTGTAGAATGTTTACATTACATTATCAATATATCAAAAAAAAATTTATATACTCACTAGATGCTAGAATTTAGAAAATTCAGAATATTATGAATTTCAGTTTAGAGAAAAGTATATTACATATCCTCTTGGATTAAAGTCTCATGATGTGAACCTTCACTTGTACAATTAATTAATTGGAAGTTAGTTTATCTGAAAATGTGATATATAGAGTATTATAAATTATAATTATTATATTATCAAAAATTATAATTTTTTGAGATCTAAAGTTACACTTACTATATATTTAGGAAGCCTGGTTATGAAATATGCTAGATTCTTAGATGCTGCTATAGAATTCATTATCAGAAGATCACATGAAGAATAATATATAAAGAATTATTATAATGATACTATAAGGAGAACAAAATATAAATTTATTACTGAGATTACATTAAATGTGAGAATACTATATGGAAAAGATTCATGGGTTTGTGATAATAATAATACATGTCATATTTCAATATACAAGTAATAATCATATTTTATTATTTATACCTAAAAATTGTGCATAACAGTTGTAAAGTGTATTTAGGAAACACCCATAAGAAGAATATTATAGAGATTGTGTTAAAGTAATTAAGCATTACATTTTTTCTATAAATATGGACATAAGTAATCATACCATGAGAGACAAGTCATTTATATTCTGGATATAGAAGTGTTGTTATATAGAAACCTGAATTATTTTATCAACTACTTATATGGATTTATAAGAAATTTAATGATAGTCTGTATCTAATTTTTTTACACCGATACTCAAGGTTTGAAGTTTCTTATCTATACACCAACAAACCATATCCATATTTCTCTAGTTTATATTTTCGTTGTGTTTTTATTGTCTATGTTGTATAGTTAGTATCAAGTTATACTCATATCTCACACATGATTGTTCCTCCACTAAATGGATGTGACTCGATGATTCTAACCTAATCAAAAATAATTTTTTTCATAGGTTGTGTATTGTCCTCAAAAAATGGTATTGGACAGGCTATGCATCCAGGTTTAAAAGCAACAATAGGTTTGGTTTTTCCTTAGAGAAAGATCAATGATGTGTGTAGTTGGTACTTGGATGCATTGATCTTGGTTATGAAATCACTTATTGCTTTAGAGTGAAACTGATTTCATCCATGATTAGTTGTGTTTGGTAAAAAACATACTTTATATAATATTTTTATTAATATACAAAACTTCATGCATTTGATTTTACTTTTTATGTTAATTTAATATATTACATTTAACTATTCAGTTTTTATGTTCTAATAGTTTTATTTTTTATAATACATATCCCTTTTTAAATTCTTTAATGCTATGATATATTATATTTGATTAGAAATTATTTTCTATATTAAACTTTTATTATCGAGTGGGATAAAAATTGAGTTTTATTTTATCTTCAATTATAACATCCTGAGCCCGAGATACTAGACTCAACCCTTATAAATGTTGTGTATATTTTTTTTATAAAACTAAACTGAAAAAATAAACAACATTTAATTACATACCAGGAACTTTTACCAGTCTAGATTTTAGAGTATTAGAGAAACCTTACAACTTAAAAAACTATATAGAACAAGATAAAAGAAAAGAAAAATGATTCACATGTGCTAACTCCATAATCAAAGAGGATGCCACCAGAAACTATACTAAACTTGTAGAAAAATATTTTACAAACTTGGGGTGAGTGACAAAAGCTCAATAAGGGGTTTTTTTAAAAACTTCGATAAAAAATTTTAAATTATTAATTTGAAAATAATTTCTAAAAAAATAAAACTAGACATATGCTTTTGAAGACATTATTTTAAATTACTTATGGCTTAATAAATACTACATCACTTTAGAAAATACTTACATTCAAAAATTATTTTAAACATATTCCCATGTTTTTCGGAAAACATTACGCAAGATTCTGAAAACAAAACACTATTTTGAGGCCACTTGAAACATTAAAGGCTGTCTTGGGCCTACCCAGTTAGAAAAGGATGAGTTCACTCTCAAATATCCCTCCATATTTACAACGTTCAAATTCCAGATTTTCTAAGAAAAATTTAAGCTTTCATTACTTATATATACGTTTTCTACTAATGTTTTTATTTTAAAACATGATCAAACCTTAAAACACATACACTTGTATTTATTTCTAAATGTATAAATGAAAACGTTCCTAAAAATTCACTTGATAGACTTGGAATAACCAAATATCTTATACTTGAATTTTCATATTCATATGAAATGTTTATTAGCATTCATACACTTATATATTTCATTCATAACTTTATAAGAATCCATTTATGAAGGTAGTTCTGATAAATGAAAATTTTATCCAATGCTTATGAATATATGCATATTCATATATATACATATACATATTTTAATATAAGAAGTTTCATGAAAAAATCATCGATATATTTCCATGTATGACATGATAAAATTTTGATATTCTTAATATCTATTTCATATATAGAATAATACTTTGATAGTCATAAATAATTTATTTAAGAATAGAAAATAATTCTTATATACATATGCTTGAAATAATTTGAAACTTTGAAATACATATAATCTCAACATTTAATAAATAGTGTACAAATATATATATATATATATATATATATATATGTATATATATAAAATTATATATATATATATAACCAAATACAATTAATCATAAACTTAGAATTAGGTGTCAAGTTATCTTGACCATTCAATAATTCACACACACACACACACACACATTCATGCAATACTTGTACATATGTATATTGGTACAATAAATATATTATACCCATAAAAATAATTCTTACACGAATTTGAAATAAAAGAATATTGGGCATGAATAATACATAAATTTATGTTGAGAATAAACTTAAGAATTACATATATACATAAATTATAAACATAAATTATGACTTGGAGGTGGGATTTGAAAATATTTTTATAAAATAGCTTCATAAATAAATTCTTCCTCCGAGTACAGCTTTAACATTACACCATAAAATAAAATTATTTACCTTAATAAAAATAAATAATTAGATTGAATCATCCCTTACAGAATTTAGTAAAATTATCAAAAACCAAAATCTGAAACTCAAATTAATTCCACCCTTAAAAAATAGGTTTGAACATAAAAATAAAAATCAAGATTTTAAAAGGTTTTAATAAATAAAACCCTTAAAAAAAGGTTCACAAAATAAAAACTTATTATTATAATTTTCCAAAATAATAATTCTGCTTCATATTAGTGATCTACCATACTTGAATTGTAGTGGAAAAAAGGGGAGCATAATTTGATCTTAAGTATTGAAATATATATAAAATATGTTATTAAAAGAAATTAATATAAAAAAGTAAATGTTTCCAAAATATATATGAAAATACTAAATCCCTTACTTGATTATTCTAGAAAAAACAGAAGGAATTTTGTTACTGAAAAATACCCTTCCAAACTCAAAATTGATTTCCACAAAATTCAATTTACACACTTGTTCAAATGGATTTTATAAAAATAGTCTCCAAAGAGGTAATATTGCAATTCAAGATGGTATACAGTCTCAAGTGGCAATTTGGAAAAAATATAACAATGCATATGCAAACTTTCACTGCAATTTATTAATCTGAATGAAGAAACCATCATTTAAAATTGATAGAGCAGATTAAAATAACTATAACACGAAAAAATAGAAAATACATTTGCAGACCACATACTCTCAATAAACAAAGATAATATAGATAAACCACAAATTAAAATACTTTAACATAGATGTCTGAAATAGTCCAGATCTAGAAAAAAATAAAAACCCTACCTATTTAAGTTGAAGAAGATTAGGAATCAAGAACCTATTAACAATTGGAAAAATGCGAACCAGTAGACATTGATGAAGAACAACGTGACCTAGATACAATTTGATTTTCCCCCTTCCCAGCTGAACTCTAGATTGCGGTCGAGACCCAATGATGTCGCGGCTTATAGAAGCCATCACCAGCGCTCCTCCTTCCTCGCTGAAAGCCTTCTCCATGACTCATGTCCCCCAAAGAGATCCACTCAGCACAATTTCCTCTCCACAGATAAACCCCTGGATTGACACCTCCTCAAAACCTAATCCTGATTTCTCAGGCGTGACACCCCCCATTACGGGCGACTACTCCCCTAAATCCTATTTCCCTTTTTTTTATTTTCATTTTTAATCAAATATTATTATTACTCTTTATTATAGATATAAATGAAATATATTTTTAATTATAAAACAAAACTTTTAAAAAGTAATAATTTTATAAAAATAATATAATCACTCTCTATAATTCAAAACTAATATATATATATATATATATCATATCTTTTAAAAATTAAATTTTATAAAACCAACCTAATTATATTTATTTAATGTCTTCTTAAAAAAATTAAAATTATCATAATTTATAAATCATTAAAGTTTTATAAAACAAATTATAATTCAATTTTATATAAAAATAAAATTCATATAATAATATACGAATAATTTTAACATTATATTAAAATAATTATATTGTATAATAATATAATTATATTCATTTATAATTTCGAAATAAAAATCATGAAAATAATAATTTTCTAAAAATATTTTCTAATTAAATTAAATTAATTTATTTAGTAAAAAAAGGTATTTATATATTTACACTTTTATTACAATCTTATTAATACATTCAAAATTATGATTTTGTTTCATACATTATATTGTGAACATTTTATAAAAAAAATCATAATTTAAAATATTTTATTGATTTAAAACTAATGATAATATTTATATAAAATTATGAAATAATAATAGGGTTATCATAATTTATTTATATTTTCATTTATTAATCAAAATAATTATTTTATTGAAACTCAGGGTGTTACATTCCCCCCTTAAAAAGAATTGTACCCTCACAATTCATTCGTCAGAATCTAGAAAATTCTGAATTTTTGTCTTTGGAATCATGAAACACTAGGATCGTTAAACTTCTAGACTCAAAAACATCTAATCTTCAAAGTTTTTTAGACTTTTTCTCTGATAGTAACTATAATGCCCCAAGCCCGAGATGCTGGACTCAACCCTTATAAATGTTGTGTATATTTTTTTTATAAAAATAAATTGAAACAATACACAACATTTAATTACATACCAGAAACTTTTACTGGTCTATATTTTAGAGGATTAGACAAACCTTACAACTTAAACAAGCTGTATAGAACAAGATAAAATAAAAGAAAAATGCATTACATGTGCTAACTCCCTAATCAAAGCGGACACCACCAGAAACTCTAGTAAACCTATAAAAAACATTTTAAGGGTTGATTGACAAAAGCTCAGTAAGGTGTTTTTAAAAAACTTTGATAAATACTTTTAAAATATTCTTTTGAAAATAGTTTCTAAAAAAATACAACTAGAAATATCCTTTTGAATTGATTATTTGAAATTACTTACAGCTTACAAAATACTATATCCTTTAGAAAATACTTACGTTCGAAAATTGTTATAAACATATTCCAATGTTTTTTTGAAAACATTACGCAAGCTTATGAAAACAAAACACTATTATGAGGACACTCAAAACATTGAAATTTTCCTTGGGCCTACCCACTTAGAGAAGGATGGGTTCAATCCCCAATATACCTCCATATTTATAATATTCAAGTTCCTGATTTTCTGAAAACATTCTAATCTTGATTTTCTTATATATACGTTTTCCACTGGAGTTTCTATTTTAAAACATGAATAAACATTAAAACACATACACTTGTATTTATTTTTAAATGTATAAATACAAACCTTCATAAAAATTCACTGATAGACTTGGAATAACCAAATATATTATACTTTACTTTTCATATTCATTTGGAAGGTTTATTAGCATTTGCACACTTATAAATTTCTTTCATAACTTCATAAGAATCCATTTTCTAAGGTGTTTTTTATAAATGAAAATTGTATCCAATGCTTATGCATATATGCATATTCACACACACATATATATGTATACATATTTTAATGTAAGAAGTTTCATGAAAAAACAATCGATATATGGCCATGTATGACATGTATATGACATGATGAAATTTTGATATTCTTAACTTCTATTTCATACATAGAATAATTATTGGATAGTAATAAAAAATTTATTTAAGAATAGAAAATAATTCTTATATACATATTATGGAAATAATTTGAAACTTTGAAATACATATAATCTCAACATTTATTAAATAATGTACATATATATATGTACATATATATATAAGTATATATATATATAAGTATATATATATATAAGTATATATATATATATAAGTATATATATAAGTATATATATATATAACCAAATATACTTAATCATAAACTTAAAATTAGGTGTTAAGTGATCAACTATTAAATAATTCACACACACACACACACATATATTCATGCAATACATGTACATATGCATATTGGTATAATAGATATATTATACCCATAAAAATAATTCTTACAAAACTATGAAATAAAAGAATATGGGGTATTAATAGTACATATATTTATATTGAGAATAAACTTAAGAATTGTATATATACATAAATCATAAACATAAATTAAGACATGAAGGTGGGATTTGAAAATAATTTTATAGAATAGTTTCATAAATAATTCCATCCTGCGAGTATAAATTTAACATTGCAGCCTAAAATAAAATTATTTACCTTAATAAAAATAAATAATTAGACAAACTCATCCCTTGCAGAATTCAGTAAAAGTGTCAAGAACCAAAATATGAAACTCAAATTAATTTCACCCTTACAAAATAGGTTTGATTATAAAAATAAAATCATAATTTTGAAAGGTTTTAAATAAAGAAAACCATAAAAAAAACAAGGTTTAAAAAATAAAACCATATTGTTATAATTTTCCAAAATAATCATTCTACTTTATATTAGTGATCTAACATACTTGAACTGTAGTGGAAAAAATGGGAGAACAATTTGATCATAAGTATTTAAATATATATATATATATATAATATGTTATTAAAAGAAATTAATATAACAAAGTAAATGTTTGAAAAATATCTATGAAAATACTAAATCTCTTACTTGATATTGCTGGAATAAACAGATGGAATTCTATTACTGTAGACTCCCCTTTCTAGACTCAAAAATTGATTTTCCCAAAATTCAATTTACACACTGGTTTAAATGGATTTTATAGTGATAGTATCCACATCGGTATGCTTGAAATTCAAGCTGGTATATAGTATCAAGAAGCAATTTAACAATAATATAACATTTCATATGCAAACTCTTACTAAAATATATTCATATGAATAAAGAAACTAGCATATAAAATTGATATAGAAGATTAAAATAACTACCACATCGAAAAAATGAAAGAGACATCTGCGGACCACATACTCTCAATCAACGAAGAAAATATAGATAAATCGAAAATTAAAATGCTTCAACAGAGACTTCCAAAATAGTTCAGATCTAGAAATAAATAAAAACCCTACATATTTGGGTTGGAGAAGATTTGGAATCAAGAACCTATCTACAATTGGACAAACGCAAACTAGTAGACGTTGAAGAAGAATAGAGTGACCCAGATCTGGTTCGATTTTTCCCCTTCATGGCTGAACTCTAGACTGCGGTCGAGACCCGACAATGTCGTATCTTATGGAAGGACTCACCAGCGGTCCTTCTTCCTCACCACAAGTCTTCATTGCAACTCATATCCCTTGAAGAGCTCTACTCAGCATGACTTCCTCTCCCGGGAAGAACCCTTGGCTTGACTCCTCCTCAAACCCTAAGACTGATTTCTCAGGTGTGACACCCCCATCATTGACCACTAACCCCTAAACCCTATTTACCCTTTTTTATTTTCTTTTTTAATAAAATATTATTATTACTTTTTTTCACAACCTGTCCCTCGGGGCCCGTGTCGTGACTTCCCAAAGCCCACCTTCTATAGGATAGGGGATGGAGACTAGCACTGAAGAAGTATTCCCTAAAACTAGGAAGGAATTTCCTTTATAACCTGTAAACACACACAACCAAGCACACAACAATATGAAAACTCAAGTAAACTGAATAGTAAATAGAGTGAGTATAGAAAGCAAAAGGGGCCATAATACAAGCCCAACTAGAAAGTACAAGAAACTGAATGTAAAAATAAACTGTAACAACTCCTGTGATCACCCACCAAGAATCCTACCTCAAGGGTAGATACAGATCTTGAATGGTCGACTCTGTGGTACACCTCGTCTAAGGTCCACCTCTGAGCTACCTCCAGTCTTGGTACTCTCATCCTCAGTCAGCGTTTTCCGTCGTTTGAACTAAACACAATGAGGTACGGGCATAGCCCATGCAGGGGTGAGTATAACGATACTCAGTAGGGACCCTAAGACCCTCAAGGTCTTGCAAAATCCACCAAGGATAAACCACAAAGCATGTAAACTAGTGACAACCCTACTTAGGTATATGGCCATACATATACCTAAGTTACCAAGTATACCCATCTCAATCATGAGGAAACATAGAGTCTTACTCAAAAGAACAAAGAAAAAATGTTCCACAAAGGAAGGAACACCATGAAGGTAAGTACCACACAAGTACGCCACACAAAAGAATACCACAAAGGTACTGACTCAGCTCACACCGGGTATAACTTAGGTACAGAAGTACAAATGATTATATGTAGCTACTGAATCATCTAACTCTGTTAAGAGGCTCTACTACTGACCCACACAGGATCGCTCAGTTCTGACCCACAGAGGCTCTCTAGATGCTGACCCACATAGGATTTCTAGGTGCTGACCCACACAAGATCGCTCGGTGCTGACCCACATAGGATCGCTCAGTGCTGACCCACACAGGATAGCTCGGTGCTGACCCACATAGGATTGCTCGGTGCTGACCCACACAGGATCACTCGGTGCTGACCCAAACATGATCCCTTAGTGCTTACCCACACAAGATCACTCGGTGCTGACCCACATAGGATCTATATTCATTCTTCACGTCACAGCTAGCTACTGGGTTCCCACACTAAGTTTGATTGTCTCCGGGAGGGTCTGATCCTCAAGACACTAGTCTATACTCCAACTACCATTAAGTCCCATGATAAAGTATCCCAAAGGACCTCCACAACATAGGGGTCTCAACTCAACAGACAGTGCATCAATCGGACGCCCGGTCTGTAAGTTATTAGCCTTTTAGTCCTGAGGGCCCGGTTGGATTCATGCTCGATCCAACCCGACTGTATCCTAACTTTATCCAAATATCAAATGGGGTATACTAAAGGGACCGTCTCGCTCCATGGTTTACATCTCCATTGAAAGTTTTTCAAAAAGACACCTGGTGCCAAAGTTATGGCTGATAGTGCGAAAAGATCGTAGCTAGTCTAGGTCTGGTCCAACCCAGTCGGGCCGACCCAGCCTGACCCAACCCGGTTTGGGTTGATCCAGCCCGGCCCGCATTGGGTGGTGCGGGGGCCGCTGACCAGTACGAGGCCGTGAGGGCGGTGGAGAGGCCATGCGGGTGGTGAGGCCGTGGGGAACTCGAAGGGCCGCGGGGCAGTGAGGCCGCAGAGGCCGCGGGATGATGAGGCTGTGTAGGACAAGGAGGGCCGCGAAGTGGTGAGGCCGCGGGGGGTCTGCGAGGGCCATAGGGCGGCGTAGAGGGCCGCGCGGCGACGAGGCCACAGGGAAGTGTGGAGGGTCATGGGGCGACATGGAGGGCCTTGGGGCGGCGAGTCCGCGGGGCACCATGGAGGCCACAGGGCGATGAGGAGCCACGAGGTTGTCGCCTTTGTCGCGGCCGGCGGTGTGCCGGCCGCCGCATCCATTCGTCGCCATGGCACAAAGCTACCTTCTTCCATCACGAAGAACACACAATATAAGAAGAACGACAGAGGGGTCGGGCCATGTTTTTTTGGCCCGCACCCTTCACGTTAGAGCGGTAGCAAGCAACTCAACAAAAATCTTTAATGAAGAACGTCAAACCCTACAACCTCCCACAATGATTATTCCCAAACCCGAAAAAGAAATCATCCACAAATAAACTAATTAGAGAGTTAAGCCATGTTATTTGTTTTATAAGGGAAGAACATGGGAATATATAATCATAAACAACTAAACCCCTACCTCGTTCGTTTTTTTCCTTCGATGAGGAGGGAAGGACGGTCGTCGATTAAAGATGTCCCACGTTGGAGGATTCCCTAAGGAATAAGTCGAAGTAGTGCGTAGGCATTCTTCATTGGAGGAGCATTCTTCATTGGAGAAGAATAATTCCTCCAAGGTTCTCTCACAATTCCCATTTTCCAACACTTCCCCCCAATTCAACCAAAAATAAAAGGTAGCCAATATTATATGTTTCCCCAATTTTATTGTTGGAAAAAATTAAATTGGCATATTAATTACATTGAGGTTGGCATAATAAATTTTGGGGAAACCTAAAGTTAACCTCCCTCATTAAATAGGGAGTTCAAGAGGTTTCTCATATTAGGAGGGTTCGGGTGGTTCCCACCCTTAAATTAAAATTGGGGGTTTTAGGTTCGGTGGTCCCCACCACCATAACCTCACTTGGTAGTTTCAAATGAAAATAAAATGTTACACGATTTTATTTTATTTTATTCTTTAACGAATAAGTGAAAAACTAACTTCCATCCTCGACCTACTGCGGTC
The DNA here is from genome assembly GCA_963277665.1 of Viscum album. Classification (NCBI taxonomy): domain Eukaryota; kingdom Viridiplantae; phylum Streptophyta; class Magnoliopsida; order Santalales; family Viscaceae; genus Viscum; species Viscum album. The sequence continues at coordinate 889,424,443 of OY728148.1, read as the reverse complement.
AAGGTAAAGGTCTCCTTAAGAGACTAACGACGCTGTGAGTTCAACAGTGTCCTCAGAATCACACGCCGTCAATTTTCACAGACTCATAAAATTCCCATATATTTAAAAAAAATTACATGGAAATTCTGGGTCTTTATATTCTCCCCAAATCAAGGCTTTGAATCCCCAAAAGACACATCACAAAACTAGGAAAAATAGTGGGGGAATTAAGCACGAATCTGAGCCTCTCGCTCCCATGTGCTCTCCTGGACGTTCACGTGCTGCCAATGAACGTGCACTAGAGTTATCAACAACCCACAAAGGACCTGCTCCTGTCGATCCTCAATCTCGACTGGAACCTCCGTAAAAGTCACCCCATCATTGACGTCCATCTCTCTGTGCTCGATGATGTTGGAAAGATCATGCACGCATCTCCTCAGCTGGGATATGTGGAAGACGTCGTGAACCCAATGCAACTGAGGTGAAATAGCTAAGCGGTAATCCACCTTTCCAACTCTACTCAGGACCTAAAAGGGTCTGATGAACCTTGGAGATAACTTGCCTCCTTGGCCAAATCTCTGTAAACTCTTCGGGGTGAGACCTGTAGAAATATGTGGTCTCCATCCTAGAACTCCAGAGGTCCCCTTCTCCTATCAGCATAAGACTTCTGCCTACTCTGTGCATTCTTCATCCTCTCCTGGATGATCTGCACTTTCTCTGTGGTAGTCTGAACCATCTCTGGTCCCATGAGTGCTGACTCCCCTGGGTCAGTCCAACACAAAGGTGATTTGCAAGGTCGCCCATACAACACCTCAAAAGGTGCCATCCCAATGGTGGAGTGATAGCTGTTGTTGTATGAAAACTCCACCAAAATCAAGTGATACTCCCAGATGTGACCGAAGTCGAGGATGCAAGCATGCAGTATATCCTCGAGGGTCTGAATGGTCTGCTCAGTCTGGCCATCCGTCTGTGGATGGAAAGAAGTGCTCAAATGAAGTTGTGTCCCTAAAGCCTCCTGCAACCCCTTCTATAGCCGGGAAGTAAAATTCATATCATGATCTAAGAGAATCGTCGAGGGTACTTCATGTAGGCGTAGAATCTCCTGCACATAGTGGCATCCCAAGCTCTCTATTGAACCCTGTTCTTTGATCGGTAGGAAGTGGGCCGAATTGGTGAGTCAGTCGATGATCACCCAATTTGAGTCATGTCCCCTGGATATACATGGAAGTCCTGTCACAAAGTCCATGGATATCCCATCCCACTTCCACTCTGGGACCTATAAAGGCTGAACCAAGCCTGCTGGTACCTAATACTCTGCCTTCACTTGCTGAAAAGTGAGACACTGAGAGACAAAATCTACTACCACTTTCTTCATTCCTGGCCACCAGTGCTATCGTCGGAGATCCTAGTACATATTCACCACTCCCGGATTTACCTCTAGAAGGGAAGCTTGGAACTCCCTCAATACTTCCTTCTAAAGTGATACTGTTACCATGGTACATCCTCTGAAGAGGATCAAGTGCTCCCCACCTTCAAAAAATTCATCAGGTGCCTGTCCTGTGGATATCTGAGCACATTGTGCCTCACAGTCAGTTTCCTTGCACTGTGCCTCCCTGAATCGCTGAAGAAGTGGGGGAGTGACTGTAAGAGACTGAAGGAAAGCTGCTCCATCTCGATCCACAAAGGATATCTGCAAAGTGGATAGCTTCTCCGTCGCATCACCTAGTAGCTGTATACCAGATCTTCTGCTGAGTGAATATGCTACAATGTTCCCCTTACCAGGAGTATATAATATCTCTAAGTCATAGTCCTGTAGGGACTCAAGCCAACGTCACTGTCTCAGGTTCAGATCCTTCTGAGAGAAGATATATCTGAGACTCTTGTGATCCGAGTAGACTATAAAACCTTCACCCATCAGATAGTGTCGCCACATCTTCAAGGTGAAGACCACTACTGCTAACTCCAGGTCATGGGTAGTGTAGTTATGCTCATGCTGTCTCAGCTATCGAGAACTATATGCAATCACTGCTTGACTTTGCATCAAGACACATCTAATCCCGGTACCTGATGCGTTGCAGTAGACTACGTACCCTACGCCCTCCTCCGGAAGCCTCAAGATAGGGGCACTAGTAAACCTCTACCTCAACTCCTAAAAACTCCACTGGCATCTATTTGAACACATGAAGGGTTGCCCCTTCTTTGTCAACGCTGATAGTGGTGCTACAACTCTAGAGAAATATGGCACAAATCTCCAGTAGTATCCGGACAAACCTAGGAAACTCCGTACCTTTGTCACACTCCTGGGTGGCTCCCAAGCAAGTACCACCTCAATCTTTGCTGGATCCACTATAACTCTAGCCTCCGAGATACCATGTCCTAGAAATTGAACCTCTCGGATCCAGAACTGGCACTTTGAGAGCTTACCATTAAGATGGTTCTCTCAGAGTGTGTCCAATACTACCTGCAAATGGTAGGCATGCTCCTCCTCAGTAGTTGAATAGATCAGAATGTCTTCGATGAAGACTACTACAAAGAGATAAAGGTATGGCTGAAAGATCCTGTTCATGAGTCCCTGAACACTACTGGAGCATTGGTCACACCGAACGACATGACCAAAAACTCGTAATGGCCATACCGAAACTTGAAAGCCATCTTCTGTATATCCGCATCTCGTACTCTGAGTTGGTGATAGCCTGATCTGAGGTCTATCTTCGAGAACCATCGTGCTCCCTTCAGCTGATCAAAGAGATCGTCGATCCTCAAGAGTGGGTACTTGTTCTTCACGATCACCTGGTTCAAGTTCCGATAATAAACACAAAGCCTCAAGCTCCCATCTGCCTTCTTGGCGAAAAAAAATCGGAGCCACCCAAGGTGAAACACTGGGCCGAATGAATCCCTTCCCCTTCAAATCCTCTAGCTGTACCCGTAGCTCACGAAGCTCTATGGGAGCCATCCGATAAGCTGGTGTAGATATTGGTTCCATCCCAGGGTACAAGTCAATGTAAAAGTCCACCTCTCAGCAAGGAGGTAGACCTGGAACATCATTAGGGAAGACATCCACATACTGGTCCACCACTATAGGATAGCTCAGACTCTCCACATCAACCACTCTCAGGGTAAGGCTAGCCAACTGATGAGTGATCGGCTGCACTCTCCTCTGGGTAAGTCCATCCTATGTTGCAAAGGATCCCTTCTCACCGATGAAGGTAAACTTGGTCCCATCCATGTGGACACGCCACACTTTGCGCCTAATACAGTCAATATGAGCATGGATTGTAGATAACCAGTCCATACCCAAGATGACATCGTAAGGCCTCAACGCTGCTACTAGGAGATCCCAGCCGAAGCTCTCACTTCCTAGAGTAAGCTCGCACTGCTGACAACAATGCGTAATCATCGAATCCACTCCCATAGGAGTATCTAGACATAAGGATCGAGCCAACGACTCCGTAGGAATCTCCGAGCTCCGAACGAGGGTAGTGGAAATAAAATAATGACTGGAACCTGTATCTATAAGTACTGTAGCTAAGGTGGAGTAGACACAGATCATACCTCGTATCATCTTTGGAGCACTGTGATAGTAGGCCTCAGCTGTCTAAAGTTGAGCTCGCCCCTGTCTACCTGCTCCCTGTGGTCGGGGTGGACCTACTGGTAGTGGTGGCGGTAACATCTCGAATCGTTGCCCACCGCCAGCTGCATGGACAACTCCTCTGCCATGTATGCCTGCTTCATGCAGACCACCTCAATCGAACCCCTATCTATGCATGGGCTATCCTTTGACTGTCTGCTGATCATCCGTACGGCGGGTCAGACAGTCACGAGCCATGTGACCCTGCCCGCCGCATGCGTAACACTGCCCGCTCCTGGCATGACTAGATCTTCTTTGGGTGACCCACACAATCGACCCTGAATCATGCAGTCGTCCACTTATAGGTCTGGTCCTCTTGGACCTCTATGAAATCTGTCTACTGCCAGCTGTAGAAGACTCTGCTATGTGACGTCCGGTGGTGGTTCTCGCTACTGGTGACTACTCAGCAAGAAAACTCTCCACTAAGAGGGCTCGATATAACACCCCACCTACGTTGGGATGCTAAGAGAAATAATCGAAGCCCTGATCTCCCACCTGAGTCCCTGCTCGAAGGTCAAGGCCCTGAATAATGGTTCCTGCACCATATCTGTGGAGTAATGTGAGAGGTCAGTGAACCTCGCTGAGTACTGAACCACAGTCATGATGCCCTGCATCAAATGAACAAGATCCTATATTCGCACTGTGCGAAGAGTCGCTGAGACAAACTCTGCCTGAAATAGGTTCTCGAAGTTTGACCAGAGAAGTGTCACATCGTCGTGAACATGGATCATCAAGCTCCACTATCTGACTGCTGCTGCCTATAGAAGGTTGGAAGAAAGGATAACCATGAGATCAACTGGTGTCCCTACCAGTCAGAAAACTCTCACTATGGCCTCCAACCAATCCTCAGCCGTCTATGAGTCCATCTCTCCCCTAAACCTGGGTGTCCTCTGGAACTAGAACTCATGCAACACGTTCAAGCGACATGCACCATCTACTGCTGGGGCTGGTGGCATCGGTGGCCTAATGGGTAATGGTACCACTGGTGCCTCTACTAGAAGACGGCCCTATACTGAGGCCTTGTTGCTTGGTGGACTATTAGTGCATACTATATCTGGAACCCTAGATGGCTGTCTGCGTGGAGGCATCCTGAAAAGAAACAGGTGCGCCACGATCAATAAGTTATACCTAGTGAGATTACTCAAAGAGATCACAAAAACAAACTCTTCAAAAAACACACACAATCAGTGTTTTCATGCACTGAGTCAGAAATCAGAAGTCAGGGTCCTGGTGTATGGATATGTCGGCCACCGCACCAACACTGGATTCCCTAAATTGATAACCACACTCACTACACTTAACACTATTTCCGTTAAAAAGAAAGATCACAGTCCGATGTTCTACGGTAGAACCGACTCCTCTGATACCAATTTTTGACGATCCGTCCCCTGGGGCCCGTTCCATGACTACCCCAAGCCCGCATTCCATAGGCTAGGGGCTGGCGCCTAGCACCGAAGGTGTATTCTCTAAAACTGGGAAGAAATTGAATTTATAACCTGTAAACACACGCAACCAAGCACACAACAAGATGCAAACTCAATTAAACTGAATAGTAAACAGAGTGAGTACAAAAAGAAAAGGGGGCCATAATACAAGCCCAACTGGAAAGTATAAGAAACTAAAAGTACAAACAAACTGGAACAACTCCTGTGACCACCTGCCAAGGATCCTACCTGAATGGTAGGTACAACTCTCGAACGTTCGTCTCTGTGGTATGCCTCGTCTAAGGTCCACCTCCGAGCTACCTCCAGTCTTCTCGTCCTCAGTCAGCATTGTCCGTCATCTTTACAAAACATAATGAGGTGAGGGAATAACATGTGTAGGGGTGAGTATAATGATACTCAGTAGAGACCCCAAGACCCTCAAGGTCTCACAAAATCCACCAAGGATAAACCAAAAATCATGTAAACCAGTGACAACCCTACTTAGGTATATGACCATACATATACCTAAGTTATCAAGTATACCCATCTCAATCATGAGGAAACACAGATTCCAACTCAAAATCCCAAAGCTCAACTGTTCCACAAAGGAAGGAACACCAAGAAGGTAAGTACCACACATGTACGCCACATAGAAGAATACCACAAAGGTACTGACTCAGCTCACACCAGGTATAAATTAGGTGCAAAATTAAAAATTATTAGATGTAACTAATAAATAATCTTAATATATTAAGAGGATCTACTACTGATCCACATAGGATCACTCGTTACTGACCTACATAGGATCTCTAGATGCTGACCAACATAGGATTTCTAGGTATTGACCCACACAGGATCGCTCGGTGCTAACCCACTTAGGATCTCTCAGTTATAACCCACATAGGATCTCTAGGTGATGAACCACACCTGATCACTTAGTTCTGAACCACACAGGATCTCTCAGTACTGACCCACACAAGATCTCTATTCATTCCTCACATCATAGCCAGCTACTGGGTTCCCGCACTAAGCTTTCTCATCTCCGGGAGGGTCTGATCCTCAAGCCACTGATTGATACTCCAACTACCATGAAGTCCCATGAAAAATTATTTCAAAGGACTACCACGACATAGGGGTCTCAACACAACAGACAGTGCATCAATCAGATGCCCGATTTGTAAGTTATTAGCCTTTTAGTCCCGAGGGCTCGATTGGATTCGTGCTCAATCCAACCCGATCATATCCCAACTTTATCCAAATATCAAGTGGGGTATACCAAAGGGACCATATTTATCCATGGTTTATATCACCATTGATGTTTTGTCAAACAGACGCCTGGTGCCAAAGTTATGGCCGATAGAGCGAAAAGCTCGTAGCTGGTCCGGGTCTGGTCCGACCCAGTCGGCCAGACCTGACCCGGCATGGGCCAACCTGACCCGGTTTGGTTCGACCTAACCCACTGGGTCTGGCCCGGCCCACGTTGGGTCTGGACCAGCCCACGCTGGGTGGCGCGAGGGCTGCAGAGCGGTGTGAGGCCGCGAGGGCGGCGCAGAGGCCATGAGGACAGCGAGGCCACAGGGGCCACTGGGCGGCGAGGCCGAGGGGGCGGTAAGGCTGCAGGACAGCAAGGCCACGGTGGCTGTAGAGGGCTGTGGAGGACGCAGGGGCCACAGAGGGTCGCGGGGCGGCGAGGCCGCGGGGGGGGGGGGGGGGGGTGGGGGGCACGAGGGCCGCGGGGCGGCGCAGAGGGCCGCAAGGCTGCAGGGCAGTATGGAGGGCCGCGGGGCGGCACAGAGGGTCGCGGGGCGACGAGGCCGTGGGGCAGCGTGGAGGGCAGTGGGGAGGCAAGACCATGGAGTGGCGCGGAGGACCTCATGGCAGTGAGGAGCTGCGGGGCTGTCACCTTCGTCATGGCTGGTGGTGTGCCAGCCGCCACATCCGTTCTTCACCGTGGCACAAAGCTGCCTTCTTCCATCGCAAAGAACACACCATAGAAAAAGAACAACAGAGGAGTTGAGCCTTGTTTGTTTGGCCTGATACCTCCATGTTAGAGAGGTAGGAAGAAGCTCAACAAAAATCTTGAATGAAAAACGTCAAACTCTATACACTCCTACAATGATTATTTCCAAACCCGCAAAAGAAATCATCCACGAATCAACTAATTAGAGAGTTGATCCGCATTATTTGTTTGAGAAGGTAAGAACATGGGAATATATAATCATACACAACTAAATTCCTACCTCGTTCATTTTTTGACGTTGATGAGGAGGGAAGGACATTCGTTGATTGAAGACGTCCCACATTGGAGGATGCCCCGAGGAAGAAGTCGAAGTCATGCGTTGGCGTTCTTCATTGGAGGAGCGTTCTTCGTTGGAGAAGAAGAATTCCTCCAAGGTTCTCTCCAAATTTCCCTTTGCCAACACTTCCCCCAAATTACACCAAAAAGAAAAGGTATCCAATATGATATGTTTCCCCAATTTAATTGTTGGCACAAATTAAATTGGCATCATAATTACATTGAGGTTGTCATAATAAATTTTGGGGAAACCTAAAGGTCACCTCCCTCATTAAAGAGGGAGTTCAAGAGGTTTCTCACATTAGAAGGTTTTGGGTGGTCCCCACCCTTAAATTCAAATTGGGGGTTTTAGGTTCGGTGGTTCCCACCTCCATAACCTCACATGGGAGTTTCAAATGAAAATAAAATGTTGCACAATTTTATTTTATTTTATTCTTTCACAAATAAGTGAAAAACTAACTTCCACCCTCGACCTAATGTGGTTGAGGTGAAGGTATCCTTAAATGACTACCAGTGCTGTGAGTTCAACGATGTCCTAAAATTTGAATTCCAAGCACCGATTCAAAAGTTACAAAAACCCACTCGCACGTTTACTAAACGTACCTGAAAAAAAGTTCAGAAATTCATTCCGGGCACACCAGGCCTCATAATCATGCGTCGTCAATTTTCGCGGGCTCATAAAATTCTCATATATTTAAAAAAAATTACATGGAAATTCCGGGTCTTCACACTTTTTATTATATATAAAAATGAAATCTGTTTTTAATTATAAAACAAAACTTTTAAAAAGTAATAACTCTATAAAAATAATTTAATCACTCTATATAATTAAAAAATAATATATATATATATATATATCATATATTTTGAAAATTAAATTTTATAAAACAAAAATAATTATATTTATTTAATGTATTCTTAAAATAATAAAAATTATCATAATTTATAAATCATTAAAGTATTATAAAACAAATTATAATATGATTTTATATAAAAATAAAATTCATATAATAATATATGAATAATTTTAATATTCTATTAAAATAGTTATATTATATAATAATATAATTATAATCATTTGTAATTTCCAAAAAAATCATGATAATAAAAATTTCGTAAAATATGTTATAATTTAATTAATTGAATTTATTTAGTAAAAAAAGTAGTTATATATTTACAATTGTATTGAAATATTATTAATATATTCATAATTATGATTTTTTTTCATATATTTATATTGTAAACATTTTATAAAACAAATTCATAATTGAATATATTTTATTGATTTAAAACTAATGATAATATTTATATAAAAATTATGAAATAATAATAGGTTTATCATAATTTATTTATATTTTAATTTATTAATGAAAATAATTCTTATATTGAAACTTGGGGTGTTACATTATTCCCCCCTAAAAAGAATTATTCCCCTGCAATTCATTTTTCAAACACTAAAAAATTCTGAATTTCTGTCTTCAGAATTATGAAACATTAGGACCGTTAAACTTATAGAGTCAAGAACATCTAATATCCCAAGTTTTCTAGAATGTTGCTCTAATACCAACTATAACACCCCAAGCTCGAGCTACCGGACTCAACCCTTATAAATGTTGCGTATATTTTTTTTTTATAAAAAGAAACTAAAAAAATACAAACACTTAATTACATACCAGGAACTTTTACTCGTCTAGATTTTGGAGTATTATACAAACCTTACAACTTAACCAAAATGTATAAGAAAAAGATAAAATAAAAGAGAAATACACCACGTGCACTAACTCCCTAATTGAAGCAGACACCACTAGAAACTCTACTAAACCTCTAAAAAACCATTTTAAAAACATGAGGTGAGAAAAAAAAGATCAGTAAGTGGATTTTTGAAAACTTTCATAAAAACTTTTAAAATATTATTTTGGAAATACTTTATAAAAAAATAAAAATAGAAATATCCTTTTGAAGACATTATTTGAAATTACTTATGGCTTAAAAATACTATATAACTTTAGAAAATACTTACGTTCAAAAATTGTTTTAAACATATTCCAGTGTTTTTCTGAAAACAATACGCAAGCTTCTAAGTACAAAACACTATTCTGAGCCCACTCAAAATATTGAAGGCTGTCTTAGGCCTACCTACTTAGAAAATTATGGATTCACTCCCTAATATCCCTCTATATTTACAATGTTCAAGTTCTAGATTTTTTAAAAACATTTTAATCTCACTTTACTTATATATATGTTTTCCACTAGAGTTTTTATTTTAAAACAAGAAAAGGCATTAAAACAAAGACACTTGTATTTATTTCTAAATGTATAAATGAAAACCTTCCTGGAAATTCACTTGATAGACTTAGCATAACCAAATATCTAATACCTGACTTTGCATATTCATATGGAAGTTTATTAGCATTCATGCACTTATAAATTTCATTCATAACTTTATAAGAATCAATTTCCAAAGTGGTTCAGATAAATGAAAATTTTATCCAATTATTATGTATATATATATTCATATATATACATATACATATTTTAATGTAAGAAGTGTCATGAAAAAATCATTTCTATATGGCCATGTATGACATGTATATTACATGATGAATTTTTATATTCTTAACTTCTATTTCATACATAGAATAATTCTAGGATAATCATAAACAATTTATTTAAGAATAGGAAATAATTCTTATATACATATGCTCAAAATAATTTGAAACTTTGAAATACGTATAATCTCAACATTTATTAAATAATGTGCACACACACACATATATATAATTATATATATATAAAAATATACTTAATCATAAACTTAAAATTAGGTGTCAAGTGATCTTGACCATTCAATAATTCACTTATATATATATTCATGAAATAAATGTATATATGTATGTTGGTACAATAAATATATTATACCCATACAAATAATTCTTACATGACTTTGAAATAAAATAATATGGGGTATGAATAATACATATATTTATGTTGAGAATAAACTTAAGAATTATATATATACATAAATCATAAACATAAATTAGGACTTAGAGGTGGGATTTGGAAATAATTTTATAGAATAGTTTCATAAATAAGTTCATCCTGTGAGTACAGCTTTAACATTATAACATAAAATTAAATTATTCACCTTAATAAAAATAAATAATTAGACAAACTCATCACTTACAGAATTTAGTAAAAGTTTCAAGAAACAAAATCTGAAACTCAAATTAATTTCACCCTTACAAAATAGGTTTGAACATAAAAATAAAATCATAATTTTGAAAGGTTTTAAATAAATAAAACCCTTACACAAAACAAGGATGAAAAAATAAAACCATATTGTTATAATTTTCTAAAATAATCATTCTACTTCATATTAGTGATATAACATACTTGAATCATAGTGAAAAAAAGGGGAGCATAATTTGATCACAAGTATTGAAATATATATACAATATGTTATTAAAATAAATTAATATAAAAAAGTAAATGTTTTCAAAATATATATGAAAATACTAAATCCCTCACATGATTTTGTTGGAACAAATAGACGGACTTCTTTTGCTACAGAATCCCCTTTCTAGACTAAAAATTGATTTCCCAAAAATTCAATTTACACACTGGTTCAAATGTATTTTATAGTGATAGTCTCCTAAAAGGTAAGCTTGCAGTGCACTCTCATATACAGACTCAAGCGAAAATTTGACAATAATTTAACCTTTCATATGCAAAATTTATCTGTAATATATTCATCAAAATGAAGAAACCAACATATAAAATTGACAGAGAAGATTAAAATAACTACAACATGGATTTACGAAAGAGACATATGTGGACCACATACTCTCAATAAATGAAGAGAATATAGATAAATAGAAAATTAAAATACTTCAACAAATACATATGAAATAGTCCAGATCTAGAAAGAAATAAAAACCCTACCTATTTATATTGGAGAAAATAAGGAATCAATAACTTATCTGCAACTAAAAAAACGCGAATCAATAGACATTGACGAAGAACAACGCGACCTAGATTCAGTTCGATTTTCCCCTTCGCAGCTGAACTCTAAACCACTATCGAGACCCGATGATGTCATGACTTTTGGAATCCCTTGCCAGTGGTCCTTTTTCCCAACTATAAGCTTTCACCGTGACTCATCTCCCTTGAAGATCTCCTCTCATCATGACTTCCTGTCACCGAACGAACCCCTAGCTCAACACCTCCTCAAACCCTAAGCCCTATTCTCTGGCGTGACACCCCCCCCATCATAGACCACTACACCTAAACCCTATTTCCATTTTTTTATTTTATCTTTTAATCAAATATTTTTATTATTTTTTATTATATATATAAATGAATTTTTTTTAATTATAAAACAAAACTTTTAAAAAGTAATAATTTTATAAAAAAAATTTAATCACACTCTATAATTAAAAACTAAAACACAAACACACACATCGTATATTTTTAAGATTAAATTTTATTAAACTGTCTTAATTATATTTATTTAATTTCTTCTTAAAATAATTAAAATTATCCTAATTTATAAATCATTAAAGTTTTATAAAACAAATTATAATTCTATTTTATTTAAAAATAACATTCATATAATAATATAAAAATAATTTTAACATTCTATTAAAATAGTTTTATTATATAATAATATAATTATAATCATTTATAATTTCAAAACAAAAATCATGATAATAATAATTTCCTAAAAATATGTTTTAATTAATTTAAATTAATTTCTTTAGTTAAAAAAGTATTTATATATTAACAATTTTATTACAAAATTATTAATATATTCATAATTATGATTTTGTTTTATATATTTATATTGTTAACATTTTATAAAACAAATTCATAATTGAAAATATTTTCTTAATTTAAAACTAATGATAATATTTATATAAAAATTCTGAAATAATAATAGGGTTATCATAATTTATTTATATTTTCATTTATTAATCAAAATAATTATTTTATTGAAACTTAGGGTATTACAACAATTCAATCACTTTTATGTTATTGTTTGTTTATCTACAATAACTACAATTTGTTAAAAAGCTTTCTTCATTGATTTTACTTTTCTAATATATTTGATATTAATGATTCTTCGCATTGGATTATAGAAGAATAATGATAATAGTTTTTCACTATTGAACATAAAATATTCTTGAGACCAAAATAATTATTGATTATGTATACTATTACATGTTACACTTAATAATAGGAGATTATAATAATTAGAAACTCAGTATTTACCAAATCCATGATATTTTAATGGTTTATTTTAAAAAATTAAATTCTCAATTCAATTTACAAGTATTGTATATTTTTTGAAAATACTTAATTGTGAAAGATGATATTTATATAATGATATTCTGAATGATGTTAAAAACATAATTAAAAGAAAGAAACAAATATAGTCTCAAGTAAATCCATCCATTTAACTGTTAAATATGATTACCCAATCTTACACTTTTGAATCCATTTCTACAAATAGATATTGTTCATCTCTTATAGCATATGTTATTTATATTATTCTTTGTTTTTCAAGATACTAGTATGATTTTATTAATTTAATAATAAATTTTATTGTAATTAATTTTTTAATTATGGTTTACATTATTGATTGGAAGATAATTTTTCCCTTGTTATAGAATGGATAGAACCTGGATGTATCATACCGATCATATTTTAATTGAGTTTCAAAATAATTTAGAGAAGTTTTTAGATTTTTCATTTAAAAATGCTTCATATAGAGGCTGTATACAATGTCCATACTATAAATGTGTTGGAAGACCATGGTTAAGCTAGGATGAAGTTAGCTACCATATAGAAAAATTTGGATTTCAAACAAACTATTATGTTTGGTATCTTTATTGAGAGATAAGTCAATATTCTATTATTCATGAACGAAATGAAAGAATTGGCATAGAGAATTTGACATTTGATCTGTTTCCATTTTTGAATCATCTCTAGAGAGATAGTATTCTAGTGAAAGAAGGTAATGATATTAGTACACATGATGAAAATAATAAATATTATGATGTTGAGAGAGTGAAAAAATTATTGGAAGATGCCAGAACTCCAATATATCAGGAATGTACTAAAATGACAAAGTATGAATTTTTAATGCGGTTATATCATAGGAAAACCATGTATGTAATTTACAATACTACCATAGATTATATTCTTACATTTTTGAAGTACTTGATTCTTGATGGTGCAGATATTCCCTGAAATAATTATAAGGCATGAAAGTTAATTAAAAAATTTGGTTTTTCTACTACTAAAGTCCACGATTTTCTGAAAGATTTTAGTTTATTTTGAGAGGAAACAACTGATTGTAATGACTATAAAGAATGTTGTACATATCAATGGAAGAAAAATGTAGATGGAACACCATCTTGCATGCCACAGAAAGTCACATGGTGCTTTCCATTGATTCCCATACATCAAAATCTAATCATGTCTGTAGAAATATCAGCCAATATACGATGGACTGATGCTAAGAGAATTAAATGTTTTGTTGAGTTGGTTTATCCCGTAGATGGATTAGCATGGAATAAATTTTTTGAAAAACATCCTGATTTTTCAATTGAGGTGTGTAATGTTAGGTTGGGTCTATATTGTGATGGTTTTAATCTGTTTTGTCAGATGCTTACTACTCACAACACATGGGAAATTTTTATTCATTTTTATAATCTTCATTAGTGGATGTGTATGAAAAAACCTTTCACTTTATTGGGTATAATGATATCTGGACCTTCTAATTCCAGTAATGATATAGATGTATACTTTCATCCTTTAATAAGATAGTTGAAACAACTTTGGGATTTGGTTTTGTGGACATTCGATGCTTCTTCAAAGAATACGTTTTAGATGTGTGCTTCCCTTCTATAGAACATAAATGATTTACCAACTTATGTAATGATTTTTGGGTGGATAATGAAGGGAAAACTATTATGTTATGTTTGTATGAGGAATACACAATCGAGAAGGATTAAATATCATCATAGTTTCAGTTTCATGTGGCATCAACAATTCTTGCCAATGGATCATCAATACAAGAAGAATCATCAGAGGTTTGATAATACTGTTGACACTGAACAATCACCTCAACGTATGTCAGGAATTTATTTCATTAATTATTTGAAAAATTATAGTTTTTCATTAGGGAAAGGTCAGTTGAAATCTAAAAAGAGTGAGAATGCTGACACTGAATCCACTTACAATTGAAAAGAGAGGAGTATTTTTTTGAGTTTCTATATTGGTCTATCAATTTGTTACATCATTGTTTATACATATTTCATATTGAAAAAATATATGTGAAATGTTTCTTGAAATTCTTATGAATATCAATAGTAAGACCAAATATGATTTTCGATCTCGTCGGGACTTGTTAGATTGGGGTATTTGACCAGAACTACATCTTGTGTGAATCGATGAAAACAAATGGAAAGTTTTTTGTGCTTCTTATGTGATGACACTATCAAAGAAAGATCAATTTCTAGTAGTATTTAATAATATCATGGTTCCTGATGGATATTCTAGCCACATATCTAAACGAGTCAATATAAGAGATGTGAAAATAAAATCCCTAAAAACTCATGATTATCACATCCTTCTTCATGAATTGATTCCAACAGAAATTCAGTATTTTCTATCCAATAATATAAGGGTAAAAGTGATTATATTGTGCTATTTTTGGAGACCTTTTTTCTAAAAGTCCATCCAAGTAATTCTTGATAAAAATGTAGCAGGAGGTGCCATTATTTTTGTGTGAGATGGATTTTTTTTCCCTCCATCCTTTTTCACTTGCATGTTGCATTTAAAAGTTCATATTCCAACTGAAACACATCTTGGGACTAGTTTCTTTTTAATGGACGTATCCTACTGAAATAAATATCTACATATGAAATAATATGTTAGAAACAAGAATTATCATGAAGGTTTGATTATGAGGGGTTATCTGGCTCAAGAATGTATGGATTTTTGTTCAATGTATTTGTATGATGTGAGCACAAGAAATAACTGACCAATGGGAAATGAAGATGATCAATATAGGAAAATTGAGCCCTATTTTCCATATATTCCCTAAATAGTAGGTGTTTTTGGGTCTTATACATTGGATACATTGACCCTTGAAGAGCAGGAGATAACACATTACACAGTCTTGTTTAACTGTGGTTTCTTCAATGAATATATCAAATAAGTAATTTAGATATTTATATGTTATCTCATATTATAGAATTTCACATATACCTTACACTTTTATTATCATTTTATGTAGGGAACATAAAAAAATTATAAGTATAATTCATCGATCTTTTCCTCTGAGAAGGAGAGAGGCTTAACATAGCCTAAAGTTTCCTTCTTGGTTGAAATCAAAGGTATTACCATTAATTTAATTAGTTTAAAATATAGATATCCATTTAATTGTATTATTCATATATACTTAAGGTGTTGAGTTTACCTATTGACTTAGTTTCTCAAGAATTAAGAGTGTTGGATTTTAGTCTTAATTCTTTGGTTCTTGAATGAAAATATTTAATAATCAATGGGTAAAAATTAGTTACAACTAATCAAGAAGTGAAAATGAGAAGACAACATAGTGGCATTATGTTAACTGCTACAATAGATTTTTATGCCAGTACATCAGATAGTCAGACTTGATATGAAGATGTATATTATTATGGACTTGTTGAGAAAATATTGTTACTAGATTACTACTTTCAAGGTAGATTCATTATGATGAAAGGTAATTTTTTTTGATTCAATGAGAAAACATGGTACATTTATTGATGACTATGGATTCAAATTAATTGACATGAGTTGATTCCTGCATACTGATGAACCATACATTTTGGAATCAATAGATAAATAAGTGTTTTATGTGAAAGATCATCTGAGACCTGATTATGGTTTCATTAATAATGTAATCACAAGATATATATTTTCATGATGCTAGAAATGAAATTTCCACCATTGACACCCCCATTGGTGTTACCCAAAATATTTCATTTGATGAATAAAATTGTCCCATTATGAGAGTTGATGTTTAACCTGAAGTATTTGTGGGTAATATATAGAAGCAACCATATATGTTCACTTTTCATTCAGTTTACATTGAAATGAGTTTCTCAGGTTAGTATTACTATAATTACTTTAATTTAGCTCCAGTTTGGAATGATATGTTTGTTTTTTTATTTTATATTGTCGTTTCATTTAATTATATTTATTTCAATTTAGAAAACTTGGTTTAAATCTTGTTTTTAGAAAATTTATATCTTGGAAATGTAATTTTAAAAACTGTGTTGGTTATTTCATTGTAATCATTTATACATTTTGTAATTAAAATAAGTAAAATTGGTTCCTCTCATTAATTGCTGATAGATGTAAGTTGTATTCATGATTTATAAAACCTATTTCTAAAAAATTTACATTTCCTTATTATGAATATTATGAAAAATACTATAGAACATCAAAGGAAGTGACAATTTGATCCTTATTGACCAGTGTGTGAGCGTGCATTTCCTCCTCTTCCACTAGTGAGTATAATAATTTTAATTTTTTTCTTCTTCATGACATATAATTTCATGTTAATATTCTTTGTCAATTTTTAGGGACATTCAATTCCACTTTATTTGACTCCTCATCCTACTAGAATGGGTCTGACTGGGGATTCTCGTAGACGTAGATGGAGCACCCATCATACCCATTCCCACACTGACCCACCAGTGGACACCCCATCCATTACACCTTTCTTTCCTCCACTTGAGTCTCTGGGGATGTTCTTATCCATGACTCCTTCATCATCTCTTCTACCATCTTATTCACATGCCATTAATTTTCTACTTTTATGGATGATCCCACTGATTCCTCCATCATCACATTTTTCCTCTTCTTCCCATACCGTGAATACACCACCTCTATAGATGTTTCCACCTTTACCATATCCATATCTGATAATGTATCCCCCATCTTACTATCCATATTCTACCATGTCTACACTACCTCCAATTTCTATCATCTAGCTAACATTTTACGAGTCTGTTCCTTTATATTCTACTCTAGTGAATGAAGGACACCTAAATCATGCAATGAAACATACACTTCCTTTAGAGGTAGCTGATCCAAGACAACCCACATATCCATCATGGTCTATTGATCATCTTGTTGAAGGTTTTTTTATTATAACTATTTCAAATTATACCACTTCATTTTTGTCGTGTTGTACTGTGACTTAATTCTTATACCCCCCTCTTTTTCTTATTCAGTGGGATCTTTTTTTAGGTGATGTGGGAACACTCAGATAAAGGAATCCTGGAATTTCCAGACACAACTAATAGTGGATTAAAATCCAAATAATCAGATGGTAGATAAAAATTTAAGGTAGTGTAGAAGTTTCATGGCCACTTTGGCCAAGTATCATGATATCATTTCGGTGGAACTAATTTCATAGAGACATGTCAGTAAAGAGATCAAGTAAAAATCATGGGAGAAAATATGGGTAAGAAGATTTTATAAATTTACATCTATATTATTGTTGTATTTAAATGAAATAACATGTTCATTTAAGAGTTAGTTTACCTTTCCTGATGGATAAGATGCTATCACTTTATGGTTGATGGATGTTACAGAGTTATGGTACTCATACAAGCACAAGTTTTATATTGTTTTGAGGATAAGAGTTGGTATAGACTTAGAGTGTGTACCCATATTCCCCAACTATCCATAAAGTCAATATAAAAAAATGATTGCACATTGGAAGACCGATGAGTTTAAGGTAATCCCAATCTTTAATGATCTTCTTATAAAATTTAATTCTTATTACTTTTATTGGATTTTTTTAGAAGTTTCAAAGAAAAAAACAAAGAATAAAAATTAAACTACATATCTACACACGTTGGGGTGCACTAAAATTCCCAAGCATGAGAAATTCCATGTACTTTAACTGGTTATTGTGATGTTATACAGAATGTTCTACTGAAAATATTATTGAATAGACATATAATATTTCATCATATTGGTAGATAAAGTATTATATAGGGGACCACTTAGGAACCTTTAATAGGTCTAGTAGTTGGAACAATTCTTTAACTAAATTCCTTTTAGCTTCATGATGTCCCGATGCGTGACAAACCATCTTGAAACATAGGCCACACACACATAAAACCACTAATCTTTTATTAATATCATTTACCTCAATATTTTTATTTCTATGACGAAGCTTACTTGAATCCATTTTTTTGTATTTATCATATACGGTTGTAATCCAAATTTGTGCATTTCTCATTTTTATCATGATATATTGGGCATTGAAGGTCGTTCACCTCATGAAAAATTATTTTGCTCCAGTAGAAAGAAAATGGATGGAAGTACAATAAATGAATATACACAAGATAAGAGTGTAAGTTTTTAATTTATATTTAAAATATTTAAATGAAATTCATAAATTAATATATTGTTCTTAATATCAATAGTCTTCCTTATAAGACCTCTATGATAAAGAATATGATAAATTCAGGACACATAATCATTTGAGTCAGGTATTAGGTGTGAAGAACTTGGGGAGAGTCTAATGTTGACCACAGGTATTGGTCCACATTGAGCTCCTATTAATACTCTCAGACCTCTGATCTAGAAATATCTCATGCAAAAGTATTTGAGGCAAAGAAAATAACTTCAAAGGAGTGAAAAATAAGGAAACAAGAGCATGATAGAAGTAAGACGATGACCAAACATTTCATGAAATATATGGTATTTTTTATTCATTCACTTCCATCAGAGGCAGCTACTGCTTTTCAATTATATATATAATTAACGTAATCTTTAAATGATGTATCAGGTGATGCCAATGAGGGTCATAGTGGAAATGAAGGTGGTGGATATAGAGGTGTTGGTTGTGAGGATGTTTCTGATGCTGTTGTTGGTGATGATGCTGCTACTGATGTTAGTGATGGTGTTGTTGGTGATGAGGCTACTGATAATGTTGTTGATGATTATAATGATGGGAATGGGGATGGGGATGTTAGCAATGGGGGGGGGATATTAATCACATCCATTTTTAACTTATCAGGGAGACTTGTGCAAGTACTTTAAGAACTTGAATTGACTGCTTATATGGATGAGGATATACATGTATGTTTTATTTTATTTACAGGTGCAGTGTGGTTTGTTTTGTATTGGAGATGATATTTTTTTGGACTACAAGATTTCTTGTATGATGTGAATTTCTTCATGAAATGAAATTCATTTTGATTATGTTTTCAACATGGGTGATAAATGTAAATTCGTTAGGTAATTTTACATATTTATAAGTTAATTCATTCACCTTTCTAAAGCACTTGACTTTGGTTTCCTTTAAGATCTACTCCACAATCATTACATTTAAAGGGCTGATATCAAGATCATGTCCATCCAGGTATTCTAGAATAACAACAATACTTTCCTTAAGATTATACATACATTTCATCCACTTTAACCAATGTATTTCTTGCAATACTATTTTTAATTACTTATAGTTCCATTCCTGTAGATTTTTGAAAGCACAAAGGTTTGATCTTGAGAAATCCAAAGAGATGTGGGATACCATGATTCAGTGGAGAAAAGACTTTGGTGTAGACACTATTTGGAAGGTTATATTAGATACTTGTTTTGTTTGTTGAAAAAAACACAATTTATTCCCTAATGTTTTGGTGATGGAAGTGTCCCCCAAATATCATCTTGATATGCAGTTGAAGTTGAATCATATGGGATTGCTGGTTTATAGAAATATTTGACTCCAACAACAGTCTTGTAGAGGAAATACATGGAAGATGAGGTAAAACTAATGGTGGAAACTATAGACAACATCAAACAAAGAAAGTCTGGGATTGAACCCTGGTAAGGGGGATCTAGTTAGTTTTCTTTTCTTTTTCAATGTTATTTAAATTATTATATGTACTAGTTTATTTATACTAAGTAGGCATGCCTTCCAAATATATCTTTATAGAATGGAATGTGAGTCAAGGATTTGTCACTTCTAACAACATGGTCCAACATAAAGGTATTCATATTGAATTTAAATGATATTTTTTATACCCAATTAAAATCAGTGTCCATTAAGATTATGTTTTAAAAAGAACAAGCATGATTCATTTAGAATCTCTTGGGTAGCTGATTGAGGGTTCTATTTTTCTTGATTATATTAACCAGTTCATGGAGAATTTTTTCAATAATGTAGACATAAAATATAGTTTGGGTAATTGTGTTGTAAAATCCTTATCTATAAAAACTCATGGGTGTATTGAATTTTTCTTTATCATATCCATGTAAATAGTGTGGGTGGTTCACAAGGATGTAGTTTGGTTAGGGATGCATCACATTTTTTTTGTATATACACCCAAAATATCATGTTTCTTCCTAAAAAAGTACTCGACACATATTCCAATTTACACGACATATATTATGGTAAGGTAAAAACCGATGTACTCTGTAATACATGCACACTCATCCCATTTCATGTCCATAAAGTGGTACATGATGTGAATCAAATGAAAAAAATGTGTGTTTGAACATTGGAATTCTTTCAGTGTGTGTCCCATGACATGGATCCTTCTATAGATTGGAATTGGTTCTATTACAGTGCGTGTTCCATACACACTTTCCATTTGTTTTCAAATTACATATATAATACATTTATGGAAATGTAAAATGGGTAAACCTCATGTGATCTTGATGTGTTCCCATGTACGGTGGTTCTTCGACTGAACATCAACACAATTTCTAAAATAACAAAAAAATCATTTAAAATTATTTAAAAAAGGAAGAAGAAGTAAGTACATCTATCCATGAACAAAATGAGATCTATTTTTTTAGAAAAAATCTCTATTGGTTGAAGGGTTATGGTGGGGTGAGGGTTGGAATTCATAGAATAACACATGAATGATGGTGTGAACCAAAGGGTATTTCCCAAGTAGGGTTCCAAGATTTTATAGTTGGGTCACATGGCATGTGGTTATGGACATATGTTATGTATATCATTCTTTAAAAGGTTATGTATTTAAATTATAAGGCTTATTATTATAATTATTATAAAATAATTCCTTATTGTAATATAGATTTATAAATATATAAATATATATAAAATAATAAACATATACACATGGAGCATCGAAAAACACACATTGTGTGTTCTAAAAACTGAAAAAGTTAATTGCAAATTTGATTCCCATTCTTGGAAAAAAGTTTGATATAGAATGTTTTGATAAAATCATGAAGACAACATGTTTAATACATAGGTAACATGACAAAACTCATTTAATATTATCAGTTAACTGTTTAATTTTAAATAATATGACACAATGAATTGAACCAACATGATTAACATGAATATGCAAAAATTCAATGGGTTAAATGGGTCAAATTTCAACACTGGTCAATACAAAATGTTTAATTAAAGAAACATTTTTATTATATTCCATTTTTTTGATTTGAATTGTCTATTTCAATTTGTGTATCTTTCTGTTGGAAAAGATTAATAATAATATTTGACATTAGATGATTCCCTTGGGAGGAATGCACATCACTTATGATTTTCATATTTGTGATTTGTTGCAAACACATATTTACAATGAATTGTGATGGATATCTCAATTATTTTATGGCAATCTATCATTTAAAATATATGGAAATAGAATTTTGATGCAATAATACATTTGGTGATCCTCATAATTATAGTTCTTATTTCCGGTTCACCATTGAGTTATTTCATCAATTAGGGTTCTGTTGGTTTTATTTTTTGTTTTAATATTCTTAAATTAGTTTTGTATATTTTTTTTCTATTTTCCCATTTTTCATGTAATTATGACTTTTTGTTCTTTTGTAGTGAGATTGTAATTTTTCCCAGTGTTAACATTTTCCTTATCATATAGTTTGGGTAGGTTGGTGTTGGTAATAATGTTGACCACTTCTCACCAGTTCAAGTGAAATTTCTAGATAATCAGGAAAATTCTCATTCCTAAAGCTTCAGAACCTCTAAAAATAATGATTAAAACATAAAATTTTCTTATCCTATGATGTAATATAATAAATATATATTTTTTGTATAAATTAATCTATTTTTTTGTGGATGGATACACACACTTGCACTTACTAAAAAAAATATATTTTTAGGGGGAAAAGGAATAAGTAGATATCTTGGGCATGGGGAGTCTGTTGACCAGTAAAGTCATTTTCTTTTACATATTCCAACACACATATTCAAATAATTTTTTTTTGAAATTAAATTAGAAAATTCTTATTTGGGCCATTAGTCTCTCAACTATGGGCTAAAATAACAATTACTTCCTCCAAAGTTGCTTACTTTTTATGAAAATTGCATATTGCTACAGATTTTATACTAGTATGGGATTTTCTTTGGGAACTATAGAAATATTATAAATATTATATGATATTTGAGCTTAGATGGGTCTATCCAACAAGATATGAAATCCTCAAACACTGATTTATCAAGTTCATTTTTCTTTTTTAGTTCAACATTTTCATTTATCTTGTAAAGAAAAGATTTTATTTGGTTTGGATTAGTAGGGAAGAGTGAGACCTCTCCTTTCCAAAGATATGTAGTTGTCCTCAGAGAACCTGTATGTTATCTTTTAACAGAAATTAGAGCTGTGTTTGGTTCTTGAAACCCTATTTTAAGGTACTTTTCTAGCCTTTAAGGTCTAAGGGAAATAAATTATGGTGCTCGACAGTGGCATGAGTGATGTCAATGTCCCAAAAAGTGAGATCAAGCGGATGAGGCCTTGAACTTTGCAATTAATGTGGAATTTATTATTATATCAAGGCTGTAATATTAGAAATTTGTGTGTGAACTTGTTATTTTCAGTTTGGACAAGATGCTATTGTTATTATGGTATGTAATATTTTCCCTTTTTTGGATTGAACATGTTTTACTCATTCTACCTTTTTTATTATGGTATGCATCTTTTCCCTTTTCTGACTATAGAATTATTGAAACCAATTTTGTTATTAATGTTGATTGATGTGTTTATTTTCAATCAGAGTGAATGTGCTAATATGAATCCAATATTTTAGGATATTTGGTTTTTATTAAATAAACCATAATGATATTCAACATGACATGGTTTGTGTGATAATAGATAAAAATGAATTATTTGTCATATAATTTTGAAAAATATAAAAGATGATTTTGTGGGAAGAATTCAACTTTAATAGAAAACTTTGACATTAGATTAAGATCTTGGAAGATCTTTTAAGGTATAAAGACACCTTATACATTCATATTAAGTCTTTCTATTAAGATTGATCAATGTTTTGAATTAAATTGTGTGTGGGGGATTTATCTATTAATTCTCATATGGAGGAATCCTATAGAAAATTATGGTCATTTTCCATCAATCTTTGTTAAAATAGTATCAAGAAATGGTAGTATATGAATGAATAATTTGGGTATAATATTTTCAACTACTTGATTCTATCCCATAACTCATAGAGAGTTTATTCAATTAATTGATTAATCCCATATATTTATTCCCTTATTGAGTGCTCCCTAAGGAATAGTGACTTCCCTAGGCTGATGGTTTTAAATCCATTCCATGGATACTTCTTCGAGAGAGAAGGGGATGACATTATAGATAAATTGATTTTATGATATTCCTCTAGGCTTGAAATTTTGGAAAATAATAATAAATTATCTTAGATTCTAGTTAGGATCCTCTATAGTAAAGACATGAAACTTTTACTGGAGTTGGATTATCCCAGTTCCCAGTCCAAAATAATATTGATTATTAGGTGTTTGAAGCTGATTATCATTGCTTAAATTGGATATATGAAGTTCTCTCATATTTCTATTCAATTGTTATATTTTTCCATGTTTTCACTCTCTAAATTCTCTCCAATTTAGAGGATATTTTTAGGCAATTTGTTAAAAAAATTGAATCCGAGTAGTCTGTTATAGAAAATCTTCAAACAAAAATGGGACATATAACTAGGAAATTGAGTTTTAGAGATAATGGCATGGTACTCCACACAACTATTTTAAAACCTAAAGAAAAATTGATGGTTGTTACAATTATATTAGGCTTAAAAACATGAAAACAAGATAGAGTGCAACTTATAGATGGTGAAAATGAGTATATAACTAAACTTGTGAACACAAAATAGGAATATAAAATACCATTTAATATGCTTGTATTTTGTAACTAGTTTTTAATTTTTTTACAGGTGAAGGATGGAATGAAGGCAGGCTAGTGCTGCTTGTTCATGAGAAGTATCTAAACCCACGCTTCAATGAACCGTGGGTATATTATGTCTTCTATGATAGTCTATACCCACAGTTTTGTAAACCGTGGGTATATTATGTATAATGTGATAATCTATACCCACGGTTTTTTAAACCATGGGTATAGCTATATACTTACAGTTTAACTAAAATCGTGGGTATTATGGAATTCTCAATGGCTATACCCACAGTTTCTTTAGAATTATGGGTATAGCTCTATACCGATTCCTCGTTAGCCCACAGTTTGTGGAACCGTGGGTATAACCTATACCCACAGTTCTAGGGGCTATACCCATGGTTCCAAACCATGGGTATTGGTTAGTTTTCTATTAGTGTAAGAAATGCATGCCTAGGGTTTTGGTTGTGTTTAGAATGAGTGGTTTAGGTCAGTTATATACCTTTGAGTGGGTCTATAGGGTTAATTATGTTTCTTTGGGATGGAGTGATGAGGAACTTATTGCATGAGTTGGTATGGTAGTTAACTATAGTTATATTTTTATTGGTTAGATGGTCAATTGAGTCCATTGGTAAGTTAGTTAGTTAGATCCTTCTCACCTTAGAGGTAAGTGGGTTGGTTTTTCCTCATTTCCCTAGAGGTAAGTGAGTAGGTATTATACATGGTGCATAGTACATGGGATTATATGATTTGGATTGAGGGAATCATGGGTAGTTGACCAATAATTAGTATGATGCTTGAGAGATATAGTATTGATAATTTGGATTTTCATATGTTTCTCCTTGGATATATTAGAAAAAAGGCATGGTTTGTTCTTCATAGGGGATGTAGTGATATGAATAAAATGGGTTGAGTGTAGAAATTTTATTTAGAAGCTAGAGTTGAGTACAATATTGGGATGAATACTATTGGAAGTCCAATATGGAACATGGTAGTTTATAAGAGTGAGATGATATGACATTATTAGAAGAATGCATTGAATGGTTAAGGATTAAATAAGAAATATATGGTTCATTGGGTCTTGAGAATCAGCTGAGTAGCTTGGAATTGATGAGAAATGTCTAATTGGTAGTCACTCATGGAATTTTAAGTGGAGTAAGGGAGTATCTTCAAAGGGAAACACCATACTAAAGTTACACTTAGAGCATACATCTTGTGAATTTTCAAAAATATCATTAGTGAGTTTGTGAGGATTGAGATATGGTGCTATGAATTGATTGGGTTTCCTATGACAATTTATAAGCTTCTAGACATAGAGGAAGTTCATATTGGGAAGTAGCTAACTCATATTTTTTCAGAATAAATTAATAATTTGAGATGAACATGACATAAAATATTCTTAAATAATGAATTTATCCAAAAAATAATTGACATAAAACATTAGAATCGATATTAGAGGACATTTTAAATTGAATTTATAATTAATTTAATCCAAGAATAATACCTTTTATTGGTTTCTTTCTTCAAAGATGACATTGATTATTCAAAACTCAATTTGATTATACCATTATTATGTCAAGAGGATCCAAAGAAAAATCCCTTTTGTGTTAACATAATCACGATCCTATGATATAAAATCATTATAGATGGTACTCTGAGTGATATTATGGTGGTATCAGTAATTTTGCATCACTCCCTTTGACCAACACACAATCCTTTAAGGTTGAAGGATTAATCTTTGTTTTATAGCTCTTGAGAGGACAGGGAAGTGGAATCTCTCAATTTTTGAGTGAGGGTTATAGAGAATTTTATATCTTGAGTTGAGAGAATATTTAGAGTGGTGTGTTGTGCACAAAAATATCCAACCCTAGGAAATGATATAATTAGGTATTAATGGATCTAGGTTATAGAATAATTGACTCCACATAGGACCTTTATTATTCTCTTATGTCCTGAAAAACCTCATGTATTAATAATAAAATAATATATTTACTTGATATGTGCTAAAATCATGAATAGAAAAATATCATTTCTTTCAATTAATATTTATTTTAATGATATTCAATATATCATTCCTAATGGACCCGAAAGATCATTATAAACTTCCTCCACATTTATTAAACCTAGAATAATTAATACTATTCATTTGATAAATAAATAAATATTTATATTATTCACATATTGTGAGTAAATAATTATTTTAATATTCCACTCACACATAAATATTAAGACTAAATATTTGTGATCAATAAATCATGAATAAATATTAATCCATGGTTTGGAGAATTATATTTATTCTAATAATTAAATTCAAATATAATTTAATTTAAATCAATAAAAACACTAAGTGAGCGACCCTTTTTAATTCTTCCCTAGTGGAATTAGACAAACTCACCTGAAGTTCAATATTAACATCTAGAAATATGTAAAGGCACCAAAGTAGAATAAGTTAATGTCACAATGACGACAACAACATGCAAATGATAACTCTCTAATATAATCCATTTTTCTGAATATCTCATCAAGAGGATTGTATACTCATGCTATCAACATATATGTGTGGCATGTCTTTCTAGGAATATATAAAATAAACCCATAAATACACTATGATTCTGGACTTTAGTATGACTATTTCATTCCAATAAAAGGACTAGGATATTAATTTCCATAAAGTCAGAAGGGAAAAATCATTTTTTGAATTCTTCATTAATAACATATAATTCATGAATTACCTAACATATCTTACTTCATTGGGGGGATATGGCATCACAATTTTCATCAATACATACATGATTCATGATATGTATTAATAATAATATTAAATCCAAATGATCATTACACATGATCACAAAAAGGAATATCCAGTGATATGTAAACTTATGGAATTCTTACATGTGAGTCTATCCTCATAATATTTTATCTTAGAGATTACCAAGTGTGAACTTCATGAGATAAAGACTCATCCTATTATGAATATACAAAACTTGACAGTCTTCACCATTTTTTCCAATAAGACAAAGTCATACAACTATAGGACTAAGTTTAATAATATCATCATAGAATTTCAAGGTTCTCATCATAGCAGGGAATGCTTATGAAATTTTCTATGTGAATGATAGTCTTAGAAATTATCATATTAAATTAATGCATAAAAATAATAAATATGTGATAAAATTTTAATATTGAGAACTATGAATACTTAGGAAATATAAAGAAAAATGAATTTAGTTTTAGGACACCAAATCCAGTAGATCATAACTTTGAATATAACCAACATACAATGAATTTGGGTATTTTATCTCTCACATTATTTTCATGATTTTTATAATTAATGGATTTATTCAATGGTTCTACCACATTATCTTTCATAGAAAATATATTCACTATAACCTCAACTATCTAATAAAAAACCCTCATGAAATGATATTTCTGAATTACATGCCTCATCCACTAATTTTATCTTGGATCCTTCTTAAGAGCTATTACTATAGTTTTATCATAATATAGTGTGATAGAGACTTTAATTTTAGGTATCACATAAAGATCTTGGATGATGTTGTATATCTAAACCACGTCTTTAGAAATATCAGAAGCCAAAATATTCTTGGAATCCATTATATAATCAATGACCATAACTTTATTTAAGATCCTCCAACTTATGAAAACTATATTGAGAGTGAATATATATCCCGATCATGATTTCAAATAATCTTGATATATTTTTAAACTAACATCTATGTATCCATAGATGAACAATTCCCCATATCATCCTTAAAATAGAAACATATCCTTAGTATACCTGAGATACTTTAGGATAATCTTGACTATTATCCAATGGTTTTAACCTAGATTATCTTGATATATTCTTACCTCACTTAAGGAATAAAAAACATCTAGCTAGGTATATAACATATCATATGTGACTGACCCTATCACATATATGTATGAGGCCTTTTCCATTCTATATCTCTCCTCATGTGTCTAAGGAAACATTTTCTCAATGAGATGAACACCATGTGATATTGGAAAAAACCCCCTCTTATATTTTTTGATACTAAATATATTCTGTATATTGTTAATATATGTACCTTGATTTAGTCCATGAATCCTATTAGGTATATCATGAAGGAATTTTATCCCAAGAATATTTAATGATTCACCTAAGTCATTCATGGATAAGCATGTATTTAACCACATATTAATAGACTATAATACTGGTAATTAATTTCCATTAAGTGACATGTCATCAATATAAAATATTTAGAAAATGATAGATCTCCCACTAAATTTATTATAGGCACATTGATCACATTCATTCTTTATGAAATCAAATTCCATCATGGCTTCGTCAAAGTTAATGTTCCATGACGTAGTTTCTTGCGTTAATATATAAATGGATCTCTACAACTTGTATACCTTTTTGAAATTATTTGGATTCACAAACCCTTAGAGAAATGACTTGCAGAAATATTCTTGAAGGTTCCCATTAAGGAAGGATGTTTTAACATACATTTTAAAAATCTCATAGTCATAGTAAGCTACTATGTAAAGTAAAATTCTGATAGATTTTATCATAGAAAATAATGAAAAGGTTTCATTGTATTCCATTCCTTGAATATATTTAAACATTTTTTCAACCAATCATGACTTATTGAGACTAACATGTACATCCATTTATAGTTTCTTCTTGAAAACCCATTTGAAACCAACATGATTTATATCCATAGGAGGATATACCAAAATCCATACACTATTTTTTTACATGGAATCTATTTTTGAACTCATGGCCTCTTTCCACTTAGAAGATTCTATTACACTTAATAATTCCATGTAGGCCATAGGTTCATTATTATCAACTAATAATAATTTATCATCCTTGGTGACTAAAAAGACATATATTTTAGGTTATCTAACCTATATTATACTCCTCTATAATACTTTTGCCTCTAGAAAATCCTCTTCCATATGGATTTTTGGAATATGTTCCTATTGTAACTCATTTGTATCTTGATCCACAACTTCATCAAAGTCTATCTTGATCCCACCATCTATTTTATAGATATAGTCCCTTTAAAGAAATATGAGACATCTATTAACTATAATTAATTTTATCTAAAGGGTTTTATAGGTGATATCCTCTAGTTTCCTTAGGATATACTATAAAGATACACTTAGTGCCTCTAAGTGATATTTTGTTACATAAAGAGGACATAACAGACAATTCACAACTGCACACTCATGTAAGTGCATATAAGCGACCCTAGATCAAATCCAGGGGGAGGTATAATTTCCGGGTACTATAGAAACACTGTAGTAGGTACTTTAGCGGGACTGTACAGTTCTATAGCATGAACTGTGCAGTACAGTAACAGGTACTGTAGCAGGAACTATAGCAGGTACTGTTTGACACTGTAGTAGCCGGAAATATGCCCCAGTTTGGTCCTTCGGGCCACCGATTTGGTCCCCGAGTCCTTTAAGGCCTTTGTGCCACCTAGGCCTTCGGGTCAGTAAGGCCTTTGGACCACCGCAAGGCCTTCGGGCCACCTTCAGTGAAGATGAAAACCAGAAAACCTACAAGGAACAAGATATACAAGGAGGATGAGAAAAATAGCTTTCACCACAGTAGAAGATAAATAGATTATAAGAATGAGAGGGTATGGAACCTACCATCAGGAAGAGACTATGCATGCACGATAATGCCTAGCCAAACAACCATGTGAAGGTGGAGAGCTGATTTCACGATGAAGATGTTGGGGAAGAGCAGTTCCATGTTGTTAGTCTGGGTTGTATGTAATGTTTGAAGACTACGGGTAATGAATTCCTCTAAGGCCTACATTCCATGTAATACTTATGCCTACGAGCCTTGTAAGGGTTCCACCTCACCCCTTGAAAGGTGGATTATCAAAAATCAATAAAAAGTGAAGGCCTTCGGGCCATTGGATGGAACCACACACTCTTGTATGTCACAAAATGGGTTTACTTCCATGATAAAGTTCATATATAATATCAATTTTCACTTTAGTTGGTACTCAGGTAAGTATGTGTGTTTTTTTGTAATGATTATCTATAAAAGGATAATAAATGACTTACATGACTCATCATTGATCTCACCATGTAAATAAAGTTGAAGTTACTCCTTTCACTTACACTATTCCATTGTGGTGTATAATGAAGAGTGAGTTGAGATAAGATCCAAAAATATCATAAATAACCAATGAACTATAGGCTAAGATATTATTCACTATGATCCAAGTAATGTTTATTTATTTTCTTACCAAGTTGGTTATCAATGAAATTTTTTTATTCCTTGAAATTTTCTAAGGAATCTGAATTATACCTAATTAAGTAGACATATCCCTATCTACTAAATTCATCAGTAAAAGTTATGAAGTATAAGTATCCAACCCTTACTTTAATGGGAAATGGTTCACACACATCAATATCAACCAATTCAATAAGTTATGTGGCTCTTTCACCTTTTCCACTAAATGGAGATTTAGTCATTTTTCCTTTTAAAAAAGAACAACAAATTCCAAATGGTTTTATTTTAAAAGAATATAAATATTTATCTTGGTATAATTTAGTCAAGTGATTTTTGTTCATATGAACTAGAAAGTGATTCCACAGTTGGGAATGGTATGATTCATATAAACCCGATTCATTATTGATTTCCATTATTTGGTTCATGCAATCCAACACAAAAATATAGTTATTTAAATGTGCCTTACTGAAACAAATGATTTATTAGTAAAAGAATCAAATTTTATTTTTAAATTTAAAAATAAATATCCATATAAATTTTAGATTCAAAAATATATTTTTTTGGAAATATATGAAACATAATAACAATATTTTATAACCAAGAACCTTATAATCATCAAAATGAGGTGGCAGTATCTAATAGTGACTATAACTATCTTGGATCTGTTAGCATCTCATATTTCCATCTCACCTTGTGTGACTCTTTTAAATCTACTTGGTTCCTATAATTGGTCATAACTATAAGAAACAATTTTTGTATTTAGTACACAATTTATTTAAATAGATAGATTTTACCTGATAATGAATGAACCTAAGTCCCCCTACTTCTTTTCATTGGGGCAATTCATATTCTATTGGCCATTATTTCCATAAGTGAAATAAACAACACCCCTCTCCCTTACTTTTCTCTATACCATACTCTTCTTGAAAGAGCGTTGTAGGGAAGATTTAGACTTAGAGTTAGTCTTGTACCTCTATGCTTGACCTTTCCCTTTATTCACTATAAGGATAGAAGGATTTTGATGCTTTATGTCTTTATCGACTTAGTGAAGTAGATTTAGGAGATTTTGGAGAGACATATCAATGTTTTTATATTAAAATTTACAAAATAGTTTGTGAACCTATTAAGAAGTGTTGAAAGAATGAGATCAATGTGCAATTATTTAGGAAACTTAATGCCTAAAACCTATAGATGATTAATATATCCAATGATTTTGACTATAATAGGCTTATCTAACACACCTTTTCCACGTTTTCTCATGAATAGAGCCTTGTATATCTCATACTATTCCTATATAACTCTCTCCTGATAAATATTATAGAGATGGTAGAGAATGATATTGGAATACATGTTCTCATTAGACTTTATGAGTTTGCTGGAAATAGATGATAACATCAAACACTAGACATCTAGTGCATCATCCAAGTGTTCTTCATAGATAGTGGACTCTTTATCACTCACCTCCTTAGTAGATGGAACATAAAATAGGGATTCTAATGCATAAAGCTTCCATTCATGGTGTAATACAAAGCACACGAACCTATACCTTTCCTAGAATTTACTTCTTGTTAAGAGGTTGTATTTATCTAGTATTTATTATAGGTATAACATAGTTTATGAGATTTCCATTTTAATATAACAATATAAAAGAATATTATTAATACTTTACTTGATTATCGTAATATTTGAGATGAGATAATTTAATTTTTTAAGTCTCCCACTATTTTATCAAGTCCCAAGCCCCACACCATTAGTCTCGAAAAGTAATCTCACTTAGAAATTATAGTGTATAAGATCCCTATTTTTCTTATTATAATCTATATGGGGGATATGAAAATTATAATAAGGTTTTTAGGTGAGTGGTCTTTCCAATCGCTGTCTTGTAGATCTTATATCCATTGACCGAACTCTCTAATCCAAAAATAATTACCTTAATTTACTCAATAATTGCCTAAATATTTGATTTCAATAGGCTAAGTCTATTAAATTCAATGCAGGTTTGGTTAAGGTGACCCATAATCTTTTTTAGACTTCCCAATAATTAAAATTACCCCTGATAGAGGTTAAACTGACACTTTAAATATGGGTTTATATTAACTCAAATAATGGAATGTGTTTTGACTTAATATTAAATTGATAGATTTTTTTCTTATTAATAAAATTTATTATTTTATCTCTTTACCTATATTGTTAATATTAGTGGATTTTACTTAAGTGACTAACAATATGTCGATAAAACATTTATATATAATCCTTATATTTTTTTTCCATTTGAGCATGATTTTTATTTAATTAATTTGTTTATGTGATCATGATAAAGAATCCATAAAATAAAGAACCGTTTATATAAAATAATAAAACATTCTTCATGATCATTATCTTTATCTTTTAGTTTTTTTATTGAGTGGAAAATAAACAAAACATTAATGAAAAACTCCATGATCTGGTGTTCGCTCGAGTTACACCATTTCACCTCTGACATATATATCACCTAGATTGATTTCAACTTGGATCAATATTTTAATACCTAAAATCTACTAGGATCTCTATCCATATATATTCTTTACTAGAATGAAGGTGAGTGTAACCAATGAAATGATTACAGGATGACTTACAGGAAGGGATGACTCACAACCCATTATTTTAATTTAATAATAATTGTAAAAACCCCATGAAATAATTAAATTAAAATAAATATAAACCATAAATAGAATGTTCAAGATCATGATCATCCACGCATGAAACAAATACACATTTAAAAAAGTAGTAACTCATTTTAATCTTTCGTAATTAAGATAAAACACACTCAAATTAATTAATTATTTGAATTAATTAATTAATTCATCAATTTATCTTAATATCATCCCAAATATTCTAGAATATTCCCTATGAAAATATCATAACCCCCTCCACCCAGAGATACCATAATGAAGGGAGAGAGATAATGACCCCCATTTCCTTCCTCTAGTAGGCCCTGAGTTGGTGACTAGCACTGAGGGTATGAAAATATCATAAATGAGAGGCATTAACCTCTATAATAAAATGGGATCGGTAGATTAGATAAATAAACTAAAATCAACTCCATGAAATGATATAAAAAAGAAACCAAAACCATCCCATAATTCATCTATAAATAAATAATTACAGATAAAATCCTTCAAATGAAACCTACAAAAAAAAGATAAGGTAGCGACACAACAACTCAAAAGGTCTAAGATAATAATCTACAAAATAGTCCATGAAGTCCTCCTAGAGACATAAAAAACATTTTATATATATTTGGGGTGATCATATCAGTATACTCAGTAGGAAATCCAAAGTCTCTCACGCACATGTGAAAAAAGCATAGTAATGCACATGTGAGAAAACAACATAACCGACCGCACTTAAACAAGTCAACTATCCATCCCATCCTCACAAAGGAAAGATCACCAAATAAAAAAAAAAATCCAAGATTAAAAATATAATATGAATCATATCAATAAAGACTACCCCACACCTCTTACCCACTAATTTTTCACTCTTACACCCCAACTTCGTAAGTCTTGGTGCTCCCACCTCTTCTGCATAACATCACTTCACATCACATCACATCACATCACATCACATCACATCACATAACATCACATCACATCATACCACACCACACCAGACCACACCGCACCGCACCCCACCACAGGACACGACACGACACGACACGAAACGACACGAAACGACACGACACGACACGACACGACACGACACGACACGACACGACACGACACGACACGACACGACACGACACGACACGACACGACACGACACGACACGACACGACACGACACGACACGACACGACACGACACGACACGACACGACACGACACGACACGACACGACACGACACGACACGACACGACACGACACGACACGACACGACACGACACGACACGACACCACACCACACGACACGACACGACACGAAACGACACGACACGACACGACACGACACGACACCACACCACACCACACCACACCACACCACACCACACCACACCACACCACACCACACCACACCACACCACACCACACCACACCGCACCACACCGCACCACACCACATACCATCAAATCACATCACTTCACTTCACATCCCATTACATGACATCACATCCCACTCACAGACACCTAATCTATCATCTCACACCACAACTATAACCAAAGTAGAAGGTTATCACGAACATGTAGGAAATAAACATAATTTCATCCTCCTACTATGCATGAACCCCCAACATAAATCACATCACCATATCACCCAGAAAAACCTAGGTCATAAAATATCACCTCTCCCAAAGACACCCGAGACATCTCATCACATCACAACACATCTTTACATTGTCACTTTAGACTTCTAGCCATCACATCTCATGCATTTCATCATCATATATAATAGAGAGCAGAGGAGAGTGGGTAGCCAGCTATCTATCCTTACCCCCAGGATGTTGGTAAAAACACTCCCAAAACATTTGTTTGTTGAAACTAGGTGATCAACATGGGTGGGGAACATATAAAAAATAACAAGTAATATATATGGTATATATATAAAATAAAAACTCACAATCCAAACCTATGGGTTTATAACCAGATCACTAACCAACTCAGAACATTCCCTTCATTCCCTACCAACTTTAAATTCACAACACCGCACAACAATCCATAAGCCAAATTTTACATTCTAAACCCCTTTCAAATTAATCAGCTTTCCAGATTTCACATTATCATCCAATTTCATTTAAAACACTAACCTATTATATTATTTATAGTTCATTTAATTTCTTCATAAACTATTTTCACATTTAACCCACTGCCCCTTTTAGTTCAAAATTCATTAATTATTTCCATCCTATTTCATCTTTGAAATTATCATTTAATTCCAATACTACCTGAGAAACTAGCACAACACAACATAAAATGAGAAAAACAACACAATAATCAATATTTCCTTTTTTTAATAGAACCACATACCATTACCACATTTCTACCACATATCATAGCAACCACCACTCACCAACACTTTCAAGAACAACCTCCCCACAATACAACCTCACAACCAATCACACTTCTCCCCATACCGCATCACAACAACACATTATAGCCACACCTCATATCACAACACCCCATATCAGACACCATAAAAAAACCAATACCCACACACCACATTAACACAACAATCCATACCAAAAAACAACTTCTGCAAACACATTCCACATTACACATAGAAAATATTTTTTATAATTGGGATAGGGTCTC
Organism: Viscum album; assembly: GCA_963277665.1. NCBI lineage: Eukaryota > Viridiplantae > Streptophyta > Magnoliopsida > Santalales > Viscaceae > Viscum > Viscum album. The sequence continues at coordinate 889,388,373 of OY728148.1, read as the reverse complement.
TTTATCACTTTCACATCATTATTTAGGGGCATTCTCACAAAATACACAATCTTAGGGAAATAATTTTATTAACCAAATATAAGTGGTTAACCAATTCCATTAAAGTGATGATTAAAAATCCCACCATTCAATATTTCACAAAACATATCAAATTAACAAAAACAAAGGATCCTAAAATCCATGATTTTCAGTGAAGCATCAAACATGAATAATTCTTTAAAAAATATTACAACATAAGAAAAAATATACGAGATAATACTTTTTTTATGTAAAATAATAATTATTAATTTCACGTGATTATCACTTTCTCTATCTATAGGATAATCTTTAAATTTTATAAATTAACGTAACATGTGATAATAAGGGAAATAATTCTCTATGAATGCAATAATGCTTTCTAGGGATACAATTTTCTACAATATGAAGAAATTATATAAAATTTTGGAAAAATTTATTCATTCCCCACCAATTTCAATTAATTAATTATTTATCTTTAATTTAGCTGATGAAACTATATTCCCAAATAATAACTTGAATATACGTTACTCTCATGTTACACAAAAAAGAAAGATAAAGGATCCTCTACCTAGAAAAAAGAATCATTACACCAAATTTTTGCACCAAAAATAGGGGGCGTATACATAGGAGGAAACCATATATTGAGAACTAGAACCATAGAGCTCCACTAATCTAAGGTAAAAGACTCTGTAACCTCTTGTCTCAAGAGAAAGTAAGACAAAAAGAGTAAAAGAAAGATTCTATCCTTAGAAAGATCAAATAAAAAATCAATAGGATTTGATACGATTTCAATTGACCATTGAAGGAATATCTCATCAAATCCACATGGTATAACCATTTAAAAATTATCTAGAATTTTAATAAATAGAGGATATAATTATCCTCCATTAAAATGAATTTAAATTTATTTAATTAAGTATTTAAAAACCTTTTTCATCAAAAAAGGTGTTAAAAGGGAAAATCTAGAAATTCTAAAAAAATTGGATCTACTGCCAGGATATACCACTAGTGATCTACCGCTAGGATATACCACCAGTTATATACCACCATTGATCTACTACCAGTGATCTACCTCTAGTGATCTACTTACAATTATCTACCTCCATAGATCTACCATGTGTGATCTAGCACCAGTGAAATACCTCCAGTGATCTACCACCAGTGATCTACCACAAGTGATCTACCACCAATGATCTACCACAAGTGATCTACCACAAGGACCTACCTCCATAATCTACAAAGAGGATATACCTCAAGGATCTACTGCCAATATCTACTACCACAGATCTACCATGTGGGATCTATCGCCAATGATCTACTTCCAATGATCTACCTCTACAAATCTACCATGTGTGATCTAGCACTAGTGAACTACCAACAGTGATCTACCGCTAGTGATCTACCACCAATGATCTACGAACAGTGATCTACCAACAGCGATCTACCACTAGGATCTACAACATGGATTTATGGCCAAGATATACCACTGGGATCTTCCACCAGTATCTACTACTAGGTTCTAATACTAGGATCTACCTCCATAATCTACCACCAAGATCTACCGCCAGGATCTACTTCTAGGATCTATTACTAGGATCTAAAACCAGTGATCTACCTCCACTGATCTACCACCAATAATCTACTACCACTGATCTACCACTAGTGATCTACCATTTGTGGTCTACCTCCAGTGATCTACCACCATGTTCTACAATCAGGATCTACCACTAGGATCTTTGGATAGGATCTACCACCAGGATCTACTGTTAGTGATATACTACCAATGATCTACCACCAGTGATCTACCTCCAAGATCTACCACCAGTGATCTAAAACTAGTGACCTACCACTAGTGATCTACCCCTAGTGATCTACCAAAAGAATATAATGCCATGATATACTCTCAGGATCTACTGCTAGTGATATACCATCATATATCTACCGCCAGGATCTACTTCTAGTGATCTACCACTATGATATACCACCATCAATATATTTCCATTAATTTACCACCAGTGATCTACCGCCAGTGATCTATCGTGAGTAATCTACCACCAGTTATCTACTTCCAGTGATCTATCGTGAGTAATCTACCAATAGGATTTACCTCCATTGATCTACCACTAGTGATATAAAACTAGTTATCTACCTCTAGGATCTACCACTATTTTCTAAAATACTTATTGTTCCTAAAAAACACCAAAACAATTCTCCCTTCCTCCACCAAACACCATTGGAATTTCCTCAAAAACCTAAATCACCATATTTCCTAAAAATTAATGGGTCATAAGGTCTGATCTATTACATTAGATACCTATCAACTATTCTCTCCCTTTAGAATTCAAAAAAAAAACAAAAGGAAATGATAATGGTGTTCCAGAAAACAAACCCATGAGATACCTCTCAGGTTTCTCGATATATTTGGAACATAAAAACCACTATATAAAATAAGTGTAAATATACACAATACATTAAAAACAATATCTTGGGGGAGATACCTATCAAACAGCGGTAAGGCCATTAATAAAGAATTACATCATGGGATGGAATTAATCTCATATATCAACGTGATATCAAATAATTCATCCAAACAAAACAAGCCTTAAACAACATAGAATTTTGACCACATGTTAATGAATTTGATTCCCATATAAGGTTAAATAATCACATAAATGGACACACAGATGGAAAAAAACATCAAGAAAAACATATCAATCAATTATGGGAAAAAAAATTATTTTTAACTATATTCATCATCCATATTTTAAATTACAAATTTCAATTTCAAAACCAGGTCATTTTTTAAAGAATATACATTATATACACTTCATGAAATCAATTTTTATTTTATCAAAATTATGCTTCAAATCATTATATCAACTCAATAATCTTTTCCAAAAATTATTAAATAATTATTTAAAAAAAATAAGTTATTTTCAAGGGTTTTAATCACACACACCATGCCATTTAAAATCACTAAAAAAGTCTCTCAAATTTTGAATATGACTTGAAATGTAAAAAAACATAAGGTTATAAAATCCATTTTATCCATCTTTAAAACTTTTCCCAAGTTTTTTAACAAAAATTTATTTACCACGTGAATACCCATGAGAAAATTTCATATAGAATTTCCCCACCAACATAAAAAATCATATCAATATAGAAAGATATTCTATAATAATACAAATCAAAGTAACCCATCCACCATATCAGAATATTTTTCTCTTTGGGCATCACAGACTTTCCCACATAGTTTTAAAATGTTTCATAATATAACACATATTGATGCAGAAAATAGTTTATATCTCTTCATATGTCTAAAGCCATAGCACATGCCATCAACATAAGATCAACCATAACAAACCAAACTAGAAAGATAACTATTAAAAATTTCCATCAGTTACATTATAAAAAAATATTTAGGTGTGGGTGACAGACCCACCTTCATCAATTTCATGATTTTACAAAACACATTTTTCTTTTATTACTGAATTTAAGTGATTAGCCAATTTATGGGAGGTGGGGGATTCCATCAATAAAATCACATCACAACACAAAAAAATACATCTCACCAAAACAACCACAAATCTTGGACACTACTCATCACCACCACCGAACAACACAAACACTATCCAAACTCACCAAGCAACATAAACATCCACCATACATTTCAAACCAAATCACCACACTAATTTACCATCCACAAGAAACCACAATTTTCATATAACAACCTGATCCATATCATCCTATATATTTACCCAACCAACGATCACTAATATCATCACACATCAAAACTCCAATCATACAAATCAATGAATTACCTCTCCCATGTCAAGATATTATCTTCTTTGTGTGACATTGACTCGCCCACTCGATTTTTATCACATAAAAGTAAAAAAACCTTGATTAGGGTTCAGGTTTCCCTCTCTTTATATACTTGATGTTTTTATTCACACATCGCACAAGGAAACTCAACAAGAACAACCAAACATATTAGAAACACATTCCTTGTTCCATAATTTTTCAAGGGATTACATTACTTTACCTCATTATTTAGCACCAGTATTTACACAGAATTAAAAATTTTCTATGGGGAATCAGATCATATACCATATATAAGTGATTAACCTTTTAATACATGGTGATATTAATAAAGAAGTCGGATCAATGGTCTCATAATCCACCATAATCATAGTGTAATCAGGGTTTTTGACAACCATTATTTTAAGATAGGCATATCAACACTTTAATTCATCAATCAATAAGAAATGTAACCACAAGAAACAATAAAAATTTCTAAGAAATTCCTAGAGAAACATCATGACTTCCAATTAAATACCTTTAACATGAATCTAAATTAAAGATAGAACTTGTGCATGCATTATCTCATGAATCATGCTTAACATGATTAAATAAGACATTATAGGTTCATCTTGTCATCAAGGAATCACAATTCCAATATTTATTTGAAAATTTATAAATTCTATACTCTTTTTATTAATTAAAATACCCCATTACATATACAAAATGTTTTTGTAATTCTCAGGAAAACATTCTATTTGATCACAAAATTAAAATTGTACATGTTGTATTACTATGTTTCATGATTTATCATGCTTAAACTAAACATTATTTTTCATTTAATTGATCAATAAAATATTCTTATATAATATTTTAAGGATAACGTGATTATTATTCCATATTTAAATACAACATATTAAACATGATATATCATCAAGTCTCACATATTATAATTTCTTTGCTTACCACACAATTATTTTCTTAACTTTAGGCATGCTTCTCATAACAAACTACTCATGGATTAACATGCAAGGAATGGTTATCTTAGCACTTAAAAATTATTATCATACTTAGAAATAATAAGTTTAATAATTTAAAAATTTGTAAGTCTCAACAGGTTACCAAAAAATAATGATTAATAATTTCAAAAATTTAGAAATAAATTTCAAAAGAATTTCCACTCTAACACATGCTTACAACTTACATTTATATTCATACCGCAAAACTAAAATCATTCCAAAATAAGGATCAATTTATTCTTGTAAAAGTTTTCAAATTCAAAGGAATGATGAATAATTAAGATGTTCATTTTCATAAATTTCAAAATTTAAATGTCCAAAATCAAGTTTTTCAACAAGTTCATAACACATGCTCATCATAAATTATTTATGGAAGTAAATTAATGGAATATTAAATCACATGGGAACTAGAATAATTCTATGCATGGTTTCAAAATAATTAATTTTATTATGTCGGTATAAATTGTACTCGAGGTAACATTATTCATAAGGGTTTTTAAAATTAAACAATTATTCCTAATGAAATACACTAAGCATGATTCTATAATAATTTCAAACATTAAATCAATATGGCATGTTATAAATTTTAAGAAAGGAAACAAATTTAATTCATTAAGAATCCTGATTTAAAATTTAAGTAAATAACACATTCAAGCCCCAAAAAGGTTTCAAATAAATAGATCGGTCCATTTAACCTTTATTTTACTATTTTATTTCAGGTTATATGATTAATTAATTAAAAAAAGTATAGTTTATCTACAACTATATTATGGTAAAATTTATAGAAACACATATAAAATTCCATTATTTATTTAATTAATATCCTTAAATTCTTGAAACCACGACATTCAATCACAAGCATAATTAATCATGATGCATATACACCTCCTAGTTCTCTACCTTTCAAGTGGAACCACCTCACTTGGTCATTCAATAGGATTAGATTACCAACATTAGATTAGAGGGTGACCTAAAATCCTATGTCCTAGCTAGTCTTCCCTAGCCTATGTCATGCACCAAGACCAACTAACTTCATTGCCTTACCAATCCATGAAATCAAAATAGATCCTAACTCCAAACTCCATCTTATCCATCAACCATCACCTCTAATACCACCTTTTTACAACCCTCCCCCCAGAGATACCAAAATGAAGGGAGATAGATAATATCCCCCTCTAGTTCCACCTCTAGTAGGCCTTAGGTTGGTGACTATAAGTGAGGGTATGAAAAAATCATAAATGGGTGGCATTAACCTGTATAATAAAATTGTTTTGGGAGTTAGGATAAATAAACAAAAATAAACAACATGACATAATATAAAAAGGAATCCAAATCCATACCATAATGAATGTATAAATAAAATAGATATGGGTAATATCCTCCAAATGAAATATTTAAAAAAAATAAAAAATAAAATAAAAGCTAAGGCAACAACATAGGAAAAGTTGAAAAGGTATGATCTATTAATGTATATCATGGTCCATGGATTCCTCCTAGAAACCAAAAAATTAGTTTATATATACATGGGGTGAGAATAAAGGTATACTCAATAGTAAATACAAAGTCTCTCATGCACATGTAAAAAGATCGTACTAATGAACCCATGAGAAAACAAAATAACCAACAACACCTAAATAGGTCAACTATCCATACAAACCTCCCCGAAGAACACTAAAAAATAACGCAATCGAAGTGTAATAACATAATATGAATCATATCAATATAGGGTACCCCACACTACTTTCCCACTAATTTTCCACTCTTACACCCCAACTTCATATGTCACGACACTCCCACCTCTTCCATATAACATCACATCACATCACATCACATCACATCACATCACATCACATCACATCACATCACATCACATCACATCACATCACATCACATCACATCACATCACATCACATCACATCACATCACATCACATCACATCACATGACATTGCATCCCATCACATCACATCAAATCCCACCCATAGACATATAGAAAATCATCTCACATCATAACCATAACTAGAGTAGTAGGGTATCATGAACATGTAGGACATCAACCTCGTGTCCTCCTCCTACTATGAATGATCCCCACCATAAATCACCTTACCATCTCCCCAAAAACTGTAGGGTCATCACATATCACCTCACCTGAAGACACCTAGGAAATATCATCACATCAAAACGCATCATGAAAATGACACTTTTAACTTCTATCAATCACAACCCATGTATTTCGTCATCACTTAGAAGAGAAAATAGGGAATATCAGGTAGCCATCCAGCCATCCTCACCACCAGAATGTTGGGGAAAACACCCTCGAAACATTTTCTTATTAGCACTAAGTGCTCAACATGGGTGGGAAGCATATAAAAAATGATAAATAACATACATGGTATATATATAATATCATAACATACAAGCCCAACCTATGGGTTTACAATTAGGTTACCAAAAAACTCATAACATTCCCCACATTCACTGCCACCTCAAAATTCACAACACCACACACCAAACCACAAGCTACATTTCATATTCCAAAACCCCTTTAAAATTAATCAATTTTATATATTTCAAATTATTATCCAATTTCATTTAAATACTCAACTAATTATATTATTTCCAACCCATTTAATTTATTCATAAAACGTTTTTAAATTTAACCAATTGCCCCTTTTTGTTCAACATTCGTCATCCATTTCCATCCCATTTCAACTTCAACATTATCATTTAATTCCAATAATTCCTGGGAAACTAGCACAATATAACACACAATTAGAAGCATAAAAAATACCATATTTCCTCTTTCCAACAAACCCACACACCATTACCACATTCCTAACCACAAAACACAACAAGAACCACATCTCCACCAGTTTATAGTACAACCTCCCCTTAGTACGACCTTATAAACCATCACACATTATCTCATGCAATATCAGAACCACACATCACAACCACACCTCATATCACAACACTCCACATCAACTTACACAACAAAACCACTACTCACACACCAGATTAACACAAAAATCCATACCATACAACTACTTACATAGACACATTCCTCATTACACACAATAAAACATTTTTTTATTTGACATATGGGATATTTACCACTTTCACATCATTATTTAGGGGGATTCTCACACAAGACATAATCATGAGGAAACCATTTTACTAACCAAATATAAGTGAATAAAAAATTCCATTTAAAGGGATGCCAATAAATAAAACCAACTAATATTACATAACAGATATAAAATCATCACAAACAAAGGCTCCCGACAACCATGATTTTTAGAAAAATGTCAAACATGCATAATATTTTAAACAATATTACAACACTTACAAAAACATCAGAGAGTTTCCTTTTATATATAAAACAATAATGGTTAATTTCACGCGATTATCACTTTATCAATATCCAGGATAATATTTCAATTATCTAAATTAACACAATATGTGATAATAAGGATAATAATTCTCTATGCATGAAATAATACTTTCTAAGGAAAAAATTATCAACAACATGAGGAAATCGTTTAAAATACATGAAAAAATCCCTCATTATCCATAAATTTCAATTAATCAATTATTTTTATTAATTAATATAATGAAACTATCTTACCAAAGGATAACATGATTATACTCCTCTAACATAATACACAAAGAAGAAAGGAACATGATCCCCTAGGTGGAAGAAATAACCTTTACACCAATTTTCTACACAAAAAAGGGTCACATGCACAGAAAAAACCATCTATATAGAACTTGGACCATCGAGTTCCACAAATCCAAGGGAAAAGGTTCTAGAATTTCTCATATCAATAGAATTTAAGTAAAAAAACAAAGGAATTATCTTCTCTTTTAAAAGACAATATCTGAAACTAGTGGGATTTGATATGATTTTAATTGACCATTACAGGAAGATATCATAAATCCATGTGGAATAAACATTTAAAAAGTATATATACTTTTAAGAAATATAAGATATAATTATACTCCCATAAAAAAATCTAAATATAATTAATTAAGGGTTTAAAATCATTTTTTATCAAAATATATTTCAAAAGGGAAAAACTAGAAAAAGTGGAAAAATTGGAAAAATTGGAAAAACTGGATCTATTACCATGATCTACCACTAATGATTTACTTAAAAGATATACCACCAGTGATTTATCACAATTGAACTACCAACAATGATCTATCTCTAGTGATCTACTACTAGTGATCCATCATCAGTGATCGACCATCAGTGATCTACCGCCAATGATCTACCATCAATGATCTACTACTGATGATATACCGTCATTTACCTACCACCATTGATCTACAAATAGTGATATACTACTAGTGATATAACTCTAATTATATAATTATAGTGATCTAACACTAGGGATCTACCTCCAATGATCTACTTCCAGTGAACTACTTCCAGGATCTATCGTCTGGATCTACTACTACTGATCTGCCGTTAGTGTTCTAATGCCTATGATATAACTTTAGTGATCCTCCTCTAGTGATCTACTACTAGGATCTTCCTCCATCATATAAAAAACCCCCCTTTCCTCCAAAACACCTCCCTTCCTCCACAAAGCACCTTTGGACTTTCTGAAAATACCATAATCACCAAATTTCTTGCAATGTAACAGGCTAGAAGGTCCGAGCCATTACAGAAAACCCGAGTAATATTAAGAATAAATTAATTTCTTATATTATTAATAGTAATTATTATATTTTATATATTTACATTCACTTTACTAATTTTAAGTAATTTTTCAATCAAAAAAGATATAATTTTATTCTATCTAAAATTCTTTCCATGTATTATATTTCTTCATTTAAAAGTTAAATTTCAAAATTTTAGAAATTAAATTTGAAAAAAATGAATTCATTTTTTGTTTCATAATATATAATTTACCTTAAGATGAGTTTTTAAGATTTTTCTAAAATAGTTGTTTTTTGGCTGAATAGTGAAAATACCAATTTTTCAAATATTATCACTTTTATGGAATTATTACGATTTAAGAATGAATTTATACATTGAGAAACAATTATATCAACTAAATATATGATAAATTAGTAAAATATTTTATTTTAAAACATTATTTTTAATTTTATAACCCAAGCTTGACTTTTGGGAACTTAAGTTATATTTTATTGATATTTAAAACCATCTTTTGGTCATTGCATTTAATGGTATTACTAGAAGGTGAAATTATATTTTTTATTGATAAAAAATTATATAAAATTCCATTTAATATTATTTAAATAATTTTATTTGAAATAAAATTATTACTTAATTTCAAGGTGAAATGATTTTTTACTTAAATTTGGTATTTTCCTATAAATTGTTTTTCATGAATTTTTCATACTTATAATAAATGTAATTTATTAAACTTATAGATTTTGAATCTAATAAAATTTATTCCAAATTATGAATCATAAAGTATAAATTTGGTTATATTTCCAATTTTATTTTTGTTCATACAATTAATTTATCATGGTAAAAATTTAAGTTATTGCAGTTAATGTTAAATTAGGTTAAAGGGGAATTGACTATAATATGATGCTTAAAATGTCACAAAAAATTGTCTAAATGTGATTGGTTGAGTTTATTTATTCCCTATAACATATTATATATGAATTTAGGGTGTATTTGTGACAATTTACCATGAATAATAGTTTATACTAATTGAACACTTTCAATAACTACAAGAGTGCCATTCCAATCACTTTTAATAGGTAACAACTTATCCTCTCACGATAAAACATATTGAGACAATTATCTCAAAAAATACCATCCCAAATACCTTCCTAAAATTCCCCCACATGTCCTAGGGGATAGTTTCTCATCAAAAGGTTGACCTAAAAGTCTGAAGGTGCAATCCAATGGTGGTTGTTCATAGAATAGGTATAACTCTTAACTGAGCATTTTTATATTATTTATTCTAATTACTTCTTCAAATATTATTTAACTATGATAAAATAATAACCTCATTATCTTAAATATATTGAAATTTTATTATTATTATTTTAATACCATTTTTCATTTTCTTTTCCATCGTATGGGAAATGAAAATATCATTCATGTATATGTATGGATTACCACCTCTATGAAGTGATGTGTTTCATTTTTCATCACCAGATCATAGAAATGGTTATTATTATAGATTTAATGAATATATATGATACTCATGAAATAATTATTATTTTGAGAACATAATATATTACTTACCTTCTTACCTTTCGATTTGATGGAAAATGACAATGTCACTCGTGTGTACGCGCAGACTACCACCTCCATGAGTCAATGTGATTCATTTTTTATGTAATCCTTTCATAGATATTTATAAAATTGTATTTAATTTATTAAAATAATAATAATTTCATGAATAATATGCTACATATTATTTATCCATGACCTTTTTAAGATGTCCAACCCACCGATTTTGTTTTGAGATTATGAACTTAACATCATCAAAACATCCAACATTATCTTAACTAATTTAATAACTTTATAAGTCATAGTAAAAAATGAAATAAAAGGTATTATAATTAGGTAATACAACTAAAAAGGTTTTTAATAAGGTATAAGATTAATATATGTTTATTATATAGTAGTTAAATCTTGTATGTGGTGAGTCAGACCCAAGGTAAGGTATTTTTCTTTAAAACCTTATTTTAAAAGTTTTAAAGTGTTTTATTATCTTTTTACTCCATATACATGATCTTTAATTTTTTTTCAAGAATTTTATTAATATACTAAAATTTATTTTCAAATTTATTTTAAACCATGTTTTACTTTCTTTATTAAAGTTTCAAAATAATTATTTTTAACATTTTTAAGGTAGGTCATTTTTGATATTTTTACAGAAGTGTGAAAGGAATCATATTTGAACGTATATGACATGAAATGTTTTTCCCACCATCATGTTTGTTATTATTTAAGAATATTAAAATTAAATTTTTTCATTTCCTTTCAAATGAACATTCTATTTCCCATTATTTTATGAATTTTTGTTTAAATAGTTTTCAATGAAAAGTATTTTTATCCTTATTTTTGCATGAAGCCCTAAAGTGTTTATGCATATGTATTAAAAAAATATTTTAGGATATTTTATAATGTAAATGAAATATTTATAGAGATGATATTTTCTAAATTTTTTTATGAATTTCAATTGTATTAATCATCCCAAATTATCAATTTGATCTTATATGAATCAATTTTGGATTTATGATGTGTTTTGAGAAAAATACTGAAAAGTGTCTGATTCTAGGTTTTGGACAGATTTTTACATCAAGGGTATTTTTTTCATTTCATGAAAACTATAAATACAAATTGAGTGATTTTTTATAATATTTATTTTATTTTCTTCAAATTTTTATTTTGGAATAGGGAATGCTTTGACTATCTAGAGGCATTAACAAATCAATGAATGTGAATATTTTTCCGAGCAGACAGAGTGTACCCCACCACTATAACAGAAGTATATCTTGGCCTACACATCATATATTGAGATGATTTAACCTTTAAGGGAACTAGAACACATAGAGGTGACTCCAAAATTAATTTTATGGAGTTTTAATGTCATCAAGGGTGACATTGACACTATAAATTTGGAGGAATCTTCAAATAAATTTCAGATAGAAAAAGTTATTGTCAATAAAAAATCTATAAATCTCTATTTGCGCATCCAATAAAGCTGACATTTAGTGGGGGAATGAACAAGGTATTTGTGAACAAATTTTATAAAGTATGAAACTCCTGAATCATCCATTAATGGGGCCAAAAACGTGTCAAATTTAGGAGGACAAAATCTACCTATAAAAGGAGAGGAGCTCCCACCTCTCAAAGCTTCTCATTCCATTTCATTACTTCTAGGACACCAAGGAGGTGAACTTTTCAGATTTATCTCTTTTATTTATTTTCTTTTATATATATTTTTAATGCCTTATTTTTTCCCATTCATATCGATTACCTTTACCATGGTGGGGTACACATTTTGAGTGATTGGGGAAGGGTTGGTTTTCTATTTTGTAATTCTTGAGTTCTTGGATGTAATTAAATGAAATTTATTTCTTCTTTAAATTTGTTTTAAATTTCATATAGAGGATTTTATTATCAAGTTCGATCGTTCTTGAATTTTAATTCAGTTATTTATTTTTTCCTTGATAAAATAATCATTATCTTCCTCCACTAATTTCTAGTTTATATACGATAGAATAGACCAGGGATTAGTGGTGAAGTACTCGACCATCATCAGTACGTATAAAAGGGGTAGTGAATGTTCTTTATTGTTTGGGATAAACAAGACCTGATCGGGTATTTCCCATTTCAATTGAGGGTATTCAATAAAACTATTTTGCACATGGAAGAAGAGTTCACTAAAATGAGATTTTGGTAAGGTTTTATCTCACCATAATAATTTCACTAAGGAAGTGAGAGGAAATGATTGTGAAAACTCACTTTAATCAACTAATAAGAAGAGGTTTGAATTAAATTTAACAAGGATAGCATTACAATTGGGAAACTGACCCTAACCTAATCACTCTTTTAATATCATATCTTTTTAATCATTTGAATTTCAAATTCCCTTTCAATCATTTTCTTATTGATTTATTCTAAAAACACACCATTGTTACCCTCATTTAAAAGTGAAAAATTATTTTGTGTGCAATCCTCTTATGGAGACTTCCTAGGGTTAATCACTAGATTACACTTAGAGAATATACAAATTGTTTTTCCATTCCCTATGATAGGTGTGTGTGTCAAACTTAGAGTAGTTTCCGGGGAGGCAGTTCCACAAACTAATTATAAATATTTTAATCTTTTCAAATTTAAAAAAACAAATTTTTTTCCATGTTGTTTTCAAATGATTATTTCTTTAATTCATGGAACAATTACCCACCGATAAATGAAACAATTATTGACTCAAAATTTTCCATAAAGGATGGTGTTTCTTCTATTTTAAATAGGTGAGGTTATTTTTGAAGACAAATAATGAGGGGAAACATTCAAATAATTCTTATATGGACTAAGGGAGGACATGAACAAAGAAGTTTTTGAAGTGATGGCCCGAATGCTAATTGATTTCTCCCATTACTTTCCAGAATTTTATGAAGTTTCCAAGGTCCAAGAAGACCCCCCATTAGTCATCCTTGATTTTTCTATTGAGATACAAGATATAGTGGATACTGACTACCTGCCTCTACCTGCTACTACTCAACTCTAATAAGTGTTTTCCAGTGAAGAAGAGATTGATGATGAACAAACTCAGGGAGATAATATTTTCATGAAATCATTATCTTTTTATTTTTTTTTAAAATAAATTGAGCATTACCTCCCCTTGTTTTAATTTTATAGATTCAGCCAATATATGTATTTCCTTGGAGGAGGAAAATGAAAAAGAAAATTCATATGAAGAGGAACATATGGAGCTCCCCGAAATTGTTGAACATTTATTAGAGGCTGTTCAAGAGAATATTAAAGAGGATTTTCCTGAGTAAAATGAGACAAAAGTTGTAGAAATTTAAAGGAAATAATTTGATATTAAAACTTCATGCTTTAATTTTGTTCAAATCTAATTATAATATAACATTCAATTTGATTTTTTACACTGATATATCAAACCTTTAACAACAACTGGAGAATAAATAAGATGTTGTGAACGCAGAAACCAATAAAGAGGAGGAGTCATTCATTTTCCTAACCCCACAATGCATATTGCATATCATTATAGTGGGGGGTGGACTTGTTATACTATATCCATAGAGTCCTCAACAAAAAAGGAACAAGTGAATGTTAGAAATAAGAATTTTTTTTGGTTCATAAGAAAGAGACCTCACCCACCATCAGATTGGGGATAACCGATTAGAACTGCCCCTTTGGAGGTAGTTAAAACCTAGGGCCCACTTGGGGGATTAAACCAAGATTTATCCTTCTTTTATTATTCAAATTATATTTTCATTTCTTTTAATAAATTTATTATATTATCTTTTTAACTTTTTTTAGGTTTTCAAATAACAACAATTTATATCCTAACTCAATGTTGCATTGTCAATAAGTTAGGCCGTACATATCCTTTACATTTTATTACTTACTGTGATTCATTTTCAAATATTCTTACATGTTAAATCCATTTAAATGAACTGAGGAAACAGAATCATTTACGTGTGGGGGAGAGAACCTTTGTAGTTTAGTATTTTCATTTTATGTTTGGTTTACTTTTTTTAAAAAAAATAAATTGTTTTTTTCAGATATTTTTGTGTTTAGTTTTTAAAATTTAGTGTGTTGTCAAAAATTTTGAGCTGAAATTATTATCATTTCTATTTTTGAAACCCATTTCAATGAGTGAAGAAATATATTCCATGAAACTGAGCTTAAATTAATGCTGAAATGACTTTGTTTCAAGTTCAAATCTTTTGGAATTTCATGAAATGTACTCCGATTTTTAAATCCCATGCTACATCTCACTATATTTATTTTTGAAATCAATTTCCTACGAGGCTTATTTATCATTTTTTTCATATTATTTACATTCAACTCATTACTTGAGAGAACCAGAACATGCTTTATTTAACTAGAATTTTATTTATTCCTATCAAAACATGAGGGTTTGAGGTACTTGTGTTTTAAATGATTGAGTAATTTATTTGTTTTTAAGCCCCCTTTTCAAAATAATATTTTTTTTATTATGGCCTAACTTATAAATTAATCTTTTTATCCCTTAGAATACATGAACAACCTATTATGTTAGCCAAATTACAAGACAATTTTCCCTATCCAACCTTCTCTTGAAGTGAAATTGCATGATCTAGTTGAACTTAAGTGTGTGGGAAGATGTCTTGTAGTGTACTAACTCATTTGGTGATACTTTGGGGGGACAATTAAATTTTTAAGAGTTTATGTTTCTACTAAATATTTCATGATAAAAGAAGTTGTGCCTTTCTAGAGCTTCCAAAGTAGAAATAAAGATATTCCTATCTAAGCTTTTCAAGAAGAAAAATGTGGTTGAGAAGAAATTTTTACTGGTGAAATGCTAAATGGTGTGAATTTATTTGAGTTCTCATGATGATGGAGCCGATTTTCTACAAAGGGGAAGAGAAGGAGACAATGTTTTTGTAAAAATTATAATATTTCAATTTTGCTTAAAAAAGATACAAGCCCTCCTTTTTTAGCTTTAGAATTTTTAACATCTAAATACTACCAACCGGAAGCCAAAGAACGACCCTAAAAAGTCCTCATGAGAAACAAATGTCTTTGAATCACATCTATTGAAGAATTAGGAATTTATCAAGCCTATGGTGACTATTGTGTGAGTTTGGATGATAAAATCTTTGTTTAACATTTATACTTGTGAGATGAGAGAAAATTCCTGTGAGGTAGGTGTTTTGTGTGCATGAGATAAGAAACGAAGTGGAAATATATTAAATAATATAAAGTTGAGAACTTGAAATAATTTTTTTATGAGGCATGATATATTTTTGTTTCTTAGTGTGGATTTGGTAGATCTTATTGGTATGTGTTTTATATTTTATTTGATTTAATTTTAATGTTTACTTGTCCAGGAGTCCAAGTGTTAAGTGTGGGGGAATTGATAGAGATAATATTTTATACATTTTCTGTATGAATTTCAATTGTTATAATCATCCCAAATTATCAGTTTGAGCTTATATGAATTAATTTTTCATTTATGATGTGTTTTGAGAAAAATGGTGAAAAGTTCATAATTTTGGATTTTGGACATATTTTTACATCAAGGGTATTTTTTTCATTTCACAAAAAATATAAATCCAAATTGAGTGAATCATTTTTTAGAATCCTTATCTTATTTTCTTCAACTTTGTCTTTTGGACCAGGGGATGATTCAGCCATCTAGAGGTATTAAAAAATCAATGAAAGTGAAGATTTTTCTAGGCGGATAGTGTGGACCCCACCACCGTAACATAAGTCTATCTAGGCCTACACATCATATATTGTGATTCTTCCACTAGGAAGAGAACTAAAAAACATAGGGGTGCCCCCAAAATTAATTTTATGGAGTTTTAATGTCATTACGGGTGACATTGGACATCATACATTTGAAGGAAGCTTCCTGGAAATTTTGAATAGAAAAAGTCATTGTCATTAAAATAACCATAACGCCCTATTTTTATATCCAATAAAGCTGAAATTTGGAGGGTGATTGCACAAGGTATTTTTGAACAACTTTTATTAAGTATTAAATGCTTGAATAATTCATTAATAGGGCCAAAAACTCATCAACCTACAGAGATAGAATCTTCTTATAAAAGGAGAGAATCTCCCACCTCTCAAAGCATCTCATTCCACCCAATTCATTCCGGGACCCCAAGGAGGAGAAATTTTTGGCATTCAATATTTTATTTATTTTCTTTTATATATATTTTTAATGCCTCATTCTTCCCCATTTATCTTTATTACCTTTACCATGTTGGGGAAAACATTTTGAGTGATTGTGGAAGGGTTGGTTTTATATTTTGCAATTCTTGAGTTCTTGGATGTAATTGAATGAAATTTCTTTCTTATTCAAAGTTGTTTTCAATTTCGTATAGATGGTTTTATTATCAGGTGAGATCATTCATGAATTTTAATTCTATTATTGATTTTTTACTGGGTAAAATAATCATTATCTCCCTCCACTAATTTCTTGTTTATATACGATGGAATAGACCAGGGATTAGTGGTGAAGTACTCGACGATTGTCAGTATGTGTAAAAAGGGTAGTGAATGTTCTTGATTTTTTGGGATAAACAAGACCCGATTGGGTATTGCCCATATCAATTGAGGATATTCAATACAACTATTTTTCATATAGAAGGAGAGTTGACCAAACTGAGATCTTGGTAAGGTTTTCTCTCACCATAAAAATTTCACCAAGGAAGTGAGAGGAAATGATTGTGGAAACTCACTTTAATCAACTAAGAAGAAGTGGTTTTAATTAAATTGAACAAGGATAGAATTAAAATTGGAAAAATAACCCCAAACTAATCACCCTTTTAATATCATATCTTTTTAAACTTGAAAAGATTCAAATATTTATAATTAGGTTGTGGTACTAATTCTCCAACAACGGTGCCAAGTTTGACGCACACCTATCTTAGGGCATGGAAAAACAATTTTTTATATTTCCTAAGTATAGTCTAGTTATTAACCATAGGAATTATCCCAAATAGTAGTGCACACAAAACAATTTTTCAATTTTAAATGAGGGTAAAAATGGTGTGTTTTTAGAATAAATTGATAAGAGAATAATTGAAAAAAAAATTAAAAATCAAAAGAATAAAAAGATATGATATTAAAAGGGTGATTAGGTTGGGGTAGGTTTCCTAATTTTAATGATATACTTGTTCAATTTAATTCAAACCTCTTCTTCTTAGATGATTAAAGTGAGTTTCCACAATCGTTTCCTCTCACTTCCTTGGTGAAATTATTATGGTGAGAGAAAACCTTACCAAGATCTCAGTTTGGTAAAATCTCCTTCCATGTGAAAAATAGTTGTATTGAATATCCTTAATTGACATGGGAAATTCCCAATTAGGTCTTGTTTATCCCAAAAAATCAAGAAAATTCACTACTCCTTTTACACGTACTGACAATCGTTGAGTACTTCACCGCTAATCCCTAGTCTATTCCATCGTATATAAACTAAAAATTAGTAGAGGTAGATAATGATTATTTTACCAAGGAAAAAATAAATAACGAAATTAAAATTCAAGAATGATCTCTATTGATAATAAAATAAATTATATTAAATTGAAAACAAATTTGAAGAATAAAGAAATTTCATTCAATTACATCCAAGAACTCAAGCATTACAGAATAGAAAACGAACCCTTCCCCAATAACTCAAAATTTTTACCCCACCATGATAAGGGTAATCGAGATGAATGGGGAAGAATAAGTCATTAAAAATATATAGAAAAAATAAATAAATAAAAGAGATAAAACTGAAAATTTCTCCTCCTTGGTGTCCGAGAAGAAATGGGATGGAATGAGATGATTTGAGAGGTGGGAGATCCTCTCCTTTTATAGGCAGATTCTATCTTACGAAAGTGGACACATTTTTTCCCCATTAATAGATGATTTAGGATTTCCATCCTTCATTAATGTTGTTCACCAATACCTTGTTCATTCACCATAAAAATGGTAGCTTTATTGGACTCGCAAATAGGTAGTTATGGATTTTTTATTGACAATGACTTTTTCTGTCCAAAATTTCTAGGAAGCTTCCTCCAAATGTATAACGCCCAATGTCACCTTTAATGACATCCAAACTCTATAAAATTAATTTTTGAGGAACCCCTATGTGTCATAGTTCCTTTATAGGTGGAAGAAACACAATATATGATGTGTAGACCAAGACAGACGTCTGTTACAGTGGTGGGGTCCATGCTATCTGCCAGGAAAAATCTTCACCTTCATTGATTTTTAATGACTCTAGATGGATAAATCATTCCCTGGATCAGAAGAAAAAGTTAAAGAAAATAAAATAAATATTCTAAAAAAATATTCACTCAATTTGGATTTATATTTTTCATGAAATGAAAAAAATACCCTTGATGTAAAAATCTGTCTAAAATCTAGAATTAGGAACTTTTCACCATTTTTCTCAAAACACATCATAAATACAAAATTGATTGATATAATCTCAAATTGATAATTTTGTATGATTAAAACAATTAAAATGCATAGAAAAAATGTGGAAAATATTATCTCTATCAAACATCTTATGTGTTTTATGTATGTTATAGTCCTTTTAAAATTTTTATGGTGATATGTGATTATGATATAGATATATAATTAATTGGGTAATGATTATGTTCTCTAGGGAATTATGTTGGAATTAACTGGGTTGGTTATTCCATTTGTAAGAGTTCTTGTAAGAGTGATTGTATGATTGGCATCAGGATAATTTCCCAAGGTACCTACATGATTTTTCTATGTTTTCAAATGATTTTTCATGTAACTATTTTGATTTCATAAGGTAATTTAATGAGATTATGTTACAAGAAATTTATGACCCTTTTAATGGATAAAAGTATTTTTTTCATGAAAATGTTTTCATTATTACCCATGATTAACAAAAAACCCTCATGAATATGGTTTTTAATTTGTGATTTATTATGATATATTTATTAAAAAATTTGATAAATAAAGATTATTTCATGAGTAAGAAAACAAATACTTGAGCTCAAAGATTATTATGTAAAAATGTAAAAATTTCTTATGGGATTACATTATTTAAAAATAGACTAACAAGTTTCTTTATTTTTTTATATCTACCTAATATTTTATGCTCATACTACGTTTTTAAGTGTTTTTCATGGGGCCTAAGTATGAGTTGGAACTATAGAAAGGTCTAAATTTACACTATGGAAATTTAACTTTAAATAAGTGAATATGTTTTAATGAAATAAGAGTTTAAATTTAAGTTTGATTTTTATTGAAAAATGGATATTCAGTGTAATTTTATACTTTTTATTATAATGGTTTTATATGTAAGTGTTTTCCATGATTATATAAATATATAAACAGAAAATATCCTTTAAATATAATAAAGTTCTACTATTGTTTTAAATCATGCAATTATGGGTTGTTTAAGTTATAAGGTGTTATTGTTTGTATCAGATAAAAGGTTTAGATAAAATTATAGGTTAATATGTTATTAAGAAAATAATTTAAAGGGATGTTAATATATTTATTATATTATCATGTGAAAATTATTTGGGTTTCCATGTTTCTTCATATAATACGTGTCTATTTAAGAATGTTTTTCTAGAGTGGAAATGAAGCGAAATAAGTAGAAAGGCATCAAGATTAAAATATACA
Source organism: Viscum album (assembly GCA_963277665.1). Classification (NCBI taxonomy): domain Eukaryota; kingdom Viridiplantae; phylum Streptophyta; class Magnoliopsida; order Santalales; family Viscaceae; genus Viscum; species Viscum album. Next base: position 889,367,683 of record OY728148.1, on the reverse strand, counting down.
TATGAATCAACAATATAGAATGGTTGTAATTGGGATAGAGTAGTTTTTATCTTCATTAAATTGGTTTAAATAGGCTATTAATGCTGGTGTCCATGCCACATATCAACCAAACTCTCCATAGAGGAACATGTCTATAGTGTATCATTTCATTAAACAACACCATATGAATTTTAGTGAAACCACAGATCTAGTGGTTGATGATGGATAGATATATTATCTATAAAATATATCCATGTTTTTTATTGTTATGAACATCAAAAGATAATTATTTCCATTTATTTTTTAAAGTTAAAGATGATTAGTGGTGGTATCTAATTAAGAATTATAAGGAGAAAGATGAGATTATTGCTGTGGAGTGGAATATATTTAAATATCTTCTCCTTGAGAATTATTTTCTTAAGGTTATTTAACATTGGATAAATATGAATGTTTTGTAACTAAATAAAAAGGTAGAGGACTTTGTTTTGGATTATGGAGCTAATTTTGGCCAGGTATGCACCAAATTTTATTTTGGACCATGATTGTAAAATTACCATGTTTTACATATTATTGTAAAAAATGTTTTTAGAAATCATTAGACTCACATTATTTTAAAATATATGAAATGTTTTTATGAATTTTAGATAATTTTGAGATGGATTTTTTTGACTTTTATATCAATAAATAAAAAAAGTGGTCCAGGTTGAAAGAAATGTGATAACATCCATCAAAGAAATCTAAAGGAAAGAGGTATAAATTTCCCTCTTGTGATAAGTGTTGTAAGAATCTTCTTGAGGAGTTTCTTATGAAATCTATAAAGTTCTATTTAAATGGCATTCCAAGGAATTTGGATCATTATTTTAAGGAAAATAATGATGGTAATGGTTATACCAAATATAATAAGAAAACAATGGGATGTTTTAAATGCAATGAGATGTCCCATTATGCTTATGCATATCCAAATAAAATCATGAATGATTTGAATCATCAAGACCATATGTATAAGGGTGTGAAAAAATGATTTGTGACTACCTAGTAAAATAAATGAACATCAAATAAAGTATTGAAAGTTAAATTACTTGTTTAATTAGATTATGCCAAATTCTTATTTGATTTTGGGTCTACAAATTATTTTATTCATAAGGAATTTTCAATTAAAATAGAAATATTTCCTCAATAAGTTGAGAAATAAATTTAAGTAAAAAAACATAGTATAAGTATTAAGGTAATAAATCTTTATAGGAATCTTTCTTTGATTATGGTATGTATTTTCTTAACTATATTTGAGTTTGATGTTATTATAGATATAAATTATCTTTCATTTTATCATACTATGATTGATTACAGACCTAAAGAAGTAATATTAATTTTTTAGAGTGAGTTTTAATTTTTATATAAGAATGAGTTCATACCAATGATAATATATAAAGAAGTATAGAAACTGATTAAATAAGGTAGTGAAAGTTTTCTTACTCATATTTTTGAAAATATGGAATTTGTTCAGATTAGTGACGTGCCATTAGTGAATGAAAATGTGTATTTACTTTTTGATGAATTTTTTGGTGATATTACTAACCAAGAGGTTGAATTTACTATTGAAGTAGTGCTTTATGCTATTACAATGTCAAAAAACCCCTTATATAATAGATCCATTATAGTTATTGGAATTGAAAAAGAAGTTACAAGAGTTACATGAAAAGGGTTTCACTCATCCTAGAACTTCACCTTTGGGCGATCCTATTTTTATTTTTAAGAAGAATGATGGTTCAATGATTCTTTATAAGGATTATGGAGAACTAAATAACATTACTATTAATAAAAAGTATCCATTTTCTTATATATATATATATAATTTATTTTATCAGCTTCAAGGAGTATGGTATTTTTAAAAGATTGATCTCTGATCTAGATATTATTAGTTGAGTGTAAAGTAGGAAGATATTATGAAGATATCATTTCATACTAGGAATGTGAATTATGAGTTTGTGGTTATTCCCTTTAGGTTGACTAATGAACCCACTGTATTCATGGATATTATAAATATAGTTTTCTATTAGTTTTTGGATAAATTTTTGGTTATGTTTATTTATGGTATTCTAGTTATTCCAAAATTTATGAGGAACATGAAATACATATAATAATTTTCTGTAGAATTTAAAATAAAAACATTGCATGATTTTTTTTAAATGTGAATTTTTGTTACAACATATTTCTTTCCTTATACATATTGTCTCTAAAGATGAAATAACTATTGATCCTACTAAAACTAAGGAAGTGGAAGAGTGGTCAATACCTACTAGTGTCATTGAGATTCTAAGTTTTCTTGGACTAGCAGGTAACAAACACTTTTTTGTAAGAACGTTTCTCGGTTATATTGGCCACTAAATAAGTTAACTTGAAAAGTAGTTGAAATAATATAAAAAAAGAAATGTGTATGATGTTATCATGAATTGAAAATAATATTGGTTAATCTTCTAGTTTTGACCTTTCCATCTATAAATTTTGATTTTGTTATCTATAGTGATTCTTCTTTGAAGGGACTTGGTTGTGTCTTGATGCAATATGATTGGGAAATTGCATATAAATCATTCCAATTTAAGCTACATGAGCATAATTACCCCATGAAAAATCTTAAACTTGATATAGAAGTTTTTGATTAAAAAATATGGGGCATATTTTATTTTGGATAAAATTTGAAATTTATATTATCCATGAAAGTTTAAAGAATATATTCACTCAAAAATAGTTGAAAATGAGGTAGAGAAGATGACTATAAATGATAAAATATTATGATTACACAATTCAATATCATCTAGGTAAATCAAACAAGGTAGCTGATGCCTTGAACCAAAAAGAAAATGCATCGTTAGATATACTACATTTGGAACATGATCCTCTAGTTAATGATTTAATAAATGTTGACCTAGAAATTGTACATGTAGAAAATCTTGATATTTTGGTTCAAGTGTCAGTGTGGTAATTATTTTTAGATATAATTAATCTTGTATGGAGGGAAAATAGAGGTTTGAATGAAAGAGTGAAGTTGGTTAAAAAGGTAATGTTGTTTGAATTTTATTTTGAAAAATCTGGTGTTATAATATTTTTATAGTGGTTGTGTTTTCCATTTCATCCCCAATTGAAGAAGGAATTGTTTAGTGAAAAATCATAGATCTCTATATTTTATTTATCCTGGAAGTAGTAAGATGTATATATACCTTCAGGAATATTATTAATGGGAAATAATGAAGAAGGATATTGTGGATTTTACCGTGAAATGTTTGAATTTTCAATAGGTTAATGATAAATGACAAATTACAAAGGGGATGCTTCAGCCTTTTACAGAACCTAAATAGAAATGGGAGAATATATCCATGTATTTCAGGGTACGATTACCAAATAAATCTTAAATAAATAATATGATTTGGGTTATTGTGATCATTTGAATAAATATGTATATTTTATTCCAGTTTAGATCAATTTTCTTGAATTTATCTTAAATAGATTTTCATATTATATGGAGTACCTCTATTTATTGTATCCGACCATAATATCATATTTATATAAAATTTATAGAAAATAATTTAGAAGTCATTGGGTACTGAATTTAATTTCATTACAAATTTTCATCTTCAATCTAATAAATAGTCAGAGCGAACAATTGAAACTTTAAATAACATTCTTTGGGATTTATCACTAGATTACCATAGCTGTTGTGATCAACATATTTCTTTAGTGGAATATTATTATAATAACTATTTTTATTCTAGTATAAAAATGACACCTTTTGTGGCATAATATGGAAAGCGGCATCAGGCTCCATCATGTTGGGATGAATTTGGTAAAGAAAACTTATTGGGACCATAACTATTAGTTCAAATGGTTGGTAAGTTAAATATTATTCAACATCACATGAGGACATATTAGAGAAATCATAAGAGTTATGTATAAAACATGAGGAAAATCCTTCCCTTTGAGGTATGTGATCATGTATTTCTTAAAATATATCCTTGGAAATGTGTTTTTCAATTCATAAAGAAAGAAAATAAAATCCCATGATTTATTAGTCTATATGAAATTATAGAAAAGGTGGGATTAGTTTCTTATCATGTATCTTTACCTCTGATTTTTTCTCAGGTACATGATGTGTTTCATGTTTCATTATTAAAAAAATATGTACATAAGGTATCTCATGTTTTGAAGCATGAGGTAGTACAATTTGGAGATAATATTCCTTATGAAGAAGATTAAATGTAGATTATAGATAATAAAGATTATGTGTTATATAATAAGGTAAATCACTTCATTAATGTTCAATGGGAAAACCACACGATTGAGGAAGAAACATGTGAACCCAAAAAGGATATGAGGGAAAATTATCCCTACCCATTTAGATGATGAATAAAATCCTGAGGATGAAATTTATTGAAGAGGAGAATAATATGACAACCAAGGTCATGTAAATAATAAATCAATCTCATGTCTTAGTAATATTCATGATTAGATTTTATAGATTCATATTCACTAAAATAATTTTAAGTAAATTATCCATAAAAAATAGTTTTATTCTAACTAAAATGTTTTCCATGTATTATATGGTTTTATTTAAAAGTTAAATTTATAAATTTTAGAAATTTAATTTGATAAAAATGAATAAATTTTTAGGTTCATTATACATAATACATCTTAATGTAACTTTTTTATTTTTTTAAAATAGTTTATTTTTGGGTGAATTGTGAAAATACCGATTTTCAAATATTGTCACTTTTATCGCATTATTATGATATAGTAATGAATTAATAAAATTTAAAAAAAAATTCTTAACAAAATATATGCTAAAATAGTTAAATAATGTATTTTAAAATGTTATTCTGAATTTGGTAACCCAAGCTTGACTTTTGTGAATATAAGTTATATTCTATTCACATTAAAAACTGTATTAGGTCATTTCATTTAATGGAATAGTTAGAATATTACATCCAGTTTGGTATTGATACACAAGTCTATAAAACTTATATTATTTAATTTTAATCAAAAAAAATCATGAAAAAAAATATTACTTGATTTCAAGGTGAAATGATTTTTACACTTCAATATGGTATTTTCCTAAAATCAATTTTTTCATTCATTTAAAATAATTATATTAAATATAATTTCTTCCACATATAGATTTTGAATCAGATAAAATTGATTCCAAATCTGAAATCTTTTTTTCCAAATATATTTATAATCCCCATTTTATTTTTGTGCATATAATTTGTAGCACCCTTGTTTTCTGATAAGTAACCTTTTATTTATGCTTTTTATGTATATAAAGTATAAGGGTGAAGGTTGGGAGAGTTTGGAGAAAATTTTAAGAGTTTTGGGGTCTTTTATATAGGTTCACGGGTGGTGAACAATTTGTGGAAACCATGCAACACTTATATGAAACTGTGCACAATGATACAGGGGAAAAAGGGATGGCGTGCAAGCGATGCATGGTTTTACTAAACCGTGCATCCACTAAGGACAAACCATGCACTTTTAAAAATATATTTGGTGATTTTGAGGTAGTGTATTTGTAACGGTTTGAGCATGGTTTGATGATCATGCGATAGGACCATGCGAGGTCCATCCTTAAGGCAGTGACTAACACATGGTTAGTGCACAATTTTCCTAACCGTGTGACTAAACCATGCATGGGTCATAGTTAGATCCTTAAATTGTGGGTCTAACTGGTTTTTTACCTCTAAGTTCCTCATTTAACCCCCCCCCCCCCAAACATCCCTAACTCAGGATTTTGGTCTCTCAAGGGTTGTAGAACCTCTCCCAAGTGAATTAGAATCAATTTGGAGCCTTTCCTTAGTGCATTGAATCCTAATTCTCATGTGAAGTCATCGTTCTTCATTGTTCTTGATGTTTTTCTTAGATATAATTTACTCTCTCTCTCATTTTCTCAGATCTACACTCACTGTGGGTAGATATAAGATCTTTTATGTCAAATAAGTTCATATTTGGTTTTTTTATGACAGAGGAAGAGATCTAAGGTTGGGTTATGGAGATTCAACCTGTTTTTGTGATGTTTTAATTCCGTTTATCATTTTCTCCAAAAATCTTGAGGTAGGTAGCTTCACTATCAACTCCACTATTTTAGAACATGAAGTATTAGTTTCAAATTGATTTCTTTGATTTAAATTGATTTCTTATTTGATGTGAAATAATTTTTGAAACCTTATTGAGTGACAATTTGTGGAAATTGAAAAAATTGGTGGGTTGTTAGAAAGTGTTTTTGATAACATGGTTTTAAAATGTTGATTTAAAATAATTTTGGGTTTTTCTACATGGAAGAAAGATGGTTTTCAATAAAAATAATGACATTTTATTGAATTTTTTTAACACACTTGTATTTGGTATAAGTTTTCATGGTTGTGTGGCATGTATTCATATGCATTAGGATGAATATGGGAGTGAAGTACCCCCATCAAAAGGTTGGGATAGATAAGGGAATAAAGTAACATCATCAAAGTGGTCCACTAAGAGATGACTTAATATAAGGATGACTCACCACTCTCAATTATAGGGAGGTACATGGGTTCAATGCCTGGTTGGATGTTTAGTTTTATGGAAAGGGTTGGGTTAAGCCAAAATGGAATGTAAAATTATTTAAAGAACTGTTTATGTGATTTCCATGGGGAAACTGTTTACAATGGATTTATTTTTTATTTTTATATGAACTATTTTTGAATTTTTCTTATATAAATTGTTTTATATAATTTTTTTTAACATGTTTTATCTTAGTGGTGTGATTAGGGAAGTCATTGGGGAAAACCTATAGAGTTTTAGTACTCACCCCTACTTTGTCACTTTGGTGATTTTGCAGATGTCATTTATTGAGACATAGGAAAAGTTAAAGTATGACACATCTTTAGCACTACTTCGCAATACTTGGGTTTTTTGATGAATTTGGATCATGTATATTGTAGAGCATAGAGTCTTGTGTTTTTCTTAGTCTTGTCAGCTTGTCTTCCCCTGTTTACTTTGGTTTTGTAGTCTTCCTCTATAATACTTTATTTTAGTATGTTTTGATAAATTAAATGTTTAATTGTCTTTCAATTATATCATGCATCATATAATGGTTTTTTGGTTTAGATTTATTTGGTTAGTTTTTTTATTCATAAGGGGAAAATCACCCCCCACTTGTATTTAATTCCTTTATCATTTATTTCCAGCATTTAGCACCTTGGGAATGTCTCTTAAGGCCAAGTAATGCCCTTCTTCCCTCTCAAGCCAATGAGTAGGGGTGTGATGCTACAAATAGTATAAATTTGGTTTGGTCCAAATGTAAGTTTGATATAAATGGTATCAACTTGTTCTTTTTCTGGTGGAACATGTAGTCATCCCTTTTGTCGGTCTTGCAGTTGAATTTTATTCTTGTCTATTCTTTAGGTTGGGATCACAGAAAGGATTAGGATTATTAGGACTTGAAATGTTGAGCATAAAAAGATGTATCTAACCATTTTATGCCGAACTTTAAGTTACTAGGGAGTTGGGTACATAAGTGTTTTGGGGAAACTTATAGGATTTTGAAATCTCATTGTCATGGGTTTTACCAATGAGACGAGCATGTCATGCCTTAAATGAATGACATCCCAATAGGATTTCATACATAATTTTGAGTAATGATTTATGTTTTTTTTTTGAAAAAGTGATGATTTTTTTTGGAAAAAAGTGTAAAAGTATTTTAAAATGAAATATTTTTAAAAAGATTATGATGAAGGTATTTTGAAAATGGATTTATTTTCAAAAGAAAGTAAAGATTGTTCAAAAACAATTAAACATGGACAAGATTGATTTTGGAACGGATATGCATGATAGTTGATGTGATAGAATTTGAAATTATTAAGCCTTCAATTAATAGAGAGTGAGACTTAAAGAGTTTGTTTTTGTTTAGAAAATATCACCCTATAGGCATCGTAGAAACCAAACAGAAGAAGTCATGGAGAATGTGGTTGCACCTAAGGCACATGTGAACCAAGAGATACTTAAGATAATCATCCAAGAATATAAAGTTTTGGACACATGAAACCGGAGGGATGAGCTAAGATAAGTGGATCATTCCATCCAGTTCCCGAATTATAATCCACCCATATTCGGGGGTGATTCAGAACCAAAAAATGCTAAGGTGTGGCTAAATAAGATGAACCGTATCATCAATTTCATCAGAACACTAGTAGAGTTGGAAGTCAAACTGGCGATGTATATGCTCAATGATCTTGTATTCTAGTGGTGGTATCTAGCAGTGTAGGATAAATAAGATCAAGAACTTAGTTGGGAGGATTTTGAGGAATTATTCAACAAAAAATTTTATCCTCACACATTCAAGATTCATAAAATGATAGACCTTTTTAGCCTGAAGTAGGAAAACCTATTTTCACTAAGTATGAGGCTAAATTCATGAATTTAGTACACTTTTCACCTAAGGTTGTGGTGGGTGTGTCCTTGGGAGAACATATCTTTGAATCATGGATAAAGTAGGATATCCACTCAAAGATAGTTGTGCTCTGTATTACTAACTATATAGAGATTGTGAATAGACTGACAGTGGATAAAAGATAAATCTCAGGAGCTATGGGAAGAGGAAGTATGTTTATACCCATAAAAAGTGATGGGAAATCTAATATTGCAAGAAAGCGGAAGAGGGACACCTACTTCAAATGTGGGAGTGTGAATTATAATCTAATGGCTGAATCAATAAACCTTCCTCCACAAGCCAAGAGAAAAGAAGGTTGTTTAGAAAGTGTTTTTGTTGACCACATAAAGAGAGAGTGTACAAAAAACCTAGATCATGCCAAAAATACAATCAGATGGAGAACTTGAGATCTATTATTATAGTGATCCAAGGTCAAGTGCTTAAGACACTTCTATGGTGTTACAGACATCATATTATTCAATGGGGCAAGGTAAGCATAATCAAACTCATTGGAAGAGCAGATCTAGCCATGTTTATTCTATAAATACCTTGAATCCTTAGGCAGGGAAATCTCAATATGGAAATAAATAACAAAGTGTAGAGATGAAGCAATTATATGGAGCTAAGTTAGTCATTGTGGATGATCAGGCTGGACCATATTTAGTGATAGGTGAGATTATTTGGAATTATACCCTTATGAAAGTATTGTTTAATACTGGTACATCACATCCATTTATTTCTTATCATGATATTTATTTTTTGAGTTTAAAACTTGAGATTATTCCCTCCATGTTAAAACATAAAAATCCTCTTGGGGAAAGAAAATGTCGAGCCTTTCTATGTAGATCATGTGTTATAACTATTGATAGATCTGAGCTGCAATGGGATTTCTATATTCTAGAGATTGATGTCTATGATGTAATCCTGGGTATGGATTGGTTGAAAATAGTCAAGGCTAACATAGATTGTTATAGAAGAATAGTTAGTTTCAAGTTTGAGGATGGTGTCGAGAATATATTTAATAGAGAAAGGGATGTCAAGACAGGTGAAATAGGATTATTGGAAACAGCTTTGGGAATGATATCTTACCAGTTAGCGTCCTTTTATTTGGAATCAATGGAAGAGGTTGGGAGAAGTGATTTTCTAGTAGTTTTTTATTAGTTTTTGGATGTATTTTTTGAATAATTGTTAGGGTTTATAACCATGAGAGAAGTGGAGTTTATGATTAATATCTTTCTGGAGACCAGTTCTATCTCACTTAAATCTTATCAAATAACACCAACTAAATTAATGGGATTGAAATAGAATTTAAATGAGATGGAAATCAAAGGTTTCATTTAGCTGAGTACATCTTCATGGGCAGCACTAATCTTGTTTGTGAAGAGAACATATGGAACTCTAAGGCTATGTGTGGATTATCATAAGATTATCCAAGTTATGATGAAGAATAGATATCCACGTCCATGCAATAATGATCTTTTTGATCAATTAAGTGGATCTCAACATTTCTCTAAGATTTAATTGTGATCAGGATATCACAAATTGTGAGTTAGGAAGGAGGATATTCTAAAGATAACTTTTAGAAGCAGATATGGCCATTATGAATATGTGGAAATGCATTTTGGTCTTACAAATTCACCAATGGTATTTATGGAATTGATGAATCAAATATTTCAGAGATATATAGATTCTTTTTTTGTGGTGTTTTTGAATGACATATTGGTGTATTCAAGGACAAGGGATGAGCATGAGAAACCCTTGGCGACAGTGTTGGAAATCTTGAGAGAACATCGTTTGTATTCCAAATTATCAAAGTGTGATTTTTGGATATAAGAGGCACGTTTTATGAGGCATTTAATTTATAAAATAGGCATTTCAATGGATCCAGAGAAGATAGAAGTTGTTATCTCTTAGAAACTTCTGAAGAATGTCTTTGAGATATGAAGTTTTCTTGGTCTATCTAGTTATTACTGATGCTTTTTCTGTGACTTATTATGGCTAGACTCACCTATTAAATCTTTGACAAAGAATAATGTTCAATTCAAATGGAGTGAGGAATTACAAAAAAAATCAAAAGATAAAGGTTAACCTTACATCTGCATTGATCTTTATTTTTCTAGAATCAAGACAAGGGTATGTTGTGTATTGTAATTCTTCAGGATCTGGGTTGGGGTGTGTTCTCATGAAAGGATACCATGTTGCTGCTTATGGCTCAGGGTAGTTAAGAGTTCATGAGAAAAACTACCCAACACATGATTTGGAGTTATCTAAAATCATACATGCCTTAAAAACATAGCATCATTATCTATTCAGTGATAAATTTATTGTGTTCTTGAATCATAAGATCTTGAAGAATATTTTCTCACAAAGGGATTTGAATCTGAGGAAAATAAGATTAATGGAGTATGTCCAAATGTTCTACTTTTACTTGGTGTATACAATGGGTAAAGACAATTCGGTGGCTGATGCATTAATTTGAAATTCATATTCTTAGTTGACAAAAGAAGCTTCAGATGAGTTATGTCAGTCCTAGCCAACATGCTTGTAAAATAGGAATATTGAGGTGATTTTTCTATTCTCTTTTCAGTTTCAGTAGTCCCTGGTTTAGTAAACCTGGTACATGAGGCATAGACATCTGATGTAGAATTTGTTTCTGTGAGGTTAAAACTCAATGGTGGGGAGACCATTGAGGGATAGAGTCTGGATGAGAGTTTAGTTGTATGGTTTTGAGATTGTATGGTTGTACCTATGACTTCTCAAGAATAATTCTTCATGATTACCACCATTCAAGATGAGATTTCCATCCTAGAATGCAGAGGATGTATAAGGCATTGAAGGCGTAGTTTTAGTGGATTAACATAAAAAGTAAGGTGGATGAGTTTGTTTACAGATTCTTAACTTGTGAGCAAGTTAAAGAAGAACATCAGTGACAAGAAGGTATGTTATAGTCTTTACCTATCCTAGTGTGGAAATGAGAATAGATAACCTCGTATTTTGTTATAGGTCTCCCAAGAATGTTCTAGATGCATGATTCCATATGGGTGATTATGGATCGGCTCACAAAGTCCACTCATTTCATCCCTGAAAGGTGCTGTCATGGGTGCTTTCAAATGATGTGTAATTTTTACTTCTTAGGTACAATAGAGTTTATGAACAAGGTCGTATCTCAAAGGAGGAAGTAAATTTAAATGCATATTTATGGTATTTTGAAAATAAAATAAAATAACATAAATAAACTACTTAAAAGGATGGGGGGTTGTTTATAATTTATAATAATATAATAAGTTTGTTGGAATATGATTTTATATTTTTGTTTTTGTTTTTGTTTTTGAAATGAGATCAAGAAAACACAACGAGAAGAGTTTTTTTATAAAAAAAATTTCAAGGCATAATAGATATAACTATACCTATTCACTTACTTATTGATCATTACCATTTAAATTAAAATACACTTAATTATAATCCCATAATTTTGTAACCCCTGAACCCTGTGATAATTAACTTTACCACAAAGATGAAAAGGGTTAAACCCTAGGCTAGCTTCAGAATGTGAAATCGTAAAACCCTTAATTGATTGTCATTACAATACTAGATTATGGTCAATGGTAAATTAGGGCACATATATATTCTATAAATGAGAATGAATTGATTTTATAGATTATATTTGAACTCTACAAATTAATCTCATGAGGTTTTGTATCACCGATTAAGGCCGCACTCACAATTCACACAATTCTCGACCTCACATGTTTTATCATGAATAATTAAATTGCTTTCTTAGTTTATATTAAATTAAAAAATCAATTCATGGATAATTTTCAATTAAATACAATATCTAATTGATTTAACATAAATTAATGAATAAGTTATGAGGTAAACTGATTATTAAAAAGAAATAATTTTCCATGTTCAGTATAGTCATCATAGAAACATTTTGCATTCTCATAGGTTTAGAAAGGGTATAACCCAATAATGTTTCTACTCTTGAATTACATCCCAAATAATAAGATTAATTAAAAATATAAGTGATGAAAATATAGGGAAATATAAGAAATAAAAGAGGAACTTATAAGTTTATTACACAAAGAAAAATATTACAACCTGAGAAGGAGAGGAAGGATTTGATGAAGGGATACTTGCTTAAAGATACCACCCTATGAGTATAAGAAGTCCCAAAACCTCAAATGTGATGTGAGGAATCCTCTAGAACTCCAAAATGACAACACTTCACTCCTTGGTCAAACTTTCAAATGGGGTTCCCAATATGCCAATTTATAACCAAAATGGGAAGTGGTTTTGGGAACCCAAATTTCAAGATACCACTTGTGACTTAGTTGTGGGTGTGTAAATTGTCTTATATAGACTTTAAAAAAGATAAAAGTTGTAGGAAAACATATTGAATATCCCTATGTCAAATTTTTCTACCAATATAGAATTAAAGTGTGAGATATGGCCAAAATACAGAACCAAATATCTGACTTCATGCAGATTTTTTCCCCTAGATAGATTGGTTCAGATGACACCTTAATAGATGAATTGGGATTTTATTTCTTGAGATTATTTGTATACCATGAATTTATGGAGAATACCACAATATTTAATCCCATTTAGAGGCACATATTTCTCAAAATGTGAAGAATAGTGGACAAATGTCCTTGGGATTCCATTCAGTTTGGCCCATTTTCCTTCTGGATCATCTCCATCCTTCCAAATCACCTCCTCCTACAAAGAAATCACCAAAACAAGAATAATACCCTTTTTAATGGTGATAATAATTTAATAATTTAATAAAATGGGATGTTCAATTTGATATAATATTTTTAATTTAAAATACAAAACATGTTTAAAATAGTGATATAAGGTTTAAATAAAGCAGTGAATCATGATGCGATCACACCCCCACACTTACCATTTTTCACTCCTGGGAAAAAAATCATATCATATATTACAAAAAACTGTGACAAGATATGTATGTTAATATCCCTCAATCCACAGTGGAAATACAGACAAAGTAAGAATCTCATCAAGGGTCAATATCAATAAATTTTAAGTCATTGTCTCATAAATTATATCAAAACAAAATCTTGTGAGATTAATGACACTAATCATATCGAAACAAGTCATGGGTCCACTATGCCACTAATTCCCCAAATGTGTGTGTGCCAACCATTTGAAGCTAATATCTCCACCCTTTATTCAGTATATTCCGTTCAAGTAAAATAATTCTTCTCACCTAGTTTAATTCACCAAACCAGTTCTACATTCCTTTGCAATCGAATTTCAAGACCCACACACTTAAGAATTCCAAAAATTAAAATATTAAGATCCAGACCTAGATATCCACATATTTTTTACATTTCATCACTCCCCTAATTTATTATTATTTTTTAAGTTTCACTTGGGAAAATATCACACTCATATCTCAACCCATGTTCGATCTCCTCACGACAACAATTGTAATAGTTATAACAATATCAAAGGTCGAGGAAGAGTGGTTTTTGAATTTCCCAAGACACAACCCATATTTTTGATTTTTTGAGGGTGTAAAATAGTTAGATAATAGGTACACACACATAGTTCAAATTAGTACAATAATGAAATTGATCATAAGAGAAACAAACATATGGACCAACCATTGGTATAAAATGATAATTTTTACCTAACTTGGTTATACCTTCAATTGAGTAGGAAATATTTCACAAGTCATGGTTGAGTTAAAGGTTGTATGGAGAAATAAATGACACTATTTACCATCAACAAATATCACAAATAATTGTGTCAAAATCTAAAAGGTTTTATAATGACACAACCAATCATATCATCGATGACTTCCATTTTTATAAAAATAAACCCTTGATGATGAAATATTACTCATGTTTATCATTCTACCAATGAATTTTGAAAATATAAATTTTACATATGTTCTACATGATAATGTTATATGATATTTTTTTTAGTTTTTTTGAATATTTAATATAAAACTTAATAGAAAACACACAAAAAACACAAAAAAATTAAAAATCCTAAAAAAACTACCCCAAAATATTTTCCCCTCCCCACACTTAAAATGTTTCATTTTACTTAATGTGAACCCAGGAGATGATTTTTTCACGTGAAATACAAAATTTTTAATAGAAAAAATAATATAAAAGTGAAATGGTTAGGAACAACATGATATTCTCAAGTGATGATGGGGTCATGCAGTGTGATGAAATCCACTACATCAGTTGAAATTCCCTCAATGAATTACTTCAAATATTTCCCATTGACTGTAAATATTCTTCCAGTATCCTCTTGTGTAATATCCAATTCACCATAAGGAAAAACATTATATACAATATAAGGAGCTAACTATTTGGAATGAAACTTTCTAGGCATCAGTTTTAGTCATCAACTGTAGAGTATAACTTTCTCTCCAACACAAAACTCCCTTTTTTGGATCATTATATCATGATATGCTTTTGATATTTCCTTATAGAGACTTGATTTCTCATATTATTACAATCGAATCTCCTCAAGATCTTGAATTTACAACTTCCTTTGAATTCTATTTTGGGACAAATCCATGTTGCATTTCTTTATAGCCCAATATTCGTGATGCTCGACTTCCACTAAGAGATGACATGCTTTCCCAAAAACAATTTGAAAAAGGGACATACCAATGGTTGTCTTGTATGCTATTCTATAAGCCCATTGTGCATCATCCAAGTTCTTGCTCTAATCCTTCATATTTGTATACATGATTTTCTCCAAAAAAAATTTCAACTCATGATTTGAATACTAATATTGTCCATTTGTTTGGGGGTGGTATGGTGTTGATGTTTTCTATGCGACCCCATAATTCTAAGGGAGAGAAGCCAAATTTCGATTGTAGAAGCGTGTCCCTTGGTCACTGATGATGACCTTTGGTACTCCAAACCTACAAAAAAATTGTTTCTTGACAAGGTCTACTACAACATGAGAATCATAAGTCCTTGTGGCCTTAGCCTCCACCCATGTAATCATATAATAAACCACAACCAAAATATACCAAAAACCAAATGAACTAAGAAAAATACCAATAATATTGATGCCCCATACATCAAAAATATCATAGAATAATATGGGTTTTTGGGGCATCTCGTGTCTACTAAAAAAGTCCCCGGTGTGTTGGTAACATGAGCACGACTTACAAAATACATGAGTATCATGAAATAATCTAGTCCAATATAATCCCTAGTATAAGACTTTTCGATATGTTAATTGGGCTCCAAAGTTTCCAACACAAGTAATTGTATGACAAAAATATAAAATAGACTCAAACTCATGATCCGAAACACACCTTCTAATAACATGGTCACTACACACGCGCCATAGGTAGGGATCATACCACACATAAAATCTAGACTAAATATTTAACTTTTAGACTTGATGTTTCTTTAAATTTGTAGGGATTTAAAAGGAAACATGGTATTTAACTAAATCAGCATACCAAGGATTCATACCTGATATGAAATAAAGATTCTCATTTGGGAAAGTGACCCAAAGTGGTACCTGGTCCAAGGTGTCAGCCTCTAATGTGTGAGTAAGACTAATCATGTGGTATTCCACCTTGTTCTATGACCCCTTATTATCCTTTATCTCTATATAAAATTCTTGAATAAGTAGAATCCATCGTATAAGTCTAGGATTTGTATATGGATTCTTCAAGAGGTACCTCAGAGATCCATGGTCGAAAAAAACAACAACTTTAGAGCCCAATAAATATGAAAGTAATTTATCTAAAGAAAATATGATGACAAGAAAATCCTTTTTCATTGTTGTGTAGTTTTATTAGGCTGATTCCAATGTCCTAGAGGCATTGGAAATCACCTGTGAACGTCACTCCACCCTCTATGATAATACTGATACAACTACAAAGTTTGAAGCATCACACATCAGCTCAAATGAAATGTCCCACTGTGGGGGTTGTATGATCAGTGGAGTGGTATGAAACTGTTTTAGCTAATCAAAGGAAGTCCTTCAATAATCATCAAACACAAAATCAAAAACCTTTTGAAGTAATAATGACATGGGAAGAGAAATATTAATAAAATATTTCATGAAGAGAGGATAAAATCATGCATTCCCTAGGAAAGATCTAACATCACACACACATGAAGGATAGGGTAAGGATGAAATAATATCTACCTTAGATATTTCAACCTATATCCCATGTTTTTATACTATATGACCTAAGAATATCCCATGATCTACAATGAAATGACACTTTTCAGAGTTTAAGACCAGATTCATCTCAATAAAAAGATTTAAAATCATTACCAAACTAGAGATAAAATCATCAAATGAATACCCATAAACTATAAAATAATCCGTAAATACCTTCATTATAGTCTCAATATAATCAAAAAATACTCACTATGCATATCTAGAAGGTACCTAGGTCATTGAAAAGTCCAAATGACATCATTCGGTAGGCAAATGTACCAAATGGACAAGTGAATGTTGTCTTATCTTGATCCTTAGGAGCTATAAGAACCTGAAAATATCCATAAAATCCATACAAGGGAAAAAATATCGTGTTTTCATATATAGTCTCGCAATAATTTGATCAATAAATGGGATGGGGAAACTTTCCTTCTGAGTGGATTGATTTAGGTTTCTATAATAGATACACAGACACGAACTATTTTGAACCCTCATTGGAACTAACTCCTCTTTATCATTTTTAACAAGATTAACACCAGTTTTCTTAGGCACAACCTGAATTGGACTTACCCGCTATGAATTTGAAATGGGATAAATTGTACCTACCTCAAGAAAATTTTCAACCTATTTTTTTAACAACTTTCAGAAGGGTTGGATTGAGTCTCCTTTATAGCTGCCTAACTGGTTTATCCCCATCCTATAAAAGAATCCTATGCATGAAAATAGAGGGGCTAATACTTGTTATATCAGATAAGATCCTCCTGATTTCCTTGATGTTCTCCCTCAAAATATTTAAATGTTTTTCTTCAATTTTAAGAGTATTATATTTAGCAATTACAGTAGGTAATCTATCTCCACTCAACAAGTATGAGTATTTAAGATTTAGTGGCAATGGATTGAGTTCCAATTAGGGGGTAATGTATGGATGGAGAAATTGAAGGAACTAAAATATGTGCACAATGAACATCAGTATCAGAATACACATCATTAAAATGAGATAATAAAGCATCAAATACATTAACATAATCAATGCCCATGTCATAACTAGAGTTTATATGATCAAAACCAGAATATGAGTCCATTTCAAAATAAAATCTAAGAGAGGTATATGAATTATAAACTGGTGTGGAAGTTCCATTACACATCAAACTAGAACCAATGCTTATAATTTATCTAATCATAGGACAATAAAAATCCATGGGGTTTTTACTTGGTGGTTTAAAATGGGAGATAAAAAAGCAAAATAATCCTCTGAGGGGTACTTCATGGAGTCCATAACATTAAATATCACAACTTCATCTCCAAACTCAAGGTAAAGTGTACCCTCATAAACAATTATGATAATTTTTTTATTTTTGAGGAAGGTACTACATAAGATAATGGGATCATGAGAACTTACCTAATCATCATCCATATTAAGCACGTAGAAATATGCTAGAATGATCATGTCTCTTACCCGGACAAGTACATCCTCAAGGACATCGACTGGATATGTTATAGATTTATTCACTAACTGCACCACTACTCTTATCGGCTTCAAATGACCAACCAGTAGTGAAGATAATACAAAGCGAGGGATCACATTTATAGAATCACCTAAATTACATAAAGCATCAAAAAAGTATAACTACTCTATGGTGAATGGTATGGTGAATTTACCTGGATCCTTACACTTTGTTGGCATTATTAGAGTTGGTGTAATGAGTTCTGGAACATTCCTTCCAATATTGATCCTCTCATTTCCCTTGATCCCTCTTCTATTGGTACAAATTTATTTTAAAAATTTGTACTACCTTGGTATTTTTTTAATGGATTCAAGTAGTGGGATGCTGATCTCAGCATACTTAAATGTGTCCAAAACATATTTTTTCATCACCTCTTCATCTATATCATTAGTTTTCACAAATATATTGGGAAAGGGAAGGGGTTTAGGAGTAACATCATCAATATTTTTCTTATCTTTTTCATTCTCCTTGGTTTGCTCATTAGTTGTTCTTGAATGGGGATTCTTTGGGGTTGAGGTGAATCCTGATGTAATGGTAGGTGTAGAAGTATCATTTTTTTATTCCCACATCTCAATGTTATGGCACTATAATTCCCTTTAGGATTTGGAGTATATAGGTAAAGAATATTTTCAGAGTTATTACTTACCAGTTCATGGAGGGTGGTTTCAATCTAGATCATTTGAGTCTTCAACTCCCATAGCTTCGAACCATGACTCTTTATCTCATTCTATTCATTAAGAACAATTTGTTTCAAAATATCATCAATATTAGAATATAACTTTGGTATATAATTCCCTTGTTATTGAATTATTGATTCTTGAGCTTCAAATATCTGTTGGGGTTGTTGGAAACCCTATTGGTAAGGCATAGGCTACTAGAAATTTTGTGGAAATGGGGCCTTTATTGTTGTCACGAGCCATACTTGATGTCTGATTAATTCTTCCACCCTTGGTTGTATGTTGAAGGAAAAGAATATTACTTATTCTAGGGATGTGGATGTTGTTTCTTCTGATATGGTCTCCAAGTTTATATTGTAGCACAATCCTCTATCTCTTGTAATTGGGGGAAATAATCAGTTGAGTGGTCTCTTTCAGTGCAAATTCGACAAGGTCTCATAGGAGTGGGTTGGGATGTCTATTGAGCCAAAGAAATCTATCTCACCATAGTGGTCAATTATTCCAACTTGGTATCAATTAAATTACTTTCATGAAAAGATGTACTTACCTGATGTACTCCTCTGACATGTGGCATACCTCGATCACCAAATTATTGGGAGTTTTGTGCCATCTTGTCAATCAATACACGTGTAGCTACTGGTTTTTTTTTCCACCAATTCCTCTCTATCCATGAAACTAACCATGCTTATCTAGTCTTGGAATATTCCATGCTCCTCTACATAGGTGTGAGTACTCTATATAAGTATTAGATGAAGAGTTTCTCATTATTTTGGTGATGTGGATTGCTTGCGCACAATTTCTTGAATCTCTCCCAGTACTCATACATTGACTACCCTTGTGATTTCTTGATCCTGAAAATCTATTTACAAATGGAAGTTGTCCACGATTCTGGAAAAAATATTTACAAGAAAATATGTTTCAAATGGTTCTAACATGTTACGTCTTTAGGTTGTAAATAATACATCCAATCTATTGCAGCTTTATCAAGTGAAAATGGGAATACTCTTAGTTTTATTTGATCTTCATAGACATTTCTTAGTTTTAGAGTTGATAAAAACACATCAAAGTCTTTAAAATGTTTTTATGGATACTCACCGGATATTCCATGAAATTTTGGAAGTAGGTGAATTAACCAATATTTTAGTTTAATGTTCGATTCAAGATTTTGGTATACAATACAATTTTGTTGATATTTAATATCTGGTGCATCCAATTCTCGAATGGCTTTACTAATTTCATTATTATTATTTTCAGCCGTTGTTTATTGTTTTCGATTGTATTTAGAAGTGTTTCCAATTTCAATGTTCTTATAGTGGAGGAATTCCCTACTTGGGTAAATTTTGACACTTCCCGTAGACCAAGATTGTCTGATTCCAGTCCTAAGGTCGTGTTCAATATCAGAGTCTAGATCAAAGAGATCCTCAGGATGAGATCATGATAATACGTTTAAATTTATGGTCTAATATAGAATAAAACAGAGATGAAGAAGAAATAGATAGAAAAACAAAAAAAAATTCAGAAAGGGAAAAGAAGAAGGAAGAATGAAGATAAAACAAAAGGATAAAATAAATGTAAAAAAATACATCTAGTTAGTTGAATAAAATACTTTACTATGTGAAAACAATTCCAATATGAAAGGTGATGTCGTGGGTACATTCAAATGATGTGTAATTATAACTTCTTAAATTCAAAAGAGTGTCTAACCAAGGTCGTCTCTCAAAGGAGGAAACAAATTTAACAAAATATTTAAGGTATTTTGAAAATAAAATAAAATAACATAAACAAACTACTTAAAAGGATTGATTTTTTTATCATTATAAGACTATAAGAAGTCTGTTGGAAGATGATTTTATATTTTTTTGTTCTTTTTGTTTTTGAAATGAGGTTATGGAACACAATGAGAATATTTTTTAGAAAAATATTTTATAGGATTAATCGATCTAACTATACATATTCACTTACTTATTGATAATTAAAATTTAAATTTAAATTTTATTAATTATGATCCCCTAATTTTTTAACCCCCAAACTCTTTGATAATTAACTTTACCATAAAGATGAAAATGGTTAAACCCTAGGCTAGATTTGGAACGTGAAATAGCAACACCCTGCTTTGATTGTCGTTCCAATACTAGTTTATGGTCAGTGGTAAATTAGGGAACATATCAATTTTTAAAATAAGTATTAATTGATTTTATAGATTATATTTGAAATCTAAAAATTAATCTCATGTTTTTTTGTATCACCGATTAAGGTCACGTTCTCACAATTCAAACAATAATCAACCTTACGTGTTTTTGCATGAATCATTCAATTGCTTGCTTAGTTTCTATTAAATTAAAAAAAATCAATTTGAAGGTCATTTTAAGTGAATTAAAGTATCTCATTGATTCAAAATAAATTAATGAAGAAGGTATTATTTAGACCGATTACTAAAAATAACTACTCTTCCATGGGCGGTATAGTCATCATAGAAACATTTTACATTCACAAAGGTTTAGAAAGGGTATAACCCAATACCATTTCTACTATTTAAATCCAAACCAAATTGAAAGATTAATTAAGAATATAAGTGAAAAAATAGATGAATTCATAATAAATAAAATAGGAATTAAGAATTTTATTACACAAAGACAAATGTTACAACATGATAAGGAGAGAAAGGATTTGATAAAAAGATATTTACTTTAAGAGCTTACCCTATGAGTTTAGGAAGTTCTAGAACCACCAAGGTGATGAAAGAACTCATCTGGAACTCCAAAATGGCAGCACTTCACTCCTTGGTCGAACTTGCAAATGGGGTTCCCAAGGTACCAATTTATAGCCAAAATGGGAAGTGGTTTTGGGCACCCAGATTTCAAGATAACACTTGTGTCTCAGTTTTGGGTTGGTAAATGGCATTATATAGACTTGGAAAAAATAGAAAAGTTTAAGGATATAATATTGAATATATCCATGTCAAATTTGGCTACCAATAGAGAAATATAGCATGGGATATGATCAAAATATAGAACCAAATCTTTGAATTCATGCAGATTATGTCACCTGGATAGATTGGTTCAGATATCTCCCTTAATGGATGAATTGGGATATGGTTTCTTGACATGAGTTGTAGCCAATGGAGTTATAGAGTGGACCAAAAAACTTCATCCCATTTTAAGTCACTTATTTCTCAAAATTTTTAAAAAATTGAATATATTTCTTTGGGTTTCCATGTAGTTTGATCCATTTTCCTTCTAGATCATCTCTGCCCCTCCAAATCACATCCTCCAACAACGAAATTACAAAAAAAGAATAATTTTTATTTTTAAATGTTATAAAAAATTAATAATTTAATAAAATGTGATTTTCAATTTTTGATAATATTTGTAATTTAAAATACAAAAAAAGTTTAAAATAGTGAAGTATGTGTGAAATAAAGTAGTGAATCATGATGCGATCACACCCCCACACTTACCCTTTTGAAATCCAGGGAAAAAATAATATCATGTATTACAAAAAAATGTGACAATATATTCATGTTAATATCCCTCAATCCACAGTGGAAATATAGGAAAAGTAAGAATCCCATAAAGGGTTAATATCAATAATTTTTAAGTCATTATCTCATAAATTATATAAAAAAAAATCTAGTGAGATTAATGACACTAATCATAGAGAAACAAGTCATGGGTCAACTATGACACTAATTCCCCACATGTGTGTGTGAAAACCATTTAAATGTCATATATCCACCCTTTATTCAGTATATTCAGGTCAAGTAAAATAATGCTTCTCACCTGGTTTAATTCACTGAACTTGTTCTACGTTCCTTTGCAATTTAATTTCAAGATCCAATCACTTAAGTATTTCTCAAAGTCAAACCTTAAGCTCCTAACCTA
Source organism: Viscum album (assembly GCA_963277665.1). NCBI lineage: Eukaryota > Viridiplantae > Streptophyta > Magnoliopsida > Santalales > Viscaceae > Viscum > Viscum album. The sequence goes on along the minus strand of OY728148.1, from coordinate 889,345,008 downwards.
GATATCCCTATATATTTTACATTTCATCACTCCCTTCATTTATTATTTTTTTAAGTTTCAATTTGAACAAATATCACACTCATCTCTCAACCCGTGCTCGATCTCCTCACGAAACTAATTATAATAGTTATAACAAGATCAAAGGTAGAGGAAGAGTGGTTTTTGAACTAACCAAGACACAACCCATATTTTTTATTTTTTTGAGGGTGTAAAACAGTCGGATAACATGTACACGTGCATAGGTAAATTTGGTATAGTAATGAAATTGATCAAAATATAAACAAATGTATGGAACAACCATTAATATAAGATGAATTTTTTTTACCTAACTTTGTTATACCTTTAATTGAGTAGGATATATTTCACAAGTCATGGTTGAGTTGAAGGTTGTGTGGAGAAATCAATGAAACAATTTAACATGAACAAATATCACAAATAATGGTGTAAAAAATCTTAGATATTTTATAATGACACAACCAATCATATCATCGATGACTTTCATTTAATAAAAATCAAACCTTGATGATGAAATATTACACATTATTATAATTCTACCAATGAATTTTGAAAACATTAATTTTAAAAATATTCAACATGATAACGTTACATTATATCTTTTTTTGTTTTTTTTTTGAAATTTTAATAGAAAAATTAACAGAAAACACATAAAAAACACAAAAAATGAAAAATCCTAAAAAAAACTACCCCAAAATGTTGTCCCCTACTCCACAATTAAAATATTTAATTTTAATCAATGTGAAACCATGAGATGATATGTGAACATGAAATAAATAATTTTAAATAGGAAAAATAATATAAAAGTGAATGGGTTAGGAATAGCCTGATATTTTCAAGTGATGATGGGGTCATGCAGAGTGATTAAATCCACTGCATCAATAGAAATTTCCTCAATTTTATTCTTTAAATGTTTCCAATTGACTATAAATATTCTTCTAGAGTCCTCTTGTGTGATCTACACTACACTATAAAGAACAATGTTAGATACTATATAAGGACCTAACCAACTGGAACACAATTTACCAGGCATCGACTTTAGTCGTGAACTGTAGAGTAGGTCTTTATCTCTAACACAAAACTCCCTTTTTTGGATCATTATATCATGAGATGATTTTTATATTTCCTTGTAGAGACTTGAGTTCTCATATGATGACAACAAAATCTCCTCAACCTCTTGAATTTTCATCTTCCTTTGAATTCCATCTTGAGCCAAATCAATTTTGCATTTCTTTATAGCCCAATATTCCTGATGCTCGACTTCCACTAAGAGATGACATGATTTTACAAAAAATAATTAAAAATGGGGAAATATAAATGGATTTCTTGTATGTTTTCATATAATCCCATAGCTCATGATCTAAGCTCTTTCTCTAGTCCTTCCTATTTGGCTACACGGTTTTCTCCAAAATTTGTTTCCACTCCTGATTTGAAACCTCAGCCTGGAAATTTGTTTGAGGGTGGTATATTGTTGATGTTTTGTGTGTCACCCATAATTAAAAAGGTGGGAATCCAAATTTTGATTGCATAAGTGTGTCCCCTGGTCATTGATGATGACCTTTGGTACTCTAAACCTACAGAAAATCTATATCTTGATAAATTCCATTACAACATGAGAATCATCAGTCCTGGTGGCCTTATCCTCCACCCATTTACTCACATAATCAACCACAACCAAAATATATAAAAAAACAAATAAACTAAAAAAATGACCCATAAAATCGATGCCCCATACTTAAAAAAATATCACAGAATAATATGGGTTGTTGGGTCATCTTGTGTCTCCTAGAAATGTTCCCAGTGTGTTGGAAACATGATCATGACTTATAAAAAACATGATCATCATGGAATAAAAAGTCCAATATAATATAGAGTCTAAGACTTTCCTACATATTCGTTGGGAACAAAGTTTCCACCATAAGCAAATGTATGAAAAAAATATAAAATAGACTCAAAATCATGATTAGGAACAAACATCCTAATAACTTGGTCACTAAACATGTGCCATAGGTAGGGATCATCCCACACATAAAATCTAGACCCAGACTTTAACTTTTGGACTTGATGTTTCTTTAAATTTGTAGAAATTTCTGAGGAAACAAGGTAGTTAACTAAATCAGCCCACCAAGGATGCATACTAAACATGGAATAAATATGCTCATCAGGGAAAGTGTCACAAAGTGGTACCTAGTTCAAGGTGTTAGCCTATAATGTTTGAGTAAGCCTAGTCATGTTGTTTTCCACCAATTTCTTTGAACCCTTTTTATACTTTATCACAATATCAAATTATTGTAGAAGAAGCATCCATTAGATAAGTCTAGGCTTTGAATTTGGCTTCTTCAATAGGTACCTCAGAGCTACATGGTCATAAAAAACAAAAACATTATAGCCCAATAAATATGAACACAATTTATATAAAGAAAATATGATGTCAAGGAACTCCTTTTCCATAGTTTTATAGTTTGATTTGGTTGAGTCCAATGTTCTCAAGGAATATTCAATCACATGTAAGAATCCCTCAACCCTCTATGATAATACAAATACAACTGTGAATTCTGAAGCATCACACATCAGATCAAATGGAATTTCCCACTCTATGGGTTGTATGATATATGGAGTGGTCAGACACTATTTTGGCTCATCAAAGGAATTCCTTAAAGAATAATCAAACATAAAATCAGAATCCTTTTGAAATAATCACAATATAAGAAGATAAATATTACTAAAATATTTGATGAAGTGCTGATAAAATCTTGAATTCCCTAGGAAATATCTAACATCACACGCACATGAAGGATAAGGCAAGGATGAAATAATATCTACCTTAGATCTATCAACCTCTATCCCATATTTTGACACTATATTACCTAAGAAAATCCCATGTTCTACCATGAAATGACACTTTTCAAAGTTTAATACTAGATTTTTCTCAATAAAAGTATTCATAAAATTTTCTAAACTAGAGATAAAATCATCAAATGAAGACCCATAATCTGTTAAATCACCCATAAATACCTCCATTCTGGTCTCAAGAAAATTATAAAAAATATTCACCATGAATATCTAGAAGTTACCTGGGGAATTGAAAATTCCAAATGGTATCCTCCAGTAGGAAAATGTACTAAATGGACAAGTGAATGTTGTATTATATTGATCCTCTGGAGATATAGAACCTGAAAATGTCTATAAAATCCATCCAAGAAATAATAGTTTGTTTTTCTAGCTATTCTATCAAGAATTTGATCAATAAATGGGATGTGGAAATGGTCTTTGTGAGTGGATTGATTTAGTTCCCTATAATAAATACGCATATGTCAACTATTTTGAATCCTCATTAGAACTAACTCCTCTTTATCATTTTTAACAATAGTAACACCACTTTTCTTAGGCACAACCTAAATAGGACATACCCACTTTGAATATGAAATGGGATAAATTATACCTTCCTTGAGTAAATTTTAAACCTCTTTTTTAAAAACTTCTAGAAGGGTTAGATTGAATCTCCTTTATGGATACCTAAATGGTTTGGCCCCATCCTCTTAAATAATCCTATACATGAAATAGAGGGCCTAATACTTGATATGTCAGCTAAGATCCACCATATTTCCCTGATGTTCTCCATCAAAATATTTAAAAGTTGTTCTTCATGTTCAAGAGGGAGATTGTTAGCAATTACAGTAGGTAATATATCACCACTCAACAAGTATGAGTATTTGAGATTTGGTGTAAATGGATCGAGTTCTAATATAGGGGTGATGTATGGATGGAGAAATTTAAGAAACCAAAATATGTGCACAATGAACATAAATATCAAAATATACACCATAAAAATCAAAGAATAAAGCATCAAATCCATCTGCACACTCAACAGCCATGCCATAATCAGAGTTTAAATGATCAAAATTAGAATATGGATCCATTTCAAAATCAAATTTAAGAGAGATTTGTGTTTTATAAACCCCTGTGGATGTGCTATTACACCTAAAAATAAAACCAATGATTATAATATCTCTACGCATAGGGCAATAAAAATCGATGGGGTTTTTACTTGGTGGTTCAAAATGGGAGATAACAAAAACAGAATGGTCCTCTAAGGGGTACTTCATGGAGTCCATAAAATTAAATATCAAAAATTTATATCCAAACTCCATGGAAAGTGAACCCTCGTGAACATTTAAGATTGTTTTTGTAGTTTTGAGTAAGGTCCTACCTAAGATAATTGGAGTATGATAACTTAGTTGATCATCCTCCATGTTAAGCATGTAGAAATTTGCTGGAAAGATCATGTCTCTTACCTGAACATGTACATACACAAGGACTCCAGTTGGATATGTTGTAGCTCTATTTTCTAACTTCACCACTACTTTTATCAGATTCAACTCACCAAAATGTAATAAAGAGAATACAGTGTGAGGTATCACATTTATAGAATCACTTAAATCACATAAAGCATCAGAAAAGTGTAACTCCCCTATGTTTCATGGTATGGTGAATGTCCCTAGATCTTTTCACTTTGTTGGAATTTCTAGAGTTGGTGTAATTAGTGCTGAAACATTCCTTACAAGATCAATCCTCTCATTTACCTTGATACCTCTTCAATTGGTACAAAGTTATTTTAAAAACTTGGCATACCTTAGTATTTGTTTAATGGATTCAAGTAGAGGGTTTTTGATCTCAACATGATTGAATGTGTCTAAAACCTCTTTTTGAACCGCCTTTTCAACCATCTTTTTGGTTTACACAACTCTACTAGGAAAGGTAAGGGGTTTAAGAGGAATATCATTAATGTTTTTCTTACCTTTTTCATTCTCCATGGGATGATCATTAGTTGTTCTTGAGTGGGGCTTCTCCTGAGTTGAGGTGAATCCTGGTGGAATGGTAGGTGAAGAATTATCAGTTATTTTTTTCCTGCTTCTCAATGTGATGATACTAACATTTCCCTTGGGATATGGAGTAGATTGATAAGGAATATTTCCAAAGTTCTTAATTACCATTTCATGGAGGGCGGTGGTAATCTGTCTCATTTGAATATTCAACTCCCTTAGCTCTGAACCTTGAATCTTCATCTCATTCTGTTGATTAAGAATAATTTGCTTCAAAATATAATCAATATTATAATTTAATTTTGTTTGAGAAGTCCCTTGTTATTGACTTGTTGATTCTTGAGCTTCAAATATCCTTTGGGGTTGTTAGAAACCATATTGGTAAGGAAGAGGCTACTTGAAATTTTGCTGAAAAGGGGGACTTTGTTGTTTTCCAGGGCCATGCCTCATGTTTGATTGATCCTTCCACCCTTAGTTGTATGTTGGAGTTAAGAAATCATACTTTTTCTGAGGATGTGGCTATTTCTGTTGCTGATATGGTCTCCCAAGGAATACTGCCGCACCATCCTCTGTCTTTTGTAACTGTGAGAAACAATCAATCGGGTGGTCTGTTTCAGTGAAAATTCTGAAAGGTATAATAGGAGTGGGTTAAGATGTATTTTGATCTAAATAAATATTTCTCATCATAGTGTTAAATTCTTCCAACTTGGTATCAATTAAATGACTTTCAAGAGAATATGGACTTACCTGATTTACTCCCCTACCATGTGGTGTATCTCGATCACCAAATTGTTGGGAGTTTTGTGTCATCTTGTAAATCAATACACGTGCTACTACTGGTATTTTTCCCACCAATTCTTCTACAGCTGCGACATCTACCATGCTATTCTCCATAGGTATGAGTTCTTTATATAATTATTTGATGTGGAGTTTCTTACTAATTTGGTGATGTGGACAACTTACAAACAACTTCTTGAATCTCTCCCAGTACTCATACATTTACTCCCCTTGTGCTTACTTGAACATGGAGATATCCTTAAAAATGGAAGTTTTCCTCGATGTTGGAAAAAATATTTTCAAGAAAAGATGTTTCAAATCATTCCAACATGTTACACCTTCAAGTTGTAAATAATACATCCAATCCATTATAGATCCATCAAGTGAAACTGGGAATGGTTTTAGTTTTATTTGATCTTTAGAGAAATTTCTTGGTTTTTGGGTTGAGAAAACAACATTAAAATATTTTAAATTTTTTTTAGATCATCACCAGATAATCCATGAAATTATGTAAGTAGGTGAATTAACCCAAATTTTAGTTCAAAGTACAATTCAATATTTGGGAATGTAATACACTTTGGTTTATAGTTAATATATGATGCAACCAATTCTTTAATGGTTCTATTAAGTTCATTTTTTCAGCCATCAGTTCTTGTTTTAGGTTTGATTTAGAAGTGTTTCCAATTTCAATGTTCTTATAGTGGAGTAATTTCCCAGTTGGGTAAATGTCGACACTTTCCATAGACCAAGATTGTCTGATTCGAGCCCAAAGGTTGTGCACAATCTCGAGGTATAGATCAAAGAGATCCCTAGGATGGTATCATTTCATAAATCCTAGAAATTGAGAGAATTTTACCATAATATCATGAGAATAATTTTCAATTGATTATCTAATAAATAAGAAAAGAGAGAGGAAAAAGAAATATAGAGAGAAAAAAAACAAAAATTGAGAAAGGGGAAAGAATAAGGAAGAATGAAGATTAAAAAATGATAAAATAAATGTAAAAAATACCATTAATTAGTTGAATAAAATACTTTCCTCCTCGAAAATGATTCTAATTTGAAAGGCGTTATCGTGGGTGCTTTCAAATGATGTGCAGTTTTTTATTTCTTAGGTGAAGTAGAGTGGCTGTCCAAGGTTGTCTCTCAAAGGAGGAAGTAAATTTAACAACATATTTAAGGTATTTTGAAAATAAAATAAAAAACATAAAAAAACCACTTAAAATTATGGGGTTTTTCATTTATTAGACTATAATAAGTATTTTGGAAGATGATTTTATATTTTTTTTTCATTTTGTTTTTGAAATGAGATTAATAAAATGAAACAACAAGATGTTTTTTTTAGAAAAATATTCTAATGGAATAATAAATATAACTCTACCTATTCACTTACTTATTGATCATAAAAATATAAATTAACATACACTTAATTATTATACTCTAAGTTTTTAACCCCCAAACCCTACAAGAATTAGCATGACCACAAATATGAAAAGGGTTAGACCCTAGGCTAGCTTCGGAATGTGTAATCCCAACACCCTGCTTTGATTTTTATTCCAATACTAGCTTATGGTCAGTGGAAAATTAGGGAACATATCCATTCTAGAAATGAGGATGAATTCAGTTTAGAGATTATATTTTAACTCTACAAATTAATCTCATGTGGTTTTTTATTACCGACTAAGGTCGTGCTCTCACAATTCACATAATTCTAAACCTCACATGTTTTTTTATGTATCATTCAATTGCTTGATCGGTTTATATTAAATTTTAAAAAATCATTTCATAGATCATTTTAATTTAATTAAATTATCTCATTTATTCAAAATAAATGAATGAAGAAGGTATGAGGTATACCGATTACTAAAAAAACTCTTCTTCCATGGGCGGTGTTGTTATAGTAGGAGTATTTTGAATTCACAAAGGTTTAGAAAGGGTATAACCCAATCCACTTTCTACTATTGAATTATAGAAAAAATAGGATGATTAATGAAGAATATAAGTGAACAAAACCAATGGAAATAAAGAAATAAAATAGGAACTAAGATGTTTATTACACAAAGAAAAATATTATAACATGAGAAGGAGAAGAAGGCTTTGATGAAGGAATCCTTGATTAAAAGACCCCCTATGAGTATAGGATGTTCCAGAACCTCCAAGGTGATGAGAGGACTCCTATAAAACTTTAAAATGGCAGTACTTCACTCCTTGGTCACACATTCAAATGGGGTTCCCATGGTGCCAATTTATAGCCAAAATGGGAAGTGGTTTTGGGCACCCAAATTTCGAGATACCAATTGTGTCTCAGTTTTGGGTTGGTAAATAGATATATCTAGACTTGAAAAAAGAGAGAAAAGTTTTATTCCGGAATCTTTAATCTCTCAATGTCAAATTTGGCTTCCAATAGAGGATTACATTGTGATATATGACCTAAATAAAGAACCAAATCTTTGACTTCATGCAGATTTTGTCCCCTGGACAGATTTGTAGGGATGTCCCCCTTAGTGGATGAATTGGGCTTCAGTTTCTTGAGATGAGTTTTATCCCATGCAGCTATGGATAGGACCATGAAATTTCATCCCATTTTAATCCACGTATTTATCTAAATGTTTAAAATAATGGATATATGTCCTGGGCTTCAATGCATTTTGGCCAATTTTCCATCTGGTTCATCTCCGACCCTCCAAATCACCTCCTCCTACAACGAAATCACCAAAAAAAGAATAATTTACCTTTTTAACAGTGATAAAATTTTAATAATTTAATCAAATGTGATGTTCAATTTTAGATAATATTTTTAATTTAAAATACAAAACAATTTCAAATCAGTGATGTAAGGGTGAAATAAAGCAGTGAATCATGATGCGATCAAACCCCCACACTTACCCTTTTACACTCCTGGGGAAAAGCTCATATCATGTATTAAAAATCATTGTGACAAGATATGAAAGTTCATATCCCTTAATATATAGTGGAAATATAGGCAATGTAATAATCCCATCAGGGGTTAATATCAATATATTTTAAGTCATTGTCTCATAAATTATATCAAAACAAAATCTAGTGAGATTACTGACACTAATTATAGTAAAACAAGTCATGGGTCCAATATGCCTCTAATTACCCATGTGTGTGTGTTCCAACCATTCCAACATCATATGTTCACCCTTTATTCATCATATTCAGGTAAAGTAAAATAATTCTTCTCACCTGGTTTAATTCACCAAACCAGTTCTATATTCCTTTGTAATAGAATTTCAAGACCAACTCACTTAAGCTTTCCCAAAATAAAAACCTTAATATCCCAACTTAGATATCCCCATATGTTGTACATTTCATCACTCCCCTCATTTATTATTATTATTTTTAAGTTACACATGGAATAAATCCCACACTCATCTCTCAACCCATGTTTAATCTCCTCACAACACTAACTGTAATAGTTATAACAAGATAAAAGGTAGATGAAGAGTGGTTGTTGACCTACTTAAGACACAAACCATATTTTCAATTTTTTTGAGGGAATACAATATTCAGATAACATGTACACATGTATAGGTCAATTCAGCACAATAATGAACTTTATTGTAAGAGAAACGAACGTATGGATCAATCATTAATATAAGATGAATTTTTTACCTAACTTGGTTATAAATTCAATTGAGTATGAAATATTTCAAAAGTCATGGTTGAGTGAAAGGTTGTGTGGAGAAATAAATGAAATAATTTACCATGAACAAATATCACAAATAATGGTGACAAAATCTAAAAGGTTTTATAATGACTCAACCAATCATATCATCGACGAATTCCATTTATAACTTTGATGATGAAATCTTACTCTTTCTTATAATTCTACCAATGAATTTTGGAAACATTCATTTTACATATGTTCTACATGATAATGTTACATGATATCTTTTTTGTTGTTGTTTTTTTGAAAATTTAATAGAAAACATAATAGAAAGCACACGCAAAATTGAAAAATCCTAAAAAATACTAACCCAAAATGTTGTCCCCTCCCCTTTAAAATATTTTATTGTCCTCAATGTGAACCCATGAGATGATATGTGCACATGAAATATAGAATTTTAAATTGAAAAACTAATATAAAAGTTTATAGGTTTGGAATATCCTGATATTCTCAAGTGATGATGGGTTCATGAAGTGTGATGAAATCCATTACATCAGTAGAAATTCCCTCAATGTATTGCTTAAATCGTTAACCATTAACTATAAATATTCTTCCAGAGTCCTATTTTATGATATCCACTTCACTATAAGGAAAAAACATTAGATATAATATAAGGACCTAACCATATGGAATGCAACTTACTGAGCATCATCTTTAGTCGTGAACTGTAGAGTAGTACTTTCTCTCCAACATGAAAATCCCTTTTTTGGATCATTTTGTCATGAGATTCTATTGATCTTTCCTTATAGATCCTCGAGTTTTCATATTATGACAATATAATCTCCTCAAGATCTTGAATTTGCAGCTTTCTTTGAATTCCAACTTGGGCCAAATCCATGTTGTATTTCTTTATATCCCAATATGCCTGATTCTCAACTTCCGTTGGGAGATGACATGCTTTCCCAAAAACAATCCAAAATGTGGATTTACTGATGGGTGTCTTGTATACTTTCCTATAAGCCCATAATTAATCATCCAAGCACTTTCTCTAATCCTTCATATTTGGATGCACAGTTTTCTCCAAAATTTGTTTCAACTCATGATTTTAAACCTCATCCTGTCCATTTGTTTGGGGGTGGTATGGTGTTGATATTTTGTGTTTCACCCCATACTTATAAAGGAGGGAAGCCAAATTTTTATTGAAGAAGTGTGTCCCTTGGTCACTGATGATGGTCTTTGGTACTCCAAACCTACAAAAAATTTGTGTATTGACAAAGTCCACTATAACATGAGAATCATCAGTCCTAGTGGATTTAGCCTCCAACCATTTACTCACATAATCAACCACAATTAAAATATAAAAAAAACAAAATGGACTAGGAAAAGGACCAATAAAATATATTCCCCATACATTAAAAATCTCACAGAATAATATGGGTTGTTGGGGTATCTTATGTCTCCTAGAAATATTCCCAGTGTGTTGGAAATGTGAGTATGACTTACAAAACACATGATCATCATAGAATAAGCTAGGAAAATATAATCTAAAGTCTAAGACTTTCCTAACTATTCATTGGGGTCCAAAGTGTCCACCATAAGAAAGTGTATGTCAAAAATATAAAACAAACTCAAACACATTATCAGGAAAAAACCTCCTAATAACCAGGTCAATACACTTTCACCATAGGTAGGGATAATCCCAAACATAAAATCTAGAATCATTCTTTAACTTTTAGACTTGATGTTTCTTAAATTTGTAGGAATTTCAAAGGCAATAAGGTAGTTAACTAAATTAGCATACCAAGGATGCATACCTAATATGGAATAAATATGCTTATCGTGTAAAGTGTCCCAAAGTGGTACCTGGTCCAAGGTGTCAGCCTCTAATGTGTGAATAAGCCGACTCATGGGGCCCACCACCAAGTTCTCTGACCCCTTCTTATCATTTATCTCGATATCAAATTCTTGAAGAATCAACATCCGTCGGATAAGTCTAATATTCACATCTAGAGTCTTCAAGAGGTACCTTAGAGTTGCATGGTCAGAAAAAACAACAACTCTAAAGCCCAATAAAAATGAGTGGAATTTATCTAAAGAAAATATGACGGTATGAAAGTCCTTTTCTAGGGTTTTGTAGTTTTATTGGCCTAGGTCCCATATCCTAGAGTCATATACAATCACATGTGAACATCCCTCCACCCTCTGTGATAAGACTGATACAACTACGAAGTTTGAAGCATCACACATCAGCTCAAATGGAATGTACCACTGTGGGGGTTGTATAATCGATGGAGTGGTTTGACACTATTTTATCGCATCAAAGGAAGTCCTAAAAGAATCATCAAACACAAAATCAGAATCCTTTTGATGTAATCACGACATAGGAAAATCAATATTACTAAAATATTTGATAAAGCGCCGATAAAATCCTTCATGCCCTAGGAAATATCTAACATCATGCACACATGAATAATAGGGTAAGGATGAAATAATATCTACCTTAGATCAATCAATCTCTATCCCATGTTTTGAAACTATATTCCCTAAGAAAATACTATAATCTACCATGAAATGACATTTTTCAAAGTTTAATACCAGATTATTCTCAATACAACAATTCAAAACCTTTCCCAAACTAGAGATAAAATCATCAAATGAAAACCCATACACTGTAAAATCATATATAAATACCTCCTTTCTGGTCTCAAGAAAATCAAAAAAATACTCACCATGCACATCTGGAAGGTACCTGGGGAATTACAAAGTTCAAATGGCATCCTCTGGTAGGAAAATGTACCGAATAGACAAGTTAATATTTTCTTCTCTTGATCATCCAAAGATATATAACCTTGAAAATATCTAGAAAATCCATCCAATAAACAATAGTGTGTTTTCCTAGCTAGTCTCTCAAGAATTTGATCAATAAATAGGAGGGTAAATGGTCCATGTTAGTGGATTGATTTAGTTTCCTATAATCAATACACACACGCCAAATTTTTTTCACCTTTATTGTAACTAAATCCTCTTTATCATTTTTAACAATAGTAACACCACTTTTCATAGGAAAAACCTGAATAGGACTTAACTACTTTCAATCTGAAATGGGTTAAATTATACGTTACTCGAGAAATTTTTCAACTTCTTTTAACAAATTCCAGAAGGTTTGGATTGATTTTCCTTTGTGGATACCTAACTGGTTTATCCCCATCCTCTAAAATAATCCTATGCATGCAAATAGAATGGCTAATACCTGATATGTCAGCCACGCTCCACCTGATTTCCCTAATGTTCTCCCTCAAAAGATTTAATTTTTTTTCTTCATGTTCAAGAGGGATATTATTAGAAATTGTAATAGGTAATCTATCATTACTCAACAAGAATGATCATTTGAGATTTGGTGGAAATGTATTGAGTTCCAATGCAGGGGGGTGATGTATGGATGGAGAAATTGAAGGAACTAAAATATGTGAACAATGAACATCAGTATCAGAATATACATCATCAAAATCAGAGAATAAAGCATCAAATCCATCAGCATGCTCAATAGACATGTCATAATCAGAGTGTACATGATAAAAATCAGAATATGAATCCATTTCAAATTAAAATATAAGGAAGGATTGTGCATTATAAATCACTGTGGAAGTGATATTACACGTCAAACTAGAACCAATTATCATAATATCTCTAATCACATGACAATAAAAATCCATGGGGTTTTTACTTGGTGGTTCAAAATGGAAGATAAAAAAAGTAGAATGGTCCTCTAAGGGGTACTTCATGGAGTCTATATCATTAAATATCATAACTTCATCTCCAAACTCCATGTAAAGTGTACCCTAATAAAAATTTATGATAGTTTTTATAGTTTTGAGGAAGGGACCACCTAAGATAATGGGATCATGAGAACTTACTTGACCATCCTTCATGTTAAGAACATAAAAATCTACTGAAAAAATTGCGTCTCTTATATGAACAAGTACATCCTCAAGGACTTTGGTTGGATATGATGTATCCCTATTCACTAACGACACCACCACTCTTTTCGGATTTAACTGACCATCCTATAATGAATAGAATATAGAAAGATGAATCACATTTATGGAAGCACCTAAATCACATAAAGCATTAGAAAAGTGTAACTCCTCTATGGTGTATGGTATGGTGAATGTACCCAGATCCTTGCACTTTGTTGGCATTTCTAGAGTTGGTGTAATGAGTATTGACACATTAATTCCAAGATTGATCCTCTCATTTCCCTTGATCCATCATCGATTTATGCAAAGTTCTTTTAGAAAGTTGGTGTAACTTGGTATTTTTGTAATAGATTCAAGTAGATGTATCCTGATATCAACATGCTTGAATGTGTCTGAAACCTATTTTTGTATCAACTCTTCATCCATATTTTGGGGAAGGGAAGGGGTTTAAGAGAAACACCATCAATATTTTTCTTACCTTTTCATTCTCCTTGGGATACTCCTTAGTTGTTCTTGAATGGGGATTCTTCAGATTTGAGGTGAATCTCGGTGGAACGGTAGGTGAAAAAGTATCATTTTTTTACTTCTCACTTCTCAACGTGATGAAACTAAAATTCCCCTTGGTATTTGGAGTAGATTAGAAAGGAATATTTATGGATTTATTACTTACCAGTTCATGGAGGGTGGTGGCAATCTGGCTCATTTGAGTCTTCAACTCCCTTATCTCCAAACCTTGACTCTTCAAATCATTATGTTGATTAAGAATAATTTGTTTCAAAAGATCATCAATATTAAAATATAACTTTGTTTGATAAGTCCCTTTTTGTTGACTTATTGATTCTTTAGCTTCAAATGTCCTTTGGGGTTGTTGGAAACCCTGTAGGTAAGGTAGAGGCTGCTGAAAATTTTGTTGAAAAGGGGGACTTTGTTCTTGTCTGGAGCCATACTTCATGTCCGATTGATCCTTCCACCCTTGGTTGTATATTAGGGGAAAGTAATCCTACTTATTCTAGGGATTTGGATATTATTTCTTCTGATATGGTCTCCTAGGGAATACTATCACGCAATCCTCCATCTCTTATTATTGGGGGAAACAATCAGTCAGGTGGTTTGTTTCAGTGCGAATTCCACAAGGTCTCATAGGAGTGGGTTGGTATATATTTTGATCCAAATTAATCTATATCACCATAGTGTTCAATTATTCCAACTTGGTATCAGTTAAATTAATTTCAAGAGAATATGGAATTACCTAATGTACTCCCCTGACATGTGGCGTACCTCGATCACCAAATTATTAGGATTTTTGTGCCATATTGTCAATCAATGCACATGAAGCTACTGGTTTTTTTCACAAATGATTCTCTAGAATCGACATACACCATTATCCTCTCCATAGGTGTGAGTCTTTTATAGAATTATTGGATAATAATTTTCTCACTAATTTATTGATGTGGAAAACTTGCACATAACTTCTTGAATCTCTCCCAATACTCATACATTGACTCCCCTTGTGCTTGCTTGATCCTGAAGATCTCCTTACAAATGGATGTTTTCCATGATATGGGAAAAAATATTTGCAATAAATTATGTTTCAAGTCATTCCAACATGTTACGTCTTCAGGTTGTAAATAATACATCAAATCTATTGCAGCTCTATCAAGTGAAAATGAGAATGCTCTTAGTTTTATTTGATCTTTAGAAGAATTTATTGGTTTTAGGGTTGATAAAACCTCATTAAATTATTTTAAATATTTTTTTTGGATCCTCACTAGATAATCCATGAAATTTTGGAAGTAGGTGAATAAACCCATATTTTAGTACAAAGTCCGATTCAAGATTTCGGTATGCAATACAATTTGGTTGATAGTCAATATCTCGTGCAACCAATTCTTGAATGATTCTATTAAATTAATTATTTTTTAACCATTGGTTCTTGTTTTAGGTTGGATTTATATGTTTTTCTAATTTCAATGTTCTTATAGTGGAGTAATTCCCTAATTGTTTCATTTTTGACACTTCCTATAGACCGAGATTTTTTAATCCGAGCCCTAAGGCTACCTTAAATCTTGGGGTCTAGATCAAAGAGATACTTGGGATGGGATCATGTCATAAATAATATTAATTGAGAAAATTATATAATAATATCATGATAATAATTTTCAATTTATGGTCTAATAGAGAAGAAAAGAGAGAGTAGGAAGAAATAGAGAGAAAAACAAACAAAATTTGAGAAATGGGAAAGAATAAAGAATAGTGAAGACAAAAAAGGATAAAATAAAAGTAAAAAAATACCTCTAATTAGTTGAATAAAATATTTTACACCCTGGAAATGGTTCCCATTTGAATGTCACTATCTTGAGAACTTTCAAATGTTGTGTAATTTTTACTTCTTAGGTTCAGCAGTGGCTGACCAAGGTCGTCTCTCAAAGGAGGAAGTAAATTTAACAACACATTTAATGTATTTTGAAAATAAAATAAAATAACATAAACAAACTAATTAAAAGTATGGGTGGTTTTTCATCATTTATATGACTATAATAAGTATTTTGGAATATATATATATATATATATATATATATATATATTTGTTCTTTTTGTTTTTAAAATGAGATTTAGAAAACGCAATGAGAAGATATTTTTTAGAAAAATATTTTAAAGGCATAATCGATATAACTATACCTCTTCACTTAATTATTGATCATTACCATTTAAATTAAAATACACATAATTATTATCCTTTAATTTTTTAACCCACAAACCCTATTATAATTGAATTTTCCATAAAGATGAAAAGGGTTAATCCCTAGGATGGTTTCGAAACGTGTAATTAAAAAACCTTTCTTTTATTGTTATTCCAATACTAGATTATGGTCAGTGGTAAATTAGGGAACATATAAATTTTTTAAATGATGATTAATTGAGTTTAAATATTATATTTTAACTCTACAAATTAATCTCATGTGATTTTGTATCACCGATTAAGGTCGTGCTCTGACAATTCACACAATTCTCAACCTCACATGTTTTTGAATGAATTGTTCAATTGTTTTCTTGGTTTCTATTAAATTAAAAAAATAATTTCATAGAACATTTCAAGTGAATTAATATATATCATTTATTCAAATTAAATGAATTAATAAGGTATTTGGTAGATCGATTACTAAAAAGAACTACTCTTCTATGGGAGGTGTAGTCATCGTAGAAACGTTTTTAATTCACAAAGGTTTAGAAAGGGTATAACCCAATACTATTTCTACTCTTGAATTCAAATCCAAATAGGAAAAATAATTAATAATATAAGTGAAAAAAATAGTGGAAGACATAATAAATAAAATAGTAACTAAGAAGTTTATTACACAAAGACAAATATTACAACATGAGAAGGAGAGGAAGGATTAGATCAAGGGATACTTGCTCCAAGAGATCCCCCCTATGAGTATAGGAAGTTACAGAACCTCCAAGGTGATAGGAGGACTCCTCCGGAACTCCAAAATGGCAGCACTTCACTCCTTAGTCGAACTTTCAAATGGGGTTCCCAAGGTGCCCAATTTATATCCAAAATGGGAAGTTGTTTTGGGAAACCAGATTTCTAGATACCACTTGTGTCTCAGTTTTGGGTTGGTAAATAACCTTCTATATACTTATAAAAAATAGAAAAGTTGTAGGTTGAAATATTCAAGGTCTCCATGTCAAATTGTTCTGCCAATAGAGGATTATAGTGAAAGATATGGCTGAAATACAGAACCAAATCATTGACTTCGTGAAGATTCTTTCCCCTGGATAGATTGGTTCATATGACCCCCTTAATTTATTAATTGGGATTCAGTTTCTTGATATGAGTTGTAGAACATGAATTTATGGATTGGACCACAAAAGTTCATCCTATTTTGAGGCACTTATTTCGCAAAATGTGCAAAATATTGGACAAATGTCCTTGGGATTCCTTGCAGTTTGGCCCATTTTCCTTCTGAATTATCTTCGACCCTCCAAATCACCTCCTCCTACAAAAAAACACCAAAACTATAATAATTTACATTTTTAACAGTGATAAAATTTTAATAATTTAATCAAATGGTATGTGCAATTTGAGATAATATTTGTAATTTAAAATAAAAAACAAGTTTAAAACAGTGATGTAAGGGTGAAATAAAGCAGCGAATTGTGATGTGATCTATCCCTATTCATGAAACTCATATGGTAGAGGATTTTTCCAAAATATATATCCAATAATTGGTAAATAGGCATGGAATAGACAATTTTATAGTGTTATATAGAGATCCTAGGTTCACATATTGTTTCTAGAAATATTTATAGAAATTCCTTGGGACTCAATTGATTATGAGTATGACATATCATCCTTAGACAGATGGGAAATACAAAAGGATGATACAATTGTTGGAAGACATGTTTCTGGATTGTGTAATGGATTTTAGTGGCTTATGGAAAGAACATGTACCATTAGTGGAATTATCATGTATAAAAAACTATCTGACCTCGATACACATGGATCTATTTGAAGCTTTGTATGGTTTTCCTTTTCATTCTACACTTTTTTGGGTAGAAACATGTGAGAATTAATTGGTTGGGTTGATCCTTGTCCAAGAGATAATGGAGAAAAGTCAATTGATCCTAAAGAGGATGAATATGTCCCAGAGTCATTAGAAATCTTATTCAGATCATCATCGATGAATGTTTTCCTTCATAGCGAGTGATCATAAGTTCTTATGGATTTCTCTAAGTATTATAATCAATGTTTTTGGAAATAGGTAAAGTTATCTCCTATATACATAATCCCTTTTGAGATAATATATTGACTGGGAGGGGTGGCATATTGGTTGGAAGTACCACCACGGTTCATTGCGTTGAAAAATGTGTTCTATGTATGTCAGTTGAGAAGGTATCCACCTGATCCTGACCATATGATTAGATAGGATCACATTGACCTAGATTAAGATACTTTATTGGTAAATATCATGGTGAAAATTGTGGTTATTTAAGAGAAATTCTTACATGGGAAAACCATCGGCCTAGTGTGGGTTTTGTAAAAACATGGTAAAGTTTAGGAAGATACTTGGGAACATGAGAAGAAGATAAAAGAGCAATGTTCAGACTCTTTCAAGACACCAATGGTTTTCTAATTTCTGGAAACATAAATACCAATGATGGGGAGAATTTAGTACCCCCAGTTTCTGGTATGTAACCCTTTATTTATAAATTTTATGTATATAAAGTATAAGGATCAAGGTTGGGTGAGTTTGGAGAACTTTTTATGATTTTTAGGACATTTTATATAGGTTAACAGGTGGTGTATGGTTTTCGGAAATTGTGAAACAATTGTAAAAAATCATGTACAGTGAGACAATGGAAAAATGGATGGCGCACGGGCGACACACAGTTTTCCTAAACTGTGTGTCCACTAATGAGAAACCATGCACTTTGAAAAATGGATTTGGTCATTTTGAGGCAGTGGATTCAACATGGTTTGATCACGGTTTGAAGAGAATGTGAGATGACCATGCATGGTTTATCCTTATGGTAGTGTCTAATGCACAGTTAGAACACAGTTTTCCTAACCGTGCGAATGAACCATGCATGGGTCAAAGTTAGATCTTTAAATTGGGGATTTAACTCATTTTTACCTACAAGTGCCTCATTGTTTTTCTAAAAAACGGCCCTAACTTGGAATCTTGGTCTCTAAAAGGTTTGATAACCTCTCCCAAATGAATTGGAATTGATACAGAGCCTTTCCTTGGTGCGTTGAAGCCTGATTCTCACAGTAAGTCATCATTCTTCGTCGTTCTTGATGTTTTTCTTAGATATTTTTCTCCCACTCTCTAATTTTCTTAGATCTACACTCATTGTGGGTAGATCTAAGTTCTTTGATGTCAAATAAGTTCATATTTGGGGTTTTTTATGATAGGGGAATAGATCTAAGGTGGGTTCATAGAGATTCAACCCGTTTTGTGACGTTTTTCGTGTCATTTATCATTTTTTCCAAAACTCTCGTGGTATGTGGTTGCACTCTCAAATACTCTATTTTATAACCTAAGGTATTAGTTTCAAATTTATTTATTTTGATTGAAATTTTTTGTTTTTTTCTATGAAATAATTTTTGAAACCCTCTGGAGTGACAGTTTGTGGAAATTGGGATAATTAGTGGGTTGTTGGAAAGTGTTTTTGATAACATGGTTTTAAAATTTTGATTTTAAAATATTTTTTAGTTTTTATACATTGAATAAAAGTGATTTTCAATAAAAAAATAATGATGTTTCATTGAATGGTTTGAACAAACTTGGATTTGGTATAAGTTGTAATTGTTGTGTGGTGTGTATTCATATGCATTGGAATGGATAAGGGTGTGATGTACCCCCATCAAAAGTTTGGGATAGATAAGGGCACGAAGTACCCTCATCAAAGTGGTCCACTAAGAGAAGTCTTAATGGAAGGATGACTCACCACTCATGGGTATAGGGAGGTCCATGGTTTTCATGCATAGTTGGATGTATGGTTGTGCAGAAAGTGTTGGGTTATGCCAGAAATGGAATGTTAAGTGATTTAAAGAAATATTTACATGATTCCCTTGGGGAAACAATTTACAATCGATTTAGTTTATATTTTTATATAAACTATTTTAGAAATTTTTTGATATAAATTTTTTTATATAAATATTTCTAACTTGCTCTATCCTAGTGGCATAAGTTGGGAAGTCATTGGGTAAAACCTACTGAGTTTTATTACTCACCCCTGATTTGGAACTTTGATGGTTTTTTAGATGTCATTTCCCAGAACATGGAAAAAGTTAAATTATCACATGTCTTTAGCACTATTTGTGATACTTGTGATTTTTGATGAATTTGGAGCATGGAGCCCGTGGATCACTGAGTATTGTGTTTGTCTTAGAGTCTTTTCATCTTTTCTCCCATTTTTTACTTTGGTATTGTAGTCTTATGATGTAGTACTTGATTTTATTATGGTATTGATAAATGAAATGTTGTGTTGTATTTCATTTTTATCATGCATCATATAGTGGTTTTTTTTGTTTGGATTTATTTGGTTAGTTGATTTATTCTTAAATATAAAATCACCCCCCATATGTATTGAATCCCTTCA
Organism: Viscum album; assembly: GCA_963277665.1. NCBI lineage: Eukaryota > Viridiplantae > Streptophyta > Magnoliopsida > Santalales > Viscaceae > Viscum > Viscum album. The sequence goes on along the minus strand of OY728148.1, from coordinate 889,324,672 downwards.
TCATTTATTGATAGCCTTTAGTGCCTTTGGGATGTCACTTAAGGAAAAGTAATTCCTTTCCTCCCTCTCAAGCTAATGAGAAGTGTAATTACATTACATAATGAAGTTATCATGGTAAAAAATTAAGTTATTACAGTTAAGATTAAATTGGTTTTAACTAGGATATAATGATTAAAATGTCTCCAAAACTTGTCTAAATATGATTGGTTTAGTTTTTTTACCCTAAAACATCTTATATATGAAAATTAAGAGCCTTTATGAAACTTTACCATAAATATGAACTTATATTAATTTAAAACTTTTAATAACCACAGGAGTGACACTCCCTCACTTATAAAAGGGTATCACTTATTTTATCTTCATCACACCTATTAAATTAATTATCTCCACCAATACCTACCCAAATTCCTTAAAATAAATCTTACTCATGACCTAGATGTGTTTTTCTCACAAAAATATTGACCTATAAGGCTTAAGGTGTAATCCAAAGGTGGTTTTCCAAAGAAGAGGTATAACTCTTAACTAAGTGTTTTTATTTTATTTATTTTTACTAATTATTTAAAACTTATTTAGCCATGATAAAATAATAAAATCATTATATTCTAAATACCAAAATTTAATTATGATTATGGTACAACCCTTTTCATCTTATTTACCATCATATGGTAAATGAAAACATCACTTGTGCATAAATGTGGATTACCACCTCCATGAATTGATGTGTTTATTTTTTCATCACCACCTCACAATGATGGTTATTAAGATGATATTAATAAATACATATGATATTCATAAAATAATAATTATTTAATAAATATAATATATTACTTACCTTCTTACCTATCCATTCCTTAGAAAATGATAATGTCACTCGTGTGTATATGTGGACTACCACCTCTAGGAAGCGATATGAATCATTTTTCATATACACCTTTAATGGATGGTTATAAAATTTATTTAATGTATAAAAATTATATTAATTTCATGATTATTATTATGGTGATGATTTAATTATGAAAAATTTGAGCATGATCAACCTATCAAAGTTATTTTGGAATTATAAATAGAAGTTCCTCAAAATCGTTGACATGAACTCTACTAATTTAATAATTATTTAAGGAATGGTAAAAAATGAAATAAAAGGGATGATAATAAAAAATACAACTAAAATTTTTTCTTAATAAAGTGTAGAATTAATATACGTTTATTATACAAGATTTAAACAATATACATGGTGACTCAAACTCGAGGGAAGATATTTTTCTTTAAAACATTATTTTAAAAGTTTTAATTTTTTTTCTTCTCTTTTCCCTATATATACATGTTATTTAAAATGTTTCAATAATTTTATCAATATACCGAAATTTATGTGAAAATTAATTTTAAAAAATATTTTTAAAACTCTACAAAGGTTTTGAAATAAGTATTTTTAATGTTTTCAAATGAGTTATTTTTAACAATTTTACAAAAGTGTGAAATGAATCTTTTTTAACACATACAACATGAGAAAAATTTCCTTCCATCATGACTGTTATTTTTTAAGAATCTTACTCTTAAAGATTCATTGTTTTTTAAAAAGGATTATACATTTCTCATTATTTTGATATTTTTTAAAGATTTTCCAAATAAAAAGGATTTTTATCCTTTTTTTACTTGAATCCCAAAAGTTTTTTTATATGAATATCTTATGATATTTTATGATGAAAATGAATGATTATATGTTTTTATGTATGTTATGGTCCTTGGAAATTGTTTATGATGACAGGTGATCCTAATATATCTCTCCAATAAACTGGTTAATGTTTATGTTCTCTGGGGAATTATGTTGAAAATAAACAGGTTGTATATTTTGTTTGTAAGAGTGTTTGAAAGGGTGATTGTAAGAGTTATATAAAGATTATGTCCCAAGGTAAATTAATGAATTTTATATTTTTTTGGAAGTGTTTTCATGAAATTATTTTTATTTTATATGGTAACATAATCAGCTTATGTTATAGGAAACTTATGCTCCTTTTAAGGTAGAAACATATATTTTTCAAGAAAATGTTTTCTTGAGTAACTATATTTTATATGAAACTTTCATTATTATGTTTTTTCAGTTAATATTTATTTTTATATGTTTTATGAGTTTTTTTGGGGTAATAAATTTTAGCTCATGATTAAGAAAAAAAATAATTGAGCTCAAATTTTATTATGTAAAAGGGAAAATTTTCTAATGGGATTACATGATTTTGAAAATGGTGACATGTTTATTTATTTTTATAAACCTTACAAATTTTTTTGTGCTCATTTAAATTTTTCAAATGTTTTCCACCGGGCTTAATGATGAGTAGGAACTATAGAAATGTATACATTTTTGCTATGGGAGATTGAACTTTATATAAGTGAACATGTTTCTAATGAAATTGGAGTTTAAATTTAAGTACCCTATTTTTGTGGGAAAAATGGATATTGATTGGAAGTTACCACTTTTTATTATAATTGTATGATATGTAAGTTTTTCCCCTAATTCTCTTATAATCTAAACTGAAAAGATCCTAAAAATTTAAGAAAGGTAAACCCTTGTTATAAATAATGTAATTATGAGTTGTTTAAGTTATATTCCCATGTAATTATGAGTTGTAAGAAAGTGAAACCCCTGTTACCCTTATTATAAATCATATATTTACGAGTTGTTATAAAATGTAATAAAGTGAAACCCTTGTTATAAATCATGTAATTATGAGTCGTTTAATTTTCATGATGTTATATTCCCATCAAATATAATTTTAATCAAATTAAAAAAATTAATTTTATTCTAACTAAGTACAAAGCATGTACTTGGAGGAAACATGGAGAGTGACCAATATAATTATTCAATATGTATTGTTTTCATATAATATATACCCATACAAAATTATCATACATGTTATATCACATAATTACATGGTGTGTACTATCAATAAATGACACAAAAACACATGTTAATTTATGTAGTGTGTAATTATTTTAATGTGCGTAGAGTAGTCGATGTATTGTGATTATAAACAGTATGTTGTTTTGTATATTATATATAAATAAATTAAGCATTTAATATATATATATATATATATATATCCTATAATGTGATGTGTACTATCAATAAATGACACAGGATCATGTTTTTATTATGTTTAAATGGAATAATTTATTAATTTTACTTTTTTTGGTAAATAGGTATATTAGATTATGTGTATACCCCAGCTACATGTAGTGTATAGTGAGTCACCTTTTTTCAGTGACACATGCCTAGGGACTGGGCTTGTATGCCATCCATACACATTTATGAAGTACATGATGCACATAGGAGTTCCAAGCTATGTGACCTATGAGTTACATAATAGTATATCACATGCATCATGTAATAAATACACGATGTGTCTTTGAATCTATGTTTTCCACTATGGAAACAAGTAGACTCTGTAAGAGAGTTACACAGTGCATATTCTAAAAAATCATGTGCCACTTTGGCCTAGTTAACATGTGGTGTTTTAATGAAACAACATATGATTATATGAATGATTCTATGAATTAAATTTTATGTTAGTCTTGGTTAATTTAACATGTTTACATGACATGTAACTTCACGCTACACACCGTGTAGTCCCATTCCATTCAAGAATAATTCTTAGCACCTCTAGATGGGTTCTTCAGATGATCATCATATTTTTTAAACCTTGGTTTTAGGTTATATGAATGAGAATGGAGAGAAAGAAGAGATCTCAAAATTATAACTTAAAGAATAAATTTCATAAATGAAAAACTAACATCAAATTCATATAACGATAAATGATTAATAAATAATTATAAATTTAAATTTTACTGATCCAATACCACTTAAAGGTTCTATACATAATGGAAGTCCCAATTGGATAATAGATAACTCAGATTTATTTCATAATGAACAAATAATCCATGATGTAAACGATATAAAATCATCATGAAAAATGAATTAATTTAAAAATTCATTAATATAGAATGTCGACACCAAGAAAAGATGATATTTCATATTAAATTTATAATTCATTTAATACAAAATAATACATTTTCTTATTTTATTTCTTTGAATAAGACATTGATCATTCAAACCATTGTTCTATTTTACTATCATTTCATCAAGAGGATCTAAAGTAGAATCACTCTAGTGGTGATCTACATGTGATCATACAATCTCAAAGAATCTATAATGGTACTCTTTGTGCAAGCATAATGGTACTGATATTCTTGTATATATCTCTTTAATCCCCACACACTCCTCTAAGGTTTAAGGATTAATCTTGGTTTTCTTGTTCTTGAGAGGACTAGTAAGGTGGAAGCTCTTTGTTCTTGTGATAGGGTTATAGATAAATTTCTCTATAGTGTTGAGAGAATCTATAGAGGGATGTATTGTGCACAACAATGTTTAACCCTAGGAAATGATATAACTGGGTATTAATAGAGCTATGTTAAAAAAATAATTAATTGAACATAGTCCCTTTATTATTCTCCTAAATCACAATTAACCCTATATCTAAATATTAATAATAATATTGTTATTTAATTGAATAATAAATGGCATATTTGCAATTAATTATTCTATATCAGAAAAGGACAATGTTAAATTAAAAAATCCTATATATAAATACTAATAATAATTTTATTATTTACATGACATGTGTTAAACCCATGGATAAAATAACCATCATTTATTTAAATAAATAAATTAATATTTATTTAAAATTTATTTAAAATTTATTTAATATATCATTCCTAATAGACCTAAAAACTTAGTCTGAACTTCCTATGCATTTTTCAAAACTCAAATAATGAATATTATTCATTCTATATAGAAATATATATTTATATTATTCATAGTCTTAATAATTAATATTTATTTTAATATTCAACTCATACATAAATATGGTGACTAAATATTTATGATCAATAAATCCCAAATAAATGTTAATCCATGGTTTAGAGAATAATATTCATTCCAATAATTAAATTTAAATAGAATTTAATTGATATCAATAAAAACAATAAGTGTGCAAAACTCTAGGATTTTTTATTATTGGAATAATGAATGTATTTATAAAGTCTAATATCATCATCTTGTAACACATAAAGTAACTTAAGAGAAAAAAAGTTAATGTCACAATGATGACAACCACATATGAATACTCATTTTGTAATGTAATCCCTTTATCTCAATATCTAATTAAACATATTGTAAACTTGTGTCATCAACCTATATGCTCGATATGTAATTCTTTGAATCTATGAAATAAACCAATAAATTTACCATGACCATGGACTTTTGTTTATTAGTTTTATTCTAATCAAAGGAATGGGATATCAACTTTCATAAAAATGGAAGATACAAATCCTTTCTCGGCTTATTCATTATAATGTATAATTCAGGATGCAACCAACATATCCTACTCCCCCATGAACATATGGATTCATATTTTTTTATCAATACATCAAATTACATGGGTCCTAATATGTATTAATAAAAATATTAAAGTCAAATGATCATTACACATTCTCACAGATAGGAATATCCAATAACATGAAAATATATGGAATTCCTACTTGTGGGTCTATCCTTATAATATTCTAACTTGTAGATTACTAGGTGAGAACTTCATAAGATAATGTCTCATTATCTTATGAGTATCTAGAATGTGAAAATATACATCATCCATGTCATATAAGATGATGTCATTCGACTATAAGACTAAGTTTAAGAATATAATCATAAAATTTCAAGGTTCACATCATTGTGGGGAACTTCTTATGAAATTTTCAATGTGAATGATACTTTAGGACACTATTATATTAAATTAATTTGGTATAATAATCAATATGTGATAAAATGTTTTTTAATATCCAAATACATGAGTACATAAAAAATATAATGTATACGTAATTTAGTTCCAAGAAACCAACTCTATGAAATCATCCTGATCTTATAAGAATTGATTATTACTTATAAAAAATGATACAATCAATAAATGGTTAAGTAAATTGATTATAGATAGATATGATAATTTTATTGGATTTCAAGGGATAAAATTAAGGCTTACATGAAAAATGGAGCTTTTTAAGACTCTAGATATAAGTGAGATATAACATTAAGTGTTCTTGGGATTAAAGGGTAGGGAATGAAGTGAGATAATATTGTTTCAAATCTATGACTGATGTAGAATATTTCCTTAGGAACTCAAGTAATCCATTGGTAATAGGGAAGGAAATGGATAAACAAGATCTTATGAGGTATTTTTGTATTGAAATTCTATTATATAACTAAATAGTCGGGTTCATGTGATGAGGATAGTATGTTTAGATGAATGGAGTTATTATATGGTAATACTTTTGGAATATTATTGTTTAAAAAAGTTATACAAGGTTCCACCAAAAAACAATTTAGAAAGATTTATGGTAAGAGGGTTCCAAATTGGCCTATGAGTAGTATCTATCCCCACTACCTCTTGCCCTAGGGTTTTCCTCAGTGGTGATTGGGTGGGGTGGATTTTTTGCATCATCTTCAGCGCCCCCATCCTCTACCTCTTTTCATCTCATATCTACCTCTCTTTTCCCATTTTCTCTCAATGGTTTCACTTTCTTGTTGGTGCTCTATGTTTCAACATTTTGATGATGTCATCTTTAAAGATGAAGGTTGGTGGTCCTAATTAAAGGTGTTTTGTCCAAGACATTGGAAACTCTAACAATTTATCTTACCCCCTGTTCCTCTGTGGATATCAAAGTTCAATCTGGAGAGGTGGTTACATATAGGTTTTGGGTTATGAGGTTTGGCGGTCGATGGTGTCTTAGTGCAGCCTGATTCAGATCTTTCTTATGAAGATGGGTAATTGTTTAAGGTTTCTTACTCAAATCCAGTGGTGAAGGTTTTTTGGATATTTTCTAGTAAAGATCACGCTATTTTATGTTTTTTAGTGAAGTTTTCAGTCTGTGCTTCTGGTTTTGGTGATATTCATTTCTGGATGTGGTGGAGGCCATCAATGTTGGGTTTCCATGGAAACAACCTCTCTGTCGATGCCTAAGTTTGATCCATACTTTGATCTTTCTCCATGATTCCACTACTAATATCTGATTTAGAACTACATGTTGGGTTTTATGGTGTTTTTGGGATGTGATTTAAAATGGTTGATGACGTCCTAGGAGGTGCATATCTTGGTGGATTCTTATCTATATCTAGATTCAGCTGGGCTAATCCTCGTTTTAGTTGGGAAGCTTTTTCATCTATAGGTCCTCATATGTTCAGTGGTGTTCTCATGTTTTTCATTAGTCGAAAGGGATTTCAGTGGGTGGTTCTCAATAATGTTTTGGTTTAGAAAACTTGTATGGTTTGGGTTAGGGTATGTAGCATGAGGTAGTTCATCGAATGAGGCAGTAATGATGGTGGTTGTTAAAAAGTTGATTTTTTATTATCAAATTTTAAAAGTTGTTCTCAATGGATAGTTTTTTTGGACATGTTTGATGTTGATGAGGCAATGATGATAAGGATGGGTTAATGGCGTCAATGATGGGATGATGATGTTCCATTGGGTCGGTGTGTTTGAATTCGGTCATCGTGGTTTTATGTTTGCTAAAGCTTTTGTATTTGATGTTTGGAATGTTTTTATTTGAATTATGAAGTGTCTTTTTACCACTAAATTATAAAGTATATTTTATAAAATTAAAAAAGATATTTTTATGGAGCAAGTTGGAGTCAGTGAGAAAATTTATAGGGTAATATTATGGTGGGGAGAAACTTGTTAGTAAAAATATCAATTAATTTAGGATTTTGGTTATGATTTAATTAGGTGATGGAGGTATCAAGTGAAGCACCATGGTGAAATCAGGTAAATTACTTGTGTTTATTTTTTATATAGTAGTGTAGGGATCTTTCTTTAGTTTTTAGGTATGTTTAGGGTGCTTGGTGAATGGAAAGAGTTAAAATTAAATAAATATACTATATATTACTTGGGTTCTAGAATAGGCTGCTATTATAGAGTAGATTATGGTGGAAGGATTACAAAATTAATGGTACATTTGGAACATTAAAATAGGATACAAGTTTAATATTTAGGGTTGATGCATGGATATTTTTTTTCACCGCCACTTGGGTATAGAATTTATGGATTGGATGAGGAATCTAGCACTATAGTGTGTGGGAAAAAATACGGAGGTAGTCAGTACAATAGAGGATTGATATATACTTTTTGTATGAAATCAAATTTGATGAGGTGGTATTGGAATCTAATATGTTTCCTAAGGGGTGATTGGATGGGGTGAAGGACCATAATAAGAATTTTTAATAAAAACATTATTAGCTAGATTAGATGTAGGAGATATGAGGTTATATCAAATTCAGAATTTGGAATTCATAGTATCATGGGATACTGGTGGATTAATTGAGAATTAATAATCCTTCATAGATGATTATCAAGTACGATAAGACTAATTTTTGGAGGTTTTTATTGACCCAAAATGGTACAGGTCATTGTTTTGGAAGAAACTCGAATTTTCATGGATTAAAAGAATAGATTTTTGAATTTAGTGTTTTGGATTGATTTATTATAGTATATTATTAAATTGAGTATGATTTAGAGTGAATTAGGTTGTTTGGGGTGTTGGTGTCTAAACAGAGTAGGATCGAGGTGTCCCTACTATTGAATTTATTATTGGGAATCCATGGAGTTTCTGATGACTGGTCTAGGGGAAAGTGTCCCTAGTATACCCACTAGCTAGCTGTTTGGATTATACTAACAGGTTGGCGGGTACTAGGTACTTTGTAATCGATAACCGAGTTCTTGATGATGTTCTCAGTGTGTTTCCTTAGGTGAGGGAAGAACCATAATTTTAGGTTTATCCTGATTTCTTTTTTACTATATTTCCACTAAGAAAATTGCATCTCGTCCAGACTATTTCTATATAATTCCACCCCTTTGATCCCCTTTTTGTATCCTTAGATTATAGGATAAACTGTATTTTCTTTTTTACGTCATATATAGGTAACACCTAATCCTAATCCTCCTCCTCTATTTCACATATTCTCTATTATATCATTATTTATATTGTCTATACTTAGGGATTTAATAATAATTCCATTATAGCTTGGTGGAATCATCTCTGAAGTTTGGGGATTCTTAGTTTGGTTACTAGAGGATGTTAAAATATAATAAACACACCCCATTACTCTCCATTTTTAAATAGGTGTATCACATAAAGAGTTTTTAAAGGAATGTCAACAATTTTTTTTTAAATTGGAAATTGGATGAGTATTAATTCATGGTGGTTTTCTTAAAAGGATTTTTGGAGGCACAATATAGACCTTCTTCACACCATTGGTCACAATTTCGGAGTTGCAATGACATTCAACGAGTTTTCAGAGTTGGGGAATATTTGAAATGAATTTTAATTTTAATTTAAATGGTTATAAATAATCAATGGAGTTTGGTATTATGATATAAGAGTTTAAGAGCTAGATGAAGCTTCATATGAATTTTAACGGGACTTGGAATCAGGTGGGTAAATGATCTTAACACTAATATTGAGGTAGGTGTCCCCTTTAACACTTAACCATATTTTTTGTATGTATATTATTTCATGAACATGCATTGGGATTCAGGTTTGGGATGTTTGTGTGATAACTATGTGGGATTAATTTATTTAAGGTGTAATTTCCCAAAATTTCCTTTTTTATTAATAAAAGAACTCATGTTTCAAAATTACTATTTTATCATGTTTTATAATAGAACAACATAAATTGTCACAAACCAGCCCTGGTCGACCCTGAACCGGTCACCCAAGCCGGTCCGCGGCAAGTCCCGAGGGGTGTTCCCGATCCCCCCGGGATGGCAACCAGTGCCGGGCATTAAGACTTGATCATTGGGAACGATTTCAGCCCAAAACAAAAGTAAATAGAACAGAAAAAATAAACATTAACAGCAGAAAAGAAATAAAAAACCACACAACCACGTACCTCCATGTGACCTCTCAGGTCACCACCCAACTAGAGAGCAACCTCGCTCCAACACTGAGCGACTCAAAGCAGAAGACCTGCGACTGAAATGGTAAAAGATAGGCGTGATCACAAAAGTACTCAGTAGGTGAGCCCAACAACAAGTCCCAAAGCACTGCCAATAAATATAGAATCTACATAATCCAGGTTTGAACTATAATGTATAAAAGTAATTTTTTCATAATGTTTTACTTGAAAATCAAACACGAGACATTTCCATTATTCTTTTTCGAAAGTTAGTTCCATTTCATTAGTTTTAAACTCATTTTGAAAAGCAAAGTGTTACATTTTCAAATCTAACCCAAAGCGAATAAAGCATTTTCATTTGAAAACCATTTTTCTCAAAGTCTAACAGTATAGGCTGTGAAATATGACTGAAGGAAAACAAGCAGGGAAAACAAGTGCAAGTAAAGGTAAACAGGTAAGGAAAACCAAGTGCAAGTACAAATAAACCAGAAGTTATCAGCAATAACCATGGGCGATCCTGAACATCCCTAGAAAACCCCTGGACGTACTCGGGTTCAGACTACCTGCCGGCATGGTACTCCATAGTCAATAACCAACTGGCCGCCCTAACAGCCAACCAGTGGCACATCCCTCCTGGCCTGTCTGTAACTCCAGGGGGTACTAACCCGTCTAATCAGGGTTAGCAAGCAACCGTCACTCGATAATCTACAAGACGCCCGGGAACCCATAGTAGTTTTTGTAACACTGTGTAAGTGGGAGACCCGCGCACGCGTGACTCATCTCACCGCACTTACCAACCCCTTACACGGACATCGCTACACGACAACCCTCGAAGGGAAGTCCCCCTGTAGAAATGACCTCACAAGTATGCATATATATATATGTAATCACTTCACATTTGATAAAGTGCCAACCGGGCCGTCATGTCACTTACATCTTGATCATTTAAGACTAAAGCGTTTTTAAAAAAGGGATGACACACGCCATTTCATTGAAAACCAGAAACGCACTTAGAAATTTATTTAAGAAACTCAGATCAGCATCTTAAACCTGGAACACATTTGTTTCACAAGTAGAGTCACTTTCCAATCACCAAACGCACCCCACTTTTATCAAGAGCCAAATGGGCCTTTAATCATTTTTTTGAAGGAACACCATTTCCCAAATGAAATTCAAACTTTTGTTTGCGTAACAAAGGAAAACATCTTTCATCAACCAAGAGCCACACATAAAGTTTCCAAAACAAGTTCAAAGGTCACACGACGTTTTCTCTAATCAAGGTTCTAAGAGAACACCATTTTCCATAAACAATACATCTACAAATTTACACACGCCAAAAACATTTCAAAACGCAATTTAACATGACTTTCATTATTCAGGAAGAACCATTTAGCAATACTACCATGGAAGCACAAAACTAAAACCAAGAAGAACACTTTTAATGAAACGCTAGAATTAAAACAACTTTTATCATCAGCAGATCACCACACTATAAAAACTGCTAAATTTTCCTTTAAATTTACTGAAATTCAATAAAAGGCAAGGAATAAATAAATTCTTAATTTAAAGGCGAGTGCAATGGGAGACCTACCTCAAAATCCAAGCGTGATGGTAAAAAGACCTTGGAACCAAGGCGCTATGACACGACGTGTGTCCGAAGCCACGTGATAAAATCCAACACTCTCGAAACTGAGGCGCGGAAACGGCAGAACCTCGGAAACAAGGCGCAGCGATGGCGCTTCCTCGGAAACGCCCTGCGCGGGTCCTAAAACAGTAGACCGTTGAACGGTCTCAACGATATTAATAACAGAATAATATTAATAATATTAACAAAGTGAAAATAATCGCGGTGATAACAATAATCACAATAATAATTATTTTGATCACATATTTAAAATAATAATTATAAAATAATTTAAAGATGTTACAAAAGTATATATATTTATACATATATAAATCTATATATATATACACATACATTGTTATACATATATATATAAAAACATATATAAACATATACACAATAATAATAACACAAATAAAAAGTTACTAATAATAAAATACCAACATAAAAATTATAAAATTTAAAACGCCGGGTGAACACACTGTCACCCGGGCTGAACGCACGGTCACCGCTGACAATGCGGTGACCGCGCACCGGCGCGAAACCGCCAATGCAATTAATCTCCGAAAAATTTAAATCGGGACCAAGAAAGGAGAACAATTACAGACATCCGCGGTCGGGGTGTGACAATTCTCCCCACCACAGACACTTTCTGCCCCCAGAAAGTCACCAGGCCAAAAGTCGGTCAAGATTTAAGTCCATGCCCCAACGGAACTAAAGGAACCAGAGGGAACTGAGAATCTCGGGGATGACCTTACTCTACACAGGTCACACCCGACCGATTCAAGAGAAAACTAGGGTCTGAGATTGAGGGGAGAACGCGAAGGGGTTCTCCCCACCACAAGAGCTCAACTTGTGCAGGAAAGTTGACCATCTAAATAGACAACCCTAGGAAAAGGTAGGGGGGTCGACGCGGGAACTCCCAACCAATTCAAACCAACTCCTATAGTACGATTAAAACAACACTTCCGTCAAGACATTAAATCCTCGACCAGAGTCAACAACCTTCAACACCAGGGAAAACCTATAGAAAAACATTTAACCGACATCAAATTGGAGACATGATCCACCGAAGTCCACAAAACATAACCACATCGACAACATAACTAAAACGAGGTCAACCCACACGAGAGTCAAACACACTTTTAAGAAGGACACACGATTTAGAATACCACGTCCACACGACAAGTCTGCTTAGATTATCATAGAACAAGCCCACCATCACTTTATAGAAAAACAACGCATTTACAACGTTGTTGGGACTTTTGTAGCAGGATAACAAGTACTAAAAGATCTTGATTGTTCCACTGCTAACACGGAACACAAAATCTGAACCAAGGCTTCACACCCCTAGGGGCTCCTGACTGTGCGCGAGCTTCACCCCGAGACTTGTGGCTGGGGCTCTGATGGCTGAAGCATCTTCTGCCTCACAGTCAGGTACTGACATTCTCCCATCACAGCTTCCTCTTCAAGTGACGCTTCTTTCAAAACTTCTCCAGATGACCCAGACAACCACAGCGATGACACGTCCTTGGAGGGTTGCGACAAGACGGCTTTAAATGCCCGAAACGACCACACTGAAAGCATACCATCGAACGATCTGATGAACTGGAAGCTGGGACCAAAGGGGATAACTCATTGGGGACAGGTATCTCTGGCGCCTCTTCCTCGCCAGAGGGGGAACTCTTACGAACAACAACAGGGGACGCTGAAGTACTAACCACCCGTGCACCGGAAACCAACTCAGCCAAGAAAGCTTCCTCCACCAGCTTCTCGAAACAAATGTCTTTATAAGGGAGGACTCGCTCCTTGATCTCTGGACGAAGACCCCCAGTGAAAAGAGAGAGCTTCATGAGCTCATGTGACACTACATCTGGAGAAAAGGAAATCAGTTCCTTGAAATGGTCAACATATGTCTTCACCGTCCGTTGACCTTGTGGAATATGCACAAGTTCTCCCTTTTTCTCCAGCTTCACTTCCTCAGGTACAAACCATTGGATGAAAATGATTCTGAAGACATCCCACGTCATTTCACCTTGCATTGATGATGGGGTAACCCTCTTCCATTGGTCCAGAGCTGGACCCTCAAACAACTCCATAATTGCACGGACCTTAACACTATCGGGAGTTCCCAATATTCTAAAGACATGTTCCACTTCCTCGAGCCATTTCATTGCTTCTAACGGACCCTGATCACCATGGAGAATAGGCAAAGTCTGAGGAGGACCAAAAACTGGGCATGACATATCCGAATCCTTAGAGACCTTTCTGGGCGGCATTTCCCGAGCGATATATAAAACACAAAGCCAAAACCAACATCAAACCGAAGCGACATCAATAAAAGTGTCTTCATCAAAAACAGTCAGCACAAGGACCAAACAGATACAACACAACCCAAAACAAAATCTCCTCTTTAAAATTCCCTTTTTCATTTTTGATTTCAAAACCACCTTTTTTCAAGATCACTTTCCAAAAACCAATCCACTTTCAAACCAAAACTTTCCAAAACTGTTTCCCATTTAAAACCAATTTAGAAAACAATATCAAGCCCTTAATTTCAAATACACACCCAGGTAATCTCATGAACCGTTGCACATGTTTTCATCCACATTCCATTCATACGTGCATCAACACACACTTTCCAGGCATTCTCACACATGTGCAAACGTTCATAAAGAGGAACCGAGGCTTCAACCCAAACCATTCTTATCCAATTCCAAGAAAACAACAGATTTCCAAATCAAGAGATTTCAGTTTCTAAAACCCATTTCATACATTCAAAGTCTTTTAAAAGAAACCAGTCCAATTTTCAAAAACCCTTTTTCATTTCAAACAACGTACTTACACAGACCAAAACAAAATCAGCATCCAAATTTGCATCAACCACTGAAGTGAGAGACTAGTAGTCACGCTCAACCTGACGACATGGTAGTGGGCCATGTCCCAAGTCAGCGTCGACCACTAGGAGGAATTCAAACCACGTACTCGGACTCCACATGGGTCACTACTCCATGTGAAATCACGACGTAACGTCGGCTTGCCTCCATTTTCATCTCTCAATCCAAGACAAACCAGAAAAGACAAGGACACAATTCCCGAACTACCCCTGGTAACTCGAGGATCAGTGCGAGCAAGAGTTCGCGACGCTCTTCCCGCACCCACCCTTCGAGTTCCGACAGTCCTAATCTCCTTCTACCGGACAACCCAAATAACAAGAACCCCTCTGATACCATTTTGTCACAAACCAGCCCTGGTCGACCCTGAACCGGTCACCCGAGCCGGTCCGCGGCAAGTCCCGAGGGGCGTTCCCGATCCCCCCGGGATGGCAACCAGTGCCGGGCATTAAGACTTGATCGTTGGGAATGATTTCAGCCCAAAACAAAAGTAAATAGAACAGAATAAATAAACATTAACAGCAGAAAAGAAATAAAAAACCACACAACCACGTACCTCCATGTGACCTCTCAGGTCACCACCCAACTAGAGAGCAACCTCGCTCCAACACTGAGTGACTCAAAGCAGAAGACCTGTGACTGAAATGGTAAAAGATAGGCGTGAGCACAAAAGTACTCAGTAGGTGAGCCCAACAACAAGTCCCAAAGCACTGCCAATAAATATAGAATCTACATAATCCCGGTTTGAACTATAATGTATAAAAGTAATTTTTTCATAATGTTTTACTTGAAAATCAAACACGAGACATTTCCCTTATTCTTTTTCGAAAGTTAGTTCCATTTCATTAGTTTTAAACTCATTTTGAAAAGCAAAGTGTTACATTTTCAAATCTAACCCAAAGCGAATAAAGCATTTTCATTTGAAAACCATTTTTCTCAAAGTCTAACAGTATAGGCTGTGAAATATGACTGAAGGAAAACAAGCAGGGAAAACAAGTGCAAGTAAAGGTAAACAGGTAAGGAAAACCAAGTGCAAGTACAAATAAACCAGAAGTTATCAGCAATAACCATGGGCGATCCTGAACATCCCTAGAAAACCCCTGGACGTACTCGGGTTCAGACTACCTGCCGGCATGGTACTCCATAGTCAATAACCAACTGGCCACCCTAACAGCCAACCAGTGGCACATCCCTCCTGGCCTGTCTGTAACTCCAGGGGGTACTAACCCGTCTAATCAGGGTTAGCAAGCAACCGTCACTCGATAATCTACAAGACGCCCAGGAACCCATAGTAGTTTTTGTAACACTGTGTAAGTGGGAGACCCACGCACGCGTGACTCATCTCACCGCACTTGCCAACCCCTTACACGGACATCGCTACACGACAACCCTCGAAGGGAAGTCCCCCTGCAGAAATGCCCTCACAAGTATGCATATATATATATGTAATCACTTCACATTTGATAAAGTGCCAACCGGGCCGTCATGTCACTTACATCTTGATCATTTAAGACTAAAGCGTTTTTAAAAAAGGGATGACACACGCCATTTCATTGAAAACCAGAAACGCACTTAGAAATTTATTTAAGAAACTCAGATCAGCATCTTAAACCTGGAACACATTTGTTTCACAAGTAGAGTCACTTTCCAATCACCAAACGCACCCCACTTTTATCAAGAGCCAAACGGGCCTTTAATCATTTTTTTGAAGGAACACCATTTCCCAAATGAAATTCAAACTTTTGTTCACGTAACAAAGGAAAACATCTTTCATCAACCAAGAGCCACACATAAAGTTTCCAAAACAAGTTCAAAGGTCACACGACGTTTTCTCTAATCAAGGTTCTAAGAGAACACCATTTTCCATAAACAATACATCTACAAATTTACACACGCCAAAAACATTTCAAAACGCAATTTAACATGACTTTCATTATTCAGGAAGAACCATTTAGCAATACTACCATGGAAGCACAAAACTAAAACCAAGAAGAACACTTTTAATGAAACGCTAGAATTAAAACAACTTTTATCATCAGCAGATCACCACACTATAAAAACTGCTAAATTTTCCTTTAAATTTACTGAAATTCAATAAAAGGCAAGGAATAAATAAATTCTTAATTTAAAGGCGAGTGCAATGGGATACCTACCTCAAAATCCAAGCGCGATGGTAAAAAGACCTTGGAACCAAGGCGCGATGACACGACGTGTGTCCGAAGCCACGTGATAAAATCCAACACTCTCGAAACTGAGGCGCGGAAACGACAGAACCTCGGAAACAAGGAGCAGCGATGGCGCTTCCTCGGAAACGCCCTGCGCGGGTCCTAAAACAGTAGACCGTTGAACGGTCTCAACGATATTAATAACAGAATAATATTAATAATATTAACAAAGTGAAAATAATCGCGGTGATAACAATAATCACAATAATAATTATTTTGATCACATATTTAAAATAATAATTATAAAATAATTTAAAGATGTTACAAAAGTATATATATTTATACATATATAAATCTATATATATATACACATACATTGTTATACATATATATATAAAAACATATATAAACATATACACAATAATAATAACACAAATAAAAAGTTACTAATAATAAAATACCAACATAAAAATTATAAAATTTAAAACGCCGGGTGAACACACTGTCACCCGGGCTGAACGCACGGTCACCGCTGACAATGCGGTGACTGCGCACCGGCGCGAAACCGCCAATGCAATTAATCTCCGAAAAATTTAAATCGGGACCAAGAAAGGAGAACAATTACGGACATCCGCGGGCGGGGTGTGACATAAATGGAATTTTATATTTAATTACATATCATGAAATAATATTGATAATAATAACTAGAAATAATATAGGGACATAAATGAAAAATAACAATGCATAAATTAATGTAGACTCTATAGGATTGAATTCTCCAATGAAGATCATTCCTACTATAAAAACAATAAAATTAAATAGAAGAGTTAAGATTATGGTAGAAATTATCAAAGGAAGTGTAAAATATTTTCAAGTTAAGTGGTGAATGTTGAGGTATGAGAATAATGGAGTATATATAGAGTATAAAGGGTGAAGTGACCATTAACATCTGGATATTGGTTAATATGACTATTGGGAATTATGAGCATTATTAGTAATGTTACCATTAGAATTAGTATATATAAAGATCAATGACAAGATATAATTGATAAATAAGGGAGAAATAATGGCCTCAACTAGTATGATCATTCCTTTTGAAGTTCATTTATCAGAAAATGGATGAGAGGTATCATCGCTAGGTTTAAACCTTGACTAATCCCAAATAGAGACTCAATAACTAAGTCTCAATTGGAATTGAATATAATATAATTTCAAGTTAGTGGATATCATTGATTGATCAATGTTAGATGAGCCACCCCATGAATGTACCACCATCAAACACCTTACACTCAGGGTGTATGCCAATGTAATAAAGGCTTATGTATATATACCTTATTATTATAAATTTATAATATTATTTTTAGAAAATAAATAGTAGTTTTTCAATCCATTTTTCATTATTATTTTATTTAAAAAAATACATACGCATATAAAATGGATATGATAAATATATTTGGATATAAAGAAAATATAATTATATTTTTGGAAAATATATAATTTAAATTAAAATTTTAAATAAAATTTATTTTCATTAAATAGTTTTATATAATACTATATATTTAAATATAAATGAAAACACAATGTTATAATGTCCCAAGTAATTTTTATAAGGGTCAACAAGTTAATTATGTCATAAAAACTATTAGTTTTAAATAAATAAGAATATTTATTTAAAAGTTAAAATCTTAATATTTAAAAAATTATTTTAGTAAAATAAATATTATATTTTAAATTAGAACATGTAAATTAGGGTATGGTGAAATTTTTAGAGTTTTCTAAAATACTTTATTTTTTAGTGAATAGTAAAGAAGCAGTTTTGTGTTTTAGTATGTTTTATGACTTCATAAATATGTAATAATGACATAATAATTAAAATAAGTTAATAAATAACAAAAAATAAGTTATTTTAATAATATAATTTATTTTAATGAATTAAAATTATTTTACAAACCTATAAATAACTTTCCAAATTCTAAAATAGAAATTAGGATTTAAAAAAAAATATGTCATGAAAATATTACTTTCTCGAGATGAAGGTAATAATAATGTTCGGTCCCCTAGGTATGATACCCTGAGAGGGGGGGGTGAATTAGGGTATGATAGATTAAAACAAATTCCCTTGTTGATCTTGTTTCACTGTTAAGAAAATATCCCTTCTCTCTGTTTCCTGTATAAAAGTATAAACAAAAATTAAATCATGCGTAGGACACATAAATTTTTACTTGGTTCACCCTCACTGGGTTATGTCCAAGGAGAATACACCAATGATGTGTTGATGTACCAAATATAATAAAAGTGCACTGCTGTTTACAAATTTCATAGCAGACTCACTATCCCTCCTGTTTTACAACCACTCACAATATGAAAGATCACTGCTCTCTCAACTGAAGTGTTCTCACTGCTTCTTCAGGATATCCACTCACAGTTTAAAGACTTTTGGGTCCCTTAATTATCACTAATTAATGCATCCTTCACTATATGTAGATTCTCTATTTATGTCCCACTTTCATCCACGGATGAATACCACTTTACCATAGTACTACTGGTTAATTCCAAATCTTTCTCACAACCCTTACAGTGTCTTGCGCACAACTTTAATGACATGTGTGAAAGATTTAACTTTTGTCATGAAACATCCCTTACGCTCAACTTCAATATTACATGAAACTCAAATATTATGTGAAACTTCCTTAGCTTGTACGCAACACAAAATATTTTGCGCAACTCCATTTGCTTGAAATTATTACATGATTAGGAGCTTAGATTCTCTCTAAGTGTTGAGCCATATCAAATGAGGGGTGGGGGTCATCTATTATTTATAGGCTTCACTGACCCCTGAAAGGAAGAATTACTATGTCATGCAAGTTTCTCTTCGAGCGTGCAAAACCCCATTAGACGTCTTATTAGGCGCATAAGTTTCTTTCGCACAACCTCATCTTTCGTGAAACTCTGAATCTTTCGTGAACTTCATGACTTTTCCATTTTTTGACATTCTGATCCTAAAACATGCATTGTGTGCAAATTTCCAAACCACCATAGATATTTTTCACAACTTTCTTTGCTAAAAACATGCTTCCCCATTTTCTGATTTTGAGGCCCATAAATTTGGAAAACACTAGAAAAAAAACCACCTTAGATATGTTATTTTTGTACTGCCTCCAGATCCTCCATTATTTTTTCATCATTCTTTTTCAACATAGGTTGTAAAAAATATCTTTGGAACCCGACAACTCACCATGTAAACCCTCTTTGTCAACAAACAAATCAACTTTTTCAAAAAACACAAACACCTCAAAAAATAGTTCATTGTTACCTTGAAGAATTTTTTCCCAATAAATAAAAATTGGTTTCTAGTTCTATAATTGATAAAATTGAAAAAATTCCTTAAATGTACAAATCCATGAGCTAAAACCATGGGTAAGTCAGTGGTTTTCCATTTTCCACAACCTAGAATTCCACAACCTATATTTAAAAATTAATAAAAAATTAACCTCATTTTTGAAATAATACCCACCTATCCACCCCATTTCATCCACTCCCAATACATTAGGAACTCATTTAACCTTATTTTACCTCTATGGATAATTTATAAAGAGTTTCAAAGGTTGTAAGGAACTCTCCTCAAAATTTAAGAATCATTCTCACAAGTTAGAAGATTTTGTTCCTTTCCATTTTTATCCAAATAATTATTTGTAGTTAGCCTTATAATTTCAAATTTATAGTCTTATCATGAATATATGATCATTAAATTACTATCCATTTTTTTTATCATTGATATCATTCCATTATCTCTCATTAATCTCATTCTATAAACCATTTTTTATACTTGTTATGCTATCGAAATAATTCTATAATTTTCCATGCCTTTTTTTTATGTTATGAATACCCTGGCCTATTTTTATTCATGGGTATTAATATAAATGTAACTATACTTCATTGACCAGGTAACTACATATAATAATTCCACAATTCATTCCCATGTGTTTTGAATGATGAAAATTTTAATTCTTTAAAAACTTATGTACTCAATGATTTTATATGAAACCTAATATTTATTCACTATGAGTTATTAATGAAGTGATTTATTATGATATATATGGAAAACATAAATTAATAAATTTTAAGGGTGTTATCTGATAGTGATACAATTAATTAACTAAGGAAATAATCTCTATAGATGACATGTTTTATGATACCTTGGTGAATAACCTTGGTCATATGTTTTATGACACCTTGATATTGAAACTTGGTGATATGGTTATGAATGTCACATTTTTATGTTGGATCCACATTTCCATGTTATAAATCATTTAGTTATGATTATTATCTCATTTTATGGATCATTTTTTATCTTTTATAATCATTGATGTTCCATTTCCATTGTTTATCTTTTATCAGGCTTCCTGCCCACCCTTTTCTATTGATGTATGTCCCCAGAAAATAACCTGACGTGTAGTGAAATAGAATTAAATAATATAGTATTATTTAAAGAGTATTAATTAATTTTTATGTTTATTTCATCCTTATATACTTTATACATTATGTACCTTGTTTACAAGACATTATACCTCAAAAGTACTCTCAAAGTTATTAATGTAATGTTTTGTTAAGAAATTATGTTAAAAATAATGTATTTAAAAAGAAAGGTTTCCATATTTGGTATCAAAGGAAAGGTTTAGTTATTTTTTGGAATTAGGACTAGAAAAAATTAGTAAGTACCATAGGTATAATTAAAAAAAATAGAAAAACCTCATGAAATTTTGGTAAATTAAAGCAAGTGGTTTTCAAGAATTGAAATCCCTATTTAGATACTATAAGTGGATGTGATTCTAGAAAAAATGTACCAATGGGTAATAACCTAGGTTCATTGGGTATTAACTCAACCTAAACCTATTTAATTAAAAATTTCCCTTTCTACACACCTATTTTGATACCCCCAAAGTATATTCTTTTATTAATCACATGTTTTTATACAAAAAATATTTAGGATTTATAGATATTGTAAGTTTTTTAAATATTGGAGTATAATATCCTATAAACATGATATTATACACATATAGGATTAAAATTTTATTTAGAATTATTGTTATAATATTTTCAATAGTAACAAATTTCTCACTTAGGTTTTTATCTTCTAGAAAAATGGTAGGAAATATAAAGACTCATTTAAATAATAGATGTGATGGAAAAAAACAATGATCCTCCTAATATGATGGAAAGTGGATTTACAAAATTCCTAATGATGATAAATTAGCTAACTAAGGTCATGAATAAAAACTTAATCCTTGTAAATTTTCCAAATTCACCAAGGATGGAATAACTAATAATTAAATATTTTAGGCATCAACAATCACCTATTTTTTATGGAATCTCTAATCCAATGGTCATAGAATAATAGATCAATACAATAAAAATATACTCCATTGTTATGAGCAATAGAAAGTTAACTTGGTAGTATATCACTTAAAGGAAGAAGTTAATTAATGGTGGACACTGATTAAGAACATGAAGCTAAAGGATAAGGTGAAACACTTGGAGTTGTAATACTTCCCAAAAATATTTTTCAACAAGTATTTTAATCATACCCTTTGAATGAGAATGAAAAAGGAATTACTTAAACTGAAATAAATGGAAGATAAATAGATAATGAGTTATGAGATGAAAATTACAAGGGATACATGATATGATTCAAGATTTATTATTGATTATGACTAGAATATTGATCAATTATTTAGTGGGATAAGAACTCACTGATATAAGACTATTATAATATAAAACATTCAAATTTACAAGAAGAGAGTGGAATGTGCTATAAAAGTAGAGATATTTTTTAGAGATTCAAAATGGTATTGTGGACTAAATGATCAGAAGATAAGGATGAATCTAAATTTTAGAAATAATTTTTACCATGAAAGAAAGGGAAATAAAAAAACAACTACCCATGTTCAACAAGTGTGGGAATAAGAATTAGAGGAATTGTCTATAAGGAATTGGAAAGTGTTAAAGTATGGAAAATATATCCATATAGCTCAAAATTGTCATGTAGTTGTAAAGACATAACATTTGAATACCAATTAAAAAGGGAATATGGTGCAAGTACAACCTATAATACAATTCTTTAAGTCTAGGGAACATGAATATTTTTCTAAACAATGTCCAAATTAGAAGATAATGGAGGGAAATGACAATCAACCCTATTAGAGGCCAAGGGATAAAGGTCATGATTTTTCAATCATGAAGGATAAAGTTGAGGGTCCAAATGATGTAGTGGAAGGTATAATCATCATACACTCAAAGTTTTCAAGTGCATTGTTTGATTCCAGTTTGACACATTCTTTTACTTCCTTCAATTTTGCAAAGAACATAAAATTAATCCTTGATCTTATAGTGGTAGATTTTTTAGTTAAAACTCATGGATAAAATATCAAATAATCAAGGATATATAGGTTTTTCTCTATTAAATTTGGTGAGTAAAACCTCTCCATAAACCCGATGGTCATTCCTAAGGTGGAATTTGACATAATAATTGGGATGGATTGGTTATTAATCTATATTTCTAAGGTCAACTATAGAATAAATTAAATTTAGGATTTATTGAAGGAAAAAATTGTAATTATATTAAAAGGTGATATATCCCAACCCAAGACTTGTCAAGAAACACATCCCATTTTCTTATTTGTTTAAATTTTTGGTGAATAAGGAGAATAATGATAAAATATAAATACAGGATATGTTCCCATTATTCTAGAATACATTTATGTATTTTTTTAAGAATTATTTGGACCTCCCCTAGAAAGGGAGGTAGATTTATCAATTAAAATCATATGTAGATCCCATACAACATAAAAGACTCTATATACAATGGTATATGTGGAGTAAGGTTAATTAATGAAAAAACTTTAAGATCTTTTTGAGAAGGGTTTCATTCAGCTAAGAGTGTCTCCTTGGGAAATACCTATTATATTTATAAATAATAAGTATTGATCAAGGT
Source organism: Viscum album (assembly GCA_963277665.1). Classification (NCBI taxonomy): domain Eukaryota; kingdom Viridiplantae; phylum Streptophyta; class Magnoliopsida; order Santalales; family Viscaceae; genus Viscum; species Viscum album. Next base: position 889,301,004 of record OY728148.1, on the reverse strand, counting down.
ATTTATGCATTGATTATAGAGAACATAATGGTATCACGGTGAAAAAAAAACAATTTTAAGGATTTATTGTTTGTTTAACCAGCTTCATAGGGCTAAATTATTCTCCAAGATTGACCATTGATTATGGTGTCATTAGCTGAGGATGAAGAAAGAAGATATAACGAAGTTTGACTTTCAAACAAGATGTGTACATTATAAGTTTGTTATTATACCCTTTATATTGACCAATTATCATGCTATATTTATGAATTTGATGTGTAATTTTCTACCACCCTATACCACTCTATAGTTCCCAGACTAGTGGTCACCACATACATCAAGTTCACTTTCCCATATACTAAAGTCTACTAAACATCGACAAGGGTCTATTTAATTCCATGGGGAGACTATAACCTTGGTGTTAGAGTTTAGAATAGTGAAAATATGAAAATTAACATATATCACATAATGCCCTAAGTGAAAAAATACCAGATCTAACACTAAACAGAAACTCAAGAAAAAACCATTATGATATATAATGAAATTCCATAGTCATACATCAGGCACATGATATACATTAGGTACAAAATTAAGACAAAAAACAAGAACCAAAATAAATATCAAAAGACTCTAAAGGCCATGATCCATAGACCACTTGCTATCTACCGCCTCCATCCTTTGAGAAATCAAGACTACATCACAGGGCACTTTCCTTTATCCAGACCTGAAATCATGAAGACTGATCGGGTACCAAACAATGAACTAAGTAGGGTGTTCATGTGACTTAGTAAGACACCACCAATGAAATACCTAAATAAATCTAGTTGAAAACATATTAATGTGAAGTGTAGTAAATAAAATAGTTTACATTCCTGAAAGAGAGTAGATAAATAAATAAACATCCAAAACTAGGCTCTGTGGTGACACCTATGGTTACACCTACCTAGTTTGGCTAGTGCCATATGTCTCTGTGCATATTGTGAAGACTATACCAACCCAAGTACCAAAATTTTATCAAAAAACACCAAATATCATGTGTATTCTTAGTTATCATAGACCACCATATATTAGGTGTATTCTTCATATCAGAAACCACCACATATTAGGTGTATTATCATTTATCCCAAACCACCACATATTGGGTGTATTATTAATTATCAAAAGCCACCACATATCATTTTTATTCCTAGTGTCATAAACCACCACATATTGGGTGTATTCTTAGTCAACATAGACCACCACATATTGGGTGTATTCTCAGTATCAAAAACCACCATATATCAGGTGTATAATTAGTCAACAAAAACCACCACATATCAGGTGTATTATTAGTTATCACAAACCACCACATATCATGTGTATTCCTAATATAAAATACCACTATATATTAGGTGGATTATTAGTATCATAATTTATACACAACATAACAAATTCTGGTTTCAAATTTTAAAATAAATTCATAACTAATAATGTATAAAAAAATATTTTAGAATCACCTAACCCATAACTTTCAATAATTTTTAAAAAGTATTTTATTAAGGATAAAACAACATTTTAAACATAGTTTTTAATTTATGGGTTATGAATGGAAATAAGGAATGACACGCAATGAGAGAACCAAGGGAAAAATATCAAGACTATGGGAGAGACTTATAGACCACTTACCTTAGACAAGGAAGCACTACATTCCTGATATTGATCCTTAATTTAGATTAGAAAGGAAAATATTTATGCAGTAGAGAATTTAACCAAGAAAATGGAAAAAATTGGTAAATATAACATAACTCAACCCACAACAAAATAAAACAATAAATAGGATGATAAGAGTCTTGATGAGCTCATATTTTTATGCAATTTTAAAATTTTAATCGTTTAAGTTATTATGTTTCTAATTGATAATTTCCAAATTTTATTTAATAATATTTATTTGTTGGTATTAATTTATTTAAATAAAAATTTTGAAAAAATAAATAAAGTGAATGGAAAATAATTATTTCACATTATTTTATTTTTTTTATCATTTTTATTTTTATATTTTATTGGAGTAATTATAAAGGGGGCTTGGAAAAAAAATATGGCCAGTAGGATAGAACTCAACCATCAAGGCTTACCACCATGCATTAAACCTATGCAGGACTCATCGATCAAGACACCCCATAAGAAGAGACCCCCCATGGTAGAAGGAATATGATAAAAGGCATAGAAGCATGCCGACATGTGTGGAATGGGCCCATATGATAACGGGAGGAATGCCTCATTGGTATGGGGTGGCCACAACATTGTAGGGGATCCTCTGACTTCCATCTAACTTGTTGGATCACTTTGGGGAGGCATTTTATTATATGTGATCAACCACTCGATTGTTTTTTTGATGTGGTAAAAATGATCACCTGTGTATTGTTCATAAATAAAAATACAAAACCAATTCATCCATCCATGCATCGCCTCATCACGCATTTCATCCTTCGCCTCTTGAGGCATTCGACACCATCGGACCACTGAGGCATGTCACCAGAAGACCACTTAACACATTAGATACCACCATTAATGCCACTATCTTAGCATGGGTTCAATAAATGAGCCACTATCGAGGCCTTGAATCACTATAGATCACATTCAGAGCTTAAGGTCACCACCATTAATACCTGAATTGTTGAATAAGAATCTATGTAGGGCCAACAAAAGAGAAACTCAGGATGACCACCGGATTTTCAATGACCACTACACTACAATAAATTCTATACAACCTAGTGAACATAGTTTTTCAAACTGATGAAAACCGTTACACTTTGGACTCACTATTACACCATGGATCACTGTTTCTAGATAAGATGAAGAAATTCACTACACCGTTATCCAAAACATTTCACTGTGGCCATTATAGATGTATAATGAGAAGAATGATGCAAAACCATGGAGGAGTACCTATGATGTGGTGGTTGATCATATGGAAGAACAATTTTTTGAATCAAAAAATGGAGAAGAACCCACTGTGGTCATGGAATAACCATTTTCCATGTGTCCATGTAGCCCATGCATGGGTTGCGCTACAACCATATCATCCATGGGGTAGGGTTTTATTACCATTTCCATTTCAAATACCCAATCTTCTCAGGATATCCAAGTGTACCTAGGCTATCTTTAGAAAGGATTTAAAAAACAAGAACATATGAAACCTTATCAAATAAAAAAAGAGTTTTAATAATCCCCTAAATAAAAGAAGACCAACTATGTTAGAGGAAACCTCATAGAATATTAGATAAATACTGGGTCAAAAATATTTAAAGATACAACAGAGGATTAGTTTTTAAAATTTAAGAAGATATATAAAATTCCATTGAGATAATATAATTTTAAAATGATAGATAGAAAAAAAAATATCTCTATAAATACCATCCCAATGCTACTGTATAGGTGAGGTTGAGACTCGATAAGGGAACTGATCAATAAAATTACACACAACCTAGCTACGGTTCTCTTACTAATGTAGGAGCTAACATGAGATCTCAACCTGAATTCAGAAGTGGAAGTGAAGGAATTCATCGATCATTAACCACATTATTGTTTATTTAGGATTTTTCTTTCTATTTTTATTTTCACTATGAAATTTTGACATCATATGTCATTGAAATAGTAAGATATTTATTTTTTAGTTTTTCATAACACATTAATTTTAGAAATAATTCTCTATTCTTTTCCCTCAAATACATTTAATTAATCTATAATAATAAAGAGATCAAATAATTGAAAACTAATTATCCAAGGGATAAGTGAGTTGATTAAAAGGGATAAGTACACATTATTCTGAATTAATATCACTTTTTTTTAAAACAAATCATATCCCCTAATTTTTTTTTAAAGTGATGAAATTTAGAGGGAAAAAATCAATGTAATAAATAGAAGTGGGGGAGTGAAATCTAGCCTCAAAACACATTCTGTTTTAATAATGATACCCATGCATCCTAATTAGTTATAAGAAAACTTTAAAGGAGAGCTGGATGATTTGAATAGTTATAGTGGAGTTTTAGAAAAAACAATAAATATCCCAAGAAGTATCATGGTTGATTAGTTTAAATGAAAATCATCCTCTAACATCGACTCACTTCCCTTTATCCTACTTTATTATTTTTGAGTTAGTACAAACCAATCATCTCAAGTATTTTTGTTATTTTGTTTTTAGTTTTATCCTAAAAAAAACCATTGATTCTATTGAATTATTATATCCCTTTTTTTATTGGATAGACCCCATATCATACCTATTATATGCTTTAGTAATTAGTATATTCAGTTTACTTTAAATTTATATTTTTATATTTCATGAGAGATGTAATAATTCTATTAGGAAACATCAATTCATAAAATTACCTTAAGGATTTTATCAAACCAATTATAAGTTCAAAAATTAAGGATTGATGTAGGTTTTACATGGAATAAAGGAGAGAAAAGGGATGCTCTAACATGAGGGTTTTCGTGTGTTTTTGGTAGAAAATTAGACTGGGGGAAATAAGGATGGATTAAATAACCAAAATATCCCCATTAAAAAAACATACATAGTCCCTACTAGAAATACTATTGGCCTTAAATAACTATAAATAACTACTAGAAGGACACTAGTTAGCCTATGATCTATAACCAACTCTCAAATGGCACCAAATTCTCTTAGAAGTGTGCCCCGACTTCCTCTGGGGTACCCCAAATATTTCTGAGACCCACTAAAATCCCCTTAGACATTTATTTAATGATAAAAAAGAAGTGGTTTTGAATAATTTAAAATAATCTACACCTCTCTAAAATAGTAGGTTTTTACAACCTCCCCACTATATGCAAGATCATCCCTAAACTAGGCTCTCGATATCCTTAAAAAACCTTGATAAAAAGCTATTTCCATTGGGCTTGAACATTTTCCTATTATTCCCAAGTTTCTCTTGGTTCCATCCATACCTCCATAGAACATGTACATGTAGAATGGTCTTCCCTTGAAGGGCTATTTCGTTATGGTCCATGATAGTCATAGGATGTTCCTTAAAGAAATAATCAACCTCCATATCAAAATCATAAAAATCTTTGATATGGGACGGGTCAAGATGATATAGTTGAAGTTGAGACATGTAAAATATGCCAGGAATCATTGCATACCTCTAAGGAAGTGATAACCGGTATGATATAGGGCCAATTCTATCCACAATATCAAAATCCCTAATAAACCTTAGTTACAACTTACCCATCCTTTTAATCCTACATTTCCCTAACCTCGACAACACACATAAGAAGACCCAGTCACCAACCTAAAACTCCAGGGGATGTCTTCATTAGTCGACATAAGACCTCTACCTACCCTGAGTGGTTTCCAACCACTTTCAGATCAACTTGATATTCTCAGAGACCTCCTACACTAGGCTTTGACTAATTATTGTTGAATTACCAAGTTCCAACTAGAAAAAGTAAGATCAACATGTCATTCGATACATGGCCTCAAAAGAATCCATCTGAATAGGTGCTTGGTAACTGTTATTGTAATAAAATTACACTAAGTCCATATGGATCTTCCAAGATCCACTAAATTTATAGAAACATGCTTATAGAATTCCCTAGAGAATATTTATGGTACTCTCTGATTGACTATCCATTTATGGGTGATAAGTTATGCTTATATGGACCTATGTGACCAGCACCTTCAAAAGTCCCTAACAGAATATCAAGGTGAAGTAGGGATATCTATATTAAATTATTCTCCATGGAACCCCATGTAGATGTACCACCTCCCATATAGATATTATACCAATATCATCAACCATTGAGGAATCCTTAATGGGTAATAAGTGGGCTACCTTCATCAGATGATCGATTGCAGCCCAAGCTACATCATGTCCATGAGGATTCCTCAGTAGGTCCATAAAAAATTCTATTATGATTTCATCCCCCTTATACTCTGTAATGGGAAACAACTGGGGTAAACCAGCCGGGTGATGATATTATTTCTTCACCTTCTATAATTTAGAGCATCTGGATACAAAACTACATATGTAATTCTTCATTTTGGGACACCAATATTGTCTACAAACATCGTATTACATTTTTATCAACCCAGGATATACAACCCATCTCAAGGAGTAGAAGTATCTCATAAATTCATAATGTATAATCATGGGGACTACCACTCAGCCCCATACATATAAAATCAATTTATTATAAAAGGGACAATCAATAGAGGTCTCCCCACCATATATACTATACCTCAACACTAGGTTTTCAGAAAATATTAAATATATCTCCTTCACCCTATCAAGGAGTAAAACAGTAATAGATAAGGGAACCATAACTACATTAAACTAGTACTCCTAAACATCTAGGTGTATCTCTACAAACAAGTACATAATGTTTCACTCAGAACTACACTCCTTGACAACCTAAAATTGTGTATTCCTACTCAAAGAATATTCCACTACATTCCCATTTCTATGAGTGTAATCCAACTTGAAATCAAATTATTTCTGGTATTTAATCCACCTTTTCTACCTAAGATTTATGTCATACTATGAGAAAATTAAATTTAATATCTTATGATATATATAGACTATGAAACTCTCTCCCAAAAGGTATTACTTCCAAAATATCAAGGTTTAAATTAAAAAGGATAGATCTACGTCATGAGTTAGATAGTTATGCTCGTGAGACCTCAAATTAATGGACACGTAAGATACTACCCTCTTGTCCTTCATCTACACTATACTTAATCCAATAACTAAAGAATCACAATACAGAGTTTAATCCTTACTTGGATCATGTAAGGTTAAAATTGGTGCAAAATTCAACCACTAATTCAGTTATATAGAGGCTAAATCACAAGCATCAGACCAGATAAACTTCACCCCCTTTTTGGCTAGTCTAATCAATGGCGTCACCAAGTGGGAGTAGCCTTGGATAAACCTATAGTTGTAGGAAAATATCTCTAGAAATCCATATATCTAAAAAACATTAGTGGGAATCCCCTAAGAAACCAAGAAATCAAATTTATTAATATAAATAGAAACTCTATCCTATGATATTATGTGGCCTAGTAAATGAACTTGATCTAACTAAAACTAATATTTAGAGAATTTGGAATAATGTTGTTGAACCCAGAGAATTTTTAAAACTATATCCAAATGTATATATTGATCTTCTATGGAATTGGATTACACTAAAATGTCATTAATGAAAAAAACCAAAAAGGAGACCTGATAAGGATGGAATACTATATTCATTAGATCCATTAATACCTCTGGTTCATTTGTTAACCCAAAATACATCACCAGGTATTCATAAAAACCATACATAATTTGAAAGTTTGTATAAGGAATGTTAGATGGGTGTTCCTTGAGATGGTGGTACCCTGGTTTTATATCAACATTTTAGAAAACCAAATAACCCTTGATCTAGTCAAATAAATCATCAATGAATGGGATAAGATAACAATTCTAAACTATTAACTAGTTAAGTATTCATTAGTATACACACAATCTCAAAGTTTCATCAGCCTTCTTGGAGAACAAAACCAATGAACCCTAAGGGGACATGCTCATCCAAATAAAACTTTTTATTTCCAAATCATCTAAATATAATTTCAATTCCTAAAGATCTACTGGTTATATCCTATAAAGATGGATAAAAATAGGATTTGTACCTAGAAAGTGATCAATTATGAACTTGATCCCGTAGTCAGGTGATAATCCTAAAAATCACTTAGTAAATATGTCTTGGAATAAATCAACCATCAAAGTAAAAATAGATAGATGATTCTATCCCTCATCCACAACAAAAATATACACCTGATTTGTAATTCCAAGTATCCACTGAAGGTTTTTCCTAGTATGACCTTCATAGATATCCCACTCACTGATATACTTGAAGCTTCCACCCTTAGAAGAGGTGAACGATATATTTCATAGGTAATGGTCAAATTTTTACTGATAGATAATGATCCAATCCATCATAAGAATCACATCAAAACCACCCATATATAGCATGAATAATCCCTAAAGTAATTAACAAATATAAATCACCAATTAATAACCATAAAATTTATGGATTCCCTTATATTTTGTGACTAAATGTGTGTCGATCAATAATACTACATAAATATATTCAATAAGAAAACCCAAACCTCAAAAAATTGAGAAGGGATGAAATAATGTGAAGCAGACGTATCAAATAAAATTTATTAATGTGTAAAATCTACTAGAATCATACCTAAAATGGTATATAACCCCATATCCTGATTATTTGGGGTAGGATCGATAGTATTAAACTACCCTATACTGTGACCATGTGCTCATATCTGAATTACCTATGTCACATTCCCCTATAACCTCTAATACCCCTAACCATGGGTTCCCTATTCACCATAATGAAATGTACATCTAGTAAAATATCAACTGCTTATCGTCTGGGGTGTAGCAGTCACAGTCCCATATACAGGAACTGACCCAAAACTCTTACCATTGGGACCCCACTATTACTTTGAAAAAATGGTAAAAGTGACCCATTTTTCCCAAAAAATTAACTCCCTAGGTGCTTGGGTACACTGCGGCCACTTATATCCTAGAGAACTACATAAATAATAGTATGCCTCACCACTTCTCTATGGGGGAAGGGAGGAGGTAATACCCTACCTCATATAACTACCACCCACCCAATGTGAGTCTTCTACAAGATTTTTCCTACTCCTAGATGATCCACCACCACTTCCACCTATAGGTGTGAATGAGCCCATGGTTGGGACATTATTGATATTCCTCTTAGTGATTAAGTATTGGTTTACTAGTTCAGATTAGAGGTCATGAGAAATAAGTTTATGATCACATCTATCTCAAAATAGAGGCCCTTTTCAAAGTGTTTGGCCTTGGTTCCCTCATCACCATCCAAATAGGAAGTGAAAAATTGTATCTCCATAAAATGATAGGTAAAATCCATGATAGACATATCTTCATATGTCAAATATAGGAACTTTGAATCCCTATCAAACTAAATGGTCTTAAGAAATCAGTGGTAGAAAAAGATGGCCTATATGCCTGTCCAGGTTAACCCAATATGATAATATTCATATAGAAGTACAAACCACCAATGTAGTGATTCCCCTCACAACATATACATTTAAATATTCACCCTATTTTCATGATGGGTCACCATGAAATCAAGGATAGTCCTAATATATTCCAACCACAGTTTGGCTTCCTCTAGACCACCCTCACCCTTAAATAATAGTGGGTGTTCCCATTAAAACTCTTATGTGAGATCAAGAATTAAATTTGAATCCCAAGGATCACTCTATTTACTGATTTAACCAAGTATATAAGTCCCTCTCACAACAGGTTATCCACATCTATACCCTAAATAGGATTACACTCTATTCAACCTATCAATGGGGAATTTTGACACTCACCCTTCTAATGTGGGACCTTGGCTATATGAGGTGGCATATCTCTATAATGAAAATATAATAAAAAAAATTGAAACCATCAAAGAAGAAATAAAATAGGGTAGGCATAATATCTCCAAATTTTGCAAACTCAATCTATAAAACTCATAGAACCAGGTGCTCCATCAAACCCTTTCTACAAATCAAGATCACATGTCATATTTTATATTAAATTTGGTATTTTTTTCCATTATTTTTTCAATCTTACAATTTTAATTAATGTTTATCACATTTTTTCTACATTTCCAAGTTTAAAATTTCCAAGACTTGGTTAGATTGAGTTCCATTCTCAAGCGATGAGGGAAAGAAAAATATAGATATCTTAATGAAAATTCATTTAACCAACATCATCATGTAAACATCATTTATCCCAACATAATTTAATAATGAGTTATGATGGGTGTTGTTCAAGTAATATGATTACATACATTAATATGGGAAAACACCATATAAATGGATGCTTCACCTTAAATGATAAATCCCCTTGTTATAAATAGGCATGAGTATATCCATTTATATACTAATAACTAACATCGTGTAATGAAAAAAAATCCTATATTACCAATATGATTCATGAACATTCACCGACCCACTTTTCGTACTATACAAAGAGATAAACCCTCAAGAATCCATAATAGTGAAAAAAGTGCACAGCTTGAGGTGGAAATCCAATAACAAAAAAAGAAAAAATAATAACCATAATCCCATATCTGATGACTTGGATATTTCCCTATACATAGGTTATCTTATCCCAAATAGGATATCATTACCAAGCCCCAACACATTATAAGTCTTATATCTACCTTCACAGACAATAATTCTAAATAAACCTCTGATACCACTTTTTAATGTCTTGATGTATCAGACCATTTTATGTTGCTCATAATAGAAGTCTCAATATACCTCAAGGTAACCTCTCTATTTTCTAGAGGATACCAACCATCCATGAGGGTCTATGTAATTCAATAGGGAGACTATACCCTTAATGTTAGAGTGTAAAAAATAGAAATAATAAAAGTATCATACATTATATAATGGAACAGGTGAATAAAAATCCATGATCCAACACTATACATAAACTCAAGAAATAACCATGATGGTAAAAAATCCATATCTAGAGTCATAAATCAGGTAAATGATATACATCAGGTAAAAAAGTAAGACAAAAACAAAAACCCAAAAAAGATCAAAAGACCCCAAAACCTCTGAGCCCTAGTCCAACTGCTATATCCTAGCTTCATCCTATAAGAAATAAAGTAGATATCATAGGAAAATTTCCCTTATATAGACCTAAAATCATGAAGTATACTGATGCATTAAATGGAGGCCCAAGTTGGGTGTGATTACGACCTAATATGTCACCACCAATGATTTCTGTAAATAAATCCATCTATTAACATGTTCATGTGAAGTGAAGTAAATAAAACAATTTACATACCCAAAATATAGAAAATAAATAAATAAACATTCAAACCTGGGCTCAGCGATGACACTCTATGTCAGTCATACCTACTTCGGCTAGTTCTGGTGGTGTAAATGAGCTTGTCGTGAAGGCCATACCAACCCAAGTACCCAAATCATATCATAAATCACCACATATTATGTATATTTTGATTTATCATAGACCACCTCATATAGGGTGTATTCTTGGTATCACAAAAAGCCATATATCGAGTGTATTATCAGTTATCAAAAACCACCACATATCAGGTGTATTCTTGGTACAAAAAACCACCAAATATTGGGTGTATTCTCAGTTATAATTGACCACCACATATTGGGTGTATTATCAATATCAAAAACCGACACATATTAGGTGTATTTTTAGTTATTAAAAACCATTACATATCAGGTGTATTATTGGTTAAAAAAACACCACATGTCAGGTATATTCTTAGTTATCACAAACCACCACATATCAGGTTTATTCTTAGTATCATAAACCATCACATATCATGTGTATTATTAGTAATCAAAAACCACCACAAATTGGGTGTATTCTTAGTTTTCAAAAACCACAACATATTGGTTATATTATCCAAATCACAAACCACCACATATTAGGTGTATTCTTAGTATCAAAACTTATACACAACAAAAAAATTCCAGTTTCCAATTTTTTAAAAAAATCCAAAGGTAATAATGTAGAAAAAGTGTTCCATTGGAATTACCTAAACAATAGATTTTAAAAAAAATTAAAAAGTAATTTAGAAATTCAAAAACCACATTTTAAACTTGGTTTTTTAATTTAACATTAATTCACAGAATTATCACATGATGCACAATGAAATATATAAGGTCAAAAGAGCACTGTTATGTGAGAAACTATGAGATAAAATACCTTAGGTATAGGAAGAGACACAATCTTGATATTGGTCCTTAATTAGTCTTATAATGGAAGATACTAAATTAGTATGAAAATTAACCTAGAAATAAAAAAACTAGGTAAATATAATGATACTAAACCCACAAAAAACGAAAATGATAAATAGGATCAGAGGAGTCATAGAGTTACCTTAAGGATTTCATCACACCAAATAGAAGTTGAAAACACCAAGTATTGAAGAAGGGTGGACCTAGAAGAGAGAGGAGGAAAGGGATAATTTAACATGAGTGGTGTTGTGCATTTTTTGGGAAAAATTAGAGTGAGGGGAAATAATTATGGAGAAGGGAAAATGAAAAAATTGTCCCATAAAAAACATACACAAGCACCATCGACTGGTCGTCGGGTCTCATCGGGTAGTCGATTTTATGCAACTAGTTAGCCAGTGGCATTGTAGCCTCTTGGCTACATTCCCTGACTTCCTATCGAGTACTTCAAAGACACCTGATACCCCATGAAACCTCATTATAAATTTCATTAAGGACAGTAAATAAGGTTTTTTTCATAATTTAAAATAATTTGTACCTCCATAGAAGGGCATGGTTTTACATGATGAATAATTTATTTAGTGACTACCTTGATAAAATTATAGTGGTTTTTATTGAAACTATTCTAATATATTCTAAAAGTAGTGTGGATCCTAAGGATCATATAAGGGTCACATTATAATCTATGAGGAAAGAGACACTTTTTGGTAAATTTAGTAAATATGAGTTCTTTATATAAGAAATCACATTCTTAGGGCACATTGTGACCAGTGAAGGAATCTTTTCTGATCTAGTAAAGGAAAAGGCCATATAAGAGTTTCCTTGACCTAAAATAGTAACAAATATTTATAGTATCTTTGGTCTAGAAGTATATTATATAAGGTTTTTGAAAAAAAAATCATGCATTTATAATCCACTAACCAAGATAACTCAAAAGGGAGTTATGTTTATCTAGATAAAGGAGATTGGAGAAAATTTATAAGAATTGAAGTAGTGGTTTGTTAGTGAACTCATTCTAACATTACCCTCCGATGAAAAATAATTTTTCATTTATAGCAATGTATCCTTGAAAAGAATTGTATGTGTACTAATGAAAAATGAAAAGTTGATTTCCTTTGTATCATGATAGTTAAATCCTCATGAACAAAATTATGATACCCATGATTTGGAATTATCTATAATTTACTTTGAATTAAATATATAGCGAGACTATCTCTATAAGGAGAAGTGTGATATATACATCAAACACCAAAGTTCTAAGAATATATTCACACAAAAGGAACTAGACATGAGAAAAAAGAGATGATTGAATCTTATTAAGGACTATCATTGTTCAATTCATTATCACCCTAGAAAAGTATACAAAGTCATTGATGTGTTGATTATAAAATACACTATAGATATTTTAATGATGGGGATTGAAATATATACATTGATTAAGGACTTGATAAATATAGTCATAGAATTCATAGGTAAAGGAATATTATTAATATCATCCTAAATGAATTTCCAACCATTATTACTAGAGAAGATCAAGAAAGCACAAAGGGATGATTATAAGTTATAAAAGAAGATAAAATATAGAAAAATTGGAATTTTCCAGAGTTTAATATTGATCAAGAGGGAGTAATAAGGGTTAGTACATGGCTATGTATACCACATATTATAAAATTAAATAAAGAGTTGATGGATGAAGCTCACAAATCTACATTCTCTATACATCCTGTAGGAACTAAAATGTATAGACATCTATGAGATCATTATTGGTGGGATAACATGAAAAGAGATATTACTGATTATGGTATGGAATTTTTGTTATGTTATCATGTGAAAATGGAGAAAAATCTACCCAAAGTAGTGGTACAACAATTTCCCAAAACTTTATGTAAGTGGGAATACATTACTATAGAATTTATTATTCGACTTTCTAAGACATACAAGTAAAAAAATGCTATATGGGAAATCATTCATATATTAAAAAAGTATTTCCATATGATCACTATATGATAGGATTTATCCCTTAATCACCTTGCTCATTTTTATATTCATGATGTTGTGAGAATTTATGGGGAATAATTTTTAATTGTTTCATATTGTGATCCAAGATTTACTTCTAGGTTCAAGGGGACCCTTAAAGAGGCTATGGATTCCGAAGTAAACCATAGAAACCCCTATCATCCTAAAACTTATTATTAGTTTGAGAGCACTATTTAGACATTGGAATACATTTTATAGGATAAATCACTTGATTTTTAGTGGATTTGGGATTAATATCTTCCACTTATTGAATTATCTTATAATTTTTTTTCAATAAAGTGTTAAAATGGATCCTTATAAAGTGATCTATGAAAATAGGTTTAGAACAATAACATGTGATATGAAGTTGGAGAAAGAAATGAGTTGGGATTAGACATTGTGAAAAACACTAAAAAAAGATACAGGTGATCAAAAAACATATCAAGCCTACTTAGAGTCAATAAAATAGTTATTCCAAAAATAAAATGATTGAATTATATTATAATTTTGGGGATTATGTATTCATCAAAATATCACCATGGAAAAATTCATGATATTTGGAAAGAATGAAAAAATTATTCAATGGTATGTTGGACCATTTTAAATTATTGTCCATATTAGAGTATTTTCCTATCAATTTTTAGTGACTCCAAATATTTCTAATGTTCATGACGTCTTACACATGTTTCTATCAAGAAATTATATGTCATAACCAATAAGTATACTTGAAAAAATGGTGTAAAGTTAGAACATGGACTATCATATGGGGAAGTACCAATCCATATTCTTGATGAAAGGAAACAAGTGTTGAGGAACATGAAAACCTGACTCATGAAAATCTTGTAGATAAATCACAAGTTCAAAGAAGAAATATGGGACCTTGAATAAGTGATTTAAGAGAAATAAACCCATTTATTTTAAGGACACAAATTTTGTGGGTAAAATTTATTAAAGGGGGATAATTTAACAGCCCAAAAATTCTCTTTCTTATTAATAAAAGAATGCATGTTTCACAATGATTATTTTATCATGTTTTATAATAGAATCAAACTGAATGAATTTTAAATTTCATTATATATATTGAATTAATATTGAATATAAAAATTATAAATAATTCAGGGATATAAATGCAAAATAATAACGAATAGACTAATTTAAACTCCATAGGCTTGAATTATTTAATGAAGATCGCTCCCACTGTAAAAATATTAAAAATAAATAGAAGAGATAGGGATATTATAGACATTATTAATAAAAGTGTAGAAAAATTGTAATAGAATAGGTGATTGTTGAGGTATGATAATGATAGAGTATATATAGGGTATAAAGGGAGAAGGTCAATATGGACATTGGCCAATATGACCATTGAGAATTATAATAGTTGTTTATATTGTTAGCGTTATAATTAGTATATATAAAGGTTAATTAAAAGAGATAAATGATTGATATGGTGATGATCATTCTCATTGGAAAGGTGACTCTCAGGAATATTTCTTCAAGTCTTCTAGAGAATCGGTACAATAATTCGTCTTCTCTCTAACATTCCTTCCAATCATGGATGCATTTTGTTCAGAGTGGGAGTACTTTTTCATAGATATGGCATGTGAATCTTAAAAAAATCAAGAAAAATCCTATTGAAAATCAAAATCTTGTAGGATATTCAATAACTTCAAAAAAATGAATTTACTTTGTGGATGCACTTCTTGGTGTTAATATCATCATGGATGACCTACCAATACCTCCTTACTTCAAAAAATTGGATGAAAATGGTTTCTTGGTCATTACTAATTCGGAATCCCATCAAAAAAGAATTGATTTGTGTTAATTATTATTTCTTAGACATATTTTTTATTATATAGGAGATAAACCATGGTCTAATGAAGATCTAAAATCAAGGATTTATCATTTTTGGGAGGCAGTTAATGGATGATGATCTCGATTAGAATAGGTTTATCCCATATCTTGACGAAGAGCAAGGATGACCTTGATTCTGTGCAGAAGATTAAAAATATTTATCAGAAGGCTAGAAAAATGAGGATTTATGATTGGAATATTAATTTTGATCCTTTAAATAAAAGTAACTCAATGTATCAAATTTGGGTTAGATTACATGGCTTGGAATTTGTTTATTAGCACTCTAAAATTTTGAATGATATTACTTCCTACATTAGAATTCCTCTGAAATGGGATCGATGAACTCTCCATGAAGAGCTTGGACTATATTCTATAATTTCGGTTGATAAATATTTTGATATAAATATTCTAGACTATATCAAATTCATTTACAATTTTTTAAGATTAATGTTAAGGTAGAGTATGAATATGTTCCCCTGTTTTACGATTACTGCAGAATTTTTGGACACAATATCTCTAATTGCAGAATTATTCTGAAGAAAGTTAGACCCCCTCCAAATATTAATTATTGGAAATAGGTTGATAGGAGGAAGAAGGTTAAATCCATTAACTTGAAGAAAAATTATCCACCTAGAAAAGAGGAACTTGGTAAATGGGTGAAAAAACAATCAATTTCTTATTATATTAAAAACATCAATGGTAAATATTTGGTCTCTCTTTTTGCTGAGGAGGTAGGGGATGCCTATTTATCTCAACTGACCACTAATATATTTATACGTAGTTCTTATCATAATAGTATAACTCTTGATTTAGTTTTAAGTAATGATTATTATGATCTTTTTAGGGAATTTCATAGGATATTTTTTTCCTGATTGATTCTCTTCAATATGATATTTTTAAAGTTAACTATTTTAAACATGTTGAAGCTGCAACCTATTAGCCTAGTAATAAACCTATAGGTGATGTTTTCTAGGATGTTAGTGGGGAAACTGAAGGTTATAGATTTATGGAAAAAAGTACTAGTCCATATTTATTAATTTTTCTTGTGATATTATGACTCTTATTGAATCTTTAAATAATGAGAAAACTAGTGGTATTTTTGACAAGTAGGAACCACTCTTCATGGATCCAGAACGAATGAATATTGTAAACAAGACTAGGTAGACTCCTCTATATAATTATATTCTATTAAAGGTACATCTATCCAATCTATTTGCTGCTAATCCTAGAATAAATTTATATTTATCTGTATAGGAGTGCAGCTGAATCCTATGCCAAGATGATCAAAATTATGCAGATATAAACATGAAACCTATAGGTCTGAATATTGTAAACAAACGTGAGTAGATTCCTCTATCTACTAAAATTGTGAATAAGGAAATTACATCCAACTCATACAGAGACAGTAACAATTATAATGTCTTATATATTGGGGGTTTTCTATAATATAAGGTTACTCAATTTAAAAAGGATTCAAATCCCAATGACATATTAAAGAAAAGTTCTACTTATGCTATTAATTCTAGAGTTAATGATGGAATCATAATTTTGAATGGTGCTAATAAATGTAGTACTGTTCAGACCAATACAATTTTTAATTCCAATTTTAAAATAGTCTAAAAGGAATTTGTAATGTTGTATCAAACCAAGGTAGTGAATTTTGTTATCCCAATACAAAAAAACCATGCAAGGACAATGTTGTAACAAGTAGGGATAAAATTAATCAGTTTATTTTAAGAGATCAATCAAGAATAAGAAATTTTTTGGTAATAAAAAATGGATTTTTAGATCCAAACCCATGTTTAAATGAAGATTATGTTATAAAATCTTCAGGAATTGGATAACCATAAAATTGTTATATCTCTTAAGATTTTTGTTAATAAGCATATGCTTGAACTTCTTAGTCTTTCTAAGCCCAAAATGATTTTTTATGAGAATTTTTTTTCTATTTCCAAGATGGGATACCAGCTGGCTGGTACTAATCAGTCTAACAATGACACAAAAATTCTTTGTGTTTTTTCTTATTGTATACTTGATAATGTTTTCCTTTGTAGTTCTTCAGAGAAATAGGTCAACCTTAGCTATAATTTCTTGGGAATGAAATAATATTATTTATTTATTTTTTCTTACAATTATTATCATAAAAAGATCTATATGGATGAATATTATTGATTTAATCATCACAATTAAGGATTTTTGGTTTCTTCTAGGAGACTTCAATGTTATCCTTTATTCAGATGAAAAATTAGGCATGGTTAGCTCTTCTACCTCAACTAGGGAACTCAAGTATTGTATATAGGATAGTAATATGCATGTGTTTAATCTTTTTGGGGCTAAATATAATTGGTATATGAAGAAATTAAATAAGGTGGTGGCCAGTAAACTGGATATGCATTTTGTTAATGAGGAGGCTCTTGATACTTGGAATTTCATCTCATTCTCTAATATAGCTACAAATAACTCAAACCATCATCCTAGTTTGATGAATATTATGTAACGACCTGAAATTTTGAATAAATATTGTTTCCTAATTTTGTGTGTTATTCTATTTTTTTTATACTCAACAAAACTCTTTCATTTGATAACATGAGTATAATTAAAATGAGACTGTTGGGTTTTGACTGTTATATGACCATTGGTCAATATGACCACTGGAAACTAAAAGTTTCGATTTTTGACTCTAAATACAAGTAATCTTGGTTAATTAATATAGAAAGAAGATTCTATGGCCTCACCCAGTAGTCTTGGACCAATCGAATCCCATCTAACAGAACTTGGGAAGGAGGTAGCACCACTGGGCTTTGCTCTGGACCAAACCCAAGCTGAACTTCATCGTGTGAAGTTAGAACGGAATCACCTTCATGAGAAGTTCAAACTGATAGAAATTACTACTCGTGTGATGTTGTCCAAGCCTCCCTTGAATTCTCTCACCTTACACTTAGGTCCTATGCTGGTGTGATAAGGGGCTATGTAATGAGACCGTAACTACCTTGTGTAATCCTTTGTTTTAAATAAAAATTTAGATTTCTTCCTATGATGAAGTTTATGAATTTTCAAATGACCGGATAAATATAGTATGCATATTTTTGATGAATTTTAGAAAAATGATATTTTAAAAATGTTTATGTAAACCTTAAATAATTAAAAATGTGTAATGATTTTCAAAAAATGGTCTTCTACAATTATGTTCGGTATGAAATTTAGAGTCTAATGAGATCAACTTAATTTTTGATGAATAGTAAATTATGAATAGTGATTTTACGCTTAGGATTAGTAATGTGACTAAATGGATTAGTAATCTAACTTAAAGAAAGTATTAATATAATCTACGCACCTTGATTAAGTAACGTGATTCAATAAAATGGTTAAATAACGGTTTCAAATATTATTATTCAAGTATTAGTTTTTTCGGGTGAATAGTGTTTTTTAATTAAAAATATTTATAAAATTATTTTTATAAAATGGATTTCATTTTTGAACTCAGAGAATCCATATTATGTTATGGTAATTTTTGGGGATTTTTCTGAAAAAATGAATTTTCGGTGAATGGTGTATTTATTTAAAAATTAAATTAAAAAATATTTAGAAAATTATTTTTATAAAATGGAGTTCATTTTTGTAATCAGATCATCGATATTTGGTTAGGGTGAAATTTTGGGATTTTTCTGAGAAAGTTGAATTTTCAGTGAATAGTAAAAATACAGTTTTAGGGTTTTAGTATGTTTAATGACATCATAACTGTGTCATGATGATGTCATGAAATATTTTATGGGTTGGCCGACCAAAGGTGATGCATTATTCTTTTGGGGGCCCCATGTGGCCTAACTTCATGGGAAATATCTTGGGAGAGCACATGGTTTTGAGAAACCCACTTTTGAGGTGTCCCTCGGCCATTAATGCCTTATCCCCTCACTTTCACTATAAATACCAAGCCATACTCTCATCCATTTAGACTCCCCACTCTCCCCCAATGAATTTCAGGTGTCATTACCTCCCAAGGAGTCCTCCCAAGGTGCCCCCAAGCCCTCAAGGTCCCAACCTTTGAGTTTTAAGAGTTACGTTTTAAGGTAAGGGAACCAACCTCTCTCTTTCTTTTCAAGAAATCTCTTTTATGTCATTTCTTTTATGCTCCATGTTCTTATGTTAAAGGATGTTCTTTTATACTACTCTTACTTCCCTTTTCATGTTCATATAATGAGAGACCCCCTCTTACTCTCATTATTTCGTTTTATGATGTTTTAAGTGGCGCCGTTAGGCTGCCGAAATTTTTGTAACGGATTCTTTCTCCCTTCTCATTTTTCAAGATCTATTTTCATGTAAAGTATTTCAAGTTACTTTTTATTATGTTGGGGTATGATCTCTAAATTTATCATACTGATCTTTTATGATCATATGATGATAGACCCCATTTTATCTCTTCAATTCAGTAGTTTTATGTTTTAAGTGGCGCCGTTAGGCTGCCAAATTTTTAGGTGGTTCTTTCACCTTTCTCATTTTTCAAAGTTCTACTTTCATGTCATGTCTTTCAAGTTCCTTTTTATTATGTTGGGTTATGATATCTATATCTATCATACTGATAATTTATTTTCATTTTATTAGAGACCCTTTTTGATCTCATAAATTCATTTTTTTTTGAAGTTTAAGTTGCGCCGTTAGGCTGCTGAATTTTTAAGGGATTCTTTCACCCTTCTCATTTTCATGTTCTATTTACATGCCATGTCTTTCATGTACCTTTTTATCATGTTGGGGTATGATCTCTAAATCTATCATACTGATCTTTTATGTTCATATGATGAGATACCCTATTTGATCTCATCAATTCATTTTTGTTGAAAGTTTAAGTGGCGCCGTTAGGCTGCCGAATTTCTAAGGGGTTCGTTCACCCTTCTTGTTTTCAATATCTACTTTCATGTCAAGTATTTCCAGTTCCTTTTGATTATGTTGGGTTATGATCTCTATATCTATCATACTGATCTTTTATGTTCATATGATGAGATACCCTATTTGATCTCGTCAATTCATTTTTGTTGAAGTTTAAGTAACGCCGTTGGGCTGCTGAATTTTCATAAGAGAAATCTTATTTTTCTCTTCCTTTCATGTTTTTCATTTCATATGGTATATCTTTCAAATTTCATTACCATGTTCTAAAATCATTTATATTCTGTCCCTCTACTGTTTTATGTGTAATTTATGATTGTTTTACCCATGTCCCCTCTCTTTTCAATGTTTTCTAAAACCCCGAAACATAGCTGTTATGCTACAGAATTTCCATCTCAAAATGTCTCTTTATTTTTCTAAAGTTCTATTATTTTATTAAGTGAATAACCAAAGATCTTTATTTTAAAGGGGTATTCACATATATACCAAAAATGTTTTATTTTAAATTCTGGGATTTACATACATGAGACCCACTCTCCCCTTCCGTGGGTTTAAAGTTTTGTAAAGATCATGTCTTTAAAGAAATTTGTAAAACGTTATGATTATGAAATGAAAACCATTTCTTTCATGCTATATGGGTAGTTTATGAAATGATTTATGATGATATATGTGGCTCACATGATAATAAAGACATGTCAAGGGTGCGCCCAGATAGCGCTCCAATGCATTGGGTAAAGACTTAATCTCTAGAGATGACGTTTTAGACTGATACCTTGGTGAATAACCTTGGTAATTTTTAATGGCACCTTGGGGATGGACCTTGGTGAAATGAAATGATTGTCAATATTAAATTTTGTAGCCACATCTTCAAGTTATGAAAAATGTTATTTTTATTATGATATATCTCATTATTTCTTTCTCATGCCTTAAAGTTCTTTTCATGACATTGTTGATGTATCCCAAGTTCACATGTTAAATGTTTCACTTGTTTCCCTTACTGGGCCTTATGCTCACCCTTTCTTTTGATGTATGTCCCTAGGTTATGAGATGCAGTAATGAACCTTGGGTAAACATGAGAAGAAGCCTTTCAAGTGTTTAAGAAGAATGTTTTTTTTTGTTTCATGTTTTAAGTTCCTGGTTTCCAAGACACTAAACCTTAAAGATCCTCATTTTTGTAAAATGTAATGAATGTTTATGTGATAAAAAAGCGGGATGCTATAGTTGGTATCAAAGGATGGTTTAGTTATTTGTGGAAATTAGGATATGAAAAATTTAGGAAGAAACCTATAGAAAATTTTAAATATAGGAAGTCTTCCTAGTATTTTGGTGAGTATTGAGTAAGGGGTTGCCAAGAAAATATATCTCTGTCTGGATACGAGCAGGTAGAGGTGGCTCTGGCACAGATGTACATAGGGGTAAAACCCGAAAAGACCACTTTGAGCTAGACTCGAACGGGAACTGGTACATGACAACGGGCCTTGCTGCACTCTTGGTTACGACACTCCCGGGGGATATGCTTTGGTAAATTCATAAGCTTAGTATGAACCATTGTTAAAGGAACAAAGATAAAATAAAATAAAGATTCACATAAGAATATATGATCATGGATAACCTAGATGGGAACCTAGGGGATCACAAGTTAGGGTATACTTTTCTTCTACAAGTTATCCTTATATACTTTAAGTTCCTTTTCATGATTATTGGCTAAGTATTCAATCCCCTAATTGTACTTTGTTTTCATAGTTAATGGCGGGAAATGGAAGAACATGTCCCAACAACCAATGTGATAGGAAATGAGACGATTGTCGTATTGTTATGAAAGAGATGATTAGGGGATTAAAAGATGATTATTATTTTGGAAGAAGTTCACTATTTTGGGGACCCTATATGATCTAGGTAAATAGATTACTACAGTATTTTCATTGAGGAGTAAGGTTGACTTATATTTTGAAGAATTGATGAATTTAAGGTGGAATTATAGTAATTTAGGTTACTTATGAAAATGATTAACCTATCTTGGGTAAAATATGTTTAGGTTATATACTTTTGTTATAAGATGTTAGGAGTGGTTGATGTGTTTTGGAGATGAACAATGAAGTTTATTTTGGAAGACTATGTTATCAAATTCTTCTTGTATTTGGGTTTTCAATCTTAGTTTGGTTTATTTTGAGGAATTTTAAGAACAGTTATTTATGGAATGGTCTATGATGAAATTATGGTAGTACCATGGATCTTTGAAGATTTAAAAGTAGTTTCCCTTCCTATGGGATTCTTTCTTTTTTGAAGAGTTGTTTTATCTTACCCTTTCTGTTTTCGGGATAATGTTTAAAGGTAGAAGAAATTGATATTTAATCTTTTGTGGATTAAATTACTCTCAAGAAGATGATTCTTGTGTTTTGATGAGACCAAGTGTTTTTGAATTCTCATCGTTTAATGAAAATATTAGTTTTGGGTAGAAACTTATTAAAGGATGAAACTCTACATGAAGGTAGGTATATTTTCTTATGTTTTTGTTCTATGTAGTAAATGAATTCCTCAAAATTATGAAAAGGAACGTAAAACAAAAACGTTGTTGGTTTATGTTTCCTACTAGGTAATCAAAGACCGTTTACACACATCATAAGTTTGGGATTTTCTTATGGTTAACTTTCTCCTAATCATGTTCTCTATCACTCTCCCTCAGAACTTGACCCTTTTCTTTTCTTCCATGTCCATGTTTTCCTACATGGAATCCTAGTGTGGGTTAACTCGGGTGACCTTTGTACTACCCTTTCTTTCTTTTAAAGTAATAGTTTTACTAACTCCTTTTCCGATGTGGGACTTTCAATGAAATTTCAAAACCCAATTTTAAAAATTGCGAGGACGCAATTTCTTAAGGGGGGAAGATTGTAACGACCCGAAATTTTGAATAAATCTTGTTTCCTAATTTTGTGTGTTATTCTATTTTTTTATACTCAACAAAAATCTTTCATTTGATAACATGAGTATAATTAAAATGAGACCATTGGGTTTTGACTGTTATATGACCATTGGTAAATATGACCACTGGAAACTAAAAGTTTCGATTTTTGACTCTAAATACAAGTAATCTTGGTTAATTAATATAGAAAGAAGATTCTATGGCCTCACCCAGTAGTCTTGGACCAATCGAAGCTCATCTAACAGAACTTGGGAAGGAGGTAGCACCACTGGGCTTTGCTCTGGACCAAACCCAAGCCGAACATCATCGTGTAAAGTTAGAACGGAATCGCCTTCGTGAGAAGTTCAAACTGATAGAAATTACTACTCGTGCGATGTTGGCCGAGCCTCCCTCGAATTCTCTTACCTTAGCACACCTTACACTTAGGTCCTATGCTGGTGTGATAAGGGGCTATGTAAGGAGACCGTAACTACCTTGTGTAATCCTTTGTTTTAAATAAAAATTTCGATTTCTTCTTATGATGAAGTTTATGAATTTTCAAATGACCGGATAAATATAGTATGCATATTTTTGATGAATTTTAGAAAAAGGATATTTTAAAAATGTTTATGTAAACCTTAAATAATTAAAAATGTGTAATGATTTTCAAAAAATGGTCTTCTACAATTATGTTCAGTATGAAATTTAGAGTCTAATAAGATCAACTTAATTTTTGATGAATAGTAAATTATGAATAGTGATTTTATGCTTAGGATTAGTATTGTGACTAAATGGATTAGTAATCTCACTTAAAGAAAGTATTAATATAATCTAGGCACCTTGATTAAGTAATGTGATTCAATAAAATGGTTAAATAACAGTTTCATATATTATTATTCAAGTATTAGTTTTTTCGGGTGAATAGTGTTTTTTAATTAAAAATTTAATTAAAAATATTTATAAAATTATTTTTATAAAATGGATTTCAATTTTGAACTCATAGAATCAATATTATGTTAAGGTAATTTTTGGGGATTTTTCTGAAAAAATGAATTTTCGGTGAATAGTGTATTTATTTAAAAATTAAATTAAAAAATATTTAGAAAAATATTTTTATAAAATGGAGTTCATTTTTGTAATCAGAGCATCGATATTTGGTTAAGGTTAAATTTTGGTATTTTTCTGAGAAAGTTGAATTTTCAGTGAATAGTAAAAATACAGTTTTAGGGTTTCGGTATGTTTAATGACATCATAACTGTGTCATGATGATGTCATGAGATATTTTATGGGTTGGCCGACCAAAGGTGATGCATTATTGTTTTGGGGGCCCCATGTGGCCTAACTGCATGGGAAATATCTTGGGAGAGCACATGGTTTTGAGAAACCCACTTTTGAGGTGTCCCTTGGCCATTAATGCCTTGTCCCCTCACTTTCCCTATAAATACCAAGCCATACTCTCATCCATTTCGACTCCCCACTCTCCCCCAACAAATTTCTGGTTTCATTACCTCCCAAGGAGTCCCCCCAAGGTGCCCCAAGCCCTCAAGGTCCCAACCTTTGAGTTTTAAGAGTTACGTTTTAAGGTAAGGGAACCGACCTCTCTCTTTCTTTTCAAGAAATCTCTTTTATGTCATTTCTTTTATGCTCCATGTTCTTATGTTCAAGTATGTTCTTTTATACTCCTCTTACTTCCATTTTCATGTTCATATAATGATATAACCCATCTTACTCTAATTATTTCGTTTTATGATGTTTTAAGTGGCGCCGTTAGGCTGCCGAAATTTTTGTAACAGATTCTTTCTCCCTTCTCATTTTTCAAGATTTATTTTCATGTAAAGTATTTCAAGTTACTTTTTATTATGTTGGGGTATGATCTCTAAATTTATCATACTGATATTTAATGATCATATGATGAGAGACCCCGTTTTATCTCTTCAATTCAGTATTTTTATGTTTTAAGTGGCACCGTTAGGCTGCCGAATTTTTAGGTGGTTCTTTCACCTTTCTCATTTTTCAAAGTTCTACTTTCATGTAATGTCTTTCAAGTACCTTTTTATTATGTTGGGGTATGATATCTATATCTATCATACTTATCATTTATGTTCATATAATGATAGACCCTTTTTGATCTCATCAATTCATTTTTGTTGAAGTTTAAGTGGCGTCGTTAGGCTGCTGAATTTTTAAGGGATTCTTTCACCCTTCTCGTTTTCATGATCTATTTACATGTCAAGTCTTTCATGTACCTTTTTATCATGTTGGGGTATGATCTCTAAATATATCATACTGATATTTTATGTTCATATGATGAGAGACCCTATTTTATCTCATCAATTCATTTTTTTTGAAAGTTTAAGTGGTGCCGTTAGGCTACCGAATTTCTAAGGGGTTCGTTCACCCTTCTCGTTTTCAAGATCTACTTTCAGGTCAAGCCTTTCAAGTTCCTTTTTATTATGTTGGGGTATGATATCTATATCTATTATACTGATCTTTTATGTTCATATGATGAGAGACCCTATTTGATCTCGTCAATTCATTTTTGTTGAAGTTTAAGTGACGTCGTTGGGCTACCGAATTTTCATAAGAGAAATCTTATTTTTCTCTTCCTTTCATGTTCTTCATTTCATATGGTATATCTTTAAAATTTCATTACCATGTTCGAAAATACTTTATATTCTATCCCTCTACTATTTTATGTGTAATTTATGATTGTTTGACCCATGTCCCCTCTCTTTTCAATGTTTTCTAAAACCCCGAAACATAACTGTTATGCTGTAGAATTTCCGTCTCAAAATGTCTCTCTATTTTTCTAAAGTTCTATTATTTTATTAAGTGAATACTCAAAGATCTTTCTTTTAAAGGGGTATTCACATATATACCAAAATGTTTTATATTAAATTCTGGGATTTACATACATGATACCCGCTCTCCCCTTCCATGGGTTTAAAGTTTTGTAAAGATCATGTCTTTAAAGCAATTTTTAAAACGTTATGATTATGAAATGAAACCCATTTCTTTCATGCTATATGGGTTGTTTATGAAATTATTTATGATGATATATGTGGCTCACATGATAATAAATACATTTCAAGGGTGTGCCCAGATATCACTTCAATGCATTGGGTAATGACTTAATCTCTAGAGATGACTTTTTAGAATGATACCTTGGTGAATAACCTTGGTAATTTTTAATGACACCTTGGGGGTGGACCTTGGTGAAACAAAATGATTTTCAATATTAAATGTTGTAGCCACATCTTCAAGTTATGAAAAATGTTATTTTTATTATGATATATCTCATGATTTCTTTCTCATGCCTTAAAGTTCTTTTCATGACATTGTTGATGTATCCCAAGTTCACGTGTTAAATGTTTCCCTTGTTTCCCTTACTGGGCCTTTTGCTCACCCTTTCTTTTGATGTATGTCCCCAGGTTATGAGATGCAGTAATGAAACTTGGGTAAACATGAGGAGAAGCCTTTCAAGTGTTTAAGAAGAATGTTTTTTTTGTTTCATGTTTTAAGTTCCTGGTTTCCAAGACACTAAACCTTAAAGATCCTCAATTTTGTAAAATGTAATGAATGTTTATGTGATAAAAAGGCGGGATGTTATATATTATCACTAGAGAATCTATACTATGTTTCCCATTCAGATTTAAAAATTCTTTTAAATTTATTTATGAATTAAAAAAGGGGTTCAAATAAAATAGAATTCATTAAATTACAAGAATAATGCCTTGGATTGTGTTATTAATCTAAAATCCCTTAAAAAAGATTGAAAATGTGGATTTGTGAACACTATATCTATATAGAGGATAATATTACCTAGTTTTAATCCTTTATCTATATTATTCAAGAGATTGATACTTATAATTATTTTTCAGTAGGTCTTGATTAGGATAAAAAAGTTATTTATGATCTCAATAAGCTCTTAAATATCAAAAAATACATGCAAAGAGAGGATTTTAAATTCAAATGGATCAAGGAAGGTGAAAATAATACCAAATTATTTAAATATATTAAAATAATCATAAAACTTTATAGACCATTGTCTATTATCAGTGATAATGGTGTTCATATTGATAAAAGAGAGGACTTGTCTGCTCATGTTGTTTCTTTATATAATAATCTTTTTTATGGTCAAATTTATAGTATTGATATTATGAAAGGTATTATTCGTAGAATTTTCACACATGAGGATAATTATAGACTTATTACTCTTCCCCTAGATTATTAGATTAGGGACACTATATTTGGATTAAACCCTAGTATCTCTCCTGAACCAGATGGGTTCACTAATGCCTTTTTCCATTCTTGTTGGGAGATTATTCATTGTGACGTTTTCAGTCTTGTCAGTCATTTTTTCAAAGGTGGTTAGTTAATGAATGGAATTAATGATCAATTTATATCACTCATTATTAAATTCTTCAATGCTAATAGTATTCAATTTTTTAGACCTATGGATCTTGTTAATACCATTTATAAAATCATTGGTAAAATTATTGAAAAAAATCTATCCAATATTGCCAAAAAAATTATTTCTCCAAATCATTTTGGTTTCATCAGAGGGAGAAGGATTCATGATTTCCTTATTACTACTTCTGAATTAATCAAACTTATTATAAAACCCATTAGGGGAGGTAACAATTATATTAAGTTTGATGTTAAAAAAAATCCTTTGATACATTAGATTGGGGATTCATTTGAAATGTTTTAAGAAATTTTGGTTTTGATGACATCTTCATAAATTGGGTTCACACTCTCCTGGGATCAGTGCACATATTAGTTCTTATCAATGGATCCCTAAAGTTCTATTTTATATGTACTGTAGGTTTTAGTAAAGGTGATCATATTTCAACCATCAATTTCTATATTCCTGAAGATTATTTAAGCATTATTTTACTCAATATGGATAGAAATAAGAAATTAAAGTCTATTAGATATAACAGAAACCTTGTTTCCCCTACACACTTATTTTATATTGATTACCTAATTTTTTTCAAACAATGTGACAATGGAACCATCACAAACATCAAATCTTCTCTCCTTAATTATAATAAAGTATCAGGGACATATATTAGTTAGGATAAGTATTTTTTATAATTTGTAAAAAATATCACCAATGCTAAGAAAATTGACATAATTGGTGAGTTGAGTGTAAGAGAGGGTGTGTTTCCTTTTATTTATCCTAGATTCCCTATTTTTGTTTGGGGGAAACTGAATATCAGACATTTTTCTCATATTGTTATCTAGGTTATAAATCAACTAGATTCCTAGAAAGGAAAGACTCTCCGGATGGCTAGGAGGGTTAGCCTTATCAAATATATGATCATCTTAATTTTTATACTCTTTTATGGTTTACAAATGGCCATTGTATATTATGAAGAGTATTAATACCTCCATCAAAAAAATTATCTAGAGTGAAAGTATTATCCATAGAAAACATGAAATGATTTATTGGAATCAATGATTCAAGACAATTATTATGGGTTGGATTGTTATTAAAAATATCTGCAAATTCAATGATGATTTGCAGTCTAATTTAATGTAGAGACTTATTAACAAGAAGTCATAATCTCTTACATTATTGAGATCTATATCTTTAAATAGGTTCAAATTTTTGAATTTTAATTATTTAGACTCTTATATTTCACATGCTTTCAATAATTATTTCCCCTTATCCATTTTAATTCTATATATTTATAAATAATCAATTATACCTTGAATTTTTAGTTAGATAATTGGACAAGTATTCCTCTTCTCAACTATATTAACTATCTCGATACTTCTTTTGATATAAATATTTAAATCAAAAAGTAATTTGAAATTTCCTTAGATGTTGTCCATTTTGAGATCAAGGAGTTGGTTTCAAATAATTATTTCATGAAAGGTTGGGATAATATTGTTTTTAAACAATCCTCCAATGGGACATTTTCTTCAAAATATTTTTACCATGAGGATATTAATGGGAATGACAACAATTGGGATAAGGCTTTATGTAGAAGTTTCATTTTTTTCTTCTAGATTCCCTTTTGTCTAGAGACTCGTGTACTAAAAATTACCTACTAATGATTTTTTATAGGGTGGTGGTATTAATATTTATTCCCAATGTGCACTGTGTAATTATTATAAAGAAGACATTGATCATTTTTTCTTAGGATGTTCAACTGTTTTTGTGTTATGGAGGATTATTTTAAAATCAAAATTCCCAATAGAGTTAGAATATGGGATTATATTTTCCTCTTTCATAGTAGATACACAACCTCTTTCTAGTTTCTAGTTTTGAGGTCATTCATTCCCTATGGAATAGTCAGAATAAAATGATTCATGGGGGTGATTATTTCAGTATTGAGTTTACTTTTGGCCTAGATTTTCTCTTCTAAGAAATATTTGAATGATGAAAAAATTAATTTTGTTATAAATATATTTATTATTTTTATATTATTAAGAGATTTTTAATTAAAGGTAATTAACTTCCTCCTTCCATGACCTTGGAAGTCATATGGATTTCTTTATTTTTAGGCTGGATCAAATGCAACATCGATGGTGTGTCAAGAGGCAACCCAAGTCCTTCTGGTTATGGTGTGATTTTTCAAAATAATTGGGTGATGTAATGAGATTATTTTATGGAACTTGTAGTATCACTAACTCCCTTTATTATGAAATAATATGTATTATCAATGTGGTAAAATTTTCAAAGAAATGGGTTTATTCCAACTTGTGGGTTGAGTGATATTCTGCCACCGTTCTTTAGGAAATCAGAAATAACATCATTAATTCATCTTGGAAATTGACTGCAATATGGAGAAAATTCCCATATGATCTTTCATCCATGAATTATATCATCATGCACACATATCATGAGGAAAATTATTTGGTTGATGGGATTTATAATAAAGGGGTCACTACTTTGGATTTTATTTGGAGAAATAACATTCCTAACGAGCTTTTCTATTTTTGAAATAATTTTTATTTTAAAATATCTTTATTTAGAATTTTATTACCTTGTTTTTATTCAACAAAGAAAACATGGCCTTTTTGGAAAGTTCTAATTCAACAAAAAAAGAGATAATTGATAACAAAAAAAGAGAAACAATGGAATCAACTAGTAGGATCACACCTTTTTAAGCCAATTTATTAGAACTTGGGAGGGAGGTAGTGTCACTACCATTCTCCCTTGATCAATCCAAATCATAACTTCAACAATTAAATCTAAAGATGAATTAAATATGGGATGGGTCGAAGTTAGTGGGGATCACCACTATATCAATGTTAGCCAAGCTACCCCATGAATGTACCACCATCACATAACTTACCCGTATGATGTATATTGGTGTGACAAGGGGTTATGTATCTAGAACTTAGTATTATAAAGGACTAATTTTATTTTTAGGAATGAAATCATGGTTTCTTAAATCCCTTTTTCATTATTATTTTATTTAAAAAATATAGACAAATATAAGATGAATATGATACATAGATTTAGATAAAGTGAAAACAGAAATTATTTTTCAAAAATATATAATTTCAATTAAAATTTTATATAAAATTTATTTTCCTTAAATATTTTTATAAAATACTATAATTTTTTTATAAGTGATAATATAACTCTATAATGTCCCAAGTAATTCTTATAAGGGTCAGAAAGTTGATTGTGTCATAAAAACTATTATTTTTAAATAAATAAGAATTTTTATTTAAAATTTAAAATCCATATATATATAAAATTATTTTGATAAAATAAATATTATATTTGAAATTTTTACATGAAAATTAGGTTAGAGTGAAATTATGAGAATTTTCTAAAATATTTTATTTTTTAGTGAATAGTAAAAATATAGTTTTGCATTTTCAGTACGCTTTATGGCTTTATAAATATTTAAAAATTTTCTAATAATTAAAATGATTGAATCCATGAATAAAAAATTATAATTTTATTAATATAATGTATTTAAATGAGTTAAAATTATTTTCTAGACCTATAAATAGCTTTCGAGAGTCTAAAATAGAAATAAAGCTTTTTAAAACAATATTTTTTGGAAATATTAATTTTACATGCCCAAAGTAATATGAAAATTTTCATTTTATTTATCCCATGTATTAAAGTACAAAAAATGCCTTAAATTTAAAAAAACATGAGCTAAAACCATGGGTAATCCAATTTGTTTCCGTTTTCCACATCCTAGAATCTCAAGGCCTATATTTAAAAACATATAAAAAATCTCCTCATTTTGATATAAATACCCACCTCTCTACCCCATTTTATTCACTCCTTATCCATTAAGAAAAAAATTTCCCTCATTTTACCTCTCTAGATAATTTCTAAATAGTTTCTTTGGTTCTAAGTAACTCTTCATAAGCTTTAAGATGATATCTTGCAAGGTAAAGTATTCTATTCCTCACCATTTTTATCCAAATACATCCTTTGTATTTAATTTTCTAATTTACAATTTATTAAGTTCTCATGCACGTATGATCATTTCATTACTATCCAAATGTTATTCTGTAAATGAGAGACTTACATTCCCCTGTATTAAGCCTATTCGATAAACCATTTTATATATCTATTATGTTACTGAAAACATTCATTGATTTTCCATGCCTCCCATTTTATATTGTGAAAATCCAACCCTATTTTTATTAAAGAGTTTTCATATAGATAAAATTATATATCATTGTTATGTAGATCCATGTATAAAACCCAAAATTCCTCCTTGTAGGTTAAAAATGATGAAAAGGTCAAGTCTTTACACACTTATGTACTTAATAATTTTATATGAAAAACATTTTTTATTCACCAGGGGTTATTGATGAAATGATTAATTATGATCTATGTGTCGCACATTAATTAATACATATGAATGTTTCACCCTAATAGCGATTCAATGCATTGGGTAAATAATTAACCTATAGATATGACATATTTTATAATACCTTTGTAAATAACCTTGGTAATATGTTTTATGATACTTTGGTATTGAATATTAGTGATCTGATTATGAATATATCATTTTTATCTTGTAACCAAATTTCCATATTATATATAATATAATTATGATCACGATCTCATGTTATTACTCATGTTTTATCTATTATAATTTCCTATGTTCCATTTCCTTTGTTTGTCCTTTACTGGGATTCATTCTCACCCTTTTTAATTAATGTATTTCCTTATTAAATTACTTATAGTGAGGTGAACTATGATGTAATAATAAAGTAGTATTTCAATAGGATTAAATAAAATTTATTTTTATGTTTTCATTTTTCAATTCTTGTATTATGTACCTAGTTTCCATGATAATAAACCACAAATTTTCCTTAAAAGTTATTAATTTATATTCTATAAAATAATTATGTTAAAAATCATATATTAATAAGGTTGGTATAAATATAAGGGGATAGGGTAAATCCTTATAGGAGAAAATATGATATTTCATGTATGGTGTAGAAACTCAAAATGAAACAATAAACTTCATTTCCAAGGGGTGTCATTGATAACTACATTTAAAAAAATCAAGAAGGGTCTTGTGGTATGTAATGGATTATGAATGTCTTAGAATGTTTCTAGTGATATGGGAAAAGGACTCCCAAGTGGGTATGTCCTTGGGTAGTGGTTTTAAGCCATGAATAACTTGGTATATTTTCTAATAAAGGCTATTGATATGAAATTAGGACCTATAAAACCCTTGAAGGGAGTAGATATGGTTGAGATAAGTATGATGAACCATTATTATAATGATAAGTTTAGAGTGTGTTGGATGATTTGGTTATATTGAATGGGTTGAGGGAAAACCTATTCATAATTAGCATCCTAAGTGTCACCGATAAGATAAAGTGGGAATAAAATTTCCTTGGGTATTTAAATCCCCCTTTTGTGTGTGATTGTGTTTTTTGGAAGTAGATCATGTCAATATATATGTTATCATGAGAAAGTAATGGGTGATAAAGTGAGTATCCACCCAATTCATAAAGTGAAGTTTCCCATCCTTTTTTAGTAAAGGAAAGAGATGTATCTTCCTTTGAACATCTAGATATAAAAGTTCTAGGAAAAAAAATACTTAAATTTTATGATTTATTTAGATGTTCCTCATGATATATAAAATTTTATCTAATTTTAGAAATAAATTGATTTATATAATAGATGAGTGAAGTATAGAAAGTTTAAAAGTTGATGTCTATAGTGAACTTCTTGAAGAATATTTTATTATTAATGTAAGTGGCTAGTTTTATTGGGGAGATTTAAGAGCCAATATATTAAAGGACCTATCTATGGATTTATGGAAGAGGATTTGAAAAGGTTGAGGTTTAGAAGGATCTGACTACTGAACTATTATTTTGGGAAACTTATTAAGCTGTAGTTATAAAGAGTTATATATATTCAATGTGTGGAAGGATCAAGTAAAATTGAAGAAGAAATTGTCCAATGGTTCTTATGGTTTATTTCTACTATAATAAATATATAAATACCTTAGATAAAATTTTAAAAGGTTTAAATACTCCTTGAAGGAATTGGAAGACATTCTCACTCAAAGATGGGGAACTTTGTAGATCATAAGGTTTAGATACAAATATTATGAATTTTTAAAGAAGTGTGTGACTTTGATGATAAATGTATAACTTTTTTAGTTAATATGACTTCACCATAATAATTTGATCAAACTATAAATCTTTAGGTTATAATTTAAGAACTTATCATTTGACTTTGTATTGAACATGTGACTTTGATCCAACATATGACTTTGATAATGTATGAGTTAAAATTAATATAAATTCTAGTCACCCATAGAACAAACTATATTACTTTGGAAATAATTTTTTTTGTGAATTCAAATGAGTTCACATGACTTGAGCTCACTTTAATACTTCAACTAGGATATTAATGATTTTAGGTATACCATACAAATTCATTCTATACATTAGACCTCAGAGTGTATGGATTTGAGATGAATAGTATGAATTATTTATCACTGTATGAATTTGTGAATGAGGCTAAAAATTTAGCTGAGATCATATGACTTTTAAGGGAACTATTTTACTTTGATGTCATAAAAAATGGGTTTCCTATGTAGCGTATATCTTCTATACTTAGTGAAAATTTTATAATGATGTAGATTAAAAAGTGGAATCCCATATTTAATATCTAAAAATGGAAATATAATTTTATGATTATGATGTTGTGCCTCATTGTTCAATACATCATAAAAGTAAATTATGATCCTAGGTGGGATGATCTTGAGAGAGTGATTGAGGTTGAAGATGAGAATATTAGAAATTATAAAATCTATAAATGATGAAATCATGTAGATGTAGGAGTTGATCTGAAATTTTCTAAACACCACAAGTTAATATGATTTATAATTAAACTGAGTTTCAAGTTTTGGATTTTGGATTAGCTCTTTAGGTCGAATGTTGAATAAAGATGAGTCGAGTTGAAACTAAATATGTGGTACGATTTAAATAAAAAAATTATAAATGTTTAATGAGATGCATATTTCAATTGAGCTATTTTGAAAATAAGATAAGGAAGAGATTCAAGCATATAAGAAGGATTTTAAGGAGACATTCACTTGAGAGATAGTATTTAAAAGCAATGGAACTCCTATTATTTACCTAAGGACTATGGTTGAGGTGATAAAACGTAGATGTGATTGTGGGAGCTCACCTGTGTATGAAAAAGGTAAAGAAAAATTGTTTTAGAATCATGGGAAAAAAATTATTGAAATGATTTTCTATTCAAAATATGGTAAATATTATTCTAGTGACCTATATATAAAAAATAATATAAAGGAGATATAATTGGTTTTCAATGAGTTGATCTAAGAGTAGGGAACCAAAGAACTCTTAGGGAAGATAGAAATAATGCAATATTGTAAAGAAGATCTGAAAGGTATCAAATTTAATTAAAGGAGAAAAAGGTATCTGTATTTATAATATTAGATAAAGTGAGAAGAAATTGCGATAAGAATAAGGAAGAATAATAGTGTGAGACCAATTGTTCTAATCTTGGGTTTACTCTTAGTTTAAAACCTTTTATAATTTAAAGAGATGCCAGATTTGAGAACAAAATAGGAGATCTGATTGAGTCGACACAGTTTGGTGAGAAGATTCATTGAAGATCTATGAAGGTGAGTGAGATATAGGGACTGAAATTCATGTAGTATATCTTGAATAACTTTTGGAAGTTTAATACCTTATGTTTAATTGAATAAGATCTAAATTGTTGATGTGGTATCAACCCCAATATGGTCATGGATCGATTTTATGAAAATAATAAAATAAAATAATTTTTTTATACATGGTGGGAAGCTGTGGAATGTATGAGACTTAGGGTATGCAAGTAAAATATAGTTAAAATCTATGATTACAGTATGAATCTATTTTTTGAAGTTATATAGGAAGAAGGTAAGTTTATGCATGATAAGATAATGTGAAGCTATGTGAAGAACTAACTATTGTAATTATAATTTTATTATAGTGGAGAAAACTTGATTGGGGAAAATAACCAATCATGATAAGGAGTGGAAATTTGAGTTGAATATTTTAAAAATACCATTTTCCTTCTTTACTAATTTATTTTCATTTCATGTATAAATTTATTAGTCACGTTTAAATTAGATCAAATTTCATAACTAAACATAGAGATTCATAACTAAAGGGGGTTTAAGATCCAAATAATATTTAAATTTTGGATAAAAATAGTTTATACCTGAGTCACCCCCTCTCAGGTATTTACACCTATCTTAAGTGGAATTTTGAATGGTATTAGAGTGGGTTCCCTCCGTATGGATCTCAATTTGGTTTTTATAGGTATTTTAATCTAATATGATGATGTGGAAATTTGAAGAGTTGTTTTAATAAGCGCCTTCAATAGAATAAATAGTTATTATTCCTATTATTGGACATATTTAAGTCTCTCTAAATACATTGTAAAATAAGGAAAATAAAGAGTTAAATAAACTGAGGAGAATATCAAATAAGATAGAGGAATAAACACTAACTAAATGTTTCTAGAGTTCTATATTCATAACTAAATATGTTGGTTATTATTCATCTATCAAAGAAAGATTGAGCTGTGAAGAAGTTGAGTTTAGTGATAAATCACTTCATGGTTTTTATTTTCATGTAAAAGGTTATCTAAAAAAATTATTAATGATATATATATATATATATATATTATCTCATATCAAGGTAATAATAAATAACAAAATCATAGTTGGAAAAAGAAGTTGATTCCAAGTAAGAATCATTGGATAAAAAAGTTAGAAGATGTAACACTCTCTCAAAACCGATGAAATACAAGTGATAAAAATTTCCACATTGAATTGATTATATTTATTTGATTAATGATAAGTTTTAAATAGTAGATTTTTATAATTATATATTAAAAACTAATGTTACTAAAGTAATATATGCATTAGAGAAGTTGTATAAAGTCACATAGAATTTCAAATATTCACAACTATATGTCAAAGCTAAAGGATTGAAATAAATTAATAGTTCACTAAAAGAATTGAAAAATATTTCTGAATATGAGTTTCATAAGATTAATAATTATTGGTAGGATAGGCCTATCTCAGTTGTGACTAAGAATAATACTCCCAGTTTAAAGTGTCTAGAGTTGTAGGTAAAAATAAATAATCTAGAAGTGATATAAAGTGGAACTTATCAAGTTTTAGAAAGAAATACTATTAACACTAAAGTTTCAAAGAATAGTTTTACCTAAAAAATAACTCAATTCAGTGGTAAATAGTGTGTGAAAACATATGGATAATCCTCATCTTCATCCTCATAGAAAAAGTTATCCCACTGCCCTAATAATTCTGTAAATTCTAAATATATTTTATTAATAAGTACTAGATAGAAATTAAATCCTAGAAAAATATAAGAAACTTAAAATACTAATAAACCCACTAATGTATTAAGTGTTTAGGTAAAAAAAATTGAGAAGATAATTTCCCCAAAAGGATACCAAATGATTGGGTTTTCAACCCAAAAAATGCAAGGTCCTAAATATGAAAAATATGTACAACCTTTACCTAAAGTGAGGAGAATAATATTTATAAACCAATATTGGTGATTTTATAGGTATTGGAATATTTCTATTTAATTTTGAAATAATATTTTAACTAATACAAGTTATATAAGGACAAAATCAAGGTGGATAGGAGCTTAAGTCGAGAAAAAACCTTCTAAAAAGAAATCACAGATGAAGAGAAATCTATATCATTGAAATAGATTTGAAAGCCTTGATAATTCCTATAAATATTACAATATGTATTAAAAAAAATATGATGTATACTGGTATGATTCAACCTGTTAAAAATATTATACTAATTTGAATAGGATCCCACAAAAATAGATTAAGAAGAAAAATTTATATTAGAGGAAGTCTTCCTTGAGGATTAATAGCGAAAATAATATTTCTAAGAATGACATTCCTAATAATTAAATACTAAAGGAAAATAAATATTTTACATTAACTAGAAGTAGATGCTTCTAATATAGTATAAAATTCCACATTTTGGAATACTACAAAATGGCCATGATGATTCATAATGGAAATGGGGGAAATATAAAAACAAACAGGATATCAAATAAAGATATGCACAAGAATATTTGTATGATGAGAGACATAACATATGATGAGCTTGAGAGGTTACCCAGAAGGGGTAACTCTAAGATTAAAGAAATTATGTATAGAAGTTGTGATTTATTTTGATACACTCATAATAAGTTAATGACTTGGATTATTGGTCAATAGGAGTTGAAAAATAACAAATGAAAAACACAATTGATTTCACATTCATTATCATTTACAATAAGAAATAAGTACACCCCAAAAGGTTAGGAAGAGAATTTTAGTATATATATATATATTAAAAGTTTGGGGCCAAAGCCTCAATTTATTATTTAAAGGAAATACCTCTTTAAGACTGGGTAGAGGGAGACCCATTAAATAGCCTGAAATCCCAAGACCAAGTGGCCTAAATACAAGGCTTGAAATCCCATTTTTTGGCCCAAAGGAACCCTCGGTGAAAAGTACTGCAACAGTACCCAAACTAAATAAAGGGAACTTTACTAAATATAAATTAAACCTAAGACTTTATCAATTGGAGTAGGAAAATAATATGGATAAATATGAGTAGAGTGAAAAAGAATTTATTTTTAAAGGGAAAATGTCATTTTTAGCTAAAAAGAAATATGATAATGAAGATGTGTCTATGTTGACCAAAGGAGAAGAAATTTGGAAAGATGAATAAAGTAAAATCTTGAAAAATTCCTAACATTATAGACCCTAAAATAAAAGTGTTGTTGAGTTAAGAAATAAATATAAACCATAGTTCTATAATTGAATAATTGGATTAGTCTTTATTATTCCCAAAATTGTTGGTTATGATTCTTGAATAAGGTGATGAAAGAAAACAAGTAGTTGAAGGTTGTGTTGTTTATACAACCAAATAAAGTCAAAAATTTATGGTTTTATAAAATTTAAAATTATATTCACTTGAATTTGAAATTAGATATAAAATGGAATAAACCGTGATTGGAGTATATGTATTGAAGAAAAAATTAAACATAATGAAGTGCGAAAATAATACCTTTAAGGGGATTTATAAAAAAGTCAATCTTCCAGATAATTCTTATTTTTTACATGAATCTGGAAAGAAGTAAAACCCAAATAAAATCTAATGTCTAAGGAATGATTCTCACTCTCTCATACCTATTATTATTTTATAATTATTCTAATTATTAATGGGAATTTACAGTCAAAGAAAATTAAGAAGTGAAATTACTTTCACATGAATGTTCTGATGTGTTTGTTAAGATGATTATGGGTTTATGAATCTTCTTGAAAATCTATTTATACAGCCATAAATAGGTGAATTTAGAGTTGATATTATAACATATTGTAACATAATCAAACAATATTTACCTGATTTATAACAATGGTTTAAATTTCATACATTTATAGGATCTTTCAGGTTTATAATTTTTGTGAATTAGAAAAACCATTACAAAAAATAGTGGATATTTCCCCATAGTGTACATTTTTCCCCCAAAAAATAGGTTTTTATGTTTACACACTTGGCTTATTCGTGACACTTTTTTTTAATTTAGGATGTGTAACCGTTAAACTTTATACAAAGCCTACACATCCTTATTCCTTAAAAAACATTTGAAAATGTGGGATGAGAAAAATAAATCTTAGTAAGGGATATAAAAAGAAAATAAACTTGTTAATCCTTTTGAAAATTCCTGAAAACTGATAAATAAATTTTCCTTTTTTACATAATAAACTTTGAACTCATAATAATAATTAATTTATCATGAAATAAACTTTAAATAGAAAATTTTTCATGAAAATATTTGTAATAAATCATAAAATAAAAAACATAATCGTGAAATTTAATTTGAAAAAACAAGAGAACTCATAAAAACAAACCTTTTACAATTAGAAGATCATAATTTTTCTTTTAATCATGAGTTAATTCTCTTACCTTATGAAATAATAAAATTTAATTTTAAAAGAATAGATAACATTGAAAAAACATTTAAGTATCATGTGAAATTATCCTTACATTAACCCTCAAAGAAACCTTACAAAACCCTTATAAGAACACTTACAAAGGAATGGACATCATGTTTAATTCCTACATATCCCTTAGGAGTAACATAATTCTTGTCAACTATTTCACTTTACCCAATGCATCAGAGAGATAAATAAGGCTCACCCCTTATCATATAAAATTTCCAAGAACTATATAATGACAAAAACATATGAAATATTTAATTTACTTCCTAAAATGTAAGAAAATATTCTTTTTAACATATATGAAAAAACACTTTTGGATTCATGTAAAAAATAATGATAAAAATACTTTTTCCTTTTAAAAATATTAAAATTATAAATTCTTAGAAGAGTGGTAAATAATATATTATTTGAAAAAAATATAGAAGCATATAGAATAATAATAATAATAAAATAATTTCTATGATGGAGAGAAAATGCGGTAAAGCGGTAAACATTAAAAAACATTCTTTTCACACTTTGTAAAGAAATTCAAAAGTGAATCATATAGAAAAAATTTAGAAAGATTACTTTCAATAATTTGGAAATAAATTATAATATATTATATAATACCAATATTAAAATTTTAATTATAGATAAAACTCTCAAAAAATAATTTTAAGAACTTGAACATGGAGGAAAAAGAGTTTAAAAGTTTTAAAGCTACATTTTAAAGATAAATACCTTAACTCATCTCCTAACTCACAAAAAACATCCTTTACTTTCCTGAATTATAAAATTATATTATTTTTTACTTAATTAAGAATATTTATAGGTTTATTACATTCTCATAATCCATTTTATTTCATTTATTACCACTTCTTATATAGTTACTAAATTAGTTAAGTTCACGTTGGATGTTTTGGTGTAACACCCCAAGATTTTATAGTGTGTTATTTCTTCAAAATAATTCAATAACTTTCATTACACGCAACACCGATTTCAATTTCACCATGACTTACCAAAAAATCCATTCAAAAGAGGTCATGAATAGTATTAGATAAATTTTAAATTTTATGTAATCCTTATAATTTTATAATCCATATTATGAGTTTCTTAGATATAATGCAAGAGCAAATTCATTTTCAGTATTTCACTTTTATCAAATTTTAATAGTGAACCATTTTTAAATACTATATTTTAAACTTTTTGACTAAATGGGGACATCAAAAATTTAAAATGAAACATCCCAAGCTTATACGGTACGTTTCCCTTCGAATAATGTGATAGCGTGTGTTGTACGCAACCTCGAGTTCTAACACACACCACAACTAATTAAACTAGCCGTTGTAAATAGTAATACCTACTTTTTGAAATCATATATATTTTATATTTTAAAATGGACTTCATTTTTGGATTCGGAATATCGAATTTAGCCTAAGGTGAAATTTTGGTACTTTTCGGATAACTTTCATATTTTGATGAATAGTGAAAATTACTAAATTTTAATTAAAAACAACTTTTTTAATCAAAATAATTAATAGTGATAAATTATGAATTTTAGTAGTTTTAAAGTATATTTAGAATATATTTTTACCATTTAATATAATTTTGGTCATTGGACATAATTTTACAATTAAACTGAACATAAACAAGTGTCAATCTTTTGATAGTTATTATCTCTTAAAAACACGCTTTTTGTTTTGACAGCGGGAATTAATTTTAAATTAATTTCTGCCACTTCTGTGTTTTGAATTTAGGAAAATGGATTCCATATTTGGAATCAGGATGTTCAAATTGTGTAAATAGGTAACTTTTATTTTTAGATATTTTGAATAATTACTGCGGTAAATATTTTATTTACCATGGTTAAGGGTAAATCCAGTAAATAAGGGTTAAAAAAATAATATTATAATAATACTAAATTACCCTAAAAACGTGTCTTAACCCTATTGGTTGATAGATGGTCGACCATGGGCATCTTTGTGTCAATTTTGGGACCCCATGGATCCACTTGTAAGTGATAATGACACTTTATTTTAATTTAGTTAAAATGAATACAAAAATGACACAAGCATATATCTTTTAGAACAACAATTTTTACATAGGGTTATATATGTTGGATTTTAGATTGTAAATATTCATTAGAAAGATAAAAAGATTTCCTACATAATGATAGTTTATTTATAATTTTTAGACATTAAATAATTTATTTTATTTATGACACAATGATGATGCAGTAATTACTAAAATAGTGAAAAATTAAAATAATTGATATTATAAATACCCAAATAAATATAATATGAAACTTTTAATGAATTAAACTAATTTTCTAGGCTAATATGATATATTAGGATTGATTTAATGGACTTTGTTCGAAGTAATCAATCTGTTATGAGTTTCAAAAAAATCAACTATTGAATAGTGTCAAAATTGACATAAAAGAGTTCTTAAAACAAATATTATATTATTAATTGATATTAAATTCCTAAAAATCTAAGGTTCGGCCAAGAGACTTATATTATGATAGGTTAATCATTAATGGACCACTTGGGGGTCGCTTGGATGTATATAGTAAGTTTATTAACCATATTATATAAAAATACAAAGAGACATTGTAAAAGTGAAACTAATTAACTTAGAGTTAATACTTAAAGATAAGGTTAATATAAGTACCCAAACCTGTCTAAATTCTATTGGATGAGTTGTTTTCGACCTATCCCCACCTCATCCTTTGAATAGTCAACTTTGGAGCCTTTGGAAACCGAATATGAATTTATTATAAATTAATATTTCTAGCTTTTCCAAAGGTACCCCTCACCCCTCTTATAAAAGGGCACTCCTCCTTCTCATTTCTTCACACCTCTCAAGCCACTTGGCTCGTCCAAACTCTGCCCAACTAAGCTCCCCACATCCCTCTCCTCCTCCTTGAAGCTTCCCCTTAGGCAGAAAGCATTTCAAGAAGTCCTTTGGTTCCAACCAAAGTGAGTTACCTAGATTAAAGGTAACGATTTCTCTTAAATTATTTTCATTTATTTTGCTTCTCCAACCACCAAAATCTTTTTATTTCCTTTCTTTTGTAACAACACCAGTATCCACAATATACTAGGATGTTGTTATAAGAAGGATTCAAACTACACATACACACAACTCCATCTAATGGATGATGAACATAATGTTTCTGTGGATGGCAAACTAACGTCTCACGAAACGATGATTGTTCAAATACATCTTACCACCTCTCATGGTGGCCATTATGATGGAACTATAATTAAATATGATATTAATGATATATATTTTATATATAAGCTTCTGTAATTCCATTTTATTTCATACCATTATTCGTTTCATGTTGTATATACATACGATAATTTCATTTGAGGAAGTGCGGACTACCGCCCCCTTAAAATGATATGACTCGTTCATACCACACATGGAACGTATAAAGGATGGTGTTAATGAACTTAAGTAACATATATAAAATATTATATTATACTGGAATAGTAATATACCTATGTATCATTTGGATTCGATTCTTTTAAAATAAAAATTAAATGGAAGTAGCATTCGTGCGTACGTACGGACTACCGTCTCCACGAACGCGATGAGATTCATTCTCCATCGTATCCATTCAAGTATAATTATCATTTAATGATTTAAAAATTATGTTTAAGGACTTGATATCATTCTGGATATGAATAAGATACAACAAACATGACTTATGTAACAAAACATATAAAAGAAAATGAGTAAGTTAACACCCGAAACGACGATAATTCTAAGATATTATTAACAAATCATTGTTAAAAGATCATATATGATATCATATTAATATATATGATTCTTGTATAATTTAATAACAATTATTTCACCATTATACAGGAGGTTAACCTACCCCAACCAAGGAAAAGTACAAGGTAAGGGTTATTTCACAATCTCTTCATTATTCGAGGTTGTTTATACGTAATAATCTACTGGGATTTCTTTATCATACACATCCATGTTTCTTCGAAATGTATTTCAAAACATATTTATTATTTACAAGAATATGGGTTAAATTAATTTATACCCTTGTTTGACTTTTTGTAAGAGGTTT
Source organism: Viscum album (assembly GCA_963277665.1). Lineage (NCBI taxonomy): Eukaryota > Viridiplantae > Streptophyta > Magnoliopsida > Santalales > Viscaceae > Viscum > Viscum album. The sequence goes on along the minus strand of OY728148.1, from coordinate 889,256,948 downwards.
ATAAAGGAATCTTTCCGTCGTTTTCAAAACAAGGTCCTTTTTAACCTTTTCGACAGAACTAAGATAAGAATGTTTTTTTAACTTATAAGGCGGGTGCGGTTATTTTCCGCCATTATAAAATCGTCAAAGCTTTCCTTACAAGCTTACAAGAATATTTTCAAGAAAATGTTTTATTTTATATGGATCTTAAATGATTTCAAAAATAGAAAGAGATATTTCTCTAAAAAGTGTTTTGATTTCATCTATGTCAACATCCTTTAATGGATTTTACGATTATTTGAAGTTGATTTATTATAATACAAAACTTCTATATTGTATTGAAGGTTTTGTGATATGTTTGACTGTGGATGTGCTATTTTATACCATTCATAGTTTATGGTGAAACTATTGACATTTTGTATGCTAGTTTTAATCCGAATGTTTATGTTATATTTCAAACTTTTCTTCAGATGAATGTGCTAAACAAGTATGTTCCGGGTTGGGGACCGGTAAAAGTAAGCCCTCCAGGTTGGGGACTGGTTAAAGTAAGCCCTCCAGGTTAGGTACTGGTAAAAGTATGCCCTCCGGGTTGGTGTCCGGTTATTAGAGGCACTCCGGGTTGGTGTCCGGTTATTAGAGGCACTCCGGGTTGGGTTCCGGTTAGAAGTAACCCCTAGGTCTTGGGATGAGGCCTAGACAAAGAAATTAATGTTTAGCATTATGCATTCCAACATTATGAAAGTGGTTATTGATTTTTGCATGTGATTATTCGATTAGTAGAATATCCATGTGAATAAGTAAATGGCATTATTTCATGTTTACTTTTTCCATACTATGTTGAAGTTCAAGTTTAAAAGGCTTTTGTTTTAGTAATGCATTGCCTTAAATGTTTATTCTTATTTATGAAAGTTTCTGCTATATTGTTATCCTTACTGGGCATTTGAGCTCACCCCTTTTCTATGTTTTATTTTTCCCAGGAAGTGAAGAAGTAAATTATGAATGACCTGCAGGGATTTTATGAGGGGATAATAGTGTGGTCTATTGAGACATTATGTTGTTGTAGTAGTTTTTCATTTTATGATGTAATGTAAAACTTATGAATATATCTAGTGTTTCCAAGGCTACTAAACCAATCGGTCTTTCGAGATTTGATCTTTCTTGTGATCATGCCAATGTTACGAAGTAATGCACCGACTCTGGGTAACTGGGGTCGGGGCGTTACAGTTGGTATCAGAGGAAGTTTAGTACAAACCTTGGAAGCTAGATTTAGATAAACTCTGATTAGAGCACATAGACCTAAGATGAACTTTGAGGATTAGTATAGAAGAACTTCCTAGAATTTTGGTATTGTAGAGACTTTGTGAGTTTTCCGAGCAATACATCCCTGTCTGGATACGAGCAGGTAGAGGCGGCTCTGGCACAGATGTACCTAGGGATAAAACCCGAAAACACCGCTTTGAGCTAGACTCGAACGGGAACTGGTGCACGACAACGGGCCTTGCTGCACTCTTGGTTACGACACTCCCGGGGGATATGCTTAGGATAACTCTCACTTTCTTTACAAATCATTATGAAGGGTTTATGAGTATATACTTCCTCAAAGAAAACATATTTATGATTATGGATTATATCCATAAATAGTTCAATTTATGTTGAGTGTTTTATAAGTATGGGATTATGTATTTTGATTCATAAACTGATCTAGTGTATGCCATTGTTTAGAAATGGCGCCCAGTAGAAGGAATGAGAACTCTAGCAATGCACATGATGCAAAGAGAAAGAAGGATCATATATTTCATGGTCTTAAGCCAGAATTTATAAGAGAAATAGTCTCGCATGTATTATCATCGTATGAAGAAATAATATCATGTGTTGATAAGATAAGTAAAGAGTTTACTGAGTCCTATGGCTTTGAAGGGAAGCAAGAGAAGAAAAGGATGGAAGAGAGAAAAATGGATAAAGGGAAGAGGGAAAAGAAGAATTTTCCCATATGTGGTAACTGTGGGAAGAAACACCCTGGAACTTGCCTGAAAGGAATGGGAGTTTGTTATAAGTGTGGAGGAAAAGGGCACAAAGTACATGACTGCAAGGGTATGAAAATGGTTTCAAATGTACAATGCTTCATTTGCAAGGAGTTTGGACACTACGCGAACCTATGCCCCAGTCATCAGACTATGCCGCAAATGATGCTATTGGATAATAATCATGTTATGATACTACCACAGATGAAGAGGAATGATTAAAGTTCTTATGTTGATTATGTCAATTGAGTGTTGTATCAACAATGTACTTGTTATAATAATTATAGAGTATATAAGGATTGTACTGCAGTACTATTTCATTAAGGACTTGAGATTGTGTGGAACAAAGAAAAGTGACTCAATAGCAGGATAAATTTTTGGAAAATATATGGTTGAGAGAAATATAAACCACAATATGGTTCTGATACCGAGTTAGTGATTTTAGAATAATACATGATTGATTTGGATAAATTATGTTGGATATTCTTGACTACCTTGAAACTGATTAATGATTTGTATATTCCATCATTTTTTTGGGGTTTAAAACATTTTTGGATTGATGAAGTATATACAGCATTCTATATGGAATAAGGGAGCATGAATATAATCAATAAGGAATATGGTAATTCAAGATGTTTCAGTTTATTAAAAGAATACAAGATGAAGGTATTCATATGCTATTACGGGGTAAAAAGGATATATATTATGTTTACCTTCCTTATAAATGTTAGACTGTGAGTTTGGACAGAAGTATTTTGGATAGTTCTAGTTTGGATTATTTTGGATTGCCATAAAAGGACAACCCGGAGGTCGGGCGGCAACCCGTCGCGTCCGGCAAGGCTGCGAGACTTGAACCCGCAACCAAAGGGCGACAAGGGTGTATCACCTACCACTGGACCATGAGATGTCCTGGATTAAATAATGTAGTTTTTATTAAAAGATCATGTAGATGAATTATAAATTCGTTTATTTTGGAACCCTATACGAATAGTGTAAATAGAATTTTTTTTTACATTCTATTATCTTTTAGAGTGAAAGATGAGTTTGTGGTAGAAATTTATTAATGGATAAAACTCTAATTATAAAGTAAGTATATCTCCTTATGATCTTAGCCAATCTCATAAATAAATTCCTCAATATTAAGAAAATCAACTTTGAACAAAAATGTTTTCCTAGATGGTACCTTAAATCATCACTAATTTATGGCTTTGGGATTGTTGGCCTTTTTATAGCCATGTTCTCTACCACTCTCCATCAGATAATTGATGGTTAGATTTTTCTTCCATATCCATATTTTCCTACATGGAACCCTAGTATGTGTTATTTTCGGTAATCTTCATACTTTCGACTCTTTATTTTAAATAGAGGCCTCATTAATTCATTTTTCGATGTGGGATTTCAACTAGGATATTTTGAAACGTCAAAAATGTGTTATCCTAATACCCTATGTTTTGTTGAACCGATGGTATTTCAATTCATCATAGATTAATGAATTTAAGGAACTCAATTTTATACTTATTTGTGATTGATGACCTCAATCACTACCTATAAATATTTACGTTTTTCCTCCGATTATATGTCTCCAATTTCCACCAATGTTCTCCTAATCGAGATCATAATTTGGTGGTGACCCTTTGATTTCTCTTTTCCTCATATTAAGACTAAATTTTAGTAACCTAATTTCCGATGTGGGTTTTCCCACAAAGATATTTTCTATTTTCAACCTTTTATTTTCGAAGAACAATTTCAAATTGCGAGGACGCAATTTATTGAAGGAGGGGAGAATGTAACACCCCAAGATTTTATAGTGTGTTATTTCTTCAAAATAATTCAATAACTTTCATTACACGCAACACCGATTTCAATTTCACCATGACTTACCAAAAAATCCATTCAAAAGAGGTCATGAATAGTATTAGATAAATTTTAAATTTTATGTAATCCTTATAATTTTATAATCCATATTATGAGTTTCTTAGATATAATGCAAGAGCAAATTCATTTTCAGTATTGCACTTTTATCAAATTTTAATAGTGAACCATTTTTAAATACTATATTTTAAACTTTTTGACTAAATGGGGACATCAAAAATTTAAAATGAAACATCCCAAGCTTATACGGTACGTTTCCCTTCGAATAATGCGATAGCGTGTGTTGTACGCAACCTCGAGTTCTAACACACACCACAACTAATTAAACTAGCCGTTGTAAATAGTAATACCTACTTTTTGAAATCATATATATTTTATATTTTAAAATGGACTTCATTTTTGGATTCGGAATATCGAATTTAGCCTAAGGTGAAATTTTGGTACTTTTCGGATAACTTTCATATTTTGATGAATAGTGAAAATTACTAAATTTTAATTAAAAACAACTTTTTTAATCAAAATAATTAATAGTGATAAATTATGAATTTTAGTAGTTTTAAAGTATATTTAGAATATATTTTTACCATTTAATATAATTTTGGTCATTGGACATAATTTTACAATTAAACTGAACATAAACAAGTGTCAATCTTTTGATAGTTATTATCTCTTAAAAACACGCTTTTTGTTTTGACAGCGGGAATTAATTTTAAATTAATTTCTGCCACTTCTGTGTTTTGAATTTAGGAAAATGGATTCCATATTTGGAATCAGGATGTTCAAATTGTGTAAATAGGTAACTTTTATTTTTAGACATTTTGAATAATTACTGCGGTAAATATTTTATTTACCATGGTTAAGGGTAAATCCGGTAAATAAGGGTTAAAAAAATAATATTATAATAATACTAAATTACCCTAAAAACGTGTCTTAACCCTATTGGTTGATAGATGGTCGACCATGGGCATCTTTGTGTCAATTTTGGGACCCCATGGATCCACTTGTAAGTGATAATGACACTTTATTTTAATTTAGTTAAAATGAATACAAAAATGACACAAGCATATATCTTTTAGAACAACAATTTTTACATAGGGTTATATATGTTGGATTTTAGATTGTAAATATTCATTAGAAAGATAAAAAGATTTACTACATAATGATATTTTATTTATAATTTTTAGACATTAAATAATTTATTTTATTTATGACACAATGATGATGCAGTAATTACTAAAATAGTGAAAAATTAAAATAATTGATATTATAAATACCCAAATAAATATAATATGAAACTTTTAATGAATTAAACTAATTTTCTAGGCTAATATGATATATTAGGATTGATTTAATGTACTTTTTTCGAAGTAATCAATCTGTTATGAGTTTCAAAAAAATCAACTATTGAATAGTGTCAAAATTGACATAAAAGAGTTCTTAAAACAAATATTATATTATTAATTGATATTAAATTCCTAAAAATCTAAGGTTCGGCCAAGAGACTTATATTATGATAGGTTAATCATTAATGGACCACTTGGGGGTCGCTTGGATGTATATAGTAAGTTTATTAACCATATTATATAAAAATACAAAGAGACATTGTAAAAGTGAAACTAATTAACTTAGAGTTAATACTTAAAGATAAGGTTAATATAAGTACCCAAACCTGTCTAAATTCTATTGGATGAGTTGTTTTCGACCTATCCCCACCTCATCCTTTGAATAGTCAACTTTGGAGCCTTTGGAAACCGAATATGAATTTATTATAAATTAATATTTCTAGCTTTTCCAAAGGTACCCCTCACCCCTCTTATAAAAGGGCACTCCTCCTTCTCATTTCTTCACACCTCTCAAGCCACTTGGCTCGTCCAAACTCTGCCCAACTAAGCTCCCCACATCCCTCTCCTCCTCCTTGAAGCTTCCTCTTAGGCAGAAAGCATTTCAAGAAGTCCTTTGGTTCCAACCAAAGTGAGTTACCTAGATTAAAGGTAACGATTTCTCTTAAATTATTTTCATTTATTTTGCTTCTCCAACCACCAAAATCTTTTTATTTCCTTTCTTTTGTAACAACACCAGTATCCACAATATACTAGGATGTTGTTATAAGAAGGATTCAAACTACACATACACACAACTCCATCTAATGGATGATGAACATAATGTTTCTGTGGATGGCAAACTAACGTCTCACGAAACGATGATTGTTCAAATACATCTTACCACCTCTCATGGTGGCCATTATGATGGAACTGTAATTAAATATGATATTAATGATATATATTTTATATATAAGCTTATGTAATTCCATTTTATTTCATACCATTATTCGTTTCATGTTGTATATACATACGATAATTTCATTTGAGGAAGTGCGGACTACCGCCCCCTTAAAATGATATGACTCGTTCATACCACACATGGAACGTATAAAGGATGGTGTTAATGAACTTAAGTAACATATATAAAATATTATATTATACTGGAATAGTAATATACCTATGTATCATTTGGATTCGATTCTTTTAAAATAAAAATTAAATGGAAGTAGCATTCGTGCGTACGTACGGACTACCGTCTCCACGAACGCGATGAGATTCATTCTCCATCGTATCCATTCAAGTATAATTATCATTTAATGATTTAAAAATTATGTTTAAGGACTTGATATCATTATGGATATGAATAAGATACAACAAACATGACTTATGTAACAAAACATATAAAAGAAAATGAGTAAGTTAACACCCGAAACGACGATAATTCTAAGATATTATTAACAAATCATTGTTAAAAGATCATATATGATATCATATTAATATATATGATTCTTGTATAATTTAATAACAATTATTTCACCATTATACAGGAGTTTAACCTACCCCAACCAAGGAAAAGTACAAGGTAAGGGTTATTTCACAATCTCTTCATTATTCGAGGTTGTTTATACGTAATAATCTACTGGGATTTCTTTATCATCCACATCCATGTTTCTTCGAAATGTATTTCAAAACATATTTATTATTTACAAGAATATGGGTTAAATTAATTTATACCCTTGTTTGACTTTTTGTAAGAGGTTTATAAAGGAATCTTTCCGTCGTTTTCAAAACAAGGTCCTTTTTAACCTTTTCGACAGAACTAAGATAAGAATGTTTTTTTAACTTATAAGGCGGGTACGGTTATTTTCCGCCATTATAAAATCGTCAAAGCTTTCCTTACAAGCTTACAAGAATATTTTCAAGAAAATGTTTTATTTTATATGGATCTTAAATGATTTCAAAAATAGAAAGAGATATTTCTCTAAAAAGTGTTTTGATTTCATCTATGTCAACATCCTTTAATGGATTTTACGATTATTTGAAGTTGATTTATTATAATACAAAACTTCTATATTGTATTGAAGGTTTTGTGATATGTTTGACTGTGGATGTGCTATTTTATACCATTCATAGTTTATGGTGAAACTATTGACATTTTGTATGCTAGTTTTAATCCGAATGTTTATGTTATATTTCAAACTTTTCTTCAGATGAATGTGCTAAACAAGTATGTTCCGGGTTGGGGACCGGTAAAAGTAAGCCCTCCAGGTTGGGGACTGGTTAAAGTAAGCCCTCCAAGTTAGGGACTGGTAAAAGTATGCCCTCCGGGTTGGTGTCCGGTTATTAGAGGCACTCCGGGTTGGTGTCCGGTTATTAGAGGCACTCCGGGTTGGGTTCCGGTTAGAAGTAACCCCTAGGTCTTGGGATGAGGCCTAGACAAAGAAATTAATGTTTAGCATTATGCATTCCAACATTATGAAAGTGGTTATTGATTTTTGCATGTGATTATTCGATTAGTAGAATATCCATGTGAATAAGTAAATGGCATTATTTCATGTTTACTTTTTCCATACTATGTTGAAGTTCAAGTTTAAAAGGCTTTTGTTTTAGTAATGCATTGCCTTAAATGTTTATTCTTATTTATGAAAGTTTCTGCTATATTGTTATCCTTACTGGGCATTTGAGCTCACCCCTTTTCTATGTTTTATTTTTCCCAGGAAGTGAAGAAGTAAATTATGAATGACCTGCAGGGATTTTATGAGGGGATAATAGTGTGGTCTATTGAGACATTATGTTGTTGTAGTAGTTTTTCATTTTATGATGTAATGTAAAACTTATGAATATATCTAGTGTTTCCAAGGCTACTGAACCAATCGGTCTTTCGAGATTTGATCTTTCTTGTGATCATGCCAATGTTACGAAGTAATGCACCGACTCTGGGTAACTGGGGTCGGGGCGTTACATTTGGGGTCGTTCAATTTATAACCTCAAAATAACATTAGTGTATTAACTATAGTCAAAGGGGTATTGGTTAAATTATGTATATAATTTTTTAAATTTTATAATTATCATTTTTATACACTATATAAACTTTTATATACATTCATGTAAGTTGATCAGGAAAAACGAATCACTTCACTTTGTGGTGGTGGTGGTCCACACGTACGCACAAACGACATTATCATTTTTCAATAGAAGGAAGAGTAAGAAGGTAAGTAATAAATTATCTTTATAGAATAATAATAATATCATAAATATATTATATATTTCTTAATTTTATCTTTATAAGCATTCATTTGAGGTAGCGATGGAAAAATAAATACATCGCTTCATGAAGGTGGTAGTCCACATATACGAACGAGCAATGTTTTTTTACCTAAAGGATGGAAAGGGATATTGAAAATGGTTTTAACATAAATATAATAAAATTTATGTGTATTTTTTTATTATATATTAATTTTTATGATAGTTATGAATGAGGTAGAATAATATATAAACATGAAAGTACTCAGTTAAGAGTTATGCCTATTCTTTGGAAAAAAATCCTTTGGATTACACCTTAATCTTTCTTAGGTTGGTATTTTGGTGACAAAATAACCTATAGTATGTGCTTAAGTATTTTAGTAGTTGTTTTTTGTATAATGTTTTTGAGATAGGGTGCTAAAATTTTGTTAAAAAGTGAGGAGAGGAGGAGGTTTTTATAAGTGAAGGAAGTGTCACTCTTGAAATTTTTTGATGTTTTAAAATAATATTAAGTCACTCTCATGGTAAATAAAAAATAATAAAAATATTTTATAATATATTTTGATAAGGTTTTAAAAAATATCATCCAATAATAATTAAGATAATATTTTGTGATGTTATCATTTAGTTTTTACCTTAATTAACTTGTTTTCCCTTTACCATGGTAACTAATATTTACCATGGTAACTATTCATTGTGACCAAAAATGAAATTAACATAATTTATAAATTTTTATCCCACGATTAAAAATATTAAATCCATTTACAAGATTAAATTTATATAAGTAGTATAAATTAATTTTAATACAATCAGACAAAACACAATGAAAAACAGTTCTTATAAAAATGTGTTTTTAAGATTAAAAATAATTTATAAAAAAATAAAGTATAATTATGTTTCCCATGTAATTAATTGGATTATGTTTAATAAAATGGTACTAATTTTACTTTAAAATATATCTAAAAAATGCAACTTTATAAATTTTTGAGAATAAATGATATTTTTTATGAAATTCGGTATTTCTTACTATTCTAACAAAAAATAAATCTTTTCAGATTAATATAAAAAATTAACCATAAAATATATTTAATATAACAATATAAAAAATTATTTTTATATAATAAATTATATTTATTGAAATTATAATTTTAACTTTTAAATAATAGTATAAAATTCTCAGAAAAAAATCAGCTGGAATAAAAATATTTCATTTTTGATTGAAACATCAATTAAAAATTATTATAGTGAAAATTAATCCCTAAAATATAATCTGGACTATTAATAAGAAATGAAATTAATTTATTATTAATATTTCCTAGGTTTTCATAGGTTACACATTCAGAAAATCATATTGATAGCTTTGATGCTTTGGTAAAATCACTTTTGTTTTATATAATGGGTTAACCCATGTAGACTTAGAGTTGACTTACCTAAGGTTAATTACTGAAAAATTTAGTGGTTACACCCTTTTCTTGTAAATTTAGGTCAGTTCAATGGAATTTGAAGAACAAAAGGGTAGAATAAATTTCTTTAATTTAGATGAGTAAATGGGAGAAGAATTTTCTCTAGGAATCCCTCACCTTAGATCTAATGGAAAGATGAACTTATAAGGAGAGAGAGTACCATTTTACTCATTTGTATTTATTATCATTAATGGGGAGAGTAAACATGAGGCTCTTCTAAACTATTTAAATGCACCATTTTTATTTGAAACTTCAATGTATTGAACTTATTCAAAACTATTGACATAAACTCCTTATATTTGGAAGTTTAATGTATTGATATTAAATCCAAAGGGGTTTATTTAAGTAAACTTTGGTCAATGATTTTATTTATTATCAATATTTACATATGGATATTCTTATGAGAATGGAATCGGTGATTAAGTGAGTATCCACCAGATGCATTAAGTGAATCTACCAATCCTTATTTGGTAAAGGAAAGTGGCGCTTCTTCCTTTGAGCATCTAGATATAAAAGTTCCAACAGAACTACTACTTACATCCGGGAATTGATAAATATAGTCCTCATGGTATAGATATGTTTATTTTAAGTTTTAATAAATCTATTTTATACAAAATTTGTGTAAAGTAGAGAAAGTGGTGAAGTTACTATAAATAGTTAATAAGTTGAAGAGGCTATTATTATTATTGTAAATGGCTAATTTGATTAGGGATATTAAAGACCCAAGATATTTAAGAAACTGTACATTAATTCATAGATAAGGACTTTAAAAGGATTAGTTTTATAATGATCTATCTATTTAACTATTATTCAGGACAACTTGTTAATCTATAGTTATAAAGAGTAATTCAAATTCAAAGTTTTAAAGGAGCTTGCCAAAGTGAGGAGGAAATCATATATAGGTTCTTGTGGATGGGGGATATTTAAATCAGTATAAAAATTCCTCAGATAAAGTTTTTAAATTATTGAATAACCCTTATATAAAGTGTAAGAGATTTAGATTGAAATTGGGAAAGTCCATAGATCATAATACTTTAGTGAAAATCATACTTCCATGGAAAGTAGTACGTGCCTTTTATGCTAAAAGTATGAATTTTATGAATTGTATGATATCATTTTATGGCTTTGATATGATTTTGTGACTTTAGGTTCTAGTATTCTACCTCATTATACAAATTTGGCTTGAAAATATGACTTTTATCCAATATAGGACTTGGAGACTGTATGAAATTAAAGTCATACGAAATAGAGTCAACCCCAAGACAAACTATATGACTTTGAAAATGTGGACGTTTTCTGACTTAAACTAAGTCGATATAATATTGAGAACATATTAAGACTTAATATAATATTGTATTAATTTTTAGTATATATTTTTTCATTATTATAGTTGTTAGACTTCTGAACATATGACTTTGAGATATATCGTATGACTTTGCTACCACCATTTGAATTTTTGAATGAGTATATGAATTCATCTGAGAGTATCTAAATTTGAATGGGACTATATGAATTTTCAACATATTTCATAGGATTTCAATATTTTGAATATTAATTTTAAATGGAAACCATATGAATTTGAAGTTATTTTAAATGGAAACTCTATGTATTGTATGAATTATTTATTTAGTGAAAAATAAATAATGATAAAGATTTAAAAGTGGGATTATATATTTAATTTTTAAAGATTTAAATAGAATCTAATGACATAGATGCTATCACTCATTGTTTAATAAATAACAAAAGTAAATTATGATCTTAGTTTAGAATATTTTGAGAGAATGAAAGAGGTTTAAGATGAGAAGCATCTAGATTGTCAAATATGGAAATGAAAAATTATAAAGATATAGAATAATATATTAAATGTTATAAAAATAATATTCTAATTTCATTCATGCTAATTTTGAGGCTTGTTTCATATATTAGTTCTCTAGGATGTAATATGAATGAAGAAAAGTCAATAAATAATTGAAAATGTTGTATGATTTAAATAGATCAATGATAAATTTTTAATGAGATATAGATTTTACCTAATCATTTCTAATAATATGGTGGTAAAGAGAGATAATATTACATGAATGATATGAAACTATATTTTGTCCAAGAGAGAAGGAATTAAAAAGTAAGGGGGTCCTATCATTTACTAGGATACCATGGTTTATAAAGAAAAAAGTGAATAAATCATGGGTGTTCACCTACATATGAAAAAGGTAAATAATAATTTATTGAGAATAATACTCTCCAAAATTCATGAAATGGTTTTCAATATTAAAAATATGGAATATATTATTCTAGTGACGTACATATAAAAATAAAATGAAATATAGAGAATAAGTATTTATTGATTTGATCTAAGTGGTGTAAACCAGAGAAATATTTAGGAAAAAGTGAACCGATATATAATTATGAGAAATATCTAATGGGTACCAAAGATAAAGGAATTATAAGGATGTGTCTAAATTTTTAAGATCAAATTGAGTAAGTTGTTATTTTGGGAGGAATAAAGAAGAAGAAAAGATTGAAGGATATGTTTTGATACGTATAAGTTTATTTTGGGTGTTTATACTTTTATAAAATGAGTATCTACTAGATTTCAGAACATCATAAGAGATCATATTCACTTGATATAGTCATATGTGAAGTTTCATTGAAGATATATGAAGCATAGCTCTATACAAGGACTTAATTGCATGTAGTATATCTTGAAGTCCTACTAGAAATAGAAGACCTTGTGTTGAGTGGAAATAGATATATATTTTGGATAATACATCATCATATATTCGATCAATGATCTACTAAAATAAGGGACTGAAAGGCAACACATGTGTATACCCGATGGGAAGCTATGAAACTTGTGAAACTAAGGCTATGCAAGTACCTTCCAATAGAAATATATGATTATAGTGTAAAGATATTTGTGGAAGTCCTATGGGAAGTAGTAAAGTGTATTTGGTGAGATGTTGAGGGGTGTGAAGCTCCAACTATTATAGAAATATTTTTATTAGAGTAAAGAAATCATGATAGGGGTGAATAACCAATGATGGAAAGTAGTATTAATTTGATATAAACCTTGTAAAATACCATTTTACTTCTTTATTTATTTATTTTAATTTTATGTGGTAATTTTTTTGTTAAGTTTAAAATAGATCCATTTTTCAAAATTGAAAAAAAGGTTTTTAACCAAGGGAGTTAATATTTAAAAAATAATTTGATTTTTAAAAAATAAGTTAATAGTTTATTCATACCCCCTCTCAAGTGTCTACACGGATCATAAGGGGGATTTCAGTATTTTACTCCCTTGGATAGTAGAAATTTGATATATTATGCATTCAAATTTAGTAGGGATCCTGACATGTCTTCGGTCATATTGGCGAACATTTTACCTTCGAATAAGAAGAATGATTTGTTATAAATAGATTTTTCCCACATTATTAGAGTAGGGTTGAGTGTGAAGAAGAGGTCAATTGTTAGAATCATCACATGATGATTATGTTAAGATTTTAAATAGAAGATAAATCATGGGTAAGTAACATTATATTGAGATGATGTTTCCATGTGTGGGACCACTCTAATAGACTAATTAATCTAAGTATTATAGGTGAATCAATATTGATAGACCATTCCCATTATAATGGATTTGGTATCAACAGATGTATGGATATAACTATAAGCTATGTGTAGTGGTTGAAATTGGGTGTGACGTTCCATGATTGGTGTGATTATAGTGTTATCCCCCAAAAAAGTGCTAGTTATGAAGGTGTTTCTAGTTTAGGGATAGGATATAAGGATATGATGTCCATGCTAATTTAATTCTATCTTAGTTATATTAATGAATTATTTTTATGTACAATGTGACAAATGTGATAGTTTCCTAGATTCTTGGGTAGTTAGGTGTCGTATTTAACCACAAAGTTCTTAATTCCTTATGGATTTTGGGGTAGATCATAACTTAGTGACATGTTCCCCAATTTATTAGATATTTAGGTTGGGATAGGTGTTATACCCTTCCTTGATGAATTTTATTATCACCTATGGATAGAACAACTATGTGAATATGATGAAATTAGGTATCTTCTAAGTATCACCCATGATCAATATGACTATTTTACCAAGATTACATTTGGAATATTATTTTTATCACCAATGGGTAAACTAGTTGTGAGTCTAGGATACCTATGGAATTTATTATTTATCAATAAAGGATAGAACCATAGTGAGTCTATATTACTTCTTACCTATACACTTTCAAGGATAGTCTAAAACCATAATTATTGACATTGGTCAAAGAGGTGGTTTTTTGTGTCATAATGACTTGGTTTCCACACAATAAACCTATGATATTTCTTGTGTGTTGTATGATAATAGTTTTTTATTTTCCTATAAATACATATACTAGATATTATGGTTCGTAAAAGGGACCCTATTGGGGGTTCCTTACTAATTTTTATACTCATACCTAAGACATGAACCTTGGTGGATGTGCATAAATGTATGTATATGTTTTAGTTCACAGGTTGTATGAGTGAACATGATGGAATATATTGATGTTTTTTGGGATATAGGAGTGATAAGAGTCATAGGTTGTTGTGGTTTTATCTATACTGATATTTTATTCTTTTTTTTTCTTTTACTTGATCGGATTGTTGGGTGATCCTTTTATATGTATGTATCTGTAATCAGTATGGGTATATTTTGTTATAGAATTTTTATTTTTTTATATTGTTGATGGTAAAATATTAGTTATAATTATTTTTATTTACTCTAGTTTTATATAATGATTCCATTATTTACTTGATATTCTATATTATGATACTAAGACTATAGTCTCCCCACTTTTTTAGAAGGCTCTCTCAATTATTTTTTAGCCTAAGGTGTACAAGGATGAATTCATGTTGTCACATAGAAGCCCCAGTTTAGTTCATATTCAAGTAGACCAAATTTAGGTAATTACATTGTATGTGTAACTTGGGAAGAGAAGTGTATTGGAGGCTAATGATTTAACATGAATTGGTCATGTGAGTTGGGTTAAAGGCCATTGTATTTTATTTTAGGTATTGTGATGCCTATGTATTGGACAATAGTTTATACTATTCTTATATTTATTATCGATTCCTATAATATATATTCTTTTTGTTTCTACTTTATTTATGAATGTATCATATAGAATATTATTTTAATTTTATATCCTCGATTATGGGACACCATCTTGGATAGATATTTTTTCCAAAGTGTTTTGGGTATATTTGTTATATGGATGAGTTATTCAAAATTTTATTTATATTCAGACATGATACTTATACTTTATGTTCTAGGTAATGATTACCCCATGATTTTTCAAGTCCCTCACCACCAGTCGATAACATCTGGTATACAAGGAGGTGTTCTTAAGGTTTCATGGAGATCTAGTTCAATTATTGTTTTGGTAAACTGGGATATGAAATTACAAATTGGTATGATTGAAGGAATCCATGGAAAATCATAATCATGAAAAATGATCAATTTAAAATTTTGTGTTTGGATTCATGTTCAAACCACTGAATCGAGAAAATCCATTTGTTGTATTTCTCAAAGGATCATGTGAAATTAAATTTAATCATGAAAACTAAAATTGGTTGAAATCGTATATGATACCTTATTCATCTAAAATAACCATTTTGATTCACTCTCCATCAGTAATTCCTAGATCAAAGGAGAAAATATAGGAATCTTATAGATTATCCATAAATTCACCACAACTCCTAGATGGTGAGTCTTTGATCCTTAGGTGATAGCATGGGAAATCTAAGACCTCTTTAGAATCCCTTCGATTTCATGAAGAATTCATACACGATTGAGAATGTCAAACTAATCTGACATTGTTTTTCCTTCAAAATCTATCTCTAATATCATTAGATGAGATGAGATATATCTCTCCAAATTCACCCAAATGTTGGGTCTTACTATTTAAGAGGCTAAAATAAGATTTTATACCTTGTCTATGCTTTTAAAAATTTCACTTTGGCCCTGTAAAGTAATATCTTTCTTTTTAGAATTGTGTCCACACTTATTAAATAATTAAACTTTTCATAAATCTCATAAATATTTTATCACACACTTATAAATCATTAACATGTTTCATGATAAAATATGAACTGCTAACTTAGCCCGTAATCTCCCCAAATAATTTAACAAACCATGAACATGTTATGTTCATTCAAAAAATTATATTTTCTCATATTCAATTTAATGATCAAACAACATGTAAATACCATGATAAATAAATTCAATCATCATTATTATAAAATTGAATAATATAATTGAATAATTTTTACATGTGATTGATCAGACTTAAATGTTCACTGGCCCCCACACATGGGGGAGACTTTATCCTAAACTCATATTCATCTGAATAGGTGTTACTTTTTGATAAACTTTGTGTGTGACCCTCTAGGTACTTATCTTAATAGTATTGAGTACAACACAAAAAATAATAGTGGATTATAGAAACCCATCATAAACCCTAAGAAGATTAAAAATTTCATATTTATGAATCCCTTATATAGGCATGTTTCCTTTAATATAATCTATTCATATTGCGATATATCATAAAGCAAGATGTACACTCATGTCACCATCCATATGATGATTTATATATTTCATGTCCTTCATGGATGGACTTACTTTTTTTTCCATATCCATGGATTTAATGAAGGTACTACCATCCTGGTCAACCCGGAGCCACTAAATATCTCTTCCTCAACTCAGAATTGTATAATTTTATCTTGATCATTCAACCAATTCCATACCCCCAATGATGCACACAACACAAGCTACCTCACCACAAATTTAATATCATGTCTTTTTTACTTTCATCAAAGTATGCGATTAAATGGTACACATTGATTAAGATATCAAGTTCAGAGACCAATACACATGTTCATATATAGAAACAAAAAATAAAACCCAAAAAATGTGGTGTTACTATTATTAGTTTAGTTCTCATAAATTCATCTACTCGAGATCACCAAGTGAGAACTTCATGATAATAAGTACCAATGATTATGATCCCCTATCACATGATATCCATACATCATATGTTTCATGTCAGTATGATATATCTAGACCATAATAAATCTATTTTAGATTACTATCATAGTATCTCGAGGTTTTCATTATAGTTAGGAAAAACTATAACCTTCTGATAAGGCACATTATTTAAGTAAATTACCACATTTACAGTGGATGTACAAGTATCAACACTATTATGGTAAAACTAAACACATTTATATATAAAAATATATACATGTAATGGTAGTTAAAGTGCATAAAGGAGTTGGTCTTGGGCACCCACTCATAACACTCCCACTTTCACGAGAGCCAACTACTAATAATTCTTAACCTACTAGATCTCACATGAGTATCATGATTCTGCTAAGATATGAATTTAATCAGGGGTCCTTCCACATTATCCTCTTGTGGACACTCTTCTGCCTGTGAATTCACCTATTTGATTGAAATACCTCAAGATATGGACCTTTAAAAGTATATGATTTTTTCTTATGGTTTGACTTGTGATCCTTAGAAAGTGCCACTACCACAATATTATAACAGTATATTGTAAGAGGCTCTTCACTTGTAGGTACAATTCCAAGCTCAGAAACAAATCTAAATATCCAAACTCCATCATTAGCTACATCATAATCCTCTATATACTCGTATTATTCTATATAATTGTAAATTACAAACTATTTCAAGCTTCTCTAACTCACTACACCACCATTTAAGGAAAAAAACATAGTATAACTGTGATTTTAGATCATCTTGATCTATTATAAAGCTATAATCGGTGTATCCCCTCATGACTAGATCCTCATATACTCTATAAATTAGTAAAATATCCTTTATACATATCAAGTACTTTAGGATAGTTTTTATAGTTTCCCAATGCATCTATCCTAGATTGGTTTGATATATACCCACCATGATTAAATAAAAGTAAACATAAACCCTATTACATAACATGGAATACATGATAGATCCTAATACTTAAGCATAAGGTATTATACTCATTCTTTTAATATCCTCCTATTTTTGTGGACACATCTTCTTGGAGATATTAATTCCATGTGAAACCGGAAAAAATAATCTCTTGTATTGATCCATATTTTAACTTTTGAGTACCTTATCAATATATGTACTTTGACTTATCCCAAGCATCCTCTGAGATCTATCTCGATAGATCTTGATCCCTATAATATAAGTTGCTTCACCTAAGACTTTCATGGATGATCATTCTATTATCTATGTCTTTACTAACTATAATACTTGAATTATATTTCCTATTAACAATATTTCATCGACATATAATACTAGGAAAATGATGGAACTCCCACTAAAATTATTATAGACACATGGATCACTTTCATTCTAAATGAAAAGAAATTCTCTAATTTCCTCATAAAAATGAACATTACATGATCTTGATGCCTTCTTCAATCCAAAAGTGGATCTCTATAGCTCACATACTTTATATATTCTCTTTGAAAAAATAAAACCTTCAGGTTTTTTCATATAGACATCTTCAACTAACTTCCCATTTAGACAATAATTTTTTGAAATCCATTTTAAAAATTCCATAATCATGGAAGCATGGTATTACAAGTAATATTATAATAGATTTGAATATTGAAAATTGTGTGAAGGATTCATAATAGTTGATCCATTGATTTTTTTTTGAAACCATTCACTACTATCCATTCCATATAGGTTCTTAATTAACCATTCATGTAAATTTTTTTATTGAATACCCATTTATACCCAAAAGGTTTTACATCAGCTGGTGGTTATACCAAAATCTAAACTTGATTTTGGTACATGGACTCAATTTTAGAATGAATAACTTCTTGAGATTTTGTATCATCCTTTTCAAATATTTATTCCTTACAAGTTATAGGTTCATCGTTATATATAAGTAATGTGTTACCTAACTTATTGATAAGAAAAAAATATCTCTCTAGTTATATAAGATTTCTTGTGGACCTATGAAGTACTTGTGTCTCAAGGACATATTCCTATCCCACTATCTCTTGTATAGATTATTCAGGTACCAAATCTTGGGAATTTAGAGAATTAACTTCATCAAATTCAATATTTTTACCACTATTTACCTAGTAAATGTTTCCCCTTTCTAAAAATGTAACATATATTTCAACAATAAAATTTATATATAATGTTTTATATAGTTAATATACTTAATTTTCTATAGGATAAATAATAAAGATTCAGTTAAGGATTTGAGATGATAATTTGTCACTAGGTATAGTGTTGAAAAACACCACACATCCCCATAAATCTATGTGTGATAGATTGGGTTTCTTTCCATACCACAACTGGTATGGAATCACATCTACTACTTTAGTTTTTACTTGATTTAGTTAATATAATGCATTCTATATTTCATATCCCAAAAAGGATAATAGTATAGTTTCATGACTCATCATTTATATAAC
Source organism: Viscum album (assembly GCA_963277665.1). NCBI lineage: Eukaryota > Viridiplantae > Streptophyta > Magnoliopsida > Santalales > Viscaceae > Viscum > Viscum album. Next base: position 889,237,560 of record OY728148.1, on the reverse strand, counting down.
CATTTCAAGTAGGGTTTGATTCCTCCTTTGACCAACACCATGACATCAAGGTTCATAAGGAGGAGTGAGTTGGGAAACTATCCCACACTCCTTTAAATGATCAATGAAATATTGGTTAAGATATTTTATACCCCAATCTGAGAAAAGTTTCTTGATCTTCTTACCATGTTGATTATTTAATTCATTATAATATTCCTTAAACATGTTAAAGGAATCTAATTTATAGCTCATTAAGTAGATATATCTATATATTATACATTCATCAGTTAAAGTAATGAATTAAAAAACCACCCCTTTATTTTACTATAAATAGGTCATGTACATAAATATGAATCTATTCTAAATGTTCTTTGGCTCTTTCTTATTTCCCATTAAAAGACTATTTGGTCATTTTACCTTGTAAACTAGTGTGGCATACATCCAAGGGTTTTAAATCAATAAAGTATAAATTACATTCTTGAATAAGTTTTATTAAATTCTTCACATTTACATGACCAATCCTAAATTTCCATTGGAAGATAGGAAATGAGTCATTCTCGCTGGATTTTTCATTGATTCCCAATACTAGATTTTCTAGTTCAAGTATATACAACCCATTTTTAAGATGTTACATACCATAACATATGTTATCCTTATACATAAGAAAAAATTTATTTCCAAAACTAAAATAAAATCCCATAGTGTCTAAACTCGACACTAAGATTATGTTTCTGGTAACAGAAAGTACATAATAAAAATTATTTTATACAAGAAATATTCTTTTAGGAAAAGTTAAATGATAATATCTCATTGCTAATGTTGTTAGTATCACAAAATTTTCTACTTAGATATCTAATTCACCTTCTTCAATTATTTTTAATTTATATGATTCCTGTATTAGAATAAAAATATGTGAGCCACATGTAATTTCCAATACCCAACTTGTAGAAATTGATAGATTTAATTCAATAAAAAGTATACCTAAAGCATAAGAAAAAAAATTATTATTCTTCCTAGATATGAAATTATTCTTCCAATGGCCTTTCTTTCAACACGAAAAGTAGAATACCTCTTGATCATTACTCTCCCTCTATATCTTTGGCTACTCGGAAGGGTGGTGCATTAATGCCTTTAACTTAGACTTGAACCTTGACACTTTAGACTTTCCTTTACTCCTATTGTTCACCATAAGGGCCAAAGAGTTGTAATTATTCATATCCTTATCTACTTGGTGAAAAAAGACAAGAAAAGTTTGTGTGAATTATTCATGTTATTAATATTATAATTAAAAATGAAATTCAAGAGGCTATGTGGTAAAGAGGAAATAATGAGACTAGTTTCTAGTTCTTGGTATAATTTGAATCCAAGGGTATCCATTCTATTAATGTACCCAATCATCATGAGTATATGAGGTCCTTTTGGATTACATTATGCTATCTTGAATCTATATAGAGCACTTTATATCGCTTATATTTCTTATCAATCTCTCTCTTGGTATAAATCTTGGAGATAAGACAACATTTGGAAAGAATCTTTGTTCACATTCATTTTATTCAGTTCACAAGACATATAGGACAACATTAAACACTGAGCATATAGTGAATCATCCATATGCTTCCTGTATTTATCTTTATATAACTTTTTTGCAACCTGATGGGGCTCAACATGAAGAGGGTATTCCATCAGATAAAGCTTCCTCTCTTGGAACAGTACTATTCACAAGTGCCTATACCACTCTCGAAAGTTATGGTTGGTTAGGATATTCTATTTATCCAATATTTTTCATAGTGAAATTGAGTTGGTGGTCATTTCCATTTGGTCTACAAAAAGTAAAATTATAAAATTAGTACTTTATCATGATTATCAATAGACATTTTCAAATTGCCTTTTTCCCTCTAAATCCTTTTTTTTTTGTTATTTTTGAAATCCACTTTATGGGTCAATGTTAACCTCACATTCAAATACAAGTCAAGCCACCCATATTATAAGATTAAAATCTAACCAATGACCAGATTAAAAAATAGTAACCAAATTTGAAATAAAAAAAACCCACATCAAACCTGTCACAATTAGGATGCCTCGAGACATGAATCCTCAAGAAACGAGCCTCCTCGAGCCACACCCCATGACATTGAACCTCCTCATCATCACCATAACTTGACATTGCTGGCGAGACCGACCTACCATCGTCACCGCAGCTTCTAACCCTCATCATAAAAAGAACCTTCAACCTATCGACATCCGTAAACCATGCCGTCGTCGTCCCTATCCGAATACCGTTATCATCAACTCATCACCATCAATGCTCGAATCACCATGATGAGTAAGAAAAACCAACCAACCAAGAAAACCAGAAACAAAAAAAACTCTTTAAACGTTGAAAACACAACACTGAATAGAACCATCGATGAAGGGGCTAGAACTCATAATACATCCCGACATCGAATGATCCTAGAAATCTAATGGTCTTCAACCCACACATCTGAAAATAGCTTAGTACCACTGCTCCAGCTCTAAATGGGAGAGGCATAGAGGAACACAATGTTAGGTTAGGGTTAAGAGTAGCCCTGTGCTCCAAACGATAGATTCAATCAATGAGGAAGGAAACTGGAGGCAAACACAACACGATAAAACCGTCTCAAGCATTCCAGGAATCCCATCAACCTCCAGACCAAAAAACCCAAAAATTAATAGTGTCCACTTCTCCAAATTTGACTTGGAGAGGAGTGAAAGAACAAGAGGCCATAGCATGGGATTGGGTGATGAGGTATCCAATGACAATCAGCCATCGTCAGGACCACCAAATTCTCCCTGAAAAAATATCAACATGAGAAAACCATCCCCAAAAAGGTTTTCATCATTGACAGGGGTAAAAAAACAGATGCAATTCACTTGAGTATTCCACAAGCATAATCCTTGAAAAACCATATAAGACTTCTAACATAGCACCGTCGAAGAAGTAGAAGATGGAAGGGGGGGGAGAAAGTGGAGAGCTTGAAAACCTCCCCTATAAAAATCCTTCAAATTGTTTATTTTAAATATATTCCACTATTTTATCAAATCCTAGAATCCCTCAACTACTAGATTTGGAACACTCAATCTCTTGAGTATTCTAGTGGAAAGGATCCTTAAAACTCTCTTCATATCCCAATATATGACATCACCATTACTATAAGAGTATATGGTAGGATTATTGTTAAACAACTATATTAAATCACGACTCTTTTATATATTGAGTGGAGTCTTATCTCCCACAAATGATTAATTTTTATTACTCAGTGTTTTGCCTCTAAAGTTATAATAATCTAGCTATGGATACTACTTTACTGCCATCCTTTGTCAAGTGAACCCACCACTCTCATAAGAACTATCCAGTAGTAAGAGTCACCCTTAACTAGGGATAAAGAGCACCTAAAACAGTTAGTTGTGTCCAAATTCAAGTGATGGAATATATTTACTTACTTGAAATTTACTTTAAGGGATTTGGTAATTTAATATCGGTGAATGAAATCATTTTATATTTAATATGATTGTTCTATGTCATCTCACTCACAAAATAACCATAATTTAAATAAAAAACATTCACTACAAATGTTTATTTAATCTTTTCATACTTTTTTATTATTATACTATGCAATATCATATAATAAATAAACATTAAAATAATAATAAATCATTCATAATATAAAATAAAAAAATAATGATGTGATCATGAGATGTTATCTATTGGTTAATCCTTTGAGAAAATAATGTATTTACTGAGACCCTAGGTGAATTACTTAAGCCAATACCAAACCTGAATTATAGCACCCATAAATATTGTTCACTTCAATTTTTTTACACCATCTATGGACTCAAATCACTTTTCCACAAACTCCTCAAATTTCTAAAATGTATACTCACATGTAGCTGAGTGGAAGTCAATGTATGAAATTACATTTTATCACTTAATTGTAGACACATATACCCATATAAAAATTAAAGATATATGAATTATACACAAATCATCAAATAAATCAATTATTAAATTTTAAAACTTCAATGAAATAATTAAATTAAATAAACAATAAACCAAACATTCATAGGTCGGTCTAGACTCGTGAGCAATAAACATGAAATTATATTTCCTATGAAATTTTTTTTTCTAAAATAAAACTTGAGGATATTTTTATTACTTTAACTTGCGTTAAAATAATTTTAATTAATTATCTATATGTCCCTAACACATGAAATAATTTTATTAATTTCCATACCTATAAATTTAATTTCTATATTTTCCCATATATTTTTGGGTTTATTTGGACTTAAAAAATATCCTTGGATATTAATTTAGGTCTTGTGGCAGGTTTTATGGGTCGGGTTGGTCAGACTCGGACTATACCGGTCTGGCCCAAGTCTAATTTGAGACATTCATTTAAGGGTGTATATATATACACAAAGTATATATATATATACACAAAGTATATATATATATATATATTATAATATATATTATATATATAAAGTCAAATACATCACCCTCTCTTTAAATAGGAGGTTTCAAGATGTCCATATCCATCTAATGGACATAGAAATCTTGGTTGATTTTTTTAAAAGATATATTTTATTAATCTTATTATTAACTAAGGATAAGGAAACATACATTTTTTTTGAATCCTAGATAATAATTGATTCTTTAATAGCAAGGATTATTACCAAAAGATTACCCAAACCAACTTATGGTATCTTCATCTAACACACAACACACTTTCATCATTCCTTGGCTAAAAATCTATCACACCAATATCCATTAAAGTGTATAAAAAATTAGAGCTTAAATTTTCGTCACAGATTTCCACAAAACCCATCAATATTCGATTGAACAAATCTTGGTGACACAATATCAGATCAATTCATTGTTAGTTACTTTGATACCATATATAAACCTTCCTTCCTAATTATAGTATATTTAATTTAAATTTCAAAGTTTTCAACTTAAATAATTTAACATTCACTTTGATACTAATTGGAGGAACCTGAGGCAAAGCAGAAGTGTGAAAAAAAAAATTTAAAATTTTAGGTTTAGATTCATTTTAAAAACACTAAATCCAGAAAACACCTTTCCTAAATTTCTCAAATTATCATGTGCAATTAAATTTAAGCATTAAAAATAAAATCGAATGAAAGTGTAAAAAGTACCTTATTCATTTGAAATTGATAATTTGATTCACTCAACATCAGCATGTTGTGAATCAAAAGTTCCAATATAATAACCCTCTATATCTATCATAGGTTCACTACATATCTTGGATCATCTATCTAAAATTCTCAGGTGGTATATTGTAAAATCAAAGATCTTTAAAATGTCCCTTCAATCACGAGAAGAATGCAGACTCGATCGAGAAAACATGATCAATCTGAACATGTTCTTTCTTTATAATATCTATCTAAAATATTGATAGGATAGGAGAAGATATATTATCTATCTAAATTCACAAAAATGGTGGATCTTAATATTAAATAGTATAACATTAGATTTTATACTAAGGTTATACTTTAAAAAAATTCACTTTTCTCCTTGAAAAGTAATTACCTTTATTTTAGACCGGTGTGCATACTTATGACTTAATTAAACTTGAAATAAATGGCACAGATATTTTATCACTCCCTTATAAAACTTTAACATGTTATGTGATAAAATAATAACCATTAACTTGTCATGTAATCTCTCTAAATAATTTAATGAACCTTGAACATGTTATTTTTGTTCTAAAAATCATATTTTTTAATATTCACTTTTATGATCAAACAACTTGTGGATACCTTGAGAAATAAATCCAATCATACTTATTCTAACCTTGAATAATATAATTGAATTATTTTCACTTGAGATAAATAATACTCAAATGTTCACCAGCCCCCACACATGGGGCTCACTAAATCCTAAACTATTATTCTTCTTAATAGGTGGAAATTGAGTATACACATAATGTGTGACTCTCTAATACCTTATCTCGATAGTAGTGATTCTAAATCATAGACCAAGAGAATATTATATAAACCCATCATGGCCCCCAAGGAGATAAATAATGTCATAAGATGACTACCTCCTACACACGTGTTCTGTGTAAATTAATATCTTTATCTCCTGATATCTCATAAATCATGATTCAAAAAAATGTCATAATGATTTTGATGATTTATATATTTCTTGACCTTACTATATAGACTCAAATTTTTGTAAAATGATAATATATTTAATGAAGTTACTACCATCTCGGTCAACCTGGTTCTTGAGATGTCTCTTCCTTAACTTAGCAGTGAAAATTATATCTTGATCATTCAACCAATGTCATTCCACCAATAATACTCCCAAGATTAGAAACCTTTCCAAAACTTCAATGTCATAGTTTTTCCTTGAATCAAAGTACATGACAAAATGGTACACAATGATAATTATCTAAAGTATAAAGACTAATAAACAAGTTCATGTATTGGAAAAACCCTTGAAATCTAAAGAATGTGGTGTTCCTATTTGTGGTTCAGTCCTCATGATCTCATTTACTCATGATAACCAAGTGAGAAATTCATGTGAAGAATTATCAATGATTATGATCCCCCATCACCTGATAGTCAGGCATCATCTATGTCCTGTCAATATGAGGTATCTATACCATATGATATATATTTAAGATTACTTTAATAGTATTTTGAGGTTCTTATTATTACTGGGAACTTATATAAACTTTTGACATGACACGTAATATAAGGTCATTACCATGTAAACAAAGGATGTAAAAGTATCAACACTATTATGGTAAGAATAAACACATGTATATATCAAAATTCATACTTGTAATGATAATAAAAGTACATAAAGTATTTGGGTGTAGGGTTCCACTCACAATAATGATATAGTGTTTTTGGATGGGAAAGTGTTCATTAGAGGTAGAGATTGGATTTCATGACTTTCTTGGTAGACTGCGAGCATTCCTGGTCTGTATAGAAATGTTTAGAACCCAAGTTTCCAAGGAATATCCTATTTCATGAGTATAAAAAATAGGTTAGTGAGGTTTTAAAGTGGGAATCCTAATGCAATATAGATGAAACTAAATATTTTTATAGGTCTTAACTAGGAGTGAGTGTCATTGTTCATGAATCACGATATTGACATACTTTGGGTATGATACACAAGTATATGGGTGGTGTTATTTGATATGCTTCCTTTCATAAATCTATTATTATATAAATAATCTTATAATATATTTGATGTTTTTTCAAATAGATTATGAGTGGTGATTAGATTAATATGGATCAATGGAATTTATTATTGATTTTAATGATTTTCAGTGATTGTTTGTCAGTTATAGGGCAATGGATATTGGAATTTAGGATTTTTAGAGAAAAAACCCAATTTTTTAAAGAAAATAATTTGGTGTCATGAGGTTTGTGTAAAATGTAATTTCAATTTAGTTTAAATTGAAATAGTTTTGGTAGCTAGTTTTTTATATAGTTTTTGATTTCAAATTAAGGAAAATGGTTTTGGAGAAGATTTTAAAATAAGCCTCGAAATGGAATCATTTTATGAAAAAATAATCACTAGATCAAGGATTTGGATTTGATTAAAACCCTTTTATTTCAATTATATTTTAGTTTAAATAGTATTATTCATCAAATTTTCAATATAAGTATCCTATACTTGTGTTACTAAGTTTTCTTGGTTTCATCATTTGTAACAGGAGTGTCCTAGTGTTTTGAAATATGGGTTTTATATTTTATTATAAGATAAAAAAAATAAACCAGGGTGATCAGGCTTATATAATTTGATTTTATACTAAGTATTGAGTGGATGAATATGAAATCAATGTTTTTGTAGTTTGGAACTCTAGGCTTGTGACTGAGTAGGGAGTTCCTATGGCGGGGAGCACTATTAGATGATATTTATTGTTATTAATAATTTCTTATAGATGGGATCATGATAAAGAAATATATGGGTTCATAAAAATTATTTTAGGATCAATAGTTTTTCACCATCTTGGCGTTTTTGTATTAGATACAACTGAGGTAATTAGAGGATTAGTTTTGGTATATGAGATAATTGATAGATAACTTAGAATAAAATTATGTTAGTGAAGTGGAAACAATCATGAAAGATTTAATATAAGTCTTAGTGAATGGGTTATAGGGATCTCAATTAATACTACACTTGAGTGATGAGAGTTACTCATTAGAATAACTATTATTACTTAGACGTAATACATAGTGAGATTGAAATGGATAGACAACCGATGTAAGTAAAAAATTTATTAATAGATGATCAGTAGAGATTAACAAGGATGTAAATAATTATGATGTAGAGATTGGTATGAACCATGACATTACATGTCTATGAAATAAAAAGAGGATCTGGTTTCTATCATTTTAGCAGACAAATAAATTTTTGAATCAGATCAAATTGAAAAAGTTTTGGGTTTGTTTTGGAGGTTAAAATAAATGTTTTGGTGTTTTCATTGATCATGTAAGACATAAAAATAGTAAATTTATTGTTATCATGAGTAATATGGTCTCTTGGGTGGTAGTAGAATTATACTAGAACCATGGTGGTAATAAACTATAGTTTTGGTGGACTATATAGTTGTGTTACACCACTGTTCACACCACTAGAAGTTTGGTAGGAGGCCATCTAACTTGTAGTATCCTTCTGGGTCTTTCTTTAAAATTGATGTAAAAAATGGATTTCCCCATTTTACATAAGAACCCTAATCAATGGTTATTTATTTAAGAGGTCAAATGGAAAAGGGTCTCCCCCTTCCCCTTATTATTTTTATATTCCTTTCATGGAGTGAGGTTGATCAGAAAGTGTTGTTGTGACAATTAAGGCGGGCTCTCTCCCTTATCTTCATAATTTAATTCCATTATTCCTTCTTCTTTGATCCTGTTGTACTTAATTATATATTTTAAGAGTGGTTATACTATATTATTGTGAGATTACACTTATATTATAGGGATTTAATGTGTGGTGTAGAGAGGGATTTTGAGAAGCTTAGGTTATCACGATTTCACATTGTTTATCTTATGGTATGTAGATTGGTGGTATTGTATTGAGTTTTTAGAGAAATTATATTTATGTGGATATTAATTTTCCTATATGATTTTTTGCTTATGTATATCATGGAATTGGGTGTATATATGGAGTGTTCTACACTCTATTACATAGAGTTTTAGTTCATCATATTATTGGGTGAGTTTTATATTGATAATTTCATTAGGGTGTTTTTGATTAAAAAGTAATGTATTATAAAATTATTATCATCCTTGATGATATAGGTGATATTTGGATTTATTTGTGGCTATAATAATCTTTAATTATAAAAAATAGATAGAGAGTTGAGGTTGGTGGCCTTTACATGTTACAAATAGCGATTCCTTGTTTGTTTTTCTTGGTTGATGGAATATTATTTTTGTGTGATTTATTATTACTATGATGAATTTATTGTATGATATTAAATTATATTATAAATTAGATGAGAAACTTTGAACTAATATCCAATAAATTATTTATAACATACTGAATGTTTTTTTGGTGGTTCTGTGGTCGAATGACTGTGAGTGGTCCATTTTATAGCTCGTATGGTCATGTGAGTTAGTTTTTAAAAATAACGTGGGTTCTTTATTTTTAAAGAATTTTAAAAAAGTTTTAGATTAAAAGAGAAGCCAACCATATTTTTTTTATTAACCCCATGGAAAATCTACCCCTTATTTGGCCCCTATCATAAGGATTTATGGAATGTGTCCCACTCATCCATATAAAAACCGGAATGTACACCAGATTTACAGAGGATCCCTAAAATGTAAAAATGAAATAGGTGCGAATTATGGACCTTTGAGTGTAACCATAGGCATCCACATGAACAAAGTGAATCTACTAGGAACTAAGAATCCAACAGAATGATATGAACTAGAAACAGGAACATCTAGGTCGACACAACTAGAGAACATGTCAGTCTTGAAGGTTTTTCAGAATGAATCATACACCAGATATAGACCCAAAAAATGTTCCATGGGCTTCATAAAAACTAGGAGTAAACAATATCCATGGTCTTTGGAGAAAAATCACCCATAGTACACAAAACCCACTCTATGAGTGCCTTGGAACCCCATGAGCCTGAATCCACACTATAAAGGGATAACACTCAATTAGATGGGTGTTGAAATTATCCAAACCATCTATTATCTTTATAATAACATCTAGAAATAGCTATAAAATTAAATAGAGAACAAGATAAAACTCATAAACAACACCCAATCCAAGAAATATAAAGTGTCTCCACCTCAAACTACGTTCTTGGGAAACAAATTCCGCAAACATCATGGAAAATGGCCAACCTAATGTGGGATGATCCAACCCCAAACCCACCATCCAAAAAATTGAAATAATAGTATTGATCCACTCTTGACCAACAAACATCAGTTTCTCATGGTCCCCTATCTCAGCATCCAAAAAAACATCCACCACAGGCCTCCATGTCCCAACTCTGGGTCAAACCAAACTCAGGGATCCCATGGTCCCCAGTTTCAAAAATAAAGTGATGTCCACCCCAAGACTCCATTGCCCCACCCAATCTCTTAGGCCACCCCTAAAAAAATATCAACTAGACCAAAGTCCACACAACAAGAGAAGAACACCCTACATGGGGGGTTCTACTAGCTTATATAGAAGCATAATAAACGACTTGTATTGAAACACCCTAAATAACCCTCAGTGACCTCAAAATGATCCTTGGTCAATAATGAAACCAAAAGAGGGAATCCAAAGGAACAATACATACAATAGGGTCATTAAAAATGGTCCTCACAACCTCCTAAAAATTAGGATACCCTCCACTATGATTTTGTAACACAATCCAAAAAAAACATTTCATACAATCATTCTCAATATCTGGCTACGTCAACTATTGATCACTTGATGAGAAACTATCCCACAAGGGAATTCCCAAGAGTCACTCAGACTCCTCTCATCAGAACAATGACACCCAGTGATAACTTACAACCAAAAGAATCAACACATCCCAAAGGATCCAACATCATTGGCTCCCAAACCAAAGAGCTAAACCTCAACATCTTTAATCTCGAGAAACTAGTCCTAACACATAGGTACAACCATGTTCTCCCCAGAGATACTACTCAATCCCACTATTTGAGATATGTTTGAAACAATCTCAAATAATATATGTCAATATCCACAATCCATAACCAAATAAAAATATCACACCCTCACAGAAGCCTTACATATCACAACCCCACTCCCATGACGAATCTAGAACCACCATAATAAATCCTCATACTAAAAACTCAATGTAAAAAAAACCATTTAGGTAACCTATAAATGAAAAGGGATTTTACCATCATGATTTATGATAAAAAATGATAAGAATAGACCACTCACAATTCCAATTCTGACTCTGGGGAGAAACACCCCAAAACCTCCAAGTTAGAAAAGTTCATGGAATATACCTATTAGTATATGGTGTGTACTCTCAACACTACACATGCCCATGTAATTCTATATGGACATACTAGAAATGGGGTCTACCTGTGTACTAATACACATCCATGTACTCCTCACATGGTATTTTTTCCAAATTACATGGCCACTTGGCCACATCCCACTACATGGTGTATACCCAGAGTATAAGGCACGTAATTCCCAAAATACAGCCTGCCCATGTACTTGAAAACATGACCAGATACATGGATAAGTAATAATTTACAATGTGTACTTAAATCACATGATGTGTAATTTAAAAAACATATTCATCCCTGAACAGGAAGAACACACAGAATATGTTCATAAAACCACACATCGTGTACCCTAGTTTTCTAGAATAAAAAACCACCAAAATGGCCTAAAACACCTGATTTCTCCTCAAACCCCCAAAATCAGCCCATGTCCCACTACATGGTATGACCTGAGATCCATTCTAGTGCCTCCTCCTTTCCTTTACCCTTTATTACCCCTCTCCATATCTTGGATAATAAACCCAAATATGTGGAATCCTCTTGGGCATACATGGAAATCCAAGTAAAAATAAATAAGAAAGAAAAAAGGGAAAAGGAAAAATAAAAAGAAAAGAAAAATAAAAGGGGCCCCAACCAAGACCCTAGCACGCAACACAAGGTTATACCTCTCCAAGAAAAAACCCCATTATAGGCTCAAAATTGGAGACATAATCTTAATATGACACTCCATTGAAAAGATATGACTAAATGAACATGTGTGAATACATTAATATTTAATTAATTATATATTAAATATTCCACAAAAATTTAAACAACTCATATTTTCAATAAACCTATTTCCTAGGATAAACATCCTATTATGGAACCAATGGAGTGGTTAGAAAATTTATACAATATCATATTATAGGTGAAATTAACATGTTTCCCTTGAAACACTTTTAGGAACAAATAGTATAAATTTCCCATAATTTTCACAACCCGTGACGGCACGGTTCATCACAAACTTCCCCACTACAAACAATTATCATCCCCTAGAAGCCTCGATGGATATACATCATCTGTTATATCACCCAATAACTGGTTTAGATGATTTTATCTTGATTGTCCATTTACTATTCTTATAACGACCACAACTGTAACACCCCAAGTTTCCACAGTACGTTTCCCTTTGAATAATGTAATAGCTTGCATTATACGCAACTTCGAGATTCTAACACACCGCGACCAATTAAACTAGCCGTTATGAATATTAATACCCAGTTTTTGAAATTTTATAAATTTTATCTTTCAAAATAGACTTCATTTTTGTATTTGGAATATCGAAATTATCTTAGGGTGAAATTTTGGTATTTTTCTGAAAACTTTCAATTTTTGATGAATAATGAAAAACACTGAGTTATAGTTTAAAATCGAATTTTTATTTAAATAATTATTTATTTTATTTAAATTTATTTTAGGTTAAAATAGATACATAATACCTATATAAGTTCAATTTAATTCATTAGAGTCAGTTTATAATAGTTTTAGATATATGAAAATTTTATTGAACTTTTTAACCGTCTTTTACCCACCTCCTATGAGCATTTGAAAATTTGAATAAAACATAATTTTACTGCTTCTATAAATTGAATTTCAAAAATCTGAGACACACGGTTGATATCAGTAAGTAAAATTTAGTTTAATAAGATAAAAATAATTTTTGTTGAATAGTAACTTTTGACTTTTATTTACCATGGTTAAAAGTAAATTGGGTAATTAAGGGTAAAAATGTTATTATTATTACCCTAACGCATGTAATAATTCTATTGGATAAGTTTAATTCGACCAAAAACAACCTTAGGAATAAAAAATGACCCTTTAGGTCCACTTGGATTAGATTAGGACATTTATTATTATTTAATTCAAAGAAGAGTTAAAAGTGTTAAATTCAAAGCTTAATAACTAATCGATTTTTAATATAGGGTTATACATAAGATAAATTAGTTTATAAATATTAATTAGAAATATAAAAATATTTAATACATAATTTTATTTTATCTATAATTTTTATACATTAAATAATTTAATTTATTTATGACACAATGATGATGCAATAATTACCAAATTAATGAAATATTAAAATATTTGATATTATAAATATCCAAATAAATGTAATTTGAGAATTTTTATGAATTAAAATAATTTTCAAGGTTAATATGACATTTTAGGGTTGTTTTAATTATTTTTTTTTGAATTAATAATGTTGTTATGAATTTAGAAAACACAAAATACCAAATGGTGTCAAAATTGACATAGAATAGTCTTTTAAAACAAATATTATATTATTAACTGATATTATATTCTTAAAAATATAAGGTTCGGACAAAATACTTTTATAATGATAGTAGTATCATTAATGAACCACTTGGGGTTCTCTTGGAAGTATATAGTAAGTTTATTCACCATATAATATAAAAATACAAAGAGACATGGTAAATGTCAACCTATTTAACTAAGAGTTAAATCTAAAAGATAAGGTTAATATAGTGACCCAAACCTATCTAAAACCTATTTTTTGAGTGGTTTTTGACCCATACTAACCTTATCATTTAAATAATTAATTTTGGAGGCATTATAAACCAAATATTATTTTATTATAAAATAATATTTCTAGCTTTTCCTAAGGTGCCCCTCACCCCTCTTATAAAAGGGCACTTCCCCTTCTCTAAAATTCACACCTTCAAAGCCTTTTGGATCAGCCAAAATCTTCCAAAATACCCTCTTAACTGTCCTCCCTTAATCCTAGAGGCTTTCCTTTATTCAAAAATCAAACCTAAAGAGCCCTTTTGATCAAATCAAAAGGAAGAACCCGAAGAAGACGTAAATATTTCATCACCTCTTTCAAGTTCTTTTCTTCTTCCACTTCCTCTTTATTTGTTGTTTCCATTATAAAATAATAACTCCAGTATCTTCTATATAGTATGATTTTATTATAAATATGGTACAACCATATTCATTATTCTATCCATCCTTTGAATGACATGTCACTATATGTGTATACGTATGGCTTACCATCTTCATGTCTGGTGTAATTGTTATTCAATACATTATTATTTGGATGGGTATAATAATGATGTGTAATTGATTTAAATAATAAATATAACCTGATAATTATTCTGTATATATGATATACCATCCAATTATATATTATTTTAATATCAAAAGAATGATATTGTCGCTCGTGCGTACGTACGAATTACCGTCTCCATGAATGCGATGAGATTCATTCCCCATCGTAATCCATTCAAGACTAATTTTCATTATATGATTATAAATAATGTTTAAATAATTAATATCATTCTGAATATGAATAAGATACATCCTATTCATAATAAACACTACTTACAAAACAAATAATATAAAGTAAAATGAATCAGTTAACACCCGAAACGACGATAATACTAAAATATTATTAACAAAGCAATATTAAAAGATCATATATGATATCATATAAATGTATATGATTCTTTTATAATTAAATAAAAATTATTACAACATTATACAGGAGTTTAACCTACCCTAAACCAAGGAAAAGTATAAGGTAAGGGGTTTCTTATCCCACTTTTAATTCCATGAGATTTCCATTGTTCGCCACTTATTTATTAAATGTGGTGTATTGTATACTGTAATTTGATATATATAAATTATCATGATTCTATTTATATTAATATTATTATGTTATTCATTTTTTTTGTTATTAAATTTTGTCCATACGACTCGATTTATTACAACGAAGTAAGGGTTTTCATCTCACTTCCTATTTCTATGAGATTCATGCCATACTGCCACTATTTCCTTTTGTGTAGTGTATGTACTGCCCAATGATTGTATTATTTGTGTAATATACTTTAATTTATGTGTAATTACATCTTCATTTTATTATCCATATTTCATGGGATGTATGTTTCATAAGTTACCAAATTGGTAAGTGAATTTCAAATTTTAATTTCCACTCATTCGGCTTTATGCATACTTCATTGATTATTTTACTCTATGATTATGTGTGGAATCAATATTTATTATTTGTGTAGTAATTTCCACTCCCATTTATGTTTATATACATTTGATACACATAATCACTTCATTGATAAATTCTCAAGTCATTGTTATGAACCTGATAAGAGTAATTTTAACTTAATCTCCATTTATTGAGTTAAACATCCAATTCATTAGTGTTGTTTTTACAAGAATATGTGTGAATTTACTCTGATTGATTTACATTTAATAACCAATAATATCAAGTGTATTTATATTTATCACACATAATTATGTCTTTTATTTTCCCTTAACCTAAGGATATGGTCTTTATAATAGATTTCATCTAAATTTACATTCTATTGAGACTTCTTTGGTGTTATACGCCAATTCACTTTTGTTTGGTGTATATAATGTACATTGACATAGTATATCATGAATCCCTTTATTATCATGATATTATAAAGTTTTTATTACCTCAATTATTTGTATTCAAACGTCTCTAATTTTTTAGGAACTCTAACTAAAATACCATTTTTAATGTTGTAAAAATTTATTCTTCTAAATCTTTCTCATTAATGTCCATGTTTTAAAAATGGTTTTAAGGTTTTATTTATACGGACAATAATGTTTTAAAATTAAAATTCCTTTTAAAAGTTTTAAAGTGGTATGTGACACTTTGATTCAAAAATCTATTTTAAATGGATTCTTGATAAATAGCGAGACTTTGAAATGTTTTCAAGAAAAATGGGGATATTTCTCTCAAATAGTTTTGATGATTACTTTCATCTGTGTCAATATCCTTCATATTATCGATTGAGGGTAATATGTTACAATACAATATTCCATATTGTATTTAATGAGTTATGTTTGACTGTGGATGTGCTATTTTTATATCATTCATGGTTTGTGGATAAAGTATTGACATTTCGTATGCTAGTTTTAATACGAATGATTATTTTATATTTCAAACTTTTCATATGAGGAATGCATTAGGCTTAGTAAGTGACGGGTGGAGCCCACTATAGCTCCTCGATGCATCGGTAGGTCTCATAAAAAAAGCTAGTGTCTTGGAACAAGGCTTTGACAAAATCTTATTTGTAGTCTTGGCACAAGGCCTTGACTATGTGGTTTTGAAAGTCTGGCATTATGCATTCCACCATCATGAAAGTGGCTATTAATATTGCATGTGATTATTTGACTAGTATAATATCCACGTGAATAAGAAAATGGAATTATTTTATTTTATCTTTTCCATATTATGCTGAAGTTCAAGTTTAAAAGGCTTTTGTTTTAGTCTTATACATTTCCTTAAACGTTTATGCTTATTTATGAAAGATTCCGCTATATTTTTATCCTTACTGAGTGTCTAAGCTCACCCCTTTCTATGTTTTTTTTCCCAAGATATGAAGAAGTATATTATGACTGACCTGCAAGGATAGTCTATGGGATCTTAGTGTTGTCCATGTAAACAATGTTGTTGTAGTTTTCAATTTTATGATGTAATGTAAACCTTATGAATGTATCTAGTACTTCCAAGGCTACTAAACTAATCGGTATTTTGAGACTTGATATTTTGTGATCATGACAATGATACATAATAATGCATCGACTCTGGGCTTCTAGGGTCAGGGAGTTTCAACAACTCTCTCCCAAATTTGAGAGGCATTAAAAATCAACCGATTTGACACTCCCCCTTATAGGAGTATCCATATCATCACCCACAACCCAATTTCAAACCACACAAACCAAGATACATACACCATCAAATGAAATAGATAGATGTGGAAAAACCTCTCACACCTGAGTATCAACATGAAACCACAGAACAACCATACTCAATAAACAACTTAACTAAGGCTCATGAACACCAATAAACTATGGAGAACTCCCCCCCACAAGGATTTACACAATCCACTCATTGAGTTCACAAGAGGACTAATTATCACATATGTCAATTCCTATTGAAACTTGGATAATACACCTAAAACCAATAACCACCCTCCACATGGGCATCAATCCAAATCCACAAGCATATAACCATTCCAACACTATGCTACACAAGGTGCAACCAAAACAAGAAGGAACATGGGTCCAACTAAACCTCCCTTCTCAAGAAAGTCATGAGATATGTAGAACTCCTAGCGATCTACTTCTCAAACACCATACATTGTCATTTATAACCACATCCTGGTGACAACATACCTCAACATTCCTACCAAGGAAGAACAACCATTCGCACCCAAGCCATTAGTGATAACTGACACATGGACCCCACCACATGACTCAATAGACAACATGTGGTATGAAAAGTTCACTACTAAGAAACATGAAGCTATGAATTCAGGGGAACCACCATATTGGGGAAACTTGAGCCCAGTCCAAATATCTATCAAGCATCCTTACCCTCATAGATCCACCAACGGGGTAATTATCTCCCAAACTGACCCATAAAGGATTTCATGCATCTCCCATCGAAGGGACTGCATCTACAAACTATAGAACCTCTCACCACACAATATACATGAACTATCATCAAAATAAAATATAAAACACCATATATAGGTATATGTCATTTTAATACCATGTTACTAGAATGATTCATAAGCACTAGCCTCTTTCCCACAATCCAATATCTGAAACCAAAATAAACCATAAATCAGCTGATTCATGTGCATCATGCTAAGTGAAATAACAAAACTATAATAATGAATATCAAGAACAAAAATACCATGCTCTAGAAACTTGTATTTCATATCAGTAAAGGTTTTTATGACACACTAGTTCAATATCCATCATAAGTTACAACACTTTCCAAGACCACCTATCTACCAAACTTCCCAAATCAAAAAACCAAAACCTCTAATACCATCTTTAACGAACCAACCAAGGTTGACCTAAAATGTCACCTGATGTGGCTCACCACAAGAACTCAAGTGTGAATCCTTTGATTCTAGAGGCTACCAACCAGTGGTGAGGGTCTATAAGGTGTTGTGGGGAGACTATACCCTCTATTCAGAGTGTAATAACAGTGAAAAATAACAAAACTCATACACAAGGATCAACATTAAAGTATGCATAATAAATAACTAAAACATATGAATTATATAATAAATTTAATTCAACATACAAAAACAAATAATTAAAAACATATAATAGTCAGTCTCCCACGGGTCTAACCACATGTCAAAAATAAACAAACTAAAAATAAATACAACTTTATACACTTACAATGCCAATAAAAGCCATATATCTAGTCTCTATGATGCTTGAGATGCACTATCTTGGTCCTAAGACTCCACACAAGTGGCTTCGATCGATCAAGAAACAATGGGACTCAACCCCATCCACTAAAAAACTTGTTCTACAATCTAAAAGTAGACATCAGGTCTACATGACCACCAAGGTTTACATATAAGAGTTGAGAAATAAATATCAGTAGTCCAACCCCAATGAAGAACCTATAAATCTTCTATCACAACAAGTTCATTAACATGTCTATCTAACATTAATAAATTTTATTAATAAGGAAAAAATCCCAAAAAAAATCAAGGGGCCTAAAATAATGGTGATCGAGAGCATATTCTCATACAAGATTAACACATTCTGAGGGAAGGGACCCTAGGGTATTAAAGATGATACATGAGTTGATATGGGTGTCCTAGGAGGCCAGGAAGTCTGCAACTATATTACCCTCTCACCATGTGTGGGTAATATACATGTGACTGGAGAGGATATTTTTACATCTTCTTACAAGATAGGTTATAGTTAAAGGAATTGAGGTAACTACTATGATGGCTCCATGAAGAATGGATGAATCTGTTTCCACCCCTTCAAGTGGTATACTGTGAGAGAGACACAAATCCAGTCCCTTGAGAATCTCCAAATCCTTGGATAGGAGATAATCACCTTATCCAAGAGAAGAACTAAATGCAAGGATGACATATCTTTCATATTTTCAAACAACACCTTTATCCCTCATGTTACTATCGGTACATGACCCATCAATATTCATTTTGAGACCACAACCTGGAGGGATCAAGTGAACTTATTTACCCAACAATGGAGGTCTATGAATTACCATGAAGTATCCTATGTAGGGAAGGGTAATTATCCTAGTATTTAATCAGAGGGGCCAGTTCGAACACCAACAATCATGCCTTGATAATAACTACCAGTGTTGAGCTCGAGGACTCTTCATGATGACTATTGTTTCATGTGTTCCAAATAATCCAGCATCTGATAACCATGATTAATTCCATCAATTTTCTTTCCTTGGTGATGTCATGTGTTTTGTGGAACCAGGTGTGATGAAAATTAATGCTAGGATGATACTGACTGATCTATCCACAATAGGTGCTGAGGTTGAGCCACATAGATGATGCCTAATCCACTTAAAATAAGAGATGAGTGGTGGTATCTTCATTAGTCCAATGACATCAACTACAATGGTAGATGAGAGAAACTCCCCTACAATGCACAAAATCATTAGTAGTTAGGGCATGGTTATGGATGCGCCAAATCAGGATGTTGAGTTTAGTTGTAGTTTCCTTACACCACACTATATCGTCCCATGCATCATGAACATAATCCCCATATAAGATCCGATTAGATTATTTTGTTGAGAAGAGCCCGAATGTGGAGGTAGTAAAGACCATATTTTCAGGATCTGAACTGGTCACAAAATTACTATAGATTTCCTGCTCATGATGATTGAGAGTAGCATTGATAAAAGAGGGATAGTTGTTAGCCTGTGTGAAGGAGAAATCCGCTACTAGGAATCCCCAAAAATCCAAAATCATCCCCATCCAATTATTATTCTAGTATTTAATAAAACCAAATCCAACTATCCAATGTGAGTCCTGATGTAGGGTTAGTAGGTTTCTCCAGATTGAGTTCCCCATCCCAAATCTCCTACCCCCGAATCCAACTAGACCCTCTCTATTTTTTTGTACATAAGCTTTTCACATAATTACATTCCTCCCATAAAATACCATTCCAACCTCACTTGTAGTCTATCCATAGTTTCAATGTCACTTATTAGGCTAATTACTCCACACTCGGAATCTTGATCCATCCTATGCCATGACGGCCAATGGATTTTTTACTTTCCCTACGCATCCCAAATGAAGCTGGAAAGAGTTTTTTCAATGATATAGAGAAGAAATTTAGGAACAATGAGAGAAGACAATATGTTCATGGGGATATAGGAGAGAACACTGTTAACTATGGTGATGCGGCCACTGAAAGACTGGAAGCAATTTTTCTAGTTAAGGAAGTGGTTGGAGATTTTATCATCAATACCATCATAATGGTGGATCTGAAGTCTACATGGGGAAATTTGATCTCCCAAATACTCCATGGGAAATAATTTTTTATTATATTCCTAGTTTATAAATAATCCCATTTCCCCTTGAATCAGAACACGAATTGGAGAGGTAAACACTAATCTTTTCCCAGTTGATGGACTAGCCACTACATTTTCAATATAAATCAAGGATATAATCAATCTCTGAGATAAACCTGATATTACCATTCAGGAAGAGAATCATATCATTTGAAAAGAAAGTGTGTGAGGTCCTTCTAATATTAGGATTACAACGAAAAGGGTTCATGCAGACTTTATTAATACTATTATTGAGGTATCTAATAAGCACGTCATGTTCCAGAATGAAGACTATGGGGTATAGGGTATCCCCTTAAACCACAAACCGACTTGAAGAAGTCATAACTTCTCCCCATGAAAGTTATTGAGAACTAGAGGAGGAGATGCACCAAAATAGAAGATAAATAGCATGTTCCAAGAACCTCATGTAGCATATCACTCAAATGATGAAGCTTTACTCCATCCTATCATATTCCTTTCCCATATCAAGCTTGATAGAAATATTAGACCTAGGTACTTTCTTATTAATATCATTTATTATTTCATGAGTAATGGAAATGGTAACATGAGTAGATCTTCCCTGGATGAATCCCTATTGTTCATCAAAGATCCAATTCTGAAGGTTAATGGTGAGTCTCTTATTGATAACCATTGCAATAACATTATAAGTATAGTTTCACATGCTGATCGGGTGATATAGTTTAAGAGAGGAAGGGTTCATGACCATTGGAATTTGGATAAGGGTGTTTGCACAAGCATCCCTAAGCTAGCCTCTACCATAGAAGAATTATATTATTATCCCTAATATATCATTTTTAATGATGCCCCAAGAATTAATGTACAAGGTTCTAGGAAATCCATCTGGCCCTGGGGCACTTCCATCCTTGAGGGAGGAAACAACCTCTCAAATATCTCTTCCATCTGGGATGCTTTCAAAGAGACGGTTATAATTAGGATAAACAAAATGAGTTATGATATCAAAGTTTTCTAAATGACCTAAAGGGTAACCATACAACATGAAAGTATTAACATCACCAAGTACAGAACCAAAATGGGATGAGATCATACCTCTCAAAACTTAAGGTTCATTAGTGAAGGATCCACCATCAAGAAAAATGTTTGAATAAAAAGACTATTTCCTATCACAAATGAAATCTTGGAAGAAGAAATTATTGAGATACCCCTCCTTGATCGAGGTCACTCTATCCCTTTCCTTAATAGATTGTTCCTACTCAAGAATAAATTCATCTAGATGTGTATTCATGCCAATCATATTTCTAAAAGTATCATCATCCCAACATGATTCAAGTACCCTTTCAGCCTGTTAAATATCCACCTTATTTCCATTAATGTCTTGGAAATGAGAGGGTTTTTTAGACTCTCATGTAAGAACATCACCTTTCAATAATCATAGTTTATTATGAAACCCAACCCAAGAACCATTACTCATGTGTTTCTCTAATGAAGTTCACATTGTAGTATGATAATTTGGATCTGAAGACCATCGTCCTAAGTAGAAAAAGTGATTTCCATGATTATTATTATCAACTAGAATAATAAATAGTGGGTAATGGTCTGAAAGTGCCTAAACCAAATGCTCAACCTTCACATTAGGGAAGGATTCAATGGATTGACTATTATCCAACCACTGATCTAATAAGAAACAACTTCTATGATCTCTACTTTGATTATTACACCATGTGAAATTATCCCTTATGTATCCTATGTCCAAAAGACTATTGAAAGATTTAAAACTTGTGAAATATTTCCAATCTTTCCTCAGATAGATCCCTCCCCCTTCTTCTCCAATGGATCCATGATGACATTAAAATAAACTCTAATAAGATAGGCCATGTCACCTGTATCAAGATTATCTAGATCCTACTAAAGGAGTTCATGCTCCCTCAGATTTCAATTTTTATAAAAAAAGAATATATAGATACTAAAAGAATATAAAATAACCTTCATAGAAAGATGTTGATCAGAAATATCCCCTTTATCAACTAAAATACATTTTTTCAAAATACCCAGATGTGACAGTTATCTGGATCACCGTGTATTCATTTTTGGAGGTCGATATTAGAATAAAAAATTTAAATATTCATCGACTATATATTCAAGGAAAGAAACCAACACAGCTTTGCGACATTGTAGATATAAAGAAATAAAATTCCTCTTCACCCAGGAACGAAAACCTCAAGTATTTCTAATGATAATGATATACTTGAGGATAAGACTGTGGGGATTTGTCCCCCCATGAAAATAATCCCATAAGTTTTGATGATAAGAGTTCTTGTTCATGTCTCGCACGACCTCTGGTATGTGATTTTCTATGTTGAGGATATAGAAGAGTTACCATGTCAGATCCCACAAGGGATAATATATTGTACCCATTATGAATCGGTATAGGGAAAGATGTTGTTTGATATAGGTTGGAGGATACTGGGGCCTGAGAGGTGGGATCTTTACCATTCCAGTGAATGACCGTCTCAGGACTATTACAAGGAGAATTCTATTTCAAGAAAGTCTGATCCATCTCCACACTATTATTAGTAGATACACCAGGTTGAAAATGATAATATTCATGCATGATCCCAATGTACCTGAAGAGGAAGGACCATGATTCAATTTTGTAGATTCCAATGAAGAGGAGGCAAAAGTAGACAAAGGGACAAGGTTTGGAGGGAGTTCCCGAGATGGTTCAAGACATGCATTAATGTCATCCATGCTCAATTTCTTCAACTCCAAAGGGTCCAATCAGGATGGGTCAAAAGATAGAGGAGCACTCGAATTCCCTATGGATGGTTTCTTCAACATTAGATCCAAGGGTTGATCAACAACTGAGGGGTGCATTGGGGGAGAGACTCCCAATTTGGACTAGTACATTATGAAAATATGTAGCAAGTGGACCTGTAGTCAGAATCCCATGAATAAATGCACAAGAGAGAGGAAAACCATCAGTTTACACCATGCTATTTATTCTACAACTTAGAGATGAATATGATTCAGAATAGGGTGTGACATGTCCAATTCAATGAAAATACAAGAAACACCTGCATCCTATAACTGAATAGTGCTCTCATCCACACATAAGGGGAGTCATGACTGAAGTGCGCCTCCATGGTCCACCAAAATAGATTGAATCTCTATTTTCTGATAGATTTGTTACTTTGTTACCATGCATTCATGAAGTCTTCCATGGAGATGAAAATAAGGAGGAGTGCCTTTCATTTGGGGATCAACACTTGGGTGGGATTCTCCAGCCCCCATGATAAGATGAAATTATGAAAGAAAGAAAGGGAAAACTTATCAAATTTTAATTTGGTGACCATCATACACCGGTGGAAGTCCACGACCGCCTGAAAGGTATCCATGGGAAAATAAAGAATATGGGATCCATCTACTTTTAAAGAAAAGATATTTCTAAGTGGGATATAAAAAATAATAGGAAGACATGAGGGTCCGGATGGGGTTGGTCATCATGTGGGAAGCCCTGCGAAGATGTCCTTTAACGATGCAGGGGGAGGAAAAACCCCTAGATTTGGAGGAACAGTGGTCAGAGGAGGGGTAGGTGAGAGGGGAGGGGAAACATCTTCCACTAAAGCTGTTCATGATGAGGCTAACTAAATGGGTGGAGGAGTAAAAATGGGTGGGTTAATAGGAGAAAAAACTATATAAAATGGGAGGAAATAAACACAATAAATCAACCAACCATAGAGTTATATCCTAACACCCATGGTAAATCTACACCTAATTTGGCCCCTACCATAGGATTTATAGAACGTTGCTCACCCATCCACACAAAAAATGATGTTTCCTCTAGATCTATTTAAGATATCCAAGAAATATAAATGAAACATGCATGAATTTCATACCCTAAGGTGTGACCATAAGCATCCACATGAATAACACACATCTACTAGGAACTAGGACTCCAATGACATAATCTTAACTGGTGACAGAAACATATAGGTTGACACACCTAGAGAACTTGTCAGTCCCAAAGGCCCTACAGAATGAATAAGGAACTAGCTATGAACCCGAACAAAATATCCCATGGGATCAATAAAAACCGGTAGCAAACAACATCCATGGAATATGGAGCATAAATCTTCCACAATACACAAAACCCACTCCATGAGTGCCTCGATACCCCCATGATCCTAAAGCCACGCTAGTTAGAGATAACACTCAACTTGATGGGGGTTTCACTCATCCAGATCATCCATTATCTCCCTATTATTGTCTATAAATATCCATCCAATGGAGGAGAGAACCCAATCAAACTCAGGGCCAACACCTAATCAAAGATGCCCCAAGGGAATCCTCCTAAAACCATAGTCCTGAATTGAAATTGCCTCAAACATCATGACCAACAAACAAAAAAAAATATTGGATGATCCATCCTCAAAACCACTATCCAAATTGGTAAATAAAAATTTCAATCTACTCTTTTCCAATAAGAATAAAGCTCTTATGTCCCCCTCTATCTAATCACCCAAAAAAATAGCCACTTTGAGATATAAATGACCTGATTTAGGGTCAAAACACGCTCAGGGCTCCTATGGTCCCTAGGGACACATCATAAAGTGATTTCCACCATAGGACTCCCCTACTACACCCAATATCTCGATCTACACCTGAAAAAATAGCCTCAACCAACCTAAATTCCATATTGAGAGTAGTACACCCTATGAGGGGGGTTACCCTAGTTTAACCAAAAGCATGAGATAACCCATTTTTGAAACATCCCAAATAACCCTCATTAACCACTAACTAATCCTTGATCAACAATGCACCCAAAAGTGGGAATCAAAAGGAACAATGCCACCAATAGGGGAATTCACAATGTTCCTCGTAACCACCTCAAAAGTAGGAGACCGTCCATAAGAGTTCATTATCATAATCCAAAACACAACATTACATTAATTAAATATCAATATATGTCTTTAAAAACCATAGATAACTTGAATAGAAACTAGACCACAAGGGCATCATCAAGAGTCACCCAGACTCGTATCTGCAACACAATGACACCCAACTATAACTAAAAACCAAAGGCATCAACACAACCCAAAGGATCTAACATCTCTTTTACCATAAACCTAAGAGCTAAACCTCAATAGATATAACCTTGAGTAACTGGTCCTAACACACAAGGACAACCAAGATCTTCTTTGATATACTACTCGATCCCTCCTTCTGAGATCCATATATAAAAATCTTAAACAAAATTGGATGAAATCCTCAATCCACAAAAAAATAATGATATTTATCTCTTACATGGGCCTCAAAATTTACAACCCAATCCCCATGAGGAATATAGACCACTATAAGAAATCCTTCTACTAAACTCACATGGTCTAAAACACCATCTAGAAAGAATCTAAATACCTAAAAGGTTCCATCCTTGTGATATATGTAAAAACACTCATAATGGACTACCCATGTAGAGACCTGTACTTAACATACATGGAAATTAAATTAATTTTGCGAAATACTTAATAAATAACAAACACAAACACACAAGGACCGTAATAGTTTAGTGTCTTTGGAAACTTGAAAAAATAATCTTCTAATCATGGTGAAAGATCTTCAACATCTCCCATAAAGATATTCCCCTTTTATTTTCTTACCTAAAACCTTTCTTTATATCCTGGGGAAAAGAAAACATAAAAAGGGTGAGATCAAATGCTCAATAAGGGTAAACAAAGAGAACATAAAAAAAATCCATAAACATTTGAATGCAAAAACATGAACATAAAATCTAAACATCAAAATCTTGAGTAAAGACATAAATCATGGAAGTACGTGAGGCATATATCATAAAGGAACATCTATAATGATAAAATAGCATGGTAATAAAACATGTAATTTTGGAAAACCATTAAGATCATGATATGATTTCCATAGTAGCCAAGGCATTGCTGCCAAGACCATCTTAGTGGACAAAGTCCCTTTCTGAATCAATTTCACACCTCGTTCCAGTCCTGTAACACTGAACCAGATTAACTTATCGTTCCAACCATGTCTATCTCATGAGATATCAATCTTTACCCAATGCATTGTAGGGAGATATAGGTCTCACACATCTCATAATGAAATCATTCTTACTTGTGCCACAAAATAAACATAAATCATTCATCATAACCCAAAGAATAAAATGGGTTTCATAAACATCATCCCATCATAACATAATCCATATAAAAAAATGGATATCATTTCATCATAAGAAATTTAAAAACATGTAAATCATAGAGACATTATACATGAAACATACTCATATGAAATAATGTCATCTTAGATGGAAAATGGTTTTGATAAAACACTTGAAATGAATTCTTGAGGAAAATATCCTTTCTTCTTCAAAATCATTTTCTTTTCAAAAAATGCCATGCAATTTTAAAAGAAAAGGATTTTGTTAAAAATAATCATGAAATATTGTGGAGGAAGCATCATGAAAATAAGGCTTTATGAAACCGTAAAAATCCGTTCATGCCGTATAAGTTAAAAAAATATTCTCCTCATACTTTTGTCGGAAAAGTCAAAAAGTTCCTCATATGGTAAACAAAAGAAAGATTCCTTCCATTGTTAAGTCAAAAGTATTCTTTTGACTTCTATATCATGTTTTGGAAATCACAAATGCATTCTATCATATTTTGGAAATTACATTTTTCTTCTATCATGTTTATCGTATCGAACAATACTGATCGTACTGACTCTGTCAATCGTACCATACTGATTCTGTCAATCGTATCGTACTGAATCTGTCAATCGTATCGTACTGAATCTGTCAATCGTACCATACTGACTCTGTCAATAGTATCGTACTGACTCTGTCAATCGTACCATACTGACTCTGTCAATCGTATCGTACTGACTCTGCTATTCAGATGTTCATTATTTGTTTTGGTACTTAGTCAAAAACACTCATTGCATATGAATCATACTCATGTTTTTCATTTCTTTATATCTCTTGTCCTAATAAAACTATGTCATTGAGTTAGTTACAAACTAATCAAAACGATGTCGTGCTTTCTGTTTCAATATGACCGTTGGAGGCAATATGACCGTTGGAACCCGAGGCCTATAAATAGGAGGTCATTTGAAGCTGAGAGTACAACGATGAACAAAGAGAACGAATGAAGAGTCTCTGTGAACTACCAAGATTCTAGAGAGAGACACTGTAACTTATCTCATCTGCCTTGTGCATCCGATCATCGTATCGAGGGCTGCCGGTGATAGGCAGCCAGACGTGCCGATCATCGTATCGAGGGCTGCTGGGGATAGGCAGACAAACGTGCCGATCATCGTATTGAGGGCTGCCAGGGATAGGCAGACAGACGTGCCGATCATCGTATCGAGGGCTGCCGGGGATAGGCAGACAGACGTGCCGATCATCGTATCGAGGGCTCACCAAGGTGTTGGTGAGACAGACCTTTTATCCTAGGTGAAAGGATAACCCTTCTCTTTGGGTTAAAAGAATTGTAATACTTTTATATTTCTGCTGTTACTTGTATTAGAAAGGGATTTGTATTGTTTACTTTCTTCTTTACATATTCAATTGTAATTGTTTCAATTACAATCATTCTATTACATTTTATATTGATTGATTCTATACACTTTAAGGTAGAATCATTCATCTTTGTATTACTCTGATTATTGTGTTCACCTTGAATACAATTGTTTTACATTACATTAGTATTACAATACATCATACCTTTTATATTCAATACAATTGTGGGTGTTTGTATTTGTATTAGTTTAAGATCATTTAAACTAATCTCTTTGTTGTTAAAACTCAAAGTTTTTTAAACATACAATTCACCCCCCCCCCCCTCTTGTATTGTTCCATCTAATAGACTTATATCTACATATTCGATCCAACATCCATAACATGTGGTAAAAGTAAAAAATGGGTATAAAGGACATTAAAAATACATGAAAACATTTTTATAAAACATGTACATTGATGATAACAATAACCCCAGTAAATACTTACGAATAAACAATCTCGGATAAGAACGAGATTGGAATAGTTATACCTTACCTTAGTTCCAATATGATTCATACGTATTCAAACCTCTTGTATAATGATTAAAATAATGTAATTTACTTATTACAGAATCATATTCATTGTTATGATATCATATATGGTTCACTTAGGACTTTATATTACCCGTTATTTTGTAAATTCCATGTTAAAGGAGCGTTTTGGGTAAAATCGTTGTATTTATCGTACGTGTTTGGACTTGTTGTTCTTGATATTATTATTACTTACATCATG
Source organism: Viscum album (assembly GCA_963277665.1). NCBI lineage: Eukaryota > Viridiplantae > Streptophyta > Magnoliopsida > Santalales > Viscaceae > Viscum > Viscum album. The sequence continues at coordinate 889,208,395 of OY728148.1, read as the reverse complement.
ATTTACTTACATCCATAATGTGAATCATGATTTATATATCATATATATTAATTATATATATATATATAGTAGATAGATGAATGAAATGAAATACACCATTCATGGAGACGGTAGGCCATACGTACGCATGAACGCTGTTTTCATTTTCCTTATTGACTTGAATGGAAGTAAGTAGATGACATATATATATATATACATAAATCCAATAACTTCATTATGTCATATATTTCATTATTATTCATTATATATACTTTATAATCATTCTTGAATGGTTAACATGGAGAATTAATCTCATCGCATCATAGAGACGGTAATCCGTACATACGCACGAGCGATGATATCATTACCATAATTATTGAATGGAATTGGAGTGGATGATATAATATCTCAGAATCATTATTATGTTATAAAAAAATATATATAGTTATTCTTTACACTATTATAACCATCTAAGTAAGGTGGTTGTGGAAAAACAGATTACACCAAGGTGTGGAGACGGTATTATGTACGTACACACGCGTGGTGATTTCATTTTCCGTAGGATGGATAGAAGGTGAAATGGGGTTGTTTAATATTTATAATAACATATCATTATATTAGTGATACTTATGTTATTACTTTATAATTAAACAACTAAAGAATAAGAAGTTGAAGAAGAAAGAAACTTGAAAGAATCGGTAGAAGAGATTACCTCTTCTTCAACGCACCTCTTTTAAGATTCCTCTTAAGGCACTAGAGTTCGTCTTTTGAGGATACTAGAACCTTTAGAATGTTTATAGGGAAGTTGAGAAGAGAAATGGGAAGTGTTTGGCCGAGATTGAAGGCTCAACCCCCACTTAAAAACCTCAAAAAATGACTCAATTCAAAGATGAGATGATATAGGGTTGAAATCTCATAAACCAATAAAATTTAGACATGTTTTAAGTTTATTTTAAACCTTATAATCTTGATTTATCCTTATTTAATCTATTTAATTTTATTTGTGGTAATAATATTCTAAATTTTAAATTGTTATCAATAATTACTTATGTGTTGTGAATTGTCCATAATTGGATACCTTATTACATTGTAGACCATATAAATTTCAATTTATAATTTTTAAATTTTTTTTGTGATTTTTGAATAATTTAATAATATGTTATTTTTATAAAATAACAATAGTATTAATTTTAAAACTATTCAATTATTTGAATTTAAATAAAATCCACATAGAGGATATATTCGAACCAAAATGTTTAATAGATTTATAACATTTAATATTCATCAAAAAAATTCATGGGGAACATTATTTTGTTCATATGTTATTTATTTTAATATTTTTAAAACCATTTATTTGGTATATCTCTTAATAAAATAATTAATACAACATTTTTTGTATAATTATTTAATATACTTATCTATTGCATAAAAATTAAAAATAAAATCCTATTATTAAGATAAATATAATAAATTTCATAATAATATTTTTACTTGAATTTATAATCTTAAAATCACAACATTTAAATTGTTATATTTATTAAATTATGAAGGTGACATCTTTGACATCATTTAAAATAAAATAATATAAATGTCCAAATAGGTTTTATAAGGATCCAAATGGTCCAAACATCTACCTTGTATGCTTAGTGTATTTATATACTCAACCAATAATGTTTGGTCAAGTTTCTGGTACTTTTGATAGGTATTGTTATTTTAATAAAAACTATATTATTGATTTTTCACTAAATAAACAATTTCTGCATCACTATTGTGTCACCATTAATGACAATTATTTAATCCCTAAAAATTCTAAATAAATTCTCATGATGTAGATAATTTTGTTATATTTCTGGAGACTATTTATATTCGAGGTTTTATGAAGTTTATCACTAAATTAAAATTATTACACTTATAAGATATAAGAGAGTGACATGTTGTCACTTTATTTGGTTTTAATAATAATTACATCATTTTCATGGTCAAAAGTCCATGAAATGAATATACTTAGACCCTTAGGTGATATGGGTAGACGTTTATACATTTAATAGAATTTTGGCAGGTGTTAGGGTAATTTTATAATCTTATTTGTACCCTTAATTACCTGATTTACCTTTAACTGTGGTAAATAAAATTTACCATAGTTACTATTCATAATTCCCAAAAATAAAAAGTAGCCGATTAACATAATTTGGACCTACTTATTCCAAATATGGAATCCATTTTTCCAAATTCAAAACACAGAAGCTTCAGTAATTAATTTAAAATTAATCTCATTGTAAAAAAAACGGGTTTTTGTTTAAAATATTGCAAAAGATTGAATTGATTTATCCTACGAATTCAATGTAAAATCAATGCTAATGACATAAATTATATTCAATGGTAAAAATATATTATATTTATACTTTAAAATAATTTACTATTATAATTTAACAATATAAATTATTATGATAAAAAAATTGTTTTTAATTAAAATATAGCGTCTTTTTATTATTCATTAAAATATGAAAGTTATCAGAATAATATGAAAAATTTATCCAAAGTCAATTTTTATATCCTAATTCAAAATAAGAATTTTATTTTGTCAAATTTAACTTATAAACATGTCAAAAACTATAATTAAAGTGGCTGCGCCATCAAAAGGCGGCAAAGCTGCATTTTTTGAAAAATACTTATTTTACCCAAAAAAAATATTTTGTTCTCATACCATGTTCTAGAAAATGTGTAAGATGAATAATAATGTTATAAAATTCACAATTTAGTTAATAAAATTCATAACGTCTCGTTTATAATAATATTCAAACAATATATCATTGTTTAGCGAATCCCGGTATTGCATACTACACACGCTATCGAGGAAGGTCGTGATTGTGTGTGATGCAAGCCAAGTTAGGGCTGCGTGTAGTGGATGCTCCCTTTGGTGTTGCGTAAAACATAATAAAAACTTATTTTATTTATACATTAAATAAAATCTATACTTAATGTTTGCTAGAATAATTCCCACAAAAATAACTTGAAATTGTGTGTAACACCAGCCAAGAATAGTGTTGCATATACTACAAGCTAATACAGTGTTGCGTATAGTACAATCTAATCTTGGTGTAGTGTACAATATAAGACATCAAATAAATTAAAAATAATATATCTCATAAAATCTCGGGGTGTTACAACCCACATGTCCAATTATGACTCTAGGTCACAAAAAACCCAAATACCCCCAAGATGAAAAAAGTACATGACATTTACTTCTAAGCACACAATGTGTACTCTCAACCTTGCACCAGTCCATGTACTTCAACATGGACCAAAAATATATGGGGTCTTCTCATGTACTACTACATGGATAGGGTGTACATGGGGTCTTCCCATGTACTAATATGTGTCTATGTACCCCTCACATGGGGTTTCTTCTGAAGTACATGGCTACGTTTCCATGTCACACTACACGATGTGTACCAAGAGTACTCAGTATGTACTTCTCAAAACTCAGCCTTCTAATATAATAGGCCATATGGATAGGTACATGGAAAATTAATGTTACATGGTGTGTAATTATAAAAACTTCAACTTCCCCAAATAGGAAGGACACATAGTGTTTGTTTATAAACCCACATGCCATGTACAATAGTATTCCTGAATGGAAAACCCCCAAAATGGCCTGAAACACTTGATTTGTCCCCACAGCTCCCCAATCAACCCACAAGGAGTTCAAAATAACCTAAAATGGTTTTATAACTTTTTTAAAAACTAATATACAAGTATTTTTATCATAAAAAATTAAATAGACCTACCTCTAGGTGAAAACTACCAACTCCTTGGTCTGATATATGATTCGTAGTTGTCACACGATGATCCGGTGTAACCTGATATCCATGAAGGTGCCTCCTTCATTCACTCTCTATCTATTCTCTCCATCTCCCTCTCTTATACAAAGAACCCAAATGGTGGTGTATCCAATTGGGTGTATAAGGAAATCCAATGAATAAGAAATAATAAAGAAAAAAAGAAAAAAGAAAAAAAGAAAAAGAAAAGACAAGGAAAAGGGGGCCCGACCCCAGCCTCGACAAATGATACAAGGTTATGACACACCTAGGTAAAACCACAATTATAGACTTAACATAAGAGGAAAAATCTCAATATGTTCATCTATTTAAAATATATGACCAAACGAAAATGTATAAATAAATTAAAATTTAATGAATTAAATATTAAATATTCCACAAAAATTTAAACTTCTTGGATTTACACCAAAATTTTATCTTAGGGTGAACACCTCATTCTGGGACCAACAGAGTGGTCAAAGAAATTATTTGAGAAAATATTCTAGGTGAAGTTACCATTTTTTCTTGAAAAACTTTGAGGAATAAAAATTTCTACTTTCCCCTGACTTTCACAACCTGTGACGATGCAGGTCATCACATGTATTCTCATATGAATTTCTTGTTTTTTTACTTAATTTTTATCACCCATTTAGTTATAATATAGAATAAATCAGATTAACCATATTTTGGGTGAAATGTTTATTATATTACGTTGAGATTAAAAATACATATTCTTTTGGTGTATGCTCATAGGAAACTTGGGAGGGTGTGAATTCATTTGATAAGTTTGAGACATGGTGATGAAATTAAATTTTAGACTTTATGAACAATTTGTTTTTAATTTTTTTAGCCTCCTTTTTTCTTATAATAGTTTCTCTTAATTGGACCTCATTAGTTGAGCTGAGAGATATTACCTTCATGTCTTGATTAATAGATAAGGTTGGATTCATGGGAGTGGTGACAGGGTCATGGTGATCCTCAATATGGATTTAGGGATTATATTAAAATATGAGAGGATTAATACTTATTTTTTCAGGATTAGATGAGTGTGTGTTCCTCTATAGTGATGATGGCTTAGACTAGTGTGAGAGACATTGATTGAGAATCTAAAATTTGAGGTGGTGTTGAATTAGTGGTAACCATTACATTTGGAGGATATGTTTCATTAAACTCATAGACTAAGATATGAATTATACGAGGAGGCTAACTTTGGGCCTACCTTGGGGGGGGGGATTGATTGAAGACCATATGGTTTTATTTTATAAAGGTCACACACTTTTTTTGATTTTCCTAGTTGATGTTTAGGACTCACTCTACATGTGATATTCTTTATTGGTATCCAGAAATAGGGTAACAGTTGATGAGACTCTAGGATAAAAGATCCAAAAATATAAATAAAGTTAAACATTGAAACATTTCTAACATTTTATACCTTAAAAGAAAAGTGATGATGAGTTAAGAAAGAAATATCTTTCCTCGTGCTATAACTGAGGAACTCAAGTAGTCCATCTTATTCCCACATTTTTTGGTTGTGAATCTTGAAGAAGTGGATTAAAGTTCAAGCATGAAAATAACCATATAAAGGATATATTGTTTATATATACGAGGAATGTAAAACCATGATGGTGTTATGAAATTTCAATTGGTATTCACTTTCAATTGATATCAGAAATCAACTGGTGTAAAAATTTCTTGGAGTTTCTAACATGAAGAAAAAAATAAACCATAGTGAAGTGTGTGAAGAATAACTTGATAGAGAGATGTAATAAAATAAAAAGATAATTGATAATTATTATTTTTTACATGAATCTAGAAACTAATATAACCCCAAAAAAATCTACTATTTGAGGTATGATGATAAATCTCCCATACCTATTATGGTTTATGAATTTTCTGATTATCCTAGTGATGTGACCATATAACAAAATTTTGATGTGGAATTACTTTCAATTTAATGTTATTATTTGTTTTTTAATATGAGTACATGTTTATGAACTATCTCAAAAATCTATTTGTCCAACCCTAAACAAGTGAATTCAAAGTTGATTAAATAACACCTGATAACATAATAAACCATAAATTACATGATTTATATTAAGAGATTCATTTTATTACCTTTCTAGGATCATTTATATTTTTAATTTTATATAATTAGAAAAAATATTACATTATATAGTGAATATTTCCACACAGTCTGCATTATTTACACAAAAATAGGTTCCAATGTTTCCAATCCCAACTCATTCATGAAACATTTTTTTCATCCAAGATTTGTAAACATTGACCTTATATAACTTATAAACATCATTAATACTTATAATTTTTTTGGCAATGTTGGATGATAAAAAAAATCTTATTAAGGAATAAAAAAATAAAACATGTTAGTAATTTTTTAAAATTCATTAAAACCCATAAGGAAATTTTCCTTTTCACATAATAAACATTGATCTCAAAATAATAATTAATTAATCATGAAATAAAATTTAAATCCCAAACTTTTAAAAAATAATTTTGTAGTAAATAATAAAGTAAAAATCATAATCATTAAAGTTACTTGGAAAAAACATGATAACTCATGAAAGAAAACCTTTCACCAAAAGAAGATCATAAATTTTACTTTAATCATTAGTTAATTCTCTTACCTTATTAAATCAAAATATTTCCTTTAAAACCCATAGATAGAGTTGAAAAAACATGTAAGTATCTTGGGAAATTATCCTTACATTGACCCTTATAAAGTATCGACCATCATAGTTGATTCCAACATATCCCTTAAGAGTAACTTATTTCTTGTTAACTCTTTCACTTTACCCAGTACATTGGAAAACTATATATATCTCACCCATTATCATATAAAATGTAGAAGAACTATATCATGAGAAAAAAATATAAAATATTTCATTTCCATCATAAAATCTCAGAAAATATTCTGTTTAACACATATGAAAAATAACTTTTGTATTCAAATAAAAAAATGATAAAAATTCATTTTCCTTTGAAAAAAAATAAACTGAAAAATTCCCATAAGAGAGGTAAATAATATATTGTTTAAAAACTATAGAATATTTTATAGTAATATTGATAAAAAATAATGTCTTTAATAGTGGGAAAATTTTTTCGTGTGGTAAATATTAAAAAATATATTTTTTTCATACTTTGTAAAGAAAGTTAAAATTGTGTCATATATAAAACGTTTAAAAAGATTCATTTTAATAATTTGTAAAGAAAGTAAAAGATAAAATAAAAAATCATATAAACCATTTAAGTATATAAAAAACTTCGATAATTTTTATAACAACTTTTACATGGAGGAAAAAAGAGCTTAAAATATTTAAATCTACATTTTAAGGAAAAATACCTTACCTCATATCTTGACTCTCTGCATACGTCCATTAATTTCCAGAATAATAAAATGTATTTTATTTTTTTACTTACTTAATAATCTTTTTAGTTTTATTTCTTTATCATAATTTATTTTATTTCATTTATTACTATGTCTTATGTAGTTACTTAATCGATTAAGTTCACCTTGGATGTTTTAGGGTCATTTAGTTTATAACCAGAAAATAACATCAGTGCATTTACCATGGTCAAAGGGATCATGGTTAAATTATATATAGAACATTTAAAATTTTATAATTATCATGTTTATATATTATATACTCTTATATAATCATTAATATATATTGTTTATGAAAAATTAATCACATTACTTTGTGGATGTGATAGTCCACACGTACGCACAAGCGACATTATCATTTTCTAACAGATGGAAGTGTAAGAAGGTAAGTGATATATTATCTTTCTAAAATCATAATAATTTCATAAATAAATTATATATTCATTAATTTCATTGTTTTAACTAGTAATGTGATGTGGTGATTGAAAATTAAATACATCGCTTTAGGGAGGTGGTAGACCACACATACACACGAGCAATGTTTTCATTTCACATAGGATGGAAACATATATAAAAAATAATTTTAACATAAATATAATAATTTTTTTATATTTTCTATGATTATGGTATTATATAATAATGGTTATGATAGGTTTAAAGGATTTAGACTATGAAATAAACATGAAAGAACTTGATTAATAGTTATGTCTCTTCTTTGGAAAACTGCTTTTGGCTTAAACATTAAGCCTTATTAGGTTGGTCTTCTGGTGAGAATATGACCTATTGTATGTGGTTAAGTATTTTATTAGTGGAATTGGGTAGGTATTTTCTAAGTTATAGTGGTTATATTTTTTGAATAAGTGAGGACAGGAGGTTCCTTTTTATACATTAGGGGAGTGTCGCTCGTGTAATTATTCATAGTTTAAAAATATAATTAAGTTAATATCAGCATCAATTTGCACTAAAAACCTATTTCTAATATTATGTGATAAGGGTTAAAAAAATATCATCTAATAAGAATTAAGATAATATTTTTTTACCTTATCACTTAGTTTTTAACTTAATTAACCCCCTTTACCCTTTATAGTAGTAACTTACTTTTCTTTCGTAACTATTCATTATAAACAAAAATGAAATTGAAATAATTAATAAATTTGAAAACCATGATTAAAAATATGAAATCCATTTTTCAATATTGAATTTACAGAATTTTTGAATTTAATTTTAATATAATCATGTAAAACTCCACGGAAAAAAGTTTTTTAATCAATTCTTAAGATTTAAAAGAATTTATACCAAAATGAAGAATGATTATGATTAATATGGAATTAATTATATTATTTTCAATAAAATTGGAATAATTTAAGTTTAAAACAACTTAAAAAATGTAACTTTGTAAATACTTTAAAAAAATGGTAGTTTTTATAAAAATCAGTGTTTTCCAGTATTCTCCCAAAAATCAATCTTTTCATATTAATATAAAAAATTTAACATAAAATATATTTTATATACTGATATAAAAAATGAATTTAATTTCATAAAATTAAATTCCTTGAATTTTTAATTTTAAATTTTTATATAGAACTATAAAATTCCCAAAAAAACAATTTAGTTAGAATGAATGTGTTTTTTATTGAAAAATTACTTAAAATTATTATCGTGATAATTAATATATAAAATATAATCTTTAATATTATTAAGACATTAAATATAATTATTATTAAAATTTCTTGGGTTGTCACAGGTGACACATTGAAAAATGCATATAGACTACTTTGATTCTTAGGTAAAATCACTCTTGTTTTCTATAATGGGTTAGCTCACATAGATATAGAATTAACTTAACTAAGGCTCATTTTAATAAAATCCAGTGGTTCCATCCTTCTTTCAAGAAATTTTATGATTTCATTGTAAGTGTAATAAAAAAAGATGAGAAGATGGTTCTTTAATTCAGATGAGTAAAGGGCAGAATAATTTCCCCCAGGAAACCCTCCCCTTTGATCTAATGGAAATATGAACTTCTCATGGGAGAGAAAAACCATTTCCTAATTTATATTTATTATAATCAATGGGAAGAATAAATGTGAAAAAATTTAAACTATTGAAATGTACCCTTTTTATATGGAAGTTCAATGTATTGAACTTATTCTAAATTATTGACATGCACCCATTGTATTTGAAAGTTAAATGTATTGAAAATAAATCCAAAGGTGGATGTTGAACTAAAATTTGGTTTGTGATTGTGTTTGTTTTTAATAGATAATGTCCATATATATGTTTTCACAATAAAAAAAAGGGTGATGAAGTGAGTATCCACCCAATGCATGATGTGAAGCTGCCGATCATTATTTATTAAAGGTAAGAGGTTCTGATGCCTTTGAACATCTACCAAGAAAAGTTCTAAGATTATAACTATTTACATCACATGATTATTAGAGATATTCACAATGGTATAAAAAATTTTACTTTAAGTTGGAATGAAGCTGATGTATACAATAACTATGTGAGGTAGGGAAAGTGGTGAAGTTGCTAGAAACACTGAATAACTTGAAGAATATGTTATTATTAGTATAAATGGATAGTTTGACTAAGGATATTGAAGACTCAAGATATTGAAGGAACTATCCATGGATTTATAGATGAGTATTTTAAAAGGATGAGGTTTATAAGGAGATAGATCTTAAACTATTATACATGATATCTTATAAAACTGCAGTTACAAAGAGTAATATAAATTCAAAGTGTGGAAGGAGAAAGCCAAAGTGAATAAGAAACCATCCATATACTCTTATAGTTAAATAATATTTTAATCCATATAAAAATACATTGGATAAAGTTTTAAAAGGTTTGAATAACCCTTAGAGAAAGTGGAAGATACTCAATATTGAAAATGTGTAAGTCTATAGATCATAATACTTTAGTTGAAATCATATAACTTTGGAAACAAATATATAAATTTGATATTGAAAGTAAAACTTTTGTGAATTGAATAAATTCACTATAAGATGTTGATACAATTTCAAGACTTTTGGTTCTAGAATTATACCTCATAATACAACTTTTTATTGAATGTAATACTTTTATACAGTGTATGACTTGGATACTATATGATTTTAACATCATACAAAGTATAGTCACCCTCCAGACAGACTACATGAATTTGAAAATATGAACTTTTCATCACTTTGACTGAGTCTGTATAACTTTTATCACATTGAAAGACTTCATCAAATGTTGTAACACTTATCAATATATCATTTTAATTTATTTTGAGTGCTAGAATTATGATAATTTTACTTTAAGAAGAATCATATGACTTTAATGTCACCTTATAGATTTTTAATGAGTTTATGACCTCATCTGATAGCATATGACTTTGAGGAGGACCATATGAATTTTTAGAAGATTTCAAAGGACTTAGATGTTACCTATATGAATTCAAAATGGAAACCACATGTCTTTGAATTTATACTAAATGGTATCACTATGTAGTGTATAAACTCTATATATAGTGAAAATTCAAGAATGAAGATTATTTAAAAGTGGGATTATATATTTAATATTAGATGCTTTAAATGGAATCTAATTATTCTAATGATATCCATCATTGTTCTATACATTACAAAATTAAATTGTGATATTAGTTGAGAAGATTTTGAGAGAATGAAATAAGTTAGATATTAGAATCTTCTAGATTTTCAAACCTAGAAATAAAGAAATTATAAAAATACATTAGTTGATTTGAAATTTTATAAACGTCATAAGTTAATGTGATTAATGTTGAAATTGAGGTTTTGAGGGTTGTTCTATGGAGTAGTTATTTATTATGTAAGAAGAATTGGGATTATTTGAGACAAAACTAAATATTTTGTATGATTTAAACAAAGTAATTATAAATTTTTAATGAAATACAGTTTTTTATTGCGCTATTTTGAGAAGAATACGAGGAAGAGAGCCTTGCATATATGAAGGATCTAAAAGATAATTTCATCCAAGAGAGAAGGAATAAAAAATTAAGGGAACTCTTATAATTTACTAAGAGACCATGGTTTATGAGACAAAAGGTAAATAAAATCAAGGGAGCTCACCCACATATGAAAAAGGTGAATAAAAAATGATTGGGATTCATGGGATCCACAATTCTTGAAATGATTCTCAATTTTCAATGTCACACCTATGGTTTTATTTTCAGGTATTTATCATTTATTTTTTTCTTTATTTTCTCCCATATATTTCTTGATTTATTTTCAAAGAAAAGTGTAACTTTTGGTATGGAAGTGGGAGGCGCACGATTGGATCATGGTTAGTAGAAACCATGATCTAACCCCTAAGAAACCATGATACCCAAAAAAATACATTAGAGTGACCACACAGTTAGATGCATGGTTTGTGAAATAATTTATCAAAAACCACGCAACCTCCATATGTTGGGATAGAGGTTCTTGAATCTTTTTCACACATTCTGGAAGACCATGAAACCAAATGTTTTTTCCTGGCCATTTTTGAAAAAAATAGTTTTCTAAAAATTCCCCTATATGTTTTTAACCCTTTTACCCTATAATTTTTTCCATTAGGCTTCTACATACCTAGTAGAACCTCCATTATCCTCCACATTACTCTTAGATTCAATACTTCGGTGATTTGATCATGGATATTCAAGAAATCTCCAAGAAAGTTCCACATCTCCTCTCTTATTAGTATCTTCTCACTTTCTTCTTAGGATTCCTTCTCTCCAGTGGTTGTGGTGACCTATAATGGGTTAATTATAAATTTATTGGATTGGGTTTTTTTGTGTATTCTTACTTCTATAGGACCTCCTCTTTATTTTTATTTCATTTTTCAACAAATTGATTTTGGTTTCACGAATAAAGGTAGGTGGTTCCATATTATACTATTATTTGATGATTTAAATCTACTTGCTTATATTTATAAATATGTTCTAGAATTGTGTGTGTTTTAAAATTGTGTTTTAAAAGGTTTTGGTGTGTTTAAGTCTTTGGAAATGGTTTATCCCCTATAAAATGGTTCGAAATGGTATCCTTGGATTGTGATGGATTTTTTGTGTAAAGAAGAGATTTACATAGTTTTATAAATGGGGTGAAGAACATGGGAATATTGGGTACTTAAGAGTAAATACTAGTAAAAGTAATTTGGGTATGGATTTACTAACCTAGAAGTATTAATAAAACACAAACTAAAATGATGATGTGGATTAGATAACTCAATTAGGATAATAGACCTTTGCATCCATGCTCAATCATTGAGAGTACGAGGATCTTAATTCCCCACTTACCTAAGTTAATTAGGAATTTTCCATGGTGTTTAAATTGTATTTTTACCTATATCTATTTATTCTTCCATATTTAATATTTTTTAAAAGTTAAAACATGTTTTAGGATAAAAATAATTCCCCTATTTTAAAAATAATATGTTTATTTTTCTTATAATGAAAATGCATGGAACATTTGGTGGGATCCTACTGGGTGAGTGAGTTCGCACCCTACATACACCCCATGGGTGTGTGTCAAAATTATTTTTTCTAAGATAGGTAAATGAAATAATTTCTCCATAGGTGGTGGTAGGTAATATTTTTAGTGGTATTTTATTTTGAAAATTACTGACAGTTGTGATATGGGGGTGTTGACCCTCATGGCACATGGCGTCTTGTGTTTATTTAGTTGGTTCACACACCTTTTGTTTATTTTGGATTTGTTTATAAATGTAAACTTAAATTTGATTCATGTAAACCTATTTTTTATATCCTTATTATGGTTGACGGTTATGATACTTTACATTCATTATGGTTGTTGATTCATTTGGATGTTGGTTGTTATTCATATGGAAAAATCATTCCCAAAGGATTTCCTCATTGCAAGGGCACTGGTTTCTAGTCCATGGGGATCAGGAACGCCCTTACGAACATGACATGGGATGATTAGGGTGTAATTTTGGAAGTAATACCAAACTATTTCATGATAAAGTTGTATTTTAGTATGTATTTCCCTATTATTTGGTTATTTCTATTTTGGAAAGACCATATACACAAGAGCTAAGACTATCGAGGCTTTAGGTTCTAGTTATGAGTGGTGTTCCCATCCAACACACTTGGTCATAGGCCTTAGGTCACCATGGTATGTTGTGGATATAGTTAACTCTCCCTTATGGTGTAATGTATAGGTTTTAGACTATTCATGGGAATAAAGGTAATATAGAGTGTTTTAAATTGTTGATTGAGTAGTTATAGTTTTATTGATATTTATAAAATTGTTTTATTTTGTTTATTGATTTTCACCATGGGTTTATGTAATGATGATTTATCTCTTTTTTCACTGATTTGTGTAGCATAATGCCTCCCTATAGAACTCATGTAAAGTCATGGGAGGAGTTTAGAGAGAGTTATCTATCACATGTTGATCATAGATTAGTTGAGGTAGTGGTTTAGGTTGTCTAAGATATAGATCAATGAGTGGGGTATAATCCTACCTAAGTTAAGGAAGTTGAACCGAGACCAGAAAAGTATTGTGATTTGGAGTTAATTAAGCATAAAAAACTTCCTTCTATGAAAGTGTATATACCTAGTTATAAGAATAATGGGTGGAGAAGTTTGAGAGGTTTTTGAGGTTCATTGGGACTCTTGATGCTGTTATGGTAAAGTATGTGAAGTTTATGTTTGAAGGACCTAGTTACTAGTGGAGGGAGTCAGTGGTTCTTGAATAGAATCACGAGAAGATGGGATGGAAGGAATACAAGGTCAAATTTAATGAGAAGTTATTTTCTAATACTTTTTCCCTTACCAAGACCTGGAATTTCCTTACCCTCCATCAGAGAGAGCATTCTATGTGGGTGTATGCCAATCACTTTTTGGAGATAGTTCTCTTTTCTATGAAGGCAGTTTCTAGAAAAAAAATCGAAGTCATTAGTTTGAAATGGGGTTTTGGTTGTACATTTATCTTAGGTATTATTGTTTAATCTATAAGACCTATTATGATGTGGTTGATCGAGCTTTGTGTGTAAAGATTGACTAGGTAGGTATGTCTAAATTATCTAGGATGCATCCAATATTGAGCCATAGTGGTATTGTCTTATCGGAGAAGAAGTAGAATCACAAAGACTAGGGGAATAAGTGTGGTAGTAGATATATACATCCAACCTAACCATCACCTTCACTAGAAGCTCCAGGTGGTGGAACTATCACGTGCCATCAGTGCAGGATACTCGGGTACATGTGGTCTACATTTCCGATTTCACCCAAAAATTTTGCATCAATGTGGATGTCTGGGTCACTTACAATGGTTTTAAAAGATTTAACATCCTAGTCATAGTGGTCAAGGATCTATATCTCTTAGGGAAACCACAACTCAGTTTGATGTGTCAAGAGATATGGGGTCTCATTTTGGTGGGTGTGGTGGCAATGATGGATCTTATTATAGATATAGTCAGTTTAAGTTATAGCCATAAGTTAGTATTATACCACATGCAAAAAATATAGATGATGCACCATCATGATATGGATCAAGAACTAGTGGAATCAGATGCAGGTCTTGTGATAGTTTTAGGTACTGATCTTATTAAATCATCCATTGTAATTAATTTGTTTGACATAAGTTCTTCTCACTTGTTTATTTATGATTACCTTTTGGATCTATTTAATCTTTATATTTAGTTTATTCCATATAATTTGTAATTGTTTACACCACATTGAAGTATAAAAGAGATGTATTTTTGATGACCATATTATGTTGTATCCTTGCTAGACTTTGATATGGAATGTGATTTTCTTTTCTTTGAGATGTTCCCCTTTGACATGATCTTGGGGATGGACTAGATGATGTTCTTCATGGACCACATCAACTGTTATCATTAGTGGATGACTTTCACAGATCATGGTGGGAGAAACTAGGGTTTTTAAAGAGAATGGGATCTATGGTCAGGATTATTTATACCTCCACTTCCAAATCTATCTATAAATTCTTGTTAGGTGTCATACCTCTTACTATAGTATGATGGGATAGGTTTGGGAAGTATGTTTCCTTCTATGGTGAATGATTTTTATGAGGTATTGCATGAGTATTTCTCATGAATACCTCCTGAACAGGACGTCAATATCACTATTGGTTTAGCACCAAGAATAAAAATAATATATCTTCCCTCATATCATACACCCCACCAAGTTTAGGGAGTTAAAGATATAGTTGGATGATTTGGAATCCAAAGGGTTCATTCGCCATAGGGTCTCTCCTTGGGCCACTCCAGTTATCTTTTCTAAGAAATCTAATGGGTCTTTTTGATTATTTATGGACTATCAGAAGCTAAAATGGGTCACCATCAATAATAAACACCCCTTCCCATGCTTTTATGACCTCTTTTTATAGCTCAAAGGAGTAAGGTAGTTTTCTAATATTGACCTGTATTCAGTGTGACACCAGGTCAAGGTGGGAGAAGCAGATGTTCCCAATATTTTTTTTTCAAAGTGGGTATAACCATTTTAATTATTTAGTGATTACATTTGGATTGAAAAACTATCCTATAGTATTTATGTATCTTATGAACCGGGTGTTCTATAGATACAAAAACTCATTTTTCATGGTCTTTTTTTATGACATTTTGGTCTATTTGAGATCAAAATTGGAGAATGGGAAGCACTTAAGGATTATTCTAGGGATTCTGTGAAACCACCATATTTATGATAAATTTTTGAAGTACAGTTTTTGGTTCTAGGAAGTAATGTTTTTAGGATATGTGATCTCCGAATATGGGGTTTCAGTTAACCTAAAATAGGAAAAGGCAGTGATTTCATAGGAAGAGATGAGGAATGTATTCAAGATTACAAATTTCTTGGGCTTGGAAGGATAATATAGGTGGTTCATTAGATATTTCTCATATATTTCTTAACTCGTGAAAGATATCACCTAGAAATGGGTGAAGTTATTATGGATTCCATAATTCTAAGAGTCTTTAGACTATCTTAAATAGTGGTTGACCACCACCCCTATATTGATATTACCTGATATTGGAGAGGGTTACATGGTATATTGTGATGCTTAAATTATAGGTTTTGGTTTCATGATTATGTGGGGTGATCATGTGGTGGTATATGTCTCTCACCACCTCTGACTGCACACGAATAATTACCCAACCCATGAACTTGACCTTATGTTAGTAATGCACACTCTCAATATCTAGAATAATTATCTTTTGGGGGATAATATTATGGTCTACCAAGACCACAAAATCTTAAGATATATATTCTCTAAGAATAATTTCAAATTAATGCAATGATGATGGCTTGGTTACCCTTAGGGGTTTGAATTTGATATCATCAACACCCCAGGTAATGGAAATGTGGTTACTTATGCTCTCAGTAGGAAGATTTTCACTCAATCACTAAAGTAGTCTAGTGATGAGAGAATTTTGATGGGAATTTTCACTCAGATACACATAAAGGAAAAAGAATATAGTTGAGTTATGTTACTGAATATTGTTTAGTTAACACCATCTCTTATGGAGCTGATTTTGGAATATTAACCAAAATATGAATTATTCTAGTGATCTAACCAGTTTTTGAATGGTGGGGAGTTTTCTAGTGAATGGTCATTATCTTCCAAGGGTTATCTCTACATAAAGGGTCATTATGTTGTACTATCATAACTAAGAAATATGGTGTTATAGGAATTTCATCAATCTCACTGTGATTTCAATAATGGTTCCACTAATATGTTTAATGAAGTTCAATTCCAATTATGGTGTCCAGGTATGAGTCATGATGTATCTAACTTCATATATTTATTTTATTCCTATCATCAGGTTAATGGTGAGAATCATAAACCTTTAGGCATGATTCATCCTCTTCCTATCCCAACATAAAATTAGGATGAGGTAGCTATGGATTTCATTATCAGGTTACCCCATACACCCTGGGGAAGGAACAAGATTTTTGTTATTTTTAGTCATCTAACCAAATCCACCCACTTTATTCAGGTCAAGGACTCAACCAAAGTGGAAGAGCTAGGAATGTTATATGTTCAGAAGATTTTGAGTTTGTACTATGTTTTTTATGCTACCATTTCTAATAGGGACCTCTATTTTACGTCTCAATTATGGGAATTCATCCATAAGGAAATGGGTTCATAGGTCAATCATAGAAAAACTACCATTCTCAAATGGATGGTCAGATAGAACAAGAAAAATAGATCTTTGAAGAATTGTTTCATTCCTACGTGCTGAACTTTGGTGGATCATGGGATATCCATATAGGATTGGTTGAATTTTATTATAATTTTAGTTACTAATCATTTATTATGATGGATCATTTTGAAGCACTGTATGGTTGACCATATCGGTCTCCTTTATGCTAGATGGAAGTAGGAAAGACTTCTTTTGTGGGACTAAGCATCATGAAAGAGATGACTTGAAAGATTTATATGATTAGGTATCATTTTAAGATAGATTATATTCATTATAAGTCTAATATTGATCATTGAAACAAAGACTTTGAATTCTTATTGGGTAATCAGATGTTTCTAAAGGTGAAACCTTTCATGGGTTATCACCATCTTGGGAAGTAAGGGAAGCTTACACAAAGGTATAACAGATCTTTTTTTACTTCTAAGAGGATCAGTAAGGTGGTATACCACAAGTAATTTCCTCATCAGTTGAAATCAATTCATGATTTTTTACATATCTCTCAACTGAAAAAGTATAACCTAGATACTTATCATTTTACTGTGTTGGGAAGATTTCAATATAAAACCTGACCTATCAATGATCGAAAAAGCCAATTTGGATTGATGATTTTTAAGAGAAGGTGATTTAGGTGAAATCCATTTCATTATTTGGGGTCCTATGGTTGCACAAGAATTATGATCATGAGACATGGGAATCAAAGTGTTGGGTTGAGGAGTAGTACCCTCACTTGTACTATAATCGGACCATGAGTTGACTTTCTAAGGGAGGAAAGTGTCATGGTGGGGATAATTTTCACCCAAAAAATTTATTTTTAGGTATTTTTTATTTATTTTGGTTCTTTATTTTATCCATTAAATTTTATTAGTTTTTTTCAAAGAAAAATGGAGTTTTGAGGGGTATAGGGTGGTGCACGGTTGGCACATGGTTAGTAGAAACAGTGTACTAGGGGATACCATTTTGGGGTTCCTAAAAACAAGAAAATATTTATAATGATAAATTACTTGAGATATGAATTGGGGAAACCATATTGAGGGTGAGGAACTATAATTATTCTACACCAGAAGATAGAGGGGTGAGAATCTAGGGAGACATGCTTGTGTCGTCACGGAGAAGAAAAATGAATTAAGGGATAGCCTAATGAAGCCACTACAACTGTGAGTTATTATTATTGCCATGATTTTCCACTGGGTTTGAATAATAGAATTTTAAGAAACATAAGAATTTTATTTATAAATATTAAATAATTTGATGTGAATATTTATTACATATCATTGTTATCCATTCCAGAACCATGGAGTTTTAGTGTATTTAGAAACTTGGATATATAAACAACTGATTCATAAAAAATTACATCATATCCCACTAATTATTAAAATATGATACTATTAAATTACTTTAAACCTTTATTTATATCCTGATAAAAATAAAATATAACAAATGATGAGCTCAAATTCTAGGTAAGGGTAAAAAGGTAGATATCAATGAGAATTTAAGCATAACACGAGAATAAGGGTATGAGAACATGATTGTAACATTTCAAAATCATACCCAAAAATTAAAATATTTTAATCATGTTTCATGGAATAAATATTGTTAGTTTATAAGACCTGAATCATAAATAAATCAAAGAACATTATCCATGAGATCCTACCATTAGCTTAATATAATGTCATATAAGAGTGATATAAAGAGTGACATAATCATAATCATTGAAATCCTTTATCAAAGCTACCTATTAAGACATTCATCACATATTTGGCTTGGGCTACCCTCCCATGAACCTGCTTCAAGCTTGGGATAACCTCCTATATACCCTATTTTGGGGATTGGTATAACCTTATGTGTACCCTATTTTTGGTCTTCAGATAACCTCATATTCACCCTCCTTTTGGGATTGGGATAACCACTCATGTACCCAATTTTTCAGATTGGGATAACCACTCATGTATCCTCTTTTTTGGGTTTAAAATAACCTCATGTGTACCCTATAATACCGTGAAACATTAATCTTTACCCAATGTTTTGTAGGTCCATAACAAACCCACATGGAAAATAATCATAATACATTAATATGTATTCCATAATATCATGAAAACACTTGTCATTTAATCACAACGAAACCCATGGAAAAGAAAATTATTTTCCTAAATATTTCATCATCATAATCATAAACCATATAGATATAGAGTAAGTATGGTATAATTGGATTATATATCTATTGAATATTAAGTAATAGAAAATTATTTTATTATACATGATAAATTCCTTTAAAATATCTCAGGAATATTTCTTGGGGAGAATACACTTTTCATTTGGAAACAAATTCTTTAAAATTTAAAAATTTCTAAAATGATAAGAAAAACAATTTCATTGAAAATAAAAAATGTAAACTTTTAATGTAAGATTTACATAATTGAGAATTCATGATAGTGGTCAATTTCATTCATTTAATTCACTTTAAAATAATGGTTCCTTTAATGTTTTTGGTAAAAAGTTAAAAGTACCTCATTTAGAAAATGACAAGAATATTCCTTTTAATTTTTTTATATGAAGTTAAACATGGGTAAAATGAATTTAAACAATCATAGGATAATATAAAAAAATTTATTGAAAACATTTTAAATAATATGTGTAAGTAGAAGAAAAATATTCCTGACCTAATAGTAGAAAAATGTCTCTTTTTCTTAATTTTTTTGTCTATTGACTAATTAAAGAGATTAAAATTAAATAAAGACATAGAATAAATATAAATAACTCTATTAGAATAAAATAAATAATATTTGTGATATAAAGGTCATATAATTTCATCATTATAAATTTATGCATAAATAATCTTGGTAAAAATGAGATTGTAATGTAAAACCCTTATCACTTTAGTAACTTTTTATTCGTAATCCCCGTGAAAGAAATAATTTGAATTGAAAATTTAAATAGAATTAATTAGGAAGGATAAATGATATAAAATTTAAAAGGGGTATTATATACACATAATGAACATCAAACATGTTCATAACATCAAACATGTCTCCGTGAAACAATATTGAGATAATTAACACTTACAACTTTTGTAGTCTCTAAATAAAAATCTCAGTAAATGGATAAAATTATATTTTTTTTGAAATACAAATAATTATCATTAAAATAATCATAAAATAAATTCATGCTCTGAATATAGACCATAAAAATAAAAAACATGTTTAATATGGCATAAATCTCATGGGAATAGAAGTGTGATGAAAAACTCTTATCTCACATATGACTTGATTCGTAAGCATTATAACCTCATGTATGATAAATTTAAATATATTATAGATATATTAAAGAACCAAATACATAATTATAATATCTTATAAAATTAAATTAAAACATTTACAAAACCATTTATTAAAAATTCTTTATTAAAATATTTGTTTTTGGGTGTTAATTGTTTCATTTTTCTAATAAGTTTCAGTTTGATAGTTTTGGTATTTGTACTTTGATCATGGTTCCATCATCTCAAAAAATTTAATAATTTCATTAGTATAATATTTAATCATTATATACACTTTTATTACTATTTATATAAATCAGTGATGAAAAATAAATTACATCACTTCGTGGATATGGTAGTCCATACGCATGCATGAGTGATGTTTCCATTTTTAAATGGATGGAATGAAATAAAGGTAAATAATAATTAAAATTTTAAAAAATAATAATATCATAGAATATATATATATATATATATATATATATATATTAAATCCATCATTATAAATATCCATGTGAGGTGGTTATAAAAGATGAATCGTATTGCTTCATGGAGGTGGCAGTCCACATGTACACACGAGTGATAATTTCATTTCTTGTTTAATATAAAAAGAAGTTTATTAAGGTTATGAAATTAATATAATATCTTATTATATGGGTGATATTTATGTTATTATATTGTAATGGTAAGGAAATAATTGAAATATGTAGAAGAAGAAGTAAAATGAAAAGGTTCGGTTAAGACAATTACCTCCCTTTGAAGAACTAACTTTGACTATCTCTTTAAGGGCCCCAGGGATGATATTTTAAGGAGACTAGAACCTATAGAATGTTTCTAAGTAATTTATTCAGAGTTTTATGCATATTTTGGTTTAGATTAGTGGATCAAGAAGTTCAAGGAAGAGAGTATATGTGGAATCATTATATATGAGAGGATAGAGGCACCCTTGGAATTACCTAAAGTATTAAATTAATATAAATTAATTTTAATATTAAATTATTTCAGTATTGATATATTTATAATATATGATGAATATAATTATATATACTATAATATATTAATATTTATACAAATTTATGTGATGTTTTAACCCTTTTCTCTTAGTTTTGACCACCTGTTAACCCTTTTGATGATTACCACAATATCAAAGTTTTTTACTCATTTTGGGTCAATAATATTACAATAAAAGAAAAAGTGACCCTTAAGTGGAAATTTTTTGATATTATAAACAATATAAATTTAATTGGAATATGATAAGAATTTTTTTTAATTTTAAATCATTTAATAAAACAGTATTTAAAATAATATACCATTAAATTCATTTCAAGACTATTTACACAGTTGAATTTTAAAACAAATTGAGATTATAATTAAATAAAAATATAAACTTTTAAAACACCCATAATACATTATATTTATAAAAAAATCCCAAAACACCGTAAATCATCCATTTTTTTAATTTTTATGTTTTTAGATTCACTTACATGATTTTTTCTATTGCTCGCACATGCATCATGTCAGTTTTTCATAAGAATTTATGGTAATTATTCCATCACTAAAATTAAAAAATAAATTAACTTAACCAAAAAAAATTATTTTATACATCAAAATAACTTTTATAACCTAAAATAATTTCGTTTAATCCCTATGAAAAAATTATTAGATTTATTAAAACAAAGAGTGACATTTTAGATTTATTCTTTACTTTAAATAATATTAAGGTCATTATCAAAGAAAAATTACACCAAACTACCATATATTAGAATATTGGATGAGGGTTTATAAAATTAATTCATCCAATGTAAATAATTTAGGTGCTATATATATATATATATTTAAATCCTTATCACATTATTTTTAACCTCAATTACCTGATTTACCCTTTCCAAGGTGAAAAATATTTACCACAGTTACAATTTATAATGACCAAAAGTAAAGTTTTACTATTTAAATTTTTTTGAAATTATGATTAAAAATATCTAATCCATTTTATCAAATTTAATATTTATTAGTGGCTGAAGTTAAATTTAAAATAAACCCCAAGAATGAGAAGAAAAATAATTTTCTAGAAAAATGTATTTTTATGTATAAAAATGTTTTTTACTAAAATTATGCATAATTTCAATTCTAATGAAATTAATTAGATTATATTTTAAAAAAAAATTATAACTAAATTTTAAAATAAATTCAAAACAAAATGACAATTTTTAAATGTTTGAATGGAAAATAATGTTTTATATAAAATCAATATTTTTCACCTTTTAATGAAAAATTAATCATTTCATTAAATTCCCAAAATTTCACTTTAATATAAAAATGATATGCTTTTTAAGAAAATGATATAATTTTCATAAGATATAATTTCTAAATTTTTTCAAATTTTTTTATAATATTTACTCAAAAAAATTAATGAAAACTATTTTTCTAAGAAAAATTACTTTTGAAGCAAATAATGACTTCACTAAAAATTAAGTGCTTATTTCCTAATAATTAATCAATAAATTGGTATTTAGTAGGACCATTATAAATATATTTCATAATAAAGTTACTCATATTCATAATTTCAAATTTATTGGATAGGTTATAATAGTCACATTTAAATAATAATAATTATATATTATATCACAATTCTCTTAAATCCTGGTGTTGTGTGTTAAGAAATACATTGATATTGTTATTATTTTCAACTAAATTTTTTGGAAGTTACATCCTCCCATAAATAAATTTCATCATAGAAATATTATCTCAGTAATGAAATGTTCACTTTTTTAAAATAACATTATTGAAAACCCATATCATACAAAGGTTTAATAAAACCTCCTTTAAAAATGGGAGTGAGAAACATAAAGTTTAACTAAAATGAAACATAATTTGGTTCCTAGGTAAGGGTTGAAATTGGTGTAAATTATTGAAATTTAGGATAAAAATAATTTCAAAGGAAAATAGAGGGTGATAGAGAACATGGTCATGTGAAAGAAAATGAACATAAACCCATAAATCAGTGCGGGTGAAAAGGCCATCAATTCATCATAAATAAAGGTAAAAGAATAACATTTTATTTAAATATCCTATTCAGAAATTTTAGGTATTATTTTACTATTAATATATAGAACATGAGAAAATATACTTACTTGATTTACTTCCATTTTATAAGTACAATTTCATCCTTTGGTTATGCTTTAATAATTTACACTACTCCAAGAAATGAATATTCAAGATGAAATTTTCATGTCTGAAGCATTAAAATTAACTTTTAAGAGATCATAAAATCCATAAAATAATGTCATGTAATTCCTCCCATATCTAGATTTTTATCAAAATATAAATGGCTATCATATTTTATGCAATATGGATAAATATTAATATAATTAAATAATACATTAATCTATAAAACCTAAACAATAACACCAAAACGCTCAACTTAACAATTCCATGAATAGTAAATTTAAGACTTGTAAAACATATTTCTAACCAAAATAAAAACCCAAAAAAATAGAAAAAGTTCACTAAATTTCAAAAATAAACATAAATTTAAATCCTAAACAACATAATGTAGCTTATAAATCGACACTCAAAACATGCTAATACTATAATCACATATTCTCTTAAAGCATGTTAATCATTTTAAAAAGTGATTTGAATCACCATAAAAACTCAATGAATACATAATATTTTCCAAAATTTAACTCTATAATTATTCCTTAAATAAGATCATAGAATATAAAATATATTACATAATCCAAAAAATGAAAAAAAATCATCAAAGATAACATAAAACACTTTGTCATCAAATCACTAATAAATTACAAGGGCATCAATATTATCCAATTTATTTTATCAATATCAGTCATCAATTTATCCTAATTAAATGTTATTGTCTAAAAATTAGGAACATATTAAGGGTTATATATCCCTCAATAATTTTTTTTATAAAAATATCCCCTACCGCTAAATCAATTTTCTAATTTATCGGTACTATTAAACATATGATTGAAAATACTTAAATAAAAACTATTGTAAAATAATACATAGATGTTTTATGATTCTTACAACTAAAATATCATTAATAAAGCACTATAAAAACATAATTCTCAAATCTAAATACATAAACACTTAAATTATTTCTCTTTAATTATTAGCATAGCATAAAACCTTACTTGGTTTAGGAGTTAACCCTTGGATTAGGGAATTGAATTGTATAATTCCCAAGTTCCCCAAACATAAGACATTGAAATATAAATGTTACCTTATTATGTTATTTATTCTCCTCTATTGAACTCTTCATTTCCCCCCTAAAAATAACTTTCTCTATGTCTTTGTTTTCTACACCCAAATCATCTTCCCATTCCTTTAATACATTTCCCTAGGTGATTTTGTAACACCTTCTGTATTTTAGGTCATTAAGTTTGAGAGGTAATTTTAATTTCCCATTATTGGATGAATTGTTTTGAAAATAAAGACTCAGAATGGGATTATAAGAGTTAAAACATTCTAAAATAATATCTTATGACATATTTTTAGGTTCAATGGGTTCCTAAAACGTTTGAGCAAGTGCTAGAGGATTCTAGGATGTGACTAGAGGGTTGCTACAATTTTACAACAGCCATCAGTTAGTTAGTGAACCCCATCAGCTAGCTGGTGGGCATGTAAATAGATTAGAAATTATACATGGGAACTCATGTCTACCAATAGACCATTTCCCATCCAGTAAGGGACACTAAGTAACCTGTGGATACTGGTGCGTATTGTTTTAATATAGGATATCATTAACCTTTCTAAATCATAGTGCCTCAGGTTTTAGAAGGGGGAGGTGATGGGAGGTGAATTTTTTGGATAGCCTCTGCCCCTTACTTTATTGATTCCCCATGGTGGTTGGATGGATATAGGTGCTTTTGGTTGGGTATTTCACTTAATTTTATCCTTCAAAACTTCATTTTTGGATTCTTCTATTCATTACCTTAATTTTGGTTTTAATGAAGATAGGTTTTGGTGACAAGTTCTATAACAACCTCAACTATAGTAACCCAAATCCGGTGTCATCTTTATTACATTTCAATAAGATAAAAATGATCTCATACTAAAGGATTTATCAGTTTAGTATTCTTAAATATTGAGATACATATTTGATTCTCATATTATATTAGAAATATAAAAAAACATAGCATAAGTAACATTATCTCATCCTAAAAACGATTTTTAATATCTTTCTTCATATCATGGGGAAATGAAAAAAAATAAACATTAAGCTAAGATTCTAATTAAGGGTTTTTTTATAGTGGAATTTATCATGATTAAATAAGTTATAATCAATATAATAAGGTAAAGAACTAAAAACGCATTCCATTTAATAAATAACTTGAGCACAAAATGAATACATGGATAATATCAATGTAGTAATATCATGGATAATAATAACTGAATTCTTAGTGATGTAAATACTAAATATTGGATTTTATGATCTTATAAATCAGTATATCTTTATCGTTAAGGTCTTGCACCAAGAAAGTTTAATCTATGGGTATGTATACACCAAAAACCCATTAAATAAGTCTAGATAATTGATTTTCCTCATGAGATCATTCAATGTATCAACGAGATATGTATAACCCTACACCACTCATAACTACATGTAAAATGAATTCTTCATATATTTAATGATTAATTTAATTCATAAACCATATTTCTTATCAATAAATATCTGAATTAAGTAAAGAATATAGAATATTAATATTTCCCCATTTAGTCAAGTAACCTTCATACTTAAACACCATATGTAGAAATGTTATACATTTTAGGAAATAAAAATATCCATGTTACAAAGGATATGAATATTTAAGAGAAATAAAATATCCAATGAAAAATGATCATAATAAAGTGAATGTTTCAATATAAATTCAATTACCATATAACTAATCATGATATGAGATATTATCATCGAATCATTAGAAATATAGGTTTTGTAATAAAATTATTTCCATTATAGAATAAAATAAAATGAAAGTGAAACATTAAAATAAGATTTTGTTAAATAGAGTTCATTTTAAAACTAGTGAAAACTGTAGAAAAATCTAAATAGTATAAAATAGTTATGATGGTAGAAAAAATCCTCTGATGTTGTATATATTAAAAAGAAAATTCATTTTGAATTTTTTTAAAGAAATCCAAAAATGAAACTTCTTAAAAAAAGTATAAATATTCCTTTAAAAAATTGTAAAATATACAATACAACATAATATATCCTTTATAAATCATTTGAGTTAATAAAAAGTGCTTTTTGAAAACAATTTTGAAAAATATGGATGTGGAATAAAAATATCCCCAATCAAAAAGATAAATAATATAAACTTTTATTTTAGATATTAATTGTCTTGATTCAAGATTCAAAGAGAGGAAAATTTAGAATAAATTATAGAAAATGATTAAATATACATATGATAGGAAAATTATTGTATCTTATGAAGGATATATTATAAGATTCCTTCAATGAAAATATAATAAATCCCAAAAGAAAATGAGAATGTAAAATAAATTCCTACCACATTAGTGATTTTTAAAATTTAATCCATTTAAAGAGTAACTTGAATTGAATCATTAATAATCATTAATAAATATATATTCATGTAAAATAAATCAAATGGATATTATATATACTATATAAAAGTAAATAGGCACATAATACCAAATATATCTCAATGGAGTGGAGATTGAGAAAAAGTCCCTTACAAAGATCATAACATTGAAGTGAAAATTAATCAATGAAGTTATTATGTGTAATGAATGAAAATAAAAATAAATCAAGTTTAAATAAAACATAAAATAATCATAATTTATTACAAACATAATCTTTCCATAATATAGACAATGAAGAAGTAATATAACCCAACTACGAGAAATTGAGTTAAGAAACCCCCTACCTCAAGTTTGAATTAATTTGTAAGTCACTTTAACCTCATATATAATAAACATAGATTTATTATAATTATTTAAAAGAAAAATATACACATGTATAATATCATATACTATCCATTTATAATATCTTGTGACCCATTTATTAAAAATATTTTATTACTATCATTATTTCTTGTGTTAACTGCTTTGTTTTTCATGTATGTTTTCATTCAGAATTTATGGTTATTTTATTTTTATCATAGTTATATCATATAAATAATGTTAATAATGATATAAAAATACTATATATTCATTATATAAATGTTATAATCATCTTTGAGAAATAGTCAGGAAAAATGAATAACATCTCTTCGCGGAGACTGTAGGGAGTACGTACGCATGAGTAATGTTGTCATTTTTTAATGGGTGTAAGGGTAAGAAGGTCTATTATATAATATTAATATATAATTATAATTATTTTACACTTATCATATATATTAATTATTTACATTATTATGACAATCCATGTAAGGCTATAAGGGAAAAAAAATTACATCAGGTCATGAGGCAGTAGTTTTCCGTACATCTGAGCGATGGTTTTGTTTCAAATTTGATGTATAATTAGATTTATAAATATTATTACATAAATATAATAAAATTTAGTTATATTTTATTTTTTTTAATATATTTTAATGTTTAGGACATTATTGAAGGTGGTAAAAGAAGAATAAAAATGAAAGTGCTCGGTGAAAATGACTACTTCTTCTTTGAATAAGCTCCTTGAGATATCCTATTAAGGTACCTAGGGTGAGTATTTTTGGAATACCGTAACCTATAAAACTTGTTTATGGATTTTTATATGAATTTTTGGAAGGTATTGTTGGAGATAAATGGCTAATTAGGTGTGAATAAGTGAGATAACGGTGTGCCCTTCTATAATGGAGGGAAGGGTCACTTTTAGAAATTCATGAAATATTATAATATAAATGTGTTTAATCGTGTAATATGGTTCCAAAATTATATAGATACAAATATAAGTATTTTATTTTATTAATATAACCATAAAATTATATTTATATAGGTTTATATGTCATTTTTAACCTTATCTTTTGGATTAACCCCTTCATTATCCATTTTTAACCTTAACTTTGATAATTACTTTTTCAGTGTAAAGGGATTATAATTTTACCTATAAGGTATAAATTTGTTGATAAATGTCCAAGGGATGATATTTTAAAGTATTTATGATCCTTATTTTATTCTTTCTATGTTTTTAAATTTTTTAAATAATTTATGGAAATATTATTTTTATAAAATATCAGTAATGTCATTTTTGAGGCTATTCATTTAGTTTGACTTTAAAGATACAAAAAAAGAGGGAATTATAATATAATAATTTTCACCATAAATAATACATTAATATTAACTTTAAAATTCTCTTTTAACCATAACTCATCCCAAAAACATTTGTTTAATTGTTTTTAAAATTATTTATTTTGATTTTTCCATTACTTGAACAAGTATTGTGCGAGCATTGTTATAATCATTTAAGGTAGTTATATTATCACTAAAAATTATAAATAAGTTATAATAATAATAATATTTTTTTTATGAATAAATAACCTTTAATATTCATTCAAAAAAAGTTATTTTTCTCTATATAAAGTTATATGAAAATTTTAAAGGTAGAAGAGTTAGATTTTGAATTTTTCTTTACTTAAAATAATGTTAATGACATTATCAAAGGAAAGTGGAAAAAATAGATATAATTTAATTTAATATGGATATTTTTGAGTTAATCACATTCAATTAAATAATTTAATGTGTTGGATATATTCTTAAGGTCACATCACATTATTTTTAACCATAATTACACGAGCTACTTACGAATTTGATGAATCTTACCACGATTAATATTCATAATAACTAAAAATAAAAGGGACATATTTAAAAAATTTGAACATCCCAATTCCAAATATATAATCCATTTTATAAAATTCAATTCTTATAAGTTATAGAAAATAATTCAAAAATAAACCTGTAAAATGTGATGAAAAACTGTTTTCCAAATAATTGTGTTTAAGCCAAAAAATTAACTTAAATAAAAATAATTTAAAATTATGATTCTAATGAAATTAATTACATTATTTTAAATCAAATGGATCCTATATCACTTTTACAAAAAAAACCCAAATATAATGGGAAATTAAAATTACTTAATTTTTTCTGATAATTCCAATGGGGGATACATCAGGGTTTACTTTCCCTTCTTCCGAAGAGTGTATATAAAGCACCAATGGTTTCAGGTAATTAACCCTTTATTTATGTATTTTAATTTTATAAAGTAATTCTGTAATGTTTGGAAAACTTTGTAGGAGTTTTGAAATGTTTTTTCTTTTCTGTAGGTGCATTATTTGAGTTTGGTTAGTAGAAATCATGCAACACCTCTAGGAAACCATGCAAGGGATAACATGGGCCACTGAGTAGGGAAACGATTGGCACATGGCTTGGAAAAACCATATAGATACCCAGGTGGAACCTTTCATGTTATGGATAGATAGGAAAACATGTTTGGTGAATGTTTTGTCTAATCATGAGAGACAACCATGTGAGGGTGTGGAATAAGATAGTAGCATCAACACAATTGGTGCATATTTTTCTAAAATGTGTAGGCTAACCATGTGGCATATAGGTATCCCTCCTTCAATTGTGGATATAATCTGAATTATACCCTTAACTTATCATTTTCCCTAGCTCAATACTAACTTATTTTCCTCTCCTCCTAAGGGTTATGGAGAATATTACCATTCATATGGAAGTAATCTATTAGTGATTCATTTTTCTTTTGAGGCCCAGATACCTTTGTAAGTCTCTATTAATTGTTTAATATTCTTTCCTATATTGATTTCATAGATATAATTATTTGGGGATATATTTATGTTATTTTATTCTAATTATTATGATATATTGTTGTAGGTTTGATAGGGAACAAGATCTAATGTGTGTTTTGGAGTTTCAACTCAGTTTGTTGAAGAATTTGAGCATTTATTTGTTTTCACCTATGTTTGTGAGGTAGTTTTCTTCAATATTGACCCCTCTTATTAAAAATTAAAGGCTAGATTTAAAACTAATTGAATTTATTGAATATTTTTGTTATTTTGTTTTCAAATATTGTTGGAAAACCACTTTAGTGATGGTTTTTAGAATTGTGAAAATTGGTTATTTTAGTAAAAATTGAAATTTCTTTCATGATTTTAAAATTATTATTATAAAATTTTTGTTTGGTTTTAATGCATATAAATTGGTTGGAAAAGTGTTTTCTATAAAAAAAAGTCCATTTTAATAGTTTTTCATAATTGTTTGGCATGGTTTCAACATTAATGGTTCGGTGTGAGTTGAATGGGATGGATAATGGTCATGAAGTACTACCGTTAAAGGGACATAGTATAGATGTTAATTTCCACCATCAATGGTAACACAAATCTTGAGTGTGTGTGTGTTTTAATAGTTGTGTAAAATGAAATTTGTTATTCCAAATTAATTTGAAAAATGGTTTAATTAATTTTTTGGTTTCTTTCTATGGAAACTGTTTTTTTAGAAATGGTTTTGGATTTGAAATGAACTATTTTAATTTTTTTATATAAATTGTTTTGTATAAATGTTATAACAAGTTCTATCCTAGTGATGTGGTTAGGGAATTATTTTTGGGAAAACCTAGTGAGCTCATACTCACCCCCTGTTTGGGAATTTTGTGATTTTATAGATGTTTTTATCACAAAAAAGGTAATGGAAAAGTATCTCATTTATTTATTGATACATCATAAAACTTCGGGGAATGGATTATGGAGTTGGAACTCATAGCATGTTGGGAGTTTATGATTTGGTGTCTTGAAGTCTTTTAGTTTTATTGGGTTGGTTTTCTCATTATACTTTGATATGGTTTTGGTTGTAGTTTGGTATTGTTGTAAGTTGAAAAAAGAGGCTTCAGATCAGTGGAATTTGATGTCGTTGATGTTTGACATGTACTTGGATTGTAAAGACAGAGGTAGTGGTGTAGTTTTCTTTCTGGTTTATTTAGTTCTTAATTTTGTGGAGATGGTTAAATGGAACATACATCTAATTAAGAATGTGTTGTGATGAGGTCAAAACTCAATGGTGTAGAGACCATTGAGGGATGAAAGATGGATGAGAGATCAGTTTTATGGTTTTGATAATGGATGTTCATACCATTGGATTTTCAGAAAAAAAAATCTTTATTCTTATCATCATTTTAGTTGGTATATTAGTCCTATAATAAAAAGATATATAAGGTAATGAAAGTGATGTTTTTGTGGATTGGAATGAAAATAAAAGTGGATGATTTTGTTTCAAGATGCTTTACTTGTTATCATGTTAAAGACGAACACCATAAGCTAGTGGGTATGCTATATTATTTACCTATTCCTATTTGAAAAATGGGAGTAGATATCCATGTATTTTATAATAGGTCTCCCAAGGATAGTTTGGAAACATGATTCCATGTGGGAGATAGTGGATTAGTTCACATAGAAGTCTCATTTCATTCCTATTCATGAATCTCATATGGTGGGAGACTTGTCAAAAATCTATACTTGAGAAGTGGAAAGAGGTATGGTGTACTGGTTTCAATAGAATCATATAGAGATCTAAGGTTTAAATCTCATTTCTCAGAATCTTTATAATAATCCATTGGGACTCAGTTGACTATGAGTATAACGTATCATCCTTAGATGGATGGGAAATCTGAAAGGATTATACAAATGTTGGAATACATTCTTCAGGATTGTGTAATGGATTTCAGTGCCTCATGGGAGTAGCATATAATGTTAGTGAAGTTATCATATAACAACAGTTACCAGGCCTTGATACATATGAATTTTTTAAATAATTGAATGGGGATCCTTGTTGTTCTCTAGTTTTTTGGGTGGAAATGGGTGATAATTCATTAAATAGACCAAGAATTGTATAAGAGACAATGGAGAATATTTAGTTGACCAGGAAAAAGATGGAAATGTATTAGGGACATCATAAATCATATGAATATCACCATCGATGGTCTTTGTCATTCGAGGTGAGTGATTACATGTTCTTGAGAATCTCTCCAAGGTTTTGGAATCATCATTTTGGGAAGAATAGAATGTTATCTCCTTGATATGTAGGCCCTTTTGAGATACTTGAACCAGTTAGTGAGGTGGTATATTGGTTTACTTTTCCACCATAGTTTCATTATGTATATAATGTGTTTCATGTATCACATTTGAAGAAGTATCAATATAATCCTGACCTTGTGATTCGATGGGATCACATTGACCTAGAGCTAGATGTGTCATCAGTTCATGTACATGTGTGGATTTTGAATAAGCAAGAGAAAGCCTTTCGTGAAAAAAGCATCAGTCTAGTGAAGGTTTTGTGAAAAAACAGTTGGATTTAGGAAGAAACTTGGAAATGTTATAAGGAAATGGTCAAGAAATGGCCCAAAATATTTTAATAAAATAGTGGTTTTCTACATTTTAGGGACAAAAATACCAATGGTGGTGAGATTTTATCACCCCCAATTTCAATAAATTAACTCTTTATATGTATTTTAAGTATATAAAGTGAATGGGTAATGTTTGGGAAGGTTTGGAGGAGTTTTTAGTTATTTTGGGGAATTTATAATGGTTCATTGTTTGAGCACAGTTAGAGGAAATCATGCAACACCTCTAGGAAACTGTGCAAGGGAGAACTCGGGTTACTGGGAAGATACACGATTGGCGTACATTTTGGCCACACAACATTACCATCTAGGTGAAACCATGTATGTTGTAGATAGAGGGAAAATCATGGTTGGAACATAGTTTTTCTAACTATGTGAGACAACCATGTGAGGGGGTGAATTAAGATAGTGGCACCCATACAATTTTTGTACGGTTTTCCCAATCATGTGGGATAACTATGTGGCATACAGGTGTCCATTCTTAAATTGTGGATATAATATGAAATAGGTGATTAACCTCTTGTTTTTCCCATAGTTTTACACCAAATCAATTTCCTCTCTTACAAAAGGATATAGAGACCCTTCACCTAGATCTGGGAGTAATATGTTGGTGACTCTTTATGTATTGGTGGATAAGATTATTTGGTAAGTCTCTATTCCTAGTTATTTTCCTTAGATTTAATCTTCTTCCCTCTCTTGGATTCATAAATTTAATCCATTGGGTATAAATATATGTTATTTGATAACAATCATAATGAGATATGGTTGATAGGTTGATAGGAAACAAGATATAAGGTGGGTTTTTTTGAGTCTCAACTCAGTTTGTTGAATAATTTGTGACACTCTTTGTTTTTTCATAAGTTTTCAAGGTAGATGGATTCAATATCAACTCCTATTATTAGAAATTAAAGGATTTGTTTCAAATTAGTTAAATTTCTTGAATGTATTTGTGAAATTATTGTGATAATATTGTTAGAAACCCTCTTTAGAGATTTTTTTGTGGAATTGTGCAATTTTTTTTTAAAGTGAAATTGGTTCCATTATTTTAAAATGATGATTTTAAAATGATTTTTTGGTTTTAATTCATCGAAATTGGTTGTAAAAGTGTTTTCAATAATTTTTTTATTGAAATGGTTTTTCAGAGTTGGTTATAATGGTTTTTACATTAATGGTTGGGTGTAATTTGAATGGGATGGATAATTGTTGTGAAGTACCACCATCAAAGTGATGTAGTACGGACATGATGTTCCACCATCAATGTTCACACCAAGCTTGAATTTGTGTGTGTGCGTGGTTGTGTTTAATGTAATGGGTTATGCCAAATGAATTTTAGAAATGGTTTAATGACTTGTTTGGTTTATTTCTATGAAAAAATATTTTTTAGAAAAAATTATTTCTTTGAAAGGAATAGATTTAAATTGTTTTATATAAATTTATTTATATAAATATTAGAACATGTTCTATACTATTGGCGTGAGTAGGGAATTCATTTGGGGAAAACCTACTAAGTTTTAAACTCACCCCCTAATTGGGAATTTTTGTGCATTTTTAAATGTTTTTATCAACACATAGGTAAAAGAAAAGTATCTCATATCTTTAGTGATGCATTATGATAATTTAGGGAATGGATTGTGGAGTTGGAGCTTGGAGCTTGTTGGGAGTTGCTGAGTTGGTGTCTTAGAGTCTTTTAGTTTTATTGGTTTGTTTTTTACATTGTACACTGATATAGTTTTGGTTGTAGTTTTGTATTGTTGGTAGTTAGTATTACTTTGAGTTGTATTACATTGTTTTCATCCATCATATAGTGGTGGTTTTGTAATGATATGCTTGGTTTGTTTTTTTTTATATTTTGAAATGGAAAATCATCCCCCAACTTTTTATAATGCCCTTAGAATTTATTACCAGCCTTTGGTGTCTTGGGGATGTCACCTAAGGCCCAATAACATCATACCACCTTCTCAAGACAATGAGGAGGGGAGGGATGTTACAATTTCCACATCCTTAGACTAGTCATTGTTAGAAACCGGATCTTCATTTCAGATATGAATCTTGATTTCTGGTTGTTTTTTAGGAAAAAGGAAGAAATGGGGAATTTTCTAAGTACACACCATGTACTTATGAGTACACATCGTGTACTCAGGTACTGCATACAACCACATACTAGTCATGTAATGATTGAGTACATGGTCCTACAGGTGACACACTGTGTGGTTTTTTTATTTGATAAATTGGAGCGAGGTCACGTCTCATATTTGGAAACATCTTCTTCTTTCTATTTTTTTTGTATAGGAGAGTGACAAAATGATAGAATAACTTCGACTCAATCCCATTTCTCTATCCAACCTCTGATTGAGACGTTTTTGGGTGTGTTGGAATCCCACTGGTGAGTTATAAATTCCCCTAGAGTCTTTCTTCCTGATTCTTTCTATCTCTTGTGTTATTAAAGGTTGATAGTTTTCCACCTTTTGTAGATCTACATCATTCTAAGCCGATTCAAGGGTCGACATTCAATCATATTGATCATAAAAGTTTAAGGTAGGTGATTTGTGCCTTTCTTTGATTTTCTTTAGATTATATGTACTAAAAGTTCTATATACCCACGTTTGGGGGTATTTCTTGATTTGGAATTTAACCCTTTTTAATACCTGTTATGGTTTTATTTGATTAAAAAGGGGTTGTTGCTTATGCGTAAGATTTAGTACCTTGTTTTCATGCCTTGGATGATTAGGATGGAGTGTTTTTGGTTATACGAAATGCATGTGATATGATTTGTGAATGTTTATCCATGTTGTAGTTATGGATTTCATGAGATTTTTGATATTATGTGTGCACTGTTTTTCCAATGGACCGTGTGAGACTTGGACAATGAATGTTGCAAGGAATTACATATTATTTACACAGGACCATTAGATCCTTAGTGTAGATGTTGACCCAGGGGTTATTGACTATGAGAGCTACCCAATAGGCTGTTATATTGATTGATTCTTTGTTTGACCCAGGGGTATTTATCATGATAGCTACCCAGGTGGTCATTTATATTTACCTTATGCTATGTTGACCCAGGGGTATTGATCGTGAGAGCTACCCAAGAGGTAATTTTTTTATTTATTTACTACTATGTGGGACCAAAGGGGTTAGACCATGATATCTTTCCTAGATGGTTGTTCTTTAATGTTTTAGTGCTATATTTAACCAAAGAGGTTAGACCATGAGATCTTTACTAGATAGTTATTTATTAATGGTTGAATAATTGAGACGAGTCTACCAAGACAAAGAAAAAGCTTGAACTCGGTCTTGCTAGATTGTTTAGATGGTCTTCAGAGACATCTGTTTTCTTAATTACATAGGGGACACAGATATTAGGCTAGATCCCAGGGTTACACGATTCAATGGATTGAATAATAAATGAAAATTAATGTAATTTAAAACTGTAGAACTATTTAATTTTGAGTACTTTCTATTTTATTGCTTCATTTATGCATATTACTAGCTATGTATATTCCCTAACAGTTAAGAAAAAATCTTTTGGTGGTTTCCTACTAGGATTCATCTCACTCCCTATTGGGGTCATGTTTTTTGACCCAAACAAATTATATGGTTGTAGGTATAGATAAAGGCCATAACCTTTCTTCATCAGGTACTTGATTGTTGTTGGAGATGGAGAGCATGGAACCAAGATTGGGCTTACAATGCTGATGGAGTTTACTTAATTTTATTTAATTTGGTTTTTGTATTTTATTTATAGTATTGTGAATTTTTTGGCTACTTTCCTAGATAAATGTGATATACATCATTTATATATTATCTAGTTTTTTTTATTACTACCAGTATTCCATTGTTTACTTTTGTTGTATGGAATTATTTCTTCTGTTATTGTTTACTATTTTCTTTCCATTGTGTATACTCTGCCAATGAGGGAATAGTTTCCCCGCTATCACACCTTGGACCTTGCTAATAGTTGGAAACCTCTGGCGTTTGGGGAAATGTGCTTGAGGTGATGTGATCAATTGGGTTTGGGGCACCTTGGGTGACATCCGAATCTGGGATGTTACAAAGTGGTATCATAGCCGGTTTTATTTTCTACTTTGCCTTACTATTTGGAGACAATAGACTAGGATAGGAAGTAATGGGTAGTTGGTAATGAGCTATTCCTAAGATTAGCTAACCTATACACATGGAAAATCCGAGTTATCTTGAATATTGTAACTTTTATGGTTTTTTCAATTGTTATAGTTGATTTGATTTCATCGTTGGGTGGTTCACATGTTTTGTGCTATTATAATTCATATCATTGTGGTTCTGTTTCTATTGAAACCTAATGAGATGAGGGTATTCCATCTCATGCATCATATAAGAACTTTCTAGAGACCACATGTGATTCATTCTTGTCATGCCATTTAGGATTCATTACTTATTGCATGTTGTTGTAATAGATGTTGTTCTAAATATGCATGATATTATGATAGATTCCATGATATAATACCTACTATTTTTTATAGGTAATTGGTAATTGTAAAGTTTCATTTGGATGGATTAAAAGCTTTGGTCCCTGAGGTGTTATGGGCCCTCTAGGATCGGAATTTGGTGGATCATGTTTGAACTTTAATGGAATTTTGTTAAGATATTACATGAATAATGATGTAAAACTTTGGTTAGTGGGGAGTATGGGCTCTCACAGATTGGAAAATGGATTTCCTTGGATAAATTTAAGCTTTTAAGGGTTTTGGAGATGTTTCAGAGTCTTACTATCTTGAAACCCAGACAACACGGCGTGTGATGTTATGAACACATGTCATGTGTTCTTTTGTTCTGGAAGAAACAACTTTTCTTAAGTACATGTCGTGTACTATATGTACACATAATGTAGTTATTAACCATGTCACTGACTATGTGATCAGAGACACATGTTTAATAAATGATTGGTAGAGCACGTCGTGTACTATGAGTACACACCGTTCTGTAAGAGACCATGTATCCAGCCATGTGACTAATGACACAGGTGGATGGAACTTAAGTAGTACACACCATATGTCGGGTGAACATGCCAATATAGTGTTACACTTGTAGAACCGTGTAGTTATAGCTATGTAGAAGTACTTGAGAAGGATGGAATATTCAAGTACACATCATGCCTCATGAGGAACATGTCGTGTGTAAGGGGTGTTACATGACCAGGTCGATAGAAGTACACTCCCATGTTAAAAACATAAGGGAACATGTCTTGTAGTGGTTATACACGTCATGTAACTTCCTTTTTTAAAACTTGAATGGTTTCCTTCTATTGTTCCATTCTTTCACTTCTAAATTGCATTACTTGATAATTTTGAACATAGTTGTGTGCTTGACCTTGTAGATTCATGCCACCAAGACGTCCTCTGGTTGTACGCCGGATACAAGGTGATGATTAGACACCAGAAATGGTATATCAGGGACTACCAGCAGATCCTTACAACATTCCAATCTTGGAAGAAGATGTTATACTAGACGCAGGTGCTGATTCATAGTTCCATGAAGGATTTATGAGTATGATGTATACTTTTCAGGGAGCACCAAATCCTACCCCGACTTTGGTGGAGTTGATGAAGGTGTTCCAGCAGCAGCATCCTCCCATATTTTCAGGGGATGGAGGAACATAGGATATAGAGTCATGGTTGGAGGCTATTATTTTTATCTTAGAGCATCTAAAGATGCCTCCTGAGAGGAGGGTGAAGCTTGTGATGTACATGCTACATGATTCCACCAAGAGATGGTGGGATGTTATCTCACAGGCAGGACATCATCGAGATATGACTTGAGAAGAGTTTTAGAGGAACTTATATGATTACTTATACCCCAAAACATTGAGGTCCAATCGATCCCAAGAGTTCATGCATTTAGAGTAGGTCCCTCCTTCAGTGATGGATTACTCTTCTTGTTTTACAGAGCTTCATCGCTTCACACCTGTTTTGGGAGGTGACAAGTTATCACTTGCTAGAAGATTTGAGTATGGTCTTAGGTATGACATTTGATCATAGGTGAATGTTTCCAGTCTGACCTCAGTAACTACTATAGTAAATCAGAAACTAATTATCAAGTGTAATCTGAGGGAGTTAGAAGCTACGAGCCATGATGGTTCAGCATTTCGGGCTAGTACTCCTTCATTTGATAGCAGGAAGTGCCACAGGGAGCCTTCGCACAATGATTTGAGTAGCAGGGACATATCTTCAGGTATCCAGGTGAGGTGCTACCAGTGCAGGAAGAGTGGAAACATGAGAACTCAATGCTTGAGAGACCCATTTGAGTGCCGTTATTACTGTAATATGGGTCATCTTCAGCATTTTTTACGGGTTTTTTTTACCAACAACTGGTGAGAGGGGATCTTTTACGACTCCAAATTTAGGATAAGGGCCACCAGTTTCACCTCAAATAGGGAACTTGAGTTTTTTAGGCCATTCAGGTTGAGGAGGGGGTCATTGTTGTGGTATCCAGGTAGCAAGTTTTTAGTGACAGTAGGGTGGACCAGCTCTAGGTAGTTATGAAGGGTCATAGGTCCATGGTATAGGTTATACTTTTGTGATGGAATTAGCATAGAAGGAGTAGTATCCCAAACCCTTTATAGTTAGAGGTATGATTCTAGTTACCTCGGTTTTAGCTTCTACTCTTTTTGATACAGGGTTTTCCCATAGTTTTATATATGTTTACAATGTGAAGATCCTTAGGCTCTTCATATTTACTTCTAATTATGTTATGATTCTAGACACTCCATCGGGGATTAGGATGAATAGTGTACGTCAGTTCAAGGAGTACCCTCTTGATGTTTGTGGTTGTCACTTCTTGCGGGACCTCTATGTCTTAGAGATGACTGGCTTTGATGTCTTTCTCAGAACGGACTGGTTGGTCTCCTTTCAGGCCTTTATTGACTGTTATCACCGGAGGGTAAGTTTCATGTCACCAGAGGGTGGGTCTTTTATACACAAGGGAGAATGGGATGTCCAGGTGAGCAGCGGTAGACTCGAGCATCCTGAGTTGGGAGGAGTTATAGACTATATTTCTAGTTTATATCGGGATTACCAAAGGACTTTGTAGATGGACTTTCCTCCAGTGGTAGATCATTTTAGAGATGTATTTCCAGATGGATTTTCAGGTTTACCTCTAGAGAAAGAGGTATATTTATCTCTTTATCTTGTTCTAGGAGAAATATTGGTGTCCATTCCTCCAAATAGGATGGCTATACTAGAGTTACATGAGCTCAAGAAGCAGTTAGAGGAGTTGCAGGAAAAAGGTTTTATTCGACCCAGTACTTCTCCTTGGAGTTTGCTAGTAATTTTTGTAAAGAAGGAGGATGGTACGCTCAGACTTCGTGTGGATTATCAAAACCCCAACCAGTTATTGGTCAAGAACCAATATCTCTTACTGAGGATTATTGATCTCTTTGATCAGGTTTGAGGAACCCAGGTGTTCTAGAAGATTGAATTGAGATCCAATTATCATCATTTGTACGTTATACCATCAGATATACCTCTTATAGCCTTCTAAAGTAGGTATGGTCAATAAGATTATTTTTTTATGTCATTCAGTCTTATGAACGTGTCGAAAATTTTCATGGCACTGATGAACTGAGTGTTCCATCCTTACTTATATTCTTTTGCAGTAATCTTCGTGGATGATATCTTAGTGTACTCTCACACTCAAAATGAACATGCCATCTATATTGGGATCATATAGAGTACACTGAGAGAGAATAAATTATATGCTAAGCTCTCAAAGTGCCACTTTTGGATGGACCATTCACTTATTGGGTTATGTCACCTTAGAGACAGGAGTATCAGTAGACCCAGATAAAGTGAGAGCGGTATTTTCCTAGGAGCAGTTGAAGAATGTATTTGAGGTACAAAGTTTTCTGGGGTTGGTTGGTTACTACATACACTTTATAAAATACTTTTCATTCTTATTAGAACCAATGATGGGCCTAAATAAGAAGAGTGAGAAGTACTTGTGGATATATTCCTATGATTCATACTTTCAGGAGTTCAAAGGGATGTTGACTTCAAAACCGATGCTGATTTTTCCAGAGTCGGGAAAGAGTTGCACTATTTACTGCGATTCATCAGGTATTGGGTTGGGAGAAGTGCTTATATAAGGGGAAGGAGTCATTGTATACAGGTCTCGACAGTTGAGGCCATATGAGAGGAATTAACCAACACATGATATCGTGTTGGCTGTAGTTCTACATGCATTGCGCCGTTGGAGACATTATCTATTGGGAGAGAATTTTGTGGTATACACTAACCACAAAAGACTTAAGAATAACTTTACTCAGTGTGATTTGAATTTTAGACAATGAATGTGGGTTGATTACCTTCAGTATTATGACTTTGATCTTGACTACATTCCTAGGAAAGGAAACATAGTGGCTGATGCGTTGAGTAGGATGACTCAGATACAGGTAGTTCAGGAAGCCAACAGTGAGTGGAATCTTATGGATATATTCTCTAAGATTCATTTGGAGGTTCCTGAAATATATGGGTAGATGTTTCCTTCTTCTCTAGTTATTACCTCTACTCTACTAGATTGAGTGATAATGAGGAAGCTATCATATTCTGAAGTCCTAGTCCTACGAGAGAGTGTGTCAGGTGAGGACCCTACTCCTTAGTAGACCATAGGTGAGGATGAGGTTTTATGTTTTCATGGGTGCATATGGGTGTTAGTAGACATATGCAAGGATCTATTGTGAGACTTTCATGCCTCATTATGGGCAGTTCATCCTAGGGTCATCAAGATGTATCAAGATCTACATCATCGGTATTGGTGGCCAGGCATGAAGACGTATGTAGCTAGTTTTTTATGAGATTTTCCACCTTTCAGCTGGTGAAGGTAGTGAATCAGCGGCCGGAAGGGCTTTTACAATAGTTACCATTCCCAAATGGAAGTGGAATGATGCCGTGATGGATTTTGTGACACGGTTACTGAGATAACTATGAGGAAATGATACAGTTTGGGTTATTATCAAAAGGCTCATTGAGGTTGCAAATTTCCTACCGATCAAGGAAACCTTTAGTGTTGATGAGGTTGGAAGGTTGTAAATCCAAGATATAATACGTTTTCATGGGGTTCTGTACTCTATAGTTTCAGAAAGGGGTGCCCAGTTTACTTCTTATGTCTGGAAAGGACTATAGAGGTCTTTGGGTACACAGGTACTTCTGAGTACATCTTACCATCCTCAGATATATGGTCAGTCCGAGTGCATGATTTGGGTTTTGGAGGACATGATTTGAGCATGTGTCTTGAATTTTAGGGTCTATTGGGAGAGACACATACTGTTGGTGGAGTTTTCCTACTACAACAGTTTTCAGGCAATGATTCAGATGGAACCTTAGGAGGCTTTGTACGGTAGGCCATGATGATCACCCCTATATTGGCTGGAGGTAGGAGAAGCAATTATGTTGGGACCTCGACTTGTTCATGAGACCACTGAATAGGCAGTGTTGATTCAGAAGAGGATGGCTACTACACAAACTCACCAGAAATCTTATGCTGATCAACAGAGATGGCCTCTGAATTTTGAGGTTGGGGATCTAATTTTCTTATTTGTCACACAAATGTTGGGACATAGGAGGATTGGGAGACAGGTTTATCTTTCACCGAGATACGTCGGATCATTTGAGGTTTTGGAGAGAGTCATAACAGTTGCCTATCGGTTGCAATAACCTTAGTGGTACCGGGCTATGCACGACGTCTTTCATGTTTCTCAGTTACAGAATTACTTTTCAGACACATCTCGCATTTTTTAACCCAAGGAGTTTGAGTTAGAGGTGGATGCATCCTTCGAGGATCACCCTATTAGGATTTTGGATCACAACATGATGGTTCTTCGTGTCCAGTCTATTACTCTAGTTTGGGTGCTATGGCAGCACAGGTGAGTACAGGATGAGACTTGTGAGAGGGAGGATGACATGTGATCATAGTGGCCAAAGTTTTTTGAATCTTGTCCTTCACCACCCTTGGAAGGGAAATTCAGGAATGAACTACTTTAAGGGGGAAAGTTTGTAATAACCTAGATCTTCATTTTAGGTATGAATCTTGATTTTGGGTTGTTTTTTAGGGAAAAGGATGAAATTGGGAATTTTCTAAGTACATGTTGTGTACTTATGATTACACATCATGTACCAGGGTACTGTATACAACCGTGTATTGGTCGTGTAACAGCCATGTACATGGCCGTGTAGGTGACTTGGAAGACTGCTTAAGGTGGGGACCTATTAAGGCTAATACATGAC
Organism: Viscum album; assembly: GCA_963277665.1. Taxonomy (NCBI): domain Eukaryota; kingdom Viridiplantae; phylum Streptophyta; class Magnoliopsida; order Santalales; family Viscaceae; genus Viscum; species Viscum album. Next base: position 889,165,125 of record OY728148.1, on the reverse strand, counting down.
ATGTAAGTTTAATGAACACACCATGTAGTTTTTATTTTATTTGATAAATTATATAGAGGTAGCATCTCATCTTTGGAAACATCTTCTTCTTCCCGTTTTTCATACAATAGAACGATGGAACGACAAAAGAACTTCAACCCCCTCCTGTTTCTCCATCCAACCTCCAATTGAGACACTTTTAGGTGTGTTGGAATCCCACTAGTGATTTCTCAATTCCCTTATATCCTTTATTCCCGATTCTTCCTATATCTTGAGTTTTTCAAGGTTGATAATTCTTCACCTTTTTTATATCAAAGTCATTCTTGGCTGATTCAAGGACCGATGTTCAACCGTATTGATCGTATGAATTTAAGTTAGGTGTTTTGTGCCTTTTGTTTATTGTATTTGGATTATATGTTCTAAAAGTTCTACATACCCAGGTTTGGGGTATTTATTTATTGGGAATTTAACCCTTTTAAATACCTTCTATGGTTTTATTTGATTAAAAAGGTGTTGTTTCTTATGAGTATGGTTATGTACCTTGTTTCCATGCCTTGGTTGATTAGGATGGAGTTTGTTTGATTATATGAAATGCATGTGATATGATTTTTGAATGTTTATCCATGTATTAGTTATGGATTGCATGAGATTTTTGATATTATGTGCGCACTATTTTTCCAATGGACCATGAGAGCCTTAGACCAGTAATACTGTGGAGACCTCCATATTATTTACATAGGATTGTGAGAACCTTGATGTAGATGCTGAACCAAGGGGTATTGACCATGAGAGCTACCCAAGAGGTCATTATATCAATTGATTATTTGTTTGACCCAGGGGGATTGACCATGAGAGCTACCTAGGAGGTCATTTATATTTACCTTATGCTATGTTGACCCAGGGCTATTGACCATGGGGCTACCCAGGAGGTTATTTATAATTTATTTACTACTATGTGGGACCAAAGGGGTTAGACTATGAGAACTTCTTCATAGGTTCATTCTTTAATGTTTTAGTGATATTTTGAACCAAAGGGGTTAGACCATGAGATATTTCCCAGAGGGTTGTTTATGAATAATTGAATGATTGAGATGAGTCTTCCAAGTCAAATCACAATCTTGGACTTAGTATTGTTAGATTTTTTAGATGGTATTTGGAGACATCTATTTTTCTACTTACATAGGGGAAACAAATCTTAAGCTAGATCCCAAGGTTACATGATCCAACAGATTTAATAATAAATTAAAATGAATGTAATTGAAAACTGCAGGACTGTTTACTTTTGATTACTTCTTAGTTTATTGCTTTATTTTTGCATATTCCCTGCTATATATATTCACTGACAGTTAGGCATAGATCGTTTGGTGGTTTTCTACTAGGATTCATCTCATACCCTAAGTGGGTCATGGTTTTGGACCCAAAAAGATTATATGGTTGCATTTATAGATAATGGAAAGTGCCCTTCTTCATCATGTACTTGATTATTTTTGGAGCTGGAGAGTATGGGACCAAGATGAGGCGTGCAATGATGATGAAGTTTACTTTTTTTTTCTGTACTTTGGTTTCCACATTGTATTTACTAAATTGTGAATTTTTTTTGGATACTTTCATAGATAAATGTGACAATCATTAATTATATATTCTCTAGTTGTTTTATTACCACCAGCCTTCCATTATTTAATTTTGTTGTATGGTATTACTGCTTCTGATATTGTTTACTATTTTCTTTCCACTGTGTTTACTCTACCAATGAGGGCATAGTTTCCCAGCTATCACAACTTATCCTTCACTGCTATTCGGAAACTTATAGAATTTAGGGAAATGATCTTGAGGTGATGTGACCAATCGGGTTCGGGACACCTTTGGGCAGCACCTGGGTCTGGGATGTTACAATCACAAATATTCTGGGATTAATTCTACCATTCATTCCTTCTTTAAAAAATTTATTTCCTTGTACCTCCATTGTTAATGATGTTATATCATTGGTCATAATGGGATTATGAGATGTTGATTCTTCTTTCCATGGATTCCTCCTTGGAGTTTGTAGCCCAGTTCGATTCTCCCTTACAGATTTAAACATGCTAGTGGAACTCATTCCCAAGGCCATCTTGAGAAGATACTGGGTAATTATATTGTGTGATGTTATGATAGGTAATCCACCTTTGGTCAGAGCTAATGATGATGTAGGATATCCTGGATGTGTTGGATGTACTTAGGTGTTGGGTGTGTTTGGAAACTATAAAAGTATTCCTCATTCAGATTTAAAATATCATGTAGGAGACAAATTAGGCATTGAACCCAAGGCATCCCATGATCATTATGGGGAAACTTATATAAGGAACATAAGGATTATAAGGATTATTCCCTCTACATATTGTGATTTTTAGTCATGGAAACTTATTTTTGTTTTTTGTTGTGTGAGTCAATCAACAATTTTCATGAGAAAAACTTATGATTTTATTATAAGTCTTATTTGGCTAGTCACTTAAGGAATATCATTCTTGTATCAGGAGGTAAAGATTCTAATAAATCAATGGGGTCACTGTTTTAATGTCTTTTGGGGCATGGTCTAAGGTTTAGAGTATTTTGGGGATGGTTTTCATGTATGATTTTCAGGTATCATGCCCAATATAGTATAGTGCCACATGATGATGTCAAAGTCAAGAGGGGACCATAGATTTGGATGTTAAGAGATTGACTGTGTTTCCTATGGGGATTTTAATACTTTAGGGTCATCACATCCCATGGGGGAGGATGAAAGATCAATGTTGATATATCGAGATTGAACCTCAAGGAGGTTCTATACATACCTTGTTATGAGACTTGGATCAAAACCCACATGGATTAGTGCCACTATTTAAGTTCATATAAAGATATTGGTTCATGAAATTTAATGTCATGTGGTAAGGATGATCGTTCCATAAAAGGAGAAAAAATGAGGGATGTTGTGGGGTTTTTGTTTAGAAGATACTCAGAATGTGGGTGTATCATCTCATTATTATTACATAAGGAATAATATTCTTTCCACATAGGGTAAGGATAAAGTTTAATGTCATTTTCTAAGGAAATATTCATTTAGTTTAGTGTTTTTTGACTTGGAAAATGGGATATGAAATTTAAAGTTTATAGAGTATATCATTATGAATTTCACACATGGGATCTCATTCCCAAATTGTTATAGAAGGTAAGACTATAAGGTTCCCATATCCTTAATCTAAGGGAAAACAACATATTTCTCTTGAGGATTCTACCACCAAGGAAGCACGTGTGTGTCTCGATGTTAGGGAGCCTATGATTTGGAGTATGAGGTAACAAGGATACCTATTATATTCTTGGAGAAAATGGGTTGAGAATGAGTGTTTATGATACTAGTCATGCAAGTATGGTTCTCACAATTGAACCCAGTTTGAATGGGTACAGGACACCTGAGCACTCAACTTGTGCACAACTATGTTCTATGGAAGAAGACATTGAGTTGCAGACTAGATGGTTTCGTCTCACAATTTTGAAGTTATGATTACTTTGAAAGTTGTGAAATCCATCAAGGGAAGTTGTGCTAGAAAATAAATAACACTAGTTGAAGTGGTTTAAGGTCTATGTGAGGGTTTTCATGAAAGTTATATAAATTTATGAATCCATGAATAGTTTTTATTTTCATGAGTTCATGAAATAAATGTTTGCATGAATGATATCTTGATTCTTCAACTTCAAGATGCCCATCCCCAAAAATGGGGGTGATGTTTTATCTATAGAAAATTGGATTTTTAGGAACTTTTTTGTGCCACTTTAGATATAAAACTTGTTTCTAGGTCAAGAAACTATGGTTTTTGAAACCTTAATGCACTTTCTTCTAGAGGGATATCATGTATTTTTATGATTTTTTATCATCTTTTTTATGCAACTGACTTGCATGCTAAAATCAGGAGTTGTATGAAAATGTCCAAAGTTGGATGCAAAAATCCCATTTGCTCTGGAATAACCCCCAATATGATTTTCCCTTATTTTTCTATTAAAATTAATTCTAAAGGATAATATTAATTTTCAATTCCAACAAATTCCCCCTTGGAATTAGAGCTGGAAGGGAAGCGGGAGGCTGAATTCTAAGGAAAATACTGAATTTGGAGCAAGTTTACATCATTTCACACAAATATGAGGATGGTTTAGGAATATGTTTTGTGAATGCATGAAACTTGGCATATCATTATTATAAATAGTTTGATGGTGGTATAATTATATCCACCTTAATTTCAAACGTGACAATCCTTCTATCATGGGCAGAACTCAACTGATTTATACAAGCTCCAGAGCTTTTACACTACAATGTTCACACAACCTCTTACCTATGTGACTACTCTTACATGAAACAAAGTCACTCTTATATGTTTAATTTTCATGAACCATTGTACACATTCATGAAGAAGATCGATTTATTCTATAATACATCTATTTGTGTGATCCAGTCTTTGAAAACTATCAAAATTAGTTAGAAATGTCAAACAAAGATGTTCAGATCACCGCCACCACCACCTCTACTTCCAGGAGTGAAGAAATGGATAGAAAACCTAAAATACATCAATCTAGTAGGGTTATTTTTGAGAATAATGTTTTTTTGGTCTATTAAAGTAATCATAGAGGGCATATCTACAGAGAAACATGTTGTTCCTCTAGAATTTTTAATTTCATTATAATTTAGTTGTCTTAGATATAGAGACCAACATTTTAGCACTTATGGTTTCTATTAAGTAACCCTATCTCCATGATTTTAAGTATATAAAATATATGGGTGATTTTTGGAGGATTTCTTAAAACCTTAAATTTGTTTTTGGGACTAAAGTGAAGGTGCATGGGATGCACAATGTTTTTCCAAATCGTAAGACAACCTAGGAGAAATTGTGCGCTTTAAAAATGGAGTTGATACTTTTAAGGAAGTGGATTCGGTATGGTTGTAATATTATTATAGAGACTATGTGAGGTGACTATTTGAGGTTCATTCTTAAGGTAGTGTATAACACATGGTTAGCACACAGTTTTCCTAACCATGTGACTAAACTGTTCGTGGGGTCAAAGCTAGATCCTAAAAAAGTGGATCTAACGTGTTTTTTCTTTTAAGTGTCTTGTTTTACATCATATGCAGCCCTAACTCAGGTTTTTATTCCCCAAAGGTCAATTAAGGTTATCCAATCAATCCAGAGGTGATCTGAAGGCTTATATTAATGATTAGAAGTTGATTCCTCGCAATAAGTGTTTGTTCTTCATCGTTCTTAACATTTTTCTTAGATATACTTCACCCCTCTTTTTGGTTTCTCAGATCTACACCCATTGTGGGTAGATCTAAGGTTTTGGATACTTAATAAGTTTATATATGGTCTTGGTTGTGATAGAGGAACATATCTAAAGTGGGTTCTTGAATATTTAACTCGGTTTCATTGGCATTATTTTTCCTTCTATCATTTTTTGCCAAAACTATAGAGGTAGGTAGATTAACTCTCGACTCCTATTGCTAAAACTGATTGACTTGGTTTAAAATTGATTATTTTGTGATAAATTTATTTTGAATTGTATTTTTAATGATTTTCAAAAACCCTCTTGAGTTATGATTTGTGGAAACATGGAATTTGGGTGTTTTGTGAAAAGTGCTTTGGTTCTTGTTTCAAGATGTTGATTTTAAAATGTCGATTTTAGAGAATTATGGTAAATGGATTAATAAAAAAATTAAATAAAAGGGATGATTTTATTAAAATGAAACGAGGATGATGGATTTGAATTGGTTTGGTGGAAGGTTTTTAATAAAATAATGGTTTTTTTAAAATGGATGAAATGGTTGTTTTGACATTTTTTTGGCATAATGGTTGTGTGTGTTCATGTAAATATGGGATGGAAAAAGGTAAAGATTATACCCCATAATTAATGGTATAGATAAGGTTTAGGGATCTCCTATGTTAAAATGGTTCACTATGTGATGGCTTAGTGAAAGGATGACTCACCCCTTACGAGTATAGGGAGGTCCAAGTTACATGCATAGCTGGATGCATGAATAGTTGGAAGTAGTGGTTATGAAAAAATGGATATTTAGAAATGGATTTATAGAATTAATTGGTTTTTTTTCATGAAACATACCTTTTTTTTGGAAAATTGGGTGACATAGAACTTTTTTATATTTGGTTATAAACAGTTTTTATAAGTTTTTTATATTTTGTTATAAATTTTTTTGGGATTATTTCATAAAAATTGTTTTATATAAATGTTTCTAACATTTAAATCCTAGTATCATGTGTAGTTAAGTCATTGGGCAAAACCTACAGAGTTTTATTACTCACCCCTGCTATAGAAATTTGGTACTTTTTCAAATGTCATCTATCGGGACACAAGAAAAGTTAAAGTATCACAAGTCTTTAGCACTAATTCATGATACTTGGGTTGTTTGGGGATGTTGAAGCATATTGATTATGGAGAATCGAGTCTTTTGGTTATATTGGAGTTTTATTATTCATGTTATACTATTTACTTTGATGTTAGTTTGTCTTCTACTATAGTACACTTTGGTTGGTTTTTATATAAAAGAAATGGTTGGGTTTCATTCTTTTTATCATTCATAATACAGTGGTTTGTTTGGTTTGGTTGTACTATATTAGTTGTTTTATTCTTAAAGGGTAAATCATCCACCACATGTATTGAAACCCTTCATCATTTGTTGCCAGCCTTTGGAGTCTTTGGGATATCTCTTAATCCCTAGTATCATCCTCCCACCTTCTCAAGCCAATGAGGAGAAGGATGGATATTACAAATGGTATTAGTTTTGTTTGGTCCAAAATAAGTTTTGACATAAATGGTATCAAATTGTTCCTTTCCTTATGGAACAAGTATTCATAAATTTGGAGTTGAATGCATTCTTGTCTATTCCTTGGTTGGTGATCTTAGAAAGGAGTAGGATTGTTGGTACTTAAAATTTAGAGTATAAAAATATGTATCTAACCTTTTTATGATGAACTTCAAGTTTCTAGGGATTTGGGTACATAAGTTTTTTGTAGATACTTATAGGATATTGGAATATCATTGTCATGGGTTTATCCAATGAGACGAGCATGACATGCATTAGAGGAATGACTTCACACAAGGATATCATATTTCATCATGAGTAATGATATATGATTTGATGAATAATGTTGATTTTTGAAAAATGTTGCATTTGTTTCAAATGAAATACTTTTAAAAGAGCATAGTTGGTGTGTTTTAAAAATGGTTTAATTTTCAAAAGAGAGTATAAATTTTTTTCAATGATAGTTGAATGTGGAAAAGGTTGATTTTGGAAAACCATGTTGTGATAGCTGATGTGATAGAATTTAAAATGCTAAGACTTATGTTTCTAAAGAGTGAGAATTATGGCGTTTGTTGTTTTTTTTGAAAATAGAACCCAATAGGTGTTTTAGAAACCAACCTGAAGAAGTTATAGAAAATATAGTTTCACCTGAGAAACAGGTGAACCAAAAACTGGTTCAGGGTATCATCCAATAATTTCAGGCAAAGGACATAGGGAATCAGAGGGATGAGCTAAGACAGGTGGATCATTCCATCCAGTTCCAAAAACAGGATCCACCCATCTTATGGGGTGATTTGGAACCAGAAAAGGCAAAGGTGTGGCTGAAAAAGGATGAATTGTATCATTGATTTCATCGGCACACATATGGAGTTGAAAGTCAAGCTAACAACATATATGCTAGAGGATCATGCACGCCAATGGTGGGATCTAGTGGTATAAGCTAAATTGAATCAAGGAAATGGTTGGGAGGATTTTGAGGATTTTTTCAGCCTAAAGTAAGAAAATCTATCTGTAATAGAGTATGCAGATAAATTCATGAATTTAGTGTGCTTTGAACCAGAGGTCATGGATTGTGTGGCCTTAAAAGCACGTATCATTGAACCAGATTAAGGCATGATATTCACTCGAAGATTATCATGCTCTGTATTATATATTATAAAGAGATGGTTAATAGAGTGAAAATGGCTGAACATGACATCACAAGAGCTATGGGAGGAGGAAGTATCATGATACCTATGAGAAATAGTGGGAAATATAATTCTAGGGTCAAGTAAAAGAGGGACACTTACTTCCAAGGTGGGAGAGGGAATCAGAATCAAATGGCTAGATTAGTGAATCTTCCTCCAAAACCAAAGAGCCAGTCTGGATGTTTTCAATGTGGTTCATTCGAAAACATGAAGCAACATTGTATATCACCACTTAGAGCATGAAAAAATGCAATTATATGGGGAATATTTAGTTCTATTCTCACAATACTCCAAAAATAGGTTCTTGGGACACTTATCAGGTGTCGCAAGCATCATATGCTTCGATGAGGCAAGGACAACAAAATAAATCACATTAGCATAATAGAGATATCCATGGTGATTCTAGGAATACCATGACTCCTCATAAAGGGAAATCTCAATAAGGAAACAAAGAGAAGAGTGTAGCGATGAATCAATTATATAGAGCTAAGAAAATCATTGTAGAAAATCAGGCTGGACCATCTATATTGAGAGATATTATTATTTTAAATTCTACATTTAAACAAGTTTTTTTATACTGGTGCATCAAATTCCTTCATTTATTCTTGTGTTTTTTATTTTCTATGTTTAAAAATTGAGATGATGTCATCTATGATAAAACTTAAAACTCCTCTTGGTCAAAGAGAATGTCAAGACTTTCTATGTAGAGCATATTTTATAACTATTGATGTAGATGAGAAAAAATGGGACTTATTGGTACTATAGATGGATTTATATGATGTAATATTGGGTAGGAATTATTTGACAACATTCAAGGCTCACATCGATTGTTATAGTAGAATAGTTAGTTTTGTGACTAAGGACAGTGTTGATCATCTCTCCAAATGAGAAAGCACTGCTGGAAACATAGGTTATATCAATGGTTTCAAATCGTTGGGAAAAACTGGAAAACCATTGGTATACCCTATAACAACGGTTTTTCAAACCGTTGGATATTGATGGATGGGGATAGCTCTATACCAATGGTTATTTACTAACCATTGGTATATAGAATGTTTTATTACTCTATTCCAATAGTTTCTGAAAACCAATGGAATAGAACGTAACCAACGGTTTAATACCATTGGTATATATTTATTGTTAACTCCATACCAATAGTTTGAGAACCGTTGGTATATAGTTTTACCAATGGTTTCTAAATCATTGGGATAATGTTCTACAATTTTAGATAGCAACATACAATTGCCTCCCCTCTCTAATTACCTATAATTAAAAACAAAATGACTCTAATGCAGACAATAAAAAATTCAAAATGACATTTATGTAGAATTAAAAATGACACTAATACAATATACAATATACAATACAATATAAAATACAATTTAATTCTACAAACAATACAATATAAAAAATGAACTCTAATTGAAAACAAAATGACCTCCATTTGCAATTACATTGAAAAAAATAAAAAATAAAATACATAATTCAAAAGGACACTATGCCCCCTTCCACATGAAATTCCATGAGTAGTGTAATTGTGAACACCACCATTTCTATGAAAATATGTCATGGCACTATTAAAGGATGGTAAGGAGATAACATGTAAGGGGATACTAGGAGGGGCCATAGACATGGGTGGTTTTGGCAACGAGGGTGGTGCGTTGGGGAGGGTGTCATGGATAAGGATGGGTAGGGTTGTGAAGTAGCTTTGACACCATGTAAAAAAAGATAATTCATATAATCCAATTATAGATAAACAAATAAAGATACAAGTATAATGTGACATACCTAATCACACATATATTCCATCACAACAAATTAAAAAACATCAAATGTTAGGAATATTGGTCAAAAATGAAACAGATCAATTTTTCCCTCATCACCATCACCGTCACTATCACCACCATCATCATCAGCCTCATACTCGACCTCATCCTCATCCTCATATTCTCCCTCATTCTCTTCCTCAGCCTCAACCTCTCCCCCAGCCTCATCCTCAGCCTTATCCTTAGCCTCGGTCTCGGCATCATCCTTGGCCTCGAGCTATTCCTCGTCATCATCGTCTCCAAGAACGACATCATCTCAACCACCACTAGAAATGATTTCTGGTTCACTATATATTGAAAGCATCAAAAAAAAATATTCATCATAAGTTCTGAGGACCTCTAGTAGGAGTGATGACCATAAATCTTTCATCAGTTTCATAAATTCAGTGATTTCCCTAGTAGACCGTTCTTCCACCTATGTAGCCCTTTTTTATCCTATTCTACATGTTCCTTAACCTTTTCAAACTCATTAGAACTAAAACTAGTACCTAAAGAGGTCCAATACCTCTTTGGGGAAAACTCTTCCTAGGTTGGCATCGTACTCTGCCAGGGTGCTCAACTCCCAACACCGGAAGTAAGTGAACATTTGGCCCAAAATTGTCTGGTACCTAGGCATAAAGGGCCTCTAAAAAAGACCATTACAAATATAAACATATTATAAAGTTTAAAAATAGATATTAAAATTTTAAATCAACAAACTAAAACTTACAATCTACTATTTTGTCAGTTCGTTAACCACACTTCCATTTTTTCCTTCTACTCGAGCAAAAAAGTTTTTCTCGAGGCACATATCCTTCAATATTCAGTACTTGCCTCTAAAATGACATTGAATGTTGGAAACCATAATTAAAAATAGGTTACCAATAAATAATTTAATAACTAAAATTATATGAAAACATTAGAAATAAAATAAATAATGGAGGAAACAAAAGAAAGTGAAAGTTCTAAAGGAAAATTATAAAAAATTGTCGTACTTACATCCTCTCATGATCTGACATCGTAGTACACCCTAATGTGTGGAGGTATTTTTTAGCATAAATGTTTTTTTATTTTTTACAGATCATTACTAAATAAAATTTAATAATAAAAAAGATATTATTAATGAAAAACATGAAAATTTTCATTTAAATACCTCAAATGTGATTAATACCTTAAATTTGATAGTCATTCAATGAGTGATCATTTTCTGATACTGTTCTATTAGAAAATCATCCATGACAGGTACCACCTCTAACTATGTGTCAACTCTATCATGTCATCCAATATACAACTCATGCTTATAGGCTCTCCAAAGCTCACCTAACTCTTTTAGACGTGTTGGCAGTGCACCCCCACCATTGGGAAAATTAAACCAAATCTAACACCAATATATTAATTCATATATATAAAAAAAATATTACATTAAATACAATAGATTTTTTTACCCATATCTATGCCCAAGAATTATCCTTGAATTTATTTGGAAACTGTCTCTATGAGATCGGGCTAACAGGAATGATGTTGAAGTATTTGGAAAGTGTTGCCAAAAAACTCCAACATTGCTGCCCTATTTTTTTGATTATTTGGTTGTCTTAATTTTAGTCCACTATCAACTGCATGTGATAGTTCCACACTGAACGCATGTGTGTACTCCCTTTCCCCCACTACCTATTAGCAGATGTATCTGTTATGATAGAAAAAAATATATTATATTAATACATGTTATAATGAAAATAAATTATGGTAAAGAAATTTGTTATGGTTCTAAAATATACCTGCAGTAGTCTTATCAATGGGTGCCTTTGGATTCACACCCACATAAGAAACATCACCATGTACCGGTGGAGTGGGTACTAGTGTATTCTCCATATGCATAGACTGTGTTAGAGTAGTAGTAGAAGAAGGAATGTAGAATCCTGGAGAAAAAGATGTATATGGTAAATAATATGGCATGTATGACGGACCAACTACATAATATGGATGAGGAGAGAAAATCATCATGTGATATGTTTAATATGGGTGATAATGCTTAGATGTGAAGGGTGGTGAAAATATGGGAGGCCAAAATATCTCATTTTTTCCTAACAACACAGTGGGATCATAATGTGTGGAAGATGGTATGTTAGTGGGAGGGACAGGGTCTAAAAGGGTATACTGATTAGAGCACCTAGCCCTCATACCACCCCCATCATACCACTGTCCTAAGTACTAGGACCACTACTAGGATGCTCTTCGAATAACTGGTGCATAAGTGGTGGATCCTGCACAAAATTTTAAAACAAAATTAATCACATGACATTATATGTTATTGATATATATATATATGAAATAAAAAACTCACAACATGAACTAATGGAGGAATGAACATCTCATCCATTTGGTGATTATTGTTAGTCCTCTTTATTCTTTCCTGCTCCTCATATGGTTTCATTTCCTTCATTTTAAAACAAATATAAAATTAATTAGAAAATGATAACTACTCTGTAACCAGAAAAACAAAAAAACTGAGACATGGATTATTTGTTTTAGGTCATTTGGTTCATATTTTTGGTTACGTAATTTATCTATTTTTGGGGTTAGGTCATTATTTTCATTGGTTTTAATTTTCATATCAATTTGTTAAACATATCCAATTCAATTCATCTATTTTTTTTACAATTTAATTGTTTCATTTTTGTTGGGTTTGGTAGGTCTGAATAAAATTCAATTCAATATTATAAAATTCAACTCAAATAAAACTGGAACTAGTAAATATTGAAAATTCACATGAAGTTCAAGTTGGATAAAAAATATCTGTAATCAATAGTATATAAATTTTTATAGAAAAAACCTCAACAAATCAAGTTGAGCTAAACCAATAGAACTGAGAACACAAATGAATGCTTCTATATATTTCCCACCACAACTTCAGGTTTGCAATCAACTCTAAAAATTGAAGTATTGGATTCATAATAAGTAATAAACGGATCGAGGCCAATGGGGGAAGGGATGGTGTCAATTCCATCATCACCATCATAAAAAATATGTCTTGGGATTACTTCAATAATGACACCAAATTCAGTTCAAATATGATCTTTGATATAAAAACATTTTTTTCCATTGATGCCAATACAATATGTTCATTGGTAGTAAGAGTGTGATTCATGTTAATAACTCAAAATACACAATCATCAATAAATTTTCTCTACCTCTTAATTTAATCAAACCACTAACATTTCATCCTAGTGACTTGACCATGAGAGTAATAATCTAATATTATTATTTTTTTCAAAAACTCCATAATAAGCTATATTTTTAAAATTAGATCTATTATCTAATTCACTAGAATAACAATATATTGTGAAAGTTATCATAACACCATCATGTTGTGTTCACATGTTCTTTGCTCATTCAATGATAATAAATCTATAACCATTGATCACAATTTTTTACATTCACGAACAATCATATTAGGACCAAAACCCAAAGCTCTTATTTCCTCAGAGATAGTGTTAGTATGAAAACTCGATACATGAAATATAAATGAATATTAAACTTAATAAAATATTTATTTTATTTATTTATTATATCAATATTTTTACCTTCAATTTCAACAAAACAGAAAACTCTTTGCTATGAAAAGTCTCTCTCCTTCTCAAAGATAATGAACAATGATTTATATTTATCATTTCTTTATGTTCCATGTAGATAAAAATAAGAATATTTTAATAGATATGTACAATTACAAGATTTGAGATAAGATATAAATGTTCAATTTACTTACTTGATGTATTCATTGAACAAATCACAGTTGAACAACACTATGCGATGTGCCATCTCCCACTCTTCAAGGCTTAATATCATCAATGTATATAATCTAAAAATTCCTCATTTTTGAGGAAGTAATGGAAAACAAGGTTCAATTTTCTTATATTTTTCTTCTTCATTTCTTATTGGTCTTCTCTTTCTCGTAGTTAGATCAGACAAATACATTGTGCAAAAATCCAAACATTCTTGAGCCAAGTAACCATTCACAAGAGAACCTTCAAGGTGATTCCTTTTCTAAACATAATATTTCAATGTGTATATATTTATTTTATTTGGATACATCCAATAAAAATATATAGGGTCTTCGAGAAGGATTTCAGTTGGAAAATGGATAGTCAGATGCATCATGCATGTGAAAAATAAGGGATGAAATATTTTCTCTAACTCACAAAAAATTAAAGGTGTCTCCACCAACATTTTTTTCAACAAAGACTTGGAAAAATTCTTAGCACAAAGATCTCTAAACAAATGGAACAACTGAAAAACTTACACCCTTACATTATTGGAAAAATGATGAAGGATTTCTATTTAAATCAACTCATGCAGAAGGACATGATAATCATGAGTCTTCAAAGATTTCAACTTCAACTCTATTCTATTGAAACTTTTTGATATATTGATTAAATATCCATCAAGAACTTTAATAGTCTCTAGTACTTTTATAAATTGATTTTTTTTCTGCAGGTGTCATCACATAATAAACACATATAACTTTCTATTAATTTTCACTGATACACACAAGATGCAATTCTGGTCTGATCCCCCAATCCACCAAGTCACACCGAGATCATAAATCATCTTTTTTTCTTTCATTTTAAATTTATAAGAATTGAAAGAAATATATATTCTTTTTAATGCGAATCACGTCTAAGAAATGACGTAACAAATTGGTTGACCAATAAGGAAACTAAAAAAGATATTCTTTTTCTTCCAATTATAATAGGTATCATTGGAAAAATTCTTCCTCAATTTATATTTCATTTGACCCTTCCTAAATGAAAAACTGAAATCTTAAAATTCATTAAGAACATCAGTTCTAGACATAAGATTAGGTAGATCCTCGGTTTCCATAGTATTGTGAAATATTTGATGATTATTTATATATATATGGTCCGCTAGCAAGAATCATCAACGTCCTATAAAACTAAAAATATAGTGATATTTTAGTCTTCTGGATCAAGTATTATTCATAAAAACATGACATGATAGTTTTCCCTTCGTGCTCTATCCATACATCATTGCATAAGTGGGAAAATCATTGATCATCCACATATGTGCAACACACATCTGAAATATGTCTTTCAAACATGCATCATATGTGTGCACACCCACATCCCAAAGAAGTTTCAACACTTTTATTAAAGGTTTCATGTATATGTCTATATCATTATTTGGATCAGAAGGGCCAGATATAAGTATACTCATGAATGTGAAAGGTCTTTTCATACAAAACTATAGGGGAATGTTATAAAGGTGTATGAAAACTGGACATGTGTTGTGTGAAGTGAGAATATTTTCAAACAGATTAAAATCATCACAGGAAATACACAGTCTCACATTACGCATGTCAACTAAAAAATCAAGATATAGAGTATCAAATCTCTACCATGAAAACCCATATATAGGGTGAACCAACTCTTCATTATTCTTCTTTGTCTCAATATCATTCCATCACATTTTTATTGATATTTCCTCAGACATGAAAAGATTACGGGGTTTGGGGATCAATGGAAAGTGCCACATTACTTTCTATAGAACATGAGATTGTGTTACATTTTTTTTGGCTTCCATCAAGATGTTTCACATTTTATACAATCATTTATTTCAACATTTTCCTCCTAGAATAAGCTATAATCTTTCGGGCAATCAAGAAATTTGTTTTCTGAAAATACAAGTTCTTCAACTAACTTCCATGCCATATAGTGGTTTGAGGGAATATCTGAATTGTCTATAATTAAGTCCTTGAAGAAGGTAAGAAACTAATTTATGGAAGTAATAGAAATCCCATACATGGTTTTCCTATGAAATAATCAGATTAAAAATTTCATTTTTTTTTATTTTACCGCATTACTAGTATACTGGAGTTGTCATAACATCATTCAATTTTTTCAATCTTTCATCATCATCATTTTCATTGGATTCATCATGTCCCTTCCTTTATCATGATGATGAATAAATGGAAACTGGTCATATATAAAATTCTCCAATATAGTCCACTCATTTGGATCATCATAATTTTGAGATTCCAATTTCTCCCCATTGTGATACTACACATAGTAGTTTGTTTGAAAACCATATTTGGATATGTGGTAGATAACTTCTTCATGGCTCAACCAAGGTCTTCCAACATAATTATAACATAGGCAGTGTATGTGTCCACTATCTGAAGAATTTTCAAATGAGAAATCTAAAAATCTCTCCAAATTGTTTTGAATTTTTTTTGAGATCTAATCAGTTTCATACATCCAGCTTCTATCCATTCTATAAAAAGTATAATAAGTAATTTTTTAAAAAAATAGTATATCGATGAATATTTTAATTAATTACTATTACACAATTATGGTTCATGCCCATTAGAAAAAGATCACTTAAGGGAGTTATTTATATCAGGGGCATGGTCATGAAGAATAGGAAGGGCAATTGTATGTAGTGGATCTGGTTCTGATATTTTGTGGAGAAGGAAATCATCTATTATAGGTATAGTCTTGCCCAAAACTACTCTTTCTAATACTTATTTTGAAAATGGTTCAACTTATTTGTATATATATTCTAATTTTTTTGAGAATTAATTTATCATTATAGTTAGTTTATAGTTTCTTTATATCAATACACTCATTGGTAATAATTTACACCATCTGCATTGTTTTCTTGATTTTCTTATTATAGTTGTCAGTTATGGACATTCATGGTGCATCATGTTTTAAATGAGGAATATATTTTATGTAATTATCATGGTGGGATAAATGAAAATAATTCATACTGATGTTAATTTTTATCAAAGGAGAGTATCATTCATTTCACGTAAAGGATAAAATTTTATGATTAAATGTGAGTGGGAAGTTGATGTGTGTAGAGTGGAACTAGATTTGAGATACATTGAAGATATTATGTCACTTCTGGAAGGGTTGGATCTTATGGAACAACCAGTATTAGCCTCTGTGATTTATCCAAATGGTTTACCAATATCATAATGTCTTTTCAGAAACTATTCAAGACTTTCTCTATAGAGAGAAATTGAATTTTAGATAAAACTAATTCTTGTAGTGTAACCCATATCAATTTCAATATATCATTGGTAATTAGTTGAGTTGAGGTAAATCAAGTTTATTCTTAAGGGCATGGAGGTTGATTGATTTATTCAGCTGCACACATCACCCTATTTATTAGTGGTTGTGTTTATGCTAAATAATGTTGAACCATGTGACAATGAAGAATTGATACCCAATTTTGGGGATTTTTGACATGTTTGACTAATTGTGAGGATCATATTGGTTATCTATAAATTAATTATAGTGAGGGTATCATCATCTTAAAGTTAGAGTGTGATATTTTTAAGACAACATTTACGGGTAGATTCATAATCCATGAGTATCTTATCATTGCTCTTAGAATAAAAAATTATATAGTTGTATTTATATCTAACTAATGATATTATGTCAATAAAACTTAAATTTAAAATAAAAAAAGTATAAAATAACTCATGATCATATTGATTTCTTTAATATCACTCAAAATCATTCTATAAAGGTAAATAACAACAAATCCATAACAAACTAACAACCTAAAATGATATATGCCTTGTGTTTATAAGGGTTTGCAGCCTGGAGAGATCTCATTTAGGAAAAAATGTTAGAGATGGAGGAAGTGTGTGGGATGTTAGGTTGGTGATTGGGAAGTATGGTTTGTAGGAGGGAGATATATTGTTTAGGGAAAATATTAGTTTTAGATGGAGGAAGTTGTCTCAATTGTTTTTGGGGATTTTCAATCCCAATAGTTTTTAAAACCCATTGTGATTGAGGGTATATCCCAACAGTTTGCAAAACCCATTGGGATACCTATACGCTAACCAAGACTTTCCTAATGATACAATTGGTAATTTCTATTCCTATCCCAATGGTTTTCTCAAACCGTTGGGAAAATCCACCACATATTGGCTCATACCAACAGTTTCAAGGAACCATAGGTTTAGGTTCCTTATCCCAAAAGTTTTTTCAAACCGTTGGGATAGAGGTGTTGGTATAGGTGAGATTTCCACAGGTGAAGGGTTTTAAAGATACGTGGAATGGATTTTTTGGCACCATTATTGGGAACTATATCTTATTAGTTGGTGACATTACCTTTGGCATCGATGGAAGAGATTGTGGGTAATAGTTTTCCAGTAGTCATGGATCAATTCCTGGATGTTTTCCTCGAAAACTTCTTAAGGTTACCACCTATAATAGAAGTGGAGTTTATGATTGATCTCCTTCCAAAGACCAGTACTATTCTACTTCCATCTTATAGGATGGAACCAAAAGAATTAAAGGATCTAAAATAGTAGTTGGAAGAGATGGAAAGCAAGGGTTTCATTCGACTGAGAAAAACTCTATAGGTAGTACTAGTATTGTTTGTAAAGAAAGAAGATGGAACTCTATTGTTGTGTATTGATTATTGTAAGATTAACCAGGTTAATATAAAGAATATATATCTACTTATATTCATCAATTACCTATTTTATCAAATGAGGATAGATCAGTAGTTCTCTAAAATTGACTTGCAATCAGAATATCACCAATTATGATTTCAGAAGGAGGATATTCCAAAAAAATCTTTTAGAAAAAGATATATCCATTATGAATATTTGGAAATTCCTTTTGGTATTATGAATTCACTAGTTGTATTTATTGAATTGATTAATTGGATATTTTATAGATATTTGGATTCTTTTTTTGTGGTGTTTGTCTATGAAATATTAGTGTATTCAAGGACAAGAGCTGAGAATGAGAAACACTTGGCGACAGTGTTGGGAATCTTGAGAGATCATCACTTGTAAGACAAAATATCTAAGTGTGATTATTTGATATAAGATGTATGATTTCCTGGACATGAAATTTATGAAATAGGCATTTTAGTGGATCTAGAGAAGATAGAAGTTGTTATCTCTTAGAAACCACCAAAGAACATCTTTGAGATATGAATATTTCTTGGTCTCACTGGTTATTATCAATAATTTCTTCATGAATTTTCATGGATATCATCACCAATGACAACTTTTACAAAGAATAATGTTTAATTACAATTGATTTAGGTATTCTAGAAATCTTTCCAAGAGATGAAAGTTCATCTTACATCTATACCTATCTTTATTTTTTCAAAATCAGGATAGTGGTATGTGGTGTATTGTGATGCTTTGAGATCAAGTTTGGGATGAATTCTCATGCAAGGAGACCATGTTGTGTCTTATGGTTCAAGTTAGTTAAGGGTGCATGATAATAATTACCCAACACACAATTTGAAGTTAGATGAAGTCATCCATGCCTTGAAGTCTTGGCATAATTATCTCTTCAGTGAGAAATTTATGATGTTCAAGGATCATAAGAACTTGAAACATATTTTCTCACAATGAGATTTTAATATGAGGAAAATGATATGTATGGAGTGTCTATAGATTTTTGACTTTAACTTGATGTATACAATAGGAGAAGGAAATATAGGGGTGGATGCATTAAGCAGATATTCATATGATTAGTTGGAAAAATAATCTTTAGATGAGTGGTAGTTTATGTCGTTCCTAGACAACATGCATGTGGAATGTGAATACCAAGGTGATTTTTTTGTTTTCTTTTCATTTTACATGGTTCCTAATTTGGAAAAGATGGTCAAAGAGGCACAAACATCCGATGAAAAATTCCTGGTAATATTCTCAAAACTCAATGGTGGAAAGACCATTGAGGGATGGAAACTGGATGGGAGTTCCGTATTATGGTTTAGAAATCAGATGGTTGTACATATGTCTTGTCAGGAACAACTTATTCATGCTTATCATCATTCAAAATGGGTTATTAATCCATAAATACAGAATATGTATAATTATTTGAAATCATAGTTCTGGTGAAATGGTATGAAGAGGAAAGTGGATGAGTTTGTTTTGAGATGCTTAAATTGTGAGCAAGTTAAGGCAGAACTTTAGTGACCAGCATGTATGTTGCATTCTTTACATACCCTAGTGTGGAATTGGGAGAAAATAGTAATTTATTTTGTCAAAAGTCTCCCAAGTATGGTTCATAAACACGATTTCATATGGTTGATAGTGGATCGGCTTACCAAGTCGTATCATTTAATCCCTAGTCATGAATCTAATATAGAGGAGGATATATCCAAAATATGTATCCAAGAAGTGGTAAAGAGACATGGCATACCATTTTTTATAGTCTTATATAAAGATCTGAGGTTCACATATCATTTATGGAAATCCATAAAGAAATCCCTTGGGACTCGATTGACTATGAGTATGTCGTATCATCCTCATATGGATGGAAAATCTGAAAGGATGATAAAAATGTTAGAAGAAATGTTATAGTATTGTGTAATGGAATTTGGAGGCCCATGGGAAGAGCACATACCCTTAGTGGAGTTCTCATATAATAAAATCAATTAGGCCTTGATATATATTCATCATTTTGAAGCATTGTAAGGGTTTCCTTTTTATTCTACACTATGTTGGGTGGAAACATGTGATACTTCACTAGTTGGGTCAATCCTTGTCCAAGAAACAATAGAGATAATTCATTTGATTAGAAAAAATATGGAGATGGCTTCGAGTTAACATACATCTTATGCAGATCATCATCGAAGACTATTTTCATTCGCGGTGAGTGAAAATGTGTTTTTAATAATTTCTCTAAGGCTTGGACATCATCATTTTGGGAATCATGGAATGTTATCTCCTTGATAAATTATACCTTTTGAGATACTGAAATAGGTTGGAGAGGTGGAATATCGATTATCATTGCCACCATGGTTCAGTGTGGTTCATAACGAGTTCCATGTATCACAATAGAAAAAGTATCAACTTGATCCTGACCATGTGATCATATGGGATCACATTGACATAGAGCCGGATTCATTGTTGGTACATATCCCAGTGCGGATTTTGGATAGGTAGGAAAAAATTCTTGTGTGGAAAATGTTTTATTCTAGTATGGTTTATATGGAAACATGGCTAGATTCAGGAAGAGAATTGGGAATGCGAGAAGGAAGCGAAATAGAAATGGCTTAAACTCTTTTAGGGCAACGAAGGTTTTTTACTTTCAAGGGATGGAAAGACCAATGGTAAGGAGAATGTAGCACCATAAGTTTCTAGTAAGTAACCCTTTATTTATTATTTTAATTATATAAAGTATATGGGTGATGTTTGGAAGAGTTTTTAGAACTTTAAATTTGTTTTTGGGGCTAAAGGGAAGGTGCACGGGTTGCACGCAGTTTTTCCAAACTATGAGATAGCCTAGGAGAAACTATGTGCTTTGAAAATGGAGTTGGTCTTTTTTAGGTAGTGTAATAATCATGGTTGTAAAATGGTTATGGATACCATGAGTGGTGATAAAGCAAGGTGCATTCTTAAGGTAGTTTCTAATGCACTATTAACACACATTTTTCTTAACCGTGCAACTAAACCATGCTCAGGGTCAAAGCTAGATCCTAAAAAAGTGGATCTAATGTGTTTTTTTCCTTTAAGTGTCTCTTTTTCACTCCTACAAATCCCTAACTTAGTATTTTTCTTCCCCGAAGGTCAATTAAGGTTCTGCTATCAATATGGAGGCAATATTATGGATTCTCTTGGTGATTAGAAGCTAATTCCTAGCGGTAAGTGTTCGTTCTTCATCATTCTTAACGTTTTTCTTATATCTACTTCACCCTTATTCTTGGTTTCTCAGATCTAGACCTGATGTGGGTAGTTATAAGGTTTTTTATGCTGAATAAGTACTGATTTTCTTGATTTCAACTTGATTATTTTGTGTGAAATTGATTGTGAATCGGTTGTGTAATGACTGTTGAAAACCCTCTTGAGTGGCGGTTTTTGGAAACATGGAAATTTGGTGTTTTGTGGAAAGTACTTTGGTCCTTGGTTTTAAGATATTGATTTTAAAATTTGGATTTTTCGGAATTGTGGTAAATTAATTAATAAAAAATTCAATAAAAGGGTTGATTTTATTGAAATAAAATGGGGATGTTTTATTTGAATTGGTTTTTTGGAAGGTTTTTAATAAAATAACGGTTTTATTGAAATGGATAAAATGGTTGTTTTGTAATTTTTTTTGTCATAATGGTTGTGTGTGTTCATGAGAATATGGTACGAACAAGGGTAAGGATTCTCCCCCATAATTAGTGGGATAGATAAGGGTTAGGGATCTCCCCCATCAAATTGGTTCCCTAGGTGATGGCTTAGTGAAAGGATGACTCACCACTCATGAGTATAGGGAGGTCCAGGTTACATGCATGGATGGATGTGTGGATAGGTGGAATGAAATGGTTATTTTAAAATGGATATTAAGAAATGGATTCAAATAATTGGTTGGTTATTTTCATAAAAAGTATATTTTTCTAGAAAATTGGGTGACATGACACTTGTTTATATTTGGTTATAGACTATTTTTAGAAGTTGCCTATATTTTGTTATAAACTATTTTGGGAATTGTTTCATATAAAGTTTTTTATATAAATGTTTCTAACATTTCTATTCTATTGGCATGAGTAGGAAATTCAATGGGGGAAAACCTATTGAGTTTTATTACTCATCCCTTCTTTGTCACTTTAGTGATTTTTCAAATGTCATCTATCGGTATATGGGTAAAGGTAATGTATCGCATATCTTTAGCACTACTTCTTAATATTTAGGTTGTTTGGTGATGTTGGATCATGGATCTTTTGAATCATAGAGTATTGTGGTCATCTTGAAGTTTTATTAGTCATATTGTGCTATTTAATTTGATTTTAGTTTGGTTTCCATTTTATTACACTTTGGTTTGTTTTGATATAAAAGAAATTGTTGAGTTTTCCTTATTTTTATCATGCATCATATAGTGCTTTGTTTGGTTTGGTTTTATTGGATTAGTTGTCTTATTATTTAATGTTAAATCATCCCCCACATGTATTGAAACATTTAGGAATTTATTTTCAGCCTTTGGCATCTT
This sequence comes from Viscum album, assembly GCA_963277665.1. Taxonomy (NCBI): domain Eukaryota; kingdom Viridiplantae; phylum Streptophyta; class Magnoliopsida; order Santalales; family Viscaceae; genus Viscum; species Viscum album. Next base: position 889,142,360 of record OY728148.1, on the reverse strand, counting down.
GGGGATGTCTCTTAAGGCCTAGGATAATCCTCCCACCTTCTCAGCCAATGAGTAGAAGGAGGGATGTTACAAACATTCCAAGGTCCAGGTTATCCTAATATAATGAACTTCATCATTAGAGAATTGTTGTTTCTAGCCACCCACTCATGGAGAGTGTGGTTGGTTCCATCTACACCCTAAGTGGAATAATGAGGACATTAACTGGGGATAAACTATAATATAAAGAGTCCCCCACCCACTATGAAAGAATCATCCAAGCTAGTATCTTGAAAAACTGGATGTGATAGAATGAGGACTAGTACTTTCGGTCTAGGGGTAATTTCATAAATTAATGGGCATGGGAATATTGGGTATTCTACATGTGTTAATAGAATGAGATTTATCTACATCATATTGGACTATATGAGGAGGTTCGGACATCCCAATTCCATATTTAACATCAACTAGATCCTCTTATAGAGCCCCTTAGCTAATGGTTCCTAGAAAAAAACACTTTACAACTTCACCATGGAGAAGTAGGGATCATTATATGGGATCTAAACCACATTAATGAGATTCCCCCGACAATATTCCAATACTATGAGTTCCTCCCTAAGACCAATGCTTGGGAAGATTAAGATAATATACAAGTTGTTGTAAACATCCAATTGAACCATATGTCATTGGCCCTGAAGAATCATCCTCTATTCCCCTAGGATAATATCTTCAAAACATAGATGATCCTATCCTTGAAAATTAGAAGAGTGAATATCTTGATGTGTCTAATGTAATTTCTTATAGCACAACATCAGAGGATGTTGGGATAGTATTCACTAACATTGGAGGAGGAATGATACTAGGAGTTGGTCTATAGAACAGTGGATTAGAATATTGAGTTCAAGTGTATGGTCTTCTTGGATACCTTTCTGAGTGGTTGGTTGTTATTATTTAGGGACACACACATGGGTCTACAAATAGAGACCCTAGTGATGGAATTAATTATTTTATTCGGTTACTGGGTCAATCTGGGTGTCTTAGTGTTTTCCTGTATGAACAACCAGTTGAGGCATTTCATGAGTGGGGATATGGCTAGGTTCATTTACGGTGCATTCTAGTTCCTTCATGGATGGATTACGACACACTTTAGGGGGAATAAATTTTTGAATTCCATTACACCCTCGAATACTGTTCTATGACCTTCCCTCCTCATCATCATTGAGGTTTGACAAGTGATTCTCCGCAAATATGGGATGATGTCCAGCATCAATAATTTTAGGAATTTCAAATTCAGTCCCTTCTCGACCTTGAATGGCGAGATGGTCGACAACCTATAGGGGATTCTAGAGTAGAGGGAGTACGTAAACACTTTTCAAGGTGGTGTATTGGATTCATGGATTGATGGAAACAACTTTTATAATCCACACACCCCATCCTTATTTTCTTGTAAATTTAGGTGTATCCTGTAGCTAGTGAGGAATGTGTACAGAAGGGTTCACTCTAAAAGACATCCATATATTATCTACCAGTTTTGGTGGATGTTCATCTTTGAGGGATATAGGAATATTACCATGTTGCCTCTTTCCATCCTCAACTCTAGACTCATCTAGAATCATTCCAACAATTGGGTCGTAGTATACCCAAGTGTAGTTTTTTATAATGGATGAGGAAGGTGGATCCATTAGAAAAGCCTCATGAGAAACAGGTTGGCATGTTAGTTTCTCTTTAGGGTTAATGTCATATAGCAACATCATAGGGATCTCAGGGGCCTTCTGCACCTCCAACTATTGGATTTAGTGCCATAGAACCAACTTTTTAATTACTTGATTACATATTTTTAATGAATTTTCCATGTCACAATATTTTTTTTACAAAATATATTTTTATGTGATAAGTTTCTAAGAATATATGTCATGCTGATATGTTATAACAATTCCCCACTATAATGAAAACCTATAGGTGCCCCAACAATATTCTTGAATCTTGTTCTATGGTTGGATGATATTGTCTGACAAGACATAATATATATAGGATATTTGGGATAGTAGGCTCATAATACATTGAGACACCTTCTCATGGTGTTCTCCATTAGTAATCTCCAAGATAAGAGGTTATGAGAACAAACCCATCAAATAAGAAATACATATTTATATATGCCAATTGGTATTCATATATGTATACATGTATATTTATCTTTAGAATTTAATATTATCAATAATGGATATCATAACTCATGCACTTTAATGTATTGATGAAAACCATAGTAAAATATGTTCATAACTAGGTAGTGTGTGTTGGGTGCATCACGAGTGATATTCTATTATGGATAATGTGAGAAAAGAGTTATCCCTTCTATCCTACAATACAAGTTGATATCTCAAGCCCTTTTATGGAATAGATATGCCAATATAAATCTATGTCCATGGTGTTTTGTGGGCGAGTTAATTTCTAGAAAGTCAAAGAAAGATAAATCAAGTATATAAGTTGATGGTGCCAGCATGCAACCTACTTGATTAAAGATATCACGATAAAATAATTATATTAAAAGGTAATATTTTTTAGGTGTTTGGAGTTTCTAGATGATAAACTTGTACTTTAGGCAACTTGGCATAATGATACTAAGAAAGAGTCCTAGAGGGTTACAAACTAAGTGTATCCACAATATTAGTTAAATTCAAGTAATGAATTTAATAAGTCATAATAAATAATACTTATTCATGTTTGGATGATCACCATAATTTAATCAAAATTTATTCAAATGAATAAATTGAGTTAAAAAATAAATAATAAATATTATTTTACAATTTTGGAAAATATAATATTTATTATAACTATAATAGAAATAATGCAGTGAAATTTATTTAATTAAATAGACATTATTCAAGAATCAATAAATATTGACGAGGGGAAGCTGGTTGAGTTTAATTGTCCAATTATAAATAATTGATATTTATTTATATTCCTAATTTGTTACACATGTCTAGAGATCAATAATATTATTATTATTATTAATGTACATGGGGTCAATTAAGAATATTAGAAATGGTTAAGGTCTTGTGTGAGAATTGTCAACCCTAAAACAATCATAATAAATATCTAATTACATATAATTATATATAAATATATCACTTAAACTGAATTTTGGGGTGTGAAAAATAGATAAAGAAATATCTAGAGATATATTTATAGAAATATATATTGAGATATATATAGAGATACATATCTATAAAGATATATAGAGATATATCTATAGATATATCTAGAGATATATATAAGGATATATCTAGATATATATATAGAGATATATCTAGATGTGTGTGTGTGTGTAGAGAGGGATATCTAGAGTTTTATAAAACATCTTACTTCCTCCTCTCTCATGCCTTTGAGAGAGCCCTAATATTTATCCCTCTTTGAGAAGAAAATTGTTGTGGTAAACCATGAACAATACAAGAGATCAAGATTGGTTGTGCTAACACCTAGTAATTCGAATTAATTGATCAGATATTGTGGTGCATTTTGGATTGTTTCTAGAGGGATTCTACAATTTAAATTTATAGCACAGTGATGGTGTGATGAAATCTATTCCATTAGATCATCAACGAATACAAAATTAAAAGTTGAGGTAATTCTATATCTTCTAATAAATTAACTATAAATTACATGTGAATATCCTCTCCCTCCAGTTCCATTATATTAATTTAGTCCATTAATATATTTTTTTTCTTTGGATAAGATCAGGTGATCATGTAAAGAAACCATTACATGTGATTTAATACTAAAACCCAATTTAGTCATTCCTTAAAAGGATGCTTTTTCTAGGCCTAGAACCTATAAGTATTATCAGATGGGTCATATGTTTAATTTATAATCATTTATAATTCATTTATTGATTTTACACATTTTTGTTTTATTTTACTTAAAATGATTCATTTTAATGATATGACATCATTGTATCTTATTTTATTCATTCTTGATAATATAATTTGTAATTAGTTAATAATTAAAAAATAAAATTCATCTATATAGTACATGAGGTTCCCCAAGAATATCGTGTATCATATACATGAAATGGGGATTAACATGTTGAGAAATCTAAGACTACATGCCATATATTCCCTATACAAATTGTTAAATTGAACACAACCATAACAGGGAACACGACCAAACCAAAGGTGTGTGTTGTGGACATGGGAACAATAAACGTACACACCATGTAAAATATTACACGTCGTGTAGTCTGTTTCTGGAAGTGTTCTCAAATTTTCAGATAAAGAATAATTAAATGTATAATTAAACCAATGGATTATGAGTTCTATGTATCATTAATTATTTCATACATTACATGTCCTAAGATTAACAATTATATATTAAATTAATTTCTGTGTTAAAATTTTATTGAACGTATGTGGTTTCCTCTAAATAAATACGTGTACTTCATTAATTTTAAAAAAGTGTATTTTTTTAAAAAATTATAGATGATATTAAATTAACAATGCTTGGATGGAATTAAGATATATTGAATTAATTGGATTAATTCATTTCTCATTATCTTAATTAAAGACTGAATCAAATCAATTGATAACAAGATTGAAAATGTGTGCTTGTTTCATGACGATGTGTGAATGTCCATGAGATTAGACTATCCCTTTATATGTTATTGGTTTATTTTAATTTATACTCATTAAATTAAAATTAGGGCCTATGATTCATTCCCTTCCATTATTATGTAATGGAATTTGTAACTATGGTTTCTTTTATGTAAACTCGTTTTATCCAATCCATTGGATCTCCTCACCTATTTTTCAGTAAAACATTATGTAAGGAGGGAGATTCTAGGCAAGGGTATAAGGTGTAATTCAAGGAGCCAAGGTGAAACCAATAAAGGTGATACATGGGAGTAAAGGAGGAATGCTGCAACATGAACCATGTTATGGTTAAAGGTGTATTTTTTCATATGTGTGAGGTTTAATATATCATCTACTAGAAAAAAAACACTAGATAATCTAATTATCATGCCACTTATATTTTATTTTTGTCAGTTTCATGGTTATTTATTTATGTTTGTGAATTCCATGAGATCGCCTCATGAATGAATTAATAAGAATTCAAGATGGAATAAAATATAATCAGATTATGCATTAATATTTTATCAAACATCTATAATCAGTTATGTAAAATCAACTTAATATTAAAAAATCATGTAAAAGGTAAAATACTCTTTAAACATAATGGATAAAAAATCCCTCAACTAAAATATTAATTCATTATATCCTTCCACTACCTAAGTTAAAAAGATCTCATACTTCAAAGTTCTTGAACCAACCAAGTTGGGGAGCTTTCAATTATCATGGAGACTTTAAGAATTGGTTTTTAGGTTGACTTAACATTGTATACATCAATGGTTTCCTTACCTAGAAAGACATAGTGTAGATAAGACGAAAGTGTTGATGAAATCATTAAAACATGATTTCATGATTTGGGAGTCCACTCAATGGATCAAGTAACTATGAGTTAATGTAGTTGGATAGTTATTCCTACATAAGAACCTTCAAATAGAATGATGATCCCAAGTATGGGTTATCATAAGCGGAATGTGGATCTTTTCCACTAGAATATCTAGGTGATAATTCTGGAATTTATGGTGAGGGATATTAGGTTTTGAAAAATAGTGGGAGATGAATGAAATTTAACTCATTTTAAATTTGTTAATCTATTTTTATAATATAAACAATCACTAATTATCTTATCTTAATTTATAAAAATGTAAAATAAAATGACATCAATAATATCATGGTGATCCATACTTTAGAGAGATAAACTTCTCACTGGTATGAATTTCCATGATTGGTATAGGTTCTTGTGTGTTATACTACATCATGAATGGAAATTATTCATGTTGTAAACTCCACATTAAGAGTCCATTTCTTAATAGGATAATGAGGAAGAAGTTCCACTCTATTTGAAGCATGTGGAAAACAATATGTAATTCCAATGTTTCATTCCATATTCCATTTACAATTATCTTTTAAAGTAATATGAGGATATTGATGCACATAACAACATTTCTCACACTTAGTATCTCTATAAAGTGAAGGAGAGATCAGGGATATATGAGATCTCTAATTCATTATTCATGTGAAATCTTGGAGATTCAGTGCTAGCTGAGGCTCAAGTGGTTAATATTATTAGATACATTGATCACTTATACTTCTTAGGGTTTGAGATCCCTAATGAGATAAACCTAGATCTAATTCTATCCTCATTACCGAAAACATTCTCTAGTTCTATTTTTGATTATAATATAATCAATAGTAAGAATTCACTTATAGAATATCTTAAACTTATTTTCAAATTTGATAAAGATATGGGGTGTGATAAACCTACTATATTTTTTGAATAAGAAGAGAAAGAATAAGGAAAGTGAACCAAAGACTCATTCCAAGTCTAAGTCTCCCAAGAACTATCCTTACAAGAAGAAGAATATCCAGTGGAAAGGAAAATAACATGATTCTATATGTTTTTTATGTGGAAAGTAGGGCCACCAGAAGATAAATTTTACCCGGCCAAATAAGAAAGGGGAATATTTAGGTGCATTCATTATTGAGTGTATTCATTACATATCTAAACTTTGGGTATTAGATACTACTTTTGTAGATAAAATTTGTATCAAAATACATGAAAATAAGTATATTTGGAAAGATTACGATAGTTTAGGTGGATTTACAGGTTTCCAATGGAGAGAGGTTGGCTGCTCTTTCCATTGGAGACTACCATCTCACATTACCAACAAGATTTATTTTGGTTTAATAGAATTTTAATTATGTTTCTAGTGTTACCAAAAACATTATTTCCAATTCTTATTTAGATATGGATGGATTTATTTTCATTTTTCAACTAAATGTTTCTATTTTTATAAGGATATCACATGTTTTGGTATGGAAATGTTTAATAACAATATTTATGTATTAAATTATAAAAACAAAATATTGGAAATTAATATCGAAAAAAATATGTGGGAATATTTTAACAACCAATTATGGCATCACAAACTTGGTCACATAAACAAGAATCATTTGAAAATTATATATAAATATGGTTATTTAGATTCTTTTGAGATTAATCAACTTGAATGATGTCACACTTGTTTACAAGGTAAGTAAACAAACCACCATTTTGTGGACAAGGTGAAAGGGACACAGAGCATCTAGAACTGGTGAACAATGATGTGTTTATACCTTTTCATGTAGAGGACATAGGTGGATACTCATACTTTATTACTTTTATTGGTGATATGAGAAGGTATGATTATATCTACTTAATTAGGTATAAGTCTGAATCCATTAAGAGTTTTAAAGAGTTCAAGAATGAGGTTAAGAATCATCTTGCTACAAAGATAAAGAAACATCAATTGGATCAAGATAATGAATATATTAAATAAGAATTTATTGAATTTATATGGGATTATGGGATTTTTTTCCAACTCATTCCACCTTATACATCATAGGTAAATAATGTTATTTAAAGGAAGAATCATACCTTGTTGGACATGGTAATGTAAATGATAAGTCACACAAGTATTCCATTATCCTTTTGGGGATATTCATTATTGAGGACATTATAATTACTAAATTGATTAAAAAATAAAGAATAAAATTTTATTCCATTTGAATTATTGAGAGGAAAGAAACTTGTTTTGTCATATGTTCATTCACAGGTTTGTGAGGTGTTTGGTACGGCTAGATCAAGAAACAAAATAGAACCATAGGGAATAAAGTGTATCTTTAATAGGGTATCCCAAGAAAAAAGGGGATAATATCTATAAAAATATTAAAATAAGAAACTAACCATTGAAATATAGTCTATATTTCTCAAGAGGGAGTACATCCTCAAGGAGAATAGTGGGTAACTTTGATTAAATTGATGCTCGAGATACATAGGAGTTGGTCCATGAACTGATTACACAAGTCCCCATAGAAAAAGTTGTTCTTGAAAAACAATTGTTTCATATGAGTGAAATAGAGGTAAGATAAAAATAGAGATATGGTTTTCTAGTCACTAATGATGGAGACTCGTTATTGGTTAACAATGATGATCCTATGTCTTATAATGAGATAATATAGAACTCAAAATCTACAAGATGGAAAGAATCCATGAATTCTGATATAGATTTTATAAAAACAAAAAATTATCATACATAAATATTAAATCTTAATAGATGAATATTCATTATATAAAAAAATGATCCATGTAAGAACCTTTTAGGTATAGTGCATTTAGAAACTTGAACACATAAATAACTGGACTATAAGTAATCTATTTCATCTCCCACTATGTTCTCCATAACTAGAACCCTTGTAATATATATCATATATAATACCTTACATTATAATATGGGGAAAGGAAATATAATAAAGGGTGAACTCATATGCTTAATAAGAGTAAGCAAGGTAGATATCAATATATCACGAGCACAATGGTATGCGAACATGAGAATATCATTTTAAAACCATACCCTACATATCATTGATCATAAACATATATCATGGAATAAATCTTGGAAGATAATAAAACATGAATTATAATGGAATAAAAGAAAATAAATCTTGAGAACAAGACATCATCATAAGTCACAGATGTGTGGCATATACATAATCATAGAAAATCATTTCTTTAGTTTCTCAAGGATAATTTCCAAGATTATCATAGTAGAATGGGTTCACTCCCTAAACCATCATAGTAGTCAAGGTCCACTCCCAAGACTATCACAGTGGATAGAGTCGCTTGATTAACTAGTTTCAATCCCCATTCCAATCCTATTTATCTCATGAGATATCAATATTAACCCAATGCATTGGAGGGAGATATTGGTCCCACCCATCACATAATTTAAATCATACATATATGTGCAACAATATCATAAAACATTAATCATTAAAGAAGCCATAAAAATAAATGTGTTTTATAAAAATATCATCAGAACATAACCTATGACAAATAAACAGGTTTCTTAATCTTTTCATCATTTCATCAAATAATAACCCATAAAAAGGATTTCATAATCATTTTATCACTATATAACCCATGGAAGAGAAATGGGTTTTATAAAAATATTCTCATAAAAATCATAAAACATCTAGAGAAATAATAACAATGGTATCCTTAGATTATTTACCTATTAAATAATAAATAAAACAAAAGGATGTTATCTTAGATGGAAAATAATTTTGAAATATCACTTTAAATATTTCTTGTGGAAATTAGAATTTCCACTTTTAAAATTAAATTTTTTAACAATAAAACATTTTCAAAATCATTTTATTTGAAAATAAACTTTGAAACTTATAAATTAAGGTTTAAAACATTGAGTGTCCATGATTGTGGGAAACTTATCTCATGTACTATATGTTAAAACAAATATTCATTTCACATTTTTGGTCAAATTCAAACATGAATAATTTTTTGAAAATGATATGAATATTCATTTTAAAACACTTTGTAACAGTTAAAAAATTGTAAAAATTTATTTAATAAATCCTTTTAATAATATTAAAATATCTTTGAAAACATTTTTATAAAACATGGATGTGTAAGAAAAATGGGTTTTTGATTGAAGTGAGAAATAAAGTTGGTTTACTTTAAAAAAAAATTGAACTCTTTTTTTAAATTGGTTAAAACTGCGAAAGCAACACACGATGTAAGGAAGAAAACACAGATAAATCACTAGCTCGGGGACTTGACCCCACGACCATGCCCCAAACACAGAAAATTATTTTGAAATCTTGTATACATAAAGAGAGGATAATGAAGAGAAAACATGTATTATCATGACATAACAAGAGGATAAGAAAATTAAAGAGATTATTGTGATATGGATCATAATATTTCATCATAAAAAACATAATTATAAACAATCTTGATAAATAATGAGATTTTATCATTAAATCCTTACCAATTTGGTAACATTGAATCATAAGCCCCAAATAAAGAATAAAAATAAAATAAACATAAAATATAATGATAATAAATAAATTAATGATGTTATAAAACTAGGGGGGCTATGTATACACCTTATAAAATAAGTTGGGTGCATAATATAACATATGTCTCAAAGAAGGAAAACTGAGAAAAATATTCCTTATCGATTTGGTAACTTTTTAACTATAAAACCCATGAACGAGTGATACTTAAATGGATATATAAATACTAGTAATTATCAGTATAATAATAATAAAATAAATTTATGTCCAATATATACACCACATAAAATATATAAGTGATGAATATGTCTTATGTCTTACAGAAGTAAAAAAGTGAGATAAAAATCCCTTACCTTCTATCTGAACTTCGTTCATACAAATTATAACCTCTTTTATAATAAATATAAGTTTATTATAAGTATATTATATAAAAATATTCATATATTTCATACCATATATGATTTACTTGTGACCTCTCATTACTTTTTTATTAATAATTTCTTGTTAAAGTCATGTTTTGGGAAATAATTGCTTTGTTTTATGTTATGTTTTTATTTGTTATTTTTGGTCCTATTAAATTGATCATGGTTACATAATATCCATAATTCTAACCATGATATAAATATTATATATATTCAGTATATATTTATTTATAGTAATACATAAAAGTTTGAGAAATAAAATAAAAGGCACCATTCGTGGATATGATAGGTCGTACGTACGCATGAATGTTGTTTCCATTTTATAAATTGATTGAAATAAAGAGAGGTAAATAATATATTAAAATTATAAAAAAAAATTATTTCATATACATAACATATTTTAATTAAACCCGTTCATTTTACCTTCTATGTAAATCATGAACGAATCACATCGCTTCACAAGGTGGTAATCTGTTGTCCAAACGAGTGATGTAATCATATTCCCATTAAATGAAAAGTAAGAAGGTATATGGGATAAAATAATTACATAAGTATAATAACATAATAAATATAATATAAAAAAATTATTCCATAATTATATACAACTTTTATAGGTGGTTATGGAAAATGAATAACATTAGTTTGTGAGGTAGTAGTCTGTTGTACACACAAATAATGATTTTATATCTAATTTGATAGAATAGGGGATGTATATAAGTTATTAAACTAACATAATAATGTATTAAATTCATGGGATATACTGGTGTAAAAATTTTATCATAATTGAAAATATCTGATGAAGTTATAAGAAGTAAAACAAAAACACATAGGCAAAAACTTTACCTCTTCTTCAGACAGCCTATTTAGGTTTAACCTAAATCCTGAATAGGTTGGATTTATCACCTCAAAAAGGCCTTTAATATGAGGGTATGGATTTAAGGAAGAGATATAGGTAGTTATTTTCCAATAAAAATGGTTTTTGAAGTGTTAAGTGGAGAAGGGGTGACCTTTTTTATGTGAGTTGAGTGTTACACTTGTAATTTTTGAAAAAAGGGTGTACACACATTTTTCACATGTCACAAGGCTCAAAAATAGATAATTCTATAAAATATAAGATAAAAGGTCAAAATATGGCTATAAAAAGGGTTTTTAACAAGTTATGGGTCATTTTTAACCCTTATCTTTTCAGTTTAACTCTCGGTAAATCCATTTTTACCGTAACAATGAGAAATAATTTTTAATGTTTTTACTACTAATTATGGAAAAATGAAGTTGAAATTATTAGATAATATAAATTATTCTGATTAAAATTATGGAATACATTTTTTAAAATTAAACTCACATAATTGGTATAATTTTATTTAAAATTAAACCCATTTTTTCGATAAAAACAGGTCTTCAAAGTGAAAATTTCCATAAGTAGAGGTAGTTTTAATATCAAAATTCATTATTAAATTAATAAAAATGGCCTAAATTGGATTAATAAATATCTAATTGAAATAATTTTACTTTTATTAATATATTAAAATAATATTTTAGTTTTTAAATTTTTTAAATGAAAATATAATTATTAATAAAAACCAGTATTTTTCATTATTCACTAAAAAAATTCTTTTCAAAATATTCAAAAAAATTCACTCCAATATAATTTTGAAATTTATATTTAAAAAATGAAGTTTATTTCTTAAAATTAATTTTCTAAAAGTGGTAAAAATTAATTTTATTATTTGTTCACAAAATTCATTAAAATTTTTTTTTGAGAAAATAGTATTTTTGAAACATATATTGAATTTTCTAAAAGATTAAGTATTTTTTATCAGTATTTTTATTTATATAAAAAATTATACATAATATTTTAAAAGTATTTATTATTATTCATATCACTAAATTTAAAGGCTAGTCTATAATGGTCTTATTTAAAAAATAATATTAATAACATATCACAGTTTGGTAAAACTCAATGTTATGTACAATACAGGATAAACCTAGTGTTGCATGGAATAAAATATTTCAAAGAAATTTAATTTATTCAAAAATAATAATTCATAAAAATTTATTTTGTTACATTCTACCCCATTTAAAATTATTTTTCCCTTAAAATTTGTTACTTCAATACAAAAAATAAAGATACTTCTGCCTCATCATATCTTAAAGTTCCCACATAGCATCCTAAAAAAGGTTTTTTCTCCACAAAACTATGACTAGATGAGTGGTATTGTTTCACTGAAATTTATTTGTATGGTCCAGAATATCCACCAGTTGTTCCATATAATAAATATATTTCTCTAGCAGTACAACCTATGAGTTTAGTACATGTAAAGGGTTAGGTATGTACTTCCTTAGGAAAGATAAATGGAACACATCATGAACTTGATATTGATTTGGTGGTAGAACCAAATGATAAGATGTTGTCCCAGAAGATCAAGAATCTCAAAAGGAATGATGTATATAGGGATTAATTTTCTCTTATTTAAAAACCTCATTCTATTATTCCATGTATATATTCATAGGAATACATTTTCACTGACTTCATATTGTAGATCATGATAGTTATTTTCAGCATAATTATTTTTGAAAACTAGATGCCTTGATGTGTTCCTGAATGAATATAACCTTCTCATCTATTTATTAAACAATATCAATCACCAATAGATTTATTTCTCCAACATCATTCTATTATATTGGATTTCTACATTCCTTTCCATATTGGTCTTTAAAATGATCCATATAAATGATTGAGTGAAATCTATTGTTTTAAGAAAACTCAAATAGAGGAAGACCTTGATCCTAAAAACATTTAAAATCCATAGAGTAATATCTCATCATATCCTATAGGGTTTAAATTTTTCACTCATATTGACCATCAATCACAAGATGATACATAGTGTTGAAACAAAGCTTCATATCTAGATCCAATTGAATATTTATCTAGAACATTGAGGTAAACCTCATATCCCAATTAGATGAAATAGAATGTTCCAAACCATGTAATATTACCACTTACATAATGTGTATCCTGACAATCTGATCCAAAGAGAAATATTCTCTAATATTAAGGAATTGTGCTGACTATAAATGGTGATCAACCACAACCCATATATCATTATACCCTTTAGATGTTTTGGGGAGTCTGATGAAAAAATACATGGTGATGTTTTCCCATTTTTATTCTGGTATGGGTAATGTATTTAACATCCCCTTATAATTTGTTCTATCATCCTTAAATTAATGGCATTCTTATAAATGAGATATAAAATCTATGATATCTCTCTTCATGACATCTCATCAAAGATACTCTTTTAAATCTATATATATCTTTTTACTTATAGGATTAATAGAGAATGAAACACTATGAGATTCCTCTAACAATTCATTCTTCAAATCTAGTATGTATGGAATACATACATGATTCATAAACCTTATCATTCCATCATGATCGGTGTTAAACTTAGTAAAATTTCTAACCTTCTTTTCTATAAATAAATATTACTTCTTCTCCACTTTCATATTCACTTGGATAGATATTTCAACATTCAATTGATCAAGATAATACTTCTCCCCTTCCTTTAGGATTCCCATATTCATCCTTTTTAAATCCAACAATATTGGATCTTCTGTGATCCTCGTCATTTATAAACTATCATGATTCTATCAACTCAAATCAACAGCCAACGTGTTATCTTTCTCGTGGTGGTAATGTATTGATAAATCATAATATTTAATTAGACTTAACCATATTATCAAGTTTATATTCAACTCATAATGTGTGAATATATACTTTATAATTTGGTGATCATTATATATATCACACTTCTCTCTAGATATTGTAGAGTTTTTATCTCAGTGCTTTGTATTTCTGCATGATAAGGTTGATATAAAAAATTGTAATGGGGTATTACATGCATTAACTACACAATAATGAAAATGGAAAACCATAACCATGTATTTTATCATCAGATTCTCTAAAAACCTCTAAAGAGAATAATGTTATATGGGTTTTAATCGATTGGATTAAAAAATCAGCACACTTCATCCCTATTAGAGAAGACTTCTCACTATATAATATTTCTAGGACATACATTAAGGAAGTGTTAAGGTTCTATGGAGTATAACATTTAATTATATCTAGTCAGGATTCGAGGTTTACCTTGAAGTTTTGGTTAACTCCTCAGTAAGTACTTAATATGGAGTTGAGATTCAGTACTGTGTATCATACTCATAAATATAGTGGTACAACTGAACAATTAAAACCCTAGAAGATATTTTGAGATCTTATTATTTGGATTTTAATGGTGGTTGGTATCAACACCTTCCTCTAGTTGAGTTTTTTACAACATAGATTTCACTCAAGTATTCAGATGGATCCTTATGAAACCCTCTATAGAAGAAAGTGTAGAGGTTAAATGTTTTGGAACGAATTTGGAGGGAGAAAAATGTTGGTAATTGAGGTAGAGGAAGTAATGTAAGGTAAGGTTACATAAATTATGCAACATATCAAGGCATCTCAGATTCGATAGAAAAGTTATGCTAAAAATTACCGGCATGATCTAGAGTTTGAAGTTGCTGATAAGGTGTTTTTAAGAATAATTTCTCCATGGTGATTTAGGAAGAAAGGGAAAACAATCCCTAAGTATATCATTACCTTTAAAATTATTTATTTTATAAAAATGGTAGCCTATTATTTGGTGCTTCAAAAAACCTATCTCATTTCCATGATTTGTTCCATGTATCTCTCTAGAGGAAGTACATACCTGATTCTTCATGTGTCCTGAACACAGAGGTCATACTATTGGAGTTGGATCGTTATTATGATGAACACCGAGTAAAGATTCTGAATTGAACATAGAAATTTATAAATAATAATTCCACTCACATTGTCAACATTTTTAGGTGAAACTAATAGTTTGAATAAGCTACGTAGGAACTGGAGGAAATGATAAGGAAAAATTATCCTCATTTGTTTGTATTAGAGTAACAAATTTTGAGGGTGAAGTTAATTATAATAGGGGAATAATGTAACACACCAAGTTTTTATAAATTATCTTTTTCCAAATAAATTAAATTTCTTTGATATCTTGAATTATACTCAACATCAAATTTATCTTGTTTTACACATGACACTGAGTTTTATGAAATCATGATATATTATTAATATTATTATTTAAACGTGGTCATTATAGTCTTGGCATTAAACTTATAAAAATTAATTGTAATAAATATTTTTTAAATATTAAGTAAATTATTTTTATATAAAGATGATATATTGATAAAAAAAGAACTTGATTTTTTTAGAATGTCTTTTTATGTTTTTAAAATATCTTTTCTCAAAAAAAGTTTTTTTATTCATTTTTTGAACAATAATAAATTTATAACTTCAAATTTTAGAAAATTTATTTGATAAAATATAATTCATTTTATAAATTATCATGTCAAAATTATCTTAGGGTAATGTTTTTTAATTTTTCTGAAAAGAATAATTATTTAATGAATAGTGAAAAGACTATATTTTATTGAAATTTGCCTTTTCATTTAAAATATTTGTATGGTTTATTTTTTTAAAAATGTGTTTAAAAGTAAAATTACTTAAATCATATATCAATTAATCCAATTTAGTTTATTTTAATAATTTATATATTTAATTTTGATATAAAAATGCTTTAGAGTCTTGAACATTTTCTCTTTGGAAAACCACTTTCTCATCGTGTCTGCATGTTTAATTTTAAATTAAAATTTCCTTATTATATTAATTTAATTTGTAAAAATTGATTCCATATTTGGAATAATAATAATTTATATTATCTAATAAGTTAAAATTAATTTTCAACTATAATAAATAGTAAAATAAGTAAACATTATTTACCATGATTAAGATAAAAATGGGTTTATCAGGGGGTTAAGCTAAAATGATAAGGGTTAAAAATAGAAAAAAAACTTAAAAAAACATCTACAGTATATATATAGACCCTATATCATCTATTGTCTATAATGGTCCATTTTTTATACTTTTCTAAAGTTAAATATCCGGGTACAAATTTTTCTTTTTAAAAAATTACAAGTGTTCCACTAACTTCACTTATAAAAGGCTACCATTATCCAATCATATTAACACATCCAAAACCATTTGGTTAAAAACATACTTACCAAAATAACTTCCTTACATATATCATCCAATCATAGAATCCTTATTTTGGTCAAAATCCAATCTAAGAAGTGTTTTGGTGCAAACCAAAAGAAGTTATCTGAATAAACGGTAACACCCATAACCGAGCGTTTTATTTTATTTCTTCATAAAAATAATTAAATTATTATTAAAACATGATAATATAATAACCTAAGTATCTTAAATATACTAATATTTTTTTAATTTAATTACTGACAAAAATCTCATCTTCCATCAAATAGGATATGAAATCATCATTCATGTGTATGACAGACTACCGCCTCACGAATTGATGTTACTTGTTTTCCATAACCACCTCTAAAGGATGGATATAATGATGTTTTAAATGTTTACATATGTTATTTATGATATTATTATACTTTTTTAATTATTATATCACATATAACTTCTCAATTTTCATTCATTGGGAATACAATAACTCCACTTGTGTGTATGGTGGACTAACGCCTCACGAAGCGATGTGATTCATTCACACTTTACATGGAAGGTAATAAGGATGGATTTAACGAAAATATGTTATATATATGATATAAAAATTATTATTTAATGATAATATATTATTTAATTTCATTTCATTCAATCCATCGAGAAAATGGAAACAATGTTCATGTGTACGTACAACCAACCATCTCCATGAATGATGTATTTTATTTTCTATCTCTAATTGTTAGGGATTGAAATAAAAACATATATACTGAATATTTATGATATATATATATATAATTTTTAACATTATAAAGATTATTTAATCATGATCAAAGTAAGATTACCAAAAATAACAAATCCAAACCTACATGAAAAACAAAGTAGTTACATCCCAAAACTTATCTTTAACATGGAATTATTAATGAATGGGTAATAAAAGGTTATAAGAAAATAATATATGATATGATATATATAATTATGGTTCTTTAATATATTTATAATAAACTTATATTTATTATAAAGTAGGTTTGAATGTGTACAATAGAAGTTGAGACTTAAGGTAATGGATTTTTGTCTCAATTTTCTTTCCTTGAAACATATGTTATATTGGAACCTACCTTATTTTATGAGGTGTATATACATCCCCTTTGACATGTAATATAAGGAATTTATTTAATATCATGATATTTTATGTTTCAAATAATTTTATCTGTTCATGGGTCTTATAATTTAAAGTTACCAAAGTGGTAAATATTTTTGGTTATAATGTCATCATTTTTCAAAATTGTTTATGATTATGTTTCCAATGATAAAATATTGTGATCCATATATAAAGAAAATAATGAATTTCATTATCATATGGTTATGTCTTGAGAATAAATTTTACCTTAATTTTATTTTTTTTATGTAATCAATGTTTTAAAAGAATGTTTTTATGAAAAATAATCTTTATTTATTTCTTTAGTAGAAAACCCATTTTTTCCCAAATCATGTTTTCTAAAATTGTTTTCAAAAATGTTTTTAACATTATAAAAATATTTTATTAAAGAAATTTTTATCTATTTTTCTATTTTTACAATTTTTTTTGAAATAAATCTTCATGTCGTTTTCAAAACAATGCTCATTTGGATTTTAATGAAATTTTTAAAGGAATCTTCATTTTAACATATACGAACTAAATAAAATTATCCACTATTTTGAACAATAATTTCATTGAATATTACTTTATAATCATCCATGGTTATTTTTAAAGAAAATTTTTTTGAAAATGTTATATTTTTTAAAAATTATTTTTCAAATAATAAAGGATATTTCCCACAAGAAATATATTAAACTATTTTTAAAGTTCACATTATAAGTTTTTGAGGTTATTTCAAAGAAAGGTATTGCCAAATTTTTTATGTTTTTTTTAAAAGTTATTTTAAAATAAAAGTTATTTTCCTCAAGAAATGATCCAAGTGATCTTTCAAAATCATTTTATATCTAATATGACATCCTTTGATGCTACTTATACTTTATTGGGGATATGATCCAAGGATACCATTATTATTTTTTCTCAAGATAGATTACGTTTATGATGTCAAGATGCTTATAAATCCTATTTATCTCCCAAAAGTTATACCATGGTAAACTTATTATAAAACCCACTTATTTTAATGGGTTATTCTATGATGAATTGATGAAATGATTTTGAAATTTTTTTATTTTCCATAGGTTATGATATGATGAAATGTTTATGAAACCCATTTTATTTCATGGGTTATGATATGATGAATGTTTTATGATTATTTGGAACACATAAAAATGATTTTCATTATGTGAAGGGTGGGACCTATATCTCTATCCAATGCGTTGGGTAAGGATTTATATCTCATTAGAAATACATGATTGGAATGGGGAGTGAATATTGTTTAGTAATGGACTTTGTATGATATAATGGTATTGGTAGTGAAACTTGAATACTATGATGGTTTGGGGAGTGAACCCATAAAAATATTATTTCCTCATAATTGATCCCTGATTACAATGGAAATGGTTTTCTATACTTATGTGTACGCCATAATTCTATGTCTTATACCAATGTTATGCTCTCATGGATCATTTTATTTTATTTCCTTAAAATTCATGTATTGTAAACTACCAATCCTTATTATATGGATAAAGATTAGGATTTTTGATATGGAGGTCATGGTTTTCAATTGTTATGTTCTCATACCCTTATGCTCGTGTTATTATTATATATCTCCCTTTTTTAACTTTACTAATAATCTGATATCACCCTTTCTTATGTTTCCTTTCCCCAGGTTATGAAGAAATTTATTATATATGATATATCTTAGAAGGGTTATAGTTATTATGAACTTATTAAGAAATGATTTAGTACACATATGAACCTATTTTTTATGTTTCCATCCAAAGGTAATATACATTTATGAACCTCAGACATTTTTTTTGTGTAATGTAATGAATGTTCATAAAAAATTATGTAATTTCTATTTATGAAAATCTTGTGTTGATATAATGAATAAAATATTAAATGAATAAATACAAAATTAATATCTGAATCCTTAATTACTTCCATAACCTCAATATTAAATAATCTTTTAATCTCAAAGGTTATATCACACCATTCATATTAAATCTTAAAAAAACATTAATTTTATTATTCCAAAATAAAATTTCATGTTAAATAACTTCCTAAGGGTTATATATACCTCCACTTTGAGAAAAATATATCAAATATAATTAACAAATATGATAAATTACTATAAAATCATGTAATGTAGTGAACTTCATCAAAATATCATGAATCAAATTTAGATACTAACCAAAAAGGAAATCCTTAAATTGAACATAAATATCTATGAAAATATAACCTTGCAAATGAATCAATTTTCAACCATAACGATTATTTATATCCCTCTATCTGATAGTCCATAATCAACTTAACATCAAATCATATACCAACCCCAAAGGGTATTTAAACATTAATAGAGTATTCTTCTTAAAACCATGTAATAGTTTACATAAAAATCCCATCGTATAAAACATTGGAAATGGGTTGTTGATTATTTTGAACTTATGATCAACCTTAAACTAATAAACCCATAGAAATATCCATAACTTTTATGTTAACCTTATATGAAATTTTGTATTATTTTGGATTATAATTCATCCTTAATTCCTCAAAAAATATCTTATCATAACCAAAAACAATTCCATTGGATGTCTAGGTTCATTATTGCACCAATAGATGATCATAATAAGATTTAGAATATCAACAGTGATTTCCTTATTCTAAAATCTATATAGAGAGAGATAATCAATGCTTATAATAATTTCAAATTTAACTAAAAGATAAATAATAAAATTTTCAAAGTGTTCATTCATACAAACTTCAACATGAAATCCACAACCATGGAGTGGAGGATAAATATATTATAATTATCATGATTCACTTAAATTGTTGTTATTGTATAATCTTTTCCTTTTTCCTTTGATTTTTATGGTTTTTTTGGATTATTATCCTCATTATCCCTTGGAATATGGAATTGATTCCCATAATACCCAAGATCTTTACATATATAGCATTACAGTGTGAATGGGGTATACAGTTCAGCTCTGTTTTTATTAATTTCATTGACTAACCTCTTTAAATCACTTAGATATTATTTTTCTTAATGGTAAGGATTCCCACACTTGAAACATTTTCTTTTTTCCTTGTAGTCATTCACCTAAGTTCTCCTTACCATATTTTTGGAAAGTAGGAATTTGAAACTTTTTCTTACCTCCATTTGACAACCCACTCGAGCTTCCATGAAGCACCACATTCATTTTATTATCACCAGAACCTTGAGGGTTTTTAGCTTAAATTTACACTTTTATTCCATATCAAATGACTCAAAGAGTTCAAATCCCCTGATGGATAATGAATTTTGAAGACTTTGTGTAAAACCACTAAATAATAGATAAATTTTGTTTTTGGGATGATTATTAAACCTAAATAATACCTTGAAAGTCATGTAAAATTTTCCTCATAGGTACTAATGGATTTATCATCCTCCTACTTAAGTTCAATGAATTCCTTATTCATTTTTTATGTATAATATAATTGAAGTACTTATTAAAAAATATTCCCTTAAAATCATCCCATTCCATGGAGTAAATTTCCTCCTCCTTCCTCACATTCTTATTAAGCTCCCACCATTGATATTATTATGCTTAAAATGATAAATAACAAAGACAAAAATTTCATAGTTTAAGAAATGAAGAACAAAAAATATCGTTTCCATCCCATTGATCCATTTCTCAACAACAAATGAATTATAATACCCATAGAATGAGGGTGGATATTGTGAAAAAAATATTTAGTAACATGTTTCTCCCACTTGGTTCATTTGGGAGTTGAACATGACTCATGTTACCACTAATATCTTGAGAGATATGAGTGATCATAGTCACAATATATTTCATCCCAAATCTTAATCCATTAGTTTTCTTATGAGGATGGTCATTCCAATGTACATAACATTATTTTTTCACATGATTCTTTTAGGTTCCAACCATTGAATAAAACCAAAAAACATAATGTCAGTAGTGATGATCATATTGGAATGCCATATTATCATGAAAGATCATTCATTAGATTTATAAATCAAGACACCTTCTTTTCAATCTATAAAATATTATGTTTATTCAAGGTCACCCATTATTATTACCAAGACTTTAGGATGTTATCCTATACTAATACCTATCTACAGGGTTCTTACTTGTGTTTTATCATCCTAGTTTCTAAAGGTTAACTAAACTTTTCTATGATACCAACTATAGAAACCCATACTTTTCATACATATATATTGCATCTTAATAGATTAATATTCATTACATAACATAAATATCCACTAAAAATCATATTTTTTTACTATATTTGGAATATTGGACATATAAACAACTAGTTCATAAGAGTCACCCATTAAGTTTTCCATAACTAGTACCCTTCTTAGAAATATCCTTCCTAAACCATTCTTCATAACCATTGGGAAAATACATAACAAAGGGTGAGATCAAATACTCAGTAAGGGTAAACTAAAGAAATATCAATGATAAAATAAGAATTACATGAGAATAAGGGTATAAAAATGTGATATTATCAATTGAAACCCATATCATACATACCAAATATCATAATCTTGAGTCATGGTAAAAATCTTGACATTTTATAAGACATGAATCATAAATGAATCAAATAACATGATCTATAAGATAATAACATTAGCATATGACATGAGTTTATGGAATAAAAATAATATTATAACATTATGAAAATTTATACATAGAAATAGATTCACTCATTAAATAAAGGACATGAAATCGGTCCCACTCATAAACTTATCACCATGAAACTAGGTCCATGCATAATCTTATAGACATGAGAGCCTAGTCCATTCATAAGCATATGTACGGGAAAGATAGGTCCATTCATAAAGTTATGAACATGAAATAAATATCTATACATAAAATTGTGAACATGAAATTAGTTTCATACATAAAGTATTTACCTCATGATTTTTTCATATTTACCCAATGAATTGGAGAGAGATACAGGTCCCACCAGTAACATAATGAAAATAATACATATGTGTGCCACAATATTATAAAACATTAATCATATCAAAAACCATGAAAAAATGGGTTTCAATAAATATTTCATCATAGAATAACCAATGGAAAAGAAATGGGTTTCATTAAAATTTTATAATACCATAACCTATAGAAAAAAATTGGGTTTCATACACATTTCATCTTTTAATCATAAACATAAACCATATAGAGAAAGAATAAAGATGGTATCCTAGGATAATATAGCTAGTAAAGCATAATTATTATCAAATAATGTAATTTTAAATGGAAAATGATTTTGAAATATGACTTAGAATAATTCTTGAGGAAAATATCAATTCCATTTTTAAATCATTTATTTTTTTTAAAGATGCACAATTATAAAGGGAAAAAAATTTATTTGAAAAGAACCTTGAAAATTATAAAGAAAGATTCAAAGAAAAATTTAGTCATGATAGAATAAAAATTATTTCCTTCTATATAAGTTAAAAAAACATTCCTTCCATATTTTTATAGAAAAAAATCATAAATTACCTCATTTGGAAAATGAAAAAAAAAAATCAATTCAAAATATTTTTTGAAAAGTCAAACATGTGTAAAATGACTTAAATAATCATATGATAATTGTAAAACATTTTTGAAAACATTTTTATCAAACATGGATATGGAATAGAAATATTCCTTAGTGGATATATAAATATAAACACTCTCAAATATTGATGAGATTATGAAATAAACCCTTACCACTTTGGTATTGTTTGAATCATAATACCCATGAAAGATAAAAAAATTAGATTGAAATGTATATCCTATAATTTTCATGAGAATAATAATAAAATATATTCATTGTTATTACATACACCACACAAAATAAATAAGTGGTGTTTAAGGCATTTGACCCATAGAAATAAAAGTGATAGAGAAATCCATTATCTCAAGTCTCACCTTTACTCATTCACATTAAAAAATCCAATATAATAAAAATGGAATTATTATAACTGTATTCAATAAAAATATTCCATTTATGATTTATTTATGAAATATTATCACACATTTATTAATAATTTTTTATTAAATCACTATTCTAGGTGATTAGTGCTTTATTTTCCAACCATGTTTTGGTTCGGCAGTCCTGATCCTTATAAATTGATATTGGTTACGTCATTAATAGGATTTTAATAATGGAATAAAAAACATATATATATCAATTATATATATATATATATATATATATATATTTATTTATTTATTTATAATAATTCTAAACAAGTATATATAGAAAAATTAATTACATCATTCATGGATACGGTAGGTCGTACATATGCATGGACATTATTCCTATTTTTTTACTGATTGAATAAAAGAAATATAAATAATAATTAAAATTTAAAAAATTATAATTATATCATATATATCATATATATTCATAAAATTAATTATAATTATCATTAAAATAAAATATAATTGAAAAAAAATCACATCGCTTCATAGAGTTGGCAGTCCACATGTACGCTTGAACGATGTTATTTTTTCCCAAATGATTGGATGGTAAGAAGTTAGACCAGATATTATCATTATATAAGTATAATTTGGTCATAAATATCACACACACAAACACACACACACACATATATATATATATTAAACTTATCATAATACCCATCAATAAAATATGGTGATGAAAAATGAATTGTATCACTATGTAGAGATAGTAAATCGTACATACACATGAGCGATACTTCCACTTATTGTTTGATATGAAAGAGGGAGTATAATTTTTTTCATAAAAATAATAAGTTTTAAGAATATTTAAGATACTAAATTTATTATTTTATGATAAATGACATTTATTAATAGGAGGTAAATAAGAGTGTAAAATAAAGTGATCGATTAAGGTGATTACCTATTCTTGAAAATAACTCCTTTAGATATCCTATTAAGGAACCTAGATTTGGTATTTTGAGAAGAAAAAAACCTCTATAATGTTTCTATAGAAGTGGAGAATATAATTCAGTAGAGTGTGGTCAAGCAATAAGGATCAAAGTGACATACAAAAGTAAGGGAGGAGGTTCCCTTTTAGATTCGATGTGAGGGAACTTTTGGAGTTTCATAAAAAAATAAATTATAATAGGACTATTCTAGAGAAAAATGATTTCAGATTACCGTTTATTATAATTTAAAATATTATAGGGTTTTCATCTCATAAACTAGTATAATTTAGATAATTTTTTGTGTCATTTTAATCCAATATTATTTTGATTAACCCTTAATTAACCAATTTAAATTTTAACCATGGTAACACCTTTTTCAATATTAAAGGGTTGTAATTTTTTTACTTATAAGGTGAAAATTTTCCTATAAATGGTCAATTTATGACATTTTAGACCATATCTTATTCTTTTTTTATTTTAATATTTTTATGATTTTTATGTGATTTAATAATTTATTACTTTCATAAAATATCATTACTGACAATTTGGACACTATTCACTTAATTTCACTTAAAAGACATAAAAAAGATTTAATTCTAATATAATATTATAAAAGGAAATAATATGTCATATTCACTAATAAAATTATTTTCACACATTAAATAACTGAAATTATATTTCTTTTAATCATTTTAAAATCTTTTTTTATTTATTGGATATATATTGCATATGTGTTTCATAAGCAATTTGGGTCATTATATAATTAAAAAAATAAAAATTAATTTAGATCTTGAAATAAATTTTTTTTAATATCAAAATAGAAATTTATATTCATTCATAACCTATTTTTTTCTGATGTGGACATATAACATATATTAAATACAAAGAGAGTGACATTTTGTGACTTTCATTAATTTAAATATTATATATGTTCTTTTCAGGGAAAAGTGTCCATTAAGAAACTAAATTTTCAAACTAAGGTGTTAAGGGTCGGATTAAATTCATCCAATAATAATTATGATGAAAAATTATGGCCTTATCACTAAGTTTTAACCTGTATTAATTCTTTTACCCTGTACTGAGGTAATAAATTTCAACACAGTTACTATTAATATTGAAAAAAATAAAGGGGCATATTTACCAAATTTTAACAACCAAATTAAAAATATGGAATCAATTTCATGAAATTAAATACCTATAAATGTATTAAATTAATTTTAATACAAGTGCACAAAACATAAAGAAAATCTATTTTAGAATAATACAGTTTTTAAGCATTAAACCATATTTATTCTTATCTGATGACTTGAAAAATATTAGATAAATGTTAAATTTATTTGAGTATATAATATATATATATTTCATTAAAATCATTCACCAATAGTTTTAAATTTAATTTATTATGATAAAAACACATTGTGTGCATAAAAATAGTTTTTCAAGAAAATGCCTTTTTTACATATAAAATTGTTTTTATAAAAAATTCAAACATAACATTCATTATAATGGATTTAATTAGATTAAAATATATAAGATCTAATTTTTTTAATTTTTTTTAAAATATTTCTTTTCACATGATTGAAACATAAATATAGTTTTCAATAAAAAATAAGTTTTTCACTATTCATTGGGAAATCAATCTTTTAATAAAAATATCAGAAATTCTCCCTAAGATAATTTCGATAATATGATTCTAAAAATTTATTTATTTTTATCAAATATAATTTATAACATTGTAAAAAATTAAATATAATATTTTCTCACAAAAATCAACAAAAAATATTTCGAAGGAAATCTATTTTTAAGCATAATATAACTTTCAAAAAATTAAATGCTTATTTAATTATAATTAGAAATAAATTTATAGAGTTTTATTTTATATATATATATCATTAAGTATTTAATCATATTCATACATTTTAATTTAATGATTAGGATATAACTATCACAAAATATTATATTTTAATAGTATATCGTGGTTATTTTAAACTCAGTGTTGCATGTAACGCAAACTATCAAAGAAATTAAATTTATTTGAAAAAAAATCCATAAAATCTTAGGGTGTTACAATAATTACTATTGAAAATATTTGAAACATATTTTCTACAATTTTATTAATCATGAATGGGGTGAGCAAATGTTCCATCGATCGTTAACCATATTTAAAACATGAAAATTGTCATCTATCATGAGAGATCCTTCGAGTCATGTGACCATAATGGGAGGTGAGCCAGTTTTTTCCAGAACCATTACCATTAG
The DNA here is from genome assembly GCA_963277665.1 of Viscum album. Lineage (NCBI taxonomy): Eukaryota > Viridiplantae > Streptophyta > Magnoliopsida > Santalales > Viscaceae > Viscum > Viscum album. The sequence continues at coordinate 889,115,569 of OY728148.1, read as the reverse complement.
GGGATCCCATTTATATTTGGATGATGATAGGGGTCTAAATAAAGGAAGGATCAATGTTTCAAGATGAATTGGTAGAGTGTTTGAGTAGAACTCAACACTCTAGGTTCTACACCACCGTGAATTTGGACACACTAAATGGGGAATATTATAATGTGGGGGTTAAACCCATTTTAAAGGATTGAGGTTCTGAAATAGGTCATTGACTAGGATTGACCTAATATATGGTATTTGGGCATCTATACGCACCCCATGAAAATGGAAATCAATCCATACATAGTTCTCTAATGCTACATAGTAGGAAACCAATGCCAAAAGTGGGGGGCTATCATCTTAGGTGAGGATGATTATCAAATTATTTAGTTTAAAACACCATACAAGGGGATACTAGATTTATAGTTTAAGGTCATGCAATTAGGGCCAAAAGGTGACTATTGGTTTAGGGTCATGAAGGTCGAATCGTGGGGGTTGCTGCTAGTTTAAAATCTAATAGCTTCAACCCATATTTTTTGTCACTACTTTAAAGTTATGTATCTTAGAACAAGGATTCTAGTTTAAGCTTTTAGATCTTAGAACATGATGTATATAGTGACCCAAATTTTTATTACATGATTATTACATCATTTTAAAGATAAACAACATAAAATCATTACACATCCAGGATCCAAAGGCTTAGTTCCATGGAAAAACTAGGACTATACTTAACATTTAAAAAATAAAGCCTAAACATTTATTTAATTCCTTATTCTCCAGATTCTTAGTGGTCCTTGTTTTCTCCTTAGTATAAGTAATCACCGGACTATATACATCAAAAAAGGGGTGAGATAAAATCCCAATAAAAGGACAGATAATAACATGGATGAACATAACATGGGGTGAGAATAATCATCATTGTCATAACAGAATCTTGGGATCATCATCATAATCATGAGAGGAAGAATTAGATAGAGGCATGGAATGTGGCAATTCATAAAAATAAAATTCCATGTCTTCATGTTCAACTACCACACATAGTTGTGAACAAAGATAGCATCGTATTCATGTATATTCTAATTTATCTCATGATATTCATTACATTACCCAATTCATTAGATAACTATATATTTTTGGTCACACCCATCACATCATAACATTTTCATGCACTATATAATCTCTATAGCACCTGTCACATCATAACATTTACATCAGCATGCACGCCACATATAATGTATATCAATATTGGATATAAAATAACCCATGGAATGGAATGTGTTTCATTTCATAAAGCATACATTCATGAATAGAATTTTGTGATCCCAAAAGATAAATTAAAAAAGATACTTCGTATGAGAGTCATCAATCTTGAGTGAACAAGAAAGAATCTCATGAGAAGTAAAAAAAGATGTATTTTTGGAAGGAAGAGTTATTTTTGAAAAAACATTTCATTTGTCATAAAAAAAGATTTTAAACATGTATATCCTATAAAATAAAATTGAAGGAAGAAAATAAGTGATATTTAAGAAACATTAAAGTAATGTCTATATTGAAAATGGAGTGAAATAGGGAAAACCCAATGAAAAATTGTTGGGTTTGAGAATCCCCTTACCTTATGCTTGAATGATTTATTCACTTTAATATCATGTATAATCAAATTAAATTCATTAATTAAAAAATTAAGAACCTATTATACAAGTATTTGATTTATTATAGGTTTATTAGGTTTCTTTATGGCCTTTTTGATGAGTTATAGAGTTCAATTTCATCATCTGGTCGTGTTTGTTTTCTTGGTTTTCATGATTGGTCCACTTGTATATGAGTAATAAAGTTCATTTAAAATTGTAAAAATTTAAAAAATTTAAAATTATAGGTTATTAATTATCATAAATAAGTTTAAATGGTTATATATATCACTTGTTTATATGGTATTAGGTTGAATCATTAGATAAGACATTAATGATAATCGTTTAAATTATTACGGTTGTTTTTTAATCATCAAAAACTAGTTTTGTTACATTATTTATTATTGTGTATATAAGTTAGTTATATAACATAAAAAGGGATATTACATAAATTTTATAGTATGTACCAACAATTATAGTGGTTTTATGAACATACTTTAAGGCGTTAAAGGAAAATTAAAATGCACTGTCCACGATATCGGTAAATTGACACATCAGAGCTGATGATTTCATTTTTAGAATAAAATAGAGAGAGAAAGGATTTTAATGGTGGATCTTCCATTAAAATGATATAATATAGTATATAAAATTTAATAGAGTTATCATTCACATTTTGGATAGATTAGGTTAGGATATAATAAGAAAGGAAAAATAAATTAAAATAAATTAAAATAAATTAAGAGGAAAAGAAAAGGGATTTTACCTCTTGAATTTCCCCTCCATGAGAACCTCCTCAGGGAAAAGGTTTCAATATTTTGATGATACCATGGGCTCATGAACTTTGGGGAGGGTATTGGAAAGATATTTGGATCGAATTTCAACAAGGATCAAATCTTGGAAGGTGTGAAGAGAATAGGTGGTGAGGGGTGGTATTTATGGGGGATGAGATTGGTGTTTTCTGAATGTTTAATTCATTAGTTTATTATTTTTGCTCAAGACTATGAATAGTTTCATAATTGTCACTAAATATATTAGAATAGTTAAGGGGAGTTCGATATTTCTATTATTAAATCAAAAATGACTCAAGTAATAGTATATTTAACTTATAATGTATATATACCATAAATTATCGTATTTTACAATTCACCAAAAATTCAACAAATTTCAAAAATTTCAAAAATCCAAACTAACCATTTTTCAAAATTTATAATTAAAAATGAACTCTATTTTATGAAAATAATTTTATAAATATGAGATATTTAATTTTTAATTAAAATCATCATTTATTCAAAAAAAATACCAATTTTATAATTATAACTGATTTTATGACACTTGAAAAAATTAATTAATGTCTCATAAAATTATATTATAATCTTAAGAAACAAAAATATTAATTTATGGGTGTATTTTGTGAAAATTATTTTTCTTTGGAATCATTATATTAATTATAAAATTGTAAATAAATATTTATGACTTATAAAACTTTGATACCTAATTTTTCATTTTTAAAATATTTATTTACTTATTTTATTATATAAATATATTATATTTTCATTCATAAGATAAACATATTTTATTTATAATTTCAAAGGTGAAGTTACTATTTTATTAGAAGAATTACTATTCCTAAGGGTCATGTTAATAATCCAAAGGTCAAGATACTATTCCATCGGTATAGGTTTCTTAATTTCTAAAAAATCCTCTTATTTCATTTATTTTTCATTTATAAAGTTTTTATTTTGGTATCAATGTGATTTTATGTGATTTTTAATATATTAAATAGTCATAATAATGGAGAAACTCCATTGATAAAAGTTTGGGTCATTATATTCTTCCCCCATTTTGAAATTTCACCCTAGAAATTTCATTTCACATAAACAGGTGAGGGTACTTCTCCATCATCACCTCCTCTAGTTCCCAAGTTTTTTCTTCATACTTATGGTTCCTCCACAACACTTTGAAAAGGTGTATTTTCTTGTTGCGTAGAAACTTATCTCCCAGCTTCAAAATCTTTATCAGCTACTCCTCATAAGAGAGATCATATTTCAACTGCAACACCTTTGAGTTTAGTAGATGTGAGGGATCTAGTATGTAATTCATAAGAAGAGATACATGGAACACATCATGAATGTGATCCATACTTGGTGTAAGTGAAAACATACAGGCCAATTCTCCTCTGTGATCAAGGTTCTCAAGGGGAACAATGTACCTTGGGCTAAGCTTCCCTTTATTTCCAAACCATATAACTGTCTTCCATAGTGATATTCAAAGGAAGACTTTATATCCAATATTGAACTCCAAGTCCCTTCAACAATTTTCAGAATATCTCTTTTTCTGACTGTGAGTAGCTTTGATATGTTGGTGGATGGCTTAAACCTTATCTTTCATCTCTTGCACAAGATTAAGTCAAAGTAGCATTCTTTCTCCAACTTTATCCTAATCGGATGGAGTTCTAAATTTTTTTCCATAAATAGCTTCATATGGATCCATATGAATACTTGAGTAGAAGCTATTTTTATATAATAACTCAACTAATGGGATATTTTGATCCCATTCACCTTTAAATTACATTGAGTAGGCTCTTAGCATTTCCTCGAGTCTTTGAATATCCCATTTAGATTGGACATTAGTTTGGGGTGATAGGTCAGGATGAAATTCAATTCAGTACTCAAATCATGTTGAATACACCTCTAGAATTTAGATTTAAACCTTCAATCATGATCAGAGACAATTGAGACTGGAACACTATACAGTCTCACCAATTCCTTTAGATATATCTTAGCAAGTTGTTCAAGAGATAGGTCTTCCTGAATAGTGATAAAGTGGGAATTCATGGTGAGCTGGTCCACTACAACCTATCTCACATTGTTTCCTTCAGATGTATTCGGGAGACTAGTGAAAAAGTATATAGTAACATTTTACCATTTCCACATGGGTATAGTCAATTGTTGCATCATCTGTTTGTCCTTATGTCACTCTTCTTTAACTTTCTAACATATCAAGAACCTTGAGATGTACTCTGTAGTCTCCTTCTTCATATTATCCCACTAGAAGTGTTCTCAAATATCACATTACATCTTTTTACTCCCAAGATGGATAGAGAAAGTTGAGATATGTGTATTATACAATAGCTCCTTCTTTATCCCAGGTGATGAAGGAACACAAATATTAGTTCCAAATTGAATTAAACCATCATCATCAATATGGAACTATTGAAACTTTCCGTCCTTTACTATATCCACCTTCTTTTGAAGCTCTAAATTATCCCTTTGTGCCTCCTTAGTATTCTCCGGGAAAGATGGTTGGGAAATCATTTGGGAAAGGTAGGATGTATTTCCTATCATAATGAGTTCCAAATCCATCATTTTTATATCCATGAAGATAGGGTATTTCTCCATTAGAATCATGGATAGAGTAGTAGGATATTTTCTACTAAGAGAATTAGTAACCTTTTTTTCCTTTCTAGGATGATAGTGAATAGAACTATCATAGTACATTATTAGTTCTAACCACCTCCTTTGATGCATGTTGAGATCCTTTTGTGTGGATATATATTTTAGGCTCTTTTGGTCAGTATATATTTCACACTTATCACCATAAAGGTAGTGCTTCCAGATTTTCAATTAAAAACTCACAGCTTCCAACTCTAGATTATGCATCAGGTAGTTCTGCTCATAGATCTTCAACTATTGTGAGGCATACGCTATCACTTTATCATTTTTCATGAGTAAACAACCCAAGCCTTTATTTGAAGCATAGTTGTATATCAAAAAACTCTCTCCACTTTTTATTAATGTGAGTATAGGTACAGGGATCAACCTCTTCTTTATCTCCTTGAATCATTATTCACATTCTTCTATCTAGACATACTTTACCCCCTTCCTTGTTAACTTAGTTATTAGAAAATACAATCATGAGAAATTTTTCCCAAAACATCAGTAGTACCCAACTAATCCAAGAAAACTACTGATTTCCATGACACTAGAGGGTATTTTCCATTCCTCAATTGCCTTTTTTAGGGGTCCATATAAATTCCCTCACTTGTGATCACGTGTCCTAATAATTTGATTTTATGCACACAAAAGTCATACTTGATGAACTTGGCATACAATTTATTTTTCTTCAATATCTCCAGAACAATCCTTATATGTTCTTGATATTCCTCCTTTCTCTTGGAGTAGATTAAAATATCATTGATAAACACTACCAAAAAAATTTAAGGTAATGTATTAATACCCTATTCATAAAATACATGAGTATTTAAGGGGAATTTATAAGTACAAATGGCATCAATAAAAACTCATAGTGCTCATACCTTGTATGGAAGGTAGTATTCTGAATATATCCCTTCTTTGCCTTTAGCCGATGATATCCAAAACAAAGATCCTCTTTTGAGAAGTATTGAGCTCCACATAACTAATCGATCAAGTCATCAATCCTTGGAAGAGGATACTTGTAATTTATGGTGATCTTGTTGAGTTCCCGATAATCGATACACATCTGTATTGATCCATCCTTCTTCTTGAAAAATATCACTGGAACACCCTAAGGTGATTCACTATGGTGTATGAACCCTTTGTCTAAATTCTTTTTCACCTATTTCTTTAAATCCTCTAGTTCTATTTGGGCCATCCTGTAGGGGAATCCTCAGATAGGATTAGCTTCGGGTATGAGTTCTATTGAGAACTATTCCTCATTATCTGGGGGAAGTATGGGTAACTCTTTGAGAAATACATCAATGTATTCCCTCACAATGGTAATTTCCCCTAGGTTGAAACCTTCCTTTGACTCAACCATTTGAGTGAGGTATGCTTCCTCAAAGGTAATCAACACCCACACTATTGAAGGATTTTCCAAAGGAGATTCATGTTATTCCTTGCATTTGTCGAGGAGCATGGTATGGTTCTGAATATGAAAAGATATTTCCTTATCCCAATAGTTGATGTGTGATCTATAAAACTAGAGCTAATCCATTCCCATTATAGCATCAAATTCCACCAAGTGAAGTATCATGATATTTTATGAGAAAATACTCCCACATACTCCAACATGAGAAGAGTCCAATACTTGGGTTACAATGATCACACCAATAAGTGTTTTTATGGATATGTGTACTTCAAGGTTTTGTGGATTTTATTCACTAGTTCTATTAAACTTTCAAGATATAAAGGAATGTGTATAATCAAAATCAAATAATATTTTTTCCATCTTTGATTAAATAGAAAGTATACCTTGTATTAAATCATTTTCTTACTCCAATTGAGTAGTAGTGATGGCATAAGTGTTCCCTTTCTCATTTGTTTTTGGTGGATATGATGCTGACTACCCTCAAGGAATCGAGGTTTAGTGAACTGGCTTGTATAGTGAGCTTTCTCATTATAGTTGAAGCATTAGACCATGGGTGGTGCTCCCCTTTCCTCCATTGTATCATCTAGACTCTTTACATATCTTCAACATTCATGATCATGATGTCCTTCTCTCTCACACTTATAGCATTTCCCCATCCCTTTTAGGAAGTTCCTATAATGTTTCTTTCCACATTTTTGACATGTGGGTGGTTGAGATTTCTTTATTCCTTTCTCATTATATCCCCCAACATGAAACTCTATCTTTTGTTTCTTATCGCCATAGGCATAGAATGATTCTCCAAAATCTATCTCCATTTTGATAGCACATCTAACAATATCTTCATAACTCAAAAACTATATAATTTTTAGAGCCTTTAGAAGGTTTTGTTTTAACCCACTAAAGAATATATCAATTTTTCTATCATTTCTGATAACAAAACTCAAAGTATACCTTACATGCCTTATGAAATTTGCTTCATAGGCCTAGAAAGATTCAACTTACTTTTGATTCAAATCTATGTATTCTCTCCCTATATTTTTATGAATAGTTTGAGGGAAATAATTTTTATGAAACATTATCGTAAAGTCTTACCAATAAATCTCTTCAATTTAGTCCTTCATATTGATGTTATTAATCAATTATTACCATTAGTCAGCCTCTATGTCTAGACAATAAACAGCCAGAATCACATTCTCCATATTAGAACAACGAAGCACAGAAAATATCTTCTCCGCTGAGTTGACCCACTATTATGACACTAGTGGATCAAAAGATCCACTAAATGTTAGTGTTCATTGTCACATAAATGAATCGATAGTCAGTTTCTCCCTCTTAGGTGAAGGATAATTTTTTACATTGTTCAGGTTATTGTTGCTAGCTTGATATAGCTGGGTAAGAATCTCTATGAAATTTTGAACTCCACCTCCCAGTGAAATGGGGATGTAATTTATGAAATCACTACATTGTCCCTTGCAAGTGATATTGGCTTGGTTTCTCCTACTTCCCACCATTTTTTAAAATAAAAATGGTTATAACAAAACATTATTCAACAAGTAATGAATAATTTATTCCTTTTCACAATTAACTCTAAAGGTATATCTTGTGGGATCCCTATGTTTGGAAAGAATTATTGTGTTCTTACATTCACTTAGTCTCATACTAAGGTCTTTCACTAAGGTTCTCTAATCCTAATACCCAAATTAACTAAACCTTGCTCTGATACCAAGTATAGTGGCCCTACTTTTTCTTGCATGATTATTACATAAATTTAAAGATAAAAAAAATCGTTCTAAAACCATGATCCAAATGTTTAGTGTCTTGGTTAAATCAGGGACATATAAAACATTTTCAAAATAAAACATAAACATCTATTTAATAACTTTTTCTCTATCTTATTAGTAGTCCTTGTGTTCTCCTTAGTACAAGTAATCACCTATGGATATACATCAAATAAAGGGGTGAGGTAAAATCCCTATAATAGTATATATAATAACATGGATTGATATAACATGGGGTGAGTATAATCATCATAATCATAACATAATCATGGTATCATCATCATAATCATGATAGGAAGCATTATATAGAGTCATGGAATGTGGTAATGCATAAAAATGAAACATCATGTCTTAGTGGTCAACTACCAAACATAGTTGTGAACTAAGATAGAATCATATTAATGCATATTTCAACTTTAATCATGATATTAATCACATTACCTAATGCATTAGAGCACTATATAATTCCAGGTGCACCCATCACATCATAACATTTACATTATCATGAATTCTATAAAGTCCCGAACCTGAAACCTAGGTTCATCCCTTGAAAATGTTGTGTATTTTCTTTTATAAAAAAACGTGAATAAATACACAACATTAATTACAACAAAGGACCTTTTACCGGTCTAGGTTTTGGAAAATTAGATACACTTACATTTCAATAAAAAAAATATAAATTGAAAACGATGATTCTCTAGCGTGTTTCTTCCACAATAGAGTTTCAATGCAACACGTATGTTATACCTGTAAAAGTGTTTATAAAACATAGGGTGAGAATAAAATGCCCAGTAAGGGGTTTTAAAAAAACCGATAAAAACCTTTATTAGTAATTCTTGAAAATTTTATAATCATACAAAAATAAATAAATAAATTTTCACAAACACTTTGATATATATATATATAAACATTATTTCTCAAAATAATTATACTTGAAAAGCTATTGGGAATTATCCTTTAAAAATATTAATTTTTCTTGGGGATGTTAATAATACTTTACAGTCCATGGCTCAAATCCATAACATAAGGCCATAGGTCTTCTCTTAGACTTACGGGTTCACTCCCTGTAAAGTCTCTTCATTCACTGATGCTAGGTTTTTGAAAACATTTTCTCATAGACCTGTCATTCTCATCTCTGTCCCAAAACATTTTCAGAATACCCGCATAGTATTAATTCACTCAAATGAGTGTCATTGGCATTTTCACAAAAGTTTCTAAAACCATTTAGAGAGAATCCCATGCTTGGAAACCTTTTAAGAACCATAAATACAGTTCACATGAATTCAATGTGTGCATGATAAAAAATGTTGATAATGTAATGTATGAGTAGATGATGGCCATACTTATACATGAATGACATGTCATATGATACGAATGTCGGTATGTACATGAAATGATAACTCATTCCATAAATTCACATAAAATGATAAGTTTTGTCCCATGAAATTTAATAAACCAAGGTGTCCTTAGGAATTTTAAAAAATATCAGTAATCATTAGTTTAGGGATTCTCAAGTGTCATAGTTTTTAGAAAAATGAAAATAATTAACCAAACCACGGTTTTCAATACCTAAGTACATATATATATATATATATATAATTATAGATATATAATTATATATATGTGTATATAACCAACTTTGAAAACCATAATGGTTTCAAACAAACATAGCTTCTTAAAAATATATGGTAAGAATCCATATCAAGATTATATATATAAATACTGAAAATATTGGACAATACATGTGTATATATACTTATGTATATAAACTCATGTAACTCGTGTTTAAAAAAATCCTTACTTGATCACTAAAATCATACCTTTGCATATATAATATTTTTATGAAAATATCATTTAAAATAAGAAGATTTATTATATATGTAATACAAATTAGGAAAATATGGTTTTACTTATACATACATACATATATATAACTATGTATATATTTATATATTCATGAAATCAAATAAAATCCCCTTACAAAATAAATTTGAAACAAAAAAAATCCCTTAAAATAATAATGGAATTATAATGAAATTATAAATAAATCCCTTACAAAATAATAATATAATTACAATGAAATTATAAATAAATACCTTAAAAAATAATAATGGAATTACAATGAAATTATAAATAAATCACTTAAAAAATAATAATGCAATTACAATGAAATTATAAATAAATCCCTTAAAAAATAATAATGGAATTACAATGAAATTATAAATAAATCCCTTACATGCTAATGGAGAAAGAATCGGGGAGGAAATCTCCTACTTGGTTATCAAAGGAGTGGTTCTACTCACGACTTAAGACCATGGATGAAGGGTTATCTAAATTTACATAAAAATTAGATGAGTCGTAAGCTTATGAGAGAAGCTAATTTATTTTTCAAAAAAACTAAGACCCACAAAACACAACAACGAGTCAACATTTGGTTTTTTAGTTTGATCTTATCTCACCAATCGTGTAATTATAAAAATATATTATATATTTTTTTAATAATTTTTTATCATTTTTTTCTAAATTTCCATCATACATGTTTCTAAATTTTTTATTTGACACGCCACTTGTATTATATATTATTATCAATTTTTAAATCATTTTATTCTCTCTTTTTTGGACTCCTTTCACGTTTTTCTTTTTTTTAATTACATTAATTTAATTTTTTGTCTATTATTTCACATTCTCTCTCTTCTTACACGTTTTCTTTATTTATCTTTTCACCACATTCTTATTATTTGTTTAAGTAATTATTACTTATATAAATTTATCACTCTCTCTCTTTTTGTATGTCACGCATCTCTTCCCAATACAAGACAAATCATGATTATTTTATATTTTTATATCATAAATTATTAATTCCTTTACCAGTTTTTTGCAAAGGATTCATGTTGGATTTTTTTTAAGACATATTCATTTAGAATTTTTTAAAAACATAAACCAAAAAACGTTTTTACTATTTTTTTAAATATATAAAACCCATTATTATATTTATAAAATTATATTACTTTAGATTTTATGTTTTTTTAACATATGCATATATTTATAATTTTTTTTTCTTAACATAACAAAACGTATCATTTTTTTATATTTCCCATGCATCATTATTTTTACCATCAAGAGAAATTCACTTTTTGACTTCTTTGTTTATTCTACACCTCTCTCTCATGTTGTCATAATAATATTTTATTTATTATTATTTTCCAATCATTTCACCTTTCTTATATTTATTCGTTACATCATTTTGTTGACTTTTTCATTTTTTTTATTCTCATATTTCGTTTTTATTTTATAAACACCATGATTTATTAAAAAAAATTATATATATATATATTAAATGTTTTAATATATATATATATATCGTTTTTAGTAATAATATGATTGTATATATTTATAATTAAAAAAATGAAATATATTTTGATATATTAAAAATAATAATTTTCTTAAAAAAATGTTTCGCACATATTTATTATTATTATTATTATTATTATTATCATAAAAATATTAAAACAAATTATATTAATTTCAAAATAATGGTAAGATTATAATTAGTATCACACATTTCATTATTTATGTGTTAAAATGTAATCATTTTAGGTTTCAAAGAAATTTAATTATTTGATTCTAATATTTTTACAAAAAGACCAAGTAAACATATTTATATTAAAATACTCTTTTAAATAAAATAATACAATATTTAAAAAATATATATATTATGTATAATAATAATATATTCAAAACATTAAATAAAGAATATATTTTAACTAGAAAAACATTTTTTTAATGTAATATAATATTTCTTGTGATGAATATTTTAGTTTTGTAAACCCATTAGTTAAAACCTTTCTTGATATATAGAAACAATAATTAATTAAATTACTATTTACATTTCGTGGGGTGTTACATTATTTCTCCCTTAAAATAATTGCGTCCTCAAAATTCATTTCATTGGATTAAAAGAATTATGAATTTTCCTCTTCAGAATTAAGAAAAAAACACTAGAACCATTAAACTTCTAGAGTCGATAACATCTAATATCCAAATTTTTCTAGACCATTCCTCTGATACCAATTATAAAGTCCCGAACCCAAAACCCAAGTCCACCTCTTGAAAATGTTGTGTATTTTCTTTTATAAAAAAAACTTGAATAAATACATAGCATTAATTACAACAGAGGACCTTTTACCGGTCTAGGTTTTGGAAAATTAGATACATCACATACATTTCAATAAAAAAAAATACAAATTGAAAACAATGATTCTTCAGCTTGTTTCTTCCACAACAGAGTTTCAATGAAGCAAGTATGTTATGCATGTAAAAGTGTTTATAAAACATAGGGTGAGCATAAAATGACAAGTAAGGGGTTTAAAAAAACTGATAAAAACACTTATTAGTAATTCTTGAACATTTTATAATCATACAAAAATAGATAATTAAATTTTGACAAACACTTTAATATATATATATATATATATAAACATTATTTTTCAAAATAATTATACTTGAAAAGCCATTGGGAATTCTCCTTTAAAAATATTAATTTTTCTTGGGGACATTAACAATACTTTGCAGTCTATAGCTAAAATATATAACATAAGGCCATAGGTCTTGTCTTAGACTTACGGGTTCACTCCCCATAACGTCTCTTAATTACTAATGCCATATTTTTGAAAAAAAATTCTCATAGACCTATCATTCTCATCTCAGTCCCAAAACATTTTCAAAATACCCACATAGTATTAATTCACTCAAATGAGTGTCAGTGAAATTTTCACAAAAGTTTCTAAAACCATTTAGAGATAATCCCATGCTTGGAAACCACTAAAGAACCATAAATAGTGGTCACATGAATTAAATGTGTGCATGATAAAAAATGTTTATAATGTCATGTATGGGTAGATTATGGCCATACCAATACATACCTGACATGATAGATGATGCGGATGTAGGTATGCACATGAAATGATAACTCATTCCATAAATTCACATAAAATGATAAGTTTTGTCCCATGTAATTTAAGCAACCAAGGTGTCCTTATGAATTTTAAAAAACATCAGTAATCATTAGTTTAGGGATTGTCAAACGCCGTAGTTTTTAGAAAAATGAGAAGAATTAACCAAACCAAGGTTGTCAATACCTAAGTGCATATATATATATATAACTATATATATATAATTATATATGTGTGTATATAACCAAATTTTAAAACCATAATGGTTTTGAACAAACATAGGTTCTTAAAAATATATGGTAAGAATCCATATAAAGATTATATATATAAATATTGAAAATATTGGACAATACATGTGTATATATACGTATGTATATACACTCATGTAACTCTTGTTTAAAAAAATCCTTACTTGTTCACTGAAATCATACCTTTACATATATAATATTTTTATGGAAAGATCATTTAAAACAAAAATATTTATTATATATGTAATACGATTTAGGAAAATATGGTTTTACTTATATATATATATACATATATATCTATATATATAACTATGTATATATGTATATATTCATGAAATCAAATAAAATTCCCTTACAAAATAAATTTGAAACAAAAAGTCACTTAAAAATAATAATGAAATTACAATGAAATTATAAATAAATCCCTTACAAAATAATAATGGAATTTCAATGAAATTATAAATAAATCCCGTACAAAATAATAATGGAATTAAAATGAAATTATAAATAAATTTTTTGCAAAATAATAATGGAATTAAAATTAAATTATAAATAAATACCTTACAAAACTATAATGGAATTATAATGAAATTATAAAAAAAATCCCTTACTTGCTAATGGAGAAAGAAGCGGGGAGGAAATCTCCTACTTGGTTATCAAAGGATTGGTTCCACTCATGACTCAAGACCATGGATGAAGGGTTTTCTAAATTTATATAAAAAATTTGATGAGCCGTAATCTTACGAGAGAAACTAAGTATTTTTTTCAAAAAAACAAAGACCCGCAAAACACAACAACGGGTCAACATTTTTTTTAGTTTGTTCTTATCTCACTAATCATGTAATTATAAAAATATATTATATATTTTTTTAATAATTTATTATCATTTTTTTCTAACTTTCCATCATACATGTTTCTCAATTTTTTTTATTTGACACGCCACTTGTATTATATATATTATTATCAATTTTTAAATCATTTTATTCTCTCTTTTTTGGACTCCTTTCATGTTTTTATTTTCTTTAAAAAAATTACATGAATTTTTTTTGTCTATTATTTTAAATTGCCTCTCTTCTTACACATTTTCTTTATTTATCTTTTCACTACATGCTTATTATTTGTTTAAGTAATTATTACTTACACAAATTTATCATTCTCTCTCTTTTTGTATGTCATGCATCTCTTCCCAATACAAGACAAATAATGATTATTTTATATTTTTATATCACCAATTATTAATTCCTTTACCTTTTTTTCAAAGGATTCATGTTGGATTTTTTTAAGATATATTCATTTAGCGTTTTTTAAAACATAAACAAAAAAACGTTTTACTTTTTTTAAAATATATAAAACCCATTATTGTATTTATAAAATTATATTACTTTACATTTTATGTTTTTTAACATATACATATATTTATAATTTGATTTTTTACTAAATAAAATGTATAATTTTTTTATATTTCCCACGCATCATTATTTTTACCATCAAGAGAAATTCACTTTTTGACTTCTTTGTTTATTCTATGTCACTCTCTCATGTTGTCTGTCGTGAACTGAATCGATCAACATCGAAACTGGAACCAAACCCGGCCTATGACAAGGCCCGAAGGGCGTTCCCGATCCCCATAGGCTGGCACAAGTGCCCGGGTATCATAAAATGAAAATTGGGAATGATTTACCCGAGTTTATAAACATAAAACAACAAAAGAATCCAATAAAATAAATCTGGATTTTTCAAACCAAACAATATTTTACAAAAATTCAGAACTGAATTACATAGTCAAAAACAACTCACTAGGACTATAACAAATGCACAAAACCAAAAAAACAGCTCAAGAACTTCAACATGGAAAGAGGCATCGCCATAAAGCCATCTCTACAACAACACATCATGAATGACCGGTGAAAACCTGAACTGTTGGCACAAAAGTTGTACCCAAACCTACAACAATAAAAATAACCAAGTCTACTTACACCCAAGGGTGTAAGTTGGGTGTGAGAGGATGCCCAGTAGGATACCAACACTAAGATATTCCATGTGATAATCATTCAAAGACGAAAAGCATGCAAGTTTTCAAAAACATGTAATTTCTAGTTACAATTTCTAAAAGATGCAACTTAAAAAAACAGTTTTCAAGTGGGATAATTTAAAGAATCAACACTTTTAAAATAAATTCAAAATCTACTGAATTTTCCAGTCAAATATACCGTATGCCGACGGTAATTATAAAGGATCTAATGAGCACAAGCAATAGAAAATAACCCCTAGGCACTAGCTATCTGTGGGTCCCAGGTACCTCGTATCTCGGTGAGAGTAACCACAAAAATTATCTATTCTCGTGCATGAGACACTAGTAGGGAACATACCCATAACCTAGTGGTCCCCAATCATCATCATCATAGTTTATTTAGATTTTTAAGCGTCAATCCTTCTAAGTGAAACTGAGGCCGAACCCCACGGATTCACTAGCATACTAGTACACGTCCACCCACCTAGATACCCGGGTTTTCCCATTGTGCTCAAACTAGTTCAACAAGATAAGAAATATATTTTTCACATGTAGATATCACTTCCACATCACACATTAACCAAACAGCCCCATGTACATCACAAAAGTCACAAATTCCACTTTTTATTCAAATGCATTCTGAAATCAAACTCACACCAAAATATCCCACAACACTTTTTGCATAACTTTCACAATCCAACACATCCATTAAAAAATTTATAAAGTCCCTCAAAATATGATAAATAACACAAAAAATCCCACTAACATGTTTCATAAAACCCTTTTTATAAACAAAAATCCATTTTTCACATCACACTCACCCAAATAGCCCACATCACATTCACACCTCTTTCACATTTCAGTAAATCCATTAAACATTTTTATAAAAAATTTCCAAGAGGATACACATCACATGGCAGAGACATTCACATTTAAAATGGTCCATTTGAAAGTATAAAAAATCCAAAACAGTTTTCCAATATGGTTACACCTCTTACATAAATCATTCAACCATTCAAAACTTTTATAAAACAATTCTAAAGAGTGTACCAAATCTTTTCACATAAAACCCATTTCAAAACCGTATTTCAAGGACAAAATCACACCAATACAAATTCAAAACAGAATTATTAGCCCCAAAAATATTTATTAAACTACCCCCAAGTGTTATACAAACACCTCAAATAATACCACAAAAGATCCACATGAAATTCACACATTTTCAAAATCACTTTCAAGAAGTACAATAAGGTTTTACACCTTAAACCCATTAAAAACCCTCTTTAAGACCTAATAGAACAAAAATACCCTACCAAATCAGAATTTTCATCCCAAACAAGATTTATTAAACCAATTTCATGTGTTATAAAACACACCCAAACAATACCCAAAGGGTTGCACATGAAAAACACCCAATTTTAATCTAAAATGAAACTATAAAAACAAATTCTTTACCAAAATTCAACATAAACAGTTCTTACACCACACACAGAATATTAGGAACATGCATAATAAGTAATTAAAGCAAACTAACTCATCTAGAAATGATTAAACATGGAATCACCTACCTTTTATGTCTAAACCCTCAAAACATGGTGCGAAACACCAATCGCACCACCGCCGCACCTCAAAGAATATAAATCCAGCCCTAGACCAAAATATTTGACCAAAAAGACACCAAATCAAACCCTAGTTTCGAACCTCAATTTCTGGACATGATGAACTTATTGAAAAAGGGTGAAAGAAACCCTAAGGAATGGGAAGAAGTCAAGGAAAGAAACACTTACTTGAAACATCTTGAATAGAACGAACCATATACACCAAAATTTGAATTTCCAAGCAACAAGACCTAGCATGGATTCTCTAATGGGGATGATAAGGTCATGTGGGGACTGAAATGGAGGAAAAAGAGTGAAAATTAAAAGATTTATGAAAGAATCAACTTACCTTCTCAAATCTGGAAGATTTGAGGAACCCTAAGAAATTCGTCCCTAAATCATGATTCCTAAGAGCTCCAAAGTGGGGGGAAAGAGGCTGGGGGAGCGTCTGGGTGTAATGGGATCGTGGGAGAATTGGAATAACCGAAAATACCTAATATTTAATAAGTTATTAAATAAATAAAATTAATTTTTAAAATTGGATATGGGCTTCCGGGCAGGCCCAATCCATTAAATAAAAACCAAAATAAACATTGGTTATCGATTTATAAAAGCTCCAAATTTTACTTGTGGTGTTAATATATCAGGGTAGGAAATTTAGGAGTTTGAATGAGTGAAAAATATTAAAAAATGAAAAATTTATAAAAGAAACAAAATTTATTTTTAAATCTGGAATTGAGCTCATAGTTTGGCACAATTCATGAAAACTCACCTATTCTACATAAAACATTTGGAAACCCCCAAAACAAAGAATTAATGGAAATTAAAATAAAAATACATTTAAAATAATCTATGTATTCGAAAATTCTCCCCATCATGAAAACTTTCCACCCCGAAAAGCCACAACAAGGCCAAAGCAACAACCAAACCCAACTGAGAAACCAAGAGGTACTCCCTTTCCAGGTTTCTCCCCCAAAGGCCAAAACACCTCCAGTGATCAATGAAAGAAGGAATACTCTCCTAAACCAAACATAAACCACTTTCCTGAAAAAATCAAGCACATTAAGTCTTTATCCCAAATGAAAACTCCTCAAACACAAACTGAAGAATACTCAATCAATTTACCCAAATAAACAACAACATTGAACAAGGTTACACTTACCCTACTATAACTAAACCATTGGGCACTCCCCAATATCAATGTTTACCCAAGGAATATGTAGGTAGTTAGATATCTCCGAATGATAATACATACTTCCCAGACAAGTCCATGGAAAAAATATGAGTTACTTGTATGAAGAGACACAAATGGGCTCCCCACCATAAGAGACAACTTAAATCTTTTCTCCTCAGACAGAATCAAGACACTAATAGGGGGAGGCCCAAACAGACTCCCTAGTAAAAGGGGTATACATCCATTAGAAATTTTACAAAATAATATGCATGATACCCATGGTGGGTCTTCCCACCACAAGAACAAACCATCTTAACCGACCGGTGTGGGCTGACACGAAAAGACCCCAAAATTATGGAGTTGGGAGGGTCGCACGGTTAGTCTGCACAGTTTGGGAAACTGTGCGATACTATGTAGATCCTTATATATGCATGGTTATTTTTTTGTTCATGGTTATAACTAACCATGTGAAAACTGTGTGCTCAACTTGTCTAGCCAAATTTCCAACCATTCTCCAAAGACTCAATGGAAACCTAAGGGGGAGGGAATAACATTGTGTGATGACATGGGTACAAGACCCTCCACTTATTTCCACTGAATGGGAACAATAGAAGAAATATGATGAAACCATAGGTTTAAACTCTTTCTATCTTTCAGACTGAGGATAGGACTTTGTACAACGGTTTAAACGACACTGGGGTTTCCCTTGACTACGCGCCAGCTTCTCTTTGGGACCTATGGCTGGAGCTTAAAATATTGAAGCATCTTCAGCCTCACAGTTAGGCTGTGGAAACCCCTATATGGAACTTCTTCTTTCGATGCCATAAAAAACTACACTGCATACCCCGATGGGTTCATCAAGACATAACACACTCCATAACTCACTTTACCAAAACCAGACATTTCACTGAAACAAGGGATCAGAAGACGCACACACATCACAACTTGTTTCTTTGGGTGAGAAGCAACAGAAGGGAAGGACACGTATAAACACCTTCCTCTAAGATAGAGGATTTTATATTTTTCCCAAGGGAGACATAATCCCAACATAACAGAGAACCTCTGAGGATTGTGTGACCTTCACCTTTACAGTCAAAAGAGCACACAACATCACAATGCGTCACCGAACATGACCCTTGTGATTGATATAAAAAATACATGGAACGGGACCATATTCCAAGTCCCTAAACAACATACAAGTCCAAAAAGTGGACACAATATCCTATCATGACCAAAATCTCAAAATTGGTGGTTTAATAATAACTTTTTCTTCAAAGAAACTATGAAGAATCTAGGGGCCCTCTTAGACACCATCATGACACTCATCCACACTAACTACCATAGAACACTTCCACCTTCGATGAATCATGAAACTTAAGAAACTAAGGTCTCTTTCAACCTTCCACAAGAATTATACCACTACAAGAGGATCCAGAAATCAACAAAATGAATGGGTGTAGACTCAATCAACAATAATCGATAAAATATTCCTTATATTAATCAACTGGAGGATTTTCCAATGGTGAAACAATACGGGTTGCACTTCAGTTGTGAATTAAGCCTTAATGGGGGCATACCTTATCCAATGAGAGAACCCAAGGACCCAACCAAGTTGGTCCATTGGTCAAAACATTCCACAAACCAGATCCAAACACATGAAGGGTACCACCGTAAAGGCATCCAAAAACATTTTTCAAAAGATACCACTAACCGTCCCTACAACACAGCTTACCAACCAAACACAATCCCAAAACACAGTTCAAACAGAAGGGGTTCTTGGACTCAAAACATCCCACAACATCAACATTTTCAAAAACCCATAATACAAACCATACCAAACTATTCATCAAGACATCATGTTTTTCTTTAAAACCAATTCTTTGAAAACAAACGGTTTAGCAGTAAGCGTATCCACCAATGGTACCCCATGGGCCTCACACATGCATGTTTTTGTGCCACATCGAGCACCCCCCTCATATCTGTCCTGACACTCATACAGTCATGCCATCAACCATCCATCATCCCATATAACCCCATGAATGTGGTCACTCATGGAAATACCAAAGGTTAAAACAAAGATTCTTTCCACTTTTCAAAACCAAAATGGTCAACCAACACATCCTTTTTCTCAAATCTGCTAACCAGGAGATCCAAATCCCAATTAAAATATTACTAAAATTTTCATAAAGACACAACCATTTATACAAGAACTCAATTTCATGTTATTCACATCAATTTAATAACATCTCATCCCAATAAAACACCCTATGATAGTTTAGAAAACTCTATTGGAAACACATTTTCAAAACCAACTTCAGTATAGTTTCTTCTTTCAAAAGAGGTGTAAGCACACCATTTTCCATTTCAAAATAATTCTGAATATTTAGTTCCACTATTTAATAAATCAAACCATTCCATATTTATTTGAAAATCATTTCACAAAAACTTTACACTTCTTAAAACCAAGTCACTTTAAAACCAAAGTTCCAAGATTTCAAAACTAAAGAACACAAGACAATGCGAGAGGAAACTAGTTTTAGTGGGTGACTTGGAAATATGGTTGGCGGCCATATTCCAATCACATCTCTATCACAGAGAGTTTTCTAGGGAATATCCCCAACTCCACATGGATTTCCAAGCCCTGCAAGCATACTGAGAACATTAACCCAACTCTCTTTTCATTTCCCCTAATCATCATTAAACCAAGAAAACTAAAGGACTTAGAAAGGTCCCGACTTCCCCTGAGACTTGAATACCTTCATGAGGTGTGGTGATCTGCCACACTACTCATAACCAAAATTCCAAGTCCCGAAAATCCTAAATCCATACTATCTTGACTATTCCCCAAATAACATGACCCAAAGAGAGCGAACCTGCTCTGATACCATTTTGTCATGAACCGAATCGATCGCCACCAAAACTAGCACCAAACCTAGACCGTGACAAGGCCCAAAGGGTGTTCCCGATCCCCAAAGGCTGGAACAAGTTCCCGGGTATCATAAAATGAAAATTGGGAATGAGTTACCCGAGTTTATAAACATAAAACAACAAAAGAATCCAATGAAACAAATTTGGATTTTTCAAACCAAACAATATTTTACAAAAATTTAGAACTGAATTACATAGTCTAAAACAACTCAACAAGACTATAACAAATGTACAAAACCAAAAAAAACAGCCCAAGAACTTCAACATGGAAGGAGGCATCACCCTCAATCCATCTCCACAACAACACATCATGAATGACCGGTGAAAACCCGAACTGTTGGCAAAAAAGTTGTACCCAAACCTGCGACAACAAAAATAACCAAGTCTACTTACACCCAAGGGTGTAAGTAGGGTGTGATAAAATTCTCAGTAGGATACCACCACTAAGATATTCCTTGTGATTAGCATTCAAAGACGAAAAGCATGCAAGTTTTAAAAAACATGTAATTTCTAGTTACAATTTCTAAAAGATGCAGCTTAAAAACAGTTTTCAAGTGGGATAATTTAAAGAATCAAAACTTTTAAAATAAATTCAAAAGCTACTGAATTTTCCATCCAAATATACTGTATGCCAACGGTAAGTATAAAGGATCTAATGAGCACAAGCAAAAGGAAATAACCCCTAGGCACTAGCTAGCTGTGGGTCCCAGGTACCTCGTATCTCGGTGAGAGTAACCACAAAGATTATTTGTTCTAGTGCATGAGCCACTAGTAGGGAACATACCCATACCCTAGTGGTCCCCAATCATCATCATCATAGTTTATTTAGAGTTGTAAGCATCAATCCTGCTAAGTGAAACTGAGGCCAAACCCCACGGATTTACTAGCATACTAGTACACGTCCACCCACCTAGATACCTGGGTTTTCCCTTTGTTCTCAAACAAGTTCAACAAGACAAGAAATATAGTTTTCACATGTAGATATCGCTTCCACGTCACAAATTAACCAAAAATCCCCATGTACATCACAAAAGTCACAAATTCCACTTTTCATTCAAATGCATTCTGAAATCAAACTCACAACAAAATATCCCACAACACTTTTTTCATAACTTTCACAATCCAACACATCCATTAAAAATTTTATAAAGTCCCTCCAAATATGATAAATAACACAAAACATCCCACTAACATGTTTCATAAAACCATTTTTATAAACAAAAATCCATTTTTCACATCGCACTCACCCAAACAGCCCACATCACGTTCACACCTCTTTCACATTTCAGTAAATTTATTAAACATTTTTATAAAACATTTCCAAGAGGATACACATCACATGACAGACCCATTCACATTTAAAATGGTCCATTTGAAAGTATAAACAATCCAAAATAGTTTTCCAATATGGTTACACTTCTTATATAAATCATTCAACCATTCAAAACTTTCATAAAACAATTCTAAAGAGTGTACCACAGCTTTTCACATAAAACCCATTTCAAAACTGTATTTCAAGGACAAAATCACACTAATAAAAATTAAAAACAGAATTGGTACCCCCAAAAATATTTATTAAACTACCCCCAAGTGTTATACAAACACCTCAAACAATACCACAAAATATCCACATGAAAAGCACACATTTTCAAAATCACTTTCAAGAAATACAATAAGGTTTTACACATTAAACCCATTAAAAAAACCTCTTTAAGACCTAATGGCACAAAAATACCCTACCAAATCATAATTTTCATCCCAAAAAATATTTATTAAACCAATTTCATATGTTATAAAACACACCCAAACAATACCCAAAGGGTTGCACATGAAAAACACCCAATTTTAAGCTAAAATGAAACTATATAAACAAATGATTTACCAAAATCCAACATAAACAGTTCCCGCACCACACACAACATATTAGGAACATTCATAACAAGTAATTAAAGCAAACTAACTCATATAGAAATGATTACACATGGAATCACCAACCTTTTATGCTGAAACCCTCAAAACATGGTGCGAAACATCAACCACACCACCGCTGCACCTCAAGGAATATAAATCCATCCCTAGACCACAATACTTGATCAAAAAGACACCAAATAAAACCCTAGTTTCGAACCTCAATTTTTGGACATGATGAACTTATTGAAAGGGTGAAAGAAACCCTAAGGAAGGGGAAGAAATCAAGGAAAGAAACACTTACTTGAAACATCTTGAATAAAACGAACCATATACACCAAAATTTGAATCTCCAAGCAACCAAACCTGACATGTATTCTCTAATAGGGATGAGAAGGTCATGTGGGGACTGAAATGGGGGAAAAGAGTGAAAATTAAAAGATTTATGAAAGAATCAACTTACCTTCTCAAATCTGGACGATTTGAGGAACCCTAAGAAATTCGTCCCTAAATCGTGATTCCTAAGAGCTCTAAAGTGGGGGAAAGAGGATGGGGGCGCGTCTGGGTGTAATGGTATCATGGTAGACTTAGAATCATCGAAAAATACCTAATATTTAATAAGTTATCAAATAAATAAAATTAATTTTTAAAACTGGATATGGGCTTCCGGGCAGTCCCAATCCCTTAAATAAAAACCAAAATAAACATTGGTTATGGATTTCTAAAAGCTCCAAATTTTACATGTGGTGTTAATATATCAGGGGAGGACATTTAGGAGTTGGAATGAGTGAAAATATTAAAAAATGAAAAAGTTATAAAAGAAACAAAATTTATTTTTAAATCTGGAATTGGGCTCACAGTTTGGCCCAATTCATGAAAACTCACATATTCTACATAAAAACATTGGAAATCCCCAAAACAAAGCATTAATGGAAATTAAAATAAAAATACATTTAAAATAAGCTATTTATTTGACATTGTCATAATAATATTTTATTTATTATTATTTTCCAATCATTTCACCTTTTTTATATTTATTCATTACATCATTTTGTTGACATTTTCATTTTTTTATTCTCATATTTCATTTTTATTTTATAAACACTACGCTTTATTAAAAGAAATTATATGTATATATATATATATATTATTTTTTTAAAAATATTTTAATATATATATATATATATATATATATCTTTTTTAGTAATAATATGATTATATATATTTATAATTAAAAAAACACAATATATTTTGATATATTAAAAATAATAATTTTCTTAAAAAAATGTTTCGCACATATTTATTATTACTATTATTATTATCATAAAAATATTAAAACAAAATGTATTAATTTCAAAATAATGGTAAGATTATAATTAGTATCACACATTTTATTATTTATGTGTCAAAATGTAATCATTTTAGGTTTCAAATAAATTTAATTATTTTATTCTTATATTTTTACAAAAAGGCCAAGTAAACATATTTATATTAAAATGATCTTTTAAATAAATTAATACCATACTTAAAAAAAATTCTATCCTACTCTACTGGAATGGCTCCCCATTCTCCCGGTTCTCCTCTCCCCTCTCGGCGCCGCTTTTGCCTGGGGTTTTCGTGGCCCTCCTCAGCGGCGTTTTATCTTCATATATTCTTCTTCTTCTTCGGCATTCCTCCTCTCTGATTCACTTCTTCATTTTTGTTTTCCCCTCTTCCTGGTGGTTATCTCTTTCCTTGGGTTTTCTTTTTTCTCTGTTACGCGCTACTGCGGGGTTTCTTCCATGGATCTTTAAGTCTTCCCAGTGAAGGATGCTTGCCGTGGAAGCCCTCGGCCTCTCAAAACCAGCTCTGCCCTCACATTCCAATGCACCTCTCCTGGTCGGAGTTGGAGCAGTGGTAACAAAGAGGGTTTGGGATATGTGTTTCGGCGGTCAACGGGTTTCCAGGTGCTCCCGAAGTCGGATTTATTTTGTTATGTCAGTTACTGGTGTTCCACTTCATCGATGATGCCTGTGCTCAAAGCCCTCAGCCGCCCAATACCCCGCTCTGTCATCGTGTTCCTATGCGCCCCTCCGATTTGGATCTGGAGCGGTGGAACTACGAGGTTTTGGGATGTGGGTCGGTGGCCAACAGTGCTCCATGCGCGACATACGTCTGCCTTCTTTTGTGAAGGCGGTTTCTTGTTTGTTAGATCTGTTTGATGTTTCATTCTCATAGACATCGACGAAGGTTTGTTTGGTTGTTCTTCGAGATCTAGATCTGTTATTCTTGCTCGATGAAATTTTAGATTTGAGTTCTGGATTCTGTTATTTTCGTTTCTGGTGAGGTGTTGAATGTCGATGTTGACGGTGGTGATGAGGGTGAAGCGACGACGATGTGGGTGATTTTTTCGATGGATGTTGTGTGATGAATCGGTGATGATGAATAAGGGGTGTTCATTCGGCGATGATGACGGGGGTATGGCGACGATGATGGATGGGGATCATGACTGTGACTTCAACTGATGCGAGCATATCCCAAAAGTGATCTCCTCGTTTGGTGTGTCTAGATTTTGAATTTGGCTCATAGCTGTGAATCCCGCTTGATGTTTTTCTAATGTTCTGGTTACCGCTCACCTCAAAGCGGACTTTTTGAAAATCAAACAAAAAGTTATTTGGACTATATTCAAAACATTAAATAAAGAATATATTTTAACTAAAAAAACATTTTTTTAACGTAATATAATATTTCTTGTGATAAATATTTTAGTTTTATAAACCCATTATTTAAAACCTTTCTTGATAAATAAAAACAATAATTAATTAATTAATTAATTAATATAAATTACTATTTATATTTTGTGGGGTGTTACACATTCCACCTAAAACATATATCAATATTGGACATAAAATAACCCCTGGAAAGAAATGGGTTTCATTTCACTAATCTTACATTCCTGAATAGAATTTTGGAATCCCAAAATATAAATTTAATAACATAATTGATATTAGAATCATCAATCTTGAGTGAAGAATAAATAATCTCATAAGAAGTAAAAGAAGTATTTTTGGAAAGAAGAGTTCTTTTGGAAACATATTTTCATTTGTCATAAAACCAGATTGGAAACATGTATATCCCAAAAAATAAAAGGAAAGAAAAAAATAAATGATATTTAAGGAACATTAAAGGAACATCCATAAAGAAAATGGAGTTAAATAGGGAAAACTCAAAGAAAGAGGTATGGGTTCGAGAATCCCCTTACCTTATTTCTGAAAGCTTTCTTCACTTTAATATCTTGTATAATCAAATTAAATTAATTAATTAAAAAATATATAACCTATTATACATTTATTTGATTTATTATAGTTTTATTATGTTTATTTATGGCCATTTTTATGAGTTATAGAGTTCAATTTCATCGTTTAGGTGTGTTAGTTTTCTTGGTTTTCATGATCGGTCCACTTGTATATGAGTGATGAAGTTCATGTAAAATTGGAATAATTTTTAAAAATTGGAATTATAGGTTATTAATGATCATATATATTTTTAAATGTTTATATATATCATTTGGTTATATAATATTAGGTTGAATAATTATATGATACATTAGTGATAATCATTTAGATTATTATGGTGGTTTTTTAATCATCACAAACTAGTTTGGTTGCATTATTTATTATTGTGTATATAAGTTAGTTCCAAAACATAAAAAGGGTTATTATGTAAAATTTATAGTATATAAAAAAATTATAGTAGTTTTATGAACATTATTGATGTCATTAAAGTAAAATAAAAATTTATTGTCTACGATGTCGGTAAATTGACACATCATGATCGATGATTTCATTTTTAGAATAAAAGAGAGGGAGAAAGAAGTTTGATGATGAATCTTCAATTAACATGATATAATTACAGTATATAAAATATAATGGATTTATCAAGAAAATATTTATAAAGTATTTGAGGTGAGAATAATAAAATAAAAATAAATTAAAAGAAATTAAAAGGAAAAGAAAGAGGATTTTACATCTTGAATTTCACCACCTTGAGAACCTCCTTAGGTAAAATGTTTTGATATTTTGATGATACCAAGGGATCATGGATGTGAGGGAGGGTATTGGGAATATATTTTATCTGAATTTGGACAAGTCTCATATCTTGTAAGGTGTGATGAAAATAGGTGGTGAGGGGTGGTATTTATAGGCAAGGAGATGGGTGTTTTCCCATTATTTTATTCATTAGTTCATTATTTTTTCTCAAGACTATTAATAGTTTTATCATTATAACTAAATATATTTAAAAAATTATGGTTATTTCTATACTATTTTTCTTATATCATAAATGAATTAATGAATAGTGTATTTAACTTATAATGTATATATATCATAAATTATTGTATTTTACTATTCACCAAAAATTAAACTATTTCAAAAAAATCCCAAAAATTAACCCTAACCATTTTTTGACATTTATAATTAAAAAATGTACTCCTTTTTATGAAAATAATTTACTAATTATGATAAATCGAATTTTTAATTAAAATAATCATCTATTCTAAAAATACCAATTTTAAAATTAGAACTACTTTTATGGCACTTTCAAAAATTAACTAAGGTATAATAAGATTATGTTATAATAATAAGACAAAAAAATATCTATTTATGAGTGTATTTTATGAAAATAAATTGTCTTTTAAATCATTATATTAATTATAAAATTATAAATAAATATTTATGAATTATAAAATTATTGATACATAATTTATCATTTTTTAAAATATTTATTTAATATTTCATGATATAAATATATTATATTTTC
Organism: Viscum album; assembly: GCA_963277665.1. Taxonomy (NCBI): domain Eukaryota; kingdom Viridiplantae; phylum Streptophyta; class Magnoliopsida; order Santalales; family Viscaceae; genus Viscum; species Viscum album. The sequence goes on along the minus strand of OY728148.1, from coordinate 889,087,732 downwards.
ATTCATAAGAAACCCAAATTATATTTATACTTTAAAAGGTGAATTTAATATTATATTGAATGAATTACTATTCCTAAGGGTTATGTTACTATTCGAAAGGTCAAGTAACTATTCCATTGGTATAGGTTCCTTAATTTTTGAAAAGGCCTCTTATTTCATTAATTAATCATTTATAAAGTATGTATTGTGGTATCTATTTGATTTTATGTGATTTATACTATATGAAATAATTATAATAAGGGGAAAACTCCATTGATAAATGTTTGGTTCGTTACAATGTATATTTCTTGAGGATGTTTGTGTGGGATGAAAGAGTTGTAACCCAATGTGAAAAGTGGGTCAAGGAGCCCTTGAACCACACAAAAAATATATAGGATAAGTTTTGCATAGTTTAAGGTCCTGATTCGTATACCGTATGGAGAAAATATCATGGCATAGAAGGTATTAAAAATTTGTGGTGAATAGAGGGAAGAAAAGTACCATTACCACACAAGTTCACACATAGTTTAAGGTCATAATGATTTGAAAAAAGACACTCTTTTTTTAATCATTTTTGCTTCTCAAACACAGTGAAAAAACCCTAACATAACATCTAATCCCATGTGACCAATTCTCAATGTAATAAATAAATAGTGCCAAGGTGTTCCACCTTCCACATACTAGTGCATGATATGGTCAAACGAAGATATATTGGGAAGTTCCTAATGACACCAACTTTCTTTATAAATGTTCCTGAATACATAAGGGAATAACACCAAGGGTGTTAAGACTCGACCTGATCAAAGGGAGGTGGAAGATGTGGAAGTCCTAACTAAAAGGATTTAGAACATGAAGGATTGACTAATGGGTGAGGAATGATTGTTGACCATATTTGGAACATAGGTTCCACAACCCTATCAGTCAAGGATGGGGTGAATATATATAGGTTTGATCATTGACCCTATTCAAAACATGATAACCATTATCTTTCGCAAGATAGGAGGTGATCAAGTTTTTCTAAACACCATTACTATTTGGAGAGCTTGTTTAGGCTGGTAGGATGCTAAGGGTATATATAGAGGAAGACTCAAAGTGTAGAAGTTACCATGGAGGGATGTTTAGGTGTATAGATTTGGATAATATGGAAGATATTCCACTATGAACTCAAACACACCAAGTGGGTATATCAATGATCAAGGATTGAAAATGTTCTTATGAAGAAATAGCCCTGAAATAAGTTAGTGGTTAGACTGGACCCAGGATGTGAGATCCAGGTGTCTCTATATATCCAATGGAATTTGAATCAATCCATACATATTTATAGGAGGTGAAATAGTAGGAGATCGACATCAATAAAGGGGAACCCTCTTGAGTGAGTGTTTATGGTATCACCCAGTTTTACATTATGTGATAGGGATGTGGACCATGCAGTTTAACTTCTTTTTGAAATAACTTTTTCATGCAGTTTAATGTCATTAAACTAGAATGTATGGTTTCTATAGTTTATGGTATTATAAATTTGATCAAAGGTGTCCTAAAATTTAATAATATGTGACAAGGATTTATTGTGAGAGGGTGACATGGATTTTCCAACATGAAATAACAAACCTGGCATGAAAAGAGGCCTTTAGGGATAAAAGCTAGAAGTGGTAGTCTCACATATGGGAGAAAACTTATAGTTGGTTCTAAAGTAAGGGGGTCTAGGAATCACTACATATCCCATGAAATGAAGTGGAAACCAATCCTTATGATGTTTTAGAACAGAGTGCCACGGGAGATCGAAGAAAGGGGAATATGCACCCTCTTAAGTAAGGGTTCAAGGAATCACATAGTTTTATGTCATACGATGGGGACATGGACCATGCAGTTTAACATCTCACAATAAGGAAATTGGGCACATATATAAAATTCATATGGTGATAATGGTATTTTCTTTATTTTTAATGTCACAAAGCAATGACTAATGGTCCACAAGCAGTTTAAGGTCATGATTTTCAGACATTGGTGCCATACATTTTAATTTCATGTCACTAAGATATTGTCGTGTCTTTTAACATCTTACAAATGAGACGTTTTCATGAATATTTTTATCATGAGACTAGGAATGTTATTTTATGTGATGTACCACTTTATGAACTTAGCCTTGGTGGGAGGTGTGATATACTTCCCATCCATGGTGGTCCATGAGTATACACCATTATAGTAGACCTTATGAATGATGTATGGTTCTTCCCATTTGGGTTCTTACTTAAAAAATTCTTCCCATGTATCATTGATTTCCTTAGATCCAATACCATATTTCTCTGAAGGAGTGGATGTGAACCTTTTTTTTAACATTCACACTACCTGATTTTTCTAAATTTCTAGTCTATGTAGTTCTTGGAGTATGTTTTATTTGTGGGATTCCAACTCATCCAAATGAAATTCATCTCACTTTTATGGTGTTTTATAGCCATAACTAATTATTAGTAGAAATTAAATTTGAACCTATATAGTTATAAGTACCTCTATCCTATATAATAGGAAATATGGGGTTGACTAGTTGGAATTTTGGGTCAATATCTGGTAGGTCCAAAGATAATTCAAGATATTCTCAGGCCAACTCTTCCTGTTCTGACCCACTATATTTTGTTGAATGTTATATAGGGTTTTTTTGAAAACCCTGATCAAAACATTCACCTACACATGATATAGAGAGGTGTGGTTGGACCAAATATTGTACATGTAGTATGAATTTTTTCAACTTATAAGATTGAAAATTAGCATCAATTTCTATGAGAATGGTGTGAGGAATCATGGATAGATGGATGATGTGGGAATTCACAAACATGATCATATACCAAGTATTGAATTCTTTTAGGGGGTAGATTTTATACACCTGTAGAAGAATTTAGTTGTAGTCAGAATGAATGCACACCATCGAGCTATTGCGGATGGTCAGGGGCCTACGACATTAAGTCCCCATATAATAAAGGGAAAAGAGTATTTGGTGGAATAGAGAATCTCTAGTGTATGATTCCCAATTTTTACATGGATATTACATGCATGAAACATCTTACTGAACTCATTGAATTCATGATCCATGGTGGGCCAAAATTACCCCAATATCCAGATCTGGTGGGAGAGATTCAATATTTCCTGATGGGACCCACATGACACAACATGGAATTCCTATAGAACCTAAATAATATCCCTTCCCTAGATAGAATATATAAGTATTCCTTGGAAACCCTACATGTAGAGGGTCATCTATAGGATGGTACCATCCCATAGTGTGAAATTTACTACATTCTAGAAAATCTGCTAATGCTTGGTTTGGTCAGGTGGGAGGGTCTAGTGTGGTAGATAATCAATGAAGTAATTCATCTAATTGACCAAGTATTCAGTAATCAAGGAATTAAAGGTCCTTTATACAGAATTATTGGAGGCTGGTTGATTCAGCTACTGCTTCTCTTCACTATAAGTGATAGGTGAAATGACTCTCCAATGAGCCACATGAATGATTGGGTCAACTTGGTTGGGCTCTGTTAGGGTTGTGCCTAGGGCTGTCAAGGAATCTACTTGTTCATTTTGTGTTTGAAGAACATGAGTCACCTTCATCTATGAAGGTAACTGGGCCATCAACTCATCAGGTTATTCTATTAAGGTGATGGGTTATTCATTCCTAATAACATAGTCAACATTGATTTTCTTGATAACTAGTTACGTGTCTCCCTTAAAATTCAGTTGGGGGACTTCAATCTAAATATCCAAATCTGGTCTGGTGATAAGGGCCTAACACTTGGCATCATTATTGGTACAAAATTACAAAAACATGAATGATTATGACAATAAGTCCTACGTAGGAGTGATGAAGAAAACCCCAAGGCCCACCCTATTGAGTTTGGGGTTGCTAAGTCTTATCCTGGTCGGGCTCTAGGATTCACTATCAAAGTGTATCTGTTAAAATTGTGTGACTTGATCAATTAAGAGGATGGTTTCATCCAATAAGTCAAAATACAGGGGAAATTCTTCAGGGTTCAGATGTAAAACCAGGAAATCTACCATTACTTGGCCCTTGAAATATTTCAGGGGAAAAATATGATGTTGAACTACGGTATAATTACATCCCACTATGCCATTCTCCTACTCATAATGGGGTATGTTGAGGATTTACCTCAACAGATTAACTCATGATACTAACTATATCTCATGGTGTTGTAGGTTGTGAAAAAATCTATAAACCAAGATGACCAATATGTGGAATCTCGTCTCTATGAAATGATATCTAGTCACCATGTCATGAAGTATGTGGCTAAGTTAATAAAAGTTTTTCTCTATGCCCTTATTATTATTTTGAACTAAAATGGAAAAAAGAGACTATTTCTAGGAATTAATTTAAATAACTAGAAAATTTTCTAGGATAGGTTTAATTAGGACTTGAGGGTGTAGAAGATACTACATGATGTCTTTGAATGAAGCTTTACACTCTTCATACCATTAAAAAGTGGTGTCATTCTTCAAAAGCCTAAAAAAGGGATTACACTTTCTAGAAATATTAATGATGTATCATTATACATATAGGTCAAGTGCCTCTTGAGGCCTTGTGACACTCAAAGGTTAAACAAAGGAGGAAAACATTCTTTGAGAAATGGTGGGTGAGGACATATAAGTCAATTCGTACTTTGATTTATCCATCCTTCTTTCTAATTGGGACAATTTTGGCCAACCACTTAGTGTACTGGATGTCCCTAAAAAAGTTTTCCTTGATTTTCTTGTTGAATTTGGCCTCAATCATAGTTCCATGGGAAGGGTGTATCTTTCTGGGAGCCTACTTGAACCCATAGAGGCCCTTTGGGAGGCTAAAGTGATGAAACAAACCTAGGGGGTGTTCCCTAACATCTCCATATAGCTACATGAAGACATATCATGGTTATACTTTAAGAAATCCATGTATTTTTACTGATCCTATAGATACATGAATATGTTTGTTAGTGTCGGCCTTCGGTCTTCCTTAGTGATGAGATTCACCAATGTCAATTCAATTATAGTGGTAGTGAAACCTTCCTCAAAGACAGGAGGTGTTTCATCTAAATACTCCTCATCATTTGAAACCCGAGGATCATAGGAAGGAGGTGACTACCTTGGATCTAGAGACCGCGATGTGGTATTACTTTATTCTTCATCATGAGTGGGGACCTTAATGAGGGATTCTAGATTTTTTTGTGAAAATAGAAAAATATTTTAGGATAAAATACCATATGGTTTTTTACTATAGGATCCACCTTTAATTACAAAACAATAATTATGGGTTAACCTCCATCGGGTCAACCCTGCTCTCTAGAAGGTATGGTTCTATCATGGGCGAGTTTCCAAGGGAAGGACCTCTTGGTACACAATATGAGGTATGATTTTTTTTATTTAAACATGCTTGTATTGTCTAGTAATATGATTTAATATGTGACCATTCCTTCTTCCCAAGGATTATGAAATGACTCTTGAGATTTGAGGTTGTTAGATAAACCTAATGGGTTGGTAGGATGATTATATATTTTTAATCTTCCTAAGGATCTGCTGAGGTAGAAGTTAAATCATTGTGGGAATTGATACACTCAACCCCATCATTCTAGAGATACTTCCCCTCCCTTTTTTTAGTAACCAACATCAAGGTTGTGGATTCTATAAGTTTTTTCTTGCACTTGAATTTTCAAGTTAGAGGGGGTAAGATATTATTTCATGAGCCCCATATTGTGGAGAATTTGGGCTAGGATAAGATTTATCCCAAAGTTATTATCCCCTAGGAAATGATGGATTTCCATGAAATTGAACATGCTTATGATATACAATGGGTATATGTTCCCAGGAATGATGGATCCCTTATCTTACTGTGAGAAATAAATTGTAGATTAGAATTCTTCTCAATTATCCTCATTTTCATGATAGGCCTTAGCAACAGCTACATCGATCTCAAACTAGATAGGTCTCTTCAAGGCCTCAATTAGATCCTCACACAAATCCTTTTATTGGAAAAGTTTATTGAGGATATAGAGTCATTAGTATACCAGTGAGGTAATTCAATACATTATACTTCTGATCTAGGGGCATGTTTCTACTTTCCAAGGGTCACTCTTTAATAGGGAGTATAGTGGGCATAGTTAGCTGAGGTTCTAGAGCCCTATTGTTGCTTTCCACATTCCATTATTGATTGAATATCCTAGTATGATCACACAATGTCTAAAATTAGGCCCTGGATAGCAATATAAAAATGCTCAAATATTGTGGTTCGGTGAATTGATCCACAAGTATAGTCAATTGCGGAGGTGTACCCAATAGTGTGGTTTGTGAGTACTATGCTAGCTAAACCCTAAAGATTATTATCTAGTTTTAGTGGAATTAATTTTTCTTTTTAGGGCATCAAACTGGGTATTTTTCTTGGTAACATTATTCCTAACCCTCTCTCGATAACGTTGGTCATAGGTACTCAGAGGGGATGCATGGTTCTCTCCATAACTAGGAACTTCAGAATGATCTACTAATCTGATAGCATTGATAGAATCATACTCATTTTTTTCATTGGTGGATTATCCTAGGATGGGATAGATCTTGGGGGATTCTCCCTCTTTGGAGGGCATGAAGTATATGAGAGTACATGATAGTTTTGGCACTTACGGGGGACTCTAGTTACCTTGGTGACATAAACACCTATTCTTCCAAGACATGGAAGGTCATGATGCTGATTAGGTGGTTGGAGGGGACATGGAAACTATTAGAGGTTATAACATACTCAAATGATCTTAGATAATTCCATGGGAGTGGGAAACCATCTTACGATCCATCCATTCATTTTACTTCTACGTATCATGGCTAGAAGCCTGCTTTCATTCTCTAGAGCCTTCTTCATTATGATTAGGGGTAGAAGGGACATATACCACCTATTTTGGGGCATAACCTAGCTCGACCAAGCTATAATATACTTAGTATTAAAGCTAATATTTGAAGGTTAAACACTCTATGATAATGTACCTAAGGCCTTTATGGTATGGGAACTAGTCAATATAATTCATCAACCAAGCCTCTTAGGGCCTTCTAGATTTTGGAATCCTTAGGATATTATTCTGCAAGGCATAAATGAATTACCCAAATACCTACACATTCTTGAAGGAGTATACCTCATTCTTATATTATATAAATGGAATACAAGATATCATGGACCTAAATAGGGGATTATTTATCATTATTATGACAATTCTATGCTTGGAGGCATGTCTTGTGGATGTTCCTGAAGGCGGACATACTATTAGACCCGATTCTATACCGCAGAGTTTATTTCTTCCTTAATAGGCTTATTTATGGGATATGGAAGAGGTAATGGGTGTAACTGATTCTTTTTCTACTTTAATTTTTTTTTAAACATAGAGTACTTTTAGAAAATTCTGAAAATATTCCCTGATATCTTAGGGAGATGAGGGTATGGACCATCTTATATTAGACATTATCCAAGAAAATATCCAATAGTTTTTCATGGGAGAGATACAAATAAAGGTAGTATGTGACACTCTTCCATTAGTAAATAAAGTCAGTAAATCACTCATTAGGCCTTTTATTTCATTTTGATATGTCAATGATGCTTTTCTTATGCAAGGTGGAGCTGAACTGGTAGAGTAAATGCCTGCGTAAATATTTCTATCCAAAAAATAGATCCTGAGGATAGATGATTATACTAGATGAAAGTGGGACTCTCTAGTGTATTTAAAAACCACTACTCTTAGAAGATTCATTTTTCTCTATATTTCCCAAAATTGGGCTAATCATGAGGTGAAGTGGGCTAGATGCTGCAGCAGATCACCCATCCCATTGAATGGGTGAAACTTGGATTATAGAACTCTGTGGGTGGATGAATTTGGTCTACCCATGCCAGATATGGATTTTATTTTGGATAGTATAAATATTTTTGTGTATCTAAATCTTAAAGATGGGTGGTGAGAGAAACTAATAGATTTTCTGAGTGAGGGTTGGCATTTAAAAATAATTTGACTAGTATGATAGCTCGAGAGGTGAAGTGATCATGGTCTAAAGGTGAGATATCACACTGATTGGGTGCTATAGTTGGGTAATATATTGGTTTATTTCCATATCCACCATCCTCTACCAAGATTGGGTTCACATGACCTCCTACTTCGAAACTAAGTGTTTGAACAAGAAGGATCAAATGTTTGTTCAGAGGAGGGATGAGGTCCCCCTAGGATTTCTCTCACTTGGGGCACTGCTCGATGAAGAGTTTGGTGGTGAGTATCTTGTATCCCAGAATATATTATATAAAATCATCCATCATGGAATATTTTTTAGTCTATAGTGTGGCCTCATATGGTCCAATGAGCTTGGTGATTTCGTTACTCTTGTTGAGATGTAAAAGAGCAAGCAATAGTGGGTCCTCTATGGGACTTTCAAGGCCCAATATCTTTCTCTATTGATGAGTGTGGGAACCCATCAGAGGATAATCTTGATGTTGTGTCTCCCTATAAGGAATATTGTCTCTATCATGCTTTGTATCATTAGGCCGATTCCTATGATCATCGATAGAATTGATCATGAAAACATTTACAGTGGTGGTGGTTGGAGAGGATCATCCACCATCAGCTGGATGATTAGCATTAAGGTTAAGTTATTACTGTGAAAGGGGACTAAACTCAAGGGTAGTGTAATTCCCACATCCCTTGATCTTTATGTGTGGATATGACTTGTTTAGTCCCTTGAAGCATGATGAGGCTCCCAACATAGGTTCAATGGAAAATCTGGCAGTACCCATATGATTCAGGTCCCTAAGACATCAAATGTACTACAACATCAACATTTATACAGTTCTTATAGATGTACTTGATATGTTTAGGGATTTCTGGATAGGCCAATAAGTGATATTGGAGATGGTTTAATGTCAAATAGATTTTTTGGTGGAGGCAGCCCACATGGTCCTCAGTGAGGAACTTTGAGATAGTGAACCACAAGGTTATGGGTGGAAAAAACACAATTGATAAATGTTTGGTAGATAACATATCCCGTATTGTTTCCTCTCAATCATCATATGAAGGGTAATATGACTCTTGGACACCTAAATATCCAATTATCAATGGTCAGAAAGTTGGGAGTTTCAATGACACTGACCTTCTTGGAAGATGATTCTATGGAAAAGGAGGCATTACGTGAGCCAATCATCCCTGAAATGGAAGAGTATATTTTAGAGGTTGGGACATATTCATCACCATATCCATAGAGAAAATGTTATCCATGGGATGTTATTTCCCATGAAGTTCATCATACCTCTCTGTCTCAACAGATTTTCCATCTTCATCTAAGGGTTCTAATACAGACTTATATTTTTCCTCTAATTCTATGGTGGAGGTGGAGAGGATAGGAGATAATGGTAGAAGGGATGATTACATATAGATTCTATGAAAGGAATATAGTAAATTTGGCTTGTTTAGGTATTTAATAATATATTTGGGGCATGTAGATCTTAATCTTGAGTAGGTTCTGTGTAAACTGATGGGCACCTTCTCCAAGATTTGGTGGTGGAGGAAGGAGCATCCCGCTAAGTACTATATAATTTTATACTCTAAGAGTTTTATGGTGATTCAAAATTTCCCCTATTCCTATCTCTAATAGTATGTGATTTCCCTAAGTTTGAACCTCTAAGGGTCACCAAGATTTCAACCATGTGTGTTATGACCATCTCCATAGGTAGGGGGACCATGGCATTTTCCATCACTTCTTCCCAAGGATTGATCTTTAGGGTAGGGGAAACCTTTAGGGTTTTGAGGAGATCCATTTAGACTGATATAATTATGGGGAAGATCTCAATGGAGAAATTATTCTTCAATGGATGACCCATGATGGTTTTTGGTGGTGCCCGTGATGCGGAGAGTCAATCTGACCTGCCTGGTAAGTGATTAGGGTCTCAATACCATTTTGGTGAAGAGATTTACCCCAAGTTGTGGTTAGGACTGGAGGAGGTTCATTGATGATGGTAGGGGACACTGGAGCTATCGTAGAGTCCTAATAGGTAGGGTTTCTTACCTCCATGGCATTGGCCTCAGGAATTTCAGACTAGGGTGAAAAAAGTAGGGATGTGATCAATGTTTTCATCATTTTGTAGGGCCACTCAACATTATTAGTGATGATAAGTGGTGGGGGCCTCCTATTAGATCCCTAGGTAGTGGTTTTACCAGGTGTGACCCATACATCCCCTACCTCGGTGTAGGGGAGGTATTTATCAAAGCATTCGGGGGAGAGGATTATAAAATGGTTTGTAGTGGTATTTAGGGGAACATTCTCCCTACATGGTCCCTGTAGACAATGACATTGGTGCAGAGCTACAACTTCTACATCTTGTCGGGTCATGTACATAGTTGGTATGATGCCTTATTATTCATAACTAAGAAATATAGAATTAATCACACTCCATTGAATGAGATTATAGGGGGATATACATTGAGGGCACCCAAATTTAATAGAAGTGGTATCCATTGTAATTGGAGTGTTGTTATGAGGGGTTTTCTCATTATCAAATATCCTTCCACTATTTCTATTGGAGTAATTTCATTGATTGTTTCCCAAGACTTGTTTCCTATGGGATATATGAGTAAAACTTTCATTTTATGTCTATTAAAGGTGGTTTCAAACATGCCCAAAGCTATTATTGGAGAATAGATTCATGTTGATGATGTCTGGATTTTATGATTACTAAAACTAGTGACTTCCAATATTACTTATCTGCTAAAAATCGAAAGGGAAGAGTTTTCATATTAGGTTCATCGTTTTTTCTAATTATTCCATTGGAGAACACATTTGGCTGAACTTTTCCTTCTTATAGGGAGTTTATATATCCTTACACTGGCTACAACCCCTCTAATATTGGTTTTTCTATGAATTTATCTTATTTAAAGGCATGAAGACTCTACCCACCAGGTCGATGATGTCGTATCATTGATGAGAAAGAGATGATGAGATGTTGGATCTTCCTTCCATGGATTCCAACTTGGAGTTTCTCACCTAGTCCAAGTCTCTCTCACAGAACTAATACATGATCATGAAACTTGTTCTCAGTTTATATTAATGCAGAAACCATTTAATTATACTACTTGATGTAGTGACATAGAAGCTAATTATGGTAGGAGATGATGATGGCATTAGATATATTGGACATGTTGGACATCTATATTCATTGGGTGTGTGTGGAATATGTAAAAGTCTTCCTCAATCAGAGTTGAGTGAATCTTATGTATGATGCATCTTAAATGTAGGACCTAAGGCATCCCAAGTTTTTTACAATGTAATATACATAAAGGGTGTAAAGAATCCATTTCTTGTTTCCTCACACATCCTATATTTTTCAGTCAGTGTGACTCATGTTTGTTTCATGTTGTGAAATAAATTAGACACTTTTCATTCCAGGTATCTTATTCTCATTAAATAAGGCTTCTTAGGGTCATATCATCCGGTATCTCAAGATTGTCTCATGAGGTGGATATTTTGATACATCAATGGGGGTCCATTGTTTAAAGTCTTTTTGGGATATTGTCACGGGTTTAGAGTCTTATGGATGTGTTTCCCATGTATGCTTGTTATGTATTAGGATGACTACATGATAGTGTTACATGGTGATGTTGAAATCTATATGGGACGTCAGATTTGCATTTTAAGTGATTGAATGTGTTTCCTTGGGGGTGGTCACACATTGGGGTCATCGCCTCCCAGGTGGGAGGTTGAAAAATAAATACTGGGATATTAGGATTAAACCTTAAAGATATGTCTACATAACCTGTTAGGATACAGTGATAAAAACCCATGAAGTTTAATTCCATAGATTAAGTTTGTATGATGGGACCGATACATGTAGTTTAAAGACATGTGGTAACGATGATTATGCCATGAAATAAATGAAAAAATTGTATGGTGTGGGGATTATACATTGAAGCCTCCCAGAAGGCGGGTGTATCGTCTCATGCTTATTATATGAGACATCCAATTCCTGTAAGACAGGGTAAGGCTACAATTTAATGTCATGTCTTGAGGATGTTTTTGTGTAGTTTAACATCATAAAAATATGACATTGGTCTAAGAAGTTTAAAGTCTTACAGCTTAGACACAATTGGGAAATAAACGTGTGGGATCTAATTACCATGTAGGTGGATGATATAAGGTTATAGGGGTCTTGTATTCCTTCATCAAAGGGAAAATCAACCTACTTACCTTGTTGATGCTTCCAACAGGGTAGCATAAAGGATACCAAGGTTTGGGAGACTATGCTTTGGAGAAAAAGGTAATGAGGATTCCCATCCCATGCTTGGAGATAAAGGGTTGGGAATGAGGGTTGATGATACTGATTGCATGATCATGGTTCACATGAACCTGATTTGAATAGGTGGATGGAACCTGAGCAATCAACTTGGGAATAACTATATTTAGAGGGTGGAGGCATTGAGTTGGGAACCAAAAGGTTGTGTCACACAATTTTTTCGTTTTGAACACACTGTAAGGAGTTAAATCCTTAGGATCTAGCATAAGTACAAGAAAAATATTCATGGGTCATAGTTGTTCATAACATTTAGAGTTAGACAAAGCTTGGGGTTGTGTCAAGGAATTTCATCTTTCACAAACCCTAATTTACATCAAGGGAAGTTTCACGAGGACATATCTAACACTATCTGAAGTGTTTTAGAGGCTATTTGAGGTTTTTCATGTAATCTCTTTACCTGTAGGAATCCATGAAGAGGTTGGGGATGTGTGAGTTTGTGAAATAAAGGGTTCCATAAATGAGAGCTTGACGATTCAACTTTCAGTGGTCCTATAACACCCTAAGTTTTTATGTACTTTTTTTGAATAATTTAAATTTATTTTATGTATTATGTTATATACTATACCAATTTAATATTTCACTACTTGCAGTACCGACTTATCTTGCGTTACACACAACACCGAGTTTCTAAGAAACAACATTTTATTATTATAATTATTTAAACGAGATAGTTATAAAATATTTTTTAAACATAGTAATATAAATAGTAGTAACTAATTTTACAATACTATTTATAATGGTTTTATATAAATAAATCATAAAGATAATAAAACATATAATTTTTTTGTAATGTCTTTATAGTTTGAAAATACTATTTTCTTAAAAGAACTGCTTTTTATGTCCTCCTATGATCAACAATAAAATTAATTTTAGAAACTTTTAGAAATTGAATTTGATAAAGTAAACATAATTTTTTTAATTAAAAATTTCCAAATTATCTTATGGTGAATATTAAGGATTTTTTCTAAAAAATTTCAGTTCTAGATGAATAGTGAAAAATTTTGAATTTTAATTTAGAACTTATTTTTCAACTAATTTATTTATATAGTTAAATTATATTTTAATTTGTTTTTAAAGTATAAATATATCAATTGTACATAATTTAATACAATTTAGGTAATTATAAACAATTTCACATTTAAATTGGATATAAAAACATTTCAATCTTTTGGACTTTTTCACTTTAAAAACATGTCCTCTCATCCCATCTTCAAGATTAATTTTAAATTAATTTATGCCAATTATGTGATTTGAATTTGGAAAAATGGATTAAATATTTTAAATCATAATAATTTATAATTTATAATAATTTCAACTTAATTTTTGAAAAAAATTATTATTGAATGTAATTAAAATTAATTACAGTGATTAAGGTAAAAACGAGCTTAGTTAATCACTAAAATTAGAATATATGGTGTAAAAATGACCCTACACTTTTATAAGGAATATTTTTTAGAAATATTTATACCATTAAACCTATAAATATCAATAATGGTCCATTTTTAACCCTTGGGAGACAATTAAAACGTTGGGAGTACTCAAATATTTTCAAGATTACCCAAGGTGTCTTTTCCCCCACTTATAAAAGGCCTCCTCTCCTACCCCTCTCTTCACAACTATCAAGACCTTTGGATCAGAAAAATCATGTCCAAATCTCATCCCAAATTCCCTCCCTTAATCCAAGAATCCTTAATTTTTTAATAAATCTAAACAAGGAAGACCTTTGGTGAAAACCAAAAATAGTTACCCAAAGAAGATGTAAATTCCTTCAATAAGAAATTTATATTTATTTCTTTCTAAATCCCCTAAAACATCCTTATTTAATGAATAAATAATATAATCAGTATCATCAATATACTAAGATGTTTTTATATTAATTTTTAGACATACAATCACACACACTTCCATTAAATGGGATACACAATCATCATTCGAGTGTACAATGGACTACCACCTCACGAACTAATGTTGTGCATTCTTCCATTTCCACCTTTCAAGGATGGGAATAATGATGGAATATATGTTTATATATTATATATATGATATTTATGATGTATTTATGATTATTTAATTATTATATAATAAATAACTTCATACTTTCAATTTTGTGTAAATACGATAACTTTGTTTGTGGACATGTGGACTATTGTCTCCTCAAAGCAATGTGATTCATTCACACTTTACATGGAATGTATAAGGATGGTTTTAGTAAACCTATATGATTTATATGACATAATAATTATAATTTAATGATATTATATATATACAAATATATTTCATTTACTTTATTTCTTCAAATATGATAAGAAAATGGAAACAACGTTCATACGTATGTACGACCTACCATATCCATGAATGGTGTATTTAATTTTATATTTATATATTTTATAAATTATTATAAATAAATATATATTTAATATATATGATATTTATATCATTTTTATCATTATATAGATGATGAAATCAAAATATAAGTAATAGGATCAAAAATTTAAGAAATCATGACACATGTGAAAAACAAATCAATTAATACTAGAAACGTAACTTTAACATAGAATTGTTAATAAACAAGTAATATAATGTCATAAGTAAATAATTTATGGTATTATATAATTTAATATTTTTTATATAATATATTTTTAATAAAATAATATTTATTATACATGTGGTTTTAATGTGTATGAATATGGTCAATACATAAGGTAAGGAGATTTCTAGTCTCACTTTTATTTCTACGAGACTTATTCTATATACACCACTCATTTCTTTTGTATTGTGTATATAATACCCATTAATGTATTCTATGATCCCTATACTTAAATTTATGGGTATTTACATATCCATTTTATTATCTCTCTTTCATGGGGTTTACATTTCAAAAGTTACCAAATCAATAAGGTAATTTTGTCTCAATCTGTCTTCTTTGAGACACATGTTTTGTTATACAACAAAATTTTTAACGAAGTGTATATATTGTAACTTTGAACTATTATATCATGAATCTTTATACTTTAATGATATTATATTCTTCATGTAATTTTATTCTCTCATGGTGATTGTGAATCAATGTTGCCAAAGTGGTAATAGTTTATTGTTACAGTCTCATCATTTATGGGGATTGTTTACAATTATGCTTCCATTAGTGAAACATTATCATCTACCTCTCAAGAACTCTCATAAAATTTATTATAATGTGGGTATTCATGATATAATCATGTAATGGTACCCTTTTTACACTTTTTGGTACTTAATATGATTAATAAAAAGTTTTTAATTAAACTCGACCTTATTTCTTTCTTCGATTGGAAATTTGTTTTATTCAAAAAAAATTCATTTTTTCTAAAAATGTTTTCAAATAATGTTTTTTTCAAGGAAAATGATTTTAAAAGTACTTTATGTTTTTAAAAGTTGTATAAAATGGTTTTCAAATCATACATTATAATTTTTCAAGGTTATTTTCAAAGAAAATGGTTTTCAAAACGTTTTATGTTTTAAAAAGATTTTTTCAAAGAAAAAAGAATATTTTACTCAAGAAATGTTTTCAGAAGATATTTAAAAATTATTTCCCATATAAGATGAGATCTATTGGTGTTACTTATTCCATTATAAGGATATGATACTATGGTACCATTCATAATCTTTCTCCAAATTGTTTATGTTTTGATGGAGTGATGTTTATGAAACATGTTTCTCTTACATAGGTTATATGATTATGAAACCAACTTCTTTTTATAGGTTATGATTTGATGAAATTTTTATAAAAACTATCTCTTTACCACTTATTATGATATATTTACATGTATATGATACCCATATCATTTCATGGGTTATTATATGATGAATTTTTATTATCTTATGGAACACATATGTATGATTTCATTATGTGATGGGTAGAAACAATATCTCCCTCCAATGAATTAGGTAAAGATTTATATCCCATGAGATAATAATGGGAAACAAGTCGAATGGATTAATCCACTGTGGGAATAAGGGGTGACTCGATCCCTTATAAGGAAATAACTGAAACAGTGGATGGTAGTGTTTTTCACCCAGTATGTGTAGTCCTCATAATATGCCCTGATAATTTTTGGAAATTTACCTTGACTTATAGGGAATGATTTTACATTTTTATGTGTCTTCCATAATTCCATGTCTTATTCCTATGTTATGCTTTCATGGTTTATTCTCTTTATTCCCTCAAGATTCATTTCTTATGAACTACCAATATTTATTTCATGACACATGTATATGATTTTTATATACAGGGTATGACCTTCTATTGCTATGATTATGTCTGCATAACCTTATGTTCATGATTATGCTTACGTATCTCCCTTGTTTCCCCTTACTAACCATCTAACCTCACTCTTCACTACTAAAAACTTGGGCTTTATCAGCACTTTTATTTATCAACACTAGAAGAAAACACATATAAATGGGATATTTATCCATGTTAAAGGAAGCACTGAGAAATTTAACCTTTTATCAGTACTTTAATTTTAGCACTGATAAAGGGTATCCTTTACTAGTGCTTTATTTTTAGCACTGGTAAAGGGTATCCTTTATCAGTGCTTTATTTTTAGCACTGATAAAGGGTACACTTTATCAATACTTTATGTTTAGCACTGATAAATATTTCTTTCATGAATGTATTTTTAGCACTAATAAAATGAAATAATTAAATAAATAAAAAATAAAAAATGTTTTTATTCAAAAAAATATTTTAAAATTTTATTAATTAAATAATTATTGATAAAAATGAATTGATTGATTATACATTATTAAATATTAAACATTATTTTAATTATATAATTATGATAATTAATATTATTAAATTTTATTTATTAAATATATATATATATATATTAATGTATATAAATATGATTATATATTACAAAATATTTATGCTCTTTACATTAAATTGTCATATATTTATTGAATAATGGTATATAATTCAAAATTAATATGAATTAAAAATACTGACTAATTTCATAGTACTCGACATATAATTGAATGTCATTTGATTTTTCCATTTAATATAGATCAAATGTGTGTTATATTGATTTCACATATACATATAATTAATGAATTTTTATATTCAATATACACACACACAAAACTTATCCATTTTTTCAGTACTTTTAAAGTGTACTTATATTATTAATTTATTCAATTTCACTCATATATATATATAAATGCACTCAAAATTAGATATTCATTAATACTGTTAAAAATATATTTGTAAAAAAAATATAAGTAAATGCATTTATTAACAAATATATTTATAAATGTACATTCACTATATTTATAAAATTATATATTTATAATTATAAATAAGTAAATATTTTTTAAAAAGTATTTATATAATTATAAATAAATAATTAGGTATATTTAATTAATTTTTAAATTTTATAATAAATTTACATAAGTAATGGATATGTTTACTATATTTATAGTTATATGTATTTATTAAATATATATATATATATAATAATATAAATATTTATAATGATATAAATATTATTTTTTAAAAATATTACTATAATTATAAAATTATAATAAATATATTTAAAAGAGAATATATTTACTATATTTATATTTATATATATTTATTAAGTATTTATAAATTTATAAATTTTATTTATTTATAATTATAATTATAAATCATTTAACATCACTTTAGTAATAAGCAGTGATAAAAGAATCTTTATCAGTGTTTTTTAGCACTGATAAAGATGAGGATTTATCAGTGCTAAACAAAGTAATGATAAAAGAATATTTATCAATGTTTTTCAACACTGATAAAGATGAGGATTTATCAGTGCTAAACAAATTGCTGATAAATAGTCCTTTTATCAGTACTTATATAAAAGTGATGATAAAAGTGTGCCGATCTATTTTAAAACCCTTAACCATTTGTGAACCCGTCGCGATATAGAAGCTTTTTGCAGAACCCACCTCCTGCCGGTGCTCCTCCTCGATGAATCAAAGGTTGAATCGCTCCTCCTCAGTGAATTGATGGTCGAATCACACCACTCGACTACCTTTGAACATCTCGTCTAACATCCTAAGAGGGTCTCAGATTTTATTTAACCTAGCGAGGTTGGCCTTCTAATTTTCTTTGTGTATTTTTGGTTTTGTTTTTTATTTATTCTTCTACGCTTTTTTATGATCCTTTGTTTATGATTCTTTATTTATGATTTGTTTGTGAACTATTTTTTAGGGAATGATTGTTGGTTTGATCTCTTTATTGACTATCGATGTATGATCCATTTTTTATATCTAACACTAAACCTTGGATTTATTCATTGCTGTTTTACTTCTATGTTTTATATCTTCTTACTAAATAATTTTTTCATATATGTATATAAATGTGTAGAAATTTTCATGTATATTCTTGTTTATTGACTACTTATTTGAGTTACATTTGTGGATCCATAATGATTATATATATATTAACACCTTTCGTGGACACCTCAGTAGACATGAAGATTCATATGCTATTTTTTAGGAACCTTGTTAGTGGAGTGATTTATGTTATTATATTGGTTATATGTATCATAGAATCTAGTTCCTATCAGAATTCACTATGGTCATTATTTTTCTTATGGATAAGATTCAAAGGGTCCATCCCCAGTTAAGTACATGAGGTTTTATTACATCAAGCCTTCACTTTTAGAATCATTATGGCGCCTTTAGTTCATGTTATTTTCAATATAAAGTTTTTATCTATTTGATATTTCTTATAGACTATAAGTGAGTGAGTTTTATACTAATGTGACATGTATGTGTGTCTATATAGCTATTTTATCATTTATTTCCATAGTTGTTTGTCTAATAGGTATGCCTATATCAGGTAATGATGATTTTGGGTCTTCATGTCCATTGACCCCAAGGCTCATTCTAGAATTTTGTTTGACCTACGGTCATTAAACTATCCATATTCTAGTTTACACCTATAAAGTTTAGTGATAATATCATTTATTATCTACCTTTATCTCCCTCTATATTTTCAAATTTCAAAAACCCATATTATTGGATTTGGATTATCTAGGAACTCATAAATTCTAGTAGAAATGATCCATATTTCTATCATTAGAATTTTCTATAACTTTCACTTTTGATAATGAATGTATTATGTGTATTTATTTATATATTATATAAAATTAATCTTTTAGTAACCCAATAGTATGGATATTAACCAAAAAGGAACTCACTCTAATCATTTGACAAATGAATATGAAGATGGAGTTAAAGAGTTCATCAAGTTTGGAAGAGAGCATGAAAATTCCCCTTTTAAAACTCTCTCTCCATGTTTACATTGTTTTTATTCAAGACAAATTAGTCTAGAAGAGTTGGAAGAATATTTGATTTTTCATAGAATAGATCGAAGCTATAAATTTTGGACTAAACATTAGGAAAGACTAAATGTGGAAATCGATTTGGATGATACTATGGTTTATGAATCATTGGATATGAATACCTTTGTAAAAGATTATGCAGATCACATGGAATAAATGACAATGGAAATTGAATATGACCTTTGTGATTGTCCCAAGTTGTTTGAGGAGTTAAATAGATATTCCAAGAAACCATTGTATACTGGTTTTACTAAATACAAAACATTTTCAGTTGTATTGAAGTTATATAATTTGAAAGCATTCAATAGATGGAGTGACTCTAGCTTTACAGAACTACCTAGTCTTCTGAAAGATATTCTACCATGAGAAAATGAACTACCATGCTGAACATATGATGATAAATTAATGTTTCATTCTATGTGCATGATCTCTAAAAAAATACATGATTGTCCAAATGATTTCATATTTTTTCTCCAAGACCATTAATCACTCATCAAATTCCATAAGTGTGGCGCAGATTGATAAAAGAAAAATGAATCAAGTCCTTCAAAAATTTGTATGGTGCTTTCCTATCATTACACGGTTTAAAAGACTCTATGGATTCCAGAAAACCACAAAACAATTATCATGGCATGCAAATACAAGAATTAAATATGGTAACCTACGTTATCTAGAAAATTATTCTTAGTAGACGAAATTTAATTACAAGTTTCCAAAATTTAGAGACGAGTTGAGAAAGTTTCATCTTATTTTATCTACAGATGGAATAAATCCTATTTGTGTTTAGAGTATTACTCACAGTACATGTCCCATCATGTTGGTAAATTATAACTTCCTTCTATAGTTACGCATAAAGAGAAAATAAATTATGTTGTCTCTTCTTATATATGGAAAAAGAAACTTGATAATGATATTGATCTCTATTTGGATCCATTTATCGAAAATATGAAATTGATGTGAGATATAGGTGTTACAATGTATAATGCTCATAGAATTGAATAATTCACATTGAGGGCCATGTTGTATGAAATGATAAAAGAATTTAGCACTAATATAAATTTATTAGGCTATATAATTAAAGGCATGTTGGGGTGTCCCATTTGTGAAAAATGCACATACTCAGTTCGGTTGAATTATTCCTCAAAGACTATGTTTTTAGGAAATCGATTTTTTTTACCTCAATGGCATAAATACTAATCCTGGATGACAACATTCGATTGGAATATCGAACAATTTACAACACCATCTTCAGTAATGGGAGATCAACTATACAAAAAATTAAAAAAATATTAACACTATTTTTAGTAAACCATTTTTGAAAAACCTTACAAAATCAGGTCTAAAGAAGAGATAAATTTTCTCTAAATTACCATATTATAATTTTTTGTATGTTAGAAATTTTATTAATTTCATGCATATAGAGAAAAATGTATTTGATAGTGGTATTTTCGTGTTACTAAATGTTCCTGAAAAAAAAAGATGGCATTAAGGCTAGGTTGGACTTAATTTAAATGGGGATAAGGGAATATTTGGAATCGGTGAAGGGTAAAAAATGGACTTTTCTTCCTCTAGAAGCTCACACTCTATTCATATAGGAAAATTTTCAATTTTATCTTTTCTTTATGAGTGTAAAATTTCCATAAGGATATTCATCAAATATCAATATTGTCGTATCAATGACTAATTTGAAGTTACAAGGACTAAAATCACATGAATCTCATGTTTTGATGTAAGATTTAATGCATGTTTCTTTCCATTACTTTCTACCTCAAAATGTATGACAAACATTAACCAGACTATTATTCTTTTTTAAATCCATATATAGGAAAGTTGTATACCTGAAGAAGTTTACCATCATTAATAAGGATATTTCAATCATATTATGTAAATTAGAAATGTTCTTACCACCATAATTATTTGGTATAATGTTCCACATGATAGTTCACTTAGTCATAGAGGTTCAACTATGTAGTCTTGTCCATTATAGATGGGTGTACCCCATTGAATGGTATATGAAGATTTTGGAATTGTATGTTAAGAATTTAAGTCATCCATAAGGTTGTATTGTAGAATAATATATTGTTGAAGAAGCTATTGAATTCTATATCGATTACCTATCAGATGTTGAAAGCATCAGTCTCACAATGTCTCATCACTGTGAACGCCTTATGGGTGAAGGGATTTCTAGAAGAGATGTTGTTACAATTACTTTAGAAGAGTAGAAGAAATCACATCTTTACATATTAAAAATAGTGAAGATGTTGATCTATATAATGAATCCTACAAATAAATTCTTAGAGATTTGAATCCATCAAGGGATGAAATATAGATATCAGATACACATAATAAATAGTTTATATGATGGTTTAGTGATCAAATTTATGAGGAGTTATCTGAAAATATGAATTTAATTTTTGAATTATTTCAATGAATAGCCATAGGAATGAATGAAAATGTTATATCTTACACTGGGTTTGTAATAAATGGATATATGTTCTATAAAAAGAACACAATGAATTCAGTATGATGCAAAATAGTGGTGTTAAGCTTGTGGATAAAGTGATACACATATCTGGTTCCAAGGATAGAAATCGAATTTATGCAAATATGTCATATTTTGGCATTATCGAATAGATATACGAGTTAGATTATACAACATTTCAAGTTCCAGTTTTTTGTTGAAAATGGGTTGACAATATCATTGGATTGAAAGTTGATGAAATGGTATTTGTGAAGGTAATTTTCAGTATAAAAGGGGGAAAATATGAGTCATTCATAATGGCATCACAAGTAGTGAAATTATTTAATGTCACTGATCCAAAAAACAACAATTGGTTGATTATCCTGCTGGTGAATAAAACAAATGTTGAGACAAATGAAAATTCCATTTAGGATGACCCTTTTATTGGGACATCACAATTAGTTCATGTCAGTCCCACTATAGACAATGTCTTGTACATGAGATGGGACTACAAAGAGGGGATTTTGATTCTTTATAGAGGAACCATATCCTTGAAACCTTTAAAAAATAAAGAGAGTTCAATGAGAAGGTAAAGGTGGTTGTTAATATATTATGTTTTTCCTCATTATATTATATGTTCTCTAATGCATTAACATAATCTAAATTAAATGTTTGAATACTCATGAAGACAATGTCTTCTACACGTGATGATGTTACCAATCCCTTGGAAGAACAAACTATAATTAATTAAACCCTTTGGATAGATGAAAAGGTAATGTTATGATATACTTTATCTAATTTACTAAAAAAAATTATAATGGAAATTTGATTTAATTTTCATTATTCCTTGCATATTTTTTCTATTTTAGAATATTTCTATCCATGTTCATGCCTTTTCAAGAAGAGAAACAAAGTTGTCTATGCTCAATCATAGAGGTAATATTTATGTTTTCACTGTAAAATCATTGTCCATGGAATTAATGTATTATTTCATATTTATGTTTAATTTATTTATTTTTATTATTACTTGCATAATAATTGTTTTCTTATATAGTTGTATTCTTTCATTTGAGTTTGGTGTGATCTATCTAACTTTCATGCCCCTTCTCCCTTAAAACATTTTCACCCCTACAGTGGTGCATTTATCACTTTATTTAAAGTTAACTTCACTTAATTTGTTGGAAGATAAACAATGCTACCTCTACTCAATTAGAAAGGTAATCATGATGTTTACACAGTAAAATCATTATCCATGGAATTAATTTATTATTTCATATGTATGTTTAATTTTTTTAGTATTACTCACATAATTTTTTTTCTTATATAGGTGGATTATTTTGTTCAAATTGGGGGTGCCCTGTCCAAATTTCATGATCCTTCTCCAATAAACCCTTTTCACCTCTATAGTGGAGCATTTATCACTTTATTTCTAGTTACCTCCACTACATTTGAAGGAAAATAAATGATGTTGCCTCTGCTCAATTATAGAGGTAATATTGATGTTTTCACAATAAGATCATTATCCATATAATTAATTTATTATTTCATATGTATGTCTAATTTATTTATTTTTAGTATTACTCACATAATAATTATTTTCTTATAAAGGTGGATTCTTTTATTCAAGTTTGGGTTCTTTGTCTATATTTCATTCCTTTCTTCACCAAAACTTCCACAGAATTCTTCTCTCACAAAACCTTTCACTCCTGTAGTGTTCATATTTATCACTTTCTTTCAAGTTCCCTCCACTACTCAATCACAGAGTTAATATTAATATTTTCATAGTAAAATAATTTTATATAGAATTAATGTATTGTTTCATATTTATGTTTAATTTATTTATTTTTAGTATTACTTATAGAAAATGTTTTTTTATACAGGTGGATTATTTTGTTAGAGTTCAGGTGGTTTTTTTGAAACTACTCATACAATGTTAGTAGTTCAACAAAGAAAGTCAATTAAAATTATGGTAACATTGACAGTTAGGATTTTTTTAATGTATGTAATAATTTTTATGTATGTAATTGTACAAACAATTTTTGAAATGTATATAATATAGTGTTTTTTTGGTCATTGTTGTTGTAAATTTAATTTAATTAAAATTATGTATTGGGACTTGTTTTTTTATATCTGATGTATTTTTTGTGTGTTTATAGAGCTTCAGTGTGTTATTACAGCATACTGTAGTATGTCCCTTTATCAGCGCTTTTAAAAGCGCCAATACAAACACATTTATCATCACTTAAGAAAGTGATGATAAAATTCCTTTATCATAGATTTTATAAGCTTTGATATAGGGTTCCTTTATAGGTTATAAATTAAATCACTGATAAATGGGTATTTTATCACCACTTTTTTCAGCACTGATAAAAGTCCAGGGATTTTAACATCACTCACATTGTTAGTGCTTTTCTAGAACTAATAAAGTCCATTTCTAGCGCTATTAAAGTCTAGTTTTGTAGTAGTGATTTCTTATGTTTCCTTTCCCCAGGTTATAAAGATATGTATTATGTATGATGTGTATAAGAAGGGATATAGTCATGGGGAACCTAGTAGGAGAAAATATAGCTCACTTATGTACTGGTGTTTATGTTCATCAGTTTCTAAAGGAAATAAACTAATACATTCTTTGGGAGTCTATTTGTGTAATGTATTAAATATTCTACATAAATGATGTAATTTTAATGTATGTTAAGCTTGGATATCTATATTTGGTATCATAGAAAAATTTTAGCTAAACTTTGGAATTCAGTATAAGAAAACCATTAAAAGAACCCTAAGAACCAGTCCAAGGATAATTAAAATTATAGGAAAATGTCCTAGAATTTTGGTAAAGGATAGAGTGAGTGATTTCATAGAAATAAATTTTGTTTTGGATACTACATGTGGATGTGAATCTGGAAGTGATAAACATATGGGTAACAACCCTGAAAATAGAATAATGAGCTAGACTCGATCATGAACTGGTGAATGACTACGAGCCTTTCTACACACCTAGTTTGACACTTTCGGGGGATATGCTTTGGGAATTCACAAAATCTTCATGAACAATATGATGGATTTAAATATAAGTTTTCTATGAATAACCTAGGATAAACTTAAGGTGTCATAAATTAAATAAGGTGTCATATTTTATACATTAAGGGGTTTTTCATGATTATGTGGTTCCTAGCTATGATAACTAATCATTATTCTATTATTTTTGGTTTTATTAAATGGATGGAACCTGAAGGAACCATGTTAATAGTGATTATAATGGAAAATTAAAATATTTTCCTCCTGAGAAACCATATTCCATGAGATATGGAATGAAAATTATTGCTTGTATACTCACCAAAATTTCCCAAGCTATGAATCATGATGGACATCCAAATGAAAAAAAGGAGTGAACAAAATTATGTTATTTATTTTATGAGGAAACACACACTATGTTTTAGTGGGTCTTATGATGCACTTGTAGATGAAAAATGGATTGGTACCACTGAAATGATATTTTTCGTCCTCTAGTGTTTAGAACATTAAAAATACATTCTGGTTGTTTATCATTTAGATAGTGAAGTAGACTAGTGGAAGACTCTAATCAATAATATGAGGAAGCAATATGAAATTGATTCCTTGGATTGTGACAAGTTCAAGTAATTATTATTTAATAGTTACTTTCCTCATGGTCTTCGTATGAAGACAGAAAAAGAGTTCCTTGAGTTAAACCTAGAGGATGGTGAATCTATCTGTACCTATGAGGCTAATCTTAAAAGAATTCCTAGGTACACTTTTGGTATTATCATCCAACAAAAAAGTAAGTTTTATAGATTATTTAGTGGCTTAAATTCAAGTCTTAAAAGGGTGATATCCATAATATACTTTAGTAGCTATAAAGATATTGTGTGTTGTACAATAAAGGTTTAAATTGAGGTTTGAATTAGGTATCAATATAATGGCTTTAACAATAAAAGTAAGATTGAGTTCATAGGAAAATCAAAAAACCATGGATATAAGAAGATGATCCTTCCTTTATAATTTAAATGTGGAAAGAAGCATATAGAAAAAATCTTATGGGGTTTAATAAATGTTTTAAGTGTGCAAGGAAAGGCCATCAGGAAATTGATTTCCAAATTTATGGGAAGAAGTTGTCTAATGATGGGAATAGAGTAAATATACACAAAATATACCTCCCACACTGTAGTACTTAATGTGTAAGGAGAATGGGAATTATAATAACTAGTGACCAAACTTGGGGGTTAGTGATGAATATCAACATTATTAACCTCTTAAGCTAAGGTACAAGGGGAAATATCATGCTATCATTATTTCTGATGAGGGGTGTGATAACAATGTGGTGAAAGGAACACTTACCATCCACTCTAGAACTGATAATGTATTATTTTATTCTAGATATACCCACTCTTTCATATCTAAATAGTTTTCAAATGGTATTAAGATTCCCCCCAAATGATTAGATGTGGAATTAATAGTGAAAATCTCTAATGGTACGATGATTGAATCTCAAGTCTAGGATTCCTCTCTAGTTGAAATTTGTGGGAATGTGCTTTTTTGTAAATCTTTCAATTCTTCCTTTGGTCGAATTTGATGTCATCTTAGGCATGGATCAACTTTTTCTTTATAAATCCCACATCAATTTTCTATAAAAGTAAGTTACGTTTGATATTTCAAACCAACCTATGATCATCTATCAATGTGATGATAAGTATGAACATCCTGCATATATAACATCCAATGTATGGGCCTTAATTACCATTCATAAGGCATTTTTATCTCAAATGGTTAGGGATAAACTCAAAATTTATGATATTAATATTGTTATAGAATTTGTGTATGTCTTTCCATAAGAGTTTTCTAGCCTTCCACCAAAATGTGAAGTTGAGTTCTCAATAGAACTCATGACTGGTTCCACCCTAATTTTAAAGACTACCTATAGAATGGCCCCAAATAAGTTGATTTAATTTAAGAATAAACTCAAATAAAACCTTTATAAGGTATTTATTCGGCCATGTGTGTAACTATGGGGTGTACTTGTTCTTTTTTGTGAAAAAAAAAGATGGATCAATGCAGCTCTACATTGATTATTGGGAGTTGAACAATATCACAATCAAGAACAAGTATCCTCTTCCCAATATTGATGACTTGTTTGATCAACTATATGGATATCAATACTTTTAAAAGATTGAGCTTCGATCTGGAACTCATCAATTGAAGGTAAATAAAGAGGATATACCCAATATTATATTCTATTCAAGGTATGGACATTATGAATATATAGTTATGCATTTTGGTCTTACTAATGCCTATGTAATCTTCATGGATTTTATGAATAGAGTATTTAGATATTAACTTGATCAGTTTCTTGTAGTATTTATAGATTATATTCTTAACTATTCAAAGACAAGGAAGATCCTAAATACCACATGAGAATTGTACTAAAGACTTTAAGTAAGGATAAACTGTATAAAAATTTAAAATTGTGAATTTTGGTTGAAAAAGGTTTCATTTTTAGTTTATATAATATCTAGAGGGGGTATAGCAGTAGATCCATCAAGGATAGAGACTATTGAATGATATCATAGACTAACCGTAATGACTAAGATCCATAGTTTTTCTGGATTATCTAAAAGTTATTGATTTTTTTTGGAGAATTTATCATGACTATATAATCCTATGACCAAGTTAACTCTGAAGGGTTCTAACTTCCTCTAAAAAATGAATGTGAGGAAAATTTCAAGGAACTTAAGAGAAGGTTAGATAGTGCACATGTGATTACATTACCCCATAGTAGAGAAGAATTTGTAATCTATATTGATGTATCCAAGAAGATATTGGTATGTATTCTTATACAGAATGACAAGGGTATCACTTATGCCTCACAAAAATTGAAAGTCCGTTAACAAAATTACCTAACTCATGATTTGGAGTTAGCTGTGGTAATTTTTTCATTAAATATATGGAGTCATTATATTTATGGATAAAATTGTTATATATATACTGATTATAAAACTTTGGAATATATATTCACAAAGAAGGAGTTTAACAAGCACCATAGAATATGGTTAGAGCTAATAAAGAATTTTGATTTCTCAATATATTACCACCCTAGGAAAGAGAACAAGGTGGATGATGATTTGAGTCAAAAGGATCATTCGAAATTATCCATGATAAGGATCACAAAAGATCCAATATTTGTGGATTTGAAAAGGATGGATGTAGAAATCCTTAATGAATGGGAAGAATCTTATCTTTCTCAATTGAATGTTCAACCATTTATCTAAGTGAAGATTAAAGAGGCACAGAAGGAAGATATAGAGTTAAAAAAGAAGGTTAGAAATGTTCCTAAGTTTAACCATGATCAAGATGGAATTATAAGGTTCAGGAAATATGCATGTGTTCCATCCATACCATATTTGAAGAAGGATTTTTTAGAATAATATCATAGTTATTCATTCTCTATTCATCATGGAAGTACGAAGATGTATATATATTTTAAGGAATACTTCTGGTGGGATGGAATGAAGAGGGATATTGTAGAGTTTGTATCTCAGTGCTTGGTATACCAACCATTTGAGGATGAAAGAAAAAAATCCATGGGGAAATTTCATAGATTACCCATACCTGAATGAAAATGTGAGAACATCACTATTGATTTTTTCATTGGACTCCCTAAAACCTCTAAAAGGCATAATTATATATGTGTGGTAGCTGATCTACTTACCAATTCAACACACTTCATCACTATCTGAGAAGAATTATCTCTTGATCATCTTTCCAATATATACATTAAAAAAGTGGTAAGGTTTCATGGAGTACCACATTTCATTATAACTGATTGAGATTTGAGGTTTACCTCAATGTTTTGTAAGAGTCTTCATTAAGACCTTGATACAAAATTGAGTTTTATAATTGCTTATAATACTTGGATGGATGGTCAGTTTGAAATAAAAATTCAAACCCCAAAGGATATGTTGAGATCCTGTTTTTTGGACTTCAAAGTTGGTTGGGATCAATACCTTTCTTTAGTATAGTTTTCTTACAAAAAATATATTTCACTAAATCATTTAGATGACACCTTATTAATCCCTCTTTTAAAAAAATGTAGAGCTTCAAAGTGCTAGAATAAAGTTGGATAAAGAAAACTATTGGGATTTGAGATCATTGAAGAAATGGTAGAGAAGTTTAGAACCATTCAACAACATATCAAGGAATCTCAAAGTTAGAATAAAATTTTTGCTAATAATCAATGGTGTGATTTATAATTTTATGTTAGTGAGAATTTATTTCTGTGAATTCATCCATGGAATAAGGTTATTATATTTAGGAAGAAAGGGAAACTAATCCCTAGATATATTAGTTCCTTTGAGATAATTGATTGTATCAAGATGGTAGATTATCACTTGGAACTTCCACCAAACCCCTCTCAAGTCCAGGAAGTATTCCAAGTATCTCTCCTAAGTAAGTACATACCTGACCCTTCACATGTACTTAAATCAAAGGTCATACCGCTAGAGAAAGATATTTCTTATAAGGAATAACCAGTTGAAATTATGTATTGTATAGAGAAAATTCTACAAAAGAAGATCACTCACCCGGTCAATTTTTTGTGGAGAAACCAAAAGTTAGAGAAATTTACCAGGGAACTTCAAGATATGATGAGGCATAAGTATCCTCATTTGTTTATATCAGAATGAAGAATTTTAAGGGTGAAATTTATTTTAAGGGGGGTAGAATGTAACAACCTGATTTTTTATGTACCATTTTACTTTCAAATAAATTAAATTTCTTTGATTTATTGTATTTTACACTACACCAAGTTAAGATTGCATTACACAAAACATTGACTTAGCTTGCGTTACAGGCAACACTGAGTTTCTATGAAACAACATTTTATTATTATAATTATTTAATTGAGATTTTTATAACATAAATATTAAACATAGAAATATTAATAGTAGTAACCAAATTTTAAATATTATTTAAAATTGTTTTATATTAATAAAACATATAATTTTAGGTAATGTCTTTATATGTTTGAAAAAATTATTTTCTTAAAAAAACTACCTTTTATATCCTTTTGTGATCAATATTAAAATTAATTTTAGACACTTTTAGAAATTTAATTTCATAAAATAAAAAAAAATTGAATTTCAAAATTCAAAATTAGAATAGGGTGAATTTTAAAGATTTTTTCTGAAAAACTTTATTTTTGGATGAATACTGAAAAATATTGAATTTTAATTCAAAACATCATTTTTGGAATATTTATTCATATATTTAAATAATATTTTAATTTTGTTTAAAAAGTATAATTATATAAATCATATATTAGGTAATCTAAGTGAGTTCATTTGAACCAATTTTACATTGAAATTGGATATAAAAACATTTCAAACTTTTGGATTTTTTCACTTTAAAAACACATCATCGCATCCCGTCCAAGAGATTAAATTTAAATTAATTTATGCCTATTATGATATTATAATTTGGAAAAATGGATTCCATATTTGTAATAATCATAATTTATAATATATAATAATGTAAAATAAAAATTGAACAAAAATATTAGAAAAAGTGATTAAAATTAATTACAGCAGTTAAGGTAAAAACGAGCTTAATTAATGGATAAACTTAGAATATAAGGTTTAAAAATGACCATAAACTTGTATAAGAATGATTTTATGGTTATATATTGACCATTAAACCTCTAAGTATCTATAATTATTTATTTTTAACCCTTTAGGGACAATTAAAATGTCAAGATCACTCAAATATGTTCAAGAATAGCCAATGTGTCTTTTCCCCCACTTATAAAAGGCCTCCTCTCCTCTCCCTATCTTCACACATCTAAATCCATTTGTCTTGTCCAAAAAATATCTTAATATAATCAAAACTTACCTCCATTTATCCTATAATCCTCCCTTTAGGTAGAAGTCCAACCAAGGAATACCTTTGGTGAAAACCAAAAGGAGTTACCCAAATAAGAGGTAACATCTTTCAACAAGAACTTTGTTTTTATTTCTTTTTCCACCCCCTAAAATATACTTATTTCATTATTACATAAAAAAAATAATTATCTTAAATATATTTATACGTTTTTATATTAATGGTTATAACTACACTCACACAAAATTATATCTAATGGGACACACAATCATCGTTTGTGTGTATGAAGGAGTACCACCTCGCGAACTGATGTCGTTCGTTATTTCATTGCCACCTTTCAAAGATGGTAATAATTATGGAATTTTTATTTTATATGATATATATATATATATATATGATATTTATGATATATTTATTATTATTAAATTATTATATAACACATACCTTCATGATTTCCATTTTGTATAAATATGATAACTTCTTTTGTGGATGTGTGGACTACCACCTCCTCAAAGAGATGTGATTCATTCACACATTACTTGAAATTTATTAGGATGGTTTTAGTGAAATTATATAATATATATGAAATAATAATTATACTGTAATGATATTATATATATACATATATTGGATTTACTTGATTTCTTTAAATACAACAAGAAAATGGAGACAACATTCATGTATCCATGAATGGTGTATTTCATTTTATATTTATATATTTCATAGATTAATATAAATACATATATAATTAATATATATGATATTTATATCATGGTTATAAATATTGAGATTATGAAACGTAACCTTAACCTCAGATTGTTAATAAATGGGTAATAGAAGGTCATAATTAAATCATTTATGGTATGATATAATTAAATATGTTTCTATAATATTTTTATAATAAAATCATATTTATTATACAGGACGTTTGAATTATTATAAAGATAGTTAATACATAAGGTAAGGTAACTTATAGTCTCGCTTTTATTTCTGTGAGACTTATGTCATATTCACCACCCGTTTTTTTTGTGGTGTATATAATTACCATTAATATAAGTAAATTTATGGGTATTTTAATATCCATTTTATAATATATCTTTCATGGGGTTTATTTTTCAAATTTACCAAATCAGTAATGTAATTTTGTCTCAATTTTCTTTCTTTGAGACACATGTTTTACACTAAACCTATATTCTTTTATGAGGTTTATATACTGTCCCTTTAACATTTTATATCATGAATATTATTATTTTCCTGATATTATAAACTTCAGTTAATTTTATTCTCCCATGGGTAATAATATTCAATGTTACCAAAGCGGTAATAGTTTATTACTACAATCTCATCATTTATCGGGATTGTTTATGATTATGCTTCCATTAGTGAAATCTTATGATCTAACTCTAGATAACCATCATGAATTTTCTTATCCTCTAGTTATTAATGATATACTCATGTAATGGTACCATTTTACCACTCTTTGTTACTTAATATGATTAAGGAAATGTTTTTACGAAAACCCAACCTTATTTCTCTCTTTGGTCGGAAATTTGTTTCATTAAAAAAATCATGTTTTCTAAAAATGATTTCAAAAAATGTTTTTCTCAAGGAAAAGAATTTTAAAAAACATATA
Organism: Viscum album; assembly: GCA_963277665.1. Lineage (NCBI taxonomy): Eukaryota > Viridiplantae > Streptophyta > Magnoliopsida > Santalales > Viscaceae > Viscum > Viscum album. Next base: position 889,055,081 of record OY728148.1, on the reverse strand, counting down.
TGTTTTAAAATGTTTTTAAAATGGTTTTTAGAACTTCCTTTATATGTTTTAAATGTTAGTTTTGAAGAAAACGTTTTTCAAAAATGTTTTATGTTTTAAAGAGTTTTTTAATGAAGGAAGGATATTTTAATAAAAAAATGTTTTTGAAAAGATATTTCAAAATTATTTCCCATATAATATGACATCCATTGGTGTCACTCATTCATTTATAGGGATATTTTCCAATGGAACCATTCATATTATTTATTCAAATGGTTTATGTTTTGATGACATGATGTTTATGAAACATGTTTCTATTCCATAGGTTATATTCTTATGAAACTCTATTCTTTTCATCGGTTATGATATGATGAAATAATTATGAAACATATATCTTTTCATAGGTTATGATATGATTACTTATTTGTAATACCCATTTCATTTCATGGGTTATGATATGATGAATTTTTATTTTCTTGTGGCACACTTACATATTATTTCATTATGTGATAGATGGGACCTATATCTCCATCAAATGCATTGGGTAAAATTTTATTTCTCAAGAGATAATGATTGGAAACAATTCAAAGTCACTGATCTACTATGGTAATAAGGGTAAACTTTATCCCTTATGGGAATAAGGGGAACTTAATACCTTATACGGAAAGGAATTTGATTGAGGATGGTGGTTTATCCCGCCTAGTAGGTGTAGTCCCAAAGAAGTGCCCTCATATGTTTTGTAAATACACAATAACTTATAAGGAATGATATTACATGTTTATGTGTTTTCTATAATTCCATGTCTTATTTCTATATTATTATTTCAATTCTTATACTATTAATTACCTCATGATTCATGTCATAAGAATTGCCAATATTTATACCATAAATCATGTATATGATATTTAATATATAGTGTGTGATTATATAATGTTATGTTTATGTCCTCATACCCTTATTTTCATGATTTTTCTTACATATCTCCCTTTTTTAGCCAAACTGATCTTCTAAACTTACACTTTCTTATGTTTCCTTTCCCCACATTATGAAGATATGTATTATTTATCATATTTATAATAGGTTTTATAGTCATGTAGAACCTATTGGTAGATAATTTAGCTCAATTATGTACCAATGTTTATGTTCTCATTGTTCTAAAGGTACAAAACTTATACGATATTTGGGAATCTGTTTGTGTAATGTATTAAGTATTACTCAAAAATTATTTAATGTTAATGTATGTTAATCTAGGTTTTCTATATTTGGTACCAGAGAAAAGGTTTAGTTAAAATTTAGAAACTATGATGAGAAAACCTTAGTGAGAACCCTAAGGAAATATATAAGGATAAGTCTAAGGATAAGGAAAAGTATATGAAAAATTCCATAGAATTTTGGTAAATGATAGAGTGAATGATTTACTAGAAATACATACCTATCTTGATACTAAAACTTTATTTGGCTCTTCCACATATGTAAATAAGGGTAACAACCCCGAAAACACCATATTGAGATAAACTCAATCGAAAACTGGTGCTCAAAAATAGGCCTTGCTACACACCTAGTTTGATACTCCTATGGGATATGCTTTGGTAATTTACAAAGTCTTGATGAACCATCATGATGTATTTAAATATATGTTGGATATAAATAACCTAGGATAAACCTAATGATTCATATATTAAACAAGGAATCATAATTTTGACATCCTATATGTGTTTTTTCATGTTTATGTGGTTCCTCACTATGATAACTATATCTTACTCTATGCTTATTGGTTTTAGTAAATGGCTGGAACCTTGAAATAACCTCATTATTTGTGATTACAATGGAAAATTCAACTTTTTTCCTCTTGAGAAATTGAATTATATGGGAGATAGAATAAAAAATATTATTCTTATGCTCACCCAAATTTCTCAAGAAATGAATCATAATGGACTTTCAAATGAGAAAAAGAGGGAATAATATTTTTTTGATTCCCTCATGAGGAAACATAAACCTTATTTTAGTTGGTCTTCTAATCCACTTATGGATGAAAAATGTAATAGTATAATTGAAAATATATATACTTCATTATCCAATCTTTAGAACATGGAAAATTAATTCTAGCTATTTATCATTTATAAGGTGAAGAGGAAAAATGGTAGACTCTAATCAAGAATATGAGAAATCAAGATGAAATTGAATCCATGGATTGGGACGAGGTCAAGAAATTTTTCTTGAATAAGTACTTTCCACATGTTCTTTATACGGATATAGAAAAGGAGTTCCTTGAGTTAAATTAAAAGGATGATAAATCTGTCAGTACCTATGAGGATAATTTTACAATACTTATGAGGTACGCTTATGGTATTATCATCTAAATAGAAAGTAAGGTTGACCAATTCTTCAATGGATTAAAGAAAAGTCTCATAAGGGTGTTATCTATAATATAATTTAGTATCTATGAAGATAGTTTTCATTGTGTGATCAAGTTTGAAATAGAGGTTGGAGTTATGTATCAATATCATGGTTTTAATAATAAAAGTAATATGAAGTTCAAAGGATAATCTAAAAACCATGGAGAGAATAAGATGAACCTTACTTTATTCTCTAAGTGAGGAAAGAAGCATGGAGGAAATTTTCTTATGGGGTCTGATAAATTTTTTAAGTGTGTAAGGTAATTCCATTGTGAAATTGATTACATAATTGATGGGATGAAGTTGGATAAAGATCCAAATAGAGGGAAATATTTACAGAACAAACCTCCCACACTTTAGTTCTTCAATTGTAAGAGGATTGGGCATTATGATAACCAATGACCAAATCCCATGGTGAGTAATGAATATCAGCATCACTAACCTCTTAAGTTGATGGATATGAAGAAATCTCCTGAAATCACTATTTCTAATAAGGGGTGTGATAACGACATAGTGATAGGTAAACTTACCATCCACTCTAGAATAGATAATGTATTATTTGATTCTATATATACCCACTCTCTTATATCTCAATAATTTTCTAAGGGTATTAATATTCTACCCAAATGATTAGATGTGGAATTAGCTATGCAATACCTAAATGGTATGATTATTGAACCTCAAGTCTATCATTCCTCAATAGTTGAAGTTTGTGGTAATTTTCTTCCTACAAATATTTTCATTCTTCATTTCATTGAATTTGATGTCATCATAGGCATGGATTGACTTTATCTTCATAAATCCCACATCAATTTTCAAGAAAAGGAAGTTACATTTGATATTGAAAACCATCATGTGATCTTATATCAATGTGATGATAAGTATGAATCTCCTATATAGATTAAATCCTATGTATGGTCCTTGATTCCCACTCATAAGGCATGTTTTTCTCAAATTTTTGGGGATAAACTCAACATTGATGATATAAATTTTATTCAGGAACTTGTGAATTCCTTTAAAAAATATTTTCCTAGCCTTCCTCCAAAACATGAATTTGAGTTCTCAATAAAACTCATACCTAGTTCCACACCAATTTCAAAGACTACCTATAGAATGGCCCCAATTGAGTTTTAGAAATTGAAGAAATAAACCTAAGAAAACCTTGATAAGAGATTAATTCGGCCTAGTGTTTCACCTTGGGGTGCACCAGTTATTTTTATTAAAAAGAAATATGGATCAATGTGAATCTTCCTTGATTATAGGGAGTTGAACAAGATCACAACCAAGAACAAGTATCCTTCTCATATTGAAGAATTGTTTAGTCAAATGTGTAGAGATAAATACTTTTCCAAGATTGAAATTTGATATGGATATCATCAATTGAGGGTAAATAATGTGTATAAACCCAAGATAAAATTCTGTACAAGGTACAGAAACTAGGAATATATAATCATGCCTTTTGGTCTTACTAATTCACCTTTTATCTTCATGGATTTTATTAATATAGTTTTTAGAAATTACATAGATTAGTTAGTATAATTATATATAGAATATATTCATATCTATTCAAATATAAATGAAGGGATTGAAGACTTCTTGAGAATTGTACTAAAGAACCTAAGTAGAAATTACATGTAAAATTTAAAAAGTTTGAATTTTGACTGAAAAATGGTTCATTTTTTGGTCATATAATCTCAAGATATTGTATAACAATAGTTCCATAAAAGATAGACGCTATTGAATGTTTTCCTAGACCAACCATAGTGATTGAGATCTATAGTTTTCTTGGTTTATCTAGACATTATCAACAATTTTTTGAGAATTTCTCATGACTATCTAATCCTCTGACCAAATTAACTTGAAATGGTTCCAAGTTCCTCTAGATAGATGAATGTGAGGAAAATTTCAAGGATCCTAAGAGAAGGTTAATTTGTGTACATGTGCTTACATTACCCTATAGTGGTGAAGGGTTTTTAATATTTAGTTATGCATCCAAGAAGGGTTTGAGATGTTTTCTTATGAATAGTAACATAGTTATCACTTATTTTTCACGATAGTTGAAGATCCATGAGAAAAATTACCCTATTCATGATTTAAATTTAGCTGTTGTAATTTTTCATTAAAGATATAGAGCCATTATATTTATAGATAAAAGTGTGATATATATACCAATCATAAAAGTTTGAAATATATATTCACACTAAAGGATTTGAACATGTGCTAGAAAATATGGTTAGAGATGATAAAGTATTATGACCGCTCAATAAATTAACACCTTGGGAAAGTGAACAAGGTGGATGATGCTTCGAGTCAAAAGGATAGTGATATCTTATCCATGAAGAGGAACATAATAGTTAAAATATTTCAAGATTTTCAAAGGATGGATCTAGAAATCTTAAAGGAAGGGGAAAAATATTATCTTTCTCAATTGAATGTTCAACCATTTATCCAAGGGAAGATTATAGAGTCACATGAGGAAGATGTAGATATATAAAAGAGAGTTAGAAGTGTTCTTGAGTTTAACCCTAATCAAGATAGGATGATAAGTTTCAGGAAATGTGTATGTGTTCCATACATACCATATTTGAAGAAGGAGTTTTCAGAGGAACCTCATAGTAATTTATTCTCTATTAATCTTGAAAGTATAGAGATGTATAGAGATTTGAAGGATACTTATGGTGGGATGGCATGGAGAGAGGTATTTTAGAGTTTTTATGTCGTTGCTTGGTATACTATAAAGTTAGGGATGAAATACAAAAGTTCAATGGTATGTTACTTCCAATACCCATACCTGAATGGAAATGGGATAACCTCACTACGGATTTTTCTATTGGACTCCCTAAAACATATAAAGGGAATAATTCTATATAGGTGGTAGTCAATCGTAATACTAATTCAACATTCTTGATCCCTATCATAGAATAATCTATTATGGATCATATTAATAAGATATACATTAAAAAAGTTATAAGGTCTCATGGATTACCTCATTTAATTTTATTTGATTAGGATCAGAGGTTTACCTCAATGTTTTGGAAAAGTCTTCAGTAATTACTTTATAAGTAATTTAGTTTTAGCACTTCTTATCATCCTCATATGGATGGTCATTTCTAAAGAACAATTAAAACCCTATAGGATATGTTGAGATATTTTTCATTTGATTTAAAAGGTGGTAGGGATCAACAGCTTCCTCTATTTGGGTTTTATTACAACAATATTTTTTACTCAATCATTTAGATGGATCATTATGAATCCCACTATAGAAATAATTATAGAGCTCTGATGTTCTAGAACGAAGTTAGAGAAAGAAAACTATTGGGATCTGAGATCACTGAAGAAATGGAAGATAAGGTTAGAACCATTCAACATCATATCAAGGTAGCTCAAAGTTGGCAGAAAATTATTTAGATAACCGATGGTGTGATCTATAATTTAAAGTCAGTGAGAAGGTGTTTCTATTAATCTCTCCTTGGAAAATGTTTATGATATTTATGAAGAAAGGGAAACTAAGCCCTATGTATATCAGTCCCTTTGAGATTCTTGATCATATTGAGATGGAATCCAGTCACTTAGAAATTCCATGAAACCTCCCCCAAGTCCATTATGTATTTCATGTATCTCTCCTGAGGAAGTACATAACTAAATCATCACATGTACTGAACTCAGAGGTCATACTTCTAAAGCAAGATCTTTCTTACGAGGAATAACCAGTTGAAATTCTGGATTATGCAGAGAAAGTTCTTTAAGAAAGACCACTTGCCTAGTAAAAGTTTTATGGAGTTACCACCAGTTAGTATAGGCTACTTAGGAACTTGAGGATATGATGAGGTAGAATTATCCTCATTTTTTGTATCATAATGACAAATTTTGTGGGATAAATTCATTTTAAGGGGTGTAGAATATAACAACCATAGTTTTTATATACATTTTTTTCAAATTAATTAAATTTTTTTCTTTGATGGATTTCATTATATGCAACACAAATTTAATTTTGCACTACACCCAATGCTTCATTATCTTACATTACACACAACATTGAGTTTCTATGAAACAACATTTTATTATTATAATTATTGAAATGAGATAGTTTTAACATAGTCATTAAAATTAGTAATATTAATTGTATTATTTTAATTTTAAATATTATTTACAATTTTTTAAGATAAATAAAATTTATTAATAATAAAAATTATATATTTTTTAATGTCTTTATATGTTTGAAAATACTATTTTCTTAAAAGAACCACTTTTTATATCCTTCTATGATAAATAATAAAATTAATTTTAGACAGTTTTAGAAATTTAATTTGATAAAATAAACATAATTTTTGAATTTATAATGTCCAAATTATATTAGGTTTAATTTTAGGTATTTTTCTGAAAAACATCATTTTTGGATTAATAGTAAAAAATATTGTATTTTAATTCAAAACCGCTTTTTTAAATAATTTACATATAGAGTTAAATTATATTTTAATTTGTTTTTAATGTATAATTAGATAAATTATAATTAATTTAATTCAATTTATTTCATTAGAACCATTTGCACCTTGAAATTGGATATAAAAACTTTTTCATGGTTTTGGACATTTTCAGTTTAAAAACATATCGTCTCATCCCGTCTACAGGATTTTTTAAAATTAATTTATACAAATTCAATTATTATAATTTTAAAAATGGATTTAATATTTTAAATTAGAATAATTTATTATTTAAAATAAGTTAAAATTATTTTTTTAATAAAAATATTAGTGAAATTAAATAAAAGTAATTGCATTGACTTAGATAAAAAACTAGCTTAATTAATTACTAAACTTAGAATATAAGGTGTAAAAATGACCCTAAACATGAATAATAATTATTTTATGGGAATATTTAGTCCATTATACCTATAAGGATCTATAAGGGTTTATTTTTTACCCTTGGGTGATATGTAAAATTTGGGGAGCACTTAAATCTTTTTTATAAAACCCAATGTGATAAAAGGCATCCTCTCCTCCCCCTCTCTTAAAACCTATCAAGAACTTTTTCTTTGATAAAACCTATAAAAATATCTTAATAAATTCTTTCAATTCATAATATAAGCCTCCATTTTTACATAAATCCATCCAAGGAATCCTTTTTGTGAAGACCAAAATGAGTTAACCAAAGAAGAGGTAGCATCCTTCAATAAGCACTTTGTTTTTATTTCTTACTCCACCCCATCAAATCTACTTATTTCATGATTAAATAATTAAATAATTATCCTAAATATACTTATATGTCTTTATATTAAGTTTTATACCTAAAATCGTACACAATTCCATCAAATGGGATACACAATCATCATTTGTGTGTACGGTGGACTACCACCTCACAAACCGATATCGTTCATTCTTCCATTTCCACACTTCATGGTTTGGAATAATGATCGAATTTATATTTTTATATGATATATATGATATTTATGGTTTATTTATTCTTCTATAATTATTATATAACACATAACTTCATGCTTTAATTTTTGTGTAAATATGATAACTTTGTTTGTAGGCGTGTGTACTACCGACTCCTCAAAGCGATGTGATTTGTTCACACTTTATATACTATGTATAAGGATAGTTTTAGTGAAATTATATGATATATTTGACATAATAGTTATAATATAATATAATTATATATATATATATATCATTTAATTTGTTTCTTTCAATATGAAAATAAAATGGAAACAATGTATATGCGTACGTATAGCCTACCATTTCCATGAACAGTGTATTTACTTTTCTATTTCTATATTTTATAGAATATTATTAATACATATATAATTAATATATATGATATTTATATCATTTTTATCATTATGGATATTATTAAATAATAATATAATTAATATAACTAAAAATTTAACAAATCAAAACACATGTGAAAGACAAAGTAGTTATTACCCAAAATGTAACGTTAGCATGGAATTGTAAATAAATGGGGAATAAAAAGTCATAAGTAAATAATTTATGATATGACATAAATATATATGGTTATTTTATATATTTATAATATAATTATATTTATTATACATGAGTCTTTAATGATTACTAATAGAGTCAAAACATAAGGTGAAGGGATTTGTAGTCTGGCTTTTATTTCTGCAAGATTTATGTCATATTCACCACTCATTTATTTTGTGTGGTGTATATACAACCAATAAATGTATTATATGATTTATATAATTAAATTTATGGATATTTAAATATCCATTTTATTATCTCTCTTTTATATGGTTTATGTTTCAAAAGTCACCAAATCAGTAAGGTAATTTTGTCTAAATTTGCCTTCTTTGAGACAAATGTTTTTCTATGCACCTATGTTCTTTTATGAGGTGTATATACTATCAAATTAACATGTTATATCATTAATATTTTTATTTTAATGATATTATAATATTCATGTAATTTTATTATATCATTTTTATTATTATTCAAAGTTACCAAAGTGGTAATAGTTTATTATAGCAATCTAATTGTTTATTGGGATTATTTACAATTATGCTTCTATTGGTGAAATATTATGATCCACCTCTCAATAAATCTCATTAATATTTTATCCTCTGGTTATTCATGATATGATAATATAATGGTACCATTTTCCAACTCCTTTTTACTTAATATGATTAATACAATTTTTTAAGAAAACCTGACCATATTTCTCTATTCAGTCATAAATCCGTTTTATTAAAAAAACAATGTCTTCTAAAAAAAATCAAAAACAAATTCAAGGAAAAGGACTTAAAAAACGTTTTATGTTTTAAAAGGTGTTTAAAATGTTTTTCAAATCTTAATTTATAATTTTTCAAGGTTATTTTCAAATAAAAAGGTTTTCAAAAGGGTTTTATGTTTTAAAAATAGATTTTCAAAGAAGAAATGATATTTTCCTCAAGAAATGTTTTAAAATTTATTTCCCCTATAAGATAATTTTTGTTGTTGTTAATCATTACATTTTGGGTATATTATCTTCCATGGGTTATACTCTCATGAAACCCTAGTCTTTTCATGGGCTATGATTTAATGAAATTATTATGAAACTTATCTCTTTTACACACGTTGTGATATGATTACATGTTTGTGATACCCATTTCATTTTATGGGTTATGATATGATGAATTTTTATTATCTTGTGCTACATGTATGTATTATTTCATTATGTGATGGGTGGGACCTATATTTCACTTCAATGCACTAGGTAAATATTTATATCTCATGATATAACGATGGGAAACAAGTTGATGAGCTTGAACCACTATGGGAAGAAGGGGGAACATGATCCACTATAGGAAGAAGTAGAAACCTAATCCACTATAGGAAGAAGGGGAAACTCGGTCCACAATGGGAAGAATAGGAAACCAAATCCATTATAAAGAAATTAGTTTGACTGGGGATGGTTGTGTGTCCCACCCAGTAGGTCTAATCCCTATGAAGTGTCATGATAAGTTTTGGTATTGGGCCTTGACTTAAAGTTAATGATATTACATGTTTATGTGTTTGTCATAATTCATTGTTTTATTTATATGTTATGCTTTCATGGATTATCCTCTTGATTCTATCTGGATTCATGTCATATGAAAAACCAATATTTATTCTATGACTCATTTATATGATCTTTGATATACTGGGTATAATCTTATAATGTTATGCTTATGTCCACGAACCCTTATGTTCATGATTATGCTCATGTGTCTCCCTTATTTACCCTTAATGGGCATCTAATCTCACCCTTTCTTATGTTTTTTCCCAAGTTATGAAGATATGTATTATGAATGATGTTTCTAAAAAGGGTGTTGGTCATGGAGAACCTAGTGAGACATAATGTAGCTTACTTATGTATCATTTTTTATGTTCCCATGTTTCCAAATGAACTAAACTAATATGGTCTTTGGGCATCTATCTGTGTAATGTATTAATTATTCCACAAAAATTATGTAATTTTAATGTATGTTAATCTAGGGAATCTATAGTTCCATCCCTAAAAAATAAGGTTGATGTTCTATTTATAGAAATTTTTTAAATACAATCACTATGTGGAGAAACTTTAGTTGTTTTTCACAACTCTTAGCTAGGTCACACAACCATGGGTAGTGCGAATCTCTGGAATTTTCCATTAGAGGGATATCATGTAAGGCTATGATTTGATATCTCCTTTCTCATGATACTAACTTGAATGCTAAAATCCAGAGTTGCATACAAAAGCCTAAATTTGTGCGCATGCATCCCTTTTACTTTGGAATAGACCCTTGAGTTGAGTTTTTCCCTTAGTTTTCCAAAAAATGCATTATGAAGGCTGATATGAATTTTCAGTACCAAAATTGATTTAAAGATAATAAATGATAGTTTTATAAAGAAAAATATTTATCACTATTCACAGTAAAATGGATATTTTTAGAAAAATAAACAAAAAACATCCTAAGATAATATTGAAATATTGATTTCAAAATTGATATAATTGTCACATAATAATATTTCAATGGTTTTTCATTGTTCACTTTAACTCGGTTTTTCATGTTAAATAAGCTATCAAATAAATTATATTTAATCAGATATAAATATATCATATAATATTATAGTGTTACATTCTACCCCACTTATAATAATTTTACCCTATAAATTCTATTACTATGAAAAAAATAACTGAAGATACTTCTTCCTTATCACTTCCTTGGGTTCCCACATATCTTACTAAAATTTATGGTTTTGCCACAAAATTTTGACTAGTTATGTGGTCTTATTTCAAAGTATTTTTTTCCCTAAGATCTATAATCTCCACCAATTTTTCACCATAAGATATATATTGACCCAATAGTAAAACCTCTAAGTACATTACATATAAAGGATCAGGTATGTACTTTATCAGAAGAGATATATGGAAGACATCATGAAATTTAGAGAGATTCAGTGGAAACACTAAGTGATAAACTACTATCTAGATATGATCAAGAATTTCAATGGGAATCATAAATCATTGGTGCAAAATTCCATTATTTTCAAACATCCTAACTTTATTCCAATGATATATTCATAGGAATATATTTTAACCAACTTAGAACTCTATATATCACTGAATGTTGTCAACAATTTTTTTTATGATCTTCCCTTATGTGTTGTTGAATGATTATAAACATTTTTCCTTTACCCCCACTATATAATGTCCTAATAACTTTCTTTCTTCAACTTCATCCCAACACATTGGATCTCTGTACTTCCTTCCATATATGGTTCCATAAGATTCCATATAAATTCATGATTGAAGTCTATTTTTGTAAAAAAATTCTACCAAATAAAGGTGTTGATCCCAACAAAATTTTAAATCCATATAGAAATCTATAAACATGTCTTCTAGAGTTTGAATGGTCCTATCAGAATGACCATCTATCAGGGGACGATAAAAAGTGTTGGAACTTAACTCTATATCTATATTATGCTGGATATTTATCTATAAATTCAAGTTATACCTTGGATCCTAATCATAAATGATGGAGAGTGGCACTCCATGAAATCTCAAAAATTTAAAAATGTATAACTGAGTAATCTAATCAAGAAAAATGTCTTCTCTAATAGTGATAAAATTCTTTAATTTCATAAGGTGTTTGACAACATCCCAAATAGCTTTATTGTATTTAGATATTATGGGGATTCTAATGATGAAATGCATGGTAATGTTTTCCCATTTCCAATATAGTATGGGTAATGGTTGTAATATCCCCTTAGAATTATATATCTTATCCATAGCATTCTGACACATTAGGCATTGGGATACATACTCTGCAATATTCCTTTTCAAGTTATCCCATCATAAATACTCTTTAAAATCTATATACATATTCATAATTCAAGGATGAATATAGAATGGTGAATTACAAAATTCATCTAATTAATCCCCCTTTAAGCATGATATTAACAGAACACATACTCGATTTCTAAAAATTATCATTCCAGCATGATCATCATTGAACTCAACAACATTCCTCATCTTCTTCTATAATTGCACATCTTATTTATACATTGTCTTCATACTCTCATGGATTAATGGTTGAAAATTATTATAAGGAATATAATATCTATCACATTTCCTAAATATTTCATGATCAAACTTCTATAAATACATAAATATCATATCTCCTTCAATACTCATCATGGAAAAACTGACATAGTCATTTTGATTTAGAGCATCAACCACCTTGTTCAACTTTCTAGGATGGTAATATATTGATAAATCATAATCTTTGATCAACTCAAACCATATTCTCTGGAATATATTCAAAAATTTCTATATAAATATATACTTCAATGTTTTATGACTAGTATATATATCGCACCTGGAAACACACAGATAATACATATATATATTCAATGAAATCATTACTGTTATCTTCTCCAAATCAAGAGTTAAGTAATTTTCCTTATGAATTTTTAATTTTTGATAGGCATAAGCTATCACCATATCATTCTATATGAGTAATAATTCTACTACATTATTTTATGCATCGCTATATATCACAAACCCTCCTCTGCTGTCAGGTTATAGAGACCCTTTCTTTTCATATATTATCATTACATCACTTTTTCATAATACCTAAAACATTAAACAAATATAAGCCTAAATATCATATTAGTATAGTGCCTTTGGAAACATGGAAACATAAACACTGGTATATAAGTGAGTTACATTATCTCTCACAAGTTTCTTCTTGACTAGAACCCATCTTAGAAACATCAAACATAATACATATATTCATAACTTGGGGAATAAAACATAAAATAGGGTGATCTTAGATGCCCAGTAAGGGTAAAAAAGGGATAAATGTAAGCATAAAATAGAGCATAGGGGTATGATAATGTGATAATAACATTATAAGATAATATATATATTAGGTTCTTGTGAGTAAAATTAAATTAAACACACACACACACACCACACACACAGAATGGAAAGTCTGGTCATAGCCCCCCAAGGGATATCCCACCCATCAAGCCTTATTTATTCATTACATTCCCCAAAGGCACAGTGGGAATGAATCCCATTATATGGCCCAAATCCCACAAACTAGCCTGAAATCCCAGCGCAGTGACATGAATGAATCATGCCTACATCACCATTTACCTACATCATGCTTGTGTCACTGCCTGTGTGCGTCATTCCTGCGTCACTGCTTGCCAGTAGAAATTTTCTCTCACCAGGATTTGAAATCATAACATTCCCTATAATTCAAGACACATAGCTAGAACTTATCATTGCACTTTTTAACACCCCGATCTTCCACGATATGCTTCTCTTTCAATAATACAATAGCTTGCATGGTACGCAAGTTCGAGATTCTAACACACCGCGACCAATCAAAATAGCCATTATGAATAGTAATACCCACTTTTTGAAATTATATATATTTTATATTTCAAAATGGACTTCATTTTTGGATTCGGAATATCGAAATTAGCCTATGTTGAATTCATGGTATTTTTCTAAGAACTTCCAATTTTTTATGAATAGCGAAAAATACTTAAAAACAACTTTTTTAATCAAAATAATTTATAATGATAAATTATAATATTGAGTGGTTTTAAATTATAATTAGAATATATTTTTACCATTTTATCCAATTGTGGTCATTATAATTAATTTCACTTTGAAATTGGACATAAACAAATGTCAATCTTTTGATATATATTGTTTCTTAAAAACACGCTATTTGTTGTGACAGCGGGAATTAATTATAAAATTAATTAATGAAACTTATATGTTTGGAATTTTGTAAAATAGACATCATTTTTGAATTCGGAATATCAATTATAGCTTAGGGTGAAATTTTGGCATTGTTCTGAAAAACTTCAATTTTTGATGAATAGTGAAACCACTAAGTGGTAGTTAAAAAACTGATTTTTCGTTTAAATGAAAAATTACCAATTATGTTATTTGATTTTCAAAAAACCGACATACATGGTTGTCATTAGGAAGTAAAATTTGGTTCAATAGAATTAAAATAAGTTTTTGTAGAATAGTAAATTTTAAGTTTAATTAATCGTGATTAAAGGTAATTAGTGAAATTTAAGGTAAAAATGATATTATAAAAATATAAAAATATCTTGACACATGTCCTACACTTATTGGATGAGTCATGTCCGACTAATACAATCCATGGGTCAACTTGGGGACCCCATGGAGCAACTTGGGTAAGAAAATGACATTAATAACTTTTTATTTAAAGTAAAAATAAAATTGTCACAAACAAGTGTTGTTTTACTAAAACAATTATTAAATGGGGTTATATAAGTTATCTTTTTGACTATAAGTATTAATTGGAAATATAAAAATATTTCCTACATCATGGTAATTTTTTTATAATTTTTATAGATTAAATAAATTGAATTTTTTTATGACACCATGATGATGCAGAGATTACCTCATTAATTAACGATTTAAATAAAATGAAAAGATAATGTAAAATATAAGACTTAAAATTGTCAAAAACCTATTGGATGGGTTTATTTCGAACCCTTATCACCTTATCCTCTAAATATATAATTTTGGGACCTTTGAAATCCGAAAATCACTTCATAATAATGTAAGATTTCATGACTTTCCAAGAGTGCCCTCCTCTCCTCTTATAAAAGGCCCCCACCTCTACCACCTTATTCACACCATCAAGCCATTTTTATCGGCCAAACTCTACCCAAATACTCTCCCAAATTATCTATCTTACTCCTAGAAACATCACTTTGGGCAGAAGTCTTCCCAAGGAATCCTTCAGCTCAAATCAAAAAGAGTTACCCGATTTTAAAGGTAATGTCTTCACTTGGGTTCTTTTGTTTTATTTTGCTTCTCCAACCCCGTAAACTCTTTTTATTACTTTATTTTGTAACAACACCAGTATCCTAAATATACTTGTATGTTTTTATGAGAATTATTTTATTTAAACTTACACACACCTTCGTCTAATGGTTAAAGAACATACGGTTTCTGTGGGTGGCGAATTACTGCCTCACGAAACAATGATTGTTCAATCTTATTTTAAAACCTCTCATGGTGGCCATTATGATGACACTATTTTTATATATGATATATATTATGATTTTTTCCCTTATGATTCTGTTTTTTTCATTTATTTCATACCTTTATGATTTCAATTATGGGTAAACGCGATAATTTCATTTTAGGAAGTGCGGACTACCTCCCCCTCAAAGTGATTTGAATCGTTAATGTCGTATGTGGGATGTATAAAGGATGAAGTAAATGGTATTATACATTATATTATACTGGAATTATAGTATACCTTTATATCATTGTGATTTCATTCCATTAAATATGAAATAGAAATGAAAGTAGCGTTCATGCGTACGTACGACTTACCGTCTCCATGAACGGTGCATTTCAATTCTTACCTCTAAATGTTATGTAATATTATAAATGAATGTATATACTAGATATATATGATATATATGATATATAAATCATGAATATAATTCTGTATATAATGTATATTTTACCACATTACCAACGTGTAATTATAAGAAGTTTATTTATGACTCAAGTACCTAAGATCGACAAAACGACCGTTATTAACTTAAATAATTACATAATGTTCATAACATGGTAATAAGTGATATAAAAGGAATAATTAACGTGAAAAAGGTTCTTAAGCAAGTATAAATTAACTCTAGTTTATTATTCGGGAGGTTAAAGAATGGTCGAGTCAAGTCGGACACGAGGTAAGGGAACTTCTTAACCTAATTTCCATTCTTTGGGTTAATCTCCTACTTTAAAATTATGTCATGATATTATTATTTCATATCTTGTATTTGTATTTTATCTATGTGTACTTATAGTGGATACACATAATAGATCTATTTTATTTAAAAAAAATTATCTTTGTAAGGACTTCGTCTCAATCCCCTTTCATTGAGGCATATTTTATTTTATACACAACTTTCTTTTATACGGTGTATAAACCCCTTTGACTTTTACGTTTATTCAAAAGGAATCTTTTTTATATGAAGTGTTTTACTAAACAACAAAAGGGAATGTTTTTTTTGTCATACGTATGTGGCGACAATGACTTCTTCGCCGTCATGATGATTATTTGAGTTTCAGCTTCCTCTACAAGCCATAACTTTTTTTAAAAGAAAACTAAATACCATGTTTTACTTTTCTTTTATTTTGGTATTGAAAATGGTTTTGATAAAACTTTTATTATATCAATGTGTTGTATTGATATCTGGTGATTTAAATGTGGAAATTTTATGTTTCCTTTATGCATTTTTTATGTGATTCAATTATGTTATGGTTTATGATATGTTTAAACATTTTCATATAAGGAATGCATTGGACTTAATAAGTGATGGGTGGAGCCCGCTACAGCTCCTCGATGCATTGGTAGGTCTCATGAGACAAACTAGTGTCTTGGCATGAAGCCTTGACAAAATCTTATTTGTAGTCTTGGAACGAGGCCTTGGCTACGTGGTTATGATAGTATGGCATTATGCATTCCATTATTATGAAAGTGGTTATTGATATTTCATGTGATTATTCAACTAGTAGAATATCCATTTGAATAAGTAAATGGAATTATTTCATTTTATTTTTGCCATATTATGCTGAAGTTCAAGTTTAAAGGCTTTTGTTTTAGTTATACATTGCCTTAAATGTTAATTTTTATTTATGAAAGCTTCCGCTATATTGTTATCCTTACTGAGCATCTGAGCTCACCCCTTCCAATGTTTTAATTTTTCCAGGATGTGAAGAAGTATATTATGAATGACCTATAGGGTTAGTATGAGGGGATACAAAGACAAGATGTTTTTGTAGTTTTGTTTTACTTTATGATGTAATCTAATACTTATGAATGTATCTAGTGTTTCCAAGGCTACTAAACTAATCGGTCTTTCAAGAATTGATCTTTTGTGATCATGCCAATGTTACACAATAATGCACCGACTCTGGGTAACTTGGGTTGGGGCGTTACAGTTGGTATCAGAGGCAGTTTAGTACTAAACTTGGAAGCTAGATTTAGATAAACTCTGATTATATCACATAGCCCAAAGATAGACTTTGAGAATTAGTATATAAGAACTTCCTAGAATTTTGGTATTATAGAGATTTTGTGAGTTTTCCGAGCAATACATACCTGTATGGATACGAGTAGGTAGAGGCGTCTCTGGAACACATGTACCTAAGGGTAAAACCTGAAAACACCGCTTTGAGCTAGACTCAAACGGGAACTGGTGAACGAAAATGGATCTTGCTGCGCTCTTGGTTACGACACTCACGGGGGATATGCTTAGGATAATTCCCATTTTCTTTACAAACCATTATGAATGGTTTATGAGTATATACTTCCTCAAATAAAACATTTTTATGATTATGGATTATATCCATAAATAGTTCAATTTATGTTAAGTGTTTTGCAAGTTTGTTATTATGTATTTTGATTCATAAACTAATATATTTTATGACATTGTTTAGAAATGGCGCCTAGTGGAAGGAATGGAAACTGTATCAATACACGAACTCCATGTAGGGATTTCCCTCCTGCTCAAGATAATTATAATGGGGTTGGTGATAGAACTAGTTCTGATCAGCTTATCACCATACCGGGACAACTCACTCAGGTTATTAATAATAACCTTACTCGTATGGAGCACCCTAATCTGCAATGTGGAGGATCAATGTTAGACCGCTTCATGAGGCGACAACCACCAACATTCAATGTAAGTACAAATCCCTTAGTAGCTGAGCAATGGATAAATTCCTTAGAGAAAATATTCCATGCCTTGGGGAGTAGTGAAAAGGAAAAGGTTATCATGGCAGTTTACCACCTCACTAGAGATTTTGATCAATGGTGGTCATTGATTCAAAATACAAAAGAAGATGAAGAAGTATCAAGTATGGAATGGAGAGAGTTCAAAGAGATTTTCTTATAAAAATACTTTCCTCGTGACCATCGAGCAGATATGGAAAGGCAATTTCTGAGTCTGAGACAAAAGGAGGATGAGAATGCCGCAAAGTATGAGGCCAACTTTACAAGGTTAGTGAGGTATACTATAGATTATATACGTAACCCAAGAATTAAGATTGATTATTTCTTTGATGGGTTAAAACCATTTCTCCGTCGAGCTTTAGTATCACAATCCTTCTCATCGTACGAAGATATTGTCTTGTGTGATATCAAGACAGAAAAGGAATTCTCTAAGTCTTATGACAACAAAGTAAAGCAAGAGAAGAAGAGAACGGTGGAACAAGAGACATATAAAGGGAAAAAGGGAAAGAAGTATTTTCCATTATGTGATAATTGTGGGAAGAATCACCCTGGTACTTGCCTAAAAGGAATGAGAGTTTGTTATAAATGTGAAGAAAAAGGTCATCAGGCTCGTGATTGCAAGGGAAAGAAAGAGGCTATCAATGTTGAATGCTACAATTGTAGAGAAATGGGGCATTATGAAAATGAATGTCCTAAGGTTTACGGAAGCATACCTCCGAAAATCCCAAGGGATCAAGGCCAAGCTTATGCTATTACTACAGATGAATTTTAATAATTATTGTATTTGTGTTTTTGGACTCAAGAACTATATTATGGTTATAAGAATAATGTGATATATATAAGGATTGTAATGAAATACTTGTTGTTTTCATTAAGGTTTTAATATGATTAAGTTAATCATATTTTAGTATGTGACAATAAGAGAAACTTTACATTGTTTGGGGAATCTGATGTTACAATTGATTTTGGAATTTAGAGACCTTTTAGAGAAAGTCTGGATAGAGGTCTTTTGGGTGACTATAAAGGTTGGAATGGATTAAGTTGAACCTTGGATAGTATTGTTTAAGGTTAAAACATTTCTGAAGATTATTTTTGGAATATTATAATACTATAGTTTTAGGAAAAGGACAACTTACAGGTTGGGGGATAACTCGTCGCGTCAGACAAAGCTGCAGGAATCGAACCCACAACCATAGTGCGACAGGACTTTATTACCTACCACTAGCCTACATGAAGTCCCTAGTTATTACAAAATATTTTTCCTAATCTAAATGGTATGTGTTAATATTTTGAATCTTGTACGATTAGGATAAATATAATATTTTTGAGTTCTATTATCTTTTTGAGTGAAAGATGAGTTTGTGGTAGAAATTAGTTGAAGGTTGAAACTCTACTTGTCAAGCATAAATATATATATACCTATCTCTTATCCTATGAATAAATTAATTCTTAAACTTTAGTAAAGGGATATTAAAATGAAAAATGTGTTATCCTAATACCTTATGTCTTGTTGAACTGATAATGTTTTAAATCAATATAGATTGAAGGATTTGAGGCCCTCAATTTTACACTTGTTTGTGATTGATGACCTCAATCACTCCCTAAAAATATTTACATTTTTCCTCCAATTATATGTCTCTAATTTCTACCAATGTTCTCCTTATCGAGATCATAATTTTGTGGTGACTTTTTCATTTCCCTTTCCCTCTTATTAAGGATAAATTTTATTAACCTTATTTCCGATGTGGATTTTCCACAAAGGTATTTTCTATTTTCAGCCTTTTATTTTCAAAGAAAAATTTCAAATTTCGAGGATTCAATTTATTAAAGGAGGGGAGAATGTAACACCCCGAGCTTCCACGATACGCTTCTCTTTCAATAATGCAATAGCTTGCATGGTACGCAAGTTCGAGATTCTAACACACCGCGACCAATCAAAATAGCCATTATGAATAGTAATACCTAATTTTTGAAATTATATATATTTTATATTTCAAAATGGACTTCATTTTTGGATTCGTAATATCAAAATTAGCATATGTTGAATTTTTGGTATTTTTCTAAGAAATTCCAATTTTTTATGAATAGTGAAAAATACTTAAAAACAACTTTTTTAATCAAAATAATTTATAGTGATAAATTATACTATTGAGTGGTTTTAAATTATAATTAGAATATATTTTTACAATTTTATCCAGTGGTGGTCATTAGAATTAATTTCACTTTGAAATTGGACATAAACAATTGTCAATCTTTTGATATATATTGTTTCTTAAAAACATGCTATTTGTTGTGACAGTGGGAATTAATTATAAAATTAATTAATGAAACTTATATGTTTGGATTTTTGTAAAATAGACATCATTTTTGAATTCGGAATATCAATTTTATCTTAGGGTGAAATTTTGGCATTGTTCTGAAAAACTTCAATTTTTGATGAATAGTGAAACCACTAAGTGGTAGTTAAAAACTGATTTTTCGTTTAAATGAAACATTACCACTTCTGTGATTTGATTTTCAAAAAACTGACGTACATGGTTTTCATTAGGAAGTAAATGTGGTTCAATGAGATTAAAATAATTTTTTGGGGAATAGTAACTTTTAAGTTTAATTAATCGCGATTAAAGGTAATTAGTGAAATTTAAGGTAAAAATGGTATTATAAAAATATAAAAATATCTTGACACTTGTCCTAGACTTATTTTATGAGTCATTGACAACCAAGACAATCCATGGGTCAACTTGGGGACCCCATGGATCCACTTGGGTAAGAAAATGACATTAATAACTTTTTATTTAAAGTAAAAATAAAATTGTCACAAACATGTGTTGTTTTACTAAAACAATTATTAAATGGGGTAATATAAGTTATCCTTTTGACTATAAATATTCATTGGAAATATAAAAAGATTTCCTACATCATGGTAATTTTTCTATAATTTTTAAAGATTAAATAAATTAAATTTTTTTATGACACCATGATGATGCAGTGATTACCTCATTAATTAACGATTTAAATAAAATGAAAAGATAATGTAAAATATAAGACTTAAACTTGTCAAAAACCTATTTTATGGGTTTATTTCGAACCCTTATCACCTTATCCTTGAAATATATAACTTTGGGACCTTTGAAATCCGAAAAGAGCTTCATAATAATGTAACATTTCATGACTTTCCAAGAGTGCCCTCCTCTCCTCTTATAAAAGGCCCCCACCTCTACCACCTTATTCACACCTTCAAGCCATTTTTCTCAGCTAAACTCTACCCAAATACTCTCCCAACTTCCCTCTATTACTTCTAGAAGCCTCACTTTGGGCAGAAGTCTTCCCAAGGAAGCCTTTGTCTCATATCAAAAAGAGTTACCCAATTTTAAAGGTAATGTCTTCACTGGGGTTCTTTTATTTTATTTTGCTTCTCCAACCTCATAAACTATTATTATTCCTTTATTTTGTAACAATAAAAGTATCCTCAATATACTTGGATGTTTTTATGAGAAGGATTTCATTTACACTTACACACACCTTCATCTAATGGTTAAAGAACATACTGTTTCTGTGGGTGACGAATTACTGTTTCACGGAACGATGATTGTTCAATCTTCTTTTAACACCTCTCATGGTGGTCATTATGATTAAACTATTTTTATATATGATATATATTATGTTTTTGTATTCCTTATGATTCTTTATTTTTCATTTATGTCATACCTTTATGATTTCCATTATGGTTAAACGCGATAATTTCATTTTAGGATGTGCGGACTACCGCCCCCTCAAAGTGATTTGAATTGTTAATGCCATATGTGGGATGTATAAAGGATGGATTAAATGGTATTATACATTATATTATACTAGAATTATATTATACCTTTATATCATTGTGATTTCATTCCATTAAATATTAAATAGAAATGAAAGTTGTGTTCATGCGTATGTACGGCTTACCGTCTCCATGAACGGTGCATTTCATTTCTTACCTCTAAATGTTATGTAATATTATAAATGAATGTATATACTGAATATATATGATATATATGATATATACATCATGAATATAATTCTGTATATAATGGATATTTTACCACATGAACAACGTGTAATTATAAGAAGTTTATTTTTGACTCAAGTACCTAAGATCGAAAAAACGACCGTTATTAACTTAAATAATTATATAATGTTCATAACATGGTAATAAGTGATATAAAAGGAATAATTAACTTGAAAAAGTTTCTTAAGCAATTAGAAATTAACTCTAGTTTATTATTCAGGAGGTTAAAGAACGGTCGAGTCAAGTCGGACACGAGGTAAGGGAACTTCTTAACCCAATTTCTATTCTTTGGGTTAATCTCCTACTTTCAAATTATGTCATGATATTATTATGTCCTATCTTGTATTTGTACTTTATCTATGTGTACTTATAGTGGATCCACATAATAGATCTATTTTATTTAAAAAAATGATCTTTGTAAGGAATTCGTCTCAATCTCCTTTTATTGAGGCATATTTTATTTTATACCCAACTTTCTTTTATACGGTGTATAAACCCCTTTGACTTTTACGTTTATTCAAAAGGAATCTTTTTTATACGAAGTGTTTTACTAAACGAAAAAAGGGAATGTTTTTTTGTCGTACGTATGCGGCGACAACGACTTCTCCACCATCATGACGATTATTTGAGTTTCGTCTTCCTCTATAAGCCATAACTTTTTTTAAAAGAAAAATAAATACCATGTTTTGCTTTTCTTTTATTTTGGTATTGAAAATGGTTTTGATAAAATTTTTATTATATCAATGTGTTTTATTGATATTTGGTGATTTAAATGTGGAAATATTATGTTTCCTTTATGCATGTTTTATGTGATACAATTATGTTATGGTTTATGATATGTTTAAACATTTTCATATAAGGAATACATTGGACTTAATAAGTGACGGGTGGAGCCCGCTACAGCTCCTCGATGCATGGGCAGGTCTCATGAGACAAACTAGTGTCTTGGCACGAGGCCTTGAAAAAATCTTATTTGTAGTCTTGGCACGAGGCCTTGGCTACATGGTTATGATAGTCTAGCATTATTCATTCCATCATTATGAAAGTGGTTATTGATATTGCATGTGATTATTCGACTAGTAGAATATCCATGTGAATAAGTAAATGACATTATTTCATTTTATTTTTTCCATATTATCCTGAAGTTAAAGTTTAAAAGGATTTTGTTTTAGTTATACATTGCCTTAAATGTTAATGTTTATTTATGAAAGCTTCCTCTATATTGTTATCCTTACTAAGCATTTGAGCTCACCCCTTCCAATGTTTTAATTTTTCTAGGATGTGAAGAAGTATATTATGAATGACTTTCAGGGATAGTATGAGGGGATATGAAGACAGGATATTATTGTTGTTTTGTTTTACTTTATGATGTAATGTAAGACTTATGAATGTATCTTGTGTTTCCAAGGCTACTAAACTAATCGGTCTTTCGAGACTTGATCTTTTGTGATCATGCCAATGTTACGTAATATTGCACCGACTCTGGGTAACCAGGGTCAGGGTGTTACACACTTCATGGGAATTGTACCTATTGGTCAAGACACAACCCTATCCGCAGTTGTATCTCTTTATTTATATGGGACTAGGTTTCCTCATCTTTCCATAGTGGATTAGGTTTCCCCATCTTTTAACTTCATGGTGAATACACCTATTGGGCGGGACACACCGCTATTGTAACGACCCAAAGTTTCATTAATGGAAATCCCTCTTGATCTAATTAAATGTCTCTTTATGTAAAATGTTTATATAAAATATCAACTTCTTTTGTTTTATGTTATGAATTATGACCATTGATTTTATAGCCATTGAACAGTGATCACATGATTAGTATAAATATAGGGATTTAACAAATCCAATTTACTCAGACAAAAGAAGCGATGGCCTCATTCAGAAGAATTGCTCCATACGAAGACCATTTGTCAGAGATCGGAAAAGAGGTGGCATCTTTGGGCTTCGCTCTTGACCAAGCCCAAGCTAAGATTCATCATGTCAAGGTCGAACGAGACCGTCTATGGGAAAAGTGGAAGCTGATAGAGATTACCACTCGAGCGATGTTATCTGAGCCACCCCAAGAGTCTGTCACCATCACACACCTTACCCTTAGGTCTTATGCGGTTGTTTTAAGGGGTTATGTAACAAATCAATAGTACTATGTTTATGTATATTATTTTTGTATATAATAATGAATATACTTTCTTGTCATTATTGACACATTGTAAATAGTTTTTAATGTACAAATAGTGTTTTTAGTTATTATTTAATTAAGAAATATATTTTATTAAATTAAGGTATTTTTGAATTAAATAATATTTTAATAAAAAATTACTATTATTATTAAATTAATTTTATATATATAAATTATTGTATAATTTTATAAATGAAATTATAATTTTTATTAAGGTTTGAAATCCATTTCTGTCAAAACCCGTGAATTTTTTATAAATGTCGGGTTTTTTTTAAAAGTGAAAATTAACATGTTTAGAAAATTATTTAAATAAAATAAATGATATTTATGGAATTAGGACATCAAAATTATCCAACGGTGAATTTTTCATAATTTTCTGAGACAGTCAAATTTTTGGGTAAAAATTAAATATCGTTTAAATATATAATGTGTTTTATGACATCATAATGACCTAATAGTGATTTAATAAAATACTATAATCTTTATGTTCTGCCAATATATGTTTTAACATTAAAATAATGTGATTTTGGGTTTGTTTGAATTACTTTTCAAAGCATTAATGGTCCCCTCAAAACTTATTAAACATCTTGTCTTTTTAAATTATTTTCCATGGGAGTGTGACTCAACTTCACATAAGCAACCCCATTATTTTAAGAAGTTAGGACTTTGGCCATATAAAATATTTTTTTCCTCTTCCCTTTTCTAAAAACCATGGTCAAAAACCGTGAGATGATTTGTGGTTTGGATTAGTTTAATGTAAGGTGTCCCAAACCTAAATAATAAAGAATTCACTCACATTTCCTATATAAACCCACCCAATATCCCACTTCCTCCTCACTCAAAGCCTTTGGAGTTCGTCCAAACTCTTCCCTACTCTCTCTAAAATCCTCCCAAGGTGCCCCAAGCTCCCAAGAAGCCTCTCTCAAGCCTCTCTCAAGCCTTGGAATCACACTTCCCAATAAGGGTTTTTTCTTCCTTTCACTTTTTTTCTCCAATTTTCTTAATATTGTTATACCCTTGTAATTTCAATTATAAATGATGGGGTATGGTTTTGCACCTCCCCCATACTGCCCTCTTATTGTTTTAATGATGGGATACCCCTTTCTCTCTCAGTAAATGCCTCCCATGTACACCTGTTACTATGCCGAAATTCTGAAAGGAACTTCTCTCTCTTCATTTATATTCAAGCAATACTTTTGTATCATGAATCTAAATTTCATTGAAATTGTGTGGACATGTATCTATATGACCCCCTTACTGTCCATTTCATGTAAATATGATGAGACGCCCCTTTCTCTATCATCAGCCATTTTTATGAATTCTTATGTCACGTCGTTACGCTGCCGAAATTGCACCGATTTTCTAAGCCAATGCCTTTGTGTAGTGAATACCATGCCTGTAAGAACCCGGATCTCCATTCAGGTATGTTTTCCCTTTTTTTGGAGTTTTTAAAGGAAAATAACTTTTCTGGAAATTTCAGAAGTACACGTCGTGTACTTTATGGTTACACGCCGAGTACTCTGTTCTGGCTCAAAGCCGTGTGTTGGCCGTGTCTGGGCCACACACACGGTGTGTAAGGCTCAGGTGGAGGCCGATTATTTCGGAGTACGGAAAAATTGAAGTACATGCCGTGTACTTTATTTTTTTTTCATGAAACGGACCAGGGTCGCGTCTAACCCCCAAAATCGTCTTCTTCTTCATTTTTCGTCCGTCTGAAGCGACCTGTATGGTCGAATCTTCAACGAACTCCCGCCTCACCATCCATTCTCCAATTCGAGCACGGTCAGTTGCGTTGGAATCGCAGCGGTGAGTTCTTCCTTCTTCTTGAGTCTTGTTTCTTGATTCCTCCTCGTTTCCAAGTTATCGTGGGATGAACATTTTGTGTGTTTTCTCAGATCTACATTGTTCTAAGAGGAATCTGTTGTTGAGGTTCGCGTATATCGATCCCCTCAGATCGAGGTAGGTGTTTTGTGCCTTTCCGTAGAAAGTTGATGAATATTATGTGCAAATTTCCACCAATACCCTTGAACGGGGTATTGAGTGTTTCTTGTTTTTCCCTTGTTACATGCCTTCTTTGCTTGATTGCTTTATTAGAGGTTATTTCTTGTGATTAGGGTAGTTTGTTTGTGCTCAGATTGCTTTACCATGCTTGTTCTTCCTGTTTGGCGTTTTGCCAGTTGCCATGCCTAGTTGTAGAATAGTGGAATTTTTTATTTTATTTTTCTGTTGAGCCCTAGTTGTTAGTCAAGTAGCTCTTGAGGTTTACTTGGACGATACACACGTTGAGCATGTTTATTTATACTCAGGACTGGGAGAACCTAGAGTAGAAGACCAAAGGGAGAATTGACGGAAGGGCTTCTCCATAGTTTCTTTTAATTAGGACGCGGGCCACAGGGGGAATTGATGTTGAGTGCTTCCCCAGAGAGCCTTTAGCACGATACGAGACTATAGGGGGAATTGACGGTGAGTGCTTCCCTAGAGATTCTGCTTAATTACATAGATGAACCAGAGGGGTGAGACTGTGTGTGCCTCCCAGAGGGTTGCTAGTACTTAGAGGTTGAACCATAGGGGTTAGACTGTGAGAGCTACCCAGAGGGTTACCTGTTTTCTTCTTGTTACTGATTGCTTACTTGTGTACTTTACTTGTTAGAACTATGGATAGTAGCTGCTTGTGCTTTCCTGTTTACTATTCCTTGTTTATTTTCTGCCATGTATTAATCGACTGTTAGGCACAGATATTTGGGTGATTGCCTACTGGCATTGTATCTCACACCCTATTAGGGCCATTCTTTTGGGTCCAAGCTGACTATGTTGCTGCAGGTATAGATAAGGGCAAGCGCCCTTCTACTTTGGGATCTTGACTGTATCAGGAGCTGGGGAGGATGGGACCGAGTTGTGGCTTGCGATGCTGAGGATTTTTCTTTGTTTTTATTTTGCACTTGGTTTCAGTTGTATTCCAGAACGTTGTTGTATTTTCTGCTTTCCATAGATATTTGTACCTGCTACATTTTTTTTTCATCATAGTTATATATCTACATTGCTTCCACTGTTTGGTTTCTCTTGTTATGCATGTTGTTTACTGCTTTCACTATTTATTGTTGTTTTCTTACCTTGTATACCTTACCGAATGAGGGAATAGTTTCCCCATCGACTCACCAAGTCCCTCACTGCTAGTCAGCAGCCTCTTTCATTTGGGGAAACGCGCTTGAGGTCATGTGGTGAACCGGGTATGGGGCACCAGTGGAGGGGCTCCGGACTCGGGATGTTACAAAGTGGTATCAGAGGGGTTATTTTCTCTTACTTTACTATTTGGAGACTTTATCCAGGGATAGGATAGATTCGGTACCTGGTATTAAGCTGTGCTCGGGAGTAGCTAACCCGTGTACAGGAAAAGGCCATACTACCTCGTTAATTGCAGTTTGCTGGTTTTGAGTTTTATGGTTGATATGTTTTCACCTAGAGTGATTCACATGGCTTGTGCTATTACTGTTTTGATATTTCGGTTCTATTTCTGTCGTAACCCAATGAGATGAGGGTATTCCATCTCATGCATCATCTAGACACTTGTAGGAATCAAATTCCATGCATTCTTGCCATGCCATCTAGGATGCATTAGCGTTTGCATGCTGTTGTGATAGAATTCGTGTAGAATATGCATGTTGTTGTGATAGTTTCTTGATAGATTCTCTGATGTTATGTTAGAAAACTGTTTGCTTTATTCTTTTCTTAAAAATAAATGCCAAATTTTGGTTCTTGAGGTGTTATGGGCCCTCACGGATCGGAATTTGGCACTTTTTCGCATTGTTTATAGTGTTTCTGGAATTTTGCGCGGTTTCTGAGCTACTGCCCAGAAAAACCCAGAACACACGGCGTGTACTTTTTGGATACACGCCGTGTAGTTTTCAGGCCGTGTCACTGACCGTGTGAGCAGAACACGGTGTCGTGGGAGTAACTTTGGGAACACGCCATGTACCATTGGTACACGCCGTGTGAGTTCGGAGACGTGTACCCGGCCGTTTCACTAACAACATGGGCCGGGGAATCTCGGGTAGAACACACTGTGTCCATAGGGAACACGCCGTGTAGTCCTATCTAGGTACCCAGCTGTGTCACGAACAACATAGGTCGGCGTGACCTTCTTTTCCACACGCCGTGTTTGTTCGGAACATGCCGTGTAGTCTTGTCCAAGTACCCGGCCGTGTCACAAACAACACGGGACGGTGTCACCTTCACCTTTACATGCTATGTTTGTTCGGAGCATTTTGTGTAAGATCCAGCCGTGTAGACAGTCGTGTACTCAACAACACGGACCACTGAAGCCTTGTCTAGTGCACACCGTTTCTGTTTCGAACACGCCGTGTAGTCTCGGGTTGAGTCGGGCCGTGTGGGTTAGCCGTGTAAGGAGACTCGGGCAGGGGAATAGTTTCAAGTACACGCCGTGTATAGTGGCCAACACACCGTGTAGTTTGAAGTGTACACGACTTATAGGGTGAGAGTACACGCCCATGTCAGTGGTTTCAGAAGACACACCGTGTAGTTTTATACACTCCGTGTAGTCGTGTTTTGTAATCTTGTGTGTTTTACTTCCCCTGTTCCCATTTTGTACTCTTGTGTTCTCTGTCCTTGTTT
Source organism: Viscum album (assembly GCA_963277665.1). NCBI lineage: Eukaryota > Viridiplantae > Streptophyta > Magnoliopsida > Santalales > Viscaceae > Viscum > Viscum album. The sequence goes on along the minus strand of OY728148.1, from coordinate 889,026,063 downwards.
TCTTGCTCTAAGGTGTGCTTTTGATCTTTCAGAGATATGCCTCTGAGACGTCCTTCGGTCGTGCATCTGTTGTCAGGCAATGATCAGACGCCAGATAGGGCTGATCAGGGACATCCTGTCAATCCCCCAGCCGAGCCAGCCTTGGCACCGGTTGTTGTACCAGTCGCGGGCGCTGATGCACAGTTCATGGAAGGTTTAATGAGGATGATGCAGGCCTTCCAGGGAGCACCGCTTCCTGCCTCGTCTTTGGCAGACTTGACGCGGGTCTTTCAGTAGGATCATCCTCCCACGTTCTCGGGGGAGGGAGGACCTCAGGCTGCAGAGTCATGGATAGAAGCCATGCTGACCATATTCGAGCACTTGGAGAGGCCTCCAAAGAGGCGAGTCAAGCTTGCCACCTATATACTCCGAGACTCCGCCAAGAGGTGGTGGGACGTGATCTCACAGGCGGGTCAACAGCAGGCTATGACTTGGGAGGAGTTCCAGCGCATGTTCTACGACTACTTCTACCCAGAGACCCTAAGGGCCGATCGATCCCGGGAGTTCATGAGCTTAGAGCAGGGTACTCTATCTTTCATGGAGTATTCCTCCCGTTTCACTCAGCTGCAGCATTTTACACCCCTTCGGGATGGGAGTGGGGTGTTCTTGGCGAGGAAGTTTGAGGATGGACTCAGGCAGGAGATCCGCTCGTAAGTGAACATCTTTCAGCTGACTTCCATTACTTCCATCGTCAACCAGGTACTGATTGCAGAGCGCAATCTGAGAGACTCTGGAGCTGCGATCCAGGGCGGTTCTGCTTCCAGAGATAGCTTTCCTTCAGATGACAGCAAGAAGTGTCGTAGGTAGCCTACACGTGGCGATTCTAGGAAGCGAGACGCATCCTCAGGCAGCCAGGTGACATGCTATCAGTGTGGCCGGACAGGTCACACGAGGCCGCAGTGCCAGAGGGACCCCATGGAGTGCCGATCTTTTGGAAAGATTGGTAACCTTCAACGTTTCTGCCAGGTTTTCTCACCAGCAGCTGGTGACTGGGGTTCTTCCATGACTCCTCGTTCAGGAGCAGCACAACCAGTCTCTCACCAGTCAGGGAACTGGAGTTCTTCCGACCGTTCGGGCCGAGGTGGAGGTCGAGGCCATGGAATTCATCCACCATTTCCTCAGCACCAGTAGGGAGGTTCAGCTCAGAGTGGTCAGCTAGGGGCGTAGGGCTGCAGCATGTGCCAGTCTTTTGTCGTGGAACAGATTTATCATGAGCAGGATCCCTACCCTTCTACTATTCGAGGTATGATTTTAATAGCCTCAGTTTTATCTTCATCCCTTTTCGATACTGGTGCTACACATAGCTTTATCTCTATTTCCGTTGTGGAGAGCCTTGGACTCTGCATCTTTTCTTCTGCCGACTCGTTGACACTAGACACACCTTTGGGAACGAGGACATCTAGTGTACGCCAGTGTAGGGAGTGCCCTCTCGAGGTTGCAGGGTATCGCTTCTTATGGGATCTCTATGTCCTAGAGATGGCAGGCTATGATGTCATTCTCGGCATGGACTGGTTGATTCCCTTATAGGCAATCGTTGACTGTTATCGTCGCAGAGTCAGTTTCATTTCACTAGAGGGTGAATCTTTCCTTCATAAAGGCGAATGGGACGTTCGGGCGAGTCGGGAGGGACTCAAGCATCTTGGGCTAGGAGGAGTGACGGCCCAGATTTCTAGCCTTTACCTGGATGATCAGGGGACTCCACAGTTGTACTTTCCTCCAGTGGTGGATCGCTTCAGGGATGTCTTTCCAATGAACTTTTCGGGTTTGCCTCCGGAGCGTGAGGTGGACTTCTCTATTGAGCTCGTTCTAGGAGTGACAGCGGTGTCCATTCCTCCATATAGGATGGCCACACCTGAGTTTCAGGAGCTCAAGAAGCAGTTGGAGGAGCTACAGTCTAAGGGTTTCATCCAACCCAGTACTTCTCCTTGGGGTTCTCCGGTTCTGTTTGCGAAGAATGCAGACGGTACCCTTCAGCTTTGTGTGGATTATCGGAAGCTGAACCAGTTGACGGTCAAGAACTGATATCCCTTACTGCGGATTGATGACCTTTTCGATCAGATTCAAGGAGCCCAGGTGTTCTCGAAGATCGACTTGAGGTCAGGTTATCATCAGTTGCGCGTTAGACCATCAGATATACCTCTTACAGCCTTCAGGAGCAGGTATGGTCTATACGAGTATATAGTCATGTCGTTCGGTCTCACGAACGCACCTGCAGTTTTCATGGCACTAATGAACTGAGTGTTCCATACTTACTTGGATTCCTTCATCGTGGTCTTTGTGGATGATATCTTGGTGTACTCTCACACTCGACACGACCATGCCACACATCTTGAGATCGTTCTGAGTACACTGAGAGAGCATCAGCTTTATGCTAAACTCTCGAAGTACCACTTCTGGATGGATCAGATTCACTTCTTGGGTCATGTCATCTCAGAGGCAGGAGTATTTTTGGACCCAGAGAAAGTGAGAGATGTAGTTTCCTAGGAGCAGCCAAAGAACGTTTTTGAGGTACGGAGCTTCCTAGGGCTGGCTGGATACTACAGACGCTTCATTCAGGACTTTTCTCATCTAGCAGCACCTTTTATAGGTCTGACCAAGAAGGGGGTGAAGTTATTATGGTCGGATTCTTGTGAGTCAGCCTTTCAGGAGCTGAAAGGGAGGTTGACGTCAGCACCGATACTAGTCTTGCCAGATCCAGGAAAGAGATACACTATTTATTATGATGCTTCGGGTATCGGGCTGGGAGTTGTGCTTATGCAGGGAGATGGAGTTGTTGCGTACGGGTCTCGGCAGTTGAGGCCACATGAGAGGAACTACACTACGCACGATCTGGATTTGGCAGCTGTTGTTCATTCCTTGTGCTGTTGGAGACACTATCTTCTGGGAGAGCACTTTGTGGTCTTCACTAACCACAAGAGTCTCACGTATATCATCACTCAGCGTGATCTGAATATGAGGAAGCATAGGTGGGTCGAGTATTTTCAGCCTTTTGACTTCAAGCTTGCCTATACGCTGGGAAAGGGAAACGTCGTGGTAGATGCGTTGAGCAGGAGAACTCAGATTCAGGTAGTTCAGGAGGCCAGTAGTGAGTGGCAGCTGATGGCTCTGTTCTCTGAGATGCATCTGGAGGTACACGACAGACGAGAATAGAATTTTCTATCTTCTGTAGACGTTACCTCCACGCTACTTGATCGGGTACGGATGAGGCAGCTATCAGACTCGGAAGGCTTAGTCCTGCGAGAGAGTGTGTCAGGAGGGGACCCTCTTCCTAGATAGACAGTGGGCGAGGATGAGATCTTCCGTTTCCAAGGACACATATGGGTGCCAGCAGACATACGCGAGGTGCTGATGCGGGATTTCCATTCCTCAATTTGGTCAGTTCATCTTGGCGTCACCAAGATGTATCGGGATCTTCATCGCCAGTACTGGTGGCCAGGTATGAAGAAGGATGTTGTTGGTTTTGTCATGAGATGTTCTACTTGTCAGCAGGTGAAAGCAGAGCATCAGCGACCAGTAAGCCTTTTACAGTAGTTACCCATTCCGGAGTGGAAGTGGAATGATGTTGTGATGGACTTCGTGATCGGGTTGCCGAGATCACCTTGAGGGAACAATTCTGTTTGGGTTGTCATCGACAGACTTACGAAGGTTGATCACTTCTTGCCGATCAAGGAGACCTTTAGTGTCGATGATCTGGAACGACTTTACATCAAAGAGATCATTCTTATGTATGGAGTTCTGCGATCTATTGTTTCAGACAAAGATGCGTTCTTTACCTCTCGGTTCTGGCAGGGACTTCAGAAGGCCTTGGGTACACAGGTACTTTTGATTACAGCATACCATCCCCAGACTGATGGACAGTCTGAGTGCACGATCCAAGTGCTTGAGGATATGCTCCGAGCTTGCATCCTTGACTTTGGTGGTTCTTGGGAGAATCATATTCCTCTGGTGGAGTTCGCCTACAACAACAGTTTCCATGCGACCATTCAAATGGCGCCATATGAGGCTTTGTACGGTAGGCCATGCCGATCACCCTTATGCTGGCTAGAGGCAGGAGAGGCAGCTTTGCTGGGACCTCGTCTTGTTCAGGAGACTTCAGAGCAGATAGAGATGATTCAGAAGAGGATGGCTACAGTGCAGTCTCGACAAAAGTCTTATGCTGATCAGCGGAGACGACCTCTAGAGTTCGAGGTCAGTGATCAGGTTTTTCTACATGTCACACTGAGGTTAGGACACAAAAGGCTTCGAAGACAGGGTAATCTTTCACCGCGGTACATCGGCCCATTTGAGGTCTTGAAGAGAGTGGGGTCGGTCGCCTATCAGTTGCAGATACCTCAGAGGTATCGGGCCATGCACGACGTATTCCACATCTCTCAGCTTTGACGTTACTTTTCAGACCCATCTCACGTATTTCATCCTGCGGAAGTCGAGCTTGAGGCGGATGCGTTGTTCGAGGAGCATCCTATCCGGATTGTCGATCCCAGTACGAAGGTTCTTCGCGGGCGGTCTGTTCCTCTGGTACGAGTGCTATGGCAGCGCGGGCGAGTACAGGACGAGACCTGGGAGAGGGAGGCTGATGTACGATCGCAGTGGCTGGAGCTATTCGGGAATTCTTCTTCTCCACCTCGTTAGGGAAATTTGGGGACAAATTTCTTTAAGGGGGGAAGTTTGTAAGAACTTTGATCTTCTTTCAGGTATGTTTTCCCTTTTTTGGAGTTTTTAAAAGGAAAATAACTTTTCTGGAAATTTCAGAAGTACACGCCGTGTACTTTATGAGTACACACTGTGTACTCTGTTCTAGCTCGAAGCCGTGTGATGGCCGTGTTCGGGCCACACACACGGTGTGTAAGGCTGAGGTGGAGGCCGGTTATTTCAGAGTACGGAAAAATTGAAGTACACACCGTGTACTCAAAAAGTACTCGCCGTGTACTTTATTTTTTTCATGAAATGGACCGGGGTCATGTCTAACCCCCAAAATCGTCTTCTTCTTCAGTTTTCGTCTGTCCGAAGCAACCCGTACGGCCGAATCTTCGACGAACTCCCGCCTCGCCATCCATTCTCCGATTCGAGCACGGTTAGTTGCGTTGGAATCACAGCGGTGAGTTCTTCCTTCTAATTGAGTCTTGTTTCTTGATTCCTCCTCGTTTCCAAGTTATAATGGGATGAAAATTTTGTGCGTTTTCTCAGATATACGTTGTTCTAAGAGAAATCTGTCGTTGAGGTTCGCGTATATCAATCCCCTCGGATCTAGGTAGGTGGTTTGTGCCTTTCCGTAGAAATTTGATGAATATTATGTGCAAATTTCCACCAATACCCTTGAACAGGGTATTGCATGTTTCTTGTTTTTCCCTTGTTACTTGTCTGCTTTTCTTGATTTCTTTAGAAGAGGTTATTGCTTGTGATTAGGGTAGTTTGTTTGTGCTCAGATTGCTTTACCATGCTTGTTGTGCCTGTTTTCCATTTTTCCAGTTGCCATGCCTAGTTGTAGAATAGTGGAATTGTTGATTTTATTTTTCTGATGAGCCCTAGTTGTTAGCCAAGTATCTCTTGAGGTTTACTTGGATGATACACGCGTTGAGCATGTTTAGTTATACTTAGGACTGGGAGAACCTAGAGTAGCAGACCAAAGGGATAATTGGCGGAAGGGCTTCTCCAGAGTGTCTTTTAATCACGATGTGAGACCAAAGGGAGAATTGACGGAAGGGCTTCTCCAGAGTGTCTTTTAATTACGACGTGGGCCACAGGGGGAATTGACGTTGAGTGATTCCCCAGAGAGACTTTATCACGGTACGAGACTATAGGGGGAATTGAAAATGAGTGCTTCCCCAGAGAGTCTTCTTAATTACGTATTTGAACCAAAGGTGTGAGACTATGTGTGCCTCCCAGAGGGTTGCTATTACTTAGAGGTTGAACCATAGGGGTTAGACTGTGAGAGTTACCCATAGGGTTACCTGTTTTCTTCTTGTTGCTGATTGCTTACTTGTGTACTTTACTTGTTAGAACTGTGGATTGTAGCTGCTTGTGCTTTCCTGTTTACTGTTCCTTGTTTATTTTCTGCCATGTATTCATCGACTATTAGGCATAGATATTTGGGTGATTTCCTACTGGGATTGTATCTCACACCCTGTTTGGGCCATGCTTTTGGGCCCAAGCAGACTATGTTCCTGCAGGTATAGATAAGGGAAAGCACCCTTCTACTTCAGGAACTTGACTGCATCAGGAGCTGGGGAGCATGGGACCGAGCCGTGGCTCGTGATGCTGAGTAGTTTTCTTTGTTTTTCTTTTGCACTTGGTTTCAGTTGTATTCCAGCATGTTGTTGTGTTTGCTGCTTTCCATAGACATTTGTACCTGCTGCATTTTTTTGTCATCATAGTTATATATCTACATTGCTTCCGCTGTTTGGTTTCTATTATTATGCATGTTGTTTACTACTTCTGCTATTTATTGTTGTTTTCTTACCTTGTATACCTTACCGAATGAGGTAATATTTTCCCCCACCGACTCACCAAGGCCCTCGCTGCTAGTCGGCAGCCTCTGGCGTTTGGGTAAATGCGCTTGAGGTCATGTTGCGAACCGGGTATGGGGCACCAGTGGAGGGGCTCCAGACTCGGGATGTTACAATGCCCATTTCTCCATCAAGGGCATTCACCTTTATGAACATTTACTTATTGATTATAAAGTTTCATATAAGAATTACACCTTCCTTTATCGTGGAATAAATTATTATGTTTAATGAATCCATGTTTTATGATCCATGTGGCACACTTATGCATGAAATGAAATGTTTAAGAAGGGTGTGCCCTTATAGTGCTTCAATGCATTGGGTAAAGTATAGTATCATGATACGTCATGTGAAATGAGTGTTGACTCGTGATAATTCAAGTGCAATGATGGTTTACTCGTGCTTCATGTGCAATGAGGATTTACTCATGCTTTATGTGCAATGGGCCTTGGCTCATGCTAATTCCATGTTAAGTGTTGTTGCCACATTTCCATGTTATGATTATCATGCTTTATCATGCCTTTATTTCCATGTTTCTCTTGTGATCTATTGATATGCCTATTTTCTAACATGTATTGTACTCCTCATGTATTCCATGTTTATTCCCTTACTGGGCTTTATAGCTCACCCTTTTCTTATGCATGTCCTCAGGTTATCCCATGCAACGCTAAGTATGAGGGAATATAGTGGTCATGTAAAGGAAGTTTTCAAGAAATATGTTGTATTACATGTTTTAAGTTTTTATGTAATTATCCTAAGCCCCAAAGACACTACACCTCTCAATATTCCATGTTTTATCAAGTGAATAGTTTATATAATAAATCATGTTTAAGTTTGTAATAAAAGCAGGGTTTTCATAGTTGGTATCAGAGGATAGGTTTAGTTATTTTTGGGATTAGGACTAGAAAACCCTAGTAAAGCCTTAGATACAAGACTAAATACAATAAAAACATCCCTAAGTTTTGGTGAGTATTGAGTAAGTGGGTTATCAAGGAAATGCATCCCTGTCTGGATACGAGCAGGTAGAGGCAGCTCTGGCACATATGTATCCTAGGGGTAAAACATGAAAACACCGCTTTAAGCTAGACTCGAACGGGAACTGGTGCACGACAACGGGACTTGCTGCACTCTTGGTTACGACACTCCTGGGGGATATGCTCTGGTAAATTCACAATCTTAGTATGAACACTTATTAAGGTAATAAAAAAACCCTAAGAATATATGTTAGAAAGTAGATCACGAAAATCCTAGATTGAAGCCTATAGATTCATAAGTTAAGGAAATAAAATTTAATTTATAAGTCATCAACTTTTGTATTTGGATTACTCTTTATGTGTTACCCCTAACTTTCCTTTTATTCTATCCAATGGCTAGTAATAGGAGGACTCGGGCTAAAACCGATGTGAAGATCAATGTGATGAATGTACTAATGAGATGCCCAATCCAATGGGAGTGGGAATCGTGAACTTTGTCACACTTCTCTCTCGGCTAACTCAAGATTTGAATAGAAACATGGGTCAGGAGGAACGTCCAAACCCCCCTAAGAAGAAACAAGTCACGATCAAGAGCTTCATGAGACAAAGGCCTCCTACTTTTAGTGGATCATCTGATCCCATGATCGCTGAACAATGGATCAACTCCATTGAAAAGATCTTATCCATCCTTCAATGTTCTGAACAAGAGAAGGTTCTCCTGGAATCTTAACATATGGAGGGTGAAGCTGGTCAATGGTGGACGTTGATCAAAAATACTAAGCCTGAGGAGGAGATCGAGGCGTTGGAATAGAAGGATTTCTGAAAGATGTTTTTTGATAAATATTTTCCTCGCACCCTCCGAATTAAGATGGAAAGGGAATTCCTTTACCTTAAGAAAAAAGACAAAGAATCTGTTGGAGCATACGAGGCAAACTTCACAAGGATTTAACGATATGCTTCCGGCTTTTTTGTTACCCCCGAATGCAAAGTTAACCGCTTCTTTGGTGGGATGAAGCCTAGCCTACGGAAAGCATTAGCGATCCGTGACTTCGACAGATATGAGGAAAGTGTCTGATGTTCCCTCAAGGTCGAAATGGAGATTGGGGAATCACAGGTGTATCATGGGGACAAGAAGCATAAGGTGGACTTCAATTTTGGCAGTCCGATGGATAAATCCAATGGTGCTAAAAAGATCCAGCACCCCACTTTCCAAAAGTGCGGAAAGAAGCACCCTGGAAATTGCCTCAAGGGGACGAGGAGATTCTTTAGGTGTGGAAGAGAAGGGAACCTAGCTGTTAACTGTCAGCAAGAAAGACCCACGGCTGCGACAGAGGATAGGAATACTCCGTTCGAACCTCAACGCGTTGTTCATTGCTACAACTGCAAATAACCGAGGCATTTTTCAAATCAGTGCCCTAATCCAAGGGTTTTCAGAGGTAACTAATAACCTCCAAGGCAGCAAGGAAGATCTTTTCCCATCACTTCTGCTGAAGTGAACCCCAAAAATTAATTGGTGATAGGTACGCTAGTTATTCATTCAAGAATAGCGAACATAATTTTTGATTCAGGTTCTACGCATTCTTTTATATCTCGAAAGTTTATTAGAACAATCCTAGCACCACCACAAATCATGGAAGTGAAGATGTCGATGAGTACGGAAAATGAGGCAATCATTGCATCCCATGAATATAACTCATCCCCTGTCATAATATGTGGATTGAATTTCCCTACAAACCTTGTCATACTCCCTCTAGTGGAATTTGATGCAATTCATGGCATGTATTGGCTTTCCTTATATAGAGCCAACATAAATTTTCGGGAGATGGAAATGACACTCCATATGAAGAATCGACCCCCGATTCTTTACAAGTATAAGAAGGAAGATGAATCTCCTTTAGCTACATCATCTCAAGCTTGGATATTACTGCCCTATGAGCATGCGTATCTGGCTCAGATGATTGAGTCCAAGGAAGAAACCATCCTTTAAGAAATGCCTATTGTGAGGGAATTTGCTGAAGTGTTTCCCAAGGAACTGTCTGGTCTTCCTCCTAAAAGAGATGTTGACTTATCAATTGAACTTATACTAGGGGAACTACCAATATCCAAGACTCCATATAGAATGGCTGTTGTGGAGGTTGAAGAGCTGAAGAAATAACTACAGGAGAATCCGGATAAAGGGCTTATACGCCCAAGTGCTTAACCATGGGGTGCACCAGTCCTCTTCGTCAAGAAGAAGGATGGGTCAATGCGCCATTGCATCGATTATTGTGAGCTCAAAAAAATCATGATAAAGAACAAGTATCCTCTCCCATGAATTGATGACTTGTTTTATCAGCTATGTGGAGCACAATACTTCTCCAAGGTGGACTTGCGGTCGGGATATTATCAAGTAAGGGTGAAGTAGGAAGATATCCCCAAGACTGCTTTTCGCACAAGATACGGGCACTATGAATTCATAGTAATGCCTTTTGGACTCACTAATTCTCCATCAATCTTCATGGACTTGATGAATAGAGTCTTTAGAGATTACCTCGACAAATTTTTGGTAGTCTTTATAGATGATATTCTAATATACTCCAAAATCAAGGAGGATCATGAGGAGAATTTAAGAACTGTACTAGAGACTTTGCACAAGGAGAAGCTCTATGAAAAGTATGGAAAGTGTGAATTCTGGTTGAAGGAGGTCTCATTCTTGGGCCATATCATCACAAGCAATGGGATATCTGTGTATCCCTCTAAAACAGATGCAATTGAGGGATGGTCGAGGCCAACATCGGTAACGGATATCCGTATCTTCTTGGGGTTAGTTGGATATTATCGACGATTTGTGAGAAATTTCTCACGATTTTATAACACTCTTACCAAGATAACTTAAAAGGGATTAAAGTTTTCTTAGAGTTATTAATGTGAAAAAAGCTTCAAGGAGTTGAAAACACTACTGGAAATCAGACATTTCCCAACACTTGTATACCAACGATTCAAAGAAACATTGGTATAGGTTATCTTTACCAATGGTTTTCATAAACCATTGGTAAAGATCTGTAACAAGTGAATTTTCCCAATAGTTTGATGAAACTATTGGGAAAGATGGGTAAAAAATCACTTTTCCCAACGATTTGATGAAACCGTTGGGAAAGATTGGGAAAAAATGAGTTTTCCCAATGGTTTCATTAAACCGTTGGGAAAGATTGAGTTTTCTCAACGGTTTTTAAAAACCGTTAAGAAAAATATGCCCCAAATTCTCCAAAACTAGGCAACCGCCTCCCCACAATTCCAGAACCATTTCGCTGCTCTCTAGAAGCGATTCCTTCACAAAAGCACTTGAGAAGCCCCACCTCTTCCATCAAATCAGCTGCTGTCAGGTTAGACTCCTTCCATCTTTTATCAATGATATAGTTCCACCTCTTATCAAACATATCCTTCTATTATCAAGGATTTCGTTATTCCCAATTTTTAGGGTTTTTGTAAAATTTTATGATTCACTACGCCACAAATTGTGTACTCAGATCACTACATCAGTGTATGTCCAATTAATGTTTTCATTACACATTTACATTTATAAGGGCATGGTGTCTCTTTATTGTGTTCTAATTTTAAAGATTCATAGTTTTTTTAATCTCAATGCTTCAAATATTATAGCTTCATGTATATGAACTCATAAGAAATTGTTTGTAATATTTATTGATATTATTTCATGAAAATCACTCCTTTCATTAAGATCATGTCAAACATGAAGATCTTGTTCATCTTAATTTTTGTACACTATGTGTATTACATAAAACGTATGTATCATGTTTCTATCAAAATATATATATATATATATATAATGACACACTATTCACTTATCCTTTACACAATAGAACATATGTATTATCTTATTGAACTTTGCAAAATAGTATGTGGTCTCTAATTAGTACTTCTTCCTTCTTCATGAAACTAATTCACAGAATGTCAAATTTCCAATATTAGTGAATATTATTTTTTCTAATATAACCATTAATCATTCTGCCTTCGACATAATACATGTGTTATTAAATCACCTTTTTAAAACACAATGACCATTTTCATTGGTTTGGGGTTCCTCAAAATTCTTGGGAAAATCAGAAAAATGCATGTATTGAATCGTGTTTCTCATATGGTTTCATGGATACAAGTTCATCTCAAAAATCATGACTGTGTGGTTCAAATATCATGAGGACCATGAGATTATTATTCTTCACACAAATGAAGTTGTTTTCTACAACTATGTGTTTTTGTTTTCACTTTTGATTTGGTTGAAAGGGGAGATTTGTGGTCATTAATCATGGTTGTGGGTGGTCATTTAGGATGTAAGATAGTGTGACTTCATTTTACTTGATATATCCAATATTATTATTGATTTACGTTCAATTTGATTATCTTTAACAAGTGATGTTGTTTAATAAGTTGTTATTAATGGTTGTAATAATTACGGTATGGTATATGGGTTCATATGGTGTGTACAAGGGTTTAAATGGTGTGTATAACAGTTGACATGGTATCAGTGAACTCAAGTCATTAATTTAAGCCTTCATTCTCACTAGAATGTAAGAAATTGAATGATGTAAACCCATCCTCACATGATTTCTTACCTTAGATAGTGTCCAACATATGGAATATGAGCTTTTGAATTAATTAGTTAACTAGGATCATATATTCCATTTCCCCCAAGATGATTGTACTAATATAACTTTAGGGTCAATTAAATATGGTTCTCATTGTACATTATATATTATGTGTCCTTGTCCAATACTCACTTTTATGAGGGTGGGGTGATTTTCACTACCCATGCTAGCATGTGTAGACATCCATAAAAATGTTAGATAAGTCACAATTTTAATTCAGTAATGTTGTTATCATTGACATACTTTATTATTAATTTCAAATTTAAAAATAATTTTTTTTGTCTATACTTAATGAAATTAAATCTTTTTACAAGCCATGAACAACCTATTAGTGTAGAAGTCTAAAATTTATTCACCCATGGGGTGCGCTTGACTTGGGGAAGTAATTGGGTAATGGAAGGTATAGCCATAGAGGTGCCAATAATGAGTTATTGAACATGAGTGAACGATTTGGGATGCCTATAACACATTATGGGACATGAGGCATGTGCCTCTTATATTGGATTATTACTCTCATGTGGGTTATTATGGAGTCTTTGAGAAAATAATAATATTGGATTATTACTCTCATGGACGAGTCACAATGATGAAATTCCATTGGTTTGATTTGATGACGAGACATGGAACATTTATTGATTATTGTGGATTTCGAGTAATTAATATGACTCGCACTCTTGCTACCGAATAACCATATGTGTTGGAATCAATGGATAAACAAGTTTTTTATGTCAAATACCAACTTCGACCTGAATTTGGTGTCATAGTTGAAGTAATTCCAAGAAATATTTTTGATGGTGGTGATGATGGAATTGACACTGTCCCTAGTGTCATTGGAAACAATCCATTTATTTATTTTGATGACTCCAATATCTCAATTGTTAGAGTTGATTGTGAACCTAAAGTTGTGGTTGAAAATATATAGAATCATTCATCCAGGTTCTCAATTCTTTTGGTTTACCTCAATTTAGGTTGTTAAGTTTGGTATATTCAAATTGATTTAGTATTGATCAAAAATATGTTTTAGCTGACTTGATCATTATGTGAATTTTCAATATTTATTGGTTGCAGTTTTATTTGAATTGCATTTTATAATTTGGAATTTAACTGTATTCAAACCTAGTCAAACAATATTTCTAACTTGGTGAACACAACAACTTGTAGGATTTATTAAATCTATTCAAGATCTTCTAAAACAATTGATAGCTAAATTACCAATGAATCCCCTTATTCCCTCATATATTTAGTTTTTTGGGTTACACATTAGTTTTATTTTTCTAATTAATTACATATTTGTTTTCAAAAGCAAGAAATGCATCCAATTGAAGAGAGACGAAGGAAAAAAATGATGGAGAACAATCATCGAATGGTGGAGTTGGGCATTCCACCATTAGTGCCTACAGTGAGTACTTTATTTCAAATATATATATTTAAAGAATATATAATGTCATGTGATTAATTTTTTTGTAAACATTTTTGTAGGATCCACCTATACGTCAACAGTTATTCGACGAGGAGCCTAGTACTGGTCCTAGTACTCATGCCTGTGGTATGAGGAGGGTTCATACCAGAGGTGGATGAGCAGCTACGCGTACCCGACTAGACCCTTCCCCTCCCACTGACATGTCATCCTTCCCACATTCTGATCCTGGTGTGTTGTTAGGGACACACGGGATATTTAGGCCCCCCATGTTTTCGCCACCTTTTGCATCTTCTGGCCCATCATTTTCACATCCCATGATGATTCCCACTCCCCAGTCAGAATCCGTTCATACAACTATCCCATCTTCTTTTCCTTCTACTTTTGTCTCTCTGAGCTTCTATATTCCATCATCTTTGACTCCTGTTCCACCACAGGGTGTTCCATCAGTTTCTGTGGATCCAGCAGTGCTCAGCGATCAGACTGGAGCAGGTATATTTATAGAACCCTAACAAATTTTTATAGCAATATTTATTTTCATTATAACATGTTTTGATAAAATATTTGTTTTTCTTTCATGACAAATACATCTACTGACAGAAGGTGGGGACGGGGGCGTACATGCATGTGTTTGGTGTGGAATCACCGCACACAGGTTATGGTGGATTACAATGAACACAACTAAATGGTTAAGAAAACAGGGCAGCAATGTCGGAGTTTTTTGGAAACGCTTACCAAATACTCCGACATCATTTTCTTCAGCCCGCTATCATGGAGAAATTTACCACATGAGTTCAAGGATAAAGCTTGTGTAGAGATATGGGTAAAAAAATATTTTGTATTTAATGCCATGAATTATTTTTGTATTTATATGAATTAATATTTTGATGTCAACTTCGATTTAATTTTCCCGATGATGAGGGTGCACGACCGGAAAGTCTAAAGGATTTAGTCAAGCTTTGGAGATCCTACAAGCATGATTTGTATATTGGCTGGCATGCTAGAGTTGGAACTTAGTTAGAGGTTGTACCAGTCATGGATGATTGTCTTATAGAGCAGTATCGTCAGATGATTACTCATTGGACGAGTACCCAGTTTAAGGTATGAATTACATTTGAGGTTTTTAAATAATAACTTTAATGTTTTGAATTAATATTATCCTTTACATTATAAAATTTTATTTAGTAATCATCTGGAAAAAATAAAAAAAAACATTGATTCAAAAAAATACCTCCACACACTAGGATGTACTTCGATGCCGGATCATGAGAGAAAGCAGGTATGACAATTGTTTATAAGTTTTCTTTACGACTTACATTTTCTTTTGTTTCCTAAATTATTTAATCATTTGCTAAAGTTTTCATATAACTTTAGTTTTCAATTTCATTGTAGAGGAAAATACAGAATATTGAAGGACGTGTGCCTCGAGCAAAACCGTTTTGCTCGAGTAGACGGAAAAAGGATGGAAGTGTCGTCAACGAAGCGACTTAGCAGCATATTGTAAGTTTTAATCTATTAATTTTATATTTTAATAACTATTTTGTAACTTAATAATATATTTATATTTGTAACAGGTTTCTTTAGAGGCCCTCGATGCCCAAGAACTAGACAATTTTGGGCCAACTGATCACTTACATCATGTGTTGGGAGAGGAGCATCCTGGCAGAGTACGCTGCCGACCTAGGATAGCCCCGACGAGGTATTGGCCCTCCTCAGGTACGAGTTGTAGTGCCACCAAGCTGCAACAAGTTAGGGAATAGGTAGAACAGGCTGAGAAAAGGGCCACAGAGATGGCAGAACATTCTGCTAGGGAAAACAGTGCATTTATGAAATTTATTGAAGTTCTATGTCCAACACTTCTAGCAGAGGCCAGACCAGCTTTTGATGAATATATGTCATCGATACGTTCTATATATGGTGCACCAGGTGGAAGTTCTAGTGGTGGTCAGGATGATGTTTGTCTTGATGATGATGATGGTGAGGAGTCTGATGTGGAAGAGGAGGGAGAGGAGGAGGGCGAGGCGGATAGCGAGGGCGAGGAGGAGGGCGAGGGCGAGGAGGAGGGCACTAAGGAGGGTGAGGACGATGATGGGGACGAGGAAGAGGGTGATGATGATGGTGATGATGGTAATGGTGATGTGGGACAAATTGATTTGTTACATTTTTGACTAATATTACTGAGATTTGATGTTTAATCTATTCTAGTTATTGGTTTTATCTAGAACCGTAGTATAGTATTGGAGTTGAGTTATTTTTATATATTGTCTGTTTTTATGGATGTTGTTGTTTTTTAGTGGTTGTGTGTTTGGGAACTCCATAGAAAACCCCCCTCCTTCCTGGACCCTGGAAAACCCCCCACCATCCTCCTTGGACCCCGGATAGCCCCTCAGATAGCCCCCCGGATAGCACCCCCCCCACCATCCTCCTTGGTCCCCAGACAACCCCCCGGACACCCCCCGAACAGCCCCCCGGACATCCCCCCGAAAAGCCCCCCGAATAGCCCCCTGAATAGCCCCTCGAACATCCCCCACCCTCCTCCTTGGACCACAGACAACCCCCCCGAACACCCCCTGGATAGCCCCCTGCACAGCCCCCCCACCCTCCTCCTTGTTCCCCAGACAGCCCCCCGGACACCCACCGGACAGCACCCCGGACAGCCCCCCCACCCTCCTTGATTTCATTTACTACTAGAAAGATATATAATATATATTTTATTTATTTTCATCATGATAATCAATGTAAATCACATTTACACATCTAATCAATATCATATATTCTTGGTATGTTATAAAAGGGATGTATTCATTGGGCATGGCATTGTTAGCTCTGAAATGTTTCAAATAGTGTATTTGAATAATGTGAATAAACAACTAACATAATTTATCACAATGATCCATGGGTCATATGTGACGTGTACGAGCCAACCCGAGCTCAATCTGAGGCACGGTGTGGCCGACACCACTCATAGTGTCTCTCTTTTGTTTAAAATGGACTTCATTTTAAGTGAAAACAACAACTGGCATACATAAAACTGACCAAACGGATTTTGATTGTGTCGATACTTTAGAAAAACAATCCATGCGTCATATGTGACATGTACGAGTCAACTCTACCTCAATCAGAGGCGCGGTGTGGCCAACACCATTCATAGTGTCTCTCTTTTGTTTAAAATGGACATCATTTTGAGTGAAAACAACAACTGACATACGAAAAACTGACCAAACGCATTCAAAATGTGTTGATGCTTTAGGAGAACGATCCATGGTTCATAAGTGAGGTGTAAGAGTCAACCATACCTCAATCCGAGGCATGGTGTGGTCGGGATCACTCTAAGTGTATCTCTTTTGTTTAAAATGCATAACATTTAAAGTACATATGGAAAACTGACCAAACAGATTCTGATTGTGTTGATACTTTATCACAACAATCCATGGGTCATATGTGACGTGTATGAATCAACCTCGCCTCAATCTGAGATGCGGTGTGTCTTACACCACTCAAAGTGTATGTCTTTTGTTTCAAAAGGATATCATTTTAAGTGAAAACATCAACTGGCCTACGGAAAACCGACCAAACGCATTCAGATTGTGTTGATACTTTAGTAAAATGATCCATGGGTCATTTGAGATGTGTAAGAGTCAACCCCATCTAAATCCGAGAAGTAGTGTGGCCGGTACCACTTTAATTGTGTCTCTTTTGTTTAAAATGGACAGGATTATAAGTGAAAAGAACAACTGGCATATGGAAAACTGACCAAACGCATTCGGATTATGTTGATAATTTATCACAACGATCAATGGGTCATATGTGACGTGTATGATCCAACCTGGGCTCAATCCGAGTTGTGGTGTGGCCAGGATAACTCTAAGTGTCTCTCTTTTGTTTAAAATGGACAACATTTTAAGTACATACAGAAAACCGACCAAACGCATTCAGTTTCTATTGAAACTTTAGGAGAACTATACATGGGTCATATGTGATGTGTACAAGTCAACCTTTCCTCAATCTGAGGTGCGGTGTGGCCGACACCACTCAAAATTTCTCTCTCTTTTTTTAAATGGACTTCATTTTAAGTGAAAACAACAACTAGCATACGGAAAACGGACCAAACAGATTCTAATTGTGTCGATACTTTAGCACAAAGATCCATGGGTAATATGTGATGTGTACGAGTCAACACCACCTCAATCCGAGGCGCGGTGTGCCCGACACAATTCATAGTGTCTCTCTTTTGTTTAAAATGGACATCATTTTAAGTGAAAATAACAACTGACATACGAAAAACTGACCAAACACATTATAAATGTGTTGATTCTTTAGTATAACGATCCATGGGTCGTATGTGATGTGTACGAGTCAACTCCGCCTCAATCCGAGGCACGGTGTGGCCGGGATCACTCTAAGTGTCTCTATTTTGTTTAAAATGGACAACATTTTAAGTACATACGGAAAACTAAGAAAACAGATTCTGATTATGTTGATACTTTAGCACAATGATCCATGGGTCATATGTGATGTGTACGAATCAAACCCGCCTTAATCTGAGACGTGGTGTGGCTGGAACCACTCAAAGTGTCTGTCTTTTGTTTCAAAAGGACATCATTTTAAGTGAAAACATTAACTGGCATACGAAAAACTGACCAAATGCATTTGAATTGTGTTGATACTTTAGGACACTGATCCATGGGTAATTTGAGGCATGTATGAGTCAACCCTGTCTAAATCTGAGATGCAGTGTGGCCGGTACCACTCTAATTGTGTCTCTTTTGTTTAAAATGGATAGGATTATAAGTGAAAAGAACAACTGGCATACGAAAAAACGACCAAACGCATTTGGAATCTGTTTATAATTTATCAAAACGATCCATAGGTCATATGTGACGTGTACGAGCTGGCCTGGGCTCAATCCGAGTTGCGGTGTGGCCGGGATCACTCTAAGTGTCTCTCTTTTGTTTAAAATGGACAACATTTTAAGTACATACGTAAAACTGACCAAATGGATTATGAATGTGTTTAAACTTTAGCACAATGATCCATGGGTCATATGTGACGTGTACAAATCAACCCCGCCTCAATCTGATATGCGGTGTGGCCAGCACCACTCAAAGTGTCTGTCTTTTATTTCAAAAGGACATCATTTTAAGTGAAAACATCAACTGGCATACGGAAAACCGACCAAACGCATTTGGATTGTGTTTATACTTTAGGAAAATGATCCATGGGTCATTTGAGACGTGTACGAGTCAACCCCATCTAAATCCAAGACGTGTTGTGGCCGGTACCATTCTAATTGTGTCTCTTTTATTTAAAATGGACAGGATTATAAGTGAAAAGAGCAACTGGCATACGAAAAACTGACCAAATGCATTCAGAATCTGTTGAAATTTTAGGACAACGATCCATGGGTCATATGTTATGTGTAAAAGTCAACCACACCTTAATCCAAGTTTTGGTATAGCCAGGACCACTCAAAGTGTCTCTCTTATGTTTAAAATGGATGACATTTTAAGTACATATGGAAAACTGACCAAAATGATTCTGATTGTGTTGATATTTTATCACAATGATCCATGGGTCATTTGAGATGTGTACGAGTCAACCCCACCTCAATCCAAGGCATGGTGTGGCCGGCACCACTCGAAGTGTCTCTCTTTTATTTAAAAAGCACTTTATTTTAAGTGAAAACAACAACTGACATACTGAAAACCGACAAAATTCTTTCGGAATATGTTGATAATTTAGGAAAATGATCCATGGGTCATTTGTGACGTGTAAGAGGTAACCTCGCCTCAATCCAAGGCACGGCGTGTATAACGACCCATACTTTACATACATTGTTAATACTTCAAAATTGAAGCATACTTATTACAACATATAACAAAACCACGAAAGGACCGTATAGGTATAGTGTCTTTAGAAACTGGGAAACATAAACAACTGGTTCATAAAGCGTCTACACTATCTCCCATTTATTTCATCATATCTATAGTCCCTTTTGGCATATCTTACTTAATAACCTTCTTCCTGACCTGGGGAAATAAAACATACAAAAGGGTGAGCTCAAATGCTCAGTAAGGGTAAACAAAAGAAATATCAATCACATCATATACATAAGCTCATAACTTTTGGAAATCTTAACCTGCAAAAGAGATCATAATTTCATAACATGGGATAAATCATGGCAGTGAAATGTAATCACAATAATCATAACTTAAAACATGAAACCTTGTGGCATACACACATAATCATAGAGAATCATTTCTTATTAGTCAAGGCTCATTTCCAAGACTATCTTAGTGGACAAAGTCCATTTCTGAACCGAGTTCACTCCTCATTTCAGTCCTGTTTCACTGAACCGGTATAACCTACCGTTCCAGCCATGTCTATCTCATGAGATATAAAATCTTTACCCAATGCATTGGAGGGATATATAGGTCCCACCCATCTCTTAATGATACCATTCTTATGTGTGCCACAAAATCATAAACCATACATCATAGCATAACCCATGTAATAAAAATGGGATTCTTAAACAACATGACATCATAAAACAATTCATATAAGATAAAGGAATTCATAAAAATATTTCCATCACAACATAATCAAATCCATGTAATAATAGGGATATAAACAGAACCCTTTATTATCTTAGATGGAAAATAATTCTGATAAAACACTTGAACTCCATTCTTGAGGAAAATATCCTTTCTACTTCAAAAACATTTTTCCTTTCTTAACATGTCATACAATTCTAAACTAAAAGAAGTTGATTAAAAATAAACATGAAAACTTGTAAAGGAAGCTTCTTGGAAATAATGTTTTAAAAAAAATCCATTCATGTCGTATAAGTTAAAAGAAAACATTCTCCTCGTACTTTTGTCGGAAAAGTCAAAAAAGTACCTCGTACGAAAAACGACAAAAGATTCCTTTCATATCTTTTACTAAAAACTCACCGAAGGGTAAAATAGGATTTAAACAATTGTAGGTGAATGGAAATAATATTACATATTGAGGAAACATGGATGTAGATGATAAAATACACCCCAGTAAATACCAAAGTATAAACAATCTCGGATAAAAATGAGATTGTGATATTTCTCTTACCTTAGGTCTGTTTTGCTTCGTAAGTGTCCAAACCTCATGTATAATGATTTAAATAATGTTATTGACTTATTCCAAAATCATACTTATTTTTATGATATCATATATGGTAATTTTCTTAGCTTCTTATTAGTAATATTTCATTGCTACTTGTTATTCGGATGTTTATAACTTTTTGTTCTTATGCGTGTTTTGTCGAATAAATTCTTATTCTTATATTTAGGTTATAGATACCTCATTTCCAGAATGGTATTAGTGTAATATATATCATATTAATTCATTCAATTCATTTATATAATTATTATGAAATGAAGATCATGTAGAACGAGTCGCATCACATCGTGGAGACGGTATTCCGTACGTACGCACGAGTGATGATATCGTTCCTATGATCGTGGAATTGTATTGGAGTGTATGTATACTATTTTAGAATCATTATAACTTTATAATAGTCATATATAGTCATTATTTACACCATCATACCCATCCAAGTAAGGTGGTGGTGGAAAATAGATTACACCACGGCATGGAGACGGTATTCCGTACGTACGCACGCGCGGTGATTTATTTTTCTGTAGGATGGATAGATGGTGAATTAGAGTTGTTTCATACTTATAATAACATATCAGTATATGAGTGATACTGATGTTATTACTTCATAATGAAACAACTAAATAAGAAGAAGTGGAAGAAGAAATAAAGATGAAAGAATCGGTAACGGACATTACCTCTTCTTTGAAGTGCTTCTTTGAGACCTTCTTTTAGGGCACTAAAATTGGTATTTGAAGAAGACAAGGACCTCTAGGATGTCTCTAGGGAAGTGTAGAGGAGTAATTTTCAGGGTTTGGACGAGCTTTAAGGCTCAAAGTGGTGTGAGGAAGAGGGGGAGTAGGTTCCCTTTTATAAGGGAGGAGAGGGGCACCTTTGGGAAAACTAAAAATATTATTTTATTATAAAGTCAAGTTCGGTTTTAAATAGCTCCAAATTGATATATTTCTAAGCTAAGGTGGGGATGGGTCGAAATCCTCTCATCCAATAGAATTTAGACAAGTTTAGGTTCCTATTTTAACCTTATCATTTAGATTTAACATTAAGTTAAATAAGTTTACTTTTACCGTGTCTTCTTGTGTTCTTATACTATAAGGTTAATAAACTTACTATAAGCAGTCAAACGAACCTCAAGTTGTTTATTATTAATATATATAACCTTATCTAAGTCATTTAGCTGAACCTTAGATTTTTAGGAATAAAATAACAATTACTAATATAATATTTTCTTTAAAAACTATTTTATGTCAATTTTGACACTATTTAGTAATTGATTTTTGTGAAAATCATAACAGAATTATTAGTTCGAACCAAGTTAATTAAATCAATAATAACATGTCATATTAACCTGGAAAATTATTTTAATTCATAAAAAGTCTCAAATTACATTTATTTTGGTGTTTATAACATTAATTATGTTAATATTTCATTAATAAGATAATTACTGCATCATCTTTGTGTCATAAATAAATTAAATTATTTAATGTCTAAAAATTAAAAATAAAATACCATTATGTATGAAATCTTTTTAGCTTTATAATTAATATTTATAGTCTAATTTATCTTATGTATAACCCCATATTAAAAATTATTTACTTATTAAACTTTGATTTTAACTATTTTAACCCTTCTTTAAATAAATTAATAATAAATGTTCTAATCTAATCCAAGTGGGCCTAAATGGTCATATTTTATTCCTAAGTTTGTTTTTGGTCGAATTAATCTTGTCCAATAGAATTAGGACATGTGTTAGGGTAATAATAATATCATCTTTACCCTTAATTACCCTATTTATTTTTAACCGTGGTAAAAAAAAGTAAAAAGTTACTATTCACCAAAAAATTATTTTCATCTCATTGAACCACATTTTACTTACTGACATCAACCGTGTCTCTCGAATTTTTGAAATTCCACTCACAGAAGCAGTAAAATTAAGTTTTATGAAAAAATCAGTTTTTTAACTACCACTTAGTGGTTTCACTATTCATCAAAAATTGAAAGTTTTTAGAAAAATACCAAAATTTCACCCTAGGCTAATTTCGATATTCCGAACCCAAAAATGAAGTCCATTTTGAAAAATAAAATTTATAAAATTTCAAAAAGTGGTTATTACTATTCATAACTGCTAGTTTTAATAATATTTTAATAGCATATCGTTGTTTAGTGAAACTCGGTATTACGTACGATGCAAGCTATCGAGGAAGGTCGCGATTTCGTGTAAAGCAAGCCAAGCAAGTGTTGTGTAGAAAAAGATTCCTTTGATGATTTATATAACATAAAAGTCTCGGGTGTTACATTCTACCCCCCTTAAAATGAATTTCGCCCTCGAAATTCGTCACTTTGTAACAAACAGATGAGGATACCTCTCCCTCATCATATCCTAAAGCTCCCATGTAGCTTCTTCTAATTAGTGGTTCCTCCATAAAACTTTCACCAATCAAGTGGTCTTGTTTCGTAGGACTTTTTCGCTATGATCCAGAATCTCTATCGGTTGTTCTTCATAAGAAAGATCTTGCTCCAGCGGTACAACTTCTGAGCTGAGTACATGTGAAGGATCAGGTATGTACTTTCTCAGGAGAGATACATGGAACACATCGTGAACTTGAGAGAGATTCGGTGGAAGCGCCAATCGGTAAGCTACCTTCCCAACACGATCCAGTATTTCGAAAGGACCAATATATCTAGGGCTCAACTTCCCCTTCTTTCCAAATCTCATAACCCTCTTCCAGGGAGATATTCGTAAGAACACTTTATCACCCACTTCAAACTCTAGGTCTTTTCTTCGGTTGTCGGCATAACTTTTATGTCGACTCTGAGCTGCTCTTATGTGTTGTTGAATAGATCTGACCTTTTCTGCCATTTCATCAACGAGATCAGGTCCTAATAGCTTTCTTTCCCCAACTTCATCCCAGCAAGTTGGAGTCCTGCATTTCTTTCCATAGAGAGCTTCATAAGGAGCCATCTGAATACTGGAGTGAAAGCTATTATTATAAGAAAATTACACCAAAGGTAGGTGTTGATCCCAACCACCTTTGAAATCCATAGAGAAATCTCTCAACATATCTTCTAGGGTTTGAATTGTTCTCTCAGAATGACCGTCTGTCTGAAGATGATAAGCAGTGCTGAAACTCAACTCTGTATCCAGAGTATGCTGAAGACTTCGCTAGAACTTCGAGGTAATTCTCAGATCCCAATCGGATATAATAGAAAGTGGTACTCCATGAAATCTTACCACTTCCTTTACATATATCCTGGCAAGATGATCCAGAGATAAATCCTCTCTAATAGCAATGAAGTGTGCAGACTTTGTAAGACGGTCAACTATGACCCAGATAGCATTATTGCCTTTGGATGTTTTAGGAAGTCCTGTGACAAAGTCCATAGTGATGTTTTCCCATTTCCATTTGGGTATGGGTAATGGTTGTAACATCCCCTTAGACTTCTGTCTCTCAGCTTTAACTTGTTGACAAACCAAGCATCAAGAGACAAATTCAGCAACATCTCTTTTCATGCCATCCCACCAGAAGTACTCTTTCAGGTCCCTATACATCTTTGTGCTTCTAGGATGAATAGAGAATGAAGAACTATGAGCCTCATCCAGCAGCTCCTTCTTTAATTCGGGGATGGGAGGAACACAAACCCGATTCCTGAACTTTATTATACCATCACAATCAAGGTTGAATTCAGGAACGTTTCTCACCTTCTTTTGTAACTTGACATCTTATTTCTGTGCCTCTTTAATATTCACATGTATAGATGGTTGAACATTCATTTGAGAAAGATAAGATTTTTCCCCTTCCATTATAATTCCAAGATCCATCCTTTGTAAATCCATAAATATTGGATCTTTTGTGATCCTCATCATGGATAAACTAGCATGGTCTTGTCGACTTAATGCATCTTCCACCTTGTTTTCTTTCCCAGGGTGGTAATGGATTGAGCAGTCGTAATCCTTAATCAGCTCCAACCATCTTATTTGACGCATATTCAGCTCCTTTTGAGTGAAAATATACTTTAAACTTTTATGATCAGTATAAATATCACACCTTTCACCATAAAGGTAATGCCTCCAAATCTTTAATGAAAAGATTACCGCAGCTAACTCCAAATCATGTGTTGGGTAATTTTTCTCATGGATTTTCAACTGTCCTGAGGCATAAGATATCACCATATCATTTTGCAAAAGAACACACCCCAATCCCTTCTTGGATGCATCACTATAGATCACAAACCTTTCTCCACTACAAGGCAGTGTGAGCATAGGTGCACTGGATAACCTTCTTTTCAACTCCTTGAAATTCTCTTCACATTCTTCCATCCAGAAAAACTTAACATCTTTCCGAGTCAACTTGGTGAGTGGATTAGATAATCGTGAAAAATCTTTCACAAAACGTCGATAATATCCAGCCAAACCAAGAAAACTTCGGATCTCAGTTACTGTTGTTGGTCTCGACCATCTTTCGATAACCTCTATTTTTGCTAGATCCACAGATATCCCCTCTTTTGAGATTATGTGACCCAAAAATGCAACTTTTTGAAGCCAAAATTCACACTTGGTAAATTTGGCATAAAGCTTCTCCTTTCTCAGGGTCTTCAATATAATTCTCAAGTGATCTTCATGTTCTTCCTTGATCTTTGAATAGACAAGAATATCATCTATAAAGACTACCACAAATTGATCAAGATAGTCTCTAAAGACTCTATTCATCAGATCCATGAAGATAGCAGGGGCATTAGTAAGACCAAATGGCATCACTATAAATTCATAGTGTCCATACCTTGTATGGAAAGCCGTCTTTGGTATATCCTCCCTTTTGACCCTTAATTGATGATACCCTGAACGAAGATCAATCTTGGAAAAGTATTGAGCTCCTCATAGTTGGTCAAATAAGTCATCAATGCGTGGGAGAGTATATTTGTT
Organism: Viscum album; assembly: GCA_963277665.1. Taxonomy (NCBI): domain Eukaryota; kingdom Viridiplantae; phylum Streptophyta; class Magnoliopsida; order Santalales; family Viscaceae; genus Viscum; species Viscum album. Next base: position 889,000,420 of record OY728148.1, on the reverse strand, counting down.
CTTGATATTGATCTTGTTAAGTTCTCGATAATCAATGCAGAGTCTCATTGATCCATCTTTCTTCTTAACAAATAGAATAGGTGCTCCCCAAGGTGACGCACTAGGGCGTATGAATCCCTTATCAAGATTCTCTTGGAGTTTCTTCTTCAATTCCTGCAACTCAATTGGGGCCATTCTATAAGGTGTCTTTGAAATAGGCAAAGCACCCGGTATGAGTTCTATTGAGAACTCAACTTCACGATTTGGTGGAAGTCCCGGTAATTCCTCCGGAAATACATCATCAAACTCCCATACAATGGGCATATTCTTAATCGTGAGTTTCTCACCAACCATTTGAGATAAATAACCTTCATTTAGTGGAATCAAGACCCATAAGATGGAAGAAATTTCCACTGGAAGGTTATGTTCATCCTTGCATTGATAGACGATCATAGATTGATCTGGAATATGAAATGTGACTTTCCTTCTTTGGAAATTGATATGAGCTCCATATAAAGAAATCCAATCCATGCCAAGAATCACATCAAATTCCACTATAGGAAGGATCACAAGATTTGCAGGAATCACTTTCCCACAAACTTCGATCGGAGAAGAATTATAAACTTTTGATGCGACTGTTGTGCCATTAGGTGTTGTCACAGCTAACTCAACATCTAATTGTTGAGGTAATACGGTGATACCCTTAGAAAATTCTTCAGAAATAAAAGAGTGGGTGGATCCAGAATCAAATAAAACATTTGCTACTTTATAGTGGATTGTAATTGTACCTTTCACCACATCGTTATCGTACTCCACATCGCTGATAGAAATTGCATGTGACTTTCCTTTTTCTTTAGCCTTAAGAGTTTGTTGACATCGACCATCATCATCAACCCTTGGATTAGGGCATTTATTGGCATAATGACCCATCTCCTTGCACTTGAAACATTGAAGTGTAGTAGGTTCATTCTGTGTATCCCTTCCTTTTTTTTCATCATTAGACATCTTCTTCCCATCATCGCGGCATTCAAATGCCCGATGACCTTACTTTCCACATTTGAAACATTTACTTGTCCCTTTAAGACAACTCCCTCCATGTTTCTTTCCACACTTTGAGCATAAGGGAAAGCTCATCTTCTTTTCAGTGTGCTCTTTAGATTTTCCTTTGAATTCCATTTTCCTCTTCTTATCAAACCCATATGACTGATGGGTTACTCCAATCTCCATCTTGACTTTGAGAGCACATCGAACAATTTCCTCGTAGTTATTGAAGTCCCTTATGGATAACGCCCTTTGAAGACTTGGTTTTAAGCCACTAAAGAATCGATCGATCTTACTCTCAGATTGGATAATAATACCAGAAGTGTACCTTGAAAGTCTTGTAAAATTTTCTTCATAGGTACCAACAGATTCATCATCCTTTTCCTTCAGTTCAAGAAACCCTTTCTCCATCTTTATTCGGAGAATACGAGGGAAGTACTTATTGAAAAATAAGTTCTTGAACTCGTCCCATTCCATGGACTCAATTTCATCCCTTTGCCTCGTATTCTTAATAAGATTACACCATTGATCAGCATCTCCTTCCAAACGATACACTGCTAGGATGACTTTATTATGTTCAGAACATTGAAGAACTGAAAATATCTTTTCAGTAGTACTAATCCATTGTTCAGCAACTAATGGATCAGTAGACCCGCTGAAAGAAGGTGGACGTTGCCTCATAAAGGATTCAACAGAATGTTGCTCCTTCCTTTGCTCGTTTGGAAGTACTGCATGATTCATAGCTTGAGAAAGTTGTGTCAGCATGGCTACAAGATTTTGTATTCTAGCTCCCATAACGTTTGGTTGCTCAGGGGGACAATCATTGCATTGCCTGTCGCATTCCGCATTAACACGGTTCCTTCAGGTTCCAACCATTGACTAAAACCAAGAAGAATAGTGTGAGCAACAGTAATTATAATAGGAAAACCACATAATCAAGAATAAAATTTCACACTTAAGGTATTATCCTAGGTTATTCATGGCCATTTCTAAAACACTAAGATTGTGTTCTATGCTTAGACTTATCCTTAGGGTTCTTACTAAGGCTTTCACATCCTAGTTTCCAAAGGTTGACTATACCTTTCCTCTGATACCAACTATAACAAACCATACTTTACATACATTGTTAATACTTCAAAATTGAATCATACTTATTACAACATATAACAAAACCACGAAAGGACCGTATAGGTATAGTGTCTTTAGAAACTGGGAAACATAAACAACTAGTTCATAAAGCGTCTACACTGTCTCCCATTTATTTCATCATATCTATAGTCCCTTTTGGAATATCTTACTTAATAACCTTCTTCCTGACCTGGGAAAAGAAAACATACAAAAGGGTGAGCTCAAATGCTCAGTAAGGGTAAAAAAAAGAAATATCAATCACATCATATACATAATCACATAACTTTTGTAAATCTTAACCTGCAAAAGAGATCATAATTTCATAACATCGGATAAATCATGGCAGTGAAATGTAATCACAATAATCATAACTTAAAACATGAAACTTTGTTTCATACACACATAATCATAGAGAATCATTTCTTATTAGTCAAGGCTCATTTCCAAGACTATCTTAGTGGACAAAGTCCATTTCTGAACTGAGTTCACTCCTCGTTTCAGTCCTGTTTCACTGAACCGGTATAACCTACCATTCCAGCCATGTCTATCTCATGAGATATAAAATCTTTACCCAATGCATTGGAGGGAGATATAGGTCCCACCCATCTCTTAATGATATCATTCTTATGTGTGCCACAAAATCATAAACCATACATCATAGCATAACCCATGTAATAAAAATGGGATTCTTAAACAACATGACATCATAAAACAATTCATATAAGATAAAGGAATTCATAAAAATATTTCCATCACAACATAATAAAATCTATGTAATAATAGGGATAGAAACAGAACCCTTTATTATCTTATATGGAAAATAATTTTGATAAAACACTTGAACTCCATTCTTGAGAAAAATATCCTTTCTAATTCAAAAACATTTTTCCTTTATTAACATGTCATACAATTCTAAACTAAAAAAAGTTGATTAAAAATAAACATGACAACTTTTAAAGGAAGATTCTTGGAAATAATGTTTTAAAAAAAATCCATTCATGTCGTATAAGTTAAAAGAAAACATTCTCCTCGTACTTTTGTCAGAAAAGTCAAAAAATTACCTCGTATGAAAAACGACAAAAGATTCCTTTCATATCCTTTAATAAAAACTCACCGAAGGGTAAAATAGGATTTAAACAATTGTAGGTGAATTTAAATAATATTACATATTGAGGAAACATGGATGTAGATGATAAAATACACCACATTAAATACCAAAGTATAAACAATCTTGGATAAAAATGATATTGTGATATTTCCCTTACCTTAGGTCCGTTTTGCTTCGTAAGTGTCCAAACCTCCTGTATAATGATTTAAATAATGTTATTGACTTATTCCAGAATAATACTTATTTTTATGATATCATATATGGTCATTTTCTTAGCTTCTTAGTAGTAATATTTCGTTGCTACTTGTTATTCGGATGTTTATAATTTTTTGTTCTTATGCGTGTTTTATCGAATAAATTCTTATTATTATATTTAGGTTATAGATACCTCATTTCCAGAATGGTATTAGATTAATATATATCATATTCATTCATTCAATTCATTTATATAATCATTATGAAATGAAGATCATGTAGAACGAGTCGCATCACATCGTGGAGACGGTATTCCGTACGTACGCACGAGTGATGATATCGTTCCTATGATCGTGAAATTGTATTGGAGTGTATGTATACTATTTCAGAATCAGTATCACTTTATAATAGTCATATATAGTCATTATTTACACCATTATACCCATCCAAGTAAGGTGGTGGTGGAAAATAGATTACACCATGACGTGGAGATGGTATTCCGTACGTACGCACGCGCGGTGATTTCTTTTTCCGTAGGATGGATAGATGGTGAAGTAGGGTTGTTTCATACTTATAATAACATATCAGTATATGAGTGATACTTATGTTATTACTTCATAATGAAACAACTAAAGAAGAAGAAGTTTAAGAAGAAATAAAGATGAAAGAATCGGTAACGGACATTACCTCTTCTTTGAAGTGCTTCTTTGAGACCTTCTTTTAGGGCACTAAAATTGGTCTTTGAAGAAGACCAGGACCTCTAGGATGTCTCTAGGGAAGTGGAGAGGAGGAATTTTCAGGGTTTGGCCGAGCTTTAAGCCTCAAAGTGGTGTGAGGAAGAGGGGGAGGAGGTGCCCTTTTATAAGGGAGGAGAGGGGCACCTTTGGGAAAACTAAAAATATTATTTTATTATAAAGTCAAGTTCGGTTTTAAATAGCTACAAATTGATATATTTAGAAGCTAAAATGGTGATGTGTTGAAATCCTCTCATCAAATAGAATTTAGACAAGTTTAGGTTCCTATTTTAACCTTATCATTTAGATTTAACATTAAGTTAAATAAGTTTACTTTTACCGTGTCTTCTTGTGTTCTTATACTATAAGGTTAATAAACTTACTATAATCAGCCAAACGAACCCCAAGTTGTTTATTATTAATATATATAACCTTATCTAAGTAATTTGGCCGAACCTTATATTTTTAGGAATAAAATAACAATTAATAATATAATATTTTTTTTAAAAACTATTTTATGTCAATTTTGACACTATTTAGTAATTGATTTTTGTGAAAATCATAACAGAATTATTAGTTCGAACCAAGTTAATTAAATCAATACTAACATGTCATATTAACCTATAAAATTATTGTAATTCATAAAAAGTCTCAAATTACATTTATTTTGGTGTTTATAACATTAATTATGTCAATATTTCATTAATAAGATAAAAACTGCATCATCTTTGTGTCATAAATAAATTAAATTATTTAATGTCTAAAAATTACAAATAAAATACCGTTATGTATGAAATCTTTTTATCTTTCTAATGAATATTTATAGTCGAATTTATCTTATGTATAACCCCATATTAAAAATTACTTACTTATTAAACTTTGATTTTAACTATTTTAACCCTTCTTTAAATAAATTAATAATAAATGTTCTAATCTAATCCAAGTGGTCCTAAATGGTCATATTTTATTCCTAAGTTTGTTTTTGGTCGAATTACTCTTGTCCAATAGAATTAGGACAAGTTTTAGGGTAATAATAATATCATCTTTACCCTTAATTACCCTATTTATTTTTAACCGTGGTAAAAAAAAAGTAAAAAGTTACTATTCACCAAAAAAATTATTTTCATCTCATTGAACCACATTTTACTTACTGAGATCAACCATGTCTCTCGGATTTTTGAAATTCTACTCACAGAAGCGGTAAAATTATGTTTTATGAAAAATTCAGTTTTTTAACTACCACTTAGTGGTTTCACTATTCATCAAAAATTGAAAGTTTTCAGAAAAATACCAAAATTTCACCCTAGGCTAATTTCGATATTCCGAACCCAAAAATGAAGTCCATTTTGAAAAATAAAATTTATAAAATTTCAAAAAGTGGTTATTTCTATTCATAACGGCTAGTTTTAATAATATTTTAATAGCATATCGTTGTTTAGTGAAACTCGGTATTGCGTACGACGCAAGCTATCGAGGAAGGTCACGATTTCGTGTAAATCAAGCCAAGCAAGTGTTGTATAGAAAAAGATTCCTTTGATGATTTATATAACATAAAATTCTCGGGTGTTACAGTGTGGCTGGTATCACTCCAGGTGTATGTATTTTGTTTAAAATGGACATCATTTCTAGTAAAAACATATGGTATACGAAAAACCGATCAAATTATGAATTGAATTCTGGATTCTGTTGAAACTTTAGGACAATGATCAATGGGTCATATGTGACGTGTACGATTCAACTGCACCTCAATCCGAGTCGCAGTGTGGCCAAGATCGCTCTAAGTGTCTCTCTTTTGTTTAAAATTGACAACATTTTAAGTACATATGGAAAACTGAAAAAACGGATTCTGATTGTTTTGATACTTTAGAAAAATGATCCATGGGTAATATATGACATGCACGAGTCAACCCGGCCTCAATCCGAGGTGCGGTGTGGCCGGTTCCACTCAAAGTGTCTCTCTTTAGTTTAAAATGGACTTCATTTTAAGTGAAAACAACAACTGACATACGGAAAACCGACCAAATGCATTTGGATTCTATTGAACCTTTAGGAAAATGATACATGTGTCATTTTTGATGTGTAAGAGTCAACCCCGCCTCAATCTGAGGCACAATGTCGCTGGCACCATTCTAAGTGTCTCACTTTTGTTTGAAATGAATAACATTTTAAGTGAAAAGTACAACTTACATACGGAAAACTGACCAAACGCATTCGGATTGTGTTGATACTTTAGGAAAATTATCTTTGGGTCATTTGTGACTTGTAAGAGTCAACCCAGCCTCAATCTGAGGCACGGAGTGGCCAGAACCACTCGAATTGTCTCTCTATAGTTTAAAATGGACTTCATTTTAATTGAAAACAACAACTGACATACGGAAAACTGAACAAACGCATTCAGATTCTATTGAAACTTTAGGAAAACGTTCCATGAGTCATTTTTGATGTGTACAAGTCAACACAACCTCAATCTAAGGCTAGGTGTGGCCGAAACCACTCAAAGTGTCTCAGGTTTATTTGAAATAGACAACATTTTAAATGAAAACAACAACTGACATACAGAAAACTGACTAAACACATTCGGATTCAGTTGAAACTTTAGTACAACGATCCATGGGTTATATGTGACATGTACGTGTCAACCCAACCTCAATTAGAGGCACAGAGTGGCTGACACCACTCGAAGTGTCTCTCTATAGTTTAAAATGGACTTCATTTTAATTGAAAACAACAACTGACATACGGTAAACCAACCAAATGCATTAGGATTCTATTGAAACTTTAGGAAAATAATCCATGGGTCATATGTGATATGTACGAGTCAACTGTGCCTCAATCCGAGTCGTAGTGTGTCCGGAATCACCCTAAGTGTCTCTCTTTTGTTTAAAATGGAAAACATTTTAAGTACATATGGAAAACCAACCAAACAGATTCTGATTGTGTTGGTACTTTAGAAAAAAGATTCATGGGTAATATATGACGCGAACAAGTAAACCCCACCTCAATATGAGGCACGGTGTGGCCGGCACCACTCAAAGTGTCTCTCTTTAGTTTAAAATGGACTTCATTTTAAGTGAAAACAACAACTGACATACGGAAAACCAACCAAACGCATTCGTATTCTGTTGAACCTTTAGAACAATGATCCATGGGTCATTTGTGACGTGTATGAGTCAACCCCGCCTCAATCTGAGGCACGGTGTGTCCAGAACCACTCAAATTGTCTCGCTTTCGTTTAAAATAGACTTCATTTTAAGTGAAGACAATAAATGACATACGGAAAACCAAACAAATGCATTCTGATTCTGTTGAAACTTTAGGAAAATGATCCTTGAGTCATATATGATGTGTACAAGTCAACCCTGCCTCAATCCAAGGCCTGGTGTGGGCGGCACCACTCAAAGTGTCTCATTTTTTTGAAATGAACAAAGTGAAAACAATAACTGGCATACGGAAAATTGACCAAATGCTTTAAGAATATGTTGATACTTTAGTAAAATGATCCATGGGTCATATTTAAAGTGTAAGAGTCAACCTAGCCTCAATTTGAGCCATGATGTAGCCAGTATCACTCCAAGTGTATGTATTTTGTTTAAAATGGACATCGTTTTTAGTAAAAACAACTGGTATACGAAAATACAAACAAACATATTTGGATTATGTTGATACTTATTCAGTTTTTTATGTATTTTATTGATAATTGATAATTAAATTATGTATGTGTTTAATTATGAATTGAATTCTGGATTCCACATACAATTGTCATCTAAATTTTAAATTGAATTCTAAATCAATTATGTATGTTTATAATTACGTTATGAATTTTGATTTAATTCTGGATGTGTATAGTTCAAGAATGCATTATATGTTAAATGTGTATGAATTTGTTCTCTATATGTATGTATTAGTTTGTTATTGTAGGTAGCAGAATGGAATGGAGGCTGTTGTGTAAAATTAGAGGCTGCTATGCAAATTGCAGGCTGTTGTGCAATTTGCACAGCATAGCCTATGCCAACGGTTTCAAACCATTGGAATAGGATTATAATAACCCTTTCCCAACAGTTTACAAACCGTTGGGAAAGTTTTCTAGGGATTTGTTTACCAACGGTTCAAAGAGAACCGTTGGTAAAAACCTTTCCCAATGGTTTAGAACTGTTGGGGAAGACTGAATTTTCATTATCTTTACCAACAATTTGGTGTAAACCGTTGGTAAAACTTATGCCAACGGTCTAACCAAACCGTTGGTATAGGTTAATTTTACTAACATATACCAATGGTTCTTTGTAAACCATTGGGATAGGTTTTACCAATGGCTTACTTCCCCGCAGTTTGCAGAACCATTGGTATATGTTATACCAACGGTTCTGCAGCCTTTCCCAATGGTTCAAAACCGTTGGGAAAAGCCCCATTTCCAGGAGTGAAAGGAGGCTTATCACTACACCCGTACTCACTTTACCCAAAAGTGGGGAACCTTTTGTGATATTCAATGATGCTTTGAAGAAGGGATTAGGTTGTGTGCTGATGTAGAATGATAAAGTGATATCCTATGCCTCAAGTTAGTTGAAAATCCATGAGCGAAACTATCCAACACATGATCTGGAGTTGGCGGTGGTGATCTTTGCCTTGAAAATCTGGCGGCATTATCTCTATGGGGAGAAATGTGAGATATATACTGACCACAAGAGTCTTAAATATATATTCACATAGAAATAACTTAAAATTCACCAGATAAGATGGATAGAACTCATCAAGGATTATGACTGTTCAATACATTACCACCCTGGGAAAGCAAACAAGGTGGAAGATGCCATAAGTATAAATGACCCACTGATTCTATCAATGATGAGAATTGATAAGGATCCAATCTTCTTATACTTGATGAATATGGACATGGAAATCATAAAGAAGGGAACATCATCAATCCTTTCACAAATTATTGCCCAGCCGTCTCTTTTGGAAAGGTTAAAGGATGCTCAAAGGATGATGTGGGAATTCAAGAAAAAGTGGAAGCTATCGAAAAAGGTAAATCCTTGGAGTTTAATGGTAATGAAGAAGGAATTGTGCGATTTGGGAAAAGACTATGTGTTCCATCAAGTCCGGAGATGAATAAGGAACTTTTGGATGATGCACATAGTTCAAATTTATCTATTCACCTAGGGAGCACAAAGATGTATTGAGATCTCTGAGGAAATTTTTGGTGGGATAATATGAAGAAGGAGATCATTGTATATAAATCAAAGTGCTTGGTGTGCCAGCAAGTGAAGGTAGAGAGGCAGAAGTCTAAGGGGATGATGCAGCCATTTCCCATACCAGAATGGAAATGGGAGAACATCACCATAGACTTTGTCACTGGACTTCCGAGGACATCCAAAGGCAACAATGAAATCTGGGTTGTGTTGGATCGTCTTACAAAGACTACACACTTCCTTTCTATTCTGGAGGATTTCTCGTTGGATCAACTGGCACGGATATATATTAGGGAAGTGGTAAGGCTTCATGGAGTACCACTATCAATTATGTATGACCGAGATCCAAGATTCACCTCTAAGTTTTGGAAGAGTCTTCAACATGATCTGGATACTGAACTGAACTTCAGTACGGCCTATCATCCTCAAACTGATGGCCAATCCGAGCGGACTATCTAAAAACTTGAGGACATGTTGAGAGAATGCTCAATGGACTTTAAAGGAGGATGGAATCAACATCTTACTCTAGTTGAGTTCTCTTATAATAACAGTTTCCACTCGAGCATCCAAATGGCACCATATGAATCCCTTTATGGGAAAAGGTGTAGAACACTGGCATGTTGGGATGAGGTCAGTGAACATAGGCTGCCTGGACCAGAAATGGTCGAAGAAATGGTGGAGAAGTTAAAAACCATTCAATAGCATATCAAGGTAGCCCAGAGTTGACAGAAGAGTTATGCAGATAACCATCGACGAGACCTTGAGTTTAAAGTTGGAGACATGGTTTTTCTATGCATATCTCCGTGGAAGAAGGTCATGAGGTTTGGAAAGAAAGGGAAGTTAAGTCCATGGTACATTGGCCCCTTCGATATTCTTGATCGTGTCGGGGTTGTGGCCTATCGACTAGCACTTCCACCTACCATGTCCAAAGTACATGATGTCTTTCATGTATCCCTCTTAAGGAAGTAAATACCGGACCCTTCACATGTACTCTCTTCTGAGGTGGTACAGTTAGAGGATGATCTTTCTTATGAGGAGCAACTAGTGAAGATCTTAGATCGTAGAGAAAAAGTTCTATGAAATAAGACAATGCCCCTCATCAAGGTGTTGTGGAGAAACCACAAGTTTGAAGAAGCGACTTGGGAATATGATGAAATAATGAAGTTGAGTTACCCACATCTGTTTTAGTGTGGGAAAATGAAATTTTGAGGGAGAAATTTCTTAAGGGGGGAATATTGTAACGACCCAAAGTTTCATTAATGGAAATCCCTATTGATCTAATTAAATGTCTCTTTATGTAAAATGTTTATATAAAATATCAACTTTTTTGGTTTTATGTTAAGAATTGTGACCATTTCTTTTATAGTCGTTGAACAGTGATCACATGATTAGTATAAATATAGGGCTTTAACAAATCCAATTTACTCAGACAAAAGAAGCGATGGCCTCAACCAGTAGAATTGCTCCATACTAAGCCCATTTGTCAGAGCTCAGAAAATATGTGGTGTCTTTGGGCTTCTCTCTTGACAAATCCCAAGCTAAGATTCATCTTGTCAAGCTCAAACAGGACCGTCTATGGGAAAAGTGGAAGTTGATAGAGATTACCACTCGAGCAATGTTATTTGAGCTACCCCAAGAGTATGTCACCATCGCACACCTTACCCTTAGGTCTTATGTGGATTTTTTAAGGGGTTATGTAACAAATTGATAGTACTATGTTCATGTATATTATTTTTTTATATAATAATGAATATACTTTCTTGTCATTATTGATACATTGTAAATAGTTTTTAATGTACAAAGAGTGTTTTTAGTTATTATTTAATTAAGAAATATATTTTATTAAATTAATGGATTTTTGAATTAAATAATATTTTAATAAAATATTATTATTATTATTAAATTAATTTTATTATATATAAATGATCATATAATTTTATGAATGCAATTCTAATTTTTATTAAGGTTTGAAATCCATTTCTTTCAAAACCCATGATTTTTTTATAAATGTCGGTTTTTATTTAAAAAGTAAAAATTAACATATTTAGAAAATTATTTAAATAAAATAAATTATATTTCTAGAATCAGAACGTCGAAATTATCCAATGGTGAATTTTTCATAATTTTCTGAGACAGACAAATTTTTGGGTAAAAAATAAATACTATTTAAATATATAATGTGTTTTATGACATCATAATGACCCAATAGTGATTTAATAAAATACTATAAGATTTATGTTCGGCCAATATATGTTTTACCATTAAAATAATGTTATTTTGGGTTTTTTTTACTTACTTTTCAAAGCATTAATGGACCCCTCAAGACTTATTAAACATCTTGTCTTTTTAAATTATTTTCCATGGGAGTGTGACTCACCTCCACATAAGCAACCCCATTATTTTAAGAAGTTAGGACTTTGGCCTTATAAAATATTTTTTCCCTCTTCCCTTTTCCAAAAACCATGGGAAAAAACCATGAGCTGATTTGTGGTTTGGATTAATTTAATGTAAGGGGTCCCAAACCTAAATAATAAAGAATTCACTCACCTTTCCTATATAAACCAAACCAATCTCCCACTTCCTCCTCACTCAAAGCCTTTGGAGTTAGTTAAACCTCTACCTTTCTCTCTCTAGAATCCTCCCAAGGTTCCCCAAGCTCCCAAGAAGCCTATCTCAAGCCTCTCTCAAGCCTTAAAAGCACACTTCCAAGTAAGGGTTTTTTCTTCCTTTCACTTTTTTTGTCCAATTTTCTTAATATTGTTATGCCCTTTTAATTTAAATTATAAATGTTGGGGTATGGTTTTGCACCTCCCCCATACAGCCCTATTATTTTTTGAATGATGGGAGACCCCTTTCTGTCTCATTAAATGCCTCCCATGTACACCTGTTACTATGCCGAAATTCCAAAAGTAACTTCTCTCTCTTCATTTACATTCAAGAAATACTTTTGTATCATGAATCTAAATTACATTACAATTGTTTGGACATGTATCTATATGACCCCCTTATTATCCATTTCATGTAAATATGATGAGAAACCCTTCTCTCTCTCATCGACCATTTTTATGAATTCTTATGTCACGCTGTTACGCTGCCTAAATTGCACTGATTTTCTAAGCCAATGCCTTTGTGTAGTGAATACCATGCCCATTTCTCCATCAAGGGTATTCACCTTTATGCACATTTAATTATTGATTATAAAGTTTCATGTATGAATTCCACATTCCTTTATCGTGTAATAAATTATTATGTTTAATGAATCCATGTTTTATGATCCATGTGGCACACTTATGCATGAAATGAAATGTTTAAGAAGGGTGCGCCCTTATAGCGCTCCAATGAATTGGGTAAAGTATAGTATCATGATATGTCATGTGCAATGAGTATTGATTCATGATAATTCAAGTGCAAAGAGGTTTTACTCTTGCTTCATGTGCAATGAGGATTTACTCATGCTTCATGTGCAATGGGCCTTGGATCATGCTAATTCCATGTTAAGTGTTGTTGCCACATTTCCATGTTATGATTATCATGCTTTATCATGCCTTTATGTCCATGTTTCTATTGTTATCTGTTGATATGCCTATTTTATAACATGTATTGTACTCCTCATGTATTCCATGTTTATTCCCTTACTGGGCTTTATAGCTCACCCTTTTCTTATGCATGTCCTCAGGTTATCCCATGCAATGCTAAGTACGAGGGAATATAGTGGTCATGTAAAGGAAGTTTTCAATAAAGATTTCGTATATCATGTTTTAAGTTGTTATTTAATGATTCTAAGACCCAAATACACTATAACTCTCAATATTCCATGTTGTATCAAGTGAATAGTTTATGTAATAAATCATGTTTAAGTTTGTAATAAAAGTAGGGTTGTCATAACCATCCCCAGTCATTGTCCTTTCCTTGTAAGGGATAAAGTTTCCCCATCATCCCATAGTGGTTCAAGACTATTGACTTGATTCACATCATTATCTCTTGGGATATAAAGTTTTACCCAATTCATTGGAGGGATATATAGGTCCCACCCAGCTCATAGTAAAATCATTCATACATGTGAGAAAAGATAATAAATCTTTCCTCATATCATGACCCATAAAAAATAGATGGGTTTTATAAACATCCTATAATAATCCAATAAAATGAAATGGGTAACAATAACTTTTCATCGCATCATAACCTATGGAAAATAGATAGGTTTCATAATAATTTCATCAAAACATAACTCGTGAAAAGAAGCGGGTTTCAAAAGCATGTAACCTGGGGAAGAGAAACAGTTGTCATTAGAATAATTATATAAAAACTTTAACCATTCGAGATAGAACATGAATATAACCTTGGGATTATTTTTTATAATGGAATGACTAACATCAATTAATGTCATCTTATATGTAAAATAACTTGGAAAGATATTTTGAAAACATTTCTTAAGGAAAAAATACTTTCTTCTTGAGAAAGTATCTTTAAAAAATAAAACCTTTTGAAAAGAATTTTCTTGAAAATAAACTTTAATACTTATAAATAAATATTTTTTTTAAAAAATGGAAACATTTTTCATTGAAAACATATTAAGAGGGTGTGAAAATGTTTTGAGAACCATTTTACTTGAAAACAAACAAAAAAAGCTTGAAAATATTTTGAAACCCATTTATTTGAAAATACTTTGAAAACTTTTAAAGGAATCTAGAAAACTATAAAAAAAAATAAAATAATTTTTCCTTGAAAATGAGATTAAAATATCATATTTGAAAACATTTTTGAAAACACGGTTCTTGAAGTTTATGGCATGTGTATCAAAGAAGGAAAATTGAGACAAAACTACTTTTTTAATTTGGTAACTCTTGAAACGTAAACCCAATGAAATAGATATCATAAAATTGATAATTAAATACCCATAAAATTAAGTAAAAAATAATATAATATATTAATTGGCAATATAATCACTTTACAAAAGATTTGAGTGGTGAATAAGGTGAAATATCACAGAAATAAAAGTGAGAATAGGAATCCCCTTACCTTGTGTATTGAGTCTTGTTGTACTAATTCAAACCTATTGTATAATAAATATAATTTTATTATTAAGAACCACATTCTAATATATAATAACATATATATTATTATTATGAAATTATATTACCCTCTTTTTAACAATTTTATGTTAAGGTTTCACTTTGGGTAATATATGCTTTGTTCTTCGCATGTGTCTTAATTTGTTATATATTTGGTCCTTATACATATATCTCCATATACAGAGTGTAAATAAATATATAAATACCAATTATATTCTATATATTTTTAGTACAATAACTCATAGAATATATAAGTATAAAATGGAATACACCGTTCATGGAGACAGTAGTCCGTACATACGCATGAATGTCATTTCCATTCTGTTGTTGTATTGAAAGAAAGAAAGAAAATGACACACACACACACATATATATATATATATAAATAAATATTAAAGTATAATTATTATATAATATATATCATATAAGTTTATTAAACCCATCCTCAAAAAATTCTATGTATTGTGTGAACAAATCACATCACTTTGAGGTGGCGTTAGTCCACACTTCCTCAAATGAAATTTTCATATTTACACAAAATGGAAAGTATATAGATATATGTTTTAAAAGGATTAAATAAGTTTAAAGAAATAATAAATATAATATATAACCTATATAAATAGAGTTTCCATCATAATTTAAACCATGATAGATAGTACAAGAAAAATAAATAATCATCGTTTTGTGAGACGGTAGTTCACCGTACACGTAAACAGTATGTTCGTTACCCATTAGATGGAAGTGTGTGTAAGTATAGTTTGAACCATTAGTATAAAACCATATAATTATATTTAGGATATTTTTTTTGTTAAATAATAATGTAATAATTATAATTTAAAGAGTGTATAAAAAAATAAAATAAAAGGAGCTTGAAGAAGGTTGTTACTTCTTCTTTGGGTAACTCCTTTTGGTTTCCACCAAATGGATTCCTTGGATTTATTTATTACCAAATTAAGGCTTAAAGGAGGAAGGTATGGATGTTTTTAAGTTTATTGGGAAAATATTTTAATAACCTAAGTGGTTTGATAGGTGTGATGGATGGGGAGAGTTGGTGGCCTTTTATATAGGAGGAAAATGTCTCACTTGGTATTTTTGAAAAATAAAAGTTAGGTGTGACCACATTTTTACCTAAATAAAGTCATATAAAACCAAAAAAACAATAATTAAATGTTAATGAAAGAATAATGGTTATACAATGGTTTTTGTACAAGTTTATAGGCATTTTTGGGCCTTAAGTTAGTGTTTGGTTCTTTGTTTAGCTAATTCTTCTCTTAATCGCTATAATTAATTGTAATACATTTCACTAACATTTTTGGTAAAAACCTAATTTGACCTTATTATAAATTAAAAATTATGATGATTAAAAATATAAAATACATTTTTTATAATTCTTATCATATAAGAGGAAGAAATTAATTTAAATTTAATCTCACTGATGGGACAACACTGCGGGTTTTTAAAGAAAAAACATCCAAAAGTTTGCTAAGTTTTTATACACAATTTCAAAGTGAAATTGATTATAATGACCTAATTTGGATTAATTGATAAAAATATGATACAATGAAACTTTTAATTAATTTTAAAATAAAATTTATCATAATAAATAAATTATAAGAAAAAATGATTTTGAATTAAAATTTAGTATTTTTCACTATTCATCCATAAATGATGTTTCTAAAAAAATCCCAAAAATTCACCCTAATATAAATTATAAATTATAAATTAAAAAATTAAATTTATTTTATAAAACGATATCTCTAAATGTGACTAAAATTAATTTTATTTTCTTTCACAGGACATGAAAAGTAGTTCATTTGTGAAAATAGTATTTTTAAACATATAAGGACTTTACCAAAATATATATATTTCATTGTCAATATATTTTAATTATATTAAAATATTACAAAAAATATTTAAAAAATAATTTTTACTATTCATATGACTATGTTTAATGGCTAGATTATAATTATCTCATTTAAATAATTATAATAAAAAATAATGTTTTGTAGAAACGCAATGTTGTGTGTAACGTATGTCAAGTCGATGTTACATGTAACGTACGCAAAGTTGGTGTTTCATGTAATGTATATAGAGTTAGTTCCATTTAAAAGAAATTTTTTACTTAGTGAAATGCAATATATCAATTAACATTTAATTTATTGAATAAAAAATGTCTATAAAAACTCGGTGAATTACATCCTACCCCCTTAAAATGAATTTCACCCTAAAAATTCATCATTCGGGTAAAAAATGAGAATAATTTTGTTTCATAATATCCTCAAGTTCACTTGTATCTTCCTCTAACTGGTGATTTATCTAGATAACTGTGACCAGGTGAGTGGCCTTATTTCATAGAACTTTCTCTATACCATCTAGAATTTCAACTAGTTGTTCCTCATAAGAAAGATCTTTCTCTAGTGGTATGACATATGAGTTTAGCACATGTGAAGGGTTAGGTATGTACTTAATTATTAGAGATACATAGAATACATCATAGTCTTGAGAGATATTTGGAGTAATTTCCAATA
This sequence comes from Viscum album, assembly GCA_963277665.1. Classification (NCBI taxonomy): domain Eukaryota; kingdom Viridiplantae; phylum Streptophyta; class Magnoliopsida; order Santalales; family Viscaceae; genus Viscum; species Viscum album. Next base: position 888,983,452 of record OY728148.1, on the reverse strand, counting down.
AATAGGCTACCATCCAGATACAATCAAGAATCTCAAAGGGACCAATATACCTAGGGCTTAGTTTTCCTTTCCTCCCGAATCTAATAAATTTCTTTCAAGAAGAGATTTATATGAACACCTTCTCACCAAATTCAAATTCTAGATAATTTTGTCGATTATCAAAACATTTTTCTGACTTTTATCTTCCTTGATATGTTGCTCAATGGTTCTAACCTTTTTGACCATCTCTTCAGCGATGTTAGGTCCTAATAGCCTTCTTTATCTAACTTAATCCCAGAATATTGGAGCTCTATATTTCTTCCCATAGAGGGATTCATATGGTTTCTTATTAATGATTGAGTGAAATATATTGTTTTATGAAATATCAACTAGAGTAAGGTATTTATCCCAACCACATTTTGAAATATAGAGAATAAGATCTCAAAATATCCTATACGGTTTGAATTTTTCTTTCATACTGTCCATCTATCTGAGGATGATAAGAAGTGATGAAATTCAATTATGTATCAAGTGATTGCTGAATAATTTTCTATAACATTAAGGTAAACCTTGGATCATGATCGGATATAATATAATATAGTACTCCATGAAACCTTACTACTTCCTTAATATATATCCTAGAAAGATGATCCAAAGAGAAGTATTCTATGATAGAGATGAAGTGTGATGACTTTGTAAGGTGATCAACTACCACCCATATAGCATTAAACCCTTTAGAGTTTTTGGGTAGTCCAATGACAAAATCCATAGTGATTTTCTCCCATTTCTATTTTGGTATGGGAAATGGATGCAACATCCCTTTAGACTTTTGTCTTTCAGCCTTAACTTACTAGAATAACTAGAACCAAGATACAAACTCTGTGATATCTCTCTTCATTCCATCCCACCAAAAGTATTATTTCAAATCCCAATACATCTTCATACTTAAAGGATGAATATAGAATGAATAACTATGATCTTCCTATAATAGATCCTTCTTCAAATCTTGTATGGAAGGAACACAAACATGATTCCTAAACCGTATCATTCCATCCTGATCTTGGTTAAACTCGGTAACATTTCTAACTTTCTTTTGTAGTGCTACATATTCCTTTTATGCCTCCTTAATCTTTACTTGGATAGAGGGTTCAACATTTATTTCGGAAAGATATGATTTTCCTCCTTCCTTCAAGATTTCTAGATCCATCCTTTTTAAATCCAAAAATATTAGATTTTTTTTGATCCTCATCATGGATAAGCTAGTGTGATTCTTTAGACTCAAAGCATCGACCACCTTGTTTGCTTTCCTAGGGTGGTAATGTATAGAGCAGTCATAATCTTTTATCAACTATAACCATATTCTCTGGTGCATGTTTAACTCCTTATATGAAAATATATATTTCATACTTTTATGATAGATATATATATCACACTTTTCTCCACAAAGATAATGCCTCTATATCATTAATGAAAAAATTGCCACTGCTAACTCCAAATCAGGAGTTGGGTAATTTTGATAATGAATCTTCAACTGTTGTGAGGAATATGATATAACCATGTTATTATAAATAAAAAACATCTCAATGCCTTTGTGGATACATCACTATATATCACAAACTATTTTCCACTATAGGGTAATGTAATCATAGGTGTGCTGACGGACCTTCTTTTCAGTTCTTTGAAATTTCCCTCACATTCATTTATCTAGAGGAACTTGGAACCTTTCTGAGTTAACTTGGTCAAAGGATTAGATAGTCATAAGAAATTATCCACAAAACTATGATAATATCTAGATAAACCAATAATTCTATGGATCTCAGTCATTGTGGTTGGTCTAGTCTAGAATTCAATAGCCTCCTTCTCTGATGGATCTACTGATATAATATCTCTTGAGATTATGTGACCCAAAAATGAAACTCTTTTTCAGAAAAAATTCACACTTTTTAAATTTTTCATATAGTTTCTACTTCCTTAGGGTCTTTAGTACAATTCCCAAGTGGTCTTTATGGTCTTCCTTTCTCTTTTAATAGATAAGAATAACATCTATAAAGACTACCACAAACAAATCGAGGTAATCTCTAAAGACTCTATTCATTAAATCCATGAAGATAGGAGGGGAATTAGTAAGACCAAAAGGAATTAGTATATATTCCTAGTGTCTATACCTTTTATAGAATTTCATCTTGGGTATATCCTTTTTCATAACCCTCAATTGATGAAATACAGAATGAAGGTCAATATTGGAAAATTATTGAGCTCCATGCAGTTGATCAAACAAGTCATCAATTTAGGGAAGAGGATACTTTTTCTTGATTTTGATCTTGTTCATCTTTTGATAATCCATGCACAGTGGAATTGATCTATACTTATTTTTCACAAAAATAATAGGTTCACCCCAAGGTGACACACTGACCGAATGAATCCCTTATTAAGTTTTTCTTGGTGTTGCTTCATCAATTCCTACAAAACAATTGGGGTCATTCTATAGGGAGTATTTGAAATTGATGTAGAACCAGTTATGAGTTATATTAAGAAATCAACTTCATGTTTTTGTGGAAGTCTAGGAAACTCTTTTGGAAAGACATCCACAAATTCCTAGACAACATTAATATCATCGATGTCCATTTTCTCCCCAACAATTTGAGATAAACATCCCTTATGAATGGTAATTAATACTTATACACTGGATTTAATATCTACAGGAATTTCATACTTATTGTCACATTAATGGATGATTATAGGAAGGTTTGAAATGTTAAACGTAACTTCCATTCCTTGAAAATTTATGTGGTTTTTATGTAGAGAAAATAAATTCGTGCCTAAGATGACATCAAATTCAACCAAAAAAATAATGACAAGATTTGTAGGAATAACATTCCCACAAAAATCAACCAAAGAGGAATCATATACATGAGATGCAATCATTGAACCATTAGGGGTTTGAAATTATATTTCCACATATAATCGTTTTGATGGAATCTTAATACCCTTAGAAAATTCTTTAGATATGAAAAAGTAGGTAGATCTATAATCTAATAAAACATTAGCAGTTCTAGAGTAGATGGTATGTGTACCTTTCACCACTTTGTTATCACACCACTCATTAGAAATAGTGATTTCATGATATTTACCCTTGTCCCATGGTTTAAGAGGTTAGTGACGTCGACCATCACCATTAGCCCTTGGGTTTGGCCACTGGTAAGTATAATTCCCATTCTCTTTACACTTGAAGAACTATAGTGTAGGAGGTTATTTATGTGTAAATTTTCCTTTATTTGAATCATTGGATAACTTCTTAAACCAAAACAATAATGACAAGATTTTTAGGAATCACATTCCCACAAACATCAACCGAAGAGGAATCGTAGACTTGAGATGAAATCATTGAATCATTAGGCAGTTGTAATCAATTTCTTTATTGACTTCCCTTCCGCACTTAAAACACTTATTAGAACCCATAATAAAATTCCTTTCATGCTCTTTTACACACATAAAGCATAAAGGAAAGATCGTATTCTTCTCTTCGTCATTTTTATATTTTCTTTTAAACTCTATCTTCCTTTTCTTTTCAAGACCATACGATTGATACGTGACTCCAACCTCTATTTCAACCTTGATTTCACAATGCACAATATCTTCATAGATACTAAAGTATCTTATGGACAACACCTTTATAAGACTTTGATTTACACCAATGAAGAACCTATTAACCTTACTTTCAGGTTGGATGATAATTCCTGAAGCATACCTTGTAAGTCATGTGAAATTAGCCTCATAGGTACCAATTGATTCATCCTCCATTTTCTTCAACACAAGTAAATAATTTAATATATTTGTAAAAAGAACATGAGGAGAGTACTTAATAAATAATAAGTTATTGAACTCTTCCCAATCCATGGATTCAATTTCATCTTGATTCCTTGTATTCTTGATTAGAGTCCACCACTAGCCTGTTTCACCTTTTAACTGATAAACATCTAGAATGAATTTCTCATGATATGAACACTAGAGAACATAGAATATCTTTTCAATGGTACTGATCCAGTGTTCAGAAACAAGTGAATTATAAGACCCGCTGAAATAAGGTGGATGTTACCTCATGAAGGACTCAATAGAACATTGTTCCCTCCTTTGCTAATTTGGAAGCTCAGCATGATTCATAGCTTGAAAATTTTGTGTGATCATATAAATGAGGTTTTTCATTCCACCTATCATAGAATTCAAATTCTTAGGAGAACAATAATTTCATTTTCTATCACAATCACCATTAACACAGTTCCTTAGGGTTCGAACCATTGACTAAAACCAAAAAGTATAGAGTAAGAAATATTTATCACATTGGGGGACTACATAATCATGAAAAACCACATATAAGATGTCTAAATTATGACAGATTCTTTAATATATGACACCTTGGGTTTATCCTTGGTTATTCATAGTCGAATTACATTTAAATACTTCATAATGGTATGTGAATAGTTTGAGAATTTCCAAAGCATATCCCTCGGGAGTGTCAAACTAGGTGTGTAGTAAGGATCATTGTTGTGTACTAGATTACACCAAGTTAGGATTGGGACATCTTGTTAGAGTTATTACCCCTGGGTACATCTGTTCTAGATCCATATCTACTTATAGTATCTAGACAAGGAAGTTATACTAAGAAACCACTCACTCTATCCTTTACCAAAATTCTAGGACATTTTCCTATACTTTTTCTATACTTTTCCTCATCCTTAGACTTATTTTTAGATATGTACTTAGATTTATCGCTAAAGTTTTCTCATCTTAGTTTCCAAATGTTAATTAAACCTTTTATATGATACCAAATATAGAGACCCTCACTTTTCATACATTAAAATTACATCACTTTTGTGGAATACCTTAAACATTAAACAAACAAAAACCCAAATATCGTATTAGTCTAGTGCCTTTAGAAACATGGAAAGATAAACAATGGTACATAAGTGAGCTATATTATCTCTCATTAGGTTCTTCTTAACTAAAACCCTTCTTAGACACATCAAACATAATACATATCTTCATAACCTGGTGAAGGAAACATAAAAATGGGTGATCACAGATGCTCAGTAAGGGTAAACAAGGGAGATATGTGAGCATAAACTATATCATAGGGGTATGAGAATGTGATAATAACATTAGAAGATCATACCCTACATATCAAAAATCATAAACATGAATAATGGCATAAATCTTAGAAGTTCATAATACATGAATCATAATGAAATAAAGAACATAATCTATGAAATCATATCATAGGAATAAGGCATGGAATTGTGTCATACATAAACATGTGATATCATTATATAAAATTCAATACACATAGCTAGAACTTATTAAGGCACTTCATGGGAATTGCACATACTAGACATGAAAGAACACCATCCACAATCACATTCCTTTCCTTGTAATTGAACAGGTCTATCCAACTTCCCATATTGGATCAGATTTCCCCATCTTTTAACTACATGGTGACTACACCTACTGGGTGGGAAACACCACCATCCCCAGTCGTTGTCCTTTCCTTATAAGGGATTGTGTTTCCCCATATTCCCAGAGTGGATCATCCCTATTAACTTAATTCGCATTATTTTCTTAGAAGATATAAATATTTACCCAATTCATTGGAGGTAGATATATGTGCCAACCATCTCATAATAAAATCATTCATACATATTCCACAAGATGGTAAAACTTTCGTCATATCACGAACCCATAAAAAAGAGATGGTTTTTATAAACATCCTATCATAATAACATGAAATGAAATGGGTAATAATAACTTTTCATCACTTAATAACCTAAGTAAAAGTGATAAGTTTCATAATAGTTTCATCAAATCATAACCTGCGAAAATAAGCGGGTTTCAAAATCATATAACCCGTGGAAGAGAAATGGGTTTCATAAGCATCATTCCATAAAAAATTAAACCATTCAAGAAAGAATATGAATAGAAAAATTGTATCATTTCCTATAAGGTAATGAGTAACATCAATGAATGTCATATTATATGGAAAATAACTTGGAAATAAAATTTGAAAACATTTCTTGAGGAAAATATCCTTTCTTCTTAAAAATGATCTTTAAAACATAAAATATTTTGAAAATCATTTTCTTGAAAATAAACATGAAAATTTATAAATAAATATTTGAAAAAATTTTGGAAATATTTTTCTTTGAAAACATAGAAAGAGATATTGAAATTTTTTTGAAAACCATTTTCCTTGAATACTTATAAAAGAAGCTTAAAAATGTTTCAAAAACCATTTCTTTGAAAATAATTTAAAAACTTTTAAAGGAATCTTTAAAACCATAAAAAAATTAAAAAATCCTTTTTCCTTGAAAATTATATTAAAATATCATCTTTGAAATCATTTTTGAAAAAAAAATTCTTAAAGTTCATGGCATGTGTCTCAAAAAAGCAAAATTGAGACAAAAATACTTTCTAATTTGGTAACTCTTGAAAGATAAACCCAATGAAATATAGAACATAAAATGGATATGTAAATACCCATAAAATTTTGGATAAAAATAATAGAATATATTCATGGTTAGTATAGTCACTACATAAAATAGATGAGTGGTGAATAAGGCGTAAATCTCATAGAAATAAAAGTGAGACTAGAAATCCCATTACCTGGTCTCTTAACTCTCATTGTACTCATTCAAAACTCCTATATAATAAATATAATATTATTATATATAACTATATTATTATATATAATACCATATATGGTTTTATTATGACATTATATTACCCTCTTGTTAAAAATTCTCTGTTAAGGTTTCACTTCGAGTAATATCCACTTTGTTCTTCGCATGCGTCTTAATTTTTCATATATTTGGTCCTTATAATTATATCATGATTTCCATAATGTAAAAATGATATAAATATAAATTATATTCACTATATTTTTAGTATAATAATCCATATAATATAGAATTATAAAATTTAATACACCATTCATGGAGATGGTAGGTCGTACGTACACATAAAAGTTGTTTCCATTTTATTGATGTATTGAAAGAAAGAAAAAAAATGACATATATGTATATATATATAATTATTATATTATCATTATTATATAATATATATTTTATATGTTCAAAAAAACCATCCGTAATACATTCAATGTAGTGTGTGAATGAATCACATTGTTTTGAGGGGGCGGTAGTCCACACTTACTCAAATAAAATTATCGTATTTACACCAAATGGAAAGTATAAAAATATGTGTTTTAAAAGGATTTAATAATATTAAATACTTAATAAATATAATAAATAATCTATATAAATATATTTTCTATGATAATGTCCACTATGAGAGGCAGTGAAGGAAAAATGAACAATCATCGTTTCGTGAGGTGGTATTACATCATACACGTAAACAATATGTATGTTACCCATTAGATGGAAGTGTGTGTAAGTGTAGGTAGAAAACTTAGAATAAAAAAATATCAGTATATTTAGGATACTGGTTTTTTTAAGTAATCATTTAATAATAATAATTTAAATATTGGAGAAAGAAAATAAAATAAAGCATATTGAAGAAAGTTGCTACCTCTTCTTTGGGTAACTCCTTTTAGTTTCCACCAAAGGGATTCCTTGGATTTTGTATGCCCAAAGGGAGGATTCAAGTAGGAATGTAGGGATGTTGGTAAGTTTATTGGGAATATATTTTCCTAACCTAAGTGGTCTGAGAGGTGTGAGGAATGGGTAGATGTGGTGGCCTTTTATATAGGAGGAAAAGGACTCACTTGGTATTTTTGAAAACAAGTTAGGTATACCCATGTTTATACCTAATAAAAGTCATCAAAATCCAACCAAACTCAAAAATTGTTGGTTAATGGACGAATAATTTCCATAAAATGTGTGTTTTAAAAGTTTATAGGTCTTTTGGTCCTTAAGTTTAGGGTTTAGTTCTCTGTTAAGCTAATTTTTCTCTTAATCGCTATAATTAATTTTAATCACATTCACTAATATTTTTTTGTAAAAAACTAAGTTGAAATTATTAGAAATTAGAAATTATTATTATTTTAAATATGAAATCCATTTTTAAAAATTCTAATAACGTAATTTTCAGTAATTAATTTAAATTTAATCCCACCAACGAGATAACACTACGATTATTTAAAGTAAAAATGTTCAAAAGTTTACCAAGTTTTTATACCCAATATCAAAGTGAAATTGATTATAATGAACTAATTTGGATTAATTGATAAAAATATAATCTAATTAAACTTTTAAATAAATCTAAAATATAATATATCCTTATAAATAAATTAAATGAAAAAGAAGTTTTGAATTAAAATTCAGTATTTTTCACTATTCTTCCAAAAATGAGGTTTCTCAGAAAAATACTAAAAATTTACCATAAGAAAAATTTGAAAATAGACATTAAAAAATGAAGTGTATATTATAAAATTTAATTTCTAAATATATCTAAAATTAATTTTATTTTTTTTTCACTAAAGCACATGAAAAGGAGTTCACTTGAGAAAATAGTATTTTTAATCATATAAGGACTTTACAAAAAATTATATCTTTCATTATCAATATGTTTTATTTATATTAAAACATTATAAACAATATTTTAAAAGTAGATTTTAATATTCATATTACTATGTTTAACAGCTATGATATAATTATCTCATTTAAATAATTATAATAAAAAAAGATGTCTCGTAGAAACTCAACATTGGGTGTAACTTACGCCAAGTCGGTGTTGCATGTAATGTACGCCACGTCAGTGTTATGTGTAACGTAATTTAAGTCAGCGTAATGTGAAAGGAATTATTTACTAGGTTCAATGAAATATATCAATGAAAATTTAATTTATTTGAGAAAAAAAGTTCCTTAAAAACTTGGGGTGTTACATAAGTAGTGTAATAATAGGTGTACTTACCAACCTTCTCTTAAATTATTTGAAATTATCCTAACTTTAATCTATAAACAAAAACACTAATCAATTATATGTAAACTTGGTATGTGGATTATATATTTGAGATAAATCTCTCACAAATCATCGGTAGTGTATTTATAGCCTAAGAAAACAACAGATCTTGGTTACCATGGTCGGTCTAGGTTATTTCTCCTTCCTCAGGGTCATCAGTACAATCCTCAAATATTCTTCGTTCTCTTCATTGATCATTGAATATATAAGAATATTTTTTATATAAACTATCCCAAAAGACCAAAGTAATATATAAAGACTTTATTAATTAATTATATGAATATATCATGATCACTGGTAAGTCTAAATGGAATTAACATAAATTCATAATGACCACACCTTATGTGAATGATTGTCCTATTTACATTCTCCACCTTGAACCTTAGATGATAATATATATATTGAAGATAAATCTTGGAAAAATATTGATCTCATAATAATTGATAAAACAGATCATTGATAAAGGGTATATGATACTTTTTCTTAATAGGGATTCTGTGATGTTCTCGACAACCAATACAAGGATTCATTGATCCATATTTCTTCTTTAAAAAAGGACAGGTGAACCCCATGGTTAAGTATCAGGTCGAATGAATGTGTTATCTAGATTATCCTAAATTTTCTTATTAAAATACTAAAAATCAATCAGGATCATTCTATATGGAGTCATTGAAATTATTGTAGCACTAGGTATTAGTTCTATTGAAAACTCAACTTCTTGATTCGAGGGAAGACTATGAAACTCTTCTGGAAAGACATAAATAAACTCATGTTCAATATGAATATCCTCAATATTGAGTTTCTCCCCAACCATATGAGATAAAAATACCTCATTAATAGGTAGAAAAACCCATATGAAATAAATAATTTCCATTGAGATTTCAGGTTCATCCTCGAACTAATTGACTATCATAGGTTGATTCAGAATAACGAATATAACATCCCTTCCTAAACAATTTATATGAGCTATATACTAAGAGATCAAATCCATGCTAAAAAGTACGTCAAATTCAAATACAGGAAGAATAAAAATATTTTCAAGAATCAAATTCAGAAAAAAAATCTATCTAAGATGAGCTATAGACTTGAAATGTGGTTATCTTACCATTAAAAGTTTTCACTACATAATCAACATCTAATCGTTGAGGTGGTGATGTAACACCCTTAGAAAATTCTTCAGATACAAAAAATGGGTAGAACATGAATCAAATAAAATATTTTTACTTCTAGAGTGGATAATAAGTATACCTTTCACCACATTTATAACACCCTGATATTTGAAAATGACAACATTATGTTCGATAACATTTATGAAATGCAACAACGATCTTAAATGACCCATGGAATATATTATTTAAATATATCCATTATAACCTAGCCATTAAATTAGAGTATATAAATAGTATTAGCTAAATTATGAAATATATATTAATGTCCTACTTAATAACAATATATTGATAAATTATTAGTAAATAATCACTTAATTTATAGTAAAATCATTTTAATCTTCAAAAAACTTTTTCTTCAAAAACGGATTTTGTTGAATTTTGTGAGAAAATATTATAATTAATTTATGAAACTTTTAAATAAATTATTTTATAAAAATAATATAATTTTTGAAATAATAATATCAAATTTAACTTATGGTGAATATTTGGGATTTTTTTAAAAGATTTATATTCTTACGAATAGAAAAAATCGATTTTACAAATAGTGTCATTTTTTTCATTGAAAAATCCCTATAATATTTTGAAGTTGATAATAAATTAATATATTTCTCCATTATTTATAAATAATCTAATTAAATACGTTTTAATCAACATTATACTCTATCTTATTATAAAAATACTTTTAGACTTAAAAGGAATTTTTTCAGAAAAAAAACATTTTTCATCGCGCTTTATGGGATAATTATAAAATGACTTTTTCCAATTATAGAGACTAAATTTATTAAAATGGATTATATATTTAGAATCATATAAATTAATAATACTTAATAAGTTTGACTTAATTTTTTTGTCATAATGAATAGTAAAAATAGTAAAAAATTATCACCATGATGAAAGGGTAAATAAGATAATTATAGTTTATGAATAATATGATAAGGACTAAAAATTGACCCTATAACTTTATTTTACCATGTTTTTTGAGTTTATATTGTCAATTTATATCTAGGTATCAAATATATGGCCACTTGGTTCCCTATTTGTTTGAATTTTTACTTTTATAATATCCAAGTAAAAGATAAGGACAAAAATGTCACTTTCTTGTTTTTAATAACTATAATATTTTGTGCCACAGATAAAAACAACTTTTTTCAATAAAAAAAATATTAATTTTAAATATAAATGATTTATTTTTATCATGGTAACTTATTTTTAATTTTTAGTGTTGAAATAATTAACATAAATCTTTATACAACACTCACATGGTATTTATTCAATTAATATAGAAATAAAATAAATGATTTTAAAATTATTAAAAGTAATATAATTTGTATTAATTGTTATTTTAAATAATTTTTTTAGATAAATATAACGGTTGTAATCCTCATGTTTTAATCATGTTTTAATGATCAAAAAATTTTACTCCTATTTAATCTATCTCATGTCATGTGTAGATATGCTTGGTTTCTTTATGCTTCAAATAAATCATGTTTAAACTATCTCATATCATGTGTAGATATTCTTGGTTTCTTTATGCTTCAAATAAATTTTCTCAAGATATTTATTCCTATAGATCATGACTGATTATTTTAAATTATATTTAACTTTGGTCTATAGTGATTTATTTTATGAATGATTAAGTCTAATTCATTCAGTGAATATTACTACTTAAGTCGGTATACAGATATTTGGCTAAGTTTGAGAAATCGTGAGTCTGCCACCAGTTTTGGTTTCTGGGAAAAGGACTCAGACACTATGACCCAGACACCATAACCCAAACACCGTGTCCCAGACACCATGACCCATACATCATAACTAGTTTCAGATCTCATGAAGTCTATGACACTGGTTCCTTTCTAAGACACCGTTCGAAGTTTGGAAAGGACCAGACACTGTGATCCAAACACCGCATCTATGCTACCAGTTCCTGATCTTAATACAATTATGCCATCATGACTGTATCACTACTCAAATGTAAAAAAGAAGACATCGTTTTGTGGTGACACCATTTATATATAGACTGTGACATCGTTCTTTAATATGTTTTGTCATTTTCAATTTAATTTCTAATGGTCATATTGGAATATTTTAAATGCAATGACATAATTAATATTTCCTTTTATAAATGTCAGCTGATAGTACAAGGTATGAGGCGCAGGATACATCCATTATGTAGGCTCCAACACATGCACTCCAAGAATAAAAAGAAAAGTATGGCCCTGAAACAAGTGATGAGTAGTAGCGTGTAGCAGAAGCGTGAGAATTCTTGAGAAGTGGACTGATACATGCACCAAGATACATCTGAAGAACACACAAAGCATTCTCAAATCAAAAAGTTGGAATACCACATATTAGATCCAAATCATCTTCACAATACCAAATCCATGAAGAACATGAGGTATATCTAACTGGAAACCAGAGCACCAGACTTAGGATGCTATATTTCTCGCAATAGGACTCGATACTTGAATATGATTCATCCTAGAATTCCAGAGCTGTGTAGAATAACACTCAGATCACTTTTAACCTTTTATTATCATCTTTGCTCTGTTGTGTATTGTTTTTGGCTTTCGAGCAGTGTGTGTTTATCTGCATTGAAAACACACATTGTCTCCTGTATTAAACTGAAGGATACAAGATATCATTCCTCTAATATATTTTGACATTTTTTAATCCCATAGATAAGTGTGGAAGAGGTACTTTTTTGACCTGGTATTTTATAACCACAAAGAACTATGGAAGAGTTTGTGTGACCGGGACAGTCATGTGCACTGTTGTTTACCCCGATCCAGGGTGTGGATCAAGTTTATTAATATAAACTGCTTGGTGGCAGGTGATCACCAAGTGGAGTGGATTAGGTCTCGGCTTGAGACATAACCAGTTTTTTATCCATTGTGATTTTTAATTTAGGTTTTCTCTATTTTACAGTATAATTTAAAAATCACTAGATTTACTTTGATAGTTAATCTTGGATAGAAGTTATAATTTTTTTCCTTATTAGAATAGCTTCAAAAGTAGTATTAATAACTCATACTGATATTACTAATAATTAATCAATCTTTTTAGAGGTTATTTGAACAGTCAAACCTCTATAACCATATTACCTTAATTGACTATATTGTATTAAATTTTATTGATGAACCTTTTTAAGAAAACTTTTTAACAGAAATTTTTATAGATACTCAATTCACCCCCCCTCCCCCCCTTCTTGAGTACTCTACTCCGACCAACATTTGTTATCAAAGGAGTGTATTAAGACTCTATTGTTTAAACTATTCAATTGGGATTTTAGTTTTACTTTAAAGATCTATAAATTTATGTTAATTATAAATTTATATCTCTTTAAAATTATTTATTTATTATGGATAATAGACTGGAAGGTGCTGAAACAAATAGACCACCATTCTTTAATGGAACTAGTTATTCCCAATAGAAGATTAAAATGAAAATGCATTTAGAAAGTATGGGCTTTGAAATTTGGTCTTCAACTATAGATGAGTATAATATTCCTGATACTGATAGAATTACTTGGGATGACCTAACCAAGACTTCTTACAATAACAATTTCAAATCCATGAATTCTTTATACTTCTCTTTAGGAGATGTGGAATTTAATAGAATTTATGCATTTAAAACTACCCATGAAATTTGGGATACCTTGTCTTTTTCATATGAAGGAACTTCTAGTGTGAAAGAAATGAGACTTAATACTTATACTATTAAATATGATAACTTTAAAATGAAACTGGATGAGCCTATTTCTGACATGTATCTCAGGTTCAAAAAAAATTTCAACATAATGATTTCTCTTGGAACAGAAGTTACTTCTAAAGAACAAATCATGAGGATTCTTAGATTCCTACCTGATAGATGGATAGGAACCTCTATCTCTATTAGAGAGTCATGTGACATCAATAAGTTACCTGTAAAATAACTCATTGGGAAACTAATAATATATGAAGAGGAGATAAAAATCAACAATGAAGAAGAGGATGAACCCAAAAGAAAATTTGTTTCAGTCAGGACTGCCACCCCTAAACATAAAGAAAAAGGGAAATTGGAAGTCTCTATAGAAAGTTTCAGTAGTGAACAATCATCAATTTACATTGATGAGGAGATGACTCAATTAGCTAGAAGGTTTAAGAAATTTTACAAGAAGAAGACATTTTTCAAAAACCTAACTTCAAAGGAAGATATGATCAAAAGGGAAGCCGTAGGAAGTATTGGAAAAGAAGTGACAATAATGATGAGATAGTATGCTATGAATGTAAGAGAAAGGGACATGTAAAGGCTTAATGTCCCAAGATCAAGTATAAAAATAAATATGAGGACAAATATAAAAATTATAAAAGGGAAATGAAAGAAACATGGAGTGCTTCTAGTTATAGTTCAAGTGACTCAAAGACTTTACATGATAAACAGGCTAACAAAGACAATATGTGTTTCATGAAAAACACATCTGAGGTAACCCTGGAATCTCCTGTACAAAATTACTATTATTCTTTAGATGAAAGTGATTCTAAAAATATGTCTAAAAAAGAAATGTTTAAGTATTGGAATATACTTGAAGAGACATGTAATTAAATAAAAGATAAATACAAGTCTTTAAATAACATCATGCTCTTACATTAACTATTAAATCTGAAATTACTGTAGAAAGAGAGAAAAATGTTCAATTACTCAAATAAAACAATAAACTAAAGATATATAATGAGAAATTGAAAAAGTACCTTAAAAGGTTTACTAATGGTAAAGATAATTTGGTACAAATTCTAGGTAAACATATTTCTCCTAAATATACTACTGGTATTGGATATCAACCTGGTAAAATAAATTTTGGAAAAACCAATTTTGTTTTTAAATCTAGGACATACAAATTTACCCCTAGTTCAGGAGAACATTCTACTAGTTCAAGTTATGATACACTCTCTATTGTTTCATGATTTTCTGGACCAAATAGAGTTTATTTTTCAATCACTTTACATAATTCTTATAGGAAACCTATGAGGCAGATGTGGGTTCCTAAAGCACTAGTCACTAATATTACTGGACCCAAACAAATATGGGTACCAAAGTCTATTTTTATTTGACTATTTTGTAGGAAAATTGTTTAAAGAGCTCCTATAAAAGCTTATTGTACTTTGGTAGTGGGTGTTGAAGAAACATGACAGGGGACTATTTATACTTCAAGAACTTAATAAAAATTGATGGTGGACATGTCACTTTTGGTGAAAATGCCAAAAGAAAAATCATTGGCCTTGGCCAAATCAGTAACTCTAACTCAGTTTTAATTTCCAAAGTACTTTTTGTTGATGGATTGAAATATAATATGCTTAGTATTTCACAACTATGTGATGATGGATTTCATGTTAAATTTGATAATGATTCTTTCAATGTTTTTAATTCTAAAAATGAATTACTATTTTCTATATTTTGAAATGAAAATTTATACTCTATTAACTTATATTCTTTAGTTTCTCAAAATTCTTCATGTTTATGTTTATTTCATAAAGAGTATTAGATTTGGAATATGAGACTATGACATTATAATATTCACTCCCTTAGAAAAATAACTAGAAAAATTTTAGTTAAAGACCTACCAAAACATGAGTTCCAAAAGATAAAGTGTGTAATTCTTGTCAAAATCGAAAACAACACAAAATTTCCTTCAAACCAAAGAAAGAAGTTTCAACTTCTCAACCTCTCGAACTAGTTCACATGGATTTGTTTGGACCATCTAGAGTTTCTAGTTTAAATGGGAAGCATTATGTTTATGTTCTTGTAGATGACTTTTCTAGATATACTTGGACTTTCTTTTTGGCTCACAAAAGTGAAGCCTACTCTCATTTCACCAAATATGCTAAAACTATATAAAATATTAGTGAACTTATAATTAAATCCTTAAGAATTGATCATGGTCATGAATTTGAAAATCAAGAGTTTGAATCCTTTTGTTCAAAAAATGGATATATTAATAATTTATCTACCCCTAGAACATCTCAACAAAATGGAGTTGTAGAAAGAAGAAATAGAATCTCACAAGAGATTTCTAGAACTATTCTTAATGAATATGACACACATATTTATTTCTAGGCGGAAGCAGTAAATACAACATGATATATCATTAATAGAGTGTTTATTTGACCTATTCTTAAAATAACTCCATATGAGTTGTGGAACAATAGAAAACCCAAATTAATATACTTCAAAGTTTTTGGTTGAAAAGTTTATATCCTTAATACCATGGAAAATCTTTACAAGTTTGCATCCAAGAGTGATGGAAGAATTTTTTTAGGATATTCAATCTCTAGTAAAGCCTATAGAGTGTTTAATAAAAGAACTAAATGTGTGGAAGAATTTTTCCATGTCAAGTTTGATGAGACAGATCCACATGATCCTAATACCACTCTAGATAAACTGAAGGATGATATGTCAAATCTGGACTTTAATGCTAAACCCTCCAACCATCTTGTAAAGGAATCTGTGAAAACTCTAGTTCTGGAAATTCTCTATATTCAATTCATAATGAACCCGAACCTACTGATGAACCTCAAATCACTAGTCCCTCTTTTTATAGAGCTATTAGAACTCTTAATAACTATCCTTTAGATGTTGTTGTAGGGTATTTAAAAAAAGGAACCCAAACTAGATATTCTCTTAAAAATCAAGTTGAACATCAAGTTTTCTTGTCACAACTTGAACCTATAAACATTAATGATGCTATCAATGATGAATTTTAGGTGATGGTTATGCAATAAGAACTTAGTCAGTTTAAAAGGAATAAATTTTGGAAACTTTTTGATAGACCCAAAGACATATTTACCATAGACACTAAGTGGGTATTTTGAAATAAGGTAGATGAAGATGGTAAAATAGTTACAAAGAAGGCTAGATTGGTTGAACAAGGCTATAGTCAAGAAGAAGGAATTGACTATGAGGAAACCTTTGCACCAATAGCTACACTTGAAGCCATTATAATTCTTCTTTCTTATTCTACTCATCTAAATTTAAAACTATATCAAATGGGTGTTAAGAGTGAATTCCTAAATGGTTATATAGGTGATTATGTCTTTAATGAAAACTCCCTGGTTTCACAAATCCTCACTTTTCAAATCATGTTTTTAAATTATCAAAATATTTGTATGGTTTAAAACAAGCTTTAAGAGCTTGATATCATAGATTAAGTACTTTTCTTATTTCCAAAGGTTTTACAAAAGGAGTATCTAATTCTACCCTTTTTATAAAACAAATTTCCAATGATGTTTTAGTAGTTCAAATTTATGTAGATGATATTATATTTGGATCTTCAAAAAATTCTTTATGTATTGAATTTTATAAAATAATGCAAAATGAATTTGAAATGAGTTTAATGGGTGAACAAAAATTATTTCTTGGATTTCAAATCTTTCAAAATAAAGATGGTATTATTTTAAATCAAATAAAATATACTAAAGATGTTCTAAAACGTTTTAGCATAGATAACACTAAAAGTAGTGACACTCTAATGAGTACTACTTGTAAGTTATATCTTGATGAAGATGGAAAATCGGTTGATCAAACCACTTACAGAGGAATGATTGGAAGCTTACTCTACTTAACTGCTATCTGGACTGATATTATGTTTAGTGTATGTATGTGTTCTCGTTTTCAAGAAAACCCTAAGGAGTCTCATTTAAATGTTGTTAAAAGGATTTTCAAATACCTCAAACATACACCCAATCTAGGACTGTTCTATCCCAAAGGACAATCATTTGAGTTAGTTAGTCATTTTGATGCTAATTTTGGTGGTTGTAAGTTAGACAGAAAAAGAACCACTGTAACATGTCACCTTTTAGACAAGTCTCTAGTATCATGGTATAGTAAGAAAAAAACTTTGTTTCATTATCTGCTACTGAAGTTGAATACATAGCTACTGGTAGTTTTTGTGCACAAATTTTGTGGTTAAAACACACATTTCTAGATTATGGATATGAATTCAGGCATGTACCTATAAATTGTGAAAATACAAGTGCTATTAACATCTCAAAAAATATTTTTTCACGCGCTAGGACAAAACATATTGATGTAAGACATCAATTTTTGAGAGGCCATTATCAAAATGGTTATATCACTTTGGGATTCATTGGAACTAAATATCAGCTTGCTGATATATTCACCAAACCATTAAATTATGAAAGAATAGATTAAATCATACATGAATTAAGAATGATAAATATTAAGTAGAAAGTGTACTGATTTCAAAACTTACTATTTCATAGCTTACTGTTTCACAGTTTACGGTTTCATGAGTCACTGTCTTAGAAGTATTGTCTCACTCTCACAGTTCTGCAAGTTATTGTCTTAAATTTGTTGTCTCATTTTTATGGTTTAATGATTACTGTCTCTAGGTTACCATTTTGAACATACTATTTCGAACAAAATGGTTTCACTATTTTGAAGTCACACAGTCGAGTTGGCATCGTGAAAACTTGTTACGGTCTCACCGTGACAACCTGTTCCAGTCACACCATGAAATTCTATTCCATTCTCACCATAATAACACTTTTCTATTTTATTTATATATTATAACCCGTATCACTATGATTTATTATTTTATTCTTTTTTCACGCTTTTGAATTTGTGATGTTTGATATCCCTAAATGATAAAAATGAAAGAGGTTTCACTCTCTTCTTCACTCGAACTCTCTTCTCTCAAACCATAAGTCCTTCTTCAACCCTTCAGTTCTCTCTCTCTCTCTTTTAAACCCTCGTTGAATGCCCATAATAAAACTCCCATCTTCATCAACTCTTGAGAAGTGCAGATCAAAGAGGAAAATGAAAAGAGAACCAAAGACAGTACCTGAAGGTCCTTTGAATCTGAATCTTGTTAATAGAATAGTGGTACTAGAAAAGGAAATCTGCCCTAAGTGGTTGTTGTCAAGTAAGTCTTTAGTGTTGAAAGTACTGAAAGAGAAGGGATGGCTAGCCTGGTTCACAAAAGAGAAAAGGCTGATTTACCTAAATCTAGTTTCTAAATTATATCAATTTTTTCAATTATCTTTCAATATAGAATATGATTTTGTTATAAGAAGTTGGATCAAAGGCCAAAGATTTACCTTTTATTAAAGGTTATGGGATTCTTTTTTAGGGATACCTCATAAAAGAATTTTTTAAGACTATCAGAGAGGTCCTCATCCTCCCATTGATATCTTTGTTTTAGAATAATCCTTGGGAAGATTGACTGGCAATAAAACAAAGAGAAGAGCTATTGCTACTGAGCTGGATGGTGAAACCAGATTGTTGTTTAAGTTTATTTAGAATATGACTAGTCCACGAAAAGGAAATTTTTCTACCCTCAAATATAAATATATATTTTGATACATATTATTAAAAATGGACACAAGATTAACCTGTGCAAGTATGTTACACTTCATATGTGTGAGTTGATTAAGGAAACCTCAAATTATACCTCCTTGTTCTACTCAAGGTTAATATATGATATGTTGTATGCTAAAGGAATGGTTGGACCAAATGAAGAAGTTATCAAGGACTGTGAATTCTGTATCTCAAAGGTTACAGTCAAAAGAATGAAAATTAGTTGGAATCCATGGAAAAAGGCTTGGGTTGATGATAATGAAAGGTTGTATGAAAATTTTAATTCAATTGGGAATTATTCAAGACCTAAGGACACCTATGATCCTGATTTGGAACCATAAGAAATTGTTGACTATCCTATTGAAGAAGAAGAGGAGGAGGTTATTGCACCTACAGGGGAAATTGTCTTAGATAGTAGACATGTTCCTCAATACATAGTTGAGAAGTAAGTACATGTTCCTGAAGAAACTGTTGTTTTGGAAGAAGAACATGATTCTAGAGAAGAGTCTTTTGTTAATATAAGGGAAAAGTATGTTCTAGAAGTGTATCTAGAAGAAAAAATTTCTCTTGAGAAAGAAGCTTCTTTTGAGGAACACATAGAAGAACAAGCTGATCATGAGATCATCCTCTCTACTGAGGAAACAGTAGAGCATGATTTTCAGTTGGATAGAAAAGAAATAGGTGAGGCTATTGGGGATGGTATATTGGAAATGGATCAAATGACTGAATCTCTTATTCCTATGAGAGATGCACTTGTTGAGGGGGAGCAACACCCTATTCTATAATGTGTTGAAATTCCTAACCCTATTGATCAAAGCAATTTGGACACCTGGTATAAGTTCCCTAACTACTTCGATGTGAATGATAACTAGGAAGAATAAGTTAAAGGCATAGACTTGTCTACTGTGTTTCAATTGAAATTAGTCTCTACTCTTAAAGTAATCTCTGCAAAGGAACCTGAGCCTGTCTCAAATCCTATTCCAAAACCTTCACAATAACCTCCTACTTTTGTGATTCAGAATGATCTGAAATACTTTAGAGCTACTTTATTTTCTGGAGTTTAAAAGCTCATAAACACTCAACCTACTCCTATAACAAACTTAAGTGAAATAGATATAGCCCAACTATTAGAAAATATCATATGGAAGATTCATCTAAAAATGCTTCATGAAATTCAAGAGGCTAGAATTGAGAAAAAATTGTTAAGTGATGAAGTGAAGTCTCTCATAGATACGGTTAAAGATATGTAGAAAATGTTGAAATAAGGACCAGATCTTGTTTCTCGTCCTTTTGAGGATGTTAGTGGTCAGATTATAGAGGAAGTTTACTCTCTGATTCAAACAAACCTAACTTCCTTAGCTGACAAGGTGGTTGAGAGAAACAAGTAGATAGTTTGAGAAATGCATGAGATTGTTTTTGGTCTCAACAAATTAACAAATGAGTATAAGTTATGTCTACAGAAAGTTCTAAATCAGATCAAGTTCCTCTTTATAGTATTTTTAGCCTCTAATACCTCTGGATAGTCATCTCAACCCTTTTATAGTGATCTTTTCATAACTATTGTTAAGGAGGAACTTCAATCAGTGATAAGTGGCTTTAACAAGGATAGTTTGTCTATGGTTGTCAAAAATAGTGACAGAGTCCTTTATTTGGTAAGGATTCATTCAAAGATTGAAAATTATGCTCAGGAAGAAATTACTAAGAAGGTGGATTTCTACTTCAATTGGATTTTCTCTAAGAATGATATGAAAAACCATTTCAAGTACCTTGTAACGAATTTGAAAATTCCTCCTATCACTCAAGCCTTTAAAACTCTAGTTCAAAAGTTGAAAGATTTAACTCCTTTGTTGAACAATTTCATAGAAAACAAAGATGATTTTGAGAAAGTGATGTATTATGGTGGTGAGATTATTTTTGACTTCATCAAGTTATTGAGGACTTATCTTCATGTATAAATCATTGTTATTGTGGTTCCTACAGCTTCAACCTTGAGGCCTGGTTTGCCTCCTTCCTTATCCACTACCTTTGCCTCTACCTCTATGTATGTATCTCAAGCTCTGAGTCAGATCAGACCTATTATCCTTGACCAACAATTACCTTAGTCTTCCACTAAAACTACATTGACACCCTCAGTTTTTGAAGGGATCCTTCTTCCTTCTCTGATAGTTGGTTCACTCCATTCTTCAAATTCTACCTCTACTCCTGTGTCTCCTCTTGATGTTGCTGCCAAGGGAAAAGAGAAGATAGCCAATGCTGAAGAAAAGTGAACACTATCTTTTGATAGGGATATTTTGTATTTTTTTTGCCTACTACTTGTACTAACACATATTTATCTATCTAATGCACTGTGAACTCTTATTGTTTATTCTCTTATTTACCTTTTTACTCTTTTTGATAATCCCAAAAGGAGGAGATCCACATACACTAAGGGAGAGACAGTACACTAACAACAGATATCTCACTCATATGATTTGTGATCATAAAAAAGGGGAATATTGTTGGACTCCTCATGTTTTAATCATGTTTTAATGATCATAAATTTTTAATCCTATTTAATCTATATCATATCATGTATAGATATGATTGGTTTCTTTATGCTTCAAATAAATCATGTTTAAACTATCTCATAACATGTGTAGATATTCTTGTTTTCTTTATGCTTCAAAGGAATTTTCTCAAGATCTTGATTCCTATAAATCATGACTGATTATTGTAAACAATATTTAACTTTGGTCTATAATGATTTATTTTATGAATGATTAAGTATAATTCATTTGGTGAATATTACTGCTTAAGTCTATCTAAGTATGATAAATCGTGAGTCTACCACTAGTTTTGGTTTTCTGGAAAAGGACCCAGACACCGTGACCTAGACACCGTGACCCAAATACCATGACCCAGACATCGTGACCCAGACACCATGACCCAAACACTGCAACAAGTTTCAGATCTCATGAAGTCTGTGAAATCGGTTCCTTGCTAAGACATTTTTGAATTTTGGAAAATGACCAAACACCGTGATCCTAACACCTCATTTTTGCTACTGGTTCCTGGTCTTAACACAACTATGCTATCATGACTATCTCACCGCTCAAAGGAAAACAAGAAGACATTGTTTCATGGTGACACCGTTTCCAAGAGACACTGTTTCTAGAAAGACTGTGACACCGTTATTTAATCTATTTTTTCGTTTTCAATTTAATTTCTAACTGTCATATTTGAGTCTTTTAAATTCACTAACATAATTAATATTTCTTTGTAGACATGTCACTTGATAGTACGAGGTATGAGGTGCAGGATACATGCTTCCTATCATCTCCAACACATGCACTCCAAGAATAAAAAGAAAAGTGTGGCCCTAAAACAAGTGAAGAGTAGTAGTGTGTAGTAGAAGCGCGAGCATTCTTGAAAAGTGGACCGATATATGCACCAAGATACATTTTAATAACACACAAATCATTATTGAATCAAAAATCTAGAATACCACAGATTAGAGACAAATCATCTTCGTAATACCAACTCCATGAAGAACATGAGCTAGATCTAACTGGAAACCAGAGCAAGAGACTTGTGATACTCTGTTTCTCATAAGAGGACTCGATACTTGCATCTGCTTCATCCTATAAGTCTAGATCTCTATAAAATAACACTAAGGTCACTTCTAACCTTTTCTCATCATCTTTGTTCTATTGTGTATTGTTTTTAGATTTCAATTAGTGTGTGTTTATCTATATTAAAAACACACACTGTCTCTTGCATTAAATTGAAGGATACAAGATATCCTTCCTCTAATATCTTTTGACCTTTGATTTCTCCCATGAATAAGTGTGGAATAGGTCCTTGTGTGACCTGGTAGTTTATACTAACAATGAATTATGGAAGAGGTCATGTGACCTGGAAATTTTTGTGCATTGTTGTTTACCCCGATCCAGGGTGTGGATCAAGTTTATTAATATAAAATGCTTGGTGGCAGGTGATCACCAAGTGGAGTGGATCAGGTCTTATCTTGAGACTGAACCACTTGTTTTATCCACTGTGTTATTTAATTTAGGTTTTCTCTATTTTAAGGTATAATTTAGAAATCACTAGATTTACTTTGATAGTTAATCTTAGATAGAAGTTATAATTTTTTTTCCTTATTAGAATAGCTTCAAATGTAATATCAATAACTAATACTGATATTACTAAAAAATAATAAATCTTTTGAGGGGTTATTTGAATAGTCAAACCTTTATAACCATATTACCTTGATTGATTGGGTTGTATTCAATTTTATTGGGGAACCTTTTTAAGAAAACTTTTTAACAGAAATTTTTATAGATACTCAATTCCCCCCCCCCCTTCTTGAGTACTCTACTCCAACCAACAAAAACATTTTAGTGATGTTTCAAATTGTTATATTTTAATTACATTTATTTCATGTTGTTTTCAAAGTCAAATTAAATGAATAGTTCCAAAAATGGAAATGATGATATTTTTTAATAAAAAATGTTTTATTAAATGATTTAAATATCTTAAATATAATATATTCATAAAATTGATATGTATATGGTTTAAAATATTAACCATAGTCCATTTATTTTCCAATTTTTATTTTATAGAAACATTGTTGACCCCTAAAGAGTAAAAACATTTTTATCACATTAATTGTCAAAAAGGATTTAAGTGAGTTAAAACAAAATGATAATGGTAAAAACCAAATATAAAATTTTCAAAATTTTATTAGATGAAATTATTTAGAACTATATTCATCCTATAATTTAATTATATCTATTCAGATCCTTTTTCAAAGAAAACTTTTTTATATTATTTCAATATTTTATGAAATTCCAAAATTTTCCCTCCCCTCACATATAAAAGAGAACCTCCTCTTCTCTTTTATTCACACATAAAATTAATTTTTTAGAAAATACCTTCCCAAATACATTATTTACAGTCATTACCATGTTCTATAATCCTGTTTTTTATTAGAAAACCCTCATATGAATACTTTTGGTGTAAACCTAAAGAGGTTGTCTAAATAAGATGTATCATTCTTAAATAATCATTTTTGTTTTATTTCTTCTTCAACCACCTTAAATTATTATTCAGACATGATTATATAATAATGTAATTATCTCCTATATACTAATATTTTTTATATTAATTACATATCATATATCTATCTCCTCTTCCATAAAATGATAAATGAAATTGTCGTTCCTCTGTGCGTAGGACTACCATCTCACAAACTAATGTAATTATTTTTCCATCACCACTAATCATAGATAGATTTTATTATGGATTTACTATATATATATATGATATTCATGAAATATTTATAATTATGGAAAGATAATATATTATATAATCTATTACCTTTCCATTCATTTAAAAATGATAATTTTATATATGTGTCTATGTGGATTACAACTTCCACAAAGTAATGTGATTTGTTTCTCATAACCACATCACATGAATACTATATGTAAGTGCATAATATGATATTTATTTTATAATTAAAATTTTATAAATATAAAATAACGCTTATGTTATTCTCATCATGATCTTTGAAAAATGAGAGTGTTAATCACGCGTACGTAGGTCTTACCATCTCTATGACTGTAACACTGTTCATTTTTCATAACCATATTTAATGGATGGATTAAAAAGTATAATTGATTTATAAAAATTATAATTATTTCATTATTATTTTTCTGAATATGATAGAATAATGACAACTTTTACCATAGTCAAACTACCAAATTCGTTTTGGACATATTAACCCAATATCTTTAAAACATCAAATGTGAATGTAATTGATAAAGTAATTAAATAAAAAAAGGCATTGAATAAAATAAAAGAAATAATAAAAATGAAAAAAATTCTTGAGAAAGTAAATAATTAACATATGTTTATTATTTAGGAAGAGAAATAATGTACATGATGAGTCAGACCTGAGGTAAAGAGTTTCATAACTCAATTTATTTTCATTGGGTTATATTACTTATTCATTTTTTTTAAAAGGTTGGGTCTGAAGCCTCATTTATTATTAAAGCAAAGAAAAGACCTCTTTAACTGGGTAAAGGGAGACCCATTACATAGCCTGAAGGCCCAGTGGGCATTTTTCCCATTACATGACCCTTAGGTCCTTTTTTTAGCCCAAATCCTATTCTATGAATAGTACTTCTACAGTACCCACCACTACTATAGTCCTCTGCCACCGCTACAGTTACCTGCCACTGCTACAATGCTCGTCATTGCTATAGTGTTTCCGCTGCTACAGTATGCTACACTACTAATACAGTACCTGTGCCCAATGGTTTTTGAACCCCCATTTTTCATGTAGATTTAAGGGGTGCTTACCACTAAGCCAAACCCCAACTAAAAAAAAGTACACTAGGTTTTTAGGCCCAAGGGGTTACATGGTATAGGTGGGTCATCACCCACCACCGAGCACCTATATGTACTCCCCCAACCACATTCCCAGGAGTAACGACACCTGGGCTTTCAGGCCAGTTCCACACGGGTTATAGGGGCCCACGAGAGGTGATAAAGGCATATAGTGTGTGTTGCCTTGCGAGGACTCAAACCCGGAACCTCGGGGTCAAGATGCCACCGCCGTTCACCAACTCACCCATTCCCCGTGGGCATTATATTACTTATTCATTATCCTTAATAGTCTAGGATTATGTGTGTAATGACTTTTGATTATTTTATTTTTTATTTACACTTGTTTTATGTTATTTTTCATCTAATGTACATAATCAATTCATTTATTAATTCTCACTTCAATGCTATGATATTTTTAAGATATTTCATCTATATTTCCACTCTATTGACTCGTATTTGTTATTATGTACCTATTTATTTTTATGAGGTATATCTATAGCCCCTTTGATATGTTATATCATGAATATATTTATATTTATGGGAATTAATGTTTAATTTCATTTTATTTCTTTCATGGGTGTCATGATTCAAAATTAACCAAAGTGGTAAGGGTTTATTTCACAATATGATCATTATTTGGGATTATTTATGTTTAAGTCTTTAATAGGGGAATTATGTCACACCCTGATATTTTCAAATAATAACATCGCATTTAATACCATATGTGACATGAAACATCAAGCTTAGAAGAAAATATAACACCCAGAAACTTTATGATATATTTATTTTTAAATAAATTCAATATCTTCAATATCTTTTAATACATGAAACGCTATTTTTAGCTAGAATTACACATAACACTGAGATTATCTTATGTTACACATAACACTGAGTTTAAACAAAATGCGAAATATCGTAAAAATATAATTATTTAATATAATAGTTATCACCTATCCATATTAATAGTGGGTATGAATATTAATAACTAAATTTTGAAAATTATGGATATATATTGATTAGAAATAAAATAATAATCATTTAAAATAAAAAAAATGTTTTTTGGAAAACTGTATTTTTTCTAAAAACAGTTTTATTGCACTTTACGAACAAAATTTAAAATAAAATTTTAAAACTTTTATAAAATATATTTGGAAAAATAAATTTAATTTTTGAATTTTAATACAAAAATTTTTTTAGGTTAAATTTTTGTGGCTTCTCTAAAAAGTTTCATTTTTTGATGAATAGTGTAAAATACTGAATTTTAATTGAAAATTGTCGATTCGTTTAAATAATTTATGATGTTTACTTATATTTTGAATTATTTTTAAATTAAAATTTTTCAAATTTTATATAAATTAATCTTATTTACTTTATTTTAATCATTTTTTATATTGAATTTTAAAAGAAAATCTTTTTAAACTTTTGAACATTTTCTTTTTGAAAACCTGCTTTTTCTTCGCATCTATGGGATCATGTTTAAATCAAAATGTTCCACTTTTATGAATTTAATTTGTAAAAAATGATTCCATATTTTTAATGAGAATAATCTATAATTTAAATTAATTTCAACATAATTTTTGACCAAAAATAATAGTGAAAATAATAAAAATTAATTACCGCACTTACGGAAAAAATAGATTTATCGGGGGTGTTAAACCAGAAAGATAATGGTTAAATTGACTTGAAAACTTGTATAAAATATATTTTATGACAATATTTAGACCTTAAATCTTATATTATTTATAATTATCTATTTTGGAGTATTTTTTCATGATAAAAACATGGGTATGATTGAATATTTTCAAAATATTACAAGTGTCCCACTCACCTCACTTATAAAAGGCTACCTCTCTTCTATCTTCTTCACACCTTCATAACATTTTGTTAAGAAAATATATAACCATATAACTGACACAATACCCTAATATCATCCTATAAGCCTTCGTTTTAGAATAAGTCTTACCTTGGAAGGCCTTTGGTGAGAACGTAAGGAGAATACCTAAAGAGGTAACGTTCTTTAAGAATTGTTTTTATTTTATTTATTTCTACAACTTGTTAAATTATTATTAAAACATGATGATATAATAACAAAAATATATTACATATATTTTTATGTTTTTATAAAAATTTAATGACCTAAAACCACATGCACTTCTATCAAATGGGTTATGAAATCATTGTTCGTGTGTGTGATGGACTACCACCTCGCGAACTGATATCATTAGTTTTTCCATTACCACCTTTAAAGGTTGGGTATGATGATGGATATAAAGTATATATATGATATTTATAACATAGTTATACCTATAAAGTAATTATATCATATATATAAATTTAATTTCCATTACATAGGGGATATGATAATGTCACTTGTGTGTAAAACGAATTACCGCCTCACTAAGCAATATGATTAATTTTTCACTAACACTTTACATGGAAGTAAATAAGTTTAAAGTTAATGATTATATGTGATATAAATGAAATATTATTATATTAATGAAATATTTATCATTATTAAAATAATATATATATATATATATATCATTTTTTTTACCTTTTCACTCAATGAAAGATGATAACACCATTCCTATACGTGTGGACTACCGCCTTCAAGAAAAAATGTGACTCTCTTTTTAGAAACACAACACATGGATATATAAATATATTTAAATAAATAATGTGGTATTTATGATATTATTACCATTATTTAAAGATAAAATATTACTTAACTCCTTTATATAATTATTAATAAAAAATTAAAACATTACTCATGTGTATGTACGACATACCGTCTCCATGTTCATAACATAATTCATTTCTCAAAAAATTATTTCATGATTGGTATTAAAATTATAATTGATGCATAAACATTATTATTATTATAGATATTGTATAAATCTATAATATTTTAAGGAATCTAATATTTCATGACAAAACATGCATGAGAAAACAAGGTAATTAACACCCGAAACAATGGAAATAATGAAATATTAATAAAGAATGGGTGATAAGATGTCATAAAAGGATCATATATGATATTTTAAATATTAATATGGTTTTGTAATAAGTTAATAACATTTTTTAAACCACTATGCAATACTTTAAATAACTTTCAACAAAAAGGAAGTGTGATTTAATGGATTTGGTCTTAGTTTCATTTCATTGAGGTATATTGTAATGTTATGCACATTGTTTCTTTTATATGGGGTATATACTATCCCTTTGACATATAATATAATGAATAATTTATTTTTAATTTTATTTTAAGTTTTAATTTGAATTATTTCATCTAATGTGATTTGACTTAAGTGTTACCGAGTGGTAAATAATTTCATAACTAAAATTGTTTTCATTGGGTTATATTACTTATTTGTCATCTTTGATATTCTAAGATTATGTGTGTAAAGTATTTGATTATATTATGTTGTATTTACACTTGTTTTATATGTATTAAATATATATATATATATATTTATTTAAAATATTCATTTATAAATTTTCACTTCAACATTATGATCATTGTCAGGGTTTATTTCATAATCTCATTCTAATCGAGATTATTTATTATTGAATTTTAGTTAAGGGAAATTATTTGAAAACTTTATAATAAAACCACTTAATTTTATTATACTTTAGTTATTTATTATACTTTCAAGAAATGTTACAATTTTTACACTCTATTTTACTTAAAATATTTTAATAAATGTTTTTAAGAAACTCCCACTATATTTCTCTCTTCTTTAGAAAATCTATTTTCCACCAAAATCTTGTTTTCTAAAAAAAATTCAAATTTTTTTTATTCCATTTATAGATGATTTATTATAGAAATTTTAATCCATTTTTACTTTTTGAAAATTTTTTGAAAGGAATATTCTTTTCATTTTCTGAACATGAAACTTTTCTAACCTTTTTACAGTGCAAAAGGAATGTTATTTTTAACATGTACGACACATATGAAATTACCCATTGTTATGACCTTAATTTATTTTAATAATAATTTTCACATTTTCAAAGTTATTTTAAAAGAAAATAATTTTCCTAATATCCTAGAAATTCTTAGTTTTTAAAAGTGATTTTTAAAGAAATGTATTTTCAAAAAAAATATGTTTTAAAAAGTTATTTTCTAAATTTGAAAAATATTTTCCATAAGAATGTTTTTAAAGATAATTTAATGGTGTTTCTATTCATAAATGAAAAAATATATTATTAATCCAATGGGTATATTTTGTATTGATATCATACTTATTCTTCTTCTAGGTGGTTTATGATTATTTTGACCAAGGATAGTATTTAAATTCACTTCCTTATTTCATTTTGTTAGTCCTTAACTTCCACATGAAATATTTACATACCTATAATCATTAAAAATTAAATTTAATCTAAATATCCATATTATTTATCATGGATATTCTTATTTTTTAAATCATATCTCATTTCTACATATGGTGTTTTGCCTTGAATGTTATTTGATTCGTTGGGGAAATATTGAAAAATTTGTATCTATTACTCAATACAAATATGTGATGTTAAGGCATATTGATTCATGAATTGAACCGTTTATTTGATATATGAGGAATGTTTTGTAGCTACAGTGATGGGTGGGGCCTAGTGTTATATATCCCTTCAAAGCATCGGTTGGTCTCGTGAGACAAAATAGTAAGCTAGTATTAAATGGGTTTCTACCCATTATTTAAATTTTCTTGTGAAAGGTCTTGGAAGAAGAGGTATCATGATTATTGATATCATATAATAAAATAATTAAAAATTTCTTTTATTAATAATTTATTTATTATTATATTTGATATTTTTACAATTATATTATCTTTGGGTGAATTTCATTCTCTAGTTATCAATTGAATGGCATGTGTGTTTAGTTATTTTTCTTTCCCTATTGGTTATGCCTTATCTTATCATGATAGTCGTGTTATTTAAATGGTATGTGTGTTCAATTTCATAAAATTCCATATTTATTATTCTAATTAATTCATTATAGCTTCCACTATACTTGACCATTACTGATCATTTGAGCTCACCTGTATTTTGTTTCCTTTCCCAGGAATCCATGAAGCATACTATGAACAATATGCACGAATATGATAGAGGGAATAATGATATTATAAAAATTAATTAATTTTTGTATTCAAATTTAATGAAATACTCAAGTATGTATTTAGTTTACCAAGACTACTAAACTATTCAGTCCTTCAAGATGTGGTTCCTTGTATCTTATGCCAATATAATAAAGCAGGCACCAACTCTGGGATACTAGGGTTGGAGTAACTACATATTATTAGATTTTTATATATTAAACCCAAACTATTTTTTATCCAATGGTTATTTCTAGAAATTATTTGTTTTACTTTCATTTTTCACTCTTTAATTACTCAAGATACAAAAATTATGTTTTTAAGGAAAATTGACTTGATTATCTACTCATTTGGGAATGTTTTTCATCCATATCCATATTTTCCATAAAATGTTTTAAATAATATTTTTAATATGATCTAAATATTTATTAACGATATTTTTAACCATGTTTTAATTTATACAAAATGGTTTAAATAGAATATTATTATCATTTTCTAAATAATTTATTTTTTAATTTTTACTAAAATGTGAAAGGAGTCTTTGTTTTAATATACTTAGAATGAATAGAATTTTCCCACCATCACAAAAACTCATTGTTTTGAAGATTAATTTATAATTTTCCATGATTATTTTTAAATAAATTTTTTTCCTAATATTCTAGAAATTTTTAGTTTTTAAAAGTGGATTTCAAAAATAAAAATGGTATTTTCTTCAAGAATTTTTTTAATGGTATTTTTATGGTATTTATATTCATCAATAATAACCCTTTTATTATAAACATGGGATATGTTGTAATGATACAATCTTTATTCTTTCTTTATATATTTTATGATCAGTTTCACTAGGAAAAGTATTGAAATACCATATGATAGTTCTTCCTATGCTAACATTTTTTTAATAAGGAATGTTAATTAAATTGTATTGTTTATTCATATTATTAACATGTTGGAATTAATAATTAACTAATGGGGCCCAGAATTACATAGCAACATGATGCATCAGCAGGTCTCATGAGAAAAAATAGTTGGATTTCCTTATTAAATTGGTTTTTTGTGTATGCCTACTCATAGTTTAAACAATCTTGGTACAAGGCCACGATGGTAAGTTTTAGATGAATGAAATTATGCATTTCATCGTTATGAAATAAATTATTTATTTACATGTGATTGTTTTATTATTTATGATAACCATAGATTAATTTCAAAATCATGTGATTATTTATATGGAATTATTTTATAATCATTTATTCATACTATATTATTCTTTTTAGTCAAGTCATTGATTAAATGGAATTTGTTTTAAGTTACTTACCTTCCCATATTTATTATTCCTTATTTATTCTATGATAACTTCTACTATATGTAACACTTATGTAGTATATAATCTCATCCTTTATTTTTTTCCTTTCACTGGGATATGAATAAGGAATCTTTAAATGAGTTCAAGGATGTAGAATATTTACTTCAACTATGTTGTAATTTATGATTTCAAATATAATTTGATATTAAAGTGTGCATATAGTTTACCAAGATTACTAGGATATTTGTTCCTTTGGGATGTGATCACTTTTATCTTATGATAATATAGTAAAGTAACCATTGATTATGGGTTATTGGATTTTGGGTGTTTAATATTGGTATTATAGAAAGTTTAGTGAAAACCCTTAGGAAAAATATTTAGGAAAACATATATTAGGAAATGTAACATTATGGATGACTTTGAGGATATTTCAAAGTATAGGATAACATCCTAAAATTTTGTTAAGGCAGAGATTATGTAGTTTTCCTATCAATACATCCATTTTTGGATACTATAAGTGAATGTAGTTTTGGCATAGATTTATCTTAGGGTAATAACCCCAAAAAGAGTTAGTTGAGTATATCATGGACATCATTCTAGTCCATAGTGTGTGTTCCCTTACTACACACCAAGTTTGATACTCCAAGGGGGTATTTTTGGGTTAATTCACATTTTATTTACAAACCATTATGAAGGAATTGAATAGTTGAAGATAATGAATAACCTAGGTTAAACCTAAGGTGTCTTAGATTGAAAAAAGGTGTCATGATTTATAAATCCTATAAATAAGTATGTGGTTTTCCACTATGGTTATCATTGATTATACTATTGTTTTTTGTTTTAGTCAATGTATAGAACTAGGAGAAATCATATTAACATTGAATGTGATAGACAATGCAGTGATTTTGAGCAACTAAATTGGATTATTATTGGATAGAAATACATTTTGATTATGCCTAATTAGTTATCATGATATATGATTAAAAACTTTACCCTTAACCAACTCTTTGACTCACCAAATAATAAAATGAAAAATTTTGCTGAGAGACCAGATAGTGGAGACTAGAAAGGAAAGAAGAATCAATTTTATTGATGTTATAAATGAGGAAATAACTCCCCAAATAATGTATTAAACGAGAAGATGTTTTCTATGTCAAAATATAGTACTTAGAGAAATTAATTGTTGAGGAGTTAAATGTCTTGTCTGGGGGAATAAGATAATTATCTAAGATAATGATCTAATACAAGGTTAACTCATATACCATAGAAGGACCTATTCTATAACAATAATTTAAGTGGAAGGATTGATGTTTTTATGTATTGTTATTTTATAATTATGTTATAGAATTGTTGAATAAATGATATTTTGGTTAAATGAATCATATAAAATATAAGGATTATTCCAAATTATTTTTCTTTATGTATTTGAAAGAATATGTTGAATGGTTATAATGTCATAAAAAAGTGATTTAAAGGTAAGGTTATATTTTATAAAAAACAAATAATTGGTGGAAAGATAACCCTTAATATATGCATGACATTGAAGTAATAATTTTTAGTTGGGTTAAATATATGGTTTTCATTGAAGAAATAAATGAGATAGTATTGGTGAACATGAAAATGATGTGTGATTTAGTGAAAAATTAATTTATGATGTAGTTTAAATCATTTTCAGATTCATGTAATATATTTTATAATCAATGATTTTATTTAAGTAATATGCATATAGTAAATTCTGGAAGAATTTATCTTCTTATTGAGGTTTTATAGTGATAAATGTTTTCAGATATTTGTTATGTGACATTAAGATTTACTTTATAAGGTTTGGGGGATTAATGTAAAGTTTTTTATTGAAATTTTGTGACCTTATTTCAAAAAAATGGATTTTGAATTTGTTCAGACATATTTTAGAAGGGTTTTAAGGATAAATACTTATGAAATGGATTAACTTGAACTTTGGTTATTGTTATTTTTGTTTTAGATATTAATGTATTATATTGGATAACTTATATAAATAAGTTTTTTTAGTAAATATTTATAGAATAATGGGAATAATATATAATCTTTTATAGATCTTATGATCTATTAAAAGTTAATTTTAATTCTTCAGGTATAAAAATTCATCTTGTATATTCATTTCGTTGAGTAAGAAATGAAGTGTAAATTTGTCGAAGCACAGCCAAAGGATAGAATAGTGATTATGAAATAAAAAAATTGTATATGTTTATTTTTTAGTATTCTCTATATTGATAGTAAAAGAATCCAAAAACTTTTGGAAAATGATATTGAAATAAAAATTATACACATTTACCATCTTTTTTTGAAGAATTAATGGGCTTTACTGATAACATATTTATGGCTTCGTGGACATTAACATTCTTAGAAACATGTTCTTTATCACTCTCTATTAGTCCTTGGGCATTAGTTTTCTCCTAAATGTCCATATTTTTATGTTACCATTAATGTTACCCTATTTTTAAACATAGTTTTGTGTTATTCTATATGACTTTTTTATTCCCCTTTTACTCTTTTTACTAAGAAGTTTTATTGACCCTTTTATAATGTGGGTTTTCCATAATGGAATTTTCAAATGTCAAACCCTTGATTTCTGATCACAAGTTCAAATTGAGAGGATGAAATTTATTTAAGGTGTAGATAATGTAACACCCCAATATTTTAAAATAAAAAAAATATGTTCGATAGCAAATAAGACACACAACACTGATCTTAACCAACTTACAAAATATATTATTTAAATATGACTGTTATAACCTTGTCGTTGAATTAGAGGGTATAACTAGGATTAAATTTTTTTTGAAATATATATAATAGTCATACTAAATATAAATTTATTGATAAATAATTAGTAAATAATCACTCAATTTTTAGTAAATTCATTTTATTCTTAAAAAATATATGTTTTCTTCAAAAATGGATTTTATTTCTTTTCAATAGAAAAAATATAATTTATTTCTCAAACTTTTTAAAAAATTATTTTATAAAAAATATAAATTTTTAAATCAACATATAAAAGTTAACTTAGGGTGAAATTTTTATATTTTTCTGAAAATATTGAGTTTTCATTGAATAGTAAAAAAATTGATTTTTTAAATACTATTATTTATTTTCATTGAAAAAGACCCATATTTTTTAAAATTTGATCCGTAATTAATATAATAATATTTTAGTTATATATAATATAATTAATTACTTATGAATTAGAATTATACTTGATCTTAGTAAAAAATAAAATTAGACTTAAAATGACATTTTTTCTAAAAAAACTATTTTTCCATCATAGTTTTCTAGATAATTATAAAATGAATTTAAATTTATTATAGAGATTAAATTATGAAAAATTTGTTATATATTTTGAATCAATATAATTAATTATTTTTAACATGTTTGACTTCATTATTGATTATAATGAATAGTAAAAATGTATCACTACTGTAAAAGGGTAAATCGGGTAATTAAGGTTAAAAATAATATGATAAGAACTAAAAATGGCTCTAAAACTTGACTTTATACTATTTTATAAGTGGATATCAGACATTTATATCCAATTATAGGTTATATGGCCACTTGGTTTCATATTTATTTAATTATGACTATTATAATATTTATGTAATAGATAAAGAGAAAAATGTTGCTTTCAATAACTATACTATTTTGTGATAGGGATAAAAATAAGTTATGTTTGGTTATAAATATTCATTTAAAAGATAAATTATTTTTTATAATGATAATTAACTTCTAATTTTTAGTAATGATATAATTACCTTAAAAGTTAATGTAACGCTAACATGGTATTTATTA
Organism: Viscum album; assembly: GCA_963277665.1. NCBI lineage: Eukaryota > Viridiplantae > Streptophyta > Magnoliopsida > Santalales > Viscaceae > Viscum > Viscum album. The sequence goes on along the minus strand of OY728148.1, from coordinate 888,947,405 downwards.
AATTAATAGAAAAATAAAATAATTAATTTTAAAAATATTAAAAGTAATAAAAATTGAATGAATTATTGTGTTTCGTGAATCTTTTATATAAATATAACATTTTATTAATGTGTGAAAGGATTATATTTTAATTCAATTACTATCATGTCCTTTTCAAAGTCAAATTAAATGAATAGTTTCAAAAATGACATTAATGATATTTTATAATAATTAATAATTAATTAAATGATTTAAAATTTATAAAAATAATATATTAGTATAAGTAATTGTTATATGGTTTATAATATAAATCATGATCCATTTATAGTAAAATTTTCATTTTATAGTAACTATGTTGACTCCTAAAGAGTAAACAATTTGTTATCATAGTAATTTCCCAAAGGGGTTAACACAGATTAAAATAAAGAGATAAGGGTAAAAACCTAATATAAAATTTATGAAATTTTATTTGATGATATTATTTCCATCCATTCTCATCATATATTAGAATTATATCATTTTGAGCCTTTTTTATATGAAAACTAATATATAGTAGTTTAATATTTAAAAAATAAAATAAAAGTGCCCCTCCCCTCTCTTGTAAAAAGAACCTACTCTACTATTTTATTCACACTTCAAAAGCCTTTTATTTTGTAAAATAACAAATAAAATAATTTCCTTAATTCCATTACCACATAAAATATTCCTTATTTTGATTCTAAAACTCTCCTAAGAAGGATTTTAGTGTAAACATAAAGACATTTTCCTAAGAAGAGGTATCGTTCTTAACTGAACGTTGTTATTGTATTTCTCCTTCCACTTAATTAAAATATTATTATAAAATTATGATATAAAAAAAATATCTAAAATATACTAATATTTTTTTATGTTAATGTAATAACCTATACCCATCTCCTCTTCTATCAAATGGGAAATAAAATTTTCTTCCGTGTTCATGGTGAACTACCACCTCACAAACTGATGTAATTTGTTTTCCACCCCACAACTCATAGATATATTTAATTATGAATTAAATATGTAGATATATATACTATATTCATTTCATATTTATCATTATGGAAAGATAATATATCATATAATTTCTTACCTTTCTATTCATTTAAAAATGATAACATTGTTCGCTCGTACGTGTGGATTACCACATTCATGAAGTGTTGTGATTCATTTTTCATAACAACATAACATTAATTATATATATAAGTTCATAATATGATATTTAATTCATAATTATAATTATTTAAATATAAAATAATAATTATGTTCTTTCTATCATGATTTTTTAAAAATAGAAATACCACTCATGTGTATGTACAACTTACCGTATCAATGATTGTAACATAGTTCCATTTTCATAACCATATTTCATGGTCGGTTTAAAAAGTATAAGTGATTTATAAAAATCATAATTATTTCATTATTATTATTCTTGATATTATGGACTAATGACCTCTTTTACCATAATAAAACTACCAAAGGTATTTTGAACATATGAATTGAATATCGTCAAAACATCTAATGTGGACTTAATTGATTAAGTAATCAAATATAACATGGTATTAAATAAAATAAAAGGAATAATAAAAATGAAAATTTTCCTTCCTAAATTAAATAATTAATATAAGTTTATTATTCAGGATGATAAATAATGTATGTGACGAGTCAGAGCTGAGGTATGGGGTTTCATAACTCAATTTATTTTCATTGGGATATATTATTTACATTGTCCTTGATATTACAAGATTATATTTTTAATTAAATTCTATTATTTTATGTTTTATTTTCACTTATTTCATGAGGATTTAAATTTGTTACACATAATAAATTTATTTATTAATTCTCACTTCAACAGTATGATCTTTGTAGGAGATTTCATATCAAGTTCCACACCCATGAGACATATTTGGTATTATAAAAAAATATTTTTTATAAGGTGTATCTCCTTTTAATTTGATATTTTATCTCATGAATATCATTATATTAATTTATTTTAATAATTCATTTGAATTTATTTCTTTCATGGGGGTTATGATTCAAAAAATACCTAAGTGGTAAGAGTTTATTTTAAAATATCATCATTATTCAGGATTATTTATATTTAAGTATTTTAGGGTGAATTATTTGTTATTTATATATTAAAACCAAATTATTTACTTATCCTATGATTATTATTGGAAATTATAATTTTTCCTTTCATTTTCCATTCTTTAAGTACTCATGATACTGTAATCATGTTTTTAAGGAAACCAGACATGTTTTTTCTACTCAGTCGAAAATATTTTTATTCCATATCTATATTTTCCTTAAAATGTTTTAAATAATATTTTTTGTATTCTATAATGATTTATGAGAGTCATTTTTACACATGTTTTAATTTTTTTAAAATGGTTTAAATGGAATTCTCTTTTTGTTTCCTGAACAAGGTATTTTTTGACTTTGTACTTAAAATGTGAAATGAATATTTTTTTAACATACTCGGTATGAAAATAATTTTCCCACCATAATGAGAGATAATTTCTAAAAGTATTCCTTAACAAGTTTCCATGATTCTTTTCAATGAAATGTTTTTCCCTAATATTTTGAAAATTTTTATTTTTTAAAAGTGGATTTCAGAATGAAAATGATTTTTTCATCAAGAATGTTTTTAATGGTCATTTAATGGTATTTAATTTCATTAAAAATAGATATTTTATTCTATAATAGGTATATGTTGAAATTATACCATCATTATTCTTTTCATTAATGGTTTATTATCAATTGGAGTGGGGAAATTATTGATATTTTGTATGATACTTCCTTCAAGAGAGAAATTTTCTGAATAAGGCACGATTATTAAGTTGTAATGTTTATTAATGTGATACCTTAATCAGACTAATTAAGTGATGGGTATATCTTGAAACTACATAAAACCCTGATGCATTAGTAGGTCTCATGAAACAAAATAGTTTTACAGCCTTATAAATGGTTTTTAAGTGTGTGTCTACCCATAGTTTAAATTTTCTTTGTACAAGGCCTTGAGGGTAAGTTTCAGATGTTCAAAATTATGCATTCCATTATTATAAAATCAATTATTTATATCCATGTGATTATTTGATTAGTTATGATAAACATGGATTATATTCAAGATCATGTGATTATTTATATGGCATAATTTGATTATCATTTATTCCAACCATATTATTCTTTGAGCTTAAGTTATTGATTAAATGATATGTGTTTTCAGTTATTTACCTTACCATAATAATTATACCTTATTTATTATATGATAAATTCCACTGTATGTAACACTTACTGAGCATCTGAGTTCGTGAATTATTTTTTTTCCTTTCCCTGGGATATGAAGAATGAATCCTTAAATAAGTTTAAGGATAAAAAATATTTACATTCACTATGTTTTAATTTATATTTCCAGATGTAATGTGAGGTTAAAGTATATATCTAGTTTACTAAGGCTATTAAACTATTTGGTCCTTTGGGATGCAATCACTTGTATATTATTCCAATTCAATAAAGTAACAACTGATTCTGGTCTACTAGTGTTGGTGTCTTTACAGCTAGTATTATATCAAGTTTATTAGAAACCTTAGGAACTAGATTTAGGAAAACATAGATTGGGAAACATAACCCTATGAATAAATTTTAGGATAATTAAAATTATAGAATAGCATCAAACAAATTGGTAAGGTAGAGAATGTGTGGTTTTCCTAGAAATAAAACTCTCTCTTAATTCCAAAAATGGGAATGATTTTCGCATGAATTCATCTAGGGGTAATAAAACCAAAAATATTAGGTCGAGTATATCTTAGAAATCATTCGGGTGCACGGTGTGTGTGCCCTTTCTTCACTCCTTGTTTGAAACTCTTGGGGATATGATTGGATTAAATCACATTTACTTTATGAACCATTATGAAGCAATTGAAAATATTATAACAATTAATGGACTAGATTAAACCTTAGGTTTCTTATATTTAAAAGAGGGTGTCATGATTTTGAAATCCTATAAATGATTATGTGGTTTACCACTATGATTATTGTTTCTCATAATATGTTTTTTAGTTTTAGCCAATGGATTAAACAATGAGGAATCATGTTAACATTGAATGTAATGGACAATGAAATGATTATGAGTAACCACGTTAGATGATTACTTGAGAGAATGGTATTATAATTATTCCTAATAAGTTTTCATGATATATGATTAACAACTTGAACCTTAAAAAACTCTTGAAATCACCAAATAATAGAAGGATAGAGTTTTATGATAGATCAGATAGTTGAGACCATTGAGGATAGAAAACTACATTTCCTTCACATAAAAAATGTGGAAAGAGATGCCCTATGGAATTTATCAAAGGAAGGGGAATATGTTTTCTATGTGGAAATAAAAGGACAGAGTAATGAATTATTAATGAGTTCAGTTTCTTATGTGAGGGTAATATGGGAATTATTCAAGACAATTCCATAATCTAAGGGTTAACTCATAGACCAAGTAAGGACCAATTCCATGACAATAATTGAAGTGGAAATATTGAAGTATTTATTTATTTGGATTTGATAATTATGGTGTATAAGTGTTACATCAATGATATTTTAGTTATAAAAATCAGGAAACATCTAAGGATTGTTCGGAAGTAGTTTATTTAAGGATTTGAAAGTATATATTGAATGGTAATGATGAACTAGAAAATGGATTTAAAGGAAAAGTGATATTTTTTGGAAAACGCATGATTGAGGGAAAGATAATGCAATGTCCCAACCTGACTCACTACTAAACTAGTAGGTGAACCGGTCCCCACATAGCCTCAAGAATTCCTCTCCTTACACTAGAGGCTATTGACTAACAGTGAGGGTATAATGATGCTACAATGGGGACATGATACCCTCATGATTAGAGTATCCCAATGGTATAAGTGTAATATAATAAATCATGTAATAGTGTAAATAATATAAATGAAATATAAGTAGTGGAAGATAAATATATGAACTAAATATAAATGGAAATATCCAATATACAACTATGCATTTTTATCCAAATTAAAAACATAACTAAAGTAGTAAAAATGCAATAGGGAATACAATATAATACATGATAAAATAAAATAATAAAATTCCTTGAGGGAGATATCCATGAGAATCCAGATTACAAGATCAGTCTTGGGCTCCCAAGATCCCAAGTATATACACAACAACACAACCAAAGATCTTAATCCTGCAACCAATAAGGTCTTCTCAGGTACACCAATGTAATGGAAGTATGAAGAGGATGTGGGATATACTTAGTAGGCCACCATGAATGGTTTCTAACGAATAACTAAACCCATTAATATAAAATAAAATAGTGTACATGTATGATATATAAATAAATAAATAATAAAATAAAATAGTTGGCTTAAGTCCCTAAAGGACACCTGGCTAACTATATCTGCTTCATCCTAAGACAAAATTCCTCTAAACATAATTTAACCTCTATATACATATATATAATGAGTGTAATAATATGTCATCATATAATAAAATTTCAAGATTGGACCGACCCCAATCTTGTGGATTGGCTTGGTGAATTCATCCCTGGATAAAAACTATGCACCCTTTTCCTTTAATATATGGTTCATCTTTAGAAATTATTAAGAGTCATCCAGAAATCATCCTAGGTGATCCATAAATGGAATCCCAAGTATTGTTCTAGGTAATGATAAATACCCATCACCTTCTGAGCCCATCCAAGTCTATCCATAAATGGAATCCCAATTATTACTCTCGGTATGTTGTGAAGTAATCCTGCAAAGCCCTCCCCTAGTATCTCACATTGGGGAATGAGTATCACTTGTGGATTGGTGTAACCATCTAACCATTGATCCCATCCATGGTTTCTCCCCCAGGGAACTAGTATCACTTATAAGGAGGTAGAGAAAATTCATGGTGTTCCCATTCAAGGAATACCAAGTATAACACCCAGCGTATATACATATCAAGTCACCTATGATCCCATCCTTGGTGTTCCGTGAAAGAAAATCCAAGTGTCTCTCTGGGTCTAATACAATCTCAACTGCCTATGATCCCTTCCAAGTTTTTCCTTAAAGAGGAACTCGAGTATTTCTCAAGGTGTTCATAGTTTATTTATTCGATTGAATTCACATGTGGAGAAGGGACATGTCTAATAATTCCTCATAATATAAAAAATGTAAAGAAATAAATTGGACCATGTACTTAAGTATGCCACCTCACAAGACAAGTACTCTATAAGGGAAAACCATTTACCATTTCAATTTAATGAATAATAAGAATCGTTTTCATTCTTCATTTAAATTAAAAATGAATACAAGACCTATACTTATGCATTCCTTTCATTTTAAAATTTCTATGGACGGAATGGGAGACACCCGTTCCATATATCCAAGAAAGATATAAAACACTAATCATTTACTTTATAGTTTAGAAGATTGGGCACCTCAATGAGGGGTTTTTATTAGACAACCTAACATTATTATAAACAATTCACTTAACACAAATTAAGAATCACTTTAAAGAAGACTAATTTAACACACCTAAAAGGAGGTTCAAGGTATAAGACAAACACTCTATTTAAAGTACTTAAATTAACACACCCTTAGGGTGGTCTAAGCAACAAGCATACACTAACAATTCTCTATAATTAATTAAGATAACTCAACCTAAAGGGGTGGTTCAAGTTGTTATCATAAAATATAATGGTTTAATTTAAATTATAAAGGAATTATGATTTATATATTTGAGCTCTATAAGATAAATTTCATATTTAAGAGGCATCGTATGGAAATACCAACACGCGACACAATGATGATATTTTATTAAATGATGAAAATCAATGGAAAATATATAGACTACCTAACTCATGATTAGGATGACCCACACATCCAATATTGATGTTTGATACTATCTAGTTTGAGATAAATCGAAGAAATGGACAAACACTATGAAAATAGGAAAAATTAGCTTGCACCACTATAGCATTAACAGTAGTAAGAGAAACGAAGAAAGGAACAAGGGGAGTGAACCTCTTACCAAGGTCTAACAAACATGACCAATGACACTCGATTCCAACATAGGATATATGAGAGGAATACATGTATAGAAAGAGGAGGATAAGGAACCCAAAAAGGGGCTTCTGTATGCGGATGGGAGGAAAAGAAAAGAGGGAGGAAGAATTAAAAGAGGTGGGGGAAAATGGAAATTTCACCCCCATTAAATTAGGTACACCATTTTTCCACACAATTAGCCAAACTGTGTGACAACCATGATTAAACCAATTCCTAAGGAACCCCTTCATAGGGGATAACCACACAATTTGGATAACCATGTGTAGCTCGTGAAGAATCCATTTTTCAAGAACCTACAATTATGTTCACGACCATTTGGATCTCCTCATATGGTAATAAAAAACCATAAGATACCTCTAGATCTATTTGATTGGTCACAAAATTTCTTAAATAGGGTTACACGGTTTAAAAAAAATTGTATTCCCCTATCATTCTTCCCTAGTTTTGATTTTTCGAGGTACTAAAGTCCTGAAACTTGATTAAATACTTAAGGAACCTATCAATCCTCAAACCAATTCTTAAAAACAATTTTGAGTGTTACAAATTTCAAAATTTAATTTTGAGCCTTGGTTTACAAATTGGACCATCCACTTGATTGAAAATTCAAGTTCCTTTCTAAATTTTTACCTAGTTCTAAAACACGGGATGATATAGCCTTCCCACACTTCTCATCCCCGAAAAACCTTGGGGAAACAAAGAAGACAACACTCAACCTACTCGGGTCATGAAGTCTCATTAAAATGGACACATTGTGTTTTTAAATGGATAATGCACCATAAATAATTAATCTAGACCTACAATACAAAGGCAATAAAAACTCGAGCCAATGCTCATATCCCAAACTGAAACATCACGATGACACTTACCTGATACCTTCAAACTAGATACATAATCACATCGTCATCCTTTTGAACACCCAAACTATGGTGATTCCAGTATATGTTTTAGTATTTAAAGTCCATTCTCAATACATAGAAAATACCACTGATGTATTTGACTATTTAAGAATTCTCATAGTGTTTTAAAAATGATCATGGAATGATTCCCAACTTGAATAAATGGCCAACTACCAATCAACCTCATTTAGCTAGGTTGAGCCAAATTTTCATGAAAACCATGGCCGACCCACACTACACTCAACTCTTCCCAATGATTCTCTAAAATAGGTTCCTCACCAACCACATAAGATAAAAGAGATAGATATATCATGTTGAGTCATCCTAGCTGACTACCCTCAAAACACTTTCCTTAGAAGACCAGTGCATTTCAAAAGATAAACCTAATGCCTTTAAATGAAGGTACCTATAGATTTACTCCAAGAACACTCAAAAAATACCATAACCATATTCTAGTTATATATCTATCCAAAACTTCCATTTATATCATCATACCCAGCATGAACATGATGTATACATGATCCATCATACATAGATCATCAGTACCAAAACATCTCATCCGATCTCGACCGAAGTTTAGAGTAGCCATGGAATCATCAACTAGAGTCCTAGGATCTCATCCAAGGTAGTACATACTCCATTATATACAAGTGATACATTGGAACATATCTGAAACATCCATGCAAAAAGAAAACATACTGAGTCCAAATTGGTAGTCAGGAAAAGAATAAAATGGTGTCCATGAATCTGTTCAAGGCATTCCTACACAGGGACCTAAGTATCACTCGGAACTAACCATGCCTCGATAACAACCATGCTTCTAGATCAAAACTATGATGGATTCCATTTATAAAATAGATTGTAATTTTAATTTATCACAACATATAATCGATGTTATCCCAGTGTATCCAAGATAATATCAAGATAGGGGACATGATCATCTCTAAAATAAGAGTATACTAAGAGAATTTTAAGAATTACCAAGAAGACCCGATCCACTTATACCATCACCTATAAAAATTTCTCAGTATTATTTCTAAGAAACCATAACCGATTATTGAAATAGAAAGCAATTGAACCACTACTAGTCAACTTATTTTAAAAGGGATTGGCTTCACCTGCTAATGAATCTTCATTACCCGACCATGATTCCTTTACCACATAAGGTATCCTATGATCACTAAAGTATTAACAAGAGAGTTCAACCTGAAAATTGATATTTCAAAGGTTTCATAAATAGCCATCCTTATCATTGCCATGCTACCTCACAAGAACTGACTTAAATCGAAACTCACCAGCCTCTAAGGCATTTAAAATCATCACTGACCATTTCTAAATGTACATCCTTGTTTGTGTTCCTCATACTTGGAAACACGCATTTAACAAGAATTTATGTGGCACTTACCACATTAGTAGTGTTTTTAACATCAAATTTACCGAAAAAGGAAACTCATCCCATGACACACGCTCCATTGACAACTGACTGTGGGTCCTGGATGAAGAAAACATGCTTTAAACTAGTGTTAAACTGAAAGATATGAGAACAATATTATATAATACATGCTAGATTATATTAAAATTTATACATACATGTGACAATTCTCCCGAGTTACATCCACGCATTCCTTAACATCGTGTGTAAAATCCAAACAAACTGACTAGTATGTTAAAACACCCAATCCTTGTAGGAATATCATCTTGATCATTGGAAATGAGTATAGTTTTTATTTAATTCCTAGGTCAATAAACCTCAATGATGATTTGTGATCAAAGAGTAATGTCTCAGGATAAAAATAGCTACCACTGAACTCATATGGCTCACTAAATAATTTTACTAACTTAATGGGAATTATGTGTATCAACGCATACAAACCCAAGGTTCTACCAATAGAACAACACATCCTTGATAATATCCATAGGTGTATTGTTTATATGAATCTAGTATCTGATGTCATGTAAAAATAATCATCCCAAAGTCATAATATTCCACACAACTGTAAAACAAGTCGATGACCTCCCGAGTCATCCAACACTGAAGAGGAAGAATAAAAAGGGTCACACAACTTACTAAGTGGATGACCATGACCTAGTCATGTCAAACCCGCTAGAACTGATCATTATACAATTCTCACACCCATAAAAAGGGTTAAACTATTTCATGATCACCAGTCTAAACAAAGATATTATATTAGAAACTAAGATCCCTACACTGGACTACAACTCCTGAATAGTACCACATGCCTGAAATGGTTTACAAATATTTAGAAATGTTTTAAAGGTTCTGAGGTCACTACCTACCTTAGGTATCTTCTTAGAGAAACATAAAGTGTCAACCCTACAAGGGGGGTCATTCTAGAAAGTCACTAGGCTTAAGGGCCTATCACTTAGGTTAAAAGGATCCTATAGAAACACTCTCATTATTATTTCAAGTAAAAGCTCAAGGAAACACTTAAACTATATTTACCTCAGTGTTAAAGATATTAAAACCTCCTAAAGGTTTTATTTAAGTTGATACATTTATTTACAATTGATTTACAAACATTTAAAATATCATTTTAAACACCTAGTATCAATCGTAAGGAAAACATGATTTTGTAATTTATTTAGGTAAAGATGAAAGGAAACATATAAAAGTTATATTAAAAAATAATCATTATTTATCTAAATGTCATGCCGACATAATTAGAAAAATTATCTCATAAATTTCATCTTATCCATTTTATTTATCTTTAATGATATTCACAATTGGGCTTAGTTGAAGAAAATGTAAATTTAATCTATAGAGGAAAACACCCTTTAGGTTTAAATAGGAATTTTAATTAAATAACACCTCATTAATAATAAATATCAAAAGAATTGAATGTGTATTTTATTAATTAAGTAGGGGACTACTCAAGTAAGGTTCCACCATAAATCTATATGTGACACCATATAAGCAGTTGCATACACTTTAGATAACCATTCCTATATAGGATATGCACACCTCCATGGGGTTAAGTAGTAAAGGATAAGAGATAAGGTGACCTACGAGGGTCTCATCAAGTCATTCTAGGTTTATCTAGATGCAACCTGAAACATTTGAATTATTAAGATTGTGAAACACCTTTAGTGGGTCAACACATAAGAAACATGCCCCAACTAACCTACTTGGGTCTAGTTGTGCATTAGAAATTTATCCATATGGGTATTCATGACCAAGTTATAAAATTAAAAGCATTTATAAAGAGAAAAAATTATACTAAAATTCAAAATTCAAAATCTTTTACATCTATACAACAGTCCCCAGGTATTTTAAATTTATATATAATATTTCGATTATGTGGGTCACTATCCCCCAATCTATAAAGTGCTCATACACTTTATAAATTGTAAATTGGATCTCATGTAATCACAACAAAAAAAATTCAGCCCATGAAACCAATGGTTCGTGTCCCGAACATGTCATGATTGGTTAATCAAATAGAATTCCACCATCAATCTATGCAAGAAAACACCACTTAGATTGATACTATCATTTTATTTTACCCACCTTTTCATTAAAATTATAATAGGGAATGATATTACAAGAATAAATAAAATAAAACATGTTAAATAAGAACTATATAATAGAAAATAAACATCAAAATCTATTACGTAATCAGGAAACTACCAATACATGATACATAGATAAGCATGCTAATCTTAAAATTAAAATCACATAGGCGTGTTGTTTAGGAAAACATACTAAATAAATCACACATCATGTTATATTAAAAATAATGTTAATGAAATACCTAAGAAGGTTTAAAACTAATCATGTTACTAGAATACCTAAAATTTTATAAAAAAGGAATGTTATTAACATACAAGGAACCTCAAAAAATCTCAAGTAGTCTACAAATACAAACTACATGGCATGGCATATGCATGAAATATGAATCCCTATATGCCTATAATGATGCATGAAATGCTAAATACTTTCCATACTAATCCAAGGGTAAATATTGAAATCTCATAAACCAGTAAGTTATGAAAATTAAATCAATCACACAAGGTGAAATCGTAATCAACTCTAATAAGAAAACAACATGAACAAAAATCGCATCCCTAGTCACTTAGACTTTTCCCCTTATGTGGGTTGATCACACCTTGGAATGTCTATTTACCAAGATCCATCACATTCCGAGTTCTACCAACCAAAAACAGTAAGATAAAAGGAAAATAAGGCTTTGATACCACTTTGTAACATCCTACCCTAATAAAATACAAAACCAATAGCCTGACGGGTCACCACATGGCCTTAACGCGCCTCCTCATATGTCAAAGGTTGTCAACTAGCAGCAAGGGTCCAATGATGGTATGGAGGGGAGAATATACCCTCATGATCAAAGTAACACAACAGTATAAGAGTCATATAATAAATCAAGAAATAGTGGAAGTAGTATAAATTAAATACAATCAGTGGTCGATAAATATGAGAATTGAATAAAAATAGCAAATGTTAATATACAACTAGCATGCATGTCTAGATGAACCACATAACTAAGGTAGTAAACAGAAAACAGGGAATAAAATACAATACATGAGAAAATAAATGATTAAAAACTCCATAGAAAGATCTCCATGAGCATACTGAGTACAAGATATGTCAGGTTCTCCCAACCTCCAAAGTACAAGCACAACAACCAACAAAATATCATAATCCTGCAACCAATGAGGTCTTTTCAGGTACCTCAATGCAATGGAGTATTAAGAAGGGTGTGAGATATACTCAGTAGGACACCACCAATGGTGTCTAAAACATAATCCAACCTATAAATATAAAATACAGAAGTGTGCAGGTATGATAGGTAAAGTAATAATTAACAAAAATAAACCAGTCAACTAAGGTCGCTAAAGGACACCTGGCCAACTATACCTAGTTTGACCTAATACAAAATGTTTTTGAACATAATTGAACATGTATATGTATATAATATGGGTGTAATGATGGGTCATTACTAAATAAATGATCAATATTGGACCGACCCCAATCATGTGAATTAGTTTTGTGGATTCATCCCTAGATAACAACTACACACTCTTTACCTTTAATATATGGGTCATCTTTAGAAATTATTAATAGGAACCTAGATACCATTTGAGGTGATCCATAAATGGAATCCCAAGTATCAATAAAGGTCATGATAAGTACTCGTCACCATCTGAGTCCATCTAAGGAGGTTCATAAATGGAATCCCAAGTATCACCCTCAGTATAGTGTGAATCAATCCCTTCGAGTTTGTGTCTGGTATCTCATAGAAAGGACCGAGTATCACTTGTGTCTTGGTGTAACCATCTATCCACTGAACCCTTCCATGATGTCTCCCCTAGGGAATCAGTACCACTCATAAGTAGGTAGAGAAAATTCATGTTGATCGCGTCCAAGGAATACTAGGTATCGATCCTAGTAAATATAAAAATCAAGAAACCTATGAGCCTTTCCTTGGTGTTTTGTGAAAGGAAACAAAATTCTTTCTCTAGTTTTAATATAGTCTCAATTTCTTATGAGCCTGTCCAAGGTATTCCATAAAGAGAAACCCGTGTATTACTTAAGTCATTTATGATTCATTTATTCTATTGAATTCACATAAGGAGAAGGTCCATGTCCAAGCATGCCTCATCATGGAACATGTATAAAGAAATATAGTGGACCATGTACTTAATCATGTCACATCGATAGAAAAGTAATCTATGAGGGCCACACCCATTTACTATTTCAATTTATATAATAATAAAGACCATGTCCATTCTTCATTTCAATTAAAAGGAAATGCAATACATGTACTAATTCATGACATTCATTTAAAAATTACTAGGGATGGAATAGAAGAAACCCATTCCATAAATCCATGAATAATATAAAACACTAATCATTTTTTTTAGTTTTGAAGATATTGCACCTCGATAAGGGGATTTATTAGAAAACATGACATTGTTATCAAAAATTCACTTAACTCAAATTAATCATCACTTTCAAGAATAATTTAACAAACCTCAAAGAAGGTTCAAGGTATAAGCCAAAAAATTATATTTCAAGTACATAAATTAACACACCCTAAGGGTGGTCTAATCAATGAATAGACTCCAAAAATTCTCTACGAGTAATTAAGAAAAATCACACTAAATGGGTGGTTTAAGTTTTAGTCATAACCTCCAACAGTTTCATTTGAATAATAAAGGCATTGTGATTTATGGATTTGGTCTCTACAAGATTAATTTCAAATTTATGAGTTGCGTGGAAATACCAATGTGTGGAACAATGATGATAGTTAATTAAATGATGATATTGAAGGGAAAATCAATAGACCACCTACTTCATTCTTAGGATGACCCACATGTCTAATATCGAGGATTGATTAGGTCTTGTTTGATAAAAATCAAAGAAATGGAAAAACACCCTAAAATAGTGTGAATTATCTCTCACCACGATAGCATTAATGACAATGAGAGAAACGAAGAAAGGAACAAGAGGAGTAGATCTATTATTGAGGTATAACCAACAAGATTGATGACACTTAATTCTGAGAATAGATGATGGAGAGGCATATATTCCTAGGAGGTGGAGAAGGAACCCATGGAGGGGCTATTATGCACATATGGGAGGAAAATAAGTGAGGGGGTAAGAATAAAAAGAGGCAAGTGAAAATGGTAATTTCACTCAATTAAATAAGGTGCACGGTTTGGCAACACGATTAGCCAAACCATGCACCAGTTGTGTTTAAGATACTCCCCAAGGAACTCCCTCACGCGGGGTGGCCGCAAAATTTGGCTAACCATGCATAGACTGTGAAAAAATCATCTATCAAGAACCTTTAGTTAGGATAATTCCCATGTGTCTCATCTCGCACAGTTAGACCAAACAACATGATACCTCCAGCTCTACTGGATCATCCACATAGTTTCTTCTGAAGGGTCTCACGGTTTTAGATAAATCATGTGCCCCTTTCAACCTTCTAAGATTTTGAAGTTTATGGGTCTGGTGCTCCCAAAACTCTATGAAACACTGAATAAAACTCTCATGCCTCAAACCAAGTCTTAAAACAACACATTTGAGTGTTCTAACTCTTAGATTTTCATTCCAAAACTTAGTTTACGAATCCTCCCATCCACTAGATTGAAAATTCAAGTTTCTTTGAAAATTTTCATCCAGTCTAAAAACAAAGGACTCTATAGTTATCCCTTAATATGTGAATGATAATAAATTAAAGTCTTTTTGTTGGGATAAATAAAGGATTAAAATTTATGAAGAAAATCAGATAGTATCGGTGACCTTGAAAACTATTAGTAATTTGGTGAAAAATTAATTTATGATGGATTTTACTGCATTTTTAGATTCATGGAATATATTTGATAATCTATGATTTTATTTATGGAATAAGGATATACTTAATTTTGAAATTAGTTATCTTTTAATTGATTTTTTATGGTGATCAAGGTATTTAAATATTTGGTATGTGACATTAAGAGTTACTTTATAATGTTTAAGTGATTAATGTTAAGTTTATTTTTGAAATTTAGTGACCTTCTTATAATTTTTTGAATTTTTAATTTGGTCATACATTTTTTTTGAGGGGTTTTAAGGGTAAATACTTATTAAATGGATTAAGTTGAACTTTAGTTGTTAACTTTTTTTTCATGACCCACCTTCTCTAAGAAGAGGGAAAAGACGGCATGGTGCCTTGCCCTTCCTTCTTCAAGTTCAAGGAGAAATAATAACCCATGAGTCCCATCTTCAGTAGGCCCTAGATTTGAGACTAGCACCAAGGGTAAAGAATATCAAATAAATGGAAGGAATTATCCTTTTTATTTAAGAATATCAGGAGATAAGATGGTGAATCTTAAACAAATCCAAATACCAAAAGTAGAAGTAAATCCAAAAACCCTTTTTCCACATGCATGTTCAAAATAAACTGATACAGAGTACAAGATAAACTCCAAAGGAAAGTACCAAAAGAAAAGAAAATCAGCAATGAAAATTGTCCCAGTGCCCAAGCTAGTAAGGTCTGGCATGGTCCTCAAAGTCTTCCTAGAAACCTAAAAGCAGTTATATATATATAGGGTGAGTATACAGGTATGCTCAATAGGGAAACCAAAAGCTCTTGTGAACAAGTGGGAAGACATTATAATGCCCCGTGAGAAAAAAAAATATATGTAACTAAAATACCTAGCAAGGAAAACTATCCACCCAGCCTTACCATGGAACACTCCCCAAATAATGCAAGTTAGGTAAAATAATAGTAATAACACATCAATATTTGGGTACCCTACACCGCTTTCCTACTGGTTATTTAGAACATCCTATGCATCATACCTCCCCCACAAATCCCACTATATTCCCACTTCCGCCCCAAAAACAACCCCATGGGCCATCCCAACTATATGTCTATCCCACCCACAAACACCTGGGCCACCACAACCACACATAACCACGCCCACAGACACATGGGCCACAACAACCACTTCCACGCCTGAAGACACCCAGTCTAGAACAACAATTGCCACACCTGAAGAGACTTGGACCTCAGCCCAAATACACTTTGGAAACAAACATTCCCGCACACACCTGGTCCAACCACCACAACACACCATGCCCAAAGATTCTTGGGTTATAATGAACCTTGGGCCATCACAGCCTACCCAAAGAGTCTTGGGCTACCTGGGAGAAGGAGCATAAAGGATCTAATAACCATCCAATCATAGGAATTTTGGGGAAAACACCCTCCCCCATGAAATGGGGGTGTTCGTCACGAAGCACTCAACATAATGGGGTGCGTATAAGAAACACAAGAACTAAATTTTATACATATAGGTGAAAAGCACTCATACCAGCCTAAGGGTCCCGAAACCAACAACCAGCCCATACAAAACAACTCTTACTGTTATCCCTACCTGCACAAGTACACAATAGCCACAACCAGAGCACAACTCATTTCTAGAAAAAAGTTCCCCATTCTACCAGTTCTCATTATCATGTTCAAATGATTATATTTAAAATATTCCTTCACTACTATGAAACTAACAAGAATAACCACAATAAAAAACAACAACTGAAGGAAAACATCCAAGCAGGTGTTTAAACTTTCACTCTTGGTTCTCTTGTAAGTGACAACATCAGAAGGGATCTGTGAGATCCCTAGAAGTACTGGAACTAAAACAAGTCCCAACATACTAGGTCCAAAACATTTACCACCGGATCCAAATTTCCTCAGATTCACAAACCAACAACCTCTCAACCATAGATTCCATTCCCCTCTACATCACCCCATAATACATCAAACAGAATGACCATACATATCACCATGAAAAATCAAGGGAATTTTTAAATTTATCCAACACCATTAATTAAGTTCCTTCTTTCTGTATGGTTAACCTGGGTGATTTCACAGGGGTTCTTATTCATCGGGCATCCATTTAATGAACCAAGTTTATGTGGTTAATCAGTTTCCATGGTACATTCATTCAATCATAATATTATATAGAAAACAGAGCTTCGTTAGTGTGCAAGGAAGGACCACCAATGGCCATGATTTTCAGTGAACATGAGCCCATAAAATTTACAACATAAAAACAAAGGTATAGAACAACAACATCATCAAATTCCCCATACCTTAATGATTTAAAATTCCATTTATTATCTTCATTAAAGTTGGTTTCATCTATGTTCTGAGGGAACATCATCGCACCCACCCCGCATGATGTAGAGTAAAGAGAGATGAAGGATAAACCCCTAATTGGATGATAAAGGATTGAAGTTTTCTCTCTGCGCTAAGAACTGAGGATGGCGTGACTTGCAGGAAAAGAAGACTTCAAGGCTGAGTGGGAAGGGCTCTAGCGTGGGCGCACGATTCGTCTCTAAAGGAAGTCTCGAGGCGTACTAAGGGAAATGAAATAGAAGAAGGAAGAGGATATCTCATCTTAAGAAGAGGTTAGATCCTAAAATTAGGGAGACCATTTCGAAGTACTTAAAAGTTATATCGTGGCTTAACCATGTGGCTTGGCAATTTCACATGATGGGATTAATTGAGATTTAATAATTCTCTTCAGAGATGGTGGAGATAACGAATGTGAGTTGATATATTTCCTTTAAACGGAGAAAAAAATGTAACAAGGGTGGAACGGGAAAACACGGGAGGCTGTAAAATGAGGCAAAGGGTGTGACACTGATGAAAAGGACACACGTTTTGGTTATTCAAGGGTTTCCCAACTCTTGGGTGATTAAAAACATATTTCACGGGCCTTAAATCACTTGAAAGGGGTATTAAAATACTTTTTACGTTAAAAGATACGTTACTGGAGTGAAATTGGAAATTCTCAAAGAAGTTGGGAATGACTCACTGATGGGTGAGTCACCATCACCCTGGCATAGTATACCTGGCACCAATTCCCTGGCACCAATGCCCATCAGTTCCACAGTTCGTTCATCCTAAAATTTGGAAAACTCCTCAATGAGTCATTGATGGTCCTGAGGATGCCTCGAACATCACGATTTGGAAAAGTAATGGACCAGGAGGGTCTTGGACATTACACCAGATACCTCTCAAACTATTCTCACCCTATATAATTAAAGAGTAAACCTAAAGAAAAGAGATGGGTCCAAACAACCACCTCATAAGATACCTCTCAGGAGTAAACCACCATGTGTTGGAAACTGAAGGGAAAAACTCAACATCTAGGAACACCTCTCTCATCTATCTCTTGAAAAACTATGGAAACACTATCCCTCCTATACCCCATGTAACCACACAAACATATAAAGGTTACACCATCCAGACATATAAATTAGTGAGTCCCTTTCTCCATGTAAAGATACTATCCACTTTGGGCGAAACTGACTCGCCCACACGGGTTTAATCGCATCCGCCTTAATGCATCTTGATTAGGGATCAGGTAGTACCCTCCCCACAATTAGGACTTTTCACACACATTCAAAGAATAAGGGAAACAAATCATCTCATAGCAAACAAGGTCAAGCATTACATCACAACCAAGGCACAAATCAACCAAAAAAACAAAACTCAGAATAGCTCTAGGTACTGAGCATGCATCTGTGCCTCTCATTCCTAGGTACTCTCCTTGAGGCCACCATGCCTCCATAACACAAGAACTAAGATAATGTTCTGTCCTCGAATCACCTTCTCCTTATGATCCTCAATCATCACTGGTCTCTCCACGAACGTCGCATCGTCCTCGATATCCAACTCTTTCTAGTCCAAGACGTGGGATTCATTGTCTAGACACTGACGGAGCTGAGATATATGAAAGATGTTGTGGATCCTCTCCAACTGCGGTGGTAACGCCAGCTGATATGCCACCTCACCGACTAGCCCCAACACCTTAAAGGGTATGATGAACCTAGGAGAAAGCTTACTCCCCCTTCCAACCTCCATTTTCCATGCCGAGGGGAGACCTTTAAGAACATGTGGTCCCCAACCTTGAACTCTAGGTGTATCCTCCTATGATCATCATATAACTTCTGCTAGTCCAGAGCTATCTTCATCCTCTCACGCACAAGTTGAATGTTCTCTGTTGTTCTCTGCACCACCTCCGGGCCAAGAACACCTGCCTCCCCAACCTTTGTCCAGCATATATGTGAACGAAACAGTCTTCTATACAAGGCTTAAAATGGTGTCATGCCAATGGTAGAGTGATATCCATTGTTGTAGGAAAACCCTATCAGAGGAAAGTGTTGTACCCATGATCCTCTGAAGTCCAGAACACACGCTCACAACATATCCTCCAATGTCTGGATGGTCTGCTCTCTCTGACCATACATCTGAGGGTGGAAAGTAGTGCTAAGGAATAGTTGGGTTCAAAAAGAATGTTGTAATCCCTTCTAGACTTGTGAAGTAAAGCGTGTATCTTAGTCTGAAACAATGGTTCTGGGAACTCCATGTAGCCGCACAACTTCACCCACATACTTATGTGCTAAGGCATCCACTGTTCTCAACTCCTTAACCATTAAGAAGTGATCCAATTTCATCAATTGGTCCACTAATACCCAGATGGAATCACATCATCCCTCAACCCTGGGTAGTCCTAGAGAAACTCCATCCACCTCCAATGCCGCAAGTTCAGGTCTCACTGTGAGAAGACATACCTCAGGCTCTTTTGATTTGTGAAGTCCATGAAGTGTTCTCTGATGAGGTAATGTTGCCACAACTTCAGCACGAACAAAACCACTGAAAGTTCCAAGTCATGGGTGGCATAGTTATGTTTGTGAAAGAATAATTGACTAGACCCATAAGAGATCACTCCCCACTGAGGCATCAGTACACACCCCAATCCTAGATCGAAAGTATCACAGAACACTTCAAATGTTACACATTCCTCTGGAAACCTCAACACTGGGATACTGACCAACTTCCCTTTTAGATAACTAAAATCCACCTAGAACTGCTCACTCCATACGAAAACCTGGTCTTTTCTGGTCAAGGTTGTCAAAGGCACTGCATCTCGAGATAATTAGGGTACGAACCTTCGGTAGTAACCCACCGGTCCCAAGAAACTACGAACCTCTGCCACGTTCTTAGGTGATGCCCAAGAAACAACCGCTTAGACCTTCGATGGGTCCACTGCTATTCCCTGATGGGACACCATGTGTCCAAGGAAGTGCACCTCTCATGTCCAGAACTTGCACTTGGACAACTTCCCATAGAGATGGTGGTGTTAGAGGACCTCCAAAACTATCCTCAGATGCTTGGTGTGATCCTCCTCTATCCTTGAGTAGATCAGGATGTCGTTGATGAACACGACCACGAACCAATCCAGATACTTGCGGAAAATAGAGTTCATGAGCCCCATGAACATAGCTAGTGCGTTTGTAACTCTGAACGACATGACCACGAACTCAAAGTGCCCATATCTACACCTAAAAGCAGTCTTAGAGATGTCACCCTCCTTCACCCTCAATTGGTGATATCCAGACTGCAGGTCAATCTTAAAGAACCAACCTTATCCCTTCAACTTGTCAAAAAGGTCTTCGATCCTCAGGAGGGGGTAACGGTTCTTGACCGTCACCTGATTCAGTCTCTAATAGTCTATACACAGCCTGAGACCATCATCTGCCTTCTTTGCAAACAAGACTAGAGCACCCCATGGAGACACACTAGGTTGGATAAAACCCTTCTTCATCAGGTCATCAACCTAAATCCGAAACTCCCGCAACTTAGAAGGTGACATCCGATAGGGATCCATCAAAATCGGACGGGCATCGGGTTGTAAGTCTATCTCGAACATAACATCATGTCGAGAGGACAGAGTCACAACCTCCTCAGGGAAGATTTCTAGGAACTCACTAACAATCCTCAGAACTTCCACCATCTCTGAGTATACTGATTCCATTAACATCTCAAATAACAAAGAAAGAAGGGGCTCCACACGCCGACTTCCCTCCTAGAAACCTCGCTCACCAATGAAATCTACATGTTGTCCACCCATATCTGAGAACAAAACCCCTCTACAAAAGTAGTCGATAACAGTGTGCATGGAAAACATCCAGTTGATGCCTAGGATGACATCGTATGGTTGGATTTGCAGCAGAAGGAGATCCCCACTAGACTGATGCAGCCCCAACATTAGTCTGCATCCTTTAAAAACATCAAATAGGCTGGTCTGACCTCCAAAAGGCATACTCAACACCAGGGGCATGGAAAGTACCACTACGTCTAGACCCAAGTAATGGGATATACTTAGTGAAACAAAGTAGTGAAAATCTCATGAATTAAACAAGGAACATGCAAGAGTACTAAACAAACTGATCGTACCTCGAACGACCTTTGGCCCTATTGGAACTGCTGCCTCTGCGGTGTGAAAATTCCCATGCCTAGCTCCACTGCCCCTCAGTTGTCGGCCGCCTCCCTGACCATTCCCTGGTCGAGGTCCCTAAGGAGAACCCTGAGGTTTGCCTCCTCCTGCAATGTCTGCTCTCATAGGGGCAGGAGACTGCTGATGCTACTGAAAAGTTCTGGACGGCAACTGGTGCTGCTAAGGTGGGTGCTGAACCTGCCCACCCCCACTATACTACACTCAGATAGGGCACTGATTTTAAAGATTCCCATGGCTTCCACAGGTAAAGCACCTTGTTCCTAGGCTCGTGGAGAAAGGGAGAGGACCTAGAGGTCGGAACTGAAACTACTGAGGCCTACTCCCCACCAGCCGAAACCTAGAAGGACCTGATGCTAGAGGCCTACTACTGATGAATTTCCCCTTTGACAAACTCAATTGTATCCCATATCACAGAACAACTCCCATTATGTGCATCCTCTCCACCACTTCATCCTTATTATAGACCTCTAAGTATGTTGGTAGAGTGAAGGGAGCAACAGAATACTGAAGAGAAGGTCGAAGTGCCTCCTCTAAGCGTCTTGCCCACGAATCCTCATCTGAGAGGATGTTTGGAGAGAAACAAAAAAGATCCTTGAACTTGATCCCCAACTCCGTCACTGACATACTCCCTTGCTAGAGGGAGAGCGGATATTTCCTCTTTTCAGCCTTCGTCGTGGAAGAAAGGAATTCTGCCTGAAACTCCTTCTCAAAGTCGGTCCACGAAACCTCAGTATCCTTCTTCTCTCTGAGATAAAGCTTCCACCACTGATGTGTCATTCCCTGCAAATGGATCATAGCTAGAGGAACCCAGTACTTTGTAGGATACTAGATCAAATTGAAATCGATCACCATCTCCTCGATCCATCTCTCTGTGTCCATGTCCGAGATGATGCCCTTGTACTTTCTGAGAGTCTGCCGCTGGAAGGCAAGAAGCATCTTCTATCACTGGTCATCCTTATCCTCTTGATCATTTCTCTGCTGATTAACCAGATCAACCTTTTGGGCCTCGACTTCTTGTAATACTCATGGACGTCATCCGAGTTCCATAGCTGAAAGAAAAACAAAGGATTCATAATCCCGAGTAGTGTAGAAGATTACTTTTTAAACTTGTTTAAACTTTTTATTTATTAAAAAATTCCAAAAACACCCAAGACACACAAGAACACAATATATTATGATGCATGTACCTTTCCTATAGTCTCTACCCTGCAATCAATGTAGCCTCACTTGGTAGTTTAGTAGGTCCATATTCCTCGCATCAGATCACGGGGGGCCCTAAAATCCTGTGTCCTAACCGGTCTTCCCTGGCCTATTTCATGCACCAAGATTTCCTAGCACTGTTTCCCTACCATCCCATACAATCCTCATTGTTTCTAACCCTGAACTCCATACTATATTTCAACCTGCCTCTGATACCATTTTTTCACAACCTGCCTTCTCCATAAAGAGGGAAAGTACTGCAAGGTACCCTACCCTTCCTCCTTCAAGGTGAAGGAGATATAATGACCCCCAAGTCTCACATTCAGTAGGCCCTGGAGTGGAGACTAACACCAAGGGTATAGAATATCACATAAATGGAAGGCATTACCCTTTTTATTTAAGAATATCGGGAGATAAAATGGTGAATCTCAAACAAATCCAAATACTAAAAGTAGAAGTAAATCCAAAAACCCTTTTTCCACATGCATGTTCAAAATAAACTGATACGGAGTACAAGATAAACTCTGAAGTAAAGTACCAAAACAAAAGAAAAGCAGCAATGAAAATTGTCCCAGCACCTAAGCTAGTAAGGTCCGGCATGGTCCTCAAAGTCCTCATGGAAACCTAAAAGCAGTTTTATATATGTAGGGTGAGTATACAAGTATACTCAGTAGGGAAACCAAAATCTCTCATTCACAAGTGGGGAGACATTCTAATTCCCCATGAGAAAAAATGTAACTAAAACACCTAGCAAGGAAAACTATCCACCCAGCCTTACTATGGAACACTCCCCAAATAACACAAGTAAAATAATAGTAATAGCACATTGATATTTGGGTACCCTGAACCACTTTCCCACTGGTTATTTATAGCATCCTACGCATCAGACCTCCCCCACAAATCCCAATATAGTCCCACTACCACCCCGACAATAACCCCATGGGCCATCCCAGCTGCACGTCTATCTCACCCACAAACACCTAGGCCACCACAACCACACATAACCACGCCCGCATACACCTAGGCCACAACAACCACTACCACGCCTGAAGACACCTGAGCCAGAACAACCATTACCACACCCGAAGACACCTAGGCCTCATCCCAAAGACACTTGGGAAACAAACCTGCCTGCACACACCTAGGACAACCACCAAAACACACCCTACCTGAAGAGTCTTGGGCTATAATGAACCTTAGGTCATCACAGCTTGCTCGAAGAGTCTTGGGCTACCTGGGAGAGGGAGCAGAAATGAGCTAATAACCAGTCACCCATTTGAATGTTGGGAAAAACATCCTCACCCATGAAATGGGGGTGTTCGACATGAAGTGCTCAACATGGGTGGGGTGCGTATAAGAAAAACAAGAACTAAAATTTATATGTATAGGTAAAAAAGAACTCATATCAACCTAAAGGTCCCAAAACCAACAACCATCCCGTACACAACCACTCTTGTTTTTATCACTGCATGCAAAAGTACACAACAGCCACAACCATAGCACAACCCATTTCTAGAAAACAGTTCCCCATTGTAACAGTTCTCATTATCATGTTCAAATGATTCCATTTAAAATATTCCTTCACTACCAATCAACTAACAGAAATAACCACAAACCAAAACAAAAACTGAAGGAAAACAGCCAAGTATGCATTTAGGCATTCACTCTCAGTTCTCTTGTAAGTGACAACATCAAAAGGGATATGTGAGATCCCTCGAAGTACTAGAACCAAACCAAGCCCCAACATATTAGGTCCAGAACATTTACCACCAGCTTCACACAGCCTCAGATTCATAAACCAACAACCTCCCAATTAGAGATTTCATTCCCCTCTACATCACCCCACAAGGCATCAAACAGAATGACCATACATATCGCTAGGACAAATCAAGGTAGTTTTCAGATTTAGCCAACACCATTCATTAAGTTCCTTCTTTCCATTTAGTTAACCAGTTTGATCGCACAATGGTTCCTATTCATTGGGAACGCATTTAATCAACCAAGTTTACATGGTTAATCAATTTCCATGTTACATCCATTCAATCGTAATATTATCCAGAAAATGAAGGTTCATTAGTGTGCAAGGAAGGACCACCAACGGCCACGATTTTCAGTGGACATGAGCCCGTACAATTTACAACATAAAAAAAAGGTATAGCATAACAACATCATCAAATTTACCATCCCTTCATTCTTTAAAAGTCCATTTATTATCATCGTTAAAGTTGGTTTCATCTACATCCTGAGGGAACATCATCATACCCACCCCGCATGATGCACAGTAAAGAGAGACGAAGGAAAAAACCCTATATGGATGATTAAGGATCGAAGTGTTCTCCTTGCACCAAGAACTGGGGATGGCGCAACTTTCAAGAAAAAAAGACTCCAAGGATGAGCGGGAAGAGCTCTAGCATAGGCGCACGATTCATCTCCAGAGGAATACTCAAGGCATACTAAGGTAAATGAAAAGGAAGAAGGAAGAGAGGATTTCAATTTAAGAAGAGTCCAGATCCTAAAATCATGAAGACCATTTCAAAGTACTTAAAAGTCGGATCACAGCTTGAACATGTGGCTCGACAGTTTCACACATTGGGATTAATTGAGATTTAATAATTCTCCTTAGATATGGTGGAGATAACAGCTGTGAGTTGATAGATTTCCTTTAAATGGAGAAAAACACATAACAGGGGAAAATTGGAAAACATGGGAGGCTGGAAAATACGGAAAAGGGTGTGATATTGATGAAAAGGCCACACATTTTGGTTATTCAAGGGTCGCCCAACTCTTGGGGTATTTAAAACATTTTTCACGAGCCTTAAATTACTTGAAAGGGGTATCAAAACACTTTTTATGTTAAAAGATACATTACTGGAGAAAAAATGGAAAGTCTTGGAGAAGCTGGGAATGAATCACCGATGGGTGAGTCACCGTCACCCTGGCATCGTTGCCCCAACACCAATAACCTGGAATCGATGCCCATTGGTTCCACCATTCATTCATCCTGAAATTTGGAAAACTCTTCAATGAGTCATCGTTGGTCATCAAGATGCCTCGAACATCACAATTTGACAAAGTAATGGACTAGGAGGGTCCGAGCCATTACAGTTTCCGTATTATAGATTAATGTATTATATGAGATAACTTATTCTAACCATTTTGGTTTTTTTTAATATTAAGAGAAGGATTGAAAGACTTTTCACTCTTTTATGGATCTTATAATCCATTAAAATTAAATTTTAGTGCTTCAGACATAAAAAATTCAACTTTGATATTCATTTCTCAGAGTAAGAAATGAAGTGAAAATTGATCAAAGCACAACCAAAGGATAGAATTGTGATTATGAAATAAAAAGATATCAAGTAAGTATATTTTATGGTTTTTTATATCTTAATACTAAAATAAACCCTCAATTTTAGGAAAATGATCATGAAATAAAAAAATTATATATTTACCTTCATTTATAATAAATGAATGGTCTTTTAACCCATCATAGATTTATGGCTTTGTGGTCATTAACTTTCTACTGATCATTCCATATACTACTATCTATTAGTCTTTGGGAATTAGTTTTCTCCTCCTTTTCTATATTTTCACTTCCTAATAATTTTCTCCTATTTCGAAATGTAGTCTTGTGTTATTGTATATGAACTTCATATTTCTCTTTCCCTCATTTTAAGTGGATGTTTTATTAACCCTTTTACGATGTAGGTTTTCCATAAAGGATTTTCAAATGTCAAACCCTCGTTTCCTGAGCATAAGTTCAAATTACGATGATGAAATTTATTAAAGGTGTGGAGAATGTAACACACTGATATTTTAAAAAACAAAAATTATGTTTGATAGTGTATAAAACATGCAACACTGAGCTTAAATGACCTGTAAAATATATTATTTAAATATGACCATTATAACCAAGTTGTTGAATTGAAGGGTATAAATAGGATTAACAGTTTTATAAAATATATAAAGGTCATACTTAATATAAATATATCGACATATTATTAGTAAATAATCACTCAATTTTTAGTAAAGTCATTTATTCTTCAAAAACACATTTTCTTCAAAAATGGATTTTATTTCTTTTTGTGAGAAAATATTATAATTAATTTTTGTAACTTTAAAAAAATTATTTTATAAAAACAATAACATTTTTGAAATCTTCATATCAAATTTATAAAGGGTGATTTTTTTTTTTTTTTCTAAAAATATTGATTTTTCAGTGAATAGTAAAAAATACAGATTTTTCAAATACTGTCATTTATTTTTATTAAAAAAGCCCCGTCATATTTATAAGTTGATCTTAAATTAATATAATTATCCTTTATTTATTAATAGTATAATTAATTACACATGAATCAACATTATACTTGTTCTTAGTACAAAAATATTTTTTGACTTAGAATGGATTTGTCTTCCTCAGAAAAACCATTTCTTTCATCAAGATTGTAGGATAATTATAAAATGAATTTAATAAAATTATAGATTTTTGAATTTGATAAAATTGATTACATATTTGGAATCATCATAATTAATAATTTTTAATAAGGTTGACTTAATTTTTAGTCTTAATGAAAACTAAAAGTAGTAAAAAATTATCGCAACAAAAAAAGGTAAAACATCATCATTATTATTTAAATAAAATAAGGTTAATAGGTCAGAGCACAAAAAACAATAAAAGAATATGCGAGGGTCTAAAATAATAAAGTCCAAGGGAATCCCCATGGAATAAATTCACTCCTTCTGAGGGAAAAATCCAAAACTAGAGAAGCAAGTGATTGACACACCTTGAGAGGCCTTGGATGGAAAACAATCCGCAACTTTATTTACCTCACACTTAGTGTGAAGAAACTCCATGAATTTATTGATAAACCTCGTGAACTTATGAATATAGTAGGAAACATCCCATGAAGTGTCACAAAGACCATGAAAGGAGTTATGTATGATTTTGGAGTTTGTTTCAATCACTTCTAGTTCAGTGTTGTTTTGACTACAAAGCTCAAGATCAGTAAGAATCGCCTTACCTTCAGCCTAAAGAGAGTCTTTGTTCCCAAATAAAGTAGTGAAGGAAATAATGATCAATCCCCTGATATCTCAAACAATTCTT
This sequence comes from Viscum album, assembly GCA_963277665.1. Classification (NCBI taxonomy): domain Eukaryota; kingdom Viridiplantae; phylum Streptophyta; class Magnoliopsida; order Santalales; family Viscaceae; genus Viscum; species Viscum album. The sequence goes on along the minus strand of OY728148.1, from coordinate 888,919,287 downwards.
TCTCCCCACATGGTTTCCATACTACATGAGCCATCCGTATTCATCTTGTGACCATTCTGGTGATATTTCCAACAAATCCACTTCCCTTAGTGGTCATTGGGGGTGAAGAGTGGGAGGGTCTTGTGTCTATGAGGGACCTGGGGGACGGGGAATCATTCTAGTGTTTATGAGATGATAAAAATAAATCATCAAGATCCTAGTTCTAGAAACAATGACCAACCTCAATAAATTGAAGCCTTCAAACCAAGCTTTATTCGTAGCCATCTATATGCACTGACATCCTACCACAAGGATAAATGATCCCATATTCTTCTCATGATTGTTTCTCTCTATTCCTTAAAACCAGAGGTTGATGAATGATGCACCCAAAGGCACCTGAGTGGACAGACCAGTGAACTATCCTAACCTGCTCCACACCACGTGTGCCCAGTCATCTTCTAAGAACAAGTGAGTAGAGAAATACTTCCAAGGATTCCCACAATATATACACCTAGACGTAAGATTTATGCCTATACACTTGACATGATCATCAATGGATAAAGCCTTGTTACAGATATTCTAGAACAATAAGTTATTTTTTTACAGATATTTCTTTGAACCATAGCATGTCACCCCATTCATCTAGGTTTATTGGCGTCATCTTCAACCGATGATAATCATTCCTAGAAAAAACAACCAACGTGAACCTAGAAAAACACATTTATATAGGTCGGATGTCAACTCGATGAGATCAAATATCTTGTGTTGGTCCTCATCCAATATGACATGAGTGAAACCTAGAAACTCTCTCACATGAATAAACATCATTTCTAGTACAGGTCACCCGAAAAAAACTATAGTGGAACCGGCCCAGTTCTGGTGCCATAAGTTGATGTCTCCCCTACCGATAATCCACCAAGTGTGATGTTGAAGAGACAATATGTGAGGGTGAATTATGTTTCATAAGGAAGAATAGATTCTTCTTGGGGAGTCCATGTTTTTCTCATATTTTTTAACTATGACCCTACCCCACCAAGTCTGACCCTCAATCACTTCCCATTCCAACTTTCCATACAATCCATACACCTCGCCTAGTACACTTCTAATGTTGATGCCTCAATCCTTCATTATCTTTTCCATATTTTCCCATGATTCTAAGGGGTGATTGACATCCATGTGTGAATCCCAAATAAAGGACGCTAAAATATTCTTAACTCCCATGATGAATACTTTCAGAACCTTAGGGAAAGATAAAATGTGCATGGGGATAGAGGTATGAATGCTGTTAATTAGCATTATACAGCCACCGAAGAAAATAAATAGGTTTTTTCAATTACATACACGCCCTTTGATCTTTTTAACCACCCTTTTGAAGTGGTGGGTTTGAAGCCTTTTTGAGAAGATAGAGGCACCTAGGTAATCCATTGAAATGTTCCTCCTATAAATAGCTAGATATCTTTTGAGGGAACTAGCCCTCCTACCCATGCACTGCGTCGAAAGGTAAATACTACTCTTCTCTTTGTTAACTAGTTGGACACTCTAATAATAGTATTCCTCGGGGTTCTTATTGATACCACAAATAGATCTTCTACTTCCATTGAAAAAAAGGATTTTGTCATCAGCATACATGAGGTGTGAAATGCCGCCAAAGTGCTTCCCGTAATGATAGAAAATGATGCTTCCTGCCAAGAGGCTCTTGTTGATGAAGTGAAAGAGATAATCCATCGTGATAATGAATAAGTTGGGAGGTAATTGATATCCTTTCCTGATCCCTCATACCACTTTAAAGAATACTTAGTTCTTGCCCATGAAGGAGATGATGAACCAATTTAAATTGAATCACCTGTACAAATATTTTGAGATCCAATAGGAGAATCTCATGCATGAAAGAACCTTTAAAATGAAGTTTCATTCGATTATATAATAGGATTTATCCATATAAAAATTGATAACAAAATTGGAACCAATATACTTTAGGTTGATATAACTTTTCATATCCAGTGTGAACCTAATAACACCCTATATCAATCTACCTTCAATGAATCCATGTTATTCATCAGAGACCCAGTAAGATATATGAAATGATAATATCCTGTTAATAATTCTAGAAAAAACCTTGTAAGAGAAGTTACACATACTTATGGGATGTTAGTGATTGAGATATTACATATCAATGACCTTTTTAATAAGTGCCATAGTACTTAAACTCTCCACGTGGGGGAGATAACCACCTCGAAAGAAATATAGCACCACACCAACTAAATCTCTCATAATCATGTCCCATTAAGCCCTATAGAATCATCCAAGGAATCTATAAGAACCTTCTGAATTATTAGGGTTGTATCCTTACATCGACTCATATATCCCCTGCTCATCTAGAATTGAATTAAAGAACAAATTATCATGATCTGAAACCTTTCACAGAAAATCATAAAAATCTATGCACTTCCCCTTGGATAGTCGCCTTGTATGTGATGGTTCAGACCTATAAGTAGTGACTTAAAGTAAATATAAGATATAACTACCACCATATCATGATCATCAGTGAAGGATCCATCCTCCAAGAGTATGTTTGGCCTAATGATATAATTATTTTCTTTGACACAAGCTTGGAAGAACGTCATGTTTCTATCACCTTCCTTCGGACATTTTTTGATGGATTGTTCTCAAACCAACCGCTCTTATTCTAGAAGAAGGTTATCTAGAATATTCTTCTTGAGAACCAAGACATTTAATATTTCCTCATTACATCCATTATCTAGTATGGACTCCATATGTTCAATATTAAATTTGATAAATTACAAGTCTTAGAAACTTTGGGGTTGGTTAATGATCCAAGATTGGAGGTCACCTTTGATATTCTAGATGTTCCAAACACATAGTGATATCCCAAAGAAAAGGTCCAATGATGAGAGAAAATAAAACACCCTCCTCAATCATATCTGGATGTATGGGCCACAACAATGAGAGGGTGACCAGAAAGATCTATAATGAGGTGTGTTACCCTTGCATTTAGGTAAGAAGAGATCGTTTTAATATTCTCTAGACACCAATCAAGATAAAATCACATATGTTTTATACCCCTATGATTATTACACCAGGTGAATCGATCGCCTATGTATCCCACATCTGAGAGCCCATTACCAGACAGGAACGATACATAATAATGGCTGGCATTACGAGAGTGAGTGTTGTGGCCCTTATTTTCTGATTCATCCATTATAAATTTTAAGTACCCACCCACTAAGGAACACCTTACAAATTGAATCTTCATAGATGATTCTACAGGGAATCTCTTTCTTATGCATCACAATTTCCATATACGAAGGTGAATAAAATATAGTGCACACCCATGCTAATCATAGTAGTGATAAAATGGTCAGAATCCTTTACCAATTCCACATTGATGTTGGATTTCCAGAATAACCATATATGTTAGTTTTGAGAATGAACATGCATAAAATCATGTACACCTATTCTTTGTGAAAAGGAATAAATTTTGGAAGGTTGTATCTTAGGCTCAAATACTTACACTAGTGTGGAATTAGAGTTGAGAAGATCATTGGATATGAAATCAATTTTCACCCACACACCCAGGCCATGAGCATTCCATAAGAGGAAGGAGGTAATGAAAGAAAATGTTTTTTGGATTTTTTTTTTCACTGATGATGATGTTGTTGTGATGGAGGCCAAGGTGGCTAGGGAGGATTTCTTTTGGGACTTGGTCCAAACACCACTGGGAGGGGAAGGAGGTGAGACAATATCTAAATTTGATAAATCTATTTTTTCGGCACACTGAGTAGGTGTGGATAAAGCAGAGAAGGAATTCGAGAGGGGGAGAGGAGGGAAAAAAGAGTGCCCAGTGGAATCCTACAGGAATATGGGAGCATCCTGGTTAGAATTTATTAGGAGGAGCATAAGTTTATAGGAAGAGTAAAACTTTGGGAATCTCAGCGGACAATATAACACCAAATACCGATTCAAAAAGTCATGAATCAGGGGACTGAGAGAGGTTCTTGAGGAAGGATCGAGAGCTAAATCACTTAGATTTTGGGGGGCATTAGTTGAGGAGAGTTTTTTGGGGTAGATTATCATTATGTTTTGTGGGAAAGGTAAGAGGGTTTATCACAAGATAAGGGAATGGGTTCAAAGATAAACCATAACTGGGAGGTGTGGGAGAGGATGAGTGGTTAGAATAGGGAACATGATAGGGAACCTAGGGAGCGTACCTTCTCTTTCTACAAGTTGGGGTAGAATGGACTTGTAGATGGAAACTTGAACAAAAGAGAGACGGGGATGTTGGGAAGATTTTCTACCACCAAGAGAAAGATTCACCTACTCTTTGGAGGATTCATTCTAGGAGAGAGGAGAATAAATCAACTTCAACACAGATCTGGGACATGGAGGCATTGAGCATCTGGGAAGTGAGATCATCTACGAAAAGAAACAATCCCACCACATCACCAATAGAGTGAAGAAAAGACACATTGTGAAAATGAAGGGAAATCCCTGAAATATTTAGCCACACTACCACCCAAGGAGATTCGAATCCATAGTGAACACTAAGAGACCATAATAATAGGTTAAAAGTTCCATTTTTTGATCAATATGGTGCTTTGAGAATAGGCTTTAATGATGTCATCCCAGGATGAGAGGTCGATGTCAAATGTTTTGGGGGTAAGAACAAAAACATGCACTATAGAGGCAAAATCTCAAGAAACCACCAATTTTTGAAACCATAGAATAAGAGGGTGTTCCTAACCAAAGTGTGCCACCAGGTTTCACAAAAGAATGGATGAATCTGAAGATAAGGATTCTTCAAGAAATATAATCTAACGGGATCCCTGGACCATTCTTAGATAGATATGAGCCATAGGAATATCTGGAATGTGTGGTAGGGAAGAGGACAATGGAGGGGTTCCCTGAAGAAGAACCTCCTTGATTGAGGGTCTAACAGGATCACCATATCTGATTTGGGAAGGCGAGAAAATAGGAGGACCTAAGATTAGTGGATGATCTAACAAGGGTGGTGGAAGAGCCAAAGCCTCCATGAATGGAGCCTCCTTCACTTCATATTTGAGCGATAGGGACACAACAATCAAATTTTTTTGAAAGTGTGTAGGTGCATGCAGCACGTTCTTAGGTTGTTGGGCGATCATTTTCTCTCATAGTGTAAAAGGGTAAGTCAGATAATTAATGTTAAAAATAATATGATAAGGACTAAAAATTGACCCTAAAAGTTACCTTTATCATTTTGGATAAGTGGATCCTGACCATTTATATCCATTTGTCGAATATATGGAAACTTGGGGTCATATTTCTTTGAATTTTACCCTTTTAATATTTAATTAAAATAGAAAGACAAAATGTCACCTTCTTACTTTTAATAACTATAATATTTTGTGATAAGGATAAAAACTACTTATGTTGGGTTATGAATATTCATTTTAAATATAATTTATTTTTTATCATGGTAATTTATTTATAATTTTTAGTCATGAAATAATTACCTTAAATTATTATGCAGTGATGACACAATGTTTATTTAATTAACAAAAAAATACAATAATGGTTTTAAAAATACTCAAAAGTAATATAAATTGAATTAAGTATTTTGCGACATGAATTTTATAGATACATATAACATGTTAGTTATGTAAAAATAATTAGATTCAAATTTAATTGATTTCATGTTGTTTTCATAGTCAAATTAAATGAATAGTTACAAAAATGAAATTAATGGAATTTCATAATAAATAATATTTTATTAAATGATTTAAAATTCCTAAAAAAAATATTCATCCATGTGATTAGGATATGGTTTAAAATATAAAAAATGGTCCATTTATTTTCTAATTTTCATTTTATATCATCCATCTTGACCACTAATGAGTAAAAATATTTTTATCATGATAATTTTCAAAAATGGTTAACACTGGTTAAAACAAGTAGATAAGGGTAAAAACCTAATATAAACTTGTCCAAATTTTATTGGATGATATTATTTCGACTCATACTCATCGATGATTGTAATTATATTAGTTTTGAGGCTTTTATCAATGAAAATTATTTTATATTAATGTAATATTTTAGAAAATTCTAAAAGTACACTTCCTCAAACTTATAAAAGGGTGTCTCCTATCCACTTTTCTTTACACTTAAAAAACATTTTTTCTATCAATACCTACACAAATACATTTATTACTTAATTTCTCATTTTATATAGGTTGTGGTTTGATCAAAAAACCCTCCAAAAAATTCTTTTGGTGTAAACCTAAAGAGGTTGTCTGAAGAAGAGGTATTGTTCTTGACCAAGAGTTTTTATTTTATTTTTTCATCCCCTCCTTGAAATATTATTCAACCATGATGATATAATAAAATCAATATATCCCGTATACTAATATCTTTTTATGCTAATGTAATACCCTATATCCATATCATCTTCCATCACATGGGAAATGAAATCGTCATTCATGTGTATAGCAGACTACCGCCTCATGAAACAGTGTAATTCATTATTCATCACCAATAATCATGGATGGTTTTAATGATGGATGTACCATATATATTATATTCATTATATATTTATCATTCTGGATGTCATATAATTTCTTAGCTTTCCATTCATTTAAAAATGATAATGGCGTTCATGCATACATGTGCATTACCACCTCTTCAAAGAGATGTGATTCTTTTTTTCATAATCACATCACATTAATACTATATAAAATTTTATAATATGATATTTATGTTATAATGATCATTTTGGAAAGATAAAATAATACATATGTTCTTTCCATCATGATCATTGAAAAATGGAAATGTTACTCAAGCGTACATATGACTTATTATCTCCATAATTGTAAGGTAGTTCATTTTTCGTAACTAGATTTAATGGTTTTTTAATGTGTAATTGATGTATAAAAATTATAATTATATCATTATTATTATTATAGATATTATGGAATAATGGACTCTTTTACCATAATCAAACTATCAAAGTCATTTTGGACATATGAACTTAATATCTTTAAAATGTCTAATGTGAACTTAATTGATTAAGTAAAAACATATAACAATGTATTAAATAAAATAAAAAGAATAATAAACATAAAAAAAATTTCTTAATAAAGTAAATAATTTGAATAATTTTATTATTCAGGAAGATAAAGAGAGCACGTGATGATTCATACCCGAGGTAAGGGGTTTCATAACTTAGTTTCTTCTCATTAGGTTATGTGATTTATTCATTGTCCTTGATATTCTAGGATTATGTGTGTAATTAATTTTGATTATTTTATGTTATAATTACAATTGATTTATTTGGATTAATATTTGATACATATAATCAGTTCAATGATTAATTCTCACTTCAACGATATGATCTTTGTAAGATGTTTCATCTCGATTTCCACTCCATTGCGACATATTTGGTATTCTGCACCTATTTATTTTATTAGATGTATATATTGTCCCTTTGATATGTTATATCATGAATATATTTATATTAATGGTATTTAATTTTTCAGGTATATTTATTTCTTTCATAGAGATTATGATTCAAAAGTTACCAAAATAGTAAGGGTTTATTCCATAATCTCATCCTTTTTTGGGATTATTTATGTTTAAGTCTCTGATGAGAGAATTATTTTATCTTTATATATTAAAAACAAATATTTTATTCTTATATAGTTATTTCAACAAATTATAAGTTTCCTTTCATTTTACACACTTTAAGTACTCAAGATATCAAAATCATTTTTTTAATGAAAATGAATTATTGTTCTACTCAGCTGGGAATATTTTTATTTTGTACAAATATTTACCTTAAAATGATTTAAAGAATATTATTAATATTCTATAATGATTTATTACATAAAATTTTACCCATGTTTTATGTTTTGAAAAATGGTTTAAAAGGAATATTCTTTTTCTTTTCCAAATAAGGCACCTTTTTTGTTTTTACCAAAAACTTGAAAGGAATCTTTTTTAACATACTCAGCATGAGCATAATTTTCTTTATATCATGATCGTTAATTTATTTGAATCTTCCTTTACAGGTTTCCATTATTCCTTTTAAAGAAATTTTTTTCCCTAATATACTAATTTTTTAGTTTTAAAGTGGATTTCAAAATGAAAAGGGTATTTTCCTCAAGAATATTTTTAATGATATTTTTATGGTATTTATATTTATAAAAATAAATTGTTTTATTATAAAATGGTGATATGTTGTAATGATACCATCCTTATTCTTTATCTGAATGGTTTATGATCAGTTTGACTAGAGAATGTATTGACATTCGGTATGCTAGTTCTTCCTATACAAGCATTTTAAAAAGGCATCTTGATTAAGTTGTATTTTTTATTCATATGATAAATGTGTTGTACTTATTAGTTGATGGGTGGGGATCGAAATTACATAACTCCTTAGTTCATCGATTGGTCTCATGAGACAAACCAGTTGGATAGCCATATTAAATGAGTTTTTTGGTGTATGCCTACCGATATTTCAAATTATCTTATCACATGGCCTTTATGGTGAGTTTTAGATGTACGATATTATGCACTCCATCATTATGAAATCAATTATAGATTTCCATGTGATTATTTGATTAGTTATGAAAACCATGAATTTTATTTAAGATCATTCGATTATTTATATTCCATTATTTGATAATAATATATGTAATGACTCGAATAGTTATAAATAAAATTTCCCTTGTGATTTAATTAAATGTATTATTATGTAATATGGTTATAGAAAAAGCATGCACTTCTTTGGTTTTATTATATCCTATCAGATTTAAATAATTGTTAAGCATATTTACCATTGATAAAATATTCATTGAACATTGAACACATGATTAGTATAAATATGGGGTTTTAAAAAATCCAATGACATAGATAAAAAAAGTGATGGTCTCAACCAGTAGGATCATACCCTATGAAGCCCATTTATTAGAGCTTTCGAGGGAGATAGCATCTTTGGGATTTTCCCTTGACCAAGCCCAAGATGAGATCCAACAACATAAGTATGATCAAAACTATTTACGGGAGAAGTTCAAGTTCATCAAGATCACAAACCAAACCATGTACACTGAACCACCCCATGAAAGTCTCATTGTCGAGCACCTTACTCTTAGAGCATTTTCTAGTGTATTAAATGGATAAGTATCAAGACCCTAGCAATATGAGAATGTACTTTACATTTTATAGAATAATGAATATATTTTAGTCCTACTTTTTAACTTTATAAATGATTTTTATACAATAAAACATAAATAGTATTTTTGGGTAATATCCAAATCTAATTAAGGAATTTATTTTGATGAATTAATGGATTTTTGAAAATAAATAATATTTTAATAAAATATTATTATTAAATAATTTTTATTGAATATAAATTATTATATGATTTTAATGAAGTCAAATGTAATTTTTATAAGGGTTCAAAAACTGTTATTGTCTAAAAACTCATCATTTATCAATAAATGACAATTATTAATTTAAAAGTGAAAATGAAAATATTTATAAAATTATTTTGATAAATTTAATATTATTTTTGGAATCATAACATCAAAAATTATCCAACAATTAATGTTTCATAATTTTCTGAGGTAGTCAAATTTTCGAGTAAAAATTGAATACCATGTAAATATACTTTGTGTATTATGACATCATAAAAATGAAAAAGTGATATAAAAATACTATAAATGGGGTTCATGACCAAATATATATTTTACATTTAAAATAATGTGATTTTATGTTTATTTGGTTAATTTTATAAATCAATTATGAATCCTCCAAAACCATTAATATATTTTAAGGTTTTAAAATCATTTATTTAAAAGTATGACTCATTTCCACATAAGAAAGGGTATTATTTTATTAATTTAGGCCCTTATAACTACAAAATAATTAAAATCACTCCCATTTTTCAGAAACCATGGGAAAACCCATGAGAATTTGTGTGGTTTTGGTAATTTTATTTTATAAAGTCCAAAACCTAAGTTTGAGAAATATTAAAAAAATCTCCACTCATTTCCTATATAAACCCACTCAATCTCTCATTTATCTTCACTAAAAATACTTGGAGCACATAATTTCTCTTCCCTCCCCTCTTTATATTCCTCCCAAGGTGCCACCAAGCTCTCAAGAAGCACCTCCCAAGCATTTAGAGTCACACACTCAAGGAAGGGATCCTCAACTTCTCTTCTTTATTCAAGTTTTTTTATTATCCTATGCCTTCTATTTCCAATTCCTAATGTTGGGACATGTATTTACATGTCCCTATTATTTATCACTTTATATAAAAATTAATAGAGACCTCTTTCTCTCTCATCAACCAATTTTATGAAATTTTAAGTGACGCTTTTATGCTGTTGAAATTTCACCATAATTTTCCATGCCAAAACTATAGTGTAGTGAATACCATACTCATTTACTATCAAGGGTGTTCATCTTTATACATGTATAATTATTTTACATGGGACATATATGTACGTATCCCACACTCCTTGATCGTGGAATAAAATATGATGATGAATGAATCCATTTTGTATGATCTATGCAGCACACTTAAGCATGAGAATGAAATGAAAGTGATGGATGTGACTAGAATTCTATAGTGATGCAATGTATTGGGTAATGTTTAGTCTCATAAGACGTCATGTTGGGACATGTAGTGAACCTGATTCCTTCATGGAACCTTTTCTATCAGTATGTCTTGGTAGTTAATCATGATCTATGTTTATGATGCAGTGTTTTAAGTTGTTTCCACATTTCTCATGTTATGATTATCATGTTATATCATGTCTTATTATCCATATTTATGATTATCACACCTTTTATTCCTCATTAATATGTCTATTGTCTAACATGTATCACCTTATTCCATGTTTATTTCCTTACAGGGATTTTTAGATCACCCATTTCTTATATATGTCCTAAGGTTATTCCATGTAGTTTTAAAAGCCGTGGAATTTTAGAAGCATGTTAAGGAAGTTTTCAATAATGTTGTTGTATCCCATGTTCAAGATGTTATGTTATGTACCTAATTCCCAAATATACTATACTTATAAATCTTACAGGTTATGTTATATGTACTTTTATGTAATAAATCATGAATTAATATGTAATAAAGAACAGGGTTTCTATAGTTGGTATTAGAGAAAAAGTTTATTTATTTTTGAGATTAGGATTAGAAAAGTGTAGCGAAATCCTTAAGGATAAGACTAAGTATTAGAAAACATCCCTAAATTTTGGTATTTATATATTAAGTGGTTTATCAAAAAATACATCTATGTCTGGATACTACAAGTGGACATGGTTCTAGCACAGATATACCTAGTGGTTACAACTCTGATAATGTTTGTTGAGCTTGACTCGATGTAATATGATACACGAAAATGGGCCTTACTGTCCACCTAGTTTGAAACTCTCAGGTGATATGCTTTAGTAAATTCATAAGATCATTACAAACTATTATTAAGGGATCAAAAAATAACCATAAAAATACGTGATTGGAAATAGATCGTCGATAACATAGATTGAAGCCTAGAAATTCATAAGTTAATAAATAAATGTAATTTATAAGTTATCTCTTTAATGTCAATGGATTCCCTTTTATGTGTTTAATATTTTAAAAAAGATCATCCCTAATTTTCCATTTATTCTATCCAATGGTCGGAAATAAGAGGAATCGGGTAAATAATCAATGCAACAGAGCGATGTGATGACTGCCCCAATGAGATGCCCAGCCCAATGGGAGCGAGAATCATAAACTTTGTGATGATACTCTCTCAGATGACTCGGGTTTTGAATAGAAAATCAAATCAGGAAGAGCGCCCAAATCCCCCTAAGAAATAACAAGTTACAATTGAGGGCTTTATGCGACATAGTCATCCGACTTTCAATGGATCATCTGATTCCTTAATCATGGAATAATGGATCAAATCCATTAAGAAGATATTATCCAAACTTAAATGTTCCAAACAAGAGAATGTTTTATTGGTTGTTTAACATATTAAGGTAGAATATGATTAGTGGTGGACATTGATCAAGAATATGAAGCCTAAAGAAGAGATTGGAGTGATGGGGTGGAAGGAATTCTGGAAAATGTTTTTCGATAAATATTTTCCTCACACTCTCTGACTTAAAATGGAAAAGGATTTCCTTTCCCAAAAGAAAAAACGACAAATCTATCAGGGCGTATGAGGAAAGCTTCACAAGATTTTCATGATATGCCTCTGGCTTTTTAGTTACCTCTGAATGTAAGGTTGGCCGCATTTTTGGTTGGATAAAACCTCATCTGCAAAAATCCCTAGCGATCTGAGACGTTGATTGCTTTGAAGAAATTGTATGATGTGTCTTAATAGTCGAAATAGAAATTAGAGAATATCAAATGTATCACGGGGATAATAAGTGGGAAGTTGAGTTTAATTTTGGCGGTCTTATGGAGAAATATAACAGTGCCAAGAAATTTTAACATTCCGCTTGTCATAGGTGTGGAAAGAAGAAACTCAGAAATTGCCTAAGGGGGCAAGGAAATGGTTTAGGTGCGGAAAGGAAGGGCACCTAGCTAGCGATTTCCAACAGGAGGAACCCACTAATGTGATGGAGGAAAGAAATTCTCCAGTCAACCCTCAGTGCATTGTTCATTACTTCAACTACAAGGAACTAGGACACTTTTCAAATAAATTCACTAAGCCAAGGGTTTTCGGAGACAACCAACAACCTCCAAGGAAGCAAATGCAAGATTTTTCCATCACAACCATTGAAGTGGATCTCGACAATGAAGTGGTGACTAGTACTCTAGTTATTCATTCAATGATAGAGAGAATACTTTTTTATTTTGTTTATACATGTTCCTTCATATCACAAAATTTTAGTATAACCATTCAAACACCAACACAAATCATGGAAGTGGAGTTATCAGTGAAAACAGAAAATTGGGCAATTATTGCATCCTGAGTATATAACTCCTCCCTGTCATAATTTTTGGGCTGAACTTTATAGTGAACCTTGTCATGCTCCATTTGGTGGAATTTGATGCAATTTTGAGTATGGATTGGTTTTCCCTATATAGAGCCAACATAAATTTCCAAGAGAAGGAAATCACTCCCCATATCACGAATTGACCCCCCTGATTCTGTACAAGTGAAAGGAGGACGAATCTAATTTAGCACCAACATCACAAGAATGGATGTTATTTTTCTACAAGAAAGTGTATCTAGATCAAATGATTGAGTTTAAGGAAATAATCATCCTCAAAAACATGTATGTTGTGAAGGAATACACTGATGTGTTTCTTAAGGAATTACATGGTCTTCCCCCTAGCCGAGAGGTTTATTTTTCAATAAAGATTATACCTGGGGAATTACCATTATCCAAGACTCCATATAGAATGACTATTGTGAAACTTAAAGAGATAAAGAAACAAATACATGAGAATATGGATAAAGGGTTCATATGACCAAGTGTTTCATCATGGGGTTCACTAGCCCTCTTCATCAAGAAGGATGAGTCAATGTGCATTTGCACTAAATATCATGAACTCAACAATATCACGATTAAGAATAAGTATCCACAACCATAGATTAATGACTTGTTTGATCAGGTATGTGGAGTGAAATACTTCTCAAAGGTGGATTTGCGGTTGGGATATTATCATGTAAGTGTTAAGAAGGAGGATATACACAAGATTGCTTTTCATACAAGGCACATGCACTATGAGTTTCTAGTAATGTCATTCAGACTCACTAATTCTCTAGAAATATTCATGAACTTAATGAATAGATTCTTTAGAGATTACCTCAACAAATTTGTGGTAGTATTTATAAATGATATTCTAATATTCTCCAAAACCAAGTAAAAGCATGAGGATAATCTGATCACTATGCTAAAGACCTTGCGAAAATAGAAGCTTTATGCCAAGTACAAAAAATGTGAGTTCTGGTTGAAAGAAGTCTCATTCTTGGGGAATATCATCACAAGTAATGAGATATTTGTGGATCCTTCAAAGATAGAAGCAAAGGATGGATAAGGACAAAATTTATGACATATATCCATAATTTTATTGATTTAACTGGGTACAATCGTTGATTTGTGAGAAATTTCTAGCGATTTTCAAACCCTCTAACCAAGCTAACTCAGAAGCGGGTCAAATTTTCTTGGAATGATGAATGTGAATAGAGCTTCAAGAAACTAAAAAGGAGGCTTATCACTACCTATGTACTCACACTACCCACAAGTGGAGAACTTTTCATGGTATTTAGTGATTCTTAAAAGGGTTTGGGATGTGTGTTAATAAAAAATGGCAAAGTCATAGACTATATTTCAAGGCAGTTGACAGTTCACAAATAGAATTACCCAACACATGATCTGGAATTTTCTGCAGTGGTCTTCGCTTTGAAAAAATAACAGCATTATCTCTTTGGGAAAAAGTGTGAAATATATATGGATCACAAAAGTCTCAAAGATATATTCACACAAAAATATCTGAATATGCGCCAACAAATATGGTTAGAGCTGGTCAAGAACTATGACTGCTCAATCCACTACCATCCTAGTAAAGTGAATAAAGTGGTGGATTCTCTAAGTATAAAGGATCCAGAAATTCTATCATTGATGAGAATTCAGAGTGATTTAATCTGCCTAGATTTGAAAAGGATGGACATGGAAATTATAAAGGAATGAACATTATCAATCTTTTCACAAATGATTGTTCAACCATCTCTTTTGGAAAAGATAAAGGATGCTCATATAAATGATGTGGTAATTTAGAAGAAAGTGGAAACTATATGAAAAAGGAAATCCTTAGAGTTAAATGTTAATGAAGAATGAGTTGTGAGATTTGGGTCAAGACTATGTGTACCATCAAATCCTGAGTTAAAGGAGTCATTGGATAATGCACATAACTCAACATTCTCCATCAACCTAGGAAGCACAAAGATGTATCGAGATCTCTAAGAACACTATTGGTGGGACAATGCGAATAAGAAGATCATGGAATATACATCAAGATGTCTTGTATGTTAGTAAGTGAAAGCAGAAAGGTAAAAATCCAAGGGGATGATGCAACCATTGCCTATACTTACATGGAAATGGGAAAATATCATCATGGACTTTATCACTGGTCTTCTAAAGACATCAAGAGTGAATAATGAAATATGGGTTGTGGTGGATCATCTTACAAATATTATGCACTTCATTGCAATTCAAGAGGATTTCTCAATGGATCAACTTGCATGGACATACATTAAAGAAGTGGTGAGGTTGCATGGAACACCACAATCGATTGTATTCGATCAAGATACAAGATTTACCTCCAAGTTTTGAAAAAGTTTTCAACATGATCTAATCATTGAGATGAAATTTAGTACTGATGCACCCAATTTGTGTATACATTTCCATATATATAATTGAAGATAAAAACATTTTTTCAGCAAATATCTGTTGTTTTATGAACATATTCTTTGATTTTGGTGAATCTGTTTACTTTCAGGAGTTTTCTGGCTAAATACACGAATCAAGGGAAGCCTGTGAAAATTTTGAAACTACACGGCGTATACTTTTATACACGCCGTGTACATCCAGACAAGGACACGGACCGAAGTAGAGGGTACACGCCCATGTCACCAGGCAGAAGATACACGCCGTGTGAGGCGGCGTTACACGTCGTGTACCACTTTCTAGAAGTGGTGGTTGCTGAGAAAAGTCTACACGCCCATGTGGCCGTTAAAGGAGACACAGCGTGTTTGAATTTCTACACGTCGTGTCTGCTATTCTAGAAGGGGCTGGCGGCCAAACTTATGACACTACACGCCGTGTATGGCGGCGCTACACGCCGTGTACACCCAACCACCAGGCGGCGCCGTGTTCAACAGTCAAAGACGGCATGTTAGGCCGCCTACCCGTGGAGAAATTGGTACAAAAGCATGTTGACGAAAAGTACACGGTGTGTACATTCTATACACGCCGTGTACTTTATTTTTCTATAAAAAGAGGCCTTGGACTACGGATTTGGGAGTGGAGAACCATTTAGATGAGAGAGAAGCTCTGCTATCACCATTCCCGAAGCTATCGAGGTGTCGTCACTCCGCTATTCCACCTTCCGACGCCCTACCTCAACGCCTACACGATGAATCCGTCAGGTATCACGTGTGTCGTTTCTCTCCCACTTTCCATGTGTAACTAAACCCCTCGTGTTGGGTCTGTGGATGATGAGATCGTAATTTGTGTGTTGTTTTATATAGTTGTGTTTGCTCGTTGTAATTCATCTTATTCTTCTTAAACCACTGTCTAATATAACTGAGGATTCTGAGTCGGACCAAGGGAAGAATTCTCAGCAATACAAAAGAAAAGTAATGGTGAAAGCATCCATGACCATTGGAAGGATTTCACCGATTCAAATAATGGACTGAACGTAATAAAGAATTAAGAACACTGATTACCGGACCAAGGAGTCAACTGCTCTAATTCCAAACAAGAGGAACCGGACCAAGGAAATCTTGTAACAAAATGAAATCCAGAATGATTGAATTATTATGAACAACACAACGATTTAAAAAATCTGCATAAGAACTCCTTAATCACCACAACCCCGACATGTCTTTTCTTCCTATTTTAAACTCTTTGAATTTACCTGTTGTTTTCTTTAAAACTGTTAATCATTTCTTCAAAGTAAAACAATTTAGTTTCAATTAAAACCCCAAAATCAACTCAATCAACTCTAAATTTTGCATACTTCACCTAATTAAGTATTAACTCAATTGAATTTACGCACGCCATTGTTCCCTGTGGATCGACCCCGAACTTATGCTATACTAAAGTTTTAAGAATGAGTAATTAATTTTGGACGCATATAACTTCAACCAACGACAAGTGAGACCAAATTTTGGCATCGTTGTCGGGGACATCTTTAGTTTTAGTGCTAAGATTTAAATTGTGTTAATAGTTGATTTAAGTGAAAATAAAAAAAATCAAAAAATTATCAAAAATCTCTTTTCTAATCCCATTTCAAATTTTCTCTTTTACTTTTCCATTGTTACGCCTGGTATTTGTGTTGTGTTGTGCAGAGCTTAAAGTGTATCTTTAGACGTCTTACACGATCCAGAAGCACCGAGTCTTCGGAATTAGTTCCGCTTGCCCCAAAAATCAAACGGACCTTGCTTCATTGTCGGCGTACACGGACAGAAACTCACGACCAGCAACCACAACTCATGGCGAACAAGGAAGAGGGAGCACCAGCCATAGATGTTGCGGCTGAGCATCAGTACCAGGATCAGCAGCCTCCCGCTGCTGGTTTACTGGAGCAGGATCCCGTAGCATTCATGGAATTCCCCCCAAGGGATTACCAACGGCTGCCGCAACAACTCTTCCCACGACCATACTTCACCCCTCAGGAGAAGTTCATGCAAGCTCCACCCCTTCAGCAACAACCTCCAAGACGTACCCTTATGGAGTACGGTCTTCCTTCAATCCATAGAGCTGATATGGGCATTGTCCGTCCCCCGATCCAGGCTCCACACTTTGAGATCAAGCCTGCTATCATGAAACTGATCCAGAACACAGTCCAATTTGAAGGCCTGGCTAGCGAGGACCTGAACGCTCATCTCTCCAACTTTCTGGAGATCTGCGACACCTTTCGGTACACCGGCGTGTCCGAAGATGCCATCCGTCTTCGCCTATTCCCCTTTTCTCTACGGGACAAGGCAAAAGACTGGATCAAGGGGCTACCACAATGATCTATCCTCACCTGGGAGGAGCTAGCCGAGGTGTTCCTGTCCAAGTACTTTCCACCATCAAAGACGGTGACACTCCGAAATGAGATCCATAATTTCCAGCAGCACGACTCCGAGTCATTGTATGAGTCCTGGGAACGTTTCAAAGAAATGTTACGAAAATTCCCCCACCACGGACTCCCACTCTGGATGCAAGTCCAGACCTTCTACGGAGGACTTACCACGAATACCAAATCTGTGGTGGACGCTGCTATTGGAGGCACAGTGATGCGGAAATCCCCTGAAGAACTATTCGAACTACTGGAAGATATGTCAGCCAACAGCTTCCAGTGGCACTCCGAGCGGGGGACTCAAAAGTGAGGTATGCACAATATTGATGCTACCACTATGTTAGCTGCTCAGTTGGACATTGTGTCCAAGAAAATCGACGCATTGAATCTCAAAGGAGCATCTCAAGTTCATGCGGTGAACCATCCATCATGTGGCAACTATGGTGATAACCACATCATGGGAGAATGATCAGGTTTGACTGGAGGCCCTTCGACGAGCGAAGTGAGTTTTGTTTCCCAAAATCGAGGGCTCAACCAGTACCAGCAGTACCAGAACCCGACATGGAGAGATCAACAGAATACAGACTGGGGCCAACAACAGCAGAATCCTCCGCCCCAGCGACCACCCAACTACAACCAACCTCCATACCAGAACCAATACCAAAGGCCGCAACAACCCCAGCAGGGTCCTTATCAGTAACAAGGGTATCAAAACCCTCATCCACAGCAGCTACGGCAGCCACCTCCTCCACCGGATCAACAACCACCTTAGCATGAGAACACTTCAAGGTTAGAGGATCTGATGACTAAATTCATATCTACTGCTGAGACTCGGTTCAAAAATCAGGAAGCTTAGATTCGAGGCTTGGAGAATCAGATTGGCCAGCTGGCAAACCAACTTTCAAGAAGGCAACCCGGTACACTGCTGGGAAACACAGAAAAGAACCCAAGGGAGGAGGCCAATGCTATCACCTTGCGGAGCGAAAAAGAATTGCCACAGAAGGAGCCACCAGCACAGCCAGGTGTACCCACACCCCCTGATGATGAAGAACATACCAATACCGACCCCTCCTCTTCCAAAATCCCGCAGAAGGAGGCTTTGCAAAATAAACGAAAGGAAGTAATCCAACCATTCAAGCCTTCCTTACCCTTTCCGGAGCGATTGAAGCAGAGGAAGCTGGACCACCAGTTTAGCAAATTCATGGATGTGTTCAAGAAGCTACATATCAAAATCCCATTTGCATAGGCCCTGACTCAGATGCCCACATATGCAAAATTCATGAAGAAAATCCTCTCGAATAAGAGGAAGATGGAGGATTTGGGCGTTATTGAACTAAAAAAGGAGTGCTCCGCAGTGGTTCAACATTCTATTCCTCCCAAACTCCAAGATCCAGGTAGTTTCACCATTCCTTGTACTATTGGATCCTGTGAGTTTGGGAAGGCCCTCTATGACTTAGGGGTCAGCGTGAACCTCATGCCCCTCTGAGTTTTCAAGAAGCTGGGACTCAACAAGCTCAAGCCTACCCATGTAGCCCTTCAACTTGCTGATCGATCCATCAAAAACCCGAAGGGACTACTGGAGGACGTACTGGTCAAGGTGGGTAGGTTGATCCTTCCCACTGATTTCATCATCCTAGACATGGGGGATGACCAGGAAGCACCTCTTATACTTGGAAGACCTTTCCTAGAAACTGGGAAGGTACTGATCGATGTGCACCAAGGGGAGCTTATTTTTCAGGTAGGTGATGAAAGAGTATCCTATAACATCCTCAAGGCCATCAAACATGCTTCCTTATCAGAGCATGGGGACTGTTATGCAGTGTCTACCATGGTTAATCATTTTAGCGACAAAGGGGATGATCTGGTATGTTCTTTTACTTTGAATAATTTAACTATTCCAAATATTCTATTAGAAGAAGCGCCAGAAGACTTACAATTCATAGAAGGATAGGGCGGCCACTATTGGCAGCGTGCAGTTGTTCCTGATAGTTTGGAACGGGAGAAGGTGCAACCACTTGTGCCTTCGATTTTAAAGGCACCTGAACTCGAACTAAAGCCTCTTCCATCTTCTCTCAAGTATGGGTATTTAGGACCCAATCAAACTTTGTCTGTTATACTTAATGCAGAACTATCGCAGGAGCATGAAGATGCACTTTTGTAGGTTATCAAACAACGGAAGCACTCTATTGGGTGGACAGTCGCTGATCTGAAGGGCATTAGCCCTACCATTTGCACTCACAAGGTGCTACTTGAAGAAGGTGCCAAGCAATCTCGGAAACCACAACGGCGCTTAAATCCTCCCATGAAGGAAGTTGTAAAAAAGGAGGTGATCAAATTATTGGATGCAGGCATCATCTATCCCATCTCGGATAGTCCGTGGGTGAGTCCTCTCCAAGTGGTACCCAAAAAGGGGGGTATCACTGTGATTTCAAATGAAAAGAATGAGCTCATCCCTACACGCACTATCACGGGCTGGCGAGTCTGTGTGGATTACCGGAAGTTAAACGATGCCACAAGAAAGGATCACTTCCCCTTGCCATTCATGGATCAAATGCTAGAGCGACTAGCAGGGCACAATTTCTATTGCTTCCTCGACGGTTTTTCTGGTTACAACCAAATCTCTATTGCTCCAGAGGATCAGGAAAAGAGCACATTCACTTGCCCCTACAGCACATTTTCTTATCGAAGGATGTCTTTTGGCATGTGCAATGCCCCCTCCACCTTTCAGCGATGTATGCTGGCCATCTTCCACGACATGGCGGAACGAATCCTGGAGGTATTCATGGATGATTTTTCCATTTACGAAAAATCATTCACCATTTGTTTACGACACCTAGAGATTGTTTTGTAACGATGTGAGCACACTAACCTAGTCTGGAACTGGGAAAAGTGTCATTTCATGGTACAAAGTGGCATAGTCCTTGGCCATAGAATTTCGGTGAAGGGGATAGTGGTAGACCCGGCGAAGATCGAAGTCATTTCACGACTACCTATAACGACTTCCGTCCGAGCCATCCGCAATTTCCTGGGGCATGCAGGTTTTTACAGGCGGTTTGTCCGTGACTTCTCCAAAATAGCCCAGCCCCTCACCAATCTTCTAACCAAGGATGCCATTTTTGAGTTCGATGAGACATGTGTCAGATCTTTTGAGCATCTAAAGCAGCTCCTGGTGGAAGCTCCAGTTATGATTCCTCCCAACTGGGAGGAACAATTTGAGGTGATGTGCGATGCGAGCGACTACGCAGTGGGAGCAGTCTTGGGCCAGCGACTTGACCGGATTTTCCGACCTATCTATTATGCCAGCAGGACGCTCAATGAGGCATAGATCAACTACACCACCACAAAAAAGGAGATGCTTGCATCGGTTTTCACATTTGACAGGTTTCGTTCTTACTTAGTGTTGTCTAAAGTTATTATTTATACTGACCATGCAGCACTAAAGTACCTACTCAACAAGAAAGATGTGAAGCCTCGATTGATCCGTTGGGTACTCCTCCTACAAGAATTCGATCTTGAGATACGAGATAAGAAAGGGAGTGAGAACTTCATTGTTGATCATCTCTCCCGCCTCGAGCTGCCTCATTTGGAGAAGGAAGAAGATCGGGAGATCAGGGAGGATTTCCCTGATGAGAACCTCTTTTAGATCAACGTAACACCTAGGCCATGGTATGCTGATATCGTTAATCTTCTAGTTACAGGTGTCGTTCACCCCGACCTCTCCTTCCAGCAAAGGAAAAGATTTTTCTCTGATGTGAAAAGGTACTTCTGGGTGGATCCTCTACTGTTCCGATCCTGTGCGGATGGAGTGATCCGTCGTTGCATCCTGGAAAATGAAGTTCACGGTGTCCTGGAGTTCTGTCACGCCTCACCAGTAGGAGGACATCATGGGCCAGACCATACCATAGCAAAGATCATGCAATCTGGATTTTTCTGGCCCACCATGCATAGAGATGCCCGGGCCTTTGTTTCCTGTTGCGATCGGTGCCGGAGGGCCGGTAATGTGGGACGTAGAGCCGAGATGCCCCAGAACCCCATCCTGGAGGTTGGGATTTTTGACGTCTGGGGCATAGATTTCATGGGTCTTTTTCCCCCATCTTTTGGGAACACTTACATCCTGGTCTGCGTCGACTACGTCTCCAAATGGGTGGAAGCCACTGCTACAGCTCACGACACAACCAAGGTAGTCATAAATTTTTTAAAGAAAAATATTTTTAGCAGGTTTGGAGTTCCACGAGTACTGATCAGCGATAGAGGGACCCACTTCGACAACACACTGATGAGAGGAATACTGTCGAAGTATGGAATAAAGTATCATATGATGACACCATATCATCCCCAGTCCAGTGGACAGGTAGAGCTCTCCAATCGTGAGCTCAAGCAGATCCTGGAGAAAACAGTGAACACTTCGCGAAAGGACTGGTCCAAGAAGTTAGATGATGCCTTGTGGGCATATCGGACTGCTTTCAAAACACCACTAGGAATGTCCCCATTCCACCTCGTCTATGGAAAGCTCTGCCATCTGCCAGTAGAATTGGAACACAAATCCTACTGGGCCGTCAAAGCCCTAAATTTTGATCTGAAGACAGCTGAAGAGAAACGGAAGTTCCAACTGTCGGAACTAGATGAGATCCGATTAGAGGCATAAGAGAACGCCAAGTTATACAAGGAGAAGACAAGATCCATTCATGACCGTATGATTTCACGAAAATCTTTCCAACCCGGTGATCAGGTACTTCTCTTTAATTCTCCTCTTCGCTTATTCCCAGGGAAGTTAAAGTCACGATGGTCGGGACCATTCCACGTTGTCCGCGTATTCCATCATGGAGCGGTAGAAATTTCTGGAGAAGATGGTCAACCATTCAAGGTAAACGGGCAGCGGTTGAAAGCTTACCATCCTACAGACAACATGGTGGGAACGTTGTCCACCATACTCCTCGGGTAAGCAAGGTAAGTAGGTCGAGCCAACGACCTAAAACAAAGGCGCTTCCTGGGAGGCAACCCAGAGGTTACACGCCGTGTCTCACTTATATACACGGCGTGTACGTATCTTTTTAATATATAAATCATAATAGTATAAATCTATAGAATAACAAATAAATAACTAGGGATGATGTCGGTGCCGATGGTTAAGTCACTGGAGTTTATTCAAGCCGTCCCCGGTTCGAATCCTCCTGACCTACCTTCGGCACAGGGTTCCTCCTTTTATTTACACGGCGTGTGTGGTATTTTCCATATATGTATATATATAAATGTGTTTAATAAAACCCATGATGGGGATGGACCGGTTGGCTAGAATCGTAATCCGGTTTCAAAAGACTCGGGTTCGAACCCAGACAATTGTCTCATTTCCATCATTTGTTCTTTTAATAATAAAACCACACGACGTGTACTCCGATATACGCCGTGTGTGCCATAATTTTTCAAATATAAATTAAAAAAAAAATCAAATAAGAAATTACATGCAGGTGAAGTTGGCGGATTGGCAAAGTCTCGGCACCAGGTTCAAAAGACCCGGTTTCGAATCGCGCTAATCTCCCCACTTCACCCCCATCCTTTCCTAAATAAAAACCACACATAATGCTTTTCTTTCTTTCCGTGTGTATAGGCCGTATAGAATAAATATATATATAAAATAAATATGAACAACAGAACAATCTTTGCTCCAGTGGTTGAGGGATTTCATTCGGAACGGCCAATCGCCGGTTCGAATCCCGCCCCAAGCACCGGACCAAAGGTTGTACTACTCTTTTTCTAATTTTAAATACACGGCGTGTATTTCCCGATATACGTCATGTATAGGTTTATATTAGAATTTGTAGAAATATCTATTTTATTTTAATTATTAATAATAATTATTATATAGTTTACTATAATAATTTTATTTATTTATCTTATTCTTCTTAAAAAAATGGGATACACGGCGTGTAGTCCAAAAATGCACGTCGTGTACCATGGATATATAAGCAACGGTCCACCCGGCTTGAGGCCGTGTCGCACGGCCTCCCCATTTCCTCCCCTCTTCCCGTTTTCTTCTCCCGAACGCCACCCGAACCCCCCTTCTCCAGATCCGTTGATTTGGGGCATTTCAAGTTTTGATTCTTCTCACATTGTGATCCTCGATCCAGGTACACCGTTCTACACCCTCTATTTCAAGTTTTTAGAATCGTTTAGGGTGTTTTTCAGATCGGCCGACCGTTCGGCTTCCGGCAGTACACGGCCTCACACACCATTTTCATGTACACGGCATGTGTGTTTGGTACACGCCGTGTCAGTAATTTCTATTGGCCCTCCGTGCGTGGAACATAACACGGCCCCTCAACCCATGTTCCTATACACGGCGTGTGTGTTCGGTACACGCCATGTCTTTTAGAGGTTCAGTCGGCCCGTGTCTCACCTTATACACGGCCATGTTCTTCGTGTACAGTCCACGCCGTGTCCTGTACCTACACAGCGTGTATTGTTTTCTATGAACTGATAAAAACATGGCCGTGTCATTTTTACCACACAACCACCAACACTTTGAGTGAACACGGCATGTATGTTCGGTACACGCTGTGTACTTTTCCATGGTCTGTTATGCACCCTCAGTGTGTTTGTCCAAAGAACACGAGATACTCTCCATTTTTTACTACACATCGTGTACTCTGGAGTACACGCCGTGTACTTTTCTTTTCCAGATTTCTCACATTTTCTTTGTTTTGTTTTATTTCCTTTTTCTTTTTCTTTTGTTTTGTTTTCTATTTATTTCTATTTTAGGATATGGAAGATCACGATCCTTCGCGCGGGAAGCGGCCAGCCTCCGCCACTGAGGGCGAGGAGTCCATTTATCGTCGGATCCGACTCCGACCTCCTACGCAGCCGGACCCAGATGCTCCGGTCTTCGAGCTCCCTCCATTGGCCATTCTTCCGCCACTCACTCCCTCAGCGGAGGCCGAGACTACTTCTACTGCTCCAGCTGCCACTTTCCATGCGCTATCTTCATCTGCAGTTGGTCCCTCTTCGAGCACACCTTCCATCGAGCCACCCTCCACTTCGGCCGATCCACCTACAGAGCCTACCGCTGCTGCTGCACCGGCACCTGGGCCGGAACCTACAGGTGCTCCTTATCCTTGCACGGTATTCCCGGCCACCGACCTCGCCTACGACAGGGTCCGACGCTTCTCTCATCGGCCGATCCCATTGAGTGGCCGGTACCTGGACAGCAGTGTTCCGCAGCAGCTCGGTATTTGGGAGGAGTTGGAGGCACTTCTCGGGCACACCTCGCTCCTCGATATTTTCCAGGTCAGCACTCCTGTGTTCCATGATTTATTTTTGGAGTTTGTGGCCTCGTTTGAGTTTGATGGAGCGGAGTACCGGGAGACACCTGGCGATGCGGTACCCGTAGTTCGATTCTGGCTAGGCGGCCAGCGATTTTCTCTTACCATGACAGAGTTTGTCCGAGGGTGCGGCTTTTACCCCCTTCCTATCCCCCACCCCCCGTTTCTGCCTTGACCCGACCTGATCGCTCTGACCTCATTGTCGAGTGGCGGGATATCGCTGGGTCTGACCACCGATACTCCCCCACTTCCCAGAAGAGCACTCTTATAGCTGACCTCGTCCTTCGCTTCGCCCACCGGTGCTTCAGCGCCATCCTATTCCCCCGCCATGAGGATATGGGGGTCGTGACCGGCCGTGACATGGAGCTTCTTACCTGTGTTATTCGGCACAACTACCCGGACCTCCCCTATCTCGCCGCCTCCTATTTCCACTCCATGATTACCGGCTGTCAGGGCAACCTGACCGGCAGATTTTACACCACCCGTCTTGCCCACCACCTAGGGGTATTCGAGCCCTCTTTACCTCGTGACTTGTTAGGTTCACCTCAGCGGATGGACTTTCTCATGATCATTCGCATGGGATTGGTCCGGAAGCAGGGGGTGCCTACATCCTTGCTCTGGCTCGAGCCCCACCACCTGCTGCCCCTCCTACCCCGGCTGCTGACCTTGCTCCTCCTTCCCCACCCCCTCCAGCTTCTCCACATCACCCACCTCCTACTGACCTCACTTCTTCTGACCTTCCTTCTTCTATTCCATCACCCACCCCCCTACCCCCGCACCCTCGGTCGATCTTTCCCTTTCCCACCACCTAGCCGCGATGGAGGAGGTCTTGGGTTGCTTGGACAGCCGACAGGTTCAGATGGAGCAGCAGTTCGTTCGTATCATCGGCCGTCGGGACACCATTGCACGTCATTTGATTCGTCTGGACGGCCGCCAAGACCGGATGGAGCAGCTGTTGGCACATATTGCTCAGCATCTTGGTGTTCCACTGCCTCCGCTGCCAGCCTCTGTCTCCGCTCCTGGCCCATCTGCTACTGCTACCACTTCTGCCGGGCCAGGGCCTGTTGTTGAGCTCCCTTCGCCGAGTCCAGCACCTGTAGGTCCTACTTCTTCAGCTCCCCTTCCCGATGCAGAGTCTGGGCCTCCCACTTCCACGCCTCCTGAGCCGTCTTTACCGGCTGATTCTGTATAGGATGATGTCTCCCTTGAGGTGACCTCATGATAGTGCCATTTTTCTTTATCTTATATATCTCTTCTGTCATTTTCTATGTTGTGATGTTGTGCATGTTTGCAGTTTTCTTTTTCCTCGCCAGTCACAGGTATCATGGAGTACATTGGGCATCACTTTTCACGAGGGGAGTATTTTTTTCATTTCTACTTTCTTTCTTTTTGGATTTACTTCTTCCACTGATTTCCCTCATTTTGTCCCTCATTTCTCCATGTTGCCCACCCTTTACCTTAGTATTGCACTTGGTGGACCATGTGCAGTATTAAGTGTGGGGGAGCCTCTATATCTTTCACCTTAGTCTTTTCCCTTAAACTAATCTAGGAGACATCATTATTAGACTCTATATTTGAAAATATAAAGCAATTTTGGTTAATCATTCTTATAAATGCTAGAGTTATCAGTATGAACTTTTGGAAAGGTTGCATGCTTATTTTATTTATTAATTATTTTAAAATGATTGCTGATATAGTTTCAATTGCAATTTTTCATCCTTGATTAAATTACATTGATTGGGCTAATAATTTATATGCATGTCATGACCTGATTGTCCCTTTATTATTTTTCCACTCCTGAGAGGTATTCTAAACCCTTTTTTCATATTTCTTTTCTAATACCCTCTTTCTTGAGAGATTCTTAGGATATGCATCACTACCAGAATTTGCCAGTTTTCTTTTCAAAAAATGAAGAAATTTTTGAATTACATTAAAATGATTGAGGCATTAGACTTTTTCAACCCCTTTATCTTGAGACCTACCCTACATTTAATCTTCGTTAAGCCCATAGAATCCATGAACAACCTTTATAGGAAGCCACATTACAAGCCTATTCCCCTTCCTACCCTATTTCTTTTTTAACTTTGCATGATTATTCATTTGAGCTTTAAAGAGGGAGTTGGCAATACATGGCATATTTTGTGCACAGCCATGAAATAAAGTGTGGGGGAGTGCCTCTTGATTATTTGGGGCAGAATGGGTTCCAAACATCTACTCATTGTATTCATAAGTGTTTCCCTTGTGTTTTGTTATATATATAAAAAAACAAACAAACAAACAAACAACAAGGGGACCTTATGCTTATTTGCCCATGAACCCTGCTTGCCTAAAGAAGATGGTGACGATTACAAAAGCATTTGACTGAACTTGTGAAGGATGCATTTTCAGTGAGCTTTACTTTGAATATCATGCAATGTTGTTTAAAGGAATTAGCCTTCCTTTTTCAAGCCTCAGAATTTATTTTCACATATGAACCTACCAACCCTTAGCCACAGAAACATCTGAACCTTATTGATAAAGCCCTCATGATTTTTGTAATTCAATTTTTCTGAAGTAGAGAATAAGATATCTTGGAAACCTATGAATAGAGTGTATATACCTTAGATTGAGCACAACTTTGATTAAAAACATCTTAAGTGTGAAGTGTGATTTTAACTAGTAAGGTAAATCATCAAGTGGCATGCTTATTTTTGAAAGGTTGAAAAATTTGTTGAAAGAGGATGAGAGTAGTTAATTGCAATATATATGAGGCATGATTTTAATATCTTATGAATTGAATTTGTTTGTGCCTTTTAGAAATCTTCCTCAGTAACTTTATCAGTTATACGTTTGATTACTTAAATGCCTTCCTTTTTAAAGTATATGCTCTTTTAATTAGATGTTGAGATTTTTCTTGAGGGCAAGCAAATGACTAAGTGTGGGGGAATTTGATGCACCCAATTTGTGTATACATTTCCATATATATAATTGAAGATAAAAACATGTTTTCAGAAAATATCTGTTGTTTTATGAACATATTCTTTGATTTTGGTGAATCTGTTTACTTTCAGGAGTTTTCTGGCTAAATACACGAATCAAGGGAAGTCTGTGAAAATTTTAAAACTACACGGCGTGTACTTTTATACACGCCGTGTACATCCAGACAAGGACACGGACCGAAGCAGGGGGTACACGCCCATGTCACCAGGCAGAAGATACACGCCGGGTGAGGCGGCGTTACACGCAGTGTAACACTTTCTAGAAGCGGTGGTTGCTGAGAAAAGTCTACACGCCCATGTGGTCGTTGAAGGAGACACGACGTGTTTGAATTTCTACACTTCGTGTCTGCTATTCTAGAAGGGGCTGGCGGCCAAACTTATGACACTACACGCCGTGTATGGCGGCGCTACACGCCGTGTACACCCAACCACCAGGCGGCGCCGTGTTCAACAGTCAAAGACGGCATGTTAGGCCGCCTACCCGTGGAGAAATTGGCACAAAAGCGCGTTGACGAAAAGTACACGGCGTGTACTTTCTATACACGTCGTGTACTTTATTTTTCTATAAAAAGAGGCATTGGCCTAAGGATTTGGGAGTGGAGAACCATTTAGAGGAGAGAGAAGCTCTGCTATCACCATTCCCGAAGCTATCGAGGTGCCGTCACTCCGCCATTCCACCTTCCGACGCCCTACCTCAACGCCAACACGATGAATCCGTCAGGTATCACGTGTGTCGTTTCTCTCCCACTTTCCATGTGTAACTAAACTCCTCGTGTTGGGACTGTGGATGATGGGATCGTAATTTGTATGTTGTTTTATATAGTTTTTTTTGCTCGTTGTAATTCATCTTATTCTTCTTAAACCACTGTCTAATATAACTGAGGATTCTGAACTGGACCAAGGGAAGAATTCTCAGCGATACAAAAGAAAAGTAACGGTGAAAGCATCCATGACCATTGGAAGGATTTTACCAATTCAAATAATGGACTGAACGTAATAAAGAATTAAGAACAATGATTACCAGACCAAGGAGTCAACTGCTCTAATTCCAAACAAGAGGAACCGGACCAAGGAAATCTTGTAACAAAATGAAATCCAGAATGATTGAATTATTATGAACAACACAACCATTTAAACAATCTGCATAAGAACTCCTTAATCACCACAGCCCCGACACGGATTTTCTTCCTATTTTAAACTCTTTGAATTTACCCATTGTTTTCTTTAAAACTGTTAATCATTTCTTCAAAGTAAAACAATTTAGTTTCAATTAAAAAACCAAAATCAACTCTAAATTCTGCATACTTCACCTAATTAAGTATTAACTCAATTGAATTTATGCACGCCATTGTTCCCTATGGATCGACCCCGAACTTATTCTATACTAAAGTTTTAAGAACGAGTAATTAATTTGGGACGCATATAACTTCAACCAACGACAAGCGAGACCAAGTACATCCTATCATCCTCCAACTGATGACCAGTCTGAGTAGACTATCCAGACACTGGAAGACATTTTGAGAGCATGCTCAATCAACTTCAAAGGAGGATGTGACCAACATCTTCCTCTAGTCGGTTCTCTTACAACAATAGTTTCCACTCAAGAATCCAAATGGTACCCTATGAAGCCCTTTATAGGAAGAGGTGCATAACACCTACGTGTTGGGATGAAGTTGAGGAACAAAAAATGCTAGGTTCTGAAATGGTTGAAGAAATGGTGGAAAAGGTTATGACCATTCAGCAACACATCAAGGTTGCTCAAAGTCAACAAAAGAGTTATGCTAACAATCATCAATGAGACTTAGATTTTGATGTTGGAGACATGGTAGTCCTCCAAATATCTCCATAGAATAAAGTGATGAGATTTGGGAAGAATAAAAGGCTTATTCCAAGATACATCGGCCCCTTTGAGATCATTGATCGCATCGGAGTAGTGGCCTACCGACTACCACTCTCACCTGACTTATCTCAAATACATGATGTATTCCATGTATCCCTCTTGAGAAAATACATAGCAAACCCCTCGCATGTATTAAATCCAGAGGTGGTACCATTGAAGAATGACATTTCCTATTAGGAGCATCTAGTGAAGATCTTAGATCATATAGACAAATTTCTACGGAATAAGATAATACACCTGGTCAAAGTGTTGTGGAAAAACCATATGTTTGAAGAAGTAACATGAGAATCGAATGAGGTGATGAAACAAAGTTACCCTCATCTATTTTAGTGTGGGAAAAGAAAATTTCAAGGGTGAAATTTCTTAAGGGGAGAAGATCGTAACGACCCGAACGATTACAAATAAAATTTCCCTTGTGATTTAATTAAATGTATTATTATGTAATATGGTTATAGAAAACACATTAACTTCTTTCGTTTTATTATATCCTATCATATTTAAATGAATGTTAATCATCTTTACTGTTGATAAAATAGTTTTCGAACAATGATCACATGATTAGTGTAAATATAGAGTTTAAAAAAATCAATTGACACTGACAAAAGAAGTGATGACATTAACCAGTAAGATCGTACCCTATAAAACTCATTTATCAAAGCTTCTGAGGGAGATAACATCTATGGGATTTTCCCTTAACCAATCCTATGCTGAGATCCAATAACTTAAGCACGATAGAAACAATTTATGGCGGAATTTCAAGCTCATCTAAATCACGACCCAAACCATATATGTTGAACCACCCCATGAAAGTCTCAATGTTGAAGTTTATTGGTATATTAGAGGGGTATGTATCAAGACCCTAATGATATGAGTATGTATTTTACTTTTTATAGAATAATAAATATATTTTCATCATATTATTATTACTTTATAAATGATTTTTATATAATAAAACATAAATAATCATTTTGGGTAATATTCAAATTCAATTAAGGAATTTATTTTGATGAACTAATTAATTTTTGAGAATAAAGAATATTTTAATAAAATATTATTATTAAATAATTTTTTTTAAATAAAAATAATCATATAATTTCTATGAAGTCAAATGTAATTTTTATAAGGGTTCAAAAACTATTATTGTCAAAAAAAACCCAACATTTATCAATAAATGGAGATTATTATTTTAAAAGTGAAAATAAGCATATTTATAAAATTATTTTAATAAAATGAATATTATTTTTGGAATCATAATGTTAAAATTATTCAACAGTGAATTTTTCATAATTTTTTAAGACAATCGATTTTTTGGGTAAAAAATAAATACCGTATAAATATAATTTGTGTATTATGACATCATAATGACCCAAAAGTGATGTAATAAATACTATAAATGTGATCAACGACTAAATATATGTTTTCCCTTTAAAATAATATGATTTTATGTTTATTTGGTTAATTTTATAAAACATTTATGAATCCTCCAAAACCATTAACATATTTAAAGGTTTTAAAATAATTTTTTTAAGAGTATGACTCGTGCACATTCCTGTACTTTTTGATGGGAGCGATGCTGTGGGGGTGGAAAAATACAGGGAACGGGGAGATTCCTCTCTCCGATCACTAGAGGAGGACGGTGGCATTAACCCTTGATTTCCAAAATCTTGATCTAAGGTGTTGGGCTATGGCTGTTGGGATGGATATGAAATGGGCTTTGTCCAAGACTCTTCATAAGAAGCATACTGGAGAAGCGGACCCTCTGAAACCGCTATCTCTTGGACATTGAAAGGACTGGGGGGAGGTACGGGAAGAGGCGGAGATAGGGGCAGAAGATCTGAGGATCTTAAAGGATATCCCAGCATGCTCACCGCTACGCAGGCCTCATGAGGCATCAGAAAGATGTAAAAGAAAGAGGCTGGAGAACCAGCTTGGGAGGGAGGCAAGCTCCTGTGGATAAAGGGCTCCAAAGCCAAGCAAGGAGACACTTCACCATCAGGCAAGGGAGCAGGGGTAGGCTCAGGTACTGGATCTGAAGAAGCTGCAGGATCCACCATTGAGGCCACTTCATTGGCCTGAAGTATCTCATGTGATTCTTCAGAATAGATGATGTTTGGCATCAACATAACTCTTTTTATGGCCTCATGGG
Organism: Viscum album; assembly: GCA_963277665.1. Lineage (NCBI taxonomy): Eukaryota > Viridiplantae > Streptophyta > Magnoliopsida > Santalales > Viscaceae > Viscum > Viscum album. The sequence continues at coordinate 888,887,174 of OY728148.1, read as the reverse complement.
GGGCGATGATGGCCGCCTTGGCGCCGTTTTCATGGCATCGATGATGTTGAAGTGGATAATGCTACCACCAAACTCCATAGATAATGTACTGTTATGGACATTAATTATGGTTTTGGTGGTTTTCAAGAAAGGTCTCCCCAATATAATCGGGATGTGTCCATTCATCATATCATCTTCAATTTTAAACACATAAAAATCAGCAGGAGAAAATAAATTTTTCACCCTCACAAGAACATCTACTAACACACCAGCGGGGTGTGTGGTACTCCGATTTTCTAGTTAAACAACAATTCTCGTGGGCTTCAATTCCCCAACCTGTAATGAAAATAAAATGGAGTGAGGCATCGCATTTATAGAATCACCCAAATCAAGAATAACATTGGAAAAGAAATACTCCTCTGTGGTGCAAGGAATCAAGAATGTTCCCGAATCATTACATTTTGTGGGAAGTGATGGCTCTATCAATGTTGATGCATTCCTCCCTAAGCTCACATTTTCATCACCTTGAAGTCACCTTCGGTATGTACACATATCCTTGAGAAACATTGCATATCGTGGAATTTGCTTCACGACATCAATCAAGGGGATGTTAACATACACTTTTTTTTAAAGTTTCCAAGATTTCTTTATCAATTTCGGTTTCTTTTTGTTTCCTTGGTTGGGTATCCCTTTGGGGAAATATAAGAGGAATGGTTTGGCTTAGTGGTTCATCAAATGAAACTCTCTTTCCTTTGGAAGGGCTTCTCTTATGACGGGGTTTTTTCTCATTTGGACCATTTTTAGTGGTTGGAATGGTGGTTTCCTTGGGAGGGGGTGACTCTAATTGAGAGGTCATTTGGCTTTTTAGTTGTGTTCCACTCCTAAGGTATATGGCACTGACATTTCTCTTATCCCTAGGGTTGACTAATGGTTGAGGGGGTAGTTTACTCGACTCATGACTTTGGATTTTCCCCACTGAGTTGGCGAGTTTGCCTAATTGGATTTTTAGTTCTTGTATGGCTGCTTGGGTGGTTTGTTGGAATTGGAGGTTATTTGCAATCATTTGTTTCATCATGTCCTCTAGGCTATGCTCGGGTTTTGGAGGAGGTTGTTGGAAAGGCCTTTGTAGTGGTTGAGGATTTCTTGGTGGAGGTGGATGACTACTCTGCCCCGATTGGTTCCATGGTTGTTGAGGTTGGTTTGAATACCCCCCTTCTTATATGCTTGGTTTTCTTTCCACCCGAGGTTAGATGGATAATATTATTCTTGCCTAATGGGTTGGTTATAGGGGCGGCCTGTAAAGATTGACACACAACTCTCAGATGTTTCTCTCAGTTGAGGGCATTGGTCGAAATAGTGGGTGTCAGAAGAACAAATACCACAATGGATGGGAGGAGATTGGGATTTCTCTTGGGAAATAGAAAGGAGTAGGGTACTTACCTCTTCAAACGTCGTGCCCACCTTCTTCTCGTACTCAGAACTCTGCACCTCATGGACACCTCAAATGAGTATATTAGACCTTGAACCAAATTGTTGAGTGTTATGCGCCATATTTTCTATTAGGGTTCTTACAGCAATTGGGGTCTTATCCACTAGCGCACCACCTGCACCATCATCAATCATGTTTCAATCAATAGAAATTAAACCTTCATAAAAATATTATATTAAAAGTTGATCACATATTTGGTGGTGTGGACAGGTTGAACATAACCTTTTTAATCATTCCCAATATTCATGAAGTGTTTCTCCTTTTGATTGTTTTATACCACATATTTTTTTCCTTATAGTTGCAGTTCGAGAGGCTGGTAAGTATTTTTCAAGAAAAAGGTGTTTCATACCCGTCCACCCTCTAATTGGAGAATTAACATAATATAACCAATCTTTTACAGTGTATTCTAAAGAGAATGGGAATTCCCTAAGCTTAATTTGTTCTTTATCCACATTAGAAGGTTTTAATGTTGAATACACAGTATGGAATTCTGTTAAATGCTTATGTGGGTCTTCTCCAGCCAGTCTATGGAATCTTAATAATAAGTAAATTAAACCAAATTTTAGTTCAAAATTAGGTGTTTTACCTTATATTTGAATGTATGCGAGATGGATCTCTACATCATGCGAGGTTGGTTCTTTTAGTGTTCAGTTATTTTCAGTCATGTTATACACGTTAAGTTTGGTTTCAAGTTTGGTTCTAAAAGAAAAGAGGTTTAGAAAAGTCTCAAGGTGTGGTGTGTCCTCCTTCAAAGGGTTCTCAAATTTGTTTCGGTGTCGTTGACGTAGGATTCTCTCTGGTTCGGGTTCGAAAGGAGGTAAATCTCCTAGAGTAGAACGCGTCATGCACAGAACCTACACAAAAGATAAGTCAGAACACAAAAATATATGTAAATGCATAAGATAAAACAAATAAATATACACAAAATTTACAAAAAACTTATCAAAAACACGCACTAAAAAACAAAGCACTCTCTAACGACACCAAAATTTGACCACATTGTCTTAACATGTCAAGTTGATTATGTTTTTAAAGTTGATTATGTTTTTAAAGTTGATTTATAGTATAAGGCAAACCATAGGTTGTCTCTCAAGGAGCGTTCGAGGTTTAAAGTATGTATTTTTAATAAAAATTACTAAAAGAAGGGGTGGTTTTGAAAACAGTTTTAAAAATAAAATGACTTATTTAAAGAGTTTAATAATTAACAAAGAAATGTCGTGTTTTTAGGATTATGAAAGAAGAAATTCATTTCAAGTTTACTACACATCTTGGTTAGTTCGTCGTTTTGAAAAAACACACATGGTTTAATGGAATCCTTTGGTTGAGAGTTGTCAGGATCTCGATTCCCCTCTTGTCTCTTAAAACAATGCACAAAGAACCGCCCCTTGACACAACAATCGTGTTGTCAAGATTTGGACCTCAAGCATAGAGTGAGGGCTGGAAAAGCATACTGATATCTCAAGTATGTGTTAGAGAAAGAGGATGATTTTGTTGTCCAATCAGAACCCAAGATTCCCACTTGAAATTTCAACTCAATCGATGTTAAAATGAAAAGTGTTTCACTTAATTAAACCAAAGAAATGCATTCGAAGGAGAAGCATGTTAAGATAAAACATAAGTAAAATAATTCACACACACATTACACAAAACCAGTAGAATAACAATTATCGGAACTCCCTCCCAAGTATGTGTAGCTCCATCGAAATAATTGTCCACTTTTTAGCTCGTTATTGAGAGGAACAGGCTCGGGTGGAACTTCACCTTCATCTCTGACCCCCCTATGAGGATAGAGGCCTCCATAACTTCTTGGATAAGAACAGTACTCATTTGGGTCTCCAAAATGGAAGAGATTTTCTCCTGGTTTGAACTTGCAAATGGGGTGCCCAAGGTGTCAATATATAGGCAAAGTCAAATGTTCTTTTGGGCACCCAAATTTCATAAAACCACTTGGCCCATAGTTTTCGGCATCCAGACAATCTTATATCGCTTTTGAAAAAACTACAAACTTGTTTCCCCGCCTCTTGACTATCTCCATCAAAAATTTGGCATCATTTGGAGGCTCATAGATCAAGATATAGTCGAAATACAAAACACTACTTTTGACTTCGATCAGATTTCTTTTCTTGGACAGATCAGTTCATATGGGGCCTATAATGGACGAATTGGGCTTTGAGAGTCTTCAGAAGAGTTGTAGCCCACCGAATTTTGGATCATCCCACAAAATTTCAACCCAATTGGATGCATGAATTAGTTGCAGTGTGTGTTTGAGTCCACATGGGTTCTTGGGCTCCTACACAATTTCGACCGCTTTGCTTGAACTTCATTTTGGATCCTCCAAATCACCTTCACCTACAATGAAATCATCAAAACAAGTGAAATTACCCTTTTTAACAGTGATAAACACAAAATAATTGAATCAATCATGAAGTTAAATTTGTTATAATAATTGGAATTTACAATACAAAATCAGTTTAACATAATGATGTAAGAGTGAAATAAAACAATGAAACGTGGTGCGATTAGGCATCACAATGACCAACACAGTCACGCATCACCTCTATCTCTAAGTCTCCCCACTGAGAATCCTCCACTTGTCGCATCAAAGATGACTCCACAATCATTTGATAGAGACAACCACGGCCATTGCTCTCCCCGATGTCAAGATGCATCGTTTTAAACCTTCATCCCTTTATAAACATCAGCAGACACTTGAACCACATCTCCTCGAGACTTCCAACTCAACACGTCGACAACCACATTCCTCTTTCCCAGGGTGTAAAAGATCTCAAAACATAATCCTGAAGAAACCTCATCCACCTCCGCTAGTGTAGATTCAGATCCTGCAAAGAGAAAACATATTTCAGGCTCTTGTGGTCTGTGAAAACCACAAAGCACTCGCTAATGAGTTAGTGTCGCCACAACTTTAGCACAAACACAACTGACGCTAACTCCAAATCATGGGTGGCATAGTTACGCTTATGGGGACGTAACTGTCTAGACTCATATGAGATCACTTCCCTCTGTTGCATCAAAACGCATCCCAATCCCAGACGTGATGCGTCGTAGAAGACCTCAAACAACACACCCTCCTCAGGCAACCGAAGCACTGGAGTACTAACTAACTTCTCTTTCAGATAACCGGTCGTTGTCTGACACTGATCATTCCACAAAAAAGTCTGGTCTTTCCTGGTCAACGTTGTTAGAGGGGCTGCAACCTGAGAGAAATCATGTACAGACCTCTGATAATAGCCTACAAGACCAAGGAAATTGCAGAGCTTTATCACGTTCTTGGGTGCTTCCCAAGAAACAACTGTCTCAACCTTCAACAGGTTCATTGTCACACCTTGTTGAGACACCACGTGTCCAAATAAACGCACCTCTCGCGTCCATAACTCGCAATTGAATAATTTTCCATAGAGCTAGTGGTGTCGAAGGACCTGCAAAACAGCTTTGAGATGCTCGACATGCTCCTCCTTTGACCTCGAGTAGATCAAGATATCGTCGATGAATATATCAATGAACCGGCTCAAGAACTCACAGAACACAAAGTCCATAAGCCCCATGAACACGGTTGGTGTGTTCGTAAAACTGAACGGCATGACAACAAACTCGAAGTGCTCATGCCTACACCTGAAGGAAGTTTTCGGAATATCCTCATCATTCACCCTCAACTAGTGATATCCAGACCGCAAATCGACCTTAGGAAACCAACTGGCCCCTCTCAACTGGTCAAACAAATCATCGATCCTCGGAAGATGGTAACGATTCTTGACTATTGTCAGATTCAACCTCCGGTAGTCTATACACAACCTCAGACTATCGCCCGCCTTCTTGGTGAACAACACTAAAGCACCCCAAGGAGACACACTGAGTCGAATGAAACCCCTCTAGATCAGATCATCCACCTGCAACCTCTACTCATACAGCTCCATAGGCATCATCCAATAGGGATTCATCGAAATCGGAGACCCACCCAGCTGCAAATCTATCCCAAACTCAACGTCGCATTGAGAGGGAAGGGTAATAACCTCTTATGGGGAAACATTCAGGAACTCCTCCACAACCCTGGGAACATCCACAACATAAATTTCCACTAACAGCTCCACCAACTAAGACAAAAGAGGCTCCACTTGCCTATCATCCATTTGATAACCTCACTCGCCAATGAATGCTACTCACTATCCCTCCACATCAGAAAACAAAACTCTTCTCTGGAAATAGTCGATGACCGTACGCACAGAATATAGTTAATCCATGTCAAAAAATAACATTGTATGGTTGTATCTACAGTAAGAAGAAGTCTCCCACTGACTCGTGCTACCCCATCACCAGTATACATCCCCGGTGCACATCAAACAAAAAATTCTAGCCTCCAACCGACGTAGATAACACCAAGGGCACTAGAATTCCTTCAACATACAGTCCCAACATATAGACCAAAGGAGCAACAAATGAGTTTAAGGCTCCTGAATCGAAAAAATCACACACAAGGGTGGATGATAAACTAATCGTACCTCGAACAACTTCTGGCTCTATTGGCATTGTTGCCTCTAACGTGTGCATCTGACCATGCCCAACCCCTCATCCTCTCTGTTATCGGCCTCCATGACCATGCTCTAGCCTAGGTCCCTATTGATGGGGACCGTCACAAGGCTTCCATCTACCAACACCATCTATCTTCGACTACTGAACAAATGTCGGCAATCCCTGCTGCTAAAACTGCCTCAGATGTAACTGTCGATGTTGTCGAAAAGGAGCCCGAACACCCACCTGATATTGGCCTCCATGAGTGGTCAGACACTGAGCCTGACGATGCCCATGTCCGCCACAAACATAACACGAAAACAGGAAACCTCTAGCAAGTGCTCGGGAGTCACCTACCCCAGAAGAACGGAAGGAGATCTATCGTGGTCAATTCCCCACTGGTTGAAACCCGGATTGCCTGAACGCCTGCGTCCCGCTGCCTGAAACTGTGCTCCTCAAGGAGCTCTATTGTCCACTTTCTCGATGCTAAACAGCCAAGAAAAGCATATGCTCAATAACCACATCCTTTTTCTGCACCTCCAGATACATCGAGAGCATAAATAACGTGACCACATACCTAATCACTGGGCGCAAAGCCTCCTCCAGATGTCGCACTCCTCATCATATGGGAAAACATCTGGAACAATGTGCATAAGGTCCTTGAACCTGATCTCAAGCTCCCAAACACTGAAACTCTCCTACTAAAGGGAGAGTGGCTCCTACCTCTTGGCTTCCCTCATTGTCAACGACAGGAACTCCACACGAAATTCCCTCTAAAAGTCAGGGCACAACACATCTGTCTCTTTACAGTCACCAAGAAACAGTGTTTACCACTGACACGCAACTCCCCGCATCTGACTCACTACCAACAGCACCCATAACTCAACTTGTTGACACGCCCCACCACAAGGAGAGAAGATCTGGTGATGAGTTTCTCTAGAATCATCTAGAAATCTCTACATCTCCACCAAGTTCCGGAATATTCTAGACTTCTCTAGAGTGTTGCGGAACACCCCTTAGGCCTTAAAGGCTCCGGAACATTCTAGACCTCCATGGAAGGTTGTGGATCTCAACGGGTTCTAGAATGCTCCATGTATATTCTAGTAAGTTAGGCTAGAATACTCTAGAATCTTGTAGATGTGTACATATTCTAGAATGTTGTAGACTTTGTCACCCAACCCTGTATAAAGGGAGTGGCTCCTCATTTGTAAAGACACAGAAGTTGAGAGCAATTGAGAGCTTCCAAAACAATTGTGTCTTGTGATCTTGTCAAGCACTTCCCTTACGATCCTACTTTCGTTGTGAGTGTGGAAAAGCTGAACTTGTATAGGATTTGAGTGGGAAAGCTAGCCAAGTGCCGCTTGAGAGCTTGAGAGAAGTTCAAGTCTTGTGATAGTTGGTATCAGAGGTGTTCAGGGAAAGTGTGCGAGATGGAAAGCTCGAATGTGGAAGATCCTAGTGTTGTGACCGAGAAGGAGACCCTACCACCCGTTCCTAAGAAGAAGGGTGGGAAGTCCCGTGAGACCATGACGACTCTTGAGAAGCAACTCCTAAGGGCAGAGGAATGCCTCGATGACATAAAGGAAAGACTCGAGTTTGTCGAGGGAGACGATAAGGAAGGGGCACTAGGCATCGTGGGCCTATGTGATGCACTCTTCAATCTCCAAGACCGAGTGGCGTCAATTGAGAGGTATGCCAAAGAGAATGTTGTCAAGAAGTATGTCTTCATGGATTTGACAAAGGGGGTCTTGGCATAACATGGGGATGTGATGGCCAAGTACGACCAAACTCTTGATCAACTTAAGGAGTGGTCCAATTATGGTGGTGAGATGGCTAGTGGTGTGATTGTGCGAGACACACCAAAGATTGATGTGCCTCGTCCAAGACACTTTAATGGCAAGCGAGATGCTAAAGAGGTAGACAACTTCTTTTGGAAAGTGGAGCAATACTTTGAGACTATTGGCTTGATGGAAGACATGGGTCGTGTGAAGATCGACGTTCTTTACTTTGGTGACGATGCATCTCTATGGTGAAGGATGAAGCACCAAGAGCTCAAGGATGGTGGGAAGGCACTTCCATCATGGGAGGATTTCAAGCAATGGGTTTGTGCTCAGTCCTACCTCAAGGAGGCTGATTGGGAAGCAAGGGACAAGCTACAGACTTTGAAGCATACGGGGACAATCCATGAGTACGTGCGGAAGTATGTTTCTCTAAAACTTCAAGTACGTGACAAGCCCGACTATGATCACATGTATGATTTCATCAAGGGTCTTCAGCCATGGGCACAACAAGAGGAAGTCCAAGGAGTACACCATGGACTACCCAAGAGAACACAGGCTCTGAGGATGCTACTTTTGTGATGGACATCATCAGTGGAGGGAGTGACCCAAGAAGAAGGCGGCACTCAACTTCATGTTTGAAGAGGAGGAGGAAGTTCCCAAGGAGCGGAAAATGGGGACTTTAAGACTCTTCAATGCATTGGAGACGAAGAACCCACCAAAAGTGCCACCTAAGGATGGGTTGTTGTATGCAAAGGTGGAGTTGAATGGGAAAACCACCTTTTCCATTCTCAACACGGAAGCCACGCATAACTTTGTGGTTGAAGTCGTGGAGAGGAGACTTGGGCTAGTTGTAGCCAAGACAACTAGTCGTATGAAAGTCGTGAATGCCACACCTCAACCGGCGACTGGCATTGTCCGTGGAGTTACCATTTGCATTGGGGAATGGAGGGGATCTATTAACCTCACATTGGTTCCCATGGATGACTTCAAGCTAGTGTTGGGGTGGAGTTCTTCAAGAAAGTCAAGGTCATATGAACACCACACTTGGAGTAAATGGTGATCATGGATGAGAGAAGCTCATGCATGGTGACGACGAAGGTATGTGGCAATCATGAATTGTCTTTACTTTCTATCATGCAAGTGAAAAAGGGTTTCAAGAAGGGAGAGGAGACCTTCTTGGTTGTTTTGAAAGAGGATGGGTCGGTGGACGACAACCATGAGTTGTCAAAGGAGGTGAAGGGCGTGCTAAGGGAGTTTAGTGACGTCATGCCACCGGAGTTGCCCAAGAAGCTTCCACCTAAGAGGGGGTGGATCATCAAATTGAGTTGGTGCCTAACCACCTTTCATGGTACCCTATCGCATGGCTCCACCCGAGTTGGAGGAGTTGAAGAGACAGTTAAAAGAGATGTTGGATGCTGGGTAAATCCAACCATCAAAGTCGCCATATGGATCTTCTGTGTTATTCCAAAAGAAGAATGATGGCTCCTTGAGAATGTGCGTGGACTATCAGGCATTGAACAAAGTCGCGGTGAAGAACAAATACCATATCCCATTGATATCGGATCTATTTGATCAGTTGGGCAAGGCACATGTGTTCACCAAGTTGGACTTGAGGTCGGGATACTATCAAATTCGCATTGCCATGGAGGATGTGTCGAAAACCGCATGTGTGACAAGGTATGGATCCTATGAGTTTCTTGTTATGCCATTTGGTTTGACTAACGCCTCAATGACATTTTGCACATTGATGAACAAAGTCTTCCATCAATACTTGGACAAGTTTGTGGTAGTCTACTTGGATGACATTGTTATCTATAGTGAGACAATGGTGGGCCATGTGGAATGCCTACAAACCATGTTCAAGGTATTGAGGGAGAATGAGTTATATGTGAAGGAGAAGTGTTCCTTTACGAGAGATGAAGTTCTCTTCTTGGGGCACAAGATCAAAGGGGGCAAGCTCATGATGGATCATGAGAAGATTCAGACTATTGATGAATGGGAGAGGCCAACCAAGGTTCCTGAGTTGAGATCTTTTCTTGGGTTGGTGAATTATTAACGGCGATTCATCTGTGCCTACTCAAAGAAGGCGGCTCCACTCACCGACTTGCTAAAGAAGAACAAGTCATGGGAGTGGGATGACAAATGTGAGGAGGCATTTGAAGGCTTGAAAAAGACGATCATGGAGGAATCGATATAGAGCTTGGCCGATCCAACCAAGCCTTATGAGGTACACACCGATGCATCATACTTTGCTATTGGGGGTGTGCTCATGCAGGAAAGACATGCCATAGATTTTGAGAGTCGGAAGCTAAATGACACCGATAAGAGGTACACGGTGCAAGAGAAAGAGATGACAGTCATGGTGCATTGTCTTCGGGCATGAAGATATTATTTCTTGGGGTCAAAGTTTGGGGTGAAGACCGAAAATGTTGTCACAAGTTATCTCCAAACCCAGAAGAAGTTGACTCTGAAGCAGGCAAGATGGCAGGAATTCTTGGCCGAGTTTGATTATTCTTTGAAGTAGAAGCATGGGACAGCCAATGTGGTGGTTGATGCACTCAGCGGGATGATGGTGTTCAGCCACTTATCATGTGTGGATGAAGGGATCTTGGGTAGGATCAAGGAAAGAATGGTGCATGATCCTGTAGCCAAGAATGTATTTGGCTCTTGCAATGGAGGGCAAGACAAGGAGATTATGGGAGGAGGGTGTTGTTGGATTGGTGTAGCCCAATCCGGTTTAGATGTTTGGGCCAAATGTTTGTGGCTCGTACTATGCACCAGGCCGCAACTTCTGTGGCGAGCTCGTTGGGGGGTTGCAGGGGGCAACGCGTCCCTGCTTCGGGGGTCCGAGGGTTGAAGACCGTCGACCCAATTTTTGGGGGCACTGTAGCAATGATGACCACTATAACAGAGCTGACCGCCGACACCTACAGACATTGTAGCGGCGCGAACTTCCAACAGACATTCACTGTAGCTCCTTGGACTTCCAGTCAGCAGCCACTGTAGCACTTTTGACTTCGGTATTCATCTTTCACTGTAGTGATGTGAACTTCCATCTGTCTTTCATTGTTGCAAGTGGACTTTCTGACGGTTGGTGGAATAGTGCTTCATCCTCCTTATTAGCCCATTTCGGGCTAGGGTTTTGTGTGGTGAGAAACTCTGATAAACTCCTGTAAATTGTGCTCTCAATGTTTTATAGTGAAGTTATTCTGCCTCTCTGTGGACGTAGGTATTAGTCCTGAACCACATAAATCCTTGTGTTCTTGTTCCTTTTTTTTTCCTTTTACTCTTCTATGAATCGTTCCTTTTTCATTGCGACATCCGGTGTTTCCGCATCAGATGTCACTCTTATTACCACAGAGAGGAGGATATATATCCCAAAGTGGGAGAATCTGCGGAGGGATCTTATCAAAGAGTGTCACGACTCGAGATGGGCAGGACATCCAGGGCAGCACCGGACAAAGGCCTTGCTAGAGGGAGCGTATTATTGGCCGAGGATGGAGAACGATGTGAAGTCCTATGTGAAGACTTGTCTTGTGTGCCAACAAGACAATGTGGACAATCAATTGCCCGGGGGATTATTCCAACCATTGCCTATTGCAGAGAGGCCATGGGAGACAATCATCATGGACTTCATCGTTGTGTTGCTGAAGTCCGAAGGGTATGGGAGCATCATCGTGGCGGTGGACAAGTTCTCAAAGTATGCCACATTCATCCCCGCTCCAGTAGATGTGACAGTAGAGCTCACTGCAAGGCTACTATTTAAGCATGTGGTTAAGTATTGGGGGACACCACAACATATCATCAGCGATCGGGATCCATGCTTCACGGGTAAGTTGTGGACCGAGTTCTTCGGATTGTTGGGATCCAAAACTCCACTACTCTACCATCTTTCAACCCCAGACAGATGAGCAGACGGAGAGGGTGAATGCCTTATTGGAGCTCTACTTGAGGCACCTTGTAAGTGTCAACCAGCGGGATTGGGCAAAGTTGCTTGATGTGGCTCAATTCTCCTACAATTTGCAAAGGAGTGAATCGACGGGGAAGAGTCCTTCTGAGGTGGTGACCGGACAACAACCCCTCACTCCTCACACAGCGGTACTTTGGGAGTACCAAGAAAGCAGCTTTACCGCCTACTTTATGGCAAAGGAGTGGCACAAGCAGGCAGACATGACAAGAACTCACTTGCACAAAGTTGTTAAGAGGATGAAAAAGTGAGCCGACAAAGGGCGAAGATATGTGAGTTTCCAGCCTGGGGACAAGGTAATGGTGAAACTCTTGCCTCAGCAACACAAAACTTTCAGGAGGGTGCACAAGGGCTTGATACGATGATGTGAAGGACCATATGAAGTCGTGCACCAAGTTGGGGGGGTATCATACCACTTGGAGTTGCCTCCCAAGCTGAAGATTCATCCAGTCTTCCATGTGAGTATGCTCAAGCCATATCATGAAGACATGGAGGACCCGAGAAGACAGGTGACAACAAGGGCGCCTACCGCAGTTGTCAAGTCGTATGACAAGCAGGTGGATCTCATACTCAACGATTGGATAGTTCAGCGACGTGAAGTGCCACAAAGCAAGGAGTACCTGATCAAGTGGAAGGGATTACCAGAGTGAGAGGCAACCTGGGAACTTACAGATAACTTGGGGCAGTTCGCGAAGGCAATCAAGGAGTATCATCAGGATGCGTCGAGGACGTCACCAGAATAAGTGGGGGAGGACGTTACGCCCCGCCACATAGAGAGAAGATTTGGTGATGAGGTTCTCTAGAATCCTCTAAAAATATCTACATTTCCACTAGGTTCTGAAATATTTCAGACTTCTCCGGAGTGTTGCGAAACACCCCTTGGGCCTTTAAGGCTCCGAAACATTCTAGACCTTCATGGAAGGTTGTGGATCTCAACGGGTTCTAGAATGCTCCATGCATATTCTAGTAGGTTATGCTAGAATACTCTAGAATCTTGTGGATGTGTACATATTCAAAAATGTTGTAGATTTTGTCACCCAACCCTGTATAAGGGGGTGGCTCCTCATTTGTAAAGACACACAGAAATTGAAAGCAATTGAGAGCTTCCAAAACAATTGTATCTTATGAGCTTGTCAAGCACTTCTCTTGCGACCCTACTTCCATTGTGAGTGTGGAAAGACTGAACTTGTCATGACCCAATCATGGGGGTCACGTCCCACACCAGTAAGAACATCAAGGTTGTGGTTCATGTGGTTTGTCCTTATCGAAGAGATGAGAGTCGCCCCGACAATGTGGAGGATGGTGCGTGTCAGTCCTGAGACCACTCTGGTTGGGAGTTGGGTTTACTCTCCTGATGAGTCCATGGCAGGACGAAACTAGTGAACCTCGAATCTTATGAAGAGTTGGATGGTTGAATCTCGCCTGCCGAGGAGGGGGCTGGGTGCTGCACGGGCGAACCGCTGTGTTGAGATGCTCAGCCTGTGACAAGTGGTATCAGAGGGAATGTACCTCGTGATGTTTGTGGAATACTGTCGGTTGGACCTTGATGGTGGGAGTGGAGTCCCAATGTGTCATTACGGAGATGACACGACAAAGATTGTCGCGCTCAAGAAATGTCAGGTAGAAACGCCACTTTGGAGGGTGGGTTTCAAGGTAGTTTTCAACCTTGAGAGAGAATGTGGACGACAGTGGTTTGCGACCCAAAGACAGTGGGTGGACCAATGACGTCAACGACAAGGAAAGAGCATCCTCTTGGCCATGCATGGTAGCCAGTTAGTTGGAAGCAGACCATTTCGCAGACCCACAAAAGGCCACGATCCTGCATGCATGAGAGCGTGCATGGAATGGTGGTGGGAGAATGTTACGACCCAATCATGAGGGTCACATTCCACACCAGCAAGAACATCAAGGTTGTGGTTCATGTGGTTTGTCTCTATCGAAGAGACGAGAGTCACCACGACAATGTGGAGGATGGAGCGTGTCAGTCCTGACACCACTCTGGTTGGGAGTTGGGTTCACTCTCCTGATGAATCCATGGCAGGACGAAACCAGTGAACCTTACATCTTATAAAGAGACGGATGGCTGAATGTCGCATGCCGAGGAGGGGGCTAGGGTGCCACACGGGTGAACCGTTGTGCTGAGACGGTCAGCCCGTGACACTGTGTTCGGATCAAACTAAAAGCGATCTCGAGCTCCTTTAGACATCGCTTTGTCTCCATATCAGAGACGCTCCCCTCGTACTTCCACAAACTCTGCCGCTAAAAGGTGCTTAAGGCCCTCTGTCAAACCACATCCTCCTCTATTGTGTCAACCATCATACGGTCAACTGGATCAACCTGCTAAACCTCAACTATCTAAGCCACTCACGGACAATGAATATGAGTCATTTCTGAAAAGCAAAGAGAGCATCCTAAGCCCGCAACATGGAATTTTATCACAGGTTTTTTATTTAATTCATTTTATTTTCCCACAATAACTCAATTCAAATACAAACATGATCAATCATGATGCATGTACCTCTCCTATGTCTCTACCCTGCAAACAGGTCAACCTCACTTGATCGTTCAATGAGCTAAGAGCATGTGCACTAAATCACAGGGGCCCTAAAATCTTGTGTCATGTCCAATCTCTCTAGCCCACATCACACACCAAGGTCAACCGGCACTGCTGTCCTACAAACTCGTGCAATCCTCACAATACCTAACTCCACACACCATCATATCTCTCAACCAAAACCTATGATACCACTCTGTCACAACTCTCTCCCTCCAAAGATGTCACAATAAAGGAAGAGAGAATGATCTCTGATTCCCACCTCCAATAGACCTCGAGTTAGCGACTAGCACCAAGGGTATCAAAATCTCACATATATGGGAGGCATAACCCTCTACAATAAAACATGATCGGGGGATAGGATGAACAACCACCAAACAACTCCGGAAGATAATATAAAATAAACCCCAAATAATCCTGCAATGCAAGTATAAAGTAAACCAATACAAATAAAAGTCTCCAATATACCAAAAAGACAAGTTCTACGGCAGTGACTCAACAGTAGCTCCAAAACTCAAACTAGTAATGTCCAGATCAATCTCCAAAGTCCTCCTGAATACCTGGAAAACAGTTTATATACATAGGGTGAACATCACATGTATACTCATTAGGGGAATAACCAAAGTCTCAAGGGAATATGTGAAAAAGGCATGATAATGCGCGTGAACAAAAAACAGAACCAACAAGCACATATACAGGTCAACTAACTAGAATCCAACTTCAACATGACTCACTCACCAAATCACGCATCCAATATAATAATATAACATCGAGGTCATAATAAAGCAAGACACGCTATTGCTGCTTCCCCATTGATTTTTCACTCTCATGCCCCAAAGTCAAACGTCTGGTGCTTTCATCTATTCCATACATATCACACCGCATCACATCGCATCGCATCTCGCCCGAAAACATCTGGGTGATCTCTGATGTGGGTTGGCACGCATCCCTACCTACCCCATCCTCGCAAGGTATAGCATCATGTGTTGACATCAAGCATCACCACACAATGTCTCACCCGAAGAGACATGGGTCATCACATCTCATCTAATCATATAATCAAGGAAGTAGGATATCATAAACATGAAGGACATTAACCTCATGCCATCCTTCTACCACGCATGACTTCCACCACATATCACATCACATCACAGGCTCATCAAATCTCACATCACCCAAAAACACCAAGGTCATCACTGCACATCTCGCCTGAAGACACCTAGATCATCATTGCTGAAGGAAGAGCATAGAAGAGGGCAGCCATCTGTATAACCACCAACCTGGATGTTGCGGAAAACGTCCAGAACTCAAAACCTCTGAGCATTGGTAAGGTTATCCAACTCAGGTGGGGCGTGTATAGAAGAAACATAAACATACATGATATATAGACACCACACCATACTCAACCTATGGATTCACAACAAGTGCACTAGTGCACACCACATCATCACCATTGTACCACACATCTACCGACACAATCATTTCCACCACTATATGCAACACATCACACCACCCCACACATAACCACACCACAATTTTCCACTTTCAATTAGAAGTTTCACCACTTTCCAGATAAAACAAATTCCATTATCTTTCATTTACTAAGGCACTTCATTAATTTTTTTCACAACTCGTTTATTCATTCATTTCATTTAAGTCATTTACCACATATCAATTCCAACTCATTTATATTCAAATACCACATTATAATTATTCAATGGTTAACCAGGCAACTAACCAAACCATGTCTTCCCGCAACTGGACCAACTCACATCAATCGTCGCCACAACACCTCACATCCACCATTGTTGCTACACCACACCAACCAAGTCATATCACCACAACAGCCACACATTGTGCATCTCAACCACATCTCACAACACAACCACCACACATCATCGCCACTGCGCACCACAACCTTTGCGCACTACAACCACTGTGCACCACAACCTCTGCACACTATAACCACACCACAACTGTCCACATCACATCCATGTCAACCAACCACTGCATCACATCACAGTCTCACACATCACACAGCCCAGTTGGTCACCTCCATCTTCGCACAACTCACCCAAACCACATAGGGCAACACAACAAGCACAAGCACGCACGACAACAAAACACGCTGGCTTCCACAATTATTCAAGGGCTTTTATCACATTACCTCTTTTTTAGCATGGGTATTATCACACGGACCAAGTTTCCATGAGCAACCAAATTATTAGTCAGATATACGTTCTTTAACTTTTTATTCAAGGTGCGATCACACAACAACACAGTAAGGGTCTCAACATATATCACCTACAGTGCAAACAAGGCTTCCAAGAGCTGTTTATTTTCAGTATTGACAACAAGCATGCACAGTATCATCAAGAACATATATCAAAGCAATAAATCATACGATATTTTACCATACTCATCAATTTCAATTATGCCAATTAATTATCTTTATTATGTTAACCCTTATTATTCACTCAAAGGAAAGCAAAAGCATGCAAACTCACACATAGCATGTAAACAAGTGAGAACGAGTATCTCCTACCTCAAAGAAGCTTTATGATCTCGTTGCGAACCACCGGTCGAAGAAGAAACAACCTGCAACCAACAACCGCACAAGAAAACCCTAGATCAACTTACACCACATCAACAGATCATCAAAACGCAGTCCACACATACCTCAAACCAAACCAACATCGCCACAGTGGATTCCTGAAAGAAGAACGAGGGAAAACGAAGGAAAAGGGAGAAAAAGTCACTGTCGATTGCCAACGACCAACCAACAAACCTAAGGATTGAAGCTAGAGAATAAGGGCTATAAGATCTTCCAGAACACCTAGGATTTTGCCCACAATCGAGAGAAAGATCGGCCGAATGAGGAGAAATTCAGCCAAACAAGTGTTATAAACAACTTGGAATTCGCTCCTTTCACATCGTGAATCAAAGATTCGCGACGTGAATTCCACAGGGCTCGTGGATTAGTCGTGAACCACATACAAGGCATGAATCCCTTATATCTTTGGTTTCCGTTGAAAATTAAGTCGTCTCAACTCAAATTAATGCACGTCGTGAATTCAATTTTCACGACGTGAATCTGTTTCACAGACTCATCCGCCACAGCATAGAGGTCGTGAGTTTGCCGGCAACACATGCCGCGAGTCACCAACTCACATCATGAATTCCTTTTTCACGACGTGAATTATCTCCTACAATTCTCCTACATAGCCAATCTCCACAGAACTTTCTCAAGCCTCCTCTAAAACACTCTCAACAACTAAACATACAAAGTAATGGGTCAGGAAGACACATATCATTACATTTATTCATGTATTTTGATGTGAAGGAGATACTCAATAGATTTTGGGGGATCAAATCATTTTTAATCAGTAGAATATGAGATTATGACTCTCAAGAGAAATATGTTGATATGTTGAACAGATACTGAAATAATTCAACATAGATGAAGCCAAACCCATAAACATTCCTATGATTAGTCATTCAAAGTTGAGCAAGAGTTCAATTCTCTCGCCAAAGAAAGAAAAAAGTCAATGAAGATGAAATCATACTCTTCAACTAGTGGAAAGTTGATGTATGATATGGTGTGCACATGAACAATCAAGTGGATCTTGAGTTATTTAAAGGCACATCCAAGTTATGTTTATGTTACAAGAGAAAGTAATACAAATGCAGATATGGTCAAACAGTACCTGTATTCCGGTGGCGCTACAATTCAACCGCCGAGCAATGCACGATGGCGGAGTCGGCCGGGGCGGAATGGACGGCGCCGGACCAGACGACGGAGCCCCACAATTCCCCGCCGGAATCCCCCACCTGGATCTCCGCGCACAAGATATCCGCTACTCCCGTCGCCCTCCTCCCCGCCTCCGCCTTCCCCTGCCACACCACTGCCAGCCTCCCACCGATGCCCGCCATGGCCGCGCCGCACAGAAACCGAGGCAGACCCTCCAGCCCCTGCACCACCTCCCACCTGCCCTCCGCCGGCAGGTACCCCCGGATCCTGCCCATGAAGTCGTAGCAGTAGAGCACGCCACCCACTGCCGCCGCACCTCCTCTCCACCCCATCTCCAGCTCCGCCGGGAGCCCCTCCCAAGCCCCCTCTCTCGGATCCAGCACCGCGCCCCCTCGCTCCCCCATCACGTAAACCCTACCCTCCACCACCGCGCTCCCCTGCATCCACTTCTCTCTCGCCTCCGACGGGCTCGGCACCGCCGCCCACGTCCCCGGCCCCGGATCGAAAACCTCCGCCCAGTTCACCGACCGAGCCAGGCAATTCACCACGCAGCCGCCAATCACGTAGATCTTTCCCGCAGCCGCCCCCACGGCGCAGAACTCTCGCCCGACGCGCATCCTCCGCCCCGCCTCCCACCGATTCGTGACGGCGTCGTAGATCCAGACGTTCGGGGAAGGGACGTGGCCGACGGATCCTCCCAAGAGGTAGATCTTGGGGCCCAGGGCGACGGCGGCGGATCCGATGGTGAAGGCGGCGGGTGAGGGGAGGGGAGGGAGAGCGCGGAGCCGGGGAGGAGAGGCGCCTCCGTCAAGAGTGTACCAGAGGGAGGAGCGGATAGCGTGGAGGCGGAGGCTGAGACAGAGGGAAAATTCGGAAGCGAGGAGGCGGGCGCGGGTGGAGAAGAGGAGTGGGGAACGGAGGAGAGAGCGCCAGGGGCTGGAAACCAGAGAGAGCTTGGGATGATGGGCGCGGGAGACGCGGGCGATGCACTGCAGGGCCACTTCTTCCGGGAGGCCGGGGATTATCTCCCCGAGTGCAGCAGCATCCTCGTCATCGTCGCCGACGCCGGGGAGGGGCACGGAGGTTCGCAATTGGGCAGCCATGGAAGATCCTAGAATCGGGATTGCTGACAATGGTCATCCCTAATTCCCTATCAATGTTTATAATGATTAGTTTGAACTATTAATATTATCTATATCTATATCTACTATCTACTATATCTACTAAACTTGTCTTCATCCGCCTACACGTGTCCCCTTCACAATGTTCCACGTCAACCTAACAACGTCTTTCCTTTCATTCCCTCCGTCCAAAACTCGAGCCCGCTCGCGATTTTCGTCTGCTTCTCGGATCCTGCTCCCATTTCACCTCTTCCACTCCTCCTACGATTCGCGCTCCCGTTTCACCTCCATCATAGATTTTATGTTTCTCCTAGGGTTTTTCCTGCAGTTCCATCACCCTCACTACTCCTACGATTCCCAATCAAGGTGTCCTTCTCCTACGATTCCCGTTGGTTATATGGTCCCGGTCACATTTCACCTATGTCGCTGCTTTTAGGGTTCCCTCTGGTCCTCCGTTGTTGTTCCTGATTCCCCCTCTAGATTTTCTCCCAACATCCCATTTAACCTCTTCCGTTGTTCCTACGGTTCCCACTCCCTTTTCCCCTCTGGCGCCGCTCCTACGGTTCCCGCTGTCGTCACCCCTTCGCCGCTGCTCCTAGGGTTCCTGCTCGTGTTTCCCCTCCCATCGTCCTACAGTACCCGCAATACACTGCTGGTGTCTTCCGCGCTAATATGTCTGTCTTCTACTATGGTTCATCTTCCAGAATACCCTCAACTCATCGGTTGTTTCCCGTTTATCCTACTACATCGAATTATTTCAGTCACATACCCTCCACATTCACTGCATCTCGTTCCATGATTCCCTCAAGCTCGTGATTTCCATACACATCTACAGCTATCGACTCTTTCTGCTCAATCGAGTTTCAAACGTTGCTCGCCCCACAACAGGTATGTGTTTATATTCACTATCTGAATATTGTATTCACTGTTAGCTTTTTCATTGATAATATGGTGTGTTTCTACTACAAATGTGTTTCCAGCTTTATATGTGTTTTAACAGTTCATTCTCATATTATATGATGTTTTCAATGTGTTTTCAAATGCAGTATAGAGCAACAATTTCCCTAATTTCCATTGGTCTTTTGTTGTTTTATGCTAGCCAAAATTAAACTAACTGAACGTGTTTGGTGTACCTTGATTTTCCTGTTTTTAAGCATTTTAATGAAATTGCATATCTTTGTAAAACAAAACAAGCTTTCTATTTTTAGTTTGTCTTTTCAATTGACAATATCATTGTATTTTTTTATCAGTAGTTCCATTTTTCTATATTAATGAAGTTCTTTATAGATAAGAGAACACGCGTTTATTGCAGTTTGTTTATGAATATTGGGAGTTGACTAACTGATTTAGATGTTGCATATGTTGTTTGTAGTTTGCATCTTTCTTTTCTCTAATTTTTCAATGCTCTTTTTGGATGTGGTTTTGAAATTTAAGTCAGACTCCAAACACAAAAGAAAAAACAAGTTCAGTGGAATCCTGATTCTGGTTTTAATCCAAATTTTTAATTTTAATATGTGGTTGTAGATTTGTGTATGTTTTGGATACATTGAAAATATATTTTGGGATTAAATTTGTAGATTGTATTTAAATTTACCGTCTGGAGTTCTTTTGTTATAAATTTGATAATGTTTGATATGTTTGAGAAGTTGGAACAGAAACATCTGAAAAATTAAGTGGACAAACTATGTATTTAGTCACCCTAGATCATTATGGTACCATAAATTATCTAGGAAGTGATGATGTCATTGTTTTTTATAATGTAAAACTGTGCCATATCAATATGCTTGCTCATATAATTACCAGAAATTCATTGAGATTTTTTAACTATTATCTTATTTTTCTTGGTTCAAGTTACTAATTCAAATTGGGTAGGGGAATGGTGGTGAAGGACTGAAGGAAAATAAGCAAGGTACAAATGAGGATGGAGATGATGACATCCAGTATGAGAATGAAGAGCACAGTGAGGAAGATGACTACAATCAGGTTCTCACTTAATACCAATCATGATTTCACCAAGCATTGGTATGGGGCAAAACCTTTGATTTGGTTTCTGATTGTTTTCCTGCAGAATGTTGATTTTGATGATGATGAAGATGATTGATTATAATGTCGTGGATAATGATGGTATGAAAATAATGTAGATCGTTGCTGTTACAGTTTTTGTAAATGAATTCCAATAACAGCTGTTCACTGGATGATGCTGATCATTAGCTATTGCAGATGAGCTATTCTATGATTGATCGCACCCACCTGAGTTCTGTTCATTGGATGATGCTGATTATTTTTTATTCTACGACAAAGGTTTCTTTTCTCTATTTATCCATACATTGTTAGTTTTCGTTTGATTGGGTGTGATTTTTGATTGTTGAAGTTGAATTAATTAAAACAGAACAAGCTTTCTAATTTTAGTTTGTCTTTTCAATTGACAATATCATTGTATTTTTTATCAATAGTTCCATTTTTCTATATTAATGAAGTTCTTTATAGATAAGAGAACACACGTTTATTGCAGTTTGTTTATGAATATTGGGAGTTGACTAACTGATTTAGATGTTACATATGTTGTTTGTAGTTTGCATCTTTCTTTTCTCTAATTTTTCAATGCTCTATTTGGATGTGGTTTTGAAATTTAAGTCAGACTCCAAACACAAAAGAAAAAACAAGTTTAGTGGAATCCTAATTTAGGTTTTACTCCAGATTATTAATTTTAATATGTTGTTTTAGATTTGTGTATGTTTTGGATACATTGCAAATATATTTTGGGATTAAATTTTTAGATTGTATTTAAATTTACCGTCTGGAGTTATTTTGTTATAAATTTGATAATGTTTGATATGTTTGAGAAGCTGGAACAGAAACATCTGAAAAATTAAGTTGACAAACTATGTATTTAGTCACCCTAAATCATTATGGTACCATAAATTATCTAGGAAGTGATGATGTTATTTTTTTTATAATGTAAAACTGTGCCATATCAATATGCTTGCTCATATAATTATCAGAAATTCATTGAGATTTTTTAACTATTATCTTATTTTTCTTGGTTCAAGTTACTAATTCAAATTGGGTAGGGGAACAACGGTGAAGGACTGAAGGAAAATAAGCAAGGTGAAAATAAGGATGGAGACGGTGACATCCGGTATGAGAATGAAGAGCACAGTGAGGACGATGATTACAATTAGGTTCTCACTTAATACCAATCATGATTTCACCAAGCATTGGTATGGGGAAAAACCTTTGATTTGGTTTTTGATTGTTTTCTTGCAGAATATTGATTTTGATGATGATGAAGATGATTGATTATAATTTCGAAGAGAATGATGGTATGAAAATAATATAGACCGTTGCTATTACAGTTTTTGTAAATGAATTCCAATAACAACTATTCACTAGATGATGTTGATCATTAGTTATTGCAGATAAGTTGTTCTATGATTGATCGCACCCAACTGAGTTCTGTTCATTGGATGATGCTTATTGTTTTTTATTCTACCACAGAGGTTACTTTTCTCTGTTTATCCATACATTGTTAGTTTTCGTTTGATTGGGTGTGATTTTTGATTGTTGAAGTTGAATTAATTAAAACAGAACAAGCTTTCTATTTTTAGTTTGTCTTTTAAATTGACAATATCATTGTATTTTTTATCAGTAGTTCCATTTTTCTATATTAATGAAGTTCTTTATAGATAAGAGAACATGCGTTTATTGTAGTTTGTTTAGTTGATATAAAAAATAGATATTTTATTTTTTTTTCAAACTGAAAATCCCTTGTAATTTTTGATCAGTAGTTAATTATATTTGATAATGATGTTGTTTACATCTGAGTTGTTTGATTTTCAACTGAAGATTCCGTTTTAATTTTTGATTAATAGTCAAATTGTTAAGTTTTTTTGTTTAATGAAGTTTACCTTTGTGTTACATTGATTTTTTTATTTTCTATAATAGATTTATATGCTTATATTAGAGAGAATTTGTTTTCTGTTTCAGGGTTTTAAACAATGAATATTAGGCGTGCAATTTTTAAATGAAGATGGAATTTGTTTTTTTATATATATAATGTTTTGTTTTTTATGGTGTTAATGAATTTTTTCTCAACAATATATGTGTTATGTATGTTTTTATTTTGGAATGGATATATGCTTCTGTAATAAACAAAACATGCATTTTAGTTTTTGAAAAAAAATAATATATCTTTTGTTGTTGATGCACAATGTATATGTTATAATATATATTGATGTTTAATAATTTTTGTCTCTTTAATTTCAATTATGAGGAAAATTCATGTTCAGTTTTGGCTCAACCCATCTGCATTGTATTTGAATGCATTGAAAATAGATATTGATGTTTATTCATTAAGTTAATCTTAAGATGATAATCCCTTCTTTTATTACTGTATTTCATTGCACACTATTGATTTCTATATTATGCAGTTTATAAATTGTCAAAATAATCATCATTCATAACATATGCATTGCATATTTAGATTTTATAAATATATCTATAATTTTTCCATATTATCTATTGACACACGGCTCAATAAATAATATTTCCCTATGTTACTATAATGGGTATCCCTTATGACTTTCCATAAGCCAGACCAAGCATATTTTATCCCTTATATCAGAAATCTATTATCTATACTAAACTTGGCTTCTCCAAGCTGACGTGTCACCTTCCTAATCGACCACGTCACCTCCAAATTTAAAAACCTCCTTTACCTTATGGTCGTCGCGTGATGGGGTGCGCGTATTCCCCATGATTCCTCAACCCCACCATCCAGTTTAGGGTTTCCTCTGTCACGACCCGACCCTACCCGGGCTCGAGCCGCAACTACCCCAAGCCCGCCTCCATAGGCCAGGGGCTGGCGACCAGCGCCGAAGGCACAACAACTCAGGGAGGCCTTTGCCTAAGCACCCGTACACACCCACACGCAACACACTCAATGCAAAGTGCAGAGTAAAAGGAAAGACAAGTAAAGAAAAAGGGAAACTGCTATATAAATACCACAAATGTGCATCGACCTCTAAACAGTACAAGGTACAAGCTGAAAAGAAAAGGGGCAAAACATGCACCCAACCAAAAAGTGCCACAACCCAGCAACAGGTAAACGAAAAGAAACAGCCGACGGGTCTGCCACCTGAAACCCGGCCACTGCCACCTGAAACCCGGCCACGACCACCGCACGCGGTCCAAGCTCCCAAGCTCCTATGCTCCACTGAAGTCACGCTCCACCTGTCCGTCGTCTGCAAGGGCACACTAAGTGCGGGAAAATCCCAAGTAGGGGTGAGTATAAAAATACTCAGTAGGATACCCCGAAGGCTCGAGGGAGCAACAAAAGGAGGTACCGAAGGGTGAGCAGTAGAGAGAACAAGGAAAATGTAAAGGAGTCCAACCGGGGGTGCAGTAAAGAGTAACAACAGAGAGTCCAGCTCAACCCAACAAGAGGAAAGAAGGTAGACTCGTCCAGATGCAAGGAGATGGAAAAGGTGAGAAGATAAACTTCTCGTCGAGTCTTCGCTACCTATAAAAGGAGAGTAGACTCATCCAACCACGAGAAGCTAGACATGGAAAGCACGTGGCATACCCCGCGCGTCTTCACCTCTCCTGGAAGGAGAGTAGCCAGAACCCAAGAGTGGGTACTCGAAAACAAGGTATATACATATATATGCTCTTCCAAGAAGCCCGAACAAGATCGTAATGGGATCTCCGTCCCGTAGCTCAGCCCAAGAAAAGAGTAGCCAAGTCCCAGAAGTAAACACCATCGATGCCCAGCATCCCGCACGTCTGCCCCGAACCGCAAGCCAAGGGCTCAAACACCAAACCTCGACACTGTCCGCTTTGGGCGGCACTGACTTGCCCGCACGGTTTTAGGTCGCGTCACAAGGACGCGTCTCGGTGGGGGAAATCGCTCCCCATACTTGAGAGTTCTGGGGGAACGTCAACCACAGCTCGTCACTGCCCCGCAGTCGAGAGGTCTGCTCAAAGTCGACAGGCGACCCCCTGCCCAGCCCCGCTGGAGGATCCCTGGAAGTCAACGGGTTCCCACTACGGGGATACCCAGAAAGTCGACGGGTGCCACACTGCCCAGTCCCGTAACAGGGTAATCCACTAGAGGGCGACCCGGCTAAAGTCGGCAACGAGACCACTGCCCAACCCAGCTAGAGGTAACCCGACATCGGGGACCACTGCCCAGCCCTGTTGGAGGTAAGCCCGGTATCAGGGACCACTGCCCATCCTCGCTGGAGGTAAGCCCGGCATCAGGGACCACTGCCCAACCCAGCTGGAGGTAAGCCCGACATCGGGGACCACTGCCCAGCACCACTGGAGGTAAGCCTGACACTGCTCTGGCCATCCCTGCTGGATGGTACTACTCGGTGAACACCACTGTACTGGCCATCCCTGCTGGATGGTACTACTCAGTGAACACCACTGTACTGGCCATCCCTGCTGGATGGTACTACTCGGTGAACACCACTGTACTGGCCATCCCTGCTGGATGGTAACCCACTGGCGAGCCCTTCTCAAAACAACCTCAGCCCTGCTGGAACAACCTCAGCTCTGCTGGAACAACCTCGGCCTTGCTGGAAACAACCTCAGCCCTGCTGGAACAACCTCAGCTTTGTTGGAACAACCTCAGCCCTGCTAGAACAACCTCAGCCCTGCTGGAACAACCTCAACCCTGCTGGAAACAACATCAGCCCTGCTGGAAACAACCTCCTGGGTAGAGGATCGGTGCCCGCGTAAAGTGTTGGTCACATCGAAACCACAAGCTCTACCAGGTAACATGGAGCAATGGGAGAAACTCCGCAGGCCTCACAAGGCGATCCCGCTCCAATCCGCCGAGTCACTGTCGAAGCGGACTGAGACACCTCATCCCAGAAAGTGGGGAAAACGCCCACGCTGCACGAACACCCGTAGTCGCAGACAGTGTCGCAGTCCGGTGAAAGGGCACAGTACTGAAACCCCTCACAGCCGAAGAAGCAGAGGAACCAAACCATCTCTGCCGGCCAAACCATCGAGAACAAGACCAGGGGGAGACCGCTCAACCCAACTGGTCAGACAAAAGAGCACCAGGCCAGGGGAAACTCCACCCTGCTGGTCAAACAAACGAGCGCAGAGGGACCCTCTACGTCGCGAGAGGTCAAGTATGCAAAACAGATCACGACACGCACGTGGGTCCCACACGATGTGTGGCCCCAAGTCAACTCCAACTGAGCGCACAAACATCCTCAGGTACAAACAACCATAGGTACCTCCAAGCGATCCCGTATACTCCCAGAGTATACCTCATTCCAGCCTAAAGGCTATCGTGCACACAACACCCAGCGTCAACGCGAAGGCGTGACGTAACAACTCCACCTCAAAGGCCCAGGCACGTCCAGCCACATCTCGTAAACCATTTACATCACTCTCCCAAGAGTGCGCGATCACACGTCAAGGGTCCGCTACAAACAAGGTAGGGCGAACCACCACTAGAGCACCTTCCATGCTTCCACTTTTAATAAGATCATGCAAGAGGCTCCGCACAACCAAACGGATCACACTGTTGTAATCCTCATGGAAAAACACGCGAGATTGACTACTTACTCGCCTCCAACGGATATCCGACGGAAAATTCACCAATACCGCCTCACGCCCGAACGACGCCCCGTGATCCCGAGCCTCGGCCCCGAAAACAGTCGGGCGCATCGCACCATTGCGATCCCCTCGGGAAAACACGTCAAAATCACTACTCACTTGAGTGCAACAGATATCTGGAGAAAAAGGTGCATCCCGGCGCACCGCACACGAGCGGTACCACGTGGGACCAGCATCCCGATCCCAAAACTCAACGAACATATTGCACCGTTGCGATCCTCTCGAAAAAGTACATGAAATGGACTATTCACTTGTCCAAAATGGTCACCCGGTGATAAAGCTGGAAATCACCGTCAACTCCCGAAACGGCCCTCACGGGGCCCGCACCATCGTGCGGCATTACAGCGGGCAGACTGCGCCAACACGATGCCCTCGGAAAAACACCCAACATCGACTGCTCGTACGCCCCGAACGGACGTCCGAGGAAAAAGTTGCTAAAAGATGCACACAGCTCAAAAGACGGGCCATGGGGCCCGCGCCTCAACTTTAGCCTCAATGCTTGAAACCACCCTGGAAACCTCCACTTCTGTGCCAGGGTCGCAACGCCACTGACGGCGCTCAAAACGGACGTCAGACGCGTCCGCGCCGCCCAAAACAAGATCCCCCGAAGGAAACGATAAACCACTTAAAGACGTGTCGCGCCTCCGAGGCCCCTCGTTTCAGGAATTAAAAATTCCCGAAAACATCTCAAAATATTCTCTTCGTCCCAAGGAACGCGTCGCCACTGACGGCGCATGAATCCGACACCCGGGCTGGCTTTTACAGCCTTTAAAAAAAAGAAACGAACTTTAGTGGGCCAGGTCGGTTCGGTCGGCCCACTATCCTGAACCGGCCCGCGGTCGCGGGCCGGCCTCTCATGCCCGGACCGGCAGCAAGCCGGTCCGGCTCGCTTTTCTCCCACAAAGACCCACCGAGTGTGGGTCTTGCCTACCGCGGGGTCCTGAGGACCCCGCCCCCCCGTCGTCGCCGCGTCAACCCGGCCAGGAGGGCCGACCGCGCTCGTCGCCCGCGTGCCGCGTCTCGCCGGCGCCTTCTGGAGACCCCCGGCCTCATCCGGACGCCGCCCCTCTCTCCCTGGCCAGCTGCCGTGACACCCGCCTGAGGCCGCCCGCGCGCCGCGACACCCTGCTAAAGCCGCCCGCGCGCCACCGCCTGCCCCCGCCCTCAAAACCGGCCGTAAAAAAACTAAAACCCGCAACTTTCGCCGGACGCCCCCGGACTCCCCCGAACTCTGATTTACAAACCGAAAAGGGAGATGGAAAGCTCAAAATGTATACAACACGATTATGGGATTTGTTCAAAGATAAAAAAACGATTTGATACATTTAATCGAACTCAAAGGGAGGTTCGGAAATAAAACGCAACAAAAGAAAAAACTCCTACCTCGCGGGGCTTCGCCCGAAGCTTCGCGACGATCCGCCGACACCACCGCACCTCGCCGGAGTCACCTCGCCGGACTATCTCGCCGAATATGGAGGAGGAGAGGGGGAGGAGGGGCTGCCAGGGGGAAGGGGAAGGAGAAGAGGGAGGTGGGTGTGTTAAGCGTTTAAATAGAAAACGCTTAACCACCCGCCCGTCGGCCCGAACCCGAACCCTCAGCAGGGTCGAGTTTAAGCCTCCCCTAGGGTAAACACCACCTCCCGAGGACAATGGAAGTCTCAGAATTTTAATCTGAGACCCCGTTTAAAAGTTATAAAATTTAACGTCCGAAGCTGTTAAATTACGAAAACGCCCCTAGGGCCACTTATCACAAACGGCCCGCGCCTGCGAAACTTATACCCCTCCTAGGGTTAACGGAACGCTCCGAAATCAACGGTGCTCTCGGTTTTCCGATCTGAGCCACCATTTAAGAGATACTAGCATTTCACCGTTAAACGAATTAATTAATTTATTTAATCCGTTTAACGTTCCAGAAGTGGGCGAGGGGTCCAAACATCCTGCGCCGATAAGTTTTATGTTGTTACTAGGGTAAAAACCCTATTCCGGAACCATCCGTACACTCGGATCTCTGATCCGGAACTCCGTTTAGGAGTTATCCCATTTATTTGGCGATTCCAGTGTGAACGCACTGAAGATTTAATTCCGGCCACTCCGGGGCTCGGAATCGCACGCCGTCTGAAGGCGCTGCTCTGGAATATCATCAAAAATATTTTAAAGTCTTTCACAGCAAAACCCAGGTTCTTACATCATTCCCTCCTTCAATATTTTCGTCCCCGAAAAGCAAAACTAGGGAGCAACACAGGGTACTAAGCCCACACCTGGCTTTCCCATACCCAGAAGAACCCACGCACAGCTCTGCGTCACCGCACACAGACCAAAGGATTGATCTGTTCACGCTAGGTCAGCCCTTTCCGATGTCGTGCACCCACTACAGAATTTGGGGTTAGGGCAAGGCGGTAGGGCACCTCGCCATCCCTTCGCACGGTCTCAAATGGCTCAAAGGCCCTCGGGGGTAACTCACCTCCCCGACCAAACCTTTACGTCGCACGCCGCGATAGGAATCACCGCTCGTACCTGGAACAAGGCCCGGTGATTCCCTCCTTCAGAATATCCATATGGTGAAACACTCAAGGATATCTGGTCATACAAGATTCCACAGTCGATGCTCTCTTACACGCTCAAAAGGCGAAGGAGTCAACACCATCGACTAAAGGAAAAGGTCTCACGCCTTTCTCCTTACCAACACAGGGTTACACCCGACGCCCTGCATCACCCTGGTAACACCTCAAACAAGGAGCAGGGAGGAAAGGAGTTCACACACAAAGCCTAACAATTCTACTGCAAAAAGTAGAAGAGTCGCAAGGGGTACCTCTCACCATCCCATGCTCTGCAGGATCATAGACATCCAAAGCTCGTGGCTGTCCTTGGTCCCAACCTTCAGCTCCCGGAGCCTGACGTGGACCGCCTAGTGGTGATGGGAAGACCTCGTAACATCGTCCCCCACTACCAGCTCCTTTCACTCCTCTGCTAGAACCACCTCTCTGGGTACTACTCCGATCACGGCGCTGCCTCTGTCGTGGTGGTGTGCCTACTGCTTGCCCGAAGCTCCCAGCAACTCGGGTCGGGCGGTCTCGTGCCAAGTGACCTCACCCGTCACAAGCATAGCACCGACTCTCTCTGGGCTGCACTAGTGCCCTTCGGCACCACTGTGGTGTACGACCACGCCCCTGAGTCAGGTTGTTAGTAATCCACCTGCATCGAGGTTCTGCTTGCTGACGCTCACAAGCTGCGGCAGACGTCTCGGCTCCAACGTGCCTGCTGCCACCACCAACACTAGAACGCGACAGGAATCCCTCTGTCACCAGCGCCTGCTCTAGCACCCCGGCATATGTGGAAATGCCCAAGGGTACTATGAAAGCATGAATCTCTCGGCGGAGACCCTGCTCAAACTTCCATGCTCGGAGGTTGTCGTCATGGACCAAGTCCGGGTAAAAGCGTGCACGGTCTGCAAAACTAGCCGCGTACTCGGCCACCGTCATCCCTCCCTACTGAAACTGCAAGAGATCCTGAATCCGAACGGAGCGCAAGAAGGAGGGGAAAAACTCCTCACGAAACAACAACTGAAATTCGTCCCATGAAAGCGACGAGTCGTCAAGAAACTGAGTCACCAGACTCCACCAAAGCCAAGCTGCTCCACGAAAAAGGGTGGCTGCCAAATACACTCTCTGATCTGTCGGCGTCTGCACAAGCCTGAAAAGGCGAACCACTGCCTCGAGCCAAACCTCTGCTGCCTGAGGTTCTGGCTCACCACTAAACCTCAGAGGTCTCTGCCGCTGGAACTCGCGGAGCGTGCTCAACCTGCGCTCAAGCTCAGCCTGCTCTGCTGAAACTGCCTGCTGCTCAACAGGTGGGGGTGCTGCAACCGGCCCACCCGGAGAAAGGGGCTCGCATGATGGGTCCTAGACTATGGCCTCATAGCTCAAAGGGTCATCGTCACGAACCAAAGCTGGTATCCTGGCTGGTTGTCCTCGCGGAGACATCCTGAAAATTATCAAGGAGTGCCGCGGTCAGATGAGCATATATGTATATACCAATAGCAACGATGGGGAGATGACTCAATAAGGACATTCAAAGACTCAATCCTATGTGATGCACAAACAAATTTTCCCTGAAACAAGTGTCTCAGCATGCCGAGTCGACAAGCGGGTTATCAAGGTCCTGGTGAATGTATATGTCGGCCGCCGCACCATCACTGGACTCCCTGGCCTAAGATCCACTCTCGAGACACGTTAACACTGTTTCCCTAAATCCCAACCAATTCCTCTTTTAGGGACGTCTGCACAACGTCCCAAGGAAAGAACCACCTCTGATACCACTTTGTCACGACCCGACCCTACCCGGGCTCGAGCTGAAACTACCCCAAGCCCGCCTCTATAGGCCAGGGGCTGGCGACCAGTGCTGAAGGCACAAAAACTCAGGGAGGCCTTTGCCTAAGCACCTGTACACACCCACACGCAGCACACTCAATGCAAAGTGCAGAGTAAAAGGAAAGACAAGTAAAGAAAAAGGGAAACTGCTATATAAATACCACAAATGTGCATCGACCTCTAAACAGTACAAGGTACAAGCTGAAAAGAAAAGGGGAAAAACACACGCCCAACCAAAAAGTTCCACAACCCGGCAATAGGTAAACGAAAAGAAACAGCTGACGGGTCTGCCACCTGAAACCCGGCCACGACCACCGCATGCGGTCCAAGCTCCCAAGCTCCTACGCTCCACTAAAGTCACGCTCCACCTGTCCGTTGTCTGCAAGGGCACACCAAGTGCGGGCAAATCCCAAGCAGGGGTGAGTATAAAAATACTCAGTAGGATACCCCGAAGGCTCGAGGGAGCAGCAAAAGGAGGTACCGAAGGGTGAGCAGTAGAGAGAACAAGGAAAAGGTAAAGGAGTCCAACCGGGGGTGTAGTAAAGAGTAACAGCAGAGAGTCCATCTCAACCCAACAAGAGGAAAGAAGGTAGACTCGTCCAGACGCAAGGAGCTGGAAACGGTGAGAAGATGAACTTCTCGTCGAGTCTTCGCTACCTATAGCAGGAGAGTAGACTCATCCAACCACGAGAAGCTGGAAACAGAAAGCACGTGGCATACCCCGCGCGTCTTCACCTCTCCTGAAAGGAGGAGAGTAGTAAGAACCCAAGAGTGGGTACTCGAAAAAAAGGTATATACATATATATTCTCTTCCAAGAAGCCCGAACAAGATCGTAAGGGGATCTCTGTCCCGTAGCTCAGCCCAAGAAAAGAGTAGCCAAGTCCCAGAAGTAAACACCATCGATGCCCAGCATCCCGCACGTCTGCCCCGAACCGCAAGCCAAGGGCTCAAACACCACACCTCGACACTGTCCGCTTTGGGCGGCACTGACTCGCCTGCATGGTTTTAGGTCGCGTCACAAGGACGTGTCTCGGTGGGGGAAAGCACTCCCCGTACTTGAGAGTTCTGGGGGAACGTCAACCACAGCTCGTCACTGCCCCGCAGTCGAGAGGTCTGCTCAAAGTCGACAGGCGACCCCCTGCCCAGCCCCGCTGGAGGATCCCTGGAAGTCAATGGGTTCCCACTACGGAGATACCCGGAAAGTCGACGGGTGCCACACTGCCCAGTCCCGTAACAGGGTAATCCACTGGAGGGAGACCAAGCTAAAGCTGGCAACAGGACCACTGCCCAGCCCAGCTGGAGGTAACCCGACATCGGGGACCACTGCCCAGCCCAGCTGGAGGTAAGCCCAGCATCGGGGACCACTGCCCAGCCTCGCTGGAGGTAAGCCCGGCATCGGGGACCACTGCCCAGCCCAGCTGGAGGTAAGCCCGGCATCGGGGACCACTGCCCAGCCCCACTGGAGGTAAGCCCGACACTACTCTGGCCATCCCTACTGGATGGTACTGCTCAGTGAACACCACTGTATTGGCCATCCCTGCTGGATGGTAACCCACTGGTGAGCCCTGCTCGAAACAACCTCAGCCCTGCTGGAACAACCTCAGCTTTGATGGAACAACTTCATCCCTACTGGAAACAACCTCAGCCTTGCTGGAACAACCTCAGCTCTGCTGGAACAACCTCAACCCTGCTGGAACAACCTCAGCCCTGCTGGAACAACCTCAGCCCTGCTGGAAACAACATCAGCCCTGCTGGAAACAACCTCCTGGGTAGAGGATCAGTGCCCGCGTAAAGTGTTGGTCACACCAAAACCACAAGCTCTACCAGGGAACACGGAGCAACGGGAGAAACTCCCCAGGCCTCACAAGGCGATCCCGCTCCAATCCGCCGAGTCACTATCGAAGCGGACCGAGACACCTCATCCCAGAAAGTGGGGAAAACGCCCACGCTGCACGAACACCCGTAGTCGTAGACGGTGTCGCAGTCCGGTGAAAGGGTACAGTACTGAAACCCCTCACAGCCGAAGAAGTAGAGGAACCAATCCATCTCTGCCGGCCAAACCATCGAGAACAAGACCAGGGGGAGACCGCTCAACCCTACTGGTCAGACAAAAGAGCACCAGGCCAGGGGAAACTCCACCCTGCTGGTCAAACAAACAAGCGTAGAGGGACCCTCTACGTCGCGAGAGGTCAAGTACGCAAAACAGATCATGGCACGCATGTGGGTCCCACATGACTTGTGGCCCCAAGTCAACTCCAACTAAGCGCACAAACATCCTCAGGTACAAACAACCACACGTACCTCCAAGCGCTCCTGTATACTCCCAGAGTATACCTCATTCTAGCATAAAGGCTATCGTGCACACGACACCCAGCGTCAACGTGAAGGTGTGACGTAACAACTCCACCTCAAAGGCCCAGGCACGTCCAACCACATCTCGTGAACCATTTACATCACTCTCCCAAGAGTGCGCGATCACACGTCAAGGGTCCGCTACAAACAAGGTAGGGCGAACAACCACTAGAGCACCTTCCATGATTCCACTTTTAATAAGATCATGCAAGAGGCTCTGCACAACCAAACAGATCACACTGTTGTAATCCTCGCGAAAAAACACGCGAGATCGACTACTTACTCACCTCCAACAGATATCCGACGGAAAAGTCACCAATACCGCCTCACGCCCGAACGACGCCCCGTGATCCCAAGCCTTGGCCCTGAAAACAGTCGGGCGCATCGCACCATTGCGATCCCCTCGGGAAAACACGTCAAAAGCACTACTCACTTGAGTGCAATGGATATCCAGAGAAAAAGGTGCATCCCGGCGCACCGCACACGAGCGGTGCCACGTGGGACCCGCATCCTGATCCCGAAACTCAACGAAAGGATCGCATCGTTGTGATCCTCTCGAAAAAGTACACGAAATGGACTATTCACTTGTCCAAAACGGTCGCCCGGTGATAAAGCTGGAAATCACCGTCAACTCCCGAAACGGCCCTCGCGGGGCCCGCACCATCGTGCGGAATTACAGCGGGCATACTGTGCCAACGCGATACCCTCGGAAAAACACCCAACATCGACTGCTCGCACGCCCCGAACGGACGTCCGAGGAAAAAGTTGCTAAAAGCTGCACGCAGCTCAAAAGACGGGCCGTGGGGCCCGCACCTCAACTTCGGCCTCAATGCCTAAAACCACCCTGGAAACCTCCGCTTCTGTGCCAGGGTCGCAACGCCACTGACGGCGCTCAAAACGGACGTCAGACGCGTCCGCGCCGCCCAAAACAAGATCCCCCGAAGGAAACAACAAACCACTTAAAGACGCGTCGCGCCTCCGAGGCCCCTCGTTTCAGCAATTACAAATTCCCGAAACCATCTCAAAATATTATCTTCATCCCAAGGAATGCGTCTCCACTGACGGCGCATGAATCAAACACCCAGACTGGCTTTTACAGCCATTAAAAAAAAGAAACGAACTTTAGTGGGCCAGGCTGGTTCGGCCGGCCCACTATCCTGAACCGGCCCGCGGTTGCGGGCCGGCCTCCCACGCCCGGACCGGCAGTGAGCCGGTCCGGCTCGCTTTTCTCCCACAAAGACCCGCCGAGTGCGGGTCTTACCTTCCGCGGGGTCCCGAGGACCCCCCCCCCCCCCCCCCCCCCCCCCCGTCGTCGCCGCGTCAACCCGGCTAGGAGGGCCGGACGCGCTCGTCGCCCGCATGCCGCGTCTCGCCAGCGCCCGCTGGAGACCCCCGGCCTCATCCGGACGCCGCCCCTCTCGCCCTGGCCAGCCGCCGCGACACCCGCCTAAGGCTGCACGCGCGCCGCGACACCCTGCTGAAGCCGCCCGCGCGCCACCGCTTGCCACCGCCCTCAAAACCGGCCGGAAAAAAAAAACCAAAACCCGCAACTTTCGCCGGACGCCCCCAGCCTCCCCCGAACTCCGATTTACAAACCGAAAAGGGAGATGGAAAGATCAAAATGTATACAACCCTATTATGGGATTTGTTCAAAGATAAAACAACTATTTTATACATTTAATCGAACTCAAAGGGAGGTTCGTAAATAAAACGCAACAAAAGAAAAAACTCCTACCTCGCGGGGCTTCGCCCGAAGCTTCGCGACGATCCGCCGGCACCACCGCACCTCTCCGGAGTCGCCTCGCCGGATTGTCTCGCCGGATATGGTGGAGGAGAGGGAGAGGAGGGGCTTCCATGGGGGAAGGGGAAGGAGAAGAGGGAGGTGGGTGTGTTAAGCGTTTAAATAGAAAACGCTTAACCACCCGCCCGTCGGCCCGAACCCGAACCCTCAGCAGGGTCGAGGTTAAGCCTCCCCTAGGGTAAAAACCACCTCCCGAGGACAACGACGGTCTCAGAATTTTAACCCGAGACCCCATTTAAAAGTTATAAAATTTAACGTTCGAAGCCGCTAAATTACGAAAACGCCCCTGGGGCCACTTTTCACAAACGGCCCGCACCCGCAAAACTTATACCCCTCCTAGGGTAAACTACATGCTCTGAACTCAACGGTGCTCTCAGTTTTCTGATCCAAGCCACCATTTAAGAGACACTAGTGTTTCACCGTTAAACGAATTAATTAATTTATTTAATCCGTTTAACGTTTGAGAAGCGGGCGAGGGGTCCAAACATCATGAGTCGACGAGTTTTATGTCGTTCCTAGGGTAAACACCCTATTACGGACCCATCTGTACACTCGGATCTCTGATCTGGAACTCCGTTTAGGAGTTATCCCATTTATTTGGCGATTCAAGTGTGAACGCACTGAAGATTTAATTCCGGCCACTTCGGGGCTCAGAATCGCACGCCGTCTGAAGGCACTGCTCTGGAATATAATCAAGAATATTCCAAAGTCTTTCACAGAAAAACCCGGGTTCTTACATCCTCGATCCATCTGTTTTCTTCGATGATCAAGCAAACTTCCTCCCGTCTCCTCCCTCCGCAGTCGGCAGTCTGTCCACGAGCTTCATCTTTCCACCGCGCGTCCAAAAATAGTTGACGAAGCTTACGATATCATTTGTATTTCTGTAGGTTTTGCGATCGACTGCTCTTACAAATAATTTTCTTCCCATCTCTCTTCTCGCAGATCGCAGTATACAACCATTATTCCATCGGTCTTATTGTATTTTAGCATCGGTAAGCATCATCGAGTCCTCTATCGATTTCTCTGCATCTAAATGTCTGCGTATTTTCAATCTCTCAGATCCCGCTGGACATACCTCTTCGCCTTTATTGTGGCCTGATTCGTCAATACACGCATAAAATTTCCCACTCTTCATCCCCTGCGACGGCCGCTGAGTGATTCTGCTCGCGTATCAATCTTCCAAAAGTTCATCCACTATATATCTCCTGGTGTTCTACTAGTGAAGCAAGCTGTCAAATTATCTCCATCGACTTTAAAACCAGCCCAGATTTAACACCAAGATACTACCCTATCTCGCACAACTACTTCTACGGTTGTAAGAAAACACTACCATAAACCAACACCTCCATTTTAGTCATATTCCATGAATATGATAACTTTAAACAAACAATTCAGGTCCATGAAATTTGATGTTGTTGGTGGTTACTGCTATAACAAACTATAGAATAGGAAAACCCAGTTTCTATAGTTATAAAATTATACTATAAATACAATATTATTATGTCTATCCTGCTGCTATCCCTGAATTATAATTCTGTAGTTTGTTTCAGGTGGAATACCACCCTATTGTACATCGGAGTAGCTCTTCTTCCCGTGAAACATACAGAAATAGCATCAACGGTACTTCAATCAATTCCTTACAAATTTATTTTAGAGGTAAAACAATTCGTATTTTCTCTAACAACCCGGTTCAAAACTTTATTGCAGTTACCAAAAAATAACTCACATGATTAGTTGCGTTTGAATTTAATGTCATTTATTGATTCAGCAAGAAACATTTTCACAGTATGCATTCACCGTCCAAATTTAGGATGGTAATGAGTACGGTTTTCCTAAAGAATTAAATTTTTTCAAATCTTAAAAGGTTATGTTGTCAATTGAAGCATCAAATTTTAATATTCAAAATTGTCACTGTTTAACAGAACAAAACACATACAAGGCAATATTCATTAGCGACAATGAAAACTACATCAGCAATTTCAATGAAAACTTCACAGAAAATCAGGTAATATCTATTATATATTCCTAATTTCATTAATATGGAAAATATGCAAAGTGTTAATCCTATTATTATTTTTATATAGGATCATCAGAGTAGTGGTTGTACAAATGTAAGTAGTGGGTATAAGCAGATTCAGATACAATATCTTATATTATCTTCATTTTCTTTTCCCTACCTGTAATTTACATGTGAATATATTATTGCTTTTATTGTTCTACCACAGGATCATCAGAGTGTTGAATATTTTCAACTCACTGCAAAATGTTGACTCGGGATTTGTTACATCATCTACAGTTTTATCAACAATTCAGGTATATATATGTTATCTTCTATATGCTCTGTTTAACAATCCCTTATTTTAAACCTTCAATACAATTTCTTCGAGAACCACTATTTCATTTAACTACATTCTATATGCAGAAAAATCTACTGACTGAATTTGTTAGTGAAGATGATGGTGAGAAATCTCATCATTTACCACACGACAGCGTTGGTAGAACATGCGAGACAAAAAATCTGGAAATCCTAATTAAGGAGAAATTAAAAGACAAAACAGAAAAGAATGACTGATATTATCTGCATATATGGAAGGTAATACAAAATCAGTGATTTATTTCTTCCATTTTATTCTATGTAATAAGATTTAATATTACTTTCAAATATAGTAGTTATCTTTGTATTTCACAATAGCATTAAATTAAATCTAATCTGCACAAATGAAACGTGGTGTGATATGTGTTCAACAACACTGCAAAAAATACATGATGTACACCATATATTGTTGTTGTTTTATAAGGTCAACTGTGTATAACACCATTGTCTACATATTCATAATATACTCTTATAGTTATATTCTGGACCAGTTTTTTATTATTTATTCACATTCAATGTAATAAATATTAATTCAGGGTATCATGATGGTAATTATTTCAATAGGGATTACTGTATCTTCATTTTTGAGATATACAACTTCATCGAATGGACAAGATGTGAGGGGATGCATGAGTTGAGGAACTTTTTCTAATGTTTCTATCCTTAGTTTCTTTTACCTGTATTATATATCAATCGTCAATCATGTATTTCAAAACTGGACCATTATCTATTTCAAGATTGATCAACCCTCTTAACTAAGGGCATTATATTTCCTGTTTTTCATTTGTTAAATCACCCTTTTAAAGGTGTAGTTGACCATTTGACAATGTTCAGTACTCATCCTGCCTGTTTTTATACAGGTATACCTTAATTTTTTCATTTTCGCACAACCATGTATGTCTCTATTTCTGTTAATGTTGCAGTAGTTTTCAGTTGCAGGCAGTATTACTTCCATTATACGCGTTCAACTAAATTACTGTTATCCCGCCTCTTTTAATATAGGTATACCTTACAATTTATAATTTCCCACATCCATGTATGTAAGTTTTTCTGTTTATGTTGTAGCAGATTTCAGTTGTAGGTAGTCTTACAACCTCTAAATGTGTTCAGCTTCAATACAATGATCCTTCCTCTTTTCATGCAGGTATAGCTTACAATTATAATTTTCTCGCATCTATGTTTGTCTGTATTTCTGTTTACACTTAAGAAAATTTTAGTTGCAGTCGGTCTTACCACCTCTAAATGTGATCAATTTCATTACAGTGATCCTGCCTCTTTTCATGCAGGTATAACTTACATTTTTCATTTACCCATATTTATGTATGTGTATTTCTGTAAATGTTGAAGAAAATTTCAGTTGAAGGCAGTCTTAATGCCTCTAAATGTGTTCAACATCATTACAGTGATTCTGACTCTTATCATGCAGGTATAGGTTACCTATTCCATTTTCCCATGTCTATGATTTTGGGTGTATCTATTTATGTTGATGTAGATTTCAGTTGCAAGTACTCTTACTGACTCTTAAATTTTGATTATTTTAATTTATTTATTCTTTCTGTGATTTTTATTTTAATTTTACATATTCTGTTATAAAAAGAACATGTTAAACATGTTTTGTAAGCCCACATTTTCCTGTTTTTAATCATCTTAATGAAATCGTTTATCTTTGAATATTCATAACTATCTAGGTTTTTCTTTAATCATTTTTTAGATTTGATAGGTGTTCATTCATTAATGTTGTGTGTTTTCCCCCAATCTTCAAATGTCATTTGAGAAAAGTCTTATTTTTTGAGAAGTGGACCATTTCAATAAATTATATTTTAGTAATCAGTTTGTTTTACAATAAATGTTCTTATACAGTATTTCTTGCTCATATTTCTATTATGAAGCTTCTTTCTTCAGACTGGGGCATGATAGAAGAGAAGATCCTTGATTGACATGAACCCTCTCTATCCCAAAATTGCATGTTTGTCTCTATCCACATACACTTTTTACAAAACCTTCTCTACTATTAACTGTTGATTTAATATGTTTCTGTTCATTGATGTCCACTGTGTCGTAACCATGGAATCATTAATGTGATTCCAATGGTTTTTAAGTTCATGGATTAATGCTTTTGAATATAGAAGGTGTCTTCTTAATGCAATTTTTTTCACTTAAATGCCTGAGTTGTCCCCTCAAAATATATGTACACAATATTTAACTGGAATGCATCTCCACCAAAACACCTAAACTACCCCTTCTAAGGGTACCAACTATTTTTGGGTTCTTGAGTACCATGGAATATGCATCCAATTTTTAGTTTCCAAATAACACATTCTCCAGTTTAACCTATTTAAATTTGTAGAAAATGTCACTATTTTTTTTGTTTCTCATTGAAAGTAATTCTCCATAAGTGAGCAGATTCACCATTAATAATATACTAATGTTTGCAGTAGATGTATGATTATATGAAGTAAGTAAATCTGTACAGGTGAACATATTTACCATTCAAATGATTTTCCAATTTATGTTGATTGATGTTAGGATCAACTATGCTTTCCATTTTAACAGATTTACCAATTTAATAGATTTATCACTACTGGATTTATTTTTTTTCCATTATGATGATCTTGAAAATACCCTGGAATGATATGGGTGACCCTTATATAGATGGGGATTACTAGTTATGTGATCCAAATTACCCTTAGGTGAGATATGATATCTTTCATGTAGGTTCGGATTGACCTTTATGCAACTCAATATGCCCTTCACATGCCACAGTAACGACCCTTGTCTGAATTTTACCACCCTTCCATGAATCATGATTATCATTTATACAGCAGATGAAAATCAACCTTACTCTTACATGAAAATATAATACCCATCACTAAGTTTCATTATCCTCACATGATTCATAATTCAGATTTCATTACTGGATTAAAAACGAGCTTACCATTTTGCTAACATAGAAGACCCTTACGTGAGGCATAGTTAACTCCCTATAGTACTAGATTTATCTTATCTAAATGAATTATGTTCGGTATAAGCAAAAATAAAATGAAAAAGGATGAAAATTTCACAACCATGAGATATGTCATTAACTCACAATATTCGGATTCTCTTTACTATTAAGTTGTTCGGTTGCAACTCTCCTGTTATTTTTTCATAATAGATATCTATCATTTACTCACATTTAATTTTAATTACATATTATAGGGATTAAAATAGATTTATACCGGTTGGCTGCTGATATATTGACTCCAATGCATAATCCATGCGCAGGGAATTGTTTTTTATTTTTTGGGTGTTGTGTAATTTCAACGGTTTCATCATCCAAGGTCTATAATCATGCCCCACCTCCACTACATTTGTTGGCTGCTTCATCAATTGCGGCATCCAACTTAGAGAAGTGGTACGTGCTAAGGAGGAGTGCTCAATTTTGGACTACCCCAACTCATTCTCAGTTTCTAATTACATCTTGTGTGTGCGTTTCCTTATTCCCAAACCACAATATGGAATGGCAGTTTCTGTTGACTATTTCATTTTCTGGTTGGACTGTAAACCTTTTGACATGTTACAGAATATTGATTTTTCATTATATATCACCACTACTTGACAATGAACATTATACCGGCTCCTTGATTGATACTACAAACACACAACACTATCCAAACCTTTAGTCCTGAAATTATTAAAATAAAATTTTTATTCCTTGATTATGCATGTCATTATTTTAAAATATTTTCAATATTATAATGAAATTATGTTCCATAAATAGTATTCTATTATTTATAATAACAATTAATTTATACTACCGTGCAAATGCACGGGCAGAGTACTAGTATTTAATAAAGTTGGCATATTTCCTGATGACGTGTCAACTTCATACGCTTCCACGTCACCGAAAACATTAACTCCCCATTCAAATTCTAAAAAACTCACAGTCTCCCGCACCATATCAGGCTTCGCCTCGGGTTTTCTACGGATATCACTCTCCTCCTTGAAATCTCTATTCCGCTCTCTTTCTCGAATATCCTCTCCAGTTGTCTACTCCTCCAATGCATACTCTGCCTCTGCGTGCTCCACCTCTGCGTGCTCCGCCTCTGCGTGCTTCGCCTCTGTGTGCTACGCCTTCTACTCCTTTGACTTCAGCTCCTCCGCCTTCGGCTACTGCGCCTGCACCTACTCCACCCGCACCTACTCCTCCCACAGCTTCTCCATCTCCACCAACTCGGCCTCCGGATGATCCGCCTTCGACTCCTCCTCCTCCAACTCTTCCACCTTCACATACGACTATTCCACCTACGCCTGCTTCGTCCCCTCTATCTACGGTAAACCCTCCTTCTTTACACCTATAACCTCCATGAACTGCAAAACCCCATATGGCTCCTCCATTCCCGACAACCCGCTCGCCTCCCCCTCTATGGCTCTGCATCTACCTATGCCATTTTTTTCATTTTCATTCCCTAATTTGTTTTTTGGTGTTTTTCCATTCTAGATGATTTGGTGACTATTTCTTTTAATGAGAGAGCATGAAGGTCTTTCATCGGCTAATGGCTTGGCTCGGTAACCCATTTCTTGGTCTTCAACTTATTCATCGGATTTCATCTTCACGATAGATTTCAGATTTTTGCACAAATGTGGTCTATCATGTATATATTTTTTATTTTAACTATTGATACCTTTACATTATACCATTATATGAAATAAAAATACTCACACTTGTAGTTTTATTACTTAAATTATAAGTTTTCATTCAGATCAATGATTAATTCTTCTCGGCTCGCTTCCTTCGACAATGCATCACATCTCCTATTCCACCTGCATCAACTTCACAGTTCAGATATCAGATTAATTACCTATTCTGAAACTCAAATCCTTGCTTCTGCATTTGTCATTTCATTTCATGTGTATATTACTTTGGGTTCAAATTTAGTTGTCTGATTTTTCATGTTATGTTTGAAAATAACTAACTTCTACTATGGTTAATTTTAGGTCGGTGATTATATCTTCTTAGGTCGCTCCCTGCATCTCCTATTCCCTCCCGAAGCATCTTCTTACTTCAGGTATGAGATTAATTACCTATTCCAAAACGTAAATCCCTGCTTCTGCATTTCTCATATCATTTTACTTCTATAATACTTTGGGTTCAAATTTTATTGTCTGATTATTCATGTTATGTTGGAAAATAATAAACTTCTACTGTGGTTAGTTTTAGGTCACGCCTTGAAACTTATTTTGATTTCATTTTGGTTATGCATGTTGATATCCAACTATTCTTTGCACTATAAAAATTGAAATTTCATAGTGTTTCCTTCTTAGAGCTGACAAATTACAATGTTAAACTAATTATACTCTTTTTTTGTCTATTCCTATGATGTTTATTCATATCCATCCCTTTCATTATTTATTTTCATATTTTATACTATCCATTTGCTTCATTTTTTAACATTGATTTCCTGTAGGTGTGGGAATCTGTAAGTGTGATCCCTCAAAGAGTTTAATTTCTTGACAAAAGGGTACTCTTTTTTAAACTTGGTTTCACATTACTATTCACA
Source organism: Viscum album (assembly GCA_963277665.1). Classification (NCBI taxonomy): domain Eukaryota; kingdom Viridiplantae; phylum Streptophyta; class Magnoliopsida; order Santalales; family Viscaceae; genus Viscum; species Viscum album. The sequence goes on along the minus strand of OY728148.1, from coordinate 888,843,935 downwards.
TCAATTCACATCTCTTTCTTTTTTATTTTAAAAGAAAATTTTTAATCTTACTTTTCCTTGGATTTCAATATTCATTCATGTTTTAATTTTTCGATTCCATTTCTAAGGAGCATAATAAGTTCTTTGGTTAATTACATTATCAAATATTCAATTCATTCTTATATCTCCATGAACCATTTAGTCACCTATAAAATATAATTATGTGATCTCCCCAGAAGCCCTCAATATGAATTCTTCCAACTTTGGTTCTTCAAATGAACCTAAAAAAGGAACCATACAAAACTAGAATGATTCTTCTATTGTTAAGGCAGGATTTAGGGGGATAAATTTTTGAATTGTGAGATGGAGATAGGTGTTATCAGTTACTATTTCTTCAAGGCACACCAAAAATAGAAAAAAAAATTATTTTTTTGAATGAGAAAGTTTGACTTGGTGTCAGTTTTTTTTGTTGGAGTTTTTATTGTGGCTTTCTTATGATGGATTTCTTTAGATCAATGTTCTTATCCATAGGTTCACTAACACTACAAAAAACATTGGATGTACAACATATATTGTTGTTGTTATATTAGGTTCATTGTACACAACTTCATTGTCTGCATATTTAGAGTACACTTTTAGAGCTATATTCTTTACCAGCATTTGAAGTTTTCATTATATTCAAAGAAATAAATATTAATTCAGGGTTTCATTCATGCATTTAATGTGAAAGGATTTACTGTAACTTGATTTTGGAGATATGAAAATTCTTGGAACAGACAAGTTGTGAGGGAATTCATGAGGTGTTGAACATTTTATTTTGTCTAAGTCATTACTTTCTTCTATAATGTCAGTTTTCTGTATGCTTTACAAAGAACCGCCAACTAAATTAATCACATATGTTGCTGAGAAGTGTTTTATTAGTTTATTTTTTTCATTTCTGATTTTCATTCAATGTTTAGATAGAAATGAAATAGAGAAATGTTGCTTGTATTCCATTATGTATATTTTGTTACAGTCAATTTCAAATTGTAGCTAAAAACAGATGAAATCAAAAACATTTCCAAGACAATGTGTCATTAAATGTCATTGCAAATATTATCCTGTCATAAAATCAACCCCACTTAAAGAGAAAACCTAAAATTTCAGCAGCCTAGATCAAGCTCATAAATAAAGTGTTTATCATTAGCCCAGCTCAAGCTCGTAAATAAAGTTTTACTTTGACGGGGGAGGAGAGGGAGAGGGAGGGGCGACGACATGAACATCCTGGAATACTGTTAAAGCATCCCACAACATGCTCTCGCTAATAGACTCAAGTGTAGACAATATTTAGCTGACCAAACTAGTATGCATGTAGAAGTATATGTACTAGACACAGGCCCTACAGTAAGGGATAATTGTTTTTCACACACCACTAATAGTAGTAAGGATGTCATTAGTTAAGGATAAAATATTACATGTATATCTCCTCGGAAGTGGTCCTATTAGATGCTTACCAAGACAACAATTACCTATTCCAAAACGTAAATTACATGTATATCTCCTTAGAAGTGGTCCTATAAAAATTACATGTATATCTCCTTGGAAGTGGTCCTCTCGTAGCATCTTCTCACTTCAGGTATGATATTAATTACCTATTCCAAAATGTAAATCCTTTCTTCTGCATTTCTCATATCATTTTACTTCTATATTACCTTAGGGTCAAATTTTATTGTCTGATTATTCATGTTATATTTTAAAATAATAAACTTCTACTATGGTTAGTTTTAGGTTATGCCTTGAAAGTTATTTTGATTTCATTTTGGTTATGCATGTTGGTATCCAACTATTCTTTTCACTATAAAAATTGAAATTTCATAGTGTTTCCTTCTTAGAGATGACAAATTACAATGCTGAACTAATTATACTACTTTTTTGTCTATTCCTATGATGTTTATTCATATTCGTCCCTTTAATTAATTATTTTCATATTTTATACTATCCATTTGATTCATTTTTTAACATTTATTTCTTGTAGGTGTGGGAATCTGTAACTGTGATCCCTCAAAGAGTTTAATTTCTTGATAAAAGAATTATCACTTTCAGGATTACTAATATCAATGCTTGATGCGGTAGTAACAAGAACATGGTTCTCTTCTTTTTCAACAAAAATTTCATACAGATCCTAAAATACCACTCAAAACTTGTGTATCAAGTTTTCATAACATGACCTAATCTAGGGAATGATGTTTATAACAAGAATCAAAAGCTTATAAAGGGCCCTTCTATCTTCCAAAAGAACAGGTCTTTTAACAAACTCTAAGGGGGGAGAACTATTCCCACTTCCAGCATCACCAGAATCCAAATCAACCATGATTACATCATATTTAGTAACCATCCCATCAATTTCATCCATGTTGCGGTCATTTTCCCTGTATGGAGCATTGGAAGAATGAAATTCCCACACATGTTTCTTTGCAATCTACTATATATTATGTTATTACTATAAGATAATATGTTTTTCAATCTAATCATTTATTCCACGTTTTGTTGTTTACATTAGCATGGTCTCAATTAAAAAATTATTTATCATAATTATCAGAATTTCAAATATCAATTTCAATGTTCTTTTCATTCATTTAATTCAAATCTCCATACTAAAAATAATTTTTTATTTCTTAAAGATTCTTTTACATCTTTTCAAATGTATTTATCCAAAATGCAATCTACTATCATAATGATGTTTCTATATTTTTTATAATTTTATTTTAATAATAAGTATCATTATTCTGTGATTTCAAAATATTGAATATTCATGTTCATTAGTAACATTGAAATGTAGTATTATCTTCTTAAAAAAGAATTGAACCATATCACCATGTGAACGCATAATCTAAGAATTGTGTTATATCACCATGCGAATGCATGGGTGAGTACTAGTATTTTATAAGCCTCATATTATATGGTAATGAAATATAATTTTTAGACTATATTTTTCAATAAGTCCTCCATTTTTTTCTATATTTGATTTAACCCAATTATTATGATTGTACATTCCAATTGTTCAAATCTTCTCGTTATTTCAACACTAATAATTTATCAAAATGCATTTTCAACTGATTCAATTTTACAGTATATTATCATCATGATCTTTATTTGTCTTGAGAAGTTTATTTTACCTAATAAGTTTTATTTTTCTTAGGGAACATGAATATGTTTGAATTTATCACTCTCAACATCACTCTAAATGTTAAAATACATCTCAATATAAATGGTTCTAGTGAGATATCAAAGTGGGTAGTAATTCTACACTACAATGTCAAAACCCTTATATTTCTATGTCATCATCTCCATGAGGAATCATGAAGTTCGGCCTACTATCTAAATCTCATTTTTTTTAAGTGAACGTGATCACATATAGTCATCGTCATAGTAAAAATTGGTGAGGCTGAACTTGAAACAAAACTCACACATGGTGATCGTAATAATACAACAAATGAAATGAGTATAGCCTACAACTAGAAGTAGTCAAACGAGGAATATAAGCATTAAAAAAATGAAAACAAATGTTTTTGGTGTTGTATGAAAGATCACTAGTCACATACCATTTATACGTCAAAATACATTGTTGATCTTTATCAATGGACAATCAAAATAAATGAGAAAAGTTTTAAAGCAACCTTTTATTGATTAGACCATGAATTATGATAATGATATAATAAATTTGTATGTTTTTTTATATATGTTGAGTATGAAAATAGGATGTAAATGCTCATAAATAATATTGTTTATGATTTTAGAATACTTTAATAAATGTTTTTTTTATTTTATTTCTCATATATTTGTTTGTGAATGATAATTAAGTTTTGTTATAAATTTTTCATACAAAAATTTGAGAACTACTCGAAAAGTTTTTTGGAGGGCATCCAAAAATACTTTTGGATGGATTTTTACAAGTTTTTACATATGGTGTAACATGTTGTGAAAATATATGATAATATCTCTAAAATGAGTTTTAGAGGACATATTAGGTATGCTTTTACAAGTTGGAGGGCATCCTAGTTTTATGTGAAAGTCCATAAAGTCCATAAGACTTTAGTGCAAGTGAAATATTGATAGAAAATATACACTAAAACTAAAACCATGATGTGTTTGAATTAACCACATCATGTTTTGTTCTCAAATAAATCATGTCATGGAAAAGGTTACCACATCATGGATCTATGTTTAACAATGAATGTGTTATATGATAGTGTATGTTGATCAATTGGTTTTATCACTAAAAGCTACCATCATTGGTTGAAAATATCATTAGATGATGATTAAACATTTCATTTTTGATTTGGTCAAATGTTACAAAGTGTTTATTGTTGGAGTTAGTGTCCTAGAACCAATTGACTTTGTACATTTGATTACTAGGAAATTAATAAATATATAATCACATAATGATTATTATTTTGCGTAACATTAATGTTATAATGTCCTTATAGTATGTTCTGCATTGAAAGGTTATAGCTGATGGGTTTGGTGGGATCGTCTTATGATCGTACACTGCAGAAACAACTCATATATTTTCCTAACCTATCTTTAAGATTCAAATGTGCATATGTAAATGAAGAACAACATATATGAAAAGTAATAACAACAAACTTCATTCTTGAGGGAGAAAGCTTGTTGAAGATCATGAATCGGTAGAACTAAGCTTCCTACCTATGGGGAGGAAACATTGGTCAATGAATCCAACTTTATAACATAAGGATTCTCGCAATGCTCAAAGGGGTGATATTTCCATTTCTAGAACACTATGAACGAGGATCAGGATAAGAGGGTGATCTTTAGAGAGATTTGCATGAAACTGATGATCATTTTCCACACACAACATGAGGGATTGCATCAATTTATATGTCCAACCTCAATGCACTCCATTTAATGAAACCCGTTGGCCATATCCAACTTATCAGATGCGTATGTTATTTCTCATGAGAGGAATCCATTGAAATTATTCCATATGGACATGCAATCTATAATTAATACATTCATAATGGATTAGTAACTTAAAGAAACCATGTGGAAAGGAGGTGGAATATGCATTCACTCAGCCTACAAGGAGGCAGATGCATGAACTCAATTTGTGAGGTGATAAATACATACACTCAGACTACATTACATTGGGTGCAACATATTTTTGGGCTCAGAAGGATACATCAACACCTACATATCCTTAAGTAATATATATCACATGCATATTATTTTAGTGTGCATCCAAAAATCACTCACTTGAAATGATATTCATAAGGACTTTATGCCAAAATTAACAACTCTTTATGAATACACCCAAAACTACTTTTCGATATAGTTTCATTGAATACTCTTCAATTTGGAACAAAATATTTTTCCAAAACTCAATCCTTACCTAAAGGCCTAACTATGTGACCCTACATGCCTTAATAGAATTAACAAAAAATATTGTTGGATGTTCACTAAAAAATATATATATAATATATTATATTATATATATATATAAGTGTATATTTAATACATGCATGCAATGTAGGTATTTTTATGCATGTATTAAATATACACGTGATAATAAATATATATATGATATATATTTATTTCTCCAGAATGGTTTTATTATCAGTTACAAACCATTATGAATATTTTAATGGATTTATATTAATTCATTGAAGAAATCCAATGAATTAACCTAATAGTATGAAACACATATGATGTGAGGATCCTCGGGCTCCACCTATATAAGTGGATGGTGTCCTCTTCTATTGGGTGTGAAAAAATCTCCCTTCCTCTCATACTATTATTCATCATCTGAGACAAAGGTGCTTACACCCCTTCAAAATTTTGGTATCCTCACATTACAATCACAAAACCATTGGCCAATGTTCCCTACTTAGAGGAAGGTTTATTTTGTTCACTTCTTTATGATATTTATCAAGAATTCTCCTTCAACAAGGAAGAAGAAGATTGATGGTGTTGGAGTTTTCCAGGTTATCTATTTTTATATTTTTATTTACGCATTGATTCATGAAGATTGATCTACCTATGTTTCGGTTGTCTTCTGCTGTATATGGTCATATGATTATTGTACGAAACCCATCAAATATGAAATACATATTTCATAGATGTAGGTAAGGATCAACCTCTAGCAAGGCACCAATACTACTCAAGCTACTAAGGGGTTTGGTGTGATCTCTATAAAACATACTCATATATATATATATAACCATGTCCAACAAAAGATGTATTATATACATCATATGTATACCAAAATAATCTATTTATCATTTACATAGAGTGAACACTAGACATAGAACATGTTAATATAATATAGGTCATCTCATATTTTCTTGATTCTAAAAAAATAGACTAACCAAGTCAATGAATATATCACATTTCATTTATCTAATAGATGAGAACATCACATATCCCTCATCCAAGTAGTTGAACACATCATATGTGACTCAAATAATCATGATCATGCATTTCCTTGGTCTAATTCAATAAAGGTATAGACATATTTACTCATCATATAAGTGGAAAAATCTCAACATGGTTGTGCTCTAACTAATGACATGATCAACAGTATACCCAACCACTCCATGATTAGCTAAGTCACTTTTGACTTATTTAAGATATGTATCAAAGTATGAAGGTTCTCATGTAATGTATCTCACAAACCTCAGGTAATAAGGGTTGATAATAAGCATACACCCCTAAGTATATCAATGAATGTATAACACTCTATGGGATATACTTTGGCAGGTCAGTCTAAGTAATAAGTCTCTACTTATTACCTCAAGAATATATTCTTTCTATCTCATATAGAACCCTCTACAATGATTATAAGATTCTATTCATGATAATATTTACATATCATCACAACCCATATTACTCTGTGATGACAATCTACTGGGGACAACTCAGAGTTTGTACTTTGAGGGGATATTATCATTCAACTATTCATGTAAAATAAATTACAACACACATGAATAAATTATAAATAGATACTTTATTTTATTATAAAACTGTGATACATTATGTATCCATTACATCAATCTATAAAGTATCAAATACCTAGAGACAATACATGGATATCATATTGTTATTGTGGTAATGGATTCATCAATAGATCAATAACATTATCCTATATATCCACACAATAGATCCTTACACCACCACTCTCAATGATATCATGTATGATATGGTATTTGAGAAGTATGTGTTTGGTCCTTTGGTGAGATCGAGGTTCCTTTAATTGAGAGATAACTCTATTGTTGTCACTGTAGAGCCCAATTTCTCCTTGAATGTTATGAACCACCTCAAGTTTAAAGATAAAATTCCCGATCCAAACAACTTCCTTCATAGAATCTAATGAAATGATGTAATTTTCCTCTATTATTGAGTTTTCTATGGTGGCATGTTTGGAACTCTTTCAAGTGAAAGCTTCACTATATAGAAAAAACATGAAACCATACTACAATATCATATAATCTCTATCAAATTAGAAACTATAATATTTTTAACCTTCTACATAGTGATCATCCTCTCCTCCAAAGATCATAAACATATCCTTATTCTTTATCAAGTACTTAATAATTTTATCCATAATAATCTATTCACTCTCTCCATGATTGGATTGATATGTACTGGTTATGATAAGAGAATGGATGATATCAAGTCAATTACACAACACAACACACATGATAAAACCTATAATAGGAACATGGGGAATTTTTTCTAACTTGACAACTCTTTAGAAGGATCCTAAACATTCCTAATATTTATGACTTATAAAACTAGCAAATACCCCATTTTGGAGTTATCGATGTTAAAAATATTCAGTGATTTACCAATAAAAGGCTCTAGACTAAGTCAAAGATGCCCTTTAGGTCTATCTCTATAGATAATCATACCTAGTATGTAAGCTGATTCACTCATTTATTTCTTAAGAAGAATTTACCCAGCCACATACTCACAGAGTGAAGAGTCTAGATATAATTTCTGATAAGTAGTATTTTATCCACATATAGTATCAGAAAAAATATTATACTCCCAATAATTTTCTTATATACCCAGGAATCATATGTGTTATTGATGAAACCAAAATCTTTGATTACATCATCAAAATAGATATTCCAACTCTAAGAATCTTACTTTAATCCATAAATAGACTACTACAGCTTTCATAAGTTAATAGACACATTTGGAATAAAAAAACTTTTGGTTTTCATTATATACACATCCTTAACTAAATTCTCATTAGGTAAAATAGTTTTGAAATCCATTTGATATATCTAATAATAAAAGTGAGTTTTTATGTTGAGAAATATCCTAATGGACTTTATCATTGCAATAGGTTAAAAGTTTTCTTCATACTAAATACCATGATTTTTTATAACCATTTGCAACAAGGATTTATTTAAAGTAGGAACTCTACCATCTAGTCTTGTTTTCATATAGAAACCCCACTTTAACCCCTTCATGTGTATCCATCATGTTCCAAACTTGGTTAGTGTACATCGATTCCATTTTAGATTCCATGTATTTTAACAATTTCTCAAAATCAAAACTCAAAATATCCTCGATAGGAATAAGATTAATCTCCTTTGAATGTTACTTCATCATCATTTTCCATAATAAATCCATGTATCTTTTGTTCCTAATGAATTGTACCATACCTTTAATATTTTAATGTAACTCAAGAAACTCCACCTCAATAACACTTCATGTTTTTTGGTATTGAATTTCACTTTATTCAACATTCCACCTACTGTCTCTACGATTTAAAAATTCCTTCACAAGTAATATAGGAAATTGGGAAACAAATACTTTATGTTAATTAGGTTATAGAAATAACATCATGTTCCTTTTTATAACCAACAAATAAGTTTTTTTAAAAATTTAGAGTCAACCTTATCAGAATCCAATCATCGTGTGATTGCTTTTCATACCAAAATCTTAATAAAATAAATAATGAGACATTTCCCAATCTGTATCTCATATTTTTTCTTTACAAATTTTTATATGAAAAAATGTTTAGTATAAATGAATCATATTCTATGGAAATCCCCAAAATAAAATATGAAGGTCACATAAAATCTTTATTGATAGAACCAATCCTAAAAATGTAATATTTCTTCTTTCAGAAACACCATTACATTATGGTGTTCCATGGGGGAGTAAGTTATCAAACAATTCCACAATACCTTAAGTGATTAATGAATTCTTGGATAATGTATTCACCGCCATGATCTAATAAAATAATCTTAATACTTTTTCCTTGTTGATTTTGTAATTCATTCTGAAAATCCTTGAACTTTTCAAAAGTTTCATACTTTTGTCTCATCAGAAACACATATCCATATCAACTAATGTTTTAGTAAAATTAATGAAATACCTAATTACACTAATTTCTTGAGTACGCATTGGTCTACATACATTTCTATGTATAAGATCCAATAGTCCACTAGCCCTTTCATCTTTTATATTAAAATAAGTCTGTAATTTTTCATAATAAACAAGATATTCAATTCTCAAATGATTCATAATTGAGTGGTTCCATTAATCCATCTTTGTGGAGTATTTTTTATGCATTTCTCATTTATATTTCCAAGGTTATAATGCCAAAGGTAGGTGGGAATAGAATCAACCTTGAACTTATTATTCTGAATGTTATAAATAGGACTATCCATATCTAGAATATATAAATAATTTATCATATTCCTAATTCCATAAACCATTTCATTCATATATATATATATATAATAACTTTTATTCTTATTAGTGAATGAAAATATCTTATTTTCCAAACAAGATACAAAAATCACATTTTTGTTTATAATAGAAACATAATAACATTTTTCTAATTCTAGTATTAATCCACTTAATAAAACCTGATCATAAGTGTTGAACACTAATGCAACAACTCTTGATACATTACCAACATGAAGATATACTTATCTATTCATCGATTCCCTTATATCTATGTGTCTGTGTTTATTAGTGCAAATGTGTGATGAACACCTCATATCTAATAACCATGAGTCGGAGTTTGTGGAATTGATATGTATAACATTCACATTTAGTGGCATATAATACTTCTTCTGGATAACACTTCTCAACCCTTGATACCAATCTCTAACTTTTTTATAGATCATACCTATAAGAAATCTCAATAAGATTATTATATAGCATGCCATGATCTATAAAAAAGGCATATCAGTGAGTTAGTATCATGTTTTATATCTTTTCATCAAGGAATTTTAATGAAAACACCCCCACTAAAATTGATAACCCCATAAATCATATCTATTTAGTGATATAGGACATATATTTCACTACATAATGAGTTTTCTCTAAAATTACTCCCACCACATAGTTTTTTAGGTAGGTAATCATACCAATAATAATATTTATTATTTTTAGATAGTTGAGTAGGAAACTGTAACACCCCAATATTTTAGAATATATTTTTCTCTAAAATTAATACTATGTTTGATAACTTATTCCACAGAAAACACCAAAGTAAAATGATCCACAACATATTAGATGAATATTATTAAAAAAATAAGAATAATAAAACTTAACCTAAATAAAAATATTTTAATAAATTATAAATTCATACAAAATAGGATAAAGGAAACTTAATGTTTTAAAGGTGAATTTTTCAATAAAGTAGTTTATCTTTATATATTTTATTTTCATTTAAAATATATATTTATAATTTTTAGAACTTTAATTTTGTAAAATGAAAACAATTTTTTAATTAATCATGTAAAAATTATCTTACGGTGAATTTTTAAATTTTTTCTAAAATAATTAATTTTTAGGTGAATAGTAAAAAAATGTCGATTTTGTTAAAACTGTCACTTTTATGATATCATCATAAAAAAATAATGGATTAAAAGTTTTTAAAAACATTTTTATATAAAAATATATATTTATAAATTAAAATAAATAATTTACAAATACTATGATAAATTTATAGAACCCATGTTTACATTTTGGAAACTTAAGTAATATTTTACTCAAAAAATTGTTTTTATTTGCTTATATTAAAAATTATTTTTTCATATATTTTAGAAATTAAATATAGAAAAATGGGTTTTTAATTTTATGTCATCACATTTATATTATTTAACAAGTTAAATTTCATTTTAGGCATAAAAGTATGATTACTATGATTAAAGTTAATGACCAAGATAATAGTGAAAAGGTTATTTTCAAAGAATTGTTTTATTAATGTTGTGTAATTTTTATATAATAAATTAAATTGATCTATTTTATATAATTAATTTTATATTATTTTTAATCATATATTAAAATATATTATCCAACATTTAATTGATAATTAATGTTATATAATTTTAAGAACACTTAATGGTGAAAATAACATTTTTCAATAAAATAATTTTTTATATTAAATGTTTTAATTTAGAAGATAATTTTGGATTATTTAGAAATTTAATTAGATTAAATGGATCTTAAATTTATTTTCATACCATCAAATTTTGATAATATGGGTTACCTTATATTTTTAATAGAATAAAAATCACTTGGAAAAAACACATTACCATGGTAAAAACCAAAATAGTAAAATGTAAAAATTTTGTGGTAAAAGACTTGAAAAATGTTTAAAAATTAATTTTAGATGCTTTATCAACCTTATATAAACTCAAAATTAATTATTAATTTTTTTTTGGATCTATTTAACCTTTAGTAGCGTTTTTCCATCATGGAAAATGTAATGGGTGTTTACAAAGAAAGTCATTTTATTCACTTATAAAAGGAGATAACTTCCACCACATTTCTACACAAATGTAAAAGACTTATCTCAATAAAAAAATATAACCTAGTCTCTACTTAACTCCCTCCCTATATACTATATTATTTTATCTTTCCAAAGGACCAAGCTAAGAATCCTTAAGGTGTTACCCAAGGGAGAATATCCAAAGGTAGAGGTAATGTTCTCAGCCGATTTCTTTTATTACATTTATTTTTCTACCCCATAAAACCTACTCTATCCATGAAAGTATGATAAAATATGTATCAATAATATTCCAAAATTTATTATGCTAATGTAATATCCATTTTATAACTTCCTCCAAAACCATTCAAAAAATAAAGATGTCGCCAAGAATATGTGTGGAATATCACATCCATGAATGGTGTGATTTATTCTTCAAAACCACATTATAAAGATTGTTTAAAAAGTATATTTAAATTATTAAGATTATATTTATAAAATTATTAGTTTTTTAAAATTTAAAACCATTCCATATCTTCATCTAGATATATGTAAAATGAATGTGTCACTTGTTTGTAAGTGTGGACTACTGCCTCCATGAAAGTGACACATTTAATTTTTCATTATATTTATTTATTAAGTTTCAAAATATCCTATAAACCGATTAAAAACCTTATAAAAATATAAATAATATCATTATTATTATTAAATTATGATATTATTCCAAAGGAATCACTTTCATAACCATACTCACCCATAAATTATAACTTGTTCTTGTCTGGGTTAGTTTAACAACCAACATAAATAGTACTATGAATTTATATCATGGGTAACTAAGGAAAAATAAATAATATTGATATTATAAAATAATAAGTAAATAATTATTTTTTTTTCTTTTAGTGCTAATAATAATATTTAACATGTTATTAAGATACACCCCTTATTCGTGAAAATTACCAAAACAAGATTGCCACCGACTTCATTGTCATGAATCACAACTAAAATACTTATAAAATGAAATTAGGACATAATAAATAGGTGATTAAGATAGTTATTTTTATTATATAGGATGTTGGAGATTTTTTGGGTAAGAGGTATTTAAGGTAAGGATTTTTATATCTCAATTTTTCTTCTTTGATATATGATTCACATTCACCACTTGTTTCCTTTCGTGGTGTATATATTGGGAAATGATTTTTTTGACAATTTATATTAAATTTAATGAATTTAAAAATCTATCTAAAATTTTATATTTCATTGTATTTTGATTAAAAATATACCAAATTGGTAAGTTTCATTATCAACTCAACTCCATTCACTAAGTTATAATGCCCTTTATTGAACTTCTTTCTTCCAAGAATGGTTACTTCTACCCTAAGATTTTATTTCATAGTACTTTATACTCCGATATGAGGGATAATTAATTTTTAATTAAAATATTTTAACTTTATTAATTTATTCCTAAAAAATTATATCATTATTAAGAATAATTCTTATCCAATTTAACGGAGGTTTCCTCTCTTTGTCCATATTTTCCTTTCCCACCAATGTTCTCCTTTATATTTTGAAGCCCCATTATGTGTTATCTTAGGTGACCTTTACATTTACTATTTCCGATTTTTAAAATTATGTTTTATTATTCCTTTTTATGTTGTGGGATTTCAATAAAAGTATTTAAAAGTATTAAAAATGTTTTTCCTTTAATGATTTTATGTTTTATCATCCACTCCAAATTTATTCCAAAAACTTTTATATTATTTTAAAGGATCCATTCTTGAAGATCCTTTCTAAAATTTGAAATTTAAAAAAAAATTCAATTCAAATTTTTGAAAATTTATTTTGAATGTGACCCATAAATTTTTATTTTATGAGTATGGTAAAAACATTTTCTAAAAACTCTTTTATAGTTTCTCTCACTATATTAGCATTCTTATTTATTAAGTTTTATTTCCTTATTTTAAAAGGATTTTCCCAATTATTTTAAATCTTTATGATTTTGAAAAGAAAAGAAAATATTTATATATTTTTCAAAATTAAAATTTTTATATTAAAAATTAATTGATTATTTTAAAAAGTATTTTAAATGATTGTGTTTTTAAGAAAGGATTATTTAGTTTTTGTATATCATCTCAAAGAATTTTTTGAAAGAAATTTTCCTTTTTAATTTTTTTTCAAAAATAAATTTTTGGTTTTAAAGGGTAATTTTTAAAATGTTCACCAAGATCAAAATATTTTATTTTAAATAATATATTTTTAAGTAATTTTCAAGTATTTCAAAAAGGGATATTTATTAATTTTTGAAATGATTTATCCAATAATTTTACAAGGGTGATTTACATATATATCAACATTATTTAATGTTCCTTATAATACACTTTTGATATATTCTTATGATATCATCCAACTTATTTCTTTTTATAGCTTATGAAATATTCTATAAATGTATTCATGAAACTCATCTCTTTTCAATGGATTAATTAAGTGATGTATGGAACATGAGTGATTAATTTCAATTTTAACATATATGTATGGATGGTTGATGGGTGGGGTTCTATATCACCCTATAATTCATTGGTAAAGTCCTTAAATCTCATGAGATAAGAATATTGTTCATGTACATGATTATATTATATTTTTTTCATAAGGTTGTGCATGGACATGATCGCATTATGATTTGTTCACATTATGGTGTGTGGAAATGATCAAAAATATATTTTTTCACATGATACTATGTAAAAAGGAATGAAAAAATCTTTGTTCACATGATATTACATGGACATGATCATAAATATCTTTGTTCACATGATGGTGTGTGGACATGATCCCAAATATTTTTGTTCGCATGATGGTGCATGGACATGTTTCTAAATATATTTTTTCACATGATGATGTATGTAAATGACCACATATATATTTTTTCACATAATTGTGTGTGGACATGACCACATTTTCCTTTGTTTAAAATGTTGTCCCTGAGCATGATTTCTCTTAACATTGTTCACAATATTATGATTTCTCATGCCGATTATGACATATTTTTATTTCATATGCTTATGATTATGATCCATGGATCATGTTTATTATATAACACTCTTATTACATGGTACATGTTTTTTCAATTGAGATTACATGCCTTTATATCATGACTGATGTACAACTCTTATTTTTCTATATTATTTTTAATAAGATATTTCTCCCCTTCACATGTTTTCTCACATTCTTATGATCGAACCATTGATAAAATGTTGATGTGTTTTCCCTTTATAGTTGTTTGAGCTAACCCCTTTCTTATATTTATATTCCCTAGGTTATGAAGATGATTATAACCTATGAGGAGTCCAAAAGGGAGTCTAATGTGGTTTGATTAGGGAGAAATGCTAAAAAGTATTGTAAAATAATATGTTTATGTAATCAACCATAAAACAAATTAAACCCTTTTTTCTTGGGTTTGTGTGATTATTTTGATATTTAATTTTTAAATTATTGAAAAATATTAAAGTTTAGTATAGGGAATATCACTTGACATTGATTCTAGTGTCTAAAGAAAGTGATTTTAACACTAGATCTAGGAGTGCAGGTCTGGGGTACCGCATTTGGTATCTGATAAAGGTTTAGTTAATTTTTCACTACTGGAAAATAGGTCTATACCCACATTTTTCAAAAAAATCCATGGGTATAGTACCACCTATACCCATGGTTTTCATGTACCATGGGTATAAGTGATATTTTCTAACCTATACACATGTTTCTTGCTAAACCGTGGAAATATGATTCCCACGTAAGCACAAGAAGAGAAAAATTTGCATGGGAATTCCATGAGAAAGCCTATACCCATAGTTTTAATGAATCATGGGGATATGTTTTATTCCCTAAGGATATCCCTATGATTCATTAAAACCATGGGTATAGGTTCCCCTATGTTTGTGTCAGAAAAAAAATCGGGCAGGAAAAACTATTGCCAATTTTTTTACCTATACCCATGGTTTATATATATATATATATATATATATATATATATATATATAAATTCATAATTAAAAATGGTGTAGTGGTAAAGGACTTCTCTTGTGTAGATGCGGTAAGGGTTCGAAACCCATATGAAACATTTTTTTTAATCCTATACCCATGGTTGTAGAACCATGGGTATAAAATTTTTAAACTATGGGTATAGGTAATTGATATACCCAAACTTTGAGGACCCATAATTTTATGAACTGTGGTTATAGACTATACCCACAATTTGAAAACCGTGGGTATAGGTATTCCAAACCATGGGTATTATTCAGGGCTATACCGACGTGTTGGTTGACCATGGTTCCTTGAAACCATGGGTATAACCTATACCCACGGTTTCAAACTGTGTGTATAGTATAAACTTCCAATAGATTTTGAGGATTATATTAGTTATTTTTTGAAAATAGGATGAGAAAATTAGTGAAAACCCTAAGGATAATTATAAATATAGGATAATATCCTGGAATTTTACTAAAATTTTGAGTATGTGGTTTTACTAATAATTGCATACCTAATTGGATACTATAAAGTTGATTTGTATATAATATATATGTAAGTTTGGGTAATCATTGTAGAAAGTTTAGTTGAGTATCAACTTGATCTTTACTCAATGTATGATGAGTGGGCCTAAGACTGAACACCTAACTAAACACTCCTGGGGTATATTCTTTGATTGATCACATTCTCTTAACAAACCATTATAAAGGATTTAAATGAAATTTGATAATGTAATATATTACTAGTTGGGTTAGATAACCCAATAGGAATATGACCATAGACAACCTAGGTTAAACTAAAGGAGTGATAGGTTGATTTAATTATATCATAGTTGAATTGAAAGTATCATAGGTTGAAATGAAAGTTTTATTGGAGAAGACATCTTAGGATTGGGTTTTTATATTCATATTATCATTTAATATGATTTTATTAGAAATTATCATAACCTTTTTGGTTATAGTATTTAGTTGTAAATAGGATCATGAAAATGAATCCATGAAAGGTGTATCCCTAAGAACTCCTAAAGAAACATATTTGGGATAAATAGTTTCCTAATATTACCTATGATAGTGAGGTGGTATCCCAATATAAGGTATATCATAAGTTTCTTATAGATCCATTATTATATTACTTTATTTAACAATAATTAAAATTAAAAGGATGATTTGGGGGGGGGAATGCAACACCTTGAGATTTTGGAATATATTATTCTCTAACATAATACTATGTTTGATAACTTGTTCCATACACAACACCAAATCAAAACGATTAAAGATATATTAGATGAATATTATTAATAAAATTTATGAATAAAAAATCACTAGTAAATAATGATATTGTAATAAATTATAAATTCATACAAAATAGGATTAAGAACACTTAATATTTTAAAGAGGATTTTCAATAAAAGTAGTTTTTATTTCTGTACAGTATTTTCATTTAAAAGATAAATTTATAAATTTTAGAATTTTAATTTTTTTTAAAATAAACCTCATTTTTGAATTCATAATTTTAAAATTATCCTAGGGTGAATTCTTTAGATTTTTTTAAAATAGACGAGTTTAGGTGAATAGTGAAAAATACCAATTTTTCTAATACTATCACTTTTATAACATTACCATCATAAAAGAATGACTTAATTTTTTTGAAACTTTTTTTATAAAAAAATATATATTTATAAATTAAAATAAACCATTAAAATATTACTATGTTGAATTTATAAAACCCATGTTTATCATTTTGAAAACTTAAGTAATATATTACTCTATAAAATATTTTTATTAGCTTATATTAAAAACTAATTTTCATCACTTTTAGAAATTAAATTTTAATAAATGGATTTATTATTTTATATAAAAAATTTCCATATTATATATTAAGTTAAATTCCATTTTTTAGTCATAAAAGTATATTTACTAAGATTAAAGTTAATGACCATGATAATAGTGAAAGAGTTGTTTTAAAAAATTGTTTTATCAATGTTGTGTAAGTTTTTATCTAATAAATTAAATTTATATATTTTATATAATTAATTTAATAATATTTTTACATATATATAAAAATATATTATCACTAATTTAATTTCTAATAAATGTTATGTAAGATTAATAACACTTAACAGTGAAAACAATATTTTTCTACAAAATAGTTTTTTATATTAAATATTTTAATTTAAAAAGTTAATTTTATATTATTATGAAATTTAATGAGATTATATGGATATTAAATTTATTTTTATATCATAACAATTTTCCATGAGGGGTTACCTTTTTTTTAGTAAAATATAAATTATTTGGGTAAAAACAAGTAACGGATTTAAAAACCAAAATGGAAAATGTAAAAATTTTGTGTTAAAATACTTGAAATATGTTTAAAAAAGTGTTTAAATAAATTTAAGAGGCTTTATAGACCTTATATAACTAAAAAATTAATTATATATTGCTTTTTGAGTCATTGAACCTTGAATAGTGTCATGTCATCATTGAAAACATAATGGGTATTTAAAACATACCATTTTCACCACTTATAAAAGGATATCACATTCAATAAATTTATGCACCCATTAAAAAGCCTCATATTGAACAAATATCTACCATATTATCTCATAAACTTTCTACCCATGTTCTAGAATCCTTGTTATTTCCAAAATACTAAGCTAAGGATCTTTAATGGGTTACTGAAGGGAGAACGTCATAAGGGAGAGGTAATGTTCTCAACCAAGATCTCTTCATTATTTTCTTCTTATACCCCCTAAAACATACTCTATCCATGTAATTATGATAAAATAATTATTAATAATATACCAAAATTTCATTATAATAATGTAATAACCATTTTATAACTTCCTCCAAAACCATTTGAAAAATAAAGTGGTCGTTATGCATATGTGTGCGCGGAATACCATATCCGTGAATGACATGGTTAATTTTTCACAATCACATTACATATAAGTTTATTAAATTGTATTTTAAGGATTAATATTATATTTATATAATTATTAAAATTATTAAATTTTAAAACAACCCATATCTTCCTCCCAATCCATGAAAAATGAACGTGTTGCCCATGCATACATGAAAACTACCATATCCACAAAAATGATGCATTTCATTTTTCAAAAAATTACTTTATTATATATCAAAATATATTATAAATTTATTCACTACTTTTAAAATATCTAAATAATATCATTATTCTTATGAAATAATGATATTATGTCAAAGGAATCACTTTCTTAACCATAATCACCCATAAATTATAGCTTATTATTGTTTGGGTTGGTCTAAACACATATATGAACAATGCTATAAATTTATATCTTGTGTAAATAATTAAACATAAATACTAGTGATATTCTAAAATAATAATTAAATAATTATTTATTTTGGTTTTAGTTTGGTAATATGTATGATGTCATTTCTGTACAAGTGTTTGAAATTAAATAGGAATTTGAATTTTGAATTAGTGGATGATAAGAATTTTGAATAGGGTTTTGGGATATAATTTTGATAGTTTGATAAATCAAAAAGTTATTTTTAGAATATGAATGGGTTTTGAGTAGAAATGTGGAGGATCAAGAAAGCACTAGAGGAATATCAGCTGGCCAGGGTTGCAACCTGTAGCCACCGGTCAACCGCTGGTAGGCCACCAGCTATACATTGGTGTATGGTAGTGGTAGTATCCATATCATAAAGACACCAAGAATTTGGTGACCTACACATACTAGTCGGTTGGGTTTTTAGAGTATAATATTACAATTACTCCTAAAGTTTTTAGAGGCAGGAGACCCTTTCCCCCCCTCTCCTTGGTCACGCAAACTAGGGTTCGACTACCCTCCCTCCTTTCCCTTGATTAATGGGGAGTTATTGGAGGTAATTACTTGGAATTTAGGGTATTTTTCCTCCTATGTTGGACTATATCTTCCATTCTATTTTTTCTTCATTGATTATATTATTCACTGTCTAGGGATTTGATGTAGATTTCACTAAATCATGGTATAATCGGTTGAACATCAAGTGATTTCATGATTCTTGTGATAAGTGTGTCCAATGATGCCATATACATGTCATTTCATAGTGACTCAAGGAAGATAAATCACATAGTGATTTTTATAAGGTTTTACTTGGTTTTTAATTAAGATAAATTTTGAAATGATTTCAGTTAATAAGGAATTCTTCTGGGATGGTGCTAGGAGCATGGATTAGACCTCCAACGTGAATTTACTTCAATTTATATGTGATGTGGGAACTCAATAGTTATTTAATTGTTTTTTTTTTTCAAATTTTATAAATTTGCAATTAAATTCATATTTTTTAATTAAATGTGGTTTTGGTTTTAGTTAATTAATTTGAGTTGTTTGGCGAGAGGCAGGAGCTCGGGTGATGAGTAAGTATTAGGGTAGACCTTAGATGAGGCTTGGAAAGCCTAGGTATAGTTATCAGATTGGATAATTAAATGGAAATGGATTGAAATTGAGGTAGGCGGTCCTAGTACTGGACCTTTGGATATATGCATGAATTTTATATGCATGTGGAATATGTGGTCTCACTAGTTACGGTGAGTGATCACCTTATAATTAGTAAGATTTTTTAAATTTAATTAAATGTTTTAATTTAAATTAATTAATTAATTTAAATGGAATTCCTTGGACTGAGTAAAGTTCCAACGACCATAGCGATCCCTTGAGTACTAGATTGCTTTCCTTGGTCACCAATGGTTGAAACCATGACTATTTTAGCGATACCCTGTGAAATATAGACACCTTGAGGGATGTTACCAGGCTTAATGAAACTTAGTAGCCCTTGTGTAGGAGCCTTTGGCCACCCCCATGTAGAGGCATGGCTTGACTTGAGTGGAGTCACCCGAGTAGGCCATGTGAGGAAACTGTATACACCTTAGATATGTTGGATCATTGAGCTGTGTTGGGTGAGAGAATCACCCCAGTATGGAAAAATTATTTAATATGGTCCATGAGCCTTATTAAGTGTGTTTCCCTATGATACCTATGAAGTTTCAAGATGTTAGAGACTCGGGTGTGGGTGTGCTTTCCCTAAGAGATGGGCGTTGACCCTAGATTTGAGATTGAGATTGAGGACCCCAAGTAGAGTTCCTCCACTTATGTATTGATCCAGGAGACCCGAGTAGGTTCCCCAACTCTTATTTGACCCTGGGAGGGTGTGTGAGACATGGGTAGATATGGTTACGGGTTTCACCTTAAAACCTATACCTTTCATGTGAGCTAATAATACTTGGATATTGACGATAGGTTTAGGTTTTCAACTAACCCTTATTCTTTTTTTATTTATGATGTGATACGATATACACCATAATTGTGGTCTTGTTATGAAATGGAAAATTCCAATGTGAATTATTTTATTATAAAGGTAATACACCCTTATTTTTCACTATGAATACTCCCTAAGGGGTGGTCATGAATACTACCTATGGGGAGGTCATGAAAACTCCCTATAGGGAGTTTGTTAACACTACTGATGGGGTTTCCAATATTGCATTTGGGACTAGAATGATATTTTTTCTGAGTAGTGGATAGTGTTCCTACCACATGATAGCTATTATGGGCTTGTGGGTTCCTTAGTGGGTGTGGTCAAACCTTTCAAGTTTTAAGGGATTAGCTGCTAGGGATCATTTTATACTAGGATGGAGCATTTACCTAGTTGTGATACTGGGGTGGAGCATTCCCAAGGTCGTTATCACTCTATATTGGGGTGTATTATTCCCTTGGGTCATTATCTATATACAAGGTTGAAATAACTATAAGTAATTATTATGGTTGGAACAATCATTGTGATGTGCTCATAGACACCTGGAACTAGCTAAAGCATGTATGGTTGATTAGGGGCACATAATAAAGGATTGATGGTGGTTTTTTATTTGTTTTATTATCTCTCTGCTATTATTTATTTATTTGTTAATAATATATCACATGGACATATCATTTATTTTTTTGTATATAAAACAGATCATATTGGTGATTCCCTACTAATTTATGTACTCACACCCTGCTCAGGATTCCATTTCACATGGGTACTTGAATAACCCTAACTTATTACAGGTTCATGTTGGGTTAAGGATCATGTATTACTTGATAGACCTAGAGTATATTGAATGGGGTTTGTAGATTGGGATGAGGTATGGATCAAGGATTTTAGAAGATACCCTTTTATTTTTGTTTTAGTATTTATTTATCAACTCATTTTTTTATTTTTATATATAATCAGCCCAATGGGTGACCTATCTTGTATGCTAGCATGAATATTTGAGTTTGTGTGTAGCATTTCATTTATTATCGATGATTCTTGTTTATTGATTCCCTATACTCTGATTAATGTGTATGCAAGACGTTTAGATATTTTATATATTTTTACACACTTTGATATAGGAGGTATAATCTCTTTTTAATACCACCCCAGATACCTGCTTCTAGTCACCAGCCTCTGGTGCATCGTGAACACTTTTTTCGGTGAAATTCTAGGTTACCAGGGGTATGAGATTGTTTTTATTGGTTTTTGATTTTATATTTGTTTTTATTTCACCTCATATGATTCACATGAGGTTTTTATTTATGAGTTGATTTATTTTTGGCTCTTGGACCATTTGAAAGAGGCCAGTTATTGGACTTTTGAATTTTGGATTGTAGAGTAAAGAGGTGTGAATGAATGCATCATTCATGGAACATAGGGATTCACATGACATATTAATTCCTGATTGTGATTCCACTAATGATAGTATTTATCTATTTAAAGTGTCAAAAACAACTCATACGTTTTTTTCCCATATAATTTATTGGTTAAATTCCACTCAATTAGATCATGGAATATATACCCTTCCTCTTGATGATAGGTAATGTAGATTCTATGGTGACTTGATTAATGACGACGATGATTCATTTCCTTGTGAAAAAATGTGTGGTGAACCTAATAGGTCACCCTGGGAATTAGATTCCCTAGTGATAGACTCACTGGGGGTAATTCATCTATAGGTTCAGTTATTTATTATTTCCATAACATCCTATATGTCATTTTATAATATATATTGTAATGAAAGTCTGTTTAACCAAACCATGTGGTTTTGATTCAATGGATATGTATTGTCATAGAGTGATGTTAGTTATATGTGTTCCTATAGATGTGACCTGATTCTCTAGGGGGAAATCCTGCATGAAGATGATCATGAGAAGTAGTGCCCTTATGAAAGGATCAGTTAGAACATGATTCAAGATATATGTGAACCATGGAGTGGGTAGTATGGAACATGAGTTACCATGTGATTATAGAAATGGGAGCATAGACTCTACCCATGAGTTATGAGTTATATGAGGTATGGGCTTTGAGTTAGATGGGAGAGACTATTTTTATTATGAATACAACTCAGGATGTTAGTGAGATGGGTGATATTGATGAGATAGTTGTGATTTTAGAGGGTAACGTTAGTGAGGGATTATACTAGCTTTTTTATTTTCTTATAGATAGTAAGAGTGGGTGGGTGTTTCTGTTTGATACTGGTGCATGCTAAGTGCTGCCGAGTATATGGTATAGGCACGATGATTCCTTAGAGCTTCATTGGAAAAGAACCTTGTGTGATGGAGATTTAATTTGAGGTTGGTTTCAAAGGGAGGGACCATTTGGGCACTTAAACCTATTGATTATGGACGTGTTTTCTTATATATTGTGAGTGTGAGGGTAAATGATCATGTTTTGGAATGGGGCCAGATGGTGGCTAAGAGTGTGGATAATCTTGGCATAGGTGTTATGCCTGATATTTAAAGTGGAGTTTCAATGGAACTTAGATTAGGTTAGAATGAAATAACTTGGATCACAATCATATGTCTAGGTGTTTAGGCTTTGGTTTGATTATGTGAGACACACAGAGTCATGATTTAGGTTTTTAATCGGTCATAGTAGGAGTGTGTGACCCTTGAGTTTCAATCAAATTGAGGAAGTGCATGTTATTAAATGTGGTTCCAAGTGAATTATAGATTTAGGAACAACCGCGTGCGAGTTGAGGACCAATGGAATTTAATGTGATTCTAGAAGGTTTGGTTTCCCAAGGTTTGATGATGGTGATAAATGTCTTTCCATGGTAGAGAAAACATAAAAAAATGGATCAGGTGTAACGACATGGTTGATACAAGACTTTAATAAAGGCAAGTGTTGATTGTGATAAAATTAATTTGGCTTAGAAGTAGCAACATGTGAGTTTTATAATGAAACTAAGAAGATTGTTTTCAAGGATCAGTATAAGAAAATCCAGATAGTGGGGAGTACACCATCAGCTATTGGGAGGTGTGACCATCATTGTTGCGGGGTTTTCAATGAATGTCAAATGATAAAATTTCCATGAGCATGGAATAGATTATAAACTATTTTTTTATTAGTTCTTGGGTGTGAAAGGGTTCATCCTCATCTATTCATATCATTCAAGTATGGGGAAAGTGTGACTCGTATAGGTACAACTCATATGCTGGAAGGGTCATGGGTGTGATGGAATTGGTTGCTAGATGGTAAATATGGAACTAAAATTATAATGATCTAGTGAACTTGATTGTGTGGTCCTGTGTAAATAAAATATTTTATATTTAAATTTAGTGCATTGGTGTTGGTCATGTTTTGGGAATTTAGTGATCTAATCATGATTCAAAACTTTAGTGCATTGGTGCTCATAGTACAATATGAAAACAGTTTTGGATGGTTGATGATTCGACCATGTAATGTCATTGGGATTTAGACTTTGACTTCGGTGTGTGTGTTTGGATGATCATAGGATGCCTTTTGGATTTAAGGCATCATGATCGGGTAAATGGATAACGTGTTAGTGGTTGAAACAAAATATTATTGGTAAAAATGTCCATAGGAGGTCCAAATATTTTTTTTTCATTTTTGGTTAAATTTTGTGGGATGGAAACAATATCAATTACATATTTTGGGATGAAATGGGTAAGTTTTGTTTTTTTCAAAGGGTATTTTGAGGAAAATATGGTGTATCTCATCTTCTTGAATGAATGTGGGTACAAATCCATTTTGATTCAAAATTAAAATAGGGTTTCACCCACCTCTGATTGATGCTTCAAGGTTGATTTGGAATGGTGAGTTGGAAATTGCACCAAGAACATCATTAGAACGTGGTAATATAATTTTGATAGATAATTCTAATAGAAAGGGTTCCATGGTTCAAAATTGAACTCTTTTAATAGGTTATATAGTGGGGAGCGCCATGAGTCAGGTGATAAATTAGATGAAGAAACCACATTTGTCTCAGGGTAGGCGGGCATGGGTGAGCTTCATATCAAAGTTTTAGCTATGGATTTTTTCAATGGACCGTGTTTTGGAAATTTGAGTGCCATATGTTAGAATTTCATAGTGGAGGCACATTTGTTGTTCTAAGGTAGAACATGACCATTTGAATAGGAATTGAAAAATTAGGCTTTGAGTATGTCCAGATGGATAACCGCTAATAATTCTCGAGGATGATAAGTATTATTATTTTGAGGTTATAAGACCTTGTGTTCATACAGATGTTTGGAATTCAATAGGAATTTGAATTTTGAATTAGCATGGGGGGGATTTTGAACTAGGATTAAAGATTGAATTATAAGAGTTTTACCACCAAAAAAAGTTTATTTAGACTAGTAATAAGGCTTAGGTGGTGATTTTTAGGAGTGAGAAAGCATTGTAGGGAGACTGGGTGGCTAGGGCTGCAACCTAAAACCACCAACCAGCTGTGAGCAGGACATCGGCGAGTCGATTATCCTGCTAGCTTTTAAGGTCCACCAGCTAATCAACAATGTCTAAAAGTGGCTTGATCAACTTCCTAAAGGCACTGAATAGACAGTGGGGTTTTAAGGGTGTATAACTAGAATTCCACCTCTAGTTTTTATAGGGGTGGAACTCTTTCCCCTTATCCTTGCCCGAGCGAACTGTGGGTTGATGACCCTCCCTCCTCCCTCCTTTCCCTTGATGAAGGGGTTGTTCTTGGAATAAAATTCTTAATGTTTAAGTTATGTTTACTCCTCTATTGGAAGCCTTACAACCTTCCCTTCATTATTCTTTTAACCTATTCTTCTATGGTTATGGATTTGATTCCAATTCCACTAGATCACAGTGTAATCAGCCAAGCATCAAGGGGATCTTGATTTGATTGCAATTAAGGCATATTATGATGCAATCTCCATTTCATTTCATAGAGATTCAAGTAATTTATGATGAATAGTTTTTTTATTATGCTTTTCATAGTTTTTTAATTAAATTTAATGTTAAAATATTGTCGGTTGATTGGGAATTCACCCAGGATGGTGTCGGGAGTAAGGAATTAACATCCTACATGCATTGGTTGTGATTTTTATATGATGAGGACACTTTCTAAGTGTTTCATTGATTATGTAAAATTATAATAATTTGGAATTAAATTATAAATTAGTTTAATTAATTGATGGTTTGGTTTTAGTTAATTAATTTGGGTTGTTTGGTGAAAGTTAAGATATTGGGTGATGATTCAGGCTTAGGGTGGACCTTGGATGAGGCTTAGAGATTCTAGGAAAAGTTATTGTTTTTAAGAATTAAATTGAAATGGATTGAATTTGAGGTAGGAAGTATTGGTGATATCCCCATGGAATTATATTTATATACATTTGGTATGTGTGTTCTTTCCACTTGTAGTGAGTTAACCCCTTATTATTAGTTAGTTTTTTTTAAATTTTAATTAAATGGTTTCATTTTAATCAATTTCTTAATTTAAATGGAATGACTTGGACCGAGTAAAGCTACAAGGGCCACAACAGACCTTTTACCCTTGGCCATCGATGGTCGAGGCTATGACTATTATAGTTATATTCCCGATGGAACCTAGACCCATTGAGGGGTGTGATCAGGCTTAGTGAGACTTAGTGGCCCTTATGTATAATACTTTGGAAACCTCTAGGTATATGTGTGTCATTACATGAGTAAAGAAGCCTAGGTAGGCCATGTGAGGACCCTTTAGACACCATAGAGTCATTGGATCATTGAGCTAGTTTGGGTGAGTTGACCTCCCTAGTATGACCTAAGTATTTAAGATGGGCTATAATCCTTATTTAGTGTGTTTCACTACAAGACTTTTGAGGATGAAAGTTTTTAGAGACTTGGGTGTGTGGTGTGTTACCCCTGAGTGATAGGTGTTGACCATAGATTCAAGACTGATACCAAGGACTCCTTTTAGGGTTCCTCTATGTATTCATTCATCCAGGGGAGTTGGGTAGGTTCCCTAACTCTTATTTGACCCTGAGTGGGTGTTTGAGTCATGGGTAGAGATGGTTATGAGTGTCACCTTAGAACCCATACCTTTCATGTGAGTTTATGGTTTGTGGATAGTGATAAAAAATTTAGGTGTTCGAGTAACCCTTGTTCCTTTTTTATTTATGATGTTATATAGTGTAAACAATCATGGTGGTTTTGTTATGAAATAGAAAAATCTAGTGGATTTTTTTTTATTATAAATAGAAAACAACTACATGGATGATTGTGAATACTACCTAATGGTTGGTCATAAGTACTCCCTATGGTGAAGTTATGAAAACTCCCTATGAGGAAGTTGTTTATAGTATTGGTGGGAATGATATGGATTTGGATTCAATATTATATTGGTTTTATTAAGAGGACAATGTTCCTACCACATGATAGCTTCTTAGAGATTGTGGGGTCTTCAGTGAGTATTGTTGAGCCTTCCAGACTACTAGGGATCAACTGCTAGGAACCATTGTATAATGTAATAGAGCATTCCCTAGGTTGTGATATCATGATAGAGTATTTTCTAGGTCTTTATCATTAAACATTGGGGTGGATTTGGCCCCTATGTCATTATCTGTATACTGTGGTGAAATACCCCCTAAGTCGTTATTATATTTGGAACAATCATCGTGACATGCTCAAAGACACACTGAAACAGGTTGAAGAAGCTATAGTCAATCGAGGTCATGGTCCTGGGGATCAACAGTGGGTTTTAATTTGTTTTATTTATCTACCCACATTTATTTATTTATTTATTTATTTATAGTATGTCATGGGAACATATCAATGCATTTACTGGTTATGTATGGGACCATGTTGGTGGTACCCTATTGAGTTATGTACTCACACTCTACTAAGACCCCCACTGTACTTGGTTACCCAAGTATCCCTCACTTATTACAGGTTTAGGTTAGGTCAAGGCTTGGGTATTTCTTGATCAAGATGAAGCATCTCAAATGGGGATTAGATATTGAGATGAGGTGAGGCTCAGTGATTGTAGTGGACCCTCCTATATTTTTTATTAGATCTTTATTTGTTCCCTTTTTTATATTTATTTGTAATCAGCGTAGTTGGTGATCTTTCTTGTATACTATAATGACTATTCAAGTATGGGTGTAGAATTTCATTTATTATTGATTACTCTTGTCTACTACATCTCTATACTTTGATGGATGTGTATGGGTGAAATTTGGTTATTTTATATATTGTTATGCACTTTGATATTGAGGGTATAATATTCTAACTTTACCACCCTAGGCCCCCACTGTTAGTCAGTAGCTTCTGACATGTGAGTAAGAGTGCCTAATTTATAGTATAGACCATCCGTTTAGGTACTGATTAGTTGTTTGGGGTAGGAGGATGTTACATGATAGTAATATATAACAAGTTATTAAGATAACACCACTCATTCATAAAAATTACTAAAACAAGCTCATAGCTAACTTTTTCATCATGAATCATAAGTAAAATATTTATAAAATGAAATTGAAACATGATAAATTATTATAAAATATTTATTCTTGTACCTTTAAGGATATTAGAATATGAACTTTGAATCTATAAAAAATCGACAACCCTAATCGAAGCCAATAACATCCGATGATGAAAATAAAATATAACTAAATAATATATTTATAATAACTGATTATAAATGAAGTTTATAAAATATTATAGATATGAATGTGGTTTTGAAATAGGTTATTAATATAGTTATTTT
Organism: Viscum album; assembly: GCA_963277665.1. NCBI lineage: Eukaryota > Viridiplantae > Streptophyta > Magnoliopsida > Santalales > Viscaceae > Viscum > Viscum album. The sequence goes on along the minus strand of OY728148.1, from coordinate 888,815,209 downwards.
TATTATAAAATATGTTATATAATGTTCATCTAAGATGGATTTAAGGTAAGGGTTTTTTCAACTCAATTTTTCTTCCTCGAGATATGATTTATATTCACCACCTGTTTCCTCTTTTGGTGTATGTATTGGCCATGGATTATTTTTTGTTATAATTTTCATTCAATTTAATTGATTTATAAATCCATATCACATTCCATATTTCATGGGATTTCAATTCAAAATATTCTAAATTATTAAGGGTTTTTATTGACCCTACTCCCATCGTTGAGTTATAATTCTCCTTCTTGTACTTATTTATTCAAAGATTGGTTACTTAAATATAAATATTTTATTTCATAGTACATTCCCATACCTTATGATGGAGAATTAATTTTAATTCAATTATTGTAACTTGATGAATTTCTTCCACAAAAAGTATATCATTGTTGAGAATAATTATCATCCACTTTAATTAAGGTTTCTTCTCCTTGATCATATTTTCCTTTACCACCAATAAACTCATTTATATTTGGAAACAAAATTATGTGTTATATCATGTGACTATTACATTAATATTTTAATATTTTAAAAAGGAAGTTTTATCTTCCCTTTTTACAATGTGAGTTTTCAAAAAAAGTATTTAAAAGTATTAAATAGGTTTTTCCTTTCTTAATACTATTTTTTCCACTATAAATTTATTAAAAAAACCACTGTATAATTTTAAAGGATCCATTATTGAATATCATTTTTATGAGTTAATTTTATAATTAGTTTTCACTTCAGCTTTTTGAAAATAAATTTTGAATTTGAACCATAATTTTTTATTTTAAGAGTATGAAAAAAACGTTTTATATAAACACTTTTATAGTTTTTCTTATCGTATGAGTATTATTATTTTTGAAGATTCCTTTTTATGTTTTAAAATATATTTAAAAATTATTTTAGATATTGATTATTTTTAAAATAAATGGAAATATTCTTATATTTTTTAAAAGTAAAAGTTTTAATTTTAAAAGGAATTATTAATTTAAAAAGGAATTTTAAAAGGATTGTGTTTTTATGAAATAATTTTCCAGTGTTTTTATGTAGTATTAAGGATTTATTTTAAATAATATTTAATTTATAATTTTTTATGAAAAATATTTTCATTTAAAGAAGGTAATTTTTAATTTTTTTTACCAAGATCAAAGTATTTTATTTTAGGGAATATATTTTTAAGGAGCTTACAAGAATTTCAAAAAGAGATATTTATTATTTTTCAAAGTAATTTATCCATTAATTTTAAAAGTGTTTTTATATCTATATCAACATCATTTAAAATTAATTATGCTACACTTGGGATGTGATGAACCAACTTGGGTTGACCTTAAACCAGTCACCTAAGTTAGCCCGTGAGAAGGCCCGAGAGGTGTTATTGATCTTTTTGGGCTGGCGACAAGTGCTAATGGAATAAATGAGAACCAAAGGGAATGATTTATCCTAAAATAAATAAATTTAAGAAGTAAAAATAAATAGATAATCCCAATATAATAAATAAAACAACTAAACAACTTCTATAAAAATTAAAAATACAAGAAATATGAACATAAAAACCCAAACTAAACCTGATGACCACTAAGTCTCCATGTGATTACAAGGGTCACTATGTGATGCCAAAACCTAACATCACCTACAAAAATTGAACCCAATATAAAACCTACACCTGAGACTAAAAACAATAAGAATCTATAGTCATGAGTATTAAAACTCAGTATGCATGGTCAAACAAATCTATTCCCAATGTATTTACTTTAAACCAAAGAATAATCAATTATAGGTTTGGAATACAATATATAAAACATATTTTTTCACACATTTTCTCTTTAAAACAAATTAGGGTCCATTTCCCTTTTTCATTCCAAAACCAAATTCTTTTCCAAGAAGGGTACATTAGCATTTTAGGGGAGAAGGATGATGTTTTTAATTACAAAGGGAGAAAGAATGTTTAAAAAAAATTCAAATCATTTTCAAAATACTTTTATAAACCAAAAAATCACATTTTAACCAAGAATTACACCATATAGGAGAGAAGTAGTAGTGATCACATAACAAGGGAAATGGAATATAACACATATGAATAACCAACCAAATAAGGCATCTCAATCACCCCCCATAGACAACTAAGTGCCGAAGAACATAAGAGAACCTATGTACTCAATGGATAATCTAGAATATAATAAACACATGAATTATGTTATATGAATGCCTAATTTGATGAAATAAATTCATCAAAACACTTTCTCTTACCCTACCTGGCCTAACTGAGGGGCACAATCCCAAAGTAGATCAAAGTCCATACTAAGGGCCACTAGGTAGAGCGCAATCCTAAGCTAGTGAAGCAAACGTTCACTAAAAATCCACTAGTTATGTTGGGTTACCATGTCAAGACTAAAGTGTGGTGATCAAAATAAAACCAATAAAATAACCAACCACATATACATATATCACACACACAAGCATCACACACAAGCATCACCCCAAATCACCCCAAGGAACTATTCCTTGCCTTTCAACCAATAGTTCACAAAGGGAGTCCCATACCAAGGACCTCCAATCCCATTCAAAATAAACAAGGAAATAAAATCATCCAAGGAGAGTTTTCAAGAGAATTAATTTTATCAATGTGCCAAACGGAACTCAAGCAACCATTAAGAAACCACCCATTTCCAAAAAGAATACAACACATCATTTACAAATCCAAAACCACGTAGAAATCCATTTGAGATACCCAAAACATAATTTTAGAAGAAAAATACATTTTCCAATCCAAAACCATTCCATAGAAGTCACAAAATCACTTAAAAATCCAACTGGACAATTTATCGAACACTTGGTATGCACACTCAATAAAATAATTTCATGCAATTCAAATACAAAGAGGAAATTAATTTATTTCACATTCAAAAATTAATCTAAAATTATAAATCAATACTTAACATATAAGGAATGTGAATAAACCATGAGATCATTAATTCTTAAATTTAAAGGACAAGTGCCAAGGGAAGCCTGTAACACCCCAGAACGATAAAGGGTTAAATGACTAAATTATATGACTCATGTCAAAAAGGTACACCTTCCTTTTCGGAAGTCTGTTTGATTAGAACTCCATAGTTATGCGTGCTTGTCCTGGAGTAGTGATCAGGATGGGTGAACTTCTGGGAAGTTTCCTAGGGTGTGTCTGAGTGAGGACAAAACACACTAGAAAGGACATGTGTTGGCCTGTGAGGATAGTCATTAGTCAGATGACATGTTCGGGCATGTGGGTGGGCCCCAGGGTGGGGACCACGTGTCTATAGGACAACTGGTGGTACCTGGCGGGCCAGGACCCTACAACCATGTTAAGTCGGGGTGTTTGCGCTATCATCGGGACCCATTTGTCACATTTGGTATTAGAGGTGGTACCCAGCCTTAAGTGCAGTGCACTGCCTGGGTTGAGATATAGGGCCCACAATGGGGACATTGTGCTCTAAAGGGGGTGATTGTAACACCCCAGAATGATAAAGGGTCAAATGACTAAATGATATGACTTATGTAAATAACGTGCACCTTCCTTTTCAGGCACGTGGGTGGGCCCCAGGGTGGGGACCATGTGTCTGTGGAGAAACTGGTGGTACATGGTGGGCCAGGACCCTACGACCATGTTAAGGAGGGGTTTTTGTGCTGTCACCGAGACCCAGTTGTCACATTTGGTATCAGAGGTGGTACCCAGCCTTAAGTGCAGTGCACTGCCTGGGTTAAGATGTAGGGCCCACAGCAGGGACGTTGTGCTCTAAAGGGGGGTGATTGTAACACCCCATAATGATAAATGGTTAAATGACTAAATGATATGATTTATGTCAATAAGGTGCACCTTCCTTTTCAGGAGTCTGTTTGATTAGAACTCCACAGTTAAGTGTGCTTGGCCTGGAGTAGTGATTAGGATGAGTGACCTTTTGGGAAGTTTCCCAGAGTGTGTGTGAGTGAGGACAAAACACACTGTAAAGGACATGTGTTGGCTTGTGGGGACAATAATTAGTCAGATGACCTATTCGGGAACATGGGTGGGCCCCAGGTTGGGGACCATGTGTCTGTGGGGAAACTGGTGGTACCTGGAGGGCTAGGACCCTACAACCATGTTAAGGCGGGGTGGTTAGGTTGTCACCGGGACCAGTTGTTACATTTGGTATCAGAGGTGGTACCCAGCCTTAAGTGCAGCACACTGTCTGGGTTGAGATGTAGGTCCCACAACGGGGACGTTGTGCTCTAGGGGGGGGGGGGTTAAATGAATCATGTCAATAAGGTACACCTTCCTTTTTGGGATTCTATTTGATTAGAACTGCACAGTTAAGTGTACTTGGCCTAGAGTAGTGATTAGGATCAGTGACCTTCTGGGAAGTTTCCCAGGGTGTGTGTGAGTTGGGACAAAACACACTAGAAAGGACATGTGTTGGCCTATGGGGACATTCATTAGTCAGATGACCTGTTTGGGCATGTGGGTGGGCCCCAATGTGGGGACTACATGTTTGTGGGGAAACTGGTGGTACCTGGGGGGACAGGAACCTATGACCATGTTAAGGCGGGGTGGTTGTGCTGTCACCGGGACCCAGTTGTTACATTTGGTATCAGAGGTGGTACCCAGCCTTAAGTGCAGCGCACTGCCTAGGTTGAGATGTAGGGACCACAACAGGGACATTGTGGGCTAAAGGGGGGGGGGGGGTTAAATGACTCTTGTCAACAAGGTGCACCTTCATTTTAAGGAGCCTGTTGATTAGAACTCCATAGTTAAGCATGCTTGGATTGGAGTAGTGATCAGGATGAGTGACCTTCTGGGAAGTTTCCTAGGGTGTGTGTGACTGAGGAAAACACACACTAGAAAGGACATGTGTTGGCCTATGGGGACAGTCATTAGTCAGATGACATGTTCAGGCAGTTGGGTGGGCCCCAGGGTGGGAACCACGTGTCTATGGGGCAACTGGTGGTACCTGGCGGGCCAGGACCCTATATCCATGTTAAGGTGGGGGTGGTTGTGCTATCACCGGGACCCAGTTGCTATATTTGGTATCAAAGGTGGTACCCAACCTTAAGTGCAACGCACTGCCTGGGTTGAGTGACCTTCTGAGAAGTTTCCCAGGGTGTGTGTGATTGAGGAAAAAACACACTGAAAATGACATGTGTTGTCCTGTGGGGATAGTCATTAGTTAGATGACCTGTTCAGGCATGTGGGTGGGCCCCAAGGTGGGGACTATGCATCTGTGGGGAAACTGATGGTACCTGGTGGGCTAGGACCCTACGACCATGTTAAGGTGGTGTGGTTGTGCTATCACCGGGACCCAATTGTTACATTTGGTATCAGAGGTGGTACCCAACCTTAAGTGCAGCACACTGCCTGGGTTGAGTGACCTTCTGGGAAGTTTACCAGGGTGTGCGTGAGTGAGGAAAAAACACACTGGAAATGACATGTGTTGGCCTGTGGGGACAATCATTAGTCTGATGACCTGTTCAGGCATGTGTGTGGGCCCCAGGCTGGGGACCACGTGTCTGTGGGGAAACTGGTGGTACCTGGTGGGCCAGGACCCTACAACCATGTTAAGGTGAGGTGGTTGTGCTATAATCGGGGCCCAGTTGTTATATTTGGTATCATAGGTGGTACCCAGCCTTAAGTGTAGCGCACTTCTTGGGTTGAGTGACCTTCTAGGATGTTTCCCACGGTGTGTGTGAGTGAGGAAAAAACACACTGGAAAGGAAATGTGTTGGCCTGTGGGGACATTCATTAGTGAGATGACCTGTTCCGGCATGTGGGTGGGCCCCAGAGTGGGGACCAGGTGTCTGTGGGGAAACTGGTGGTACCTAGAGGGCCAGGACCCTACGACCATGTTAAGGTGGGGTGGTTGTGCTGTCATCGGGACCCATTTGTTACATTTGGTATCAGAGGTAGTACCCAGCCTTAAGTGTAGCGCACTGCCTAGGTTGAGATGTAGGGCCCACAACAGGGACATCATGCTCTAAGGGGGGGGGGGTTAAATGACTCATGTTAACAAGGTGAACCTTCCTTTTCAGTAGCATGTTTGATTAAAACTCCACAGTTAAGCATGCTTGGCCTGAAGTAGTGATCATGATGAGTGAACTTATAGGAAGTTTCCCAGGGGGTGTGTGAGTGAGGAAAAAACACACTGGAAAGGAAATGTGTTGGCCTGTTGGAACATTCATTAGTCAAATGACCTGTTCGGGCATGTGGGTGGGCCCCAGGGTGGGGACCATGTGTTTGTGGGGCAACTGGTGGTACCTGGAAGGCTAGGACCCTACGACCATGTTAAGTCGGGGTGGTTGTGCTATCACTGGGACCCAGTTGTTACATTTGGTATCAAAGGTGCTACCCAGCCTTAAGTGTAGCGCACTACCTGGGTTGAGATGTAGGGCTCACAATGGGGACATTGTGCTCTAGGGGGGGGGTGATTGTAACACCCCAAAATTACAAAGGGTTAAATGAATAAATGATATGACTCATGTCAACAAGGTGCACCTTCCTTTTTGGGAGCCTGTTTGATTATAACTCCACAGTTAAGCGTGCTTGTCCTGAAGTAGTGATCAGGATGGGTGAATTTCTGGGAAGTTTCCCAAGGTGTGTGTGAGTGAGGACAAAACACACTGGAAAGGACATGTGTTGGCATGTGGGGATATTAATTAGTTAGATGACCTGTTCAGGCACATGGGTGGGCCCCAAGGTGGGGACCACATGTTTGTGGGGAAACTGGTGGTAGCTGGTGGGTCAGGACCCTATGACCATGTTAAGGCAGGGTGGTTGTGCTGCCACTGGGACCCATTTGTTACATAGAAATAAAATGAACACTCAAAGTAGGTACATGGATTAGTTATTTTTTGGGAAGAATCAACATACAAATACATTTAAGATGCCTTTAAACTCCTCATATGTTTCCCATTTCAAACTAGTCAAGATCCATAATGTTACGTATCTATTTAAAAACAAGATTGAATTCCACCATGGCCTAGTCATGTACATAATAGTTCAATATAATGTTATATTGAAACAAAATCCCATAGGATGTGTTTCCCAAATCCAATCAATTTTCCCTTTGTCATGCCTTCCAAAATGACTTGGAAAGTCACTTCCCCGTGTCCATTTAGGATAAGAGACCATTCAAAAAACCACACCTAGAACCATTACCTCTGTGGGAATTTTTAATTAGTTATTTCAAAAATAATTAACACACAAAGCCCAAAATTTCCTCCTAAATAGATTTATAAGATGTGTTATTTGCTATGGTGCACCAACAACACCCGAATATCCTAAAATGGCCTCTACCATGCCCACCACTAGGGCGTGGTGACCCTTTTAGAAACCAAAACACTTATAAATCATCTAAAATCTCTCAAAAATCTCTCTCAATGCATCCAATCCATGAATAAAATCATGCTCAACAAGTTCCAAACCATTATAGATTCAATTCCCAACCAACCCTTTTCAGTGTGATTACCCAACGGTGCGTCTATTTTCCAATGGCATCCACATGATAGTATCTAGACTGGTATGTATTAAAAATATGACCACCTACTCAATACTTTAGTAATATTTAAAGAGACAATCCTATAATTAGACTCATATCTAGGGATTCCACTAAGGTTATATAACCCTAACACCAAAGGTGACTAGATTAGTCTTAAAAATAATAAATAAACCTTCAATCTAATACCAACTACAGCGGACCTAGATAAAAATGCCTTTATTTTGCTTCTTTTACAAGATTTAAACATTACATTCCATAAACCTATAGGTTTAGTGTCTTTAGAGACTATATATATAACAATCTTATTTTATGAAACTCGTGATCATTTCTCTTTACAGTCACTATAATAACCCATATTCTAGATATCTCATTAGAAATACTCATCCATATAACTTAGGAAATGAAAACATAAGAAACAGGTGAGTTAAAATGATTGGTAAGGGATATATTAACATTTCATCAAGGATTATTTCATATATATAAGTGAAAAAATGATCATAATAGAAATATAATAACATCATAAGTGATAATCATGATACATAAGTGAGATTTGAAGTACATGGAATAATAAATTAAGGACAAAACGTATCAATATAGAAGCATAATAAATATAACATGGATTAGAAACATCTAACATAATCCTTGAATCATGAGAGAATAAGATCATAATGAATAACATCCTTTAATTGTGGAACAAACAATATCATGGGGAAACATTACATTCTTTAGCTACACTATCAATTCCCATGCTTATGAGAAACTAATATATAATCATGGATACCTATCTCATGATATATAAACTCTTAATCAATTCATTTGAGGGTGATATAGGACCCCACATATCATTCATCCATACCTTCATATTCCACTTATAAATCCTTCAATTTTAAAATCAAAATGAACCTGTTGAAATAAAATTAGTTTCATAAAACATACAAATGAAAATCATTCACATTTCATAAATAACTCATGTAAATAAAAATTGGTTCAATAAAACATCATACTAAAAACTTGATCACCTAGAATAATAAAAAAATAAAATAAAAAATTAGTTTGAAATAGGAAATATAACTCCATTAGAGATATATCATTTCGATGATAGAGATGTAAATGAAAGATAAATTATGAAAAGATATTTCATAAAACCATTTTGAATTTATAATGTAAAATCCATATTTCAAGGCACTTTTAAAAAAGTTTCCATTTTTTAGCCGAAAACAAAACCTTTCATGTATTTGGACTTGGATGAAAACTCTTTTTCCCAAGAAATAAATAGAGAACATCATTCAAAATGGAAATTCATAGAAAGGTGAATCTCAATAAGAAAGTTTATAACTCAATGAATGGAGTTTGAGTTACCAAATCCCTTACCATTAACCTTGATTTCCATAGAAGTTATTTAACATCCTATGTAATTTTCTAAGTCATTGGAAACTTGACTTATGCCTCAACTCGGGTGGTCACATGATCTTTAGTGTGCCTCCCCATATGTCAGTGGATTCTGACTAGTATGGAGGGTCTAAGTGGTGTCATGGGTAAACTATAGCACATGTATCTGAGTATCAGTCAAAGTTAAAATAAATCAATTACTAAACACATCCACCACATTAGTGTACAAATATAATAATGTAATGTAAAAATTATATAATAAATAAATTATTAACATACAAGAATACAAAATAGACCACCCATTGGGTAGATCACATGTAAAAATCATACAAAACCAATAAAATATAGGTAACTACTACAACTTTAAGCCATACCACATCCAATGATCTATATAAATGCTGGAGTGATACTGATATATCAAAATCAAAATCAAACTAACCTAAACATACATCAAGCCAGGGTTTCTCAGGTACCCAGCTATGATGACCAACCGAGCAGTGTATGAGTACTTAACTCAGTGGGGCACTACCAATGAGGTCCTATACATAACTAATAATACAGGTAAATTTACATGTCATATGCACATATTATATAAATATATAAAGTGTTGGAAATAAATAAATATATAAACTACTATAAATCCCGAAATCTATGAAATCGATCTACCATAACTGCTCAAACTAGTGTCGAAGTGTCTCTAAGAATATCACATGATCATTCCAATGAAGGAAAATAGGCCAACTCCAAGAGATAATCCTAGTGGTCCATATTTATAAGAAGAAATATGAACCATAGGGGTTGACCCAAGGTGATCCATGTAATTGGGATGTACTAATGAACCCAAGGGGTGTAACTGATGGAATTATAAGTAATCAGGTATCACTACTAAACCCAATGGGTATCACCCTTGTGGTTCTAAGTTATAGTACTCCAATTCAATCTCTAAGTGGTAATAATATGTGATTAATAGTCTCTACGTTTCATCACCTAACATAAGGGTTTCCACCCTTGGCGTTGTAACATATCATGAATCATCACCGAACCCAAGGGGTATAACCCTTGGTGTTCTAAAATATCTGGTATCATCACCAAACCTAATGGGTATCTTCCTTGGTGTTCCAAATTATAAGAAATAAAAATAAAAACTCATGAGGTAATCTTGAGTATTCCATATTCATCATACATAAAGGATGGATCCAAGGAGATCATCCAAGAAATTCCATGTATGTAAATACATCTCAAAGGGAAATAATTCCTCTTGTGACATCTCATCGGGTACTCCTATTTTCCCAAGATCATCTTTCATTACAATTTTGGACACTCAAGGGAATATCCTATAATGGTCACTATAGAAATATAAGGTTATTGTAGTAGATATAGTTCCTAATGTGACACTCATGATCATCACTACCCATTTTACCATGAACACCCTCTCACAAGGGTCAACATGTCATTGGGGAACCCACTATAGTCCCCTAGGAATCCTCATATATAGGGAAACTCATAAGGGTCATCTTACTTCAAAAATATATTTTAGGTCAACACCTGTCACTCGAAGGGAATAGAATCCCTCAGATCAGTTATAAACTCATCAAGGACTCATTGGCCAATACAGAATAATCTCATAAGGGAGATGACCTTATGCCTATCTCCTCTCCAGGATATTTTAGGTCGGTCCAAACATATGAAATATCCACCAATTTTGTCAAGTTATACCCACCTTGGTTTCCATAACTCAATGGAAAAGAAATTCCCAAGGTAATCTAGTTTTCACATAGGCTTAAGGTCATATATTATATCTCACATGTCCAAACCTAAGTCCATTATACCCATCTCATTGCTAACATTTTCCAAGAGGTCTCTAAGGGATTTTTCTATTAGGTCCACTGCATGATGTTCATAAAATTTAATAAACAAACTTCCTGGGGTCTCAATTTTCCATGACATACATAATCATAATCAAGGACTCAACAATAAAAAACTAAGTCTAAGTAGTTAGTTCCCAAGTTCCAACATGAAATTGGAACATTTTTCAGATTGCTTTGGGAATCATGTTTTAATTAAATAATTTAGCTTATTTGAAAATTTCAACCGCCCTTAATGGAAAGACCTCACATCACATGTATATAAAAATGGATAAATTCCGAAGAGCATATTCATAGGGATAAAATACCTTATACAAATCATTTTACCATTTAATTGTGTCCCAACAACTCTACCTAAGCTTGTCCAAATCCATCGGTCATCATCAAAAGCATCCAAGGCCCTAACTCACATCAAAACATCCAATAATTAAGTATAAACCATTTGTAATAAATTATTTAACTTATTTAAACAATTTAAGGTTAATTTACCAAAATATAATAACTATAACTAAACTCACTTGGAAGTACTGTCACCTCAGAACCATGATCAACGACATGCTAATACCCTGTGGAATGCTCCTGAATTCAATCATGGTAAAAACCCGAACACACAATGGTGAAAAAATTATCAAATTAAATTAAATTTAGAACAAAACATTAAATAAATATATAGGGTGACATACCTTCATATAAATGATGAATGGAGGTAGGTAGACATTGTCTTGGGATGTTCACTAGCTAGGGAACATGAAATCCCCATTGATCAGGGATTTTTCCACCATGATCTAGTAAAAATCATCAAAACATATAAATTAAATTTGACCAAAATAAGGTTGTATCATAGTAAAATAAAATAGAAGAGGTTAAGAGGATAAACCTACCCATTTACACCAATAAAACACAAACAAAACTACCCTAAATGGACGTCATACAATGTAGTGGGAGTTCCGGACAAGACCCTCCCTGTATGCACACTCAGTCAGTCAAAGGAGAAAGGGGTCTAATCCCCTTTTAATAAAGAAAAACCCCATAATGGTTTCACATAATGAAAAAATGTACTTTTTTTAATACCCTAGGAAGAGTATCCTCTCCAATATATATTTAAAACTCATGGAATGTCCATATTGGTCACACTATGAAAGTTTTTTTGTTGCAACTTTGTAGAAACACGACATCCTAGCTCTTCTATGATCATCTTCCAAACACCTGATCCCTCCACCAAGGCCCAAACCACATCCAAAATACACATTTAGAGATGTTTAAATTCATGAAAACTTAGTAAAAGTTCTAATTCTAAAAAACCTTCTTTCAAATATAAATTAAAATTCTCTTTGAAATTTTCATCCCATTCAAACATAGGGTGTTACAATCTCCCCACCATAAAACATCTCATCCTAATGAAGTATCATTGACCATTCAACCAAAAAACTATGCCTACATATGTTTCCAAATCATGATCAATTCTCTGTGTTCTACTCTAAAACACCAAATGATTCTCCATTTTGCAACTCCAACTTGAGGCACAAAATTCACAAAGAAATAGAGCCATCTCTTATATCCATCCTAGAAACCTCTTGAAAATGCTTCATGACACCCATACATATACAAGGAAATCACTATGTCATCAATAACACACCACTCAACTTATAGATTCCCCTCCATAATCTTTATCCCATAATAGATGATTCAGATCCATGATTCTCTCCACCATCAAAACCGCCTATCTAAACACACACTCAGTGGTCCAACAACCCATTTAATGTAGTTTCTATATCATTAAACCCAAATATTCATGAAAAAACTTGTCAAAATCTAGTGATATCTATCATTAATGATTCTAAACTGAACCAAATGAGTATCTTTCACTCATGAATAGGGACTAAATACACTATATTTACATAAAAATGTCTCAGAAAACCCTCTGAATACCCTCTTCATTCCAAATAATAAATAAATTACTCATAGTACTAGATTCCCTAGATTTACCGAGTTTTTTTCTGAAATATAACCTTTGTATCATTTCATTTCATTATTCACACCTTGAACTACATGATGAAACTTGGTTTAACCCACTAAATCATACAATTAGACAAGTTCACACCCAAAATCACAAGATGAAATGGGGTTTCTTCCTCTAGAACTTCTCAAAAAATTGGTTCACCCCATAAAAAAAGTCAAAAAATGAGGTTGTCCACACTACAACATTCCAATAATCATGGATCACCTGAAAAATCACCATTAGGTGACACTGAGTTCACCTTAAGTCGGATGCCAACACAAAAACTCCAACCAACACTCCATATGAATAATGAATATAGTATTCATTGAGGAACCATATCACATCAGATCTTATCATACACTAGCACATTGGTGTTACAAAAAATTCCATTGATCGGTCTCCCCACATCTAGACCCTTCCAAAAAATATTTTGTATACCCACAACCACTACAATTCTCCCCATTATTGTTTTATTGTTATCATCAATCAAATCATCCAAAATCTCATCACTCATTATCCACATGCTATATATCAATGAATATAATGGTCATAATGGCCAATAATTCTCATAACTATGCACTTAAAATAAATTTCAACTTACTGCATTTTCCAATATCATGGTAACATCGCCATTTTAAATCATATGAAACCCATCAACAATATGGGTGACACCCTCAAACTTATCTATGGATCAACCTCCCCAACATTAATAATAATTAAATTTGTATCACTCCTATCGAGTTATCATCATTGTCCTGTCAATACCTAAATAGGATCAACTCCCAAATCATCCATGTCATATTGACCAATCTAATTCCAAATCCCATCTATGATGAATAGATATTTAAAATACTTATCAAAAATTATTTTCCATTATTCCAACAAGTGTTACATCATATTTAACTGGTCCTCTTCTCATACACCCACTCACAAATTTAAAATCAATAGGAACTGTGTGTAACATGTGCACACTACCTCAATTTCATAAAAACATATGAGGAACACACACCCATACCATACAATTTTCAAAATAAAGTCACATTGAAAGTGTCAAAGAACATCAAAATTAGGATCACGTGCTGAAAAAAACTTATTATTCTCATGTGTAAGTTAGTATCATCACGCCAAAAGAACCCTTGATGGTCCTCTCTAAAATTAGGAACCTTATCTATTCTATAATAAACCACACACTTAGCCACCATCTAGTATCATATTAAAACCAAAATAATATACCTGAACTTTCACTGTGTTCTTAAATATAATTCAGATTTAATATGTTAGGGTACCCAAACCATTCTACCCTTTAAAACCAGTCTCAAAAACCATGGTACAATAAGTGAACCACATCCCAAAGGTGCTATCTCTTAAGGTTTTATTCTTATAAAATCCCATGGAAAGATCATTACATTTATATAAACTCAATAACATCTCCTATGCATCAATATAAAAATCTATCACATAACCATGTTTTCCTCTTCAAAGGAACTCAGGCTCTTGGGTAACCCCTCTCGCGGGACACCCCCATAAACATCACTATACACTAACTCGCTAAAATGTTGATTCATACCTCAAAGGTCACTAGGTTTCCCACCTATCCCAAAATACATATCTTAAGAAATGTCTTAGCTCATGATATGCCATCCATGCTCCCATATTGAATATCTAGAACATCCAACCTATGTTACCACCCAATCATGGGTCTCATATACATAACATGCATCACGTTACAAAACCATCAGCCCATTAGGGCACTGATTCTCACCGATCATTAGCCTATGGGAATTCTCCCTTGATAACCACAATATCATTAGTCATCATTTGTATATATACGACATCAGTCTAATGATACGTGTCAATGATACATAAACATTAGGTTTGGTGAGATTGAATATCATTCAAAACTGTATAGGTAAACACTGTATAGGTTGTTACTAACACTTTATATAACTGAACCTTGGTAACTAACCATCTCTGATAATCTGCACATAATATTACTCCTTGTAAGATCTAGTCACATCACAAAAACACAAAAATTCAATCTAAATAACCCTACAATGATCTGTGTTTAGCGATCCATTGTCACATTTTTCTATGATGTATTTTCATTCTAATATATATGGTAAAAAAATTATAATTTGTTACTACCAATTTAAGTATTTGAAACTAGACAAAAATCTACCACTAGGGGTTTCTCACTAAGAAATCATGTTCTTTACTGACCTAATAGGTTCATTTCACCTCCTGTGAACATAGGACGACATCTTCATCCTCATCATTAATCGTCTCATCATAGATCCACATAACCTAACATTGGAAGTAATTACCTATATAAGTTATCCTAGATAAGTAAATTCCATAAATTACTTATATGGAAAAACTCTATATGATAAGTTATTGATAGTTTAAATAACTATTCCTCATGTTAATAATAAAAAATTCACTAGTTTAAGTTTATGTCATGTGAATCATAAGTTCCAAATCATGATGCATGATATTATTCTTCCATTTATAGTCCAAGATCCAAATCCAAAATAGGTTTATTATGAATGGGGTAAAATCTAAAAATTCACAGTAAATAATAAGTCCAATAATCATGTGAATCACCCATGGTGAAAATAAAATAACTACAATAGTGGAATCCAAGAATAGAAATCCCATCCCTGGTAAAAAATATCTTACATCTGAAATAGTGTTCATGACACACCAGTCTTAGTTATATCATAGGATTCGACTCATTCTTATATCTCTTAGCTACCATATCCCAAATAGAATGAAAAATAAAAATAGATTTGATAGTGTCCTAGGTCATAATACACTCGACTGGTTCCCCAAACTGATTCACCATGTGACCTCAGGCATGGATTCCTGTACACTAAAGTCTCCTAGATTATAGAGGAGGTCTAAGTTGGTACTATGGGAAGACTATAACCAGTGTATTAGAGAATTATTAATATCATAAATAAACAAAATATTGAACACATACTTTACATCAAAGTATATAGATTATAAAGTAACAAAAAAAGGTGATAAGAAATAAAATTTTGACATGAAAGTATACAACACATGCCACCCACTGGTCCGTTCACATATATAAATAAAAAAATCATGTCTCTACTGCAACTCTAATCCATTCCTCATCCCAAACACTATATACCTAATTTATATATTCCACTTGGCCAAAATCGGCCTCAAACCAAAATAAACCTGCTATAACTTACAAATTTTAGGATACTTAATTGTGATGGCCACCTGAGAAGGGAGTGAGTAGATAACTTTGTAGGGAACCAAAAATTCAGTGATGTACATATATAGTTTTAATGTAGTAAAATTTTTATATGATGCACTCAACTAAAATCAATAAATAAACTATAGTAAATAAATAAAAAAGATCATAAATCCATAGGTCTATTACCCTGATTGACCATACATACTTCAAAAAGTGTTGAATTTCCTATGAGTATGTCATATTTTCATTCCAACAAATGAAGGTGAATATGCCAACCACAAGAGATCATCTTGGTTGTCCATAGTTCCATGCATAAAGTCAATCCCCAAGGGGTGACCCTAGGTGATCCATGTAATCGTGCAATACATCCAAACCCAAGGGTTATCACCCTTGGTGTTCCATGTAACCAGGTATGACCATCGATCCTAAGGGGTATAAACCATGGAATTCCAATCCACCAGGCTCAAACCCAACCCATTTGTGGAAATCCAAGGTAATCAACAGTCATCTGGAATTATCAACAAACCCAAGGGGTATCACACTTGTTGTTCCAATGTACCAGGCTTCATCATTGAACATAATGGGTATCACCCTTGGAATTTTAAAATATCAGGTGTAATCAACGAACACAAGGGGTATCACCCTAGGAGTATCAAAATATCATTCATAAACACCAAACCTCATGATTTAATCCTAAAAATTCCATTGTCATCAGGCATAAAGTTCATATCTAAGGAAATCATCCCAAGAATCCAATGAATGTAAATATATCTTAAAGGGAAGTACATCCTTCTATAACATCTCATCAGGGCTATACATCTCCCCAATCACATATTGCATGAAAATTTTTTCCTCTCAAGTATATAATCTATAGTGTTCATTATTTCTATATAAATATCACGTTATTGATATAGGTACTATGGTGACATCCTTGACCATAACTACCCACTTTTCCATGCACACCCTCCAAATTAGGTAACCCACTAGGGGTCCCTAGGTCTCCACGTAGCCGAGAAACCTCATAAGGGTACTCTTAACTCAAACGTGTCTCTCGATTCGTCACCCAACACTCATAGTGACCAGAAACCCTTAAATCAGTCATAAACTCATCAAGGTCTCACTGTCCTCCTATAAAAAATCTCACAAGGGATATGAACTTATGTTTATGTTGTTTCCAAGCCATGCTTGTTCTATTTGAACACCTGACCTATCTTCTAAGGTTTCTAAGTCCTACTAACATATTTTTCCATACCTCCATGGGAAATAACTCCCCATGGTTATCTCACTTGTCAAAAAGTTTAAGGTATTCTGTTAGTTCTCACATGGACAACCCCAGGGTTATTCTTCCAAAATCATCACTAACCTCTACCCAAAGGTATCTAAGGGATCCTACTATAAGATCCACCATTCCACATTCATCAAATTTAATAAACACCCCTCATGGAGTCTCGGTTTCCCATGTAGTATACAATTATAATCAAATCCTTGTCCATTAGTGGCTAAGGCTAACCAGGAACTACCGAAGGTCTAACATGGAATTTGAAATTTTTGAAGTTCACTATAGGTCATTACTATTTATTTAAATAATTTACTTAATTTGAGTAGACCAACTACCATTCAGTAGAGATACTTCACATCACATTAATATAACCAAAATTCATAAATACCAAAGGGTATATTCATAGGGACCACCACATCATAAAAAGTATTTTCCTATTTCAGAGAATTTCAACACCTCTTACCTAGCCCATCTAATTGTATTATACATCATCCAAAACAACTAAGTAACTAACATGATTGAAAACATCCAATAACTAATTATTATCCAATTATAATTAATTATTTAATTTATTTAAAAAATTTACAATATTAATTTCCCAAAATGGAATAACTAGCGCTAAACTCATTAGGCAATAATATTTACCTAAATCCACAATTAATACCAAGATAACATCTTATGGAATCATCCTAAATTCAATCCAGTTAAAAAAACTAACACAGAATGGAAGAAAATATCAAATTAAATTAAATTTATGGTAAAAAATTAAATAAATATGTGGGGAAATGTACCTTTATCAAAACAAAGAACTATGATAGTTTGATGTTGTCTGATGATGTACTCTATCTAGGAGACTTGAAATTACTTCGATTGGGGTGGTTTTCACCATGATCTAGTGAAAATAGACACAAACCCTAAATGGAATCTGACCAAAATTAGGTTTATCAAAGGAAAATAAAATGTAATAGGATTGGAGGAGGAACCAACTCACTGACATCATCAAAACACACTCAAAAACACCCTAAATGCAGGGAATACATTATAGGGGGTATGATTGAGAAAATCCCCTCATGACTTATCCATATACCAAAGGATAAAGGGGTTAGAGTGCCCATTTTAATATAAAATACCCTAGAAGTGTTTCATGGCATGAAAAAATGAAAATGTTGTGAATACCCCAGGAAGAGGGGCCTCTCTCCTCTATCCATACAACTTATAATGTAACTATATTTGTCTAGATAAGAAAGTATTATTAATGCATATATGAAGAATACCAGACTTCTGTACCATCTATGATCCCTTCATGGATATTTAATCCCTATATTAAATCCAACACCATGTCCTAAATCCTCATTTTGGGATGTTCAAATTCTCAAAAACTCATTCCAAGACCTAATTCTCAAAATGAAGATTCCACTAAATGGAAATTCAAATCCCCATTAAACTTTTCATCCCATATCAACATGGATTATTAAATCCTATAAAACAAAGATAAAAAACTTAATAACATATCTAAGAAACTTATTCATATATATTTCCCTTTATATTCATTGTGAATAAAAATTCTCATCATGTATTATATTTTTATAATATCATTTTAACATCGAGTGTTAACAATCAAGATAATTTTGTACTAGGTTCATGAATGATGTGTAGATATTACTTCTTATTCCAAATTTAATAATTAAAAAAATATTAAAGGTACAAGAATTTATGTTTAACAAATAACTGAAATGTTATAATTCCATCACAAGGGAGTTTCAGTCACATTTGTTAAGATGAAATTGGTGATGAAATAGTTTTATTTTTTTACAACGTTATCAATGAATTACCATATAATGATTATTAAATTTTTTAGTATCCATAAATAAAAATATTCATGATATAAATAACTTATATATATCATATATAGTCATCAAATATAAACAAAAACTAGCCATGAAGGTGGTGGTGTAAAATGGAATGCATCATTCCGTGGAGGTGGTAGCCCACATGTACACATGGATGATAATTTATTTTTTCAAAGGGATAAAGAAATAGGTATTTTAGTGAGCTGATTTTTCCCATGTAAATAATTGAAATAAACTAAAGGATATTTTTGGATTTATCCCTGAATATGGATAAATATTCTGAGAACCGAGATCCCATAATTGATATTATAAAAATATTAAATATATTATTATCAAGAACATTTATATTTTAAGTATTAATGGAATAAATTCAAAATAGAGCTTTGGATTGGAAATATGAGATGATGTTTGAGTTTTGAATGTGAGGATTACCCTGGATGTGACCTAATAACATACATCGCCATACGTCTAACTAAGGTAGTCATTGGGAGTACAATTAATTAAAATAAACACCTAAATTTATTAATTTTATTTTATAACAACCACGACATTTAATCCTTAATATATACCTCTTTTTAAAAATTCTTCATGTTTATCCACTTAAAACCTAGGATAATTGAGCAGGGTGCTGATTTCATTCATTGGAGAATCGAGATCAGAGGATGATGGTTGATCATATCAAGGTGAATTAGTAGGCAGAGAACACATCTGGATCTCCACATCGCTAGAGAACACATTATTCACTAATTATCATTCCCAAATTAAGGTAGGTCTCATCAATTTTTGTTTCAAATATTGATTAGAGGTTTTAATATTGATATTATATTTTATTCTTTGATATATGATCTTTTTATCCTCGCATGATCCTATTCCATAAATTTAATTTTTTTGAATTAATTTATATTTAATATTCCTTATTATATCCCTTGGAAATACCCATTATGAAATTGTTTTCCATGAACACTTGGGAGATGGAGGATTAAATCATTCTTGTGAATTTTTACCCACTCCACTTCTTTTTATTCTTTGTTATCCTGTGAAGTAATATCTTGATATTTTAGAGGAAGGTAGAGTATGATTGAACTCTCGGGTTCATAATGGATTGGAGAACGAAAATCAGGAGGATGATTTATAGGTGGATTGAGAAAGGTTATAGGATACATGTTAGAACTCTATGGATATGAGATATAGATTAATGATATAAGGATATAATAAATTATATAATCATATTACTAGTAGATGAATTCTGATTTATGTCCACCAGAGGTAGGGAAATTGATGACAAAAAACATTACCCTCAAATATGGTGAATTTTGACCATTCCATAGATGGAATTTATGGATAAAGTAGCATATTTGAGATATGCAAGAAAAAATCATAATTTCTTTTAAAATATAAATGAAACACCATGTATCCTAAAATAAAACATGGTTTGTATCCCCTTGGATATGGTTCTATGGTTTTGGGAAAAGTTTGATATCACATGCCATGTAGGTGGTCTATAGGTATTGTGATCCTTCCCATGTGGCCAAGCTATGTGCCAGCTGGTAGATGCCTAGGTCCCCATGTGGATTGACACACAGTGTACCTAAGTACATGGGCATGGGAAGGAATACATGGAATAGGTTGATAGGAATTTCTTGGACCTATAGTGGTCATACATATCATGTATTCTGGAGGGCATTCCATGTACATAGACATAGCTTCCCAAGACATTTCAAGGGAGAACACTTCCAGGTCGTGGAGATGGGTCACATGTCGTGTGGTCCCCAAGCACATTTTATACTCTATTATAAATCTTTTACCTCTTGCATTTCCTTCATTTTGAATCATATTTTGGACATCGAGTAACCTATCCTGAGTGTTTTTCAACATATAACATGATAGTGGAATTCATAGTAGATTTTGAGATATGATGTGATATATTATTAGTTTTAAGATTATTCATGAAATTCATGGTGATGGTAATGATTAGTCAGGATCATTAGAGAGATTTTAGGGTCATTACTCCCCTTCCACACTAGGTCTTGGGTTCCTCAAGCTATCAGAGAGATGTCGGGGTCAATAATCCTCTCTCACCTTGTGGAATGGGTTCCCCATTTACATATATAGGAGTGTTTAGTAATACCCTGACTACATGGTGTAGTTTCTCTACCTACGGAGTGTTACTCCTTTTTTTGAGCTATAGTGGGGTGTTGGTCCTCAATGGGAGATGTGTGATACCACAAATTTCGAGCATAGTTGCGCGGTGTATTCCTCTCCACAAATATTCTAGTGAGGTTTAGTTTGATGATGGGAATCAGTGATGTAATTTTGGAGCTCCAAGCTTACTCATTGACTTCAGATGTACAATGAGATGGATATCCCCTTTATCTCTATTTTGGGTTTCTTTATGATCATATAACTTTTTATATAATGGGTTTCCATTCCGTATTTCTTTTGGTTGAGAGGACTATTATTGTATCTTTCTATTGATTCCTTTCAATTTTTGGGAAATCATACTGGGTATGTATATAATCACTCATCCATAGGATTTTACTGCATGTGTCACGTCTTATGAAGATGACAGATAGATTGGTGGTGATTACAGTGGATCATAGTGGTACCTGGATGCATTGACCGTGTTTGGTGGTTGGGCTTGGAGATTAGGATTCGGGCTCTCTCAAATTTACTTTATTCTTGTTGTTTTCATGTTAGGACATATTTTCTAGTGGGACATGTATATTTCCCCTTTACATTTTGGATTACACTTTCTTAATCTTTTTTATTCCATATCAGTTATCACATGAATGGTTTTTACTCTATATTTTATTGTCTTTTATTATTATTCATCTGTACTTCTACATGGATATGGTTGGTTATGTGCATACAGGTAAAATAGGAAAAGGAATCCCTTTTTATTTATTCATTATTGGATCTTATCACTAGCCCTTTACTTATTGATATGGTCTTGGTGTTGTGATGGTTCGGCCTTCTGTAGGCCAGGCAGGCCCCAGTGGGTCAGGTCATTATAGAGTGGTATAAGATTAGTTCATTCCTTGGGGTGGTGTTCAGACTTATCCCTTCGTGAGGATTGGTTGAGGCTTAGGGAAACAATGTTAAAGTGCCTCGATTTAAGGTTTTAGATCAAGTAATGTAGTGTTGTTACAATAGATGATCTATCCATACAACAACACTCTTACTACCAATCGGTCAAATAAGAAAACAGAGACATCAATTGTGGTCAAAATGGTACATGAATCATATAGAATTGAGTCCAATTAAAATACTTATTGAGTTAACTCCCCATATATATATATATGATCATATAAACATGTTACATGTTGATTACTTTTAGGATCCCTCTGTGAAGACATCTATCTAGGTTTTCGATATAAGATCATGAAGATGATCTGATGAGCGACGAGGCCTCTATTTAGGGGCCATAAAATGATGTTATTTCTCTTGGTGGGTTGGTGTAGGTGCCCCCGCATATTGAGGGGAAATTATTATTGGAAATTCAAGTTGACTATGTGCATAGGCTTAGCTAACACCATGAGTTCTAGCTTTAGAGACCACTGAGGTTCCATGGTGATCGATATCCCTAGAAAATGGAGGATTGGATAGATTTGGTGATCCATGTATTAGATCTCATTCTTACCCTAAAATATTATATGGATTCACTAGTGACCATTATTTTCTATGGAATAGTTGGGAACTATAAGAGTTTGGTTATGTAGACCCTGAATTAGATGACACTATCACTGTTTGAATTCTAGTAGTTGTTTCATGATGAATATGACCTATCATGATTCTTCTTAGTTCATATCAAATATATTATTAAGATATATAAGGGTATCGTGATAGTGTTTGAGTATGATATAATGTTCACAAACCATACATGGTACTCCCTCGACATGGTATGAGATGACTTGTTCTGAGTGAGGAAGTTTGAGCAGGGTCTTTGTAGAAAAATTCAAGAAAATGTTGTCTCTTTATGTATTCCCACATAATTTGGAGTGCTGAATTAGAGTCTAGTGACTGAGATCTTTTTAAGAGAGGTATTGGGTTAGTTGGAGTCCATAGTAGGCATCATGTGGCTTAATCATCTGTAACAAGCAGTAGGTATTAGATGTTGAGATATCAACAGTGGAAGAATTATTGAACTCAGTGTAGGTTTTTTTATCTATGAGAATATTTTTTTATGGTGTGTTGTCTCTTCTCTTTAATCAATGCATGGAAATAAGTGGTGTTTGTGTCTCTATTACTACTCCATTTTACCCTTGATTGTTCATGAACCATCCATTCTTATTCCAAGATCATATTTTCCAAATAATCATTCTTGATGGAGAGATCCTTGAAGGTGGATTCATCCCATTCATTTTCTAGTAAGGATTCCATCCTCTCAATCCTATAATTAATATAGTTGATGATCTAGAAGTTGGAAGTTTTAAGAGTTTTTCCAGCAATAAAAATCATTTTTAAGCCATCTGAGATTCCTGTGAAGACCATACCATGCTTTAGATTATAGAGGCTTGAACCACAACTCTATTACCATTTGTTCGTAACCTAGAGATTAGGTCTATTTTTAAGAGAAAAAGAAATGCCCATTGTTCTCTATTCTGGAAAAAAAGATCAACAATAAGTGAAGAATGGTCAGAAAGGGAATATTCCATGTGAGTAACTTTGGTGTCTGGATACATAGATATAGTGTTGGTATTTTATAAACATCAATCAAGATGGTAAAAAATATGTTTTATACTCTTATGGTTGTTACACCAAGTAAAAATATCACTAGCATACCCCAAATACGTGAGACTAGCACAAGACATAAAAGAGATGAAATCCTAGCAAGCCTTCTGAGAGTTCCCCCCATAGCCCTTTTTCTCTACACTGTTCAATATCATGTTGAAGCTCCTTCTCCCTATACAAGGTAGAGAACATGGATCAAAACATCATATGTCATTTCATAGATACTCCCTTTCTTATACCTTGTATTTGGCATAAACAAAGGTAAATAATAAGGTATGAAACATGGTACTGAGCTTCATTGTGATGAACTGGTATGAAGCTTCCACTACTTACACAAAGATATTGGATTCCCATAAGATCCATATATAGTTGTTATGGGGGGAACACGTATAAATGATTTCAATTTTATTTGATGATCAGAAAGGGATATCTTGGAACATTGCTTCTTATGATAAAAAATGCCACTAAGGAGGAGTTATTTATAAACATTGCAATGGAGATAAAATCGGTCTTTACTCGGGGACCAGGTCGCGAGCATTATAGAGAAGGAAGGGGCTCATTAGAAGAGGATTTTCCTGGATGTGGCCCCTAGTGCAGTACAACCTTTAACTTGGCATGTATAGTTCTTAGAATCACTTTTGGATCGAGAATGAGTACACATACCACTATGTGGAGAATTGACATAAATAGTTGACTAGGCTACAACATCCTATGTACCTGAAGGAACTGAAGAAGGATAAGACTGAAGATCATCCTGAATATGTGATAATTCAATGTTGGTATGCTTTGACGGAAGCTCTGTCCACTCCAAGAACTCGGTGGCATCTTAAATGAAGAGCTAGAAAAAAGAATCACTAGAGCTCCTTTATTCATGGATGACCAGAATGGATTTGAAGGAGAAATCAGTAGGATGGAGGTTGATGAAGAATATCTTTCATGAGGATCCTAGGATAAATTTTTTAAATGGGTATAAATTTTTTTAAAGGGATTGGGTTAGGGGTATTTTCAAAAAGGGTGTGGAGAACCGTGAACCTCGTTCACAATTCCTGTGTAACTTTTTTGAAGGAAATTGAATGGAGTTCACTCTTCCTCAAGAATTCTTTTAATTATAAATGTTACTAAATAAATATATATAATTAGATATCTGATTAAATATTAAAATAAATTTTAATAAAAAGTAATACAAATTAATTAAAAAATATTAAATGAAAATTAAATATAAAAACATATTAATTAAAAATTCATCAATATTAATAAAAAAACAATAAAGATTTACAAAAAATTTATATATATTAAGAAATATTCATAAAAATTAAATAAATATTCATAAATATTGAGAATACAAATAAATATTAATAAATATTGGTTAAATATTAAATAAATATTCCAAATTATTAAATAAATATTAATTAATATTAATGAATATAAATAAATTTAAATAACTATTAATAATTATAAAAAATATAAATAAATATTATTCAAAATTATTAATTAAATATTGATAAATATTGACATATATTCAAAAATTTTAAAAAAATATTAAAAAATACTATTAAATATTAAAAAACATTAAAAAAATATTAAATAAATATTCATAAATATTAATTAAATAGTCATGAAAAGTAAAAAAGTATTATTAAATATTCATAAATACTCATTAATACTAATAAATACCAATAAATATTAATACATAAGAATTAAATAGTCAAAAATAAAAATACAATAGTGTCAAATAATAATAAATAGAAACAAAATATTTTTAAAAATTTATAAAAATTTATAAATATTAATAAAATACTAATAAACATTGAGTAAATATTAACAAATATTTATGAATATTAATAAATATAAATTAAATATTAACAAATATTGAATAAATATTCATAATATTTATTAATTTTTTTTAATAGGTTGAAGTTCAAACCCTCTTTTATTAGGAATATAAATATTAATTAAATATTAAAGAATATAAAAAAATATTAATTAAATATTAATAAAATTTAAATAAATATTAATTAATGTTAATAATTATTAATAAATATTAATAAGGAATAGATATCCATTAAATAAATATTCATAAATATATATAAATATTATTAAATATAAGTAAATATTAATATTTATTAATATTTATTAACATTTAGTTATATTTAGAAATATTTGTTAAAATTTATTAATATTTATGAATATTTAATTGACATTTAGTCATATTTAATTATATTTATTTAATATTTATTAATATTTATTAATATTTATTAAAATTTATGAATATTTATTTGGTGTTAATTAATATTTAATTAATACTTATATATTATTTATTAATATTTATTTAAATTTATTGATATTTATTAATATTTAGTTAATATCTATTAATATTAATTTATATTCAGTAAAATTTAATTAATATTTTTTAATATTAATGCATATTTAATTAATATTTATTTTTATTTATTTATTTTTTAAAGTATTTATTAATTTTTAATTAAAATTTATAAATATGGAAAATTATTTCATTATTATTTATTAGTATTATTTATTATTTTATTTAAATTCCAAAATATTTCATTAAAATTAATTAACAATAATTTATATTAATTTATATTTAATTTATATTTATTTGTATTTATTAATGTTAAATTAAATTATATTACATTCTTGTGATCATTTGACTATTATTTAATTAATATTTATGAATATTTATTTAATATTTATTATCATTTGTTATTATTTACTGGTTTTCATTAATATTTTTTTAGTATTTATAAATATTTTTCCATATTTATTAATATTTAATTAATATTTGTGAATAATTAATTAATATTTATTAATATTTTCATACTATTTTTTATATTTATTAATATTTATTTACATTTTTTTATATTCATTTATATTTAATTAATATTTATGAATGTTAATTTAATATTTAATCAATATTTATTTATATTCTTAATATTTATGAATATATGTTTAATTTTTATTTATAATTTTTAATATTGACAAATATTTAATTAATCATTATTTATATTTTTATAAATATTAATGATTTTTTAGTTAATATTTATTTATTTTTAATTATTATTTATTAATTTTTAATTATTTTTATTACTTTTTATTAATATTTATTTTAACATTTAATTATATATCTATTTATATATATAGTGATATTTATAATTAAAATAATTCATAATTAAAATAATTCTGGAGGAAGAGTAAACAATATTCACTCTTCCTTCAGAAAACTCACACATGAAGCGTGAACAGGGCTTACGCTTCTCCAGACACCATTTTTAAAAGACACCCAACCCTATCCATTTTTGTTAGAAAAAAATTAAAAACCCCATTTAAAAATTTTATCAATGAACCTTCCGGTGATGGAAGACTTTCCACCCTTCTCAAGGGGGATTCTCGAGTGACAACCCCCATAAAAGAAAAAGGACAGGTCATTCCATGACCCAACAACTATGGCGGTGCCACTTGGGAGAAGTTATCTTAATCAGGGATAACGTTCGAAACAATTTGAAATGAGGGTAGCGCATTCATCATGTTCTATCCTAAAATAATATCCATTTAACAATCATTAATAGTCTTCATGGTATTCATTCTCATTATATGTTTTGTTTTACTAATAGTTCTTCTTAAAGGTGATGCTAGTCTAGGGGAGTTTTTAGTTCTCAATATTTTATTCTTTTCAATTTATTATCCTCTTTTAATTTTTATAGTTTTAATGGATGTAAACATCTATGATCTATAATGACCCATTGTATATGAAACAAGATTTGATGTTTTTCCATTGTAATGTTTCATTATAATTGAATG
The DNA here is from genome assembly GCA_963277665.1 of Viscum album. Taxonomy (NCBI): domain Eukaryota; kingdom Viridiplantae; phylum Streptophyta; class Magnoliopsida; order Santalales; family Viscaceae; genus Viscum; species Viscum album. Next base: position 888,787,534 of record OY728148.1, on the reverse strand, counting down.
AAGTGTTTTTTTATCATGGGTCATATCATGTATGCTCAATATATTATCAAGTAATAATTCATTTCAATGAATTGAGAACCATTCTTTATAATTACAGGAAAAATATTAATAGCTCCTAAAACCTGGTGTATTTTAACAATGATCTTGAATCTCTGGGCACTAACACAGTCAAGAAAAGTTCTTTACTTTATTCATTATTGATCACAATAAATGTTTATCTTATTCTATCTATATTCTTAAGGAGGGGGATTCTCTCTCTAGGGATCAAGATAATTATATAGAGATTTCCATAGTGCACAATAGGTCTAACACTTGAAAAATGATAATTTGTAATTTAAAGTTAATATAAATATTTAATAATTATGTTATATCCCCCTGTCAAATATTTATTCTAATAAATCCCCCAAGTCAAATAAAAATAAAAACAATTATAATAATTGTATTATTATTATTATATCACATGACATGTTCATATTTAATTATCATTTTTCAAATAAATTAATTTATATTTATTTAAATTATATTAAATAAAATATATCATTTTCATTGGGCCATTAACTCGACTTGTCAATCCCCCATTGAATGTTTTGATCCATTGAATAATAAAATATTTTTATCAACTAAATATTATATGTTTAATAAATAAATAAATATTATATCCCTAAACTCGTAGATAAATATTTATTTTAATATTCACCTAACAAATAAATAATTATATTAATCTATACACTAAACTATCAAATAAATAGATTTATATTTTTTACGTTATGAATAATAAGCCTTAGATAAAATTCAACCCACATATTCTAAACTTAAATATCTCATAATTATAAGATTAATATTATTTTAATAGTTTTTATTTCACATGTTGAGAATAATATTTATTGTTAATGTTAAATTCAATAAAATTTAATGTTATTATGGATACACTTAGTTTGTGACTCTCTAGTCTTCTTTCTTAGTGGAATTAGGTGAACTTACCAAATGTCCAAGATCAACGTCTAACAACATGTCAAGGTACCAATAAATAAATAAGTTAATACAAAACAATAGAAACCTTTTTACTATTGTCTAATATAATTCCTTTAACTCAATATCTCCATCAAGAAGGATGCATACTTGTGTTATCACTCTATATGCTTGATTTATCCTTATTTGGCTTTTTTAAATTAACTCGTAGGTAAACCAAAATGTCTATGGATTTAATTATATAATTCTTTTTAAATCAAAAGGATAGAGATATATTATTCCATTAACATGGAAGAGACAAATCTATTCTTGAAATATTCAATTAATGTCATATAACTTATTACACACCCAACATATGATACCTTTTCATGAGCACATGTGTCATTGTTTTTGTTCATATATCAAATTATGTGATTCATGGAACCCATTAATAAGAATCTCAACTCTATGTACTAATACACATGTTCACATATGGGAATTTCCAATGACACATTAACATGTGGGATTTTAATTTTTGGGTCCTTCCTCATGATTATCCTTCTTCGAAACCACCTGGTGAGAACTCAATGAGAAGAAGGTGTAGTGTCTTATGATCCCCCATCACCTAATAGTCAAAAAGTATATGCATCCCTTCAAAAATATGTTATCTAAACCCTAGGATATATGTTTAAGAATATTTTAATAACATCACTGGGTTCTCAATATAGCAGGGAACTGATATAACCTTTTCATGCGATAAAAACTCTATGGGCACCAACTCAAACAATAAACACATTATAAGGTACAAACAAATAAAAAAATGAAATTATTAATCATCATTCAATGATGTTTGAAATCAATCATAATAGTTTTTAGTCATAAAAATGAATAATTTACATGTACTATCATATAACACATAAACTTTCATACACAGGTCCATTATGGCACCCCAGACTTACCCTCCTGAATACAGTATGAATAAAAATCACATTACAAAATAGATTTGATATGAGTTATAAAATCCTGGATATAACCATCCTTTATTAAAAAATAAAAAAATATTATTATTATTATTCATAGGTATATAGAAATAGAGGGTGAATTGCGATTTTAAAAATAAAATTTTAAGTAAGAGGTAAATTTGAATTTAAAATGATATAGAAAGAATAAAGCGATAAATTAATTAAGAGATAGTTGATGGAATCGATATGAGTTATATAGAAATTATCAATGTAATTTAAGAATGGAAAAAATTGAATCTAATTTATACATGTATCTTAATTGATGATAAATGATACAATGTGATAAAGTAAATAGAGAGAAAACACAATTGATAAGGAGTTGGTAATAGCTTAATGTGAGACCCTATGCATCCACCCCTGGACTCATGATGTCGATATTATTAAACCCTTGATCTTGGTGGGGATCAGAAAACAAATCACTCAAAATTGTGATTTTTGATCATCCTCTTGAGTCTCACAAGTATCCAAGAAACTCATCCCTTAATTTTTCAAAGTGAGAACCCATTAGAGAAAGGTGATGAGAAAAGAGAGGTTTTCTTTCGGAAAACCCATTAAAAATATGCTAACAAATCTCATGGTTTGATGATTAAAATTATAGAGAGATATTTGAGATATACTTTTAGAAATGTTTTGAGATTCATAACATAGAATGGATTATTGAGAGGATTTAGGGAAAGTAAGAACTTTGATGTTGATTCAAATATTTAGAGCATTGTTGGTAATTATTGTTAAGTTCCATGATGCTAAGGGAATCCTATTATAGGACAAAATACAGAGGGAAACTTCTAGAATTATTTAGGTGTTATTGAAGCCAAATAATACCATAGTTGTGTCCTTTTAACCATAATAAATTCATTTTCAAAACTATTTCCAAGGAGCCACCAGTTACATGGTAGCCACCACCTGGTAGTCGATGAAATACCTAAAGTTGAGGGATTCTATAAAATCACCATTGTCTAGAAACTGCTATATAGTAGTTGGCCAGAGGCTTTTAAGAAGAATACTTCACACCTGGTGGGGTCACCAACTAGCCAATGAGACTTCTAGTTATCTGCTACTTTTTCCATTATGGAGTCGTCTAGTTAGTGATATATACATGTCACCATATTTATGTGGATCCACCTACACTTACTTATAAATCAATTTAAAGATATTATGAGAAGATTATAATATCTTAAAGGATGAAAATGTATTTTTAAGCCTTTAAAAACACTTTAAAAGATCTTTAATATTCCATTAAAATTCAGTACTTAGCATTCAATAAAAACACTATATCTCACTTAAAATAAAATTATATAAACATAGATGTGCATTTGTGATCATGAAAACACTAAGAGAGAGATATGTACAAAAATATCCCCTTTTTATGATCACAAACACTTAACATAAAAAATGTAAATTAAGTGAAAATAATGAGTAAAAGAGATAACAATGTAACTTAAGATATTAATTAGATATTCAATTATATTGAGAAGGAAACATAAAAAGAATGATAGTAACAAAAAAATATGAATTTTAAAAACTTTATATTTTTAAAAAAAATTAAATACTATAAATATCAAACAATTTAGAATGGAAAGAAAATAATTCTCCCTTTGAAATAAAATTATAATATTTTCAAGAAAATCCACCTTATTGGGAATATAAAATTTTTATGAGATTTAAACCCCTATATGAAAAGAAATAAATTTCATGAATTTATCCCCTATTGTGATTATCAAAAATAAAAACAATGGATAAAATTGAGAAACATAAGAGAGTTTTGAAGAGAAACTTGCAAGATATTTAAAAAAAAGGTATTTTGAAAAGTGAGTGAAATAGAAAAAAAATTGAAAAGGTTAAAAATGGGATTTTGAAAAAAAAGAGAAGATAAAATTAGAATAATAAAGAGAAAAAAGGAACTGAAAAAGAGTAAAATATGATAATAAACAAGAGATGTACCTTTTCTAAGGAAAAGCTTTCCTCAAGGAATGATTTAACTCCCATAGATTGAAATATTCATTTGAAGAAGATACTTTGAAGTAAAATAAAACTTCAAAATAATTTATTCATTTTAAATTCATCAGATACATCACAATAGGTTATTAGAGAGGCAATTATATATTAAATTTTTTACTAATCATTAATATTCCTTAAATAGATATAAAAACATTATAAATTAGGTAGGATATACATATTGCTTCTATAAATTTAAAAAAAATAATTAAAAATAAAATTTATTTATCAAATCCATAATAATGGTATAAAAAGTACATTATTTTACAACATATTCAAAATTTTGAAAATAAGAGGGAACATTTTAAAAATAATTAATTTGAAAAAAATATATCTCTTAAGGAAAATATAAAAATTAAAAAGAGATAATGATCCCCCTAAAATGATATCATTACTGAGATAAATAGATCATTTCCAAGATAAAAGAAAATGATAAAATAATAATTATAAAAATATTTGAAAAGAATTTCAAAAAAGATAAGGTTTTTATAATTTAAAAAAAAGAATGAATTCTCTAGATATCCATTGTTCAAATCAAAGTTTTGACAAGTGAACCATTCCTGATTCACCGTTAATAAACTTTAAACAATCATGGGACAAAGTCTTGCTTAAAATATTAGTGATTTAATGTTCTGTTGGAACAAAATCAAATAATATATCATCATTATTGAAATGATTTCTTATGAAATGGTTCTTGAGGAAAATGTGATTGGTGTGAGAGTGTTGGATATGATATTTGGAAATGTTAATCGAACTGGTGTTATTACACATAGTCGGGATAGGGTCAAATGCGAACATTAAATCTAAGAGAGTGTGTTTCACCCATATCATTTGGGTGAAACAACTCCAAGTGTCTATGTATTCCACTTTGGCTGTTTAGAAAGAAAATGTGTCCTGATTCATACTGCTCCATGAGATATGGGATTATCCATATAGTGTCAAGTCCTCCTTGAACTTTTCCTATCTAGTTTGAATCCTCTAAAATCAATGTCTAAATAAGATAATTAAAAATAGGTTCCTTTTGGAAAATACAAACTGATATTGTTAGTTTTAAAAAATACTTTTCAAAGATTTGATATGAGATTCCTTTGGATTTTGTTAAGAACAAGAAAAAAATAAAAACACTAAACAACATATCATTCCAAGTTATAGTTAGGTAAAGTGTTATACTAATCAAAATTCTATAAATATTTTTTTTAATATCTAATTGGATTCATCCAACATTAATATACATGTTATACTCATTCACATACTAATTTACATTGTACGATACATTCTGAATCATTTTAAGTGTTCATTAGTATATTTTCCTTAGTATATAAAGATACCATAATTTCTTTGAGAATTTTTAAAACTGATAAATAATATAATTTCACCCATAAATCATATCTCATATTCATTTTTCATTAAATTATAAAATTCAAAAAAAAATTGATTCATTTTTAGAGCCAAAAATCACATCATCAATGTAAATTTAAATGAGTAACAAATCATTTGAGATATGTTTTAAAATATAGTTAAAACATATTTTCCTATTTCAAAACCATTTTATAAATTATAATTTGAAATATGGCCATGAAAAGATTCATGTCCTGGTTTTAAACCTTAAATAAATTTAGATAATTTGAAAACAAAGTGTGAAAAAAGAAGGATTTTTAAAACCATGTGGCTGCTTCACAAAAATATTTTTGGGAATAAAAATATTTTAAAAGAAACTTTTGACATATATTTGAATGATTTTAAAACTTATATGAGAGGTTAATACCAAAAATACTATCATGGATTCTAACTGAGTGATGGGTGAAAAGGTTTCATCATAGTTGATTCATTCTTATTGGTTAAAACCATCAGTAATTAATTTAGAATTATTTATAGTGATATTACCAAAATCATCTAACTTATTCCTAAATAACCATTCAAATCCTTTGATAGGATTACAATTAATCATTTCCATGAGATTTGATGCATAATTTCGAGTGAATTGAATTAGTTCTTATTGCATATAAAGTACCTAATTACTATTTTTACAATTTTGGGGTTATAGGTAACTGAGAAAGGTTAAATGTTTAACCTCATTTTAGAATAATCTATGAGTATGAGTTCCTACTTGAAAATATCTAATTTCAATTTCAAGGGGATGGTATTTAGATTTTGTAAAATCATTATGAAAATAATTTAAATGAGATTCTTGTTATTATTCAACATATTTCATTTGAAGATGTTCATTTAAAATACCATTTTCAAAACATTTTGAAAATGGGATTTTAGAAAATTTTCATTAAAAAAAACATAGATTGACTCTTCCATTATTGTTTTATATAATCAGTATGATTTACTTGAGTTTTAGTTCACAATAAATACACCTTTATAGAATTTACAATTATATTTTCTGAGATTGTACTTTTTGTTAAGAATAAAAATATTTCAACCAAAAACTTTGAAAATATGAATTTTAAATTTTTATTATTCCAAATTTCATAAGGGTTCTTTTTCAGAAAATATCTTATGAAAACATAATTAATTATATAGGATAAATTATTTTTGGAATCGGTCTAAAAATATTTTAGAAGGATAAATTATTTTAAAATAGTTTGAGTAATTTCTGGGATTGTTTGATTTCACCTCTATACTACACCATTTTGTTGAGGGGATTAGGGAGAAAAAAGGAATGATTATAGAGATTTGAAACAAATAAATAATAATATTAAATATATTCAATTTATCTTCCATTATCACTTCAAATTTAATTATTTTTAAAACATTTTTCATTTTCAACATTTTAGAAAACTTTATGAGGTATTTACAGACTTTAAATTTTTTAGAAAACAAAAAAAAACAAGTGAATCTTGTAAATAAATAAACTATTAAAAAATTATATTATTTTCCTCTTAGAGTTTCAATTTTAAAAGTTACAAATAGATAAATGTGAATTAATTTAAGATATTTTGAATGAGAAACTCATTTTTAGGTTTAAAACATAGGATCACTATAACAAAACAGCTGTTTAGCGGCGGTTCTAGGAACCGCCGCTAAACCTTTTGTAAAAAAGGTTTCACGGCGGTTTATAATAAACCGCCGCGAAACATTGGTTTTTTTAACACCCGAACCTTCCCCCCACCCTGACCCTCCTTCCCCCGCTTCCCCCGACCCCCCGATTCCCCCGCGACCCCGGCCCCCCGCTTCCCCTGGCGACCCCACGACCCCGACCCCGGTGACCCCGGCGACCCCGGCAACCCCGCGACCCCGCGACCCCTGGCCCCCCGCGACCCCGGAAGCTGCACCGTCTTCCCCTCTAGGTAGGGTTTTGTTTCTCCTTCTTTAGGTTTTTTGGTTTTACAGTAGGTAGGTTTTTAGTATATAGTTTGGTATAATCTCCACATTAGTTTACAACCTCCTGGTCTCATGATTTTAAACTGTATTACATTTTTCCTAATTGGCCAAATAACCTGATTAGTGGGAGTGATATGATATGAACTTTTTCTGAAGATATAATTTAGAAAAAAACCCTATGGATTAGGTTATATATTTATAATTTCTCATAACACTCATTATTTATCGATCAATGTTAAAATAAATATAATTCCATACTCTATTTTTTAATTATCCTATGAATTAGGTAGTTCAACAATCATAAACTCTCAAATAACTAGTTGAACACAAATTTTATAAGGGAAATGATAGCAGAATAATAAAAAGATACAAAAGGAAAATAAAGTACTAAATTTCTAGTTATTATATAGTGTATATACAAGAATCTCTCAATAATATTATACTAAAAAATAATTTTGAATCATTTTCACATGTTATAAGTTGAAAATAGTTAAAAAAATGTGGCATGATTCTAAGATAGAGAAGATTAATTATTTGACAAGTAATGAAGTTTTGGAAATTTTTAGTTTTTTTTTCAAAAATAGTATTTGATGTAAATATGTTTTTAAAAAAAGGAGAAATTCATTGGATATTATTGAGATATATAAGACTCGACTATTTACTAAAGGGTTTACTCAGAAAGAAGGGAAAAATTATACCGATACATTTTCTCTAGTATCTAAAAGGATTCATTATGCCATGTATTGGAATTACTAGATTATTTGGATAGTATATCAATGGGATATGTTCAACACTGTGGGGTAGGGTGAATTAGTGTTGGTACCCTCTAATATGATTAAACCTTTATCACTTTTTATAACCTCTCTTTTTTAGTGAATGGATCTCTCTCTTTATCTCCCTTAGTTTTTAAGTAATTAGTTTATGTAGGAAATTAAATTAACATAGAAACCATGATTTTTTAATGAGTTTCATATCCATTTTGGATTACTATATACCTAGTTCATTGCAGTACTTCTTCAATACACACAACTTCCTTCTTATTAAAATATAAACTTGGGAAAGGGTATATTTTTAGACATGTTGGAACCAACCATATACAAAGTAATAATTAATTTTCTATTATTTTTTATAAGATAATAGGATTTCATCACTTGATGTAGATTATCAATGAAATCCCATGTCCCTCTTGGGTAGTGTAATCCCGGAATTCTTTTTCAATTGCTACCTTAAACACCATTATACTTCTACAGGATTGTATTATATGCAATTTCTCACACACTTTTGGTCTTGATATGACTGGAAATATCCTAGGCCAATAACTATTTTCTTCTAAATCATCTTATTCACCACACACTACAACAAAACTGCTGTTTAACAACGGTTGTTTAGCGGCGATATAATGTAGATTATTCCAAACTATATACTAATTGTATAGTTGAATATTTTATTTCTATGAAAAAATGTATCTTATCTATTGGGTATTAGATATAGATCATCACCTTTTTACAATACCATACAAGGATGAGATATTAAAATCCAAACCCCACTAAATGAGATCTTGATCAATATAGAAGTCTTTTCCACATGGTTGAAAAGTATATTAGAGAATTAATGCACATATTCCTCACATGTGATATAAATCTATGCAATGAATCATCTATAAGTATAACTACAAGTTGGATTGACTCCCATCACATTAGGATATGTAGTGATATCTAGGTACCCTACCATGGAACCAACTACCATATTCCTTATCAAAATATTATAATTACTATCACCTACATATGTGGTGAATCTATGTAGTAGATTTTTAAATGGGTTATCTTATATATAGACCCATGATAAGAATAAAATTTCCCTTTCCTTTTATATGATTCATATCTTTGATAGAGGGATTTTCATTTCAAGAACTATGTGTGGATTTATTCTCATTCTAATGAAATACATGGTGACAATGATATTTATTTTCATAGGCATGACCACAAATACATAGTACATGTACTAAAAACATAAACATTGTGAATTTACCCATGGGAAAAAATATACATCAATTGGGATCCCAACTGAAGTTGGATATGTCCTCCCCATTGATGTACTAGTTGTTCTACCTTCCATGTCTAATTTAAGTGACGTTGAACCTCAAAAACATTTTTTCAAATCTGTATGACCTTAAATTTTAACCCTTTTTCCTAATTAAAATTACATAAACTAAAAATCAAAATAGACACAACTATTTGTTAGGTCTAAACCCTCTTAAAGAAATCATTAGACGTGTAATGTTTCACTCCCACTAATATGTTCCCTCTTATGGATTAGGAAAAATATTTCTTATAAGAATACTATCATAAAAATATCATGGGGTTCACTATGTGATCCTTGATAATTTATTCCTATTCCCCATAAAATTTTCATCTTGGAAAAAGTTATATTGGATATCCCATCCCATTTTAAACTAGTCTTAGGGAATTTTAATAGTACATTCTCCTCAATTAAAATACTACCTCTTCAAATTGAATATATCACTACATTAAGTGATTTAATACACAGGAGTCTCATGTTTCATTACATCACACAAGAAACAATTTCAGTACATGGTGGAATAACATATAATGTTTTAAAATTATTTTTGAATATTTTTTTCTCTATGAATCCAGTTCATAACTCTGATGTGTGATTCAACGCTGATAAATTTCCCAAGTTAATATACTACTCTTAGGATCCCTTAAACTTGATTTAATCAATAATTTTTTCTATATTCATATAAAAATTGGTTGTGGATGTTGATTTATTTGGAGCTAACCTATTAGGATTTGATACTGAATATCACACCTTTCCTCAAAGCGTATAAAGTTATCCCTATGGGATATTTCAGTCATGGAAGATACTTCCACCTAAACCACATAATCAATCAATGGACTGATTGAGAAAATATCCAAGGTATTATATGATACTAATAATCCTTAATTCACATCAGGTTGTGTTTTGGAATATCTATGAAGACTAACCAATCATTGGTTATATGTTTTTATATATAAAAATGTTAGCAGCTACAGGTCTGAGAACCATGACCATAAAATATCTGAGTCATCCCCTAAGGGTATATGCATATGTGTGTCAAGATCTACATCCATATCATATTTTTATTCCTCTCTTATATCGCTATATATATCACATAATTTTTTTCAAGGATACATTCCCTTAAACTCTATACATAGATTGGTCTATGAATAATGAAATTAAACATAGTGTGAATATCCATGAGATTGTTTATATGATCATTGGGATCACAATTCATGTAATTCTCTCATTTCCATTATTTTATAATATTCCACACCCACCTATTATATCCATGATATATGAGATTAAAAGACAATAATATTTTTTCAATACATCTGATCCTAAAATAGAATAAAAATATTTTTATTTTTTTACATTAAAATATGTGCACAACACCTCATGGTTTTCTACAATAATGAAATTAGGCACCAAACTCACATCATTTTATTCAACACATTTCAAAATTCCAACCACCTCACATTCGATTAAAAATGAATTTCCATAAAAATATAAAAATTGGACTAACAATCAATAATTTAAAATACTAATTGAAAGATACATATCACTAACTATGTTAGAAAAATACAATAAGAACCTAGGGAAATATTTGAGTCCCCCCTGCTATGAATGCACATTGAAAAACATATGAAAAGTATGATAATTCAATAAAAATGGTAAATCCATAAAAAGTTTCAAGTTAAATCCATAAAAAATTTCAATAACCTTTCAAGGTTTGTTATATATTATCCAAGGATAGGGGTCATCAATTATGAGAAAGATCATTTCTTTGGTGATGGTCTTCACCCAGACCTTGGTACATCTCTACTTTCTTTGGGCATAACATCCATTTTGGAGGTTGTCACTAGGGACATGTGAATGGAAGCTAAATATTCTTGGAAATCGATGGTTGTTCATTCCTTAGTTTTATCAGGTATGAAACAAATTAATAGTGGGAATGAAGAGAATCAAATGTGCAAGGAGTAGAGGCAGGATGGACCATAACATGATGAAAATGACCATTCTTATAGAAAGAGTTCATCCATTTTGTGCTTCCAGTTTAGGTAATTTTAGGAATTTTGAGACCCATTTCTTGATATATCCTTGAATTTTTCTCTATTATGGAAATTTTGTTCATCATTATTTGTTTTTGATGATGGGGTTATAGAAGATGTATCATGTCTGATTCCTTGTTTTTTGTGTAGGCACATTGTGATATACATGGATAAAAGCTGGATCACATTACCGAGGAACACACCTCAGTATGTTAAGGGTTTGAATGAGTTTTTAGATTTTGAAATTTCTAATCGATTCGTTGAAGGGAGAATAAAATTTCCATGTCCTAAATGTAAATTTAGAACATGGTTGAAGAGAGATGAGTTTTATGAACATTTAATACTGAAGCAATTACCTACTCAATATTTGTGTTGGATTTGGCATGGAGAATCGAACGTTACAGAAAGATTGAGCACTGATGTTAATCCACATAATGAGGTCCCAAGTTCGTCGAAAATGGAAAATGAAATGAAAAACCTAATAAATGATGCATTCGGCACTGCAAGACACCACTATCAGTATCAAAACATATCAGAACAACCAGAAGAGGGTGCTACAAATTGCAACGTGACAAGTGATGTTTTTGAGACTGTAACACAGGCAGATCAAGATTGTCACATATCATTGGATCCTCCTCTTGATTCTATGGATCCAAATGTAAGAGAAAACTTCACTGAGGAAAATGTGTTTCATGATTTAGTTGATGATGAAAATCAAGAGTTGTATAGTGGGTTTTTGAAATATTCAAAGCTTTCATTTTTGCTGAAGTTGTACCATATCAAATGTCTATGTGGAATTACAAATAAGGCAATGTCCATGATATTGGAATTGATTCGTGATGCATTTCCTGAAGCAGAAATCTCAGAATCTTTTTATGATATGAAAAAAGTTGTTAACAAGCTTGGTCTGAATTATACAAAAATACATGTGTGTCCCAATGACTGTATGCTTTATTGGGGAGAGGATTCAAGTAGACATAATTGCAAGAAATTTTCTTCTTCTAGATGGCAGGCAAAGGGTGATGTTGAAAGTCTGAATTAACATAATTTCATGGAGAAGAAGAAAAGGAGCACATCTGCAAAGATTTTGTGTTACTTTCCTTTGAAGCCTTGATTGCAAAGATTATTCATGTCATCGAAAACCACCGAACACATGAAATGGAATTCTGTAGATAATAACAATGATGGGTTAATGAGACATCCACGAGATTCCTAGTCGTGGAAGACATTTGATTCATTACATCTCGATTTCTTATCTGATCCTAGGAATGTTCGATTGGGATTGGTTGCCGATGGATTCAACCCATTTGGGACTTTGAGTACCAATTATAGCATTTGGCTAGTTGTTTTGATCCCTTATAATCTGCCTCCGTGGATGTGTATGAAACAAACATATTTTATCCTTTCGATGATTATTCCTGGAAAACAAATGCCTGGAAATTATATTGATGTATACTTGCAGCCTTTGATTGAAGAATTGCAGGAGTTATGGAGCAACGGTGTTGAGACATTTGATGCTTCTTCTAAAACAATGTTCAAAATGCATGCTGCTTTAATGTGGACCATTAGTAACTTCCCTGGGCTTGGGAATTTATCTGGTTGGAACACTTACACGGGTTTGGCTTGTCCCGTTTGTAACTTTGATTTTGAGCCCAAACAGCTACCTCACAGTATAAAATGGTGCTTCTTGTGTCATTGAAGATTTCTCGATGCATCTCATAGATTTCGGCTGAACAGATCAAAATTTAATGGTTCCATTGATCGTAGACCACCTCCATAGTTGTTAAATGGTTTTGAAATATTGGCACAGCTTGAAAATGTTGAAACAGAATTTGGTAAGGTTCATCATTTGAATGATAGTGAAAAACGGGTCCGAAGTGCATCGTCAAGCGAAACCGGAACGCAACAATGGAAGAAAAAAAGTATATTCTTCAAACTTCCGTATTGGGAATTTAATTTTTTGTGGCATAATCTTGAAGTGATGCATATTGAGAAGAATGTCTGTGAAAATTTGATTTTCACATTGCTTAATGAGCATGGAAAGTCGAAGGATCATCTCAATGCTCGCAAAGACTTACACGCAATGAACATAAAATGCGATCTCTGGCCAGATGAGAATGGAAAGTATCCTCCGGCAATTTTTGCAATGAAAAATAGGGATAAATATACATTCCTTCGAATGTTAAAGAATTTTAAGGTATCTGATGGGTATTCAAGTAACATCTCGAGGTGTGTTGACTTGAAGAATCATAAGTTACATGGATTGAAAAGCCACGATTCACATATTTTGTTACAACAGTTACTACCATTGGCATTGCGTACATTATTACCTGAAAAAATTACTACTGTTGTACTTCAGTTCTGCACATTTTTCAGAAAACTATGTGAGAAATCTCTACATCCATTTCAGCTTGACAACCTCCAGGAGAGGTTTGTATTGACCCTTTGCGCAATGGAGATGATATTTCCTCTATCCTTTTTTACTGCAATGATGCATTTTACTGTGCATTTGGTTGAGGAAGCTAAATTAGGAGGCCCCGTTCATTATCGATGGATGTATCCAATTGATAGGTACTTTATTTATATGTTTTCCAGTTAAGTAAACAATTTTTGGTACTTAATTAAATGCATAATTATGTTTATTTTATTTCACAGATATCTTGGGAATTTGAAATCATACGTGAGAAATAAAGATAAACCAGAAGGCTCAATTGCTAAAGGCTATTTGGCTGAGGAGTGTCTTACATTTTGTTCTCGATACTTGGATGATATTGAGACAAGATTTAATCGAGTTGGACGTGTTGACGACACATCGACTCAATCTCAAATACATCAAAAAATCCAAAATATTTCCTTCTATTGGCCGATCAGTTGGGAGGACCTCAAATGTGACACTGACTGAATTGGAATTATTACAGGAACATAGATATGTGCTGATGAATAGTGAAATTGCAGATCCATTTATTGAAGAGTTGAGGATACAAATAAAGAGACGAATGAGAGGCCGAACATGAAATGAGAAAGATATAACGAAAGCTGTTAATAAAGAGCTTGTAGAATGGTTTGCACGATGTGTAAGTTTATAAATATTGTAATAAATATGAATATTAGTTAGACACATACATTTTGTAAATCTAATAAAGTATATTTCTTTTTTCAGATCATGAATACTGATACTCAAGCAGAGGTATCATAAGATTTGAAGTTTCTTGCTAGAGGTCCTCTAAAAGAAGTTAGAAAGTTCTACGCTTATAATGCGAATGGATTTAGATTTCGTACAGTCGATCAAGAAGTGGGTTTGAGAACATAGAATAGTAGTATATTTACATTTTCTGAAGTGGAATACTATGTAAAGCTACATGATATTATTTAATTAAACTACTGCGGACATTTTCGGTTGTTTTATTCAAATGCAAATGGGTCGATATTATCAGAGGTGTTAAAAGAGATTCCTTGCAATTTACTTCTGTGAACTTCTCTCGCTTGATGGATGTTGGTGATCATGAACTACATGATTCATATATCTTAGCATCACAAGAAAAAATGGTATATTATGTGAATGATGTTGCCGATGAAGGGTGGAGTGTAGTTGGTCACGTAATACAAAGAGATTTGTATGATATGGGTGATGAAGTGGAAGATTTGACCTATGAAATTGATTTTAATCAGCAAAAGGAAGCAGAATTATTTGTCCATCATGATATTGAAAATATTAGTCTAGAAAGGATGAATGAAGTGGATGAAGCAATGGGGTAGGAAACTGACATGATTGAAGGGGAAAATGATTTTATGTACAATTATTTATTTATTCAGAAACCACTTGTTTCATTTCTGCATTCATTCATTATCATTGTTATATATATTTTGTCTGTTAGTACTCCATCTGTTATCATTTTTAATTTTTTTTCTGCATAATTTTTTTGAAATATATATTCTGAACTTAATTTTATTTGATTAAATGACAGGAATGCCAAGGAAGAAGCGTTACATTATTTCATCCAGTTCTGCAACAGATGACTATCCATCTGGATCCCTCCCCACGACATCTGATGCACCAGCTGCCGGCACCCCTGCACCATCTCTCACACCATCTGTGGATGTTCCAGTAGAGGTTGAGTCGTCGACTCCCCCTTCCGTAGCCTCAGCAGTGGGGCAGTAACGCGCCCCTTCCAGTTCATCCCAGACATACTGGAGTGTCACTATCATAGGTACAAATTTTAATTAAATAAATTTATTGAATTTTGTTTATACTAATTGTTTTCTCATTGAAGATGACAAAAATGTAACCGTGGAGAAAAAAATAAAAAGTTCAGATGTTTGGAATCTGAATGGAGAGAAGATTGTTGTGCCATTTGATTCTTACAGGGTTCCTACGGATGATGCCGCGGGGTTGCTTGGCCAGATTCTAGGCCAGTTGGTAGCGGAGCCCATTTCCCTTCCCATTTCATATGACGATTGGAGACATATGCCTCCAAGCTGGAAAAATGAAGTGTTTGATTCTCAAATCAAGTTAAATTTATTACATTATGGTTTAATTTAATGTCATGTTACTAATATGTTCAAAATGAATTTTTGTATATAGATGTTCTTCCACTTTACCGTTGCTGATGTGATAGCACGGAAGTGGACATTAAAAAATCTAGGTAAGAAGTGGAAATATTTTAAATGGAGATTGTGGTGTGATGTCAATGATGCTTCGTTGACCACGCTGTAAATGTATGAGAAGCTACCCAGTGGGGTACCGAAAGAGCAGTGGAAAGTGTTTGTTGACAGGCATCGGGATCAGAAGCAGATGGTATTGAAATATATATATTATTATATTATACACATTTTACATTTATACATGTATATAAAAAGGACATGAAATTAAATACATCATTATTAAATTTCATTTTATTTATTTCAGGATCTATCAAGACTGAATGCGTCAAACCGAGCAAAGCAAGTCATCCCGCACACTGCGGGCTCAAAAAGTTTTTCTAGAAATCAAAGTACATTGGTAATATTTTAATTAGTTTAAATATTTATAAGACAATATTGTCCGTTTAATATATTTAATTATTGATTTATCTTTGATTAATGCAGTCACAGAGTTTAGGCCATGAAGCATCCAGAACTGAACTTTGGTTGGATGTTCACAAGAAATCAGATGGATGTTTTGTTAATGAGACTACTAAAGAAGTTGGGGTATGAAGTGAATTTTTTTTATCATAATAACTTCTTATCAATTTTTTTTGTGTTAATATATATTGATATTTGATTTATAGGTCAAAATTAAAGAACTATGGGATGCCAATCCTGCGCATTCCTACTCTGTCTCCCAGGATGACCCAGTTGCTAAAGTCCTTGGGAAGGAGCATCCTGGGAGAGTGCGCGGGATGGGTTTGGGACCCATGCCGTCTGAGGTTTTTAGCAGGCCACCGGGGATAAATGCTGCATCTACTCCTGACTTTAGTCAGCCTGGAGATGCTAAGAAAGAGATTGCTTCTTTAAGAAACACAGTTCACCAGCAGGGGGATCAGATATCTGCATTGCAGAAATAGTTGACTGAACTACGTCAGCAGATGAGCAGATATGCCCCCGGTGGGAGTCCATCAATTGGTGGTATGCAGGTAAATCACAGAAAATCAAAATCATTTAGTTTTATAACTTTCATTTGTTTTAAGTTTTAATATAAATATGTAACCGTATTTAATTTTCAATATAGTGTTCTTACAGGTGACAACACAAAGTGGAAATGAAGGTGGAGAGGGTGACGATGCATCATCGGACTCTGAGTAGTTGTAATATTGATGTGTTGAACAAAAATGGAAACAGTTGGTTTGTATATGTAACATTTGTGGCACATAGTTTCCACCACACATTTTCATGTCCTAAAATTTCATTGATTTCTCATGTTTCTTTTTATGCATTTTATTGATTTCTGATGTTTCTTTTTATGTCTTCATTTCTCGAGTGTGGTATACATCATTCCATTTAGGTCTGTGTTTTAATTGGTAGTCGAGATTTTGGATGACTAGGAGTTAAACCCATTGTTGATGTGTTGAACAAATTGGGTCATTTCATAGTGATCAAGGGGATAGTGTTGTGGACACTTTGGTGAGGCCCATTGTTGAAAATGTATGATTTAATCATCAAAAGTATCTCAACATTCTCTAGCTCTTCTAAAATGTCATGAGAATGTTTTAAATCAAGGGTGGTTCACTAAGATATAGGTGTGGCTGAGGGGTGATAAATTAGCATAAGTCCATGAATATAGGCAAGAATACTTTATAAATTAAAATATAATCTCGAAGATGGATGTTGACTTGACGCAAAATTGGTATGTCTTATAAAAACATGAATTTTAAGAAAATAACTTCTACCAAATACTTCAATATTAGGATGGTTACAATGGACCATTTCCAACCATAACTGTTTTGATCACTGAACTGTTACTACATGACTTGAACTGCATTCCCAACACAATTTCCACTTAATCATGGTATGTCTGGTAATTATTACCTATCATTATATCCCTGAATTATTTATATTATGATTATTAATTCCATTTTTTGATTCATTACAAGCTATCCGGTCATGAAACTTTAATTACTGGAATTCTAGAACTTTATTCTTTACCATTCATGACTATTCTTTCTACAACCACTCTCCCAAAGGTTACATTTTCCATGACCTGTGTGATTCTCCCCACCAAAGGATTTTAATATTCATCATTTTAATAAAAATAGGAATCTAATTCCCATGAAAAACACTCTGTCCACCACTAAACATGATTTCTGGATGTGAGTCAACATAATTATACCATGTTCCATCACGACAATCCATCCTTGGTATATGCTAAAGCCTCATCTGGAACTAATATTCCATCCTTGAACAACCTGTGGTTCACTTCCTACCACATATATTTACATCATCCACTTAATAATAAATAGAAATGGTCTATTCATAATAACATGAATTATGCAATCCTCATTCCATGCGACACATTCAATCAATATCAATAACTACATCTTGAACTTTAACCCAGATTGATGATGTTATAAAACTCAATCCTCTTATATAGTCATCCATAGAACTAGGATAACTTAGCTTTTATACTAAAAACTCTGGTCTACATCACTCGCCACAACATAGTTAATACCTAGGTAACCTCAATCAGGGATTGATCGGTTAACACAACCTTTTTAGATCCCACAACCCTAAACCAAGTAGTTATGTGATAATACCCCTCAAGGTGTTACCTGTGATTTCATCCCTCAAACTCTCAGAGACTAGAAATTTTTTCACAAAACACCACACAACTCTCTCCACCAAACCTTAGTTAAATAGGAAATTTATATGATAATGAATACTAAATTGATGTTACATCAATGAAATGGGAACACCCATTTCATATAATTCATAGGACCAATGACACTGTGCATTCTTGGTATTTTCTAGCCTACTCAAAAAATCAAACCCAAGGGTCACGTTATCCTACATAACCATTTAACATGGATGATGACTTCTTGAGTCATACACCTTTGAAATTAAACTCACACAACTAACTAAACTAAATAAAATTAGATTGTCATGTCAGTCCCACTAATTTCAAGCATTAAAGATGCTCATAACACCTAGAAGTTTTACTTATCTCATGGTCGCCTACCAACTTGGGGAATAATTCCACAACTAGAGTCCTACTCAATCCCAAAATACATAAAAAAACACATTCTATGACCAAAAACTAAAAAGATGCATCCAATGATGCTTAATATCTCTAAGGATGCTAGAAAAACTAGGTTAACCCCTCACATAACACGAGGAATCAACTCTAATTCTAGGTTTATTCCTAAAAGGTCACTAGAATCCCCCACCTAACCTATATTCCAACATAAAAAGATGTCAACTAAGACTCACTGGAAATATCCACATTCCTATAAAATCTATATCCCAATGTAACTCTAAAACTATTCCCACAATAGGAGTTTTTATAACAATGTATTTCTAATGTGTTATTTAAGCTATTTCATCAGTTCAAATTTATTATAAGTATTAAGGATGGTTTCTAGGCCACAAAACCAAAAAAAATCATTATATAAATGGGTTGGTACTAATATAACTACTAATTCATTAATTATGAATTTTTATAAGTAGAGTGGAATCGCTATGGATGATCTATCCTAAGAAAGTGAAGTTATAAGATTTAGTGGAATCCAGTTTGGGATGTTACAATGTTGTATCAATGGAGTTTTATCTTCCTAGTATTTACTATTTAGGATATTTTATACATGAGTATGGGATGTTACAATGTTTTATCTTTCTGGTTTTATTTTTTTTTCAGGGCAGTGGTGCAGCAGAATCAAAGAATTATTATTATTTATTCTGGGCAGCTTTTCGCGGCGGTTAAAACCGCCGCGAAATGTATACTGGCGGCGGTTTAAACCGCCACTAAACGTAAAATAAAATTTACTTTTAGCGGCAGTTATAACCGCTGATAAATAGAAGCATCGTGGCTACCTCATTCTGCGGCGGTTCCTGTGACTTTAGCGGTGGTTTTACGGCCACTGGAATTTGATTTTATTCGTGGCGGTTATAACCGCCGCAAATAAAGTGATATCCAGGGCTTGTAAAATCGCCGCTAAATTCAGGGGAACCACCACGAATTGAGGGAGCGACGAAGTTTTCCTAAAACCGCAGAGAAATGTAAATAACCACCGCTAAGAGATTTCTGACACCCTATTAGGCGGCGGTTTCTATAAACCGCCGCCAAACAATGTCGCGGTGGTTTAAACCACCACTAAACTCAAAAAAAACCGCCACTAAATGGCGATTCTGTTGTAGTGGATTTGTGTTGATTATCATGTTGGTATGCTTCATAAACAATCTTATATTTGAAATCCAATTTTTTATGATCTCAATATAGTTCATAATATTTTATTTTGACAATTTATTGTATGAAATAACGACCAAGGTGTATGCCAAATCGACAAATTACTAAATTTTTCACACATGGATTTCTTGTTTTAGGCTGCAAGAGATTTTAAATTGATTGTATAAACATTTTGAAATTGATAATAAATACATAAAAGTTTTCCCATTGAGTTAAAACATTACAATAATCATTTTTCAATTAAATTTTAAACCCATTTTAAAAAAATTGACTAATACTTAGATAATTTTGTTTCAATATATTTACAACTAATTTTTTTATTAGTGTTGAGTTAGAAAACCCGATGGTACCTCCACCAATTTTTTTACCATAGAATTATATCCAAATAGGATGTAACTTATTTCAATTTTATTAGTTTGATGAATTCAGAGTGGTATCCACAAATTTGTATCGATCAACCACTATCCATATACCATAGTTCTTCTTGGGTTTTTCTCAAATGATACCTTTCCTAAAAAATTAAATGAATAAATATTTTTGTACCCAAACAAACTTGGGTCTACTTATGTTATCCAATAAATATTTTAAAATCCATATTTTCTTTCCATGAGATTTACTTTTAAAAAATTTATAATAAATATGTATTTATGTTGGTTCCAATATCATGAATTTTTATAATTAAATTCATAAAATAAATGACCAATTATTTCATAATAATTACAAAATATGTCTTACAAGTGACAGTCAGAAGTAGTTTTTATTGGATTTCATGAGGTGATTTCATGATTAGAGAAACCAAGACCAACCCATTATTTTCCAAGTCATTGAGATCCAAAAATTATATTTATATAGTTTTTTACTTTGGTGAATTTGGAAAGATAACTTTTGATATCTTTAGTTGTATATTTGAGTTTTTGAAAATACGGTTGGTTATTTAATTTTATGAATAGATCTTATTTTTCCTTTAGTAGAAAATATTTATATTCATGAAAATGATATTTTTCTTGAATTAATTTCTTATATTTATTTTGAAGTTATTTATATAAATAATAATTTTTACTAATTTTTTTTGAGTTTGTCATAAGAATATTTTAGGCCATCATAATTTAGTTGACAAGAGGAAAAATAAAAATAAGAATAAGGGGAAGAATTAAGATAAGGATAATTGGTATAGGAAATAGGAAGAGTGTTACTAACCTTATAATCTTCACAAAAAATTTCTATAAGTCGCTTGGGGCTTGAGTCACATAAAGTGAGTGAGGAATTTGAATCCATGGAGTTATTATCTTACCACACATAATAACTTTAAAATCATTCTTACCTTATTTCTTCTCATTTATCTACTTTTTGTAGATGGGGTACTTCATGTTTATGTTACATTTTTTTACATTCGTAGCATGTCACTTTTGGTTCCTCATTTTTATTTTCCTTCTTGGATCAGTTCCTTGTCTTTATAAAATTGTTCATGTTCTTGGAAAACTGGCCATTGTCTTGAACATCGCCTCTGGATGGTTCATCATTGGTTGATTTAAATGCAATGGTTTTCTTGACTTATTTTTCATCATTGGTATTATTATTCACATGTAGTTTCATTTTAATTTTTGATATCATAATGGATATGATGATTTCCCCAACCGCCATCTTTTTTCACGTCGTCTTATTCTTGAATGGTTGTGACTTTGAGAGCTTGGTTTCTAGGTTAAACCAATAGGATTTTCTTTAAGAGTGTTGCTATATATAAATCAACACTAAGGGGATTTATAAAATTTTAGATATTAGTAAATCTTGTAAATATTCTTTTAATATATTCATTCTAATTCATGGAAAATCCATAAAAATTTCAAAGATACTATCAAATCTAGTTTCCTTTACATTATTCATGTCTTTATGTGTGAATTATAAAAAATTTCATATTTTAGAATTCATTTTTCAAGTAGAAACATGATTAAAATAATTATTACCAAGACTATAATGTAATTAATTCATAGATTTTCTATTAAATTCAAAATTCATAACATATTTGGGATTCGATTTTTCTTCAGATTCTTTAGTAGAACGTAATTATGCATTAATATTTTTTAAACTGGATAACTAATAGTACCAAGAAAATTTAACTTTTGATACTTCCAATTAAAATAATTGATTCAAATAATAATAGGATCATGTGAATAATAATTATATTACATAATAATATTGAGCTTTGAAATCGATTAAGATTTGAAAACACAAAATTTTGAAAATAAACATAATTTTAAAATAATAGATTTTTGATAAAAACACAAAGTAATAATTTGATATAAATTATTAGTCAGAAATAAATTGAAATAATCAGGGGGGGTTCAATTTTAATTTTAAAAATACAAGTGAATATAAAAGGTAAATTTAAAATTAAAATGATAAAGAAAGAATAAAGTGATAAATTAACTCAGTGATAGTCGATAAATTCGATATGATTTATAAAGATAATATTAATGTAATTTAATAATGGAAATTATTTAATATAATTTATTAAAGTATGAAAATCAATAATAAATGATTCAATATTAAAATTTTAGGTGAGAAAAAAATACAATTAATAAGGGTTTTATAAATAGATCGATGTGAGCCTTTTTGTAACCACCCCTTGAATTGAGAGGTCGATATTATTAATCTCTTGATCTTGATGGTGATCAAGAAACTCTTCCAACAAAATTTTGTTTTGTGAGAACCCTATTGAGATTCAACAGTGGCCAAGGAACTCAGCCCTAATTTTTGTGGAGTGGAAACCCATTGGATAAAGGTGTTGAGAGGAAAGAAGCTTGGTTTAGGAAAACACATTACAAATCCACTCACAGATCTAGTGGATGGATGATTAAAATTGGGTATACATACTTGAGAGTAAAATTTAGAGCCTTTGAAATATTGAAAACCTATAATGGATATTTGAGATGTTTTTGAGAAATCTAACACTTCGATGGTGATTTAGATCTAGAAAGAGTTGTTGGAAACTAGTTTTGAGTTCAAAGAGGCTGAATGACTTCTTTTATAGGATCCAAAATACTAGGAATATTCTATAATTGTTTGGGTCATTAAAATGAAGAATTATGTATTTAGACTTTTTACCATAATAAATGAATTCCAGAAGCAGGTTTATGACACCATCAAGTACTCAGTTTCCAATACCGAGTAGTTGATTACCTACCTCTAGATAAGGGATTTTGGAAAATCAAAAATCACTTGATACTATTGTCCAATAGCTGATCTATGGACTTTAAAAAGAATTTTACAGGCCTGATAGAGTCACCAGCTATTTTTTTCCTCCATCAATAGGTCAGTGGGACTTCTAAACATATTCAATTTCTACCATAATGAAACTGAATGTCTAATGCTCTACACCAACCTTTCGGTTTTCTATACACTTCACCATCTTTAAGAGGATCTGCCTTCACATCCTTATAGATAATTAAAAAAAATTCTAATATTATTTCATGTTCACAAAAACTCACAAACTCACATAAATAAAACACACAAACTCACAAACCCAGAAACTCACATAAATAAAAATAAATAATTAAAACACATAAAAAATATCTTTAATATGCCATAAAAATCTATGACTTTACATTTAATTAAAACACACAAACTCACATAAATAATTTTTTTTGAAACATAGGTAAGTGTTTGTGATCCAAAAAACACTATGATATAGGGAGGTACAATGATTACCTCTTTTATATCCCAAATATATTTTATGTTTTGATCTTTATATAATTATAAAAAAATCATAACAAAATATATCCCATGTTATTCTCAAATAGAGGACGTTTTTCCATGATACAAAACTACTTAATCCATAAAAATTATTCAAAATATTACATAAATTCTTCATATAATCTATCTTGTTAGACATATAATGTGTAATAATTTTTTCAAAACCTAGATAAATAGAAACATAATAATGAAATATCTCAAATCCTCATTAAGATAAATCATACAACTAAGGAAATCATGGTATAAATATCGTGTAAATATTATCACAAGGATAAGTAATCATTATAATTCCATAATCAACTCAAATTGAGAGAATAATATGTCCATGAATAAAAATTAAAATAAATAGACTACATTGATAACAAAAACTGAATTCGTGTTTATGGAATGCATTATCTTGAATATCATGATCTTACTATCAAGGAGTCTTCTAGGACATCATTCTTACCATTAAGACCATAGTAAATACATATTCTTGAATTAGAAAATTATACACCAAATACCCAAAAATTATTGTCTCATGAGACCCATCTATGCATCAAGGGGAAATAAAATTTTACACCCCACCTTTTACTTATTTAATTCTAATGCATTTATCATATAAGATAATGAGTAAAAAATTCATAATACACTTTTCCAATAATTATCTATATCAGAATAAAAATATATAGAATTCCAATAATTTTCCACATATTAATACAAAAATAACATGATCATAACTCAGTCAGATAAATAAGGTGGACGGTTAAACAATATATAGTCAACTTTCTAGAGTAATCAATAAACATGCGTATCAGAATAAATTTTTTACATATTTTAAATACTTCCCTAATAAATAAATAGAATATCTTTCTATGTAATCATAAATCATTATAAAACCATATATATAAATTCCATATGGTTATGTAAATAATTTCCCTAGTCAATCAATATAAGGCATCTAAGTGAAAACCCTTTAATCAAAGGAATAAAAAATGGGGTATTCACAAAAAAATGCATTGGTAGAAAGGTTATGCCTATTGACTGTGTACAATTAGGAAAGAAAAAGGTAGTAATATATCATATCTCTAATATAAAATAATATTACATATCCCATCTATAGAAATAAGGTGGATGATAAGAAAATAACGTATCCCTAGTTTTAAAAAGGAAACTTAGAAAGATGCTGATATATATAAAAAACATTATTTCAAAAGAATTATTTAAGTGATATCACAAAAAAGGGATCAAGAATTGAACTATTTTATATCATGAGTTCAATCCCTCATATTATAATATATATATATATTTATTATTGAATAAATCATTGAAAACATAAAAGAGATTTTAGAAAAAGAAATTCACATTTACCTATAATAAAAACATTCATGTGACATTTGAAAGTAAATTTTGAAAATGTTAAGTGAGGATTTTAAAAAGTTTTACATTTAAAAATAATCTCAAATAATGGATCCTTTAAAATGATATAATGTTTTCTATAAGAAATTTTGGACCAAATATAAAACATTTGATTATGAAAGGAAACTTTTCAATACATTGAAACTACAATTGTTGAAAACCCACATTGTAAAAAATTATTTTATATTAAAACTTAATTTTAGCAAAGGGGATTATAAAATAACATATTATCAAAAAAAATCTGGGAGAACCAAAGAAAATTTCATGATGAAATATTATAACTCATTAAATGAAAATTTAGTTACCAATAATCCTTGCTATTTTGGTAATAGTTGAATAAATAGCCATTTGAAGAAGGTAATATGATTTATCTTATTATATCCCATTAAATAAAAAAAATTATAATAAAAAATACATTTATGTGTGGTAAATACAATATACATGGAAAACATGGTTCACAAAATTTAATACGCCTCAATGAAATATAATTGAGACCAAGAAAACCCTTACAACCTTAGAATATTTCAATTCAAACCCCCTTCAAGGATACAATTTCAAAGGAAACATTAAATACTATGTATAATTATATCATCATGATAAAAAATATTAAAGGTGATATAGATGAACCATTATAAAGAAAACATGGTGTATAATAAAATGTACATCTCTAGGAGTTGGAAATTGAGATAAAAAACCCTTAACTTTTATCATAGATTCCATGAATTCCCTAAATCCTCCTTTATAACAAAAATCGACATATTAATAACTTTTTTCATAAATATAATCATATTTTTTCCATTTATACACTTCATTTATATTCATTCTTTATATTAATTCTAGTTACTTATTACCTATTTTCAATATTGGGTGTAATTTATCTTTATAGTTTTGAATTAGCTTTATAAAAATGGTGTTATTATTAATTATTGTTGAAAATTTCATCATATGGAAATCATTAAAGATATTGGAATATATTTTCAATGATATTTATAAAGTTAAAATTTTATTTTATGGTGTTTTTTTTATAATTAATGATGGAGAAATCGATAATGATCATGTTTCATAGATTATTAATTAATGAAAGGTGTTTTATGAATTAATGAGTATAATAATAATTCTATCATTATAGAAAAATGTTTTTATTTACATATTTATATAATATTATACCATTAATTAAATTCTCATATTAATCCATTATGTAAATTCTGAGCATTGTTCAAGTGGGTGGTTAAACCGACCCAAACATGAATGTTCCATGATTAATGGATGATTATGTGATGGTTTAGTTGTGATATAATTATAAAAAAAATTATCTTATTTTGTTTTTATTAGTGTGATATATCATAATTTTAAGGAGTTATAAGATTAAATAATGTATATAAAAATATTAAATAATATGAGTAAATATATTTTCCTCTTACTATTATAGCATTGAATGATTGAATTAACATTGATCATTTATTAATAATGTCACTAATATGTTCATAATTTATCATAAAATAACTTTAATGATATCATAATAATCATATCTCTCCATTAAACTCATTCTTAGGACTATCCATGAAAGGTGGTGTGGGAAAAAAACACATTTATTTATGGTGGTAGTAGTCCACACATATACATTAATCATGTATTTATTTTTGTTAAGGGAAGAGTGGAAAGGTGTTTAATGGTTATTCCATTAGCATAATAATATTCATTATATAACCAAAACTGGTTTCCTTACATAGTCATTTGAAAATTATAAATGTAATTATAAGATAGAGGGGAATGAAGTTAAGGTAAAATGATTACATGCTTTGAGAACTTTGAGTTTTACGTAGAGAGTTCCATGGAAAATTAAGGTTTAAGAAAATGTATTTTTACTAGAATAACAAGAAGGAAAAAAAGTATTATAGGGGAAGTAAAAATGTTAGGGTTCTTTGAGGAAACCTAATTTTAGGATAGATATTTAAGTAGTGGTGAAAGATAACTTTTATAAGTGAAAATGGATAGTATTTTTATAAATACCCATAATTTTTTGATTATGACAATTAATTATCAAGTAATGTGGATAAAAAATTGATAAATAATGCTATTTAGAAGATATAATATCGATAAATTCTATATCATTCAATTACACACATTTTTTTAACATGTTCTATACACTTTTCCATTAGATTTCCCAGTTTTACTATCTTTAATTTTTACTATGGTAACTAGTTTTTATCATATTAATGTATACTTTATGACTAAAAATAAAATTTTCCCCTTTAAATAATTCGGAACTAATGATTAAAATTTTAATTACATTTTTTATTCAATTTATAAAGTTGGTAAAAATTAATTTTAAAATAAAAAATGTATTATATATTAAAAATAATTTCTTAAGAAAAATATTACTAAAGTTCTAAAATATCATATATAGGTTCATAAAATATAATAATATTTTTATATTTATAATTTCACTATTAAAATACAAATTTTTTTATAAAAAAAGTTTTCAAAAGTTTTGATGACATGCTTGTATACTAATAATTCCATTAAATCATGGTTTTTCTAAAAATAATATATTTCACTATTTAGTTCAAAATCATTCTTTTCAAAAAAAATACTAAAAATTAATCTTAATAAAATATTACTATGATGAATCCAAGAATAATTTTCATTTATTCTAATTAAAATTATAAAATATGGAAATTTCACTTCTAAATAAAATTAAAAATTGTAATAAAAAACGTTTTTTTAGTGAAAAACACTTTATAACGTAATTTATTGTTCTTCTTATTTCATATTAATTTACTAATTAGTGTTTACCAATTATTAATATCAATATATGTTACCATAAATTAATCATAATTTTATTTTTATAAAAAGTAATAATGAATAAACAACAATTTTTCTTGAAAAATAACATTCTAAGCTTAAAATTATCTTGTTAATTATTTAGTTATACTTACTGAATTTCATTTATATTAAAAGTTGACATTATTTTATTTTAATAAATGTTTCATAAATAGGCTACTCATATTAATTCCCTCTAATTCAACATATTGGTTTTAATGGATAAACTTAAATATTTTTATATTATCTTAATATTTCATGATTTTGTTTAAGTTTACTGTTATATGTGGTGCAAGCTATCAAATACATTGAATTATTTAAAGGTAATAATATATTAAAATCTCAAGGTTTTACACCCCCTATAAAATAAATTATATACCCATCCAAGAATTCAAATAGAATTATATTATGGGAATAAAGATAGTTCTATAAGGAATAACTTCCTACAAACCTGAAATATGATTTAATAATAATCAAACCACTAAGTTTTTTTTGTTTCTAACTCAGTATCCAATAATTTGTGAAAAAATACATGGAACAATAAATCAAATAATCTAGAATGAAATCTCACTATCTTCTACATTAATATTATTTTTATATGATATTATTTATTCACATGGTCTTTTGTGAGTATTTCCCTCATTGGCCCTTCGATTAGGACATTGAGTCGCATAATGCCCAAATCCCTTTCAATTGATGAAACAATTTTTTCATAGATTATCTATTTCACTTAAATATATGAGTCTAATTTATATTTTCACCATATGTATAGCACATATCTATCCCTTTAAGTAAATTTCCCTCATGATTCATTCTACAGCTTTTTCATAAAAGAAATTGAATCTTCTTTCCTTAATTTTCTTCATACTCTAAACTTCATTGTGACTATTTCCTTCTCTTATTTAATGTGTTTTGTATTTTAACTATGTTCATATGGTTAAACATAATTTATAATAATTGGTTTTTCATAATCACTAAATTTCTTTATCCTTGTCTCATTTTTATGGGTTGATCATTGTGAAAGTCATTGTATTTCCATCACACCCATTATTAACTTATTTACTTATAACTCTATCCATTTCTAAGAAATAGGTTAACATGAGTGATAATAAATTAAAATTATAATATTATTATCATAAATATAAATGGGAAATTTTTCCAAAAAATGACCTCATTTTATAATACTATCATGTTATCATATAGTTTTTTAGTCCAAACTATATCAATATTAGTTCCACCTATATCATTCATTATTAAATATAGGTTTATTAAGTTTAATTTTACCATAATTATTAAACTAATCCCTTAAGATAACTTGGTAATAATTTCTTCATGGTGGTTTGTAATGTTCATATGATTTACTAAAGCT
This sequence comes from Viscum album, assembly GCA_963277665.1. Lineage (NCBI taxonomy): Eukaryota > Viridiplantae > Streptophyta > Magnoliopsida > Santalales > Viscaceae > Viscum > Viscum album. The sequence goes on along the minus strand of OY728148.1, from coordinate 888,757,915 downwards.
TATCCCTTAGGATTGTCAAACTATATGTGAAGTTTGGCCTCTTTGTTGTATGTCATGTGATGATCGAGTCAATACCCAATATTTTCTTTTCAATGTTATTAACCATAGGTACATTTGTGTCAGAGTTTGTACCCACTTTTAGTATCTATAAATGGATGTAATTTCTTGGATAACCACACAATACTACTTTACCAAAACATCAGTATGATATCTTATACTTAAAATTCTTTCTTAGACTTATCCCTAGGGTATTCACTAAAGCTATCTACTCCCATTTACAAAATAAAATGAGAATTATTACCTTAACATTAAATCATAAAATAACCCAAATGGTTATCTATAACTTTTAAATTATTATGAACCCTAAATTATCAACCCTTAAATTATCCTCAATAAAAATCCCAATTTCCAAAGTTTTCTAAACCCTACTATGATACCAATTATGGTTCCTTGAACCCATATTCTTTGATCCAATGTGAATAACACATACTTTACAAACTCTCTTTTATGACAACTTTAAAATCCTGGATATAACCATATGTAATTAAAAAATAAATAATGATTATTGTATATCTTACTTCCTGAATAAATTTTTAGGTTTAGGTATTTATAAAATCAGGGAAATCATAAACTAACAAAGACCTGACTTTCTCAACTAAAGGAAAACTTTCCACTATAAGATACTACTTAATCCATAAAAATTCTTTAATATCTCACACAAATTCTCCAAAAAAGATATCTTATTTGATATATCACGTGAAATAAATTTCTTCATAACCTTGGTAAATGAAAACATAAGAAAGGAGTGAACTAAAATGCTCAGTAAGAGAAAAAATAAAACTGGGGAAATTGTAGAATACATATTATGGAAGGAATAAGAAATCGACATAATTCCATAATAAATTGAATCCAATAGAATAATATATAATTGATTATAATTAAAATAAATAGATCACAAGGATAAGAATAATTGAATTCATGGTGATGGAATGCATAATGTCATACATATTGAACATACCATCACACTACTATAAAACATGCATTTAACAGTGCTAGAAAAATGATGATAACATGAGAAAAATAAAAAACCCATGAATTTTATTAGCGCTGAAAGAGCGTTGATAAAGGGGTCATTTTTTCAGCACTAAAAAAGCTTTGATAAATAGGATATTTATCAGTGCTAAAAAATATCTAATAAATTGGACATTTATCAGCACTTTAATTTAGTGCCTCTAAAGTAGTCATTTATCAGTGCTTTTATAAGCATGTATAAAGGCCTTTTATTACCACTAATATAAGTTCTTATAAATTAGAACTTTATTGTTTCTTTTAGAAGCACAGATAAATGTCTCCTTTATCAGCACTAATAAATGTTTTCTTTATCAGTGCTTGTAAAAGCACAGATAAAGGGCCATAATGTAGTGTGTTGTTACAGAACACCCCAACCCCAAACACAAACAAAAAACACACTATATATCAACAAAAACAAGTCCTAATACATAATTTAAATGAAATGATATTTAAAACACAAATACTAGAAAAAACACTATATTATAGTCATTTAAAACATTGGTCTATACAATTACATAAATACAAATTATTACAGTCATTAAAAAACAATACTAATTCTCAATGATACCATGATTTCCATTGAATTTCTTTGTCAAAATTACAACACTACATGATTAGTTTCTAACAAACCACCTCAACTTGAAAAAAATAATCCACCTGTATAAGAAAACAATTATTATGAGTAATACTAAAAATAAATAAATAAAACATAAATATGAAATTTAATAATTCTATTGATAATGATTTTACTGTGAAAATATCAAGATTATCTCTATAATTTAGTAGAGACAATGTCATTTTTATTCTTACAAAGGCATGACACATGGACAAAAATATTCTAAAATAAACAAACTCTATAAGGAATAATGAAAATTAAATCAACGTTCCATTTTATAATTTTTTTGTATAATAGAGAAGGTATATCATAACATTACCTTTACATATATACAAAGGGTTTACTTTATTATACTTTGTTCTTATGAGGGATTTTTAACATCATCATGTGCAAAAGACATTGTGGCATTAGTAGTCAAACATTTAATTTAGAATAAGTTAATTTAATAGAAAACATATAATTTTATGAGTAAAAACATGATATATTAAAAAACACTTTTACCTTCTCACTGAACTCTATTTTTTTAAAGGTTTCAAGGATTTGGTTCCTCTTTAAGTAATCCAAATCCCCTCTTTGTGGTCCCTTATAACATACAAGATATTGTCTACACTAGTACATGTATGAAATGATTGTGATATCTCAATGAAAGGGTAATACTTGATTGAATTTTCATCTGACTCAGAATTTGTTTTAGTCTCCAGTAGGATAGTCAACCAATTCTTGTTTGTTGGATCAAAGACATAAAATAAATTCACTGCTTGTGATGCCATTATGAACGAACCATATTTTTCCCCTTCTACATTGAAATTCACCTTCATAAATATCATTTCATTAACTTTCACTCCATTGATATTGTCAACCAATTTGCAATAGAAAAATGGAACTTGAAATATTATATGATCAAAATTATATATATTTTCGATAATTCCAAAATAGGGAATATTTTCATAAATCAGATTTCTATCCTTAGAACCATATATGTGCATTAATTCAGCCACAAACGTAACACCATAGGTTTTCCTTGTAATGAAGTCATCATGTTCTCTTTTATAGAATATATAAAAATTGATTACAAACCCAGTGTGAGATATAAAATTTTCATTCAGTCTTTTATATATCCATATAAGTCGTTCAACAATTGAATTTGGATTTTCAGATAACTCCTTATAAATTTAATCTCTCAACCATAATATAAACTATTGATTCTGTGTATCTGATATCCATCTTTCAACCCTCGATGGATTCAAATTTCTAAGAATTTATTTATGGGCTTCAATGTATGGATCAACATCTCCACTACTATGTAATATGTAAAGATGTTCTTAATCCCACTCTATAAAGGTAATTGTAACAAAATCTCTTCTAGAAATCCCTTTGCCCATAAGGTGTTCATTGTGATGAGACTTTAGGAGACCTATGTTTTCAACATCTAATAGGTAATCAATATAGTATTCAATATCTTCTTCAAAAATATATCATTCTATAATACAACCTTCTTTTTGACTTTAATTCTTGACATACCCTTTCAAAATCATCATATACCATTCAACGGGGTACATCCATATGTAATGGACAGGAACCCATAGTTGAACCTCTCTAATCAAGTGAACCATCAAGTGGACCATTATATCAAAGAATAATGGTGGGAGGAACATTTATAATTCACATAATAAGATTGAAATATCCTTATTCATGATTGGGAGATTCATTGGGTATACAAATTTAATGCATATGGATTTGAAAAAGAATTAGATTTTGGTTAATATATGTCATACATTTTGAGACATAATGGAATGGAAAGAAACATGAATTAAATATTTCATCAAAACATGGCACTCGTGTGGTTTTATTCTTTTATTAACTTAAACTTATTCATTGACGCAACATTATTTATAATTGATGAATACCCCTGTAGAACTTTTACACTCATAAGGAAAAGGAAAATAGTAATTTTTTCTTTCTGGATAGAGTGTAAGCTGCTACAGGAAGAGAAGACTGCCTTTTACCCTTCACTGGTGACAACTGTTTTCTTATCCCCATTTCAATCAAGTTCAACCTAGACTTGGTGCCATATTTAGTTTTGTTAGGAACATTTAGTAACATGATAATAACACTATCAAATACATTTCTTTTACATGTATAAAATCAAGAATTTATTTACATATAGACAATTCCAATACAGTAATTCAAATAGAATTGATCTCTTATTCCAACATGATTTTTTAAGGTTTTTACAAAATGGTTTAATGAAAATAGAATCAATATTTTTTTAATTTTTTGTATATTTGATCAACTATTGCTTGAGATGGTGTTATACTTTGTTCAATATTCCCATTGAATGATGTCATCTAAGAGTAGTATTTATGTTTCTGAGGTAAAAAAATTGATGTTATAAAAAAATAGTATTTAAAGAATGTTTCAACTGAATTGAGTATGTGTGTTTTTAAAAAATGGGACACCCCAACATGCCTTTAATTATATTGCCTAATAAATTTCCATAAGTGGATAATTCATTCATCATTCTGTAAAACATGGAACTCAATGTGAATTATTTACTTCTATGAGCATCATACATTATAACACCTATATTCCACATCAATTTTAGATCTTCGATCAATGGACTAAAATAGCCATCAATATCATTACCAGGTTAATTTGGTCTAGATACAAGTAGATACAACATAATGTATTTGTTCATCATGAATAACTAGGGTAGAAAGTTATAATTTACCATCATGATTATCTATGTACTGTGAGAACTACTTTGTACACCAAAAGTATTTATTCTATCTGTAGATAATGAAAGCCAAAATTTTCTCAGCTCATCTTCAAATTTAGGAAACTCATAATCAATTTTCTTCTAATAAGGAGAATTTGTTGGATGAAATAGGTTCCCATCTTTAATTCTTGTATCTGAATTCCATGTTAATTTTTTTTGTAATTTCCCAACATTCATATAGTCTTCTAAACCAAGCAATGATAGGAATGTACCATACATATTTTAAAGGACTTGATTCATTTTTCTTGCATTGATATACACCAAACTTAGGGAATTTTATGAGTGAGTCATGGTCCTTGTGAAAAAATATGAAATCATTTGGACAATAATATATATTTTTTGAGATCATTCCCATTTAATGTAACATTTTTTAGCATCATATGATCAGTATGGTAGTTCATTTTCTTCTGGTAGCATATATTTTAAAAGGAAATTTGTTTTATAAAGCTTGTGTCACCCCATTTGTTTCCAGCTTCAAAATTATATAACTTCAATATAGCTAACAATGTTATGTATTTAGTAAAAAAAGTATACAATTGTTTCTTGGAACAACTTTTTAACCCCTCAAAAACTTTGGAAAATCATTAAGGTTATATTTAATATCCATTTTCATGTCTTCCATGCGATCTCCATCATATTTTACAACTGTATTCATATAAAATAATTCATAAACCATAGTATCATCCCAATCGATGTCCACATTCAGTTTTTCCCAGGTTTAGTTCAACATTTTTAGCTTTGATATATTCTATGACAAATAAAATGTTTTTCTAACTCTTCCGAGCTAATTTTTCCTGTATAACAATAACTTAAACACAGATAGAGGATTTTAGAAGGGTCTTCTGTATTCTCTCTTGAAAAATTTATGAACTCTTTAACTCTATATTAATTTTTTTTTATCAAATGATTATCGTGAATCCATTTTCAGTTTATATCTATCCTATTGGGTTTATAAAAGATTAATTTAATACAATATATAAATACATAAACATAATATATTCATTATAAAAAATGAAAGTTATAGACAATTCTAATCAGGTAAATATGGATCATTTTTACTAGAATATATAGGAACTTAGATATTATAAATCCAATAATAAAGGCTATAATAATTAAAAAAAGGATATAAAGGAAGATAATAAATTATATTATCACTAAACTTTATAGGTGTAAACTAGAATATGGATAGTGTAATGGCCCTAGCCTGAATTACCCAAACAACACCAGGTTAGATCATCTTATAACCTCTAACACACATCAAAGTCACTAATAGATTCTTTAAACTTTGGGTGTAAAAAACCATAAATGGGAGGTCGCCCCCCCCCCAATAGAAATAATTAGTACCAAAGGTAGAACAAAAATCTAGCATAACCCTTGGGGTCAATGGACATGCAGACCAAAAATCGTCATTACCCTATATAGGTATACCTATAAGAAAATCAACTATGGAAATAAATGATGCAATAACTATATAGACACACATACATGTCATGCTAGTATAATAAATCACTGACTTATAGTCTATAAGAAAAATCAAATAGATAAAAATCTGATATTCAATCATAAAATGAACTAAAGGAACCATAATGATTCAAAAAGTGAAGGCCTGATGTGATAAAACCTTATGTGCTTAATTGGGGATGCCCCCTTTGAATCTTCTCCATAAGAAAACTAAGGACCATAGTGAATTCTAAGAGGAACTAGATCCTATGGCACATATAAGCAATAGAGGAACATACATCGCTCCATTAAATTGGTTCTTAAAAAATAGAACATGAAGCTGCATGTCCACTAAGGTGTCTATAAAAGGTGTCAACATATATATAATCATTAGGGAACCACCAACATGCCTCAAATCAGTAGTTAATAAAAAATAATATACATGAAAATTTCTACACATTTATATACGTATATGAAAAAAAATATTTAGTAAGACGATATAAAACATATCAGTAAAACAACAAGGAATAAATCAAAGGTTCGGTGTCAGATATAAACAACAAATCATACATCAGTATTCAATACAAACAATAGACCACAAATCATTCCCTAAACAATGTATCAGAAACAAATCATAAATAATGGATAATAAACAACAGATCATAAAAAAATTATAGAAGAATAAATCAAAAATGAAAAAATACAAAAATAATATCAGAAGGCCTAACTAGCTAGGTTGAAGAAAATACAAAACCCTCTCCGGATGTCGAAAGAGATATTCAGAGGCAATCGAGTAGTGTGATTTGACCTTCGATTTTCCAAGGAGGAGTGCCAATATCAAGTAGCTTTCATGGAAAGATTATATATCTCTTATGGTTCACAAATGGTAAAGGTTTTTAAAATAGATCGGGACACTTTAATCATTGCTAAACTTATAGCACTGATAAATTTTCATTTTATCATCTCTTTTTTAGCACTGATAAATTCTCATCTTTAACATCACAATTTTTTTTATAAAGATACTTTTGTCAGCACTTATTATTGAAGTGCTCTTAAAGGATTTAAAATTATAATTATAAATAAAAAATTGTAAATATTTATTAATACTTAATAAATATATATAAATATAAATCAAGTAAATATATTCCTTTTTAAATATATTTATTACAAAATTATAATTATTTATTTATAATATTAGAAATATTTTTAAAAAATATTATTTATATCATTTTATATATTTATTAAAAATATATAAATATAAATATAGTAAATATATTCATTATTTAAGTAAATTTATTATAAATTTAATAATTATTTAAATATACATAATTATTTATTTATAATTATATAAATACTCTTAAAAAATATTTATTTATTTATAATTGTAAATATATAATTGTATAAACATAGTGAATGTGCATTTATAAATATATTTATTTATAAATATTTGTTTACAAATATATTTTTAACATTATTAATGAATATATAATTTTGAGTGAAAGCATATATGTTAAAAATGAGGGAAATTGAATAAATTAAGAATATAGGTTCACTTCAAAAATATTTTGAAAAAACAGATTAGTTCTTTGTGTGTGTATATTGTATATAAAAAGGAATTAATATATATGTGAAATCAATATAACACACATTTGATCTATATTAAATTTAAAAATCAAATGGCATTCAATTATATATCGAGTACTATTCAATTAGTCAATATTTTTAATTCATATTAATTTATAATTATATACCATTATTCAATAAATATATGACAATTTAATGTAAAGAACATAAATATTTTTTAATATATAAATCATATTTATATAGATTAATATATATCTATATATTTAATATATACAATTTAATAAAATTAATTATCATAATTATCTAATTAATAAAATGTTTAAAATTTATTAACGTATAATCAATCAATTCATTTTTATCAATAATTATTTAATTAATAAAATTTGTAATATTTTTTAAATAAATTCATTTTTTATTTATTTAATTACTTAATTATTTTATTTTATCACTGCTAAAAATGCATTAGTTAAAGAAATATTTATTAGTGCTAAACATAAAGCACTGATAAAAAGTACCCTTTATTAGTGATAAAAATAAGGCATTGATAAAGATTTCCTTCATCATCACTAATATAAAATAAATGATAAAATTTTAAATTTATCAGCACTTTCATTATCACTGATAAATATGCCAATTATCAGCATTTTCTTCTAGAGTTGATAAATAGTAGTGCTGTTAAAGGCTTGTTTTGTAGTAGTGTTAGGGATTCATCTAAGACGTCATTCTTATCATCAAGACTGAGGTCAATACATCTTTCTGAATTGGTTAAGAATACACCAAATACCAAAATCTATTTATTTCATGAGACCTACCGGTGTATCAGGGGGTATATAATGTTGGGTCCCACCTCTTACTCCATTAAGTCTAATGAATTCGTCATATGGGATAATGAGTAAACAATACATAATAAACTTTTTTAATAATAATCTCTATTATAATAACAACATATGGAACACCAATAATTCCCCCTATCAATAAAATGTACAAAATGATCTTAACTCAACCATAAAAAAGAAGACGTCTGGTCAAACAATACATAATCAAAATTTATGATTAATAAATAATTAAATATCCATATCAAAACACAAAATATACATATTTTCAATAGTTCTTCAATCAATAAATGGAATATATTTATATGAAACCTTCCCTCAAGATAAAAATATATGGAGTAATAGTATATGGTAATTTCAATGATTCCCCTAACCAATAGACATATGGAATCTAGGTGAACACCATTCACCCAAAGGAATATAAAACATGGTATTCACAAATTAAAGGCATTGGAAGAAAGGTTATGCATATTCATATTGGATGGTTATGCAAGAAAAAGGAATTTATGGATCATATCATTGATTTAAAATAAAATTACATAATTTATCTAAAGAAAGAAGGTTGATTGTTTCCAAAGAGAATATCTCAATTGTAATAAAGAAAAATCAGAAGGATATTTACATAGTTAAAAAAATACTTGCAATATAATTTTTTAATGATATCACACAAGAAGGGATAAATAATCAAATTTTTTGATACCACAACTTCAATAAACTAAATTATAAATATTTATTTATTTATTATAGAATAAACCATATTACTTAAATCCTCTCAATGTAAATATTTTGGAATATAATAGGATAATTGGAGGTGAAATATTAAAAAAACTTTTATAATTTTTTATAACATTGATGTAAAATAAAAACATACATGTCAATTTCAAAGATAACATTTTAAAATATGAAGTGAAATATTGGGAAAAAAATTACTTTTAAAAATAATCTCTATTAATGGATCCATAAAAATGAAATAAATTTTTATATATGAAGTGTGGATCCAAATATAAACTAAATTATTATGCAATAAAACCATTTTAATTGTTTGAAAATACCATTAATAAAAACCCAAATTGTAAAAAAATATTTTTTATTAATAATTCATTTTCCAAAATTGGATTATAAAATACCAAACAACAAAATATTAGGGTGGGAATGCCTAAAAATGTTCAAGATGAAATATTATAAATCCATGAATAAAAATTAAGTTTACAGAAATTCTTACTATTGGGGTAACAATTGAATAAATATCCATTTGAAGAGGGGAATATAATCTGGATTAATATATCCCATTAAATAATTTTTGTAAAAAAATACATTTATGAGTATTTAATACTATATACTAGGAAAAAATGATTCATAAATTTTTTTATGTCTCAATGAATCATAATTGAGACCAAGAAAACCCTTACAACCTTAGAAACTTTTGAACCAAAACCCCTTGAATGATATGTTTTCAAATGAAAAATTAAATACCATAAATAATGAGAGGTTCATGATAAAAAATATTAAAGGTGTAGTAAATACACCATTTCATATAAAACATGCTGTATAATAAGAAGTATGCCTTAGGGAATTGAAAATTGAGAAAAAAACCCTTAAATTTTATCCTAACTTCCAAAAAATCCCCTTATCCTCCAATGTAAAAAAGTATAGATATATTAACAACGTATTTTATAACCTTAATAAGATATTTTAAATTTATACTCTAAATTTATATTCATTATCTATATTAATTCTATTTATTTATTATCTATTTTCATTATCAGGTGTAAGTAATCTTAACCCTTTTAAATTATTTTCATAAAAATGGTGCTGATATTAATTTTTTTTACAAATTTAATCTTCATGAGATCCTTAAATGTAATGAAATATATGTTCCATGATATTAATAAAGGTATAATTTCATTCCATAGTATTTTTGGTTATAATCCATAAAGGTGAAATCAACGGTGGTCATGTTTTGATGAATCTCAATAAATGAAAGATATACTCTTAATTAATGTTTTTATTAATAATTTTAACATTATAGAACAAAAAAATAATTTTTTCCATTTATATCATATTATAGTAGTAATTAAGTTTCAATATACATCCATGATATAAATTTATAGTAAGTAGTTTGTTAAACTGAGCAAAAAATGAACGTACCATGATTAATGGATGATTGTGTATTGGTTTAGTTGTAATATCACTATTCCAAGAGAATAATGATCTTATTTTATGTTTATAAGTTTTATATATCATAATTATAAGGAACTATATGATTAAGTAACAAATATTAAAATACTACATAATATGAATAAAAATATTTTCCTCTTTGTATGTTAGTTTTAAAAGATGAAATTAACATCGATCATTTATTGGTCATGTCATTTATAGGTTATCCAATATTTCATACCAAAATATTAAGGATATTATAAATATAATATATATCTATTAATTATATTATTAGTATTATCCATGTAAGGTGATGAATGAAAACAAACACATTTCTTTATGGAGGCAGTAATCCACACATATGCACAAATAATGTTTTTGATTTTCTTATGAAAAGAGGAGAAAGAAGGTTAGTGGTTATATCATTAGCATAATAACATTATTTTTATAATTAATACTGATTATATCACATATTCATTTGAAAATTATAATTGTAAAGGTGATATGGAAAGGAAATAAGTTAAGGGAAAATGACTGCTCATGTTGAGAACTTTGAGTTTTCCTTGGATAAGTCCTTATAAAAGGTGGGATTAGGATAATATCTTATGACCAAAATCTTTATGTGTATGAATAGGATTATATGGGAAGAATAAATTGTATAGTTCTATGAGGAAATAAAATTTTAGTAGTTTTATTGAAGGGGTGGTGAGAGGCCCATTTCATAGTAGAAAAGGGATGACATTTTTGTAAACAATCATAAATTTTTAGTAATGGGAAGTAAATCTCAAGAAATTTGGATAAAAATATTTAAATAATATAGTGGGAATATATATGGTTGTGAAATATTCTACCATCCAATTTCATGTATGTTTTCAACTCTTTGTCGTTTGATTTTCCATTTTTACCATTTTATCTTTTATTATGGTATCTAGTTTTTCCTCGGTAATTTATCCCTTATTACTAAAAATAAAATAGAATTATTTACATAATTTGGACCTACTAATTAAAAAATTTAAAATGATAAATGTATAATGTGTTACAAAAATTTTATTGAGAAAAATATTACTTATGTACTAAAATATATTATATAGGATTCAAACTAGAATAAATATTTATAGCTTTATAATATCACTTATAAAATACATATTTTGTGTTAAAAGAGGATTAAAAATTTTCTATGACATACTGACATTCTAATAATGTCATTAAATCACCATATTTGTAAAAAATGGTTTATTGCATTATTTATAATAAAATCATTTTTTTAGAAAAAATACAAAAAAATAATATTAGGAAAATATTACTATGATGAATCAAAAAATAATTCTCTTTTTTCATATTAAAGTTCTAAAATTTCTAAATTTAACTTTTAAATAAAATTATAAAATATAATGAAAAAAATGTTTTTATAGGGAAACCAACTCTTTATAATATAATCAATTCTTCTTCTAATTTTATATTATTTTCTAATTAGTGTCATCAAATTATTCATATCAATATATATTACCATAAATTAATCATATATTTCTTGTAATAAATAATCATAGTATATAAAAGACTATTTTTTTTGAAAACAAATCTATTATTATTAGTCATTTTAGATATACCAATAACAATTCATTTAAAATTGATGCTGATCTAAAATTTACATGATTTTCTACGTAATTTTTAATTTTTATAATCATTTAAATAATTATTTTTTTGGTGTATTTGTTAAATAATTACACTTTAATAATTTTAGTGCTAAATTTATCAATTTATCCTTTTTTTTAATAATTAATCACGTAATTTTATCTTATAAATTATTTATTTTTGTTTCACTTTTTTCTATGTTCTTATTCTACTTAAAATATTAATTATATTCTACATTTACTAATTATAAAATAATTCATTATTTAGTTAATTAATTGTTTCTTAAATTTAATATTAAAACATTTAATTTTTCTTTATTCTTATAAATTAACTTATTTTTAGTTAATTTTTCTCAATAATTAATTTAACTCTTAAATTTAATACCTTATTTTAATTTATATATCCTTTTTCAATTTATTTTATTTGTTTTTTTTATTAATTGCATTCATTTTATAGTTTCTACTGAGTATTTTAAATATTTTCTCTTTTTAATTTTCAATTAATTAATTTGTTTTAAGTTATTATTAATTCAAATCATTAATTAGAAAAATATTTAAAAAATTAATTGTATCTGATTTTATTAAACTTATTATTTTGTTTTTGTTATGATTTAATAAATTTTGAGTTACTTTTATTTTATCTTTATTTTAATTTTGTTTTTATTAATTTTGATGTAGATGATCCATCGCTAGATTTGGGACTCACCATTGGAAACCCAATAATGACTCAAGTACTTTGCCAAATTTTTCTATCTCACTGTTGGGAAACCCAATGGTGACTCGTCCTTTGTCATTTTTTTTCAAGTACCCATCCAGTGGTGACTCCAACGAATCATTGTTCCACCCTTTACTGCCAAACCTCCAGCCACCATTATGGCCTCTCCTCATTCAACAATGACTCGAGTCACCGTTCCCTAGTATCACCCACCATCATTTCTACCCTAGACACACTACATGTACTCATGACTCATCGTTGGACCTCAATCCCGACACACCGTCACATCCAACACCTCTTCATAAGCCATCATTGATGCAAATTTTATCACTTCTAGTAAGTAACAGTGACTCAATGAGTCACTAATACTCCTCCCTTTTCCACTTTAATTATGTCTACCACCAGTATCTCACTACTTACTGAGGCCTCCACCCTTTTTAATTCACCCCCATAGTTTTGAAAACCTCCACAATTGAGACTCCGCCGATCTGAAGCCTCACCGCTGGTCTAGAGTCAATGTTGAGGTCAAGCCACAACTGAAGGTCCCAGGCATAGTAGAAGCTCGTGGGTGGATGTGCCCACTGGACTTTTTTTCATTAGCAATGATCAATTCCGGATAAATACGATGATAAATGCCAAACTCCACAGATTAAATCACATAAATAGACAAATAATAAGAATAGTCTCATAACCACAAAGGAGGATCAACATAGGTTGATTATAATTAATTTAATTAATTGACAACAAGTACCTTTTATGGAATTCTTTCTTCACTGATATTTCTGATCACATTCTGATGTGATTCATCGTTGTATCACAGAATCCAAGTGTATACTTCCTCTAGTGGTAATCCACACATGCACCATGTATCTCTGGACATCGCCAAAGGAATATTCGGGTGCTAGCGTGGATAAGACTTTGCTTGCGTTTTCTACCTTAGATTTCCTTGATCCGATGGAGGAGGATCTCTCTCGATCTTGAGAGTGTTCTTAGAGGAAGGAGTTCTTTCAGCCTTGAGAGAATTATCCAAAATTGTTGTTCACAACGATTTTTTTTGGGAAAAGTGTTGGGGTTGTGAGGATATTTATAATCAATTTTGAGGTTATAGAGTTATGACAAAAAATAAACGTGTTACGTATTTTATTTTTTTAATTAACTCTTATTGAAAACCCCCATGTTGAATCATTAATTACTTGACATGATCCCATTCTGATTATAATAAATATCATTTAATAAAACAATATTATTTCCTCAAAATCCCGACTGGAAAAACTACTCAGCGTGTAATCATTAATACACGATGTGTACTTGTTTTTCATTTCCTTTCCAAAATTAAAACTACACGGTGTGTACATTCAATGTACATGGCGTGTATATCTTGTTTTAATTTTATTATTCCTCTAAAATTAAAATTATTTAGGCTTCCTTGAATAATTATTAAACCACATACGGGAATAATCTTTATTCTACTTGAGATACTTGGATACACTTAGTGTGTGACCCTCTAGGCCTCTTTCTCATTGGCATTAGGCAGGCTTGCCTAAATTCCAAGATTACTGTCTAACAATGGGTCAAGGCACCCAAGAGAAATAATTTGACGCTGCATTGATGTGTCACCTCATACGAACACTTACTGTGTAATTTAATCCCTTTGTCTCAATATCTCATCAAGTAGGTTTCATGGAAGTGTCATAAAACTATATGCTTGATCCGTCATTCTTTGAATTCCAGAAATAAACTCGTCATAACACCATGGCCATGGAATTTGGGTGAAAGTTCTATTTCAATCAAAGGGCTTGAGATATCAACTTCCATAAATATGGAAGGGACAAACCCTTCCTCGACTTATCTATTAACAATATGTCATTCGTGATGCACCCAACGTACCCTACTTCCTGCCAACTATCTTTATGATGGTTTTCATTAGAAAATCTAAGTACGCGAGTCATGACATGATTTAATGATAATCTTCCATTATAAGGACCATTACACACACTCGTAGATAGCAATTTACGATGACACTAAGACATGCGGAATTACTACTGGCGGCTCTGTTCTCATAATATCTCATCTTGGAGATTACCAAGTGTGAACTCCATGAGAGAGAGTCTCGTCTTCTTACGAGTAATCGCACATGAAAGTCTGTATACTATGTGTCCTATCATAGTATGTCATCCAACCATAGAACTTTATTTAAGAATATTGTTATAGCATTTCAAGGTTATCATCATAGCGGTGATCTTCCATGACCTTATTAATGCAAAAAATATTCCAGGACATTATTATATTATAGTCATTCAGAACAATGAACAATATATAATAAGTGTACATTCATGTAATCAAAGTATAAAAAGTTGGTTCTCAGGACACCAACTATAACAAACTCCAACTTGGACTAGAGCCAATTGCCTCCAAATTTTGGTCCTCTAGACCTCACATGATGATCATGTTTCTGCTGAGTCAAAGCTTTATTCAAGGGGTCTGCCGCATTGTCTTCTGTGGAAATAATGCTCACTGAAACTTCACCTCTCTAAGAAAAATCCCTTAAGAGATGATACTTCTGAAGTATGTGCTTTGTCCACTGATGTGACCTTGGCTCTTTTGAAAGTTCCACCGCTGCAGTATTATCACAATAGAGAGTGATAGGATCTTTACTACTAGGTACTACATGCAGTTCTTAGACAAAGTTTCTCATCCATACTGCTTCTTTAGCTACCTTAGAAGCTGTGATATACTAGGATTCTATTGTAGAATCTGCGGCCACACCTTTCTTTGAGCTTTTCCATCTCACTACACCTCCATTCAAAATGAAGATGTATCCAGTCTGCGACTTCATGTCATCTTGATCGGTCTGGAAACTAACATCTATATGACCTCTGATGACTAGTTCCTCATATCCTCCATAAACCAAGAACATATCCTTAGTACACCTTAGATACTTAAGGATAGTCTTGACTGCCATCCAATGGCGGTCTCCAGGATCATCTTGATATCTGCCTACCACACTTAATGCATAAGAAACATCTAGCCTTGTACATAACATAACATACATGAATGACCCAATTGCGGATTCTTAAGGGATTCTTTCCATTTTCTTTCTTTACTCATGTGTCTAAGGACACATTTTCTTAGAAAGATGAATTTCATGTGACACTAGAAACAATCCCCTCTTGGACTGTTTCATACTGAATCTCTTCAGTATCTTGTCAATGTATGTACTTTGACTCAAGTCTAGCATTCTCTTGGATCTATCACGATGGATCTTGATCCCAAGAATATATGCTGCCTCACACAAGTCTTTCACAGAGAAGCATTTATCCAACCAAGACTTAACTGACTGTAAGAAAGATACTTCATTTACAATTTGTAATATGTCATCAACATATACTATTAGGAAAATGACTACACTTCCTCTAAACCTTTTGTAGACATAAGGCTCACATTCATTCATAACAAAGATAAATTACATTACGACTTCATCAAAATGAATGTTCCATGACCTTGATTCTTTTTTTAATCCATAAATGAATTTTTGCAACTTGCATACCTTGTTAGAATCCTTTGGAGTCACAAACCCTTCAGGTTGTGTCATGTAGACATCTTCCTGGAGGTTCCTGTTAAGGAATGCTGTTTTGACGTCCATTTTCCAAATTTCATAGTCATGGTAAGAGGTAATGGCCAATAAGATTTTGATGGATTTCAGCATTGAAACTGGTGAAAAGGTTTCATTGTAGTCAATTCTTTGACGTTGTCTAAAACCTTTTGCAACCAGTCATGCCTTATAGGTGCTGACTTGTCCCTCCATGTCCAGTTTCTTCTTGAATACCCATTTATTACCAACATGCTTTACATCAACTGGAGGATCTACCAAAATCCAGACATGGTTTTGGTACATGGAATCCATTTCAGAATTCATGTATTCTTTCCATTTGGCAATGTCTGTGCCTTCAACTACTTCATTGTAGGTAAGAGGATCATCATTGTCAACCAATAACGAGTCACCATCCTCAGTGACAAAAAAACCATATCATTCTGGTTCTCTGACCTCTCTTGTGCTCTTATGTAGTTTTTGTGTCTTTAGAATATATTGTTCTTCCATGGGGATTTGTATAATCTATTCTTGTACCAACTCTTGTGTATCTTAAGCCTCGACTTCATCGAAGTCTATCTCGCTACCACTATCTCTTTTGGAGATGTTCACCCTCTTAAGGAATATGGAATGTCTTGCCACTGTAAACTTTTTATCTGAGGGGTTGTATAGGTAATATCCCCTTGTTTCCTTGGGATATCCTATAAAGGTACACTTTGTGCCTCGGGGTGAAATTTTGTTACCTTAAGAGTCCTTAACAAATGCCTCGCTACCCCACACGTGTAAATTTGATAACATGACTTTGCATCCACTCCATAACTCATATGGAATACCATTTATTGATTTAGTTGGTACATGGTTTAGTATGTGTGATGTTGTTTGAAATTCATATCCCTAAAAGGATAATAGAAGACTCGCATGACTCATCATTGATCTCACCATGTCCAATGGGGTACAGTTCCTCCTTTCACTTACACCATTCCACTAAGGCGTGTAAGGAGGAGTGAGTTGAGATAGAATCCCAAACTCCTGTAAGAAATCTATATAGTCCTTATTAAGATATTCTCCTCCTCTATCTGAGTGGAGTTTCTTAATCTTCTTACCAAACTGGTTCTCAACTTCATTCTTATATTCTTTGAACCGATCAAAATAATCTGAATTATACCTCATTAAGTAAATATATCAATATCTACTAAAATCATCAGTAAAAGTTATGAAATACAAGAACCCACCCCTTTCTTAAACTGGAAATGGTCCACACACATCTGTGTGAACTAATTCTATAATTTCTTTAGCCCTTTCACCTTTCCCACTAAATGGGGCTTTAGTCATTTTGCCTTGTAGACACGCATGACATACACCAAGTGGTTTTAGTTCGAAAGAATCTAAATACCCATCTTGATGTAATTTTGTCAAATGTTTCTCATTGACATGACCTAGCCGGTGATGCCAAATTTGGGTGTGGTATGAGTCACGTGAATTAACTTTTTCATCAATTTCCATTACTTGGTTTGTGTAGTCTAACACATAAAGGCCATTATATAAAATTTCCCTACCAAAACAAATTCTATCTTTATAAAAGTAGCAAAATTCATTTCAAAACTTGAAGATGAATCCATAAGTATCTAATCTGGATACTGAAATAATGTTTTTGGTTACAGAGGGTAAATAATAACATCCTTTTAATACCAAGACCATCCCAGTAGGCAATGTGAGGTGGTAGTCTTTGACATCTACAACAGCGAGTCTGGCTCTATTAGCTGCTCGCAGATCCACCTCCCTCGGTCAATCTTTCTGAATCTACTTGGTTCCTGTATTTGGATACAGATGTGATCACTACAATAAGTATCTAATTCCCAATTAATATAAATAGATAGATTTCATTCGATAACAAACACACCTAAAGCTTCCCCTTACTTCCTTGGCTGGGTGCTGTTTTTCTTCCAGTGGCCCTTCTTTCCATATATGAAACAAATATCCTACTATTCTCTTGACTCCCCTTTGATCTTCCTTTTATTGGAAGGTCTTGAAGAAGCTTCAGGATTAAAGCTCTTCACATTCCCTTTCCTTTTATTCACCATAAGGACATAAGTCTTTTCACACTTCATATCATTTTCCACTTGGCGAATGAGGATAAGAAGATCAGATAGAGACTTATCAATGTTGTTCATGTTGAAATTTATAACAAAGTTAGAGAATCTCTGGGGGAGTGATGTAAGAATGAGATCAGTACCCAGTTCTTCAGGGAGTTTAAAACCTAGAACCTCCAAGCACTCAATGTATCCATTGAGCATGGCTACATAAGGCCCAGTTGGGGAACCCTCTCCAAGATTGCTCTAAAATAGAGCCTTGGAGATCTCAAACCTTTCCTTTCTTTCTCTCTCCTGGTATAGACCACGAAGGTGGTCAAGCATGCTATAGGCATCCATGTCTTCATGAGACTTCATGAGCTCACTAGACATTGATTATAGCATCAAACATTAAATGTTAAGTGCATCATTCAAATTTTGATCATAGACCAGGAAATCTTCATCACTCGCCCCTTGGGTGGGAGAATTAGGAAGTGAGGACTTCAGTATGTAAAACTTTCTTTCATGGCGTAGGATAACCCGAAGGTGCCTAAATCATTCCTAAAAGTTACTACCGGTGAGGATATTGTCTTTATCCATAATTGATCATAGAGAAAATGTGGTTGATGAGTTTGTCATATTGATTCTACAAATTAAAAGAGCAGATTTATCAGTGCCTTTTGATTACATTTTATGAAAAATAATAAATGAATTTATTAGTTCTCCCACTATTTTATCATGTCTCAATGGACCCCACCATTGAACTTGGAATTCCTAGTTTCTATGAAATTCTAGTGGAAATTATCCATATTCCCCTTCGCATAACCCCAATAAGGGTTGGTTAAGATATTTAAAGGTATTTAGGTAGGTAGGTCTTTGCCAACTGTGAGCTTACAATTCCTTGATCTGTTGAGTGGACTCCCCAATCCTGAAATCCTGACTTGGATTTCCTCAACACTTGCCTCCATTTTACAACAAATCTAGCAAGGGATACTCCTATTAATGTAAAATGTTTAAGTCAACCCGAAAATTTCATAAGATCTTCCTTTATAAAAGTAAGTGTCCCAACAAGGGTTGGTCAAACACATAGTTTTATTGAGTCTTTCCCTTAATCAAGTAATAGAAGTCTTGGTTTGACTTAATATGGTATTTGAGGGATTAAATTCCATTATGCGTAGTTTTTCATTATCCCGTTCTTGTTAATATTAAGTGATGCTTGATTAAGTGATTAACCATGTTTTGATAATGTTTACGCATAGTCTGGTTTTTATTTTATTCCATCTTTGCATGCTTGTTTATTTCATTAACTATGTGATTGAGACAACACATACATAATAAATAAACCATTCAATCAGACAGAAATAAAATAAGATGGCATTATCAGCTTCTATTGGTTAGCTTATCTAGTAGTTTTGATATGCTAACCCTGACCTAGGAAAAAACACCTTGAACCTGATGGTTCATGTTTTTCATCTCCCACATGTCCACCTTTGTATCTTCTTGGGTTGGTTTTACCTCAGCTTCGGATTTTGAACCGTCTCCTCTGTCTTGGGAGATCCTCCATTACATGGGGTTTACATTAAAGAAACCATGGGAACGTAGGCCCTATATTTTTTTAGAAGAAGGCTCGCAGGCCAACAAATTTAAAGTAAATAAATTTAAATGAAACCATACACACACAAAGGTTATTTGGTCTATCTCATGATCATCCATAGCATGCAATGACATTTACGCATATTTAGTATTCAAATTCTTTTATTTTTTATTTTATTCAAGATAATACATTCTTGAATTCAATTAATTATGATCTTATAATTAATCAATTCTTTATCTTAAATTCCTTTCTAAATTTCCTTGAGATTCTTCTCATCCATATTCCTTGTATGAGTCTCTGTACTTTAGAGGAAGCCTAGTGAGATTCCATTTCTAGAAAGTACATGGAGTGTAGGATAAATTACATGGCGTGTATTTTTTTCACCCTTTATCCAAAGTACATGCTGGAGGCTTTGGTGTGTTTTCTGTACTTTGGAAATTTTGGAGTACACAGCATGTAGATTAATATAACACGACATGTACTTCCTTGTTATGCGGTTACTGGCTTGGAAATCCCATGCACGTGGTTACATGGATTCTCCTTGTACATAGTTTCACCTGGGCCAGATTGGACTACACAGTGTGTTGATTCAACATACATGCCATGTATTCTGTTTTCTACCTTCCATTTAGTTCTGGTCAACACGGTGTATTAAAAAACTTAGGTATGCTCAATTCATAGGGTGTGGTTTTGTGGACCAGTACCGTTTCATTGAACCTAAGTACACGACGTGTATATTTCACTACACGTCATATATTCCTGTGTTGTATAGATAAAATGAGTGGCTCCTCCGGATGCGTTCCTCATTTTTATTTTAATTAAAATCAAAATTAAAAGTTCATTTCTGTGATGTGAATCAATAAATGAAGGAGGAAGAAAAGATCTCATTCATTCAGTTTTATAGAATGATTTATCTTTAATTGAATCAAATATAAATGTGTAAATTATCAACAAAAATTAAATAACTATAATCAACATTTTGACCCCTCTGATACCACTTGAAGGTCCCGGGCGTAGCAGAAGCTCGTGGGTGGATGTTCCCAGTTAACTTTTTTTCATTAGCAATGATCAATACAGGATAAATATGATGATAAATGCCAGAATCCATGAATCGAATCACATAAATAGACAAAGAAGAAGAATATATAGTCCCGAAACCACAAAGGAGGATCATCACAAGTTGATTATAATTAATTTAATTAATTGACAAGAAGTACCTTTTATGGTGTTATTTATTTGTTGATATTTCTGATCACGTTCCCATGTGATTTGTCATTGTATCATAGAAGTCAAGTGTTGAATTCCTCTATTGGTGATCCACATGTACACCACGTATCTCTGGACATCACCAAAGGAATCTCTGGGTGCTAGCATGAAGAAGTATTTGCTTGTGTTGTCCACCTTAGATCACCTTGATCCGATGGAGGAGGATCTCTCTCAGTCTTGAGAGCATTCTTGGAGGAAGGAGTTCTTTCAACCTTGAGATAATTCCCTATAATTGTTGTGCACAACGATTTTTTGGGAAAAGCGTTGGGGTTGTGATGATATTTATAATCGGGTTTGAGGTTAAAGAGTTATGATAATAAATAAACACGTTACGCTTTTTATTTATTTCATTAACTCTTATTGAAAACCCCCATGTAGATTCATTAATTCCTTGACATGCACCCACACTGATTATAATAAATATCATTTTATAAAATGATATTATTTTCTCAAAATCCTGACTGGAAAAACTACATGGCGTGTAATCATTAATACACGGCGTGTACCCATTTTTAATTTCCTTTACAAAATGAAAAATACACGGCGTGTACATTCAATGTACACAGTGTGAATATCTTGTTTTTATTTTATTCTTCCTCCAACATTAAAATGATTTAGGATTCCTTGAATAATTATTAAACCACATACGGGAATAATCTTTATTCTACTTGAGATACTTGGATACACTTAGTGTGTGACCCTCTAGGCCTCTTTCTTGTTGGCATTAGAGGGGCTTGCCTAAAGTCCAAGATGACTGTCTAGAAATGGGTCAAGGCACCCAATAGAAAGAAGTTGATGCCGCATTGACGTGTCACCTCATACGAAGGATTACCGTGTAATTTAATCCCTTTGTCTCAATATATCATCAAGCAGGTTTCATGTCAGTGTCATAAACCTATATGCTTGATCCGTCATTCTTTTACTTCCAGAAATAAACTCGTCGTGACACCATGGTCATGAAATTTGGGCGACAGTTTTATTTCAATCAAAGGGAATGAGATATATACTTCTATAAATATAGAAGGGAAGAATACTTCCTCAACTTATCCATTAACAACATTTCATTCATGACGCACCCAACTTACCCTACTTTCCACCAATTGTCTTCATGATAGTTTTCTTCATAAAATCTAAGTGTGCGAGTCATGACATGAGTTAATAATAATCTTCCAATCTAAAGAACATTACACATGCTCGTAGATAGAAATTTTCGATGACACCAAGACATGTGGAATTACTACTGGTGGGTATGTTCTCATAATATCCCATATTGGAGATTACCAAGTGTCAAATCCATGAGAGAGAGTCTCGTCTTCATACGAGTACTCGCACATGACAGTTTGTATACTACGTGTCTTATCATAGTATGTCATCCAACCATAGAACTTTAGTTAAGAATATTGTTATAGCATTTCAAGGTTCTCATCATAGCTGGGATCTTCCATGATCTTATTAATGAGACAAATATTCCAAAACATTATTATATTATAGTCATGCAGAACAATGAACAATATATAATTAGTGTACATTCATGTAATCAAAGTATAAATATTTGTTCTCATAACACCAACTCTAACAACAACACTGTCACTAGATCTGAAGAGTTCCCAATATTGGGATCGAGACCACACCTTCTCAAAGAACCTACACCACCATCCACATCCACGTTGGATGAAATAGAGCCACGCCTCTCACCGCAAGTCCATCATGAAGGTTGTACCACCCTTGATTCGGGTCACCGTTTCCATGGAGGAGCGTAGCTAGGAGGAGGATCCAACACCAAAACCCTTTGTTGCATATCTGAGAATCACCCAAAAGCTGAGGTGTCGTCGCCGCTTGTGTAGAATCTTCACTGCCACACCAAATCACTGAACCGTCGTGAGCCTCCATGGAGGGAGGAGAAGCATCCATGCATAGAGGGATTCTGTGAAACATTCAGGATGGAACCAGAACCCCCCCCCCCTCATGTGGTGAAGAAGAAGCTGGGGGAATGAAATAAAAAATATGTATATAATAAATAAATAAATAATAAATAAATAAATAAAATATAAATCAAATTAACTAAATAAAACTAAAATATTAATGATAAAAATTTATAAATAAAATTAATTTTTAAAATAAAATAATTAAATTAAATTGATTTAAAATAATAATATTAATACTTTAATAGTTACATTAATCTAATAATTATTAATATAATAAAATTAATAAATATATTAATTAAAATAAACTTTAATTATCTTAATAAAATAATAACTCTTAATCATAAAATAATAATAATAATATATTATAAAATATTGAAATATTAACTTCAATATTTAAATAAATTTAAAATTAATAAGTAATAATAGTGTAAAATATAATATAATAATTAAAACAATCAATTAAAATAATAATTAATAATAAATAATTATAAAATAATCGTTTAATCTAATAATCATAATAATTAATTAAATAACTAAATATTTATATTTTAAGTTAAAATGTATTTTAACTATTCTCTATTTTCATGTGTATATACAATCTAGAGTCAGGTTCATGTCCAGGTGCATCCCAAAACCCAGATGTATTCAATTATGGATATTTTCTTAAGTCATGTGGACAGTATGAGTGAGCTATATGTGTTTGGGGTTTTCAAGGAAAACCAACTGAAGTTTGTGGGTGCAACAGGTGAAAAAAAAATACAATGGGGAAAATTAATCATTTGAAGGAAGCCGCAACATAATATATATATTATCCATATACTTAACATTAGATATCGAGGAGAATTTCCAAGGGACCCGTAGATGAGATACAAGAGATTCTTGAGTGAGGAGACCTATAAACCTTACAGAGCAGGAGATAGAGTATCAGCACGAGAGTAGTAGGGGAGTTATTTCTTTCCCTTGTGATCATTTTCATAAAATTTTAATTGAATTATTTTGATTCATATTATCAATAGGAATCTAGGTTAAACACTTTTTATTTGGGGGATTAATAATCTGTTGGATTTTATCTTTTTACTACTTCACTTTTTCTTTTTCAAATTTCAGAACTTGATCGATGAGATCAATTCAGAAATCATTTAAATTATTTTAATGACTTTCCATTTCCCAACTTTGGATAAGATTGTTTAGATTTTTTCTAAAGGTTTTTATTTTTTAATTTGATTTAAAAAACATCATAAACAATCAATAAGATTTTTTCCTGGTTAATTTTTTATCAAATTCTATTGTAGTTGATGTTTCTTGGTGTGGCGAACTCCAAGATTCATTTTTTTTCACGATTAATCTCCTATAGAGGGAGAATGATCCAACCCATTTTTCGATGTTATGTTTCAATAAGATTTAAGTGAATCTCAAATATTAATCAACCGAGTAGTATCAACTTTACTCTAAGCATCTATCTTGGTTTTAATTCCTCACTCCCTTGTCTAGTTTCCTATTTATATTTTCTTATATTTCTATCTATTCAACATATCACTATTTTGTAGTTTATAAAAAATAATTATTTCATATTTCCTCATATTTTTTTAAACAATAATAAAGAAATAAAATTTTACCCACAGCTGACAAAAATGGTTTTTTTTTGAAATTTGGTCACTCGTCTCACTATCTAGTCTTCCCTTAGGTTCAACCATATATCCCACTATACATTATAGTTAATAAGTTATATAAAATTTTCAACTTTGACATAGTTTTAGTGTTGATCGGGTCAAGTTTTTTTCACTATTTCCTAGGAATGCTTTGAGTGAAATTTTTTTTTCCAAACATTTAAAAAATGTAGTTTTTAAAAAAATTCATAAAAACAATAAAAAAATAAAAAATTGAAAACTGATAAAAAGTTTCTTATTTGTAATTCTTGTGTATGTTTAATTTATTTTCATGTTTCTCTGAATTTACTTTCACCTCTTGCTTACTTATTTTTCTAAATTTCTAAATTCTATTGTTTGAATGTGAATGTGTGTGTTTAATTTGATTCATTAAAAAATAGAACTGCATGAAGGCTTTAATAATGCTAATGAAGCATACTGTATATGTTGTGGTTATTATGGACACTCTATATGGTGGTTTTCCTATAATAAACTGTAATAGATCTATTATTTTGATGAAAATGAACATCAATTTGACCCTAATCCTAAATTCTAAAAAAAGAACAATTTTTTAAAAAGATATATGCTAAGATTAATACTAGGATGGATTTGTTGTTCATACAAAACTATGAACTTCAAAATAAAAATAATCTAGAACAAGATCAAAAAATCAAGAAGTTAGAAAGCATGATCTTAGAATTTCAGGAAAGGTTTAAGGAATAATAAGAAATTTTAATAAATTAATAAGAATATGTTATAGGAGAAATTAAGAGATAATATGAAGTGGATTGTGAAGTTGAAATAATGGAAGGGTAATACACTGTCTTTGAAGAATTTTATTCTGAATAAGAGAAAAACAATGAAATAACTAACTCCACGAATAAATAATTCAATTCTGATAATCCCATAAAGAACTTAAATGTGGTTAAGTTAGATAATTTTTAAAAAGTAATAAAACAGATTTAAGAATAATTCCTTATTCTTTATAGGATCCCTATATTTGAAAATATTCACTGTTTTAGGAGTTTTTAAAGTGTTTTTTCTCAGGTTTAGGAGAATCTGAATAAAGAGAACATGAATGTTAAAAACACTTCCCTAAAATTTTCTCAAATATTGAATAACAAACCTATACTTGAAATTGGGTATACATTAGAAGAGAATAGTAAACTAGAAATCATAGAATCTAATATTTTAAACCTATATTAAAAACTTTTATTCCCTTATTTGAAATTAAAAACCCAACAATCACTGAATTTATGTTTTAGGACAAAGATTAAAGAATTTTCTTGGATGAAAGGTTGATTAATGAACTTTCACTACCTTTTTTACATAGTAACCATTTTTCTAAATCTTTGTGTAGTGAGATAGAAAGTAATATTGACCAAACTAGGGATAATTGTTTCAATTGGAAAATTCTGGAATCTAAATTTATCGAAGGTCAATTGAATAATATTTCCCCTAAAATTTAACTATAAAACTCAGAAACTTTTCCTTTGAGAATGAAAATTTTGAATGTGAGAATAAAGTAGAGGTTGAACACACACGTTTTGATTCCAGAAAAATTAATTCTTCAGATGCAGTTAATGATAATTTATTAGTTTCTGATAAGAAAGTATTGGAAGAGATTTATAGTATTCTGAAAACTAAAATTTGGAATGATAAAAAATTTGTTATTCCCTATTTTTCTATGTTTTCATCCATTAAGATGGGTGTTGAACCATTTTGTGGGAGTGTGAGTGAATTTAAAGAGGATCCCTTTTTGATTGATAATTCTGAAATTTTACATGTATCTCTTGAAAAAAATATTCTTGAACTTGATTTTCATAACTCATCCACTACCATCCATAATCTTTAAATTTTTGTTAATGTGAATATTAATGATTTTGAGAACAAGGATTATATTGAATTACCTTTAGAAGTACCCATTTATCTATTGTCACTTCATGAATATACAAATTCTTTCAAATCTGAATCTAATATTGAAGGGGATATCACTACTTCCTAGAGTAACTTTGATGTGTTTGAGATTAAAATCATCTTAATAGAGATTGTGGGTGTCCATTATTTCCCACATAAACTTAATTACATTGAAAATACTAATAAAATTAATTTGGTTGATAATTTTTCTTCACATATTGAATACTCCTTTGAGTGGTTATTTAATGTAAAAGGGTGTTTCTTAGGGTATTTTGTTAGTGAGAATGGAGTAAAGTTTTCCCTAAAAAGTATAATTTCCCACGAATTTCATTCTTTTTTAAAAAAATTGAACTAAACACATGTGGTGGTTCCTACAAAGGAAACTACAACCACCTAGTGACAATAGTTAGTTTCTAGGAGAGCCGTGTTGGGGACTTTAAAACTAATGCTACTTGAGAGGAAACCCATGATTTTTTTCATTCAATAAAATTGTTTTTTTTTGTTTTTATAATTTTAATAATTTCTAATTGAAGACTTAAAACTTAGTTCTTTATGGGATTCATCCCATGATTTGTTTCTATATGAGTTTTTTTAAAAAAATTGAGTAAAGTGTTTTCTTGCACTATCAGTTGTTATTTATGTGTTGGATAAGTGTTTTTGGTCTTGATGGTTCTCGTTTTCAAAGTGAAAATCATGTAATTGTTGGTTTCATAGGAATAGAATAATTCTTTTCAAATCACATTGAGCTATATGCTATATATTAAATAAAGAATTTCCTTATTTTAATTTTTTCATTCACTTTTTTCTACTCTTTATTAATTTCAAAAAAAATCTGTTAAGTAACAATTCTACTACACAATAGTGAGTCATTAATCTTCTACTCCTGCTAGAAATATTTTTGTGCATGTTCTTATTTGTTCAAAAATATTTATGGGTTTATTCACTGATAAATCTCTTTATTGTGTGAACTTAAGTGTGTATGAATTTTCCATGGATACCTATTTCTATGTAGGGTGTTTAGTATTAATTTTTATGCACAATTATAAATATAATTGAAATAATTTTTTAAATATTTCTTACACCTAATTCACTGATAACTTTAATGTTTTACATTATAATTATTAGAAAATAATTGAAAACTCTTTTCAGTGGATTAAATGAAAATGAATTTAATCCTACTGTAAAATATTTTTTTATAGAAAATACTTACTTTTGAATTTCACTGATACCCTTCTACACATCATTAATCTACTGAATTTCAAATATTTATTGATAATTAATTGTTAATTTTTCCTCTCAACCATTGAATTCAACTTTGGGGGAAAACTTGGTTTTAAAGTGTGGGGGGGGGTAGCCTATTTAAAGCTAATCTGTTCCTTATTAGAATCCCATAAAATCCCCCTTCCTGAATTTTTTTTAAAATGTTTAATTTTTTTTCAATATTATTTCATTATTTTAGTTTTTATATGCTTTACATTGTACTAGAAGTCTATATTTCCAAAATATAATACCTTACTCATAGTTAAGAGTAGCCTTGAATCTAAAATTTTTAAAGATGAATGATTTTTGAGTAAATGTACTTAGAGAGTTTAGGAATGTTTTGTTTAGGAACTATTTTTGAGTGTAATATAGGATATATTTTTGTGGAGTTATGATCATAACCTTTTAAAATTGGAAGATTGAACTTTTTTCCAGGGGGAATCACCTTTTAATTATTAAAAGTCTAATCACTATAGTTAACCAATTTAAATGATATTCATATAAATCCTTTGAAACTGGATTAAAATGGGAATTTGGGTACCCACAGTGAACCTCTGAGACACTAGGCACTATGTGTGTGTGAGTAAGACCTTTGTACAATATTGAATAAGTGCATATGCATAGTTCTTAGCACATGTTACATGAAATTGGAAAAATTAAAAAAATAATAATAAAGTGACTAGTGTCAAAAATAAGTTCATTAAGGAAAGGGGTATAATGAATTATACATGACAATGGGGATATTTGATTTGTATGAAACCATTTAAGTTGAATTAATAAGGAGATTCAAAAAAATAATAATTTAATTTTTTTTTGGAAACTAGGAGAAATCCTATGTATATGGTGCCTTTAGTTAAGTTCTTAACTCTACTTATTTTTAACCTTTTATTAATATTATATTTAGAACCCAATATTGAATTATAATAAGTCATTAAGTAGCTTCAGATATGATGCATGAAATTTTAAACATTAGATAATTGTCTAATTTCATGATCATCCAGTAAGTGTTTGAAATCGATCAAGATTTATCTTAAAATTATCATGTCAAAAGCCTATTTCAAAATTTATTGATCTCTATTTTATAAACTATTATCCATTATTCAATTTGGGTGCTTAATAAAAACATATTTTCTTCTTTTCAAAATATAATAAATAATAGAATTGATTGAGGACAATCAATTCTTAAGTGTGGGGGGAATTTGATGTGGCTTTAAAATTTACATGATTTTACACATTATTTTTAATGTTTATAACAATTTAATTATTTATTTTTAGTGTTTTTGATAAATAATTATACTTTGATAATTTTAGTGTTAAATTTCTCATTTTATCATTTTTTTATTAATCATGTACTTTTAACTTTTAAATTCTTTATTTGGATTCCACTTTTTACTAAGTTCTAATTCTACTTAAAATATTAATTCTATTCAGCATTTTCTAATTAAGAAATAATTCATTATTTAGTTAATTAAATATTTCATTAATTTAATATTTAATCTTTTAATTTTACGTTATTCTAATAAATTAACTTAATTTTAATTAATTTGTTCTCAATAATTAATTTAACTCTTAAATTTAATACCTTATTTAAATTTATAAATCCTTTTATAATTTATTTTATTTATGTTTTTTTAACAAAATTAAGTTTATTATTTCTATTCGGTTTTTTAAATATTTTCTCTTTTCTATTTTCAATTAATTCATTTGTTTTAAGTTTTTATTAATTCAAATTTTTAATTAGAAAAATATTTAAACAATTGATTTGATTTTATTTTATTAATCTTTATTTGTTTAGATTTAATTAAAGTTAAATTACTTTTATTTAATATTTTTTTACTTTCTCTTTTATTAATTTTGATGTAGATGATCCACTGCCAGATTTAGGACTCTCTATTGGAAACTCAACGGTGACTCAAATACATTTCCAAATTTTTCTATCTCAATGTTGGGTTTCCCAATAGTGACTCATCCTTTTTCATTTTATTCAGGTACCCATCCAGTGGTGACTCTAATGAGTCATTGTTCCACACTTTACACACAAGCCGCCAGCCACCTTTATGGCCCCTCGTCCTTCAACAGTGACTCGAGTCACCATTCCCCTGTATCACTTGGCATCACCACTCCCTTCGACACAACACACGTCCTTATGACTCAATGCTGGACCTCAATCCCGACACACTGTCTTAGCCAGAACCTCCTCACAAGCCACCGTCACTGCAAATTTTCTCACATCCATCAAGTAACAGTGACTGAATGAGTCACCGCTACTCCTCCCTTTTCCACTTCAAATGTTTCTACCGCCAATAACTCACCACCCACTGATGCCTCCACCATTTCCATTCACCACCACAGTTTGGGAAACCACTACAACTGAGACTTCACCAATCTGAAGCTTCACCACTGGTCCGAGGTCACCACCAATGTCGAGCCACAAAACCTTCACTAGATCTAAAGAGTTCCCAATATTGGGACTGAGACCACACCTCCTCAAATAACCTCTATATTCATCTGCATTCGCACTGGATGAAATGGAGCCACACCTCTCACAGTCAGTCCACCGTGAAGGCCGTACAACCCTTGATTCAAGTCACCGCTGCCATGGAGGAACACAACTAGGAGGAGGAGCCGACACCAAAAACATTCATTATAGATCTAAGCATCACCCTGAATTCAATGTGTCATCTCCGCTCATGTGGAGCCTTTGTTTCCACATGAAATCATCAAACTGTCGTGAGCCTCCATGGATGGAGGAGAACCTTCCATGCATAGAGAGACACCGTAGAACCTTCCGGAAGGAACCATACCCCCCCCCCCCCCAAAGTGATGAAGAAGTAGGGGGTAAATAAATATATATATATATAATAAAAAATAGTAATAATAAAATAAAAAATAAAATAAATTAACTAAATAAAACTAAAATATTAATAATAAAAACTTATCAATAAAATTATTTATTAAAATAAAATAATTAAATAAAATAAATTTAATATAATAATCTTAATAATTTAATAGTTACATTAATCTAATATTAATTATTATCATAATGTTTTTAAATATATTAATTAAAATAAACATTATTTAACTTGATAAAATAATAACTCTTAATGTTAAAATAATTACTATAATCTTTTATAAAGTTATCGGAATATTAACTTTAATAATTAAATAATTTTATAATTAATAAGTAATAATAGTTTTAAAAATAATATAATAATTATAATAATCAATTAAAATAATAATTAATAAAAATTATTATAAAATAATAATTTAATCTAATAATCATAATAATTAATTAAATAAGTAAATATATATCTTTTATGTTAAGAATTGTTTTAATTGTTCTTTGTTTTCAAGTGTAAATGCAAGCTATAGTCTGGTTCATGTTTAGGTGCATCCTGAAAACCTGGTTGTATTCAGTTATAGGGATTTTCTCAAGTCACATTGATAGCAGGAGTGATCAGTACATGTTCGATGTTTTCAAGGAAAATCAATAGAAGTCGGTGCGTGCCACTGGTAACAAAAAAAACAATGGGGGATTTTAAAATTTTGAAGGGAGTAATAGTAGTAGATATATATTATTCATACACTTCACATTCAACATCGAGGAGACTTTTTAAGATACCTAGAGAGGATATCTAGGATATTCTAGATCGAGGAGGCCTATAGACCATGTGGAGTAGGAGACATAGCATCAACACGGGAGAAGTAGGGGAGTTCTTTCATTCTATTGTGTTCATTTTTATAAAATTGTAAATGAATGATTTTGATTATTGTTATCAATATGATTCTTGGGTAAACACTTTTTCTGGGGGGATTGGTAATCTACTAGGTTTTATCTTTTTACTACTTGTTATTTTTCAAATTTTAGAACATTATCAAAAAGATCAATTCTGAAATCATTTAATTATTTTCACACCTATAAATTTCACAACTTTGGATATGATTAGTGATATTTTTTCTGAAGATTTTTCTTTTTTTACTTTGATTTCAAAAATATTAGAAACAGTCAACAAGATTTTTTTGGTTAATTTTTCATCAAATTCTATTTCATTTGATGTTTCTTGGAGTAGAGAACTCCAAGATTCATTTTTCTGCATGATTACTCTCTTGGAAAGGGAGAATGGTCCGACCCGTGTTTCAAGGTTTCATTTTCAATAATATTTAAGTGAATCATAAATATTAAACAACCCAGTAGTATCACCTTTTCCCTGGATATCTAAATTGGTTATAATTATTCACTACCTTGTATTATTTCTTGTTCATATTTACTTACATTTCCATCTAATCAACATATTACTATTTCATAGTTTATAGAAAATCACTATTTCATATTTTCTCATAGTTCTTTAAAAAAAGATTAAAAATAAAATTTTACCCATTACTGAAAAAGTAGGATTTGTTTTGAAATTTGGTCACTCATCTCACTATCCAGCCTTCCCTTGGGTCGACCCCACTTTCAACTATACATTTTTGTTAGTAGTTTATATAAATTTTTAAACTTCTATATGGTTTTAATGAGGAATAGGTCAATAATAAAAGTATACTTTATCTACTTTCTATAAATATTTCATAAATTGGTTACTCTTATTAAATCATATTAATTCAATTTATAGGTTTTATTAGTCATACTTAAATATTTATATTTCATTTAAATACATTGTAGTTTCATTTATGTTCAATGTTTTGTGTTGTGAGAGCTATCAAACTCAATGAATTATTTAAGGGTAATTATATATTAAAA
Source organism: Viscum album (assembly GCA_963277665.1). Lineage (NCBI taxonomy): Eukaryota > Viridiplantae > Streptophyta > Magnoliopsida > Santalales > Viscaceae > Viscum > Viscum album. The sequence goes on along the minus strand of OY728148.1, from coordinate 888,725,082 downwards.
TCTCAAAGTGTTATATACATGATGAAATGAACTTCATTATAAAGTGATTTGTTTCTGCACAAACTACAACATGGTTGATACCACCATATCCTAATTTTAGTTTTACTGCATTTTTTATCAATATTTCACTTGAACTAATGTATTATGGACTTTATGTACTTTATCCATTTGCCAAATTATATGTAACAACTTTTGAAAGCATATATGAAAACTCTTTTTAGATATCCAATAAAACTGATTTTAGAAAAATTATCATATATTTTCACTACATGTTAAATCATATGTAAAAACTCGTGGAAATCCATCCAAAACTATTTTTGGATGCCCTTCAAAACACTTTTGGAGTAAATCTAAATTTTTTTAAAAAAAGAGTTGTAACAAAACATAATTTTCAATCAAAAAAAATATATGAGATATTAAATAAATAAAATATTTATTAAAATATAATAAAACTATAAATAATCTTCTTTTGAATAATTCACATCATTTTATCGTACTCAACATCTTCAATTATTAAAAATTATAAACATCTAAATTTACAACATAATTATAATAGTTCATTTTCTAATCAGTAAAAGATTGCTTTAAACATTTTTTTCATTCCTTTTCAATTTCCATTGATAAAGATCAACTATGTTTTTTAGCATATGAATGGTATATTACTAGTGATCATTCATACCACAGTGAAGACATTTGTTTTTAATATTTTTAATGATTTTTTATGTTATTCATCATTTGACCACTTAAATTTAAATATTTTTCTCATATAATTTAATGTATTATTAAGATCAACTTGTGTTTGAGTTTTGTTTTGAGTTCGACCTTTTTGATTGTTTCTATAACCATAAATATATGAGAACACATTTAATTTAAAAAATTAAATTGAGATAGTAGTCCATACTTTATGATTCCCCATGAAGATTATGATGATGAAATATAAACATTTTTACATGGTAATGTGTAGAAGCATTATTATCCACTTTAATAATTTCACCAGAACCATTTACATCAAAATGTAGTTTAAGATTTTGAGGACATGACATATAATTTTTTATAGTGATGTTGGGAGACAATAAATAAATCCTTGTAATGTTCACTGATAAAAATAAATCATATTTGATAAACCAAATTTCTATAAACAAATAAAGATAATGATGATATTATATTATAAGATTGAAAACATTACATCAATTTAAAATGTATTTTTATAAATTTTCAATGGTGAATGAATTGGAAGATATGGAATAATTGGAATATATAATCACAATAATTATGTTAAATAAAAGATAGAAAAAAAAAATGAATATGTGGTGAAAATATAGTCTAAACGTCTGATTTCATTACCATATAATCATTGGCTTATAAAATATAATATTAATTGTTTAAATTAATAATTTTACCCTAAGACATATCTAAAATAGTGTCTCATATATTCATAAGAATAATTAGTAGAAGAACTTGAAAATGATGTTCATATGAAATTTTGAACTAATTAGAAAATTGATAGAATAAATGGATGCGAATTAGTGGGGTTTTTAAAATGGGTTTCTAGAAAAAAAAACTATTTAAATGGTTTTATGGTTGTTTATTTACCAAAAGGGGTTATAAATTGTGTGGATATTTCATAGTTTTTTACCCAACCCAAAATTATGAGAGTTATGATTTTGGGCATACTATATTTTAAATAAAATTCAAAATCATGAGACTGCCTCATCATTCTAGATAATTTTTCTAATGAAAATATTCTGAAATCGTAATATTTTCACACGATTTAGGGAATTATATATTTATTAAAAACCATTTAAATAATTTTTTCAAAAAACCCATTTAAAAAATGATGTTGGGTTAAATATTCTGAATGTTTCCTCAAAGGCATAAAACTAATCTAGCCAAGTTGTAATCATGAAAAAAAGGTTTTACTATCACAAATTTTGAAACCATTTATTTTTTTTTAAATTTCATCATGAACTAATATGATCAAAATAAAACATACAATGATTTTTTCTTTTAATATTATATTAATGTTATAAAAACCAAAATAAATAGGTTTGTTATAAACCATAAAGTAAAAAATATCATGATTTGTGATTTTTATTTGAATGCAACAAAAAAATACAATAATGAAGTTAATATAAATATATAATGGAATATTTTTTCATATAAAATTATATTTAAAAATTGAAACTATAACATAAAATAAATAAACCAAATTCTTGAAATCAATTTTGTGCTAAATTGCTAGAAAAAAACACAAGATACTTCCTAACTATTTTTTATATTTAATTTTTTTTTATGAAAAAGTATTTCAGTAATGTTTTTTCAAAAAGAATTCATATAAAATGCATAAAACCAACTTTTCATATAAAATAAATATCATATCATTTTTTTAAATTATATGCCTTCTTTATTGTTTTGTAATTATATATATTATTTTTAAAAACAATACTAATGAATACAATCAGTAAAATTAATACTAATTTTTTTTTAAAAAAACTTTTGTTTATTAAGTTAAGTGACTATTTTTATAAATATAATTTATTAATAATAAATAAAATTTTCATATTATTATTTATATATATTACTCATTTAATTTTTTATCTTTAATTTGTTTTTAAATATTTTTTTTAAAAATTTAATAATTACAATTCTTTATACTTTTTAATAAATTAATTTAGTAAATAATATTATATAATTTTAATTATTATCTTATTTATATAAATAAATTTTAATTATTTTACATTTATGCTATTAAATTTTTTTGAATTATGTAAAATTTTATTTTGTTTTATAAAATAAAATGATCTAAAAATTTAATACTATGTAAATAAAATGAAATTTAACTACATTAAAAATAATGAATTAAAATAATAATAAATATATTATAACATAATAATATTTTATGTAATCACTACAATAAATTAATATTAATTTTATCCAAAATATACATATTCACAAAAACATAAATATTAAGATTTACATAATGTTATATATATATTTTTTCACAAAATTGTCTTTTATGGTTCGTGCGAGTGTTATGTTTTTCAAAGGGTTGGATTTATGAAATAGAGTTTAAAAAGGATCTGAAAATTCTCAAATATAAATCATTTTTCTAAATAAATTTTCACATCTTATACACTTTATATTTATGTTGACAACATTTATCAATAACAAAATATCATATATAAATTAAATGTATTTTTTCTTGATGATGAATAGGATACATTCAATTTGAACCTTCTAGATATCATTAAATATATTTGACCAAGTATAATTTTTTTAAGAAATGGGTTTTAAAATATTTTTATTCCCAGAATCAAGAGACAATTTTTTTTAAAAAAAATGTGTCTAAAATTGTCAGACATTCTCAGGAATTTGGATTTTTTTTAAAAAAACTTCCCAAAAATCATGATATTGTGTAATGATTTGTGGTTAATTACAAAATTGTGCAAATATGTCAAGATTTTGAAAACCCTTTTGAGAAATAAAAAATCCAAATCCATTTAAATAAAAAAATCATTTAAACCCTTTTTTTAAAATAAATAAAACCCTAAAATTATTTGTTCTCTGGATTCTACAATCTTCCTTGTCCACCCAATCACCAATTATTAGAGATTATAGGCCAACCAACACCCACCAAGATAGACAATAAACCTGGAATTTTAAAGGAAAAAATGCTGAACAAATGAGTTGTTTTATTAAAAAAACGAGTTAATTTTCTGGTGGTATTTTCATTTTTTTATATACATAAAATATATATATATATATATATATATAATGAAATTAAAAAATGTAGGAGCCTTAATGAGGTAAAAACTTGTTGATCTATACACTAGTCAAACTATGTAGAGGAATAATGAAAATAATGGTGGGAAGAAATGGGGGAGTAATGATGAAATTAATTTCCACATTGAAATTAGTTAAAAAATTACCCATAATTTCATTTGTGTTCCCAGAATATCAACAATGCCAATATTCACACATAGTTTATGGAACATGGAGTGCCCAAGTGACTTTGTGAGAATGTCCATGAACTTCCCCTCAGTGTGATCGTTCTCAGGTATGATCTTTCCTCCATCAAAATACTCTCAGATAAAACAGAATTGTGTGTTGATGTGATTTCTCTGATCATATAAGATGAGGTTCTTACTTAAGAAAATGGTGTACATTTTATCCACTTTAAGAACTAGTTCACTGACATCTAATAAAAGAAATTATCCTATCAGTCAAGCCAACCATATGCCTATGCATGTTAATGTAAACATAAAGACATACTCCACTTCCCATGAAGACAATTCCACCACCTTTTTATTTTGTGATTTCCCAGTGATGGGGTTGTTTCCAAGGAGGAATAATACCCTAGTGGTTCTATTGTGGTCATCAATGTCACTGGCCATGTCACTATCATTGAATACTAGTAGGATCGACTGATTGTTTAGCATCCTTACGTAGTGGACACCGTAGTTGTGTGATCCTATATTGTAGCGTAATGGGTGATTGATTATGTCCAAGTGATATTCATGTGGTTACCCCATAAAGTTATTTACATATAACATTACATATAAAATGTATAGAAGAATATATACTAGATACTGGTGCCTGTCGATGATGCTTTGGTACTGAGAGGCATCGACCAACAGACAGCTGCATGACATGCTCATCTTCAATAGGGCCTCAATTAGCACTTGATAGAGGATCCAATCCATCATTACACTCTTCTCCAACATAATAGTCATATATGAATATTGGTAAAGGAAAATATCACTTATAACTTGGATCATTTATATGTTGATGTATTATGAGAGAAATCCTAGGACGCTCATCTAAAAGTGCTTCTTCAACTCAGACTTGAATATGTTGATATTAGTGACGTTAATTTTGGTGATGATCGTGTAATCTACATACACTATATACTTGAATATATTGATATTGGTGATGATAATTTTGGTGATGATCAAGTCATCTACATACACCACATCAGTTAGATGATACATGTTATTTCTATGAGTGTACACAACATGGTCATAGCTTATCTTGTGAAAACCTTACATTAGAAGAACAACATAGATCCAAAATTTAATTCTCCAGGTGCTTTTAAGAGGCCATAATAAATTTTTTAGAGTTATAGAACATTGTTCCTCTCATTTTTTACAAATAATCCATGTATTTTATCAACTTATACCTCATCTTGGAGGTATCAATTGAAGAAATTTGATTTGAAATCTAAGTGATGGACCTCCACCCTTCTTGTGTCATTAAAACGGTGAGGATCCAAAATGATTTCATGCATGAAAATAGTGAAATTACTTCGTGTAAATCAATCCTTTTTTGTTATAAGATAACATTTTCAATGAGACTCGCCCTTTTATTTGCTACCACGTCGCGCTCATCATGCTTCACATTGAAAACCTACATGATCCAATTAGATGATGGCCAATGGGGAGATCGATGTACTCCCATGTGTTATTGGACTTGATTTACTTTATCTCCTCATGCATCACATTGCACTAGTACTTGTGTTGTTCTGCTTCACTAAAGGAGGTTGGATTATTAGCTGTATTAAAGTGTAGAATGTTGGGTTCGAGATCTTATTGTTTAAAAACAAATATCATTACGGAACTGATGATGTTGTTGATGGTGTGGAACCGAAGGAGGGAATTATCATGATCGATATTAAGTGATTATTCTAGGATGGATGGTAGTGAAGTGAACTACACTGCAACAGATGTTGTAGGAATCACCTTATCCATACTTGGTATTGCACTGTCTAAAACCCACATGCTAGTGGTTGTTGGTGATAATACATGTTCTCCGACTATATTATCAATATTTTTCATCCCTGGTACATATATTTTAGTCTACTCGATAGTTAATAAATCCTCACTACTAAACATACCTTTTTGGTCATGAGAACATTAGTCATGACACTTCTCCTCATTGAAGATGACATCGCTCATAATGTTTATGTGTTTTATGATGGGATCGTACACATGGTATTACTTGGATCCAGACTCATACCCAATAAATATCATTAGAGTAATTCAATCATATAGCTTTTTAATGTGAAAATTAATGTTCCTAACACACATCTTGAAGGTGAAGGCATAGAGAAGGTGCATTATCATTCACTTTCCATGTCATAGCTTGTGTAACATAATACCATTAAGGATTCATGTTAGCATATGATTGAGTATAAAAATGGTGATGGATATGGCCTCACCCCAAAACATCCCACATATAACCTTTTCCATAAACATGAATCAATCCATGGATACCACAGTCTGGTTGCGGTATTCAATGGCCATGTTTTGATGTGGTGAATTAGGACTCATGAGTTGTCATTGTATTCCACGCTCAACATAAAATTCATCAAATTCCTCCAAAATGAACTCTTCATAATGGTCGGTGTGAAGGACCTTTAGCTTATGCTATGTATACACCTCCATCATTACCTAAAACATCTAATTTCCACCATAGATTGGTCATTGATCATGAGTAGATTGTCCCACATATAGAATCTCATGTCATTCACAATCTGTAGAATGTAGCAGTTCTATCTTGGCCTCATCATCATTATCAATTTTTAGTGTTCATCGTGGACAATGATGAGAACTTTCTCCTCACATTGCTTCACTTTCTTGGGGAAATTCATTCATCAATTCTTCCTAGTGAGCCAGTAATAATAATCTTGGTCCACCTGGTTAATCTATGGTAGCCCTCTCACCATATCACATAGAGTAGGTAGTGTATAACCTAAAAGTTCATGTGGTTCTACCTCAAGTTATAGACCATGAATTATTTGAGTCTCTTATAGAAAAGAATATAGTCTACACAATGACTTGAATAAGCTTGTACAATAGGCTAGGAAGCACTTCATCTGGGATAACAGGGCTCGTTGCTTGTTGTGGATCCTTAAGATTTCATTATCAATTTGTACCTGGAAATTATTCTCATTAGGGTTTTTGATACTAATGATGTTGGTGGTGAGACTCATGATAAAGTACACCCCAACGAGGATGAAATTATCTCTAATATTTCTGGTGGAAAAGATCATCTCGTACCCCCATGATGTTAACGATGGAGCCACCGCTAAAAATAATTGTCCCAAAGATCTAGAAGTAAGTATGGGACAAGGTTGTGCAGGACTGAGTCATGTTATTTGTGGAACTAGTGTTGATTTACCCTAATCTGTTATCACACGCCTCCAGTTATCTAGTTGTGTGAAGAAATTAATATTAACCAATAACATAGGTATTTATTATAGTGGTATATTATAGGGAGTGGTGGATTGCGATAGTGGATAATCGAGCACCACAGTGCACACCCATTCTATAAAGAGTTTGAGCTCGTTATCTTCACCTTGGGTTAGAAGGGCCTCAACTCATTTGGGATTAATGTGGTTATTTTTAGCACAATTTCAGATTTTTCATAATTATAGAATTTATCCCTTGAGACAAAACAACTGATATCAGATCCTGAGTTATCCCTTCCATTTATTTTGTTCGATTAATTAGTCTTTCATCGCGAGGGTTTGAAAAATTGGTTTCTAGACTTGGATTTAGCACCAACCTTTTTACCCCTCACTGTTTTTAGTGATGATGATGAGGATGTTGATGCTTCTAGATGAGTATCCCTAACCTACTAATGACAAGGTGCTAACATGCATTAGTTGTGTCCCCCCCACAACCACCATTCTATGTTCTCCTTGGTTTCTAGCCCCTAAAATTCTCTCTTTTATTCCCTATCCTCTTCACCACCTGTTCCCACCTCTTAACCTTTGATTTTTCCCTTTTTCTATGCCACTTACACCATTCAATTTTCTCCCCCCTTAGATGTACCCTTAACAGAGGCACCTATCCTCCCTAACTCTATGCTCTCACTCCCTTCCCCTACCTCACTGCCTTCACCATCAGATCTACCACCATCACCTTAGACCCCAAGATCTCTCTTGACATAATCTCAATTACCCACCTTAAATGGTGGGTAAATTTATATGTTGATATTGTGATGTGTTATTTTTTATAGGTGGTGGGATATCCAATATTGGGCATCTTGTTTTTTTAAATAGTTAGAATTCTATATGTTGTGATTATGATGTGTTCTCTATCCAACATGGCAATTGAGCCTCCATTACAAGTGGGAAATGGAGGTGTTTCTTATTCCAAATACCAACCTCTTAGGATAATCTATCAACCATGTTACATCCTTGAAAATCTAGATGTATGATGTTGGTGGGTTCCATATCATCTCAATTACCCACCTGAAATGGTGGATAAATTTTTATGTTGATATTATGGTGTGTGATTCTTTTACAGGTGGTGGGATCTCCTGTATTGGGTGGCTTTTTTTTTCTAATATTCATAAATATATTTTCTATAATTATGATGTGTTCTCCATCCAATGTTACTATTGAGCCTCTATTCTAGCTGGGAAATAGAGATGATGCTTATTCAGGTCGGTGCAAACCGGTGGTAGGTGGGTGGAGGATGTGTATCAGGTGAGAGTTTGTGGGGGTAGATGAGACTTCTGGGAAGATCTATGTGATGGTATTTTTTAATCATAAAACGAAAAAAATATATTCCAACAATAGATAGATTTGGAAATTATTTCCCAATATACTAATGAAACAGGGGGAACGGTATATGCTGAATGGTGGGTGTTGTCCAAGACATTTCCCTCTTTACAAATATTCCAAAGAATTCATTATATGAGATAGACCCTTCTTTAAATATATTCTAAAGAAGGTTATTTCCAAGACAATGCCTTATTTAGATATCTTCTGATAGAGGCATTATCCTAGAAAGCACCTTCTTCTGAAGCTTTTTAAAGAAGTCATTATCTTAGAGAGCACCCACCCTTCAATTTTTTGAAAAAAAATTAATATTTTTTGTATTTTATGAATTTATATATATGTAAACTAAAAAATATATAATATATAAAATTAAACAGTATTTAACTATTTTTATATGTAATATTACTTTCAAAAAAGTATTCTGAAAATATTATATAAAATCTCACCCAACCTCCCCTTTCATAAGGATGTGGTACTTGATATATTTTCTAGGTTTTTGATGTGGGATTCAGACATCACTTTCCCACTATTTAATGAATAATTTATTATTCATAATAACACATTAATGCTAATATATTATTTATCATACTAGAACTTTAATAAATAGTTATGATTTGTTAATGTAATAAATAACAAATAAATTTATATAAATGATTACTAATAATGTCAATAATGTTGTTAAAAATTAAATTAAAAAATTTAATGATACGATTAGTGATTTTATTAGTAATAAAAATATAATTATTAGTAATTTCTAATACTTATAAATAGTCAGTATAAGGGAATTGAAAATATGAAAAATTTATAATACATAAATATAAAAAAATGTATTTAATAATACAATTAATGTACAATTTCAAAATAACTAGTATTAATTAATAATATAATTTTTATGAATTATTATTAAGAAATAATGTCTTTTGTCATGTAAATTATTATTTTTACTATAGTTATGAAAAATAATAATGATAATGATAATAATAAGGGTGATGTATATAATATAATTAAATATTATTCTTATTAAATAAAACAATTTAAATATAAAAATAAACATATCGTATTATTATTATTATTATTATTAAATAAAAAAATTCATTTTTTTATTAAAATAATACTGATTTTATTATTATTAAATATTATTATTAAACAATAATTTTACATATAAACTAATTTCTAATTAATAATTATTTAAAATTAATTAAATTATTAACTATATTATTATTAAGTATTATTAAATACATAAATAATCAGAATATATCTAACATTTATAATAATTAATTATTAATATATTTATAAAATATTAATTATATTAAAATTATGATTATTATAAATTATTATTAATTTTATAATAAATTTTTAATAATAAAATTATTATTAATATTTATATTTTCTAGATTAAAATTTTAATTAAATTTTTTTTCAAATTATATTATTAACTACATTATTATTTACATTAATAATTAAATTATTGAAATTATTATTCATAATTATTTTTGTAATTGTCATAAATATTTAATACTCATATAGCTCAACCATAGATTTGGAGTGACCAAATCCATGATGCCAAAATTTATTAAGAAGAAGAAAATATTCAAGGTAGGAGGGAATAAAGTAAAAAAAACATACGATTCCCACAACAAAGAAACAATAAAACAGTTCTTTCAATTCATTCTATATACCAGATTCCTCATATATTGTGTTATGCCTTTCGAGTTCCGACCACACTTCCCTTTCTATAAGCTTTAAGGGGATACATATTATTCATATATTTATGATCTATATGAGTCCTCTAGAGTGAAGAATATCCTAAATTTACAAGAAAAATATCAAAATTTTGTTTCTTTATTACAGAAATGCCTATCTCTAAAGTTAATAGATAACGACCTATGCACTTCTATGCAATCGTTGTATAAGGCCCCAGCCTTAAACCTTACTTAATCTTGAGTTATTACAAGATTACACATTGAGGATCTTTTCAGGTTTAGAGTTTTAGAGAATTAGATCATAAAACTTGCATTACATTCCACATTTAAACAAAGTGGTTACATAAAAGATAGTATTCATTTTTCCCATCAACGGAAACATATTTAAAATAAAACATGGATTCTTTCTTGAAACTTCTTTAACACTATCATCATATCATGTACCCTTACCTTGACCTGTGAAAAACATTTCAAAAAACTTGGGATGAGCATAAAAAGCTCAGTAAGGGATATAAAAATATGGAAAGGAAACATGAGTACATGTATACATAAGAATGAAATCATACTTTACCCATAAAACATAAGCACTTTAACATACCTCATAAAATCATGAATAAATCATAGAAATCATAAGACATAAAGGTAACTTGAGGCATTCATAACATTCTTACGTAGGGAGTAACCCTCTTGGTTACGTTTGGAATACCCATCACAATATATTCCCTAAATCTTTTTGGAGAAACCTTAACGTTTAACCCCTTCGCGTTACCCAATGCATTGGAGAGCTATATCGGGCTCACCCACCCTTAGTTTATCACGGAACCACCCGTATTCATAAACAATGCCCAAGAACCATAACATAATCATATCACATAACTTAAGCATAAAGGAAATATAATATTCCCATATTGCAATAACAATATAACAATTTAAGATATTGAAATAATAAATCCGTTCTAAAAACCATTTTAGAAACCATTTAAAACATTTAATAAAGAGATCTTTGAATCAAAGTGTCCCATACCACTTTGAAAGTTTTAACATTTTAAACCATTAATATCCATATAAATAAATCCTTAAAACCATTTTGAAAAAATGGATATTAATGATAAATATTTATAAGAATAATTCATTAAAACATTTAAAATCATATTTTAGTTAAAGGGTTTTTAACAAAATGAGAGACACTTGAATACAATAATTGAGGAATAACATTTAATCAAAACTTTATAATATCATGAGAGTAAAGGAATTCATGATATAATATTCCAAAGGACAGTATATACACCATATAAGAGTTAATTGGTGCATAAAAACAATGAAGTCTCAATAGAAATGTAAAATGAGATGAAATCCCCTGTAAAGAAGGTATCCTTAAATTAAGGATAAATAAATCTCATAATTATGTGTGAAAAATATAAATACACCCAATATAAGAGGATATTAAGTGTAAAACAATAAAAGGTCATTCAAACATATTCAAAGGATGACATATTCAATAACTACATGTTGAACCCAAAGAAATCGAAATTGGGTTAAGAAGTTCCCTTGACAGCCTAACGGCGTCACATCAAATTTTAGAAAAAGAGTTGATGAGAGAGATAAAGGGTATCTCATCACTTGGACATAAAATTTACGGCAATAATGATATATAATAACATATCCCCACATAATAAGATGAAAATTAAAATACATAACAAAATAAGTCTTTTAAAAAGAGGAGGGTGAAAGGTTCCCTTACCGACATGGGTATCTTTCGAAACATACACCCCGTGAAAGAAGGACAATACAACATTGATGTAAATACTCATAAATGAAAGTATATTACACAATGAGTAAAATAATGGGCAGTACATACACCACTCAAAGGAAATTGTGGCAAATGTAGCATAAATCTCACGGGAATAAAAGTGAGATGAAAAATCCCTTATGAAAACTCGGCAGCCTAACGACGCCACTTAAAACTTCCAAAAATGGATTGATGAGATCAAATAGGGTCTATCACCATATTAACATAAAATGTACAGAAATAGGAATATAAAATAACATCTCCCAACATAACAAAGAGGAGATTAAAAGAAGTGACATAAAGGAGAGTACTTAAAAAGAAAGAGAGAGGTTGGATCTCTTATGAAAATTCGGCAGCCTAACGGCGCCAATCAAAACTTCCAAAATGGATTGATGAGAGAAAATAGGGTCTCTCATCATATGAACATAAAAAGTACAGTAATATTAATATAAAAAATATCCCAATCATAAGAAATATGAGCTTAAAAGGAATGACATAAAAGAGTGTACTTTAAAAGAAAGAGAGGGGTCAGATCCCTTACCTCGGGTCCGACTTGACTCGATCGTTCTTTAACGTCCTGAATAATAAATTTGAGTTAATTTCTACTTGCTTAAGAACCTTTTTCAAGTTCATTATTCCTTTTATATCACTTATTTCCATGTTATAAACATTATGTAATCATTTAAGTTAATAATGTTTGTTTTGTCGATATTTGGTTCTTAAGTCGAAAGTGGACTTCTTACAATTACATGTTGTTCGTGTGGTCAAAGTTTCATTATATCTAGAATGATATTCATGATTTGTATATCATATATATCATATATATCCAGAATATACATCTATTTATAATATTACATAATCATTTAGAGGTAAGAAATGAAATGCACCGTTCATTGAGACGGTAAGCCGTACGTACGCATGAACGCTACTTTCATTTCTATGTCATATTAATGGAATTAAAACTAAATGAGAGGTATGTATATTTTAATTCTAGAATTATATTCATCATTTATATGTAACATAAATCATATATAATAACTTTAAATACATCCTTTATACATCCCACATATGGCATTAACGAATCAAATCACTTTGAGAGGCAGAAGTCCGCACTTCCTAAAATGAAATTATCGTGTTTACCCACAATGGAAATCATAAAGGTATGACACAAAAGAAAAATACAGAAGCTTAAGTAAAACATAAACATATTATATATCATATATAAATATAGTGACATCTTAATGGACACCTTTTAAGGTGTTATATGAGTGTTGAACAATCATCGTTTCGTGAGGCAGAAATTCGCCATCCACAGAAACAATATGTTCTTTAACCATTTGATGTAGGTGTGTGTAAGTGTATCTCAAATTCTTCTTATAACAACATCCTAGTATATTGAAGATACTGTATTTGTTACAAAATAAATGAATAAAAAGAGTTTAGGGGGTTGGAGAAGCAAAATAAAACAAAAGAACACAAGTGAAGACATTACCTTAAAATCGGGTAACTCTTTTTGATTTGAGCTCAAAGGGTTCCTTGGGAAGACTTCTGCCCAAAGTGAGGCTTCTAGGAGTAAGAGAGGGATGTGGAGAGGCAAAATGAGCAGGGTTTGGCCGAGCCAAATGCTTTGGAAGTGTGGGTAAGGAGGTAGAGGTGGGGGCCTTTTATAAGAGGAGAGGAGGGGCACTCTTGGAAAGTAAAGAAATGTTACTTTATTTGAAAATGCGTTTCGGATTTAAAAGGTCCCACATTGATATAATTCGTGTATAAGGTGATAAGGTTTCTAAATCCACCAATCCAATAGGTTTTGGACTTGTGTAGGTCATAGATTTTACATTATCTTTTCATTTTATTTAAATCCTCTATTAATGAGGTAATCGTTGTATCATTATGATGTCATAAATAATTTTATTTATTTAATGTCTAAAAATTATAAGAAAAAAAATATCATGATGTAGGAAATATTTTTAGCTTTACAATTACTATTTATAGTAAAAAATATTACTTGTATAACCCCATATAATTTTTTTTTTAGTAAAACAACACATGTTTGTGACATTTTAATTTTAACATTAAATAAAAAGGTATTAATGTCATTTTCCAACCAAAGTGGCTACATGGGGTCCCCAAGATGACCCATGGATTGTCTTGGTCGGCCATGACACATCCAATGAGGGTAGAACATTTGTCTAGGTCATTTCATATTATTAAAACATTATTTTTACCTTAAATTACACTAATTACCTCTAATCGCGATTAAAAACTTAAAAGTTACAATTCACCAAAAAATTATTTTAATTCCTTTGAACCACATTTTACTTCTTAATGAAAACCATGTATGTCGGATTTTTGAAATTCAAAAGACAGAGGTGGAAAAGTTTCATTTAAACGAAAAATCAGTTTCTTTAACTATCACTTAGTGGTTTCACTATTCATCAAAAATTGAAGTTTTTCAGAAAAATACCAAAAATTCACCCTAAGATATATTTGATATTACGAATTCAAAAATGAAGTATATTTTAAAAAATTCAAAACATATAAGTTTCATTAATTAATTTATTAATTAATTCCCGCTGTCAAAACAAATAGCGTGGTTTTATGAAACAATATCTATTAAAAGATTGACACTAGTTTAAGTCCAATTTCAAAGTGAAATTAATTCCAATGAACACTATTGGATTAAATGGTAAAAATATATTCTAATTTTAATTTAAAAACAATTAAAAAGATAATCTAATCATATAAATAAATTAGATTAAAAAGAGGTTTTGAATTAAAATACAACATTTTCACTATTCATTAAAAAATGAACTTTATCGGAAAGATACCAAAAATTTACACAAAGTAAATTTTGATGTCTCTATTCTAAAGAAGAATTTTATTTTGTCAAATATAACACATAAAATTGTCAAAAAGTGGATTTAATAGAGGTTTTCCATCAAAAGGCGGTTAATCGACCTTCTAAAGAACATTAGAATGTTTACGCTTAAAAATGGATTTATTCACATTTTTAATCCTCTAACATTTACTGTAAAGAGTAAAAAAATATTTGACAAACATATATAATCATTTTGTAGTTAGTTCTGTTCATTCTCTCCATTACAACAGTTAGGTGTTAACTACCATTTAAAATAATATTATTTTATTATTAGAGTGCAACGTAAGATTTCAAAGGAACTCATTGTTGCGTATTGGGTACGCCATCGAGCATAGAATCCCCTTTAAAGTAATATTAATATTTTATTCACAAATATGGATAAATATAAAAATTTCATATTCTTTATTTACCTGGGGTGTTACATTCTTCCCCCCTTTTGGGAATTGCGTCCTCGCAATTTCAAAATTGGGCTCGAAAACATCCTCGAAAGTCCCACATTGGAACAAGAGTCGGTAAAACAATCACTTTAAAAGAATGGGAGAGAAGTACAAATGTCACCCGAGTTAACCCAAACTAGGATTCCAAGTATGAAAATATGGATATGGAGGAGAAAACAAATGGTCTTGTTCTGATGGAGAGTGATAGTAAACATGTCTAGGAGAAAGTTAACCACAAGAAAATTACAAACTTGTGATGGGTTAAACGGTATTTGATTCCTGAGTAGGAAAAGTTAACAGATAACAATTTTGTTTTAAGTTACTCTTCATTGAGGAATTTATTTTTTGAGCTTAACTAAATCATAAGGAAACATACTTACTTGTCATGTTGACTTTCAAATTTTACTAGATTTCTTACACGAACTCATATTTTCTCCAAAAGATGAGTATTTAGGATGACTTGTTTACATTAAGAGAGCTATAATCAACTTCTAGAGAATCACATAACCCAAAAAAGAGAACTATATACTTCCCATGTCTTTAGACAAAATCCAAAACCAAAATTGTTAGTATAAGATCAGATAATCCAGAAAAGGATAACCCTTTATAAAAAGAAAATCTATTCTTAATCTCCAAAATTTGTCCAAAAAAACCCAAAGTTCAACGAGGACCATTTGATAAACAATTTGTCCATAAAATTCTTCAAAGTAAACCAAACTAATATTGAAACCCAAATATTTGAAGGATTTAGTCACATATTCTTCCAAGGTACAAATTAACTTTTATCTCCAAATAACATCAGTTGCTCTTAAATTCTCATATTGAAAAGTAATTAACCTAATCACATATCCTCGATGATAGGTTAATCATTTCCATAGATAACCCAAAATAAACTTACTCTTGATTCCTAAAATCATCTAACTAAAAATAATTAGTCAAACGAACCAGGGACTTCACGTAGTCCAGTGGTAGGCGATAAATACCAGTCGCACTTTGGTTGTGGGTTCGATTCCCGTAGCTTTGTCCGACGCGACGGGTTGTCACACGGTCTGCGTGTTGTCCTTTTTCCAAAACTATATAATTCTTAAAAAATTCCCCAAAATGAGATAAAATCTTCAAAAATGATCATAACATATTTTAACCTCAAGTTTATCTCATGCCTTTAATTTTCCATCATAACATATAACAACCCATAATTACCTCAAAAGTAAGGATCATATAAACTCTAATGGTTACCTTTATAATTATTACCTGAACTTCCACATCGATTGGTCATCTCATACATGATGCATTACAGATCATACCAAGGTTCAAGTGGTTGATCATGACTCCTTGATAGTTGGTTTAGAACAACCATGAGTTTCCTCATTGAATCCCCCATTTTATCTAGTATCTTAATCAGAGAACCACCACAGTTTCGTTCAAACCTGTTGTCTCTTTAGTTCCTGCTAGATCCATCCATTCACTAAAAATAGAAATGTCAGTGTGAGTATATCAACAAAACCATCATGTACTAATGAGGAAGGTAAACACTAAGATATACTTACTCATTCACTTTATCTAAAACTAGGACTCTTTCTAAAATCCTAACCATTATGGTAATGTCACTTATGCTTAAAGAATACACTAACCTCTAAAGTTATCTAAACCGACCTCTGATACCAACTATAAGGCCCCAGCCTTAAACCTTACTTAATCTTGAGTTATTACAAGATTACACATTGAGGATCTTTTCAGGTTTAAAGTTTTAGAGAATTAGATCATAAAACTTGCATTACATTCCACATTTAAACAAAGTGGTTACATAAAAGATAGTATTCATTTTTCCCATCAACGGAAACATATTTAAAATAAAACATGGATTCTTTCTTGAAACTTCCTTGACACTATCATCATATCATGTACCCTTCCCTTGACCTGTGAAAAACATTTCAAAAAACTTGGGATGAGCATAAAAAGCTCAGTAAGGGATATAAAAATATGGAAAGGAAACATGAGTACATGTATACATAAGAATGAAATCATACTTTACCCATAAAACATAAGCACTTTAACATACCTCATAAAATCATGAATAAATCATAGAAATCATAAGACATAAAGGTAACTTGAGGCATTCATAACATTATTATGTAGGGAGTAACCCTCTTGGTTACGTTTGGAATACCCATCACAATATATTCCCTAAATCTCTTCGGAGAAACCTTAACGTTTAACCCCTTCGCATTACCCAATGCATTGGAGAGCTATATCGGGCTCACCCGCCCTTAGTTTATCACGGAACCACCCGTATTCATAAACAATGCCCAAGAACCATAACATAATCATATCACATAACTTAAGCATAAAGTAAATATAACATTCCCATATTACAATAACAATATAACAATTTAAGATACTGAAATAATAAATCCATTCTAAAAACCATTTTCGAAACCATTTAAAACATTTAATAAAGAGATCTTTGAATCAAAGTGTCCCATACCACTTTGAAGGTTTTAAAATTTTAAACCATTAATATCCATATAAATAAATCCTTAAAACCATTTTGAAAACATGTATATTAATGAGAAATATTTATAAGAATAAATCATTAAAACATTTAAAACCATATTTTAGTTAAAGGGTTTTTAACAAAATGAGAGACACTTGAATACAATAATTGAGGAATAACATTTAATCAAAACTTTATAATATCATGAGAATAAAGGAATTATTGATATAATATTCCAAAGGACAGTATATACACCATATAAGAGTGAATTGGTGCATAACAACAATGAAGTCTCAATAGAAATGTAAAATGAGATGAAATCCCCTGTAAAGAAGGTATCCTTAAATTAAGGATAAATAAATATCATAATTATGTGTGAAAAATATAAATAAACCCAATATAAGCGGATATTAAGTGTAAAACAATAAAAGTTCATTCACACATATTCAAAGGATGACATATCCAATAACTACATGTTGAACCCAAAGAAATCGAAATTGGGTTAAGAAGTTCCCTTGACAGCCTAACGACGTCACATCAAATTTTAGAAAAAGAGTTGATGAGAGAGATAAAGGGTATCTCATCACTTGGACATAAAATTTATGGCAATAAGGATATATAATAACATATCCCCACATAATAATATGAAAATTAAAAGACATAACAAAAGAAGTCTTTTAAAAAGAGGAGGGTGAAAGGTTCCCTTACCGACATGGGTATCTTTCGAAACATACACCCCGTGAAAGAAGGACAATACAACATTGATGTAAATACTCATAAATGAAAGTATATTACACAATGAGTAAAATAATGGGCAGTACATACACCACTCAAAGGAAATTTTGGCAAATGTAGCATAAATCTCACGGGAATAAAAGTGAGATGAAAAATCCCTTATGAAAACTCGGTAGCCTAACAGCGCCACTTAAAACTTCCAAAAATGGATTGATGAGATCAAATAGGGTCTCTCACCATATTAAAATAAAATTAAAATCAAGAGGAATATAAAATAACATCTCCCAACATGACAAAGAGAAGCTTAAAAGAAGTGACATAAAGGAGAGTACTTAAAAAGAAAGAGAGAGGTTGGATCTCTTATGAAAATTCGGCAGCCTAACGATGCCAATCAAAACTTCCAAAATGGATTGATGAGAGAAAATAGGGTCTCTAATCATATGAACATAAAAAGTACAGTAATATTAATATAAAAAAACATCCCAATCATAAGAAATATGAGCTTAAAAGGAATGACATAAAAGAGTGTACTTTAAAAGAAAGAGAGGGGTCGGATCCCTTACCTTGGGTCCGACTTGACTCGATCATTCTTTAACGTCCTAAATAATAAACTTTAGTTAATTTATACTTGATTAAGAAACCTTTTCAAGTTCATTATTCCTTTTATATCACTTATTTCCATGTTATAAACATTATGTAATCATTTAAGTTAATAATGTTTGTTTTGTCGATATTTGGTTCTTAAGTCGAAAGTGGACTTCTTACAATTACATGTTGTTCGTGTGGTCAAAGGTTCATTATATCCAGAATTATATTCATGATTTGGATATCATATATATCATATATATCCAGAATATACATGTATTTATAATATTACATAATCATTTAGAGGTAAGAAATGAAATGCACCGTTCATGGAGACGGTAAGCCGTACGTACGCATGAACGCTACTTTCATTTCTATGTCATATTAATGGAATTAAAACTAAATGAGAGGTATTTATATTTTAATTCCAGAATTATATTCATCATTTATATGTAACACACATCATATATAATAACTTTAAATACATCCTTTATACATCCCACATATGACATTAACGAATCAAATCACTTTGAGGGGGCGGTAGTCCGCACTTCCTAAAATGAAATTATCGTGTTTACCCACAATGGAAACCATAAAGGTATGCCACAAAAGAAAAATACATAAGCTTAAGTAAAACATAAACATATTATATATCATATATAAATATAGTGACATCTTAATGGCCACCTTTTAAGGTGTTATATGAGTGTTGAACAATCATCATTTCGTGAGGCAGAAATTCGCCATCCACAGAAACAATATGTTCTTTAACCATTTGATGTAGGTGTGTGTAAGTGTATCTAGAATGCTTCTTATAACAACATCCTAGTATATTGAAGATACTATAGTTGTTACAAAAGAAATGAATAAAAATAGTTTAGGGGGTTGGAGAAGCAAAATAAAACAAAAGAACACAAGTGAAGACATTACCTTAAAATCGGGTACCTCTTTTTGATTTGAGCTCAAAGGCTTCCTTGGGAAGACTTCTGCCCAATGTGAGGCTTCTAGGAGTAATAGAGGGATGTGTAGAGGAAAAATGAGCAGGGTTTGGCCGAGCCAAATGCTTTGGAAGTGTGGGTAAAGAGGTAGAGGTGGGGGCCTTTTATAAGAGGAGAGGAGGGGCACTCTTGGAAAGTAAAGAAATGTTACTTTATTTGAAAATTAGTTTCGGGTTTAAAAGGTCCCAAATTGATATAATTCATGTATAAGGTGATAAGGTTTCGAAATACACCAATCCAATTGGTTTTGGACATGTGTAGGTCATATATTTTACTTTATCGTTTCGTTTTATTTAAATCCTTTATTAATGAGGTAATCGCTGCATCATTATGATGTCATAAATAATTTTATTTATTTAATGTCTAAAAATTATAAAAAAAATATCATGATGTAGGAAATATTTTTATACTTCCAATGACTATTTATATTCAAAAATATGACTTGTATAACCCCATATAAAAATTGTTTTAGTAAAACAACACATGTTTGTGACATTTTAATTTTAACATTAAATAAAAAGGTATTAATGTCATTTTCCAACCAAAGTGGCTCCATGGGGTCCCCAAGTTGACCCAGGGATTGTCTTGGTCGGCCATGACACATCCAATGAGGGTAGGACATGTTTCTAGGTCATTTCATATTATTAAAACATTATTTTTACCTTAAATTACACTAATTACCTCTAATCGCGATTAAAAACTTAAAAGTTACTATTCAACAAAAAATTATTTTAATTCCTTTGAACCATATTTTACTTATTAATGAAAAACAAGTATGTCAGATTTTTGAAATTCAAAACACAGAGGTGGAAAAGTTTCATTTGAACGAAAAATCAGTTTCTTTAACTACCACTTAGTGGTTTCACTATTCATCAAAAATTGAAGTTTTTCAGAAAATACCAAAAATTCACCCTGAGCTATATTTGATATTACGAATTCAAAAATGAAGTCTATTTTACAAAATTCAAAACATATAAGTTTCATTAATTAATTTAATAATTAATTCCCGCTGTCAAAACAAATAGCGTGTTTTTATGAAACAATATCTATTAAAAGATTGACACTAGTTTAAGTCCAATTTCAAAGTGAAATTAATTCCAATGACCACTATTGGATTAAATGGTAAAAATATATTCTAATTTTACTTTAAAAACAATTCAAAATATAATATAATCATATAAATAAATTAGATTAAAAAGAGGTTTTGAATTAAAATACAACATTTTTCACTATTCATTAAAAAATGAACTTTATCGGAAAGATACCAAAAATTTACAAAAAGTAAATTTTGATGTCTCTATTCTAAAGAAGAATTTTATTTTGTCAAATATAACACATAAAATTTTCAAAAAGTGGATTTAATAGAGGTTCGCCATCAAAAGGTGGTTAATCGACCTTCTAAAGAACATTAGAATGTTTACGCTTAAAAATGGATTCATTCACATTTTTAATCCTATAAAATTTATTTTAAAGAGTAAAAAAATATTTGACAAACATATATAATCATTTTGTAGCTAGTTCTGTTCATTCCCTCCATTACAACAGTTAGGCGTTAACTACAATTTAAAATAATATTATTTTATTATTAGAGTGCAACGTAAGATTTCAAAGGAACTCGTTGTTGCATATTGGGTACGCCATCGAGCATAGAGTACCCTTTAAAGTAATATTAATATTTTATTCACAAATATGGATAAATATAAAAATGTCATATTCTTTATTTACCTGGGGTGTTACACATTGAATCCGAACAAATATGATTACAATGATTAGAAAGTAATGTTAAGTTATGAGAAGTACCATTATGTTGCTTCCTTGCTAAAACATGTGATGGGCCATTCACCTTCCTTGTTATTTGGGGTTTTGATACATGAAATTGTTTACCCATGCAAAAGAACACTCTTCTTTAGAGGACCTTCCAAAGGATACATATTCATTTTCATTAAATCAGTAAAATGTGATGAAGAATTCCACCCCACATTTCTAAAATAATGATCACTCCTCCATAAGGAAGTGACAATTGGATGCTCAACCTATAAGGTAGAAACCTTCTCCTCAACCCTTGTTCTATTTGTCAACATAATTAGGCTCCCATCCGGATCCATCTTACCATTAGTGGAGTCAAAATTAATCACATGCTCAATTTTGTAGTCAATAATACAAATATTTGAATGAAAAATTTGAGGATCTATGGGCTTTCTCATTATGACTAATTGAATGCCTTAATCATCAACTAACATGACCTTCCCCATTCTATTAGAAGAAAAAATAGATCATGCATCATATAAAAGTTAACTTTTTCTTAAAAAATGCCTCATAATCAGATATTTTCTCCTCCTTATCAGTAGAAACATTAGACCATTATGTCTTAGAACAACCTGTACCCTCAATTAAACTAGCAGCAACCCCATTTTGATCCATATTTCTACCACAAGTTTCAGACATAATTCTTTCCTTGGAGTTCAAAATAGATGTAGAACCTTAGACCAAATATATGTGGTAAGACATGTTCATATGGGCCTTCATATGAATCTCAATATGAGGGAAAATTCTCATTCCAATAGGAGTAGAGCTCACAACATGCTAATTGACAATATCAATAAAGAAGAAGTTCCCTATAGTAGTAACATGGGAAACACCCTTCATCCTGAAGACCTACCTACTCCTCACGAGATCATCAATTAACTACTTCTTTCATCGATCAGAGAAATTTCCTAACTTCTTACAATGATAACACTGTAATTTTTTAGGTAATTTCTCAAAAGAGTTCCCAATACCTAAAAAAGTGCCACAAAAATAAAGCATCCAGTCACATTGTATGGAAATCTCCAACTTAAAATCACCCACAACCAAAAAGATATTTTCAATCAGATCATAAGATGGATAAATC
Source organism: Viscum album (assembly GCA_963277665.1). NCBI lineage: Eukaryota > Viridiplantae > Streptophyta > Magnoliopsida > Santalales > Viscaceae > Viscum > Viscum album. The sequence goes on along the minus strand of OY728148.1, from coordinate 888,702,004 downwards.
TCAACCACAACTCAATATAAATGTCCATAACTAGTTTTATCAGTCTCCTTTTCAATCTTTATTGCATTCACCACATTAGAGGATATGATCACTCTCATCATGAGGTGAAGAAAATTGAAAGTTATTGTTCCCTTCTGATCTGGCTAATTAGGTAGCAAGCAGTAATCAGGGTTGATCCCCTAGGAAAATGGAGAAGCAATCGATATCATGATTCTACAAACCTCATCTGATTATCTATCAAAACTAGTTGAAGGGAATAGATGTTGATGTGGAACTATTTGAAAAAATTAAAATAAAATAGAACAAGATACAGAACATATAGAAAAAAACGTGTTGGGGTTAAAACTTGATTAGTGTAGTTTGAAAAATTCATGGTTTTTTATTCAAATTAATTGTGAAAACTATTTACCATGGGGATTCAATTTTATTATCATTTCATGGTCTGAACTGGTAAATATGTATTTAAAATTCAATTTTGTGGTCCAGTAGTCAAATGATCAAGTACACATTAATACATTACCCCTAAAAGGGTGTCAATAGGCTCCCTAATGGTAATGGGTGACCAGCTGCAAATCCCCTAGTTTTTTCTACTGATGTTGTTTTTTTTATGATACAACATGATCAATAAATATGGAATTAATTTGTTAAAGGAATAATAAAGAAGAATTCATAATAAAATCAATACTTCATAATTTCAATTACACATCACACATAACCTTATTAAAATACTAACACATGAAAACTAGCCTCCTATAATCATGGTCACAATGTGAGGGTTGATATGAAATTCAACCCCTACCATGTATATGAGAGGGATGAAGGGGGAATAGGAACTGCACTAAAAAATAAATGATAACATTAAAGGAAAACTCAAATTTAGAATCAGAGGAGATAGAATTGTAGAGAGTCATTACCTCACCCTTGGATGTCCAACTCTGAACCTGGAGGTCTACCTCTCTATTTATAGAAATCTAAACTACACAGTATGTACCCAAAACCACACATCATATACTTGGGTCAATTGATTGTTTCTTTTTTTCTTGGCTGGTAGGGGATCTACCATGTCGTACCTTTGATTTCAACACGTCGGTGTTCAGTTGGTGAGTTAAATGGTGTATTCCACCTCCTCACATGGCATGTAGAGTCTATTTTATCCACCAACTGCTTTTGGAAGGTCATACATGGCGTGTGAATAGTGATTTCATGGTGTTTTGTCTCTAGGAGGCAACATGGGTATGTACTCGGTCTGGAAAAAAATGTTAGGACAAGGTTACACAACATGTGTTTATAATGTACAAGCCATATAAATATAACATTTTATTCTAATCACTCTTGGTTTTTGAATTTGAATAGAAAACACATGAAAATAACCGCAAACACTAGAATAAATTATTTGTTTTATTAAGGAATGTGTATTCAATGAATCTCATGTGTTTATACTCAATAAAATTATAGAAAAGTTAAGAACAAATTGGGCACATAAAGCTGCCCCTCACTTAGTCATTTTCTTGCCCTCAAGAAAAATATCAACATCTAATCAAAAGAATCCATACTCTAAAAACGGAAGTATTAAATTAATAGTAATTTTAAATACTATATCTATTGGAGGATATTTGAAAAGGTACAAAACATATTTCAAATTTAAAGATATTCTAATCAATCCTTGTTTATAATTCAATTAAATATTTTATCCTATTTTATTCACATTCTTCAAATTTTTTATAAATACACATTCCACTTGATGATTTACCTTACCAAAAAATAAAACACTCATCACTCAAGATCATTTAATCAGAGTTCTACTCAATCTTAAGTATATGCGCTCTATCCATAGACTTTGAAGTATTCTCATTCCCCGCATAGAAATCAAATCAATGAAATAGTAAGGTCTTTAAATATGGTTCAAATGTTTTTGATGCTATGAGTAGGTAGGTAATGATGTGAAAAATAATCTCAAATGCTTAAAAAAGGATACTGAATTATTAAATAATAAAGAATGATATTCAATGAAAAATATTAATGAAAATACATCCCCCATAAAGATCTCTCAAATGGTACCATCACCATGGTATTCCCTTTCCAACATGGGTTCATAAACCATCAATAAGTGGAATGAATGATTTTGGTCCTCTTATGAGTTTTTTATTATCATTCTTCTAGAGGGACCACTATGAATATAATGAATAGTGGTTTTGGAACCCCTCTACCCAAATAAAAAAGAGTCACTATCCCCAACACTTAATTTCATTATCGCTCACCAAAGTATACCATGAATATCCAGACTCCCTATTTAAAGATCAAATGGATAATCATGCATTGTTATCAAATAATAAGGGTAAAAAGGATAAATAGGCTTGTAATGTGGCTTCTTATCAATTTATTTAATGGTCTCTATGGGTTTTATAGAGGTTAGTTGTAGGGTATGTTTCAAGGTTCAGGCAGTTGAAAATTTAAATCAAATAACTCAATCATTTTAATATGATTCAAAATCTTTATGTTTTTAAGAGAAAAACTCACAAGTTATAGTAGCCATGAAAATCCCAAAAATCCCTCAAGAATGTAGGTATAAGAAATAATATGACAAGGGGCCCAGAATACCTCCTATGAATAAGGAAAATAAAGGGTCAATTAGGTCATGACATGAATAAAAATGATTAGTCTAGTAAATGAAAATGGGCAATAATTTTAATAAAAAGTAAAACTATATCAAAAATCATTTTAAAATACATTAAAACTAAAATACTCATGTATATTTTAAAATTACCATATATTTATTTATTATTTATAATTATAATTAATCAAAAAAGTAACCACATTTTAAAATATTTCATCTCTTAATGATGTCTCTTAGATTAGTTTATAGGAAAATACTAGTTTATTCAAGAGACTCACCCACATAATTAATACTACACATGGTCCTATATATTAAATACTATTGAATAAAATAGTACATGAAGAAAAAAAACTAGGCCAAGTTGAGGTATATAAGGGAAAGAAGTACCAAATAAAAATAATTAAAATAAACAAAAAAATATATACTCCTCTTATGGTGAGTTTGAAATGACGGAAAGAATTCAAAATGAGATTCCCATGTTGTCCCTGAATACCTATGATTATTGATGAAATGAACAAAAGAAGGTTTCACTCATAAAAACCATCACATCACAAGAATAGCACAAAATAGATATATATAAGGAAATCAGTGTGTAGAAACAGTCACTGTGTTTCCTTAGAAGAGGCACTATGTGAAACAGGAGGGTCCATCAGAGTAGGGGATGTAGTTGTGTAAGATGGATGTATGAGGTCCTTGATTTGAGTGGTGGGATCAACTAGGACATACTTGATGACATTAGTAAAAGTATCATTGAGTCCAAGAGAGGATATGATAAATGAATCTGTGACAAGAGTTGTAAACGATGTTAGTGACGCTGAAGACTAAGGATCGGGATGAGGATAATGTATTAGTGGGAGAGTAATGCTCAAGTTCTACAGAATAAGGCCATGTATTCTCTCCGTCATGTTGATTCTATGATCCATTAAATCCATGTGGTTCTTCATGACATCTTGGTGGTGGTAGAATGTTTCCAAGAGGAAGGCAATGGGGAGATTAGTTGAGGGTGTAGTTGGTGGTGTGGTGGTGGATAGTTTAAAAGAAGAGGGAACAATGGAAGAGTATTAAAGGGAGAAATAAGTGGTAAGAGGTGGAGAATGAATTTACATTGGTGGAGGGGTGTTACCTGGTTAGCATCACCACTGGGAGAGGTGGGTAATCTCTCACCCTAGTTGGTGTTGGGGAATCCTGCATGATCACAAAGCTGTCTTCCCACCTCTCGAGCATCCTCGTGGGAATAAGCATGAAAAATTCCATCCACTAGGGAGATCCTAAGTGAACATGATGGAGATATGGCTCAAATACTCCCAGATAGTTTTCAAATCAGGTGTCATAGAATCATATGTTCAGGTTTCCCTGATGTCCATGGATCATGGAATGTTGGTAGGAGGAGGTTAAGTAAGGGAGTTCTGGGTAATCATGTCAAAAAATGCATGTAATGAGCTCTATATTATGTCTGGACATGACACACGTTTCCTTTTAGAGTGGTAAAAGGATGGAACTAAAAAACTGGTGAATGAAGTAGAGGGTAGAATAAATTATTATAGTGTTATTCTATGAGGCGGGGGTGTACTTATGGTCAGGTATGGAAATCTCCCTCAATATAGATATGAGGTCGGATCGTTCAGGGTGGGTGAGGGATGCAACATGAGGTGGGGTGGATGGATGGGGGTAGAAATTGCATCCTCAACCAAAATCAACCACGGTAAGAGAAAAATAGCATCTTACCAGCCTCTATATGTTGTGTTTCTAGTAGATGCATGTGCCCAAGGAGCACCTCAATCTCCTCCCAGATTTACAAACACTAAGGAACAGTAATGTCCAAGAATCACGCACTCATCTGGATCATGCATCATGAAACTCATCATAGTCGCTCTGTCATAGGATGATGTTCATCAAAGATTAGGAGGGGGTGTGGCTATGATTGAGATACTTCCAGAGCTAGCTATGTTTGGGAATTAACTGTCGATGTAAAAGGTCTGGTAGTCATGGTAGTGGGTGGATCAGTTGATGTTGTAGGTGGTTCCAAATTTGTGGCAGCTATGGATGGTGACTCGGTCACAGTGGGTTCTACATCTATCTCGGATGAACCATATGGTGTCACATTGGTAGTAGGATCTACTAAAATGAATTCCTCAGTTAATAGGTAAGGTATAATTGTGTCTTCTAGATCGACTGCTGATGTCGAAGACATGGGTGCTGGTAGGAGAGGAAGAAACATCACTAAAGAAAACCAATGAGACACTAGGGGATCTGTCCTTGAAGGTGCCACTGGATTTCTAAGCCATATCTTATGAGGTGTATGACATCCTCCATCAATAGTAGGCCAAGGCCACTTCTTACTGGTGAGATCTCTATTATCCAAAATATGAAATGGAAAGAATAAGAGTGATAAAAAGAAAAGAAAAAGAACAATAGAGATGAAAATAAAAGAAAAAGAAATGGAAAGAAGAAAAGTGAGAAAAATAAAAAAAACAAAGATACATGGCATGTAGATCCAGAGTACATGGTGTGTAGTTTAATTGTTTTTTCAACACGAGTAGTTTTGATATACACACCGAGTGGGAAAGTGTTTGAAAAAATAAAGTACAGAGCATGTATAAAGGCCACACACCATGTATCAGAACATCGGGTCCTCGTAGTGTGTTCTTAGACATGGGTTAATTTTCATGATGGGCAGAGGCACTATACATAGCATGTCCTAAGAAGACACTCCATGTTCTTTTCAAATGTAGTATAGGGCATGTGTGGCCACGTACATATAGTACATAATTTGTGTTCTTCAACTAAGACCATGTTCTGTGGGTTTTCAGATGAATGAATAGCCTATCCCTAAATAATGTCAAATACTTGTAAAATGCCAAAATAAATTGAAATAAAGTACATACATGGATTAAGGATTGAAATGAAGAAGAAATTGTAGCCTGAATTAAAGAAAATGGATGATATGAGGTGGTAGGTGTGATCAACATATGGAGGAATCCATAGGTGTGAGAAAATGGGGAGAGGGGTGCGATATGGGGTATGCTCAGTTAGGGGTCCCTGACTATTATAGACGAGATACATGGATTATAGATAGTAGTTCACAATGTGTAAGTGATTTTTTATGAAATATATTGTTATTATAATTAACTATATAATAATTATTATTTATAATTAATATATATATATATATATACATATGAAAATAAACCTATACATGTAGTGTACTAGATAAATACACTATGTGTTTTCTAAAATATAAAAAAGAGAGCTACAACCTTTGGTCTGATGCTCAGGGCACCATTCGAACCAATGGCCACGCCAATCCAAATACACGCCCTCAACCACTATAGCGAAGGTTGTAGTACTATAGGTTTTAATATATTTAAAATTTTATGGTATATATATAGTAATACATGGTGAAAAGAATAATGCACGATGTGTGTTTTTAATTATTAATGAATGGGATGATGTAGGGAGATTATCCATGTTCAAACTTATCTCTTTTGAACCATGGGTTATGACTCTAACAATCAACCCACATCACCCTTAGGTGATTTCTTATTTTTTAAGGAATTTTAAATTATTAAAGAAAACGTGACATGAACTATATTTACAAAAATAAACACTGTGTGGTTTTATTTTAGTGAAAAATGATCAAACTGAATCATCTAGAAGGACTTGAACCTAGGTCTTTTGGATTCATGGGCTATGACCCTTCTATTAAATTCATCTCCACTATTGTTTTTTTTTTCATTTTTAAATGGTTTTATTTACTTTTCAAAAGAACATGTGCCCTATTTACTTGAAAAAGTGATTAAAAATAATGATTCATGTACTAAAGGTAGGTGCAGAGATATTTGAACTGAAAATGGATCCGATACACTCTAGTGACCATTCCATCAGCACAAGCTTCATTATTGTTTATTAAATCAATAAATATTTATTTATACTAAAATTTATATTATGATATACATTAAAAATAACAGTACACACCATTTATATTGTATACATAGTATGTAACATTTTTTTATTCACATTGCTTCTGTGGAATTAAGAAAAGTTAGTACATGAAGTGTGGAGTAAAAGTAAACATCATGTGTTTACTAGAAATGTAAAAGAAGAAGAGAGAAGAGTGGCTCAGTTGCCTCCCAAAAAGCACCTTTGTTTTAGGACTCTATCTTGACTTGAGTTAAGGCAGCTACTTGTAATATATAGGAGGATATAGTTTTCACTACCAGATCCACCACATATGTCCAAAACCCTCTTCCTTCAAATAATTGTCTTAATCTTCATGCGGTCTATCCGGCAGCTTGAAGTATCCCTTCTCTGTGGCCAAAAAAATAATAAATTTGGAATTTTTCATTATTATGATCACATGTGTCCTCCACCTTTTTAGGTTCCTTATATGATACATAGAAAACTTGAAAATAATTCCAGGTGTAGAGACCTGGTTTTTTTTCCTGTAAGACTTTGGAATATTTTTACATATATTTCCAGAGCTAGGAGCTGAGACGGCGTGCGATTCTGAGGCCCGGTGTGCCCGAAATAAATTTTATTAAAATATTAAGTGTTTTTATACTATGCATGTGGAAGGGTTGTGTTTTCTCCTAAACGGTAGCTCGGATCGGAAATCCAAGGGCACGGTTTCATCTGGAGAGTGTCGTTTACCCTAAGTGGGGTGTAAAAGTTGTGGGCGCGGTCCTACTGTTAGAAATGTAACCCAGGGGCAAAATCGTCATTTTGAAATAATGACTTAGTGATTTTTTTTATCACTGGTGTTCTTTTCAAATAACTATTGAACAAAGTCTTTGAATGGAAATCTGAGACTTCCATTGAGTTCGAAATGGGGTGCTTTTCCTAGGCGAGATATAAAATGAGAGGGCACGATAGTTTCGGATTCCGCGCTAAGCGGATTTTTCTATAAATAGAAAAATAGGAGTTTGGAGTTAGGGTTCTCCCTTCTCTCTCCTCTCTCTCTCTCTCTCTTCTTCTCTCTCTCTCAACTGTTCTTCACCGTTCTTCACCGAATCGAGGAGCGACCTCCACCGGAACCTTGGCGGATCGAAGCAGGAGCATCGTGGACATACCGCCAACGATGCACGACTGATTCGAGGTAGGATTTTTGGTTAATATTCACACCTTCTTCAATTTCTTGACTTTTCATCATAGTTGTCTTCTAATTATATAATTTTTGAATTGGGATGATGGCTGAATGAACACGGCCACCATCCGAGCCCCGTTCTAAATCCCGTTCTTGAGCGTTCTTTATCAAAAATTTGGGACGTGCCAAAACCATGACGGGTCGACGAGAAAGGGGTGGCGCTGTGAAGATACAGCCTCAAGGATTCTGAAACCGGTTTCAGATCCTTTTTTCGACCACCGGAGTGGTTGGTGGGGACTGGCGGAAGGCCTGGATCTGGCAAGGGGCGACGGCTGGAGGTCGAGCCAGAGGCGCGGCGACCGGTGGACGAGAAGAGGCCAGAGGGTGCGGCGTCGGGTGTGGCTGGTGCAGACGGGGTAGATCTGGAGGAACGGGGTAATAGGCATCCACGGCGTAGGTGGCCGGTGTCGGGCAATGCGCTTGGCTGGCGGAGCAGTGAGCCCAGGCGGCTGCCGGTGGGGCGGAGCGGGGAGCCCGGGCGGCTGTGGAACGAGCGGCCGACATGAGGCGGTGAACTCAGCTGGCGGGGAGCCCAGGTAGCTGCGGCGCAGGTGGCCTATCGCGATCGGGACGAAACCCTGAGGCGCTGAACTTGGGGGGGGGGAGCGGTGAACAAGGACCCACAATAAGCGGGTCTTGTTGGTGCGGCGTGCGGAAAGTGACCGGTTGCTCGGTCGGTCGGGGTGAAGAACCGGACCCTAGGGTCCGATGGTGTTCGAGTGGGTCGTGGACAGTGGGCCGTGGTGAGATGGATTGGACCTGCGGCTGGGCCGCGGGCCGACGGTCAAGACTGGGCCGACTGATCTGGACCGACCCAATTTTGGGCCCCTTGTGTTCAAGGGGCCGTAAATTTTAAACGGCGCGTCCGTTTGACACACCGTCAGCGGTTGTGGGTTCTTCTTTTCAAGAAGAACATTTTGAATTTGGTTTAATGGTTTTTGGGTTCTGCGCCTGAAGATGCTTAACCTGAAACACTTTAATTTAATAATATTAAATTATTATTAAAGTTTGCAATGGACGTATTTGCGACCCGGACGTCCGTTTGATGCGCCGTCAGAGGCGTTGTGGCCCTGGAGTTGAGACGGTCCTTCCAAAGTTGGTTCAGAACCCTTGAGGTTTGGTTTCGTTGCTCGGTGGCATGAAATGATTAATGAGAATAAATAAATAAATTATTTAATTAATTAATTATTCTTGTGTCGGACCTAACTTCGGCTTGGGATGTTCGATTGACGCGCTATCAATGGCAGCGTGACCCTAGTCCTCGTACGGACTTTTTGAGACACTTTCCAAAGTGTTCGGGTTAGAGAGAAGGTGCGGGCCCCACAGGGTCTGGTTCACGCGTTTTACGGTGAAACGACATTTTTTCACCCGACATCCATTTGGGGTGTTCGAGTACTCGTTTCTGAGTGTTCTTCCAAGGGGATTGCGACGACGCAATCCACCCACCTAAATTCGGACCTGAGGCATGGGCCCCGTGAGGTGGCTTTCGGACAGATGTTGCGTTTTTACGACTTATGCTTCATAAGTACGTTCAGGGAAAATGAATAGCCTACACCTCAAGGTTATCTGCAAGGAACGCAATGGTGCAATCCGCATGACATGTTTTGGGGTCAAGGTGTGGGACCCATGGGGCCCCGTTTTCATAACGCGGGGAGTTGCAACTTCTTCATCCGGAGTCTGCTTTAGGCATTTTCTGTGGCGTTGTGACCCTGACATCGAGACGAAGTTGACTAAGGTGGTTTCAGTCGTTGAAGCTGGAGTTGAGGCATGGGCCCCACAGGTTTTCTTTTAAGCTGTGTGCAGCGTACTGTGACTTTTTCATCAGACGTCTGTTTGGGGTGTATGAATTGTCAATTTAGAATGGTTTTTCTGATATCATCGCGATTCCACAGTTCTCCTGAGCTTTTTTGGGACCGAGGTGCAGGCCCCACGAGACACCGTATGAGCATAAAGTGGTGTTGAATAACTTTTTCATTGGGAGTCTGTTTCCAGTTATTAAGTAGTCTATCTCACGTGTTTTTCCATGAGGATTACAATGGTGTAATATTTTTAGGCAAGAAAATCCTCTTTTGATATCTAATTAAATGTGGAAGCATGAAAGGGAATTGGTTAGAGTTTCCTTTTACGCACTCTGAACCTACGCACGGTAGCGATGATTAATGACACCTAGTGATGGCACGGGTAGTATGGATTTATCGGACCAGTTCTGGGTTTACCCTCCAGTGGGGTTGGGTAGTGGGTTACCCATAAGTATATCAAGTTTTACCCTCCAGTGAGGCTGGGCAGTGGGTTACCCGTTGACCTTAGGGTTTACCCTCCATCGGGGCTGGGCAGTGGGTTACCCATTGACTTTAGGGCTTACCCTCCAGCTGGGCTAGGTAGTGGGTTACCCGACAAATTCGTTCAAACTCATCCCTTTCTATGAGGCTATTCAGTGACTTTTCCCTGTGATTACCGAAGTGGGACCCATGGTTGTATGGTTCAGTGATGAGACAGCTTTGGCATGCGGGACTTTCGGGCATCAGTGATGGATATCCTTAGAACTATTGGTGACTTTTCCTGGGATGATCTTGAAGATAGAGATCCCCTTACACACTCGTTTGGGTTTCTTATTGAGCATATATATGTGTATACACCCTACTTTTGTTCCCACTCCTTGGGTTAGGTTACTCTACTTCTAGGAGGGGCGAAGACGCACGGGGTATGCCACGTGCTTTCCGTGTCTAGCTCCTCTTCGATTGGATGAGTCTACTTCCTTTCTTTTGTTGGGTTGAGCTGAACTCTCTCCATTGTACTCTTACACTGGACGTGGCTAGACCCGGTTTTTTTTCCTGTAAGAATTTGGAATATTTCTACATATATTTCCAGAGCTATGAGCTAAGACGACATGCGATTCTGAGGCCCGGTGTGCCCAAAATAAATTTTATAAAAATATTAAGTGTTTTTATATTATGAACGTGTCAGGGTTGTGTTTTATCCTAAATAGTAGCTTTGATCGGAAATATGATGGCACGGTTGCGTCCGGAGCATGCCGTTTACCTTAGGCGGGGGCAAAAGTTGCGGGCACGGGCCTGATGTGAGAAATGTCACCTAGGGGAAAAATCATCATTTTGAAATAATGACTTAGTGATTTTTTCTATCACTGACGTTATTTTCAAATAACTTTTGAACGAAGTTTCGGAATGGAAATCTGAGACTTCCATTGAGTTTTAAATGGGGCGCTTTGCCTAGGCGCAATATAAAATGAGAGGGCACGACAGTTTCAGATTCCGCGCTAAGTGGGTTTTTCTATAAATAGAAAAATAGGAGTTTAGAGTTAGGGTTCTCCCTTCTCTTTCCCCTCTCTCTCTCTATCTATCTCTCTCTTCCTCTCTCTCTCTCTCTCAACTTTTCTTTTCTGTTCTTCACCGAATCGAGGAGGGAACTCCACCGGAACCTTGGTGGATCGAAGCAGGAGCGTCGTGGACATACCGCCAATGACGCACGACCGATTCGAGGTAGGATTTTTGGTTAATTTTCACACCTTCACCTATTTATTGTATTTTCATCAAATTTGTCTTCTAATTCTATAATTTTTGAATTGGGACGATGGCCGAACAAACACAGACACCATCTGAGCCCCGTTCTAAATCATGTTCTTGAGAGTTCTTCATCCAAAATTTCGGACGCACTAAAACCGTGACGGATCGACGAGCGAGGGGCGACACTGTGAAGATCCGACCCTGAGGATTCTGAAACCAGTTTTGGATCCTTTTTCCGACCACCAGAGTGGTTGGGGGGATCGGCGGAAGTCCCGACTCTAGCAAGGGGCGACGGCCGGAGGTCGAGCCGAAGGCGTGGCAGAGCGCGGCGGCCGGCGGACGATCAGGGCCGGAGGGTGCAGCGTCGGGTGTGGCCGGCACGGACGGGGAAGCTCTGACGAAGCAGGGGACCAGGCGGCTGTGGTGCGGGTGACCTGTACCGGGCGGTGCGCTTGGTCGACGGAGAGGCGAGCCCAGGCGGCTGCCGGCATGGCGGAGCGAGGAGCCCGGCCAGCTGCGGCGCGGGCGGCCAGCTTGCAGCGGTTCGCTCGGTCGGCGGGGAGCCCAGGCAGCCACGACACGGGTGGCCTGTCACGGTCGGGAGGAAACCCCGAGGCGCTGACTCCGGGGGGGTGGGGGGCGACGAACAAGGACCCGCAATACGCGGGTCCTGTTGGTGCGGTGTGCGGAAAGGGACCGGACGCTCGGCCGGTCGGGGTGAAGAACCAGACCCTAGGGTCCGGTGGTGTTCGGGTGGACCGCGGCCAGCGGGCCACGACGATCTGGACCGGACCCACGACTGGGCCACGGGCCGGTGGTCTAGACCGGCCCAATTTAAGGCCCCTTGTGTTCAAGGGGCCATAACTTTTAAACGGCGCGTCCTTTTGACGCACCGTCAATGACTGTGGGTTTGTCTCTTCAAGACAAACTTTTTGAATTGGGTTTTGTGGTTTTTGGGTTCTGTGCCCGAATACGGGTGACCCGAAACTCTTTAATTTAATAATATTAAATTATTATTAAAGTTTTCAACGGACGTATTCGCGATCCGGACGTCCGTTTGTCGCACCGTTAGAGGCGTTGTGGCCCTGGAGTTGAGACAGTTCTTCCAAAGTTGGTTCATAACCCTTGCAGTTTGGTTTTGTTGCTCGGTGGCATGAAATGTTTAATGCGAATAAATAAATAAATTAATTAATTAATTAATTATTCTTGCGTCGGACTTAACTCTGGATTGGGATGTCCGATTGATGCGCCATCAATGACAGCATGACCCTAGTCATCGTGCGGACTTTTTGAGAAGCTTTCCGAAGAATTCGGGTTGGAGAGAAGGTGTGGGCCCCACATGGCCTAGTTCACGCGTTTTACAGTGAAACACCGCTTTTTCACTCAGCATCCGTTTGGGGTGTTCGAGTACTCGTTTCTGAGTGTTCTTCTGAGGGGATTGCGATGCCGCAATCCGCCCGCCTAAATTCGGGCCTGAGGCATGGGCCCCATGAGGTGGCTTTCGGACGTATGTTGCGTTTTTACAACTTATGCTTCATAAGTCCATTCAGGTCAAATGAATAGCCTATTCCTTGAGGTTATCTTCAAGGAATGCAATGGTGCGATCTGCGTGACGTGTTTCAGGGTCGAGGTGTGGGCCCCACAGGTCCCCGTTTTCATAATGGGGGAGCTGTAGCTTCTACATTCGGAGTCCATTTTAGGCGATGTCAGTGGCGTTGTGACCCTGGCATCGAGACAAAGTTGATCAGGGTGGTTTCAGGCATTGAAGCCGGAATTGAGGTGTGGGCCCCACAGGCCGTCTTTTAAGCTGTGTGCAGCATACTGCGAATTTTTCATCAGACGTCTGTTTGGGGCGTATAAATAGTCGTTTTGGCGTGTTTTTCCAAGAGCATCACGATGACATAGTTCTCCCAACCTTTTTCATAACCGAGGTGCAAGCCCCACGAAACGCCGTATGAGCATAAAGCGGTGTTGAATAACTTTTTCATCAGGAGTCTGTTTCCAATGATTAAGTAGTCTATCTTGCGTGTTTTTCCTTTAGGATTACAATGGTGTAATCTGTTTTGGCGAGCAGAGCCTCTTTAGAGATCTCATTAAATTTGAAAACATTAAAGGGCATTGGTTGGAGGTTCCTTTGACGCACTCCAAACCTACGCATGGTAGCGATGATTAGTGACACCCAGTGATGGCACGAGCAGTGCAGAGTTATCAGAACAGTTCCAGGTTTACCCTCCAGTGGGGCTGGGCAGTGGGTTACCCACCGGCGTATCAGGGTTTACCCTCCAGCGAGGCTGGGCAGTGGGTTACCCATTGACATGAGGGTTTACCCTCCATCGGGGCTGGGCAGTGGGTTACCCATTGACTTTAGGGCTTACCCTTTAGTTGGGATGGGCAGTGGGTTACCTTAAGACCTCTTAGGGTTTACCCTCTAGCTGGATTGGGCAGTGGGTTACACGGAGACTTCTTTCAGACTCATCCCTTTCTATGAGGCTATTCAGTGACTTTTCTCCATGATTATGGAAGCAGAGCCCTTGGTTGTACGGTTTAGCGATGAGACAACTTTAGCGTGTGGGACTTTCGGGCATCAGTGATGGATATCCTTAGAACTATTGGTGACTTTTCCTAGGCTGATCTTGGAGATAGAGGTCCCCTTACACACTCGTTCGGGTTTCTTGTTGATCATATATATATGTATACACCCTACTTTTTTTCCCACTCCTTGGGTTTGGTTACTCTCCTTCTAGGAGGGGCGAAGACACATAGGGTATGCCACGTGATTTTCGTGTCTAGATCCTCTTGGATTGGATGAGTCTACTTCCTTTCTTTTGTTGGGTTGAGCTGTACTCTCTCTATTGTACTCTTACACTGTTCTTTGTTCTGTCTACTGCTCACCATTTTAGTACCTCCTTTGTTGCTCACTTGAGCTTTTGGGGCATCCTACTGAGTATCTTTATACTCACCCCTACTTGGGCTTTGCCCGCACTTTATGTGCCCTTGCAGACGACGGACAGGTCGATCGAGACTACAAAGGAGCATAAAGGACACAAGAGCTTGGGCTGCGTTCAGTGGTCGTAGTACAGTTTTTAGGTGTGAGACACACCCACTGTTTACTTTCATTTACCTGTTGTTGGGTTGTGGTACCTTTCTAGTTGGGTGCGTGTTTTTTCCTTTTTCTGTTCAGTTATATTTTCAGTACTTTTCATCACTTTAATTATACTATTTAGAAGTTGATGCATGACTATGGTTGGGTTATAGTTGTTTGTCCTTTGGTTTTCTTTTTTACTCTACGCTTCTACATCGAGTGGGCTGTGTGTGTGTGTGTACAGGTGCTTAGGAGAAGGCCTCCCTGAGATCGTTATGCCTTCGGTGCTTGTCTCCAGCCCTTGGCCTATGGAGGTGGGCCTGGGGTAGTTGCGGCTTGAGACCGATAGGGTCGGGTCGTGACACCAGGCATACTCTGGAGCAAGTAAGAGATCTAATAAGGGTTCTAAAATAAAGGTATGATCAAATTCAGTATTAACATGATATGATGTGTTCCCATATTCAAAGATTGAATTTTCAAAATCAATTTCAAAAATTATTAGTGAATTAAAATTGGGTCCCACATCATAACAAGACTCCATAGTTGAAAAGGAATCGGAATACCCTATTTCAAACTCAACTAGAGTATCCATATGGGTGATTATCTCTGAATGTTTCTCTAAAATGGTACCAAGTAGTCCCAACTATTTTCTTTGATCCAAGTAGAGTGTGGTAAAATCTTCAATCATCAATTTTAATCATTTGGTATTACCAAAAGATGTTTTTTGAATAGAATAAAAATTGGGTGGGGTGAAGAATGTACATGGGTATTCCTCATATTGTAACCCATTATCCCTTAATGGATAAAAATATTATAGGTATGAGTAGAATAGTTCTATATCATTCAGAGAAAAATCCTCTTTGGGTGTGTTGTACAAGTTTATAGTTGAATAAAAAACAACAAGAAAGTTTATTCAAGGGTCAGAATAAAAGATTCAAGAAATTAAAATGGGAAATTATTGGTAAACCAACCTCAACTCACATTTGCACTACTTTTTTCCATCTCCCCGACAACAATAATATAATTTTACCTCTTTTTTCATGAGGTACAAAAAATTTAAAGTTATTTTTCCCTTATGATCTGACTAACTAGGTAGGTAGTAGCAATAATGGCCGATCCCACTGGGAAATGGAGAAGTAATTGTCAGTACGAGTCAGTGAATCTCAACTGATTATCCAAACAAAATAGTGGTAGGGAAAAAAAATTTAAGTAAAACTATTTATGAAAATTAAACTAAAATATAATAAGGTACAAAACAAACAGGAAACAAGGGTTTCAGATTTGCAACTCAATTATCATATTTTGAAAAAAAAATCATTCTTTGGTATTCAAATTATTTAGCTAAATTATTTACCAAATGGATTCAATTTTATTACTATTTCTTGGTCCAAAACTATTAAATATATATTTAGTATTCAATTCGTTAGTCCGGTAATAAAACATTCAAATACACATTAGTACATTGCCCATGAAATAGTGTAAATAGTCTCCCCCAATAGTAATGGGGTGACACATTAATATATTTCACATAAAATAAAAACTTAAGAATTTCAATTACACATCACACATAACCTTATTATAACCCCAACACAAGAAAACTAGCCACTTATAACCATGATCAAAGTTTGCGGGTTGAGTAGAAACTCAATCCCTACTATGGATTTGAGAGGGGTAAAGAGGGAAAGAGGAATTACACTAAAATAGAAATGAAGAAAAACTAAAGGAAAATTAAAATTTGGATTCATGGTAGATTGAGAGGAAGTTAAAAAACACTTCCCCTTGGATTTCCAACCCCAAAATAGAAGAGATAACTCTCTATTTATAGAAAACTGAAGTACATGATGTGTATCCAAAATTACACACCGTGTAATCAGGTCAACTAACTTTTTCTTATTTTCTCCACTGGTAGTTGATCTACCATGATACCCATTTGATTTTAATGTATCAGCGGTCGATTGGTGAGGTAAAAGGCATGTTGTGCCACCACACATGGTGTGTAGAGTCTGTTTCATCCACCAAATGCTTCTAGAAAGTCATACATTGTGTGTGAATAGTGAGTACCCCGAGTGTTGTCTCTAGGATGCTACATGGTCATGTACTCAATCTGGAAGAACTGTGTCAGGATAAGGGTACATGATGTGTGCTTATAAAGTACACACCATATATATATAAATTATTATTCTGACCACTCCCAATTTGTAACTTTGATTAGAAAACACTTGAAAATCATCACAAACACTAGAACAGACCATTTTTTCCATAAAATAATATGTATCTAGCGAATATCATCCTTTTATACTCAATAAAATGTATAAAAATGTATGTATAAATTGGGCACATTAGGAAACTTCCTATAGGATCAATGGATTCCAAAAAAACAAATAAAATCTACGATTCTAATCTAGTATTTCGAATAACTCCTAATAGTGAATAGATTAAAGAGGCGATCCCATTATTGGATTGTGAGATACCCAAGTTTTAGAGGGATTGGACCAAAACTCCATGCAAAATGTTGAAGGTACTCTAAAAAAATAATATGATAAACCCCTTTACCGATTGGAATCAATTGACAATCACTAAATCCCATCAATTGTTTAAGACCAAACCCATGACCCCAAATTTTATTAATAAAATAAAAAATAAAACAAGGAAATAAGGAATAAAGTCCTACAAGGTATAAAATTCCCACATCAATGTAATAGAATCCTTATAAAAGGGTAGTCTCTTAAATTCATTATAAATCCCAAATTCCTAGGATATCTTCCTATATACTATGTATTTTGACCTCTATTCCATGTCTTGACCCTTTGTGGGGCCTCACATTCTTCATACTATGTGGTTTAGATGAACCCCTCAAAGTGTACCAGATCCCGAGTTTCCAAGATAAATCCCTAAATTCCATTTTTGGATTTGATAAGAGTCCATATTTGGAGTTTATGGATAAAAAATTATGCACTGCCACATAATCATTGAAACCATTCACATTTAGCTCCATCATCAAAAAATTACCTTAAAATTGCGAGAAATACCATCATGCCACCTCTTCGCTAATACCTGTAATGGGTTGTTCAACTTCCTGGTCTCATGGGGGTATAATACAAGAGTTTTTTTCTAATAAAATAGAACATTATTCATGTAATTCCTTTGAAAAAGTGACATGTGTATTTTTTATCAAATTGGTAAAATGAGTTCGATAGGACCACTCTATACTCTCAAAACCATCGTTACGCCAACTTTTGAAAACCTACATTTAGATTAGAGAAGATGCAAGTTGTGTAGTATATAATTATAGATCATGTATTTTGGATTTTCAAGGGATAACCAATTGAAATCCCTCTTCATCAACAAAATTTTTCTTGCCATTAAATAGGGACCCTTGCCTAGTAACATGTGCATGATTAGTAGAATCATGTAATGTTTGATCATTATGGACACTCACATATGTTCTCTTCACAACATAAGGAATTTGATCATGGGTAACTCCTTTTGGACTATCTCAGGAACCCCATGCATGATCTACTAATAACATCAGACATGTGGCTATAGAGACCTAGAAATAGACTTTATCAGCAGATTGTATTGTCTGTAAGGGTCTGGACACTTGAAGAAGAGTAACATTATTAGTATTACTTTCACATCATAAGTTTTTAAAAAAATAAATAATTTGTTTGATAGAATACATGATACACCAAATATAAAATAAATGAAAAAATAAATATTATTATTTAAATTTTACAATTAAACTAGCCGTTAGAATGGTAGGAATGAGAAATGTTAACAAGATTATTAAAATATGGTTTACAAATGTATATAGTTAATTATTTTGTGATCAATTGACTATAAAATAATACTTTTTCATACTTATTAATATTTATGAATTAGATTTAAATTTTATCTTAAAGTGGGTTCTATGTTTGGTAGCATACCCTACACACAATAATGAGTTTCTCCAAAATCATACATTGCATGCAAGACTCTGTTAAACAAAAAAATAATATATTGTTAATATTATTATTTTAAGTGGAAATTATCACCTAGTTGGTGTATTATCAAGAATGGATGGAAATAACTATATTATGTTTACACATTTTTATTAAATTATTTTACATTTATATAATAAATTTTATGGGCTTCATATAAAAATAAATTCAATTTTAAGAATAAAAGGCTTTAATATTTTTAAAAAGTAGTTATACCTCTTTTTGATGGAGAAACCATTTTAAATATAATTTTTGACACATTTATAATTAATATATGAAATATTAAACTTAATATTTGAAATATAAACACAAAAATTAGGTTAAGGTAAATTTTAGATATTTTCTAAGAACATTCGTATTTGGATGAATAGTGAATAGTAGAAAATATTAGTTCAAAACTGCTTTTTCATCGAATTTATTTATATAGTTAAATTATATTTTTTATTAGTTTTAAAGTATAATTAGTTAAATAATAAATCTATCAATATAATTTAGGCCATTTTATTCAATTTAACATTGAAATTAGAAATAAAAACATTTCACTTTTAAAACCCACTTTTTCATTATGTATGAGGGATTAGTTTTAAATATAATATTTACAACTAAGTGAATTGAATTAGGTAAAATGGATTCAATATTTTGAATAAAAAGGTAAAAAATTATGTTGTAAGCGAAATTTAATTTTTAGGTATAAAAAATTTCAATGGTAAAAAAATTATTTACTGCGGTGTAGGTAAAAATGAAACATGTTAATGTTAAATGGGTAACGGCTTAAAATACCTAAAAAATACAAAATTTAAAGGATGTTTGATGTGTGTATAGAACCTATCCAGCCTCCAAAATTTAAATTTCTAGACTAAGTCATTAAATTTAATGCCACCTCAAAATGGTTGGCTTTAAACATAAAATATTCATTAATTAATTACATAAACCCACCTCTCCTAAAGTATAAATACCACCCTAACCAAACCATTTTGACCCAAAAGACTTGTAGCTCCTAAAACCTATAAAAAAATCTCTATATAACTATCTATACATTCAAGTGCTTCTTTTCTCACTAAAATCCCTAATCCAAGATCTCCAATGTACTCTAAAAGAGGTGATAATCAAGAGGTCCTTTTCTCAAAGTACCTATCTTAATTTCTTTTATTTTTCCCCTTTTCCCCACCTCCTTCATCCATAAATGCATGATAAATATTGAATCATTTATATACTGTAGTTTTTTTTCAAATAGAGTATATCATATCCATTCCATTTCTCATCTTCTCTTATGCAATGAAACGAAATTATTGTCCAAGTTATGCCGATTAATTGCCTCTATGAATAATGTTTTGTTCTTTTTCCATTACCTCCTTCATGGATGTTTTTAAAACTATTTTTATGGTTAAATAATTTTTTAATATGTATATTATATCTTATTTCATTATTTTTAAATTATATTTTAAACATAACTTCATGCTTTCTATATTGTGGATACAAGATAACTTCATTTGTGGGCGTGTGGACTACAACCTCCTCAACGCGTCGTGATTCGTTCATACATCACTTGGAATGTATTAAGGATTATTTTATAAAACATAAATGATATTAATAACATATTAATTATAATTTAATGATATTATATATATATATATATTTATTTATTTATTTACATACTCTTTATTTACTTTCTTTCTTTCAATACGACAATAAAATGAAAATAGTGTTCATCCGTATGTACGACCTACCGTCTCCATGAATGGTGTTTTTAATTTATATTTAATTATTATTATAAATAATTATATATTAAATATATAATATATTTATATCATGTTTTATATTCTTTAAATAATTAAATATCGAGAATCAAGAATAACAAGTCAAAACACGTATGATTAACAAAGAAAATATCACCCGAAATGTACCTTAAACATGGAGTTAATAATAAACAGGAAATATAATGTCTTAAGTAAATCATATATAATATTATAAATATTAATATGGTTTCATGATATATTAATAATAAAATTATACTTATTATTCAAGAGGTTTTAACATTTTTGAAGGAATTGGAATGATGCGTAAGGGAATTTCATCTCACTTTTTATTTTCACGAGATAAATGCCATATTCACCACTCACTCCTATATTGTGGTGTATATAATGTCCATTAATGTATTATATGACTTTTATTATTTAATTTTTTGGTATTTACATATCCATTTTATGATCTCTATTTCATGGTGTTTTACAGTCCAAAAGTTACTAAATGAGTAAGGCACTTTTGTCTCAATTTTCCATCTTTGATATACATATTTTATTATAAACTATATTCTTTTATAATGTGTATATAAAAACATTTTGAATGTTTTTTTTTCATGAATGAATATACTCTCATAATATTTAATTTTTTGTTTAATTTTATTCTTTAATTATTTTTATTCAAGTGTTTCTCATGTAGTAAGGGACTCTTTAACTAAAACATTGTTTTTAATTTTTTAAATATTTATTATTATAAATCATTATCTTTCATTTCCATGTTTTCAAAATTGTTTTTATTATTTTATTTATATGGACATGAATGTTTTAAAATTTTTATTATTGATTTTCGTTCAAATATTTCAAATTGTTATGGGACACTTTGATTCAAAAATATCTTTTTTAAATGTTTAAAATGCTTTTTGAAAATGGATTGACTATTTAAATATATTGAAATGATTTCTTGTGATTGAAATAAAATTTTATGGGTGAAATGATGAAAATTGAAATCCTTTATTTGTTATGATTATATAATGGTACTTGGAAATTTTATGGGTGGTTATGTGATAAACTAAGGATGGGTGGTTACATGGTAAACCAAGGACGGGTGGTTATTCCATCTGTAAGGGTGATTTTAAGGGTGATATGGTAATGATGTCCCAATTCACCTATGTTATTTTTCTATGCTTCCTAATGAGTTTTTAAAAAAAGTTTTTAAAGATTTTTCATGTTTTTATTTGACTAATGATTTACTTTATTTATGTCCCTTACTGAGATTTTTTTCTCCTCCCAAGTTTTAAAAATATTTCTAATAGGTTTTAAGGATGAATTGGTTCAATGATGAGATCAAGGGAGAATTGAGAAGATGTGTCATGAAAAGAAACTATGTTTTATTTTAAAATGGTTTACTTTGGTGAAAACACGGATACTTATTATAAGAGTCCACTGGTGATTTATGTGTATTTTATATAAGAGTTTGATCAAGTTTTCCAAAACTCTAAACATAAAATATATTTAGGAAAATAATGTGATTTATAGTTTTAAAATAGTTTGAATATGTAATTTATAAGTCTCGGTCCTTACAGCTTGTATCTGAGTAGGGTTTAGTCAACTTTTTAGATTAGGAAGTTTTCTTAAGAGTTAGGGATATCCTCATGAGTTTATAATTTTAAGGTTGATCATAACTTATATGTATTATAAACCCATTTTAAGGATTCATGTTATGAAATTCTAAGGTGATTAATGTTTTTTTGGAGATTTTTTTTTTAAATTATGGGTGATTAATTTTTGAGATCGAAAATGAAAGTTATGAGATAACATTTGAGGGTAAAATATATTAAGGTTATTTTTTATGATGTTTTTGAAATTTCAAAAAATTTATAAGTGTTATATTAATATAGTTTAGGAAAAGGGATAACCCATAGGATGGGTGACAACCCGTCGTGTCCGGTAAGGCCGCAAGTTTCAAACCCATAGTTGAAGGGTGATAAGGGTGAATCACCTACCACTAGCCTACGTGAAGTCCCAGTTACTATAAAATTTTCATTATAGTTAAACGAGTATATGGAATAAGAATAAGTTTATTTTGGGAACCATATATGATCAAGATAAATAGAATACTATGGTATTTTATTTTAGGAATAAATATTGAGTTATATTTTTGAATTGTCTATCTTTATAATGTGTACTTATGGTGATTCAAGTTATTTATGGAATGGATTAACCTTTATTAGAGAATATTTAATTAGGGTAATTACTTTTTGGTGTGATCCATTAAGTGTGATTGATGTTGTTTGGTTATAAATGTTAAAACTTATCTTAGAATACTATGTTATCAAATCATTCTGAATTCTGGGTTTCGATCAAAGTTTGGAATATTTTGAGGAATTTTCATGATAATTATTAATCAAATGGTCTATGATAAACTTTTTGTGTTAATGTTGAATTTTGGGGATTAAAGTAGTTTTCTTCATATAATAGTTTAATATTTTTGGATAATTATCTTATCTTGTACTAATCATTTTGGTTTTGTTTAATGCCTAAATACATGAGGAATAGATAGTTATACTTTTTTTGTATTTTTTGATCCATAGGAGATGATTCTAATTCTTTAAGCATGAGAATTCATCTTAAATACTCATAATTTGGAGAAAATATGAGATAGTGGTGGAAATTGATTAAATAATGAAATTATAATTTTCAAGTATATTTATTTATGTTCTTATTTTAGGTAGTAAATGAATTCCTCAGACGTAAAAACGATTGAAATAAAAAAACATTATCAGATTTATCTTCATAACGGGAAATCAACAGCCTTTTATCCTATCACATGTTTATGGTTCTTTTATTTTTGACTTTCTCTTAACCATGTTTGCTATCACTCTGCATTAGAACTTGATGGTTATCATATTCTTCAATGTCTATGTTTTCTTACATGAAACCCTAGTTTGTGTTATCTTAGGTGACCATCATATTTCCCTTTATTTCTTTTAAATTGGATTTTTTTTATCCTTGTTCAGATATGGGTTTTTAATAATGGTAATATTAAAAGTAAAACCCTTAGTTTATAATCCCAAATTCAAAATTGTGAGGATGTAATTTAAAAAAGGGGGGAGAATGTAACATCCCGAGTTAAAAAAAAGGAAATGTTATATTTGATAGCGTACCTGATACCCCACATAAAAATTAAATGAACAAATAAATATTATTATTTTAATGTTACTATTAAACTAGTTTTTTGATTAATGGGAATGAACGGTGCAAACTGGATTATTAAAATATTGTTTACTCATGTATATAGTTAATTTTTTGGTGACCATGGCCAATTAATTATAAAATAATAATTTTTCATACTTATTAATAGTTATGAATTAGATAGAAATTTAAACATAAAGGGGGTTCTGTGTTCAATATTGTACTCGACACGCAACAAAGATTTTATCCAGAATCATATGTTACATGCAAGACTATGTTAAACCAAAAAAATAATACAATATTATTATTATTATTTTAATTATAAATTATAATGTAGTAATTGTACCAGAAATAATGGATATAAATAAATATATTATGTTTACACATGTTTATTAAATATTTTTACATTCATATAATAAATTTTATAGGCTTAAAATAAGAATAAATCCAATTTTAAGCATAAAAAGTTCTAATATTTTTAAAAGGCAGTTTTACTTCCTTTTGATGGAGAACCCATTTTAAATATATTTTTTTAAAAAAATTAATATATATATGAAAAATTAAAATTAAAATTTTAAATACAAACATAAAAATTAGGTTAGGGTAAAATTTTGGTATTTTTCTGAGAACTTTTATATTTTGATGAATAGTGATAATACAAAAAATTAGTTCAGAACTAATTTTTCATACAATATATTTATATAGTTGAATTATATTTTAAATTAGTTTTAAAGTATAATTATTTAAATTATACATAAATAAAACCAATTTATGTCATTTTAATCAATTTTATATTGAAATTAGATATAAAAACATTTAAAACTCCTAAACATTTCACTTTAAGAACCAACTTTTTCATTGTGTCTGTGGGATTAGTTTTAAATATAATTTTTCCAATTTTATGAATTTAATTAGCTAAAATGTATTTCATATTCGTAATCAAAATTTACAAATTATTTTGGAAGTTAAATTTCATTTTTATGCATAAAACATGTACCATGGTAAAAATTATTTACCGCAGTATAGGAAAAAAATGAAACATGTTGATGTTAAAAGAGTGAAGGCTTAAAATACCTAAAAACTACAAAATTTAAAGTTTTTTTGAGTTGTGGATTGACCATATATAGAATCCAAAATATTAATGTCCATAATATGCCATTTAATTTAATTCCACCTCAAAATGGTTGGGTTTTAATAAAAAATATTCATTAATTAATCACTTAAACCCACCTCTCCTCAAGTATAAATACCACCTATCACCACCCCATTTCAACCCAAAATCCTTGTAGCTATGAAAATATCTAACCAAAACTCTCATAATCACTGTCTATACACCCAAGTGCTTATGGTATATCCAAGATACCAAATCCAAGGTCCTTGAGGGTCTCTTAATGAAGTGATATTCAAGGGGTAATTTTCCCAAAGTACCTCTCTTAATTTCTTTTATTTTTCTATTTTCTCATCATATTCTTCATAAATAAATGTATAAAAACTTAATAATCATGTATATAATGTAGGTTTATGTTTATAATATAATATATCATATCTATTTCATTTCTCAACTCCTCCTATTCAAAGAAACAAAATTATTGTCTAAGTTATGCCGGTTAATCGCCCCCGTGAATAATGTTTTTGTTCTTTCTCCATTAACACCATCATGGATGGTCTTGAAAATATTTTTATTATTAAATAATATGTATAATATATATATATTTAACATTCTATAAATTTTACACTAAACATTCTTTTATGCTTTCCATATTTTGGATATGCGATAACTTTGTTTGTCAACATGTGGACTACCGCCTCCTCAAAGAGATATGATTCGTTTACAATTCAAATGGAATGTATTTAGGATTGTTTTAGAAAAAATATATGATATTCGTGAAATATTAATTATAATGTACTTATATTATATATATATATATATATATATATTTACATACTTTTCATTTACTTTAGTTCTTTCAATGTGACCAGAAAACAAAAATATCATTCATACGTACGTATGGCCTACTGCCTCCATGAACAATTATTTTTCTTTATATTTATAGATTATTATAAATACATATATAATTAATATATAGGATATTAATATAATTTTTTATATTCTATAAATAATTAAATCTTGAGAATTCAGAATAACAAGTCAAAAAATGTATACTTAAAAATGAAAATATCACCCAAAACGTAACATAAAATGGTGTTAATAATAAATGGGCAATATAATGTATTAAGTAAATTATATATGCTATTATAAATATGAATATGGTTTATTTATAGATTAATAATAAACTTAATCTTTTTATACCAGATGTTTTAACATGTTTGAAGGAAGTAGAATGAGAGGTAAGGGAATTTTGTCCCACTTTTTATTTCTATGAGATACATGCCTTATTCACAACACATTACTTAGGTGTCATGTAAATAATTCACATGAATGTTTTTATTACTTTTATAATTTAATTTATGGGTATTTAAATATTAATTTTATGATCTCTATTTTATGGGGTTTATAGTCCAAAAGTTACCAAATGAGTAAGGTATTTTTTATCAATTTTCGTTCTTTGAGACATATTTGGTTATGCGTTTTATTATTTTATAAGGTGTATATACAACCCTGTTTAACATTTATTTAATGTATTAATATAATCTCATGATATTTAATGTTTTTTTAATGTTATTCTTTATTTATTTTTATTCATGTGTTTCTCAATTGGTAAGTGACTCTTTAACTAAAACATTATTTTAAATGTTTAAATGATTTACTCTTCTAAATATTTATCTTTCATGTACATGTTTTAAAAAAGGTTTCTATGAATTTATTTATATGGAATAGAATGTTTTAAAATTTTTATTTTTGAGTTTCTTTAAAATGTTACAAAGTAGTATGGGACACTTTGAATTAAAAATATCTTTTTTAGTTTTAAAAATGGTTTTCAAAAATAGATTGATTCTTTCCATATCATGAAATGATTTCTTGTGATTGCAATAAAATTTTAGGAGTGAAATTATGAAAATTGAAACCCGTTATGTGTTATTATTATATAATTTTACTTCATCATTTTATGGGTGGTTACATGATAATCCAAGGATGAGTGGTTACATGATAAAAAAAAGGATGGATGGTTATATTATAACCTCCAAGGTATTGGGTAGTCTGGAGGTGGAAGTAGATTGTATGGTTATTCCATTAATAAGGGTTATTGTAATAGTGATATGGTAATGATTTCCCAAGGCACCTATGTGATTTTTATATTCTTGATAATGCGTTTTTAATGAAATGTTTTTAATGGGTTTTCATGTTTTTATTGGACTAACGATTTACATTCTTTATGTCCCTTAGTGAGATATTTTTCTCATCCCAATTTTTAAAAATGTTTTTCACATGGTTTAAGGAAGAGATTATTTGAGGATGAGAGCAATGGATAATTGAGAAGATGTGTCATGAAATGAAACCATGTTTTATTTTAAAAGGGTCTACTTTTGTGGGAAAATTTGATAATCAGTATAAGTGACTACTTGTAATTTAAGAGTTTATTATATAAGAGTTTTTTCTAGTTCTCCAAAACTCTAAACCTAGAAGATATTTAGAAAAGGAATTTAATTTCATGTTTTAAAATAATCGAAATATGTTATGCTTAAGTTCGGGTCCTTACGATTACAAGCTAGAGAATCCCAACCCAAATTTTCTTTCCTTAAATCCTCATTAAGGACCATGTCCATATTTTTCCCTTTATAAGGATTTGATAGAAGAGGGATGTCTTTATGAAGCCCCCTTTTCTATTTTTTATCTCATGCAGGGTGAAAATGCCACACACGTAATAACTTGACTTCAATTTCAGCTTGTACTTCATCCTCAAAATTTAAATTAGTATGATTATCATCATCAAAATTAGTAACAGATTAGCCAATAAGAACTTCTTTAAAATAAGTCCACCCATCCCCACTACTAGGTTCCTTTAATTTCCCAGATGGAATTAACTTCAACGCCCTAAAAGCATTCTACACAATATT
Source organism: Viscum album (assembly GCA_963277665.1). NCBI lineage: Eukaryota > Viridiplantae > Streptophyta > Magnoliopsida > Santalales > Viscaceae > Viscum > Viscum album. The sequence goes on along the minus strand of OY728148.1, from coordinate 888,674,716 downwards.
GATATCACCAAAATCAAATACATGCCCAAGAAACCCAGTTGAAGAGGGATTCTGTATAGGAGAGGTAAATATTACATCCAATGGTAAAGTCACCTGGACTGGCGAGCCATTCCCATCATGCATAGGTATAATTTTCTACAAGTTCCTCCCCCCACAATTCTCATATAAGTGCCCCTTAAAGGGGAAAATGGAGCATTTATCTAGCATTTGTCTATAGAGTTCCTTACAAGCTGGCAATTAGAGAAAAAATGAGGCAAATGTTTGTTGACAATTTTGATCTTTAAGTCAACTTGTTCAGTTGATAAAAGCACTTCTTCAATCAAATTAGTTCCAAAATCAATCTTCACAAGGAACCTGGCATAAAACCTGAATTTGGCCTCTTCAATTAATTTTTATTTGTACAAAAAAATGTTTTAAATTTCATTTAGATTTTATTTGTACAATATTTTCTACGTATAGATTATTTGAAGTGTAAATGATATGTTTTTAATCAATAATATTTGTGTCAAGAAAATTAATTTTTGTTTATTATATTTGTGAATTTATTTTTATTTTTATTTTTTTATGTTTAATCCGTGTTTTATATTTTATTTAGATTGTACATATGGTGTATATGTTATAAGCTTTCAAAGTTATTTTCTTCAATATTATTATGTTTTGTGAGGTTTCAAGTGAGCGAAATTTAATGGTTGTGTGATATAAACTATAAGTATAGTTTAAGTAAAATATAAAAAAAATAGACAAAACATATAAAATATAGTTGTAAATAAAAATAATTCCTTCAAAATAATATATAGCTTACAATATAAATGATATAAAACAATGATGTTTGAAAAGATAAAATTTAGACTTAAAAAGAAGTAGATAACATTAAAATCTTATAAAATTTAAATTATAATTACATTCTAAAATAAATTTATAAAATTCACATATGAAAAAAAAATCAGGGAAATTAATAAATAGAAAATATTAAGTATTAATAATAATATTTGACAAAATAATAATAATATAATTAATTTATGATTAAAAAAATACTTTAGCAATTTATTTTTAGATTAAATTGTAAAAAATTGATATTTTTATTATTTTTATTTATTATTCTTTATTTTTCATTACATTATTAGTTATTACTAATTATATTAATATTTGATAAATAATTATGCTATGTATATTTATTAATTATGTTGTTATTAAAATATACACTCGTCTTTGTGATGACTCTCGCGGTTAGGGTAGAGCTTTCTCGACGAATCCTTGGCGTTCCACAGATCTAGGTCATCAACGTCATGGACTTTCCTTGGGATCTCGAAATTGATTTTCTAGTAGGGGGAACCCTCACTGCATCGGTTCCGAAGGCGGATTCTTTAAGGAGGATGAAGATCAAAGGAATTTCTTTGAAGGAAGCGCTACTTAAAGGAGACAGAAATCAACAATTTTGATCACATGAAGATGGGTTCTGAGATCATATCATGAAAAGGGGTTCGAAGAATCACATCCTTGCTAACCAGGATGCAATTTCCAACAAGTCAAAGATTTGTAAGTTTTCGATTATCGTTATGTTGATTTTACCTTTAGGGTCAAAATCCTGGAGGGCTGTTGATGTTCTCCAGAGGCATGTGAAGAGATGCGGATTTGAGGATTGGAAAATTATGCAACTTGGTATGGGATTATTTCACTTCATCTTCCCCTCTGATGATCTGAAGAGGCAATCTTGGGGTTTCAGCTCGATTGCATTGCGGTCGGGCTTGCTCTGTGTTCAAGAGTGGGATGCCAATTTCAATCCCTTTCTGTCAGCAGGTGTAGAGAACAAGTCTTGATTCATGTTTAAGGATTTAATTGGATTCTATGGCATCCAAGTATCCTTTTTTTACATTCCCTCAATGTTTGGTGTTCCCATCAAGATGGAAAAATCCACATAGGTGGCTCAGTTTGGTGACATTACAAAGATCCTAGTCGAAGTTGATTTCTTTTCCATTCTTACTGAAAAGGTCATCCTTTCGACTCACAAGGATGATTTTGATCTTAAGATAATTTATGAAAGACTGCCTTATTTTTGTACTGAATGCAAGATGGTAGGGCATTTGAATGAGATTGAGAAGTGATGTAGGGGCTTACGCTGCCCTTTATTCTCTCTATGAGGGCATACTGTTAATAGTTGCAGGAAGCAGGATAAGGGGAAAAAACTCGTTGAGGATTCATTTTTCAGGAGCAGTAGCAATGGAACTTTTGGAGTTAATGATTTCTGTGTTGGTCCCTCTCATTCTGGAGTTATGGAAATGAAAGGTGCTGCAATTAGTGCTTCTCGTGGTAATAGAGTTCCTTCTGATTCTGGTCAAAAGGCTGATACTCCTGTCCAGGATGGGGGTAGCACATTAGTGAGGCTGGACATTCTACAAATGATGTTGTTGCACAATGTGTTATTTTGGTGCTCGCACAGGAGAAAGGTTGTGTTGTATATCTTGATACAGATTTATCAGGATAGGTTCCACAGAATGATGGATCCGGGCAGTCTAATCCGAAGAGCTTGGATTATCATCAAAATATTTAGAGTGTTTTTAATTCTTAGGACTGTTAGGAAAATGTGGTAATATCTCAGATGATGGGAGTGATAAAGAGCAGCAGATTGTTTTATTGGACACTTATCATCTTTATTCATTAGGAATTGGTTCCCCTGTTTCCTTTAAAGATTCTATTTTAAAGGGAAAGGGAAAAATTTTGATCAATGATGGGCTGACTCTGTCCCCTACAAAACGAAGGCCACGAAAGTATTACTCCAATTTGGCAAGGAATGTATCAAATATATCCTCTTCCAAGACATAAATGACCAAGCTCACTCTGGAGAAGGAAAGTTCCAAGGTAGCGATCCATGGGATCCTCAATCTAGGAAATTTACAGTGGGAGTGAGAAACTGTTGATGCCGGTGATGAAAATGATTTTGATTATAGGAATTATTTTTCTTTTTTTGATTTGTGATCTCTATTTATGGATAAGGGAATGTCTCTATGTGTGGTCCATCTGTTTTGTTTTTTTGTGTGTTTTCTTTTTCTTTTATCTTTAATAAAAGGTCGGGAGATTTGGCTTCTACTCGACCTTCTTCATAAACAACCATCTTTTCAAGTCATCTTTGTAACGTCCTCACTGTAACTTTCTTTTTTTCAATTTAACGAGACTGTGTGCTTAGTCCTTGAATTTTCAAACTAATTATGCTATTATTATTAAATATTTTTAATTAAATTATTAATAAATATTTTTTATATTATAAAATATATATAATAATTACCATAATAATGAAATTAATAATATATTACTTAATAATTACTAGGAACATAATTTTTTTAAAGTGTAAATGTTATGTTTTTAATCAATAATGTTTCTCATGTAAATTATTTTTTATTTTTTATATTTATGAAATTATTTATATTTTTAAAAATATATTATATATTTAGTTTTAAATTTCATTTTGATTATACTTATATTCTATATTTTATAGGTTTCCAAAGTTACCTACTTGAATCATAATACGTTTATTTGTGTTTCAAGTATGAACCTTTGAAAATTTATAAAAAATAAATTTTAAATGAAATAAAAATGAAATTTAGATCATTGACTAAACACATAAAAAATAATTAAAAGTAACATGATTTTCATCAAAATAATAAACATAAAATAATATAGATAATACAAAAAAAAAATGTTGTTTCAAAACATAATATTTTGACTTAAAAATAAGTATATAACTTTCAAAGCATGTAAAATATAAATTATAATTAGATTCTAAATGAAATTTAAGACATGCACTTAAAACATATAAAATGATTGAAAATGAAAATAATTTCATAAAAATAATAAATAGAAAATATTAAGCAATAATAAAAATATATAACCATTTTATTAAGAAAATACTATTATCTACTTATTAATAATAGTAATTAATATTATTATTAATTATATTATTATTAATGTGATAATTATTAATATTATTTTAATAATTAATAATATTTATTAAGAATATGAATATTTACATAATTTTTAATAGTTAAAAATTGCATAATTAATAATAATATTAATAAAGTCAAAATGTATAAATTCATAATTAACAAAGTAATAATAAATAATATATTGTTTTAATGAAGTGAGAGTAATTAATATATTATTTAATTATAATAATATTTAATAGTAATACTATTATTTACATGATCCTTGTAACGACCCAAAGTTTCATTAATGGAAAATCCTTCTTGATCCAGTTAATTGTCTCTTTATAAAAAAAAATGTTTTTATAAGATGTCAACTTCTTTAGTTTTATGATAAGAGTTGTGACCGTTACTTTTATAGCCGTTGAACAGTGATCACATGATTAGTATAAATATAAGGCTTTAACGAATCCATTTTTTACTCAGACAAAGGAAGCGATGACCTCATCCAGTAGAATTGCCCCATACGAAGCCCATTTGTCGGAGCTCGGAAAAGAGGTGGCGTCTTTGGGCTTCGCCCTTGACCAAACTTAAGCTGAGCTTCATTATGTCAAGCTCGAACGTGATCGTCTACGGGAAAAGTGGAAGTTGATAGAGATTACAACTTGAGCGATGTTATCCGAGCCGCCTCAAGAGTCTGTCACCATCACACACCTTACCCTTAGGTCTTATGCGGCTGTTTTAAGGGGTTATGTAACAAATAAGTAGTACTATGTTCATGTATATTATTTTTTTGTATATAATAATGAATATAATTTCTAATCATTTTTTATACATTGTAAATAGTTTTTAAAATACAAATAGTGTTTTTAGTTATTATTTAATTAAGAATTCAATTTTATTAAATTAAGGGATTTTTGAATTAAATAATATTTTAATAAAATGTTATTATTAATATTAAATTAATTTTTATTAAATATAAATGATCTTATAATTTTATGAATGCAATTAAAATTTTTATTAAGGTTTGAAGGTCATTTCTGTCAAAACCCGTGAATTTTCGATAAATGTTGGATTTTATTTTAAAAGTGAAAATTAACATATTTAGAAATGTTTTTAGATAAAATAAATGTCATTTCTGGAATCAGGACGTCGAAATTATCCAACGGTGATTTTTTCATAATTTTCTAAGACAGTCAAATTTTTGGGTAAAAATTAAATACCGTTTAAATATATAATATGTTTTATGACATCATAATGACCCAATGGTGATGTAATAAAATACCATAATCCTTATGTTCGGCCAATATATGTTTTATCATTAAAATAATGTGATTTTGGGTTTGTTTGACTTACTTTTCAAAGCATTAATGAACCCCTCAAGACTTATTCAACACTTTGCCTTTTTAAATTAATTTGCATGGGAGTGTGACTCACCTCCACATAAGCAACCCTAATATTTTAATAAGTTCGGACCTTGGCCTTGTAAAATATTGTTTTCCTCTTTTCTTTTCCAGAAACCATGGGAAAAAACCATGAGATGGTTTGCGGTTTGGATTAATTTAATATAAGGGGTCCCAAACCTAAATAATAAAGAATTCTCTCACCTTTCCTATATAAACCCACCCAAGCTCCCACTTCCTCCTCACTAAAATCCTTTGGAGTTCGTCCAACCTCTGCCCTACTCTCTCTAGAATCCTCCCAAGGTGCTCCAAGCTCCCAAGAGGCCTCTCACAAGCCTCTCTCTAGCCTTTGGAAGCACACTTCCAAGTAAGAGTTTTTTCTTCCTTTCTCATTTTTGTCAATTTTCTTTAAGTTGTATTTCCCTTTTAATTCCAATTATGAATGTTGGGGTATGGTTTCGCACCTCCCCCATACTGCCCTCTTATTGTTTGAATGATGGGAGACCCATTTCTCTCTCATTAAATGCCTCCCATGTACACACATTACTATGCCGAAATTCCGAAAGAAACTTCTCTCTCTTCTTTTAAATTCAAGCAATACTTTTGTGTCATGAATCTAAATTCCTTTTCAGTTGTTGGGACATGTATCTATATGACCTCCTTACTGTCCATTACATGTAAATATGATGAGGAACCCCTTTCTCTCTCATCAACCATTTTTATGAATTCTTATGTCACGCCGTTACGTTGCCGAAATCGCACCGATTTTCTAAGCCAATGTTATTGTGTAGTGAACACCTTGCCCATTTCTCCATCATGAGTATTCACCTTTATGCACATTTACTTATTGATTATAAAGTTTCATGTATGAATTCCACATTCCTTTATCGTGGAATAAATGATTATGTTTTATGAATCCATGTTTTATGATCCATGTGACACACTTATGCATGAAATGAAATGTTTAAGAAGGGTGCACCCTTATAGCGCTCCAATGCATTGGGTAAAGTATAGTATCATGATACGTCATGTGCAATGAGTGTTGACTCATGCTAATTCAAGTACAACGATGGTTTACTCGTGCTTCATGTGCAATGAGGGTTTACTCATGCTCCATGTGCAATGAGTCTTGGCTCATGCTAATTCAATGTTAAGTGTTGTTGCCACATTTCCATGTTATGATTATCATGCTTTATCATGCCTTTATGTTCATGTTTCTTTTATGCTCTATTGATATGCCTATTGTCTAACATGTATTGTACTCCTCATGTTATTCCATGTGTACTCCCTTACTGGGCTTTATAGCTCACCCTTTTCTTATGCATGTCCTCAGGTTGTCCCATGCAATGCTAAGTACGAGAGAATGTTGGTCATGTAAAGGAAGTTTTCAATAAAGATGTTGTATTTCATGTTTTAAGTTTTTATGTAATGATCCTAAGCCCCAAAGACACTAAACCTCTCGATCTTGTTTGTTGTATCAAGTGAAGTTTTATGTAATAAAGCATGTTTAAGTTGTAATAAAAAGCAGGGTTGTCATAGTTGGTATCAGAGGATAGGTTTAGTTATTTTTGGGATTAGAAAACCCTAGTAAAGCCTTAGATACAAGACTAAGTATAATAAAAACATCCCTATGTTTTGGTAAATACTAAGTAAGTGGTTTATCAAACAAATACATCCATGTCTGGATACGAGCAGGTAGAGGCGGCTCTGGCACAGATGTATCCTAGGGGTAAAACCCGAAAACACCGCTTTGAGCTAGACTCGAATGAGAACTGGTGCACGACAACGGGCCTTGCTGCACTCTTGGTTACGACACTCCCGGGGAATATGTTTTGATAAATTCACAATCTTGGTATGAACCCTTATTAAGGGAAAAATGCCCCTAAGAATATATGTTAGAAAGTAGATCATGAAAAGCCTAGATTGAATCCTATAGACTCATGAGTTGAAGAAATTAAAGTTTATTTATAAGTCATCAACTTTTGTCTTTGGATTACCCTTTATGTGTTACCCCTAACTTTCCTTTTATTCCAGCCAATGGTCGGTAATAGGAGGACTCGGGCTAACAACCATTGTGAAGATCAGTGTGATGATTGTACTAATGAGATGCCCAATCCAATGAGAGCGGGAATCACGAACTTTGTCACGCTTCTCTCTCAGCTAACTCAAGTTTTGAATAGAAACACGGGTCAAGAGGAACGTTCAACCCCCCCTAAGAAAGAACAAGTTGCTATCGAGAGCTTCATGAGACAAAGGCCTCCTACTTTTAGTGGATCATCTGATCCCACGATCGCTGAACAATGGATCAACTCCATTGAAAAGATCTTCTCCATCCTTCAATGTTCTGAACAAGAGAAGGTTCTCCTGGCGACTTATCGTATGGAGGGTGAAGCTGATCAATGGTGGACATTGATAAAAAATACGAAGTCTGAGGAGGAGATCGAGGCTTTGGAATGGAAGGAATTTCGGAAGATGTTTTTCGATAAATATTTTCCGTGCACCCTTCGTCTTAAGATGGAAAGGGACTTCCTTTCCCTCAAGCAAAAAGATGAAGAATCTGTGGGAGCATACGAGGCAAACTTCACAAGACTTGCACGATACGCTTCCGGCTTTGTCGTTACCCCCGAATGCAAGGTTGACCGCTTCTTTGGTGGGCTGAAGCCTAGCTTGCGGAAAGCATTAGCGATCCGTGACTTCGACAGCTATGAGGAAATTGTCCGATGTGCCCTCAAGGTCGAAATGGAGATCGGAGAATCACAAGGGTATCATGGGGACAAGAAGCGTAAGGTGGACTTCAATGCTGGTGGTCCGATGGATAAATCCAACGGTGCTAAGAAGTTCCAGCACCCCACTTGCCAAAAGTGCGGAAAGAAGTACCCTGGAAATTGCCTTAAGGGGACGAGAAAATGCTTCAGGTGTGGAAGAGAAGGGCACCTAGCTATTAACTGTCGGCAAGAAGGACCCGCAACTGCGACAGAGGAGAGGAACGCTCCGTTCGAACCTCAACGCGTTGTTCAATGCTACAAATGCAAAGAACCGGGTCATTTTGCAAATCAGTGCCCTAATCCAAGGGTTATCAGAGGCAACCAACAACCTCCAAGACAACAAGGAAGAGCTTTTGCCATCACTTCTGCTGAAGTGAATCCTGACAACGAAGTGGTGACAGGTACGCTAGTTATTCATTCAAGAATATCGAATGTACTTTTTGATTCAGGTTCTACACATTCTTTTATATCTCGAAAGTTTAGTAGAACAATCCCAGCACCACCACAAATCATGGAAGTAAAGATGTCGGTGAGTACGGAAAATGGGGCAATCATTGCATCCCATGAATATAAGTCCTCCCCTGTTATAATCTGTGGATTGAATTTCCCGGCGAACCTCGTCATACTCCCTTTGGTGGAATTTGATGCAATTCTTGGCATGGATTGACTTTCCTTATATAGAGCCAACATAAATTGTCGGGAGAGGGAAATCACACTCTATATGGAGAATCGACCCCTGATTCTTTACAAGTGTCAGGAGGAAGATGAATCTCCTTTAGCTCCATCATCTCAAGCATGGATATTACTGCCCTATGAGCACGCGTATCTGGCTCAGATGATTGAGTCCAAAGAAGAAACCATCCTTGAAGAAATGCCTATTGTGAGGGAATTCGCGGAAGTGTTTCTCGAGGAACTGTCTGGTCTTCCTCCAAGAAGAGATGTTGAGTTCTCAATTGAACTTATACCAGGGGCACTACCAATATCCAAGACTCCATATAGAATGGATGTTGTTGATCTTGAAGAGATGAAGAAACAACTACAGGAGAATCTGGATAAAGGGTTTATACGCCCAAGTGCTTCACCATGGGGTGCACCAGTCCTCTTCGTCAAGAAGAAGGATGGATCAATGCAGCTTTGCATCGATTATCGTGAACTTAACAAAATCACGATAAAGAACAAGTATCCAATCCCACGAATTGATGACTTGTTCGATCAGTTGCGTGGAGCACAATACTTCTCCAAGGTGGACTTGCGGTCGAGATATTATCAAGTAAGGGTGAAGAAGGAAGATATCCCCAAGACTGCTTTTCGTACAAGATACAGGCACTATGAATTCATAGTAATGCCTTTCGGACTCACCAATGCTCCAGCAATATTCATGGACTTGATGAATAGAGTCTTTAGAGATTACCTTGACAAATTTGTGGTAGTCTTTATATATGATATTCTAATATACTCCAAAACCAAGGAGGATAATGATGAGCATTTAAAAACTGTACTAGAGACTTTGCGCAAGGAGAAGCTCTATGAAAAGTACAACAAGTGTGAGTTCTGGTTGAAGGAGGTCTCATTCTTGGGCCATATCATCACAAGCAATGATATATCTGTGGACCCCTCCAAAACAGATGCAATTGAGGGATGGCCGAGGCCAACATCGGTAACAAATATCCGTAGCTTCTTGGGGTTAGCTGGATATTATCAACGATTTGTGAGTAATTTCTCACGATTGTCCAACCCTCTTACCAAGCTAACTCGAAAGGGAGTAAAGTTTGCTTGGAGTGATGAATGCGAAGAAAGCTTCAAGGAGTTGAAAAGGAGGCTTATCACTGCACCCGTGCTCACTTTACCCACAAGTGGGGAGCTTTTTGTGGTATTCAGTGATGCTTCAAAGAAGAGCTTAGGATGTGTGCTGATGCAGAATGATAAAGTGATATCCTATGCCTCAAGGCAGTTGAAAATCCATGAGCGAAACTATCCAATGCATGATCTAGAGTCGGCGGATGTGATCTTTGCCTTGAAAATATGGCGGCATTATCTCTATGGAGAGAAATGTGAGATATATACTGACCGTAAGAGTCTTAAATATGTATTCACACAGAAAGAGCTTAATATGCGCCAGAGAAGATGGATAGAGCTCATAAAAGATTATGACTGTTCAATACATTACCACCCTGGGAAAGCGAACAAGGTGGCAGATGCCCTAAGTAGAAAGGATCCAGCGATTCTATCAATGATGAGAATTGAGAAGGATCCAATCTTCTTAGACTTAATGAAGATGGACGTGAGAATCATAAAGAAGGGAACATCATCAATCCTTTCACAAATGATTGCTCAACCATCTCTTTTGGAAAGGTTAAAGGATGCTCAAAAGGATGATGTGAGAATTAAAGAAAAAGTGGAAACTATCAAAAAGGGAAAATCCTCGGAGTTTAATGTTAATGAAGAAGGAATTGTGCGGTTTGGGAAAAGACTATGTGTTCCATCAAGTCCAGAGCTGAAGAAGGAACTTTTGGATGATGCACATAGTTCAAATTTCTCTATTCACCCAGGGAGCACAAAGATGTATTGAGATCTCCGAGAAAACTTTTGGTGGGATAATATGAAGAAGGAGATCACTGAATATACATCAAAGTGCCTGGTGTGTCAGCAAGTGAAGGCAGAGAGGCAGAAGTCTAAGGGGATGATGCAACCATTGCCCATACCAAAATGGAAATGGGAGAACATCACCATGGACTTTGTCACCAGACTTCCAAGGACATCCAAAGGCAACAATGCTATCTGGGTTATTGTGGATCGTCTTACAAAGACTGCACACTTCATTGCTATTCGGGGGGATTTCTCATTGGATCAACTGACACAGATATATATCAGGGAAGTGGTAAGGTTGCATGGAGTACCACTATCTATTGTGTCTGACCGAGATCCAAGATTCACCTCTAAGTTTTGGAAGAGTCTTCAACATGCTCTGAATACTGAACTGAACTTCAGTACGGCCTATCATCCTCAAACTGATGGCCAATCCGAGCGGACTATCCAAACACTTGAGGATATGTTGAGAGCGTTCTCAATGGACTTTAAAGGAGGATGGGATCAACATCTTCCTCTGGTTGAGTTCTCTTATAATAACAGTTTGCACTCGAGCATCCAAATGGCACCATATGAAGCCCTGTATGGGAAAAGGTGCAGAACACCGGCATGTTGGGATGAGGTCGGTGAACGTAAGCTGCTTGGACAAAAAATGGTCGAAGAAATGGTGGATAAGGTGAAAACCATTCAGCAGCATATCAAGGCAGCCCAGAGTCGACAGAAGAGTTATGCAGATAATCGTCGACGAGACCTTGAGTTTAAAGTTGGAGACATGGTGTTTTTACGCATATCTTCGTGGAAGAAGGTCATGAGGTTTGGAAAGAAAGGGAAGTTAAGTCCAAGGTACATCGGCCCCTTCAAGATTCTTGATCGTGTTGGGGCTGTGGCCTATCGACTAACACTTCCACCTACTATGGCCAAGGTGCATGATATCTTTCATGTATCCCTCTTAAGGAAGTACATACCGGACCCTTCACATGTACTCTCTTCCGAGGTGGTACAATTGGAAGATGATCTTTCTTATGAGGAGCAACCAGTGAAGATCTTAGATCGTAGAGAAAAAGTTCTACGAAATAAGACAATGCCCCTCGTCAAGGTATTGTGGAGAAACCACAAGTTTGAAGAAGCGACTTGGGAGTCAGAGGATATCATGAAGCTGAGTTACCCACATTTGTTTTAGTGTGGGAAAAGGAAAATTTCGAGGGCGAAATTTCTTAAGGGGGGGATATTGTAACGACCCAAAGTTTCATTAATGGAAAATCCCTATTGATCCAGTTAATTGTCTCTTTATAAAAAAAATGTTTTTATAAGATGTCAACTTCTTTGGTTTTATGATAAGAGTTGTGACCGTTACTTTTATAGTCGTTGAATAGTGATCACATGATTAGTATAAATATAAGGCTTTAACGAACCCAATTTTTACTCAAACAAAGGAAGCGATGGACTCATCCAGTAGAATTGCCCCATACGAAGCCCATTTGTCGGAGCTCGGAAAAGAGGTGGCGTCTTTGGGCTTCACCCTTGACCAATCCCAAGATGAGCTTCATTATGTCAAGCTTGAACGTGATCGTCTACGGGAAAAGTGGAAGTTGATAGAGATTACCACTCGAGCGATGTTATCCGAGCCGCCCCAAGAGTCTGTCACCATCACACACCTTACCCTTAGGTCTTATGCGGCTATTTTAAGGGGTTATGTAACAAATAAGTAGTACTATGTTCATGTACATTATTTTTTTTGTATATAATAATGAATATAATTTCTAGTCATTTTTTATACATTGTAAATAGTTTTTTAAATACAAATGGTGTTTTTAGTTATTATTTAATTAAGAATTCAATTTTATTAAATTAAGGGATTTTTGAATTAAATAATATTTTAATAAAATGTTATTATTAATATTAAATTAATTTTTTATTAAATATAAATGATCTTATAATTTTATGAATGCAATTAAATTTTTTATTAAGGTTTGAAGGCCATTTCTGTCAAAACCCGTGAATTTTCGATAAATGTTGGATTTTATTTTAAAAGTGAAAATTAACATATTTAGAAATTTTTTTAGATAAAATAAATGTCATTTCTGGAATCAGGACGTCGAAATTATCCAACGGTAAATTTTTCAAAATTTTCTGAGACAGTCAAATTTTTGGGTAAAAATTAAATACCGTTTAAATATATAATGTGTTTTATGACATCATCATGACCCAATGGTGATGTAATAAAATACCATAATCCTTATGTTCGGCCAATATATGTTTTATCATTAAAATAATGTGATTTTGGGTTTGTTTGACTTACTTTTCAAATCATTAATGAACCCCTCAAGACTTATTCAACACTTTGCCTTTTTAAATTAATTTCCATGGGAGTGTGACTCAACTCCACATAAGCAACCCTAATATTTTAATAAGTTCGGACCTTGGCCTTGTAAAATATTTTTTTCCTCTTTCCTTTTTCCAGAAACCATGTGCAAAAACCATGGGATGGTTTGTGGTTTGGATTAATTTAATATAAGGGGTCCCAAACCTAAATAATAAAGAATTCTCTCACCTTTCCTATATAAACCCACCCAATCTCCCACTTCCTCCTCACTAAAATCCTTTGGAGTTCGTCCAACCTCTGCCCTACTCTCTCTATAATCCTCCCAAGGTTCCCCAAGCTCCCAAGAAGCCACTTACAAGCCTCTCTCTAGCCTTTGGAAGCACACTTCCAAGTAAGGGTTTTTTCTTCCTTTCTCATTTTTGTCAATTTTCTTTAAGTTGTATTGACCTTTTAATTCCAATTATGAATGTTGGGGTATGGTTTCACACCTCCCCCATACTGCCCTCTTATTGTTTGAATGATGAGAGACCCCTTTCTCTCTCATTAAATGCCTCCCATATACACCCGTTACTATGCCGAAATTCCAAAAGGAACTTCTCTCTCTTCTTTTACATTCAAGCAATACTTTTGTATCATGAATCTAAATTCCTTTTCAATTGTTGGGACATGTATCTATATGACCTCCTTACTATCCATTACATGTAAATATGATGAGGAACCCCTTTCTCTCTCATCAACCATTTTTATGAATTCTTATGTCACGTCGTTACGCTGCCAAAATCGCACCGATTTTCTAAGCCAATGTCATTGTGTAGTGAATACCTTTCCCATTTCTCCATCAATGGTATTCACCTTTATGCACATTTACTTATTGATTATAAAGTTTCATTTATGAATTCCACATTCCTTTATCGTGGAATAAATGATTATGTTTTATGAATCCATGTTTTATGATCCATGTGGCACACTTATGCATGAAATGAAATGTTTAAGAAGGGTGCGCCCTTATAGCGCTCCAATGCATTGGGTAAAGTATAATATCATGATACGTCATGTGCAATGAGTGTTGACTCATGCTAATTCAAGTGCAACGAGGTTTTACTTGTGCTTCATGTGCAATGAGGGTTTACTCATGCTCCATGTGCAATGAGTCTTGGCTCATGCTAATTCAATGCTAAGTGTTGTTGCCACATTTCCATGTTATGATTATCATGCTTTATCATGCCTTTATGTTCATGCTTCTTTTATGATCTATTGATATGCCTATTGTCTAACATGTATTGTACTCCTCATGTTATTCCATGTGTACTCCCTTACTGGGCTTTATAACTCACCCTTTTCTCATGCATGTCCCCAGGTTATCCCATGCAATGCTAAGTACGAGGGAATGTTGGTCATGTAAAGGATGTTTTCAATAAAGATGTTGTATTTCATGTTTTAAGTTTTTATGTAATGATCCTAAGCCCCAAAGACACTAAACCTCTCGATCTTCTTTGTTGTATCAAGTGAAGTTTTATGTAATAAAGCATGTTTAAGTTGTAATAAAAAACAGGGTTGTCATAATCCTCATCAATATTATTAATATTATTATGAGTCATAAATATAATAAACAGAAAATAATTGACATGACCCAAAATATTATTATTTAATAATAATAATAATAATTTTATTATTATATTTATTATTATTATTATTATTTAGTAAACTAATAAAAATATATTTAATATTGGTTAGATTGTAAACTATTACTAATTATTTTTAAATAAAAAATTAAATATATTATTAATTACATTATTTATACTCAACTTTAGAAGTTATTCATAATTATATTTTTATTATTAATATCATTACAAGTAGTATCATTTAAAAAATAATTTTTTTAATTAATTATATTTTTAACCACATTAATGAAATTATTAGTAATCATTACCATGACTTTATTAGTTGCTATCAATTACTTTCACTACCACAGTTCGACCCTTTAATAACGCGCAATAAGGTTTTTAACAGCACTAAAAACAGTTGTTTTCCTCATAGCTATTAACAGGGGTACCCCTTTATTTGTACAAACAAATAAATTATAAAGGGAACCCTTTTTCAATGATTCATTAGCGCATATAAACGGGTCCTTTATCAGTGCTATAAATATCACTGATAAAGTCCCAACTATTGTAGTGTGTTGTTTGAATAACAACACACTATAACAAATTCACCTGTACACACCTATATGAAAATATACCTGTATTTAAATACATATTTTAATTGAAATAAATTTTACATCAAAAATAGGAAAAACACTATTATATACATTTCAAACTATTTTTTATAATTACATTTTCAATCACTATCCATAAACATTTAAAGACATCAATGTTTCACCATCTTTGGTGCCCACGACACCCTCCCCAAAAGCTCCGACCATGGTATTAATTTCCAAAAAAAACCACAACCTGAGAAAAATAATCCAACTATATAGGGAAAAATATATAATGTTTGTAATACTATAGAGAAATAAATTAAACATAAATATGAAAGAATACATTAATAAAATGTCAATTTCAAATAAAAGGACACACTTAGAGTCATATTGGTCAGGTCGTGCATCATATTGAGGTGGGGATGAAACCTACATGCCATAAATGACTTATGGATCGTTGTACTAAAGTATCAAAAAAATCCAAAATATGTTTGATCAATTTTGAGTATGTCACTTGTCTTTTTTTAGTAAAATGTCATTAAACAACAAACACACATTTTGAGTCATATCAATTGCATCATGTGTCGGTTTGATGTGAAAAAAATTAATAGATGACACAAATTACTTATGATTTTTTTCTAAAGTATCATGATATTCTGAGCACATTTGTTTTGTTTTCTATGAGTGACACATGTTTTGAACAAAAATTTCTATTTTAGACTGATAATAGAAAATTTGAGTCATATCAGTCACACTGTGTATTATATTGAGGTGTGGTTGATTAACACACATAAAAAATGACTTATGGATCATTTTACTAAAGTATCATAACAATATGAATGTGTTTTCTTAGTTTTTATAATTAAATGTTTTTTTACAAAAATGTTAATTTTAAATAAAAAGACACACTTGGAGTCATACCAGCCACACCATGCATCAGATTGAGGTGTGTTTGATTCCAACATATCACAAATAACTTATGTATTATTTCCATAAATTATAAAAATAATACGGATTATTTTTCTTTGTTTTGAGTATGTCACTTTTTTTTTTTATAAAAATGTCATTTTAAACTGAAAACATGCACTTGAGGTTATATTGGACACATAATGTGTTGGTTTGATGTGATACTGATTCATACACATAAAAACCGATTTATGATTAATTTTTCAAAGTTATCAAGACAATCATGGATCATTTCTCTTTTTTTCAGTGAGTGACACCTGTTTTGAACTAAAATATCAATTTTAAACTCATAACAAACACTTTGAGTCATACTGGGCACATGGTGTATTAGATTGAGGTTCAGATAATTCTTACACATCACAAATGACTTATGGATCATTTTCCAAATGTATAAAAATAATATGAATTCATTTTCTTTGTCTTGAGTATGTCACTTGTCCTATTTACTAAAATTAGTGTCGATTTTAAATAAAAAACACACTTGGAGTCATACCGGGCACATCATGTGTCAGATTGAGGTGTGGTTGATTCCTACACATAAAAAATTAATAACAGATCATTTTAATAAAATATAAAATCCAATTTAAAGCATTTTATTAGTTTTGAGTATGTCACTTGTTCTTTTTACTAAAATTAATGTCAATTTTAATTTAAAAGTCACACTTTGAGTCATGTTGGTCACATCGCGCATTGGATTGAGGTTCAGTTGATTCCTACATATCAAAAATGACATATTGATATTTTTACGAAAGTATCAATATAATTTAGCTCTATTTTTATTTATTTTGAGTATGTCACTTGTGTTTTTTTACTAAAATTTCATTTTATGTTGAAAACATGAACTTTATGTCACAATAGTTACATTGTGTTCCATTATGATATGAGACTGATTCATACAAGTCAAAAATGACTTATGAAATATTTTCCTAAATTATCAAGGTAATTAGAGAGAATTTTCTCAGTTTTCATTGAGTGATACACTTTTTGAACTAAAATGTAAATTTTAAACTGATAAATGAAACTTTGATTCATACCAATAACATAGTGCATTAGATTGAGGTGGAATCGATGCCTACATATTGAAAATGTATTTTTTATTGTTTTTCTAAAGTATCAAAACAATATGAATGTTATTTCTTTATTTTGAGTATTTCACTTGTGTTTTTTACTAAAATGTCATTTTAAACTAGAAGCACACACTTTCATTAATACCAATCACATCATGTGTTGGTTTGAGGTGATACTAATTCCTAAAATTCATAAATAAACATTGATTCATTTTCATAAGTTAAAAAGACAATCAATCATGTTTTCTTAGTTTTCAGTGAGTGACACACTTTTTGAACTAAAATTTTGATTTTAAACCGATAACTGATACTTTGAGTGATATCGGTCAAAACAAGAATTGTATTGAGGTGTGGTGGAATCTTACACATCAAAAATTAATTAATTATCATTTTAATAAAGTATAAAAAATACTAATGTGTTCTAAATTTTAAGTATTTCACTTTTTCTTTTATTGAAATTAATGTCAATTTTATTAAAAAAAGACACAATTTGAGTCATACTAGTCACACCATGTGTCAGATTGAGGTGAAGCTAATTCCTACACTTCAAAAATGACATATGGATTATTTCACTAATGTATAAAAATAATATGAATGTGTTTTATTAGTTTTGAGTATGAAAATTTTGTTTTATTACTAAAATGTCATTTAAAATTCGAAATATAAACTTTGAATCATATCGGTCACATCATGTGTCTATTTTAGTTGTGACTGATTTATAAACATCACAAATGACTTAAGAATAATTTTATAAAATTATCAAGACAATCAGACATTGTTTTCTCAGTTTTCAGTGATTGAAACATTTTTTTAACTAAAATTTCAATTTTAAACTAATAACAGACACTTGGAGTCATACTGGTCACACTGTGCATTGAGATGAGTTGTGGATAATTCCTAAACATCACAAATGACTTAAGAATCATTTTCTTAAAGTATTAAAACAATCTGAATGTGCCTTCTTGGTTTTTGAGTATGTCACCTGTTCTTTTTTACTAAAATTAATGTTAATTTTAAATAAAAAGATACAAATGGAGTTATACTGGTCACACTGTGCGTTGGATTGAGGTGAAATGATCTCTATATACCAAAAATGACTTATGAATACTCGTACTAAAGTATAAAAACAATACAAATGCGTTTTCTCAATTTTGAGTATGTGTTGTGTATTTTGAACTAAAATGTAAATTATAAACTAATAATATGCTATTTGAATCATACCAAGAACATTGTGCATCATATTGAGGTGAATTGTCATTATCTCAGTTGTATCCTTGAATTCCAATCTCTCATGAGCACAAGAAGCTTCAAACAAACCAACCCAACTCGAACAAAGGAATCCTCCTTTATATGAAAATGATTCTCTTGTTAGTAATACTATAAAGAAATATATTAAACATATATATAAAACAATATAGTAATAAAATTTCAATTTTAATCTAAAACCACACAATTTGAGTAATACCAGGTATATCGTGTATCGGTTTGAGGTATGGTTGATTCTACCATGTCTTTTTATCATACAGTGCATCCAAAATTCTAGGTCATCTAACAATATTGTTGTTTTATAACCTAGAATGGTGAATGAATTGGAGAATAAAAAGGAAATTCCATCATCATGAGTGCATCATCCTTGTTTAGTGCATGAACATAATGCATGATTGAATCATCCTTTTTGATGAATTGATTTCTTCATGATCTCTGTGATAATTAACAAAATAAGTATTAGATAAAAATGACAAGGAAATAAGCTAAAAAAGGTGATAATATGATGATAAAATCAACTATATATGTAGTAGTAAGTTACATCTTCATGATATATGCATACATTATGACATCATGTATACTGCTTAGTCATTTCTAAACAAATCTATTTCATCTTGTGAATATGAGGACTTTTTATAGTCATTGTAGTACAGAAAAAATATAAATACACAAATGATTAATAAATATTTTAAATTAAATAGTAATTATCTACAAAAATACCTCTTAGGGGATGTTAGTTTGTTGATGGTATATGATATCACTCATAAATTTTCAAACACAATAACCACAATCTTTTCCATTGGTTTGTTTCGAACACTGCAGAAACATTGAAAAAAATAAGTAATCTGTTTTTATATGTGTTTTTATAGTGAAATATTATTATATATACCCTAATACTTATCCAATTATATAAGTCGATAAGTTTATTGTACACATGGATTATACTCATTCCATGATTTTCATTATATTTAAAAACCACCCTTTTATAACGCATTTCCCAATAAATCATAATATAAAATATATAACTTGAATTTAAGTTATAAAAAATTGGATGTAGTGTATTTTTTTTAAAGGTTGGGGCCGAAGCCTCATTTATTGTTTAAAGTAAAGACCTATTTCAAACTGGGTAGAGTGGGACCCATTACATAGCCTGAATGCCCAAGACCAAATGGTATGAATACAAGACCTGAAAGCCCATTTTTTGGCCCAAAGAGCCCTTCGGTGAATAGTACTGCAACAATACCTGGGCTGCTACAGTCCCCGCAACAGTACCGCCACCGCTACAGTTCCTGCTACAGTACCTCCACCACTACAGTGCTACCGCTGCTATAATTCCACGACTGCTACAGTGACCTGCTATAGTGAATCTAGGAAATAAATCTTTGGAGTATCCAAATTGACTGTATTGAGTACTCAATGCTGCCTAAAAAAATAAGGAATAATTAATGAAAGGATTGAAAATATATTTTATATAATCTCCATAAGGGGATCCTTGATTGGTGAGACTATGAGAAGGATCATCTATATGATATTACATAAACTTATGTTGATAGATCCATTTCAGTTTCAACATTCAAAGAAATCCTTCAATTACTCCATGAAAAAGAAAAGGATTTTGGTATAAGGATTTAATTTCTTTAGCTCTTAGCTTCTTGGGATACCGAGATTATGGGAGTGGGGACATGATGGATATCCTATGAGTTGAATGAAGTTAGTGACATGAAATTTATGTGGTGTTATTATAAATCTATATTATGTAGGAGTTGAAATTGTTTATATCTAGGAGTTCTCTACATGTTAATATAATCATTTAAATATAGATTCCACCCTTTTTCCTTACACATGTCTTCATTTATAAATATATATACTACTCATACTGTTGCATTTATAATATAGGCAGCAAATGATTTTTGTAATTAAAATTAAATATTAAAACTTTACCTATTATATTTAATAATAAATTATTTTATTGAAATTATTATTAAAAAATTGGTGTTACACTATGGGTAATTGATTCGTCTATTTTCTACTAATTCATATATCCTTTTTTCTTACAAATAAAGCAAGACCCTTTTTCTTCCCCATGGTTTTGATCAGGCTTCAAGTATTTCCTCTACTATTCTAAAAACCAACAATCATCAATATAATTATTAATTCTATTGATTTTTATATTTTCCCCAAATGAATAACTAACAAACTTTCTCATCCCATCTATCCTGGAATTTTCATTGATATCAACCTCTATAAGCTATCACCAAATCAGGGAGAAGATGTAGTTATGGAAGAATATACTAATTTAAATAATTTGTAAATTTTAATTAGTTTTTAAAAATTATTTTCACCACTATAAAAAATGTTACCTCTTATTTAGAATCACTTTTTAACAAAAAATTTACCCGTTGAAAAATCATTTGTTGGAAAATAAAACACCAAATTCATTTTCAAACTAAAAAAACTCACGCATTATTTTCAAAGTCAATCCCATTCCATTTTGAACAAATCTTTCAAACTTTTAATAGCATCCAACCCCCTTTGAGTATCTTAGCTCACCTATTATATAGTATAATCAGTATAAAAATTTACATATATATATATATACATGGGAATCTAAAAAAATAAAATCTATATTATTTGAAAACCATTTTCATAATATAAAATATTACTACTAAATATAATAATGGTTTCACAAATAAAAAAACAAATTATTATATTTTTATGATATTTTCATCACAAAAAACAAATATAGTGAATAAAATTTGATTAATGGTTCCTGTAAATATGATGAATAAAATGATCGCCAAGAACGAATCATAAAAATAATTGGTAATGTCCCTAATAAAAATGATTGTAAATCAATCAAAAAAAGAAAACATAATAATGAAAATAATTCTTCAAAAAAATTAATTATAAATTAATCAACCACCATGAAAAAATAACCCTTAAAAGGCCCATTTTTTAAAAAATTCACTCACTTTCTCGAAAAATCCACATAGAATTTCCAAAAAAAATACTCATAAAAAAGTAATATTCATAACCACTCTAAATCCATTTATAAATCAATTTAATATTATTAAAGTTATTTTTTCTAAAATTAAACATCAAATCCTTTACAATTTCTCAGAAATTAGTGTATAGAAGAATCCACCCACCTTAATTATTATGCCACAGTGAAATCTCACATCTAGAATTAATATATTAACCCTAATAACCCCCCTTTGATAGTTATGAAATAAATCCCTAGTTCATATTAACTCATAATATTTGATAATATAAAAACCACTCTGATTTTTTTACCAAGTGAAAAATATGAATTTTAAGGGATATAATATTTTTAGAATGATGTTGGTGGGATCAGTTGATATGTGCTTGTATTTTTTTGGGAGAGAGGGTTTTCATCCCCACTTATGGTGTTTTTTGGCCCATCTAGTGTTCCCCTGAGGATGAAGGCATATGATTTCCTTAGGCTTATTGAATTTCCTAGACCCATCATCCCGTTATAATTTTCGGTAACTTCTTAGAGTTTATATTCCCAAGGTGGTTTCCTCTAATGTTGGTAACACATTTTCAGTCATGACCTTCCATGGGAAAAGCCAACATGTTTTGGATTTGGTTATAATGGTGATGTTTCGATGGAAAACATGGACTCTCAAGTGGACTGGATTTTATATATTAGTGGATTGATTTTTCAATATCATTTTTCATTCTGTTTAGTATAGTGAAACATGTAATAAGTGGTGTTCCTTTCTTTATATAAAAATATGTTAGTGGCGGTTCTTCTGATTCAAGGCATTGTCTATGGTGAGGTGACGAAATGTAGTGAATATGATTGTCTTTCCTCTAGTTTAGGTGATAATGGAGTTGTGATGTTGTTGGTCTGTATTCTATGATGAATTTTTTTGAGGTCATTGGTGGGGATCGGTTCTTAGTTGCTCATTTTCTTGGGGTGAATGTTATCTAGTATGGAATGAATTTCTGGCTTGTTGTAGTAGTTACTATATTAGGTACCTTGTAGTACTATATAAATTAGAAGTATTCATCTGATTTGGACCTTCGAGCCACAAGTATAGGACTACAGGTCTCTAGGCCTTATGGCCCCCAATGGACTTCGGGCCATAGGGCCTTCCGACCACTGAAGGCCTTTGAGCCACCAGGCCTCTAGGCCACCATAGGTCTTCGGGCCATTAGGCCTTTAGTCCACAAAGGAAAAGAAACATCCCAGGAAGATCACACAAGAGCAATCCCCATATGAGGATTCATAGTAAGTAGAATCTAACAAAGGAAACATATCTGTATTGGATGAACGAGAGGGTATGAAAATTGCAATTAGTAACATACACTGAGCATCTTTGCATTGGGAAATGCTAGTCGATCAGCCAAGCGAAGGTGGGGTGTTGAACGCCTTCAATGATTTAGAAGATGGGGAGGGGTAGTTCTTGTGTTTTCAGATCTTGGGACATTAGGTCATGCAATGGGTCTTGTACCACTGGGCCTACATGCCATGTAAGGGTTCCCCCTCAATCTCTAAAATAGGGATTATCCAAAAAAATCTTGATGGCCATCAGGCCGAGTTGACTTCCGTAGTTCTTATTCTTCCGGTGGGTTATGTTTTGGGTGGTGATGGTGTGTGGTGATTGAGTTATAGGTCAGTGTGAGTGATGGGGTGAGGAAACCTCTTGTCTTGAGGTAATCACCATCCTTTTTTGGCATCTTACTTGAGGTAGATCTTTAATTTCATCTCACCCCAACATTTTTTATTTGAATTTAAAATTTAAAATTTAAAATTGTGAACATTGGTATCTTGTTTGTTTTTTTGGTGGGTTGTTTTGAATTTGATCATGTTTGTTGTGTGGTCACCACTTAACCAAAAATTAGATTTTTAAAAAATACAAAAAAAAAAGGATTTGGAGGACAAATATATGTGTGTGTACAAAGTAAAAAAGTTCAAAGTATAAACTATAAAACTGGATCAAACCCACACAATTAGATACCTTATATATATATATGTGTGTGTGTGTATCCAAATATATACAAATGATTACATGAAGAAGAATAAAAAAATAAAGGATTGAATAAATATGTTTGTCTGAATATAAATATTTATATACATAAACATATATAAAAATTTCCATATATAGAAAATTAGGGATTAGATTAATCTAATTCTCTATATATATACACTGATGATTACATGAATAACAACAACAAAAAATCAATAAAAAAACATGCATGATCAGTTGATAAATCCTTAATAATAAGTTATAAATAGTATACCTCCATTTTTAGGGATGATCCATTCAAAATGTTCCAAAAAGAAAACAAAAACGTTCAGCTTCCATGAATGCATGAACAATAGGGAGGAGGGGTGTGACTGTTAGGGTTATTTTAAAATGATGGGAAAGGAGAAACACTCAAGTCTCTATCTAATAAATTTATTAGTGGCCCCAGATAGGTTCAATTAGATTTAGGAACTCATATGAAATCCTAATTTTCTTAATCAAACAAATAAAGGGGATTCATGAAGTCTCTTATAAAAAAACAAGAAGAAATGAATCGAAACTCTGAGATTGAATAAGGCATGAATACAAGGTGCAAGATACCTTATATTTTAAGAGTGTCAGTGTCAAGAAAGTTGATAAAGAAAAGACTGAAGGCAGTAGTCAGGTTTGGCAGCAATAGAAATAACTCTGGTGGAAGTTGGGTTCCATGAGAACTTGAAGGCGCAGGGGATGAGATTCTGTGAGTGTTCATTTTATAAGATTGGGTAAGACTTTTATTAGGGTTAAAATTGTAAGTGCTAATAAAAATATTCTTTATCAGTGCTAAAATAGAATTGGTAAAGATCTAATTTTAATAATATATATATATTTATAAATTTAATTATAAATAAATATATTTAAAAATATTTCTATATGATTATAAATATTGGTATATATTTATAAATATATTTATATAATTACATATATTTATATTATTATATATATTTATAAAATTATAAATATAATAAATGTATTTATTATAATTTTTTAATTATTTAAATATATATTTATTTTTAATTATAATTATAAAAAAATAAATTTATAAATATTTTTATATAATTATATATATTTATAAACTTATAAAAAAATATTTATCATTTAAATATATTTGTTTAATTTTATAATTATCGAATATATATTTATGTATTTCTAGTTTTAATTATTAATAAATATATTTAAAAATATTTATATATAATTATAAATATATATATTTACATCAATATATCAATATATATAATTATAAATATAATAAATATATTTATAATTTAAATATATTTATTATAATTTTATACTTATTTAAATATATAATTATTTATAATAAATATATAATTATAAATATAATAAATATATTTATTATTTAAATATATTTATTATAATTTTATAATTATTTAAATATGTATTTATTTATTTATATTTATAATTGTAAATAAATATATTTAAAAAGTATTTATATATAATTGTAGATATATTTATATAAATATATATTTATTAATATATAATTTTAAAAATAATAAATATATTTATTATTAAAATATATTTATTATAACTTTATAATTATTTATATATATATATATATATATTTGTAATTTAATAAATACCTTTTTAAAGAAATTATATATATTTATACTCCAAAAGGTTCAAGTGTGGGATAACAATTCAGCCCACACTTTAAAATTTATTAGAAATCAAATTTCATATACATGAGGATTCAATGACAAAGAAATAGAGAGACCACCATTGTAACATTAAAAAGAAGAAAATAAAGCCTCCTCGCACCGTAACCCAAAACATCATATTTTAGAATGAAAATGGCCACTGTCCCTACACCTTGGATGGAGGACCCTCCTCCAAGTTCTCGACTTTTACCATCCAATGTCACTATCATCGTAATTATTAGGGTTTCCATTATGCTCATCATCTGGGCCAGAACCCTCCAATATAGATTTCAAATCAGAACCACTTCTTACATTGATTGTTTTAGTTCACATTCTATGAGAATTGCCGAACTCTTTATAGAAAACATCTTTGCTTTTAAATCGATTTAAGATATCAGTCAAGGTAAGTTAAGTCTTCTTTACCTTGATAGTGTCACTTAAATCATCCTTTGGAGTGTCTATGTCAAGCACATCCTGTGTTCATGCAATTTGAGTAGGCACACAATCATATAATGATGAATGATCTATAATGTTTTTAATGATTAAATTGATCTTCTATTCAAATCCTATAGATATCCCCTTCTCATTCATAACCACATTATCATTATTAGAATGAGTATTTTCATTCTCAATAGCCATTTTTGTTGGTAGGATATCCAACTAGTTCTGGCCTCTAGCCGGAATATCCATATTTTCTCGTTATCTAAACAGAGGCAGAGTCATCAGAGTGTTTCTTACTTTTTTTATTTTCTAATTTCATAAAAATACCATCGAAATTAGCAATAGAATCCATAGAATCCTCATATTCATTCTACTCCACCTCATTGAGATCCTGTGGATGAGTAGTAATGAGAGGAGAATCTTGATCCTCCTCCTCACCATTCAGGTGCTACTTTATGCCCCTTCCAGAATCTACCGATACATTAAATGGTAATTTTAACTTACAATGCTCCATAATATTTCTATATTTTCAATAATTCAAACATTAATCTACATTTCCTCGAATAAGGGTAGAAACATAAGATGCTGCACCAGTATTCACAGTGTATCTTGATGAGGGTCTACCACTAAATCACCATGGAAAGATGGGTCATTCTCCTTTTCCTTGTTCATAAAAACATCAACTGAGTGTCCATCCTTCCAACAAAGAGAGTAAAAAAGATTCCTATGATAATTTTCAGAAACATGACCAATAAATTTTCATTTTGGTTATATATCTGGAACCCTATCATAATCAATAGCCAATTCGATACTGAATTCACAAGAATGATAGTCTTTTTCAAAGGAGCAGCAATATCAACTTCAACCAGGACTCTAGAAATTTGACCATATCACGCGTTTTCATCCTCCCTATCAAACTTTATAGAAATTCTGATGGTTGATGCAACATCCAATAGTATCTTTGAATTAAAAAAAAAACAACCTAATCCCATAAATGTGAATTCAGATTTGGGTCAATGGTTTTCTATAAAACATTATATCAAACAAGGGATCCCAATAAAGAATTTTTTGAAATCCCAGTTTGACAGAGATGTTGTCGAATCCCTAGAATTGGATTTGGAATCGTACGACAAAAAAAAATGTGAAAAAACCCCATAACCAATTGAGATCCTACGTCAATCTCCAAATCCCCAAACCTTCTACATCAGATGCATGGGGTTTGAAAATTTAAATTTTTAGAGGATCTCCTCAAGGATTTTTGAGCTATCTTAAATGAACACCAATCCTCTATTGCATGTTATTTTCTTATTTGACACAATAAGATCATCTTTAAGAATCGAGACAAATTTCTGACCTTCATGAACTGAATCCCTCTCCTCACAATAAGAAGATTTCTCCAGCATCAAGGGAGTCACTTCATCCAATGCTAAAACTAAGGAATCTCTCCCATAGTTAGGTTCACCCTTATTCTTCAAAATTAAAAAATGATTAAATATATTTTTAACATTATTAATGAATATATAATAATAATTGAGTAAATTAAATTACAAAAATTAAAAAAATATAAAAAGTGAATTCGTAACATTTACGTTAATTATCAACATACATATGTATATATACACGTCTACACACACATATACATTCACACATGTATATACAAAAATACACATACAGACATGCAATTATACATGTACATATATTTTAAATTATTTAATATCAATGTAAATATATATCTAAATAAATATATTCACTTATATATTATATAATTTTTTAAATAAACTATTAATATATTATATTTATTTTAATTATATACACATTTTGTAATTAATGTATATAAATAATCTATAAAACATTTTGGATACTATAAATTTGATAATTTATACATATATATATATAATTATGAAAATAATATTTTTTTAATTAAAAGTTATATAAATCATATTTATATATTAATTTAATATATATGTATATTTATTATAATATAAATATTATTTAAAAATATAAAAATATATATTTATTTATAATTATAATTTTAAATAATTATATTTATAAATATTTTTATATAATTATTAATATATTTATATATTTAAATATATTTATATAATTATATATATTTATTAATATATAATTATATATAATTATTAATATAATAAATATATATTATTTAAATATATATTTATAATTTTATAATTATTTAAATATATTTATATCATTCTTATTTTAAATATATATATTTATAAATATTTATATATGAATATAAATATACTTATATACTTATATTTATTTATGTAATTATATAAAATTATACATATTTATATAATTGTAGATATATTTATTATTTTATAAATCTATATATTTATAAATATAACAAAAATATTTATAACTTACTAAAAACCCGCAGACCATGGAGAATTCCACGGTCCTAAAAATTTATTATGAAAAAAGTATAACAAGTGAACAAGGAGAGAATACAGTAAAAGTTTCAAACACACCACCATACTAGATACATGAGTCATCCTTTATTCCTAGCACCCCTTCCACGAAAACTACCTCGACCACTTGGATGTCTTCCACTCCTCCATTGCTTTAGATTCCACCCCACCCCGCCCTGATCATTAGTGTTCAATGGTCCATTAGCCACTTCAATGTTCTGGTTAGCATCAGCCTCCTTCCCATACTTAGCAAGGGTTTTTTCACCCAATAGGTCCTCTTTTGAGTATTTCCCTATCTGCACTTCCTTTGCACCATCTTTTTCAATCATTAAAGTGGAAAAATCAGTCGCTTCTAATGTTAAAATTTTCATATCTTTCCTATCCAGACTCTCCTTATATATCTCATCAAACCATGGAGAGTTAATGGACTCCAACATAGTGAATAAATTGTGCTTCACAACACCATCATTATATGTAACCAGATGTATATCATCATTGGTGGAGACCACCTTGGCTATAATGGGATTAAAAGTAGGAGTGATCAACACATATTCAATAGAGGCAGGTTGCACTGCCCCCCTAAAATTATAAGTTTCTACAACTGCTAGAGTAGCCTGCACATGCTTCTAGGAACCGATAGCTTTAGACTCAGAAGAAGAATCCAATATAACAGAGGCATAAGATATCCACATAGAAACTATTTGATAAGAAAAATGAGCATGTGTCAGTGTTGCCACATGCTCCTGAGAGAGAATAGCCTGCATAGAACTTCTAAAGATAGCCTATACATGCCTCATATTCTTATAAATAGGTGTCAAATTCCCAGTGACATGATTCCCAAAAACAAGAGGAGAACCCCCTTTAAGATATATGGGGACAGGGTCCAGTTTCCCTTTGGATAATAATTTTTCCTCCAATAACAACACATGATCATCATAATCACTATAATGACTATCAGTTTCAGCCCATTTAGAAGTGTTATCCCCTTGAGTTATATTAGTGATAGACAACAATGGATGTACATTCAGCACACCCCCACTGCAAACCACATCACATTGATTACCATCAGACCTATTCCCATCCACTACATCAATAAAAGAGGGAGGTCCCCCATTCACTGGCCCATCATTAGGACTATACATCATTTTCCTCTTAATGAATAAAGGTGAAGAATTTCCCTTCACACTATCAGTGTTTTTCTTTTTTCCATATAAAAGCTCAGAAGGGGAAAGATCACCAATATTTAGCATTTTAATCTTACATTTTTCTATAAGGTGTACTTTGATTTTATAGTTAGAATATCTCATTACTCTATGAAATGTATCCTTACCATGTACAATGGTTAAGAAGTTTAGAAAAAATTTCATAACATGTTCAAATTCAATAACATGTTCAAATTTTAACAAAGCAGAAATCAAGTAAATAGACTCAAAAAGAGACAGGGACATATCAAACTCAACTAAAATGCAAGAAAAATTACCATGGCTGCCAGATATAATCTCCTTTTCAAGTTTAATTTGGGTGAAAATAGACAAAGAAACATCCCAAAGGATGCTTGGGTGCCAAAAAACCCATTTCAAACTTTTTACATGAATCCAAGACTGTGTAATAGAACTCATGGCTTGAAGATGGTCAAACTAGGGATCCCAATTTTAGAAACTCAGAACACCAGGCTTGAGGTTAACAAAGACAAAACTTCAATATTTCAATTTTATTTATTTATAACACAATGTGATTTGGTAAAATTTCATATCGAGAGACTCTATGTGACAATTTCTAAATCCCCAACTCTAGAGGAGGCATTTATTTAGTTCCTCAAGCCTCCAAGAGTTGGTTGTTTTCAAGTTGAGATGAGAAATAATTGAATGTTTACAAACATAAATTTTGTCTTCAAACAGTTGATGGTTCACTTCAACTATTAAAAGCGCATGATTCCTTGATATCTTATGAGGAATTGAATTGCAACCCCAGGTTCCAATAAAGAAATGACCAGAACCCTTTACCGGTAACATGTCCACTCTTTATAAAAAATCACATAACTCAAAGTTCTTCAAGGGGATTTGTAAATTCAACGATTTCACAACTAGAGCTGCATTTGAGCCAGATCCACCGACCACCTTTTCAAAGGTCTAATAAATACATCCACATGATCTAAATACTCAAGAAATGTTGAATTCATCAAGGATGAAAAACCAAGAATTTTTTTTCGTAGAGTGAGAAGCTCTCAACCCGTGACATCTCTATATTTATAACTAAAATATATTTATTATAATTTTATAATTATATATATATATATATATATATATTAGATATATATATATATTATTTAAACAGATTGATTATAGTTTTATAATTATTTAAAAATATTTTTATTTATTTATTATTTTATAAATACATTTTTAAAACATTATATATATTTGAATTATTAAAAAAATATTAATATATCATATTTATATTAATTATATACATGAATTTTTTAATTAATGTAAAAAATAATCATTATTTTTTGAATATATATATATATATATATTATAATTTTTTATATATTAATAATATTTTTTATCAAATTTTTTTATCAGCACTAAAAAAAGTGCTCATAAATGGGACACCATTATCAGTGCTTTATTTAGTATTGATAAAAGTTACATTTATCAGCAGTTTCTCTTTAGCACATATAATTTTTATCATTAATGTGTCATTATAAAAATCATGTTATTAATTCAAAGGTGGAAATGGTGTTTTAATCCACCATCAAAAACCTAGAAAATATTTTGAGTACCACACCCTTATAAAAGGTAAGTTTGGGTAAAATTTTATATAATCTTGGGTCCTATAATAGAAAAGGGTTTCTTTAAAAAATTCTACAAAAACATCTAAACTTTCAATTTTTTTCATTATATGATAAAATTTTCTTGATGGGTAGGTGTGTGGTCAACTAAAAGGCTCAGTTGATGAACTGTGAATAGGTTTTTGATCCGAGTAGGGAAAGTGGGTGGTTTTGCTGAGCTGTTGGAGGGGAGAGAGAAGTTGATGCATGGGAGCACAGTGGAAAAGTTAGGGTTTATGTGATGGGGGATCAAGGGTTGTGATGTTGAATCTTACAGAGGGCATGTGGATGTTGGTGAAGGGACTGGGGGGGTGCCACTGTTTCAGTGCACCATAACCATGGCGGTCATTGGTGGGAGGCTG
This sequence comes from Viscum album, assembly GCA_963277665.1. Lineage (NCBI taxonomy): Eukaryota > Viridiplantae > Streptophyta > Magnoliopsida > Santalales > Viscaceae > Viscum > Viscum album. Next base: position 888,643,476 of record OY728148.1, on the reverse strand, counting down.
GTTGTGTCGACTAATTTCAATAATGGGGATTAATTCCACCATTATTTTTTCTCCCCTGTATTGTTCTCCCTCATTTATGGTTTAATTCTAGTTGACCTCATTATGTCTCCCACGTGGTTTTAATTTCATTGTAAATATGCCTATATTTTGTGTGTTTATATAAATTAATAAAAACCCTCCATAAACGCATCCTATATGGTGGTGCATGGGACATCTCTTGTGTTCTAGAATTTTCCTTCCTCCTTCCAAGACATCCACTTGTGTTTTAATGGGTGTTGATCAGTCGAGAATTTTCAACATTTTTTATCATAGGGCAGTTGACTTGATCCATGATGCCAGACTCTGATCCCTCATCACCCCAACTCTCCTAGACATCATCAGCATGTCCCAGATCCCTCATTGACGGTGATAAAAACCCTTTGGTGGTACATCAGGTGGTGAAGGAGATCAAGGGATCAGTGATGGATTTAATCCTAATGAAGATGAACTACAATGATTATTCATTGACGATGAATGTTATACTCCAAGAAATAGGTATCTGGGATGCCATCGACACAAGTGGTGTTAAACTCCAAGAAGATCAAATGGCATCAAAGGTGATCTTTTGCATTGTCCCACTGGAGATGATCTCCATTCTCGCTATCAAGTAAACATCCAAAGAATAATAGGATGTTTTCAAGACCATGCACATCATAATTGATTGTGTGGACAAGGACAATGCTCTGAAGGACCATAAAAAGTAAAAAGGTTTCTTTCCACAATGACAAATCAGTGGACAACTTCGTAATGCGGCTCACCAGGTTGGTCAACTAACTCAAAACCCTCAATGATCGATATCCTCAACACAATGTCATTAAAAATTAACCGTGTGTCATATCATTCAAGTTCTCCAAAATTTCCCTTTTAATTTAGATGATTCTCGGCATCACAATGTTTTATATGGAGGAGTTAATAGGGAGACTCAAAGTGGTGGAGAACCATTTTGAGCTGGCACCCACTACTAATGTTTGAGGGGAGATTCTCCTCACTGAGGAGGAGTGGATTTCATGGATGAAGAAGAGAAAAATGTGGGAGGCATAATTTAAAGACTCTAAGTCCAAAAAATAAGGTTACTAAGGATCCTGACCAAAGACTAACTATGGAATCAGTGAAAATGGAAAGGATGGATTGGGATACAGTAGTAGTCCGGAAGTCTCAAGGGAAAAATGCCGCAACTATGTCAAAATGGTCCATTGGGCCAAATATTTTTGTATCAAGATGAAAATTCCTAATACCCTTTTAACCCAACGTGATGAAAATTAACTAACACTCCTTATGGAAAAGTCGTGCACTACGGTACACAATTCAACACTACTAGAATCCAACACTTCTAATATTCTGTAACCACAATGTAGCCCTCTATGGCTGGTTGAGGTGAATGTCTTCACAAAAATAGATCATGAGAAGGAACTCAATGATGAATTTTGGTATCTCAACATTGGTTCAACAAACCACATGACTGGGTGTCACACTATCTTCTTTGAGTTTGAATCTGGGATCCACTACACCATGATGTTTGGAGGTTGCTCTATCATCAACATTGAGGGGTGAGGGAACATCTTGCTCACCTACAAAAGTATTGATCACTACATGATCATAGGGGTGTACTTCAACCTGATGCTCAATACCAAAATCATTAGCATTAGAAAACTTGTCGAGAATGGTTACCAGATACTAATTGAAGATGGAATCCTCATGATCCGCGACTAGTAGCAGTGTCTACTATCCAATGTAAAGAACATCCCTGGATGGATGTACAAGTTCAAACTTGAAATTTGATATCCAATATTCTTGTTTGAAATATGATCAAAGAAGGCATGGCGCTGACACGAGAGGTACAAAAAATTCAATTTCCATGCTATGTGTAAGCTCGCTCAGTGAGATATGCTAAGAGGGATACCATGGATTGACCAAGTGGATGAATTCAATGGTAGTTTACTTTTTTAGAATCACTGATGAGTGTCTTTCCCTAAACAAGTGAAGAATTATGTGGACCAAGTCCTCAACCATGTACATAGTGACCTTTACGGGCCGATCATGCTAATGATACCAAGCAGTAACCCCTACTTTCTTCTATTCATGGATGAAATGAACCTGTACATATGGATCAATCTACCCACAATAAATGACCAGGCTATAGAAACAATCAAATTCATTCAGGCCATGGAAGAGGTGGAGATAGGGCTCAAGCTAATGGTTCTCTTCATGAAATGTAGTGGCAATTTAACTTCAGTGGAATTTGGTGAATACTGTGTTGAGTGTGGAATAAAATGGAAACTCAAAGATCCTTATTCACCATAGTAGAATGGGTTCATTTAATGAAACAATCAGATAGTGGTTTCCATGGATTGAAGCATGAAGAAGGCAAATATCCTTCCCATGATTTTTTAGTGTGAGACTATCTCCACTACCATCTCTATACTCAAATGAGTGACAACATGTATCTTGGAAAGGATTACCCCATATGAGGCTTGGAATGACAAAATAATGATGGTAATATTTCTACACACCATTGGATACATTATTCATGTCATGAATGTGAAGACTCACCTGAAGAAGTTGGATGACCAGAGTACATTGATGATATTCATTAGGTACAAGTCCAAGTCCAAGAATACAATGTTAATGACCCCATCAACAAGTGTGTTCATGCAATTCATGATTTCATCTTCAATGAGGTGAATTAGTGGGATTGGAGTTCCCATTATAAATAAGGTGTATTGAGTAGTTAGGAACCATTTACTATCGAACACACAACCATATGTGTACTGGGGACAATGGAGACTAGAAACACTATCGAAGACTATATATCATCTCTTAAAACCACTATCTCATGATCTGTATATGTTGAAACACTAGATGTGGTCATGGTTATTCCCATACCATTAATTATAGTAAATTTTCCACACTTCCATCCAACATAGAGGAAACACTATATGTTGATCATGATGAGACCCCACTTTGATTCTGCACCATCAACAAAATCAAAGAGGCCAAAACGCCACCTATATTTTCACTACATGAACTAGACCCTAGTGAGTTTTATTTCACTATGGATAATGATCCATCATCCTTTGGTTAAGCAGAACAACACCAGTGTTAGTACAATGTGATGCTTGAAGGGATGAAGTCAATTGAGGGCAACAACACATGAGACCATGTTGATCTCCCCATTGGCCATCATCCAACTAAGATCAAGTGGGTATTCAAGGTGAATTGTAATGAGCATGGAGTGGTAGAAAATAATAAGTTAAGGATTGTTGAAAAGGGACATGTCCAGTAGCAGGGGATCAACTTCAAGGATTTATTTTTCCTCATTCCCCACATGGAACTAGTGTGACTTCTCATCACGGTGTCATCATAATAAGGGTGGGAGGTCCATCACATGGATTTAAAATTATAATTTATAAATGGATACCTCTAATAGGAGGTATAAATTGAGAAAATACTTAGAATCATCATAAAAAACTATGAGAACAAGGTGCTATGGATCTAGAAAGCACTATACGGCCTCCACCAAGCACTAAGAGCATGGAACACCAAGCTCGATTCCAACATTATAATGCTTGGGTTTCATAAGAGTGGATCTGAGTATGTTGTGTACACACATGGAAACAAAATAACTCATATAATCATTAGGGTGTATATAGAAGACTTGATAATTATGGGCACTAACGTAACCAACATCAGTATATTCAATGATGAGATGAAGAATCTCTTATGGATGAGTGTCTTGGGATTTCTATCCTATTACCTCGGAATTGAAGTGAACCAAGAGATAAGAATAATTTTCCTATGTTAGCCTTCCTATGAAACTATGTTATTAGAGAAGAGCGACATGGGATATTGAAACCATAGTCAAGTGTCGATGGAGGTCTTCCTGAAGCTGAGAAAGTCTAGAACCTACCCATTGGTTTATGCCACTCAGTACCAAAACATCATCAGTTGACTCTGACACCAAGTGCATACTCAACCAGACATTACCTTTGTGGTAGGTTATGTAATTCAATTCATAGAGGAACCACATGATGATCACTTGGCTGTAGTCAAGCACCTATTGTGCCACATCATTGGGACACACAACTATGGAATCCGCTACTCAAGGAAGGTAAATAGTCAATTAATCCTATTAGGATTTATTAATAGCAACATAACCAATGATGATGATGACCACAAGATCACCACAGGGGTTTCCTTCTACCTTGGATATAATAATATCACATTGAAATCACATAAGAAAAAGGTGGTGGAATTGTCTTATTGTAAAGTGGAGTACATTTACACAATGACCGCAACATGCTGGGTATCTAGTTGGATTGACTGTTAGGATAATTTCTATACTTATAGCTCATTGCACCAATGTTTAAAGTGGACAAAAAATCCACCATTTTTTTAATAAAGAACCCCATTTTAAATGACTTAAGAAAGAAAATAAACACCTGATTCCATTTCAATCGGGAGTGTATTGATGGAGGAAAAATCATTATCGAACACACTCACACTGAGTATAATCTTGTAGAAATTTTCATGAAGTCACTTGGGTATCCCAGGTTTTAGGAGATATGTATGAAGATTAGCATCGTTGAGATCATGTTAACATAACTGAAATTAAGGGTGATTGTTGAATAATTTCAATAATGGGTATTAATTCCAATATTATTTTTTCTCTCCCTCATTATTCTCCCTCATTTATGGTTCAATGTGGTTTTACCTCATTAAGACTCTGTTTTCGATGCTTTTACGCCGGGGCGCGGGCGCGTGTCCATCATGCATGGGAGGACGCGCGACTTGTTGCCCCGCATTCCCGCTTTCCAAAGGTGGGCGACATCCGTTACTTGTTCAGGGACGTCTGCTCATTGATCGAAACCGGGATGATGGGATGTCAGTTCTTCCTTCCGTGGATTCCTCCTCAGAGTTCGTCACCTAGTCCGGGTCTCCCTCATAGATTTAAGATGGGTTTGTGAAGCTCGTTCCTGGCACCATATCTGCATGGATGCCTGTTAATTACGCTGCTTCCGTCGAGATGCTCCAAGGGGTCTTGTCAGGGCAGTAACCTTTAGTGAGGAGAATGGTCACGTTGGGGTGTTGTTGGCATGTCTTGATGCTGGGGATTGACATGTCTGTCTTCTGTCCCTTATCACAGGGATTCTCGAGGGCACAGAAGCCCGAGGCATCCCACATCGAACGCGGGGATTGTATACCATCTAAGGTTTTCCTCAACTTCCCATGTTTAACACGGGGTATGCCATGAGTTTAACATCTTGCAGAGATGGATCAGACTGATCGGAACACTGAGAGTGGATCAGATTGAAGGACCCCCTAGGGGGAACACCGATGTTGGGGCCAACACGTGGGCGGAATCCCGGATACCATGGAGTGGGATGGGGTGGCATGATCTCACTGGGACGTGGAGGCCCAGGTAAGGATCAGGATGGATGATGGAGTGACGGGCTTGAACCTCATGGAGGCTTCCTACATATCCCCATGGCAGGGAATCAAAGTCTGCGTAGTTCGGTGGTACGGTGGGACACCTGAAGAGGCGACCAGTGAGAATGAATGCGTGGATTGGAGCCTGGAGGAAGTAAGATCTCCGGGCTAGGGCATGAGATTCCCAAGGAATGTGGGCTCGAGAGGGGAAGTCAGGATGAGACATGGGTGTGAGGCATGGGCCTTATGCTCTGAGACGACCCAAGATGAGGAATACGAGGCTTATGCTTTGAGGCGGCCCATAATGGTGCTGGTGAACCGACGCGGAGGGGTCGGAACAACTGAGTGATGGGCTCGAACCTCATGGGGGATTCCTACGTACCATGCGTTAGCACGGATCAAAGTCGACGTAGTTCGGGGCATACAGTTTAACGTCATGCGGGACAAGGGCATACAGTTTAATGTCATGCGGGACAAGGGAATACAGTTTAACGTCATGCGGGACGAGGGAATACAATTTAACGTCATGCGGGACGAGGGAATTTGGGGCTTAAACTCTGAGGTGGCCCAGAGTGGATATGGGGCTTACGCTCTGAGGCGGCCCATGGTGGTCGGGGAACCGACGTGGAGAGGTTGGAACGACCGGGTGGTGGGCTTGAACCTCGTGGAGGCTTCGTACGTACCATGCGTTAGCACAGATCAAAGTCCACATAGTTCTCTAGGATGGGGCTTAAGCTCTGAGGCGGCCCATAGGAGGATGTCATAGTCAATGCGCACTCTAAGACCACGTGAGTCATGCTCGGTGTGAGAAACAAGAGGCAGCAGGGACCAGACGATAATGTCGCAAAGGGTGCGTCTGTGAGAAGCGGAAAGGGGATTACGCGTTGAGCGGCCCAAAGAGGAAACAGGGGATTACGCGTGGTTAGCTGCCCTTGGTGCCGGGGATTACTCCAGGTTGGAGGCCTATGGTGCGAAAAAGTTCAGTGGGAAAGGGACTCCACTGGCCTTGGCAGGGGGGAAGTACAGAGGTGCATGGGTTCAACCTTCCGCAAGAGAGGACAGGGGCTTACGCTTTGAGGCAGCCCTTCCCCCGTGGACAAACGCCACTCTGATAAGGAGGATCTCATTCCATGTGAGGAAGATTCCATTCCTGTGGAGACGAGTGGGAGTAAATAATGTCCGAGACGGGGGGAACCTGCGTGCGAAGCACGGGGTTGGACCACAGTTTAACATCATGTGTTAAGGACATGGTGCTTGGCAGTTTAACGTCCTGCAGCTCGGATGAGGTGGGTTCTCTCCACACCCCTAGGGCTTACATTCCCAATGACCTCTACCCCTTGTGGGAGGGAAGGCATCGGTAAGTCCGTAGTGAAGGGGGGCCGCATGGCGAACCATTGAGGGGTCCACGTTAGCGTGGCTATGGTGGATGGGGCTTACACATGGAAGATGCCCGGGTGCCACTAAGGAGTGGCAACGATGGATGGGGCTTACGCATGGAAGTATCCCATGATGTCTTTCTCATGTCTGGCCATGAGGGCATCCCAACTCACTGGTGGGTCGAGGTAATCACCTATGCGCTAGAGCACAAGTGGGATAATGCCAAGGGCGTTGGAATCGGCCTGAAAAAAGGGATATGAAAAGTGTGAATCACATGAACGGCATTCAGAATGAAATGAGAGCGGCATGGTGATAGAGGATAGCTGCTGACCATGTTCGCAATACAACATCCTGTCGCGTTAGCCTAAAATGGGGACAAACAAATGAGGGGTCGACTACTGACCGTGTTCGAAACACAGGACCTGACTCAAAGTGTCGCCCAAAGCCTTTCGGGGCGTTGGCCCAGGACAACAGGCGGACCATAGGTCAATCATCCATACTGTGACAACAGGCGGACCAAAGGTCTATCATCCATATTGTTACAGCAGGCGGACCACAGGTCAATCATCCATATCGTTAGGGGTCCCTCCAGACTTGGAAGTGGATGCAGATCTGAATGAAGGACATGCAAAGCGTGGGGTGGAGTGATGAAATGTTTGAATGGATTCCAACGCTCTTGAAACTATGCCACTGTAATCATGACATTAGGCATATTATGCTTGGTGCACAAGACATCCCTTATTTGAAACAAGAGGCATCCTATGTTTGGAGAACAAGGTTTACTACAGTTTATAGTCATGTAGATAGGACTATGGCATCTCATTCTTGGAGCATAAGGCATCTCTTATTTGGAATAAGAGGCATCCTATTATTGAATGATAGGGAATTATTCTTAGGGGAATTTATGATGAGAATCTCAACTCATGACATAGGAAACGAAACAAGAGGAATATGTCAACTCAAGGTGTTTTGCAGTGTGTGGAGGAGTATCTCAAATCATGGTATTCCCTAGGTGGAAGGTGAGCGCGCATAAGGGCGCAATGGAAAATCCCGAAATCCCTGCCCGAAAATTTCACGGTGTGACTCTCCATTTTTCATGGGGGTATGTGCGGGGGCACAACCCCCACGGTATGGACCAGCAGGTGCGAGCCTGTATACTGTTGCGTGCAATAGGAGCGACACACAGGATAGGCTGCGCGCAATAAGGAAGGTCCGCGCGCAATAGGGCAGCCATGCGTGCAGTTGAGGCTGCTGCGTGGAAAACACCGGGCCAGCGCGCAATTCAGTGATGCGCGTGAAAAAGGTAGGGTCGGCGCGCAAATGAAGGGATTGTACGCAAAAGAAGGAATTGCGCGCAATAGAAGGGGTGCGCGCGCAAAGGAAGGATTGCGTGCGACTTGGCCGACCTGCGTGCAAACGAAGGAATTGTGCACAAGGGGCAGACCCCGAAGGGGTTGGGCTTTAGTCTAAGCCATGGTGATATCACGCAAAGGCGAATCCCGGGGTGACTTGGCACGGAAAAGAACCATGACTCAAGACCATATTGCGCGCGCAATTGCGTGCACGAGAGCCGGTTCAAATTCCTCCACCTAAAAGGAAGGGGGTCTCCTTTTATTTATAGGAACCTGGTGGCACGAAATCCAGGGTTGCATGAAATAATTGCGCAACAGAGGCGGCAGCGCGAAATATCAACCGCGCGGGACGCGGGCGTGAAATTATTTCGCGCCGGCGTCGGGACTTTTCGCGAATCCCGGGTTGCCTTTCGCGTGGGACATTTTTTCCGCGCACTTAACCCAATTTTTTGTGCACCAATTCCGAGCCCTCTGGACTGGGCCTCCAGGTTCAAATATGACCTCGCTTTGTCATTTCAAAACTTCCTTTCAGAGTTACGGACTATTTCGGCATCTATAGACTCCCACATGGTTTTAATTTTATTGAAAATAACCCTATATTTTGTGTGTGTGTATAATGTAATAAAACCCCTATATAAAATCATTCCACTTGGTGGTCTGCAAAATATATCTTATGTTCTAGAATTTTACTTTCTCCTTCCAAGATGTTTACTTGTGTTTTCATGGGTGTTGATCAGTTGGGAATTTCTAAAAGGTTGTCAGGGGAAGCCAAAGGGTTGCAGGTGGGCAATAGGAGTAGTTGATATCATGTACATGAAGATCCAAATGGGGGGGTTTCATTGGGAAATTTTGGGGCTCCATCATACATTCTTATATTGTACACTTGGCCCCCACTTTCTTCTCCATCATGAATTTAATTGGTGGATTTTCTTATAACAAGATTCTTGTATATCGTTCAAATATTTTGGTATCAATTTATAGGTTTCATGGATACTCTAGGACCGATAAATAAAATTTCATAAATTCAATTTATTTTGGAGTTGGTACTATATAACCAAATCATTTTATAATTTCAATTATATATATATAAATATATTAATTATTAAACAAAGTCTATTCTTGATAATGCTAATGTGATAATATTCTATGAATATTTACCACATCAAATGGCTATAGACAGTTCCCCATTATAATGGGAATCTAGAGATGATATGATAATATTCTTAAATCAATATGTAATATGGTATAAATCTATTTGAGGGATTATATATGATGTTTCAGTATCACATGTTGAAGAATCATAATCATTTGAAATTATTCTTATGACTTTTACACTTATCTCCATGAAAGAGAAGTCAAGAGGGAAGATTCATCGACATGAATTTCACATGTTTGATGTATAATTTGATGTTTCTGTTTGTGAGCATGTGTAGTGGTCCTTAAAATTGATATTATTAATGTGTATTATGGATTGTTTACTTAGATCCATTAATAAAAAGAATGATGAAATATTATCATGACATGCTAGTATGCGTCAAATGCATCAAAAGTGATATGAAATTAATTAAATGGTCAAGAAATGATTTGTAATTCAAGGGTTCGAGCTTTGGAGGGGTGAAATTTTTTTCTCCCATTCTGTGATGGTGGGAGAAACCTTGCTGGTCCCTCCCCCTCCAGTGGGGGAGGGAACTTCATCGTCCTTCAAGGGAGGAGTGTCCCCTTTTCCCCTTCTCCAACCCCGATTTACATCCTTCTTTCCAACAATGCCCTCTTGGCCATAAAGTTCCAGATCTGTACAATAGAAGACCTAATATACATCTGTCACTAGTAAAATCTTATTAATCAGACATTGGTTGCTCATTTCTCTTAGATATGGACATCAGTTGACTCATTTGACTTAGTCTATAGGTTTGTTTTTAGAAAATGGGATTTACAAGAAAGGGATTCCATAGGCTTTCTCAATAACAAGCACATAATGATTTGGTTCACATCTGAGGAGAACCTAGTCAAAGCATGGTCCAATGATCCTCGCAGCTGTAATGGCTTCCTTTTCTACCTCTACTATTGGTCCTATGACTTCCACATGAAGCAATACTCTCCTTCAGTATCCATATGGGTGTGTTTTCCAAACCTTCCCATTCCGTTCCAAAATCATACTATTGTTAGGATGCTCGGGAATCTCATAGAGAGGTACCTATGCTTCGATAGTTGCACCAAAGATGTGTTTAATCCATTTAACCCTCATGTCTTTGTTGAAGTTGATGCATCCAAGGTTCCTCCTAATGTCATTTGGATCAAAATTGAGGATGAATATTGTTGTCAGAAACAGGTGGTCATGAATCGTGGGTTGATTTCTGATCTACTTGTAATCAGTTGGGGAATTTGTTGGAATCCTATAGGTGTGGTCCATGTAGCATGAGAAGGTTGGGGATAAAGGCAATATTCTTTTTTCCAAAATATAGGGGCAAGTGAGTATGTATTAGTTGACTCAGCAGCTGATGGAAGTTATGTTGGAGTAGGGGATTTCGGGAGAGGAGATGGATTCTGGTGTTGTTGACCACCTGGTGCCTGTTGCCTCTCAAGGTGGAAGTGGTCACACTAAATTGGAGGCTCAATCTGAGGATGGCCCTAAATCCATGGGTTCCTCCTATGTGGTGGTACTGATTTATAAGAGTGGTATCAATTCCAATGGGAAGAAGGCTATTACTTTGGAACCAAGAGAGGACACTCCTACAAATTGTAATGATTCACCCAAGCAGGGATATCCAGTGAACTTGGAAGGAAAATATTATGTTGAATCTCAACTGAGACAGGTTCAAGAAGAGATTTTAGATGATTATAATAGGATGTTGGATACTGAGATCACCCATTCAGAGTTTGTGGGGCATTGGGTCACAGGCCAGTGTCAGAGACAGGAGGCCATACAAATCTGTAACTGGTTTGTAGGTCTGGGGGACCTAGCCCAAGAACATGTGAATTTAATTGAATCTCAAATAATATAAGGGACATATATGGATGAGGATCTCCCTGGTCGAGACTCGGAAGATAGAACCTTGACTTCAGGGAAGAGGAACAAAGGGCACAAGGATTATTCGTATCTTCCAAAGCCAATGGAGACAAGGTCAGGTAAGAAAGTTACATCCAAAGAGTTGTAATGTAGGCATAAAACCATTTTTAATTTGAAGGGGAGTCTTGTGGCCATCTCCTTACTTTTGAACTTAGAAGAAGAGATGTTGGATGAGTTTCTTTACATAAATTCTACACAAGAAGAGGTAGACAAAATGATGGTTAGGGAGCTTCAGGTGGATGTCAATAGGGAGCAGGCTGCATGGACCAAAAAGTAGGACCTTATTCTGATAATGGGTTTCAATAAAGGGAAGAGAAGTAAATAGTAATATGCTCAAACTTGGAATAAGCTGGCTGTTCACTTTAAAGACTTCATTATTGACAAGCCTGATGTTTCGGTGCACTCTATCCTCTGAAAACGTTTTTGGGAAGAATCCTCTAATAGGATTAAATTATATTTTAATAATCTCATGATTTCTTTTTAGGGTTGACCTATTTGTTTAACTATGTGGTTTCTTAGTTTTCCTTAAAAGTGTTTGCTAATAAAATTTTAATTTTCATTCAAGAAATGATTTGTATGTTATATATTAATGGAAGAAAATATATCTAAACTTTTGATTGAAACTGATATGTATGGTGATATCCATGAAAATAATATTTTATATACAATTTCACTTCATAATATCAAAGAAAAAACAAATAGAGTATATACGGTGATGAAATAAGTTTTCATCCTTCTTTATGAGATATAAGTTCAAAAAAAATTATATTAAAAATTTGTGTATGTAGGATGGTTATTGTAATTACCACATTAACTTCTTTCTCTATGTGTGTCTTAACATATTTTTAGATGGTGTTCTTGGACATTAGATAAATTCAATTATGTTCATCTAAGAAATAGGCATATAGGGTTACACATTAAGTGTATCTAGAATATCATTAAATTCAAATAAATTTTAATTTAAGAATAAATTTTTTCATTGGTGTGTAGAATAATATATATTCAAGTCAAAGTTTATCATATAAATTGAATCATAATATATTTGAGTTTAGAATATATGAGTTGAATTTTATCTATTGTTTCAAAAGTTAATAAATAAATATTAATTTATCAACAAGTTTAGTGAATAAATTAAAATAAATACTTATTTATGTTCCATGAATATTAAAATAAATATTTGTTCTCAAGTTTTATGAATATAATATTTTATGGGAGGATATTGATTGAGTTTAATGATGTGATTATAATGATATATTTTATTTAACACCATTTAAATCGTTACTAATTAATATATTTATGAAATGATATTAAAATAAACAGATGTCCTGATTTATAATAATGATTTTTTATTATATTTCAAAATAGGGAATAACATAGATTAAATAATTAATAAGAGAATTTTTGAAACTATAATTATTTAAACCACAGTATATATTCATAATTCAATCATTTTTCAAGTAGACATGTTGGCACAACAAAGACATATCCCCTAGAATTATCTCAATACCTAGAGAGAAATCATTTATTTCTACCTCTCAGTAATCTAAAGAGATAATAAGTGGTCATTTTTGTACTCTTCAATGAGAGATTAATAACACTTGTTTCTTTTTCACTAACATATTATGATTCAAGAACTGTTAGGGCCAATAGGGGCCTATATACCCTGAGAGAGGGGGTGAATCAGGGTATGGATATTCTTTTTCAAAGTTCTTTCTGCCCCACTGGATCTTGACCTCTTTGTTACAAGGGTCACTTTGTTTGCATTTGTGTGGTTACTGTGATCACTTGTCTCCTTTACCTGATGATGATGATTTGAATGCAATGCAGGGAAGTAAGCAGGCAGACACAGAGATTTTTACTTGGTTCACCGCTAAGGGCTACGTCCAAGGAGCATACGCCGACAAGTTGCTGGTTCGTACCAAATTCCACTAGACTTCACTAGTTGTGGATTACAATGTTCGGGCTAGATCACTTCTATGACCAGGCTCACTTCCTTTACAAGTTTAGGGTCAGATCACTGCTTTCCCAAGGGTCACTCCCTGTTTCTCTCTCTCTGGCTCACTGCCGGTGGAGAGGATCACCTTCTTCCTCTTCCTAAGCTCACTGCTCTTGGAAGGAATCCACTCACAGTTTATAGACCTGTAGGTCTCTTCATTTGCATGAAAGAATGCATCTTCTCTTGTACGTAGATGCTCTGTTGAAGTTCAACATTCACCCGTAGATGAATATCTCTTTGCACCGAAGGTATCGGGCAAACTTCCAGCTTCCACGCAGCCCGAAAACACTGCTGGAACAAACCTTACTTGGCGCGCAAGTCAACCTCGACGCGCAAGTATCGGCACGCAAGTCACAACGGGCGCACAATTCCTCCTCATACACTTGCGCGACACCAGCTTCCTCAACTCCAAACTTGCGCGACTCTCTTCCTTTTACTCCCAAACCACTATTGGCGCGCAACTGCAAACCGGCGCGCAACTTCTAACACTGGCGCACAACTTCAACCTCTGGCGCGCAAGTCCCACCTGCGCGACCACACACACCACTTGCGCGACCACCACACCTACGCGACGGGAGCTCTGAGTTGAACTCCGGTAGAAAATAAGGAGGGGTGGTCCAGTATTTATAGGAAAATTGACCACCCTGCGCGACGGCGCGCAAGTCACCTGCGCGACCCAGTCTTGGCGCGCAAGTCTTCTCTCCTTTTAGACACTTGCGCGACCAACTCCCAAACTTGCGCGAACCTATTTCCTTAGCCATATTTTGATCTTCTGATCTTGAAAAACATATGGCGCGCAAGTTTCCTGTACACCAAGTTCACGACGCGCAAGTCCCTTTGCCAAAAACACTTTTCTTCATTTGCCGATTTTTAGGCCCAAAAATTTGGCAAACACTGGAAAACGGCGCCACCTTATATCTGTTCTTTTGTACCGCCTCCAAATCATCCATTCCTTTTATCGAAGTTCTTGAAACAAACATGGATCGTTGACCTCAGCTCTTGAACTTGACATTCCACCATGAAATCCTCTTTGTCAACAAATTTGTATGTCATTGTTTTGCTTTGTCAACAATCACTACTCAGATGTTCACTTTGTCAACAAACACAATCACCTCAAAAATGATTCAATGATACCTTGAGGGATTTTTTCCCAACAATCTCCCCCTTTGGGTTTGTTGACAACTCTTCCAAAACAAAGATACGTCGTTGATTCTTCAGCCTTTATTCACCTCATTGCGATTCTGATAGCGATCAAGGATTTACTCAACACATACTCTAAGCCCACATGAGCAATGCTCGGTGTGAGAAACAAGAGTAAATGAAAAGTTCATCAATGAATCACTTTATCTCTGACATCCACTGTTGACACCAAACTGATACCAATTTGTACAAAACTGATACCAATTGTTGATGGATTTTTTGGAACACCAATGTTTGGGTTGGAAATAGTCTTACCACTTTCCAACACCACTCTTCTGCTTTTATCACGATCCTCAGCTGTCGTGATATCTATTCTTTGATCGATCACTTTTAGCATCGTCAGATTTAATACGCTCCCCCTTTCTCATTGCTCCCCCTTTCTGGCTGCTCCACCTGTCAGCTTCTCCCCGTATCAATTATGATTTATCAAATCTCCGCACTGTCTCCCCCTTGAACAATCACTATTTTCTCCTCACTTTTCTCCCCCTTTGTCAACGAACCCAAAGGACACTTCTTTGTAGTCTGTAACAGAGTAGAGAACACATATCAGCATAGTAGGGAAAAACACATTATACCTCGGAGATAGGGGGGGGGGGTGTTACACATCCACACGTTGTTAAGTGCTGGGAGTCGACTGAACTCCCAAAGCCAGTCGATGCCTCTCAAAATCTTCCTTGGGTAAGGCCTTTGTCATAATGTCTGCAACCTGTAGCTCTGTAGGCACATACTCTAACTTCACGATCCCCTGCTCAACTTTCTCCTTGATAAAATGATACTTTATCTCAATGTGCTTTGTCCTAGAGTGATGGACGGGATTTTTGCTGAGATTTATAGCACTTGAGTTATCGCACTGGATTCTGATCGGAGACTTCACTTCAACTCCCATATCTTCAAGCTGCTGCTTCATCCACAATAACTGTGTGCATGCTTGAGTGGCCGAAATATACTCAGCTTATGCAGTGCTTAATGAAATGCAATCCTGCTTCTTGCTTAACCAAGCAATACATAGTCCGCCAAGATAAAATGCACCTCCAGATGTTGATTTCCTGTCATCCGCTGAATCGTCCCAGTCTGCATCAGTATATCCCAATAACTCTGTCTGATATTTGTCGTTGTATATCAAGCCAAAGTCCACCGTGCCCTTGATATACCGAAGTATTCTTTTCACTGCAAGCATGTGACTTTCCTTGGGATTACTTTGATATCTCGCTGCTTGGTATGTGGCGAAAACAATATCAGGCCTTGTCGCGGTCAAGTACAACAGACTTCCGATAATTTGCCTATATTCTGTGATATTAACTGCCTTGCCATCCTCATATTTTGATAATCTCATCCGGGTAGCAACCAGAGTCTTCATCTCCTTGGAATTATCCATTCCAAACCTTCTTAGAACCTCCTTGGTATATTTGGATTGAGAAATAAAAGTGCCATTACTTCCTTATGTCACCTGTAAACCAAGGAAAAATGTTAGCTCTCCAATCATTGACATTTCAAACTCATTTTTCATGAATTCGGAGAACTGTCTGCATTGAGCTTCATCTGATCCGCCAAATATGATGTCATCGACGTAAACCAACACCATCATCCTTTGATTACTGTCATTACTGAAATAGAGATTGTAATCAACTCCTCCACGCTGAAAACCAAGCTTCTTCAAGTACTGATCAAGCCTTGAGTACCATGTCCTTGGTGCTTGTTTCAGCCCATACAATGCCTTCTTCAGCCTGCAAACTTTGTTCTCATCCTCATGAATGAGAAAACCATCTGGCTGCTCAATATACACCTTTATTTGGGAGTCTCCTTTGCACATCAGTCGTGCTTTGTTCCGAATCAACGTGCCATGATCTTGTCTTAATAGACCCATTAAGTCCTAATGATGTTTTTATCTACTTGCCTCGAAACAATCTCCCACGTCTGGTTCTTCTCAATCTGATCAAGCTCTTCATTCATAGCTTGAACCCAGTTTTCATCTTCAGTTGCATTGGAAAAACATTTAGGCTCCACCTGAGACAAAAACGACGTTTGCTGCAACGATTTCATTCTTCGAGTCTGAACTGGAGCTGTCTGATTACCAATGATATTCTGCCTATCGATTTCAGCTCAACTCTTTGGCTTCCTTGCAGACACAGACTTTACACTTTCATGTTCATCATCGGTGTCTTCTTCTGAATCATCATAAGCCACTTCTTCTCTCCCTGTGTTGCTTTCCTCCTCATCATGTTTATCAGAAAATTTCTCACCGTTTCATTGTTCAGTGGAATCATTCCTTTCAACTACTTCTCGCAGCTTCTTGGTATCCTGAAAATAGTCAGCTGATACCATAATGTTAGATCAAAATACATAATCATGAAATTCTTGATCATTGCTGCTTCTCCCACAGTACGTCTTATCTCAATAGACAACACCTGAGCTGGGTCATCCGATTATTTCCTTGACGGATCTTGCATCTGATTTTGTTATTAAATGCTTCCCCTATGTTACAAAACACTTCTATCTGGTAGGCCCAACGGTAGAGACCCATAACCATTCTTCTCCACGTGCAACATTTATACTAATCTGGCACTCCTCATTGAGCCATTAACAAAATCTCTAAGCCTACTGAGTTGGAACTCGGTGTAGGAAACAAAAGATAAAGCTAATAACACAATCACTTTTAATTGTGCTCAGTTGCATCTTTTCTTCTTCATCGCTGGTTCCTGATTTGAATCAATTGAACCTGTAGAGCATATCAGATCCCCACTTCACATCCTTAGATGCCACTTCCCATTGGATCGTATCTCCCTAAAACCTGAAACACATCAATCATCAGTTAATAGAATTTATATACATAGGGAGAGGAGATTTGTTTTCTTCTAGACTCCTCAAGATGAGGATTTCGGTTGATCCTGATGGGTCAACCCTTTGATTCTTTCTTGGAGGGCATCACACTCCTTTCTTGCTTCCTCCAACTGCCTAGAAAACTTCAACTGTTCTGGCCATATGTCTAGGCATTCATTGCCTACATTCTGAGCCTTTTTCTGATATGTATATTTGGTAGGCTCGGCCTTTCTCACCGCTTGGGGTATAAACCCGCTAGTAAACATTTCCTTCTTTTAGGTTCTACCAAAATTCCATTTTCCTTGATTATTTCTTTGAGTAGGAACCTCTCTATTTGGCATCTTCCATTTCTTCTTCTCCCATCTTAGGGGTCTTCCCCTTTCCTTCACTTCTCGCTGAGAAACACGACATGTGGATTTCTTGATGCATTCTTCGTTCATCTTTCTTTTATCAGATGTCTGAGTCACCACACTCTTTTTCGCTAGTGGTGAGTCCTCTATTGAACATTCATTCTTCTTCATCACAGCTGGAGTAGATCTCCCCTTAATCTTCCAGGTTTGTTCACATTCTCTCCTTGAGAGTGGTTGTAAGTATGACAGAGGAGGTGATTGATACACCTTTCGTTCAACTCCATGTGATTCCCCTGAGGCTCTAAGCCTATTTTTCACCTTACCACTTTGTCTCCCAGTGTTTAATTTATCATTATGTACCACTGGAGTTGGTAATATATTTCTTGGGTCTTTTTCCATCCCCGTTTTCTTCTTGCTGCAGTGTCTGGCCAAATGCCCATGATCAGAACATATGAAACATTTTCTATTAAAGTCATACCTCATTTCATCACTTCTCTGCTGAGATGTTGATGCAATTTTTTTTCTTCTTCTGGAATCAATATCCTGAGCATCCTGACACATACGCATGGTGTGTCCCATCCTTCCACAGTAATAACATCTGATGAATGTTCTCCTCTTAGAAACTCTGCTCTCTGATTTATCATGATGCTTCTTCTTGTTCTCATATTTAGTAATGTCTCTGTTTTCACAGCCTGAAATGTATTCCAGAGCCTCTGAACAGAAGCTTGATGTGTGTCCATGAATCCCACAGAAATAGCACATGTCATCACTAATTTTTGTAACTGTCCTTTTAGGCCTATCTCTAGCACCTATAGGATTTCTTTCACATCTGGAACTGTTCACAGCTCTCTTTATATCTTTCACGGGAGGGGATTCATCAAATACGATACTGGCTTTTCCGAAACTTGCTGGTCTTTGAGCTGAGAAAATATTCTATTGTTTCTCTTCAGAAATAGCATATTTGTTCTTCATTTAATCATCACTTGTCGAAGTATGATCAAATAACAAGTGTAGGGCATCCTTCATTTTTGGCATTCCTCTAGCATTGGATTTCTCCAATTTCTTCTTTACTGATTCTAGGTCTTCTTCCAAATTTTGAATCTTCATATCCCTTGATTCAAGTTGGACATCATGTTCTCCCTTGAGAAGTTTCCCTCTACCCATCTCATCTTCCAACTCACGTGTCAGCTTATCCAACATGTCACTCTTCTCCTTTACTTTCAATTTTTCTTGAGAAATAGAATCAGAACAACATGCATTCTCTTGTTGTAGAATTTTATTCTTCTGAAGTAGTTCGGATAGCTCTGTAGTTAGATCCGCATTTTTAGATTTCTTTTTCAATTCTTCATCTTGAGAATCATTTTTCTCCCTCAGATCAGTAGCTACATCAATAAGCCTTTGATTCAAGCCTCTTAGCTTGTTGATCTCAGTTCTCAGTGCTTGGATCAGAATATCTTTAGATTTAACTTCTTCGGTGTTTCCAACATCACTTGGAATATTAGGTTCTTCGATGCACTTGACTTGATCTTTATCTTTTCTATTCAAGCTATCGATCTCCCTTTTCTGTTCTTCAATCTTAAGCTTATACTCACCAACTATTTCTGAGTTTTCTGGTGCTGATAACTTCAGTTCCTCAATTTTATTCATCAACTCAGACTTCTATTCTTCTTGCTGCTGCATATAGAGTTTGGCATCGCGAACAACTTTGTTAGCATTCTTGGTTTTGGATCTCCAAACATCTATCTCTTCAAGAGCAGCCTCTAACTCAGCTCGCATATCTATTCTTCCTTCAATTTCTTCTTCTGTTTCAGTATCACTCTAATGCTCATGTACTTTACTCATTCCAACATCATGATTGAGTGAATCAATCTTTTCCCTTTCTGATTCATCCAAGCCTTACTTCATCAAGCTGTTTGATTCCTTTAGTAGAATCACATATTTTCCATATACACTTCCACACTGAGGAGTACCACCTGACTTCTGCTTATTCTTGGATGTTTTTCCCTTTGCCATGGCAGATTGAGATAAGAGCAGACTGATTCTTTATCCACACAGATCAACTACACCAAGTTGGAGCAAACAAATCTGATAACAACAACCTTCCCTCTGATACCAATTGTTAGGGACAATAGGGGCCTATATACCCTGAGAGGGGGGGGGGGTGAATCAGGGTATGGATATTCTTTTTCAAAGTTCTTTCTGCCCCACTGGATCTTGACCTCTTTGTTACAAGGGTCACTTTGTTTGCATTTGTGTGGTTACTGTGATCACTTGTCTCCTTTACCTGATGATGATGCTTTGAATGCAGTGCAGGGAAGTAAGCAGGCAGACACAGAGATTTTTACTTGGTTCACCGCTAAGGGCTACGTCCAAGGAGCATACGCCGACAAGTTTCCGGTTCGTACCAAATTCCACTAGACTTCACTAGCTGTGGATTACAATGTTCGGGCTAGATCACTTCTATGCCCAGGCTCACTGCCTTTACAAGTTTAGGGTCAGCTCACTGCTTTCCCAAGGGTCACTCCCTGTTTCTCTCTCTCTGGCTCACTGCCGGTGGAGAGGATCGCCTTTTTCCTCTTCCTAAGCTCACTGCTCTTGGAAGGAATCCACTCACAGTTTATAGACCTGTAGGTCTCTTCATTTGCATGAAAGAATGCATCTTCTCTTGTACGTAGATGCTCTGTTGAAGTTCAACATTCACCCGTAGATGAATATCTCTTTGCACCGAAGGTATCGGGCAAACTTCCAGCTTCCACGTAGCCCGAAAACACTGCTGGAACAAACCTTACTTGGCGCGCAAGTCAACCTCGAAGCGCAAGTATCGACACGCAAGTCACAAAGGGCGCACAATTCCTCCTTATAAACTTGCGCGACACCAGCTTCCTCAACTCCAAACTTGCGCGACTATCTTCCTTTTACGCCCAAACCACTATTGGCGCGCAACTGCAAACCGGCGCGCAACTTCTAACACTGGCGCACAACTTCAACCTCTGGCGCGCAAGTCCCACCTGCGCGACCACACACACCACTTGCGCGACCACCACACCTGCGCGACGGGAGCTCTGAGTTGAACTCCGGTAGAAAATAAGGAGGGGTGGTCCAGTATTTATAGGCAAATTGACCACCCTGCGCGACGGCGCGCAAGTCACCTGCGTGACCCAGTCTTGGCGCGCAAGTCTTCTCTCCTTTTAGACACTTGCGCGACCAACTCCCAAACTTGCGCGAACCTATTTCCTTAGCCATATTTTGATCTTCTGATCTTTAAAAACATATGGCGCTCAAGTTTCCTGTACACCAAGTTCACGGCGCGCAAGTCCCTTTTCCAAAAACACTTTTCTTCATTTGCCGATTTTCAGGCCCAAAAATTTGGCAAACACTGGAAAACGGCGCCACCTTATATCTGTTCTTTTGTACCGCCTCCAGATCATCCATTCCTTTTATCAAAGTTCTTGAAACAAACATGGATCGTTGACCTCAGTTCTTGAACTTGACATTCCACCATGAAATCCTCTTTGTCAACAAATTTGTATGTCATTGTTTTGCTTTGTCAACAATCACTACTCAGATGTCCACTTTGTCAACAAACACAATCACCTCAAAAATGATTCAATGATACCTTGAGGGATTTTTGCCCAACAAGAACTTCATCCAAAGATTTGTGGAGTATATGTGGATACATCCAGAGGAATCCTTTCTTGGATATGTACACCCGAATTTGGTTTTAAAAACATATTTTTCACAAACTGACATGATACCAATAGAAATGACGCAATATTAACAATCCATAATTATAAAAATAAAATCCATTATTGAGTCAATTACATATACAATACCTTTTAGTTTTAATGTTTAGGGAATTTAGAAAAACCCTTCATGTAACAAAACCCATGGACTTCTCATTAAAGAAGATTTTTTATTATACCTAGATATTAATATTTCATAACAAGACTTCAATATCTCCAAAAAAAATTATCTACACATGATACCATTATAGACATATATTACATAATATCATTCATCATAACTTAGGGAAATGGAAACATGAAAAAAGGTGAGCTCAGATTAAACTGTATGAGCATATCGTAAGGGAATCCATATCCATCAAAACCTAGATCATAAAACATGAGTCATAGAATAAAGATTTGACATAATAGAAGATTAATATGCCAACAACCATTAAAATTTTGAAATCAATCTTGTTTAGTGGAACCATTAAAACTTATATAAAGAATAGAGAAACTATGTTAGTATCTTGGGACATCATACATTCATCATGGAATCACCTAACCAGGATAACTCAAACATTATATGAAGGTTAAATTCTATCCAAATAACCTCATAATCTCTTAGGAGTTACTTATATTCAGTAAACTCCATTGCATTAACCAATGCATTAGGGAGTTATATTAGGCTCTCCAGTTATCATGGGCAATATTAGGCTCATCCATCATCATGAGCTATATAGATCTCACCCATCATCATCAACAATGTTAAAGAACCATAACATAAATAAAGTACATAGATCATTAATTTTATCATAAAACACATATAAACAACCATTATAACCTTCACAACATGATTATTACATGGAAAATATTTCTCAAAACCATTCTTTAAAACATCATCATAATCCATCCAAAGAAAAAATATAGATGGAATAATTAAATAATATCCCCAGTGAAACATTATAAACATCAAGGATGTTGACACAGATGAAAAATACCTTTTAAAAGATCATTTGAACATTTATTTAAAAATTGGGAAAATATCCTCTTTATTTTCGTGTCTTTGAAAAATAAGAAAAGAATATAATATTGAGAAAAAATAATTTTATTGAAATAACCATAAAAACTAGTAAAGTAATATTCAAATAAAAGAGAATTTAAGATGAAATTAAAACTTGTTCATAAAAAAAAATTTAAAAAAATTCATTTCACACATTTTTTAAGAAGGCATTATTAACCAGTTTAGAATAAATTATAAAAATTACCTTTTAATACTATGAAAAAAATTTATATATGGTTAAAAATGACTTCAGATAATCAATATCATGTAACTTTTAATATTTTTAAAACTATTTACGTTTATTTTTCACCCGCTTGCATAGGCACTACATCAACGATGCGTAAGAAATTTTTGTAATTATAACATTTCCAAATATTAAAAATAAATCACATTCATAAAAATATATTCTTATATTAAAAATTACCATTTATAACCATTCATAACCCATTTTTATTCTTATGAAAACATATTAGAGATATTAAAATAAATAGAGTGACATTTTGTAATTATTCTTTACTTATAAAAATATAAAGGTCAAAATCATAGGAAAGTGGAATTGTTTTCTATATTTTTGAAGTTTTGATGATCATGGATGAAATAAACACATTAATTGAGATTATGGAATGTTTTTAATATATTTTAAATCCTTATCCCATAATTTTAACCATGTTTAACTCTTTTTACCTTTTACTAAGGTGTTAAACTTTTAACATGTTTACTATTCATTGTGATTTCTTGGCCCAAAAATGTTTACAAATAAACTTTGAGAACATAATATAGAAAGGAATGTGTCACCATAAATAATACAACTTATTTTTTAAAGCACACAAGTAATGTGGGTTACTAATTCGCCTGGCATCCCTGCAAAAGAAAGTCATTTTCAAGCTAAGGCGGTGAAATATTTCCCCCATACAAAAAAATCGCTCATGGGATGATGTGTCTATTTATAATACCCCAAAAACAAAATATGATTACGGGTCAAGGCAATGATTTATATCCCATACAAATGAATTTCTTTTATGACATGCCACAACTTTTATTTACCGCCTTATAACATCAAGTATTTTTTGGGTCCGACCATTATGGGAAGGAGGTTATTCTTAACCAACATATAGATAATCAGAAATCCTCCCAAGGATAGGGGAGGATATATAAATATATTGTAATACATGTACAGATAATACTAAATAAGAAATTTCCATTTTGGATGGTAATTCACATACTGCATACCATAAAGTAAATGGAGACCCTATAAAGGGAACCTTATCTAAGACCCCCTCTATAAAAGGGGTTACCTTTATGAGAAAAATGACCATCTTGCTCATCCAAAAAATGGGATCCCTTTCATTTGTGAAGGAAACCCTTCATGAATAATTCTCATTTGTGTAAGAACCCCTTCTTGATTTCCAATCCCCAAAAAAAAATTCTATGGGGAATGGGGTATCCATAGGGTATTTCCTCACTCTCTTTATTACATACTTTTATATAGTGTTCGGATTCATCTTAGATGCTTTAAAAAAATTTAACATGGTCTCCTCTGACCAACACCAAAACCAAATATTTCCATCATTAAGACCTCCCTGTGGCCCCCATATCTATCCGACCTTGGGATAAAACACATCAGTGTGTCCCTCTCATTATCATGCATTATCATGGTAAAAGAAGACCTATATTTCACCACCATAATATTTAGGGTACTTATAATTTTTGAAACCATGCGTTATTATGGTAATGGGGATCCCATCCCTAGGGATAATGGAAGTAGTTCAGGAAGCAACACTCATACCATGTTTTTTTTGAAATGTGAAGTGAAAAATGTAGTATCTATGAATTATGTAGATGTGTAATCTCCGAGGAAGGGTTTAGGAAAATGTCAAAATACAATAATGATTAAATATTATCTTTCTTCCTGACGACCCCTCTATATTCTCACCCTAATCCACCAGTGGTCAGGTAGAAAACATTATTCATGGTAATTCCTATTGGAGTAATCCCCTGGCCTTTCTTATAGGGCGTCATACTCCTCCTTCCATCTATATCTCTACCCTCATCCACCATTGGATGGGGAAAAAATTTCAATCCAAGCTTCTGATTCATGTGTAATCCCCTCCTAGACATGATTGTATAATGTTGGGATCTTTTACTATCTCTTGTATTTTACACAGAGCATGGATCATATGGGCTTTGAGACAAGTGGTGATCATTACACTAGCATTATCAAGTATATATATTGATCCTATCACTATGTGTAATCCCCAAATCATGTTTTGATCTTCTAAAAGGGCCATATTATACAACATATATACCTTCAGAGTTCCATATTCCTAGTGAAGTAACAAATGGTCTTCCCTCATAGGTAGATTCCCTAGAACATCATGAACCACATGGGATTTGACTCTTATCATTATGGGATATGTAGGAATCTTACATGAGGTTCAAACCTAACATATCAAGCCCAATATCACTTCTATTGGGCCATACCCCTAACAAGATCATACAACCTTTGATTGGGAGTCCATATTCTTTCTAGGACCCTTTTCATCTCATCCTCACTGGCCCATACTCCTAGTGTGAGCTATATTAATGGGGCCATAATCCTTGTATGATCAAGCCATTACCATTATTTCATATCCATAGTGGGATCATCCATAATGGGATGCTCATGTATAATTCCCACATGAACTTTTTCTAGGAATATTTCACCTTTACAGCCTCACTGTATGATATTAAACTGCATGGTTTGGTCCTCATTATTAATTTAGGTTGAACTGAATGACTATGATGAAGGAAAAAGTGAAGGGGTTTAATTGTGATACCTTTAAAATCTTTAAGATATTCGAATTAATTATCTTGTTTTGTGGTGATATTTCCTTCTCTATTAAAAGACAAGTGAGCAGTGGAAATAAATAAGGGAAATAACATATTGATTTTTATAATGGTTTTGGGCATAAAGACCCCCTATTACAATCCAAAAATCATCTCTCCATGAGCTTAGTGATTTTTACTAGAAGTTCCTATTATCTAGAGACCTATACAACTGTGTATAGCCAGTTGACACCTTTACAATAATGATTTTATAATGCTCTATGGTTCTTCTATAGGGAACTATAAATCCATATCTTAGTCTAAGAAGTTGATACTCCTTCACCACCACAATTGAGTCCAAGTAGCCAAAACTCCAATAAATTAATAGATATTGATTTTATTGAAAACAAAAATTTTATCATTGTTTTTGTAGCAACTAATAGACGTTTTTGATATTTAATAACATAAAACAATAATAAATAGATATTAAATTCTATTCTGATTTGTTTAAAAAATTGTAGAGAAAACACTAGGAAGATGATTAAAAATATATGTCTCCAAATTTTTACTCTAAAAAATTATTTTTCGAACTTGTAGAAGATGACATAATAATAAGATACAATATCAACAACAACAATAGTAGAAACTAGGTCAAAACATATATTTCTCTAAAGTGTAACTCTGAAGGCAATGAAACATAGATTTTCCAATCCAATTTGTATACCTATATTTTATTGTTGTTTTATTCTCATATATTCATAAGCTATAAATATCAATGTTTATACTATGGGTAGAATATTTCTAGGTTGAATTATTCCAGAAATATCACTTAATAAATTAAAAATACTTAAATTCAAACCATTAAAAGAGAGTCGTAACTTCCCTAGGAAATAGAAATTATTTAATCTATGGAATAAGATCATTTGAATCAATCATAGAACATATTTAAAGAGAAATATACTTCTGGAGAGATCATTTTAGAAAATGTGAAAAATATCTTAAATTTAAAACTCCATTTTTGAATAGTAAAATGTAAGGTTCATTCATGTGATGACAAACTCCCAACATAGGGTTGACAACGTATGGTTTTTTTACAAACATTGTGTTGATAAACAATATGTTTATTACTAAAATTAAGGGTTTCTCCCAAACATAGGTTTTATAATCCATAAATTTTATTCCAAATGTATGGTTTCCAAACTATACATTATGCTTACAAATATAGGGTATGAACAATGTTTCCAGAATACTTTCAAAACATGCCAAAAATACTTAATCAAATATTCTCCCATGGATTAATGACTTTTGTACCATTCCAGAATAAATATCCTAACGAATATATTTTTCTAGAAATTCACAAAAATAAACTTTGTTAGTAAAATAAATTTGGGTATTTGTGAGCATAAAATTCAAAAATAAATTATAGAAACTCTTGAATCAACACATTCTCAACAATATCCCCCCTTTTTATTATAAAAAAACCATAGAAACATAAAAAAATATTAAAAAAACAAATAATCACATTTTTTAAAGTACAATTATTTGTTTATGTTTAGATTTTCATTGTACCCCCTTTATCAATTACTCCCTTACACATTTCTACTTTAATTTCTTACTTCAAATTTACTAAAAAAATTACTCCAATCTTTATTTCAAATTTATCCCCTTTTTTGACATAAAAAAATATTTGAATAAAATGTAGCAATGCATCACCACCTAAGACATAACATAATTGAATGAATTTAAATAAAATATTTCAAGGAATTTTTAAAAAAAATTGTACATGTTATAATAGCGAGAAACATTTAGCCACATGTTTATTTATAAGATAATAATATAAGAGTAAAAACATCAAAAAGAAATTACAAAAAAAATTTATAACACATATTTTTAATAAACAAAAAGTTGTTATTTAATATTGACTTTAGATATCCTATAGAGATGAAGAGAAATTCAGAGTGTTAGAAATGATTAGACGATTCATATGAACATTCCAAAATTAATTTTTTTACTTAAACCTTCTAAAAATCTTGATAGCTCCTCTATTATGATTTGAACATATGCATATTTTTTTATATAGTGAAGAAGACAGAACTTGTTCAAAGAAAAAATAAGTTTATCACGGTCCACCTTATTTTTATATTACCTTTTAAGTATCTTTATCTGAATTAGTATTTTTAAATTAAAAACTCCAAAGACATCTTTTGAAATAAAACTCTATTTCACATCCTGATACTCATTTTGAAGTTTGTCATATGACTTTTGAGATGCATTCAGATCAGCATGTAACCACACTATTTCTTTATTCGAAGTAATAATCTTAAACCGAATCTCTTTATAATATATTATAACAAATGTGTTACATAAATGATTTTAGAAACATGAAATTTTAAAATAATAATAAGTTTCAAATGATTTAAATAAATACTATAGTGATTCATAAACCTATTTTGGATCATTTAATTTTTTTTAAATAATTATATAAACTAGGTCTAACAGTTTAATTCAAATATGGTGGAAGGATTTAAAATGTTTATCATAAACGATCACCCAATATAAAACAAATATTGTATATATGAGAATAGTAACGAAATACCTCATGTGTTTATTTTTTAAAATTCCAATGATATTTTTTATAATGAACTACTTCAGAGTTGACCACTCCTTGGTTAGGATAGAAATTTACATATACTCCTTATATAAAAACTTAATGATTTACCAATTTAGTTAAGTGTTTTATTCCTACAAAACAAAAAATAATAGTGCATTTTGGTACCCATATGCTTTAGGGTCTGATAGTTTTAGCAATTAAGGTTTTAGGTAACCAAATCTATTTATTTTTGAAGATATTATAATAATAATGTTTAATAATTATTTTGAACAAAATTTTTTTTAACATAAAATAACTGAGGTTTTATAAAGAAAAAATAATTTTAAAAATATCCATTTAAACTAAAATAAAAACATTTAATAATTGATATTATTTTTCAATTTAAGATAGTAATAAAATAATTTTATATATAAATTTGGGTTTTCACCATTACTATGGATACCATATTTTTTATTTTTTTTATAACTATCATTCCAATAATCACATTTAAGGATTTTTCTTATTTAGTTTTTATACTAGAAATTTATCTGAATAATTATAATTCATCTTGTAATTAATTACATATAGTTTCATTTAAATCTCAAGAAATTTTGGGAGAATTTTTTATTAAATTGGAAATTTATTTTTTCAAGATTTCTTTATATATTAACATAGAATCATAAGAATTTCTACATTTTTATGATATTTCTTTAAAAATTAAAATTTATCTGATTGCATAAATAAATACTTATTTAATTCATCATAATAATTTTCCATAGAGTTTGCGTTTTAAGAGTGAGAATATTGTAACTCATTAATATTATCCATAAGACATATCATTTGTTCTTTATGTTTAGCCTCAGTTCTTGTAAATTATTTAACATTTTAATCAAAATAATCACTATAGGTATCCTTTATATTTTTCTTGACTTTTATTTTATAATAATCTTTCATTTGAGATTTATGTAATGGAAATTTTACCTTTGCATGACCATTCTTTTTGCATTCAAAATATATATTCTCTTCAGTCCATTTCATTCGGTTATTGTAAATTTTCTCAAATCTTTTAGAAAGATTTGATAAATCATTATCTATATCTACATGATTTGAATCAATTGATTGATCCAAATTAGTATTAAGAGAAACTTATTCATATTTTATATGATTTTAAGTTTTATATTTCATCTCATATTCACACACCATCAAGGTTTGAATTAGTTTTTTCATTATCAAATCCTTAACTAGTGTGGATTGACATATAGCAGTAGAAATTCCATGCCACTTAGAGGGTAAAAATCTAAGTTCTTTTAATGCTTGATCTGATTGTTTCATTAGATCTCCCAAAGCACCTACATTATTGACAATTTTATCAATATACCATTCCTGTAAGTGATCCTTTCACTATAATTTATTCTAAAAGCATAAAACATTAAATTTTCAATAGTGTATCTTAATTTTCAAACATTTTTAGTTCCTTCATAGGTGAATAAAATGGTTTGCCACATTTCATTGGTAGTAGGACACTGATAAACTCAATTAAACTCATCAATCCCTAAAACAAAAATAATATAATTCATAGCTATTAAATAAATATCATATTATTTTCCTTGATCATCATCCCATTTTTATAGACCTTCCTTAGGAATTTCATAATGATTGACAACCTTCAAATAAACACTTATTCCAATATTTTTAAATAAATAATTATGAGATTTTTCGAGAATCCATATTATCACTATTAAATAAAGGAGCATAAATCATCGATGTTCCTTATCTAGAATCATCCATTTTTATATTTCTTCATCTTAATTTTTATCTCAGGCTTGTTAGAGCAAGTATATACTCTTTATATTTCCCAAGATTTTTTTTGAATCACATGTTGGAATAAAACTGAATAATCAAGGTATAGAGAGTTAGGGAAAACACATTGATATTACATGTTGACATCAGATAGAAAAAAATTTCAAGGATTTTCATAAAGAAAATATACCAATATATCCCTACCATTGATACAACTTATTTGGTCACGTTGAACTAAATGGCTATGATGAAGACACAAGAGGGGGTGAATGTGATCCTTTTAAAATCTTTTAAAAATTCAATGAAATTCTATTACTGTGTGGTGATATTTCTTTCTATCTTAAAAGATGACCGAGTAGTGGAAATAAATAAGGGGAATAAAACAATGACTTTTATAGTGGTTCAGGGAAAAAATATCCCCTAGTCCACTCCAAAAACACTCTCTCCATGAGTTTGGTGATTTTCACTATAAGGTCCTCTTATCTGGATACTTACACAACTGAGTATAGGCGCATGACACCTTTACAAAAGGATATTATAAGCAATTTTGGTTCTTTTATAGGGAACTATAAATAAATATGTCTGTCTAAGAAGCATATACTCTTTCATTTCCATGACTGAGTCCGAGCAGTTGAAACTCCAAAAAATTAGTAGAGATCTATTTTATTGAGAACATAGATTTTCTCATAGTTGTAGCAGCAACTGACAGGTGTGTTTGATCTTCAATAACACAAAACAAAATAAAATGGTCTTTAATGTTGCACAAGATTTCTTTAAACATAAGTAAAAAAACAACATATGTATGTTTAAACAGATCCAAAGTGTAACTCTAAAAAACGCATTGATGAACTTACATAAGAAGATGTAACAATAATATATAGTAGCAGCGACATCAATAGTACCAACTAGATCAAAATATGTATATATCCAAAGTTTAACTCTGAAGGTGATGACACAAAATGTTTTCAATATAATGTGTGTACGTCTCTTATATAGTATTTATATCTCATATATTTATAAGATGAACATCTCAAAATTTATACTATATTTCGAATAGTTCCAGGTTGAACTCTTCTAGAAATAACGCATAATAAATCCAAAATACTTAAATTCAAACCATTCAATGATACCCGTAAATTCCCTAGGAAATAGTAATGATTTAATCCATGGAACACAAGACATTGAATTGGTTACAAAACATATTTAAAGAGATATTTTCTCTTAGAGAGACCGTTACAAAAAAACATGGATAAAATCATGAATTTAAAACTCCATCATTGAATAGTCAAATGTAGGGTTAATCCATGTGACAAAAAAATCTGAATATAGGGTTGGAAATGTATGATTTTTTATAAACACAGGGTTGATAAACAATACATTTATTCCTCAAACATAGGGATTCTCCCAAAATTATGGTTAATGATCCATAAATTTCAGTCCAAATATAGGGTTATTAAACCATATGTTACACTTAAAAATGTGGGGTATGAATTGTAGAGACCTGATTTTTTCCTTGTAAGACTTTGGAAGATTTCTACAAATATTTTGATAACTAGGCATTGATATGGCATGCAATTCCAAAGCCTGATGTGTTTAGAAAAATTATAAAAAAATATTAAGTGTTTTTATACTATACACATTTATTAAATGGGGTATCTCTTAAATAGTAGCTCAGATCTAAAATCTGAGGCCATGGTTGAGTCTAGAATGTGTCTTTTACCCTAGGTAGGGCTTAACTTTTGTCGGCACGAGACTTCTGGGATAAAAGTCACCAAGGGGAAAAATCATAAATAAAATAATTAAATTTAATTACTTTACCTCAAACATTGAATCAAATAACTTTTTAATGGGGACTCATATTGGAAATCCAAGACTAACTTTGAGTTTGGAATGGGTTGTTTCTCTTAGGCACAACATAAAATGAAGGGTTAGGAGAATTTTTGATTCTGTGCTGGAATTATATAAGTAGAAGTTTAATCATTAAAATTAGGGTTGGCCCCTAATTCTCTATCTCTATACTAAGTATCTCTCTCCCCTCCCCCTCTCAACCATTATTTTTCCATTCTTCTATATATCTAGGAGTGATCTCCACTTAAACCTCAACAGATCAAGGCAGGATCACAGCAGACACGTCGAAAACGATAAATAGATGGATCGAGGTATGATTTCTTCTAATTTAAAGTTACGATTCAAGTTTTTAATTAAATATCATTAGTTTCCCATTTCTTTCTTTATTTTTATTATCATTGTTTATGTCCACACTAACAAGGCCATCAATCATCATTAAAAATCACTTTTTATCATTGTGTTCTTCGCCTATTCTTTGGGTTTATCAATGATTAATTTTGGGCACATCAAAAATCCAACGATTTGTTGACCGAAGCCCATGGATGTGAAGATATCATTCTGAGCTTCCAAAAACTGGGTTCAAAATAATTTTCGGACCCCTGGTGTGATCACGGTGGCCCGTGGAAGGGACCATCAGAGATGAATTGCCAACGATGGCCCTTGGAGTTGGCAGGCCGTGGAGCAAGCCAACGGCTCACGAGATGGGTGCAGAGGAGGCCAATGTGGGCAGTTGGGCATGCAGCTCGAGAGGACGGCAAGAACGAGATAGTGGGGGGCTGAGCGGTATGTCATGTTATAGCATCAGATCAGTGGTTCACTATGTGGAAGAGCGAGGTGGAGCTGTGGGTGGCATGACTATCGCAGTTGGGTGGTGATCGGGAGACCGAGACCCACGTTTCGTGGGTCTGCATTGACGCAGGGCAGTAGGAGGACTAGCCATGTGCGCAAGTTGATGTCTAAAGGTAGCCATAATCCAGGCGGCTGAGTCATGGAAAAATAGGCCTGACCCACAGTTGGTCCACATGCTAGCTGGGGCAGGCCAGCCTAGGAGGAGGGGGTTCAACCAATATGGGCCGGATCGACCTAGTTTGGACTAAAACTTCTTTAAATAGTTGTATCTCCTAAACAGCATGTTTTTTTGATGTGTTTCCTATAGAAAGGGGTCCCTCTCTATGATACATACCTTTTTAGACTAGTTTAGGACATTTAATTCTTGGTCACATGGTTTGAGTGCACATGATGCTAAAATTTAATTATTATTATTCGGGGATCTTGCATCACACCCATCTTCTAAATGGAATGTATGTTTGATGCACCATCAGAGGAATTTAGTGCCTAGAGTAAAGGTGTATTTTTTAGACTAATTTCAGACATTCAATCTAAATTGAAGGTGTAGGCTCCATAGGGGCTGGTTCACACGTGTTGTGGTGAAATTAAAATTTTTAACCGGTTATCTGTTTTGGATGAATTATTAGTCCATATCGTGTGTTTTTTCAAGAGGATCACAATGGTTTGATCTGTATATTTTTTTTCAAGAATGAGGTGTGGGACCCATTGGCATCCTTTAATAATAGTTCGGTGACTTATGAATTTTCCATCAGATGTCTATTTAGGGTGAATAAATAGTCAATCTTGCATGTTTTCCTTCTAGGATCACAACGGTGTGATCCATTTGGATGTGCAAATCCTTATTAGTGATCTCTTTAAATGTGGAAACATGAAAGGAATATCGTTGGATGATCCTTGTGATGTGTTTGAAGAGAACCCATAGCTTGGGTCAGCCTCAAATCTTGTGAGAGTGGAGAAGATGTATGAAGAGATGCAGGAAAATGTTCTTTATCTTTTCGAGGTGGTGTGTGAGTGTAATTACACTTTTGGCCCTCCGAATCAATTATGAGCATCGTACATTCATCGGACTTTTTACTTGGTGTGTCAATTACTCTAGGAGTAAGCCGAAATTCTTAGGGTTACTTGTTCATAGTTGAGTACCATAGAATGGTTAGGTACATGGATAGGTGATGAGACAGTGTCACACATCGTGCACCACTTTACGAATTCTTCTATCTGTTTTATCTCCTTCTTTTGAACTCAAATTTTGGCATCCAAGTATCCTATCCTGAGTGTTTTCCCACATAGAATGTGATGGTTACCTCTGTAGTTGATTTATAGATGTGATGTGATATGTTTTGGGTGTGACGCCTAACTAGGGTGACACCCAATGACTACAATAGTGTTCCTCGACGTTCTTCTAAGAGGTACCATCCAACAGGGAAGACTAGTGTTCCTTGGAATTGTCCATATAGGTACCATAAAGTAGGGATATCCAGTGTTACTTGGTGTTCTTCTAAGAGGTATCATCTAGTAGGTATGGCCAGTGCTCCTCGGTGCTTCCCGAGTGGTACCATTCAGCAGGTATAGCCAAATAAGTTCTAGGTTTACCTCGAGCAGGGCTAGGAAGTGGTGTCTGATGGTAGTTCTGAGCTTCCCTCTAGCTAGGGTGTGTATTGGGTAGCCTCTATGACTTCTATTAGAGTAGAATCCCCCTGGCGCATTAGGGCATGGGTAGCCTCTGCGACTTCTGTCATAGTGGAATCCCTCTGACGTATTAGGGTGTGGGTAACGTCTGCAACTTCTATTAGAGTGGAATCCCCCGGATGGATCAAGGTGTGGGTAGCCTCTGTGACTTCTTTCAAAGTGGAATTCCTCTAACGCATCAGGGTGTGGGTAGCCTCTTTGACTTCTATGAGAGTAGAATCCCCCAAACGTAGCAAGGAAAGGGTAGCCTTTGTGACTTCTATCAGAGTGTAATCCCTCATACGTACAAGGGTGTGGGTAGCCTCTATGACTATTATGAGAGTGGAATCCTCCTAACTTACTAGGGTGTGGGTATCCTATACTTTGGTCTTATACCTCATCTCTGAGACACAATGATAATATGCGGATGATGTACCTTTGGACTCTCAAGAAACAGGGACACTTTTCCCACCAAGACATGTCCTTATGACATGACCAAAAACCACGAGAGTTAGACATACCCACCGAAAGAGGATAGTATCAAGGTGTGGTTATTGATTCCCATTGAATTGTAGTCCAGAAAAGATGTGTGGGATGATGGGCATCGATGGTGGTTACTTCTGGGACTGTTGGCTACTCACATTTCCTAGGATGATCTACTAATATGGAGATCCCCTTACTCTCACATTTGGGTTTATTTACTGAGTATATATTTATATATCCTATTTATAGTACCCACTCCTTGGGTTTTGGTTACTCTCCAACTGGTAGAGGCAAATATTCATGGGGTATTCCACATGATTTCCATGTCTATCTTCTCATGGTTGGATGATTCCTCTCCTACTATAGGCAAAGAAGACTCGACGAGAATTTCATCTTCTCACTATTTCTATCTCCTTGTGTTTGTACTAGCTTACTTTTATCCTTTTATGGTTTGAGCTACACTTCTTTACTATACTCTTTTACTATACCTTTTTCTATCTACTTTTCCCCTATTCTTTACCTCTCTTTCTTCTCCCATGTGCCTTTGGGGCTTCTTAATGAGTATTTTTATACTCACCTCTTCTTGGTCATTGCCTGCACATGGTGTTACCTTATAGACGACAGACATGTTGAATATGACTTTATAAGATCATAGGGATATAGTGTGCTTGGACTACATGTGGTGGTTTTAGCTTGGGATTATGAAGCGGGACTCTCTAAGCAATTTTTCTTTTTCACTTTTTGCTGGGTTATGTCACTTTTCCATTTGGGTGTGTATTTTTTCCCTTCTCCTTTCAACTTTAATTTTCTATAATTGTACTATTTAGAGGTCGATTCATATTTATGGTTTATATATAGTAGTTTTGTATCTTTTTTTCTTTCCCCTCAACACTGTTTTCAATGATTTGGTTGCGTATTTTTGTACATGTTCTTAGGCAGAGGCCTCCCCTAGTTTGTTGTGACTTTGGGGCTAGTCTCCACCATCTGGCCTATGGAGGTGGGCATTGGGTAGTTGTGGCTTGAGCCCCGACATGGGTTAGGTCATGAAAAATTGGTATCAAATGTGGTTCGACCATTGGGATGTTGTTAGGATGTTTCTTTAAAAATTTCTTTTTTGGGTTTAGAGAAATGGCGTTGAACTGTCTCGAGAGTGGATCTTAGGTTAGGAAGTCCAGTGATGGTATGGGTGGTCGATGTATCCATTCACCAGGACCCTGATTACTCGCTTGTCAACTCAACACCCAGAGACACTTGTTTCAGGGAACAATTGTACAAGTATAATGAAGGATTGATCCTTTGACCCTCCTTATTGAGTCATCTCCCCATTATTGTTGATATATATATGCTCATCTGACCATGATGATCCTTGATAACATTCAGGATGTCTTTGTGATGAAATCTAGTGAGGATACTAGCTTTGATTCATGATGATGACCTTGTGAGTAACAAGGACTCAATTCAGGAACCATCATGTGATCCCTTTTCTCTAGGTGGGTAGGTAGCAGCACCTCCTCCTATTGAGCAGAAAACAACCCCAGTAGAGCAAGCTGAAGATGCACACATGCTGAGCATACTTCAGGAGTTCTAGTTCTAGAGACCATTGATGTTTCATAGTGATTCATACCCTCATACAGTAGAGGTTTTTCTATAGTTGGTGGTTTGATGCTCTAGGCTTGTTTCGACACCGATAGATTAGATGGTGGCTTTGGTAGACAACCTTTTCCACGGAGTAGATGTGTGTTGGTGGAGCTTAGTTACTTAGATGCACGATGAGTTTTAACTCCCATGGGACAACTTCCAGTAGTTATTTCATGACGAGTTCTTCCCCAACTTATTGCACTCCGCTCAACTTCAAGATCTTCTTAATTTTCAATAGGGAGGGATGATGGTGACTGAGTATAGAACTAGGTTTATAGACCTTGCACACTACTGTTTGGACATGATCCATGATGGTTACTTCTAAGCATGGAGGTTCAATCAGGGACTCTGTATAGAGATCTGTGTTATCATAGTACCCTTGTGCATCCCCACATCTGTCGGGGTACCAAATAGGACATTGATGATAGATAAAATTATATTAGAGAGACACCATATAGTTGGTTTTGGCAGTGAGTGCAATAGAACTGATACGTCTGCCGAAACTATCATACGTCAAATTAAAGGATATGAACACAAAAGTCCTCCCCATAATCTGTCTCAAGCATGCAGTCATATGGGGATGAGGCATCACAGAGCACAGGGATAGCCTGGGAAGGTCTTATGTTTTTCTTTTGACGGGTGAGGTCACTTGGAATGAGACTGCCCAAACATATGTTCTGAAAAATCTAGGAAGGTAGTAGGTGGGACATCATAGAAAAGACAACACTGTAATTAGGGTGGTCCCCAGGGAGGTGGTTCTGGTGGAGGAGGATGAGGAACTAGATGTGGGGAAAGATGTTGTGAGGTATTTTCACCACCACCAAACAGCCCACGTCAGGCTCAGCAAGCTGAAAGTTGGGTCCATGGACATCCACAAGCATTGGATGAATATGATCTTGTAGAGCACAATATTATAAGAGGTATACCTTATTAATTTTCAACTTTTTGTGTTATAAAATATTAGAAACTATGTAAAGTTCTCTTTTCTCCCTTATCCTTATTTTATGTTTTATCAGGCTGATGTGGGGCATCAGTGTAACCCTGTGTAGATGTTGTTCTATGTAGCTTCAAATGCATGAGGAAGAGGGGTACTTCCCCCACTAATATGTGTTTTTGTGATGCAAGAAAAACCATGAGGGTGAGTCAGTGCTTCCCAAAGAGGATAGTATTGAGGTTTGGTAGAAACTTCCCTCTTACTTGTGCATTCATTGTAGAGTTTTGGAGTGGAGTGTTGGAGTAGGTCTTTGATTTTCCAGTGGAGTTTTTCTACATGACCTCCTTTTTTTTTGTAATGCCACTAGTGGGTGAGGCATAGTGTATGGGTTGGTTCCACTCTCCTTCCAAGGGAGTAAAAGACACGCGAGGTATGCCATGTGATTTCTATGTCTAGCCTCTTACGATTGGGTGAGTTTACTCACCTTCCCTATTCATTAATACCTTATGTGATCAATGTAAACCTTAATAGAGAAGTTATCATATAACAAATCGAGGTGATGGAGACCCCATAGACAAAACTACGCAACTCAATATATGGTCCTGAAATTTGTAGTCTTCTTCCGGAGAATATGGTGATGCTACCTTCTGAGAGGGTGTTTTGTGGTTTGCGTAGAACACCAGAGTCTCATGTATGTCTTCGCTAAGAGATACATGAACCTAAGGTGGTGATGCTAGTCAAAATTCCTATAGGACTACGACTTCAAGATAGTCTATACTCTGAAAATAGGAAACATTATAGTATATTCCCTTACCATGAAGTCACAGTCTCACCTAGTGCAATAATTTTTGAAGTAGTTAGCTTCCCTATAGCTGACCCCAGTGAAGTTGGAGGGTTCAGTTTCTTTTTAGTCGTTGGTGTGGACTCCTTCGCTTCCCAAGAATTAAAGAGATTCTTGGTTTTAATGCACCGACTGTGAAATATTGTGTAACTAGATATCCTTGGGTGTTTCACTAAATGGATATTCTGAGGGAGATAATCATGAGACCCTATTCTAGGGACAAACAGTGATTCCAGTCGTGATGTGGAATGTAGATGTTTTCCTAGGGAGGAAACTATTCCCAGAGTTTTGTTGGACTATTTGGGACCATTTAAAGAGATGGATAGGTTTCCTACCACCTTTCCCTAAACAAGATGTCTCCCACATGTTGTAGATGAGAGGATATGTGAATGATAATATGAACGTCATCGATAGGAGAATACCCAATGAGTACGGGCCATCCCTTTGGTCCGCATGCTATACCGGCATGGAAACGTGCATGTTTTTCTGGAAGAGGGAGATCTTAGTGTGAGCACAATCTCCAAAGTTGTTTTACCTAGTTTTACTTTTCAAGAAAGAATATCTTTAAAGAGGGAATGGTGTAGATACATGGATTTTCCCTTTTAATACTTTGGAATATTTCTACATATATATTTCCAGAGTTAGGCGCTGAGATGACGTACAATTTCATGGCCTGATATTCCTGGAATATATTATAAAAAATATTAAGTGTTTTTGTACTATACATTTTTAAAAAATGGGATATCTCTCAAATGGTAGCTCAGATCAGAAATTTGAGGCCATGGTTGAGTCAGAAATGTGTCGTTTACCTTAGGAGGGTCTTAACTTTTGTCGACATGGGACTTCTGTGAGAAAATTCACCCATGGGAAAAATCATAAATAAAATAATTAAATTTAGTTATTTTATCTCAAAAATCAAATCGAATAACATTTTAAAGGGGACTCATAATAGAAATATGAGACTTCCATTGAGTTCAGAATGGGGTTTTTTTCCTAGACACACTATAAAATGAGGAGGCACAAAAATTTCTGATTCCCCACTGAGCGGGACACTATAAGTAGATGTTTAAGAATTATAATTAGGGTTGGACACTAATTATATCACTCTCTACTAAGTCTTTTTCTAACCTATCCCTCCCAACCATTCTTCATTTGTTATTCGATGGATTGAGAAGCGATCCCTGCTGAAATGTCAGTGGATCGAAGTGGGATCGCAGCGGATGCATCGACAATGATAAACAGAAGGATTGAGGTAGGATTTCTTCTAATTTTAATTTCTGATTAGAGTTTTTCATTAAATATACGTTGTTTCCCATTTGTTTCTTTATTTTTAGTTTCTTATTTTATGGCCACACTAACACGACCATCAATCATCATTGAAAATTACTTTTTTCATCATGTTCTTCTCCCATTCTTTCAGTTTATCAATGTTTAATTTTGGGCACGTCAACACTCCAATGGTTTCTTAAGAGGATCCCATGGATATGAAGATATCATTCTAAGATTCATGAAACAAGTTCCAAAATAATTTTTGGACCCCTGGTGTGATCATGGTAGCCCGTGGAAGTGGCCACCTGAGAAGAACCACTGGCGGCGGCAGGCTGCGGAGCAGGCCGACGGCTGCTGAGATGGGTGCGGAGTGGGCCGAAACAGGTGACTGAGTGTGTAGCTCAGTGAGATGGCTAGAACAAGATGATAGGGGGATGAGCGAGTCAGCATGCAGTGGCATCGGACCGGTGGTGCACAGGGTGGAGGTGTGGGGTAGAGCTATGGGCGACGTAGTTGTCGCGGTCGGGCGGTGACTAGGAGATAGAGACCCGCAGTTCACTGGTCTGTGTTGACGTGAGGGAAGCAGGAGGAACAACCACAAGATCCAATTGGTGCCAGCAAGCATCCATGAATGACATATCTAGGTCATGGAAAAATAGGCCGGTCCGGCCAGTTTGGGCCAGAGCAACCTAGTTTGGACCAAAACTCTTTTCAATAGTCATATCTCCTAAACAGTGCGTCCATTTGATGTGTCGTCTTCAGCCATGAGTCCCTCTCAAAGAGACAAACCTTTTTAAACCAGTTAGGATATTTTAGTTCTTTTTCACATTTTTCAAGTTTATGAGATGATTAAATTTAATAATAATAATTTAATTATTTTTATTTGGGGATTTTGCATAAGACTCATCTTCAAAACGTAATGTCCTTTTGATGTGCTATTAGAGGCATTGTGACCTTAGAGATTAGGATATATTTTTTATAATAATTTTTTGTGTTCAAAATAAAGTTGAGGAGTGGGCCCCATGGGGGCTGGTTCGCACGTCTTGTGGTTAGATGTAACTTTTTCACCAATTATTCATTTTTAATGAATGTGTAGTCCATCTCGTTTGTTTTTCTAAGAGGATCCCAATAGCGTGATCCATATAATTTTTTTCAAGACTTAGGTATAGGCCCCATGGGTCTTACTTCGAGTGTAGTGCAACGACCTGCGACCTTTTCTTCAAAAGTCCGTTTGGGGCGAATAAATAGTCAATCTTGCATGTTTTGCCACAAGGATTAGAATGGTGTGATATGTTTGAATGTGTGAAGCCTTATTAGTGATTCATTTAATTATGGAAACATGAAAGTAATATTGATGTAAGATCCTTTTAACATTTTTGAAGAGAACCCATGGATTGGGTCAACCTCGACTCTTATGAGAGTAGAGAAGATATATGAAGAGATACAGTCGAATGTTATTGTTCCCTTTGAGGAGGAGTTACAGTGTAATTATGCTTTTTTCCCTATGGATCAATGAATAGATCCATGCTCTTGTTGACCTTTTGAAAAGGTTTGTCAAGTACTCTGGGAGTAAACCAACATGCCTAGGGGTACTTGTTCTCAGTTTAGTACTTGAGAATGGTTAGGTACATGGTCCAATAATGAGACGGGTTCACACATCATGTGGGATCCATATGTGTTGTGTACCACATTATGAATTCTTTTATCTTTCATATATTCTTCTTTTGAACTCATATTTTGGCATGCGAGTAGCATATACTAAGTGTTTTTCCATTTAGAACATGATGGTGCCCTCTGTAGTGAATTCTGATATACGATGTGATATTTTTAGGGTGTGACACCTATCTGGGGTGACACCTGATGAATGCAGTAGTGTTCCTCAACATTCTTCCAAGAGGTACCATCCAGAAGGGATGGCCGGTGTTCCTCGACATTCTGTTAATAGGTACCATACAAAAGGGATGGCCAGTGTTTCTCAGTGTTCTTCTGAGAGGTACCATCCACCAGGGATGGCCAGATTTTCTTAGAGCTTCCCAAGAGGTACCATCCACCTGGGGTGGTGAGAGATGTTCTGGGTTTACCTCCATCTAGGATGGGAAGTGGTCCCCGATGGTATTTCTGGGATTCCCTCAAGCTGGGTTGAGCACTGGGTATCCTCTATGACTTTAATCAGAGTGGAATCTCCCTGGCGCATTGGGGCATGAGTATCATCTACTGCTTCTATCAGTGTGGAATTCCCCTAACACATCAGGGTGTGGGTAGCCTATGTGACTTCAATTAGAGTAAAATCCCCCAGTTGAATTAGGGCATGGGTAGCCTCTATGACATCTATTAGAGTGTAATCCCACTAACTCATCAGGACATGGGTAGCCTCTATGACTTTTATCATAATGGAATCCCCCTGATGCATCAGGGTGTGGGTAGCCTCCGTGACTTCTATCAGTATGGAATCCCCCTGACACATCCGGGCATGGGTAGTCTCTAAGACTTCTATCAGAGTGTATTCCCCCTGACTAACTAGGCTGTGGGTAGCCTCTGTGACTATTATGAGACTGGAATACCCTAACGTACTAAGGAGTGGGTATCCTCTCCTTTGGGTTTACACCTCGGTTGTTCGGTACATCGACGAGATACAGATGACATGCCTTTGGACTCTCAAGAAAGAGGGAAGTTTTGACCACCATGATTCATCCTTGTAATATGACCTAAAACTATGAGGGAAAGACATACTTTCCTAAATAAGATAGCATCAAGGTGTGGTGATTGAGTCCCTTTTATTTTTTAGTTCATTTTAGATGTGTGGGATGATGGGCATCGATGGTGGCTACTTATGGTACTGTTGGATACTCACATTTCCTAGGCCAATATAGTGAGATGAAGATCCCCTTACTCTCACATTTGGTTTTATGGAATGAGTATGTATATATCCTATTTCTAGTACTCACTCCTTAGGTTTTTGTTACTCTCCTTCCTTGAGAGGCAAAGACGTGCGTTGTATGACACATGATTTCTGTGTCTATCTTTTCATGGTTGGATGAGTTCTTTCCTACTATAACTAGCAAAGAATTGACGAGAAGTTCATATTCTCATAGTTTCTATCTTCATATGTTTGGATGATCTTACTTCACTCTTTTGATGGGTTGATATGTGCTCCTTTACTATACTCTTTTATTGTACCTTGTTCTATCTACTCATCCCCTCTTTATACCTCTCTTGATGCTCACTTGAGCCTTCATGGATTCCTACTAAGTATTTTTATACTCACCCCTACTTGGGATTTTCTCTCACTTTGTGTGCCCTTATAGACGAAGGATATGTTATCATGACTTTAGAGGATCTTAAGTATTTGAGGTTCTTGGACCGCATGTGGTGGTTGTAACATGGGATTCAGGAGTGGGACTCTCCCAAATGTTTTGTTTTTCACTTTTTACTGGGTTATGACACTTTTTTGGTTGGGTGTGTATTTTTTCCCTTTCTCTCTCAAATTTACTTTTCTATACTTATACTATTTAGAGTTCGATGCATGTTTTTGGTATATATAGAAGTGTTATAGCTTATTTTTTTTCCCTCTGCACTGTTTGTATTGATTTGGAGACATGAGTGTATGAATAGGTTCTTATGAAACGTCCTCCCCTAGTTTATTTTTCATTTTGCACTAGTCGCCATCCCCTGGCCTATGGAGGCGGGCTTGGGGTAGTTGTGGCTCGAACCTTGGCATGGGTCGGGTCATGACATGAATTTCATTTAGAAAATACTTTTAAAACACACCCAGAATACTTAATCAAATATTCTATCATGGATTAATGAATTGTGTATACTTCCATAATAAATATTTTAATGAATATCACTTTCCAAATATTCACTAAAAAAACTTTATTTCTAACATAAATGTGGGTATTTGTGATCATCAAAATCAAAAAGAAATTAATTTTTTTTTTGTAGAACCGACAAAGGATCAACACTTTTCACATGACCATAAAAGGTATGATGTGTCTTGTTAAGTGGAATCATACTATGTGGGTTCTAATTCCTTTTATGAGGATACATAGTAATCTATTCACATGGGTATGGCCCCAACATCAGAACAATATATATCTCCCTAGATGACTGTAAATTAATGTATTCCCCACTATGTGTCTTAAAACCATCATCAAAAAATAATAAAAGAAATAAGATGAAGAACTTATAATGCATACTAATGGTACCATTGATGGAGATACTCAAATATATATAGATGGAACAATTTATGGAGAATCTATGATACATAAAAATGGGTTCACATCAATAAATGTAAATAATTTTTTTGTTAACATGAGGGTGACCAATCACACACTTCATATTTAGGGAGGATTCCTGAAGGCATATTAAATATATAAAAGAGTACCAAAGTATGAAAAAATTCCCCCCATTGGTGTGATGAGTCTCACATCCCATACTATTGATAAATTTATGTTCCTTAGTGTCATTGGAAAATTAATCAACAATCACCTACCTTTAGAAAGAAGGTCTGTGTCCTATCATGGATGTGGGAACCTTTGGATGTTTATGGTTCCATGAATAAACCCTAATAGAAACATCCCAGAAAGGGGTTTGAAACAAAAATTATAAACCATCACGAATTCTTCACTAATAAAAATGATTGTGTTACCCACACACCAAGCCATTTCACTTCACGTACTCTTATAAAACAAAAGTAGGTCAAACATTGATCATTTAACACAATCCATAGAAAATGTAATTTTTTATTATGATACTAATTTTATGGGTTTAATTTTTTTTTATTAACCCTAATACTCATCCAC
The DNA here is from genome assembly GCA_963277665.1 of Viscum album. Lineage (NCBI taxonomy): Eukaryota > Viridiplantae > Streptophyta > Magnoliopsida > Santalales > Viscaceae > Viscum > Viscum album. The sequence continues at coordinate 888,599,542 of OY728148.1, read as the reverse complement.
CAAAACTCCATTCAATCCAAAATGGGATCATTACTTCAAAAAAAAAGTGTGCATTAGCTATTATACAAACTGGATCCTCATCCAGCTAGAGGGTACTGTAACCCACCCATCGTGTCCAACACCAAGAGTCTGACACACTGATCTAGGAGTAACACCTCAATGGTATCATACCTATATTGGAAACCACACATGATTCCATCAAATATATGAAACCCCACCAACTATCCACCTTATGATGAATGGTGTAAAAGAATCAAACAACACCCATTTTCATTTTAAAATTGTTTTAAAAGATTTTCCCCAGAACACACCAACAAATTCCCCCCTTATTTCATAGTGGTGGGTTAGGAGTTCAATGATACCATAATTGAAAAAAGGAGTTATGTCAAAGGGATCCTGTTAGCATCCTCCACCACTAATTTTTCATGATGTCGAGTCCTCAAGATGATAAGGATTCCACCCTATATGTTCTGGCACATGTGACTCAAGAACAGCCTCATAGGATAGCCCACCAATGACAATACACAAGCAACCATGAATTGTACCATGTCTCTATTCTCTCAAGATAATCATGCCAAAATTTTTTGGAAATAACCTCTTAGCATGCACATATACCAACTAAGGTTCATCAAATGTACCATCATAGTTTGGCAGAATCTAGAGAATCTTTTTAGAAAATACTAACAAAAAATAGGTGTGGACCCATATATCTTGCCCCACACATAATTATGATTTGTATATCTCATTAGTACATAGAGTATAGAAGCCTAAATATATCATAGATCAAACCATCGAATGGGCATATATTCATGTTCCATCCACAGAGGTCACCCAACACATCATAATAGTAATGGAAGGGAAGACATTTTTCCCTACCCATATTCTATAAACCTACTAAGAAATAATGATACTAAAGGTAGTGTCTAAGGTTAGCATATGAAAACCCATACCTATAATTTTGGTTACTAATTTTTACGATGTGAAGGACACTCAAAAGAAGACACATATTCCTGCTCCCATCCAGGAGGGTCGTTAGAAAAAACACATGATAAATGGAAAATAATATTGGGAATATATCCATGTCACAAACATAGATCACCAGTCTATTTAGTCCTCTATGTGGGGTGATCTTATTTTTCCACTCATGGGCATTGTTTGGGTTTGGTTGCGGGTTCTACGGTGAATTATGTTGTCCCAGATAAGGATGCAGCATGACTTGTCTTCTTGGTTTGCGGACTCCCCAACTCAGATCCACCATTATATGGTTTCCTCTACCATTTCACCCTACTCCCTCATACAAGAATCCATATGGCCTAGTTTGATGGATCCCTTGAAGATCTGGGTGGTTATGGTGACCTCTGTAATGGTGGTGTGGTTGAGGACCCAGGGTTGTGGCTAGTGTGTGATGGATTTCATTTGGTGCATCAAGTTCTCTGTTGTACCCTACGATGTGGATTTGCGATCCTGAGGTGCAGTGGTGGTGTTGCATCTTGAGTTTGGGTGACATGAGTGGGGTTTTTTTGGGTGTGTCAGTCTTGTTTGGTTGGCCCATTTTTTGGTTTTTGGATGCTTTTGTTGGTTGGGTGGGTCTGGACTTGGATGTGGTTCCCTAACCGACCTACTTATGGATCTTTTTTAGTGTGGTATGTAGGATCGAAATAGTGATGTAGATGCTCAATTTACAAGAGGGGGGTGAATTGTACACTTTAAAAATTCATTTTGAACCTTTAAAGTTAGTTAAGAATAACTATGTTTTCCTTAAGAAAATAAAAAGGCTAAGTTTAAAAAAGTTAAGCTTAAGCAAATTCACAACACCTCTAACACTGAATGTAAACTTGGAAAGAGATTCCGAAAGTAGGTTCTAGAAATATGGTTCTGGAAATTGAAACTTAATAAAAGATTACAAAATGAGATTTTACCTTAAAGTGTATAGAATCTAAATAAAACAGAGTACAAATAAGGAAGTATAAGAAAGTTATAATTTCCTTATAATACAAAATGCAGCGGAATATAAATAAGTAGTAGTACTACAAGTAACAAGATATAAGTCTTTTAACCCAAAGAGAAGGGTATCCAACAACCTTGGATAAAGGTCCCTTGATTTATACTTTCAAGCAAGTCTATCTTACCCACACCAGGGTAAGCCCTCGATACGAAGATCAGAGTCTCTGTCTTTCTATCCCCGCAAGCCCTCAACTTCAAGGTAGTTGGCAACCTCTGTCTTCCTCAGCAAGGAAGCCCTCCAACTTCAAGGTAGTCGGCATCTCTGTCTTCCTATCCCCTGAATCCCTCGAATGTAATCACCAACATTCGGAGTCGCACAAAGCTTTGAGAGTTAATAAGAGCCTCTATCTTCTAGAAATCACTTCAATTATGTAATCACATGAGTCGAAGATCAGTCAGCCTTTCAGCACTGAGCTCTTTCAAATGAGCTCCTATTTATAGGCAAATTTCCAACGGTCGGCTCATTCTTTTAACGGTCATATTTTCCATGAAATTCGGAAGGACCTGTACACGTGTAACTCAACCAACGATTAATAAGAAACAGAATAGACGACATCGTTTTATAACAAACTTTGTATAACTGAATGTACGACATCGTTTTGGAATGAAGAAAATGTAAGTAAAGACTAATTAATAGTTCAGATTGTAAATCAAGTCAAAGGTTCGAAGTCTAACCAAAATGAAGTTCGGAGTCTATGTTAAGAAATGTTCGGATTCTATTTTATAGAAAATCAGAGTCTGGTTTCATCAGAAATTGGATTCTAAATCTGTAGAGTTCGGAGTTGAACTGCTTAAAAGTTCGGAGTCAAAATTTTTAAGAGTTTGGAGTCGAACTTCTTAAGAGTTCGGAGTCGAACTTCTTAAGAGTTCGGAGTCGAACTTCTAAAGAGTTCGGAGTCGAACTTCTAAAGAGTTCGGAGTCGAAATTCTAAAGAGTTCGGAGTCGAACTTCTAAAGAGTTCGGAGTCGAACTTCTAAAGAGTTCGGAGTCGAACTTCTAAAGAGTTCGGAGTCAAACTTCTTAAGAGTTCGGAGTCAAACTTCTAAAGAGTTCGACTTAGAACTGCTTCAGAGTTTGGAGTCCAGAATTCAGATTAAAACTATATTACAGATCACATCCAAGATTCGGATCCTAAAAACAGAATACTCCAACTTTTCATTATAAGGCTCCGACAATTTGGTTTTGATTCTGGTTTTTGATTTTAAGGGAAAAAATGGCTAAGTATAAGAAAATCTAGGTTAAGGTAAATTTTCTTAAGGAAGTAAATTTTCCTTATTTGAGTAATAATAATATTTACTTAAGTATAAGGTGTTTGTGATTTTCAAAACAAGAAGGAATGGAAAAGTCATAAGGAAAACCTTATTGACTCAACAATCTCCCCCTTTTTGGAAAGCATAAACATACTTTTGAAAAAGTATATAAGGATTTTGAAAAATTTCATTAGACTATTTAAAAATTATCTCCCTTCGTTCATGGATAGAAGTGAATACAACTAACTCCCCCTTAGGCATTGAAACTCCAAGGATTGTATTCTGGGTTTCTGGAGTAGAGTTTTCATTATTGTAAGAGTGAAACAAAAATGTAGTGGGAAACTCCCCCTTTCCTTAAGGATGTTTCTCTCAGAAATTTTTCTTTTCTCCTCCTCAGGTATAGTTCTTTTTCCTTCTCCCCCTTTGTGATTTTCAAAAAGAATTGAAGGGAATGGAAAAAAAATTATGCTACCTGAAACATTAGTATACAACAAGAGACAAACTGAACAGATAATCATTTCATTAGAGTTGTGGGCAAAAAAAAATTACAAGGAAAGACAACTACAACAAAAGATCAGAGTGGGTTCATTTGTCTTCCTTTTCCTTTGGAATAAACTGCTTCAACAAGGCTTTGAGTTTCTTCAGGTCTCTTTGGTCTTCCTCTCGTTGCCTCTCCAAGGCTTTTATTTTTTCTTCTTGGGCTTTTAACTGCTGTGCTTGAGCCTCCAAGGCTTCTTTTTGGAAATTCAATAACTCATCCTGCTTCTGCATCCTCTACTGAAACTCAATCCGGAAATCTCTTTCAAATTTCCAATTCTGAGATACTGAGTTAAGCTTGCCATTCAGATCCCTGACCTGTTGATTCCGGACATTTTGTTCCTGGGTCAACTTCTCAGAAATTTCAGTAACCTTTTTGTCCTCCATTCCAAAATCACTTTGAACATCAGCCGGGAAATTTTCAAAGTGTACTAAATCTTCGTCCACTCTCTTAGACCACTTGGTTACTTTACTACAAGATTTCCCATGCACGTCATAATCGATCAGAAAACTTTTCTGTTCAGCTTCCAACTTCACAAACTTATCCATTACCATGGATAAGGAATCTGATTTTTGATTCATAGATTGTTGTAGCAACTGGCATCTAGAATCTATAGTTGGAAGAATCGGTATTGTGTCCACCAGCTTTCTCAGAGATTGAACCACAAAATCATGCCTGTGGGATGATGATTCCGAATCAGAGACTTCTTTTTGAGATTCATCTTCTTCAACTGGCATCAGCTTCCTTCTAGAGGTACCACCAACCTCTTTCTTTCTAATGATATCTTTAATGGGTGTCTCCATTAAAGTTTGTTTGCCTTTATCGGATTTTGGAATGTATTGCACATTTGGAGAAACTTCCTCAGATTCAGAAACTTGAACAATCTGATCTTCATCTGGTTGCTATCTTTCTTGTCCTTCTTCAAGATAGTTCCTTTGATAGGATTCTTCTTCATCAAACAGCTCATTCTCTTCTTCTTCCTCTTGGTGTGGCTTGCCGGCTTCCTCATCTCCCTTCCCTGGAGATACTATTTTTCCAGATTTAGCCTTATAATCCTGAAATTATTTAATCAAGGTATCTAGATCTTCACTCTCCTCTTCTTCTTCTTCTACTTGTTATACTTCTTCCTCAACAGCTTCAGCACCTTCTTTCTCAGCTTCTACTGCAGGTTCTTTACCCTTGTTATTTTCCGGAGTGAAAAAATTTTTCGCTGATGTTTCTGGTAAAGAAGGTTCGACTCCGAAAGTTTCCGGAACTGGAAGCCTTTCAGAAACATCAATGAAAAATCCCATCTTCATTCTCTTAAGTGTATCAAGTCCGAATTGAGAATCCCCTTCCTTCCTCATTTCCTTGTCTTTCCTCCATTTTGATGCTACTTCATCTGTATAGATTTTCTGCTTCTTCGGTTTGGGTGATGCAGATTCAGTTTCCTTCGGCTGAGGAAATTATTCATCAGTAACTACTTCCTTAGATTTTCTCTTCTTCCTTTGCTTTTTTAAAGGTTCCGGAGATTGTGTTTCTTTTTCAGCGGCTTCAAATTCTTCCACAGATAGGGGGTAAAATTCTCTGGATTCACTAGAAAATCCCATCTTCATTCTCTTAAGCGTATCATCACTGACAAGAATGAGCTTGCAATTCCGGATCTTTGATTTGTAGGCATCTTTGAAAGATTCTAAGCATCGAACAATCAACTTTGATAATAAGGCTGGATACATTATAATATGATCTCTCAGATTTCCTTTTTTGATATTCTTGATCGTAACCAAGACATGCCTTATCAGATTTATCTTTCTTAGATTTACCAAAAAATCTAAGACATAGATATCAATCTTTTTCAGATTGTATTTATCTCCTCTTCTCGGAACCAAAAAACCTTGCACCCATAGTTGCAGTATTCTATTATTCTGAGCGAGCCGAGCAATCTTAGTAGTTGAATCATCCTTGATCCCAAGACACTGCAGTTCTTTTTCCTTAACGAAACTTCCTTGCACATCCGGAAGTTTGTGAGAGAAAAATTCAGCTTCTCCCTCATATGCTATACCAACCAGGCTTACTGACTTAGTGTAAGAAAGCTTATAAGTCTTTCCATAAGACTTAAAAGAAAATTTTTCTCTACCATCTTCCACTAAGAAGGAAACAGACTCATAAAATTCTATCAACAAATCAGTGTAAACCGGATCCTGTTTATCTGACTTGGCTATGCAGACGTCTTCCCATCCATTTAGTCTAATATTTTTCGAAATAATAGAGTCAAGCTTATAAAAATCCGGATGGACTAACCTTTATCTGTAAACTAACCACTTTGAAATTGGTTTCTTAGTTGACATATCTTGTGAAGTTGCTTCAATAGACATTTGGAGTGAAGTAGACTATAGGATTCGGATCAGCTTCACAGGGTTCAGAACCGGCCTTAAGAGGAGCAGCAGGGCTTCGAGATGCAAAAGCTTGAAAACCGATGTGGGACGAGTCTCGGGACCCCCTTTTTATAGGCAAAGAAAATGACCGTTGGTCTTCCAATGATCATCCAATGGTTGAAAATACTTTGATCTGATCTGACGGTTGAGAATAACCCCGTAAAAAAAATGACTCCGATCTTTTGAGGTTTTTTTATAAAAAATCAGAATTGAGGCAAAACTAGAATCCGAACTAAAAAATGAAGATACCAGTAAGAAAAATTTGATTATAAAACTATAGATATGGAAATCATAACTTACGGATTGACAAGAAATATTATTTGAAATTGGTAATATTCTTCCTTTAAAAAAAATTTTATTACAAAAAGTCTAGTACAAAAAAAAATTATGAAAAGCCCAGTATGAAAATCTTCGTTCTGAAAATTGTCAGTACGAGAATTCCATTCTGGAAGTTTTTAATAAGAAAAAAAAATTCCAATCCGGAAAATTTCAATTCCGGAAATTTCCATTCCGGAAATCGTAGTTCCGAAAAGTTTGAAAACAATTTTTTTTAAAAAAAATTGTTATTCTAACAAACAAATGTATTCCCCCTATGAAAAGGAATTTATTACTATAAGGAGACTTTTTCAATAGAAGGTTAATTAAGAAGGATTACCTTACGGTTATCATCCCTAACTTCTATTTAATGTATTCAAATCTATCAGAAGGAAAATATTTTGTGAAAATATCAGCAAGTTGATCTTGTGTTCCGATAAATTGAAGAATGATATCTCCTTTGAGTGTGTGATTCCTAAGAAAGTGATGCCTAATATCTATGTGTTTTGCACGGGAGTGATGTGTAGGGTTATTACTAAGGGCAATGGAACTTGTGTTATCACACAAAATTTGAGTTTTAGTAAAACTCAAGCCATAGTCTGTGAGTGTGTGTTGCATCCACAACAGTTGAGCACAACAACTTCCAACTGCTACATATTCAGCTTCAGCAGTGGAGAGTGATACAGAATGTTGCTTCTTGTAGGACCAAGAAACTAGTGAATCTCCTAAGAAATGACAAGTTCCGGATGTACTTTTTCTATCCATTCTACATCCACCAAAGTCAGCATCAGAAAATCTTTTTAGAACAAAATCATTTTCAGAAGTATAAAATAATCCTAGATCCATGGTTCCCTTAAGGTAGCGAAAAATTCTTTTTACTGCCTTTAAGTGAGATTCCTTAGGATTGGATTGATATCTTGCACATAAGCATACTGAAAACATTAAGTTTGGTCGACTAGCTGTTAAGTAAAGTAAACTTCCTATCATACCTCTAAAAGCTGTTTGATCTACTGGTTTCCCAGCTTCATCAAGATCTAAAGAGTTTGAGGTACCAATAGGAGTACTTATGATCTTAGTGTTGTCATAACCATACTTTTTAAGAAGATATTTAATATACTTATGTTGAGATATGTAGATTCCTTCTGGTTTTTGAGAAATTTGAAAACCAAGGAAAAAAGTTAATTCACCCATCATACTCATTTCAAACTCAGATTTCATTAGACTTGCTAAAGAGTCAGTTAAAGATTGCTGAGTTGAACCAAATATGATGTCATCAACATAAATTTGAACAATCAAAACATTTTTCTTATCTTTCTTTATAAAAAGAGTTGGATCTGCATTTCCCTTAACATAGTTATTTTGAAGCAAAAATCCAGTGAGTCTATCATACCATGCTCGTGGGGCTTGTTTAAGACCATACAAAGCTTTGGTAAGTCTAAAAACATGATCATGATGTTTTGTATCTTCAAAACCAGGAGTTTGTTCAACAAAAACTTCCTCTTGAACATAACCGTTAAGAAAAGCACATTTCACATCCATTTGGAAAAGTTTGAAATTAAAGAATGCTGCAAAGGCAAGTAGAATATGGATAGATTCAAGTCTAGCTACTGGAGCATAGGTTTCTTCATAGTCTATTCCCTCTTGTTGATTATAGCCTTTAGTAACAAATCTAGCTTTATTTCTTACTATGAATCCATTTTCATCACATTTATTTCTGAAAACCCATTTTACTCCAATAACAGAAGTTTCCTTAGGTCTTTCAACCAAGGTCCAGACTTTATTCCTTTCGAATTCATTTAGTTCATCTTGCATGGCTTTAATCCAATCATCATCACCTAAAGCTTCATCAGTGCTTTTAGGTTCTAATTGGGAAAGAAATTCTAGATGTTCTACTTCATTTCTTAAAGAACTTATAGTCCTTACAGGTTTATTTACATCACCAATGATACTATCACTGGGATGATTCTTAAGAAACACCTGATTTGGATTTTGTAAAACCTGTTCATCAACATAGGGTAGAAAGTCTTCTGGGGTAAATGTTTCAGAAGTATCTTCTAGAACATTATCCTTATCAGAAGGTTCTTCTATCAAAGGTTGATAATCAGTTTTTGAAAACACATCCGAGGATGTAGGCTGAGGAGTTTTAAAAACAAAAGGATCTGACTCATCAAATTTTACATGTACTGTTTCCTCAATAGTGCAAGTATTTTTTATTAAAAACTCTATAAGCCTTAGAGGTTGTGGAATAGCCTAAGAAAATCCCTTCATTAGATTTTGGTGCAAATTTATGTAAGTTATCTTTAGTATTCAAAATGAATACTTTGCAACCAAGAACCTTGAAGTAAGATAGTCTTGGTTTTCTACCATTCCATAACTCATAAGGAGTTTTATTAAGAAAAGGTCTAATTAAAACTCGATTTATAGTATAACAAGCATTACTTACAGCTTCAGCCCAGAAATGTCTAGCAATAGAATATTCACTCAACATGGTTATAGTTATCTCTTGAAGAATTCTATTTCTTCTTTCAACTACACCATTCTGTTGAGGAGTTCTAGGTGCTGAAAAATTGTGAGTAATACCTTTCTTACTACAAAAAGTTTCAAAATCAGAATTTTGAAATTCTCCTCCATGATCACTATGAATAGTTTTCAATGGAAGGTTTTTCTCATTTTTAACTTGAGCTCTAAAACTTTTGAAATATGAAAAAGCTTCAGACTTCTTTTCTAGAAAATATACCCAAGTAAACCTAGTGTAATCATCCACTAGAACAAACACATAGTATTTGCCTCCAATACTTCCAGTTTGTGTTGGACCAAAAAGATCCATGTGCACTAACTGTAATGCATTGGTTGTTGAGACTTCACCGATTGATTTAAAACTAGATTTATGTTGCTTTCCATATTGACAAGGATCACAAACTTTAGAAGAATCAAATCTAAGCTCCGGTAGATCCTTAACTAGTTTCTTCTTAGAGAGTTTACATAGGTTCCTAAGGTTACAGTGACCTAGTCTTCTATGCCATAACCAGGAGTGATCTTACATTGCACTTAGGCAAGGTAAATCTTGGATTCTGAGGTCTTCTAAGTTCAGAGTGTAAACATTCTCTTGCCTATTGGCTGAGATAATAAATTCTTCCTTGGAATTGTGAACTAAGCACTTATCATTCCTAAAATTCACAAGGTAACCTTCATCACATAACTGACTTATGCTAATGAGGTTGTGCTTAAGACCTTTAACAAAAAGAACATTTGAAATCAAGGTTTTACCAAGAAGAACAATATTACCAATACCAACAATCTCTCCCTTAGCATTATCTCCGAAAGTTACCTTTCCTCCTTTCGTTTTGATAATCTTTTCAAAAAATATTTTGTTACTAGTCATGTTCCGGGAACATCCACTATCCATGTACCATGTATTGTTGCTGGTACTCTCTTTATTTTCCTGAAATCAAGAAGAAAATTAGACTTTCGGAATCTAAACTTGTTTGGATCCGAGATTTCCAGACAATAAAATTTTAGGTACCCACATCTTCTTAGAAAAGTAAGCTTTGTGAAATCCTAAAGATTGGGTTTTGTTTAAGGAACAATTCTTTGCCCAGTGACCACCACATTGACACTTGGTACAAAATGGGGCACTTTTAGGGACAAAATAATTGTTACTGAAAATTGGTTTTCCATGGGTATAACCAAATCCAGATTTATTTCTTAAAGGTCGTATTTGGGAATACATCTTATCAAAATTTTCCTTACCATGGGTAAAGTTTGGTAAACACTTCTTTAAGGAAAAAATTTCGGACTTGAGTTTTACAACCAAGTTTTTATCCTCAAAATCATTAGTTTTAGAACTAGAGCTAGGCTCAAAAACATTTTTATTAGAAATTAATTTTTCTAAATCTTTAGAAAGTTTGTTCTTCTAAGAACATACTTCCTCAAGATTCTTTGAAATACTTTCAAAATCAGTATTTTTCTTATCAAGATATTTAGAAAGATCTGATATCTCTTTTGTAAGAATAGAATTCCTAGAGTTTGCCTTATCAAGTTTCTTATTGAGTTTGGAATTCTCAATTTCAAGAAGTTCAGCAAACCTAGAGATTTCTTCATAAGTAGGTAAAGTATTTTCCTTATTAGAAGATGATTATTCATCAGAAGAGTTATAATACTTACTATCATTGGAATTTAAAGAGACATTGGTCAATGATTCAACATTTCGTACCTTAGCCATAAAACAATGATTATCAATAGGTAATCTGGCTATAAGACCAAGATTCTTCTGTCCTGAAGATTCATAATCAGAAGATTCATCTGAAGAGTCACCACCACTTGCACTCCAGGTGTCATTGGCTTTCAAAACTTTCTTAGCTTTGGCTTTATAATACTTCTTTCTGTTCCTGTCTGAATGCCTTTCTTTTCTTTCTTTCTTTTTGAGCATAGGGAAATCTGGTATAATATGTCCAGCTCTTTTGTATTCATAACAAGTAACTTCTCCATCTTTCTTATCTTTCCTTTCCTTTTTCTTATACTTTGATTGGAAATTTCTCTGGCCAGCTATCTTGTTCATCCTTCGAGCAATATTTGCTAGTTCATTTTCAGAGACTTCACTCTCACTAGATTCTGATTGGAAAATAACTTTCTTAGACTTGGATCTGGTTACTCTCTCAGGAGTCTTAGCTTTCATCTGATTTGAAGTTGTAGTAAAAGCAAAAGTACCATTTCCATTCTTCTTCTTGATGTTTTCTGCATCTCTCTTCATTCTGGTTTCATGTTGTAGAAGAGTTCCAAAAAGCTCATCAAGAGAGATCTGAGTGACCTTCCTGTTTTCATCTATAACTGTTCTTTTGGATTCCCACTCATTGGGCATAATATCAATTATTTTATCAACAAGAGCTTCATCATCTAAACCTTTCTCTCCCATAGATGGTAGGATGTTGACTATAGTCATGAATCTCTGTTGAACTTTACAGATTGGTTCTCCATAAGGAAAGTTGAAGCCATGATATTCAGCTCTAAGCATAACTCTTCTAGTCTCAATCACTTTAGAAGTCCAAAAGTGTGTAACCTCTAACTTCTTCCAGATACAGTTAGCTGCTTCACAAGAAGAAATTTGACTATATATATTACTAGTCATTGAACATAGTAGAGTATTGCGTACCTTATAATTGAGTTGATATTCTTGATTTTCCTGGTTAGTAAAAGTTCTAACTTCCTTGTCAGGAATTTTATAATCACCAGTAAGCATTACAAAATTATCCACTCCAGTGTTGATAACAAAAGTCTTCATTCAATCTCTCCAGTACTCATAGTCATTACCATCAAATATAGGTGGTCTTGTAGGATTTAGATTATCAATCGAACCAACATTAATTCCTGCCATACTAAAAATAACCTTTGGCACAAAAACTTGTTAGTAGCACAAGATACGTAATAACAAAGTTCGGAATGAGAAAATTCGGAATGGGAAAATTCTGGAATGGGAAAGTTCGGAATGAAAAAGTGAGCAAGAAAAACTTATTTGTGAGTATAAGTATTTCAAAGACCTCCTTTGATACCAATTTTAGGATCGAAATAGTGATGTAGATGCTCAATTTACAAGAGGGGGGGTGAATTGTACACTTTAAAAATTTCTTTGGAACCTTTAAAGTTAGTTAAGAATAACTATGTTTTCCTTAAGAAAAGGAAAATGCTAAGTTTAACAAAGTTAAGCTTAAGAAAATTCACAACACCTCTAACACTAAATGTAAACTTGGAAAGAGATTCCGAAAGTAGGTTCCGGAAATATGGTTCCGGAAATTGAAACTTAATAAAAGATTACAATATGAGATTCTACCTTAAAGCGTATAGAATCTAAATAAAACAGAGTACAAATAAGGAAGTATAAGAAAGTTATACTTTCCTTATAATACAAAATGCAGCGGAATATAAACAAGTAGTAGTACTACAAGTAACAAGATATAAGTCTTTTAACCCAAAGAGAAGGGTATCCAACAACCTTGGATAAAGGTCCCTTGATTTATACTTTCAAGAAAGTCTGTCTTACCCACACCAGGGTAAGCCCTCGATATGAAGATCAGAGTCTCTGTCTTGCTATCCCCGCAAGCCCTCAACTTCAAGGTAGTTGGCAACCTCTGTCTTCCTCAGCAAGGAAGCCCTCCAACTTCAAGGTAGTCGGCACCTCTGTCTTCCTATCCCTGGAAGCCCTCGAATGTAATCACCAACATTCGGAGTCGCACGAAGCTTTGAGAGTTAATAAGAGCCTCTATCTTCTAGAAATCACTTCAAGTATGTAATCACATGAGTCGAAGATCAGTCAGCCTTTCAGCACTGAGCTCTTTCAAATGAGCTCCTTTTTATAGGCAAATTTCCAACGGTCGGCTCCTTCTTCCAACAGTCATATTTTCCATGAAATTCGGAAGGACCTGTACACGTGCAACTCAACCAACGTTTAATAAGAAACAGAATAGACGACATCATTTTATAACAAACTTTGTATAACTGAATGTACGACATCGTTTTGGAATGAAGAAAATGTAAGTAAAGACTAATTAATAGTTCGAAGTGTAAAGAAAGTCAAAGGTTCAGAGTCTAACCAAAATGAAGTTTGGAGTCTATGTTAAGAAATGTTCGGATTCTATTTTATAGAAAATCAGAGTCTGGTTTCATCAGAAATCGGATTCTAAATCTGTAGAGTTCGGAGTTGAACTGCTTAAAAGTTCGGAGTCAAACTTCTTAAGAGTTTGGAGTCGAACTTCTTAAGAGTTCGGAGTCGAACTTCTTAAGAGTTCAGAGTCAAACTTCTAAAGAGTTCGGAGTTGAACTTCTAAAGAGTTCGGAGTCGAACTTCTAAAGAGTTCGGAGTCGAACTTATAAAAAGTTCGGAGTCGAACTTCTAAAGAGTTCGGAGTCGAACTTCTAAAGAATTCGGAGTCGAACTTCTTAAGAGTTCGGAGTCAAACTTCTAAAGAGTTCGAATTAGAACTTCTTCAGAGTTTGGAGTCCAGAATTCGGATTAAAACTATATTACAGATCACATCCAAGATTCGGATCCTAAAAACAGAATACTCCAACTTTTCATTATAAGGCTCCGACAATTTGGTTGTGATTCCAGTTTTTGATTTTAAGGGAAAAAATGGCTAAGTATAAGAAAATCTAGGTTAAGGTAAATTTCCTTAAGGAAGTAAATTTTCCTTATTTGAGTAATAATAATATTTACTTAAGTATAAGTTGTTTGTGAGTTTCAAAACAAGAAGGAATGGAAAAGTCATAAGGAAAACCTTATTGACTCAACATGGTATTCTTTGTAGGTTCTCACATAGCCAAAAAGTTATTCTTTTTAAAAATAAAAAAATTGGATGTGAAATAAAAGAGTCGCTCAAGAGGGCTCCCATGTAGAAAATTCATTTTCCACAACATGTGACTCTAGCCACCCAAAGAAGAGTACCCAAAAACAAGTCTCATAAATGGTGATTCAAAAATTAATGAAATTCATAAAATCATACTTTAATAACGCTTATTGATATTCATGACCTCAAGAATCAATCAACAAAGTCCCAATAGCTTGTTCAAATAAGTGGTTGTTGTAGTTGTAAAGGTCCTCCCTTCAACATGGATATCAGTAGCTTTGAAGTTCCTCTCAAGAATAGTTACCATAAATTATTAATTCATGGTCATAACAAGAATGATAATGATAACCTATCTCTCTATGAGTACCTAAAAAACCCTCCTTTTGGTCAGAGTACCGAATTATAAGAAGACCCTCCCCTTTCCACCATCGTCCCTGAACTTCTATCCTAGGGTATACACCACAAAATTTCTCCCTACTGTAGGATATTAATCCATGATGGTAGTCTTACCTATGATTATGTTCACTGTGAAAGTCCTCCCAAAAATGGAATCTAATTTTAAAAATAATTTCCTCCCCTTTTTGAATCAATTATGAGGAAACCCTCATATCGTGAGGCACTTAGGAAAATAAGGACAATCATGTACAATCCCTTATCAGTAACACATGATATCATGTCTCAACTGAAATATAGAGCAAGGGAAAAATAATTCTCCAAACAACTCTTAGACTATTTTCTTTCCATCATCCCAAATAATACTCTTACAAATCCTACTTCATATGATAAAGAAGTTGGTAAATTACAACATTGGTCCAATATAGTGGAGGAATATCTTGCAGAAGATGAAGAGAATACATTTCTTATGAAGAATCATCTAACTAAATATAATTTACCATCCTTATTTTGGACCTTAGATTATCCTGAATATAGAATTCCAGAGACATTGTTAGAATAATGTGTGCATGACATTCTCTTGAATTATTGGACAACAATATGTCACTTTAATATTAAATTCATGACTTTTGATAGATATACATGTCACATAAAAGTGAAATAATAAATTCATAATATGGTTTAAATGGATGACCTTTTGGTTATATAATTCCTCAAATTAGGAAAATGGAAAGAGGGACATCAACATTCATGTATTAATGCTTAACAAAAGATTCATCAGATGATTAATGATTCCCCATGACATCATGCAATGTCATTTATTCTAACCCACTCTTATAAATGAGAACCACCCATTGAAGATTGTATGATTAGTAAGGAATGACCATGGAGCCATATTAGAAGCATCGGGCTCAATGAGAGAATGTCATTGAAAGACTATTGCATGAAAAATCTAAAAATATTGAGTAGGATTATTTCTTGATAAAGTTAAATCATCAATTAATGTCGATGTATTTTTTAATAACTATCTCACACGAGGACTACACATTTCACCAAACTCGCATTTGAGTCATGATTCATAATATTAGTAGAGTAGTGGAAATAGTCCTAGATATGGTAATATGGGATAATCCCCTATCCATAAGAATGGGTGTATTTTTAATTCACATCCAATTCCTTCGATACTTCAAAATATAACCTGATATGTCAGAATGATAGAATGGGAGAACCCCTTTCCCATAGGTCAAGGGTATTTTTTCCTCACCCTCCTTCCCAGTGAAAGTTAGTCTTTTCCCATTTAGGAGGAACACCAAATAGTAAACCCTTTAAATTCATCCCTTTCATGAACCGAAATTCTCATTGGGAACTCCCACAATGAAATTGAATGAATATTCTCTTTGTATAATCATTAACCAAGTGGCTCCATGAGAATACCTGAAGGAAATATGAAACCATATGGTGGTTTTAAGAAAACCCGACCTATTAGGGGCACAACCACTACTAAAGATCCTGAATAATTCACTGAATATCCCCAAGGAAACTGACCGCTTTATCATTCTAGTGCTAACAAGACACCTATGATGAAATATATATCAGATAATGTCATTAACACTACCCCTAAAGATGATAAATAACAAGAATCTTGTGTAAGGGATAGTACCTTCCATGCGGTCCTAGTTGTGGAACCAGTTGAGCCCAGTCCCAGTTGTGGGATGGGGTGTGGCTGACCCAATGATCCATATCCAAATGGGGACCATTCAACTTTAAGGTCAAAGGCAATTCATTGTTGGTAATAAATCAGATCAATGTGTATTATTCTATAAAAAAGAAAGAGATAATCCCTTAGATTAACTATGTGAAAGGGTTTATGGAATAATTCCCCTTATGTACAAGGTTAAATCATATCCCACATTATCATAATTCCTAGTAATATTCACTATTAAATGTGAATATAGGATTGAAGAATATAGACCAGGATAAAATAATCATCAACATTGTGCATCTCTAAATTTGCATTTCCATTTATCATTCGTAACATGGAATATATCAATGAGGTCCATTAAATTATGGAATTAGATGATCTTAAAAATGGGTGGATGATTCCCATACTAGAAAAACTCTAAAATGGGATTCCATACTCATAAAAAAGAGAAAATCTGATGATGGTTAATCAACTTCACTCCATATGAAAGCCTAAATCACCAAAAGGTCCTCTATTAAAAGTTATTTGATGGAGTCATCCTTATATTAATTGATCTATAAGAGACTATTTCTATTATATATTAATTTCACAATGGAACTTGATATCCCCACCATTCATGAATAAAGTTGCCTCCTAAAATAAGGAGGCATATATATTTTTGTCATTCAATGACATAGGATTTCAAAAAATTCATCCAAAGATTTCATTACTATAAAATAAATTCCAAAAATTATCCATAATAGACTAGATCTACTTCATACCACCAAATAATGCTATTCATTTTCCATATAGGGAATTGATTTCATGGGGATATATTGTTTAGTTACAGTCAAGCAGTTTGGGTACATCCTTACTTCTACTGAATTCTTCTCAAAATGGACCATGGAAATGTCACTCAATGAAGTCAGGAAAAAGTGAATCATTAATGTCATGAATTCTAACATTATCACCATATTATGTGTCCCTTGAACTATATTGAAGGATAATGACCCCTATTTCTATCCTTGTAAATTTAAAATGTTTTACTAGTAGTACAACATTGATTCTAACTATTCGTCTTGCTATCATGTAGTAGCAAATTGACAAATATAATATTTCAATAAAACACTATAAAAAATACTTCAAAAAATGGTAGAAAAAGAACATAACTCTTTACTTGAAAACATTCTTCATTGCCTAGGTGAATACCTTACTAAAACCTATACAACAACACATGAGACCTCGTATTCACTGGTATATGAGAAATAAGAAATTCTACCCATTGAAGTCCAATTTCCTTCACACTGCATTACTGTATGTGACTAGAAATCCATAGATGAGTATTCTCAAAAGCAATAAAATGAATTGAAATTGGTTAATGGGAATAGATTTTGTACCTTAAATCATTTATATGTTCACCAAAATCTAATATCATGATATTTTAATAAGAATTTTCACCTCTATTCATAAAGAAAACTAGTTTATCCTCTCAGGACCACAATGATATTGGTAATAAACCTATGAATCATAAACCAAAATGGGAGGTTGATTTTTTCATCTATAAGGTATACACAAGTGGTACATATTGTATGATTACTATATATGATGAGAGAATCATTCCCCTACTAATTAATGATTTTTCAAGAAATATTTAATGTAATTAAACACCTTTACTTACTATGTTTTTGGTCGCATGACCTTAAAAGGCATGAAAAACAGTCTTTGTTTCATAAAATTAAAATTCATGACTAATGGTCCAAGTAACATGACCTTTTAAGTCATGACCAATGGTCCTTGCCTCATGACCTTAAAATTCATGACCAAAGTTCCTTATTTCATAACCTTAAAAAGAATAACCAATTATCCTTATCACATGACCTTAAAATTCAAAACCAATGATCCTTATCACAAAACCTTAAAAGGCCTGAAAATAGTTATTATCTCATTAAAATTAAAGGAAAATTATATTTCTTCACTATAATACATTGAATATACGATTGGAATCCCTTTCACATGATGTAAAACTACACACTATCGTGGCCCTCACTTGAGAGGGCCTTCAATTCTAGTGTTGGTCTCTTACCCCACCAAATTTATTTTACTCACTTCCATGTAATAAAGGAATACCCATCCAATGAAACCTAAAATGGATTAAATGGGCCTAGTAATCTTGGTAGGGTCATCCTTGTATGGCTGATACATTCCAGGTTACTCTTCAGTCCAAGAAACATAACCTTAAACTGTATGTAGTTTATTAAAAAAAATGTATGTGTGGAACAATTACTCCTTGGATATATTTTCACACTAGGTTAATTATATGGTTCCATTTAAACTCTTTTTAATCCTTATACTTATGAGGTTCCTTATCACATGACCTTAAAATACACAACCCATGTTGTCTCAGTCACATGACATTAAATTAAAGGACAACATCCTTGTCAAATAATGTTAAAATGTATGATATCATGGTCCAATCTATATAACATTAAAATATAAATAACTCCTCATAATTTCCATATAATGTTTAACTAATTTTCTAAAATTCTTACCATATGACATTAAACTACATGGTTGATGTCCCCATTTTATGAAATAAAACAACATATCGCTACAGTCCTCACTTGATAGGACCCCTATTCTGGGTTCCAGTCTCCTACCACACCAACCAACATTATCTGAAAATTATATGTGGCATTATTAACTTTCCAATGAAATACATAGTGATTCCAAGATCCCCCATTTTAATCTTATTAGTGAAATATAAAAAATTTCACTTCCCTATATAAGAGAACAACTTATGAGGATTGCCTTATTATTAGAACAACATGTGTCCTAATTACTATATACATGGGATACATAATGACACCAAGATTCTATAAACTAGGCCCAGGTCCATATTATAAAATTTCCACACTCTCTTGTGTATGATCCATATCTATATGGGAGAGTCTAACATGGATCTTACTTTCATTCATAAACCCAAATTTCATAAAAATATTGAAATGACCTCTCCCCACACAAGAACATGTTCAATATGGGGAACTGCTACCCTAGAACTATGTGTGGATTTATTCTCTCCCCAATAAGATATATATTAATTCATGGATCCCTCATTAAATACCTTGATATAGTAAAAAATAATTCATGTCTAGTTTCTCATGCATAATCCCTTAGTCCGTGCAGAAGATTCTAACATGGTTTCCCTAATTTAAAAAATCATGATTAAAAAAACCCCCTAATTTAAATACAAATCATATCTATGTAGTTAATCTCCTGTTCAATTTATTATGTGGATTTAATTGATTCCTTCATGATCAGACACATTCCTTTCACAAATCTTACTTTTTTTCTTGAGAAACTCAGATAATCACAAATCTCATTTTTCTATTGGTGATAAGATAATCCTACTCTAAAGGAAACCTCTTTCTTAACTATTCATACAATTCCTCAATATAGATCTACATAATATTCCCCTAATATGGCATTTTAACCATATGCATCTTAATCTTCAGGAGAAAAAAATAAATTTTTATCTATATATTTTGTTTCCTTTATAATGGAATCCAAATTTTGAATAGGTTTTATGGTCATTATTTACATACTTGTCCCATGCCACTTATTCAGATATGATAATCCCATGATTATAGTTTATAACTACTCTATTCATGTTCAGAATATATTGGAACATTTTTTGTCCCGGTAAGCCCTTTTTTGTTCATTATTCCAATTATTGCGTGGTCAAAGTAATTGTAACCTTAAACTATTGAAACTATTTGTATTCATCACCTGAAGTTAAATTGAGAGGAAATACCCCCACCATAAGATAACAAATCATGTTGTTTTTTCAAATATAATCCATGACTGGCATTAATAACCCTTTAATTTGCTCTTGTTTCTTACACTGATCATGACTCACATGAGTTTATAGATTTTGGATAATTATCTTATTTTTTCATAGTTAAAACACACCACATACAAATTTAAAAAATATGTGGTCCTATATTAAAGACCATAAAAGGCACATCGTATTTCCTTGATGCATGATATTAAACTACCAAGAAAGGTCCTCTCCTTAATACATTAAACTTCATGGTTCAATTCATTATCGCATGACATGAAACTACATGACATTGGCCCTCACTTGAGAGGATCCCTATTCTTGATGTAAATATTATATTAAAACACTAAATTTATTTTCATGAACTACATATATCTTGGTTCTTACCCCAATAAGATAAGTAGTTATTCCTAGATTAAATTTCCTGGTATAGCCTCAATGAAAAAATCCCCCTTCTCCTTTTCTTTGAGATGGGTCTAGGTATGGAAATCCTTGTGAGAGGCATATACAATTTTATATATTAATATTAGTGGGATTATATACACCCATTATGTGATAATATAAATTAAAAAAACTCTAATTATATTTTTGAAGCATTCCACTTTTCATAAACCAGATTTGATGGTCTCGAGAATCACAAATTCCTGCAAGATTCCCTTGGATATCAGTGATAAGTGCATATATATCTAAATGAAACATCTATCTTGAAAATTCATATTATACCATGATATTGATTTTCATAATACACCCCCAATGTGGTATTTAAACCATATTAATCTTCATCATCAATAGAAAAACATTTTAACTTTCCATGCTCCAAAAACATCATAACAGAAGTCTCTTTTTAACATGTTTCAAAATTACTCTTTATGTACTTTTCACACATCATTTGATAAAATAAAAGAACCCTATGATAATGAATTACTATTTATCTCCTCATTTATAGAATATATTGGATAATTCTTGGCCTACAAGCCTTGTCTTGGGTTATTATCCCAACAACCATAGGTCAAAACTATTCAACCTAAAATGTCAGTTGTATTGGTCTGTCTTCCAAGAACCAAAACTACAAATAGTAAAGGAATAAAATCCTTAGGACGAAAACCTATAATGGGTGTCCTATAAAGAAACCATGTATTTAACACTATGTATTATTTAATTTATATTTAAAAAAATAGGGTGGTGATGTAGAAGACACAATGTTTGTAGGGTCTTTCATTTGACTCTATCAAAAGTAAAATTATGCTCGATCAGAGACTCAACCTAAGAAGATGTAAGATAATTTCATCTATCTATTACAAAAATTTTTTACATGTATTTAGAAAACAACTTTAAAAATTGTGATGCATGTTTATTCATTCAAGTAAGCCATCTCTGGTGATATAGTGATGGTAATCAAACATATATCCATCTTTGAGCCACGCTAATAGAAATAAAGAATGGATCATTTTAGAAAATGAATTCAGAATTCAATTGACATTATTATTAAACGGTTTAATTATCTAGGATATCTTTATATTAACTTTTGAAATATTTCAAATTTTTATGATGTAGAGATCAAATTGAAACAGAAGATAGACAATTGATATCAACTGCATTTTCATTCAATCATCAAAAGATGTGAAAAGAGGGATATAAAAAACCACAGAGTCTCTCCTTGAAATAATAATTATAATGAAAAAAATAAAGTATCTACAATAAAAATTGAATATTTTTTTCCAAAAAATTAAGTAATTCATGATGAGAAGCATTGAAGGAATAATGAATAATTACTCTCTGATCACCTTCTGATTCATCCAATGGGTGTTTTTGATAAACATAATCATCAAACTTCTGGATTATTTTTCAGATGGGTTCTAGCCTAGTTTTTTATGATGAAAATTATTCAATCACTCTAGTTACATGAGCCTCATATTATCATATATCTATAGTTTATACATTTATCCAGTCATGAAGTTGTGCTTCCTCAATAATAAAATGATTCAGCTCCACAACAACATCTTTAAAATATTCCACAAGATGGTTAGAAAGATTAAATTGGATGAGATAAAATTCTTGGGATTCCAATTCCTCCCTATATATGATAACTTAATGTATAAGGATATGAAATTTTTTTAGTCAAACCCACCCACACCTAAGCCAAGGAAGAGTTGACATAGACTCTATACCTTGTGAACAATATCTTTTAAGGGAGTCTTAATGATAATAGTGAAATTTTAGTTCCAAGACCATTTACACATTACCTGTATTTTAAGGGAATCATTCAAATATAGACTGTATCCACATGATACTATTTATATATAGTCTAGAACCATGTTCAATATAGATAGGATCGATTCAATCACTAACATGGTGGAAGGGGAACTCTCCATTATAGATTCTTGATTAGATATAGGGACTGTGTTAATAATAATTAAATCTATTAATTAAGTTTCCAATTATTTTTCAATGGAGACAATGTCATTAAAACAATTATAAACATTGGTAAAAAATTATGATCCTTTACCACTTAAAATCAATGGGTACTTGAAGAAAAAATTCCCTACAATGCTTCAAAGGTTTAAACATATTATCTTTTATTTCAATAATTGGTTCCAAAGGCATGAAAAATGTAGATACCACACCCCCAATATCCTAGAGTTGGTGCATCATTTATTACATTAGTATAAGATACAAGTAATATCATCCCAAAGGGATAAATAGTTTATTAGTCTTACAAAGATAGATACATACTTGATTCATTCATTACATTTGAAAACACAAATTAAAAAAATATTTTTTTTGGAAATAAAATTATTCCATATAGAATATCCTTGAATATAAAATATAATAAACTTCATGTATTCTTAAGAATGGAAAAAAATAATGTTGATCAAAAATGATTAGTAAGGGTTAAGTAATGTAAAAGCTATCATGAATCTGTAATGAATAATCAATATGGTAAGGAAAATAAATGAACACATGTGTTATTTAATCAATAACTTGGAAATCATAATTAGATAAGTCATAAACAATATATAAAGGAACCCAACCGATCAAACATGACATTTAAATAACTAGATAAGGAATAATCAATATGGAAAGGTAAATATTATAAATCACATTCTATTAAATCAATAAACTGAAAATAAGATACATCCAGAGATTATATCATATTGCAAATCACATGGATAATAATAACAAATGAATTATAAATGAATGAAATAATTAATTATAAGACTTAATGTCTCAGGAACATGATACATCTCCCATAAATATGTTTCAAAATATGGTCTAAAATATAAGTAAAACCTCATTTAATTCTAGATTAACTAATTTTTTCTTATGAGACCTAACAATGCATCGAGGGGATATAAAATTATAGGCCCCAAACATCAATAAAGTTCCAAATAATTCATCACATATCTAATATTAAATTTAATTCATAAACAATATGCCTCATCATCAAATATTTATATTGAGTAAATAATATGGATTTATCAACAGGTTTTTCAGAGTGAGTATCTCAAGAGGGGGGTGAACTGAGTACCCAATAAATTTTTTGTTCATCACCGGTTCAAATAAAATCCCCCAAAAAATTAAAATATCCCATTTAATCAAAATATCATATTTATATAAGTTATGATCTTCTAAACTATTTCTAAAAGTGTGATTATGTCTTAGTTAAAATAATTATGAAAAATAGTTTATTTTTTGAAATTTTTTTACTTAATAAAAATATTATATAAACACTAATTATGATTAGATATAATAGTAGTGGTTTTTTTCAAGGTTTTAGAAAATATTTTAAGGCTTATAAATAAGAAAATAAAACAAAACACACAGAGGAATAAATACAAGAGGTTCAGTATCAAGTCGAGACCTAATCCTCACCACATGTAAATCCACTTCCACTAAGTGGATTATATAAAATAATCTTGATCCAAAACATGGATTGGGTATACAAAATATCTAAAAAGATGCCCAAGTCATGCATGAACCTCTTCTAGAACAACCATGGGAATTAAAAAAACACAGTCCACATAATGAACACTTCCACAACACATGGGTAAACAAGTAAAAATAATGTTTAAGAATACATCATGTATATTCCAGTTAAAGTGTTGGAGTTAGTGTGTGTTAAATAAAAAATTAAAACACACACTTCTCAAAATGAAAATAAAACAACTAGAAAGATAAAGTAAAAGGTTTGAGAAGGTAGTGTTGCTCTGTCTAAAGTGTTCTAAATTTTTGAGTCTCCCAGGATATAACATGAAGAGGAGCTTGAGTTGTTTCTCTAATTTTTTTATTAAATTAGTGCATCGTAAGGTCTATTTTTATGAATATAGGAAAGGAACGAGATGTTATATATGAACCACTCTTTCATATTCGGTTAAAGTTAAGGGTGCTATGTGTAAATATCTTTAGAAATTATCACACTTGATCATGTTTTTTTCTTATCCACCATACATCTCTCTATTACATGCATGAGAGAGTCTACTACTTATAGTATCTAAAACATATAAAAGAATCCATTTTAAGAACAATCATATTGAATGGTTGAGTGCCACCTGTAGCTTTAATGGGTTTTGATTCTTCCTATTTCATTGTTCAGTCAAGTTTCATATGAATTGTGATTCCCCTTCCACCGTAGTTTGAGTTAGTTTCCCTAACATTCCTTTACCATTTCAAAATCCTTCTATTATCATAATTCTTGGAAATCTCATCAGTATATTTTTATGTTCGGATAGTCTCATGGAGTCAGTATGTCACCTTACCAATACACAGGTTTGTGTAGAAGTGGATGTGTCTTGAGATCCTTTTTATTATGTATGGATTACAATCAGCGAGGAGTACAAGTGAAAACAACATGTGATATATGAGAACTGGACGTATTTCTATTCTACCTACTTGTTGTTGGAGTTATCTTCAGATGTTTGTCTATGGGGGTCTCCAACACTGGTGGGTAGGGGAATTGGAAAGGATTTTTGTTCTGTATGCAAGAGGTCAGGTCACTCGATGGAGTTTTGTCACTGGGGAGCTCAGTTTTTGACAGGGATATGGAGTAGAGGTAGTTGTAAGTTTTTATAGGTAGATGAATAGGCTAGCTTGGAATAGATGGAAGCGGATTTGGAGGGTAGAGGTTGGGGACCTCAGTCATCATAGTCGGTGGAGGAGGAATGAACCAACAACATTCCAATAAAATGCAATGCGGCTATTGAGGTTGTTCATGGTACTGATATGGGAAAGAAGGCTCTGGTGCCTCTGGTTAACCTGAAGGTATCTGAGGTATTTATCATGTTGAGGAAGGACCTAGATGGTCCTTCCAATTGTAGTGTGCTGAAGGGTGATGGAGTGGTCCAACATGAGGCTGATTGAGTGGAAAATCAAAGGAATATTAGTGAAGCAGTTATGGAGCAGATGGTGGGTGGTGAGGAGGTTTTTTTGATACTTCATTCACTAAGGTGTTAAGGTTGGGTAGTGGTGATATGAGTAAAGGGAAGGAGGGGTTAGATGTGGTTGCAGTTGCTCCAAACAGAGTTGGGAGAATAGGGGATTTGGATTCATTGATTTGGACCTCAATACACTTGAATACCAGGTTTTAAGACCTTGTAGAGGTAGGCTTGAGATCTGATCCAGCTAACCTGATTGATAGAGATGAAGTCTACATGAATGAACCCATGGAAGTGAACCCAACCTCTCAAAAAAAGAATATTCAAGTCCTAAGAGTAACAAGAGTTTTAGGAGGAGGAAGGGGAAGAACGGTTACTCCTCTTTACCACCTCTTTTGGAGACTCACTCTTTAAAAAACATAAATGAGAAGAATATAGTCGTTAATACTTTGAGTAATCAGAGACCAGGGGACCAGGGTGATCAAACCCTTGGATTTTATTTTATATTCCAAATAAGAAGTGATCAATAAGGTCTTTTTTTTCAATGAAACTGAAGAGGAGGAAAATAAAATTATGGTGATGTCTCTAAGAGTGTCTCTCAATGAGGATAAATACTCATTGATTGAAAAACATGACCTAATTCTAGTAGGGGGCTTCAATAAAGGGAATATCAACATTAAGGATTGCATACAGTCTTGGGAACAAATGGATTTTGAGTTTGAAAAGTTGATGATGAAGGTATCAGCCACTCAAGTTTCCTCTTTATCCAAGAAATTGTTTAGTGAAGTGGATTCTGGGAATCTCAAGTTACACTTTAATGACTCTTTGTATGTTAGTGATTTTGGTTGGTTGCGTAACTATCACTCTACTTGTATCCACTCCATATAGGGATCAGAGCTTTCCATTTGAATTTGGATGATGAGAGGGTATGAATTTTACCTTGGTTCTATGCCCGTGCACTTCTACACGGGACTACTTGGTGAAAGGACATGCTCTGGTGAAGGCTTGTCGTCATGGTGCAGTGGCTGGGGAGGAGAAGATCCTATAGTTTGTTCTGGGATATTTTCTGTTATGGTTGTTATGTGGTTGTATGATGAACATCATGGTTTCTCACTTTTACCTTAAAAGTGTTTTGATAAGAAAAAAGTAAATTTTTAGTCATATGAATTTCTTGGTGGTAGGTAAAGTCTGACAGTAGGTAATTCTCTAGTGGTAGTTCATGTCAACACTTTTCCAAATTTGAAGGTGATTAAGTTTTTATGGTAATTCATTCTTTGGAAGTGGTTCTTTTCCATACTTATCCAAATTCATATCATAATGGTGTCTTGTCTTTAATGATGGGTCTTGTCTAGTAGTGAGTAGAGTCTAACGGTGGGTCTTTCCAACACCTAACCAAAATTTATCTAATCTTCCTTATTGAATAAAATTCTCTCATGAAGAATAAATCTCATTAATATTATAAGAAACGATTTTGTGATCATTAAAAAAAGGGTTCCAACAATCTCCACCATTTTTATGATCACAATTCATTTCATTGTTATAAAACATGTATAGAATAAACTATGGGTTTAAATAGATATTCTTACACTTTTTTAAAAAATATATAATGAGGGTTTGATTATAATGGTATAAAAGATAGTTAAAGAAAATATATTATCAATGGAATAAACTAATAAAATGTTAGGTCCACAAGGTTGAATACCCTGAGAGGGGGGGGGGGTGAATTAGGGTATGACTAATTTAAAATTAAAGCCCATTATGATCTTGTTTCGCTGTTAAGAAAAACACTCTTCTCTCTATTTCCTGTTGCACAATATAAACAGAAAGTAAAGCATTCACATGACACAACAATTTTCTACTTGGTTCACCCTCACTGGGCTACATCCAAGGAGCATACACCAGTAATGTGCTGATGTACCAAATCCACTATAAGCACACTACTGTTTACAAGGTTCGGGATAGATCACTTCTATTCCCAGGCTCACTGCCTTTATAAGGTTTAGGGTCAGCTTAATACTTTCCCAAGGGTCACTCCCTGTCTCTCTCTCTCTGGCTCACTGCCGGTGGAGAGGATCACCTTCTTCATCTTCCTTTTTCTCACTGCTCTGGAAAGGATCCACTCATAGTTTATAGACATGTAGGTCTCTTCATTATCACTAATGAATACATCCTCTTTTGTATGTAGATGCTCTGTTGAAGTCCAAATTTCACCCATAGATGAATCTCACTTTGCACCAAAGGTATCGGGAAATATTCTAGCTTCCACGCAGCCTTGAATCACTGCCAGGAATCAACCTTACTTGGCACCCTTATCTAAGCCAGCGCGCAAGTCTCGGCGTGCAAGTCAAAACTGGCGCAATTCCACCTCAACCACTTGCGCGACACAAGCTTCTCCAACTCCAAACTTGCACGACTCACACCCTTTTATGCCCAAACCAATATTGGCGCGCAACCAACAACTTTTGCGCTTCTTCAAAATCTGGCACACAAGTTTCACCAAACCACTTGTGCGACGCATTATTCTACAACTCAAATCTTGCACAATTCCACTCGGCGTGCAACTATCACCTGGCGTGCAACTTATACTTACGCGACCACACACCACTTGTGCGACCACCACACCTGCGCGGCGGGAGATCTGATTTTGATAAGTGTAGAAATATTCATTGAATGAGGAGGGTTCGAACTATATTTATAGGCATTTGTGCACCCTGTGTGACGGCGTACAAGTCTCCCCTCGGTGTGCAAGTTTCGGTGCCCAAGTCTCTGCCGCACAAATCACTTGCGCGACCAACCCTAAAACTTGTGCGGCCCTTATTACTTTTCCATATTTTGATGATGTGATCTTGAAAAACATATGGCGTGAAAGTTTCTTCTCCCACAAGTACACGATGCACAAGTCCCTTTTCCAAAAACCACTTTTCTTCATTTGTCGATTTTTAGGCCCAAAAATTTGGAAAACACTGGAAAACTGCTCCATGTTGTATCTGCTATTTTTGTACCACCTCCATATCATCTATTCCTTTGTCGAAATTCTTGAATCAAACATTGATTGTTAACCACAACTCTTGAACTCAACATGCCACCATGAAATCCCCTTTGACAAAAAGTTTGTATGTCATGGTTTGCTTTGTCAACAATCACATCACAGATGTCCACTTTTTCAACAAACACAATCACCTCAAAAATGCTTCGATGATACCTTGAGGGATTTTTGCCCAACATAAAAGATGGTATAAAAAGAAATATCATGAATAAATAAATTCAATAGATTCATTCTCTCCCTTTTAGGATCATCAAAAAGTGAAAATATAATAGGAAAAGAAGATAAATTGAATAGGGATAATAAGATAATTTCCATTAAGAAAATCCATTGTAGTAAAAAAAGATACAAAAAAGGAATAAAAAATCCCTAGAAAATTCTAAAAATGTCTAACCTCAATGATTTTTGGGCTGGATAGGAGGGACAAGTGTTTCTTTTTCCATCCCCTTATTAGAAGAAGAAGGCTCAACTAAAGAATATGGGATAACTATAAGTATATTTATAGGAAAAATAGTTAGGGAAAGAGTTTATATAATAATGATAGGCTTGAGATGCTAGAAATATTCTATAAGAGTCAATATGAAAATATGGAAATGAGAAGATAAGGGTGAATTCATATCTCTATTAATAACTTTTCTATAACTGGTGGCTCCTGCTTGGAATCCAAGAGACCCAGGTTCAAAACTGGGTGGAGGCGAATTTCCGGGTTACTGTAGTAGCAATGTAGCATTACTGTAGTAGTTACTGTAGCATTTACTGTTTGGTACTATAGTAGCTGGAACTATTCACCCGATTTGGGCCTTCGGGCCACCGGTTTGGGCCTACGGGTCTCCAGGGCCTACGAGTCGTCAAAGGACTTCGGGCCTCAGGGCCTTCGGGTCACGTAGACCATGGAGTAGCCCAGTTCACACAGAACAGGCCCCAGAAGAGGATCAGAGAAACATGAGTAGTAGCCACCAGATGCAGAGCTAACCAGATTGGAAGAATGAGAGGGTATGGCAGCCGCCATTGGGACCAGGCATCGTGCAACTTTGTATGGGGAAATGCTAGCCGATCATCAATTCAAGGTGGGGAGCTAAGGCGATCAATGATGCAAGATGCTGGGGAGGGGCAGTTCTAGTGGGATGGGCCTACGAGTCATGTAATGGGCATGGTATGCCTCTGGGCCTTCGGGTCATGTATTTTGGGTCATGTTGGGCCATGTGCCTTGGGCCTAAGGGTCATGTACGGGTTCTCCTTCAACCCTTAAAAGGGGGATTATCTATAATAAAATAAAAAGAAGGCCTTCAGGCTATTCGGAGAGAAGCTGAAGGGGTGAGATGAGAAGTGTCTGGAATGGTATCTTGATCCACCACTGTAGTTCCAAAAACATAAATAAAGGGATTCGCCAAATTTAAGACTTACATAATAATATTTCATCCCATTTTCATAGTGTTGAAAAAGTAATTTTTCTCATCTATAAATAACTTGAGAATTGGGGTCATTACATTCAACTAATTGACTTTCCCATTGAAATATTTAGTAACCGGAGGCATTCTAAGGTTCTCAACAAGGAACTTGAAATGATAGTTGATCTCATATTTAGTATAAATTTGAGATAGATAATAATTTATAGCCATTGTAATTGTATCACTATCAGCTTTCATATCCTTCATATATTCTATAACGATCATATGCACATGATCTCTTTTATGCTGAATTTGTCTCGAACTCTCCAGAGGGATGTTAAGTACATCACTTGATACAACACAAAGCTCTTATCTAACCACTGATCTGATCAGATAAACATCAAGGGAAGGAGGTGGAGAACTCATTGCAGAAGTCATAGAAGAATTATTCTTCACCCTATCCGGCAAAGAATCCATATAATTTTCAAAGGAAGATCTCATCTCATTCATTGTAGACCTCAACGACTCCATCCAATTTTTTAACCTCCAATTTTATATCATCAATTCTTGATTATAATACACCAACATGGCAGGTATGTGATGTATCATAAGCTTAAAATGATACCTTTCATCTATCTCACTATTTATAGTGACCTATGGTGTCTAATTTTTCAATAATAAACCAAAATTAGATAGAATCATATCTCTAAAGAATTATATTTTAGCTCTTTATAAAAATAAAATGGAACTAATGGAATGATAGGTGAAGTCAAGGGTTTAGAGGTAATGGTAGGTGGTACAGTATCCTGTTCTGTCTCATAAATAGAAGTAATGAATAAATAAAATATTTTTAATTCTACTACAACGTCAATCAGTTCTACGAAGGATACCATATGATCCATATCTTCTTGAATAGAATATCTACCATTCTTTAGTGGACTATAACTATCATCTGAATCTGAGTAGTCCAAGCTTGGTATGAAATATCCTAGATACTCATTTCATTCATCAAACACTGAGAAATTCAACATGGATGAAGACACACCATAATTCTTTCCAACTTTAGGTTCAACAACTATAATCCCAACCTCCATCTACATATTATCTCTTTGATCAGAAATTGTCTACCCGGAAACCTTTTGTACATAAACTATAGGAACAAATTGATCTCCAGCAAAAGGACCAACACAGTGACTTTCCAGACATGGGTATCCCTCCCCATAAAAATATTATTTCTTCTCATTTATAATATCTCTATCCATACCTTTAACTAATATGGGTATCTATTTAGATCTATATAAGACTGCCAATCCTAGAGAAAAGATAAGTGACTGAGGCATCTCAACATCATCAACACCAATTTTCCACTAGGACCATCATGGTCAGAACCACCATCACCATCACCATTATCTTTATTTTGCTCACCTTTGTCATCTCCATTTTCTTTTTCATCTTCCCCTTCTTCTTCATCTTCATTATTTTCACCATTCCCATAACTTCCATTTTCCAAAATAGATTTTGAAGTGATATTAAACTTTTATTCACTGGAAATTTATATTTATTCTTCCTCAATTCCTTCTTCTAAAATATTCTCTCATATAAAAATAGATCTAGGAGGGCTAGGAGAACCATAATAAATAGAAGGAGGTCTATGGGAATATTCAGGTCACTAACCTCATCAATTGAAAATACCTCCTCCCTATCTTCTTAAGTAGTAGCTTCTACATCAAAACACTTAACCACCTGATCTAGATCCAAGCCAGGATCCATAATATTTCTCATTATGGAAGGGTGATCAACCATATTGAAATCTTTATACATCCTATCAATATCATCAACCCGTTGTTTCTTCTAGGGGTTCCAACTTGTATTATTTATTTTACAAATGACATTTTAAATTAAAATTCTCCACATTTTACTACAATTTATTCTTATCCATCCACAAATCCATTTTTCTCCAACATGGCCAAAATGAAATTAGGGTATATAAGAGAGTTTGATATGGAAGATGGATTGAACATCCCAATCTTGTGAACCTTTAGACATATACATAAATTAATCATTTATTCTCTATTTATAATGCATAAATGATATACATATTGATACCTCATTGTAGTGAAATTTCATTTCCTTAGGAACAAAATTTCACAAACCAAGTTGGGGTACCATCCAAACTGACATCTGACCCAGCCCGTGGTATGGCCCGAAGGGTTTTCCCAATCCCCATAGGCTGGAAACTAGAATATGGGAATCAACAATGCAATTTTGGTAATTATTTAACCCATAAATTGATATTTGATAATAATAATCAAAATGAAACATCATCCCAAGATCAATATCCATAACCAAAGGAGATACACAAATTCAAGTTATACATTTTACAACTTTAACCAAAACCAAAACAAACCAATATACCAAAATGGAAGGGGAACTAATAGACCAAAACTCAAAACCTCCATGTAAAATGATGGTCATCACCCTCAAGTGACCACCACCAACACCTACAAGAGAGGAATAATAGAAACTAGATCCACTATCACCACCACAGGACATCTTTCCTTTACCTAGGTCATACATAACAAAGTCAACATAAGCCCAAGGGTGTATGTAGAGTGTGAGAAAAAGCCCAATATGATTCCACCAAAAGGAAAGATTCCATGACATAACATCATAAGATAAATTAATAGTCATATTTTGAATAATGAAAATGGAAACATTTGTAAGAAAATACTTTAAGGTAATTTTTTTTAGAGAAACAATTTTTAAAAGAAGCATACATTTCAATTATAAATAAAACAAGGTTCATCATATGCTAATGGTGAGAACCACATCACAAGAGAGAACCACATCATGGGAGATCCCTATAGGGTCTAGCTCTAGTTGGACCCTAGGAAACACATATCTTGGTGAAACATGGTATAATAATCATAGCCCAAAACCTACTCATGCATGAGCCACTAGAGGGGAAACCATCCTGAGTTATATTGGTCTCCAATCATCATCAAGTTTAGTTAGTGTTGTCTCATCAATCCTATAAGAAGAAACGCGGTCTCGTCCCCATCGATCCAACTACCGTACTAGTACTAATCTTCCCACCTAAATACCTAGGATTCCCTTTGTGCTATTTTTTTTCTCACATCACATAGATCACCACTTTCAAATACACACAAAAATAAATCTGAATACACATGGAAACCCAT
Source organism: Viscum album (assembly GCA_963277665.1). Taxonomy (NCBI): domain Eukaryota; kingdom Viridiplantae; phylum Streptophyta; class Magnoliopsida; order Santalales; family Viscaceae; genus Viscum; species Viscum album. Next base: position 888,566,768 of record OY728148.1, on the reverse strand, counting down.
AATTTTTCATAATAAATAAATCTTTCAAAATCCAAACATACACCAAATAAACTTTATTACTTGTTTTATGGTGATTTTAAAATTCACCAAACACTTTTAAGTGGAATAACATGAAATAACACATGAAAACCAACCAATTTTATAAGGAAAATCACTTTTCAATCCATACACACCTCAAAACCTTTTGAAAAATCATTTCACACCTCACACATAAATCATAGAACATATTCAAGAATCACATAAAGAATACTAAAATCATCCTATAATGTAAAATCATGGAATCACCTACCTCGCACTTTGAAAATTTCATAATCCAGTGGAAAACCAAAACCTCACCATAAAGTAACCCTATAAAGGGAAGATAAAACCATAAACATCAATATTTCATCTTAAATATCAATATTGAACCCTTATTATTTCAAAAAACATGCTATAAGAAAGAGAGTCTAAGAAATTGGGAAGAAGAAACCTAGAAGAAGGATGAAACCAAGAAAATAGAGACTTACTTGAGATTCTTGAAGATACCACACCAATTCCACCCAAAAATTAAAGTTTAAGGGGAAAAGATGGATAAGAGGAAGATCTTAGGGATACATATCCCATATGTCCCAAATTAGAGGTGATTAGGGGAAAAAAATGGAGGTAAATGATAAATTTCAAAATTTTAATGATCTGGAAAGGCTACATGGTTTGACCGTACGGTTTTCCAAACCGTGCGACAACCGCATGTTCTATTCTTCCCAAGAGGAAACTAGCCACCTGATTTCCTAAGGGAGGATGGACCCTCGTGTGGTAGGTCATATGGATAGGATAATGCCATTGTCTAGGGTACCCAATTTCTTCTGGGTTAGCACATAGGTTCCCTTAATCATGAGCCAACTATGTACCACCTACTATAGGGTCAAAAAATTCCATTTTCTCTAGAATATACCATGTAAAATTAGTAATAACTATAAGAAAAAATATAAAAAATAATACCTAGAAATAAAATCATGGATGTGACAATCCTCCCCACCATGAAAACCTTCCTCTATTGGAAATTCATTCCAAATTCTGATTAGAGAATAAAAATGGATGCTTCTCTTCAACCTAAGACTTATAATCCCATGTCACATGATCTTCATTATCGTGTTTTCAAATAACTCAACCCAATGATATAGATTTCCCCCAAATCACTTTATCTTGGGAATCCACAATCCGTATGGGCCACTCAAACATAGAAAAATCTAGTTCTAACTCCAATTTCTCCCAATTCAACACATGATATTGGTCCAGATTATAAATATTTGAATAAGAAACATGGAACACATCATGAATTGTCATCGATTGGGATGGAAAGGCTAACCAGTATGACACCCTTCCAACTCTCTCAATAATATCAAAAGTTCTGACACATCTACGAGTTATCTTCCCTTGATTAACCCAGTGATGGAAACCCAATCAAGGTTTCACTTTAAGAAACACCCAGTCACCCACATAGAATTACAAGGTTCAGCATCTCTGATTAGAAAAATAATTGTGATGAATTTTTTCTTTCAACAAGTGCTTCCTGATTAACTTAACTTTATTAATTTTTTCCTATACAAGGGTCGGTCCCAACAATGAGGTCTCACCCACCTCATCGCAACAAAATGTGTACCGGAACTACCAACCATAAAATTAATAAAAGGTTTGCATCTTTATAGAGGATTGGTAAATATTATTATAATAAAATCTAACCAATCTCAAATGACTATCCCATGAGACTCCAAAATCTAACACATATTCCCAGAGCATGTCTTCCATAATCTGATTTACCCCCTCTATTTGACCATCCATTTGAGGATTGTATGCCATGATCATCTTGATCTGTGACCCCATTTCCTTATTAAGGTCTTCCCAAAATATCAAGGTATAACAGGGGTCCCTTTCTGAAATTTTAGTTAGCGACACACCATGGAGCCTCAAAATACCCTGAACATAAAACAAACCCAATTCCTCTACTTAGGATGAATCCCTGATCAGAATGAAATGAGGTGATTTTTTTAGAGGGTCAATCACTATCCATATGGTATTCCATCCCTCTATCATATGAGGTAATATGATAATGAAATTTATGGCGATATCATCCCACTTCTAGGTAGAAATGGATAATGGATGAAGAAAAATGGAGGGCCTCTAGTTCTCTTCTTTAACCTATTAGCACATGTGACACTGATATAAAAATTCATCTATGTCTCACCTCATTCCTACCCAAAATAAATAATGATTCACATCATAAAACATATTGGTGGTTTTAGGATGAATGGCCCACTACAACTAGTGGAAATCCTGTAACACCACCTTTCACAATGACATTGTAACTATAAGGTAACCCCTAAAGAAAAAAATCTCCCTTGGGAGATAACGACCATTCACAAGGCACCTCCCCACCATTTAGGAACTACATAGAATGCTAGCACAACTCATCAATCAGATTATATCATAGAATCAACTCCATTAGGGAATGTGTTTGTTGTACACTATCCAAGAACACACCTCCACTATGTTCCCTAGTCTCAAGATGAAACTAAGAAAAAAATCCCATCAAATTCTACTCATTACTAGACTCCTTCAATGATTACACTGAAACTTTCTTACTAATGGTAGTTGTAACTAAATTACCTTTACCTCGAGTATACACAATATCAAAATCAAACCCTTGAAGGTACTCCACCCAACAAATCTACCTAAAATTTTTATCCTTCTAAGAGAAAATTTATGGTAAAATCCTATGATATAATTAGACAAAAAAAATATCCCTAAATAGATAATGATTCTACATCTTCAATGAATGCATCACCACCATAAAATCAATTGTAAAATTCAAATTCCGATATAGAGGAAAACACAAAAAATTCATATATAAATACTAGTGGGAACTCATCCACCACAGGTGGTAATCCACTCTTAAGAACACCATCATCATCCTCCCATGTGATCAATGAGATTTAAAAAATGAGTTTTCTTAATTTAGGAAGTGGAGGTCCAGCATGTCCCGACTGAGGATATCATTCGCCATGAAAAACCTGGGTACTTCCATATGGTTCCATTGAATTTAAATCACCACTAATAAGAATCATTGTGTGCCTAAAAAAGCACCATCCAACAATACCATGGATCATGCCAAAGAGGTACATCTCTAAAACTAGAAAATCCCATCCCAACTCGACCACTAACATGGTGAGTGTACAAGATGGACAACTAAAACATTTCTCTCACTTCTTAACAATAATCATCACAACTCTATCACATATGGAATAATCTTAATTGAAAATTTAAACACATAAATAATTTGGAAAGAAATTAAATAAAAAAAGGAACTAGTATGAATCAAGGAAATAACTAAAGATGATGTAATAAGAATGGTATGTCAAACTATCACTGGTCCCACATCAGATTATGTTGGTGCATAATCTAATTCATGAATAATCCTAGTCTATTACAGAGCATAAAAATAACAACTGGCATCTGTCTCTTCATTTAACTCACTTCATCTTGTTGTGGATCCAACCCTTAAACCATGACTTGAAAAATAATAGCTCTCTGTCTTAGATAGTTCTAACTAGGTTGATATACCCCTATAAGATACATATCCTTTACCACTCTGATATGGTCGCTCCACATTTCAAAACTGTTTCAAGTTTCCCATATTCCCACCCTGATATCATGTTTTATGTGTAGTTGAACATGAAAACCACATATTCCCCACCTTTCCACATTTTTTCCATTGAACAGTTCCATCTCTTGAATCCATAGACAAAAGAGTTTGGGAAGGATGGTAAAAAATAAAAACTCCCATCTTATCCATCTCATCCCACTTCCTCTTCTTCTTAGAAGAACTTCCACTACCTTGGACCACTTCTGGAACTACTCTAGAGAACCCAGAGCTTCCACTATGATTGATCTCTACCATAAAAGAATTATAAAACATCTTAGCATAAGTATTCAACTTGAACAAGAAGAATAAATATCAAATATATTTCCACAACTCCATTTAAAACTTTTGAGCCTTCAACAACTCATTTGAAACCACCTCATGTGTGAACCAAACCAACTCAGTGAAATGATTCGCATACTCCATCATGGTCTGATCCCCCTGGTAAATATAAAAAAACTCACAGGCCTTGGAAATACCAAGGTCAATGAGAAATACTACTCATTGAAGAATAAATTTAAATCATTCAAACCCATCTATTTGTGCTTTATATCCCAAAACAATAAGTCCCACCACCTCTTATTGGGACCTTCTAATAAAAAAATGAAGTGCACATCACCTTCACTACCTTAGGAATGTTAATAAACTCAAACATCCTCTCTATTATCTCAATCAACACCTCTACCTCTGGGGGATCCATACTACCCTAGAAGGAAGGATCCTATTATTTAGGTATTCATGAGCCTTATCTTCTCTAGACTCCATTTGACATCCATGACTTGAGGAGGTCCATATCCCACTCCCTGACCCAGGGATTAGACAACTCGAACCACTACTTGGAGTTGTCTCTGATTAATTGGTCAGGGAAAAATCTCTTTGTCTTATTTTTGTGGCTACAATAGAGTTCTCTGGGGAGGGATCCTGACAAATCAAGAAAAAAACATAGGGAAAACCATAAATAAACCATTTTAAATTTTTTTAGAAAGAATAACACATTCCAAACACATCCATAAATCATAAAAAAGAAAAATTAATCACAATTACATGTCAATGAAAACCACTACACCCCCACCTAGTGTCCATATAAATTCTGTAGCCTGTACATATCACTTTAAGGAGAGGTACAACCAATTCCCAATATCCCACGGTGATTCAGTGCCTTCTAGGAGGTGTGTTGGCTAGATAACCCACTCACAACCAAACCTCAAGCCCCAAAATATTATATTTTGTCAATATAGACTATTCCCAAATAACATGACCTAAATAAAGAGTGAAAACCATGATTTGATACCATTTTGTCATGATCTAAGCTGGGGTTCCATCCGACCAGACACTTAACCTAGCCCGTGGCAAGACCCGAAGGGAATTCTGGTTCCCCACGGACATGAAACTAGCACTTGGGTATCAAAATTTCACTTTTTTGAACATTTTCACTCAAAAATTGATAAGTGAGAACAATAATCAAAATAAAAAATCATCCAAAGATCTATAAACATAAAAAAGTGAGATAAAACAATTCAAGTTAAACATTTTAAAACTTTAAACAAAACCAAAACAAACCAAAGTACCAAAATTTGAGGGGAACCACTAGATCACAACTCAAAACCTCCATGTAACTTAAGTTCCATCACCCTCAATCCCCCACCACCAAAACCTGAAAGAGAGGAACACTAGAAATGGTATCAACTATTACTACCATGGGATATATTGGATTTACCTAGGTCATACATAACAAAGTCTACATACAACCAAGGGTATATGTAAGGTGCGATCCAAAGCCTAGTAAGATGCCACCCAAAGGAAAGATTCCATGCCATAACATTATAAGATAAATTAATAAGAACATTTTGAATAAATAAAATGAAAAAATTTATAAGGAAATATTTTAAGGTAAATATTTTTAAGTAAAACATTTTCAAAAGAATATTACTTTTCAATTATAAAGAAAACAAGTTTCACCATATTATAATGGTGAGAACAACATCACAAGAGAGAACCACAACATGGGAGATCCCAATAGGATCTTGCTCTAATGGGGCCCTAGGAACCTCTTATCTCGGTGAAACATGGTATAAAAACCATAACCCACAACATTATCATGCACGTGCAACTAGAGGGGAATCCATCCCAAGGTCTAGTGGTCTCAAATAATTATCAATTTTAGTTAGTGTTGTATTTCCAATTCTATTAGAAGAAACTGGGCCTCATTCCCAATGATCATAACAGAGTACTATTCCTAGTCTTCCCACCTAGACACCTAGGATTAACTTTGTGATCTATTTGATTTTTCACATCACATAGATCGCCAATTTCGCATACACATGTAAAAAAATCATAATACACATGTAAACCCATCATTTTACATAAACAAATCATCTTTCAAAACCCAAATACACACTAAATCCACTTCAAAACATGTTTTTCACCACTTTCACAATTCACCGAACACCTTTAAAGATGCATAACATGAAAGCACATATTAAATCCAACCAATTTAATTTAAAAAATCACTTTTAAATCTATACGCACCTAAAAACATTTTGAAAACACTTTTTGCACCACACATTAAAATTATAGAACATGTTCATGGAGCACATAAAGCATACTAAAATCATACAATAATGTAAACACATTAAATCACCTGCATCACATTTGGAAACTTCTGAAGTCTAGTGAAAAGAATAACTGTAGCATAATGGAACCCTATAAAGGAAAAACGAACCATAAAAATAAACATCTTACCCAAAATATTAGGATTGAACCCTTATTAGGTCAAATAACCCACTAGAAGAAAGAGAACCCAATAAAGGGGGAGGAAAAACCCTAGAAGAAGGAAGAAATCAATAAAAGAGATACTTACTTGATGATTCTTGAAGATTACACACCAATTCCACCTAAAAATTGATGTTCAAGGAATCAGAGTGGGAGAGGAGGAAGCTCTTAGGGATAAAAATCATATATGGATCGAATTAGGAGTTATTTGGGGTTAAAATAGGAGAGGGAAAAGGGTAAATATAATTTTTTTAATGACATGGATGGGCCCCATAGTTATCCCACATGGGTTTTCAAACTACGTGGTCTCATATTCCCAAGAGGAAATCAGCCACATGGTTTCCTAGTGGAGGGTGCACACCCATATGGTAGGTCATGTGTCCTAGAAAATTCTACTTTCCATGGTGTATAGTTTCTCATGGGATGGTGCACTGTTTCCCCTAACCATGCACAAACCGTGTTTCACTTGCTGGAGGGTCCAAAAATTTCCATTTTTTCTCTAAAATATTAAAGGGAAACAAGAAATAAATATAATACAAAAAATTAATAGAATAATACCTCAAAATAAGATTACATATGTGATAAAACATATTTTAGATAAACATTCAATGGAAATGACATTCAACATTAATTTGAATAGCAGTTGGTCTTATCAATATGCCATATCCAGTCATCTATTTCAACACATCTTCATACACAAAAGTATCATTGTCACTTGGAATAATTTCTCGATTATCATTTGAGACAACACCTTGGGGGACTTTAATATATCTTCCCCATTTTCTTTAAGTGAAAAAAACTTTTCACCCATTTATTATGCTTCTAACCTAGTCTTTGTCTTCCTCAAAGCTGAACTCCACATACTAATATAATTGGTGCACTAAGCAAGGGAAAAAAGTCATCTCATTATTAGATAACCACTATACCCATCCCTGTAATTTTATGACTTTATGAACCAAATATTTTATTAAAATGAACCACTTAGCATTCAATTCCTTCTTGAGTACCACAAATCGATTCACAAGATGCAATTTCACTGGTTCGATGAGTGAATGACTTGACTCTACTTTATATTTCATTGAAGGACGTGACTCATTTGGAGAATATGTAGCATCTCTCTTCACTCCATCCATTATGATCAGATAGTATTTTTTTGATAAAGGAGAGGGAAGGCTGACAGTTGGGAGAAAAATGGTCACAATGAGGCTTGAGAGTAATATGTGAGTGACTTAGCATTAAAATTAGATAAGTCTATAATTTATATGATTTAGGGATTTATGGATTTTTAAATCAAAGAATAAAAATAAAATTTGAATAATTTAAAAATTAAATAAATAATCTATAAAAATAAATTAGAATGGTGTTTTAAAAACCAATGTTGGGACATTTGACAATGCTGAGTAAACACCAATGGAGGGTAAACACCATTGGTGGGTAAACACTAAAGGTTGGTAAACACTGATGGTGGGTAAACACCAATGGTGGGTAAACACCAAAGGTGGGTAAAAACCAAAGGTGGGTAACCACCAACGGTGGGTAAACATGAATGATAGGTAAACAACAATGGTGAGTAAACTACAATGGTGGGTAAACGTCAATGATGGGTACACTCCAATGACGGGTAAACACCAATAGTGGGCTAACTATAATGGTGGGTCCCATAAAATTAATCTTAACTAAAATTAATCATGCACATTTCAACTTTGATGTAGTTCATTCTACAAAAATTTAGTGTCTTAATGAAAATATCAACAAAGTGATGTTCAATACAAATGTATTCAAGAGTTATATCACCCTTTTGAAAATTATCTCTCAAAAATTGATGTCTAAATAAATGTGTTTTATTATAGAGTGAGATACAGGGTTCTTAGAAATTCTAATAGAACATGTATTTTCATAATTTATAGGTATATGTTGGAATTGATATCCATAGTCTAGAAATCTGTGTTTTATCGAAAACATTTGGGCACTATAGCTAACAACAACTATGTATTCAATTTTAGTAGTAGTCAATGCAACAAAATTTTGTTTCATACCACACCAAGAAACTAGAGACATTGATTAAGGGGGAATGTTTCAGAGGTTATTTTTCTATCTAACTTTCAACCACTAAATTTATCACCTGAACAAATCACTATGTCAAATTCTTGTACTCTAGGGTAGAATAATCCTAAAAAGATTGTATAATTGAGGTATTTAAAAAAATTACATCAACTAAGTGTGACTCTTTTTGATTTTCTTTAAAAGAAAAACCCACACCCAAACTAAACATAATGTCATGTTAGCTAGCAATTATGTAGTTAAGAATTCCAATCATACCTTTATAACCGATTTTATCCACCGATTTACCAATTTCACCAAGATCCAACTTACAGGCGGTACTCAAAAGAGTCCCAATACTCTTAGTGCTATCCAAACCAAAATGTTTTGAAATATTGTTAGTATATTTACTTTTATTTAAATTAATTCCTTATCTATTTTGAAAAATCTAAAAAACTAAGAAATAATTTTATTTCACCCATTAAAATCATTTCAAATTATTTCTTCATGATCTTTGAAAAGTTAGTACATGAATAATTTTTATAAGATCCATAAATAATATCATTTACATAGATTTGAACAGATGAATAAACTTTTGAAATTAATTTTATAAAAAACATACACTCATTTATACCTTTTAAAAATACTTTTGAAATAATAAAGGAGCTAATCTTATCATACCATGCTCTAAGAGATTGTTTTAAACCATATAAATATTTTTTCAACTTGAAAACATGATTTGGAAAATGAGGGTTTTTAAATCGAGGGGCAGTTCATTAAAATCAACCTCAACTATATACTGATTCAAGAATTCCCTTTGGAAATCCATTTGATATAGTTTTAATTCTAAATGTGCTTCATAGAAAATAAGTATTATAATTGATTAAATTCTAGATACATGTGAAAAGGTTTCTTTATAGTTTATACTCTCTTCTTGACTATACACTTGTAAAACTAGTATAGACTTGTTCCTTATTATAGTACTAGATTCATTAACCTTATTTATAAACACCCATTTAGTGCCTATATTCAAGGTGTATTTGGGTATATCAATAAGTTTACAAAATAAATTACATTCAAATTGATTAAATTCTTCTTGCATAGCCATTACCTATAATTGATTATTAATTTCATCAATGATTTTATTAGGTTCAACATGTGATAAGAATGTTTTATGTTTAATCTGGTTTCTTAGAGAAGATCTAGTTTTGTACCTCTATCTAAGTCTCTAAAAAAATTATATAAAGGATGGTATCTACGAGTCCTAAAAACTATAGAAAAATAAGGGCTGGTCACCTTAGGATCCTCTATAGGTTTTAGTTTGGGTTCTAGAAGTTCCTCAGAACTGTATAATCTTTCTGCATGTTTTATAGAAGAATCAGAATGTTTGGAATATATGTTCAAAGTGGATAAATCATACTCAAGGTTATCTACTTGGATTTTAGCTTCATGTGGATCTATTTCATCAAACATGACATGGATTTACTCTTCCATGGTCTTGGTTATTTTATTAAAAATTATTTAGGATTTACTTTAAGTTGAATAACTAAGGAAAATCCCTTCATCACTTTTATAGGGAAAATTGTAAAGATTATCCTTAGTATTAAGAATAAATACTTTGAAACCAAAAACTATAAAGTAATTAACCTTAGGATTTATATTATTGAAAATTTCATAAGGGGGTTTCTTCAATATAGGTTAAAATAAAACTCTATTAATTATATAGAAGGTTTTATTCACAAAAACTTCCCAAAAAAATATAAGTAAGTCATATTTATTAATAATTTTTCATGCAATCTGTTGAATTGTTTTATCCATTATTTTTATAACTCCATTCTAATGAGGGGTCCTAGGAGAATAGAAGTTATGGTTATATAATTTTTTTGAGAAAAATGATTCAAAGTCCTAATTTTGAAACTCAATACCATGTTATAATCTTAAAGAATTAATTATAAGTCCACTAATGTTTTCTACAGATTTAGCATACTTTTTAAAATAATAAAAATAGACACTTTTTGATCTAAAAATAGTGATCAAGTATACAGATAAAATTTATATACGAGTACATAAACATATTTCTTCCCATTTAAACTTTAAAATCTAGATATTCCAAAAAAATCCATGTGGAAAAACCCAAGTGGTTGAGAATTTGAAACTCATTTCTTTAATTTAAAATAAATTTTGATTTATTTTCCTTTTTTATAGGGGTTACAAAATTTTTCATTTTGGAATTCAAATTTTAGTAAATCCCTGAATATCCCTCTCATAGTAAGATTTATCAGTGGGTGAATGTTATATTGGCCTAAAATCTTATTCCAAATCCTAGATTATTTATGAAAGGCACTTAAACACAATTTTTTTTGAAATTAAAGAATCAATATTAACATCATAAACACTTTCATTTCTCAAAGCAGTCTGTACAAAAGAATTTTTAGAATTAAAAACATGAGAATAATTGTTTTAAAACATTGCATGAAAACCATATTTATATAATTTTGATATTATAATAATTTTATATTTCAAACTATCAACAAATAATACTTTAGAATTAGAACCGAGTTAGAGTTTCCAATTTTTCCAAGGATAATGATATTTCCTTTAACATTTTCTCTAAAGGTGACTTGACCAACATCAACCTTTATAAATATCATGAATCCTGATTAATCTCCTATAATATTTATGGAAAATTCACTATCCATGTTCCATATATTTCAACAACAGATCTTCAATAAATTTTCTTAAAAACAATTTTTATTTCAAGAATAGTTTTGGTGCCCAGATTTTCTTAGTTCTAGATACATTCGTGATCAGGGGCTTAGGAACCCATATTTTATTTATAGGTTTCCCATAATAAGATTTTAAAATATTTTAGATAAAAACATTATTTGGTCCACTCGAATAATAACTTGTAGAAGAATTTCTAAAAGCAGATCTAGGAACAAAAATTATCTTAACAATTCTTCTCTATATGGGTTAGTAACCTAGAACAATAATATATTTATGAGTAATTAATTTTCCCAATATTTCAGTGAGAGTTTATCTTTTATTTTTAAATCTCTCAATGTATTTACTTAAATTTTCATTTGAAAATTTCAATTCTATATTTTCTTTTAATAATTTATAATTCTTCTCTTTTTCAATAGTGAGATCAGTTTTAACAGTAGTAAAAAAACATGTTTTTTTAGAATTTTGTATTTATCTCTAAGATCATTAAAATTATCCTCATGCATATTGAAATATTTAAAAATTTACTCTTCGGAAATATCTTCATCATTTTCATCTCCATAATGATAAAAATTATGTATATGAGATATATTATTTACCTCAGGTATGTTTATCATAAAGAACATATTTTCTCTGTCATGATTTTCTTTATGAGTTGATTTTGAGTCACTGGAGCTATCATTAGAGGTAATCCATTTGTCTTTCATGACTTTTTTATACTTTCTATCTTTTTTCTCATACTTCTTATTGTATTAAAACTTGGGACTATGAAATTTAACATGTCATTTTCTCTTACACTCATAATAGGTAATATCATTTTAATTGTTATTTTTTTCCATCATTTTTTCTAATTTACTCTATTATCATACTTTCCCTTATAACTTAGTTTTCTGAATAATTTATTCTCCCTAAAAATTTATTAAACCTTTTATCTAGTTAGTTCATTTCCTCACCACTTTGGAGTATTTATTCCTCATCACAGGAGAATTTAGTTTGAACTTTTTCATTTTATTTCTATTTTGTTGAAATATTCTTAAATCCTAGATATATTTTCCAAGGTTTATCATCCTCTTCATGATTAACCTTCTGATCTTCCTAACATGTCATCTACTTCCCAATAAATTTTTGATAGGAATTTTACTGATGTAATAATATTATATTATTGATATATATTTCCCTCTCCATCCCTCAGGAAGATATCTCACCAGTCATGTGATTTGATCTGTGTGTGACACTAGATTTCCCAAGGATCTAATTGTGTTCACTATCTCATTGAACCTGAGATACATATCAGAAATAAACTCATCAGGTCTTATCTTGAATGTATTTTATTTAATTATATAAGTGTTAAATATCATTTATTTCTCTTTAGTAGTTCCTTCATATAAAATTGCAAATGTATCCCAAATTTCCAAAGTAGTTTTAATAGATGATATCTAATTAAATTATTCATATACTAAGGAATTTTAAAGAAAATTCATATCTTTTAAGTTATTTTTGTAAGAAATTTTAGTATAATTTTTCCATGTATTCATAGAAGTCTTAGTTAATTCATATTTATCCTATATATCATACCATATTTCAGAACCCATGATTTCAATATGAAATTTTATTTTTATTTCCCATTGATAATAGTTATTTACAATAAGGAAAGGGAGGTTTTTTGGTAGAAGAACCTTCTTCTCTAATATCCATTTACTGAACTAAATTTAAAATTTATAGAAATCTAAGATATTTAAATAATAACTAAAATATCAATTGAAAAATTTTTATGCTCATTTGATACAAAATGTTGTTCGGATTGAGTATATCAAGTGGGGGTGAATTGAGTACCCAATAAAACTTCCATTGAAAACTGGTTTAAATAAAATCCCCCAAATAATTAGAACAAACCAGTTAATCAAAATATCATATCAATATAAGTTTTAAACTTATAAATATTTCTCAAAGTGATATTATGTATCAGTTAAAATAATTATGACAACTATTTTAGATTTTTAAATAAATTTAATTGATCAAAATCATATATTAACACTAATTAAAATTAAATATAAAACTAGTGTTTTTTTCACAGTTTAAAACAAATTTATATAAAATCCTAGAAAAAAACAAGACAAAAAACTTAATAAATACAAGAGGTTTAGTCTTAAGATGTGACATAATCCTCTAAACTTGGAAATCACCTGTTTCTAGGAATATTATATAAAATTATCTTGATCAACAACCTAGATCAAGTATACACAACATCTAACTAGATTTACAAGACACATGTGGACCTCTTCCAAAAAAATCATGGGAATTAAACAAACATAGGCCACATAATAACCTCTTCCACTACATGTATTTAAACAAGTAAAAAAGAGAGTTTAGAAATGTATTACGTATCTTTTAGTTAAAGTTTAGGAGTTAGTGTGTGTTAAATAAATATAGAAAATCACACAATTCCCAAATGAAAAAGAAAAAATTTATAAAGAGAAATTAATTTTTTTGGGAAGGTAGTGTTGCTCTATCTAATGTGTTCTGAATTCTTGAGTATCCTAGGATTTATCTTGAAGAGAAGCTAGAGTAATTTCTCCAAAAGTTGTAGTAAAAAAGTGCATTGTAAGCTCTCTTTTTTATGACTATATAAAAGGAACTATATGTTCTATTGGATTAACTATTTCAATGTTGGTTGAAGTTAATGATGCTTCATGTAAATATAATTATCAAGTTTCACTCTTAATCATATTTTTATCCTCCAACATTCATTTCTCTATTAGATGCACTAGGGAGTATGATTCTTCTTGTATTTATATAATGGAGGAGTATATGTCTGAGTAATAATCATCTGGATCTTCTGCTCCTTATACTAATAGGATTATTAAAACTTTAATTCATCTCTTCAATAGCTTAAAAAAATCATTAAAATAATAAATATCATTAAATTCCATAATGTAAATTTTAGAAATAATTATTTCAGATTAATCAGAAATAGTTATGGTTATTATTCTAGTGATAAGACAACTATAGCAGTGACTTGAGCTAGTGGTGAGTCAGGCCTACTGTGAGATAGGCTGACGATATTTCATGCTCTATAGTGAGTCTTTTTAACACATTTCTAAATGTCTTGGTGATAGGAAAATTCTAATGTTAGGTTGTTCTATGGTGGTAGGTCATCTCAAAACTTTTCCAAATTTGGAGGTGAATAATTTATAAGGGTTAATCATCTTATGGTGGTGGGTATTTTCCATTCATATCCAAATTCACATCCTGAAAGTGACTTTTATTAAAAAGTAGGTCTTGTATAGTGGTGATTAGAGTCTAATGGTGGGTTTATCGATTACTTAAAAAAATTTAACCAATATTCCTTACATGATAAAATGCTATCATAACTCATAAAACTCATTAATATCTAAGAAACATGATTTTTTATCATTAAAATAATGGTTCCAACAAAAAATTTCCCAGATAAACAAATAACTTTAAATATAAACACAATATGTAGAAATGATATATGATTTCAAGAATAAAAATATCCATGATAAATAATAGGTATATCTAATGAAAATTTAATGAACAATGATAACATGAAGGTGAATATTTCAGAGGTAATTTAAGGACTACAAAAAAAATAAAACATGGTAGTGAATTTCTATACTATCCTTTGTTAAAATAACCATAATCCATATATAGGGAGAATAAGGATGATATCAACATATACCATTTAGAGTAATAATAAAGGATTTTTTTATTGATGAATAAAAATACCATAAATTTATCTATAAAAACATTCTTGAGGAAAATATTCTTTTTATTTTGAAAAACATTTTGAAAATCAATTTCATTAAAAATAAATTTAATAAATTTGTTTAAAAGAAAGAAATCATAAACTTGTAAACTAAGATTCAAAGAAATGATGGTCATGATGGAAGATATTTTTTTTCATGTTTTAAAAGTGTAAAATAACAATCATTTTGCACTGTAAAAATGTTAGTAAAGTTCTTTATTTGGAAAACTACTATATGATTCCTTTCGCATTTTTGGAAAAATCCAAACAAGAATTGTTTTGAAAATGACATAAGATTACATTGACATTATTTTAAAGAGTAAAAATGGTTGAAAATTACTTTTATAAATAATTTTTAAAATGTTAAATACGTTTTTTTAACTTTTTTGAATACATTTTTAGAAAACATAGTTTTGTAAGAAAACAAATTTCTAACTGAATAGAGGAATGAAGTCCTATTTTCTTAAAAAAATCACAATTTATTTATATAATAAATAGTAGGAAAATGGTAATATTAAATAAAACTATAGTTAATGACTAGATGAGAATAAAATTAAATGGATTTATTAATAAATGTTTGAATAATCTTCTTCAATTGAAATTCAATATTAAACAATCTTGATTAGAATGATATTATGAAATAAAACATTACAACAATCATAATGTTGAAGTGAGAGGTAATAAATGATTAAATTATGGTTTCAACTATAAATACACATAAAATAAGTGAAAAAAATAAGGTAATAAAAATTCATTATTCAAATTATCTTATAATAACATCATCAATAAAGTAGAAGACTAAAACAATGAACAAAAATTGAGTTAAGAAATCCCTTACATTACGCTTCCTTTTAGTTGAATGTTATTTAAAATTCTTTATAATAGTTTTAAAAATGTTATTAACCTATTACAAAACCATATTAATATTTATAATATAATATGTGATTCTTTTATAACAAATTATCGCATGTTCATTAATAATCTTCTATTATTTTAATTGTTTGGGAGTAAATTTCCTTATTTTCTTGTGCGAGTTTCATCATAAAAGATATAGTTCATGGGAATATTATATAGTTATATCATATCCTGAATAATAATAATGATATAATTATCATATTTTTAATTAAATTATATATTTAAACCCAATCATTAAATAAGGTTACAAAAAATGAAGTACGTTATGATCATGGAGACGATAGGTCATACATACGCATTAGTAATATTTCTATTTTCAATGATAATTATGATATGGTTGAAAGTAATATATTACCTTTATATAATAATAATATTATATATACCATATTAAATACTTATATATGTCATCCACGTGGCTTGGTGATGAAAACAGAGTCACATCGCTTCATGAAGGCGGTAGTCTACACGTACGCAAAAAATGTTATCATATTTAAGTGAGTAAGAATGTAAGAAAGAAAATGATATATATTATCTTTATAGAATGATTAATATGTCATTAATATTGTAATTATTTCACTAATATTATATATAATCATTAAATTTAACCTTATTAAATTCTATCTAAATAGTTAGTGAACAGAGAATCACATCACTTCACAAGGAGGTAGTCCTCCATACACACGAGTGCCCTTATCATATCCCCTAAAGAGTGGTTATTAAAAAATATATATATTAAATAATTACTCCATAGGTATAGATATTTTATAAATATAATATATATACTTTATATCCATCATCATACCCAAATGTGAGATATGGTAATGGAAAAACAAATGACATCAGTTTATGAGGTGGTAGTCCACCATACACACAAATGATGCTTTCATAACCCATTTGATGGAGGTGGAGATGGTTGTAGATCATGAACCTATTATTAAAAAATCTCATTATATGGAAGATAATGAGGTTATTATATCATCATTGTTTAATAATAACTAAATGAGGTAGAGAAAGAAATAAAATAAAGATGCTCATTGAAGAACATTACCTCTTCTTCGAGTATCCTCCTTAGGTTGACACAAATTCCTTACTAGGTTGGATTTCTTCCCAAAAAAATTCTTATAGGATGAGGAAAAGGAATTGGGGAAGTTATTTTAGCAGGTATTTACTGAACCAAATAGGTTTTAAGGTCTTAATAAGATAAGATAATGGTGACACTTTATAAGTGGGGGGGGGGAGGACAAACTTGGTATTTTTTTAAAAGAATTGAGTGCTCTCACGCTTTTAATGTGTAAAAACGGTAAAAAATGGGCCAATAATGAACCTTATAGGTGCAATGGTAGAAATATATCTGGAAAATAGTTTTTTAACATGTTTATATGTCATTTTTATCCTTAGTTTTTTTAGTTTAATCCCTGGTAAATCCATTTTTAACTTAATAGCGGTAATTAATTTTTACTGTATTCACTATTCATTTTAATAAAAAATTAATATGACCATATAAAAAATTATCAATTACATTGATTCCAAATCTGGAATCCATTATTTTAAATTCAATTCACAAGTGTAAAAATTTTAATTTAAAATAAATCCCATTAACATGATGAGAATGCATGTTTTTAAAGTAAAAATGTTCAAAAGTTTATAGAGTTTCTTATACCTAAATGCAATATGAAAATGTTTTGAATTACCAAAATTAGATAAATTGATATAAAATTAAACTTATTATACTTTTAAAAAAATTCAAAATATAACTAAAAATTATATATTATTTAAACAAAAGGGTATTTTTCAATTAAAATTTAGTACTTTTCACTATTCATCAAAAAATGAATCTTTTTAAAAGAATACAAAAAATTATCCCTAAGATAATTTAAGAATTAAAATTTCATTTTTTTTTCGAATAAATTTTCTATAAGTGGTAAAAATTAATTTTAAATTATGTGTGTATAGAAAGACTAAATCGTCATTTAGAAAAAATACCATTTTTCAAAAAACATTTCTTTTTCTTTTAAATGATTCTTATTTTTTTTATAATCAATAGATATACATAATTTTTATAAGAAACACAATCCTATTAATACCCTCCACTCCAATTTTTGGTGATAGCTATTATATTAAATAATTATAATTTATTATTATGTCGCATTTCATTTCAACCCGGTGTTGCATGTAACACAAGCCATACTCAATATTATGTGTAATGAAAGATATTAAAGATATTGAATTTATGTAAAAAAATAAATATATCATAAATTATAAGGGTGTTATATGTTATTCTAGTATTGGTTTTGTCTGTCACATTAACTATCAAATTATATGTTCTTATTTTAAAATCTTGAGGTGTTACATTCTACCCACCTTAAATAAATTGTTACCTCACAATTTAAAGATGGTATGGGTAATCGATTGTTTGAAATTTGGAAATACCATTATTGATAAACCCACATACTAAAAGGGTTAATAAAAAATCCTCATAATAATTGAGATAAGGAAGTAAAAAATTTCATATGTAATAACATACAACTAGGATTCTATATAGGAGAACACTGGCAGTATGTAATGACGAGGACATGAAAGAAAAGTATAAATAATTATAGATAATAATAGTTGTCAATGATCAAAATATGGTGAATAATAAATTTAAATTTAAGGGCCTCAAAACAATAAATCTATAATTATTTAAAATACTATATAAATTTTCATATATTAATGTAATAGGATAACATTTTTGTTTCAAGATCCTATTATTGGAGTTGAGGAATTATTTAACTATCTAAGGATATAAGAATATATACTTACATGATATGTTTTTATTTCATAAGAACAATTTCATCCTTTTTTTAGTTCAATTAATTTTTAATTCATCCTTTACTCTAAGAAAGTAATATCCAAAATGATTTTTTTAAGCATGAAATACTAAAACTAACATTTAACGGATTGCAACATTCATAAAAGAGTGAAAAGTATTTCCATATTTCTCTAACTATTTTACAAAACCAATATGGTTAAGAAAAGTTATCCAATATATATAAATTTCCCTATAGTGAAGTAATACACTAATCATTAAAATATCATCAAAATTTCAACTTAAACCATTTCATAAATAGTCAACCTTACAACCCTTCCATAATATTAAGATTCATAACTCTAGAAAGTGGTTCGTTGGATTCCCAAAACAAACTTATAATTAATAGATCAAATAACATGAATTATATCTTAATTTCATCATGACAAAATGTGAACACCTTCATCATGTATTCTCTTTAAGCATGTTAATAACCTGAGTTACTATAAAACCTTATTGAAAACATGCATACTTTCTTATTCCTTAATTAAAACACAAGTTATTGGATATATTCCTTGAATCCAAATTTTTTTTGTAAACTCCATCAAGTATAAATCACTTTTTCAACAAATCATTAATCAGTTCCAAGGTATTTAGTACTATCCAATTTACTTTATCCGTATCTATTTATTCTTTAACCCCACATCATTATCTCAATATTAGAAACATATTATGGGTCCTCAATAATGTATTTTCAAAGAATCTAATGTTTCCACTAAATCATTTACCTTTGTCATCAGTACCGTTAAACATGTGATTTAAAATCCTCAGAGAAAAATTACTACAATACAATACTTATAAATTTTATAATTATTATAACCTGGATATCATTGATAAAATACTAAAATGAAGTAATTATTGAATCAAAACACAAACACATTAATAATTAAACTTAATATATGGTAATAAAATAATATTGGTCTCGGTATCTTAGTATTTTCTAAGGTATATTATCTTTACAATGGGGGAATTATTTCCTAGTACCCCATATCATTACAGTTTAAGCTTTGAACATTGGAAAATTATTTATTTACCATGAAATCATGGGAATAATATAATTTTTTTCACAGTTAAAGTAAACCCATTTCTCTCTTAAGCATTTATCAATGTGTTTCCTTCAACAATTATCACATGTTAGAAAATCCTTCTTTCTCTTCTTCACTTTACCCATCCATTTTTCTTACCATCATCTTCTTCTATTACTTTCCTTTGAAGCCATAATACATATATAATTCATTTTCGTTCTTATTATAGCATAATACTATGTTCTCATGTGATGAAAAGGTTTGTGAGGCTAGTTCCATTTTAAAGACTTCTTTAAGCCCCATTAAATAAACAATAATTATTACCATTTGGATTATGTGCATTAATGAGGTTCTTATTCCATCTGATGGGTGAAATTTATAAAGGATGGAATATATTAGATTATATATTAATATTTTGAAACATAATGTATAATCCCAAATATTGTGAAATACTTAACATTGATTAAAATATTTATGCATATATACTCTCAAAATCATAAATATGTATTCTTTTCATATATCTCTATTTTAAGTCCTTTATAATAGTTTTAAAAGAAAATGTGAATGATCCAAAGTATATCCCCCAGCAGTGTCAAACTATGCTGATAGTAAGACCTGTTTTCATGTACCATGATATAATTTGGTCAAGAACAATGTTTCCTTGTTGGATTTATTACCCATAGGTACCTCTATTATAGAACCATGTCTACATATAGTATCCATACAAGGATATATTTCTAGTAAGAACTGCATAATATCTACCTTACCTAAACATTAATATGTTATTTAATACTTATCCTTAATTTCTATCATAGGGTTGTGTTTGATAATCTATGTTTTTCTAAATATAGTTCCCAATGTTTATAATAAACATAATTTGATACCAACTGTAGAGACCCTGACCCCAATAGTCTAGAGTTGGTTCCTGCTTTATTACATTGGCATATGATATAATTAATCCCATCCCAAAGGATTGAATAGTTTATTAGTTTTTGTAAACTAGATACACACTCGAGTCATTCATTACATTTGGAAAAAAATTACATCATAATATTGTTTGAGAATAACTTTATTTCATCTATTGTAACTTTTAATATCAAATATATTACACTTTATGGATTATTAAGAAAGAAAAAAATAATGTTGATCTCAAATGCTCTGTAAGGTTTAATTATAGTAGAAAATACCATGAATAAATAATGAATAATCAATATGGTAAGGTAAATAATTTAACATAAATTAAATTTAATCAATAACATGGATATTTCAATTAGATAAGGAAAAAATAATATATAAGGGTAAAAAAATTAGCACACATGAAATTTTAATAATTATGTAAGGAATAATCCATATTTAATGGTAAAAAACTAAAAACACATTCCATTTAATCAATAAAATGAAAAATAAATACATAAAAAGATAATATCATAGTAAAAATATCATGGATAACAATGATAGCTGAATTCCAAATGAAGTAAAAGCTTAATTATTTTATGTCATGTATCTGGCACACAATACCTCTACCATCAAGACCTTTTAGGGGACGATTTAAAATACAAGTAAAAACATGTTTAATGCTAGCTTAACTAATTTTTCTCAAGATACATACCAACGCATCAAGGGGATATGTAATATAGAGACACACTCATCGCTATAGGTAAGAAACATTCCTAATATATAAAATAATCAATTTATTTGATAAACAATATTTCCTATCATCAAATATCCATATTGAGTAAAGAATGTGGAATTATCAATATTTAATAGATATAAAAATAACATCCAAAGTAAACACCGTATCAAGAAATGATATATGGTTTTAGAAATAAACATATCCCTGATAAAGAATATGGGTATTTATGAAAAATTTAGTTGAAAATGATGACATTAAAGTGAATATTCCAAGGAGAATCCAATGACTAAAAATTATATAATGAAGTGAATTTAAATATTATCCTTGGTCAAAATAATCCCAAACCATATAGAGGAAGAATATGGATGGTATAAACATATTCCAATTAGATTAAGGATAAATGTTTTTTCATTAATGAATAGAAATTCCATAAAAATATCTATAAAAATATTCTGGAGGGGAATATCCTTTTCATTTTGAAATTTTTTTTGAAAATTATTTACTTTGAAAATCACTCTTAAAAACATTTTATTTAAAAAGATCCTCGTTAACCTGAAAATGAATCTTCAAATAAATGATGGTTATGATGGTAGTTAATTATATACATTTACTAAATGTTAAAAAGAAAATTCCTTTTTCACTTTTAAAAGGTTAGTAAAGTTCTTTATTTAAAAAACAATAAGAAGGTTCCTTTAACATTTTTAGTAAAATCTAAACATGCATTATTTTTAAAATGACATCAGACTAATTTAAAAAAATTAAAGATTAAAAATGTGTAAAAATTCATTGGAAAATAATTTTAAAAGTTTAAAAATATTTTAGATTTTTTTTGAAAACATGGATTTTAAAGAAAAATGATTTCTGATCGAAGTGGGGAATAAATTCAAATTTTATAAAAAAACATAATTAATTTAAGTACCATAGAGTGAGAAAATGGTAATATTATATGAAAATATCATGTATAAACATAGTATAAGAAAATTTATTTATTTTTTGTCTAGAAATGGTAAAATAAATTTCTTCAATTGAAATTCAAGAATAAATAATCTAGATTAGAATGAGATTATGAAATAAACCTTTACGATGATCATAAGATTGAAGTGAGAATTAATCAATGAATTAATTATATGCTTCAACTATAGAAACAAATTAAACAAGTTTAAATACAATATCAAGTAATAAAAAATTATTATACACATAACCTTACAATTAAATCATCAATGAATTAGAAGACAAACCCAATGAGTAGAAACTGAGTTCAGAAATTCCTTACCTTAAGTATTATTTTAGTTGAGAATGATTTAAACTCATATATAGTGATTTAAACATGTTATTAACTTATTAATGTACCATATTAATATTTATAATATCACATATGATCCTTTCATAACATCCTATCACCCATTCATTAATAATATTTTTTTTTATTGTTTTGGGTGTTAATTTCCTTATTTTCTCATGCGTGTTTCATCATGAATGATCCTATTAATGCACATATTATATAGTTATATCAAATAAAAAATAAGAATAATTCCATAATTATCACATTTTTTTATACATTTTACTTTTAAAACCAATCATGAATGTTGGTTGTGAAAAACGAAGTATGTTACGATCATAGTGATGGCAGGTCATACGTATGCAAGAGTAACTTTTCCATTTTACATTGATCTTTATGGGAAAGAGGTAAGTACTATTTTTCCTTTAAATAATTATCATAATATAATATATACAATATTATATACTTATATATATCATCCATGTGGTGTGGATATGAAAAGAGAGTCACATCACTTCATGAAGATGGTTATCCACACATACACGAACGATGTTATCATGTTTAAGTGAGTGAAAAGGTAAGAAATAAAATTATATAAATAATTTTTACAGAATGATAAATATGTCATTAAAATAATAATTAACTCAATTATATCACATATAATCATTAAATTTAACCTTATTATAGTCCATGTAACTCATTAGTGAATGATGAATCACATCGCTTCGTAAGGCAGTAGTCTACCATACACACGAGCGACATTACTATATTCTCTATGGAATGGAAAGTTAATATAAATATATTATATAATGAATAAATATATATAAATATGTTATAAATATATTTTATATATACTTTATATTCATCATCATACCCAACTGTGAAAGGTGGTAATGGAAGAATGAATGACAACGTTTCACAAGGTGGTAGTACAATGTACACATGAATGATGATTTCATAAACCATTTCATGGAGGTGGATATGGTCACAAGATATTCCATTAATATAAAAATATCATAGTATATTTATGAAATTTATTTTAATACATCACCATGTTTTAATAATAACAGAAGGAGGTGGGGGAATAAATAAAATGAAGATGCTCATTGAAGAACAAAACCTCTTCTTCGTGTATCCCCATTATGTTTTCACTAATGCCTTCCTAGGTTGGATTAATACCCAAAATAAGGCTTCTAGGATGAGGGTAGGGAAGTAGAAAATTTATTTTGGTAGGTATTGTCCAATACAAATAGGTTTTATGGTGTGAAGAAGAGATGAGAGAGGTGGCCTTTTATTAGTGGGGGTTAGGACACACTTGGTATTTTTTAAATGAATTAAATGCTCCCACTTTTCTCATTTGCAAAACAGGTAAAAATTTGGAAATTATGAAACCTTATATGTTTAAAGGTTTAAATAAGAATTTTAAATAGTTTTTATACAAGTGTACAATTCATTTTAATCCTTATCATTTTATTTTGACGCTTGATAAACCCATTTTCACTTTAACTGCGGTAATTAATTTTTACTTTATTCACTATTCATTTTGGTCAAAATTTAAGATTCCCATATTTGAAATAATAAATTATTATGATTCCAAATACGGAATCCATTTTTACAAATTCAATTTACATAATTGTAAAATTTTAATTTAAAATTAATTCCATAGATGTAACAAGAGAACAAGGTTTAAAATTCAAAATGTTCAACAACTTATAATGTTTTTATATCAAAATTAAAAATGAAATTGATTAAAATGGAATAAATTGGATCAATTTATATAAAATTGAACTTATTTGTATTTAAAAAAAATTTAAATTATAATTTAACATTTTAAATTATTTAATTGAAAAGGTAACTTTTAATTAAAATTCTATATTTTTCACTATTCATCAAAAAATGAAACTTTTTAGAAAATGAAAAAAATTCATCCTAAGATAAATTTTTATTCTAATTTCAAAAATAATTTTATTTTTTTCATAAAAAAATTATAAAATTGTTAAATATTAATTTTAAATCAGGTGTGAAAATCTCGACTAAAC
Source organism: Viscum album (assembly GCA_963277665.1). NCBI lineage: Eukaryota > Viridiplantae > Streptophyta > Magnoliopsida > Santalales > Viscaceae > Viscum > Viscum album. Next base: position 888,542,051 of record OY728148.1, on the reverse strand, counting down.
AATTATTTATAAAAAATACGGTTTTTTTCAGAAAACATTTCTTTTTTATTTTAAATGATAATTATTTTATTTTTAATAAATAGATATCCATAATTTTTATAAGTTATTAAATCATATTAATAGCATCCATTCCATAAAATTGGTGATAACTATTATATTAAATAACAATATTTTAATAGTATGTCACAGTTCATTTAAACTCGGTGTTGCGTGTAACACATGATAAAGTTAGTGTAACATGTAATTGAATCTAAAATAAGTGTTTCATGTAATGAAATATATTGAAGATATTGAGTTTATTTAAATAAGATATATAACATAAAGTCTTACTATGTTATATTTTCTTCTAATCTTAGTGTTTTGGGGTGCATATGCTATCAAAAACAATGTTATTACATTAAAATCTCGGGGTATTACACCATATATGGGGCCTTGGGAAATCAATGGATTATTTAACCATAAAAAAAAACTCCACAGTAGACCATCTGAATAATAATCCACCCATGATTTTTCATACTCCCATGAAAATTTAGTCAGATCCCCAATGGATGATAGTATGATTTTCATTCCTGTATCCTCAAGAATTAGCATCAACCAAAGATGACAGAGGTTTTCTGAGTGTGAATCCCCCTTAACCCTTGTGAGAGGTAAATTCATAGCTTATTATAGAATCCAAACTACCTTCTAAACCTATAAGGTGTGTAAGGTAAAAAAATGGTCACTCTATTTATTCAATACGTTATAATCTTGTCTCAAAATGAGATGATATAAGAAAGTTATTCAGAGGTTCCGCCACTATTATATGTTACTATCCCAGAGGGTATAAAATAAATTATGAAAGAAATGTTAAGGGTATTCCACATAATCTCAATTATTTCATTGAAACCTATGTACTTCTAATAGATAGTTGTGATATTGTTAAATTTAGGTAAAAAATAGAAGAAGGAATTATTGTGGTTTGTTGATATTCATAACACTAAAAGTGATCCATTATCCAACCATATAAAAATTAGAATCGTCCTCTAATGAGGTTCGGAGACCTTCCTTCTTTAATGTGACCTAATGACTTATAAATCTAATAAAGGGTAGGTACATCCATGTTAATTGTTTTTCCTCATGCCAATGTGGCTTCCATCATCAAGGTGGTGGCCCTAACACCTGAGTAAGAATAATAAGATAGAACAATCAATCCATGTAAAAACATCAAAAATAATTACACTAGATAAAAATTTGATGATATGTATGCTTGGATAAGTTCACCAAATGTGGTGTACTATACCATTATGTGGTCACCCAGTACAAGCCTGGGATGCATCGAGACTATTGGGTAGGGTGAGTCTGGGTAAGCCTAACCTTTGACTTTATCCCACTAGGCTACAAAATTATTTTCACTTATTCAAAGAACATGATAATTGAGAATGTATGAAGAAGGAAACCTATTGAATTCTCTATCACAACTAATAAGTCTCTTTATAAAGGGGAAACCAATTCAAAATCCACCCATGTATTAACTATATGGATTAACTCATCTTATATCCCTCAAAGAATCTAGATTCCTCTGGTTAGTGGTTTCCCTATAAACTAATCATGACTCCACCATATGATAGATGAAATGTGTTGGTGCCTAAACACTAATAGCTAATAAATTTATGTAAGATCCTGGTTGGTAGATACATTTCAAATTTTTAAAACCATATGTATTGATACAAACCAATGAACTCTAATATTTTAGTAGAATCTATACAGTTATGTTTCACTGATAAAGACTAGGAACATTCCTTAGAGAAATACCCACAGATCCATTAGTACCACTTAAAACTCCATCCCCCATTAAAACTATCCATCAAAATGTTAAAGTTGGATAGATAGTTTAAATAGGTAGGTTTTAGTAATATATCCCAACTATCCTGGTCACCCTAATTCCATGAATAGATATTAAAAATGAACAAATTTCCATTACTTGACTATGGGATTATGTTACTTATGTTAGGGACGTTTAATTAAACACAATTCAGAAAAACATCAAATAAAGTAGATAAATAAATTTAACTAAGAACCAGAATCAAGGGGTCATATTGCCACCCAACATTGTACAGATCCATTATATATAAAAATCTATAATTTTGGAACTTAGGTTGAAGAATGTACTTCAAGATCCCATATTGAGAAATAATATGGTCTTGAGCTTCAGCCGAAACATTCCTAAAAATTACAGTCCTCTTGTCAATATAACTCATTGAACGATATATGTTCCTATAATCATGACCCATTACTCTATAAAAAACAATTATAAATGACATCAAAATTTTGATAAATCTCAAGATAAAAATTTTATGAAGTCAAAATGATCTACATAGAATCAAATTTATATGAAGAAAAGTTCCACAACCAAGCATAGTTTTCAATTAAAAATAATACTAGTTCACATATAGAGATTATTCAATATGTGGAAGAGTTTGATTATAAAGGGAATTCACTATTAATGAAGGGTTTTAGGTCAATAGCATAAAACCCATTATAAACCATGAATCCGCTCTATATAAAAATGTGTTAGCCATATGCCTTCATATATAGGTGGTCCCTCCTACTGGACCACATGTTTCCCATAATGTGTTGAACTAGGTCGAGTTACTCCTCAAAATCAACTCCAATTCATACCAATAAGACCATATATTGATAGGGGTCATTTTTTGGTCCAAAAAGTTTACAAATAACATCATAAAATGTAATATTATAAATTACATGACACGACAATGTATCCAACACTTTTTTGTAATGCACCTACTATTTGGGATAACCACATCACATGGAGTCCCTACAAATGAAAGTATTTTGCATGTTGAGGTGATATGATCCTGCCCCCCCGAGTTTTTTATTGGATGATGTGATCATATCACACCCTCCACAAACAAAGTCATTTTTGGGGAGAGGCATTAATTTAATTCTCCCATAAATGAACTTCGTTTATGGTGTGAGACATATTTTATTTTCGAGCACATAGAATCAAGAACACTATGTTTATAGACATTTCAGGAAGGTGATTATTCTCACTCCACTAATAAATACTTAAATTTCCTCTCAAGGATAGGTTAGAACATGGAAAAAGAGAGGAGGAAAATAATAGAGAAGACCGAGTGAGAAATTTCTAATTTGGTGGGTAATTTTATTACGATATACCACAAAAGAATAGATGACCCCACAAAGGGATCCTTGTCTAAGATCCCCCAGTAGAAATTGTGTAACCTTTTTAAGAAAAAGTATTTTTCTAATCACCCACAAATTGGATGAACTTTAATTCAATAATTAAACACCACAAAATGAAATACCCTTTGTAGAAGAACCCCTTCGTGATTCCCCATCTCCCATAATAGAGAAGTATATTGAATAAGGTATCCTTAGGGTATGTCTCCTCTCACTCTCACTTCCCCCTTCCATGTAGAAATTGGATTCATATTAGCTCCTCTAAAAAATTTCAAAATGGTTTTCTCCAACCAATACCAAAACCTAATAATTTTATCACTAACACCTCTCACATGACCAGAAGATGCATCCGACCTAGGGACAAGACATATCACCTTTCCCTTCTCATGATCAACCATTCATGTGGTAAAATAAGTCTTGAATTTAACCTCCCTAGTATTTAGGGTTATTGGAATGTATATAATAATTCATTCTCATGGTAAAGAGGTTCCCATCCCAGTGGGAAATAGAAGAAGTTCAGGAAGTGACATTCATCTATTGTTTAATGTCTAAAATGTGATGTGAATTATGAAATATCCATGCATTTTACAAATGTATAACCCATAAGGTGGGGTTTAGAAAATAGAAATAAGAAAATAATGGGTAAATCTCATATTTATTCATGATTACCCTTCCAAAACCTTTAATTCATCAACTAGTAGATGAGGAGAAAAAACCAATATTGGGCATGGCTAATAGAGTAATCCCAGAGACATTCTTTCAAGATTTCATACTCGTCATGCATTCAATATATCCAGTGTTATCCACTAATGGACAAGGAATAATGTAAAATATGGTATTCTAATTCTCATTAATCCCCTATCAAACATGATTGTGTTACATGGAAATATTAAATTATCTCTTGTATCTCACATCGAGCATGGATCATGTGGGCTTAGAGATAAGTGGTGATGATGACACTAACATGATCTATAATATCTATCAGGTCAACCACTAAAAATAATGTTTCCATATTCTCAAAGGTCAATATTCCCCATTAGACAGACCTACAAAGGTGTATTTTCCCAATCATGTGACAAATAGGCTTCCCTGATAAGAATATTCACTAGAACTTCACAAATAATGTGGGATTTTATTCCCATATTGATGGGATATGTATGAATCCTACGTGAGGTTCAAACCCAACATCTCAAATCCAATATCTATTTTATTATGCTATATCCCCAAAAAGACCATCCACCCTTCACTTGGGAGTCAATATTCCTTTTAGATCCCTTTCTATCCCATCCTAACTGGCCCAAACTCTTAGTGAGAGCTATCTTCATAGGGTTATACTCCTTGTAATATCAACCTAGTATCATTGATCCATATCTCCCATTAGATTGAATATAAAGGGAGGGTCATGCATAAGTCCCACAAATTTTTTTCCTAGTAAATTTTTTCTAGATTTATTCACCATATAACATTGAATTTCATGGTTTGGTCATTGTCACATAGCCATAAAAGGTATGACATGCCACATTAAGTGGAACCAAACTATATGGGTTCTAATTAAATTCACAAGGATATATATGAATAATTTCCCATGGGTCCAACCAAAACATCAAAACAACATCTATCTCCTTGAATGAAGATAAATCCAGGAGTTACCCATTATTTAGATTAAACCTACATTAAAAAATAGTAAATAAAAGATGATGGAGAACCTATGATACATAAAGATGGTACCATTGATAGAGAACCTATGACTCATAATGATAACACAATTTATGGATAAAATATGATAAAAAAGATGGTTTTTTTATCAATAAATGTTAATAATTTATTGTTAACATTAGTGGGACTAGTCCCATACTTGATATTTGGTGAGGATTTATGAATACATCATAAATTTATAAGAGAGTCCTGAAGTAGGAAATTATTCCCACTAAAGTGGTATGATGAGATCGACCTCAAATGATATAAACCAATGTGAGTTCCTAAAAATATTTGAAAAATAATCAAGGATCACTTACATTGAGAAAGTAGGTTTGTGACCCATCAAGGATGTGGGGACCATTGGGTGTTTCTGGTTCCACAAATAAATCCCATTAGAAACCACCCAAAAGTGATGAGAAAAAATGAAAAAAAAATTAAGATAAAACTATTAAATAATATTAATTATTGTTATTAAAAATATGTAATCCATTTAAAAATATTATAATCTTAAAAGTGGTAGAAATTAATTACAATATTTGTGTACAAAATGTGTAAAAAAATATAGAGAAAATTTATTTTCAAGCATAAAAATTATTTTATTCCCTTATTAGGTCAAATAACCCACTAGAAGAAAGAGAACCCAATAAAGGGGGAGGAAAAACCCTAGAAGAAGGAAGAAATCAATAAAAGAGATACTTACTTGATGATTCTTGAAGATTACACACCAATTCCACCTAAAAATTGATGTTCAAGGAATCAGAGTGGGAGAGGAGGAAGCTCTTAGGGATAAAAATCATATATGGATCGAATTAGGAGTTATTTGGGGTTAAAATAGGAGAGGGAAAAGGGTAAATATAATTTTTTTAATGACATGGATGGGCCCCATAGTTATCCCACATGGGTTTTCAAACTACGTGGTCTCATATTCCCAAGAGGAAATCAGCCACATGGTTTCCTAGTGGAGGGTGCACACCCATATGGTAGGTCATGTGTCCTAGAAAATTCTACTTTCCATGGTGTATAGTTTCTCATGGGATGGTGCACTGTTTCCCCTAACCATGCACAAACCGTGTTTCACTTGCTGGAGGGTCCAAAAATTTCCATTTTTTCTCTAAAATATTAAAGGGAAACAAGAAATAAATATAATACAAAAAATTAATAGAATAATACCTCAAAATAAGATTACATATGTGATAAAACATATTTTAGATAAACATTCAATGGAAATGACATTCAACATTAATTTGAATAGCAGTTGGTCTTATCAATATGCCATATCCAGTCATCTATTTCAACACATCTTCATACACAAAAGTATCATTGTCACTTGGAATAATTTCTCGATTATCATTTGAGACACCACCTTGGGGGACTTTAATATATCTTCCCCATTTTCTTTAAGTGAAAAAAACTTTTCACCCATTTATTATGCTTCTAACCTAGTCTTTGTCTTCCTCAAAGCTGAACTCCACATACTAATATAATTGGTGCACTAAGCAAGGGAAAAAAGGCATCTCATTATTAGATAACCACTATACCCATGCCTGTAATTTTATGACTTTATGAACCAAATATTTTATTAAAATGAACCACTTAGCATTCAATTCCTTCTTGAGTACCACAAATCGATTCACAAGATGCAAGTTCACTGGTTCGATGAGTGAATGACTTGACTCTACTTTATACTTCATTGAAGGACGTGACTCATTTGGAGAATATGTAGCATCTCTCTTCACTCCATCCATTATGATCAGATAGTATTTTTTTGATAAAGGAGAGGGAAGGCTGACAGTTGGGAGAAAAATGGTCACAATGAGGCTTGAGAGTAATATGTGAGTGACTTAGCATTAAAATTAGATAAGTCTATAATTTATATGATTTAGGGATTTATGGATTTTTAAATCAAAGAATAAAAATAAAATTTGAATAATTTAAAAATTAAATAAATAATCTATAAAAATAAATTAGAATGGTGTTTTAAAAACCAATGTTGGGACATTTGACAATGCTGAGTAAACACCAATGGAGGGTAAACACCATTGGTGGGTAAACACTAAAGGTTGGTAAACACTGATGGTGGGTAAACACCAATGGTGGGTAAACACCAAAGGTGGGTAAAAACCAAAGGTGGGTAACCACCAACGGTGGGTAAACATGAATGATAGGTAAACAACAATGGTGAGTAAACTACAATGGTGGGTAAACGTCAATGATGGGTACACTCCAATGACGGGTAAACACCAATAGTGGGCTAACTATAATGGTGGGTCCCATAAAATTAATCTTAACTAAAATTAATCATGCACATTTCAACTTTGATGTAGTTCATTCTACAAAAATTTAGTGTCTTAATGAAAATATCAACAAAGTGATGTTCAATACAAATGTATTCAAGAGTTATATCACCCTTTTGAAAATTATCTCTCAAAAATTGATGTCTAAATAAATGTGTTTTATTATAGAGTGAGATACAGGGTTCTTAGAAATTCTAATAGAACATGTATTTTCATAATTTATAGGTATATGTTGGAATTGATATCCATAGTCTAGAAATCTGTGTTTTATCGAAAACATTTGGGTACTATAGCTAACAACAACTATGTATTCAATTTTAGTAGTAGTCAATGCAACAAAATTTTGTTTCATACCACACCAAGAAACTAGAGACATTGATTAAGGGGGAATGTTTCAGAGGTTATTTTTCTATCTAACTTTCAACCACTAAATTTATCACCTGAACAAATCACTATGTCAAATTCTTGTACTCTAGGGTAGAATAATCCTAAAAAGATTGTATAATTGAGGTATTTAAAAAAATTACATCAACTAAGTGTGACTCTTTTTGATTTTCTTTAAAAGAAAAACCCACACCCAAACTAAACATAATGTCATGTTAGCTAGCAATTATGTAGTTAAGAATTCCAATCATACCTTTATAACCGATTTTATCCACCGATTTACCAATTTCACCAAGATCCAACTTACAGGCGGTACTCAAAAGAGTCCCAATACTCTTAGTGCTATCCAAACCAAAATGTTTTGAAATATTGTTAGTATATTTACTTTTATTTAAATTAATTCCTTATCTATTTTGAAAAATCTAAAAAACTAAGAAATAATTTTATTTCACCCATTAAAATCATTTCAAATTATTTCTTCATGATCTTTGAAAAGTTAGTACATGAATAATTTTTATAAGATCCATAAATAATATCATTTACATAGATTTGAACAGATGAAGAAACTTTTGAAATTAATTTTATAAAAAACATACACTCATTTATACCTTTTAAAAATACTTTTGAAATAATAAAGGAGCTAATCTTATCATACCATGCTCTAAGAGATTGTTTTAAACCATATAAATATTTTTTCAACTTGAAAACATGATTTGGAAAATGAGGGTTTTTAAATCGAGGGGCAGTTCATTAAAATCAACCTCAACAATATACTGATTCAAGAATTCCCTTTGGAAATCCATTTGATATAGTTTTAATTCTAAATGTGCTTCATAGAAAATAAGTATTATAATTGATTAAATTCTAGATACATGTGAAAAGGTTTCTTTATAGTTTATACTCTCTTCTTGACTATACACTTGTAAAACTAGTATAGACTTGTTCCTTATTATAGTACTAGATTCATTAACCTTATTTATAAACACCCATTTAGTGCCTATATTCAAGGTGTATTTGGGTATATCAATAAGTTTACAAAATAAATTACATTCAAATTGATTAAATTCTTCTTGCATAGCCATTACCTATAATTGATTATTAATTTCATCAATGATTTTATTAGGTTCAACATGTGATAAGAATGTTTTATGTTTAATCTGGTTTCTTAGAGAAGATCTAGTTTTGTACCTCTATCTAAGTCTCTAAAAAAATTATATAAAGGATGGTATCTACGAGTCCTAAAAACTATAGAAAAATAAGGGCTGGTCACCTTAGGATCCTCTATAGGTTTTAGTTTGGGTTCTAGAAGTTCCTCAGAACTGTATAATCTTTCTGCATGTTTTATAGAAGAATCAGAATGTTTGGAATATATGTTCAAAGTGGATAAATCATACTCAAGGTTATCTACTTGGATTTTAGCTTCATGTGGATCTATTTCATCAAACATGACATGGATTTACTCTTCCATGGTCTTGGTTATTTTATTAAAAATTCTTTAGGATTTACTTTAAGTTGAATAACTAAGGAAAATCCCTTCATCACTTTTATAGGGAAAATTGTAAAGATTATCCTTAGTATTAAGAATAAATACTTTGAAACCAAAAACTATAAAGTAATTAACCTTAGGATTTATATTATTGAAAATTTCATAAGGGGGTTTCTTCAATATAGGTTAAAATAAAACTCTATTAATTATATAGAAGGTTTTATTCACAAAAACTTCCCAAAAAAATATAAGTAAGTCATATTTATTAATAATTTTTCATGCAATCTGTTGAATTGTTTTATCCATTATTTTTATAACTCCATTCTAATGAGGGGTCCTAGGAGAATAGAAGTTATGGTTATATAATTTTTTTGAGAAAAATGATTCAAAGTCCTAATTTTGAAACTCAATACCATGTTATAATCTTAAAGAATTAATTATAAGTCCACTAATGTTTTCTACAGATTTAGCATACTTTTTAAAATAATAAAAATAGACACTTTTTGATCTAAAAATAGTGATCAAGTATACAGATAAAATTTATATACGAGTACATAAACATATTTCTTCCCATTTAAACTTTAAAATCTAGATATTCCAAAAAAATCCATGTGGAAAAACCCAAGTGGTTGAGAATTTGAAACTCATTTCTTTAATTTAAAATAAATTTTGATTTATTTTCCTTTTTTATAAGGGTTACAAAATTTTTCATTTTGGAATTCAAATTTTAGTAAATCCCTGAATATCCCTCTCATAGTAAGATTTATCAGTGGGTGAATGTTATATTGGCCTAAAATCTTATTCCAAATCCTAGATTATTTATGAAAGGCACTTAAACACAATTTTTTTTGAAATTAAAGAATCAATATTAACATCATAAACACTTTCATTTCTCAAAGTAGTCTGTACAAAAGAATTTTTAGAATTAAAAACATGAGAATAATTGTTTTAAAACATTGCATGAAAACCATATTTATATAATTTTGATATTATAATAATTTTATATTTCAAACTATCAACAAATAATACTTTAGAATTAGAACTGAGTTAGAGTTTCCAATTTTTCCAAGGATAATGATATTTCCTTTAACATTTTCTCTAAAGGTGACTTGACCAACATCAACCTTTATAAATATCATGAATCCTGATTAATCTCCTATAATATTTATGGAAAATTCACTATCCATGTTCCATATATTTCAACAACAGATCTTCAATAAATTTTCTTAAAAACAATTTTTATTTCAAGAATAGTTTTGGTGCCCAGATTTTCTTAGTTCTAGATACATTCGTGATCAGGGGCTTAGGAACCCATATTTTATTTATAGGTTTCCCATAATAAGATTTTAAAATATTTTAGATAAAAACATTATTTGGTCCACTCGAATAATAACTTGTAGAAGAATTTCTAAAAGCAGATCTAGGAACAAAAATTATCTTAACAATTCTTCTCTATATGGGTTAGTAACCTAGAACAATAATATATTTATGAGTAATTAATTTTCCCAATATTTCAGTGAGAGTTTATCTTTTATTTTTAAATCTCTCAATGTATTTACTTAAATTTTCATTTGAAAATTTCAATTCTATATTTTCTTTTAATAATTTATAATTCTTCTCTTTTTCAATAGTGAGATCAGTTTTAACAGTAGTAAAAAAACATGTTTTTTTAGAATTTTGTATTTATCTCTAAGATCATTAAAATTATCCTCATGCATATTGAAATATTTAAAAATTTACTCTTCGGAAATATCTTCATCATTTTCATCTCCATAATGATAAAAATTATGTATATGAGATATATTATTTACCTCAGGTATGTTTATCATAAAGAACATATTTTCTCTGTCATGATTTTCTTTATGAGTTGATTTTGAGTCACTGGAGCTATCATTAGAGGTAATCCATTTGTCTTTCATGACTTTTTTATACTTTCTATCTTTTTTCTCATACTTCTTATTGTATTAAAACTTGGGACTATGAAATTTAACATGTCATTTTCTCTTACACTCATAATAGGTAATATCATTTTAATTGTTATTTTTTTCCATCATTTTTTCTAATTTACTCTATTATCATACTTTCCCTTATAACTTAGTTTTCTGAATAATTTATTCTCCCTAAAAATTTATTAAACCTTTTATCTAGTTAGTTCATTTCCTCACCACTTTGGAGTATTTATTCCTCATCACAGGAGAATTTAGTTTGAACTTTTTCATTTTATTTCTATTTTGTTGAAATATTCTTAAATCCTAGATATATTTTCCAAGGTTTATCATCCTCTTCATGATTAACCTTCTGATCTTCCTAACATGTCATCTACTTCCCAATAAATTTTTGATAGGAATTTTACTGATGTAATAATATTATATTATTGATATATATTTCCCTCTCCATCCCTCAGGAAGATATCTCACCAGTCATGTGATTTGATCTGTGTGTGACACTAGATTTCCCAAGGATCTAATTGTGTTCACTATCTCATTGAACCTGAGATACATATCAGAAATAAACTCATCAGGTCTTATCTTGAATGTATTTTATTTAATTACATAAGTGTTAAATATCATTTATTTCTCTTTAGTAGTTCCTTCATATAAAATTGCAAATGTATCCCAAATTTCCAAAGTAGTTTTAATAGATGATATCTAATTAAATTATTCATATACTAAGGAATTTTAAAGAAAATTCATATCTTTTAAGTTATTTTTGTAAGAAATTTTAGTATAATTTTTCCATGTATTCATAGAAGTCTTAGTTAATTCATATTTATCCTATATATCATACCATATTTCAGAACCCATGATTTCAATATGAAATTTTATTTTTATTTCCCATTGATAATAGTTATTTACAATAAGGAAAGGGAGGTTTTTTGGTAGAAGAACCTTCTTCTCTAATATCCATTTACTGAACTAAATTTAAAATTTATAGAAATCTAAGATATTTAAATAATAACTAAAATATCAATTGAAAATTTTTTATGCTCATTTGATACAAAATGTTGTTCGGATTGAGTATATCAAGTGGGGGTGAATTGAGTACCCAATAAAACTTCCATTGAAAACTGGTTTAAATAAAATCCCCCAAATAATTAGAACAAACCAGTTAATCAAAATATCATATCAATATAAGTTTTAAACTTATAAATATTTCTCAAAGTGATATTATGTATCAGTTAAAATAATTATGACAACTATTTTAGATTTTTAAATAAATTTAATTGATCAAAATCATATATTAACACTAATTAAAATTAAATATAAAACTAGTGTTTTTTTCACAGTTTAAAACAAATTTATATAAAATCCTAGAAAAAAACAAGACAAAAAACTTAATAAATACAAGAGGTTTAGTCTTAAGATGTGACATAATCCTCTAAACTTGGAAATCACCTGTTTCTAGGAATATTATATAAAATTATCTTGATCAACAACCTAGATCAAGTATACACAACATCTAACTAGATTTACAAGACACATGTGGACCTCTTCCAAAAAAATCATGGGAATTAAACAAACATAGGCCACATAATAACCTTTTCCACTACATGTATTTAAACAAGTAAAAAAGAGAGTTTAGAAATGTATTACGTATCTTTTAGTTAAAGTTTAGGAGTTAGTGTGTGTTAAATAAATATAGAAAATCACACAATTCCCAAATGAAAAAGAAAAAATTTATAAAGAGAAATTAATTTTTTTGGGAAGGTAGTGTTGCTCTATCTAATGTGTTCTGAATTCTTGAGTATCCTAGGATTTATCTTGAAGAGAAGCTAGAGTAATTTCTCCAAAAGTTGTAGTAAAAAAGTGCATTGTAAGCTCTCTTTTTTATGACTATATAAAAGGAACTATATGTTCTATTGGATTAACTATTTCAATGTTGGTTGAAGTTAATGATGCTTCATGTAAATATAATTATCAAGTTTCACTCTTAATCATATTTTTATCCTCCAACATTCATTTCTCTATTAGATGCACTAGGGAGTATGATTCTTCTTGTATTTATATAATGGAGGAGTATATGTCTGAGGAATAATCATCTGGATCTTCTGCTCCTTATACTAATAGGATTATTAAAACTTTAATTCATCTCTTCAATAGCTTAAAAAAATCATTAAAATAATAAATATCATTAAATTCCATAATGTAAATTTTAGAAATAATTATTTCAGATTAATCAGAAATAGTTATGGTTATTATTCTAGTGATAAGACAACTATAGCAGTGACTTGAGCTAGTGGTGAGTCAGGCCTACTGTGAGATAGGCTGACGATATTTCATGCTCTATAGTGAGTCTTTTTAACACATTTCTAAATGTCTTGGTGATAGGAAAATTCTAATGTTAGGTTGTTCTATGGTGGTAGGTCATCTCAAAACTTTTCCAAATTTGGAGGTGAATAATTTATAAGGGTTAATCATCTTATGGTGGTGGGTATTTTCCATTCATATCCAAATTCACATCCTGAAAGTGACTTTTATTAAAAAGTAGGTCTTGTATAGTGGTGATTAGAGTCTAATGGTGGGTTTATCGATTACTTAAAAAAATTTAACCAATATTCCTTACATGATAAAATGCTATCATAACTCATAAAACTCATTAATATCTAAGAAACATGATTTTTTATCATTAAAATAATGGTTCCAACAAAAAATTTCCCAGATAAACAAATAACTTTAAATATAAACACAATATGTAGAAATGATATATGATTTCAAGAATAAAAATATCCATGATAAATAATAGGTATATCTAATGAAAATTTAATGAACAATGATAACATGAAGGTGAATATTTCAGAGGTAATTTAAGGACTACAAAAAAAATAAAACATGGTAGTGAATTTCTATACTATCCTTTGTTAAAATAACCATAATCCATATACAGGGAGAATAAGGATGATATCAACATATACCATTTAGAGTAATAATAAAGGATTTTTTTATTGATGAATAAAAATACCATAAATTTATCTATAAAAACATTCTTGAGGAAAATATTCTTTTTATTTTGAAAAACATTTTGAAAATCAATTTCATTAAAAATAAATTTAATAAATTTGTTTAAAAGAAAGAAATCATAAACTTGTAAACTAAGATTCAAAGAAATGATGGTCATGATGGAAGATATTTTTTTTCATGTTTTAAAAGTGTAAAATAACAATCATTTTGCACTGTAAAAATGTTAGTAAAGTTCTTTATTTGGAAAACTACTATATGATTCCTTTCGCATTTTTGGAAAAATCCAAACAAGAATTGTTTTGAAAATGACATAAGATTACATTGACATTATTTTAAAGAGTAAAAATGGTTGAAAATTACTTTTATAAATAATTTTTAAAATGTTAAATACGTTTTTTTAACTTTTTTGAATACATTTTTAGAAAACATAGTTTTGTAAGAAAACAAATTTCTAACTGAATAGAGGAATGAAGTCCTATTTTCTTAAAAAAATCACAATTTATTTATATAATAAATAGTAGGAAAATGGTAATATTAAATAAAACTATAGTTAATGACTAGATGAGAATAAAATTAAATGGATTTATTAATAAATGTTTGAATAATCTTCTTCAATTGAAATTCAATATTAAACAATCTTGATTAGAATGATATTATGAAATAAAACATTACAACAATCATAATGTTGAAGTGAGAGGTAATAAATGATTAAATTATGGTTTCAACTATAAATACACATAAAATAAGTGAAAAAAATAAGGTAATAAAAATTCATTATTCAAATTATCTTATAATAACATCATCAATAAAGTAGAAGACTAAAACAATGAACAAAAATTGAGTTAAGAAATCCCTTACATTACGCTTCCTTTTAGTTGAATGTTATTTAAAATTCTTTATAATAGTTTTAAAAATGTTATTAACCTATTACAAAACCATATTAATATTTATAATATAATATGTGATTCTTTTATAACAAATTATCGCATGTTCATTAATAATCTTCTATTATTTTAATTGTTTGGGAGTAAATTTCCTTATTTTCTTGTGCGAGTTTCATCATAAAAGATATAGTTCATGGGAATATTATATAGTTATATCATATCCTGAATAATAATAATGATATAATTATCATATTTTTAATTAAATTATATATTTAAACCCAATCATTAAATAAGGTTACAAAAAATGAAGTACGTTATGATCATGGAGACGATAGGTCATACATACGCATTAGTAACATTTCTATTTTCAATGATAATTATGATATGGTTGAAAGTAATATATTACCTTTATATAATAATAATATTATATATACCATATTAAATACTTATATATGTCATCCACGTGGCTTGGTGATGAAAACATAGTCACATCGCTTCATGAAGGCGGTAGTCTACACGTACGCAAAAAATGTTATCATATTTAAGTGAGTAAGAATGTAAGAAAGAAAATGATATATATTATCTTTATAGAATGATTAATATGTCATTAATATTGTAATTATTTCACTAATATTATATATAATCATTAAATTTAACCTTATTAAATTCTATCTAAATAGTTAGTGAACAGAGAATCACATCACTTCACAAGGAGGTAGTCCTCCATACACACGAGTGCCCTTATCATATCCCCTAAAGAGTGGTTATTAAAAAATATATATATTAAATAATTACTCCATAGGTATAGATATTTTATAAATATAATATATATACTTTATATCCATCATTATACCCAAATGTGAGATATGGTAATGGAAAAACAAATGACATCAGTTTATGAGGTGGTAGTCCACCATACACACAAATGATGCTTTCATAACCCATTTGATGGAGGTGGAGATGGTTGTAGATCATGAACCTATTATTAAAAAATCTCATTATATGGAAGATAATGAGGTTATTATATCATCATTGTTTAATAATAACTAAATGAGGTAGAGAAAGAAATAAAATAAAGATGCTCATTGAAGAACATTACCTCTTCTTCGAGTATCCTCCTTAGGTTGACACAAATTCCTTACTAGGTTGGATTTCTTCCCAAAAAAATTCTTATAGGATGAGGAAAAGGAATTGGGGAAGTTATTTTAGCAGGTATTTACTGAACCAAATAGGTTTTAAGGTCTTAATAAGATAAGATAATGGTGACACTTTATAAGTGGGGGGGGGGGAGGACAAACTTGGTATTTTTTTTAAAAGAATTGAGTGCTCTCACGCTTTTAATGTGTAAAAACGGTAAAAAATGGGCCAATAATGAACCTTATAGGTGCAATGGTAGAAATATATCTGGAAAATAGTTTTTTAACATGTTTATATGTCATTTTTATCCTTAGTTTTTTTAGTTTAATCCCTGGTAAATCCATTTTTAACTTAATAGCGGTAATTAATTTTTACTGTATTCACTATTCATTTTAATAAAAAATTAATATGACCATATAAAAAATTATCAATTACATTGATTCCAAATCTGGAATCCATTATTTTAAATTCAATTCACAAGTGTAAAATTTTTAATTTAAAATAAATCCCATTAACATGATGAGAATGCATGTTTTTAAAGTAAAAATGTTCAAAAGTTTATAGAGTTTCTTATACCTAAATGCAATATGAAAATGTTTTGAATTACCAAAATTAGATAAATTGATATAAAATTAAACTTATTATACTTTTAAAAAAATTCAAAATATAACTAAAAATTATATATTATTTAAACAAAAGGGTATTTTTCAATTAAAATTTAGTACTTTTCACTATTCATCAAAAAATGAATCTTTTTAAAAGAATACAAAAAATTATCCCTAAGATAATTTAAGAATTAAAATTTCATTTTTTTTTCGAATAAATTTTCTATAAGTGGTAAAAATTAATTTTAAATTATGTGTGTATAGAAAGACTAAATCGTCATTTAGAAAAAATACCATTTTTCAAAAAACATTTCTTTTTCTTTTAAATGATTCTTATTTTTTTTATAATCAATAGATATACATAATTTTTATAAGAAACACAATCCTATTAATACCCTCCACTCCAATTTTTGGTGATAGCTATTATATTAAATAATTATAATTTAATATTATGTCGCATTTCATTTCAACCCGGTGTTGCATGTAACACAAGCCATACTCAATATTATGTGTAATGAAAGATATTAAAGATATTGAATTTATGTAAAAAAATAAGTATATCATAAATTATAAGGGTGTTATATGTTATTCTAGTATTGGTTTTGTCTGTCACATTAACTATCAAATTATATGTTCTTATTTTAAAATCTTGAGGTGTTACATTCTACCCACCTTAAATAAATTGTTACCTCACAATTTAAAGATGGTATGGGTAATCGATTGTTTGAAATTTGGAAATACCATTATTGATAAACCCACATAATAAAAGGGTTAATAAAAAATCCTCATAATAATTGAGATAAGGAAGTAAAAAATTTCATATGTAATAACATACAACTAGGATTCTATATAGGAGAACACTGGCAGTATGTAATGACGAGGACATGAAAGAAAAGTATAAATAATTATAGATAATAATATTTGTCAATGATCAAAATATGGTGAATAATAAATTTAAATTTAAGGGCCTCAAAACAATAAATCTATAATTATTTAAAATACTATATAAATTTTCATATATTAATGTAATAGGATAACATTTTTGTTTCAAGATCCTATTATTGGAGTTGAGGAATTATTTAACTATCTAAGGATATAAGAATATATACTTACATGATATGTTTTTATTTCATAAGAACAATTTCATCCTTTTTTTAGTTCAATTAATTTTTAATTCATCCTTTACTCTAAGAAAGTAATATCCAAAATGATTTTTTTAAGCATGAAATACTAAAACTAACATTTAACGGATTGCAAGATTCATAAAAGAGTGAAAAGTATTTCCATATTTCTCTAACTATTTTACAAAACCAATATGGTTAAGAAAAGTTATCCAATATATATAAATTTCCCTATAGTGAAGTAATACACTAATCATTAAAATATCATCAAAATTTCAACTTAAACCATTTCATAAATAGTCAACCTTACAACCCTTCCATAATATTAAGATTCATAACTCTAGAAAGTGGTTCGTTGGATTCCCAAAACAAACTTATAATTAATAGATCAAATAACATGAATTATATCTTAATTTCATCATGACAAAATGTGAACACCTTCATCATGTATTCTCTTTAAGCATGTTAATAACCTGAGTTACTATAAAACCTTATTGAAAACATGCATACTTTCTTATTCCTTAATTAAAACACAAGTTATTGGATATATTCCTTGAATCCAAATTTTTTTTGTAAACTCCATCAAGTATAAATCACTTTTTCAACAAATCATTAATCAGTTCCAAGGTATTTAGTACTATCCAATTTACTTTATCCGTATCTATTTATTCTTTAACCCCACATCATTATCTCAATATTAGAAACATATTATGGGTCCTCAATAATGTATTTTCAAAGAATCTAATGTTTCCACTAAATCATTTACCTTTGTCATCAGTACCGTTAAACATGTGATTTAAAATCCTCAGAGAAAAATTACTACAATACAATACTTATAAATTTTATAATTATTATAACCTGGATATCATTGATAAAATACTAAAATGAAGTAATTATTGAATCAAAACACAAACACATTAATAATTAAACTTAATATATGGTAATAAAATAATATTGGTCTCGGTATCTTAGTATTTTCTAAGGTATATTATCTTTACAATGGGGGAATTATTTCCTAGTACCCCATATCATTACAGTTTAAGCTTTGAACATTGGAAAATTATTTATTTACCATGAAATCATGGGAATAATATAATTTTTTTCACAGTTAAAGTAAACCCATTTCTCTCTTAAGCATTTATCAATGTGTTTCCTTCAACAATTATCACATGTTAGAAAATCCTTCTTTCTCTTCTTCACTTTACCCATCCATTTTTCTTACCATCATCTTCTTCTATTACTTTCCTTTGAAGCCATAATACATATATAATTCATTTTCGTTCTTATTATAGCATAATACTATGTTCTCATGTGATGAAAAGGTTTGTGAGGCTAGTTCCATTTTAAAGACTTCTTTAAGCCCCATTAAATAAACAATAATTATTACCATTTGGATTATGTGCATTAATGAGGTTCTTATTCCATCTGATGGGTGAAATTTATAAAGGATGGAATATATTAGATTATATATTAATATTTTGAAACATAATGTATAATCCCAAATATTGTGAAATACTTAACATTGATTAAAATATTTATGCATATATACTCTCAAAATCATAAATATGTATTCTTTTCATATATCTCTATTTTAAGTCCTTTATAATAGTTTTAAAAGAAAATGTGAATGATCCAAAGTATATCCCCCAGCAGTGTCAAACTATGCTGATAGTAAGACCTGTTTTCATGTACCATGATATAATTTGGTCAAGAACAATGTTTCCTTGTTGGATTTATTACCCATAGGTACCTCTATTATAGAACCATGTCTACATATAGTATCCATACAAGGATATATTTCTAGGAAGAACTGCATAATATCTACCTTACCTAAACATTAATATGTTATTTAATACTTATCCTTAATTTCTATCATAGGGTTGTGTTTGATAATCTATGTTTTTCTAAATATAGTTCCCAATGTTTATAATAAACATAATTTGATACCAACTGTAGAGACCCTGACCCCAATAGTCTAGAGTTGGTTCCTGCTTTATTACATTGGCATATGATATAATTAATCCCATCCCAAAGGATTGAATAGTTTATTAGTTTTTGTAAACTAGATACATACTCGAGTCATTCATTACATTTGGAAAAAAATTACATCATAATATTGTTTGAGAATAACTTTATTTCATCTATTGTAACTTTTAATATCAAATATATTACACTTTATGGATTATTAAGAAAGAAAAAAATAATGTTGATCTCAAATGCTCTGTAAGGTTTAATTATAGTAGAAAATACCATGAATAAATAATGAATAATCAATATGGTAAGGTAAATAATTTAACATAAATTAAATTTAATCAATAACATGGATATTTCAATTAGATAAGGAAAAAATAATATATAAGGGTAAAAAAATTAGCACACATGACATTTTAATAATTATGTAAGGAATAATCCATATTTAATGGTAAAAAACTAAAAACACATTCCATTTAATCAATAAAATGAAAAATAAATACATAAAAAGATAATATCATAGTAAAAATATCATGGATAACAATGATAGCTGAATTCCAAATGAAGTAAAAGCTTAATTATTTTATGTCATGTATCTGGCACACAATACCTCTACCATCAAGACCTTTTAGGGGACGATTTAAAATACAAGTAAAAACATGTTTAATGCTAGCTTAACTAATTTTTCTCAAGATACATACCAACGCATCAAGGGGATATGTAATATAGAGACACACTCATCGCTATAGGTAAGAAACATTCCTAATATATAAAATAATCAATTTATTTGATAAACAATATTTCCTATCATCAAATATCCATATTGAGTAAAGAATGTGGAATTATCAATATTTAATAGATATAAAAATAACATCCAAAGTAAACACCGTATCAAGAAATGATATATGGTTTTAGAAATAAACATATCCCTGATAAAGAATATGGGTATTTACGAAAAATTTAGTTGAAAATGATGACATTAAAGTGAATATTCCAAGGAGAATCCAATGACTAAAAATTATATAATGAAGTGAATTTAAATATTATCCTTGGTCAAAATAATCCCAAACCATATAGAGGAAGAATATGGATGGTATAAACATATTCCAATTAGATTAAGGATAAATGTTTTTTCATTAATGAATAGAAATTCCATAAAAATATCTATAAAAATATTCTGGAGGGGAATATCCTTTTCATTTTGAAATTTTTTTTGAAAATTATTTACTTTGAAAATCACTCTTAAAAACATTTTATTTAAAAAGATCCTCGTTAACCTGAAAATGAATCTTCAAATAAATGATGGTTATGATGGTAGTTAATTATGTACATTTACTAAATGTTAAAAAGAAAATTCCTTTTTCACTTTTAAAAGGTTAGTAAAGTTCTTTATTTAAAAAACAATAAGAAGGTTCCTTTAACATTTTTAGTAAAATCTAAACATGCATTATTTTTAAAATGACATCAGACTAATTTAAAAAAATTAAAGATTAAAAATGTGTAAAAATTCATTGGAAAATAATTTTAAAAGTTTAAAAATATTTTAGATTTTTTTTGAAAACATGGATTTTAAAGAAAAATGATTTCTGATCGAAGTGGGAAATAAATTCAAATTTTATAAAAAAACATAATTAATTTAAGTACCATAGAGTGAGAAAATGGTAATATTATATGAAAATATCATGTATAAACATAGTATAAGAAAATTTATTTATTTTTTGTCTAGAAATGGTAAAATAAATTTCTTCAATTGAAATTCAAGAATAAATAATCTAGATTAGAATGAGATTATGAAATAAACCTTTACGATGATCATAAGATTGAAGTGAGAATTAATCAATGAATTAATTATATGCTTCAACTATAGAAACAAATTAAACAAGTTTAAATACAATATTAAGTAATAAAAAATTATTATACACATAACCTTACAATTAAATCATCAATGAATTAGAAGACAAACCCAATGAGTAGAAACTGAGTTCAGAAATTCCTTACCTTAAGTATTATTTTAGTTGAGAATGATTTAAACTCATATATAGTGATTTAAACATGTTATTAACTTATTAATGTACCATATTAATATTTATAATATCACATATGATCCTTTCATAACATCCTATCACCCATTCATTAATAATATTTTTTTTATTGTTTTGGGTGTTAATTTCCTTATTTTCTCATGCGTGTTTCATCATGAATGATCCTATTAATGCACATATTATATAGTTATATCAAATAAAAAATAAGAATAATTCCATAATTATCACATTTTTTTATACATTTTACTTTTAAAACCAATCATGAATGTTGGTTGTGAAAAACGAAGTATGTTACGATCATAGTGATGGCAGGTCATACGTATGCAAGAGTAACTTTTCCATTTTACATTGATCTTTATGGGAAAGAGGTAAGTACTATTTTTCCTTTAAATAATTATCATAATATAATATATACAATATTATATACTTATATATATCATCCATGTGGTGTGGATATGAAAAGAGAGTCACATCACTTCATGAAGATGGTTATCCACACATACACGAACGATGTTATCATGTTTAAGTGAGTGAAAAGGTAAGAAATAAAATTATATAAATAATCTTTACAGAATGATAAATATGTCATTAAAATAATAATTAACTCAATTATATCACATATAATCATTAAATTTAACCTTATTATAGTCCATGTAACTCATTAGTGAATGATGAATCACATCGCTTCGTAAGGCAGTAGTCTACCATACACACGAGCGACATTACTATATTCTCTATGGAATGGAAAGTTAATATAAATATATTATATAATGAATAAATATATATAAATATGTTATAAATATATTTTATATATACTTTATATTCATCATCATACCCAACTGTGAAAGGTGGTAATGGAAGAATGAATGACAACGTTTCACAAGGTGGTAGTACAATGTACACATGAATGATGATTTCATAAACCATTTCATGGAGGTGGATATGGTCACAAGATATTCCATTAATATAAAAATATCATAGTATATTTATGAAATTTATTTTAATACATCACCATGTTTTAATAATAACAGAAGGAGGTGGGGGAATAAATAAAATGAAGATGCTCATTGAAGAACAAAACCTCTTCTTCGTGTATCCCCATTATGTTTTCACTAATGCCTTCCTAGGTTGGATTAATACCCAAAATAAGGCTTCTAGGATGAGGGTAGGGAAGTAGAAAATTTATTTTGGTAGGTATTGTCCAATACAAATAGGTTTTATGGTGTGAAGAAGAGATGAGAGAGGTGGCCTTTTATTAGTGGGGGTTAGGACACACTTGGTATTTTTTAAATGAATTAAATGCTCCCACTTTTCTCATTTGCAAAACAGGTAAAAATTTGGAAATTATGAAACCTTATATGTTTAAAGGTTTAAATAAGAATTTTAAATAGTTTTTATACAAGTGTACAATTCATTTTAATCCTTATCATTTTATTTTGACGCTTGATAAACCCATTTTCACTTTAACTGCGGTAATTAATTTTTACTTTATTCACTATTCATTTTGGTCAAAATTTAAGATTCCCATATTTGAAATAATAAATTATTATGATTCCAAATACGGAATCCATTTTTACAAATTCAATTTACATAATTGTAAAATTTTAATTTAAAATTAATTCCATAGATGTAACAAGAGAACAAGGTTTAAAATTCAAAATGTTCAACAACTTATAATGTTTTTATATCAAAATTAAAAATGAAATTGATTAAAATGGAATAAATTGGATCAATTTATATAAAATTGAACTTATTTGTATTTAAAAAAAATTTAAATTATAATTTAACATTTTAAATTATTTAATTGAAAAGGTAACTTTTAATTAAAATTCTATATTTTTCACTATTCATCAAAAAATGAAACTTTTTAGAAAATGAAAAAAATTCATCCTAAGATAAATTTTTATTCTAATTTCAAAAATAATTTTATTTTTTTCATAAAAAAATTATAAAATTGTTAAATATTAATTTTAAATCAGGTGTGAAAATCTCGACTAAACAATTATTTATAAAAAATACGGTTTTTTTCAGAAAACATTTCTTTTTTATTTTAAATGATAATTATTTTATTTTTAATAAATAGATATCCATAATTTTTATAAGTTATTAAATCATATTAATAGCATCCATTCCATAAAATTGGTGATAACTATTATATTAAATAACAATATTTTAATAGTATGTCACAGTTCATTTAAACTCGGTGTTGCGTGTAACACATGATAAAGTTAGTGTAACATGTAATTGAATCTAAAATAAGTGTTTCATGTAATGAAATATATTGAAGATATTGAGTTTATTTAAATAAGATATATAACATAAAGTCTTACTATGTTATATTTTCTTCTAATCTTAGTGTTTTGGGGTGCATATGCTATCAAAAACAATGTTATTACATTAAAATCTCGGGGTATTACACCATATATGGGGCCTTGGGAAATCAATGGATTATTTAACCATAAAAAAAAACTCCACAGTAGACCATCTGAATAATAATCCACCCATGATTTTTCATACTCCCATGAAAATTTAGTCAGATCCCCAATGGATGATAGTATGATTTTCATTCCTGTATCCTCAAGAATTAGCATCAACCAAAGATGACAGAGGTTTTCTGAGTGTGAATCCCCCTTAACCCTTGTGAGAGGTAAATTCATAGCTTATTATAGAATCCAAACTACCTTCTAAACCTATAAGGTGGTTAAGGTAAAAAAATGGTCACTCTATTTATTCAATACGTTATAATCTTGTCTCAAAATGAGATGATATAAGAAAGTTATTCAGAGGTTCCGCCACTATTATATGTTACTATCCCAGAGGGTATAAAATAAATTATGAAAGAAATGTTAAGGGTATTCCACATAATCTCAATTATTTCATTGAAACCTATGTACTTCTAATAGATAGTTGTGATATTGTTAAATTTAGGTAAAAAATAGAAGAAGGAATTATTGTGGTTTGTTGATATTCATAACACTAAAAGTGATCCATTATCCAACCATATAAAAATTAGAATCGTCCTCTAATGAGGTTCGGAGACCTTCCTTCTTTAATGTGACCTAATGACTTATAAATCTAATAAAGGGTAGGTACATCCATGTTAATTGTTTTTCCTCATGCCAATGTGGCTTCCATCATCAAGGTGGTGGCCCTAACACCTGAGTAAGAATAATAAGATAGAACAATCAATCCATGTAAAAACATCAAAAATAATTACACTAGATAAAAATTTGATGATATGTATGCTTGGATAAGTTCACCAAATGTGGTGTACTATACCATTATGTGGTCACCCAGTACAAGCCTGGGATGCATCGAGACTATTGGGTAGGGTGAGTCTGGGTAAGCCTAACCTTTGACTTTATCCCACTAGGCTACAAAATTATTTTCACTTATTCAGAGAACATGATAATTGAGAATGTATGAAGAAGGAAACCTATTGAATTCTCTATCACAACTAATAAGTCTCTTTATAAAGGGGAAACCAATTCAAAATCCACCCATGTATTAACTATATGGATTAACTCATCTTATATCCCTCAAAGAATCTAGATTCCTCTGGTTAGTGGTTTCCCTATAAACTAATCATGACTCCACCATATGATAGATGAAATGTGTTGGTGCCTAAACACTAATAGCTAATAAATTTATGTAAGATCCTGGTTGGTAGATACATTTCAAATTTTTAAAACCATATGTATTGATACAAACCAATGAACTCTAATATTTTAGTAGAATCTATACAGTTATGTTTCACTGATAAAGACTAGGAACATTCCTTAGAGAAATACCCACAGATCCATTAGTACCACTTAAAACTCCATCCCCCATTAAAACTATCCATCAAAATGTTAAAGTTGGATAGATAGTTTAAATAGGTAGGTTTTAGTAATATATCCCAACTATCCTGGTCACCCTAATTCCATGAATAGATATTAAAAATGAACAAATTTCCATTACTTGACTATGGGATTATGTTACTTATGTTAGGGACGTTTAATTAAACACAATTCAGAAAAACATCAAATAAAGTAGATAAATAAATTTAACTAAGAACCAGAATCAAGGGGTCATATTGCCACCCAACATTGTACAGATCCATTATATATAAAAATCTATAATTTTGGAACTTAGGTTGAAGAATGTACTTCAAGATCCCATATTGAGAAATAATATGGTCTTGAGCTTCAGCCGAAACATTCCTAAAAATTACAGTCCTCTTGTCAATATAACTCATTGAACGATATATGTTCCTATAATCATGACCCATTACTCTATAAAAAACAATTATAAATGACATCAAAATTTTGATAAATCTCAAGATAAAAATTTTATGAAGTCAAAATGATCTACATAGAATCAAATTTATATGAAGAAAAGTTCCACAACCAAGCATAGTTTTCAATTAAAAATAATACTAGTTCACATATAGAGATTATTCAATATGTGGAAGAGTTTGATTATAAAGGGAATTCACTATTAATGAAGGGTTTTAGGTCAATAGCATAAAACCCATTATAAACCATGAATCCGCTCTATATAAAAATGTGTTAGCCATATGCCTTCATATAGAGGTGGTCCCTCCTACTGGACCACATGTTTCCCATAATGTGTTGAACTAGGTCGAGTTACTCCTCAAAATCAACTCCAATTCATACCAATAAGACCATATATTGATAGGGGTCATTTTTTGGTCCAAAAAGTTTACAAATAACATCATAAAATGTAATATTATAAATTACATGACACGACAATGTATCCAACACTTTTTTGTAATGCACCTACTATTTGGGATAACCACATCACATGGAGTCCCTACAAATGAAAGTATTTTGCATGTTGAGGTGATATGATCCTGCCCCCCCGAGTTTTTTATTGGATGATGTGATCATATCACACCCTCCACAAACAAAGTCATTTTTGGGGAGAGGCATTAATTTAATTCTCCCATAAATGAACTTCGTTTATGGTGTGAGACATATTTTATTTTCGAGCACATAGAATCAAGAACACTATGTTTATAGACATTTCAGGAAGGTGATTATTCTCACTCCACTAATAAATACTTAAATTTCCTCTCAAGGATAGGTTAGAACATGGAAAAAGAGAGGAGGAAAATAATAGAGAAGACCGAGTGAGAAATTTCTAATTTGGTGGGTAATTTTATTACGATATACCACAAAAGAATAGATGACCCCACAAAGGGATCCTTGTCTAAGATCCCCCAGTAGAAATTGTGTAACCTTTTTAAGAAAAAGTATTTTTCTAATCACCCACAAATTGGATGAACTTTAATTCAATAATTAAACACCACAAAATGAAATACCCTTTGTAGAAGAACCCCTTCGTGATTCCCCATCTCCCATAATAAAGAAGTATATTGAATAAGGTATCCTTAGGGTATGTCTCCTCTCACTCTCACTTCCCCCTTCCATGTAGAAATTGGATTCATATTAGCTCCTCTAAAAAATTTCAAAATGGTTTTCTCCAACCAATACCAAAACCTAATAATTTTATCACTAACACCTCTCACATGACCAGAAGATGCATCCGACCTAGGTACAAGACATATCACCTTTCCCTTCTCATGATCAACCATTCATGTGGTAAAATAAGTCTTGAATTTAACCTCCCTAGTATTTAGGGTTATTGGAATGTATATAATAATTCATTCTCATGGTAAAGAGGTTCCCATCCCAGTGGGAAATGGAAGAAGTTCAGGAAGTGACATTCATCTATTGTTTAATGTCTAAAATGTGATGTGAAGTATGAAATATCCATGCATTTTACAAATGTATAACCCATAAGGTGGGGTTTAGAAAATAGAAATAAGAAAATAATGGGTAAATCTCATATTTATTCATGATTACCCTTCCAAAACCTTTAATTCATCAACTAGTAGATGAGGAGAAAAAACCAATATTGGGCATGGCTAATAGAGTAATCCCAGAGACATTCTTTCAAGATTTCATACTCGTCATGCATTCAATATATCCAGTGTTATCCACTAATGGACAAGGAATAATGTAAAATATGGTATTCTAATTCTCATTAATCCCCTATCAAACATGATTGTGTTACATGGAAATATTAAATTATCTCTTGTATCTCACATCGAGCATGGATCATGTGGGCTTAGAGATAAGTGGTGATGATGACACTAACATGATCTATAATATCTATCAGGTCAACCACTAAAAATAATGTTTCCATATTCTCAAAGGTCAATATTCCCCATTAGACAGACCTACAAAGGTGTATTTTCCCAATCATGTGACAAATAGGCTTCCCTGATAAGAATATTCACTAGAACTTCACAAATAATGTGGGATTTTATTCCCATATTGATGGGATATGTATGAATCCTACGTGAGGTTCAAACCCAACATCTCAAATCCAATATCTATTTTATTATGCTATATCCCCAAAAAGACTATCCACCCTTCACTTGGGAGTCAATATTCCTTTTAGATCCCTTTCTATCCCATCCTAACTGGCCCAAACTCTTAGTGAGAGCTATCTTCATAGGGTTATACTCCTTGTAATATCAACCTAGTATCATTGATCCATATCTCCCATTAGATTGAATATAAAGGGAGGGTCATGCATAAGTCCCACAAATTTTTTTCCTAGTAATTTTTTTCTAGATTTATTCACCATATAACATTGAATTTCATGGTTTGGTCATTGTCACATAGCCATAAAAGGTATGACATGCCACATTAAGTGGAACCAAACTATATGGGTTCTAATTAAATTCACAAGGATATATATGAATAATTTCCCATGGGTCCAACCAAAACATCAAAACAACATCTATCTCCTTGGATGAAGATAAATCCAGGAGTTACCCATTATTTAGATTAAACCTACATTAAAAAATAGTAAATAAAAGATGATGGAGAACCTATGATACATAAAGATGGTACCATTGATAGAGAACCTATGACTCATAATGATAACACAATTTATGGATAAAATATGATAAAAAAGATGGTTTTTTTATCAATAAATGTTAATAATTTATTGTTAACATTAGTGGGACTAGTCCCATACTTGATATTTGGTGAGGATTTATGAATACATCATAAATTTATAAGAGAGTCCTGAAGTAGGAAATTATTCCCACTAAAGTGGTATGATGAGATCGACCTCAAATGATATAAACCAATGTGAGTTCCTAAAAATATTTGAAAAATAATCAAGGATCACTTACATTGAGAAAGTAGGTTTGTGACCCATCAAGGATGTGGGGACCATTGGGTGTTTCTGGTTCCACAAATAAACCCCATTAGAAACCACCCAAAAGTGATGAGAAAAAATGAAAAAAAATTAATATAAAACTATTAAATAATATTAATTATTGTTATTAAAAATATGTAATCCATTTAAAAATATTATAATCTTAAAAGTGGTAGAAATTAATTACAATATTTGTGTACAAAATGTGTAAAAAAATATAGAGAAAATTTATTTTCAAGCATAAAAATTATTTTATTCCCATTATTTTCCTATTAAAAACCATTAGATGAATTTTAATATTTTTTCAATAAATATTTTAAAAATTACATTAAAATAATTCACAAATAGTGGTAAATTTAATTTATTAAGATAAAAACAATTTTCACACATAAAATTAGTTCTTTTAGAAAAACATCTCCTTTTGCCTCAAAATGATTTTATTTTCATTTGTAACTAATTGATATTCAATAAATTTATTTTTTAAATTTGTAAATAATAATTTTTAATACATTTAATAATATGAATATTTTTTTATAATAAAACAAAAATTAGAAAAATATTTATCTTAAACAAAATACTTCAAAACAAATCTTTAGAGTTAATAGTATTTTATAAGTGAATTATTAATTAATTCTAAAAATTTATATTTAATTTAAATTACATATAATATGTTTCATTTTATAATACAGAATCATTATTCACATAGTTTCCTAGATATGTGATTCATAATATATGACACATATAGAATTTTTTAATGAGAAAATATATTCCAAAATCTCAGGGTGTTAAATTTTAACGCCTTAAATAAATTTCAACCTCACAATTTTATCTCATGTACGATAAAAATGGCTTAAAAGAATTCTCAAAATCAATTATAGGTTGTTGAAGATAGATATACCTAAGTGGGGAGAAATAATTTTTAATCCATAAAAATACCATTTCCCTTTAAAATGGACTTTAATGATTATGTTAAGACTTAGAAACATATCATTTCAAAAATATTTCTTAAACCACACATTTACCATTGTAAGACAAGTAATCAGGAATGTGTTTCATAAATCACACCTTTATAGCTAAGAAATACATTCCACACAGGAATTGATAGATTTAACTTACACTTTCCTGAATTTGAGGAATTATTTCACCATTGATATAATTAATATGAGAGAATATACATACTTGATTTCTTCTCAAAATTTAACCATTTTTTAATGTTATTATTAGTTTCCCACCTTTTAATCATGCCATAATATAAATAACCATGATTAATTTTTCCTAAACTAAGCATTAAAATTGTCTTTTAATGGGACACAAAATCCACAAATGAATGAAAAATTATTCCTCTTTTTTTACCAATTAACCAAAACCAATATGGTTAGAACATGTTAAGCCAATATGAATATAATTATATACATTAATATCTAAAACCTAAACAATAACTCCAAATTTTCAAACTAAATCATTTTATAAATAATTAATCTTAATAATCTTCCAAAATATGCTTGAGAAAATTTAAAATTGAAAACCAAAAAGAATTAATCACACATTCATCCAAGATAAACATAACATTTATCCTTAAAAAAAATAATCACTCATAATTTAACATACCAAAAATTTATATAACCTAATCATATATTCACCAAAATATACTCATAATTTCCCAAAATAACCTGAATCACCATAAAACCACAAAAAATATATCCCGAAATATGATAACCCATTTTTTCCATAAATAATAATTATCTTTTCATCAAATAATGTATTGAACTTAATGGTTACGTGTTTCTTTAAAATTGTGTACATAATAACACTATTTATAAACAACCTCACACTAAATCATATGTTAAACATAAGGGTTTTAAATACCTCAATGATATATTAAATCCTAATAAACATTTATAAAAATATCTTTAATCACCTTAAAATACCATCACTTAAAACCTTAATATGCTTTTTAACACTTAATATTATGATCATACTTAAACTTATCAATCCATAATAGTATCCTTAACTCTTAAATTATCCTCAAATGATAACTTGATCACCTCAAAATTTATCTAAACCTTGTTATGATACCAACTGAGACATCCCAAGACCCGTATACTAACATTCATGGCTAAAAACATATTCTTTGGACACTTGATTGATTCCAAGAGAAATAAAACAATTTTAACCATCCATAATTTCAAAATAAAAACCAACATTGAGTCACTTAAATACTGAAGATATTTTGTGTTTTAATTTTTAGAGACTTATAAAAACCCACCATTAAACAAAACCCATGCGTTTCTCATTAAATGGTCATTTTCCCTATTATACCCATGTTTTCTTTCTCTATAAGAAGACTTCAACATATCATACAAAATTATCCATACATTATAACTCTATAGATATATCTTATATAATATCATTCTTCTTAACATGAAAAAATGGAAACATAAGAAAAGGTGAGCTCAGATACTCAGTAAGGGTAAACATAAGAGATATCGATCTATAATCATATGTAAGTATAAGATAAACATAAGGGTATGAAATCATAATCAATGTGCATGATCATATCATAATATATTTCATTCACATAAAATCCTAGATTATAAAATATGAGTCATGGAATAATTTTTTAGCTAAATACCAGAGTCATATGAGTTAACATTCAAGATCCATGCCAGATAAATATTTTTCAAATTAACCATTAAAACTCATAAAAAGATTAGAAAAACTAAGTATCATCCTGGACCTGGATGCCACTGAATGATACCCCAATCCAGGTTGGCCACATGTCCTCAACTACATCTCTCAAAATTCTAGAATGTATCGATTAGTTGTGAGGGCCTAGGAAATGTTTATGGGGATGATATACCCTATTATCAGAGTGTATCATAAGATTATCAATCACACAAATCAATAAAATAAGTATTAAATTGATCAAAATATAGATAAACATCCATAATATTGAATCAAATAAGTAGGAACTAGCTAGTAACCTACATTAGTGAAAGGATGAGAACAACATGGATATAATCAAAGGTAGTATATTGATTAATATAGAATATGATGATCATGTCATGTATCAACACATCAAAAAAATAAGTACACATACACTAGTACAACACATATAAAAAACTAAAAAAACTATCCTAGCTAGCATCATGGTCCTTAGCCGACTCCCATTATCCCCTGCTCCTAAGCATGAAAAAAATTTAATCATCGAACTGTGGGTGTTTTCCCTTGTCCCTACATATAACCATAAAGTTTATTCGGGTACCCAATGACTACCTGAATAGTGTGTGAGATATAATCCCAATAGGTCACCACCCAAAGTCTCTTTAACAATTCTTGGTTATTAAATAAAAGCTAAAATAGAGTGCATAGTATAACATGTATGACAGTACTGAAAGTAAAATTCCCATGGACAATGTAAAAAAACATGTGGTCCTATACAACAATACATGGATCCCAACAGAACAAGTGTTAGGTTCCTATCACACCTTGACCATGTTGAATACCATGTATATCATATCCATCCTGACCATGATATATAAGAAGAATTGTGATGATTTAACATAGTAGAGCCGTAAAATCAAGCATGTAACATATACCATAGTTATTCCATATAATAATAAGTGTCAGGACCCACGAGACCAAATACAAGGTTTGGAAGACCAAGGCATCCTCACTGAGTCCCATGAGCACGTAAATGGAAACTAAATAATGACACTACTGAAGTAAAATGATCATGTCAATAGAGCATTTCCAATGTGATTTAAGTAATCCAGATCAGAGGGGTATAAATTCACTTGGAATCCTATGAAATCAAGATCCAAGGATCATATAGGTCCAAGGTATTTTATACTATAAATCAATACCAGTGGGTATAATTTCTATAGACTCTGAATGGAATCATGATCCATGTTATACCAACCAAGTCATACACTACTATTTCAATTCATATCCCATTCCATTAATCAATTCACAATCATTCAAGACCCATTATTATACCCACTCATATATACATCTATATAAACCATTAAATAAATTCTAGAAAGACATATCATGCCATACACGGAAAAGGAGGCCTCACCATATTCTAATTAACCAATTAAATTCATTAATAATAGGGATTTCTCTAATTATTAAAGCACCAACACACACTCCTAGGTGGTATAACAAAAGGGAAAACACAAAGGCACACCCCATGGGTGAACTTAGTTGGGGAGAAAACCACCAACAAGCCTCAATAAACTAGTGGGAATCCTTATAAGGTTCCATTATGTTCAATATAATTATTAAATTCATTTTAGGTACACTGATGGAATTTATGGTGTGCGACATAATAGAAAATATCTCTATAAAGCACAAACAAAGTATGGAAAAGTATAGACCACCTACCATAGGTCTCTGGTAGAGTGATTGTCCAATATCAGCTTCTAATTTGACTCTGGTTGAGAAAAAAGAACCGATGAAGATACTATAAATAGAAAATATGTTAGGCTCAAAAAGGGCATAGATATGCTGGGGGGGGGGGGGGGGGGGGGTTGTGAATTAGGGTATGGATTTTTTTTAATTTTTCCTACCCCAACAGATCTTGAACACTTTATTATAAGGGTCTCTTTGTTTTCTCTTTAATTTTTATGTTCAACATATCCTTTCTAACTTTATCTACTAATAATGCATAGAAATTAAAGTAGGAAAGAAATTACACAGACACACATATTTTTACTTGGTTCACCCTCACTAGGTTACATCCATAGAGCATACAATGAAAATGTGCTGATTTACAAAATATACTAAGGCTCACTTTAAAATGTTGTTCGGGGAAGACTACTTATATGTCGAGGCCCACTACCTTAAAAATGTTTAGTGATAGCTCACTACTTCTCAAAGGTCACTCCTTCAATCTATCCTTCACTTTATCAATTCTAGTGTAAAGGAGAATATTCTTCCTTTTCCTTTTCTCAATACTCCTTAAAGGATCCACACACAGTTTATGGACATGTAGGTCCCTTCATTTTTAATAATTAATTCTTCCTTAGTTATAGATAGATTCTATGTTGAAGTTATACTTTCATTCACTTTATGAATACCAAATTACCAAAAATTCACTATAAAATACCTTTGGGTTCACACAATTCATTCTTTCATGCAACCATTGGATGAATTACACAAAAAACTACCAACTTGCAAGAAAGATTTCTGCTTGGTTGTGAAACTACCAACTTTTGAACAACTTTTTCTTTATGGAAGAACATACTCTTAAACACAACCATTATAATTATCATGCACTTTACCTAGACATTTATACACAAGTTATTTTCTTTCACATAATAATAATTGGATTTATAGATCTATGCATCTCTCCATGCACATAACTTTTATTCATTTCATGTTACTTTTACGTGATTCAAAGCCCCAATATTCTCTAAGGGTTGAGCTACTGAAATGAGGGGGGTAGCTTCCAATTTATAGATGTTGTTGACCCTAAATGCACGTTTCATACCTTCCAACAACTTTTCATGCAACATTACCATGATCATAGAAAACTATTTTTGACTTTTTATTTGGAATGTAACTCTATTTCATTCCCATCACATCATCTTTATTTCATGGGTTTGTGTAACTAGACCAATGTCGCGTAAGTTCATCTTTTTCACAATTTCATATCTTGCGTACAACTCTTTCCTTTTCCATATTTTGATGCGTTGATCCCAAAACATCACTTGTGTGCAAATTTCTAAGTCACCATCAATATTTCCCACACTAATTTTATTTTACAAAAAAATTATTAACTTTCCAAAAACATAATTCTCCATCCTCTATAATTTGGACCCCAAAAAATTAGAAAGCACTGGGAAACAACATCACCTTGCATAAAAAGTTTTTGTACTACCTCCAGAGCATCTATTCCTTTTTTTTGGATCGTTTTCAACATACCTTGTCAAAAATATCTATAAAAATCCACAACTGACAATATAAACCTTATTTTTCATCAAATACAATCAACCCAAAAATCACTACAATGTTACCCTGAGGGATGTTTTCAAAACATAATATAATATTGTATCTAAATAACTCTATCAATACTAAGAATATTGAAGAAATACACAAAAGTAATGGAGTGCTCACCAACACAAATCCAAGGAGACTGTTGATGCTCGATTCTGAGATCAGACAGAAGAACGGGTAAAAATTCAATCCAAAGGCCTTCAAAGGAGCTCTCCATTTGAGGTTCTATCCAACAAAGGATAAAATAAAAATAGTTTTAGGTTTAATATGTTTTTAATGTAAAAACTATAATTTCACCTCATAACATTGGGCCACATTGTTTATCTACACGGTTGGCCAAACTACGTGCCAATAATTTTCCCTCTACTATGCTAAGGGGGAACCCATATGGTCACTATGAACAGTTTGACTAACCATGTGAAAACTATGATATTTGTATCTACATATAATTGAAGGTTCCCCACATGGGAAAAAAATCCATCCACATAGTTTTCTTCAAACTGTGTGTCCAATAACACCCCATTATCCAGCTCCTTATGGTTTTATCAAACTGTGAGGTATGGGTTTCATGGATACTATTAACCATGTGTTCTAGATATAGATTTTACAAAATATGGGTTTTGGGCTCCAAATAATCCCCATAAACCTCTCATACCCCCATGACCTCAAATGGTATTCACATTAGGCCATAAAAAGCATTTAAATCAAAATTAAAGAGATAATTACCTCGTATGAAAACCCAAGATCTTAAAATCATCCCCCTTAAAGAAATTCATCCCTAAATTTCCCTCTCAAGGGTGGTAAAGAATCATCAAAGAATAACTCTTGTCACTAAACGTGTATTTTGGCCTCTCTCTCCCATATCTCATCCTATAAATGACTATGCTTCTATAGCACATGTATTGGAGGAAATATATGGCCTTGTAAAGCCTTCATTCTCTTATCAATGATATGAATTGGATGCTCCTCAAAAGGTGTGTCTACCTATAACTCCACCTCCTTAGGCTCAAAATCATGAGATGAGTTCAAATGATAATAGGACAACTGAGATACGTGGAAGAAATCATACATGGATTGATACCTATGAGGTAACGACAACTGATAGGTTACCAACCTGAATCTTTATAGACTCTCAAATTATCTGACATATTATGGTGAAAGATTACCCTATCTCATAATTCATTTGTGTCCAATCCTCAATGAGATATGTAAAAAGACATAATCCCTGACCTCAAACTCTAGGATCATCTGTGTTGATTGGCGTAATATTTATATCGAGATTGTGTAGTATCCATCCACTTCCTGATCAACTGGACCTTCTCATAAGTCTTCTTAATGAGACGTGATCCAAGTAAAGCTTACTCATTTTCCTTTATCTAGATTAAGGGTGATCGGTATAAACTATCATATAAATCATCATAATGTTCCATATGTACATTCTTCTAATAGCTATTGTTGTATGGGAAATCATCAAGGGTTATATGCATCTACCAAGATCCATCAAAATCCATGACACATGCTCATCGCATGTCCTCAAGTACATGAATTGTAAAATTTTTCTAGATATTAGTATGAGGGTGGTATGATGTATTCAGAAGAACCAATTTAACCTAGGCCCTCTTCAAACTCTACTAGAAACAAGATATAAATAGTGTGTACCTATTTGAAATGATAGTGCACATGACCCTATGAAGTTGTATTGTCTCAAGAATATAAAACCTCTCAAGATCATGTACACTGAAGGTCTATTTGATTGGTAGGAAATGTGAAACCTTAATGATCCTTTCTACAATAACCCAAACAATATCACTACCTCGAGGTGACCATGAAAAAAAAGTCACGAAGTCCATCACAACATCATCCCAATTACACTCAGGAATGGTTATCTTCTATAAAAGTTTTAATGGTCATTCATGTCCTGCCTTCACAAGTTGATAAGTGGAACGACTCATAAAAAAAAAACTATCTCACATTTCATCCTGAGCCACTAGTACTCACAATTTAATTCATGATACATCTTTGTAATGATGGAATGGAATACCCAAACCAAGGTATGAAACTCCTGCATCATATCCTTTCATATCACTACCAAAAATGGTAAGTATCAACATCTTTTTCATGAACCAGAAGAATTTTAAATTTTCACCTAAGATTTTAGTGGTGGTTATTAAAACATCCGTGTATTTCACAGTCCCTAGTCATTTAGTGGAATTTTTTATAATCTAGTGGCAGTTTTGTTAAGATTCATTTTTTAGAGAATTTAGCGGTAGTAACTTATTTATTTAGGGGATTTTTTTTATTTAAAAAAATATTTAAGGGAAATATAAATAAAATAAAAAGAAACCATCATAGAACATATTAGCAGTAGTTTCTTTTAGTGGTGGTTAAGCATAACCACTATTAATTTTTTTTATTCAATGTATTTAGTGGCGGTTACTTAAAACCATTGATAAATTATATTTAGTTTTAAAAAATATTAATAAAAAACAATAAATATAAAAAAAATTACATATAATAAACTAAAAAAATAAAAATATGATAAACCCATCATACATATATCATACATCCACAATCGTATACATACTTCTAGTCATCACAACATCAATCTAAGTCAACCCATACATCTGTCAATATACATATAAAATATTTCCAACAACAACCAATGCCCAATATAAATTCATTTCCTGACCTCAACTACATATTTTTGTCTCCACATCATGTCATCTACTAAAACCAACTGTGTCATCTCACCAACTGTAACAAAAAAGTAAAAAAATTAAAACTACACATTATAAATTAGAATTATAGTAAAATTATAACATACCATGGAAACTAAGAACCATAAAATCTTCCTTATAAATAATTTCATGTATTGAAATGGTTAACCTCCGGCCTACTATCGATATCTTTCACCTACAATGAAAACTAGAACACTAAACAAAGGAAATGTGAAAGAAAAAAGACATAGAATATATTTAGAATACTATGCATGCAATATGTTATTTTGTTAATCAAATAGAATAAATTTTAACATAAAAAATAATATATAATTAAAAACATTTATAAAACATAAATGTACCTAATTAAGATAAGATTTAATAGTTGAAACTGAAAAGGGATGAGTAAATATTCTAATTTACTTTTAAATTGATGTTAAGTGTGCATAAAATTTACTTAATTTTTTAAATATTTTGATATATAAAATCATTTCCTATATTTCAAAACAAACTCTATGGTGGTTTTCTCATGATTTCACATCAATCTGAGGCTGTTTTGTATGCTTTTGACTGTTCCATGCATGTTTTAGTGTTTTAAAACATTGAATATGATTTTATGGTCATAATGGAAAAAATATAATTTAGAATGATGTGTCATATGTTTATAAATTTCAAAATTATATGTATGGTTGTTTTAACCATATTTTAGGAAAATATTGCAATTTTGTTTCTAGTTTTGACCCCCAGACACTAGTTTTTTATGGATTTTGTAACTTTTAGAAGTGTATACTGAGTAATTTTGACCACACTACACATCATATTGATGTGTTTTCTATCTGTACATGTCAAAAAAACTAAATGGTGGTTTTCTAATGTTTTCACATCAACATGAGGTCATTTTCTATGGTTTTGACCGTTCCATGCATGTTTTTGTGTTTTTAAACCACTAAAATGGTTTTATGGTCATAAAAGAAAAACCATAATTTTGAATGAAATTTCTTCAGTTCCTAAATTTCAAAATTAAATATATAGTTTTTTTCCTATGATTTTAGATAAATATGATGTTTTTGTCTAGTTTTGATCCCTAAATTTTTTAAAGGATTTTGTACCTTTCAAAAGTGTATGCTGAATAATTCTGACCACACCGCATGTCTAATTAAATTTGTTTCTCCACATACATGTAAAAAACAACTCAATAGTGGTTTTCCCACGATTTCATATGAATATGATGGTTTTTCAATGGTTTTGACCATTCTATGCATGCTTTAGTATTTTAAAACACTAAAAAAATGTTTACAGCCATAATGGAAAAACCGTAATTTGGAATGACATGTCGGCAGTTCCAATATTTCAAAATTAAATGTATGGTTTTCCCATGATTTTAGGGGAATCCAACCTTATTGTCCTAGTTTTTATCCCCTGACACTTGTTTTTAAATGATTTTTTACCTTTCAGAAGTGTATACCAAGTAATTTTGACCACAATGAACATCAGATTGACATGTTGTCTATGCATACACATAAAAAAACCTCAACTATGGTTTTTCCATGATTTCACATTAATCTAAGGTCATTTAATTTGTTTTTGACAATTAGACACAAATTTTAGTGTTCTAAAACACTAAAAACATGTTTATAGCCATAACGGGAAAATAATAATTCACAATGATGTGTCGTGAGTTCCAAAATTTTAAAATTAAATATATTATCATTGTATAATGATTTTAGGGAAATGTGACAGTTTTTTCCTTGTTTTAACCCCATGAAACTTGTTTTTAAAGACTATTCTACCTTTAAAAAGTGTATACTGATTAATTCAGACCACAACACATGTTTTATTGGAATTTTTCAACATGTACATAGAAAAAACAACTAAATAATGGATTTATAATTATTTCACATCAATATTAGGTTGTTTTTTGTGTGTTTTACCATTCCATGCATGTTTTAGTGTTTTAAAACACTAAAAATTAGTTTACTTACACAATAGTAACACCATAATTTATAATGATGTGTCATTGGTTCTTAAATTTAAAAATTAAATTTAAGGTTATTGTGCTTTGATTTCAGGGAAATCCGACCTTGATTTTCTGTTTTTGACCCATTCACACTTGTTTTTAAAGGATTTTTCACCTTTAAGAAATTTATATCAAGTAATTTTGACCAAACCATACATATAATTGATCTTTTTTCTAAATTAACATATAAAAAACAACTAAAAAGTGGTTTTCCATGATTTCAAATCAATCTGAGGTCATTTTATTTGGTTTTGACCGTTCCATGAACATTTTAGTGTTTTAAAACCCTAATAATGTGTTTAAGGAAATAATGGGAAATACATAATTTATAATGATGTACCATGAATTAATACATTTTATTATTAAATATATAGTTTTTCCCATGATTTCAGGGCAATATGATGTTGTTTTCTTGGTTTTGACCCTGCGACACTTGTTTGTTAATGATTTTATACCTTTCAGAAGTGTATACCAAGCAATTCTGACCACACCAGACATCAGATTCATGTATTGTCAATGAATACATGTCAAATAAAAACATAGGTGGTTTTCCAATGATTTCACATCAATATGAGGCCGTCTTCTATAGTTTTGACCATTCCATATAGGTTTTAGTATTTTAAAAAACTAAAAACGCGTTAACGAACATAACGGGAAAATCGCAATTCATAATGATGTGAAATCAGTTACTAAATTTAAAAATTGAATATATTAACATTTTCATATGATTTAAAGGAAATTTTACATCATTTTCATGGTTTTAATCCAATGATTCTTGTTTTTAATGGCTTTTGTACCTTTCAAAAGTGTATGCTGAGAAATTCAGACCACACCGCTTGTTAGATTGATGTGTTGTCAGTGTATACTTGTAAAAAATAAATGGTGGTTTTCCTATGATTTAAAATCAATATGATGTTTTTAATATGTTTTTGACTATTCCATTCACATTTTTGTGTTTTAAAACACTAAAAACACATTTATGGTCATAACAAGAAAACTGTAATTTGGAATGATGTGTAGTCGATTCCTACAATTCACAATTAAATATATGGTCATTATCCCATGAATTCAGGGTAATAAAAAGTCCTTTTCTTGGATTTTACCCCCTAACACATGTTTTCAAAACTTTTACATATTTAAAATTTCTTATTGAGTCATTCAGAGCACACCACATATTGAATGGACGTGTAGTTTTCTTGCACATGTCATAAATAATTAAATGGTGGTTGTCCCATTATTTCATGTCAATAGTTGAGATTTTGTTATTTTTTTGATTGTTAAACATTCATTTAGGTTTTTTAAAATTCTAAAATGTATTTATGGTCATCATATAAAAACCATAACTCGGATTGATGTGGTGTTGATTCCTACATTTCACAAATCAATATGTGGTTGTATTCCTAGGACAAGTTTTGTGATTATAAAATATATTTTTTAAAATATATTTTTATAATTAATATATTATTAACAAAATTAATTATTGATCATTGTTTCTATTATTATTTTAATTAATTACTAAATTATATAATGGTTATTTTATATCTTTTCATGCTCTAATTTTATTAAAGAAATAGAAATTTATTTTTTAAACTACCATGTATTTCATGGTCAACAATCATTTAGTGGGGATTTTTATAGTTGATTGATAGTTTTTATATGTGTTGTTTTTTAGTTACTCAGAGGTGAGTTTAGTTTACGATAGTTGTTTTAACAAAAAACAACAAAAAATAATATCGTAGAAGTTAATATAACAATTTCTAAATTATTTAGGGGCAGTTATCAAGAACCATCACTAAATAGATAAAATATTTTTTTAGTGGCGATAATCTGAAATTGTAACTAAATAGATTATGTATGTTGTATGTATTCTTTGAAAATGTGTGAACGATCTATGTAATTTAGAATTTTCCTCAGTGGGATGAGCTATAGGGGTAGAAATTTTCTCAGGGATCATGCTGGTCATCTGCTGAAATATATAAACAAAAGAATTTTCTATTTTTGACCTCCAATTATCTTGTCTTTTCCTATAATAATCATATTCTTTTAACTTTTCTTTCAATATTAAAATTTCACTTTTTGATTCCCGATCAACAACACTACTTGAACCCCCACCTAGTTTAGCAATAATGAATAACGCTGCCCTACCAAAGACAACTAATAGAGTAGTCCCAAAGCTCATCCCCTGTACACGTCGAGGATGATCCTTCCCTAATACTATTCCAACTACATAGTTCTTGGAAACTGATGTGGATTCTGAAGGGTTCACATCCCAAACTTCTTGAATTTTAACCTGTTAATACAAAAATATTAACAATGATTTTTTAAAATATCTAAACTTCATAATGTTAGCTAATTAATAAATTTTTCATTAGTATTAGATTTTATTTAAAAACTATTAAAACTATTAAAACATAATATTTAAAATTATTTAATAAAAAAATTCTTAAACCTAATTAATTGGGTCCAGCTAGATATATTGAACGATGTCATATTGTCATTGTTTGATCCATGTAGCTGGCCCCATTTAATTGGGTTTAAGGCATGTTAGTGTTTATAATATATTTTTCATTATTACATTTTTATGGTAATGAAATAATATAAAATGGTAATGAAAAGTACTTACTCTAACATCTTTGGCAGAGTCACTTACAAAACTTCCATCAGGTTTCCTATGTAAATTAAAACACATCTATGTTTGGCCAACAAAGTGACCTAATTCATTATCCTTTATAAAAAAATTAAACAATTTAGAAAAAAACATGAGTTATAATAACATGAT
This sequence comes from Viscum album, assembly GCA_963277665.1. Taxonomy (NCBI): domain Eukaryota; kingdom Viridiplantae; phylum Streptophyta; class Magnoliopsida; order Santalales; family Viscaceae; genus Viscum; species Viscum album. The sequence continues at coordinate 888,499,512 of OY728148.1, read as the reverse complement.
ATAAAAAATAATGAATAAAATAAAAAACCAAATTCGTTCCTTTTCTCAAAAAATTATGAGACCCTAAGATGTGAGGAATGACTTTCTTACCATGATTCACATAATTGTTTTGAATAATTCCAAAAAAAATAGAAAATTTAATACAATTTATAATTTTATGGTTTTTATGTTTTTAAGATGTTTTAAAATATAAAATTACTTCATGAGATGGATATCTATTGACATCGACAAAGATATTCCATTTATCACGAGAAATTCCTTCAGGAAATTTCTCATAATTTATCATGAGATCATAGAAGTGTCTTTAAAATCATTCCATAATATCCATTTAAAATTTATCTATTTCTTATACAAAATTTTCGAAGTCCATGGGTGTGAAATGAAGTTAGGGACATCAAAATGTAAATACATCTATAATTAAAAAACATAACTCTTTATCAGTATATTTAAAAATTATACATATGTCTTTTAAATTAGTTTCCAAGGAATATTAAATTAATTTTACTAATACATGAATATTTAATACCTCATTCTTCCAAATTGTAGTAATATGCCTCCAATATTTATAATTAATGGGAATGTTCACCATCTCTCAAGAAAGCTGCATAAGAATCTGCCCATATATTCTAGTAGCGTCCCAGGTAGACACCCCAAACTCATCAATATTGATGTCCTTTAGGTACCATACATATTCCATGTTTATATATTTATCCCTTATATTGGTCAAAGTGAAAAACTCAAGATGGGGTATAATTTAGTTCCTATAAAAATTTATGTCTAAAATATTTATTTAAATGTTCCCTATTTCTGAAGTACAAAATGGCCCAGTTAACCAAAGTATCTTATTAATATAATATTTGTCTGTTTTAAGGATTTCTCAAAGTGTGATTAGTTATTAGTTAAACAAATATGGGTTATTAATCTAAATTGTGAAATATTTTTAATAAATAAAATTCTAATATAAACACTCTATAAGATTAACTATCAAATTGAAAGAAATGATTTCTTCAATAAATGGTTAAAGTAGGGAAAACAAAACTTTGAAAGAAATAATATTTTTAAAATAAGAGGTCTGGTATCAAGAAATGTCTTAATCCTCTCCACTTGGTGATCACCTGCCACGAAGAATTTTATATAAATAAGCAGTGATCAACACCCTAGATCAGGGTAGGAAACAATGTACACAACTTTCCAAGTCAACCATACCTCTTCCACAGATTTTTTGGGAGTGCTAAAACTAATAGGACACACTGGGACCTCTTCCACTCTTATATGTGGGAGCGAATGGTGTAGAAAGGATAGTTTGTGAAGATATCTATGTATCTTCTAGTTTTTTAAAAGGAGTCAGTATGTGTTCATAAAACAAATGGACACACACTACTCCTAAAGTAAAAGTAGCACAAAAAAAGATTAAAAATAATGAGAAAAGAGCTATAAGGCTCTGTGTGATTGACAATATAGTTTTTGACTCTTGAAATTTGTCTTGAAGTGTAGCTTGAGTCGATTTACAGAAACAGAAAGCTAAACAGAGTGTCGTGAGAGCTTCTATCTTCCATTTCTAGTGATATATTTATGTGATTGATGAGTTCTTATCCTTTATTCATTTAATTCTGGAGTGTGTTCTTTGATTTTATTTATTAGAATTTCATCCACATCTAGTAGTCCATGTTTTCTCAGGTGCACAACTTTACTACTTTTTTTATCTCGATGCATGGATCCCTTCCCTTTTTAATTGGGTATTTTCTTTATACGCTACAGATGACAAGAGAAATGTTCTCGATCACATCTAGGTACCTTGTACCTTGTATTACATTCTGACATTGATTTAAATGTTGACTAAAAATTATAGATAAATTCATTAATATAAATGTATGTACTATGTTTCATAAATATGGCCGTTAGAAATAAATTTGAGTATAAATGACAATGTATGAAGTGGAGATGTCTTTGAATGGGGCCACAAGAATGGTGTCTCAGACCTAACACGTTATATAAATAGGATCGGTGAGTCAAGTAGCAGTGAATCAGGAATGGTAGGTCACTCCAATGGTAGGTCCTCTTAATAGTGACTCATGATTTCAGTAGCTCATACTTAGTGATAATTCTGAACATCAGCAAGTCACTATGTCGGTTGTCTGATGAAATGGTTACTCAGTATGTTGGTATCTCAATTTGACATTGTCTCATCCTTTGTGAGAACTTAGTATCTATGCTGACAGTGAGACATCTAACAGTGAGACATATCAACGGTAGCTCTATATTGTAGGTAATTCATACTTAGCTTATTTATGCCAACAATGAGTCCATCATAATGGTGAATTAACTAGAATGGTGAGAGTGTGTTAACCTTAATGTTGACTCATAATTAGTCAATTTTATCAACCATCCTTATGAATTAAAATACTAACAGAATATATTATGATTATAATTAAACATTAGTAAAATAATTAAACATAATTGAACTTAAAAAAACATGATTTGTGAACATTAAAACTATATGAGGCCAAAAATATCTCCCGTTTTGATGATTAAAAATCATGTCATTAATAATACATTCAAAATGATCTAAGGTACAAAAGATAGATATTCTGATTAGCATGTCATACAAATCATGATAAATCATAAGATAAAAAATAAAATAAAATTAAATACTACACATGATCCCACACTTAATCTTATTATCAGATTTAGATTAAATGCCATCTTATTCTCCCCCTTTTGTGATTATCAAAAAGAGAACAAAGAATAAAATATAAAGAACAAATAACAATAATATAAAATGGATGAAAAGAGAAAATATATTTCATGACAAAAGGATATTACATTGGATGAGAAAAATAGAAAAGTACACCCCTTTCAAAGATCAACCCATGATAAAATATTCTCTAAAGAAGGATCCATGACTACTTTTCCATTATTAGTAGAAGAAGGAGATGTTATTAGATAAATATCATGTACATAAGTAGTATAGGTATATATATGATGAATGGGATCTCCAAAAGGTACTGGATGGGTTCGAGTGGAAGAGGTAGGGGCTGAGAGTTCTTGATAAATAATAATCCTTATATGACTATGAACCTGAGTAGGAGACATGGGAAATGGTTGAAGGGTTTTAAGAAGAGGAGAAGGATTCACATAACAAAAAATCTGAAATTAGGATCCATAGATTGGTATATGTACATTTATAGAAAATTCTCTGTCACTGGTCAAATAGGGAATTCCTCTGGTGCTGCAATGGCTATACTCCGAGAAATAAAAATAAGGCTTCAAAAGGCTGATGAATTCCATAATAATTTTAAAACCTTTCTCTATAGCCTTTGTAAAATCATATTTTTTCTCCATAAATATATGAAGATCATGAGTTTGCTCCTTGAGCTATCTCACATTTTCCTTGAAGGCTTGGGTAACATGAGGTATCCTCAAATTTTCAACCAATTACTTAAAGTGACTATCCAACTAATGTTTTGTATAAACCCTTTTAATATATAAATATACTTTCTTAGTGATTTATTCTTGGGAATTATCCACCTATTCAACCATATATCCCTTAGGGTCAGATTTATCAACATTTTAATTTTGATAGTCTAAGCCGAGAGTGACATATATAGGGTATTTCTCTTATTCCTGGGTTGTCACATCATAAGGAGTAAGAGTTGAAACTTTAACTCGTTGAGTCTATTTCTCCCCCTCAAATTATGCTTCCCTCTTAATTGGTTATTTATTCCTAGAATAAAATAGTTCTTTCACTTGATCAACTGTAACTTCTTCCTCAACTAGAACTAACTCAGGAGATTTTTGAGATTTTTCCACTGGTTTATTTCCCACTACAATGATTTCAACATGATCAATAATTTCTGAAATGGGACCTTAATACCTAATAGTAGGTTCATCTTCACCATACGCTTTAGTACTAGCTTTACCACTTTCTTTACCACCTTATTTTTCTTTTTCCTCTTCTTTATTTCTATCACTTTCATTGCCACTTTCATCCTCTTCTTACTCATATTTTTTCCTTCCTCTTTTATTTTAGATTCCTCATTCTCATCTAAATCCTCTTCATCACTAGTTTCTTCTAACCCTTCACTTCCACTTCTAAGAGCATACTTTATATCATCAAATTTCTCTATCTCCTAATCATCACAACTTAGAAGAGGTTCATTAGAAAGAAGATTCCTTGGGGGGATAGTAGAGTCATAAGAAATTACTTCTAGGATTCCTAAAATATCAGGATCATTTCTATAATAAATAAAATATTTTCTTAATTTATCAGCCTTATCTTAATCTTCTTCCTCATTAAAATAATCAACAACTTCATCTGGTCATAGATTAGGGTCATCTGTGTGTGTTTGTCTTCTGGGTTGTTACACTAGATCAAAATCTTCATAAATTTTCTCACTATATTCCACCCACTGTCACTTCCAGGGATTCCAGACGATCCTCATCTTTTTTCTTATTGCTTTGGTAATCTAGAATACACCTCAATTTATCATAGCTCCTTCATCTTCATTCACTACTACTTTAAATTTTATCATTACAAAAATAATCTTTAAATAGAACAAAGAGTTTTATTTTGAGTTAGGATTAATAATATCACTCATATGGACCATAAGATATCTGAAAAGATTGATTTTGTGCCCTTTATTCATCAGATACACCAGATACACATCTTGATATTTCAGGTAATAAAAATCATTTTTTCCTTGGACACAATCAGTACTGAATAAGCTTAAATAGTAACCTACATTCACCATTTAGTTCTGTTGATATTGGTCTTCTGGGAATCTCATCACTGGTCAACCTAGTTTGGGCTATTTCATAACTAAAAATAACACTTGGATGAGGATTAATACCTATATAATCATTAAAAATACCATCATGAGGTACCTCTAAGATTTCAGACCACTAATTAGAAGAAAATTAAATCCTTTTTCTACCTATTCTGGACTTGATCTAGAACTCATCAGTTCCTTAAAGAATAATCTAGACATACATATAAAACCCATGAAATAGTTTTGAATAGAGAGGCCTTCATTATTGTAGAATTACTCTAGCCAACCTTGTTCTGTCAAAAATTTCAAAATGAGAGACTTACTTGACAACAACTAATTTACAAGAACTTCCTTTTTAGGTATGAACATTCTATTGGAAGGATATGGGTTAACAGATTGGGGAATTGGGGAAATTGATTCAACCTTTTTATTATTTGAAGGGAGAGACTTGTCTAGAGATTTCTCAGACAAGCACTTCACACATGCCATTATAAAGGGTTCAAAAGGATCAGTTTGAGGGAAGAATACAGTTGAGGTTGGAGAGAGAAAGGTTTATTTTAGGGAGTATATTATATAAAAAATTATTTTGATCAGTTCAATATTTCTCATTTAGGTATTTCAGAATATTTAATAAAAAAATTGGTATAAAATAAAACAAAATAAACAAACTACGATTTTAAGTCCAAGCCATAAAAATGAATAAGAAGCGAATGGTAGGTCAAAATGGTGAGTCTTAACAGTGATTTATTGTTGGTGAGTCCCAACGATGAGTCATTAACCAATGAATCATAAATGGAAATTCATAAACAATGAGTCATAAACCAGTGAGTCATAAAAGGCAATCCATCAATGGTGAGTCATCCACTAGTGAGTCATCAACCAGTGGTTTATAAATGGTGAGTCATCAATGGTGAGTCGTTAATAGTGAGTCATCATTGGTAAGTCATCAACCAGTGAGACATAAACATTGATTCATCATTGGTTATTTAGTCATAATTGATCATCCCCAATTCATGTTTCATGTAACTCATTCTCTCAAAATTTAAGGGCTTAGTAAAAATATTATAACACTGATGTTCAGTGCAAATGAACTCAAGAGTTATATCACAATTTTGATAATGATCTCTCAAGAAGTGATGTCATATATCTATATGATTTTTTATTGAATGAGAAACTAGATTCTTAGAAATATGAATAGCACATGTGTTGTCATAGTTTTTAGGGACATGTATAAGTTGATATCCATAATCTAGTAATGTGTGTTTCATAAATAAAATTTGAGCTCCACAACCACCACCAGCTATGTATTCATCTTTTTTGTTAGATAATTCAACAACATTGTGTTTCATACTACACCATGAAACTAGAGAGTTTACCAAAATGTGACTTTTTTGAGAGGTTATTTTTTCTATCTAACTTGCAACCACCAAAATTATAATCATAATCATTAACTAATTCAAATGGTTATCCACTAGGGTAGAATAGTCCTAAGTTGGTAGTATATTTGAGGTATTTCAAAATTCTTTTAATAGTAAGTAGATGATACTCTTTAGGATTTTCTTGAAAACAAGCATATATAAACACACTAAACATAATATTAGGTCATATAGTAGTTAAGTAAAGAAGACATCCAATCATACCTCTATAATTGGTTTGATCCAATGCTTTTTAATTTTCATCAAGATCAAATTTATAGGTGGTACTCATAGTAGTATCACTACTTTTAGTGATATACAGATTAAAACATTTTAGAATATATTTTTTATATTTACATTAATTTAAAATAATACTTTACTTATTTTGAAAAATTTGAAATCCAAGAGAGAATTTGAGTTCACCCATTAAACTCATTTCAAACTCATTTTTCATCATTTTTTAAAAGTAAATACATAAAGAATTTTTTGAAGATCCAAAAATAATATCATCAACATATATTTGAACAACTAAAACATATTTATAGATTATTTTTATGAGAAGAGTGTGATTATATACACCTTTTGTAAAACCTTTAGAATTAACAAAGTGTTGATCCTATCATACTAAGATCTTGGAGCTTGATTTAAACCAGAAAAATCTATTGTTAATTTGAAAATATTTTTTGGAAAATGAATATTTTTAAAACAGGGGGTTGTTCAACAAAAACTTCCTCATCTATATAACTATTCAAGAATTCGGTTTTAACATCCATTTGATAAAGTTTGAAATTAATATGTGCTGTATAAGATAGAAGTATTATAATGGATTCATGATGATCTACAATGAAAATGTTTCTTCATAGTCTATTCCTTCTTCTTGAATGTAACCTTGTGCAACTAGTATGGCTTTATATCTTACTATAGTGAGAAGTTCATCCACTTTATTCCTACACACCCACTTATTTCCTATGGTCAAGGTGTATTTGGGTCTATCAAAAAGTTTCTAAACATTTTTTATTTCAAACTAATTTAAATGTTCTTGCATAGGTATCATAAATAATTCAACATTGATTGCATCATTAATGTTTTTATGTTCAAGATGTGACAAAAATGACTTGATGTTTAACCTGGTTTCTTAGATAATATCTTGTCTGTGTTAATTTGTCTAAGTGTCCAACTACAACATCTAAAGGATGATTCTTAAGGGTCATAATAGGTCTAAAAAAAGAATGGTTGGTCACTTCAGGTTCTTCTATATGTTCAGGTTCCACTTGATTAGAATCTAGATATTTTATAGAACTTGAATATTTTTCTGCTTATTTAACAACTGAACTAAAAGGTTTAGGATTTATTTCTAGAGTGGATAGATTATCCACAAAATTTTATAAGGAGGTTTTGGATTCATGTGGATATGTTTCATCAAATTTTACATGCACATATTCTTCCACATATTTATTTCTCTTATTAAATACTCTATAGGATTTAATAGAGATTGAATAACCTATGAAAATTCATTTATCACTCTTGGAGGAAATTTTTTCAAGATTATATTCTGTATTAAGGATAAAGACTCTGTAACCTACATCTTTGAAGTAATTAACCTTAGGATTCCTTTTATTCTGTAGCTCATAAGGGTTTTTCTATAGGATAGGTATAATTAAAAATCTATTAATTATATATCAACTTCTATTCATATCTTCTGCCAAAAAATAAATTGGTAGATAATTTTCATTAAGTATAGTCTTGGATATCTCTTATAAGGTTCTATTTACCATTTCTACAACTCCATTATACTGGGGTGTCCTAAAAGTATAGAAGTTATGAATATAGCCATTTTGTGAGAAAAAAAGATTCAAATTCTTGATTTTCAAACTCACAAACATGATAAATTCTTATGTTTTTTATCCTAATCCCACTTAAGTTTTCTACTAATCTAGCAGACTTGATGAAATAAGAATAAGCCTCACTTTTGTGAGCTAAAAATAAGACCCATATATACCTAGAAAATTCATCTACTAGAACATAAACACAATGCTTCCCATTTAAACTTGAAACTATATAAGGTCCAAAACAATATATGTGAACTAACTCAAGAGGTTGATAAGTTGAAACATATTTCATTGGTTTGAAAGATATTTTGTGATGTTTTCCTTTATGACAAGGATTACAAACTTTATCATATGGAAACTCAAGTTTATCTATATCTTTGACTAATCTTTTTCTAGTAAAATTTATAATGGATTGAATGTTATAGTTTCCTAGTCACCTATTCCAAATTCAATACTCTTTATGAAAGTCACTTAAACAAGAAACATTCTATGAGACCAAATAATCAAAATTAATAGTATATTCATTTTCATTTCTAAAAGCAGTAAAGACTAAATAATTCTTACAATTGAAAAAATTACGAGCATAATTTTCAAATTTAACCTAAAATACATCATCACATAACTTTGAAATGATAATAAGATTTTAATTTAGACCATCAATATAAATAACTCTAGAAATTGAAATTGAGTTAGTGTTACCGATTTGGTAAAGGCCAATAATTTCCCATTTTTCATTATCACAAAAGGTGACATGTATACCATAAATATTTTGGAGGTTATTAAAACTAAATTCATCCCTTTTCATGTTTCTTGAACACCTGTTTCCAAGTACCACAAGATTTTACAGGAAATATTCAAATAGATTTCCTCAGATGTGTTTTTCATAAAACACATGTTGGCTTTATCTAACTTCTCATCATGAAATGATTCAGAATCACTAGATCTATCCTCAGAAGCACTCCAAGTAGCCTTCATAATCATTATGTAAATTCTATATTTGACTTCATATTACTTATTTTACTTCATCTTTAGATAGTTAGATTTCAAATGTCCTTTTCTTTTTCATTCACAATAGACTATCTCTTTACTTTTATCACTTCTTTTACAATTCTTTTTCTGATTGACTTTATTTTCACATTTCCCTATATAGATTGGATTTTTAAATAACTTCTTCTTAATATAAAATTTCATGAATATTATAGAAAATTGAGAAATTTCCTTATCATTGTCAGTTGAGGAATCCTTATTGCTAGAACTTTCAGCATGATCTTGAATTTCTCCTTTTGTTTGGATGAAGTGAATTTGAAAGCTACAAATTTTCTTTAGGTTCTTCATATTCTTCTATGTCCATATTGAGCTCTTCCTTGTACATCATAATTTTTCCAATAATCTCCTTTATAGGTAATTCATTGATGTTATAGTATTCCCTAATTTATATTGATGTCCCCCTCCATCTTTTTTGAAGACATCTCAAGATTCAAATGATATGTTCTTTTTCAGTGATTGTATTTCCCATTGAGATCGTTGTATTTAAAATCTCATTGAACCTAAGATATATATTAGAAATAGGTTTTTTAGGATTCATTTTGAAGTTATCATATATGATAGTATATGTGTTAAGCCTCATTTCCCTAACATTAGTGGTTCCTTCCTGTGAAACAACTAGAGTATCCCAAATTTCAAAGGCTATTTTACATGTAGAAATCCTATTGAATTCTTCATCTTCTAGATCACAATACAAGGCATTCATAGATTTGAAATTATTATTAAAAACAACCATATTTGGTTCATCCCAGGTATTTCTAGTAGGAGAATTAATTTTATACTCATCAATTATAGCCGACCAGATTTCAAAACCCACGCTTTCTAAATGCATTTTAATCTTGATTTTCCATTAAGCATAAATTTTTCCATTAAAATTGGTAGGTATGTTGGTAGAAAAACCTTCCTATATATTTTCCATATTAATGAATAACAAAAAGCTTTAAGGAACTATAAATTTTAAACTGATAGACATTTTGAGGTTTTCAAAACGCAACTAAAATTATAAATGAAAAGATTTGATTTTTTTTTTAAAAAACATTGAAACTAAAAAATAGAAACCTCTGATACCAAATGTTGGTTAGAGTAGGAAACTCAAGAAGGGGTGAATTTAGTTCCTATAAAAATTTCCATCTAAGAGATTTATTTAAAAGTCCCCCAATTTGGAAATACAAAAAACATCCCTATTAACCAAAGTAGAATTTATATAGATTATTTCATTGTTTGAAGGATTTCTCAAAGAGTGATTAGTTATTAGTTAAAAAAATATGAGTTATTAATTTCAATTTTGAAATATTTATACTAAAGAAAATTCTAATATAAAAAACTATATATGATTGACTATCAATGTGAAATAATTTTTTTCTTCTCTAAATAGTTAAATTAGTGACAACAAAACTTTGAAAGGCACAATAGATTTAAAACAAGAGGTTCGGTCTCAAAAAGTGTCTTATTCCTCTCCACTTGGTGATTACCTTCCAAAAAGAAATTTATATAAATAAATAGTGATCCACACCCTAGATCATGGTAAATAACAGTGTACACAACTTCCCAGGTCAACCAGACCTCTTCTATAGTTTTATTGGGAGTGTTAAAACTAACAGGCCACACTAGGACCTCTTCTATTATTATCTATGTGAATGAAAGGTGTATAAAGGATAGTTGGTGAAAATATATATGTATCTTCCAGTTTTTAATAGGATTTAGTATGTGTTAATAAGAAATATAGACACTCACTACTTGTAAAGTAAAATCAGAACACAAATAGAGAAAAAAATTACGACAAAAGAGTTAGCAGGCACTGTGTGATTGGAAATATAGATTTCGACTTTTTAATGTTGTCTTCATGTGTATATTGAGTCGATTTCCAGAAATATAAATCAAAATAGAGTGTCATGAGAGCCTCTATCTTCCCTTTATAGTGAGATATTGATGATTTATTCTACTTTATTCATTTATTTATGAAAAGTTTTCTTTGATTTGAGTTCTTAGAAGTTCATCCACAGCTAAAAATCCATGTTTTCTTAGGTTCACAACTTTACTAATTTTTTAACTCATTGCACAGATCTCTTACCTTTTTAATTGGGTATTTTATTTTAATGCTATATCCTACAAGAGGCATAATCTTGATCACATCTAGGTACCTCATACCCTGTATTATAGTCTAACATTGATTTAATGGTTTTCTACAAAAGATAGAAAAAGTCATTAATATAAATGGAAGTACTAATTTTCTTAAATGTGACTATTAGAAAAAAAATTTAATTGAAAATGTAGTAAGTGATGGTGTCTCTTAATGGTGTCTTAGGAAAAATGTCTCAAACTTAATGAAATATGAAAATAGGATCGACGAGTCGAGTACCAATGACTCAGGAACGGTAGGTCACTCCGATGGTAGGTTCATTTAACAGTGACTCATGATATTAGTAGCTCATACTTAAAAAAAAATTATGAACATTGATAAGTCACTCTGTTGGAAGGTTGATGCAACAATGACTCTGTGCGTCGATATCTCAATGCGACAATGTCTCATCCTTTGTGATAATTCAACATCTATGCTAACAGTAAGATATCTAATAGTGAGACATATCAATGGAAGGTCTATATTACTGGAAGCTCATAATTAGTTTATTTTTTCCCAACAGTGATTCCATCCAAATGGTGACTCAATCAGAATGGTGATAGTGAGTTCATCTTAACGGTGACTCATTATTAGTAAAAAAAATTCAACCTAACTTCTAATTTGAAATAATAACAGAATATATTTATATGAAAATTAAACATGAGTAAACATAATTAAACATAATTTAACTTAATGAATCATGACATGTGAGAATTAAAAGTAGAGGATACTAACACCTTCTATGGTTGTCTTTATATATTTGAAAAATTTATTAAACAATTAATAAAAAAATTATTTGAAAAATGACATAAATACCAGTAAAAGTAACTCACCAATATCCCCTAGATAGAGGGGTGAAGAACTGATCCATCAACTAAGGTGAATTGGGTGGTGGGACACCAATGAAATCTGGGGAAATGGATGGATCCCTATCAATACCAAGTAAAATTGAATTATTAGGATCCATAGAAGATATCGGTAGAGGTGGCATGCTCTGAGATGATGATCAGATTGAATTATGGATTTTTATTGTTCTTAGAATTCTATTATTTCAAATGGTTATGGATCATATTTTTACAAATTTATATTGTATAAAATTGATTAAAATTATTGGAATTTTTTTTTCCAAAAAATTATTGTTTTTTATAAACCATTTTTAAAAGTGTTTTGATGGATTCCCATCAAATTGAGAAGTATAACAAAGAATCAATAAAGGAATTTATTACTTTTGTGAAATTGGTAAATATTCAATAAAATGGCTGATTAAATAGTATGAATCACTGTTATATTTTAATATATTATTTTAATATTATATATATCAAACACAACATTATAATCATAACTAAATCCTAGGGTATTTATCAGAGTACAATATCGTATCATATAGTTGATCTGTGATATAATTTTTGTAATATAATGTGGAAATTCATATTTCTATATTTTTTATTATTCCAATATTTATCATTATAATGATTTATATAATCATTGATAATAAATATTTAACCATAAGAATTTTCATAAATTATTTTATAAAAACATCCCTAAATTTTGGTTGCTATAAATTAGATGTATCTCTTTAGAAATGTTATTTGATGAAGTAATGAAAAATAAATAATTTGATCTATATATGTTTTTGGTAGTGTTAAAGAACCAATACTAGACAATTCTATGTTTTTACCTCTTCCTTATTAATATTCAATGATAGAGTGATAATACAAATTCTTGTGATCTATCAATCTTGACATAGTATATATAGATTTTGACGACTGATATAGAAAAATTTAAGGAAAGAAAAAGATAACTATTTCTTACTCATCATCATCAAGTATAATTTATTGATATAGATCATAGAGTTCTTGTGGCACACATAGATATTTTACTTTATTTTTATTTTTATTTGATTTTTGGATGATATATTCGTATTTAAATGGGTTTGATCCACAATTTATAAGAATATGATAATCTAAACAAACCCATTTGAAGTCATTCATGTTATAATTAAAAATAAAAATTTTAAACCATTTTAATATGGAATATAAAATGATGTTTTTGTCTTGATTGACACTAAGTAGAGAGCATATTATCTCCATGTAATTTATATACAAAATAATTATGGTTATATTAATTTTTATGAAAGAACCTACAATCATCATACACAAAAAGAGTACCATTGATACTCCATATCCTTATTTCTACCTATCTTTGGGTATAAGATATTCCTATTGTTTATGATCCCAAATTAATTTATATTAACATATTGAATTCGATTTTTTATTTAAAAAAACTAACATTATTATATATAAATTAACAAAAAAATAATTATTCAAAATATATGTATCTATCCCTTCATAAAAACTTTTTTAATAAGACCACTCTGAGTATGTTATTTAATAAACAATAAATGACGGATATATTGTGTATTCACTCAAATATGGTTAGGGTGAATCTATGTGATTATTTTTACATATTTAAACTCAGTTTTTATTTTCACTTTCTAATATTTGAACTTATATCCTAGTTACTATGCATGTGAATGTTTATTCATACTTAACAAAGCTGACCACATTAAAAAAATAAACCAGTGATAGCAGCTTGTAGTATTTTTTCATGGATCAATCCTAATGTGGAAATATGCACCATATTGTTTTTAGGATGAAATTTATGTAATAATTTATCTTTAATAAATTATATTGTATAAAAATTCATGATAACGTATCATATATAACATTATAATTATAATGGATGGGATGGTATCATACACTATGATGCTACTCAATAATATATTTAATATGAGGATGATGGAACCTTTAAGGGGGTATGTATTTCCGCTAAGGAGGGGATCTGAGCTAGGGAAGGGGAGGTTAGAGGGGGTTCCTCATTTCCATCGAGGAAGGGAACCGAGCTAGGATGAGTGAGATCAGAGGGGGGGGGGGGGGGTGGGGGTCCCATCACCAATGAGCTAGCCTGAGGGGGGAGGGTCATGGGGGGATCAGTCAGAGGGGGGGGATTCAAGGGTCACATGTAACGGGATTTGGGGGGGGGTCATCATCGGGGAGATTAAAGGAGGAGGAGTGGGGGAAAGGGGATTGCAGGCTTGAGGTCTCTACCAGAGAGAGGAGAGGAGGAGGTAGGGGGAGGTGGTGGGGGGGGGGGTTGGGGATGCACAAAGGGATCAAGGGAGGGGGGATTAGTGTTTTTTAAAAACTTTTAATGGTGGTTTAATTGAAACTTCCACTAATCGAAAATTTTTAGATAATATCATCATGTTTTTATTAAACCACTGCTATATTATGTTTTTTTCACTGGATTTATTTCCCGGTGGTTACTAGAACCACCATGAATAGACCTCCACTAACCTTCTATTTTCTTGTACTATGTTTCCACTGAATACCATATATGGCCATGAAAAAACAAGATCACATCCTCTCCCACAGTCTAACCAGGAGGTGGGTCATCACCCGCCACACTCTCCTATAGGACTAGGCCCTCTGAATATGATAGCTACCTTATCATCACTCTATCCAGTAGGGTAGAGGTCACAACTAAGGATGAAAGAATTTGTCGCTAATTATCATTCACCTCCATGTGAATCTCATAGAACAAATCCATAAGGTACCACTCACTACCAGCTAGTAAAACTGCCTGTATATGAGTCCTCATGCTTACTGCATTGACTACTCTATTTCCCTTTCCAGTCATATAGGAAACCTCAAAGTTAAAATTCTATAGATACTCAACCCACCTTCACTACCTCTTATTAATATAATGATATTGAAATATTTAATTGAGTACTTTGTGGTCCATGTACACCAAAAAATTCTCTCCCAGTAAGTAATGTCTCAAACAACACAAAGTATGAACAACTGTAGCTAACTCAAGATCACATGTTTGGTAGTTCCTTTCACATAGCCTCGTATTCCAAGACCCGTACACTATGAATCTATATCCCTACATGAGTAATACTCTTACCCAATACCTGATGTGTCACGATACACAATGTAGCTTCTTCCCTTCCCTAGTTTAATTAGAACTATTGTTGACGCCAACATCCCTTTTAGATTCTGAAAGTTTGTCTCATAGGTATCTTTCCATAAAAAATTCACATCATTCTCATTCAATCCTGTCAATGGTGGTGCTAATCTTGAGAATTACTATATAAAACACCTATAATATCTAGATAGACCCAAAAAACTATGAATTTCAAATACATTCTTGGGATGTTCCCTGGAAACTACAACTATCACCTTCTATGGGTAAACTGATACTCCCATATCTGCGATGATATAACCCAGGAAGTGAATATTATCCATTTAGAAATGGCACTTTTTTATCTTAGAATGTAACTGATAATATCTCAATTATCCAAAATGATATCAATATGTTTTTCATGTTCGTGTCAATTATGATAATACACTAATATGCCATCCATGAAAATTACTACAAATAAAACCATGTAAGGATGAAAAAATTAACTCAACAACACCATGAAAACTAGTGGAACATTCTTAAGACCTAAAGGAATAACAAGAGACTCATATAGAACATACATTATATGAAAATATGTACAAGGAATGTATGTGGTGAGAAAACACACCTGAGGATATCCATATCTAAAATAATTTTTTGAGAACACCCAAGATCCTAAAAGTTGGTCAAAAAGATTTTCTATCTACAGAAAGGTGTTCTAGTTATTAACTGTTAGCTCCTTAAAATTTCAGTAAAACACACAAATCATAAGTTTTACATCCACCTTTTTCATAAAATGAATATAAAACCCCCAAAATAATTACTGGGTTGTATAAACCCCCTTTCCTCCAAATCCTCCAACTACCTCTTGAGTTCCTACAACATTATTATAGGCATCCTATAAGGAGGAATGGATATAGATGAAACTGTTGGAAATAGAAGGATGTAGAAATCCACCTCTCTTGGGAAGTAAATTAGAAAATTTATCCAACAAGATATCCCTGAAACAAATAAATACTACATGGAAATATTCCTAACTCTCTCCCTAATCATCTAGATAAAAACTAGAAATATGGGATATCATCCTACCCATCACATGATGTTCTGGTCTTGGTCATCTCACATGGAATTCCCATTTACCACTATAAATATAAATGGTTCCCTATGGTGATGTGAGAGTCACCCTGTAGCAATATTAATAAAAAAGGCTTGATAAACAATAATCCATTACATCATAAGTATAACGTAAAACCTGATCATATCAAGGAAACACATATTATCGAAAACGTGAAGCCCACTAATATAATGGGGGAACTCCATGAACTATCATAAATCCTCCATTTCGATCTCCAATAGAGTTTAAAGAATCATAACACCCTTAGAAAACTAAATCAAAAGCCCAATGCTCTATACATTAGTAATAGATATGACACTATGTGATGTTCATGTATCAAATAGAGAAGATATAAGAGTGGATGCTACTATATCATACCTCCCACTATAGAAGGTCTGGAACCCCACTCCTCAGGGGTAGGTTTTATATAATATATCCGAAATGAACTGCAATGCTATAACATAACCTCATTACCCAGAGTAGGCTAACTCTATTGTCTTAGTACAATTGGTGTCTGGCTTCCTTAGGAATGACCATCAACACCTCAATCTAAATGATAGGTACTACTCCAGCTCCTTACTCGATACGGAGTTGAGAAACCTACTCCAAAACCTATTTTTTGAGTTGACCCCCTTCCACTATCTACTGGAGTGATAGTCTAATATAAAAATTTCTTAGGGCCTATCCTACCACAAGATCGACACACAAATGGGACATAATTGTACTGATTTATCATGTGGACTCATCTTCCAAATGGATGAAAAATAACTGAGTTACTAGTACTCATAACCAGGCTGGTACTCATCTCACGGGAAGCCTCAAAACATTTCTTCCTACCACTATAAGTTGAACCACTGGGTCAAGAGACTACACTGCTATACTCTTCTCTAATCCCCCATATTACCCCAAGATCATCTCTATAATAAGTGCCCAATTTATCATCTTGTTAACATTAGTCAACATGAACAAGTTAAACTGAGATCAAACTGCTTCTCAGATACCTTCCTTAAAGCGACTCTTCTATAAAGCCTCATCAGCAAGATATTTTAATGAAAAATTCTAAAGTTCTGTAAACCATGTCAAATACACCATAACCATCATATATCCATGATCGAGATGCATTAACTCACAATACCACTCTAATCTTAGATTATCAGAAAAAAATAAGTCATAATATTTGGTTTGGATATCATACTAAACCATATTATGTGGTGCATCAGCCGAGTTCAAAACATCCCACCAGTGCTTTTCTAATCCCTGAATAATTTAAGTCACGATCATTACTATTCTATCAGGATGTGTCTCTAGATTCTTGAATATCGATAGAGTAGTCTCAATCCATAGATCAGTATCCTATGGACCACCATCCCTTGAAAACATGGGAAGATGTTGCCGTTGGAACACACACGTCCGCTCGACCACAGATGAGGAATGTTGTGGTTCTTCCTGAAAAGTCACCATAGAGCATGTAAAACTGTCTTGGAACAATGCCTCAATACCATTTTTTAAACAACTACTAGTTCCTAATGTACCCACCACATACAGAGCATGATTGTTTCAACCCTCCTTGTATACGATTTTATGTCATCATGGTGACATGTCTCTATAATGACAAACACATTACTCTGAAAAGATCGATATCAAAGTTCACAACTAAAAGCATATGGAAAGTCAAAACCTTCCAATAAATAGTCCACAACACACATACTGATCCTAAATCCATGATTGGTAATTATAAATAGTCACAAAAATTACTAGAGAAACTACCTAAATCTAACTCAAAATCCGAGTTAGGGTCATGTATCTATTTAATAGTTTTCAATTTCCATTTCATTTTCATATTTATTTCACATTTAGTTTTAGATGGTTAAATCAAATGGTTCAAGAATTTATTTCCATAAAGAATTTCACTCCTCATGAACCAAAATATGGATTCCACCCAACTCACACCATAACACATTCCAGTCCATTCGACTCTTGGTCTATAACTCAACATTCTATAATTGGATTCTTATGGTGTTTGTTGTAGCCTAATCATGAAGAAACTTCTTAAGTTTTGGTAGTAACACTATGTACCAACCATGTTTCCAATTATTTATACAAAATACATTTTAAATATAATTTATATCACACAAGGAACATATCACCCAATCATTAAGTCAAAAATTACACCATATATTGCATGGAATAATGCATGGAATTTGAATTCTAATAGGTGTCTAGAATGATTCATGAGATAGAATACCATCATCACATTGGGTTGCAATAAAAATGAACTCTAAATAATATCAATAACAACATCACAATTCAAGTGAATCACCCAATGGTGGAATCAAATCAATTATAATAGTAAAAATTCCAAAACTATAATTTCAATTCAAGACAATTTGGATTTTTCCTATATGTCAGTGAGAAACTCCCAGGCACAGATCATTACCAAATTCCAATTCCTTCTAATCACTTTCAATTGACTCAAAATATTAAAGAAGACTAGAAAAGAACCACTCTGAGTCCAATTTGTAATATCACATACCTAGATACTACTGATCAGTGCCCCAATCCCAATTAGCCACATGACCTCAAGTGCATCTCCCCAAACACCAGTGGATGCCAACTAGTAGCGAGGTCCTAGGGTGTGTTTGTAGGGAGACTATGACTTATTATTTGAATGTTATATAGTGGTATCAATATTAAAAATCAATTGAAGTATTATTAAACCATTCAGACAATAAATAAATATTCATAACAATAAATCAAATAAGCAGACATTGACTACTAACTCATTATAGAGGAAGCATGAGAACAATAAGAATATATTCAAAATTAGAAACTGAATCATATAGAATATTATGATCATGTAAAGTCTATACAAATAATCTAAAAAAGGGATACATACATTACTAAAATACATATAACATAATACCAAAAAGGCTAAAAACTATCCCAACTAGAATCATGAGCCTCAACTCAGCCCCGTGTTCCCCTACACCTATGCATGGAAAAAAGTCAAACATATAACTATAGGAACTTTCCTCAATCCATACATGAATTCATAAAGTCTATCCTGGTACCCAATGGTGGACCAAATATTGAAAAGGCTTTGGTATTTACTATCTTCTTCTTATTAACTACCTTGTGATAGGATCTTGACACTTGTTTTGTAAGGAGCCATGTATGGTTGTATAGGACCACATGTTTCTTTACTTTCCCCATGTGGTCCTGTACAACCATACATGGATCCCTACAAAACAAGTGTCAAGATCCTATCACAAGGAACTTAATAAGAAGAAGATAGTAAATACCAAATCCATTTTGTATACCCGGTATATCATAACCATCATGACCATTCTTTTATTATAATAAGTTTCACATTTTACCATGTCCAATCTGTATAATCAAGCATGTAATATTTAATATGGGTGTACTGTATAATTATAAGTGTTAAACCCCATGGTGGTAGATCCAAGGTAAGGAAGACCAAGACATCCTCATCATGTCCCAGGATCATCTTAACAAAAACTCAGTAATGGCACTAGTGGGTTCCAAAGATCATGTCAATAGCGCATGCCCAATGTGAGTCCATAAATCTAGGTTTAAGTGGTAGAAATTCCGTTATAATCCTATGGAATCAAGATCTAAAGAGAATACAAGTCCAATGTATCTTCTACTGTAAATCAAGACCCATGGGTGAAACATCCATGGTGTCTAAATGGAATCAAGATCTATGGTATACCAACAAAGGCATCTGCTATAATTTCAATTCACATCCCATCCCATTCGTCAATTCACAAGCATTCAAGTCCCATGAGTATACCAACTCATATACAAATCCATATAAACCATTCAATCAATTCAAAAAAGACATATCATGTCAAAAAATGGAAAAGGAGGAATCCCCACTCTTAATTAATCAATTCAATTCAATTCATTTATAAAAGGTATTTATCTAATTATTCAATAAAAAACACACACCCTATGGATGGTATAATAAAAGGGAAAACTCAAAGGAACCCCCCATGGGTGACCTTGGTTGGGAAAAAAACCTCTAATAAGTATAAAGGAACAAGTGGGAATACTTACTAGGTTCTATTAAATTAAATTAAAATTTTCAATTAATTCTAGGGTTCATTCCAAAAATTTCGGAAGGTGGAACAATGAAAACAATTTCTTTAATCCCCAAACCACTATAGAAAAGTATAGACCACCTATAGTAGGTCCTTGGTGGAATTCTCATCCAGTATAAACTCATGATTTTACTCTGATCGATATAAAAATGAAGAAAGGAATAAGATCTCGAAAATAAGTAATATTATCCTACACCTAAAGAGATAATTAAATATCATGAAGAATGAAGAGTGACACAACAGGGATGGGCTACTCACAAGCATGAATCCAATGAGACCGACGACTCTCGAATCCATGATCGAACAGAAGAATGGGATCAAAATCTATCCAAAGGCCTTTAAAGGATCTATCCTTCTTGAGGTTTTTTCCATCAAAGGTTAAAATAAAAATAGGTTTAGGTTTAATAAATTTTTATGGGTTAAAGGGTAAATTACCCTCAAAGCAATAGGTTTCATAGTTTGGATGCATGGTTAGAAAAACCATGCACCAACTATGTGCCATCTGCTTTGCTAAGGGGGAACCCACACAGTCACTACACATGGTTTGGATAACCATAAAAAACCATGCATTTTGTCTATGATAAGAATTTAAGGTGCCCTGCATGGGAATTTACCTCCATCCACAGAGTTTCCTCAAATTATGTGGCTTATAGAACCCCAATGTCCATCCCTACCTGGTTTCATCAAACCATGTGGCATGGGTTGCATGGTTACTATTAATAATTCATCCTATCTCCCCCCCAATGTTGGGTTTCAGGCTCTAAACAAGCGTTGTACACCTATGATACCCCCATGAAATCAAAGGGTATTCAAATTAAGCCATAAAAACAATTTAAACTGAAATTAAAGAGAACTTTACCTCATAAGAAAACTCAAGATCTTACATACCATGTTGTTATATTGGGACATCATAATGTCATCATGGAATAACCTAATTATGATAATTCCAACATTATTTTAGGATTAACTTCCATCTAGTGAACTTCTACTCCTCTAAAGAGCTACTAGTATTTAGTAAAATTTATCACATTTCCCAATTTATTGGAGGGATACAGCAGGATCACCTATTATCGTTGTTTGAATCAGGTCCACCAATAATCATGAGATATATTAGTATCATACATCAGTATTAAAAATTTCCAAGAACCATAACATGAATAAATTAAATAGATCTTTTATTTCATAAAAAATATCATAGACACAACCATCATTACCTTCATAACTTAATTAACATATGGGAAAGGTTTCTTGAAAATTTTCTTTAAAACATCATCATAATACATATAAAGAATATATTTTTATGGTATCATTATATAATATCCCCAGTGAAGAATTAAAAACATCATGTATTTCAATAAAAATGAAAAATTCTTTTAAGTGAGCATTTGGACATTTCACTGATAAAGGGGAAAATATCATTTTTATTTTAGTGTCTTTGAAAACTAATTTTTTTTCTAGAATATATAGAAATATATTTTCTCTGAGATAAACATGTATAGTTTTAGAGTAATAGTTGAGTCATATAATGGCCAAGAGAACAGAAAAATACATTTGTATGGTAAAATTTTAAATAAATATTCCTATCATACTTTTTGTAAGAAGTAACAAATAAACTATTTGGAAAACATTATAAAAATTAATTCTTAAAACATTGAACATAATAAATAATGTTAATTTTTTTTATTTAAAAATTTGATTCCAGTTTATAATATTAAATTCATACAAGTGGAAGAAATTAATTCTAATACATGCACACAAAACACCTAATTTTTTTTAAGGAATATGTATTTTTAAGCATAAAGTGGTCTAATTATATTTCCTTGTATAAAAAAAAATTAGAAAAATGTTAATATATTTCATTGAATACATTATCTTGAAATTAAATTAAAATCATTCATCAATATTTATTATTTTAATTTTCTAGGATATAAACACATTTTACGCATAAAAATAGTTTTTCAAAATAAAAATCTTTTTTAACTTTTAATTTTTTTTATTTCTAAAAAATTTATTCATAGTGGATTCAATATATATATTTTTAAATAATAATTTCTCATAATTATAATGAACTAAATAAATTTTTAAATAAAATGAATCTAGAAAAAATAATTCTCATAATTTTTTTTTAAATAGTTCTTTAGAACCAATAGTATTTCTTAAGTGATTAAGAAATTATTTTTTAGAATTTATATTTAATTTAAATTTCATATTATTTTATGATTTTTATAATTTATAATCATTATTCACATAATTTCATTGTTTTATGCTTCACAAGATATCACACACATCAAATTTTCTAAATAAAAAATATATTCTAAAATCTCACGGTGTTACAATTCTATGCCACAATGACAACACAACAAGAGAAACTATATATTTTTTATTATGTATATTATCATGAATGAGGTAATTTGTAATTTAAATTAATTATAAATTAAATTTTCTGGTTTATTTATGAGATTCTAGTGAAAATTCATATAGTTTTTCAGATTTATCTATTGATTTTGAGAAAAAAACCAAAATTGTGGACCACCCAAATGTTTATACTATGACATAAAACCTTTAAATTTATCCCATTATTTTTGTATAAATTTATAGGTTTAAATAATAGTCCTTGAAGACTCCATATATATGAACATTTCATAGCCATTCAATGTTTCATTATTTAAAATATAAAATCATTTGTACTATGAAACCAATATTGTAAAAAATAGTTATGGGGTGGAGCAGAAGCAATGAGTGAGTGACCAATTTTGGTTTTTCATTAGTTCCAACCAATAAATTTGAAAAACGTGATGAACACAACCCCATAATCACCTTGGTAGGATCTTTAATATTGAATTTATAATTAATTTAAAACAAGAATTACTTTAAATGAAATAATTATTCTTGATCAATTTACACTTATGCTTATTTCATGTTTTTGTTTTTGTGGATAATACAAGAGGGAATTAAACATAGTGTATCCACTCGTGATTCACAAATATATGGATGAAAATTCTGAATATCTATTTTCTTCCATGATAAATGCATGTATTTTACATCCCTTATTATTGATCTTAAAAAAGGATTCTCTTTTATTTCAATGTTCTTGAGTGGGAGGGTGGAGTATTTTTTTAGTGACTCGAGTTTTACTCAAATGATAATTAGCTCAATTTTTGGGTTTAGAGTATGAATAACTCTTTAGGGGTAAAATGGTGAATTTATCTTATTATAATACCATATAAAAATTATTTGATTATTCTATTGATTATGAGGTGCAGTGTTTACCTCAGAGATGAGATGGTGTAAAATTGTGGGTGTGGTGGGACCTTAATAAAAATATATTAATTTTTAAATATTATTTTTAGCCCCTATAGATGAATTATCAAGAATTAATCATTTGGTTTTAAATACCAATGGTTTGAAGGTGTATTTATTGAAAATAAGGGTAGTAAAGGTTTATTTAAAATAATATGGGCAAGGATTTTGAATCAAAGGATGGATAACATTGATGAACAAGATGTGTGTTTTAATCACAATAAATAAAAATATATTTGTTGATAATAACATTTTTTCAACACTTGTGGAAGATGAAAGAAGTTTTGAAGTGTTTTTTTGGGAGATTGTATAATCCTAATGATTACTGGACAAGGTATGTTTCTTAAAACATAATTCATATATATACATGTTTAAGTGTTTAAAAATTGATGATTATCCAAGTGGATATATCCAAGTATGCCAAAAGTGTTGTTCTTGGGGTGTGTTTCCTAAGAGTTTATTCTTTCCAAAACTAATATGACCATGATGTAGTAGTGGTCAAAGTGAGTTTTTTCTGAAGTGATTTTATGTATCTACACTTTATTTCATCTAGCTAACCCATAGAGGAAATTTTGGATGATAACTACAATGTTTTTCTACACTATAGTCATCATGGATATGTCTCAAGGCTATTGGATACACGGTTATACTGGATGGAAGTGTTCATAAAGAAGTATAACCATGGTTTCATAGACAAGCTAGCTTGACCCAGTATGTGTGGGAGAAATATCGACCAAATAGGTGAACCAAAAGTTACTTCTATTCATGATGGCACCGAAGAGGATGGTTAACATGCACGTAGCCATCATGCATGCATGGAATTAGTGTTCCACACTGTAGGGTGGCAGTGTGGAGGCAGTGATCTATGACCCAGGGTGGAATCATGTAGGAGGTTTGGATGGAACATCGTTACTCACATTAGGTGAGTAAAGAAAGAACATATTCTTATATTCCATGGGAAATTTAAACGAGTTTCCAATGTGGGATGAGAAATTTATAGGATACGCTGTAGACAAAACAACCATGATGTAGAAGAGTGGTTTAATGAAGTTTAGAGACAAAATATATATGAAGTTGAATATTATATAGAAGATAAGGTTTCACTGAAGTCCCCTTAGAGATGAAGATGTTTATGTTTCAAGTATTTATTTCACCATGATGGTTCCCAATTTAAAATAAGTAAAGAATTTGGGAATGTACAATCATATAGTATCCCACATCATAGTAATGTGTCTACACCGTAGTTAGTTCTACATGAGAATCAATTTTATGATATCATTCATGAAATCATGGGAGTGTTACTAAGAAGTTAATGGGAGACTTTTGTGGATCCATCAATAATATAGGACCATGATTCGATGTGGTAGACCACACTATTGTGAAATCTAAATAATTAAATGTTACAACATGGTAGGAATAACCATACCATATAAGTTTCACAATGGGACATGCTACATCATTGTACTTTAGACCACACCAGAGTGATTATATTTTAGGTTTCCATGGGCATTTATTTCTTAGTAGTGTTTTTGGATAAATCATGGAGTAATGATGGAGTAGTTATGGGTAGTTTTAAAATCCCATAAATGATCTTTCCAAGTGTGTGGTTGATTAGAAAACAACATCCATATATTAATAAGGGGAAATAAACTTGAAGGAAGAGAGAAAAATAAGAATCTCTATCCACATCATATATATCTATACAAATAGAGAAATAAATCTCTTAATAGGGAATAAATTTCCATATCCAATTCTTATAAAACAATGAATTTTTCTCCATTAGAGGGTTAGAAGTCTTGAAGAATTGGAAACCATTGATGATCGATCCAAGAATAAAAAAAATTAGTTTGTTTAATGTACGTATATTAAATGGAAGTTTTTCTAGAAGAATTATATAAATTATAGAAGGTGTTTCATCATGGTTCTCTCACATTTGTGAAGTAATATCCCTGTAGGACATCAACATAGCATATATTCATGATTGAAGATGCAATCCAATCCAGTGTTGTAGGTGAATGGACCTACATATCTATATACTAAATGGTTATCCTTTCCACCGGTAGTTATCCAAGAAAGGAACACATAAGGAATTTACCCTTTTGAAATAGTGTGTCATCCCTAAAATTCAAAGGGTAGTGATCCTTGTCATATGAGTAACCTAGATAGAACCATTATAAATAGTGAGATTTATACTAATTTTGGTGCATGACACAACATTGATGCATGCTCCTTGGATGCATCTTAGTAAGGGAGAACCAAGTAAATACTCATTCCTATATTTACTTTATTAATTCACACCAAAATAAATCAAGATACCTAATTTTTATTTAGTTAAATATAAATACAAGTGACCCTCAAGGGTGAGAGGTCAAGATCCTCAAAGAGAAAGTGAGACTTGAAATGAGTATGAGTTTTAATAGTAATCGACACTACATACCCTGAGTCACAACCCCCTTCTCAGGGTAATCTCATGTTAATTACCTTTTTAAGTATAAAAATTTTTATTAGAGGGATTTTCAATTTTGGATACAGTATTTATCTAACATGTTTTGAAGCTGTGTTGAAGATGGAATCCATATTTAAGGATCCTTTATTTAATAGTAATAATTTCAGAGCATTGTAATAGTATTTCATCTAATTCATGGAAGATTCTCTTAGAGATTCTCAAGAAGTGGTAGAAGATGTATTTTTTTAATTAAGACAACACAGATTCATCCTTAAAGCTAATCAAATAAAAATTACAACTTCTGCTTCATTAAAATTGGAATTAAAGAAGTCTCTCAAGGAATATTTTCGCAAACAAGTGAATCATATAATGTTATCCAAAAAAATTTGGATCCAATTGGAATATTTTTTTAGTAAATGAGAAAGGATGAGTGAGAATTAAATTGTGGAAAATGAAATAAGAAGAAGATAATGAATAAGTTATTTGAGACTTTTTTTCTTCAACCATGTTAAAATCTAAACCATATGTTTTCTCTGATTCAAACCATCATATGGGGAAAGTATGTGAAATTTTAGACTCAATTGTATATAAAACTACTATATGATTCTACTTATGAGATGTAAACAATATAAAATTTCCATTCGAAGGAATGATCATAAAATGTAAACCAATATTGATGGATTATCATATATGAAGTATAATATTTTATGATTAAATATTTTACTTGAAAAAAATTATTGAGAAGATAAGTAGGGGCCTTGAATCATAGAATAATGAAAATTGTAACCAAGATGAACCATTAAAGTGATATTATTGAAGATCACTCGAAAGGGATTTTAATGAAAATGAACATAAAGAAGGAGATAAAGGACAACATTATGCCTCTCAAAACCAAACTTGAATAAATGAGAAAAAAAGTTATGGATACTACTTCAAGTATTAATGTAATGGATAATCAGTTGAAATATAATGATATAAAAATAAGATACCTTGAAGAGAATATGAATAAATCAATTAAGAAGATTAATATAACTCATAAATATACATCAACTTGTGTAAAAACAAAGATGAATCTAGATATGAAATTTATAAGAAATATGTTGTTCCATGTAAAATATTGAATAGTGTTTCCAAGAAGTATTAAATCACAAAAGTGATATTATTATGGAATATTTGGGAACATCATGTGTGTATGTTTTTAAGTAAAAAACCCCAAAGATGATGGAATAACTCTATCATTACCAATAACTCAAAAATGGAGATAACAAATGAGGTATTATTCTTATGGTAGATGTTTCATTTGTTCTATCCTTATTAATATTGATTGGTATTACAATTGGATAAATTAAGGTAATGTTAAAGAATCTATATAGGGACACTCCATGCCTACGTTAGGTAAAGAGAATTCTTATCCTGGAAGGTTCTCTATTAATCTAGAAAATAGGTTTAATGTTTTAGAGAATGAAAATGATCCTCAATAAAGGTTGTATAATTAAAAAAATCTAATCACTAAAAAAAATATATTAGAGGAAAAGAAGAAAAATAAAGAACCAAAAAATAGATTTGTTCTATTTTTGAAGAATGTTGAAGATAATTTGTAGTTGACTTTACCAAGAAATAAATATTCCAAGATGGAGCTTTTGGACATCAAGGAAAAAGTTTGAAAAATTGGTCCTACAAGAAAAAACTATGTGTAAAAAAGAGGAATATATAATGGATAAGAAAGATATAGGTGAGACCCGTTAGTGATGTAACCAAATAATATACTTTTTTAAGTGTGATCAATACCACAATTGTTTAATATCACAATCTAATAAAAGATGAAAATGATTAAATCCATGAAAAGAAGTGTGAATAAGGATTCAGAAAAATTTATTCCTTTGGAAAAAAGTTTAGTTTACTAGCTATAATTAATGATGAATTACTTAAAGAGTTTATTGCATTTATTTTTGGAAATCATAAAAAGGGTAAAGGAAATATGAGAAGTAATGGGTTGGTTCATATTTACTATCCATATTCAACAAATTTAGAAACTTTTAGGTACCCTTCTCCCCTCATGATTTATTTTTTCTAAATATTTTTGAATAGGCACATAATTGGGGTTAAGATACCATCCATGGGGAGATTATTATTGAAAAATCCATGAATAAGTTTTATATAGTAGCACTAGAGGATTGTGCTTAAAAAATTATAGATAAGAAGAATATGTTCCCCATTTTTTACAGCAACAAGTGATATAAAAATAGTTTCAAGAGACAAAGTCTTTAGGGTATTTGTGATAAAAATCAATGAATATTAAGCATTATCATAAGATTTTGAAGCCTATGAATATATTAAATTCATGGAGTTCAAATGATATAATTTTTTCAAATTGAACTTCTCTTGAAAAGAGGTTTCAAATGTATAACAAGTGGTATGGACTACTTAATCATGTTTCTGGTTTCTCACAACCATGAAAATTAATTTTAAATTTTAATGGTTTGGTGTGAAGATATAGAGATCAAGGGTTATCTATTGAAATTTTGAAATACAAAGTTTTTATATGTGTTTCTTGGTATTCATTAGTGACATGTATGACCTTATTATTATCTATAAAAACTCGTGTTTCCTACAATGAGATAAATCTTAGTATGATTAAAGGATTTATTGAAAACTCAAGTGTAAATAAGTAAATTTACTCTATGAATCTCATGATAAAATACATTAGAGGAATGGTGATTGACCTATGTAAAATGAGGTTTCAAATTGTTTGGTTAATAATTTTTTTTAATTCCAAAGAATGTAGTTATTTTGAAATGAGGGAATAAAATATACTTAGTATGAGAATTAATCCCAATGGGGTAGTTGATATTTCTTGGAATATTTTTCTACATTAAGCATGGTACGAAATTAAGATGATGTTATCTATATTATGGTAGGGAAGGAAGAGAAGTGCATCCCTATATTTATAACAGGAATTTTGGAAAGACCCTTTTCTTTTTAATTTACATTTCTATATCATTCACAATAAGCTGGTTAAGAATATATATTGAGAGGGAGAAGATATCATTAGAGGTGAATATAATTTCAAGGGTTCACCGACTAAGGTAACAAATTTTTTTATGTAATGTCAAAAAAATTAAAAGGGGGATATTGTTATAAATAAAAAAGGATTGAGGTTGGATTTTTTTATAATCAAGGTGGTAAAGGTTGTTTAAAATAATATGGTCAATGTTTATTATAGTAAGGATAGTAAACTATGATGAACAATATTTGTTTTGGTATTTAATAATGAAAGTTTGATTGGTAGACAATATCACTGTTGACAATACATGTTGTAGATTAACAATGTATTAAAGTGTTTCTTGGGATATTGTTTTGTCCCAAAGATGATTGGACAAGGTATATTTTTGAAAATAATATTCATATCTATATATGTTGAATTTTTAAAAAATTTATGAATATATAAGTGTTTATATCTAGGCATTAGAAAAGTAAAATTCTTGGATTTTATTGAACAAGAGTGAAAGTTTTTCAAAAATAAAAAGGCCATACCATTGTGGTGGATATAGTGGGAATGTTATGAAGGGTGTACATGAAGAAATTTTTTAGTACATCTAGCTATGTTTTAGAGTATATTTTAGAGGATAACTATAAAATTTTCCACACTTTAGTCACCATGGTTATGCCGTAAGGTGGTTGGCTATTCTATATAGAAGGATGATAAGGTGAAAAAAAAGTACAAAATTGGATACCTAGCCAATCTAGATCAACCTCACATGTGTGGGATAAAGATAAACCTCATAGGGGAACCAAAAAATCTAGTTAGCCATAATTGTACGAGGGACGTAGATGATCATTCACATAGGTAGGTTTTCATGCATGGGAGTAGTAGTCCATGCTATTGGGAGGCAGTGTGGAGAAAGTGGTAATCACCATAGAGAATAAACATGTATGAGTCTGGAAGTTAACCATATTAAACACCTATGGTGAGTGGAGGAAGCGAAGTGGATTATATGCTATAGGAAATCCAATGGAGTTTGTAATTTGGGATAAAAATTTTACAAGCTATGCCGCAGACAAAGCAACCATGATGTAGAAGTGTGGTTTGAGGAATTTTATATCTGTTGGTGAGTTAGAGGTGACCACAATGTAGAATATAAGGTTATACCATAGTAACCTTAGAGAAGAATATATCCACATCACATCTATTCCTTACACTGTAAAGGGTCCAGATTCATAAAATGTAAGTATTTTTGGAATCTCCAATCCCGTAGGATCCCATGATGTAGTAATGTGGCTATGATATAGTTATTTAGGTGTGAGAATAAATTTAAGGAGATAATGGAAAAAATTGTGTGGGTTTTAGGAAGGAGTTAATGGGTGTGTTTTTTGGATCTAGAAAAAAATATAGGACCATGCTGTAGTATTCCAAAACACTCCACAGTGATGTTGATGAATTAAAAGGTGCACTGTGGTGGACATGAACATATCGTAGAATTTGTATAATGGGATTTTTATGTCATATTTTTACATACCACACCATATCCATAAGTTTAAGGTGTCCATAAGAATTTATTTCTCAGTATTTATTTGTAAAAATAATAGGGGAATGATGGAGGAGTTATTGGTGAGTTTCAAATCCCATATATAATCTTTCCAAGTGTCCAATTAATTTTCAAAACCACCCTATATAAATCCTGGAAAATCCACTAGAAGGTATAGAGATAGAATAGAATCTATGTGAACATATTTTATATCTAGAAAAATAGATAAATATATCTTTTTCTAGAGAATTAATTTCCATATCTGATTCTTCGAGATCAAGGAAAATTTTATCGCATAAGGGGATGAAAGTCTTGAAGAATTAGAAATCATTGAAGATATATCAAATAAGAATAAGAAGAAGGAATTTTATTGATGTACCTAAAACATATGGAAGTTATTCCACAATAATTTTGGAAATTAGATAAGGTGTTATGCCAATGTGTTCTCCTAGAGGTTATGGAGAATCCTAGTGGGACATTAATAGAGTATCTATTCATACTAAAGATACAAGAAAATCTATTGTTTATGGTTAGGGGACTTATATGTCTATAAAATGTAAATGTGACCCTTTCCACCATAAGTGAGCTAATGAAGGAATGTTCAAGGGTGTTAACCTGGGTAAGTAGTGATCTATCCCTAAAATTTATATGGAAGTGAGCCTTGGAATTGGAATTACCATGATATAACCATTATAAGTAGTGAAATTTATAGTTATTTTTCTGCATGAAACAATGTCAATTCATTATCCATGAACATAACACAATGAGGGTGAACCAACTAAATAATCATTTCTATATTTAATTTATGTATTCACTCCAAAATAGATCAAGAAACTTGAATTATATCTAATTAAAGAGAAAACCATGCGACCCTTAGGTTTAATAGGTCAGGATCCTCAAAGGTCTTGTGATACTTTAAAAGAGTGTGTTTTTTAATTATCATTGGTATCACATATCATGATTCATACCCCTATCAAAGTAATATAATTACATGTCCCTTGTTTAATTCAAACACTTTACCTTCCAGATATAGTGTTGAATAAGAAATATGAGACCGTGGTTGTGTTTGTGACAAGTGTTTTCACTAGGAGTTCTTTAATTTAACTTCACATATTAGGTCTTGAGATTCTCTATCAAAGTTGTGTCATTTAATGAAATCAATTAATTAATTTATTGATTGAAAAAATATATAAATTATATTATTTAATAGTCCGATTTCCTTTGGTTTTCAAACCCATTTCCCCATGAATTCATCTCTAACCTTCATTTTGTCTACTGATTCGACAAATTACGGTCTGATTTTTCACATGATTTAAATCTAGGACCATGATTGAATTTTTTTGAGATTAAAAATTTATTTTAAGGAATATTATGATTTCATTGGGTGATGAAGGATTCTATGATGGCATAATAGTGTGGTACCTACAAGGTAGTGCTGTGTGTATTCATATGAGGTGATGGTGATATTTATTTTTAGAGACTTATGCTTGGGAATTTAACCATGGAAGCGATATATCCATGGATATGGCTTTTGGTGAAAATTTAGTCTTAGTCAGGAGAAAAGATGAAAAAATATAGTGGTTTTGATATTTTATAGAGAATTTGGACTTATAAGGATAAACATTCAGTGTGTTCTAGATTCATATGTCACGTGGTTTCCAAGAAGGGGTGTATAGTGTTTTGGTAGGTGATAAATATCACATGCCTTATAGCCTCATCCACATGTCGTGTGTCCCTATATGACTCGCTCAATGTGTATAGGGAGTACATGCACAAGTTTCCATTTAACAACACACATTATTCACCCCCAGAGACACACTGTGTGTTTCTACCCTTGTATGACATGGGTCATAGTGGTACACATCGAGTAACCCCTAAATTTACACATCACGTACCTTTCCACACATACTGTATAGGTGGACCTTTACATTCCATGTGAAGAGTTACTATATGACTTCTTGTACTTTAAGAGAATAACATTGTGTAATCCCAAAGAACATATTGAATACTTATTTACCCTTAGTTTATTTTCATATCTCTTTACTCCATATCTATTTTTGAGCAAATAAATAGATTATCTTGAGTATTTTTTCGATGTTGATCATGATGATGTATTTTTTTCAAAAATTAATTTCATTTTCAAGGTGAGATATTGTTAGGTCCAAAAGAGGACTAGATACCCTAAGAGGGGGGGGGGGGGGTGAATCAGACTATGGATAGTCTTTTCTAAATTCTTCCTTTCCCACTAGATCTTGACCTATTTATTATAAGGGTCACTTTGTTTTCTCTTTAGTGTTTATATTTAACTTATCCTTTTAAATATATATCTTATGATCATGTATATAATGTAAAGTAGGATTGAAAAAACAAAGAAAAATAGATTTTTACTTGGTTCACCGTCAATGTGCTACATCCAAGGAGTATACAATGACCATGTGCTGATGTACTGAATCCACTATGTCTCATTATGAATATATGGTTCAGGATAGATCACTTCAATACCTATGATCACTGCATTTACAATGTTTATGGTTAGATCACTACTTTCCCAAGGTTTACTCCCTCATTCACTTTATCTAGCTCTATTCAAGTGGAAAGGATCACCTTCTTCCTCTTAATTTTTTCACTACTCTGGAAAGGATCCACTCACTGTTTATGAACATGTAGGTCCTTTCATTTTAACTAATGAATCCTTAACTTTAGGTAGATTCTCTGTTCAATTTCTTTCTGGGTTGATCCTTCACAATTGTGAAAACACCTAGATGTAACACTTCCACTTTCCATTCAACTATAATGGAATTCTCTTTACTATAAACTAAAAAACTACCTCCTCTTTGAAATTATGTTCAATAGATGACATGTACTCCTTTCACTTCTCTGAATTTAGTAGTGAGTAAACTCCTTCTGAAAATATGATTGAATGATACAGGTATCAATTCATCAAATTATTCTGAATTCATATATGAAACTGATATTCTTCACCGGGTATTCCTGGTTTGTATCTTCTTACAACAGATCCTCATAATAGTTTCATACATAGGTATTCCATGAAACCCCATTTCACCCAATAGATGAAATCCACTTTTCTAGGTACTGTTAGATTGTGGAAATTGGTTTTTTGAACTATTTTTGTCCCTTAAAAAACATCCTTGAATCCAATGTGAATTTCCATTCTTCCTCCATGAACTATATTTCACATCGTGGAATAAGTGCTTCATAGACAACCTCTTCTTCCGCAGACCACCTCTTCTTCAGAAAATCCCTTTTCTTCTATGAACAACCTATGATACGCAATCCCTTTTTCCTTTATGGGATTCATATCCCGAAAAAGTCCTTTCATGAAATTTTTGTTTGTGGACTTACTCAACCCTTCATGGAATACTCCCTCTTGACCTCTTTTCTTTTACATAATTATCCCTTGCAAAATACTTCATACTTTAATAAATTCTTCCTTGAGTGATGAAATTTTCTAATGAAACTCTCTCTAAAAAATGATCTTATTAGGGGTCTTTATAGAGGAAAATATATCCACAAAACCCACTAATAAAAATTACCCAAAACTTCAATATAGTACATCCATCACCATGAACTATGATATACGGTCCACATAGAGTTTTAATCTTCTATGACAAACAATGTATTATACAAATGAAAAAACCTTTGTGGATCTACAAATAATTTCCTTTATTTTGAAAATGAAGAACCTCCTACAAAATATTTTTCATCTATGGTTCATGTGTCTCATTTATCCTTTAGAGTAACCAAAATTACTGCCCTTTTCAACAAAACAAAACATAATTCATGGTTTTGCATAACTATTTTGCAGTACACGAACTCCACACTTCATGGCCGCAAACTATGGTCCGCAAAATCCTTTTCAAAAAAATCTTTTCTGATTTTCCTACTCTTTTATATGTAACTCCTTTCCAGTCCACATAGTGTAGTCGATATGCAGAAATCTTTCCTTTTCAATGAAACAAACTCCCAATTTTGAGTCCCAACAATTTGGAAAACATTGAGAAACTATTCCACCTTAAATATATTATATGGAAACACCAACCATACTGATTTGTGGTCTTCTTCCTTTGTGAACAAACACAATCACCCCAAAAATACCAAGAAGGAACCTTAAGGGATTGTTTCCCAACAGATATATAGGTTATGTATTTATCTATATAGATATGATTATGTGGTCTGAACATGTTGATCAAAGTGTTATCATCCAATAAGTAGGGTTAAGTATCCTTCTATAAACCTGAGTATGAGATTCTCTATATCATACAATATATAGGGTAAGGTATCCCCTTGTTTACCCATTGAATGAGATCATCTATCTATGGGACCATTTATAAATAAGTTTAAGTATCTCCTCTATATACTTGAGGTGTGGGATCCTCTATTGCATCCTACAAGTTGGGTTAGGTATCCCTCCCCCTTGTTTTCCTAAGGTGTAAGATCCTCTACATTCTGGTCATACTCCCTCAACTTAGTGTTCTTTGAGTGAGATTAAAATTCCACTTTATAAAACCTATGAGGTTATACAGGTTATATGGAATTATTAGTTCAGATACTTGATCATTGTTGCAATATTGATATATGAATGGTGTGGTGTTTCCTCAATTGAATATCATACTTCAGTGATGAGCATGCTCCCCTTAATAGATTTTGGTGGTGGTCTACTACTTGGAGGGACCAATTAGTTTTTACATATTTGAGGCTTATAACCTATCATTACACTATGGGTTGCCTTTATGGTGGAATATAGTTAGCTATTGACTTTAAGGTATATAGACCTTTGGTACTCCAAGAATACTTAATTGATCACGAGGTTTATACTTTTGAGGAATAGATCTAATATGATTGGGATATTCCTTGAGTCTTTGAGACTTCTAATGGTTGATCATATCTAGACTATCCTTTATTATTTATTCTCTTTGTTACTCATACTGGGGGGTTTTGAGCTAATGGATTTATTTTATTTTTTATTGTTTCTTTGCTTGTTTCTTGTTTAGTATGTTTATACTCATCTCCGTATGAGCCTTGATCCCACACATGTTGTGTTCCTGAAGATGATGCACATCTTCTGGTATAGTTATGGTGGATGTGTAGTTGTTGTGGATTATTCAGATCTAACATCAGATGAATAATGGTATTTCATGATAGAGTATTGTGGTTCTTTGTGGGTGTGGTTATTATTTCATTTAGAGATTGTTATTGGAGTACACTTCTCAAGGAGTATATTATTTTTCCAAGTATTTACCCAATTTATAGGATTTTTTGATGTACGGATCTTTTTTATTTTACTTTGTGGAGATATATCTATACCTGATGTCTTAGGTAAGTGTTGTATACAATTTATATGTTTATATACATGAACACCTTGCTATTATTTTTGTTCATTTATTAATTGGGAATATGTATCTATTATAGGTTGATATAGGCTAAGGAATCCCATGTTATGAGATATAAATACATGATTCTAGACCTCAGATCTTGCCCCATGGGGTTGGTCTTAGGGTGGACCTATCATCTTAACAATACCTTGGGTAAGGCTTGATAGGTCATGTCACGTTAGAGTGATATTAGAGTGGGTTATCCTAAGAATTGAGTTCAGATATAGTATTCATGTGAGTAGTGCTTTGGGAATTTAGGGGAATGATGTTAATGGGGTCTTGAGTTTGGTTACCAAACTATTGAGAATAGTGTAGATAAAGTAGTCAATGTATCCATATACATGGACTCTAATTACTTTCTAATTGATCTATATCTCTAATACGTTGGTTTAGTTTCAAAAGTATGTTAGTACATGCCTTATATAATATTCATTTATGATTTTCCATGAATATATTATATCTAATCATTCAGATATTCTCAAATACTTATGATTTAGGAATACCTAATAAAGGGGTATACCCACCGATATCTATCTTTTGTGAATATCTAGGATCATGATGAGAAGATTTTTGTAGTTGAGCCTCCCATCACCAGTTAGTGGGTGGCGAAGTGTTGTTTCTATGACTCAGTTGAGATAAATGTTTCACCATGATCTGATGTAGTTTCTCTATCCTTTTCTCTGTGTTCAGATCTTTCTTTTAGATAAAATTTTATTTTCCACTATGTTATAAAATACTACCTATATGTTATATATAATTCGTGTGTTATGATGATGGAGGCCTCATGGGTTTGTAAGGAGAGCATGATCCTATGGTAACATAGGTTTGATAGGAGTCTGGGACATACATTTCAGTCTAGTTTAGACTATTACTCTTTAGGTAATGAATCGTTTTTTCAAATCCCTATATGGAATAGTGGGCATTTGTGGATTCTATTTTTCTGAAACACATGACACAATTTCCCTATTTTAGTTATATTTTGAATCCATATTCAAGAAAATTTTTTATTCAAGGATGTTGGATCATTTATAATGCAGTATGACTGTGTATGGGTATACATTAAAGTCCATGGACCTCATGAGGTGTTCCCTAGTCATGTTATTTGGTGATTTTTTTGATAATAATGGTTAAAGTGAAGACTTTAGAGGAATTTTTTTTGAGTTTTGGTTGTGTATTCGTGTAACACTGCTTGTATCTATGTCCACGAGAGACCATTGAAAAAATGATAGATAATGGAGGAGATGCACCCTAACTATGGGATAAGTTTAACATTCTACCTAAATATATAAAAAGTGATATCATTGATGGATATCCACATTAAATATAGTTCTGAATAAATGAAAAAATCCCGTTGAAGGTAGAGGCCTAGTGGGGAATAGTTTTAGTTGGGAAGTTATTAATACATGAGTAGATTGGGATGGATGACTCTATAGTCCTTTCTCATCACCACCACATTTGGTTATTTCCTTTCAGGAATAGAGTGATGATAATTAGAGTAGTGGGAATATGGTCATGATGGATAAAAATGGTTAGGATCCAACGTATGTAGTTAGAGTAAAATTAATGTCCTCTTTTAGAGGTCACTCATATTGGATGGAGAAGTTGAGATTTATTCTTCCTATATCAGAGGTTTTAGAGTTAGAGATTCAAATGGGACACCTACCCAAACTATAGTTTGCTAGGAATTTTTCATTAATGGTTGTTTCCTTCCACTAACCAATTTTTGATGATGTGAGTTCATACATGGTGGAGGAAAGGGTCTTCCATGATGCTCCCTCATTAGAATAATGATACCTAGTGGTACCAATATTATCATGGATAGGTAATGGTGTGATAATTTTATAGTGATGAATAGTTGAGTGAATAAGGCAAGGTCCACCCCCAATAGTTAGTGACACTCATATAAAGTGTAGTGAATGGAGCCTAAACTCTTGTAGTTATAATTAACTTATCCTAATACGGTGAGAGTGGATATATTATCTAAGTGTGTGGATGATAATTTAGTTCCCATGAGTATGGAGAAATACACAGATACTTCTTTTGGGAGATATATTTCTTGATAGGATAGTGATGTATGCATCAAATTTAATTTAGGGGAGTCTTAAAAGTGTTATTGAGTGGGATGATGATCTCTTATGTTCCATTTATGTGGCATATAGAGTGAAGACTTCAAGGAATCAGTTCACATAGGCACTTATTGGGTGTCCAAGAAATTTTACCTTACATTTCTACGAGAGCGACAAATATGAAATAAACTCTCATAATATGGGATTTTATTTCATAGGGAATTAATGTTATTATTATAGTTGAGTCTGTGAACATTGATATAATCTTAGTTGAGTGGTAGTGGAATAGTGATTTATGCTTCTAGTGGAGAACTACGTGTTTAGATATTGAAAGAGGCACATGGGAAGCTAGAATTATAGTAGTGATTATTGAATGGAAAGAAAAAATCAATGCTCTCGTTTTATTGATGGTGGGAGTCTCATACGCTTACCTTTTCTTAGATATTCCCATGATGGTGAAGTTGAATTAGTAGTCCTTTATGACCGGTTGTTCTCAGGTGATAGACCTGAAGGGTTTTTCTAAAGGTGTGAAGTACACTATTGACCTTCCAAAGTGAGTAGTTTTCATGGTTTCTGTATTAAATATTCTGATGGACATCATATGTGGAGACCACCCTAGTATATTAAAACTATGAGGTTTTAATATTTTTTTGATATTTTCAGGTGTTCCCATCCCATGGTGAAACTTATTATATGGGGGAGGATGAATATTTATCAGGACTATGGGGATTTTTCTCATTTAGGAAGGTGTTATATTGGGGTTTAGAGTTGAAAGAGTAGGTTCATATGAATAGATAATATCTTCCACTTTAGGTTGTATTAGATTTGGCCACCTTACTGGTAGTAGTGTTTTGGTTTATCAGTTTTATTAGGTTGGTGTTATTCCAAATGTTCCCATTAGTATCTTTCATAAAAGAGTTAAAACATCAAAATAAATCTATATTTTATAGATTAAATGAACATTTTTTATTTTATGATGTGGATGGAGGATTTCCATGAGTATTATTGAAGAAGTTAAAGAGTAAGGCCAATGTTTCTCTTATATCATTAGCTAGTGACTTTGGTGCATGTGACTTAAAAGTAAGGTATGGAAGGGAAACTGAGATAGGATCAGGGGATCATGTTATCATGAATCTCTTCTGGTGTCGATGAAAAATATTTACAAATTTCTCAAAGATGGAAGATTATATAACAGCTATTAAGAGAGCTCTTAAAAGGTGGGGAGTGAGGAGATCTAGCTAGTGTAACCATGTGGATAAACTATTTTTAGTTGTGCATTGATGCTCATGGTTTCACTTCATCCCACATGGTGGGATAAACATAAAATGATAAAAGGTTTTGGGATTTGAGGATTATAAAAAATTTTATAGAACAAATGTGTGTTTTTGATAAGGTCTTTATTTAATATGATTTGGAACCAATGAAATAAGTGTTGAGGAAGGGTGTTATCTTCTTGTTCGGTAGTGTACCAAGCGCACGTAGGGGTGAACCCCTGACTATAAGAGGAGTGTATGTCGATGTGGGTTATTTTTATCAAGTAATTTGTTTAGGATTACTTATTTACATGATCTTAATTATTTCTTTTTTTAGGATTAAAAGATCTTATGGTAGAAAGGATTTTGTTAATCATGTTTTCCCGAATGATACTTATCTTAGTTGTGAGTTTCAAAGTCTCAGAGCCTCTATAGAGATAAAACGACAGATTTACAATAGAAGATGAACTCAAAAAAGTCATTTGTTTGTTCTATTGATTATGGGGTATGGTGTTTACCCTTATAATGAGAAAAAAATATAATTTCAGTCATAATATATCATTGATAAAAATACATTAATTGGAAAATATTATTTTTATCACATAGAAAATAATTCGTAGGAATTTTTATTTTATATTAAAATAGATTCTAGGATGATAAATCTAAGTCCATAGTTGCATACGAGATGAGGGTTATTCCCCAAGAGTACTACAAATTGAGTTTAAATATTTGGTCATGGGATGACCTAACACATTTTATTCATTAAATGAAATTAATTTATTAATTGGATTATGAAAAAACCTATAAATTTCTGTATATAAACACTTTTTATAGAATTCGTATATCACACTTGGGTTTTTAATTTCAATCTTGGACCTGGTTTATTCAATGGTCTCGGTCTTTCTCTCGGGAAACATGTGTGACAAGTTTTAATTTTTGAGGTAATATTCTATTTATTTTTTGTATATATTTTTTCCCTTGGGTTTTCTCTATGTTTTGGAGAAAATGGAATATGGGTCACATTCAGAATGTGGCACATGGTTGGTGAACACTTTGGGGAAATTGTGTAGCCCATCCCAAGTAACCGTACGACTAGTGGTGGTTTTGGGACAGTAGCTACCTCACATCTTGTGCATGGTACTTCAAGTCATGTTAGATAACTGTGCAATATGTGAATCTTAGGATGATAGGGCCCCACAATTTCTGCATGGTTTGAAAAACTGTGTAGGAAAACCATTTGCAATGTCCAATTCATTATAAATTTGAAATTTAACTTTTTTTCCTACCGAGATTTTACCAAAAAATCCACCCCTCTCTCTATACATTCAGGACTTCCATCCCTAGTCACCTCCTCCCCCTCCCTTGGATCCCTTATATCTCCTCTTTTTTGGTGTATTTGGTATGGAAAATATAAGGAATCATCAAGTAAGTGCCTCCTCCTTTGATTTCCTCCTCTTCTCTACAGTTTCTCTTACTTTTTCTTGGGGTTATGTTCTCCAGTGGATTGAAGTGACCTATTTTGTATTTGATCATGATTATTAGGGTTTGATCTTGATGTTCTTGGTCAGATATTTCCTTGTTAGGGTCTTATGGTTTCATGTTTGCAGTTTCACACCAATTTCAATAAGTTTTTACACTTTATGTAAGAGGTTCCATGCCCTAACATTTTTAGATAATTTTGATACACTTTTTTGGAACCATAAATGTGTTATATGAAGTTCTTATATAGTGAAAAACATGTTTTGGAACGGTTTTGTGTTGCACATATAATGAAAGTGGAATTTATAAAGGAAAATGGTTATTTTTGTGTAAGAATTATGGTAGTGTTTCTTGAAAGTGTTTTATACCCTGTGTGGAAGGAGAGAAATGGGGTTTCAAAGGAACATATGGTGCAAATGTGTTTAAAAGTGGGTTTTCAATGGAAAATGGATTATTTTGGCATGTTAAATTTTATTATAAACCTTTAAATGTGAATTTTAGATTATATAAATGATTTGAAGTATGTTTTAAAGTGAAATTTTTTATGTGTTAAATTGAAAGGGGCTTATCCCATTGAAATGGTTGAATCTATTATGTATTTTTATTGTAATTTTCCAAATTATTTTTTATAAGTTATTTAAGTGGTGTGAAAGGTGTTTTCAAATGGTTTTGGTGTGTGTAAAATTAAAGAAGTTTTGTTTATGAAAAAAGGTGTTTTCCATGTGATGTCTTGTAAGAGTGGTGATTTTTTCAATGTGTTTATAATGATTGGAATGTGTATATAAAAGTGAAGATTTGTGTAAAATGTGAAATGAGAATTTGAGGAATAAGGGAATCATGGGTATCTAGGTGGGATGGCTTGATCAAGTATTCTTGTGATATGGAAGTGCCAAGTCCTGGTTTCACTTAGATGGATTGATTATTATAATACTAACTAAACATGTATTACGATTAGAGACCATTAGGACCATGGGGGGTCCCATCCTAGTGGATCGTTTATGATAAAGATGATGGTTCTGGTTTCTATACCATGCTTCAATGAGATATGAGGTTCTAGTGTCTCACTCGAGCTAGATTACCCTTAGAGATTTACCTATAGTTTTCTCTTGAGACATGATACTTATGAGATGTGGTGCAATCCATTGGCATACAGTGGACCTTGTGTATGTTTTATTTTCATATAAAAAAATTGTTTGGAAATGTTTTTCCTTGAAAGTGTTTCCCTGAGAATATATTTTCAAAAAAATTTGTTCTTAAAAATGTTTTAAAGGTTTTTATAAATTTGAATATTAATTTTCCTTTTAATGTTATAACTTAGAACCTTTTTGTTTGGGTGGAATCCTACTAGTATTTAGCTCACACCCTCTATAAAACTTTGGGTGTATGTAGACTCTGTTATGTATGACCTAGGTAAAGGAATGTTTTATCATGGTGGTAGATGTGGTTCGAGCTGCTAGTGGTTTTCCCTTTTAGGTTTTGGTAGTGGTGGCATGGGGATGATTCCTCTCACGCTTCTTAGAGGTTTTTGGGACATTTTGTGTTTTCTTTCCCCTTTTAGTATTTTGGTTTTTGGTTAAAACTATAAAACCTTTAATATGAAAATTTTTGTACCACATTTGTTTTATAATTCATTTATGTCATGTTTAATTATCGTGGGTTATTCGTAGTTATAAAATTAGGTGAAATCTTTACCAATATATTTTAGTGATACTAAGGCACTACTTTCCAGCCCATGGGGATCATGAATTCCCTTAGTTACATTCCATAGGCTAGATTGAGATTCATTTTGGATGGATCTATGGATTTTTTCATTACATATTATATGGTTATTCACATTTTCTATGTGTAGACCTATATCGAGGAAAGGGAAAGATATATATTTATGGATATAATTTCAAATATGACTATAAGGATTAAATATGTGTAGTCACTAATGATCGAATTGTGAAATTATGAGGAAAATACTTATTGTTATGATTATAAATTTAAGTGACATCGATTCTCTATCAATGTAGGGATTTGATATTAAGGAAATAGTTTGTTATTTATGATTTCAAGCATGTAATTTTCTTTTTTTCTTATATTTTTTAACATTATTTGAATCTCCATTTCAACTTATCATTTTCAATTTGGATTGGTAATTTATGGTTTGTGTGTGATTTACCTCATGATCTATGAATTCTATGAAAATGATTGGTATTGGAATTTGTGACAGTCTTCATTTATTCTCACACATGATTTCGTTTGGTTTTCCCTTCTCTATTAATCATGCGTTCATCACCGCCCTTTTTTTCAATTATTTTACCAATAACAGTTTGATTCAACTTGTGATCAAAATATGGGACTGTGATCAATTGTTATAAAATCGATAATGGATTTTGAGGAATGTGAAGAGTTTTTTGGGTGATATAGGATTCTAGGACGGTTTTTAGCATGGGATAAATTGGGAAATGATTTTTGGATTTATGTTATATGATATTGATATATTTTTTTCATTTATTGATTCATGGAAATCGAAAATTATATTATAAAAGTGGGTTCCTTGGACCTGACTTGATGAATAATTTTTTATCATATCATGTATATTTATAGTTATGAATGATGTTGTCTTATCATGATAGTGATAAGAATTATATATACACTATTTACATAGTAATTTCCTTAGATTATTTTTCTTATCAAAAGGTTATAAAAGCTCTCATATATAATGAGAATCTTGAAATACTAAGAAAATAATCTTAAACATATGTCTTATAGTATTGATATATCATCCTTATGGAAAAAATATGATATATGACTTTCATATTTTAGGGGATCATAAGCATTGAGACTTCTTATCATAAATTTTACACTAAGTTATCTCAATAAGAGTAGATCATGACAACTGAACCACCAATAAGAACATCACATGTTTAAGGTTTCATTGGTTGTTTTTATATACAAGAATGCTTATTGGTATCTAGAATTTAGATCATTATAAATGCATATAATTTGGTCATTCACATTTATGTAAGATGAAAACCATGTAATTTATATTATGGATATGCCTCTTGTGTTGGGTGTGTCATTGGTGGTATAACATTGGATGAATGATCAAGAAAGAATTTTTTTTCTAATGAAAGTAAGAGATATCATAGGACCAATTAAACAGGATAATAATACATTTATCAAATCCAGGACCATGTGGAATGAAACACCTACAAATTTTATAAATAAAATAAAATAATTTTAATTCCTTTTATATCATGCACTATACGCAACAATATGCTTTATCAAAATGCAACATTCTATTAAAATTTTATTATTTAATATGATAGTTATCCCCTAACTATTATAATTGAAGGTATGTATATGATTAACTAAAATAGAAAAATATATGGTTTATACATGTATATAAAATGAATTCATTTTTGACCAATCAATTGGGAATAAAAATAAGAACCATTTGAAAATAAAAAAAATATTTTTCTGAAAAATATTTCTTGCATACAAGCCTATTTTACCTTAATAAATTGAAAAAATAAATTATTGGGAATTATTTTAATGGATATTATACAATATATATCAAATCAAAATTTTAAAATATATCTTATGTGTTTTCTAGAAAATAGATAATAATAAATCCCATTTTATACTTAAAAAGTGTATTTTTCTAAAAAAACAGATTTATCACATTTTGCGCACTTATTTTAAAATTTATTGTTTCCAATTTTAGAAAAAAATTGAAAAAATTTAAATCATTTTTTAATTTATCATGTCAAAATTTTATTATGGTTAATTTTTGATAATTTTTTGAGCAGATAAATTTTTTAATGAATAGTGAAAAATAATTGTTTTCATTAAAAATTTTAATTTTTTTTAAAGCATTTAAAAACATAAAAAATGTTTAAATATGATTTTAAAAGTAAAATTAGTAAAATTATAT
The DNA here is from genome assembly GCA_963277665.1 of Viscum album. Classification (NCBI taxonomy): domain Eukaryota; kingdom Viridiplantae; phylum Streptophyta; class Magnoliopsida; order Santalales; family Viscaceae; genus Viscum; species Viscum album. The sequence continues at coordinate 888,454,744 of OY728148.1, read as the reverse complement.
ATTATTTAACCCAATTTATGTCATTTTAATTAATTTCATTTTGATTTTTTTATATAAATTGTTTTAAACTTTAGAACATTTTCTCTTCAGAAAACTACTTTCTTATCACATCTATATTTTAAATTTTATATTAAAAATTTAAAAAATATGAATTGAATTTGAAAAAATGGATTAAATATTTGTAATAGTAATAATTTATATTATTTATTAAGTTAAAATTAATTTTTTACCATAATAAATTTTTAAAATTGTAAAAATTAATTGCTGTGATTAAAGTTAAAACGGGTTTACCAGTGGATAAAATAAAACTATAATGGGTAAAATAGTCTAATAACTTATAAAAAACCTATTTTTTTCTATATATAGACCTTGTAACATATAGTTTTAGATAATATTCCATTTTTATCCTTTTTTCATGTAAACAATGTGGGTACATCTTTTTCTTTTAAAAAATTACAAGTGTGCCACTCACCTCCCTTATAAAATGCCACCAACTCTCCTATCCACTTCAAACATGAAAATCCATTTATTTTAGAAAATCCATGAAAAAATTTCTTAATTAATTCCCTAAAAACATAATATTTTCCTTGATTTTATTATAATTCCAATCTAAGAAGGCTTCAGATTAAACCTAATGTGGTTTTTTGAAGAAGATGTAAATGTTTTTACTATGCGTTTTGGTTTTACTTCTTATTATAGCTCATAAAAATATTTTCCAACTATGAATAAATAATAAAACCAGTATATAATATATACTGATATGTTATTATGTTTATTTAATAACATATATCAATCTTCACTTCTATCAAATAGGATATAAAATCATCATTCTTGTGTATGGAGAATTGTCGCCTCGCTAACCGATGTTATTCTTTTTCCATCCCCAATTCTCAAGGATGGATATATTGATTGATTTAATGTTTGTATATATATATAAATAATATTTATGAAATTATTATACCTTATAATTATAATTATAAATAAAAAATTTTACCTCACAAACTGTTGGAAAACCATATTATCGCTCAAGGGTATAGTAGATTACCGCCTCACGAAATGACGTGATGAGTTTTTCATTTATTTTTTACTTGATGATAATAATGATAGATAAAATAAATATATATCATATTTGTAACATAAATATACTTGAATAATTATTATATCACATAAACCATTATACTTTTCATTACATGGGGTATACGATCACGTCATTCATGTGTACGACAAACTACCACCTCACGAAGTTATGTGATTCATTTTTCACTAATTATTTGAATGGAAGTTAATTAGGGTAAATTTAATGAATATATGTGATATATATTACATAAAAATTATTATTTAAAGGAAATATATTATTTTTATTTCTTTTGTTTCATCCATCAAGAAAATGTAAATAATATTGATGCGTACATACAGCCTACCATCTCCATGAATGGTGTATTTAATTTTTTATATCTAACTTTTATGGATTACTATACATATATATATAATGAGTATATATTATATGTATATCATGGTTAAAATGATATATATTATGGAAACATGATAAAAGTAATAGTAATGTAAATAAAAAATCATAACATGTAGAAAAAACAAAGCAATTATTATCTAAAAACATTATTTTCATACAAAATTATTAATAAACAGGTAATAAAGGGTCATAATTAATTCATATATGGGATGATATATATAATTATGTTCATTTAATATATTTATAATAAACTTATATTTATTATAATAAGGGTTCAAAAGTTTACAAAGGAAGTCAATATTTACAATAATGGATTTATGTCTCACTTTTATTTTCTGTGAGACACATGCTATATTCACCACATGTTTCATTTATGTGGTGTATAATATACCCATAAATTTATTTTAATATAATTATCCTTAAATTTATAGATATTTACATATCCATTTTATGATCTCTTTTTCATGGGGTTTAAGGCTTAAAAGTTATCAAAGTAGTAAGGGATTTCTAGCCTCTCTTCTATTTCTGGGAGACATATATCATATTCACCTCTGATTTCATTTGTGTATTGTATATACTAAAAATTTTACATGCTATATCATGAATGTAATTATATTAATTATATATAATGTTTCCTTTATTGTTATTATTTAATGGGTCTTATGAGTCAAAATTTACCAAAGTGGTAAGGGTTTGATGTTATAATCTCAATGTTCATTGAGACTGTTTATGATTATGTTTTCAGTGATAAAATATTATGATCCATGTTTTTATAAACTCATTAAGTTTATTATATGATAGTTATTTCATGAGAATACATGTTTTTTACATTCATTTTACTCTATTAAAGGATAAAATATATCAAAAGAATGTTTTTATAAAGATCATCTTTATTTCTAGCTTTGATCGAAATCCCTTTTTATTATATATCCATGTTTTCCAAAAATGTTTTCAATTTTTTTTACCATTCTATAATGGATTTATTAAATAAATTTTTATCAATGTTTTAGGTTTTAATTTTTTTTGAATGTAAATTTTTTTCCATTTTTAAAATCAAGTCCTATATGATTTTTCTAAAAATGTGAAAGGAATATTTGTTTTAATGTGTAAAACATTTCCCACTATCATTACCACTCAATGGTTTAAATATTCATTTATAAGTTTCAATGTTTATTTTCAATGAAAAATATTTACAAAATTTTTTATGACTTTTTATTTTAAAATTGATATTCTCAAAGAAGTTTTTTCTTAAATAAATGTTTTAAATGTATTTTAAAGCTCAATTTGTAAGTTTCCATGGTTATATTGAACGAAAATGATTTTGAAAGTGTTTTATATTTTAAAAAATGTTTTTCAATGTGAAAAGGATACTTTCCAAAATAAAATTTTCAACTAATATTTCAAAATCATTTTCCATCTAAGATTACGTCCTTTGATGTTGCACATGATTTACTAGGGATATGATCCAAGGATAAAATTTTTATTCTTTCTCTTAATGGTTTATGTTTATGATGAAAATATGTTTATTTAATTAATTTCCCTAGGTTATACTATGATGAATTTTTTTATGAAACCCATTTTTTTCCTATGTTATTATATAATTAATAACTTATGAAGCTCACTAATTTTTCATGGGTTTTAATATGATTAATGTGTTATGAATCCCATTTCTTTTCATGGGTTATAATATGATTAATTTTTTTAAGATCTTATATAACACTTATTTATGGTTTTCATTATGTGAATATGGTTACATTATAACCAAGGATGGTGGTTATGTTAGAACCATGGAAGTTGGTTATGTTGTAACAAATGACAGGTGGGACCAATATATCCCTACAATTCATTGGGTAAAGATTGAAATATCATTAGATAAATAGGATTGTAATAGGGAGTGGACCCAGTTTTGTGTGGGAATTTGTCTACTATGATAGTCATGAGAGTGAATCCTACTATTATATCCTTGTAAATGAGCCTTGAATTCTATGGGAATTATTTCCTATGCTAATATGTATGAAAAAAATTGTTTGATTTAATATATGATAATAATATTTTCCCTATTTTATAATCAATGGTTTAATGTTATAAATGTTGAAATTATGGTCATAGTACAAATCGATGTCCTAAGGGGAAATTTCATGAAGATAATCAGTAAAGTGCTATGAGTGATTATTATACTATTGATTATGAAGAGACCAAGAATGAAATATGAAAGTTTTAGACTATTCAAATAGTACTTTTTTGTTAAACATGAAAAGAATTATCACATTGAGGTTGATGAATTTTAATACATGATCCCTATTTCATATTGTAAGAAATTGGTATTAAGGAATAATATGGTGAACCCTAGTTAATGGTTTAATAATTAAGTGGAATAATTAAATTGTTTATGTATTATAATTCAAGAATTATATTATATAAATCATGAAATATATAAGGATTGTTCTGTATAAGTTTTTTGTTAATGATTTTTAGAAATATGTTAAATAGTACTAATGGCCAAGAAAACTGATTTAATGAAAATGTGATGTTTTATTGAAAACAAATGATTAAGGGAAAGATAATAATTAATATCTTTCTGATGTTGAGATAATGATTTTTAATTGGGATAAAGAGATGATTGATATGGATAAAGTAAATTGGGTAGCATTGATGACCTTGGAACTCATTATAGATTTTATAAAGATGCTGTATATGTTATCTTTAATGGATTGTCAACATTTTTAGATTTATAGAATATATTATATTACCTATGATATTATTTAAGTAATGAGGAAAGAGTTAATTTTTGGAGGATCCTTAAGGTAAAATATTTTTAGAATGGATTAAGATGGACTTTGTGTATTATTAAGATTTTAAAGATTAATGTATTATATCAGAATATGAAGATTTATCCACATTAGATAACCTATGGTAACAATTATATTTATTATAATAACAATATAACAAAGGAATTAATTATAATCATTTTATAGATCATATGATCCACTAGTGATTCAGGTATAAAAAAATAATAATCATTTCTTAAAGTAATGTGGAAATTTATCGAATCGCAACTAAAGGATGAGATTATGATTATGAAATGGAATGAAATCAAGTAAGTATATATTCTATTTAAAATTAATCAACATTATAAAAATTATATTAAAATAAAATTTTTCCCAATTACTATCATTTATGATGTTATAAATGCCCTTTTCATTAGGTGTGTCCATGGGAATGGTTAGGTCAAGTTTAAGGATTATTTAGACCTAAACCAACTGAAAAAGGATGGGTTGGGTCAGGTCAAAGAGGTTTTTAAATTTGAATGCAACCCAAATCAATCCATCACAGATGAGCTTGGGTTGGGTTAGTTCTATATGTTATTGAAAAAAATGGCCTTACCACTCCTAGATTAATAATCCGCATGCTGTGAGGCCATATCTCCTTATCCCTCTTCAGGGATTCATATTCCTCACCACACTGAGAGGAACCCTCATCTACAATATATCTCATGATTATTTGCAGCCAATTCTTCCTCATATTTAGAAAATGTCTCGATAATACCATATTTGGAAGCATCCTACAAGATATCAAGCCATGAATTTCAGCGGAATGATATATTATACTATTTTCAAACTAAAGAAAACTCACAAAATACAAATAAATGTTGAGATAAATAAGCATTAGGTAGAGTAAGTGAAAATTAGATCAAAATTTTCATCTTAATTTCATTATGTATAAAATTTCAAAAAGTGACTTCGGATACTCAGTTGAAAGGGAAAGGGAGATTACCATGATATCATGGTTAATGAGAGGAAATGAGAGATCAAATAAAGAACGATGAAGATAGAGTATTGATGAAAATGATCACTTGTGAGCTGGAATAAGAGGATAAGGGGTTTAGAGGTAAAATCATGATAGTCCTGATAGAGATGGGGACTGAGGCGAATGAAGGTGGAGGGGGATGTCTTAGGTAGATATGGGGATATAGTGGATGGGGAGACAAAAGAAATGGCTGAGTGAGGAGTCTCTAGTGGAAGTCATGGAAGGCGCACACCATGTAGTAGGGGTAGTAGAGTGGTGGACGAAGATGGTGGTGAGGGTAAGATGAGTTCTGGTAGTGAAGGACCAAGAGGAAAGGTTTGGGTTGATCATGGGGTATGTCATTGGCAATTAAGGGTTTACACTTAGGGAAGATAGGGTCTAGGCAGCATGGACATGAGGGGAATGATTAGGCTGTCAGGTTAGTTCGATTTTCCCCCATGCTGTGACCCATCCCAACCCGACCATGAGTCAACTCGATGCAATCAGACCCATGCATTTTAAATTTTTAACCCAATCCAACTTAAAGAAACCTGGTTGGGTCAGGTTGGGTTGGGTAGGTTGGTTTGAGTTTGGACACCCCTACTTTTTACACCTCTTTAGTTTATGGTTATGTGGTTATTGATTTTTCATGATTATTCACTTTTTGTGATAAATTCTCTTTGTCACTATCCATAATTATTTGGAAATTATGATTTTATTCCATGTCCAAATTTTCAATTCCCATCTATATTATCCTATTTGGAAACATATTATGTGTTATTCCATATGAAATTCACACATTTCTTTCTCTCTTTTCAAGAAATGGTTTTATGAACCCTCTTTATGATCTGGGTTTCCCACAAAGATATTTTCAAATGTTAAACCCTTAAATACCAAGAACATGTTCAAATTGTGAAGAAAAAATTTATTCAAATGACTATAATGTTACAAATTGAGATTTTTTGAAATATATTTTTCCCAAAAAAATCAATTTTATTGATACCTTGAACTACATGAAACACCGAGTTTTAATAAAACACAACATATTATTAAAATATTTTTATTTAATATGATAGTTATCAAATAGACATTGGAATGATGGGTATGAATAGGAATAACTAAATTATAAAAAATATAGTATATATATGTATGTAAAATTAATTCTTTGGTGACCAATTAATTGGAAATGAAAATAAGAACAATATAAAAATAAGGAAAATACTTTTCTGAAAAACAAATTTTATGTACCCAAATGCATTCTACCTCAATAAATTAAGAAATTCACTTTTGTGGAATAATTTAAATTAAATTTAAATCTAATAAATTTTAGAAAAAATTAACATTTGTCTTATGTGTTTTCTAGATAAGATTTAAGAATAAATCTAATTTTATGCTTAAAAAAGACATTTTTTATTCAATTTTGTTGGATTTTGTTCAATTATTTTAAAATTTATTTTTTAATTTTTTATAAAATTTATTAGAAAAAATTAAATTCATTTCTAAATTAATCATTTCTAATATATATAAGGGTGAATTTTTGAAAATTTGCTGAGAGGACAATTTTTTTGATTAATTTTGAAAAATACTAGTTTTTATTAAGAATTTTAATTTCTTTTAATAAATTAAAAAAATAATTTTTTTTAAGAATATTTTAAAATTAAAATTAGTTAAATTATATCTTTTAATTCAATTTAAGTCATTTTAATTAATTTCAAATTTAATTCTGTTATAATTTTTTTAAGACTTTGGAATATTTTATCTTTGGAAAATATCTTTCGCGTCATCTCTGTGGGTTTAATTTTAAATTAAAATTTTCTAATTTTATGAATGAAATTTTGGGAAATTGATTCCATATTTGGAATTATTCTTTTGAAAATTTTTAGGGTCAATTCCTCTTTATTGACTAAAAAATAAAGAAACCCCTATTAAACAGAATGGGTGAAGGGGGAACCCATTACAATAAAATGGCCAAAAATACTTGAAGAAACATGAATAAAAGGTCCAAAAAAGTTCCCAAATTTCCAAAGGGAATTGATCATCAGGGAAAACACTGGTAAATTTTTTTTTAAACCTTATTCTTTTCAGAAATTATATGTTTGCGACACACATCACTTTTAAAAGGCCAAACACTCTCCTTTCCACTTCAGACTTCCAAAAACATTTAATTTATCCAATATATACCTAAATGTATTCCTTAATTACCTCACCATATATTATATGACTTGGTGAGATCATAAGGTTAATCTAGGAAGTATTTAGGTCAAACCTAAAGAGGTTGGCTGAAGAAGAGGTAGTGTTTCTAACTATGTGTTTTTGTTTTACTTATTATTCTAACTCCATAAAATAATTTAAAAAGATGATAAAATAATAAAAAAAATTATCTCTTATATACTAATATTATATTATATTAATGTAATAAAATATATCCTTCTCAACTTCCAGGAAATGGGATATGAAATTGTTATTTGGGTGTACGGTAGACTACCGCCCTGTGAACCGATGTTATTCATTTTCTATCACCACCTCTCATGGATAGATATAATGATAGAATTAATGTTTTCATATCATATTTATGATATTATTATAAATTTTTAGTAATAATAACATATATATATTCTTACCTTCTGGCCCATTGGAAAACAATAACATCGCTCATGTGTATAGAGAACTACCACCTCACGAAGTGATGTGATGTGTTTTTCATTTATGTTTAAATTTTATAGTAATAGAGATATATTAAATGAATATATATGAAATTTGTAACATAATTATAATAATTACCAAAAAATTATAAATAAAATTTCCTATATGGTTTAATTAAATTCCTTATTAAGTAATAAAGTTATTGAAATACATGCACTTATTTGGTTTTTTGCCAATATTATATCCTATCAAATTTGAAATATATTTAAACATCATAAAAATTTATAATACTTCCATTTAATGGTGATATTATTATTATTATATATTAAGGGTTAAGAAAAATCACATTGACACAGACAAAGGAAGCGATGTCCTCGACTAGTCGGATCATACCAGACGAAGCCCATTTATCAGAGCTTTCGATGGAGATATCATCCTAGGGATTTTTCCATGAACAATACCAAGCTGATATTAAACAACCAAGTAATGATAAAAACTGTTTAGGAGATAAGTTTAATCTCATTGAGATCACTACTAGAACCATGTTCACCAAACCACCCCACGAAAATATCATTATCGCAAACCTTACCCTTAGGGAATTCACTGGTGTAATAAAGGGTTCAATATCTCAACCATTACAACATGAATATGTATATTTTATTTTATATGAAATAATTATTATCTTTTTTCCAAATTTATTTTACTTTGTAATTTATTAAATTATGAGTTTTATAAAAATTATATTTTTGTATGAAAAATAACGAATTATATTTTTGGGTAATAAGAAATTTTAGTTATAAAATTCCTTTTGATGAATTCATTATTATTAAAATTAAATTATATTTTAATATTATATTATTTTTAAATTATGTTTATTAATTATAGTTTATATTTAAAAAAAATAAAAATAATCTTTATTAGGGTTCCAAAACTGTTATTATAAAAAAACCAGTATTTTTCAATAAACAGGGATTTTGATTTAAAAATATAAATTATAATATTTATATATTTATTTGGATACAATAAATATTATTTTTGTATTCATAACATCAAAATTATTAAAATTTTATTTTTTTATCATTTTTGAGATAGTAGAATTTTCATCTAAAAATTAAATACATTATAAATATATGGTATCTATTATGACATATTAGTGACCCAAAAGTGATGTAATAAATTATATAAAAGGTATAAACAGTCATATCTATATATATACACTTTAAAATAATGTTTTTTGAGGTTATTTTATTAATTTTATAAATATTTTAATGAATCCTCCAAAACCTATAATATATATTAAGGTTTTAAAATCAATTCCTTATGAATATGACTCACTTACACATCACCAAGGGTAATATTTCAATTATTTAGGTTCTTATCCATATAAAATAATTAAAACCAATTCTATCTGATATAAACTATGAAAAAAAACATGGGATGGTTTGTGTTTTTTATTACATTATTATATAGAGTTCCAAACCTAAGTTTTTGAAAAAAAATAAAGAACTCCCATATCTTTTCATTTATAAAACCACCCAAGATCCCATTTCTCTTCACTAAAAAACCATGTATCATGAAATTAAATTTTCCATTCCTCTCTGGATATCTCCCAAGGTACTCCCAATATCTTAAGAATCCCCTCCCAGGATTTTGGAAACACCGTCTCAAGGTAAGGGATCTTTCTCTCTTCTTTTCCATTCATGTACCTTCTTTGTAATTAACCTATTTAATATCAATTAGTAATGTTTTCATGAATTTATAAAAATAACTATACAATATAATTGATTTTATAATAATTAGGTATCATTTATCCCCTATCATTATGACCTTTACCCATTTCATTACCATGTCGAAAGTAATGAATTCTCTTCCTCTCCTCTTTATTGAAGCAACTTATTAATTTTATTCCTCTTGATTACAAATTATTTATATTGGGATATATTTTTACACATAAATAAAACTATTATTTTCATTTAAAAATTATTATAGATCCCTATTTTCCTCATTAAAAAATTTTACGATTCTTTATGTAATGTTGTTATGTTGCCCAAATTTCACTGCGATTTTTCATGCCAAACGATTATGAAGTGAATTAATATATCCATTTACACTCAAGGGTATTCAACTATATGTACCTATAATTATTTGATTAGTTACTTACATGCAGAAAACCCAAAATCCTTAAACACATGGTTAATAGATATGAAATTAATTTTTATTTTATATGATCTATAAGACACACTTGTGCATGTACATGATATGATTATGAGGGGTGCACCCAGATAGCCTTCAATGCATTAAGTAGTGTTTTAATCTCCTAGGATCCCATATATGGGGAAACATAGGTTTTCTTAAGAGCACTATGTTATGATTTATTGGTTTTTAACCTTGAATTATGTTTATGATGCCACGTTTTAAGTTGTTTTCACTTTCCCATGCTTCCTTTATGATATCATGTTTTACCGTGCCTCATTATTCAAGATTATGATTCTCATATATTTTGTTAAATATTTATGTCTCTTGGATCACATGTATTTATTTACCCTATTCTTTGATTTTTATACTCCCTTACAAGGCTTTATAGCTCACCCCTTTCTTATGTATGTCCCTAGGTTAGATCGCACGAGTTTAAAGGAATGATGTATTTTAAGAGGGTGTTATATAATTTTTCAATAAATTTGTTATACCCCTATTTTATGATGTTATTTTATGATCCTAATCTCCCAAATACACTAGATATCTTGATAATTTGGGTTTTATTATGTGAAAAATTATGAAATTAATCATAAATTAATGTTTAATAAAGATATGCGTTGTCATAATTTGTATCAAATGCATGTCTAGTTTTTTTGGTATTGGGATTATAAAAACTTGTAAAATATTTTTGGATAAGACTCAGAAAAGGAAAATATAGAGACCCTAATTTTTCTTACAAAATTTTTACATCATTTTAATGGTAAACAATATAAAATAATAACCCAACCAAGATACAAAGTTTTACTCTATTGGAAAAATAAAGACAATACATAACTTTGACATAATAAAACATACATTATTATTTAATTCCTTCTTCTCTAGATTATTAGCTTCCCTTGTGTTCTCCTTATACAATTGACCACCTGAAAATATACATCAAATAAATGGGTGAGCTAAAAGGCCATTAAGAAGATAGAGAGAGAAATGAACAACAATAACATGGGGTGAGAATAATCATCATCATTATAAAATAATCATGGAATCATAATCCTAATCATTAGAGGAAGTAATGGATAAGGCCATGGAATGTGGCAATTCATAAAAATAAAACATCATGTATTAGTGGTTAAATGCTACAGATAGTTTTCAATAAATCTAGAATCATTTACATGCATAACATTTGTGCATAATAATAACATATTCACCCTTGTGAAAAAATCTAGAATCATGTTCAAAAATATTTCACATTATCTCAGGATATACTTCTCATTACCCAATGCATTAAAGTGATATATAATTCGAGGTGTACCCATCTCATCATAAAATTTACATAATCATCCATGCCACATAGAATATATATCAATATTAGACATAAAAGAACCCATTTAATGGATATGGGTTTTATAAGAATACATTCATCAATATGGTTTGGGGTTTCAAAAATATAAATAGAATATCATACTTGGTATAACAATCATCAATCTAGAGTGAAGATGAAACAATCTCAATACAAGTAAAAGTTGTTTTTTCGAAGGAAAAGTCATTTGGGGAAAATCTTTGAATTTATCATAAAATAAGATTTAAATCATGTATATCCCATAAATTGAAAGGGGAAAAAATTAAATTATATTTTAGGAATATTAAAATAACATCCACACTGATATTTTTATAAAATATGAATATCCCAAAGAAAGAAAATTGGGTTTGAGAATCCCTTTACCTTGTGTCTGAATGATTTATTCTCATTAATATCCTAGATAACAAAATTAAATTAATTAATTAATAAATAAAGAACCTATTATAGATTTATTTGATTTTTTATAATTTTATTATTTTCATTAATGGTCATTTTGGTGAGTTATAGTGTTCAGTTTCATCGTTTTGGAGTGTTTATTTTCTTGGTCTCCATGATCGGTTCACTTGTATACATGTATGGAAGATCATGTAAAATGGAGATAATAATACAGAATTAAAATTATATGTAATTAACGACCTTATGATATTTTAATGGATCTTATATATTATTATTATTTTAGATACGATGGTGATAAAAAGTTGATGATAATCATTTAGGTTACTTTTGGTGGTTTTTAATCACAACAAACTCATTTTATTATATCATTTAGTATCATGTAAATATATTAGTTATAAAAAATATTATAACATAAATTTTACAATGTTTTTTACCATTATAATGGTTTTATGGCCATCCTTGATGGTGGTGAATTAAAATGAAAACTTGGCATCCTCGAAGGCGATAAATAAACACCTCGCAGATGACATTTTCATTTTTAGAATAAAAGTGAGAGGAGAATATGTTTGATAATGTGTTATTAAATTAACATGATAACATTATAGTATATATAAGATAATGGAGTTATAATTCTACTTGGATGAGGTGAGGTAAGGATTGAATTATAAATGAAAAGAAACTGAAAAGAAATTAAATGAAAAAGAAAGAGGATTCTACCTCTTAAATTATTCTCCTTGAGAAATTCCTTTGGGAAATCAGATTTGGTGTTTTGTTGAAAAAAAGGCTCATGGATGAGGGTGAGAGATTTGGTAAGAGTATTGTGAATAATTTTTACAAGGATAAAATATTGGAATGTTAGAGGAGAAGAGGTGGTGAGTGGTGGTATTTATAGGGTGGGAGAGGGATGTTTTTTGATTATTTTATTCATTAGTTTATTATTTGGGTTCAAGAATATAAATAGTTTTATCCTTATCAATTAATATATTGAATAATGAAGGAGTGTTTGAGAATATGGGATCACATTATCTATACAACATCTATGAAACAATAATTCATGTATTTGTTAAATACTGTAAATACCTCAAAACACTATGAGTAGATGTGGATCTGAAACATATTTAACTAGGGGTAAATACCTCAAAACACTATATTGATCTAGACTTGATCAAGAATTGGTGCATGAAAATGAGCCTTGTTGAACACTGAGTTTGACACTCTCAAGGGATATTCTTTGGTAAATTCACAAGCTCATTAATAACCATTATTACGGGATCAAAATATGCCTACAAGATTTTATGTTAGGAAATAGATCATTGATAACTTAGATTGAAGCCAAGAAATTAATAGTTTGAGGGACATATATCATTTTTTATTTATCTCTTTAATGTTAAATGTTTACCTTTTATGTGTTTAATAATTTAAAAATTATCATACCTAATTTTTTCTTTTATCTAGTCAATGACCAGAAATAGGTGGAACCATATAAAAAACTAATGTGATGGGAAATGTGATAACTACCCAAACGAGATTCCTAACATGATGGGAGCTTAAGTAAGAAATATTGTGATTATACCAATCTAGATATCAAAAATTATGATTAATCACTGTCACATACTTGAATGTCCAAAGAAAAAAAGAAGATGGGTATGCTGACTCAATGAATTTCAACTGATAATGGTGATAAAGGAAAGAATACCAAATTTCATTTATGATAAAATTTATAAATATGAACCAAGTGAAATGTCACAAAGGAAATGATAGATATTAATTGTGAAAAATATAGGATAAATTATCCAATTTCAATGAAAAAATGAATAATGTGATCGATGGGTACAAATTTGAATCTAAGGTACCATATATTATTCTAGGTCATAAATGTGGATAATTTGGGTATTATCAAAGCAAATTATATACTCCAAGGGCTGACAAGCATGATGAACACCAATAATATCCAAGTACAAGGGAATAAGGAAATTACTATGCTGGGATGGATCAAAATGAATGAATTATATGTAACCTCTACTCTTTAGTTTTGTATGTCATGTTGTATTTAAATTCATGCCATATTTTTATATCATATATGTTTTATATGAAAATTTTTTCGCCACCCCAAAGGATTTGATATCATTAGGGGAAAATTCTATGATTATTATGTCCCAATTTTAGGTGTGTTAGCATTTTCTTCTTAAAAATCCTATCAATATACCTTTAGTAGAATTAAATGATATTATCGAAATGGATTGGAATTCCTTAAAAATAGATAATAAAAATCTATAAGAGAAAGAAATCACCCTCTATGTCATGAATCTCCCTCTGATTCTATACAAGTGAAAGGAAGAGGATGAATATCACATGGTACCACCATCATAACCTTGGATATTATTTCCCTATGAGAAAGTGTATCTTCCACAAATGATTGAGGATAAAGAAAATATAGTCCTTAAAGACATTCCCATTATAGGGGAAAATTATGATGTGTTTATCAATGAATTGTTTGGTAATCCTCCTAGAAGGGAGGATTCATTTTCAATCGAGCTAATACCTGGTGATTTTCAACATCCAAGACTCCAAATAGAATGTTCATTTTTGAACTCAAGGAATTGAAAAAAAAACTACAAGAAAATATGGATAAAAGGTTTATATTCGAAAACACTTCACCATTGGGTGCACAAATCCTCTTCATTAAGAAAAAGTATAGGTCAATGCACCTCTGTATTGATTATCATGATCTCAACAATATCGAAATAAATAAAAATTATCCTTTTCAATGTATTGATGATTTGTTTGATCACATATGTGGAGACTTATTTCTATAATATAGATCTTTGATGGATTGATAATATAGATATTCAATGGATTGATGCTTTGTTTGATCAACTATCTGAAGATTAGTATTTCTATAAGATAGATCTTGGTCATGATATTATCAAGTAAAGGTGAAGAAGGAGGATATCCCCAAGAAATATTTTCATATAAGGTATAAGCACTATGATTCCAGAGTGATTCCATAAAGACTCATGAATTATATATAAATCTTCATGGACTTGATGAATAGAGACTTAATATATTACATAAACCAATTTGTGGTAGTCTTTATAGATGATATTCCTATATAATCAAAAATTAAGAAGGAACATGATGAGAATTTAAATACAATACTAAGTAACTTACAGAAAGAAAATATGTGTGAAAGTATAGTAAATGTGAGTTATGGTTGGAGAAGGTAACTTTTTTAGGGAACGTCATCACCAAAAAATGGAAATATTTGGATTTATAAAAAAAGAGGAAATTTAAGGGTGGCCAAGACCAACCTCTATCATGAAAATATATAGTTTCTATATATTATTTGAGAACTATAATTGATTTTTTGAGAAAATTATCATACATTTCAAGCCCTCTAAACAAGATAACTAAAAAAATGAGTCAATTATTTTGGAATGATGAATGTGAGGAGAGTTTAAAAGATCTGAATAAGAGGATAATCAATGCACCTATGAACAAATTACCCACCATTGGGGAAGGATTTGTGATCTACAATGATGCATATAAAATGGTATTGGGTTGTATACTTATGAAAACATTAAAAAGTGATAGTCTATTCCTCCAATCGATTTTGGATCCATGAGAAGAACTACCCAAGTCATGATCTATAATTTGTTGCACTGATATTTGCATTAAAATTTTGGGGGCATTATCATTAGGAAAATAAGTGTGATATAAATATGGACAATAAAATTTGAAAGTATATATTTACAAAAAAAGAGCTTAATATATGCTAATAGAAGAAGGAAGATCTAATCAAGTATTATAATTGTTCAATCGATTACAATCCTATGAAAGAAAATAGAGTGCCATATTTTCTGAGAATAAAGATCCCAAAACTCTATCTATGTTGAGGAATGCAAGAGATCCAATTTTCTTAGACACGTAAAGGATAGATATTGGGAATATTAAAAGGGTCTTTTTCTAGCCTTTCTCAAGTAACCTAGCAAAAATCCATTCTCAAGAGAATCAAGGAGAACTACCACAAAACAGGGCAAGGGAAGCACCTCGATTTATCAGTGCTGGATAAAAGCAATGATACATACATCCTTTATCATCACTTTTATTAGTGCTGATGAAGGATGCATTTATCAGTGCTTTTATTAGCACTAATAAAGGATACATTTAATAGCGCTATTTTTAGCACTGATAAAACTTTTTAATGATAATTTATATACAATTACTATATTTAAATTTAAAAATTGTGTTTATTTGTATACATTAAATAAAAAAACTTGTTTATAATTAATATATATTTTTTAATAGTTCAAATATATATATATATAATATTTAAAAAAAAGTAGTTATAAGATTATAATTAAATATATATGTGTTTCCAATAAATTTGGTCAATAAATATATTTCTCATGCATGCGTATATGTTATGTATAATCATGAATGTTCATTTATACACCACACTCTTCTAATTATTCAAGTTGTCCATTGATGACTTGTTTTTTATTATGTATATTTTACTAGGTGTATATGATTAATTCATGCATGTTTCTATATATATACACTATATTATGTTCTCAATACTTATAAAATTACATTAAATATATTTAAAGACTAAATATATTTATTATAATTATAATTATTAAATTTAAATTACATATAAATAGTTTTTAAATATATTTATTTGCAATTACAATTATAACTATATATATATATTTAAATAATTATAAAATAACAATAAATATATATACATATATATTTATTATTATATACAAATATTTATGAATATGTCTATTTATAGTTATAATTATAACAATAAAATACACATATATATATATATATATATGTAAATAATTATAAAATTATAATAAATATATTTATTATACTACTTATAAAGTTATAAATATATAATTAAATAAATATATAAAAATATTTATAAATAAATATTTATATTTATAATTATACTTCCAAAATAAACATAGATATATTTAAATAATTAAAAAGTTATAATAAATATATTAATTATATATATTTATATACAAATATCTAAAAATAAATACAAATAGTTATAAATATAATTCTAAATAAATTTAGATATGTTTAAATAATTAAAAAATTATAATAAATATATTAATTATATATATTTATAAAATTATAAATATATTTTTTATAATTTTATAATTATATATATATATATTTATAATTACAGCTATAAATAAATTTTTTTATAATTCTTAATTATAACTAAATATATGTTTATTTATTAGTTATATATATAAATAAATATATATTTATTTAAATAGTTATTAATTCATAAAAAAATATTTATTATTTTCATATATAATGTTATATATAATTAAATAAATATATTTCTAAATATATTTACAAATAAATATAAATATTGAGAAATAAATACAAATATTTCTATTTATAATTATAAACAAATAGAGATATATATATTTTTTAAAGGTTGGGGCTGAAGCCTCATTTTATTATTAAAGAAAAGAAAATTCCTCTTTAAAATGGGCAAAGGGAGACCCATTACATAACCCGAAGGCCCAGTGGGCATATAGACCATTACATGGCCTGCAGGCCCAAATTTTTAACTAAAGGCCCATTTTGTGAATAGTACTTCTACAGTACCAACCTTCAACAGTACTGCACAGTACCACCACTGCTATAATAGCTCTACAGTACTGCTACAATAATCTGCGTCCAATGGGTTTTGAACCCCCATTTTTCATGTAGTATTACAGGGGGCTTACCACTAAGCCAAACCCCAACTACATAAATAGAGATATATTTAAATAATTATAAAATTATAATAAATATATTAAATATATCTTAATTAAATTATAAAATTTTAATAATTTAAATATATATATATATATATATTAATTTATATTTTTAAATATAAATAAATAAATATATTCATATAAATAATTAAAAAGTTATAAGAAATATAGTTATATACATCTATAATCTTATAAATATATATAATTTGATATATCAGTGGTTTTTAGCACTGATAAAGGTATATCTTTATCAATGTTATATTTTTACCACTGATAAAGACATCCTTTAATAGTGCATTCCATTTTAGCATTAAGAAAACATACCTTTATAAGTGCTTTTTATCTATCGCTGATAAAAGGTTCACCTGTTTTATAAAGAAACCCTAACTTTCTCCTCCTTCCTCACACCCCTCAAGCTCTCGTAGAAGCTGCTTGCCACCGCCTCCTCCTCCTCCTTTCCCATTGACTCCTCCACCATGAGCCCACCTTCCTCGTGTGCCTCTCCTCTGTCGTGCACCTCTATTCTGCCATGTGACTTTCCTCTTACGCATACCTCTCCTCCATCTGAGGACTCCTCCGCATCACGACTCTCCTCCACCATTGACTCCTTCCCCTCTGTGATTCCCTCCACCGTGAACCTAGCTTCCCTGCAAGCCTCTCCTCTATCATTCACCTATCCTCTGTCGGAAGACTCATCTAACATGCGCCTCTCCTCCACCAGAGGACTCCTTCGTCGTGCGCCTATCTTCCATTGAGAACGTATCTCTGCTACGTGCTGAACCACACCTCCATGGTGAGTTTTCTCCTCTTTCTTATTTTTTTCTCATGTTATTAAAGTTTGATATTAATGGTGATGTTTTGAATTTTACAACCAAAACACCCCACTGAGAATCATGGCTGTTGGTGGTCCTTGGTTGCACACTAAATGAATTTCATATTGGTTGTCCTTGTTTCCACCATTACTACATTCCAATTCAATGGATTTTTGCGATGTCATTATAATTTTTTGTAAATTATATATATTTTACAATTGGAAGTTTTATATTTGGTAATCCTGACATAACCTAAGTGATGGTTTAGTTTCACTTCATAGAAACTTTTCAAAATAGTATTTTTTATAATTTCTTAATAAAACTAATAAACTTGGTTTGAAGCTCAGTGTTTTAATAAAATCCTTGGAATGGGTCTCCCAAATATGCAATGGTTTTAAAGAAATTAAAAAAAATTAGTTTCACTGAAATTATAAGTTTCTAGATTTGTTTCATCCATACATAAAAAAGTTGACATTCTTTATCTTTTGTAATGGATTGTGAAAATGTGTAATTTTATACACTTTTAGATTTGAAATTAGTTTTGGAAAGTGTTTTTTTAGATAATTTGGAATCTTATGTGGAGGACTTAGCATACTAGTGCATTGTTGATTTTAAAATATGAAATGTTTGATAGATATAGTATTGGAATTTATTCAAAGGTATTTTGATTGTTATTACTATGTCGTTTTTTGTGACCATATCTTCTTGAGAGAGTGATGAGAGTTAATCAAGTTTGGTTCACATGTGTAGTGAACTATTTTGGATCTTAAAAGGTTTACTAAGTAATGTTGGGTGTGATTAAATGAAATTAAGAACTTATTGTTTGGGTATAATCAATTTTTATTCATGTTCAATGTGTCCATGGAATAAGATTTGATATTAATATTGCATTACTGTTTTTGGTGTTTTTGATCAAATAATTATGTGGTTTGGCATTCTTAAGGATTTTATAAAAGAGTCATATTCATAATATTATTTTAAATATTTTGGTAGTAGGTTGGAAAATATTTGGATTGTATGTTTTTGTTCTATGATCAATGGACTTTAGTTCATTTTTATGTTTTCAGTATGAATACTCTGTATGATGTGAATAGTGAAAATCAGGTCCCTGGGATTCATTTGAGGCATGAAATAGGTTTTTTTTGGGATATTCTAGTAAAGAGTCATTGTTTTTTATTTGGAAAATGGTTGTATGGCCAACTGGATGGGTGTTTGATCACTTTTGATAAGTGTATAACTTAAGGCATAATGAATTTGAGTGTTAATTGCAAGCCCCAAGATGCTACTGTAATAAGTAATCACTCCATTACTATAAAAATTTCACAATGTACATTCTATATGGTATTAAAAAGGGACCTCTATATTCCATAATTCATTTTGAGGTATTTTTTATATAATTTTGTATTTCATTGATCCCTCAGAATCCTATGTCATATATTTTTATATAAAGGTCTAAGTTAGGGGATCCTTTTGAGTTTTTTACACACTTTTATATTATAAATATGTTACAGAGTTTCATTTGTTATTAATCATTGGATGAAATTGAAATAATAAGTTTTCCAATTGTGTCAACCCACCTTGATGAATACTTGTAAGATATAATATGTATCTTATATTAAAAATTCTATGTTTTTTATATTATATATAATGTAAATCTTCTTGAGTCATATTATTCTTCTATAAAGGAAATAATCACATTACACTTAAACCTGAAATAATTATATATCAAAAAATCCAATTTTACCTTCAATTAAGATGATGATTTTGGGGTGATGTAATAGATGATTTGACTAAGTGGGAATGGGTATGATGAAATTAAAATCATGATTGTTACAAAATAACTTATGGTATAATATATATTAAGAAAATTTGTTTTCATAAAGATTCAATGGTGTAAATAATTTTTATATAAAACACATTGGGTTTAAATGGTTTATTTTAAGATTATTACAAATGTGGATTTTAATATTCCTTAAAATCAATTATTTAAACATAAATATTATTACCAAAACACAAATATCTCATCATAAATTTTATTTCATAAATATAAAATCATAAATTTTTAATGAATTGGAATGTGTGGTGATTCTTTTAAATTAATTGGGCCTATTAGGGTCTTCTATCACCAATAGATTATTATATTAAAATACACCTTTGTGGGTAGGCAATTGAATATATTGGACTTGAGAAGTGGAGTGTTGGGAGAACTCTCGATATAGTAGTTTGGTTCATGATTATAGATTTTATTAGGTATATTTATAAGGAAAGGAACCAATAATACTTCATGTGAGAGATATATACATTGTTCTTGGGGTGTAAAACCAATTTATTTGGTGTGAGCCAGTGATCATTGTGATAATGTAGTGTTTGTAGTGAACTGAAACATGAGTGTTTCAAGGTTGTGAGTGTGGTCACTGACTATGAAACATATTTTTTGGGAATTTGGTGTTGTGGTGAAGGATAATTGATATAAATGGATAAAATAAGCATAGATAACAGATATCCAATGGTGGGGATGACAATATCAAATGATTATGGAGATTATTATTATTAAACCAACCTTTGGAATAATGTGATGGAATCATACAACACTAATTGATTTGTGATGAATTGAGGTGTTTCTATATATCTTTTATAATTGATGAAGCTAATATTTTCACATATTTTGTACTAAAATTTAATGTTTATAAAACCACCATAGTGTTATTTAATAGTCAATTGTTACATATTTATGTTTTTGTGTTATTTTGAACCTAAATGCAAAAACGACCTAATTCTGGATTTTTAACAGATTTTTATCACATGGTTATTTTGGTCATTTATCATAAAATATATTTCCAAATTTTTTGATTCGAATTTTTTTGGAACCCTTATTTTATTTCCATCATATTTGTCTTCAGGAATAGGGTCATATTCATGCATCTTGAGGCCCAAAAAAATCAATAAAGTTGATAATTTTTCCGGGCGGACTGCGTGGACCCCGCCTCAGTAGCGGAAACATAAATCAGGATAAACACCTCAAAATAATGTTATTCCACTTGGATATGGACTATTACTCCAATTATCGTTCACAAATTTAATTCAATACCATTTGGAATCCATTATGGTGGCCATTGAATGACATCATTTTGAAGGAAGCTGCCTGGAAGCTGCCTCCAAAATAGAAAACCGCCAATATTAAATTCATAACTCATTCTAGGCCCGTCCAATGAAGCATAAATTTGGGGAGAAGACTTAGGATACATTATGGAACAACATTTATGAAGAAAACTATTACATATTCGATCATTTAATGGCATATCCACGTAGAAACTTTCGGATTAAATGTTTGTTATGTGAATTAGTCACCCCCTCTCTCTATAAATATGTGTCCCTTCTCCCAGTTTATGATATAGCCATTCTAGGGAGGATAAGGTGGAGCTTTGTTTCTGTAATTTTTATTCATATTTTTAATATACATTAGTTTATTCTTCTTCTTCATATCTCACTTCTTCCATTTTATTTATTTTATGTGTTCTCCCACTATTGTTCCCTTCTCAACTCCATTAAAAATAGAGGACTAAAATTGGCTCTTGTTTGAGGGAGGGAATAGTGGATCGATTGAGTTTTATTATTCATTAATTTTTAATCTCCTTATTCAATCTATTAATTTTGGTCATGGTTAAATTTATTATGTGAGCGGTCACCTCGTTTTAACTATCGTCTGAATTCTTCTTCTTGTTTATTATTTTCCATCCCTTCATTATTTTTGTCGTGGATATGGTGGAGCATGTCATTGATTGTGATGGTCAAAAAAGAGGTATCTTAGTTGTCTTAAGGAAGAGAATTACCCTGTATGCTGAGGTCTCAGTATGGGGTAATGACATTTCAAATGAGAAGGTCTAGTGTGATAGGTCTTGATCACTACATTGAATTGAATATTGAGAATTCTTTTAAACAATGATTTCAACAACCATAAACTCCCAAGAACAATTGGCTACATTCTTTATTATAACATCATTTTGTGTTTTAATTTCATTATTATATATAATATTTATATTTCATGCATAATTTTAAATCCCCCCATATATATATTATATATGTTATTTTTATATTAGTTAAATAATAATAGTGACAATAGAAAGCCCGTGTATTGCAAGCGACCTCCATGCGATCAACCCTAGGTTGTGCCACTATGGTACACTCTTAGGAGAATAAAACTTTAATCGAATAGTGGTTCATGACAAATCACTGTTATCAATAATTTACCTCTCTTGGGATCTATTTAATTTTGAAAATGTCTAAGTGTATCTTTTAAAACGATTCAAGTGTTTTTAAATGTTTCTTAGAGGGTTACCTCTCATTTTGAATTATTAAGATTGTTGGTTTATGAATTTTCCCTGAATGTTTAAAAAAAGGAATCATGGTTTTATGAAAGGGTGTTTGGAATTGATTGATTTATTTTAAAAAGGGTGTATTATTATAAAGATGAATTTGCATAAATGGTTGGGTTTTTAATGGGATTTCAAGTGTGATTTTTTAAATTTTTTTCAAAGGAAATTTGAACTGTAGTTTTTCCATAATATTTTAAGTTTATATTTTTATAGAATTAGGAAAACCATTACATTATATTAATATTTTGTGTATTTATTTTGTTAAAAACTAATATCACTGAATCAAATAGGATATATATGAATAAATAATGGTTGGATTCTAATCGTTTGAAAAAAGAGTATGGATATGGAGTAAAATTGTTCATCAAGTTTGTAAAATATTATGCAAATGACCCTTCTCAAATCCTTTGTCTGTGTTTACACTATTGTTATTCAAGAAAAGTAAGTCTAGAGGAGTTGAAAGAATAGTTGATCTGTCACAAAATAGATCAAAATTATAAATGATTGAAAAAACAAAGGGAAAAAGAGAATGTATCTAGTGGATGGGATAACAGTGTGTTTTATGGATCATCTGATATGATTACAAGTGTGGACAATAAAGAAGACCATATTGAGGATATGATTACAGATTTGAATGATAATGAAGATCGTATTGAGGAAATGAAAAGGAAATTTTAAGATGAAATTCATGATTGCCCAAAATTGTTTCAAAAGTTAAAGTGTTGTGCACAGACACCTTTGTATGGTGGTTGCACTAAATATACAACATTGTCAAATGTACTGAAGATGTATAATTTGAAAGTAGGTAATGGATGGAGTGACATCTATTTTACATAATTACTTTCTCTCTTCAATGACATGCTTCTAGAAGATAATGAGCTCCCGCGCCGAACATACGATGCCAAACGAATGCTATGCTTGATGGGTATGATCTCTAAAAGAATAAATGCCTACCTAAATGAATTTATATTTTTTTTAAAGGACCAAAAACCACTTAAATAATACCCAATATGTAGTGCTTCTTGATATCAGAAATATGAATATGGTCCTACGAAAGTTGTATGGTACTTTCCAATAATTCCAAATATTACATGATTATATTGAAGTGAGAAGAATGTAGGGAAATTGATGTGGCATGTAGAAAAATGAACCAAATATGGGAAAATAAATCACCTGGAAAACTCTCCTCAGTGGAAGAAAATTGATCATGAGTATCTTGATTTAATAAAAGAGAGTAGAGAAATCTTCGTCTTGTGTTATCTACAGATGGAGTGAATCTTTTTGGTTTTCAAAGCAGCACTCACAGTACATGGCTGGTTATGTTGGTAAGTTATAACATTCCACCTTGGTTATGAATTAAATGAAAACACATCCTGCTATCTATAATTATATCATGACCAAAATAACTGAGTAATGATATTGATATTTATTTGGATCCATTAATTGATGATTTGAAATTATTGTGGGATTCAGGTGTTATGTTTTATGATGATGACATAAATGAATATTTCATATTTAGATCCATGTTGTTTGGGATGATAAATGAATTTCATGCTTATGAAAATTTTTCAGGATATATCATTAAAAGAACTCATGGGTGTCCCTTCTATGAACAAGTTACATAGTCAATTAGGTTAAAACATTCATCAAAAACTGTGTTTCTAGGACATCACAGATTTCTACCCTGATGACATAAGTACCAATCTTAGATGACATCATTTTATGGAAGTTCAGAAGAACTTACAACACTGTATCCACTAACAAGTGATCAACTATTTGAGAAAGTAAAATATGTGGACACTAATTTGGGTAAACTATTTTCAAAAAACCTTGGAAAAACCAGTTGGAAGAAGATATCGGTTTTTTTGAATTACCAAACTAGAATTGACTATAAGTCAGAAACTTTCTTTATGTTATTCATGTTGAAAAAATGTTTGTGATAGTGTCATTGACATGTCGCTAAATGCACCTGAAAAAACAACAGATGGAATTAAGGCTTGGTTTGACATGGTTGAAATGAGAATATAAGAAGAGTTAGTGCTAGTGAAGGGTGAAAATTGAACTTTTATTCCTCCAACTACTTACACTCTTTCAAGGCAGAATAGATATCAAATTTTCAAATTATTTAATGAAGTAAAGGTTCCGGAGGGGTATTCATCGAATATCAAAAACATCGTGTTAATGACCGATTTAAATTTAAAGGGTTTGAAATAACATGACTACCACATTTTGATGCAAGATACAATTATTTTATATTTATGTTGATTTTTTTCCCAAGAATATATGTGATACATTAAAAAAGATCTATTTCTTATTTAAATATTTATGCAACAAATTTATAGACCCGATGAAATTGCTGAGTATGGAAAGAGAAATTGACTTCATATTATGCGAATTATAAATCTTCCTCCCAAAATAATTCTTTGATATGATGGTTTATTTGATGGTTCACTTGGTGAGAGAGATTTGACTATGCGTTTCTGTACACTATAGATGGATATACCCCATTGAACGGTATATGAATATTTTTAAAGGGTATGTAAAAAATTGAAGTCATCCAGATGGTTTTATTATGGAGCAATATATTGTTGAGGAAGATGTTGAATTCTATACCGAATACCTGTTTAGTGTGGAAAGCATTGGTATACCAAAATCTCATCAGACATGGCATCTTGTAGGTGAAGGAATTTCTGGAACAGGGGTTGTCACAATCAATATTATAGATAGGGAGCAGGCCCACCTTTACATTTTTCATAACAGTTTAGAGGTTAACCCATTTTTCAAATCCCACAAAGAGATTTTTAGGCATTTGAATCCATCAAGGGCTGAAAATGGATATCAATAACACATAATTGACAGTTTATAGGATGGTTTTGAGACCATATATTTAAGGAGCCATATGAAAATCTAGACTCAATTTGAGAATGACTTCGATGGCTAACTGGAGGACCAAGTGTGTATGTACTATCTTATAATGCTTATGTAATTAATGGTTATACATTCTATACTAATGAAAATGATGAAAATAGAACCATATAGAATAGTGGAGATACACTTGTGGCTAAAGTGATGCATGTTTCTAGTGATAAGGACATAAATCCAATTTCTGCAAATATGTCATACTATGACATCATCAAACAAATATGGCAGATGGATTTTATGAAATTCCATGTTCTTATTTTTCAATGCAAGTGGGTTGATAATAGGATTGATATTAAAATATATGATTTTGGATTCATGAATGTTGATTTTATAAAGGAAGGGTATAAAGAAGAACCATTTATAATGGAATCATAGGCAGTACAAGTATTTTATGTTCGAGATCCCCTAAACCCAAACTAGTCAATTGTTCTGTTATTGACCAAAACCAATAAAGGGTTAAATGAAAATTCAACAGAGGATGATCATTTTATTGAGAAGTCACAATCATTTATCAACATCACCAATGTAGAAAAGGTTTTTTATATTAGAGGATACCACAAATGAAGGGATTTGTATAGTCAATAGAGGTGTCAATTCCCTTCAACATTTAAAAAAAGTGACTTCAATGTGATATATTTTTTAAATATACATCATTTTACCTTATGTTATTATCTATTAAATGCTACTTTTATGTAATCTAAATTAATTTTTAAACCACTTCTACAGATAATGAATTCTTCACATGAAGATTATCCCAATCCCAAGGAACAATAGGTTTCTCAACCTACTTATACTCACAAAGTAGAGGCACATTATGTCTCTCAACTTTCTGCTACTCGTAGTGCATAGGAACAAAAGGTCTCTCTACTAGATGTTGGTCGTAGTGCAGAGGACCAAAAGGTTTTTCAACCTCCTACTGCTGCTCCCAGTGTAGAGGCACAACCAACAACTTTATATGCTGATGCTAGTGCTCTGGAGGAACATATTGATGATGTTGAAACCGAGTAAATGGTAGGCAATGAAACACTGGCAATGCATAAATAATAGGAGCACCTTATTTTGATGGTGTTAGAAGAAAATCCTTAAGGAAAGAAAATAAAGGCCTTAAAATATGAGTTTGTATGGAATAAGTGGGGCCAACATGTTAACCCCAACAAGGCCATGTTCAGTAGTTACATTGGAATATTCACTCAGAAATGTCTGTCGATTGATGTTTTATCATGGCACCATATTGTCACCAGGCTTAATAAACTGATGTGGGGATATATTATGGTAACATTATGATATCATTTATTTAATTTACTAAAAAATAAAATAATGAAACATTGACTTACTATTAATCAACCCTTGTAGAGTGCATTTATAGTGGATGACTCACACAAGGACTATGTATTAAGGGTTTTTGGAAGGATTAATAGAGGATTTCACACAATTTTAATGAGATATTATCTTAAATATACTGAAGGAAAAATAAACCCACACCCACCTCGTCTTTATGAACACCTGATAACCTAAGTAATGTGGGATGCATTTACTAGCCATTGTGTGGATCAGTCTTTTCAGGTACATTATGTTTGGTAATAAATTATTTAACGATATGTGTATTGATCACTTTGAATGACAAATTTTTATTTTTGAAACAACAACTGAGTGCTGAAAATAAGGTACGAGTAGCAAAACCTATGTACCCCTACTGTAAATCAAGGATGTGGTATACTTCTCTTAAAAAAATATACATATTTTAAATCTACTATAATACTTTTATGAGATATAAAACAATACCCTAACTATATTCCTCTTTTTATATGCAGATTGATGAATCAAAATCCAAATTCACTTTCATCCATTCCATGTACTATGGAAGGAGGTATGTTTAAATAAATATGGGATATTAATAGATGAAAACACAAAAAATTGATGGAAACATGTTTACATATGACAAAATAAATATTTTTTTTCTTTAAATAGATATTACATAAAAATGATTAATTATTTTCCTATATTTTCTATCTCACATAATCACATGAATTAACAACATCCAAACCAGATGCAAACATACTTTTGTTGGCCTTGAAGCAACTAGAAAAGTATGAACACGTCAGAGGTGCAGGTTTTGGGGTGATACCCTAAACATTTTTTGAGGAAATAAAACAAGAGGAGGATCAAAGTGAGGAAATGAAAATGATGAGATAAAGAGTTGACATCCTTGAAGAAAAAATGAAATGGTATAGAGATATCATAACAAATTTTATGGTGGGGGGAAAAGAGAATAAGCAACTCAAGAACAACTAGCGTGTAAAGATCCCGCCCCACCCCCACCATCGTTGTGGAGAGACATTCCCCTTAAAAACTGGTCTTAGATGAGGTAATAAATGTTATAATAATTGTTTTTTTGGATTTTTAATTATATAGACACTAATACCTTTCCTGTACTAATATTCTATAAGGTGAAATTGACTGTGATTTATATCTATCAACACCCACCCATCGCCTTGTAGTGAGGGTTATAGTGTTTAATATCTAGAAAGACATGCTACATAATAGAACACTTCCATCAGGTCATGTCAAAGTGTTTATTAACATATCCCATGAGCCAAGAACAAAGAAAGCTGTTCCAATTGATGATGGATATATTCATAAGGTTAACCAAGATCTTGGAACATTCATCACATCACCATCACATATTGTAAAAAAACATATCAACAATTAGGTATTAATTTACAATTTATTTTTCAAGATAAATATTTAAAATTTAATGAAAAAAGGTCTAAACTGATGAATGTTATTACAAACAGACACAGGTATGGGGGTGAAAAGAAATAACAGCTCAAAACCATCTCAAGGATCAACTAACTAATCAAAATGATCTTTTGAAAACATCTTAAACATGCATGTTACATATCCACATTTATTATCCTTGCAGGCTCATTTGAATTTGAAGTTGAAATATGATGGTACTCACACAATTATTTATAATGAAAATATGTATAGTAGGGAAGATCCAGATTTCATTAGTGTAGACAATGTAACTGAAATCCTGGATTGTGATTGGCTAGAAGACTCAGTTGTAAATGTATACATGAGGTATGTTTTTAGGATTGGATTTTTCAAAAGCTGATATAGTATGATAATTATGACTAAATACATTCCATATTTTTTCACAGGTATATATATAAAAAAATAATTGAATGGATTTCGACATGAACACAAATTTGGACTCGTTAGTCCTCACATCACCTCTATAGAACAAAAAATATAATCCAAAAAAGTGGGTGAAATAGTATCAGGTCTGGTCAAGTAATTTAATAGAAAAATTACGGATGATAGAATCTTCTTAATACCAACTATGTTGGGGTAAAACTATACAATTTAATCATATCAAATATATTTTAATTTCGTTCATTACTTATTATTTTTTGTGTTCTTAGGTAGCATTGGATGCTCATTACGGTCAATTTGGATACTCCAAAGATTTATTTCTAGGATTCAATGCATGGATATCCAAGAAATTGACCACATGTGATGGGGTTTGTCAATTTTTAATACACTACATCCAACATTTTAGAACTAAAAATCTAGTTATATAATTTTTATTGTCTTTTAATAAGGATTCTTTTATGACAGGGAGGTGTGTGAATATCAATTACCTCATGGAATGAGGCCAGGGGAAAAGGACAAGAAACATCATAAGTACTACAACTAGATAAAAATTAGGCTATATATAATAAGATTTCACTTTCCAAATTCATATAAAAAATAGTTATTTTTCTCAAAATTTCTACAGTGTATGAAACAAACCAATGGAAAATACTATGGTTATTATGTTTATAAATTTATGAAAGAGAACATATTCCATAATCAAACTAGCATCCCTAAAGAGGTATTTTTGAAAATAATCACTATTTAATTTAAAATATTTATCAATCCTTTGTGTATATATATTTTTTCATTACTACCTTGATTATCAAAAACACTCATATTAACAAGATGGTATACATTCATTTAGAAATCAATGGGTAGTATACCAAATAGAAGAATGTATACAAATAGCATGAAGATGTGACTGGTATGACTCATAGTGTCTATTTTTATTTAAAAGTCACAATATTTTTAGTAAAAAAACAAGTTCCATAATGAAACCTAAGAAAACACATTAGGATTGATTTGATACATTAGGAAAGTGATCCATAAGTCATTTGTGACATGTAGGAATCAACTGCTCCAAAATCCGATGCACGGTGTGAATAATATGACTTTAAGTGTGTATTTTTATATTAAATTAATACTAAATTTAGCAAAAAGAAAAAGTGACATATTTAAAACCAAGAAAAAAAATAATATTGATTTTATAATTTAGAAAAATGATCCATCAGTCTTTTGTGATGTGTTTAAATCAACCACACATCAATCTAACAAATGGTGTGACCAATATGACTAAAATTGTCCGTTATCAGTTTAAAATTGACATTTTAGTTCAAAATGTGTCACTCACTAAAAACCAAGAAAACTCACTCTGATTTTCTTCATAATCTGGGAAAATGATTCATATGTTCTTTGTGATGTGTATGAAGTATTACCATGTCAAACCAATTCATGATTCGAATGATATGACTCAAAATGTGTGTTTCCATTTTGAAATGATATTTTAGTCAGAAAACACAGCTAGCATACTAAAAACATAGAAAATTCATTTAAATTGTTTTGATACTTTAGGAAAATGATCCATAAATCATTTTTGATGTGTATTAGTCAACCAAACCTTAGTATGACATGCGATGTGATTGGTATGACTCAAAGTGTCTCTTTTTATTTGAAATTGACTATAAATTTAGGAAGAAGATATGACTTGCATACTGAAAACTGAGCAAACGCGTTTAGATTTTTTTTGATAATTTAGAAAAAATCTCCACGAGTCATTTTTGATGTGTAGGAATCAACTTCACCTCAATTCAATGCATGGTGTGACTGGTATAAATCTAAATGTTTATTTTTATTTAAAATTGACATTAATTTAAGTAAAAAAGAAAAAGTGACATACTGAAAACTGAGAAAAAACATTAATATTGTTTTAATACTTTAGAAAAATGATCCATGAGTCATTTTTGATGTGTATAAATCAATCATACCTCAATCTGAGGCATGATGTGATCAGTATTACTAAAAGTGTATATTATCATTTTAAAATTTACATTTTAGCTCAAAACGTGTCACTCAATGAAAAATGAGCAAACACATTAGGATTGATTTGATACTTTAGGAAAATATTACATAATTTATTTTTGACATGTATGATATAGTCTCACATCAAACAGATTCACGATGCAACCAGTATGACTCAAAAAGCGTGTTTTTGGTTTGAAATTATATTTTAGTAAAAAACAAAACTAACATATTGAAAACTAATCAAACTCATTTTGGATTGTTTTGATACTTTAGAACAATAATCCATGAGTCATTTTTATGTGTATGAATCAACCACATCTTAATATGATGAACAATGTGACCAATATAAATCAAAATGTGTTTTTAATTAAAATTTAAATTAATTTAAGTAAAAAAGAACAAGTGATATACTGAAAACCGATAAAACACATTTTCATTATTTTGATACTTTAAGAAATTGATACAAGACTCATTTGTGATGTTTATGAATCAACTAAACCTCAATATGATGCACGATGTGACAATTTTGACTAAAATTTTCCATTATCAGTTTAAAATTGACATTTTAGCTCAAAAAATTTCACTCACAGAAAACCAAGAAAACACCCTCCGATTGTCTTTTTAATTTAAGGGAGAAATTCATAATTCCTTTGTGATGTGTATAAACCAATATCACCTCAAACTGATGCAATATGCAACCATTATGATTCAAAATTCTTGTTTCCAGTTTGAAATGATATTTTAGTAAAAAAACACAACTGATATACTAAAAACCAAGAAAATGCATTTAGATTGTTTTGATACTTTAAAACAATGATCCATGAGTCACTTTTTATGTGTAGGAATCAAACACACCTCAATCCGTTGAATAATGTGACTGGTATAAATCTAAATGTTTTATTTAAATTTGATATTAATTTTAGTAAAAGAATAAGGTACATACTCAAAATCAAGAAAACTCATTTGGATTGTTTTTATATTTTATAACAATGATCCCTAACTCATTTGTGATGTGTAGGAATCAACCCCACCTCAATATGACGCATGTTGCGACTTATATAGCTCAAAATGTGTCTTTTTTATTAAAAATTGACTTTTTATTAATGTATTCTTTAATATTAATGTTTAATTAATTTTTTTATAGTATTAATAACATAATATTTGTTTTCTTATATAGGTGGAACCTTTTTATAGAGTTTGGATGATTTGTTCAGAAACTAATATCAGGGGAAGGACTTTTTTTGAGAGGGGATCATAGATGTCAAAGGATGAAACATTAATGTTTTTAGCTGTTTTATGGATAATTGTAAATGTTATTATATAAAACATTGTTTGAAATGTATATTTCATTGTTTTCTAATCCCTTGTTTGCGTTTCTTTTTTCCTTGTGTGTGTTGTTGTGTGTGCTGCTTTGTTATTGTGTGCTCTATGCAGGTGTTGTTTTGTGCAGGTGGTGTATATACACTGTGAAGGTGCTGGTGGGTGTGCTATTATATAAACATCACACCACAAGAAGATGGACCTTTATCAGCACTATTTTGAGCATTTATAAAGGGGGGATTTATCACCACTTTTTTAACGTGGACAAAGGACCCATATATCCGTGCTTTTTAGCACTGATAAAGGGGACCCCTATCTTCACTGAGATTAACAACGCTTTTCAAGCACTGTTAAAAGTTATTTATATCACTTTTAAAAGGAATATCTATAGTATTAGAGGGTCATAAAGATAATTAGTTACAATAGAAGAAGGTAGCAAGTATTCCAGATTTCAACTTTTCTGAAGATAAAGTTATATGGTTTAGAACCTGTAAATCTGTCCCATCAATTCCATAACTAAAGAAGAAACTTTTAGATGATTCACATAGATCATACTTCTCTATTCATCTAAGAATCACTAATATTTATATAGGTTTGAAGAAAAAAGTTGAGATAACATGAAGAGAGAGATTGTAGAATTTTTTATCTTGATGCTTGGTATTCCAACAAGCCATGGTATAATGACCTAATTCTAAAGGTATAATTAAAACATTTCCTAAAACACTATATAAATGGGAAAAACATCCATGGATTTCATTATAATATTCCCCATGACACCTAAATTAAATAATTCTATCTGGGTTGTAGTCGATCGCCTTACTAAATCAGTGGATTTCATTACCATCGAGTAATATTTTTCTCTTGACCAACTCACTAAGATATAAAAAAGAGAAGTGGTAATAGTACCTATAGTTCCACTCTATATTGTATATGGTCAAGATTTTGAGGTTCACATCGAGGTTTTGGAGAATCCTTTAATAAGCATTGAATACATAACTAAGCTTTAGAACCTCTTATCACACTTATTTGGATGGTCAACCTAAAAGGTTCATTGAAACTCTTGAATATATGCTATGATCATGTTTAATGGATTTCCAAGGATGTTGGGATCAACAAATCCCCATAGTGGATTTATCAAAAAACAATATTTTCCATTAAATTATTAGAATTTCACCTTATGAGGCTTTGTTTGGGAAGGTTTGTTGAACTTCAACATACTGGGATGAAGTTAGAGGGTGGAAGTTTATGGGACCTGATCTTATCCAAGAGATGATAGAGAAGGTCAAATCCATTCAACTATATTTAAAATTCAGACAAAGTTTATAGGAAAGTTAAGTATAAAATCATTGATAAGGCCTAGAGTTTGAGGCCAGTGATAAAATTTTACTTCATATATCACCATGGAAAAAAGTTATGAGGTTTGGGAAGAGTTGAATCTTATTTCACGATACATCGACCCCTTTGAGATCCTTGATTGCATTGGATTCGTGGCCTATCGACTAACATTCCCATCTAAAATATCTTAATTACATGATGTGTTATGTGTACCCCTCTTGATAATTTACATACCATACCCCTCTCATGTACTAAATCTAGAGCAGTACCATGAGATAATGATCATTCATATAAGGAGAATCCAATGAAGATCTTTGATCATGGGGAAAAAGTTCTACAAAGTAAGAAAACTCACATGGGCAAGGTTTTGTGAAGATTCACATGGTTGAGGAATTAATTTGGGAACTAGAAGAGGCGATGAAAAAAAAGTACCCACATGCATTTTAGTGAACAAAATGAAAATTTTATAGGTGAAATTTCTAATTGGGGGATAATTTAGTGGCCCAAAATTTTATAAATAAAACTACCTTTGTTGTTAAATTGAATTCCTTACTAGGTAATCATGTTATAGAAAAAATGACCTTATTTGGTTTCTAAGAATATTTTATCATATATAATTTAAAAGACCATTAGTCATTATAAACCCGAATGGCATGAAGGCCTTCATTTTTATTTATTTTTTGATAACCCCCCTTCCAAGGGATATGGGGGAACCCTTACAAGGCCCGTAGGCTTAGAGATTACATGGACTATAGGCTTAGGAGATTACATGACCCAAAGGTGTTAGGGAATTAAACCAAACTATCTACAAGGAACTGCCCCTCCCCAGCATCTGCATCATGATAGTATCTCTCCACCTTTTGCATGGTTGTCTGGATAGGCTTCATGTGCAAGCACAGGCTGGTCTCGATGGCATAGCCATACCCTCTCATTCTGAAAAATCCATTTGGCTCTCCTCTGGTAAGTGCACCTGCACTGAATCCTCTTCTGGGGCTGCTCCTTTTTTGTAGTGTGTCTGGGGAAACTGCATGTGGCCCTAAGGATTTGAGGTGGCCCGAAGGCCTTAAAGGTGGCCCGAAAGCCCTACTGACCCAAAGGCCTGGGTGGCCTGAAAGCCTTAAAGACTCCAAGCCCAAACCGGTGGCCCAAGGTGAATATTTCCAACTGCTACAGTACTGAACAATACCAACTATAGTAACTGCTACACTTCCTGCTATATTACTCACACAGTGTACAGTCCTACTACAGTGCTACTACAGTACCTGCTATAGTACTGGTACAGACTGCTATAGTGCCCGAAAAATATGCCTTTACCTGGTTTTGAACCTGGGTCTTGTGGATGCACTTAAGGATACCTCACCAACTGGGCTGAGGCTCATGTGCCATTAATCATTATAAACATTGATAATATTTTCATTTAAAATCATCTTATGATTAGTATATATAATGGATTATGAAAAATACAACTGACAGAGACAAAGGAAGTGATGGTCTGGACCAGAAGGATTATACCCTATGAATCCTATTGATCAAATATTCCTAGGGAGATACCATTTTAATTATTTTACCTTGAAAATCCAAATATGATATTAAACAACTAAATCTAGAGCGAAACCATTTACGGGGGGAAATTAAAGCTCATAGAGATAATGGACCAAACAATGTTCACTGAACCACCCCAATAAAATCCCACTATTGCACAAGTTACACTTTGGATGTCTGTTATGAATATGTATATTTTATTTTCTATGAGATAATTATTATATTTATTCATTATTTATTTTAGTTTATAAATGATAAACTAATGAGTTTGATAAAAAATAGATTTCCATACAAAATAATTGAATTGTATTTTTGGGTAATAAAAAATTTGAATTAATACATTCCTTATATAGAATTAATGAATTATAAAAATAAATTATATTTTGATAAACCATTATTATTAAATAATATATATAATATATATTTTATAATATAATTTTATGAATTCAAAAATAATTTTTATAAGGGTAAGAAAACTGTCATTACAAAAAAATACCCATATTTTTTAACAAAAATGGATTTTAATTTAAAAAAAGATCTCATATTTATATATTTAATTATATAAAATAAATATTTTTTTTTGGAAAAATCATGTTAAAATTTTCTAGTGGTTATTTTTTCCTAATTTTCTATGATAGTCTAATTTTCAACAAAAAAATACAATATAAATATATAGTAAGTATTATGGCTTGATAACGACCTAATAATGATGTAATATATTCCATGAAAGTTATATATGAAAAAATATATATTTATCCTTATAAATTATGTATTTTTTAGGTTATTTTATTAATTTTATAAAACTATTTTTAATTATTTAATACATGTACTATATATTAGGGCTTTAAAATCAATTCTTTATGAACAAAATTCACTTCCACATCACATAAGGTAATATTTTAATGATTTATGATCTTTTACTTGTAAAATAACTAAATAAACTAATATTTGGTATAAATCATGGGGAAACCCAAATTTAAGGATTTTGTTTTTAATTAAATTATTATATAGATTCCAAAACCTATGTTTAGAAAATAATAAAGAAGCCACTCTCTTGTCCTATATAAACCCCATATTATGTTTCATTGTTATGCCTATTGGATCATATGTATTACTTTACCCTGTACCATGATTTTTTATTCCCTTACTGGGATTTATATCTCACCCCTTTCTTATGTATGTCCCCAGGTTATCCCGTACAATTTTAGAGGAATTATGTATTTTCAAAACATGTTAAGTATTTTTTCAATAAAGTCATTGTATCCCTATTTTACGATGTTATTTTATGTATCTAATCTTCCAAATACACTACATATCATGACAATATGGGATGTATTAAGTGATAATTTATGTAATAAATCATGAATTAATGTGTACTAAAGATTCAAGTTTCCATAATTATACTTTTGGAATTGTTATATCACATATACATTCTTACTTTTCATTCCATGGGGGTTACGATAACATCATTCGTATGTACAACAGACAACTGCCTTATGAAGTGATGCGATTCATTTTTAACTAAATATTTTGATGGAAGATAATTAAGGTAATTTTAATGAATATGTGTTGTATATATAACATAAAAATGATTTTGTAAAGGTAATTTATTATTTACCATTATTTCATTTTATCCATCAATAAAATGGAAACAATGTTAATGTATACGTATGACCTACTATCTCCATGAATAGTGTATTTCATTTTCAATCTCTAATATTTATGGATTACTATAAATACATATATAATGAATAAATGTGATATTTATATCATCATTAACATTATAGAGATAATGAAACCATGTTCATAGTAAGATAACCAAAAATTAAAAATTAAATAATACACAAAAAAGTAGTTATTACCAGAAATACAATTTTAACCTAGAATTGTTAGTAAACAGGTAATAACAGAGAATAGGTAAACAATATATGGTATGATATATATGTATTATATTAAACCATGCTTTAAATACATTTATATTACTTCATAATTTAAATGTGTTAATTAAAACATATCACAAAATCATGACAGGACCATATAGGTATAGTGTCTTTAGAGACTGAAAAACATAAACAACCAGTTCATAAAACATCTACATTGTCTCCCATTAATTTAATCATAACTAGAATACTTTTTGGAATGTCATAATTAATAACCTTCTTTATGACCTAGAGAAACTAAACATATAAAAGGGTGAGCTCAAATTCTCAGTAAGGGTAAAAAAGCAAAATATCAATCACATCATATTCATAAGAACATATAATTGGAAAATCTTATCCTTCATATAAAAGATCATAATATAATGTCATGGGATAAATCATAAAATTTAAATTTAATCCCAATAGTCATAATATAATACATGATTTGTTTTGGAATACACACATAATCATATAAAATAATTTCATATTAGTCATGGATCATTTCCAAGACCATCATTGCAAACAAAGTCCATTACTGAATTGGGTTTATATTCCATTCCAGACAGGTATTACTGAACCAGATTTACTTTCCAATCTAGTCATTTCTATCTAATGAGATATAAATCTTACCCAATGAATTGAAGGGAGATATATGTCCCACCCATCTAATAATGAATCCATTTTTATGTGTGCAAAAAAAAAACATAAAAACATTCACTATAGCATAACCCTTGAAATAAAATGGGTTTCTTAAACATCATTCCATCATAACATAATCCATAAATGGATTTCATAAAAATAATTCATAATTTACACAATAAAATCAAAGTAATAATATGCATAAAAACATAAAAGTATTTAATCTTATATGGAAAATAATTTTGATAAAACACTTGAGCTTCATTCCTGAGGAAAATACCCTTTCTTCTTCAAACATGTTTTTCTACATCAAAATACCACAAAATTTTAGATAAAATCATTTTATGTGAAAATAACCTTTTAATATTTTAGTTTAAGATTCATGTAAATAAATAATTATGAAATCATAAAAATCCTTTCAGGGCATACAAGTAAAAAACATTCTTCTCATACTTTTCCCGAAAAAGTCAAAAAGTACGTCGTATTGAAAATGACAAAAGATTCCACTCATACCATTTAGTAAATTTTTTCCAATAGGTAAAATTGACTTGAAAAAATTATTTAAGGATATATATAATATTTTTAAATACATATTTAGGAATCATGGATGTGGATGATAAATAACCCCCAGTAAATACTTATGAATAAACAATATCAGATAAAAACTAGATTTGAAAATTTATCCCTTACCTTAGGTCCGATATGATTAGTATGTATCCCAAACTCCTGTATAATGATTTAAATAATGTTACTGATTTATTACAGAATCATAATCATTTTATGACAAAATTTATGATTATATTTTCATTAGTTTGTTAGTAACATTTCATTGTTACTCGTTATTCGGGTATTAATTGCTTCATGTTCTTATGCATGTTTGTCAGATAAGTTCTTATTATTATTTTTAGGTTATAGTTATATAATTTAAAAAATTGTATTATTATAATATATATATATATATATATATATAATATTCATTCAGTTAATTTATATAATCATTCTCTAATTAATATTATTTCGAACAAATCACATCGCACCGTGGAGACGGTAAGCCTTACGTACACACGAGTGATGATATCATTCCCATAATTGTTGAATGGTATTGAAGTGGATGGTGTATAATATATAAGAATTAGTATCATGTTATGATAATAATATATACTTATTATTTAAAAAATTATACCCATCCAAGTAAGGTGGTGGTGAAAAATAGATTACACCACAGCGTAGAGACGATAAGTCGTATGCACACACGCACAATGATTTTGTTTTTCATATGATGGATAGAAGGTGAAATAGGGTTGTTTAATTTTTATAATAACATATTAGTATATTATTTATAATGATTTTATTTCTTTATAATTAACCAACTTATGAAGAGTAATTATAAGAAAAAATAAATTTCAAAGAATCGATAGAAGATATTACCTCTTCCTCGACATGACTTATTTAACTTTCCTTTTAGGGCACTAGAGTTGGTCTTTAAAGAAAACCAGAACCTCTAGAATAAAAATAGGGAAGTTTATAATGAATAATGGAAGGGGTGGCCGAGCTTGAAGCCTCAAAATTAAGTGAATAGTTGAGGGAGGAATTTATCTTTTATAATTGAGGTGAGGGGAACTTTTAGAAACATCAAAAATGTTAATTTATAATAAAATCAAACCCTACATAGAATCCTCTAAAATGTAC
This sequence comes from Viscum album, assembly GCA_963277665.1. Lineage (NCBI taxonomy): Eukaryota > Viridiplantae > Streptophyta > Magnoliopsida > Santalales > Viscaceae > Viscum > Viscum album. The sequence continues at coordinate 888,415,389 of OY728148.1, read as the reverse complement.
CAATTTAGAATATAATATGAGATAGGTTTTTAATCTCATAAAACAATAAATTTTAGAAATTTTTTTATGTACATTTAAGCATTATAATTTTAATTAACACTTAGTTATTCTATTTAATTTTAATTGTGGTAATAACATTCTAAATATTTAATGGTTATAAATATTTACTGATATGGTGTTAGTTGAAAATAAGTGGATATTTAATGAAATTTTAGACCTTATAATTATCACTTTGTAATTTTTAAATATTTTTATTATTTTTAGAAAAAATTAGTAAAATTTTATTTTTATAAAATGTCAATAGTGTAAATTTTGACCCTATTCATTAATTTGTATTTAAATAAAATTAACACAAAAGATAAATTATAACCAAAATAATTAATAAAGTCCTAACATGTCATAGTCACCTAGGAAATTCTTGGATAAATTTAATTAGTTCATATAATATTTCGTTAAATATTTTTAAAACCATTTATTTGATATTTATATTAATAAAATAATTTCTACATCACTATTGTGTCATCATTAATGGTAATTATTTAATCTCTAAAAATTATAAATAAATTTCTATGATGTAGGTAATTATTTTATATTTCTATATACTATATATTGTTGACATTATCTTCTACTTATCAATATATTAAAATTAATATACTTATATAAAATGAGATTGTGACATTTTGTCACATTCATTAGTTTTTGTTACATTCATGTCATATTCATAGGTATGTGAACATAAAGTGATTCCATTTCCAAATAATATATTATAATGGTCTAATTTAGTCATCCAATATGTTTTTTAAATATTTTAACATAATTTTATAATATTTTTTTACCCTTATTTACCCGATTTACCTTTAACCATGGAAATAAAAATAATTACAAAAGTTACTATTTATAATGCCCAAAAATAATAGTAGCATATTAACATAATTTGAATATACTGATTAAAAATTTGGAATCCATTTTTAAAATTTCAAATCATATAAGTTTCAGTAATTAATTTTAAATCAATCTAGTTTTCGAAAATGAGAGAAAAAGTTTTTTTAAAGTTAAAACATTGAAAAATATTAAAATGTTTTTATATATGAATTCATAGTAAAATTAATTCCAATGACCTTAATTATATTAAATTGTAAAAATATATTCTATTTATACTTTTAAATAATTCAATTTTATAATTTAACCATATAAATTATTTCAATCAAAAAAGTTAATTTCAATTAAAATTTACTGTATTTTTACCATTCATCAAAACATGAATGTTATCAGAAAAATATCAGAAATTTATCCAAAGTAAATTTTTATATCCCTCATTAAAATAACATGTTTATGTTCTCATATAAAAATTATTAATGTGTCAAAATAATAATTTAAAATGGGTTCACCATTCAAAGGTGTAAAATTAACTTTTTAAAAAACTAGATTTTTATACATAAAATAGGATTTTATTCAAAATATTTGACTAATATATACATTAGATGAATATAAAAAATATTTTATTAAGTATATAACAAATATATAACTTGTTAATTTCATTACCAAAAATAATTCACTCAAAAATAAAAATATCTAATTGATTTATATTTTTCATAAATAATCGACAGCCAAGGAATCCATAATACATTTTCATAAGTTTGTTATAATTATTACCTCTAACCTAACGACTATGATATAATGGTAATATTATAATAATTTAATCTCATTTTTTTTACACTCATGATTACGTGCAAAGAAAGCTACTGAAGAATAAAAATGATTTAAAAAAATATCTCATAAAAAAAATCTTAGTGTTATATTCTAGCCCCCTTAAACTGAATTTCAACCTTGAAATTCATCACCTGGAATCAAACAGATGTGTATACCTCAACCTCATCATATCCTCAATTTCCCATGTAGCTTCTTCAAATTTGTTGTTCCTCCATAAAACATTAACCAAAGAGTGGTTTTGTTTCATAGAAATTTTTCACTACATTCCAGAATCTCTATTGGTTGTTCTATATAAGAAAGATATTTCTCCAGTGGTACGAATTCTAAGATTAGTACATGTGAAATATCAATTATGTACTTTCTCAGGAAAGATACATGGAACCCCTCATGAACTTGACAGAGATTTGGTGGAAGCATAAATCGGTAACCTACCTTCCCAACACGAGCCAGAATTTCAAAAGGATTGATATACCTAGGGCTCATCTTTCCCTCCTTTACAAATCTCATTACCCTCTTCTAGGTATATATTCATAGGAACACATTATCAACCACTTCAAAATCTTGGTCTTTTCTTCTGTTATCAGTAATAATTTGTTTTCTACTTTGATCCCCTCTTGTGGGTTGTTGAATAGATCTAACATTTTCTGCCATTTCATCAACAAGATCAGGTCCTAATAGATTTATTTCCCCAACTTCATCCCAAATATTTTGTGTTATTCACTTCTTTCCATATAGAGCGTCATAAGGAGCCATCTAAATACTAGTGTAAAAGCTGTTATTATAAGAAAATTCCACCAATGGTAGGTGTTGATACCAAACACCTTTCAAATCCATAGAGAAATCTCTAAACATGTCTCCTAGAGTTTGAATTGTCCTCTCAGAGTAAACATCTGTCTGAGGATGATAAGAAGTGCTAAAACTTAACTTTGTATCCATAGCATGTTGAATACTTCCCCAAAAATTTGAGGTAAAACTCATATTCTGATCTGATATAATGTAAAGTGGTACTCCATGAAATGTTACCACTTATTTTACATATATACTGGCAGGATGATCAATAGATAAATTGTCTCAAAAAGCAATGAAGTGTGCCTACTTCATAAGATGACCAACTATAACCTAGATAATATTATTGCCTTTGGATGTTTTTGGAAGTTCGATGACAAATCCCATTGTGATGTTTTTTCGTTTACATTATTTTATGGGTAATGGTTGTAACATCCCCTCAAAATTCTATCTCTCAGCCTTAACTTTCTGACAAAACAAGCATTGAGAGACATATTCAGCAAAATCTCTTTTCATTCCATCCCACTAGAAGTACCCTTTAATATCTCTCTACATTTTTGTGCTCACAGGGTAAATATAAAATAATAAACTATGAGCCTCATCCAATAGCTCCTTCTTTAATTCTGGTATGGGAGGAATACAAACCCAGTTCCTGAACATTATTATTTCATCACAATCAAGGTTGCATTCAGGAAAATTTCTCACATTCTTTTATAAATCTACATACTTTTTTTCACCTATTTAATCTTCACTTGTATTGATGGTTGACCATTTATTTTAGAAAGATAAGATTCCTCCTCTTACTTTAAAATTTCAAGATCCATCATTTTAAAATCAATAAATATTGGTTCTTTTGTGATCCTCATCATGGATAGGCTAGTGTGGTATGGTCGACTTAACACATATACCGCCTTGTTTTCTTTCCTAGGGTGGTAATGTATTCAGCAGTTGTAATCTTTAATCAACTCCAACCATCTTATTTGGTTCATATTCAGCTCCTTTTGTGTGAAAATATAATTTAAACTTTTATGATCAGTATAAATATCACACCTTTCACCATAAAGATAGTTCCTCCATATATTTAATGAAAATATTACTATAGTTAATACCAAATCATGAGTTGGGTATTTTTTCTCATTAATTTTAAACTATTGTGAGGTATAAGATATTACAATATCATTTTGTATGAGAACACATCCCATCCCCTTCTTATATTCAACACTATAGATCACAAAACTTTCTCTACAACAAGGTAGTTTGACCACAGGTGCACTGGCAAACCTTATTTTTAGATCTTTGAAATTCTCTTCACATTCCTCCATCCAAATTAATTTAACTCCTTTCTGAGTCAACTTGGTGAGTGGATTAGATAATCGTGAAAAATATTTAACAAAACATTGATAATATCCATCCAAACCAATAATACTTTAGATCTTAGTTAATATTGTTGGTCTCGATCATCTTTCTATAACCTCTATTTTTAATGGATCCATAGATTTCCCCTCTCTTGAGATTATGTGACCCAAAAATTAAACTTTCTAAAGACAAAATACACACTTGGTAAATTTGTCCTCAATATTCTCCTTCCTCAGGGTCTTTAGTATGATTATCAAGTGATCTTCATGTTATTAATTGCTTTTGAATAGACACAAATATCATCTATAAAGACTACCAAAAACTGATCAAGATAGTCTCTAAATATTATATTTCATTATATCCATGATGATAGCAGAGGAATTAGTAAGACCAAAACGAATCACTATAAATTCATAGTGTCTATACCTTGTAAGGAATGTCGTATTTAGTATATCCTATTTTTTGACCCTTAATTGAAGATATCCTGAATGAATATCAATCTTTGAAAAGTATTGATCTATGAGTAGTTGGTCAAATAAGTCATCAATGGGTGGAAGAGGATATTTGTTCTTGATAGTGATCTTGTTATGTTCTTGATAATAAATGCAGAGTCTTATTGATCCATATTTCTTTTTTAACAAAAGGTGATTCACTCGGGAGTATAAATCCTTTATCATGATTCTCTTAGAGTTTCTTCTTCAATTCCTCTAACTCAATAGGGTCCATTCTATAAGGTGTCTTTGAAATAGGCATAACACTCTGGGTGAGTTCTATTGAAAACTCAACTTCACGATTTGGTGGAAGACCTGGCAATTACTCTTGAAAGATATCATCAAACTCCCATACAATGGGTGTATTCTTAATTGCGAGTTTCTCTCCAACCATTTTAGATAAATAACCTTCATTTATTAGAATCAAAACCCATAATATGGAAGAAATATATACTAGAAGGTTATATTCATCCTTGCATCAATAGATGGTCAAATATTGATTTGGAATATGAAATGTGACTTCCCTTCCTTGGAAATTGATACGATCTCTATATAGAGAAATCCAATCCATGCCAATAATCACATCAAATTCCACTATAGGAAGGATCACAAGATTTGTAGGAAGCACTTTCCCACAAACATCAACCAATGAAGAATTATAAACTTTTGATGAAACCATTGTGCCATTAAAATTTGTCATAGCTAACTCAACATCTAATTGTTAAGGTAATACGATGATACCCTTAGAAAATTATTTAGATATAAAAGAGTGGGTGGATATAGAATCCAATAAAACATTTGATAATTTAGAGTGGATGGAAAGTATACCTTTCACCACTTCATTATCGTACTCCACATCATCGATAGTAATTTCATGTGACTTTCCTTTGTCATTGGACTTAAGAGTTTTCTGACATCGATCATCATCAATAACCCTTGGATTAGGTCATTGATTGGCATAATACCCCATTTCCTTACACTTTTAACATTTAAGTGTAGGAGGTGCATTAAATGTATCATTTTCTTTGTTCACATCATTAGACATATTTTTTCCATCAACATGGAATTCAACTACTCAATGACCTTATTTTCTGCACTTAAAACACTTACTTGTCCCTTTAAAACAATTCCCTCTTTGTTTTTTTCCACACTTTGAGCATAAGGGAAAACTCATATTTTTTTCAGTGTGGTCTTTATATTTTCCATTGAATTCCTATTTTATCTTATTATCAAACCCATGTGACTAGTGGGTTACTCCAATATCCATCTCAACCTTGAGAGCACATCAAAAAATTTATTTGTATATATTGAAGTCCCTTATGGATAATTCCCTTCAGAGACTTGGTTTTATGTCACTAAAGAATCAATAAATATTACTTTCAAGTTGGATAATAATTCCAGAATCATACCTTGAAAGTCTTGTAATTTTTTTTTCATAGGTACCAAAAGATTCATCATCCTTTTTCTTAAGTTCAAGAAACTCCTTCTCTATCTTTGATCAAAGAGTACAAAGAAATTACTTATTCAAAAATAAGATCTTGAACTCATACCATTCCATGGAATCAATTTCATCTCTTTGCCTCATATTTTTTATAAGATTATACCATTAACCAACTTCTCTTTCTAAGCGATAGACTGATAAGAAGACTTTATCATGTTCATAACATTGTAGAACTGAAAATTTGTTTTCAATGGTATTGATCCATTGTTTAACCACTAATGGATTAGAATACCCGCTGAATGAAGGTGGATGTTGTCTCATGATGGACTCAACAAAATATTTCTCCCTCTTATGCTCGTTTGGAATTTCGGCGTGATTGATAGCTTGAGAAAGTTTTGTGAGCATGGATAAAAGATTTTTCATTCCAGTTCCCATAGCATTTGGTTGTTCAAGGGGACAATCATTGAATTTCCCATTGAATTCAGTATTAACATAATTCCTTCGGGTTCTAGCCATTGAAAAAACCAAACATTATAGTGTAAGGAACACTAATAAATAAAGGAAAACCCCATAATCAAGAATAAAATTTAAATCTAAGAAAATTTAGGTTTTGTACTAGGTTATTCATGGGCATTTCTAAAACTCTATGATTGTATCATATTCTTAGACAAATCCTTAGGGGTCTTATTAATGATTTCTTATCCTAGTTTTCAAAGGTTAACTATAACTTTGATCTGATACCAACTATAGACACCCATAATTTACAAACATTGATATTACTTCAGAATTGAAGTATATTCATTACAACATATAAAAAAACATGACAGGACTGTATATGTATAATGTCTTTAGAAACTAAGAAACATAAATAACTGGTTCATAAAACATATACATTGTCTCATATTTATTTCATCACAACAAGACTCTTTTTTGGAATGTAATACATAATACCCTTCTTCATAACTTGGGAAAAATAAACATATGAAAGGGTGAGCTCAAATTATTAAAAACGGTAAACAAAGGAAAAATTAATCATATCATATTCATAAGAACATAATATTTGACAATCTTATCCTGCATATAAAAGATCATAATATAATGTCATGGTATCATAAAAGTGAAATGTAATCCAAATAGTCAAAATATAAGACATAAAATTTTGCGGAATACACACAAAAGCACAGAAAATAATTTCATATTAGTCAAGGTTCATTTCTAAGACCATCATAACAGACAAAGTCCATTACTAAACTGGGTTTATTTTATATTCCAACCATGTATTACAGAACCGAATTTACTTTCCATTCCAATCATATATATATAATGAGATATAAATATTTACCCAGTTCATTGGATGGATATATAGGTCCCACCCATCTCATAATGGAACCATTATTACAGGTTCCACAAAAACATAAAAACATTTACTATAGCATAACCCATGAAATAAAATTGGTTACTTAAACATCATTCCATCATAACAAAATCTATAAATGGATTTAATAAAAATAATTCCATAATATAAACAATCAAATAAAAGTAATAATAGTTATAGAAACATAAACATATGTAATCTTAGATGGAAAATAATTTTGATAAAACACTTGAGACTCATTCTTGAGGAAAATACTCTTTCTTCTTAAAAAACATCTTCCTTCCTCAAAATACCAATTTTTTTTAGAATAAATAATTTTATGTGAAAAAATAGTAATATTATATGGGAATCTTAAAGGAAATAAATAATTATGAAAATGTAATTTTTTTTCATGTCGTACAAGTAAAAAAACATTATTCTTGTACCTTTTTCGAAAAATTCAAAAAGTACCTCATACTGAAAACCAAAAAATATTCCATTCATATAGTTTAGTAAAAATTTACCAATGGGTAAAATTGACTTTAAGAAATTACTGAAGGATATATAGAATATTTTGAAATACATATATATGAAACAAGGTTGTGGATGATAAATAACCCCCAGTAAATACTTACGAATAAACAATCTCGGATAAAACAATATTTGCAAATTTATCCCTTACCTTAGGTCTGATATGATTCGTATGTATCTGAACCTCTCATATAATAATTTAAATAATTTTAATGATTTATTATATAATCATAATAATTTTTATGATAACATTTATGATCATATTTTTATCCGTTTTTTAGTAACAATGCATTGTTAGTCGTTATTCGGGTATAAACTGCTTTATGTTCTTATGGATATTTTTCCGGATAAGTTATCATTCCTATTTTTAGGTTATATTTATATAATTAATATCATGGTATTATTATAATATATATATATATATATATCATATTTATTCATTCAATTCATTTATCTAATCACAATTTAATGAATATTATGTAGAATGAATCACATCACACTATAGAGATGGTAAGTCGTTCGTACGCACGAGCGATGATATCGTTCCCATAATCATTTAATGGTATTGAATAGGATAGTGTATAATATCTAATAATTAGTATCATGTTATAATAATCATATAAAGTTATTATTTCAACCATTATACTCATCCAAGTAAGGTGGTGGTGAAAAACATATTACACCACGATGTGGAGACGGTAAGTCGTACATACGCACGCGCGGTGATTTCATTTTTCATAGGATGGATAGAAGGTGAAATAGAGATGTTTAATATTTATAATAACATATTATCATATGAGTGATACTTATTTTATTACTTTATAATGAAAAAACTAATGAAGATGAAGTATAATAAGAAAGAAATTTGAATAAATCGGTAGAAGAGATTACCTCTTCCTTGAGGTGCCTTCTTTAAATTTACTCTTAGGGCACTAGAGTTGGTCTTTGAAGAAGACCAGAACCACTATAATGAAAATAGTTAATTTGAGAAAACAAATATTATAGGGGGTGGCTGATATTTAAGGATCAAAATTAAGTGAAGATGTGAGATAGGAGGCGACCTTTTCTAATTGAGGTGAGCGACACTTTTGGAAACCTCAAAAATAATAGTTTATAATAAAATAAAACCCTACTAAAAATCCATCAAAATGTACCAATTTTGAATATGAGATGATATAGGGTTGTAATATCATAAAAAATAAATTTTAGATAAGTTTTTATGTCAATTTAATCATTATCATTTTAATTAACACTTAATTATTCTATTTAATTTTAATTGTGGTAATAACATTCTAATTATTTAATGGTAATACATATTTACTTATATGGTGTTAATTGACCATAAATGGATATTTAATGAAATTTGAGACCTTATAATTATAAATTTTTAATTTTTAAATATTTTTATTGTTTTTAAATAATTTAATAAAATGTTATTTTTATAAAATGTCAATATTGTTAATTTTAACACTATTCATTTATTTGACTTTAAATAAAATTCACACAGAATATAAATTTGAAAAATAATAATTAATACACTCCAAACATGTCATATTGACATAATAATTTTTTTGAGACCTTTAATTATTTTATAGGATATTTCTTTTAATATCTTTAAAACCATTTATTTGATATTTCTATTAATAAAATAATTTCTACATCACTATCGTGTCCTCATTAATGGTAATTATTTAATCTCTAAAAATTATAAATAAATTTCAATGATGTAGGTAATTATTTAATATTTATATATACTATTTATTGTCGAAATTATATCCTAGTTATCCATATATTAAAGTTAATATACTTATATAAAATGAGATTGTTACATTTTGTCACATTCATTAGTTTGTATTGCATTCATGTCATATTCATAAGTAAGTGGCAATAAAGTGATTCCATTTCGAAAAATAGATGATAATGGTAGTATTTATTCATCCAATATTATTTTTATAGGTTTTAAGGTAATTTTATAATATTATTTTTACCCTTATTTACCTGATTTACCTTTAACCATGATAATAAAAATAATTACCAAAGTTACTATTCATAATGCCCAAAAATAAAAGTAGCCTATTAACAAAATTTGGACCTAATTATTCCAAATATGGAATCTATTTTTAAAATTTCAAAACATAGAAGTAACATTAATTAATTTAAAATGAGTCCTGTTGTCGGAAACAAGAGAATGATTTTTTAAGTTAAAACATTGGAAAAGATTGAAATGTTTTTACATATAAATTCAATGTAAAATTAATTAAAATGGCCTTCATTATATTGAATGGTAAAAATATATTATATTTAATCTTTTAAACCGTTGAATAATATTATTTATCCATATAAATTATTTCAATGAAAATTTTTATTTTAAATTAAAATTTATCGTATTTTTACTATTTATCAAAACATGAAAGTTATGAGAAAAATATCATAAATTTATCTAAAGTAAATTTTTATATCCCGCTTCAAAATAAAATTTTTAATTTTTCATATAAAAATTATTAATGTGTCAAAATATTTAATTAAAATGGTTTCCCAATTCAAAGGTGTAAAATTAACCTTTTAAAAAATTGATTTTTGTACATCAAATAGGTTTTTATTCATGAACTATGACTAAAATATCCATTAGATGAATATAAAAAATACTTTATTAAGTATATAACACATATATATCTCATTAATTTCATTACCAAAAATAATTTACTCAAAAATACAAATATCTAATTGATTTATAGTTTTCATAAATAATTGATAGTAATGAATTCATAATTCATTTTCATAAGTTTTTTATAATTACTCCTGCAAACCTAATGTTTAGGATATAATGTTAATTTTATAATATGGGTAACTCGAAGTTCGTTTAAACTCACAATTGTGTGCAAAACAAGCTACTGAAGAATAAAATTTATTTAAAGAAAATATTTCTTAAAAACATATGAGTGTTACATGTATGGTTTTATAATTAATTTATTATAAAATAATATTTATTATACATGTGTTTTTAAAGTGTAAAACGGATTTCAAGGCTTATAGTAAGGGATTTACATATCACTTTTATTTTCTATGATACACATGTCAGATTCATCATGTGTTTCCTTTTTGTGGTGTATATATTTTTTCATGGATATATTTTATGATTCTTATATTTAATTTTATGGGTATTTAAATATCCATTTGATGATATCTCTTTCATGGAGTTTGAAGTTTAAAAGTTACCAAAACAGTAAGATATTTATATTCTCTCTCTTATTTTTGGGAGTCATATACTATATAAACCACTCCTTTATTTTTTGTGGTGTATATATTTTCCATATTACATATTATACCATGAATATACCTCTATTATAAACATTTAATGTTTCTTTTTATGTTATTATTTAATGGGGATTATGAGTCAAAAGTTTCCAAATCGGTAAGGTTTTGATATTACAATCACATTGTTCATCAAGATTATTTATGATTATACTTTCAATGATGAAATATTATGATCCCTCTCTCATGTAACTCATAAATATTATTATAATCTCATTATGTCGAGAGAATACATATTTTTACATTCATTTTCATCTCTTAAAGGATTAAATATATCAAAATAATGTTTTTATTAAAATCGTCTTTATTTCTCTCTTTGATCAAAAATTATTTTTCTTTAATAAGAATGTTTTATAACAAAAGTTTCCAAAAAAGATTTAAAATTATCCAATAGATTTATTAAACAAATTTTTATACATTTTTGACATTTTAAAATATGTTTTAAAAGTAATATTCATGTAATTTTAAAAACTAGTCTTGTTTTTATTTTACTAAAAATGTGAAAGGATTATTTGTTTAAACGTGTATGAAATTTCCCCTCATAAGGACCACTAAATGTTCTAAATATTACATTATAAGTTTCAAAGACTATTTTCAAATAAAAATGACTTCAATTTGTTTTATGCATTTTTTGTTTGGAAAGTTGATTTTAAAAGGATAGTTATTTTACTCAAGAAACATTTTAAGTGATTTCTAAAGTTTCTGTATAATTTTTCAAGGATATTTAAAAAAGTATTTTAAAAATAACATATTTTTTAAAAAGATTTTTTCAAAGTGTAAAGGAAATTTTCCTCCAGAAATTTTCTAAGTGATATTTTAAAATAACATTCTATCTAATATGAATTCCTTTGATGTTACTAATGATTTTAAAGGGATATGATCCAAGGATATCATTCTTATTCTTTCTTCGAATGGATTATGTTTTTTATGATAATATGTTTATGAAAAATATTTATCTTCCACAAATTATACCATGATAAAAATTTTATGTAACTGATTTCTCTACCATTGGATATTACATGATGAAATTTTTTATGAAGCCCATTTCTTTTAATGGTTTCTTATTTGATGAATGAATTATGAATCCCATTTCATTTCATGGGTTTTAGTATGATAAAGGTTTTATGAAGACCATTTATTTTCATGGGTTCTGATATGATAAATGTTTTATGGTTTTCTTGAATACTTATGTATGGTTTTAATTATGTGATAGTGGTTACATTATAATGAATTATGATGGTAACATTATAACCAGGGATAGTGACTATGTTATAACCAAATATGGGTGAGGCCTATATATCACTACAACGAATTGTGAAAATATTTAAATAACTTGAGATAAAAAAGAATGGAATGGGGAGTGCAACTAGTTCAGTAAGGTACTTTATCCACTACAATATTTTTTGAAGTGTTCCTTGACTACTATGATGGTTTGGGGAGTGAACTCATCGCACTATGATAGCCTTCATAATGATTATTTACTACTATGGAAATTATTTTTTGTGATTATGTGTATTCCATAATTCCATGTATTATGTCAATGTTATACCCTCAAAGATCATTTTATTTTATTTATTTATGATTAATGTCTTAGGAACTACTTATTTTTATTATAGGACACAAGATTATGATATTTAATATGTATGTTATGGTTTTTATATGTTATGATCATGTTCTCATACCATTATACTCACATTATTTTTTATGTATTTCTCTTATTTAGCCTTAGTGAGCATCTGATCTCACCCATCCTTATGTTTATTTTCCCCAGGATATGAAGAAATTATTTAAGTATGGTATGTTTATGAATAGTACAAAAGGGGAAGATCATTTTGGGATATGTTTAAGTTATTTCTCTAATAGGAATATTTTATACCTAGTCTCCAAATATACTAAACTATTATGGTCCATAAGTTTGTGTTTGTGTAATGTAATGAATATTAATCCAAAAATATGTGATATTTAATTATAAAAATCATGGGTGATATAATGAAAGAAGTTTAGTCTATCTCTTATGGCCATAAAATAATTATAAATAAATAAATGATGATTATGCAAAGCATGAATCCTGACTTATGATATATAATGTGATAAAAAAATATATTTAATAGATTATGTTTGAAGGAGAGGTTTTTGTTGAATTAACTAAACCTTATCTCTTGAGCAGCCTTGATGGGTTTCTAGAATATGCTCCAGGTCTATGAGTATCACTCACTACTATCGAGACAATATCCTAGAGTTTTAGATAAAAAGAGTATTTAGAAGCTTGACCAATTATAGTGAATTAGAGTTTTAGGATAGACGAGACCTATGATCGGGGATGGGTAACATCCATGTTTATATAATCACAAGGAAATAAATAAGTTCAATATTATTTAAGTTTAGAATAATAATTGTTGAATATTTTCTATATTATATCCATAAGTTATTCATTTAATATAAATAAAATTATTTTTCAAATGAATATCGAGTACTTAATACTTAATGTTTGTTTAATATTTATGGGAGTGGAATATTGAGTTAATGACACACATTTTATCACATAACATATTTTCTATGTTAAAAGTATATGATAGAATTATTGTGAAATTTTTATTCATTCTCAACATCATACATGTTGAATTTGGTTTAATTTTTTTTGGTTTTCATTTTATTAAAGTTCAAAGATAAAATTATAATAAAAAAACCTACACATATATATATAATATTAATCCAATTCAAGTGAACTATTCAACCACTCAAATTATATTTCCTCTCATACACTCTCTCCCATTTTAGAAATACAATAAAGTGATACAATCAAAAAAATCCAAGCCATCCCTTCTAGATCAAAGAAATGGTGATCATGAAATTGTTATGATATATGACATATCTATGTTTCTCCATGCTAGCACTCATATAATGAGGAAATATGATCATAAATATTTTGGAATGCATGTTAATGATATAGAGGGTTTTGGATTTGGTTCCTTAAAGAGACAATCACTGATGAGGTGTGAATTGTATTTCTGATAAAAAATTAATGGTGTATAATTTTTATTTAATTTTACATGATTAATTAAATTTACATAGGATCCTTGGGGTTTTTTGGGGATTTGCCTCACCAAATTCAATGTTACCATGTTGAGTATGGGGTAAATTTTTTAATTCTCATGTGTTTCATGATTCGTTTACATGCATGATACCAAAAATTAAAATCAAAGATACTTTTCATTTAAATAAGTCTAATTAAAATTTATTTTTCACAAATTGAGTAGAGAGAATCACAATAGTCCCAACTCCATAAAGAATGCTTCGATGTGAGATTAGATGGCCAATATATGGTTATCCAAAGATTGGACATTAATTTTGGCCTATAATTTTCTTAAATATATATATATTAATTATGATAAATAGTAACCCACAATTTTAATTCATCAATTTGAATAGTTAGGGAGAGGATAGATTATAAGTAGGTGTGTAATTTAATAAAAAAATGAAAAAATTCCCAAAAGTGAGTAATTTTAGGAAAATAATATATATATATATATATATATATATATTGGGATGATAGGTGGTGGGTGTATTTTCTACTTGTATTGACTTATCACCCCTTGTGGAGTACGTAATTCCCTTGAGGATATATTGTTATAAAACATTAATTTAATTTAATTTGTTTCAATGGTACAACAGATGTAGGAACTGATAGTCCCAATATTCATATGTTTTTTGGGGTCTTTTATAGGACACTAACATGGTAGTTGAGATGGGTCAGCCAAACCGAGGCCGGTTTGGGTCCTTCCTGACCCACCCAATCCATTTGTGCTTTCCTATAACCCAGTCCACCTACATGGAGTTTTCAAAGACCTGGGAAGAAAAAAATATATTAATATTATAGAAAAAATATAAAAAATAAATGGAATTTATTAAAATTATTTTCAGGACCATGTAACAAGTATTTTTTTTAATTAAAATTTATTTAATTTTTTAATTCATATAAAATACCCTATAGATTAATAAATTATAAATTTATTGTATTATGTGAGTTTATTGCATACCGACTGATCATGAGACTTATACTGACCAATTCATGACTAATATTTTTTTATTTAATTATTTAATTTTTTTCAATGCATTATTTGTAATAATTGTTTAATAAATGATTATTTTCTTATCACATGCTTCCTCATTGTATGTATAAGGCCCTACACACCCATAAAAAATTCATTATCTATATTTCACATTTTTTAGATCTATATGCTTGTGTGAGAGTATTATTTTATAAAGAGTAGGATGATTGGAGGATGCAATTCTTATTGAGACTAGACAATACACTAGATGTGAGTTTGATGAATTAGATAGGGTGAATGCTATAACTTCATTTAGATGTGACATGAATTAACGAGTTACCCCAAAGATATAGGTTTATCCATTATTATCTAAATGGGTCACCTTTAGAATGAGATCGTGATAATTTCATTAATTTTTATGTATTCATGTTTTATTATTTTCATATTTACAGTTTTTACACATGATAATATAAAATAATAAACAAAAATACATAGGTAAAAATGAACATGTGTTGTGAATGTTTTTTATTTAAATCTTGGTTTAGTTGTGACTATATTAAGATAGAACAAGAAAGTTTTAATAGAAAAATATTTTATTCATCAAGAAGAAATAAAATCCATCAATGAAAAGAATAAGTCATTAATTCCTTCAATCACTTGTTTTCTTATAAAATTATACTTTGAGGTGATCATTTTGACTAGTTGAGAGTTTTAATCCTCTTGAGAAGTTATAACAAGATTTACTAGTCGACTAAACTAAAATTTGTATAAAATAAATATTCATAACCATATTGGAGTAATTCTAGATGGAAATCATTAAGTAAATCAAAGTTATTATTTGTAGAAGATGATACTCCACACAACAGACTAGGAAGCCATGATTTAATGTGATTGACTAAACAAATCCTACCTAGAAATTATCTATGTAGTGGAATAGATATATCTTGGACTATAAGGAGAGGTTTAAGGATCCTTACCACTAGAATACTCAAGAAAATCAGTATTAAGAATCAATTTATTGAGGTATATTAGGATTTAATAAATTATTAGGAGACATTAAAAAATTAATAAATCATTAATTTAAAAATAATAGATAATCAAGATAAAAGTACTACTCTTATTATGATACATTTCTTAAAAAAATGGAATGTAATACCACAAATTTATTATAATAAATATTGGACAAAAAATACGTCATAATCAATACTAATTTCAAATTTTGGTACAGGTGATTGTGCATAGTACTTTACTATAAAAGGAAGTTGTAAATAGTGGAGTTCCCATTTCTTGTTGAGCCATCTTAGGAAACAAGTGAGGGAATCAATGATACATATAGGAGATTCATGTATGATTAATATTATTTTAACATGATACTTCTATCATCAAAGTCCAGTGAGTTTCACAATAATCCTAAGGGCTTAGATATTATACCATGGTATCTCATCTCTGATAAGTTTGCAATGATAAAGTGAAACAAGAAATTAATAATATTAAGATTATATTAAAAATGTGAAAATTTAAAGCTGTATTCATATATAATCATGATCATTTAATAAATCCTATTACATCATCATTACCACCCAATTACTCTAGTTTTATTGAGTTTTAAAAAATAGTATGGAGAAACTGCATCAATATATTTTGGGTAATGTTTTCCAAGAAGATGAAAACATAAAAAGAAAAATATTTTTTCTTATGGGGAATAAGAATAAATACAAGGTGAAAATGATAATAGATAGTGTGGAACTAGAGGCACCTTCACAATATATTTCTAATAAACTAATGATAAAGAAGGTGTTTATTGAACATAAAACTTTTTTCTTCACGTGCATCATAATAATTCATTGGAAGAAAAATTTCAATAAATAAAAAATAAGAAAGTAAACACTTCTACTTTTGTCATATCCATCAATTAAAATTATTACTTATATTATACTAATGGGTATTAAATACAATATGCCTATCACATTTTTGTATACAAATAAAGGAATTGATAAAGTATAGAAACATTAATAAAGTCAAAAAGCATTCTCCAAGTGATTAGGAAAAGGTGATTCTAATGTTAGCGGTGAGAAAAATAAAACTTCTAATTACATAGTGCAATAATTATAAATGATCTATTTTTTTTAGTTTATTACCAAAACATTTATATCCTCTTTATATTGGATAAAGTGATACATTATTTCATTTTGTAATAAATGTTGTTTTTTGTGTATTATACTAAAATAATAGTTCAATAATACTTGGATCATAAATAATAAACAAGGAATGAAAAATATAAGACTTATTAGTAAATATTTGTTCCAAGAGAAATATTTTTCAAGTAAAAATAAAATTAATTGTTGTGGATATACCCAGTCTGATGTTTAGACTTTTTTTATCTGAAAAATGTTGATATTATTGACACTATTGTCCAGTTTTTGATAAACAATCCTTCAGGAAAAATAGAATCCATGGAGATTCTAGGACTAGTTCAATGTGGTACATGTAAAATATTTCAATTATAAGTTATAGGTAAATTAAAATGAGATTCCTTTAATACATTTAAGGAATATAATTGTGAATTACAATACATTAATGGTAATATATATGTTTCTTCTAGCCTATGAGATGGAGAATCTCTCAACTATGCATTCATAGATCATTAAGCTGTGAATTGGTTACAAACCTAAACTCATATTTCCTTAAATAAATCAAATTCATGATGATAGTATTAGAAGATCAATGTTGACTATAAGAGGATTGATTATCATACTTATAAGAATTCATTGATGATTAAAATATAAAGTGTAGAAATTCTTAAACTCACATTTTCTTTTATACATAAACATCTTGATATTAGTAAGAGGAGGATAAACTATGTTTTTAAGATTCATTGAAAAGTATTCCATAATATTTTCAATAAATTATTCAAAAATAACATTGATAACCCTTAAACATCTACCAAATATAATTATAAATGGATTCAATATATGTTATAATATGATAGCAATCCATTAAGTTAGTAAATTTGGATTTAGATGCAATGAGATTATTAAGGATAAGTCAATAAATAAACATGTATAAAAAACAAAAATTGAATCATAGTTAATTATCTTATATCCACTAGATATATTAACATGCCAAATTTTTAAATATTAGTAAAAATGAACTATATCTATAAGGGAGAATTTCTCTTTTGAGATAGTGGGATAAATCTTAATGTCATTGAATTTCAGGCTCCAGATACACATGATTTGGAATGAAATTTAACTCCACAAGCCTTAGTGGAGTGAATAATTCTAGAAACATATAATTTATTGAAAATTTATAATCATAGAGATAGTTTTATATTCACCAAAATAGGTGATATATATTTTATTCTTAATAATAATGATTATTAAAGTAGTTATGTAATGGGAACCTACTATAATTGATAATTTTATATAAATTTAGAATAGATTACATGTACTAGAATCTAGTTCAATAATTTGGTAGTGTCTATAGATGTTATAATGCTTCCAGTGGATATTCAATAAAAACTACACTTTGATGATACTGGCATAGAACTAACAAGGTATGGATGATTGTTGAAAGGTTTTATGAAATATAAATAGATTCAATGAATATATATTCTCCCAAATCATCATGATAAATCCATTTTAATTGTATTTATCATTGGAATTATCTATTATCATTATCATGGGAATTTAATTCCAATACCACCTTCTTTGCGAGGAATGATTATTGAATATATATGTATTTTGTGAACAAAAAGGATTAGGGACACCAAATAAATCCCATAATGGATGTAAGTTGCATAAATATAGTTTTATATTAAAGAATTTTTATCATTGATTATTAGTTTGGAAAAATTGATTTTAAGGTGTTTAAAAGAGATGGGAGCACCATGATTTTCCATGTAAAACGTGCTGATAACATATGGAGAAAAACTATTAGTCTTAATTTTAGTTAACACAAGGTTCAATTAATTTTCCCAAAGATTTACTTAAAGTAGTTACCACTTTCTAGAAGAAAAAATATTTTGATAATGGTCTATGATTTTCTTAGACTAATTAAAAGTATATAATATGATATTTTATTAAAAAAATAAATGTTAGAAAAACATAATAGATAATTATTTCCAACATCACATAGAATAAACCTCTCTAAGAAGATGTTTATAATATATAAAAAATATTAAAATGGTGAGTATAACACTATAATCTTAAATAATGGATTTATAACATATTTAATGTTACGTACTACATAATAAATTATAAAAACATATATTATGGTTGGAAAATGTTAGATAAATATCATTGAACTTTACAATAAGCAGTCAAAGATATCCAATAGTACTTGATGAAGTATAAGGGATATCTACCTGGTTCTTCTAGAGGAAGGATAACTAATTATAAGTGAACATAAACTTGTATTTCTATAGATAAATTGATCTAATATCATCGTTAGGCTATGTTAATGTATAATAATAACTCATCAACACCTTTGGTAAGAATATCAAAAAATAATAATTATGTTTTATCTATTGATGCAACTAAATAAGTAACACATAATATGAAATGTTTTTTTAGTTCTAAAAAAATTGAAAAATAGTAATCTAATATAATAATATAAATTATGATAAACTTGTGAAAAGGGTACTAGCCAATATTCCAAGCTAATAATAGAGGGAAAAGTTTTTACACAAAGGTATATTGTCTTATGAGGGATATTTTCTCAAGGTGGTCACTTCATAGATAATAGAGTGTCTATCCAAGAATATATGGAAAATATAATGGCCAAATCCTTTACTCACAAAATGAATGATTTTATCATGTGGAAGATAATGGGTTGAGATTTAGAATGTTTCCTCTAGTTCAAGTGTGAGTGTTATAAAATTTGATTCCCCAAACATAACTTGAATAGTAATTTTTTTTATTACCATATCTTTTATATAGAGAGTTATGCATGATGTTGTCTTACTATAAAACTAATAAGACTTATGAACACACTTTGTAAAAGGTAATTCAATTAGATTATTTATCACATAAAATGGTCATAGAAATTCCCAGATATAATGGGAACCTCAATATACCATGATGTCAATATTAAAAATATTTCATAGAGTTTAGATAAATAATCCAGATGATATATAGATGATTTATAACTATCATGTTATTGGGGATTATAATCATTTAAACTTTATCTCATGAAGTTCACACATGGTGAGTTTGATTTGAGGAGATCATAAGTACTAACTTTCCAAAAGGAACACCACATTTTTCAGCTGTCATTGATTTTTCACATCTATAAGAAAATGTATTGGTCTCCAAACATGATATCATTATCAATGTATTCCATTCCATCATGTACTTTGATTCATGATTAAAACCATGTCATTTATGTTTTGGAGGGGAGTGTTGAATTGAGTTCATAATTGATGGTATAGAATTGGTTGAATGATTAAGAAATAACTTTCTTCTTCTGAAAGGAAGAGATATCCATGATTCGGTTAACTATGATGGTAATACCTCAATGAAACCCATATCCATTATGAAATAAGTTATGTCCCTCTAGTATGTTAGGAAATAATAATAAGTAAATAAAGGATTCTGACACAAAGTGTGCATCCTTATTTATGAGATATCATGTAAAGACTCAAAAATTCCGTGGGAATTTTTTTCTTAAATACATGGGATTTTTATGAGTTTGTGAAAATTTACTGCGCTTGATTCTGGGGCCCAGTGTGCCTGGAATTAATTTCTGAAGTTTTTTCAGGTACGTTCAGTAAACGTACAAGCGAGATTTTATATATTTTGAACCGGTGCTCGGAACTGAAATCCGAGAGCACCGTTGAACTCGAAACGCCAGTATTCGCTTAAGAAGACTTTCACTTCGACGGTAGTGAGTCGAGGATAAAAGTTAGTTTTTGGGTTTTCTTAAAAAAAATAAAATAAAGTGTGACACTTTATTTTATTTTTGATCTGCCATGTGAGTGCGGGTAGTTGGAACCTCCACTTGGGAGTTGATGGTGGGACCACCACACCCCAACCTCCCATGAGAGGTTATAGTGGTGGGGCCCACCCCAACATAACCTCCCATGAGAGGATAATTGAGGTTGGGACCACCACACCCCAACCTCCCATGAGAGGTTATTGTGGTGGGGCCCACCACAGCATAACCTCCCATGAGAGGATAATTGAGGTTGGGACCACCCAACCCCTATTAATGGCAGAGGATGAAACCTCTCCACTCCCCCTCATTAATGAGGGAGGATCTCTTGACCTCCTATACGTAATTAATTACGCCGACACACGTGCCAATTAATTGTGCCAATGCACATGCCAATTAATTGTGCCAATGCGCGGGCCAATTAACTGCACCAACACATGTGAATTTATTAAGGGGAGTTTCTTTCTCCATCTGAATTGCATGCCAACAATAAAATAATAGATAGCCTATTATTATTATTTGGTTAGAATTATCTTTTAGTGGAACAGAGGAAGAGGAGAGCTAGGGAGAACCGTTCTTCTAACGAAGAATGTGAAGAACGCAAAGAACGCCGGCGACGTTCTTTCTTCTTCAACTTCTTCCTCGGCCACCTACCGATAAACCCTCTGTAATGTCGTCAATGAACCGATGCAACTCGGAATTGAGGATGTGTGGCGGACGCGATAAACGACGGTCTCCTCCGTCATCCTTTCGCGACTCTGTCAACAAACGACGAGCATCGAGCGACAAATCATAAGGTAGGGGGTTTACCTTAAGAAGTATTACTTTAGTTTTATCATCTTATTTTCAAAGGAATCATTGCAAAGTTTTGTGATTAAATTTTTGTTCATCGTACCTTTAATGAACAAACTACAATCACCATAAACACAGAGGTTCCGGGCCAACCTCACATTGCCTGACACCCTCCGTCGATTTTTCTTTTTGGTGATCATCGATGTGACAATGAGGTGATGATGACAAAGGCAATGAACAAATGACGTGCTAACCATAGCCTGCCCGTGCACCGCAGCGCCCCACGCCGGCCTGCCCGTGCGCCGCCGTGCCTCGCGCCGGCCTGCCCGCACGCCGCCGCGCCCTGCATCGGCCTGGCCACGTGCCGCCCCCCCCCCCCCCCCCCCGCACTGGCCTGACCACAAGTCACAGCACCCCACGCTGTCTGCCCGTGCGCCACCGCGCCCCGCACCAGCCTTCGCGCGGGCTGCCGCTCCCCGCGCCGCCTGCCCGCATGCCCCCCACATTTCCCAGCTCCACCGGCACCCTGGCCGGTGCCCCGACATGCTGCCTGCGCCCTCACGCACTACCGCGGATATCTGCCCACACCCTAGTGCACTGCCCCGAAGCGCTGCTCGTGCCCAAGTGCGCTGCCACGGTGGGCTACCCGGGCCCTAGCGCGCTCTCGTGGCGCTCTGCCCGCGCCCTAGCGTGCTGCCCCAACGTGCTGCCCGCGTTCAAGTGCACTACCTCAGCATGATGCCTGCACGCAAGTGCATTTCCTCAGCACACTGCCCATACCCTAGTGTGCTTCTCGGTGTCCCGACGTCCTACCTGGTGCCCTGGCTTCCCCCTACCGCGACCTGCCAAGTGCGCCCGCGACCTGCCGGGTGTCTAGCCAGCCTGCCCGCACCCCACACGGCTTGTCGCTGGCCTACCAGACGCCGGCCTCCCGAGCCGACCCATGGTGTCTACCGCAGTGTCTCTAGCTGAACCGGACCAGCCTCCCGGGCCGAGTCACCAAGCCGCCTACGTGGCGACTTTTGGGCTGAACCGCCCTCGTAGTCCGCTGGGCCAGGCCCAGCGGACCAGGCGTAACATAGCAGGCTGACCCACCTATCAGGCTGAGTCAGACCCATTGGGTCTATCCAAGTTGACCTATATCGGGTCGGCCCAGACTGGGTTGGTCCAAGTCGGTCTGATCGGGTTGGAACAGACCCAGGCCCATTACCGACCCTTTTCTTACTTTGGCCATAAATTTGGCACCATACGTCCGTTTGACAAAATATCAGTGGAAATGGTAATCTTGATGATAGAAGGTAATTTGAGTATACCCCTATGACATAGAGTTCCTTTGAGATACTTCTACGTGGGATTTCATGACACTAGGAGTATCAACTTGTAGCTCGTGGAGCGGACCCTCCTAGTGAAGAGCGAGCAGATTACAGAGACCTAATAGCTGGCTGAGACTTGATAACCACTGACTGATCGAATCAGAGTGATTTGGATGACCCAGTGGGGTGCGCTTGGTTGTAGCAGCAGACCCACGATAGAGGAGCGCTTGTTTGTAGCAGCAGAACCACGATACTCGACAGAAGGAGTACCTCTGTAGGCTATGAGGGGGAGCGCTTGGTTGTAGTGGCAGACCCAAGGTGGGGAGTGCCTCTGTGTGAGTTCTGCAAACCCACAGTAATCAACAGGTGGAGTACTTCAGCAGTCCCAGGTTAGTAGGAAGCGCTTGGTTGTAGTAGCAGCCCCACTGTACTTGACAGAGGAGGAGTTCTCCAACAGTCGTGGTTTCGACATCATGAATAAAAAATCATGGTTTGAGCTGAGTCAATGACTTTTGTGTTTTTCTCATTATTGAGATGGGTTACTTGATAACTTAGGTATATGTATGGGCATATACCTAAGTAATGGTTATCCGTTGATTTCATACTTTGTGGTTTGTCCCCGTTGGATTTAGTGAGACATTGAGGGTCTCGAGGTATCTACTGAGTATCATTATACTCACCCCTACACGGGCTATGCCCGCACCTCATTGTATTGCTTGCAGATGATGGACAGTGCTGACTGAGGCGGAGAGCAGCATTAATGGATGGTACCCAGAGGTGGACCACTCGGCGTGATGGTAAACGGAGCAGACGGACGGACGTAGGGTGTTGAGGAGGCCATCTGTACCTACCATATAGGTAGGAACCCCGTAGGACGACCCACTACCTGCTTTACTTCTTCTTTCAGTTGTACTTGTACTTTTCAATTTTCTTTTACTTTACTGTTGGGATTGTATTTCCGGCCCCCTTTACTTTCATCACTCTCTTTTGTATACAGTTTTTACTTAGTGTTTTCTTCCAGTTGTCCTCTGATTGTGTGTGTTCACAATTTATAAAGGCAATGCCTTCCCAGCTTAGGGATTTATACCTTTGGTGCTAGTCTCCAGCCCCTGGCCTATGGAAGGCGGGCTTGGGGTGGTCAAGATATGGGCCCCGGGGGACGAGTCGTGAAAAATTGGTATCAGAGGGTGGTTCTACCGTAGAGATTAGGACTCTGATATTTCTTTTCTGTGAAGCAATAGTGTTACGGGTACTAAGTGTGGTTTTCAGTTCAGGGAGTCTAGTGTTGGTGCGGATGACCAACTTATAGGTACACCAGGACCCTGAAATCTGATTTCCGAATCAGTGCATGAAAAATACTGATTGCGTGTGTGTTTTCAAAAAGTTTTTCTTTAATTAAGCTCAACCAGGTTAGATCACCAGGTTTAGTCTTTTGACCATGTCACATCTGTTTCTTTTAGGATGCCTCCCTGCGGACGACCAGTTAGAGCCCCAAGAGTCGTACGTACTGACAGCCCACCGAGTGACGAGGCCTCGGTGTTGGGCCCTCTTCCAGTTGAGGCACCAGCGGAGGAACCGGCGGTACTACTACCTGTTGGGCCACCGATGCCACCAGCCCCAGCAGCAGACGATGCACGCCACTTGAGCGTGTTGCACGAGTTCCTGTGCCAGAGGCCACCCAGGTTCAGGGGAGATATGGACCCATAGGTAGCTGAGGATTGGCTGGAGGCTGTGGTGAGAGTCTTCTGACTGGTAGGGACACCATCCGACTTCATGGTGATCCTTGCTGCCAACCTCCTTCAGGAAACAAGAGGCAGATGGTGGAGCCTGATTCTCCAGATGCATGATGAGGCGACACTACTCTGGTTAGACTTCGAGAGCCTATTTTGAGCGGAGTTTGTACCAACCACCCTTCGTGAGGTGAGGATACAGGAGCTACTGCATCTACTACAGGGTAGCATGACGGTGGCACGATACTCAATGAGGTTCACTGACCTCTCGTGCTACTCCACTGATATAGTACAAGACCAGTTCTTTAGGGCTCACACCTTCAAGCAGGGACTCAGGCGAGAGATCAGAGATTCGATGATCTCACTTAGCATCCTGATGCAGATAGGGGTGTTGGAGTGAGCCCTCATAGTGGAGAGTTTCTTTTTTGATCAGTCTCCAGCAGCAAGACCCACCACTAGCCGACATGAAGAAAATTATTCTATAGTTGGAAGTAGACAGATGATGCAGAGGTCTAAGAGGACCAGGTCTATAGGTGGTCGACCGCATGACTCAGGATTAGATGTGGGAGGCACCCAGGGAGGAGACATAACTTCCAGGAGTAGGTAGTGCTACTCATACGACGGACTGTGTCACATGGATCGTGACTGTCTAATCCGCCACACGGATGATCAGAAGACAGTTGAGAGACCTCCCAGGCAGAGGTAGAGGTTCAATCGAGGTGGTCCATAGGGAGGAGGCAGACGTGGTAGAGGATCTGGACATGCAGCTGGTGATGGATGATATTTTGAGGTGCTACCACCACCACCGCCAGGAGGTCCACCCTGACCGCAGGGAGCAGGTGGACAGGGGAGAGCTTAGCTTTAGGCAGCTGAAGAATATGACCATGGTGATCCAGAGATGATTCAAGGTATGATCTGTGTCTATTATACCTTAGCTTCAATTCTTATAGACATAGGTTCCAGTCACTCTTTCATTTCCACATCACTCGTTCGAAGCTCAGAGATTCCGAAGGAGCCGTTAGTTCGATCATTATGGCTAGAGACTCCTACGAGAGCTGATTTGATGATTACGCACTGGTGCCTGTAGTGCGAGCTTACTCTAGGAGGCGAGAGCTTTAGCTGGGATCTCCTAGTAGCGGTTTCGAGGCCCTATGACATCATCTTAGGTATGGAATGGTTATCTACAGTCCATGCCCAGATCGACTGTATTAGGTGAAAAGTGCGGTGTGTCTGCACGGATGAGACCAGGTTTACCTTCATTGGAAAGAAGGGAACCTTTGCAGCAAAGGACAGACTTACTCAGAGGAGAGTACAGCCAATCACTCACTAGTTGGCTTTCCTTAACCTCGGAGCAGTATATGTGGAGAGTCCAACTTATCTTTTAGTGGTGGACCAGTATGCAGATGTTTTCCCTGACGATGTTCCAAGACTACCTCTTCATAGAGAGGTGGAATTTTCTATAGAATTGTACCCTAGGATGACACCGATATCTACTCAAATATATCGGATGGCTCCCACGGAGGTTCACGAGCTGCGGGGTACATCTAGAGGACTTGCAGGAGAAAGGATTCATCCGGACTAGTGTTTCACCTTGGGCAACCCCAATTCTGTTTTCCAAGAAGGCGGATGGGAGCTTGAGGCTCTGTATCAACTACTGTTGCCTAAACCAAGTGACTATGAGGAACAAATACCCACTTCCAAGGATTGACGACATCTTTGATCAGCTAAAGGGAGCACAGTGGTTCTCAAAGATAGATGTCCTATCAAGCTATCACCGGCTCAGAGTTTGAGACGAGGATGTGCAGAAGACGAACTTCAGGTGTTGTTACAACCACTACGAGTTCTTGGTTATGCCCTTCATCGTAACCAAAACTCTAGCAGTGTTCATGAGTCTCATGAACAGGATCTTCCAGCCGTACCTCAATCTCTTTTTCATAGTCTTCATTGAAGACATTCTGATATAATCGACTACTTAGGAGGAGCATGCCTACCATTTGTAGGTAGTTTTGGAAACACTACGAGAAAACTAGCTTTATGGTAATCTCTCGAAGTGCCAGTTTTGGATTCAAGAGGTTCACTTATCGGGACACATCATCTCGAAGATAGAGTTATAGTGGATCCAGTGAAGATTGAGGAGGTACTTGCATGGGATCCACCCAGGAGTGTGACAGAGGTATAGAGTTTTCTGGGCATGGCTAGATATTATCGGAGATTCGTTCCAGACTTCTCCAGAGTTTCGGCACCACTTTTAGCCTTGAAGAAGAAGGGGAAACCCTTCGTGTGGTCGGAGAGATGCCAGCAAAGCTTTCAGGAGATGAGGCAGAGGCTGACTAGTGCCCCTGTCCTAAGGCTTTTAGAGGAATGAGTAGGTTATGTAGTTTACTGTGATGCATCATGGACCAGACTTGGGTGTGTCCTGATGCAGAAGTGATCTGTGATCGTGTATGGTCTCAGTAGCTGAGACAGCATGAGCAGGACTACTCTACCCATGACCTGGAGTTATCTGCAGTGGTCTTCGCCTTGAAGATGTGGCGACACTATCTGATGGGTGAACGTTTTACCGTGTACTCTGATCACAAGAGTCTCAGGTATATCTTCTCTTAGAAGTACCTGAACCTGAGACAATGACGATGGATTGAGTTCCTCCAGGACTATGACTTTGAGATAGTCTATACTCCTAGGAAGGGTAACATTGTTTCAAATGCGCTCAGTAGGAGGGCTGGTATACATCTGCTAGGAGAGGTGACAGAGCATCTGGATGCTATATAGGTATCCTTTGTGGATAGAGATGGGGAAGCCTTCCTTCAGTCTCTTACAGTCACTCTCCCAATTCTTCATCGATTTAGGTAGGCACAACATGGGGACACTGACTGCGAGACACGACGTGCTCAAATATCCACAGGGTAGACACCTGATGGATTTTATAAAGGTGGAGAGCATGTCATCCTCTTTAGAGGACGTAATATGGTACCAATGGAACTTCAGGAGGAAGTGTTGAGGGATTTACACACTTCCCCTTTAGCGGTACATCCAGGAGTGGTGAAGATGTACCAAGACCTCAGATGATAGCACTGGTGGCCAGGTATGAAGAAGGAAGTAGCGGAGTTTGTCTCTCGGTGCCTCACTTGTCAGCAAGTGAAGGTGGAGCACCAGGTACCATCAGGCTTGGTTCATCCTTTATAGGTCCTAGAGTGGAAGTGGGATGGGATATGCATAGACTTGATGACGGGTCTTCCATGTACATCTAGGAGTCATGATTCGATTTGGGTGATCATCGACCGACTCACCAAGTCGGCCCACTTCCTACCGATCAGAGAGAAGGGCTCAGTAGAGATATTGGGATGCCTCTACATATAGGAGATTGTGCGTTTACATGGAGTACCATCCTCTATCATCTTTGATCATGACACACGATTTACTTCCCAGCTATGGAAGGGGTTGTAGGAATCTTTCGGGACACAGATTTGCTTGAGCACCACCTTCCATCCTCAGATAGATGGTCAGACCGAGAGGACCATCCAGACCCTCGAGGACATGCTCCATGCATGTGTCCTAGATTTCGATCATAGCTGGGAGGATCATCTACCTTTGGTGGAGTTTTCGTACAATAAAAGCTATCACTCCACCATCAGAATGGCACCTTTTAAGGCCTTGTATGGTCGACCTTGCAGATTGCCACTATGCTGGACAGACCCAGGGGAGTCAGCACTAGTGGGGCCAGAGATGGTATGAGATACCACGGAGAAGGTGCAGATCATCCAGGAGTATATTAAGACTACACAGAGCAGACAGAAGTCATATGCTGATAGGAGAAGAAGAACTCTAGAGTTTGAGGATGGCGACCACGTCTTCCTACGGGTCTCACCTTGATGAGGTCTATAGAGATTTGGCCAAGGAGGAAAGTTATATCTGAGGTTCATCGAACCTTTATAGGTCCTCAGCAGAGTAGGTGAGGTGGATTACCACTTATCTCTTCCACCTCAGTTGCACCGGGTGCAGGTCGTCTTCAACGTATCTCAGCTAAGGAGATACGTGAACGACCCTTACCACATCATTGACTATGGGGAGATGGACATCAACGATGGGGAGACTTTCATAGAGGTTCCAGTGAAGATTGAGGATCGATAAGAGTGGGTCCTATGTGGATGGTCGATACCTCTGGTGCACATTCGTTGGCAGCACAGGAACCTCCAGGAGACCACATGGGAGCGGGAGGCTCAGATGCGTGCTCAGTATCCCTATTTGTTCTGTTAGTGTGGGTTATAGCTTACAGGGACGTAAAGCCTTGAGGTGGGGAGAATGTAATGTCCCAGAAATTCTATGGATTTTTTTTCTTAAATAAATGGGATTTTTACGAGTCTGCGAAAATTTACGGCGCTTAATTCCGAGGCCCGGTGTGCCCGGAATCAATTTCTGAAGTTTTATTCGAGTACGTTCAGTAAACATATGAGAGGGATTTTATAACTTTTGAACCGGTGCTCGAAAATGAAATCCGAGGTCACCATTGAAATCACATCACCGGCATTCGCTTATGAAGACTTTAACTTCGACGATAGTGAGTCGAGGATAAAATTTAGTTTTTGGGTTTTCTTAAAAATAATAATAAAATAAAGTGTAACACTTTATTTTATTTTTGAGCTTCCATGTGAGTGCGGGTAGTTGCAACCTCCACTTGGAAGTTGATGGTGGGACCGCCACACCCCAACCTCCTATGAGAGTTTATGGTGGTGGGGACCACCCCAGCATAACCTCCCATGGGAGGATAATTGAGGTGGGGACCACCCGACCCCTATTGATGGTAGAGGATGAAACCTCTCCACTATACTTCATTAATGAGGGAGGACGTCTTAACCTCCTCTGCGTAATTAATTGCGCCAACACACGTGCCAATTAATTGTGCCAACACACGTGCCAATTAATTGTGCCAACGGGTGTGCCAATTAACTGTGACAATGTGTGTGAATTTATTAAGGGGAGTTTCTTTCTGCATTTGAATTGTGTGCCAATAATAAAATAATAGACAACATATTATTATTATTTGGTTGGAATTTTCTTTTGCTGGAATGGAGGAAGAGGAGAGCTAGGGAGAACCATTCTTCCAACGAAGAACGCGAAGAACACGAAGAACGCCGGTGGTGCTCTTTCTTCTTCAACTTCATCCCCAGCAACCTACTGATCAACCCTCCGCAACGTCGTCAATGAACCGACACAGCTCAGAATTGAGGATGTGTGGCGGACGTGACGAACGACGGTCTCCTCCGTCATCCTTTCGCGACTCTGTAAAAAAACAACAAGCATCGAGTGACAAATCAAAAGGTAGGGGGTTTACCTTAAGAAGTATTCCTTTTCTTTTCTCATCTTCTTTTCAAAGGAATCATTGCGAAGATTTGTGATTAAATTGTTGTTCATCGTACCTTTAATGAATCAACTACTATCACCACAAACACGGAGGGTCCATCCAAACCTCACATGGCCCGACACCCTCCGTCGATTTTTCTTTGTGGTGATCTTTGAAGAGACAATGAGGCGACGACGACAAAGACAGCGAACAAAGACCATGCTACCTGCGACTTTCCCGCACGCCGCCGCACCCCACACCAACCTACCCGTGTGCCGCAACGCCCTGCACCGCCTTCCCATGCACCGCCACACTCCGCGCCAGCCATCCCGCGCGCCGCCTGCCCACATGCCGCGCGCACTGCCCGCGCCCTAGCGCGCTGCCCCGACGCGTTACCCGCGCTTTTGCGCGCTGCCTGCGCTCTAGAGCGCTACCCCGACGTGCTACCCTATGCCCTGATGTCCTTCCCAGAGCCCTGCCTGGCGCCCTGCCCGGTGCCCCGACGTCCTCCCCGGCACCCCTGTGACCTCCTGTCGCGGCCCGCCCGGCGCAGCCGTGGCCTGCCCAGTGTCTAGTTGTCCTGCCTGCGCCTTGCACGGCCTACCTATGGCCTCCTGGCCTCCCGAGCCGACCCGAGGTGTCCCCCGCAGTGTCGTTGGATGAACTGGTTCGGCCTCCCGGGCTGAGTCACCGAGCCTCCTATGTGGCGACTTTCGAGCCGAACCGCCCTCGTAGTCCGCTGGGCTCGACCCAGCGGACCGGGCCTAACTTAGCGGGATGACCCACCCAGCGGGCTGAGTCATACCCATCGGGTCTGTCTGGGTTGACCCAGATGAGGTCGGCCCAGACTGGGTTGGGCCGAGTTGGTTCGATTTGGTCAGACCGGACCCAGGCCCATTACCGACCCTTTGCTTACTTTGGCCATAACATTGGCACCAGACGTCCGTTTGACAAACTATTAGCTGTGTTAGTAATCTCGATGATAGAAGGTCCTTTGAGTATACCCCACTGGAGTTTGGGGTATAGTTGAGTTACGGTCAGGTTCGATCGTACACGAATCCAACCGGGCCCCCGGGACTAAAAAGCTAATAACTAACAGACCAGGCGTCTGATTGACGCACCGTCTGTTACGTTGAGACCCATATGACATGGAGGTCCTTTGAGATAATTCTATGTGGGATTTCATGAAACTTGGACTATCGAATTGTAGCTCGTGGAGCAGACCCTCTCGGTGACGAGCGAGCAGATTATAGAGACCTATTAGCTGGCTGAGACTTGACGACTGCTAACCGATCGACTCAGAGTGATTCGGATTTCCCAGTGGGGAGAACTTGGTTGTTGCAGTAGACCCACAGCGGAGGAGCGCTTGGTTGTAGCGGAAGACATGTGGTACTCGACAGAAAGAGTACCTTTGTAGGCTATGAGGGTGAGTGCTTGGTTGTAGCAGCAGACCCATGGTGGGGAGCGCCTCTGTGTGAGTGCGGCAGACCCACAATACTCGACATGTGGAGTACTTCAGCAGTCAAGGTTAGTGGGAAGTGCTTGGTTGTAGCGGCATACCCACTGTACTCGACAGAGGAGGAGTTATCCAGCAGCCGTGGTTTCAACATCATGAATAAAAAATACTGGTTTGAGCTGAGTCAATGACTTTTATGTTTTCCTCATGATTGATATGGGTTACTTGAATACTTAGGTATATGAATGGTAATATACCAAATGATGGATATCCATTGATTTCATATTTTGGGGTTTATCCTTGTAGGATTTAGTGAGACATTGAGGGTCTCAGGGTCCCTACTTAGTATCGTTATACCCACCCCTGCACAAGCTAAGCCCGCACCTCATTGTGTTGGTTGCAGACGACGGACAACGCTGACTGAGGCAGAGAGCAGTAGGACTGGACGGTACCCAGAGGTTGACCACTCAACCTGACAGTACATAGATATAACAACCCATACTTTACTTACATGGTTATTACTTCAAAATTAAATAATACTTATTACAACATATAATAAAACCATGAAAAGACCGTATAGGTATATTGTCTTTAGAAACTGGGAAACATAAACAACTGGTTCATAAATAATCTATGTTGTATCCCATTTATTTCATCATATCTAGAGTCTCTTTTTAGCATATCCTACTTAATATCACTCTTCCTAACCTGGGGAATAGAAAACATATAAAAGGGTGAGCTCAAATGCTCAGTAAGGGTAAACAAAAGAAATATCAAACATATCACATTTATAAGAATATAACATTTTGAAAATCTTATCCTGCAAAAGAGATCATAACATGGGATAAATCATATAAGTGAAATGTAATTCCAATAATCATAACTTAAAACACGAAGCTTTGTGGTATACACAAATAATCAAAGAAAATCATTTCTTAGTAGTCAAGACTCATTGCCAAGACTATCTTAGCTGACAAAGTCCTTTTCTGAACCGAGTTCACTCCTCATTTCAGTCCTGTTTCACTGAACCGGTTTAACCTGCCATTCCAGCCATGTCTATCTCATGAGATATAAATCTTTACCCAATGCATTGGAGGGAGATATATGTCCCACCCATCTCATAATGATACCATTCTTATGTGTGCCACAAAATCATAAACCATACATCATAGCATAACCCATGTAATAAAAATGGGATTCTTAAACATCACGTCATCATAACATAATCCATAAAAGGATATCGTAAAAATAATTCCATCATAACATAATCAAATCAATGTAAAAATAGGGATATAAACAGAACCCTATATTATCTTAGATGGAAAATAATTTTGATAAAACACTTGAACTCCATTCTTGAGGAAAATATCATTTCTACTTCAAAAACATTTTCCTTTCTTAACATGTCATATAATTTTGAACTAAAAGAATTTGATTAAAAATAAACTTGAAAAATTGTAAAGTAAGCTTCATGGAAATAATGTTCTAAAAATCCATTCATGTCGTATAAGTTAAAAAAAACATTCTTCCCGTACTTTGGCCGGAAAAGTCAAAAAGTACCTCGTACGAAAAACGACAAAATATTCCTTTCATATCTTTTACTAAAAACTGAACTAAGGGTAAAATTGGATTTAAAAAATTTTAGGTGGATGGAAATAATATTACATACTGAGGAAACATGGATGTGGATGATAAATGTTCCCTAGTAAATTCTGAAGTATAAACAATCTCGGATAAAAATGAGATTGTGAGATTTTCCCTTACCTGAGGTACGATTTGCTTCGTAAGTGTCCGAATATCCTGTATAATGATTTAAATAATGTCATTGACTTATTCCAGAATCATAATTATTTTTATGATATCATATATGGTCATACTCTTAGCTTCTTATTAGTAATATTTCATTATTACTTGTTATTCGGGTGTTTGTTGCTTTATGTTCGTATGTGTGTTTTGTCGAATAAATTCTTATTACTCTTTTTAGGTTATATACAACTCATTTAAATAATGGTATTAGTGTAATATATATCATATTTATTCATTAAATTCATTTATATAATCATTATGCAATGAAGATCATGTAGAACGAGTCGCATCACATCGTGGAGATGGTATTCCGTACGTACGCACGAGCGATGATATCGTTCCCATGATTGTGGAATTGTATTGGAGTGTATGTATACTATTTAAGAATAAATATCACTTTAAAATAATCATATATAGTCATTATTTACACCATTATACTCATCCAAGTAAGGTGGTGGTGGAAAATAGATTACACCACGGCGTGGAGACGGTATTCCGTACGTACGCACGTGCTCTGATTTCATTTTCCGTAGGAAGTATAGATGGTGAAATAGGATTGTTTCATACTTATAATAAAATATCAGTATATGATTTATACTGATGTTATTACTTAATAATGAAATAAATAAAGAAGAATAAGTAGAAGAAAAAATAAAGTTGAAAGAATCGGTAACAGACATTACCTCTTCTTTGAAGCGCCTCTTTGAGACCTCCTCTTAGGGCACTAAAATTGGTCTTTTAAGAATACCAGGACCACTAGGATGTTTCTAAGGAAGTGAGGAAGTGAAATGGGCAGGTTTTGGCCGATCTTTAAGGCTCAAATTGGTGTGAGGAGGAGAGGGAGGATGTGCCCTTTTATAAGGGAGGAGAGGGGCACCTTTGGAAATATAAGAAATATTAGTTTATATTAAATCCAAACACCACTTAAAAACTTCAAAAATGACTCATATACAAATATTAGACGAAATAGAGTTGTAATCTCATCAACCAATAAAATTTAGACATGTTAGGAATTTATTTTAAACATTATCAACTTGATTTATCCTTATGTATCAATTTAATTTTATTTGTGGTAATAATATTATAAATTTTAAATTATTATAAATAATTACATATGTGTTGTGAATTTTCCATAATTTGACACTTTATGAAATTTTAGACCATGTAAATTTTAATTTATAATTTTTAAATATTTTTGTGATTTTTAAAAATTTTTATAATATGTTATTTTTATAAAATAACAATAGTGTCAATTTTGACACTATTCATTTATTTGAATTTAAATAACATATATACAGAAGATATGTTCAAAATAAAAGCTTTAATAGATTCATAAAATTTCATATGTATCTAGAAAATTAGTGGAGAATATTAAATAGTTCATATAATATTTATTTTAATATTTTTAAGATCATTTATTTGATATTTCAATCAATAAAATAATTTCAACATCACTATTGTGTCATAAATAATGATAGATATTTTATCCCTAAAAATTCTAAATAAATTCATATGATGTAGATAAATGTATTAGCGTTCTGGAGACTATTCATGTTTGAAGTTTCATTAATTGTATCACTAAATTAAAATTATTATACTTATAAGATTTAAGAAAGTGACATGTTGTCACTTTCTTTGGTTTTAATAATAATTAAATTATATTAATGGAAAAAAGTCCATTAAATGAATCTAATCTGACCAGTAGGTTATATGGGTCGACTTTTAGTCATACATAGGATTTTTTCAGGTGTTAGGGTAATTTTATAATCTTATATTTACCCTTAATTACCCGATTTACCTTTAACTATGGTAAATAAAATTTACCGTAGTAACTATTCATAATGCCCAGAAACAAAAATTAGCCTATTAACATAATTTGGACCCACTAATTACAAATATGGAATCCATTTTTCAAAATTCATAACACATAAGTTGCAGTAATTAATTTAAAATTAATCCTGTTGTTAAGAAAACGGGTTTTAGAAGTTAAAACATTTCCAAAGATTGAAGTGTATTTACCTATGAATTCAATGTGAAATTAATTATAATGACATATATTATATTAAATGGTAAAAATATATTATATTTATACTTTAACACCATTCAATATTATAATTTAACCATATAAATTATCTCAATGAAAAAAGTTGTTTTTAATTAAAAAATAGCGTATTTTTACTATTACTCAAAATATGAAAGTTACCAGAAAAATATCAAAAATTTATCCAAAGTAAATTTTTATATCCTGATTCCAAAGAAGAATTTTATTTTCTCAAATTTAACTTATAAACATGTCAAAAACTAGATTTAATGTGGGTGCGCCATTAAAAGGTGGCAAAACTGTATTTTTTGAAAAATACTTATTTTACCCAAAAAATTTACTTTGTTCTCTTACCATGTTCTAGAAAATGTGTAAGATGAATAATAATGTTATAAAACTCAAAATGTAGTTAATACTATTCATAATGGCTAGTCCATAATAATATATCGTTGTTTAGTGAAACCCGATATTGTGTACTACACACGCTATCGAGGAAGGTCGCGATTGCGTGTAATGCAAGACAAGTTAGTATTGTGTGTTGTGAAAGATTCCTTTGGTGTTGCATATAACATAAGACATAAAAAAAATATTTCTCATAAAATCTCAGGGGGTTACATTATACCCCCCTTAAAATGAATTTCTCCCTCGAAATTCGTCACTTCATTACAAACAGATGAGGATACCTCTCCCTCATCATATCCTCAAGTTCCCATGTAGCTTATTCTAATTGGTGGTTCCTCTATAAAACTTTCACCAAGTGAGTGGTCTTGTTCCGTAGGACCTTTTCACTGCGATACAGAATATCTATTGGTTGTTCTTAATAAGAAAGATCTTTCTCCAGCGGTACAACTTCCAAACTGAGTACATGTGAAGGATCAGGTATGTACTTTCTCAGGATAGATACATGGAACACATCGTGAACTTGAGATAGATTTGGTGGAAGCTCCAATCGGTAAGCTACCTTCCCAACACGATCCAAAATTTCAAAAGGACCGATATATCTAGGGATCAACTTTCCCTTCTTTCCAAATCTCATGACCCTATTCCAGGGAGATATTCATAAGAACACTTTATCACACACTTCAAACTCTAGGTCTTTTCTTCGGTTGTCGGCATATCTTTTTTGTCTACTCTAAGATGCTCTTATGTGTTGCTGAATAGATCGGACCTTTTCTGCCATCTCTTCAACAAGATCAGGTCCTAATAGCTTTCTTTCCCCAACTTCATCCCAGCAAGTAGGAGTTCTGCATTTCTTTCCATAGAGGGCTTCATAAGGAGCCATCTGAATACTAGAGTGAAAGCTATTATTATAAGAAAATTCCACCAAAGATAGGTGTTGATCCAAACCACCTTTGAAATCCATAGACAAAGCTCTCAACATGTCTTCTAGAGTTTTAATTGTCCTCTCAGACTGACCGTCTGTCTGAGGATGGTAAGCAGTGCTGAAACTCAACTCTGTATCTAGAGAATGCGGAAGACTTTGCCAGAATTTCGTGGTAAACCTCAGATCCCGATCAGATATAATGGAAAGTGGTACTCCATGCAATCTTACCACTTCCTTTACATATATCCTGGCAAGCTGATCAAGAGAAAAATCTTCTCTAATATCAATGAAGTGTGCCAACTTCGTAAGACGATCAACTATAACCCAGATAACATTATTGCCTTTGGATGTTTTAGGAAGTCCAGTGACAAAGTCCATAGTGATGTTTTCCCATTTCCATTCTGGTATGGGTAATGGTTGTAACATCCCCTTAGACTTTTGTCTATCAGCTTTAACTTGCTGACAAACCAAGCACCGAGAGACATATTCAGGAACATCTATTTTCATGCCATCCCACCAGAAGTACTCTTTCAGGTCCCTATACATCTTTGTACTTCTAGGATGAATAGAAAATGAAGAACTATGATCCTCGTCCAGTAGGTCCTTCTTTAATTCTGGGATGGGAGGAACACAAACCTGATTCCTGAACCTTATTATCCCATCACAATCAAGGTTGAATTCAGGAACATTTCTCACCT
The DNA here is from genome assembly GCA_963277665.1 of Viscum album. Taxonomy (NCBI): domain Eukaryota; kingdom Viridiplantae; phylum Streptophyta; class Magnoliopsida; order Santalales; family Viscaceae; genus Viscum; species Viscum album. The sequence goes on along the minus strand of OY728148.1, from coordinate 888,377,927 downwards.
TCTTTTGTAACTCTACATCTTCTTTCTATGCCTCTTTAATCTTCACATGTATATATGGTTGAACATTCATTTGAGAAAGTTAATATTTCTCCCCTTCCATTATAATTCCAAGATCCATACTTTGTAAATCCATAAATATTGGATCTTTTGTGATCCTCATCATGGATAAGCTAGCATGGTCTTGTCAACTTAATGTGTCCGCCACCTTGTTTGCTTTCCCAGGGTGGTAATGAATTGAGCAGTCATAATCCTTAATCAGCTCCAACCATCTTCTTTGACGCATATTCAGCTCCTTTTGTGTGAAAATATACTTTAAACTTTTATGATCAGTATAAATATCACACCTTTCACCATAAATATAAAGCCTCCAGATATTTAATGAAAATATTACCACAACTAACTCTAAATCATGAGTTGGGAAATTTTTCTCATGGATTTTCAACTGTCGTGAGGCATAAGCTATCACCATATCATTTTGCATGAGAACACACCCCAGTCCCTTCTTGGATGCATCACTATAGATCACAAACCTTTCTCCACTGCAAGGTAGTGTGAGCACAGGTGCACTGGCTAGCCTTCTTTTTAGATCTTTGAAATTCTCTTCACATTCCTCCGTCCAAACAAAATTAACTCCTTTCCGAGTCAACTTGGTGAGTGGGTTAGATAACCTTGAAAAATCTTTCACAAAATGTCGGTAATATCCAGCCAAACCAAGAAAACTTCGGATCTCAGTTACTGTTGTTGGTCTCGACCATCTTTCAATAACCTCTATTTTTGCTGGATCCACAGATATCCCTTCTTTTGAGATTATCTAACCCAAGAATTCAACTTTTTGAAGCCAAAATTCACACTTTGTAAATTTGGCATAAAGCTTCTCCTTTCTCAGGTTCTTCAATACAATTCTCAAGTGATCTTCATGTTCTTCCTTTCTCTTTGAATAAACAAGAATATCATCTATAAATACTACCACTAACTGATCAAGATAGTCTCTAAAGACTCTATTCATCAGATCCATGAAGATAACAGGGGCATTAGTAAGACCAAATGGCATCACTATAAATTCATAGTGTCCATACCTTGTACAAAAATCCATCTTTGGTATATCCTCCCTTTTGAACCTTAATTGATGATACCCTGAACGAAGATCAATCTTGGAGAAATATTGAGCTCTGCATAGTTGGTCAAATAAGTCATCAATGTGTGGGATAGGATATTTTTTCTTGATAGTGATCTTGTTAAGTTCTCAATAATCAATGCAGAGTCTCATTGATCCATCTTTCTTCTTAACAAACAGAACAGGTGCTCCCCAAGGTGACGCACTAGGGCGTATGAATCCTTTATCAATATTCTCTTGGATTTTATTCTTCAATTCCTACAACTCAATTGGGTCCATTCTATAAGGTGTATTTGAAATAGGCAAAGCACCCGGTACGAGTTCTATTGAAAACTCAACTTCACGATTTGGTGGAAGACCTAGAAATTCCTTTGGAAAGACATCATAAAATTCCCGTACAATGGGAATATTATGAATCTTGAGTTTCTCTCCAACCATTTGAGATAAATAACCTTCATTTAGTGTAATCAAGACCCATAGGATGGAAGAAATTTCCACTGGAAGGTTATGTTCATCCTTGCATCGATAGACGATCATAGACTAATCTGGAAAATAAAATGTGACTTCCCTTATTTGGCAATTGATATGAGATCCATATAAAGAAAGCCAATCCATGCCATGAATCACATCAAATTCCACTATAATAAGGATCACAAGATTTTCAGGAAGCACTTTCCCACAAACTTCAATCGGAGAAGAATTGTAAACTTTTGATGCAACCGTTGTGCCATTAGGGGTTGTCACAGCTAGCTCAACATCTAATTGTTAAGGTAATACAGAGATACCCTTAGAAAATTCTTCAGAAATAAAAGAGCGGGTGGATCCAGAATCAAATAAAACATTTTTTACTTTAGAGTTGATGGTAAGTGTACCTCTCACCACTTCGTTGTCGTACTCCACACCGCCGATAGTAATTGCATGTGACTTTCCTTTGTCTTTGGCCTTAAGAGTTTGTTGACATCGATCATCATCATCAAACCTTGGATTTGGGCATTGATTGGAATAATGCCCCATCTCCTTGCACTTGAAACATTGAAGTGTAGTAGGTTCATTCTGTGTATCCATTATTTTTTTCATCATTAGACATCTTCTTCCCATTATTTCGACATTCAATTGCCTGATGACCTTTTTTTCCACATTTATAACATTTTCTTGTCCCCTTAAGACAATTTCCTCCATGTTTCTTTCCAAACTTTAAGCATAAGGGAAAACTCATCTTCTTTTAAGTGTGGTCTTTAAATTTTCCTTTGAATTCTATTTTCCTCTTCTTATCAAACCCATGTGAGTGATGGGTTACACCGATCTCCATCTCAACCTTGAGAGCACATCGAACAATTTCCTCATAGCTATTGAAGTCCCTTATGGCTAACGCCCTTCAAAGACTTGGTTTTAAGCCACTAAAGAATCAATCGATCTTACTCTCAGGTTGGATAATAATTCTTGAAGCTTACCTTGTAAGTCTTGTAAAATTTTCTTCATAGGTACCAACAGATTCATCATCCTTTTGCTTCAGTTCAAAAAACTCTTTCTCCATCTTTGTTTGAAGAATACGAGGGAAATAGTTATTGAAAAATAAGTTCTTGAACTCGTCCCATTCCATGGACTCAATTTCATCCCATTGCCTCATATTCTTAATAAGATTCCACCATTGATCAACATCACCTTCCAAACGATACACTACTAAGGTGAATTTATCATGTTCAGAACATTGAAGAACTGAAAATATATTTTTCAGTGGTACTAATCCATTGTTCAGCCACTAATGGATCAAAAGACCCACTGAATGAAGGTGGACACTGCCTCATGAAGGATTCAATAGAATTTTACTCCTTCCTTTGCTCGTTTGGAAGTCTTGCACGATTCATAGCTTGAGAAAGTTGTGTGAGCATGGCTACAAGATTTTTCATTCCAGATCCCATAACGTTTGGTTTATCAGGGAGACAATCATTGCATTTCCCATCACATTCAGCATTAACACGGTTCCTTCGGGTTCCAGCCATTAACTAAAACCAAGAAGAATAGTGTGAGAAACACTAATTATAATAGGAAAACCACATAATCAAGAATAAAATTTCACACTTAAGGTCTTATCATAGGTTGTTCATGGCCATTTCTAAAACACTAATATTGTGTTCTATGCTTAGACATATCCTTTGGTTTCTTACTAAGGCTTTCACATCCTAGTTTCCAAAGGTTGACTATACCTTTCCTCTGATACCAACTATAATGACCCAGACTTTACATACATGGTTATTACTTCAAAATTGAAGTATACTTATTACAACATATAAAAAAACTATGAAAGGACCGTATAGGTATAGTGTCTTTAGAAACTGGGAAACATAAACAACTAGTTCATAAATCATCTACATTGTCTCCCATTTATTTCATCATATCTAGAGTCCCTTTTTAGCATATCCTTCTTAATATCCTTCTTCCTGACCTGGGGAAAATAAAACATACAAAAGGGTGAGCTCAAATGCTCAGTAAGGGTAAACAAAAGAAATATCAAACATATCACATTTATAAGAACATAACATTTTGAAAATCTTATCCTGCAAAAGAGATCATAACGTGGGATAAATCATAGAAGTGAAATTTATTTCCAATAATCATAACTTAAAACATGAAGCTTTGTGGAATACACACATAATCATAGAAAATCATTTCTTATTAGTCAACACTCATTTCCAAGACTATCTTAGTGGACAAAGTCCTTTTCTGAACCGAGTTCACTCCTCGTTTCAGTCCTGTTTCACTGAACCGGTGTAACCTTCCGTTCCATCCATGTCTATCTCATGAGATATAAATCTTTACCCAATGCATTGGAGGGAGATATAGGTCCCACCCATCTCATAATGATACCATTCTTATGAGTGCCACAAAATCATAAACCATACAACATAGCATAACCCATGTAATAAAAATGGTATTCTTAAACATCACGTCATCATAACATAATCCATAAAAGGATATCATAAAAATAATTCCATCATAACATAATCAAATAAATGTAAAAATAGGGATATAAATAGAACCCTATATTATCTTAGATGGAAAATAATTTTTATAAAACACTTGAACTCCATTCTTGAGGAAAATATCCTTTCTACTTCAAAAAAATTTTCCTTTCTTAACATGTCATATAATTTTGAACTAAAAGAAGTTGATTAAAAATAAAATTGAAAAATTGTAAATGTAGATTCATGGAAATAATGTTCTAAAAATCCATTCATGTCGTATAAGTTAAAAAAACATTCTTCTCGTACTTTGGCCGGAAAAGTCAAAAAGTACCTCGTACGAAAAATGAAAAAAGATTCCTTTCATATCTTTTACTAAAAACTGACCGAATGGTTAAATTGGATTTAAAAAATTTTAGGTGGATGGAAATAATATTACATATTGAGGAAACATTAATGTGGGTGATAAATCTTCCCCAATAAATTCTGAAGTATAAACAATCTCGGATAAAAATGAGATTGTGAGATTTTCCCTTACCTTAGGTCCGATTTGCTTCATAAGTGCCCGAAAATCCTATATAATGATTTAAATAATGTCATTGACTTATTCTATAATCATAATTATTTTTATGATATCATATATGGTCATAATCTTAGCTTCTTATTAGTAATATTTCATTGTTACTTGTTATTCAGGTGTTTATTGCTTTATGTTCGTATGTGTGTTTTGTCGAATAAATTCTTATTCCTATTTTAAGGTTATAAACAACTCATTTAAATAATTTTATTAGTGTACTATATATCATATTAATTCATTCAATTAATTTATATAATCATTATTAAATGAAGATCATGTAGAACGAGTCACATCACATCGTGGAGACGGTATTCCGTACGTACGCACGAGCGATGATATCGTTCCCATGATTGTGGAATTGTATTGGAGTGTATGTATACTATTTCAGAATCAATATCACTTTAAAATAATCATATATAGTCATTATTTACATCATTATACCCATCCAAGTAAGGTGGTGGTGGAAAATAGATTACACCACGGCGTGGAGATGGTATTCCGTAGGTACGCACGCACGGTGATTTCGTTTTCCGTAGGATGGATAGATGGTGAAATAGGGTTGTTTCATAATTATAATAACATATCAGTATATGATTGATACTTATGTTATTACTTCATAATTAAACATCTAAAGAAAAATAAGTAGAAGTAGAAATAAAGTTGAAATAATCGGTAACGGACATTACCTCTTATTTGAAGCGCCTTTTTGAGACCTCCTCTTAGGGCACTAAAATTGGTCTTTGAAGAAGACCAGGACCTTTATGATGTTTCTAAGGAAGTGGGGAAGTGAAATGGGTAGGCTTTGGCCGAGCTTCAAGGCTCAAATTGGTATGAGGAGGAGAGGGAGGAGGTGTCCTTTTATAAGGGAGGAGAGGGGCACCTTTGGAAATATAAGAAATATTAGTTTATATTAAATCCCAACCCCACTTAAAAACTTCCAAAATGACTCATATCCAAATCTTAGATGATATAGGGTTGTAATCTCATCAACCAATAAAATTTAGACATGTTAGGAATTTATTTTAAACATTATCAACTTGATTTATCCTTATTTATCAATTTAATTTTATTTGTGGTAATAATATTCTAAATTTTAAATTATTATAAATAATTACATATGTGTTGTTAATTTTCCATAATTTGACACTTTATTACATTTTCGACCATATAAATTTTAATTTATAATTTTTAAATATTTTTTTTGTTTTTTAAACAATTTTATAATATGTTATTTTTATTAAATAACAATAGTGTCAATTTTGACACTATTCATTTATTTGAATTTAAATAAAATATATATACATATAATATGTTTGAACTAAAAGCTCTAATAGATTCATAAAATCTCATATGTATCTAGAAAATTAGTGGAGAATATTAAATAGTTCATATATTATTGATTTTAATATTGTTAAGATCATTTATTTGATATTTCAATCAATAAAATAATTTCAACATCACTATTGTGTCATAATTAATGATACTTATTTAACACCTAAAAATTATAAATAAATTCATATGATGTAGATAATTTTATTAGATTTCTGAATACTATTCATGTTTGAATTTTCATTAAGTTTATCACTAAATTAAAATTATTATACTTATAAGATTTAAGAAAGTGACATGTTGTCACTTTCTTTGGTTTTAATAATAATTAAATTATTTTCATGTAAAAAGTCCATTAAATGAATCTAATCTGACCCTTAGGTGATATGGGTCGAATTTTAGTCATCCAATAGGATTTTTTCAGGTGTTAGGGTAATTTTATAATCTTATATTTATCCTTAATTACCTGATTTACCTTTAACTATGGTAAATAAAATTTACCGTAGTTACTATTCATAATGCCAAAAAATAAAAAGTAGCATATTAACATAATTTGGAAACACTGATTCCAAATATGGAATCCATTTTTCAAAATTCAAAACACATAAGTTGCAGTAATTAATTTAAAATTAATCCTGTTGTTAAGAAAACAGGTTTTAGAAGTTAAAACATTGCCAAAGATTGAAATGTATTTTCCTATGAATTCAATGTGAAATTAATACTAATGAAATATATTATATTAGATGGTAAAAATATATTCTATTTATACTTTAAAACCATTCAATATTATAATTTAACCATATAAATTATCTCAATGAAAAAAGTTGTTTTTAATTAAAAATTAGCGTATTTTTACTATTCATCAAAATATGAAAGTTATCAAAAAAATATCAAAAATTTATCCAAAGTATATTTTTGTATCCTGATTCCAAAGAAGAATCTTATTTTGTCAAATTGAACTTATAAACATGTCAAAAACTATATTTAATGTGGGTGCGCCATCAAAAGGCGGCAAAACTGCATTTTTTTTGAAAAATACTTATTTTACCCGAAAAATTTATTTTGTTCTCTTACCATGTTCTAGAAAATGTGTAAGATAAATAATAATTTTATCGAACTAAAAATGTAGTTAATACTATTTATAATGGATTTTCCATAATAATATATCGTTTTTAGTGAAACTCGATATTGCGTACTACACACGCTATCGAGGAAGGTCGTGATTGTGTGTAATGCAAGCCAAGTCAGTATTGTGTGTTTTGAAAGATTCCTTTGGTGTAGCGTATAATATAAGACATAAAAAAAATATTTCTCATAAAATCTCAGGGTGTTATAATGGAGCAGACGGACGTACGCGGGGTGCTGAGGAGGCCATCTGAACCATTGCTCGGAAATGAAATCCGAGGTCACCGTTGAACTCACAGCGCCGATATTCTCTTATGAAGACTTTCACTTCAACAACAGTGAGTCAAGGATAAAAGTTAGTTTTTGGGTTTTCTTAAAAATAAAAATAAAATAAAGTGTTACACTTTATTTTATTTTTGAGCCGCCATGTGAGTGCGGGTAGTTGAAACCTCCACTTGGGAGTTGATGGTGGGACAACCACACCCCAACCTCCCATGAGAGGTTATGGTGGTGGGGCCCACCCCAACATAACCTCCCATGATAGGATAATTGAGGTGGGGACCACCAAACCCCTATTGATGGTAGAGGATGAAACCTCTCCACTCCCCCTCATTACTGGGGGAGGACCTCTTGACCTCCTCTACGTAATTAATTGCGCCAACGCACGTGCCAATTAATTGTGCCAACACACGTGCCAATTAATTGTACCAACGAGCATGCCAATTAACTGTGCCAACACGTGTGAATTTATTAAGGGGAGTTTCTTTCTACATTTTAATTGCGTGACAATAATAAAATAATAGACAACCTATTATTATTATTTGGTTGGAATTATCTTTTTGTGGAACTGAGGAAGAGGAGAGCTAGGGAGAACCATTCTTCCAACGAAGAATGCGAAGAACGTGAAGAACTCCGACGACACACTTTCTTCTTCGACTTCTTCCCCAACCACCTAACGATCAACCCTCCGTAACATCGTTAATGAACCGACGCAGCTCAGAATTGAGGATTTGTGGTGGACGAGACGGATGATGGTCTCCTCCGTCATCCTTTCACGACTCTGTCAACAAACAACAAGCATCGAGTGACATATCAAAAGGTAGGGGGTTTACCTTAAGAAGTATTCCTTTTCTTTTCTCATCTTCTTTTCAAATGAATCATTGCAAAGATTTGTGATTAAATTGTTGTTCATCGTACCTTTAATTAATCAACTACTATCACCATAAATGCGGAGGGTTCGAGCCAACCTCACATGGCCCGACACCCTCCGTCGTTTTTTCTTTGTTGTGATCTTCGAAGAGACAATGAGGAGACGATGACAAAGATGACGAACAAAGGCCGCGCTACCCGCGACTTGCCCGCACGCCTCCGCACCCCGCACCAACCTGCTCGTGTGCCACAGAGCCCCGTGCCGCCTGCCCACGCACAGCCACACTCCACGCCAGATATCCCACGTGTCGCCTGCCCACGTGCCCCGCACACTGCCCGGCGACCCGGCGCGCTGCCCGCGCCCTAGCGCGCTACCCCGGCGCGTTGCCCGCACCCTGGCACGCTACCCCAGCGTGCTACCCGATACCCTGACGTCCTGCCCAGAGTCCTGCCTGACGCCCCGATGTCCTGACCGACACCCCTGCGACCCCCTGTCACGGCCTGCCCAGCGCACCTGCAGCCTACCCAGTGTCTAGCCGGCCTGCCCGCACCCCGCGTGACCTACCGCTGGCCTCCCGGCCGCCGGCCTCTCGAGCCGACCCGCGGTGTCCCCCGCAGTGTCGCTGGCCGAACCGGCCTGACCTCCCAGGCTGAGTCACCGAGCCTCCTATGTGGCGATTTTCGGGCCAAACCACCCTCGTAGACCGCTGGGCCCGGCCCAGCGGACCGGTCCTAACTTAGCGGGTTGACCCGCCCAGTGGGCTGAGTCAGACCCATCAAGTCTGTCTGGGTTGATCCAGACTGGGTCGGCCCAAACTGGGTTGGGTTGAGTTGGTTCGACCGGGTCAGACCAGACCCAGGCTCATTACTGACCCTTTGCTTACTTTGGCCATAACTTTGGCACCAGACGTCCGTTTGACGAACCATCAACAGTGATGGTAATCTCGATGATAGACGGTCCTTTGAGTATACCCCATTGGAGTTTGGGGTATAGTTGAGTTACGGTCAGGTTGGATCGTACACGAATCCAACCGGGCCTCCGGGACTAAAAAACTAATAACTAATAGACTAGGAGTCCTATTGACGCACCGTATGTTGCGTTGAGACCCATATGACATGACGATCCTTTGAGATACTTCTATGTGGGATTTCATGAAACTTGGAGTATCGAATTGTAGCTCGTGGAGCGGACCCTCCCGGTGACAAGCGAGCAGATTACAGAGACCTAGTAGCTGGTTGAGACTTGACGACTGCTGACCGATCGACTCAGAGTGATTTAGATATACCAGTGGGGAGCACTTGGTTGTAGTATCAGAACCACAGTGGAGGAGCACTTGGTTGTAGCAGAAGACCTGTGGTACTCGACAAAAGGATTACCTTTGTAGGCTATGAGGGGGAGCGCTTGGTTGTAGCGGCAGACCCATGGTGGGGAGCGCCTCTGTGTGAGTGCGACAGGCCCACAATACTCAACAGGTGGAGTACTTCAGCAGGAAAGGTTAGTGGTAAGTGCTTGGTTGTAGTGGTAGGCCCACTGTACTTGACATAGGAAGAGTTATCCAGCAGCTGTGGTTTCAAAATCATGAATAAAAAATCCTAGTTTGAGCTGAGTCAATGAATTTTGTGTTTTTGTCATGATTGAGATGGGTTACTTGAATACTTAGGTATATGTGTGGGAATATACCTGATAAATGGCTATCTGTTGATTTCATACTTTGTGGTTGTTGAGTCAATAAGGTTTTCCTTATGACTTTTCCATTCCTTCTTGTTTTGAAAATCACAAACACCTTATCTTTAAGGAAAATAGCTTTTATAAGGAAAATTATTCTTATCATATTTTCATTATCTATATCCATATTTTTCTTAAGTATAAGAATCAGATTCATTTATATATTCTTAGAATCATTTGAAACACTGATATGAAGCATTCTGTTTTAGGCTCCGAGTTCTAGATGAGAACTGTAATGAAGTTTCACTCCGAATTCTAGATGAGAACTGTAATGAAGTTTCACTCCAAATTCTGGATGAGAACTGTAATGAAGTTTCACTCCGAATTCTGGATGAGAACTGTAATGAAGTTTCACTCTGAATTCTGGATGAGAACTGTAATGTAGTTTCATTCCGAATTCAGGATATTAACTCTGATAAAGTTCTACTCCAAATTATGGATATGAACTCTGATAAAGTTCTACTCTAAATTCTGGATACGAATTCTCATGAAGTTCGACATCGAAATCTAATGACGAATCTTGATTACTAATTCTCATTACGAATTCTAATGACGAATTCTCATTTCGAATTCACCTATTAAACATAATCTGATCAACTTTGCTTTATACACTCCGAATTTATTTAGACTCCGAATATTATTTTTGGTTAGACTCCGAACATTCATTTTACTTAAACTTTTATAATTTGTCTACTCTTTGACATTTCATTTACACTCCGAACCTTTACTCCAAACTTTTGAGTTATACTTAAAATGATGTCGTACATTCTGTTACACTTGTTTTGTTATAAAATGATGTCATCTATTCTATTATAAACTAACCGTTGGTAAAGTGACACGTGTACAGGTCCCTCCAATTTTTAAGGAAGATATGACCGTTGGAAAGGAGGTCGACCGAGCCTATAAATAGGAGCTCATTTGAAAGATCTCAACACAATGAAGTTGGATCTATCTAGAGACCACATGCTGCTAAGGTGATTTCTATTGAGAGAAATATTTTCATGCCTTGTGCGTATTGAACCGCTCATTTAGTTTTTGCTTCATGCGACTCCGAATGTTGGTGATTACATTCGAGGAATTCCAGGGATCGGAAGACAGAGGTGCTGACTACCTTGAAGTTTGAGGGCTTCCTTGCTGAGGAAGACAGAGGTTTCCAAGTACCTTGAAGTTGAGGGCCTGCGGGGATAGCAAGACAGAGATTCCAATCTTCGTATCGAGGGCTTAACCTGGTGTGGGTAAGACAAACTTTCTTGAAAGTATAAATCAAGGGACCTTTATCCATGGTTGTTGGATACCCTTCTCTTTGGGTTAAAAGACTTATATCTTGTTACTTGTAGTTTTACTACTTGTTTATTTCCACTGCATATTTTATTTTAAGGAAAGTATAACTTTTTTATACTTCCTTACTTGTACTCTGTTTCATTTAGATTCTATATGCTTTAATGTAGAATATCATATTGTAATATTTAGTTAAGTTTCAATTTTCGGATCCATATTTCTGGAACCTACTTTCGAAATCTCTTTCCAATTTTAAGCAAGTACATAGAACTTGAAGTTTATAACTTCATTCCTTATTCCAAGTTTTCAATTGGTGTTAGAGGTGTTGTGAATTTTCTTAGTTTAACTTTGTTAAACTTAGATCTTTCCTTTATTTAAGGAAAATTTTAAAGTATACAATTCACCCCCTCTCTTGTATATTGAGTATCTACATCATTATTTCGATCCTACAATTGGTATCAGAGGTTGGAAACCTCATACTCTATACCAATCCTACAATTGGTATCAGAGCAGGTCTCTGAGATACTTATACACACATATAAGTTTTTCTTGCTCACTTTATCAATCCGAACTTTTTCATTCCGAATTTTTTCATTCCGAACTTTGTGATTACGAAATTTTTCTACTAACAGGTTTGTGTATCGAAGGTTATTTTAAGTATGGCAGGAATTAATGTTGGTTCCATTGATAATCTAAATCCTACAAGACCACCAATCTTTGATGGTAATGAATATGAGTATTGGAGAGATCGAATAAAGACTTTTTTTATCAATACTGGAGTGGATAACTTTGTTATGCTTATTGGTGATTATAAAATTCTTGATAAGGAAGTTAGAACATTCACTAATCAGGAAAAGGAAGAGTATCAACTCAATTATAAGGTACACAATACTTTACTTTATTCAATGAGTAGAAATATATATTTCCAAATTTCTTCTTGTGAAGAAGATAATTGTATCTGGAAGAAGTTAGAGGTTACACACTTTGGAACTTCTAAAGTGATTGAGACTAGGAGAGCTATGCTTAGAGCTGAATACCATGGATTCAATTTTCCTTATGGTGAACCAATTTGTAAAGTTAAACAGAGGTTTATGACTATAGTCAATAGCTTACAGTCTATGGGAGAAAAAGGTTTATATGATGAATCACTTGTGGATAAGATAATTGATATTATGCCCAATGAGTGGGAATCCAAAAGAACTGCTATAGATGAGAATAGGAAGGTCACTCAAATTTGTCTTGATGAGTTATTTGGAACTCTTCTCCAACATGAAACCAGAATGAAGAGAGATGCTGACAACATCAAAAAAAAGAATGGAAATGGTACTGTTGCTTTTACAACAACATCAAATCATATAAAAGCTAAGACTCCTGAGAGAGTAACCGGATCCAAGTCTAAGAAGATGGTTGTTCAATCAAATTCTAGTGAAAGTGAAATCTCAGAAAATGAGTTAGGAAATCTTGCTCGAAGGATGAACAAGATAGCTGGCCAAAGAAATTTCCAATCCAAGTATAAGAAAAAGGAAAAGAAAGATAGGAAATATGGAGAAGTTACTTGTTACAAATGCAAGAGAGCTAGACATATTAGACCAGATTTCCCTTTGCTCAAAAAGAAAGAAAGGAAATAAAAGCATTCAGACAGGAATAAAAAGAAGTATTATAAAGCCAAAGCTAAGAAAGTTCTGAAAGCTAGTGATACCTAGAGTGCCAGTAGTGGTGACTCTTCAGATGAATCTTTTGATTATGAATCTTCAGGACAAAAGAATCTTGGTCTCATAGCCAGATTACCTATTGACAATCATTTCTTTATGGCTAAGGTATGAAATGCTGAATCATTGACCAATGTATCTTTAAATTCTAATTATAGTAAGTATTATAACTCTTCTGATGAAGAATCCTCTTCTGATGAAGAAAATATTTCACCTACCTATGAAGAAGTTTGTAGGTTTGCTGAACTTCTTGGGATTGAGAACTCTAAACTCAATAAGAAACTTGATAAGACAAACTCTAGGAATTATATTCTTATGAAAGAAATATCAGATCTTTCTAAAGAATCTTGATAGAAAAAATGCTGATTTTGAAAGTATTTCAAAAAATATTGAGGAAGTATGTTCTGAGAAGAACAAACTTTCTAAAGAGTTAGAAAAAGTAATTTCTAAGAAAAGTGTTTTCGAGCCTAGCTCTAGTTCTAAATCTAATGATTTTGAATATAAAAACTTAGTTATCAAACTCAAGTCCAAAATCTTTTCCTTAAAGAAGTGTTTATCAAACTTTACCCATGGTAAGGAAAATTTTGATAAAATGTATTCCCAAATACGACCTTTAAGAAATAAATATGGATTTGGTTATACCCATGAAAAACCAATTTTTAGTAACAATTATTTTGTTCCTCAAAGTGCCCCATTTTGTACCAAGTGTCAATGTGGTGGTCACTGGGCAAAGAATTGTTCCTTAAACAAAACCCAATCTCTAGGATTTCATAAAGCCTATTTTTCTAAGAAGATGTGGGTACCTAAAATTTTGTTATCTGGAAATCTCGGATCCAAAAAAGTTTGGATTCCGAAAGTCTAATTCTTTTCTTAATTTCAGAAAAATAAAGAGAGTACCAGCAGCAACACATGGTACCTGGATAGTGGATGTTCCCAGCACATGACTGGTAACAAAATCTATTCAAAACAAAAGGAGATATTATTCTTCATTTTATCGGAACACAAGATCAACTTGCTGATATTTTCACAAAATCTTTGCCTTCTGATAGATTTAAATATATTAAACAAAAGTTAGGAATGATAACCGTTAGGTAATCATTCTTCATTAAATTCTTGTTGAACAAATTCTCCTAACAGTAATAAACTCTTTTTCATAGGGGGAGTACATTTGATTGTTAGAGTAACTAAATTTTTCAAAGTTAGTTTTTCAAACTTTTTGGAACTAAATTTTCAGAATGGGAATTTCCAGAACTGAAATTTTCCAGAATGCATATGTTCGTATAGAATACTTCTGGAATGGAAATTTTCGTATTAAAAACTTCCAGAATGGAAAATTTCATACTGGTGTTTCCGTAACGAGATTTTCGTATCGAGACTTTCATAATGAGCTTTTCATTTTCAAACTTTTGTAATGAAATTTACATGCTGAAAATCTTGTAATGATTTTTCTTTTTCTTTGTTGAGTTTTTCGTAGTGAATTTTGTGAACTATGTCTTTTCGTAGTATAAAGATTTTTCGTAGTCAATTTCTTTTTAAAAAAAAATGTTACCCATTACGAATAATCCTCCTAAGACAATACGAAAGGTATGATTTCCTTAGTCATGTTTTCATAATCATATTTTAATAGCTGGTATTTTATTATATTTTGTTGTTTTCGGATTATAGTTTTATTAAATCCTTGTTTTAATAAAAACCTCAAAAGGTCAGATTCAAGTTTTCTTGAGAATTGATTTTCAACCATCAGATCAGATCAAAGCTTTTTCAACCGTTAGATGAATTTTGGAAGACCAACGGTCAAATTCATTGCCTATATAAAGTGGAACCCAAATGCTTGTCCCACATCGGTTTTTCATGCTCCAGCATCCCGAAGCTCTGCCTCTCTATTTTAAGGCCGTTCTGATCTTCAGCAATCTCCGTTCCGAACTTCCCAGAAGTCTTCATATCTGAATTTCTGTGGAAGCATCTTCTCAAGACATGTCAACCTCTAAGACGATTTCCAAGTGGTTAGTATATAGAGAACGGTTGGTTCACCCTGATTTCTTCAACAAATATGATTCTCTTATATCCAAGAACATAAAACTTAATGGATGGGAAGATGTTGCTATGTCTAAGCCTGTGAATCAAGATGAAGTATTTTTGGAATTTCTTTTTGAGTTCTATGAGACAGTTTCCTTCTTTAAGGAAAATTATAGGGAAATTTTTTTGTTTAAGTCTTATGGAAATACTTATAAGCATTCTTATGTCAAGGCGGCTAGCATGGTAGGGCTGACCTATGAAGGAGAAGCCGAGTTCATATCTCATGTTTTTTTGGATTAAAAAGGAAGTTTCAACAAGGAAAAGGCCTTGGAGACTCTCGGACTGTCAGATGACAAGGCTCTGAAGATTGCTACTCTGTCTACGAATTTTTGGATTCTAGAATTATGGGTACAAGGCTTTATCATACTGAGAAAGGGTGAAAAAGATAGTTTGAAAAAAAGAGAGATCTATATTCTAGATTTTCTGATAAATCTAAGGAAGTTTAATCTGATGAAACACATTTTTATTACCACTGAGAATGTTAAGAAAGGGAATATGAGAGCTCAGATCATAATGTATCCAGCAATCTTCTCGAAGTTAATAGTTCGGTTCCTTGAGTCTTTCAAGGAGGCTTGCAAGTCTAAGCCAAGAGTTTGCAAAATTATGTTGGTGAGTGATGGTACCCTCAAAAGGATGGATGTTGTCTTCGACAAAGACTGGTCAATTCATTGATTTACCAGCTCAAGTAGAAGCGGTTCCAAAAGTTGGTGAACCTGAATCTTCTAAGCCAGTGAAGAAGTGAAAGTTGAAAGAAGTTGAAGTTGAAGCAGAGAATCCAAAATCTAAGGAAGTTCATTCCGCACCTCCAAAACTGAAGAAAAAGAAAGATTACCCTGATGAGGTAGTTGCTAAGTGGAGGCAAATCAAAGAGAAGAGAGTGCAAGGGGAGCCTCAGTTTGGCTTGGACCCTGCGGAGGCTAAGGCCTTGAAGGAAAAAACAGCGGATGAGCTAGAAAAACAAGTGGAAGAAAAGAAGCTTAAGAAGAAGATGTTTGAAGCTGAGGTGGTTCAGACTTTATTGAAGTTTAATGAGATGGCCTCCGGAAACATTCCAGTTCTGAGATCATTTTCTGTGGAATCTCTACCTAAGACTCCAGGAAGAAACTATGTCACTCCGGAGGAGGCAGTTGCTAAGCATGTTGAGGAAGTTGAGCAGATTGAGAAAGCGGATGAGGAAGAAGTAGTTGCTAAAGGTAGTGGTGAGACCAGAAATCTATTGAAGCAAGTAGACGATTATAAGGGGACACCTTTGGAACATTTTTCGCTCCAAACTTCAGAAGATGAGTCCTCTAAGTTAGTCACTCTAGGGAAGGATGAGGAGAAAGGATAATAAGAAGTAGCTTATCATGCAGAGGAAGAACAAATTCTACATGATGTTTCTCAAATGGAGAATGTAGAGGATGGTGCTAAAAAAGTTATTGATGATGAAGACAATATTGTTCAAGTGTCTGATAGTGAACAGAAAACCCCGGAACAGGAATCCATTCCGAAAAAGGACAAGGGAAAGAAACTTGTTGTCGATACCCCGAGCTCAGTGGTTGTAAAGAGAAGGGAAGTTGGTGATTCTTCTAAGAAGAAGGATGAGCAATTTGAAGAAGAAAATTCTCCAAGCAAAGTCTCAGATTCAGAGTCATCTTCGTTGGGGAATTACTTTGTTGTTCAGTCATTAAAGACATTGGTGGGTACTATTCCGACTTTCTCAAGTATTGATTCAAGATGCCAGATGCTCCAACATGATTTGAATCAGAAAACAGACTCCGTATCCATGGTTATGGACAAATGTGTTGATATTGAGGCTCAGTTCAAAACTTTTTTTGTCGGCTATGAAGCCCACAAAGGTCTTGCAAGATAATGACTAGTTTGTCGAGGAAAACTATAGAAGAGATGGGGATCTTTGATAAATTCCAAGATAATGTTAAGGATGCTTTTGAGACAGAAGACAGGAAGATAAATGAACTTACTTGTTCCTTTGAAGAAAAAGTTGATAGTTGAGAAGAATTTCCGGATGCAAGAAGACAGAGATCTGTATGGGAAGCTGAATTCTATTGCTCAAAACTGGAGGAATGAAAGGGATTATCGGATTTATATTGAAGAGAAGTTGTTAAAACAAGAACATGTTTTAAAAGCTCAGGAAGAAAAGCTTCAATCCCAGGAAGAAAATATTGAAGCTCAAAGTGAAAGAATAGTTGTGTTAGAGAAGAAAGCCGAGGAAGATCATAAAGACTTGAAGAAGATAAAGACTATTCTCAAGGGTCTCATGGCGAAGGAAAAAGATCCAAAATAGACAAATCCTATATTTTGTAGTATCTTAGCTTCTTTGTTTTTGAACTTTCAAACTTAATGAAAATTTTTCTTTCTTGTCTCTTTTGTTGTTGTTACTAATTTTTTTAGGTACTTTGTATATTTTCCATTCCCTAAAATTCTTTTTGAAAACCACAAAGGGGGAGAAGGAAAAAGAATCCTAATAAATAAAGGAAAAAGAACCTTAAAAAAGGGGGAGTTTTTAATTAAAGAAGACATTCTTATTCTTAATGGAATACCATTCCAGAAATCTAGAATATGATCCTTAGAGTTTCAAAGCCTAAGGGGGAGTTAGTCGTATTCATCAACATCCATAAGCAAAAGGAGATAAGCTTTAATGTTTTCATTTTTTCGTTCTTTCTACTTAGTCTTTCTTTTTCGTAAGGATGTTTGTGCTTTCCAAAAAGGGGGAGATTGTTGAGTCAATAAGGTTTTCCTTATGACTTTTCCATTCCTTCTTGTTTTGAAAATCACAAACTCTTTATCTTTAAGGAAAATAGATTTTATAAGGAAAATTATTCTTATCATATTTTCATTATCTATATCCATATGTTTCTTAAGTATAAGAATCAGATTCATTTCTATATTCTCAGAATCGTTTGAAACTTTGATATGAAGCATTCTGTTTTAGGCTCCGAATTCTGGATGAGAAATGTAATGAAGTTTCACTCCAAATTCTGGATGAGAACTGTAATGAAGTTTCACTCCGAATTCTGGATGAGAACTGTAATGATGTTTCACTAAGAATTCTGGATGAGAATTGTAATGAAGTTTCACTCCGAATTCTGGATGAGAACTGTAATGAAGTTTCATTCCGAATTCTGGATATGAACTCTGATAAAGTTCTACTCATAATTCTAGATACGAACTCTGATAAAGTCCTACTCCGAATTCTAGATACTAATTCTCATGAAGTTTGACATCGAAATCTAATGACGAATCTTGATTACTAATTCTCATTACGAATTCTGATGACGAATTCTCATTCCGAATTCTCATTCCGAATTCTCATTCCGAATTCACCTATTAAACAGAATCTGATCATCATTGCTTTATACACTCTGAATTTATTTAGACTCCGAATATTATTTTTGGTTAGACTCCAAAAGTTCATTTTGCTTACACTTTTATAATTTGTCTACTCTTTGACATTTTTTTACACTCCGAACATTCACTCCGAACTTTTGAGTTATACTTAAAATGAAGTCGTACATTCTGTTACACTTGTTTTGTTATAAAATGATGTCGTCTATTCTGTTACAAACTAACCGTTGGTAAAGTGACACATGTACAGGTCCCTTCGATTTTTAAGGAATATATGACCGTTGGAAAGGAGGTCGACCAAGCCTATAAATAGGATCTCATTTGAAAGAGCTCAACACAATGAAGTTGGATCGATCAAGAGACCACACGCTGCTAAGGTGATTTCTAGAGAGAGAAAACTTTTCATGCCTTGTGCGTACTGAACCGCTCGTTCAGTTTTTGCTTCGTGCGACTCCTAATGTTGGTGATTACATTTGAGGACTTCGGGGGATAGGAAGACAGAGGTTCCGACTACCTTGAAGTTCTAGGGCTTCCTTGCTGAGGAAGACAGAGGTTTCCAACTACCTTGATGTTGAGGGCTTGCGAAGATAGCAAGACAGAGATTCCGATCTTCATATCGAGGGCTTACCCTGGTGTGGGTAAGATAGACTTTCTTGAAAGTATAAATCAAGGGACCTTTATCCAAGGTTGTTGGATACCCTTCTCTTTGGGTTAAAAGATTTATATCTTGTTACTTGTAGTTTTACTACTTGTTTGTTTCCACTGCATATTGTATTGTAAGGAAAGTATAAATTTCTTATACTTCCTTACTTGTACTCTGTTTCATTTAGATTCTATACGCTTTAAGTTAGAATCTCATATTGTAATCTTTAGTTAAGTTTCAATTTCCGGATCCATATTTCCGGAACCTACTTTCAGAATCTCTTTCCAATTTTAAGCAAGTACATAGAACATGATGTTTATAACTTCATTCCTTATTCCAAGTTTTCAATTGGTGTTAGAGGTGTTGTGAATTTTCTTAGTTTAACTTTGTTAAACTTAGATCTTTCGTTTGTTTAAGGAAATTTTTAAAGTATACAATTCACCCCCTCTTGTATATTGAGCATCTACATCATTATTTCGATCCTACAGTGGTTTATCCTTGTTGGATTTAGTGAGACTTTGAGGGTCTCGGGGTCCCTAATGAGTATCATTATACTCACCCCCACACGGGCTATGCCCGCACCTCATTGTGTTGGTTG
This sequence comes from Viscum album, assembly GCA_963277665.1. Classification (NCBI taxonomy): domain Eukaryota; kingdom Viridiplantae; phylum Streptophyta; class Magnoliopsida; order Santalales; family Viscaceae; genus Viscum; species Viscum album. The sequence goes on along the minus strand of OY728148.1, from coordinate 888,358,298 downwards.
CAGACGACAGTCAATGTTGACTGAGGCGGAGAGCAGCAGGACTGGATGGTACCCAGAGGTGGACCACTTGATGTGATAGTACACAGAGAAGACATACAGATGTGGGGTGATAAGGAGGACATCTGTACCCAAGACCATTACCGACCCTTTGCTTACATGGGATTTTTATGAGTATGTGAAAATTTACGGCGCTTGATTCCGAGGCCCAGTGTGCCCGTAATCAATTTCTGAAGTTTTGTTTGGGTACGTTCAGTAAACGTATGAGTGGGATTTTATAACTTTTGAACCGGTGCTTGGAATTGAAATCCGAGGTCACTGTTTAACTCATAGCGCCGGTATTCTCTTATGAAGACTTTCACTTCAACGACAGTGAGTCGAGGATAAAAGTTAGTTTTTGGGTTTTCATAAAAATAATAATAAAATAAAGTGTAAAACTTTATTTTATTTTTGAGCCACCATGTGAGTGCAGGTATTTGGAACCTCCACTTGGGAGTTGATGGTGGGACCACCACAGCCCAACCTCCCATGAGAGGTTATGGTGGTGGGGCCCACCCTAGCATAACCTCCCATGGGAGGATAATTGAGGTGGGGACCACCCGACCCCTATTGATGGTAGAGGATGAAACCTATCCACTCCCCCCATTAATGATGGAGGACCTCTTGACCTCCTCTGTGTAATTAGTTGCACCAACGCATGTGCTAATTAATTGTGCCAACACACGTGCCAATTAATTGTGCCAATGAGAGTACCAATTAACTGCGCCAACACGTGTGAATTTTTTAAGGGGAGTTTTTTTTTGCATTTTAATTGTGTGCCAATAATAAAATAATAGACAACTTATTATTATTATTTGGTTGGAATTATCTTTTGGTGGAACAGAGGAAGAGGATAGATAGGGAGAACCATTCTTCCAATGAATAACACGAAGAACGCGAAGAATGCCGATGATGCTCTTTCTTCTTCAACTTCTTCCCCAGCCACCTACCGATCAACCCTCCACAACGTCGTCAATGAACCGACGCAGCTCAGAATTGAGGATGTGTGGCCAACACGATGAACGACGGTCTCCTCCTTCACCCTTTCACGACTCTGTCAACAAACAACAAGCATTGAGTGACAAATCAAAAGGTAGGCTCTTTACCTTAAGAAGTATTCCTTTTCTTTTCTCATCTTCATTTCAAAGGAATCGTTGTGAATATTTGTGATTAAATTGTTGTTCATCGTACCTTTAATGAATCAACTGCTATCACCATAAACGCGGAGGGTCCAGGCCAACCTCACATGGCCCGACACCCTCTATCAATTTTTCTTTGTGGTGATCTTTGAAGAGACAATGAGGCGACGACGACAAAGATGACGAACAAAGGCCGCGCTACCCGCGACTTGCCCGTAGGCTGCCGCGCCACACGCCAAACTGCCCGCGTGCCGCAGTGCCCCGCGCCACCACCCACGCACCGCCATGCTCCATGCCGTCCATCCTGCTCACCGCCTGCCCAAGTGCCCTGCGCACTTCCCGGCTCCGCCGACTCCCTGCCCGGTGTCCCGGTGTGCTGGCCGCGCCCTAGCGTACTGCCCCAGCGCGTTGCCCGTGCTTTTGCGCGCTGTCCGCGCCCTAGAAAGCTACCCCACTGTGCTGCCCGAGGCCCTGACGTCCTACCCTGAGCCCTACCCAGAGCCCTGCTCAGTGCCCTGACGTCCTGCCCGGCACCCCTGCGGCCCCCTGTCACGGCCTGCACGACACACCTGTGGCCTGCCCGCGCCTCGCGTGGCCTTCCGCTGGCCTCCCGGCCGCCGGACTCCCGAGCCGACCCGCAGTGTCCCCCTTAGTGTCGCTAGTCAAACCGACCTGACCTCCCGGGACGAGTCACCAAGCCTCATACGTGGAGACTTTCAGGCCGAACCACCCTCGTAGTCTGCTGGGCCCGGCCCAGCGGACCAGGCCTAACTTAGTGGGCTGACCCACCCAGTGGGCTAAGTTAGACCCATCGGGTCTATCTGGGTTGACCCAGACTTGGTCAGCCTAGACTGGGTTGGGCCGAGTTGGTTCGACCAGAGAAGACCAGACCCAAGCCCATTACCGACCATTTGCTTACTTTGGCCATAAATTTGGCACCAGACGTCTGTTTGACGAACTGTCAGTGGTGCTGGTAATGTCGATGATATACGGTCCTTTGTGTCTACCCCACTAGAGTTTGGGGTATAGTTGAGTTACGGTCAGGTTGGATCATACACGAATCCAACCAGGCACTCGGGACTAAAAAGCTAATAACTAACAGAACGGGCGTCCGATTGACGCACCGTCTATTGTGTTGAGACCCATATGACATGGTAGACCTTTAAGATACTTCTATGTGGGATTTTATGAAACATTGAGTGTCGAATTGTAGCTCATGGAGCGGACCCTCTGGGTGACGAGTGAGCAGATTATAGATACCTAGTAGCTGGCTGAGACTTGACGACTGCTGAACGATCGACTCGGAGTGATTCAGATAACCCAATGGGGAGCACTTGGTTGTAGCAGCAGACCCACATCAGAGGAGCACTTGGTTGTAGTGGAAGACCCGTGGTACTCAACAGAAGGAGTACCTCTGTAGTCTATGAGGGGGAGCTCTTGGTTGTAGCGACGGACCCATGGTGGGGAGCGGCTCTATGTGAGTGCAGCAGACCCACATTACTCGACAGGTGGAGTACTTCAGTAGTCAAGGTTTGTGGTATGCACTTGGTTGTAGCAGTAGGCCCATTGTACTCGACAGAGGATGAGTTCTCCAGCAGCCGTGGATACAACATCATGAATAAAAAATCATGGTTTGAGCTGAGTCAATGACTTTTGTATTTTCCTCATGATTGAGATGGGTTACTTGAATACTTAGGTATATGTATGGGAATATACCTAAGTAATGGTTATCCATTGATTTCATACTTTTTGGTTTATCCTTGTTGGATTTAGTGAGATGGACGGACGTAGGGTGCTGAGGAGGCCATTTGTATTTCCGACCCCCTTTACTTTCAACACTCTCTTTTGTATACAGTTTTTACATAGTGTTTGCTTCCAGTTGTACTTTGACTGTGTGTGTTCACAATTTATAAAGGCAATGCCTTCCCAGGTTAGGAATTTACGCTTTTGGTGCTAGTTGCTAGCCCCTGTCCTATGGAAGGCGGGCTTGGGGTAGTCACGATACGGGCCCCGGGGGATGGGTCGTGACATATCATGATGTGAAGAGACTATATTACATAAAGCATGTTCGTAGAAGAGGTTGTTATTTTAATGTTCAAACCTTATCTCTTTTAGGGACTTGATGGTCTTCTAGGATCTACTCCTGGTCTGTGAGTATCACTCAATACTATCTATATTATTATTTAGTGGTTCAAACACAATGTGTATTTAGAATATTTATTAATTCTATATAATTTATGTTTTAGAACTTGGAGGGCCCCCACAATAGGGAATGGGTAATGTTCAAGTTTATACAATTGTAATGAAATAAATATGTTTAATATTATTAAACATTGAAATATTAATTATTGAATTTCTTTCATTACTATATCCATGAGTTATTCAGTGAATATAATTATTTTTTTCATATGAATATTTAATATTTAATGTTTAATGGTTGTTTAATATTTATGGGAAATTATAGTCAAGTTAATGACTCATATTTTTTCATGTAACCTAGTTTATATGTACATGTATGTGATAAAATATTTATAATGTTTGAAACATGTTTGTTGTATCATACATGTAAAATATATTTTAATTTAGAAGGTTTTATTAAATAAAGAGATAAGGTTTGACTTTAAAAAATTAATCCTACTAATATAAGTGATATTAATCCAAATTCAAGTAGACTATTAATCTAATATTGTGGAAAGGGTTTTTTCACATCAGTTTTTTAAGTCTTAACATCTATTAAGAATTTATTTCTTAAAAAATGAAATGGTAAATAATTTTTTGTTGTCAATTATTTTAACTAATGTTGAATGAACCTTCTACTATCGATTATTTAAAAAATGATGTTTCAAATAAATTAATAATATGAGTAGATGATTGGTTTTCATCATTGGTTTTTAAATAAACAATGTTGAAAAAAATTCATCATCAGATTTTAAATAATAGAATTTCAAAAAAATACATCAAAATAGCAACCCCTAATTAAAAGTAGTGAAAAAAACAAAAAAAAAACGTAACAAAAGATAATTGTAGCAGGTCTAATACAAAGTACTTCGAAAAATTATTCAAATTGCAACAAGGTTACACATTGAACTTAAAATTAAAAATTTATAACATTATCTTAAATTAAATAAATCCTGTAATATATTCCACCCATATTTCTTGAACATAATTCAACTCTAATTTACTATAAGCATGAGGGTCATCAAAACCTATAAATATAGATTAATGAATATTTCAAATATATTGTCAATATAATGATAAGATAAATAAAAAATGTTATAATAAAATCTGACCATATATAATTTTATAAATGTGTTGGTTGAAATTTTTTCAAACATATATCTCAATATGTAATATCAACCTTCAATTTATTCTTCTTATTAATGACAATTTTATTTTGAAATGAAGTTTTGAATTGAAAAAAATTTTTTTTGTACATGTAAAATTTTAGTAATTAGAAATGAATTTACCTTTTCTAGAACATAATTGATATTTGTTTTCCTATATACAATTTACACTATATAGTAATCCCATGAATTGTTTGAAAATGTTATGTATATAATAAAAGTAAAAGTAATTATAAAAACAATTACTCATATAATAAAATGTATGTCTCTTTTTATAATGTTTTCTAACATGTCACTATATAAGGAACATAATCGATAATGTGTCTTCTTGTTTAGAAAAAATACCCAACATCCAATGGCCACTAATAGAAAAAACATAATGCTACTTAATGTTAAATTAAGAGAAATTAAACTAAATTAGTGTTTTATGGATATCAATATATGGAATCATATATTATTTAATTCCATCATTCATTAATCTTTCAAAAATATATGTGTTAAATTTATCATTATTCATGATCGCCACTTGTGGAGAAATAAATTGGGTGTCAATGAAATCATACAATGATTACATATCATTTTTAACAAAAAATTTATAATTATACCTGGTAAAAAAATAGTTTTTAGATAAATAAAATTTAAATAATAATAATAAATATTATAGTTTACTTACATGATAATAAATTACATCACTGTGTAGCCCAACATATCTGATGTAACATTATCAATTATATCTCTGATATAAATCATTACAATAATAATGTGTCTAAATATTTCTGCATCTATTGAAATATCATAAGCATCCAACAATTGAAATTCATTTCATAAAAATTTATAAAGTGAAGTTTTTTCCAAAGTCAAAGTGTCATAAACCTATTTTCTCTTTCCATAAAACATTTCTTCACCTTTGAAGTATAACTATATATATATATATTTAAAATGTTAACAATTTGACACCAATATGAAATAAATTTTATAATATAAACATAGTTCAATGGTAAGCTACCGAACAAGTCAAGATAGTCATTATATGAAATGTCCAACATTGTGTCCAACTATAAAAGACTCACCTATATAAAATAGTACCCTAGATGATGCTTTTATAATTTACAATACTGTTACCTTATTCTAATCCATCGCTATCTATTGATGATGTAGAATATCTTCAATATAATATATTATACCATATGATACAATATGACACTAGGGATTCTCAACATATATCTCACAATTGATTGGAAGAAGGGGATAAGGTATAGAAGTGGAATTTTCATGTGAAGGTGGAGGAGTGGGAACCTAAGGTGGGGGTGGAGGAGTGGAATCTACAACATCTAGTACAACAATGGGATATACTTGTTGAATTTGTCTCTGCATGTTATAGAAAATGGACTATCTGGAAGCACTAATCATCTACTAAACTGTATCTTTGATCATCTCTACTAGTGTCTGACCCATCACATAGACCTTATCTTCTAAAGCATCAATTTTTTATTTACATACAACCTACCTGGATGATATTAAAGAATGACCGAACATTTTTTATTGAAACACCCACCTTGTATCCTTATATGAGGGTTGGGTGTTCAGGATTTCCCAATGTAGTAGAAAAAATATCCTTCCTACCCTCAGGTGTGAAGGATCTCTATGCGGTATTCTCCACAAGGTTCTCTAGTATAGAATATTTGAATAATTTATTAGTGAATTACTAAATATAAATATATTAAAAATAAATTGAATAACATTTATAACATAAATAGATCCTTATGATCCTTTAATCTATAACCCTCAATTATTCAGTAAGACATGTCTAATTTTCATTAATTTTTGGAATATTCAATTTTTTATGTCTAGGTAATGGGGAAAGATGGTCAATATCTGTTCATCCTAAATACACAACTAATAATTTTTGAAGTTTTTTGGTCATCATTTTCTCTTCTAATAATGATTACCCTCTATGAGATAACTTATGTGGGTATATCTTTTTGGTTTAGATCCCCTTATGATATGTTATTAGTGCTTGTTCATTAAAGAAAAACAAATAATTAAAATGATCATTATAGTGATACAGAAAACTAAAAAAAAAAATACATTTCCCTTGACAAAATTGAATCTATCCATCTACTTTCAATAAATTTATTCCTTGTATATTTATCTAGAAATAGATATATATGAGATGAATTTTCAGTCGGTCTTACATATAAAATGAAATCATAGATTTGGGTTGATTTATAACCCCTTCATATCCAAGTTAGAATACAAAAAAAATATTTTGAACTTCATTAGTATCAGGTATATTATATTTCATCTAATTAAAAGAAAGAAAATCATATATTAGTAAAAACTTGTCTTGATAAATAAAATAATACTAAATATCCTTGAAAAAATTATTTTCCATAGTTGAAATATTGTCATCATGGAAGAATTTCCCCAATTAGAAATGAAAATGATAATTTTTTCGCAAGCCTAAATTTCCATCAAACTTATAAATTGAGTTGAATTTAGACCTGTGGGATTACCATTATAATCAAAATGAACCTAAATTATTCTTTCCTAGATATGATAAGTTGAAAATTTAGGTAAATTTGTGCTACCACATTTACCCACCCTTGAAGCCTTCTCTATCCCCGTGGTTGAAGAATTTACCAATACAGTAGGATGAGGACCCTTATCAGTAGTATGTGTATGGTCCTCTAAAGAAGACTAAGTTTAATCTAAAGCATGATGGGACATTATACTACAAATCAAATGAATAATTAATTATTAAAAAATAAAAAATTACATATAACGATAATTAAAAATAGAAGAAACATCCAAAAATTAAAGTAATCTAAATAGATTCTAAGATAAATATAAATTTTAAAGATACCTAATAGTTTTGAAGTCATGTTAGCTCAATAATGAACACTGATAGAAGGATAAAAATGATTAGTTTTTCATTAATTCAAATAATACTAATTGTAATTCTATTAATTTTAGTGTTTTCATTAATAATAATTGATTTTACACTTATTTTTACAATAATTCATATTAAATTCATCAATAGTTTGTTTCTAAATGTTAAAGATAAATTTAAAAATGATTTTTAATTGTAAAAACACTCATTTGATCATTATATTTATCTACAAATGGTGATTCATTCATGGTTTGTTATTTTATTTCGCAAATTATTAGAGATGAATTATCTCATATTTTCATGAAAAATTTCTATATGAACAAATTTTTAATCACTTTATACTTTTTATACACGTAAAAATAATATTTATGATTAAAAAAATACTTTTGATAAAATATAATATTTATAAATTATTAATGTATTATTAATTGATTATCAATTAAAATTTTCAAAAAAATATATGACTTGTGTAAAAAAATTATAAAAATTATATCTAATATTTTAAAAAATATAAACAGTAAAAAAAGATAAAATATATGTTACCTATAATATCAGGAGATTACTAAATTTTTATCTTATTATATTATTTCCTCATGATCACTCCACATAGAACAAACTGTGTCTTCAATATCCTCATTAATATCCTCGAATAATCAATCCAAAGAAGTTGGGATCTCACATATTTCATCATCTTTATCAATTTTATCATCACTAAAAGGCTACCCGAATGGCCCGAAGGCCTTTATTTTTATTGATTTTTGATAACCCCCATTTCGAGGGATGAGGGGGAATCCTTACAAGGCTTGTAGGCTCAGAGATTACATGGCCCGTAGGCTTAGAAGATTACATGACCTGAAGGTCTTAAGGAATTCAACTAGACTATCTACAAGGAACTACCCCTCCCTAGCATCTACATCATGATATTAGCTCTCCACCTTCATATGTCTGTCTAGCTAGGCCTCTCGTGTAAGCACAAGCTAGTCCCGATGGAAAATACATACCTTCTCATTCTGAAAAATCCATTTGGCTCTGTTCTGGTGAGTACACCTACTCTGAATCCTCTTCTGGGGCTGCTCCTTTTTTTGTAGTGTGTTTGGGGAAACTGCAAGTGGCCTGAAGGACTTGAGGTGGCCTGAAATCCCTACTAACCCGAAGTCCTAGGTGGACCTAAATATTTAACACTATTTTTATTAACAAACCATTTATTACTAAACATAGGAACATGAAATTTAATGTTACAAATATTCCATATTTCTTGAATAACTTCATAATATGCACTTGATGGTGAGATTGGGTCTTTTTCATTTTTCACAAGAAAAATGTGTTTCTTTAGTGAACTATAATGCACTAATATTTTTAACTTTACTTATATTGTCTTGATATTTCGTATGAAATGTATAGACATTAATTCCATACCCAAGACATGTTATCACATTTAAGATTTTCCCACCCACTAAACATTTAAATGTTTCTAACACATCTGATCTACCAATCACGGTATCTTTAAACCTTAGTAAAAAATATTTTTTATTCTCATTTAAAACATAAATATATTTATTATTTGTAAAATACTATTCTAACACCTTAATAAATGATTTTATATATGTATAAAGACAATATATGTTATTTGAGATGTATAAATTTTATTGATTTTTTTTCACCAGTTAATGATTTAATATTAAACCCATGGATCTCTTTTCCCCCAAAACTGGCACAATCTTGGAAAGATGTTGGAAAACTAGCATTCTCCAATATAGATAAGTAATATATAAAATATATATAATCTCCTCATAGATATACTTACAAACTATATAGTCTTATAGAAGATATGGATTCAAAACATACCCCTTCAATATATTTATATAAATTTAAAAGGGACACATACAACATAGAATTTTGGGACCAAAAAACTTAATTTATCACACTAAATAAACCATTAAATGCAACATTATATCAAAAAAGTATGAAAAATGTATATTTCAAGTTGAAAAAGTATATATACCATGTCATTCTAAATCTTGTTCAATGAATTAAGATCTATCAAACTATTACATGTGGAATTGAAAAAATAACACACCTTCATTATAGTAATTCTGACATGGATAGTTTTTATACCACATAATTAAACTATAAATAGTTGTTACATCATCACATGAGAGTCATGAGATTTTATACTACTTAACATTAAATATTTCATTGGCACAATTTTTTTAAAAAAATTTAAGAATAACCTTGGGGAACTTTGATACCATGGATTCAATGAAAAAAACTGATTTTATCACACTTGGAAAATGTTTTACAATTGGGAGTAAAGTATGTTTATTTTCTTATAGGAGTGGGACCCAACTACAAAAATAATCCCATTGACATTGAATCCAATATTGCATTTAAATAATCCTTAATCACGTCTTTAACATCTAACAATGACCCAATCAAAATATCATATATATTCTCCTCAATATGCATCACATTGATTTTATTTTTGATTTCATGGGATATCTAATCTAAAATCTCAAAAATTATTGATAATTTCATCCATATATTTTTTCAATACCAGTTCTTTGTGAATTTATAAAGGTTTCATTAATGTTTTTCAGTCTCTCAAAATATTGATCAATTGAAATAATATTTAGAGTGATATAAAATTCTTTTAATCTATTTAAGGCCTTTTTTAATCTTTAGTAATAGTTATTCATGGAAAAAATCCTTTGATGATCCATGTATAATATAATTTTTTGTTTTTTTGGGTCCAGAAATCATTAAACTCAACATGATGTATTTCTGATTGATACAAAATTCTAGAGATAAGTTGGAAATTACCAATAAAAAAATCTCTGAAATATGTTTGTTACTAAGGCTTTGATATTTATACATTCCATCTATACATAACCCAAGTATGAGATTCATAACTTTATTTCCAAATTTATGAAGTTATAGATCAAATTTCTTCCATTATGGACAATCATATGGATGATGTAATTTCCCATATAATATTCAGTCATATTTATGTCATCTTACATTTTTTCATTATTTGAATTTGTATATAAATGTATTATATGAATAATTATAGGATGATTCCAAATTTTTGATGTATGAGTTTTTGTACTTAAAATAATAGATGAATCAAGTCTGATTTTTATTTTAACATATTTGATTATGTCCCACATCGAGGGAACTATGAATAAACTTAATATTCCTTCCAATACAACACACTGACATTAGGGTAGTCATGTATCATTTTATACTGTAATCCCATTGGTCATAAAAAATTTTCATTATATTTTGAATTTAGCATATCATTGTCTTCATGTGGAATATCTTTCAAATGATATAAGAATTCTATAACATTCTCATCACTCTTTCAATTTCTGTCATTCATCTTCATAAATCATAAAATTTTTGATAAAATTTTTATTTTCATTAAACCTGGATACTATGGTTTCTTAGAATCCCCATATAAGTGCTAAATCAATAGTGTGTTCTCAATTTTTTGTACTTTAATATCATAAATAATTTATTTAATTTGATCAAAACTTTCATTTTGAAAATCATCATTATCATAAGATATTGAATCCAACCTAATTTCACCATGCCATATCCAAGGAATGTATTTCATATTAAAACAATGGAAAATTAATTTATCTTTGATATATATTCTTTAAATCTTTCTCATATTTAAACATTTCATGAATGGATAAAAAAGAGGCCATTATTAGTAACTTTTCCTTTGTAAAATCAAATAAAAATCATTAACCCATTCATCATACTCATTACTTTTTTATGTATAGCAATAAAATTATGATCCATTATCACCAATAACAAATTTGAATTATTAAATATATGTTATTTTATTTTGAAATTTGAACTCAAACTAACTTTTATAAATAACAATTGAAATAAAAATTTTAAATTGTTTACTTTTAGAATATTTTTTCACTATGTAATGAAATGTGACTAAAACCAATTTATTTTTTCAATAAAATGTAAAAAAATACTCAATATAAAATAAATAAATGAATATAAAACAATGATAATTTAAAACACATAATAAAAACCTATGTAGTAAATAATAATATTTTTTATAAACAAAAGCTACAATTGGAATACAGAATTTATGAGTTCACACTGAAACAATAAACACACACATATTAAGTCACATCTAAATTCATAAAATAATGATAAACACTAGAATCTATTGAAAATTAAAATTATAGTAGATTATCAAAATGAAGTACATTAAAATTATAGAATTTACATGTAGTCATGAAAAATAAAAACATAAGCTTATCAAACCACTTAGAAACATTGAACAACTAATAAACAAATAAAATATTATAAATTATGATTAGGTATGATTTTAGACAACCTGAATAAAAATAATTCACAAACACAACAAAAAAAATATGAACTTCAAAAAATTTCCCCTTTAGAATAAAAATATCTTTATTTCCCTTCTGAATGAATTATCAAAACAAAATTATGCCTAATAAATTAAATTATTTTGGATCAATTAAATTTTTTTCATAAAAATTTGATTCAAGATTCATATTTGAAACCAAAAATGTTCTCTTATTGTTTTTACCAATAAGTAAAACATCATGAAACTTATTCTATAACCTTCTTCCTTATTCCTAAAAACTAAATATTGTTTTAAGGTCATGATAATTCATTTAATCTCCATTAAAACTCATATAATCATTATATTGATAAAAATAAAAAATTATTTCTGCTAATTCTTCAAATAATTAACAAATGTAGTTAACAATAAATTGTATGAAGGATAGTTCTTTCGAAAGGGTTTTAGTTTCCTTGACCCATATTTAACCACTTTACTTTCCTAAATTAGAGAAAATTATATTCCTAAATTGATGTATCAAAATTTTATTCATATGTTACACATAAGAAATAAAAAACAAATTAGGACATTAAATATTGGTTAAATTACTCAGAGTACAACTAGTGACCATTTATAAAACACCAAAATTACCCCACAAATAAAAATACCTTTGAGGGTATTAGATAAAAAAAGGGAGATTCAGAAATCCAAGAGAGGACTAAATTTGTGACTAATTTTTCATGATGGAGGATGACAGGTGATGGTGGATAATGATAGCTATATTTGGATAATGGATGCAGAATGGAAGAATAAAGGTTTGGGTCCCTATGGGGGAAACTGAAATCCTGAATCATGAAATAATGAAACAAAAATTAAGTATCCTAATATTTTAATAAAAAATAAAGTTTTTTAACATATTTTATCAAATATTAGATACTAAATACAAAATTTTCAAAGTTAGTTATTTTATAATCTATGTTGATAAAAAATGTTATTTTTAACGTCGGTTATGAAATAATATATTTAAAAAAATTGATGTTGGTTTTATATAACCAGAATGAAAAAAATTCCATCAAAAATGGATTTTTCACTAGTGATCCACTCTAATTATCTCTCCTTAAAAGATCTCTAACAAGTTCAAGTGAGAGAAGTGTTATATTTTATCACCTCAATCCATGTTCCCACTTTTAGAGCAAAGAAAGGATGATCATGTGATAATAGTGATGTCAAAGAGATATTCATTTCTCCACACTAGAATCAAAATCATGATTGTCTATGATTGATGATATTTTAGAATTATTAGGGATAATATATAGGGTTTTGGGTTTGGTTCCACTAAGAAATGATCTATGCTGATGAGCGAAACAAATTCTTATTTGAAAAATCACGAGGAATAGTTTAAATTTAATAGTAAATGATAAATTAAATTTAAATGGGAATCTTGGGTTATTATCAAGAACTAAATAAGTAATGTCTAGAAATTTATGTGTATTTTTTTTAAATTATATAGAATTATTTTGAGACCAGATGCTTTGAGGACACCTGATTCTAAGGCCCTGTGAATAAGAAATACAATTTTGATATTTTTTAAGTTCATTTTAGTAAACGCAAGAGTGGGTTTTTTCTAACTAGTAAACCAGTGTTTGGATCAAAAATTTGAGGGCACCGTTGAACTCAAAATACCAGAATTATCCTAGAAAGGACCAAACTTCGACTGAAAAGGGTTGACCAGAAAATATAGTTTTAGGACTTTTCAAGGAAAAAAATAACTTATAAAGATACTTTATTTTATTTTTCGAAACAATTGAGAAGCGGATGGTGGAGATGTGGTGTGGAAATGAGGCACATTAAATGAAGCTCATTAATGGATCATTTTTGTGTAGCATAACAATGTATTAAATGAAGCGTAACAAATACATTGTTTTATAAATGAAACATTGTAATGATGCGACATCACAACATAATAGAAACACTGTGAATTGTTTTATTTTAATGAAATAACACATTAGAGAGTTGATAATAAAAAGGAGGAAATTTATCTGATGAACTAATGGAGATAAATCTCTCCAATGACGAATGATGAACTTTGGAAGATAATTAACGACTTCAAAGTATCTCGAAGAACGATAACGGTGATTGAAAAATACCTTCAACCTCTTGAATCTTCACATTCTGACCACTTCAACATAAAACTGCTTTGAGGTAGGGGTTTAATTTATTTAAGTTTTCCCTATTCTTATTCTACAATAATTAATGTAGATCAAATCATGAACAGGTTCATCCACAGATTGTGTGATCTTGTGGGAGGGTTTTTTCCTTAGGGGTTTTACACCGAGATTGATGATTATCTGATAGAACTATGATACCAAGTCTCCCCTCTTGTTAAAATTTAAATGCGGAGGGAATGGGCCAACACGAACAATGCCCAATCCCCTCCTCCTTGTGCATTCTTAATTTCCAAGCATTGAAATTGGAAAGAAAGAAAATTCGAGGCCTTTGTAGGGAAGGAAACACCCCAACGAAGTTGGAGGCACAAACAACATGAAGAATGGACCACCGGTGTTGACCAGGTGGTCTGGGGAAGATCCTGTCGGCGTACCGATGCTGGAGGTGGCGTCAGCGACCATGGGATGGATGTAGCATGCCACGACGACATTCCAGGAGGAGCATCATGACCGGATCAGGCCACAGCAGTGCGATAGGATCCACCGGTCTCCATGATGGTGGCTGGTGGCAGGTGGATGTGGACACCCGACCATGTCAGTACACCACACCCCGTCGCACATGGAAGGCCACAGTCAATCGACCATGGTGGAGGATTTGGCTCCGCAGATGACCCGATGGGTGAGGGGAAGGAAAACGCGGCTTCCAACCGCATCCCTATTAGGTGGAACTAGTCCGAATATGGGGGAATAGGTAGTGTGCTTGCCGGACCTAGGCTGGGCTAGGTTCGGGTCGGGTCGGCTAACCTGGGTCGGGTCAGGTTGGTCTGACTGGGTCAGATTGAACCTGAACCCAACCGGCCCTTTTTGGAAAAAACTTCAATTTCTTTCAAACTGGGCATCAGATTGATGAGAAATTTATGACATTGGAAACCTTGTGATGAGGCCGATATTTTGGCATAATCTTTGGAGGATTTCAATGAAGTTTAAATTCAACAAATGGCTTGAGGAGAGTTTCTCCAGGGATCAACTGCAGTATGTGCGGAAACCCTGCGATTGGATGAGACTTAAATAATGCTGACAAGAGACCCTCTATGGATCAACTACTATGGACCAGTGAGAAGTGGCTTCTATGTGACCTGGAAGGCACATGGTGGGGAGAGGCTCTATGTGACCTGACAGACACACGATACTTGACAGGAGGAGTACCTCAGTATGAACAAGGTGGGAAGTGACTTCTGTGTGAACCAAAATGTCCACAGTGGGGAGAGGCATCTGTGTGACCAAACGTACCCACAGTACTCATCAGGGATGAGTACCACAACAGTTCAAGATTAGTGGGAAGAAATTTCTATTTTTCCCGGTAGTCCCACTGTATTTATCGAGGTAGAGTTCTCTAGTATCCCTAAGTGTTCGACGACATGATTGATGGTCCTACTTCCCTACTCTAGAATATTCCTAGTGTGAGTTGTCTTATGTCGTGATCATTCTTTGTGATCACGTTTCATGGATTTCTCAGTGGTTTTATTTGTGGTCTTTCCATTGTGTTTTGGGGTCCCTACTGAATATATTGTTACACACCCCTACACAGTCTTCACCCGCACATGTTGTGTCTGGTGCAGATGACCACCTTCTAGACAGAGGAGTTGGTGGCCCAGAACCCGAGGGTTCCTAGTGAGAAAAGGATGGTGGGACATACTTCTACACCTTCCAGCAACTACTCTATACATACCCATCAAGAGGGGTTTTCAACAGACAACTTTTGGAGTTTCCTTGTACTTTCCTATTTTCAGTTCATATTTTGTTGGGTTTGTATTTTGGCCTATTTGACCTATATTTTATAATTTTACTAAGTGTTTATTTAGTGGCATGAATTTTTACTTTTCCAGCTTTGGGACATGGTTGTCTGTGCATGTGTATAGGTACTTAGGAAAATGCCTCCTGCTTGCAGGTTGATGCATTCGACACAAGTTGCAAACCCTGGCCTTCAGAAGGCGGGAATGGGGTATGTCACAGTACGTGCCCCAGGGGATGGGTTGTGAAAAAATCACTGGAAAAAATTCTAAAACATCAAGCATGAGGTGAATATTTTAATTATAATATGTTTCATTCTTCCACTGCACACATGGTACCAACACCTTGGAGGTGATGCATGAATGTTTTGGGATTATTAGATTAAAATGAATGTTCCCAACTCAGATCTTGTCATAGTAAATGAATAATCTACAATGTACATAATGATAAATATCATGTCTAATTATTTTATCTGATAAAAATTGACAAAGATCACTGAAACCAAAGACATGTCCTTTTCACATTAAATTTATAATTAATTTAAAAGTAAGAATTACCTCAGTCTTGAGTACTTTATTTAAAGAATATGTTGATCATTTGAATGTTTTTTGGGTTGTAAATTTTTTTTTATATGATGATATAATAATATAATCCCTTTATAAATGATCCACATGTGATCCTATGATCTCGAAGCATGACTGTTTGTACTTTGGGTGCTGGCATGATGGTAAAAATCATTTGTTTCTCATCTTTGTTAGAAACACAATTATTCAGGTTTGAAGGATTGATTCTTATTATCTCATTATTGAAACAAGGGAGGAAGCTGGAATATATTCCCTCAAGATTGAGAGAAAACCCTAGAGAAGTTCTTCATGGAGAGAATTATCTAGAGTGGAAATCATTTTGTACAACTTTAAACTATCTCTAGGTTATGATATAACCAAGTATTTATAGATTGAGGTTAAAAAATAAATGATTACACATAGTCCCTTAAGATTTTCTTAGTCCTTAATGAACCCTGCATCTAATAATAATAATAAAATTATTATTTTATTGACGTTCCCATAACAAGATAATAAAATAAATAAATATTTATATGTTTAAATGATATTTAGTGTATCATTCCAACCAGACCAGTTACCATGGTTTGAATTTCCTCCTCCAAATTTAGTAAACCTTGAATAATAAATATTATTAATTTGATAAATAAATAAATATAATATTAACTATTTTTAGAATAAATATTTATATTATTCTTTATCTAATATAAAATAGCAACTAAATATATATGATCAATAAATCTTAAATAATTATTATTCCAAAGTCTAGTGAATAAAATTTATTTCAATAATTAAATTTAAATAAAATTATATTAAGATCAATATAAATACTATGTTTGTGACCCTCTAGGAATATTACTCAATGGTATTAGGTGGGTTTGTCTAAATTCAAATATCAATATATAGAAACCTGTAAATATAACCATATAAGAATAATTTAATGTTACAATGATGAAAAAATACATATAAACACTCACTATGTAATATGATCCCATTGTCACCATATCTAATCAAATAGGTTGCATACTTGTTTCATCAACCCATATGCTTGATATATCTTTTATTGACTTCCTAAAATGTATCCGTTAATACACCATAACAATGGAATTTTGTTCAAAAGTTTCATTGTAATCAAATTGCCAAGATACCAACATCTATAAAGATGGAAGGGAAAAATAATTCATTAACTTATTCATTGATAACATATCATTCATGATTCACCTAATAAGCCTAAATTCATCATGAACATATGTCATCATGTTTCAAAACAATAATCTAAGTACACGACTCATGATATGCATCAATAATAATCATAATGTGTAAGGATAATCACACACTTTCACAAATAGGAATATCCAATGACTTGTAATATATTGAATTTCTACTAGGGGATATATCCGTATAATCCATGATCTTAGAGATTACCAAGTGTGAACTTGTTGAGATAAAGTCTCATCTGCTTATGAATACTTTCACCTGATAGTATATATCATTTGTGTCCCATCAGATGATATACTATAAACCTAGGAATTATGTTTGACAATATTATTACAACAATTTAAAGTTCTAATAATAGTAGGGAAATATTATAAACATTTTAATATGATAGATACTTTAGTACATTATCACATTAAGAATACATATAATAACAATCAATATATATTAATAAATTTATTAATATTGAATTATAGGAATATATGAGTAGTATAAATTACAAAGTAATTAGTTTTAGGGAACCAACTTTAATAAATTTCTACTTCCACCATATCCAAATGATAACTGATTATTTAGTTTCCATATGTTAATTATGATTCTACTTATCAGGGAAATAGATTTTGGGCCATCCATATTTTGGTGGTTGGGGTTGGTCTTACAATATGTATTTATTTTAAATATTCTTAAGACATCCACACTAACTTGAGAAAATCCCTCTACTAGTAATATCTATGAGTATTATTATTATTTATCACTAGTAAAAAACATCTTGTTCAATGCCATAGTTAACATTTATATTAATAATTATAAGACTCTTACTATTTCAATAAATAAAAATTTTGAATAGGCCATTGTTAAACTTATTCTTAATCCAAATCAAGATCTACACCATACTTAGTTATTTTATATATGTAAACCACAAGATGTAATAAATTTTTCTTTTATATTACCTTATCCCTGCTATGATCAAAATTAATTTTAATAAAGACTAGTTTTATATCCACTTAAACACTGGTATTCATATTTATTCATTAACCAAAATCACATCTAGTTCCACTTTCCAAGTATATTAAGATAATTATAACTAAAAGTATTCACAATTAATATAGATTTTTTTTGATATTTTCCATTATTATTTACATATAAGAGATATAAAAAACATGTATATATCATGTCTTTTGAGATAGATTCCAAAAATTTATGATTTTGAAATATTATTCTTAATCTTCTCCTATTCTTATACATGTTATCAAAGATAGATTTCATATGATGTGACTTAGATAATAATTCAATTTTGTATTATTTTGTTATATATTTTAATTATATGGTCTGTATACATGCTATAAATAGAGAAAGAAACCAAATAGATTCAAATTTTTAGATCTTTTTCCCTAGAATTGGGTTTCAATTTTAAGTCACTCTTAGGGAAACATATTTCTTTAGTCTTAGAGAGATATTAAGTCTAACTATCTATTTTCATATATTATCAATATATATATCATAAAAAATAGTAGTGTTCTCACTAACCCTTTATAGACACATGACACTCCCCTATCCGAAATTACAATTCTCTAATCTTTATGCTTTCTTTTGAATATAAATTGATATGTGAAATTTTCATATCTATTTTGAATCCATTGTTTTCACCAACCCTTTTTTTATTTCATATATGCATGACCCATTTGGTATCTATTAATTAAAAGGGCATAAATATCTAATTTATCAATCAAATGATAATAGAATAATTATATTTCTATTATAATTCATATAGATTTTATCATGATGATTAGTGTAAAGGTTTTTATTGGGAATATAGACATTAATAAAATAATTTGCAATCAACTTCTCAATGATTTTGAATCACACAAACACCCTAATTTTATATGATGATAAATCTAATTTGATTGGATTTTAGGTTTTTATTTATTTTTAAAAAATTTGTTAGAATTATGGAAGTTTGAGTTCACTAATATTATTTTATTTAAAATAAATATTTTTTCTGAAATATTTTTTTTCATTTTTAATAAGTCTATAATCACTATTAAAAAAGTGTTATTACAAACTAACATTATGTTTGGATGCCCAATTTTGAGTTGAGAATTGTGTTTATGATTCAAAATTTTGACGAGGAGTGACATATTTGTGTTCCTAACATCATGTTTGGACTGTCACGCTTATGTGGGACATTATGTTTAGGAACCTAACTTGTTTCAAGTAACCTAAAATTTGATTATGTAACATTTGGTATATACCTCATGTATGTAGACTAACATTGGAATCATACTCCACATCCTAGAATTATATGTCTCAAATCAACTAAACACTAATAGAAATAATTTTAGAGTTATCCCCACATATATCAACCCCATATTGAATCATGTATCTCTAGGATTTAAATTTTGAATTATTTTTGATATTTCTTCTATGATTTCACGAGAGAAAATATCTCAATAAAGGGATTCCAAGGATTTTTAGAATATATTTAATATTGAATTAGTTCTTTCATATTTCTATGTGAAGTTATGATTTTTGTGTTTATTAATTTTAAATTTCAAATATGTTTATGGTTTTAAGGATTATGATTTATTTGGAACATTTTTAGATCTATTTGACCAATGTTAAATCATGTTTTTACTTATTATCAATGGATTATTCTTGAAAATTGTAATTAATAATCTGAAATACTATCGTTCTGTATTTCTGAATCTTTATGAAAATGAAATTATATCTTTATCTAAAATTATAATGGAATTTTATGTTTAATGAAGAAGTTGTTTTTTCTGTTACAAATACTGTTATTCTTTTTATATATACTATTTAATGGAATTATTTGAAGCTTTTTAGGACTACACTTTGAAGACATAAATGTTATAATATAATTTTTTGTGCTCATTCTAATTTTAATAAACTATTTTTCTATTACTATGTTATTTGGAAATTATATACACTAACATAACAGCTCTTCTATAATAAAGTACTTTTATTTCTTTTATTTATTCCTCTAAAGATCTTAAATTTTTTGGTTATAACATTGGAATCTCAATTATTTCAAAGATAATTTTTCCAACCAACCTTAATATATATTTTTTGAACACCTGGGTGATTAACCTTTTTAGGGATATTGATACTAATATTTGATAGATTTGTAAAAAAATTATAAAAATTTACATTTTATTGCACTTGGATTTCGAGATCCCTTAGAAAATGATTTTCTAGTGAACATCACCATGCTCATGGAGAGAGATTGTTTGTGGAGAAGATCCAGGGAAATTTGTGCTCTGAACTACTATAAAACTGATTTGTTTCATTCACTTATTTTATTTTGAATAATTTTGTAATGTAAAGGGAATAGTATTTCTTTCCATGTTGTATAAGGGGTCTATTTTAAATTATTCAAGTGTTTTAAAATGACACATTTACCCACCCCCTATTTTATATTCATTACTAATCCTATATATTGGTTTTTTAATAGAATATAAATTAAACATCATTTTAACAATAAGTCATTATTTATTAGAATGCACTTATAATATAAATATAAAATTTCTATTGAATACTCACCAGTAGTATCAAGTCTATAACTATCTAAAATACAGTGCCCTTTAATTTTGGAACACAGATTCCATTATTTAACAAATTCTTGTTAATATTAGTAAGTTTCAACTAATTTATTATTTATATGATTCATTATTGATGTTGAATAATATTTCATCTATCTTATTGAATATATAACTACCTTTTTTAACATCTAACAGAGTATGTGTCTCTTGGAACAAATCCCCCCATGAGCTTCATGAAGTGTATGTTTCTATGAAAACTCATATTTACCAAGATCCTAGAATTTATTGACCTATTTACTATTCCTAAAATATAAAAATGAGATGTTATTCCATTAATAATATGGTTAGTCTGGATTAATAAGGGATGTTAATATCCATAGTTTCTATTGAATAATTTACTGAGGTTCACTTAGTGATTTATTTGATATTTTTTATACTGATACCTATCATGGAGTGTGTAAAAACAAATTATTTACATGTTTAAATGTTTTTGTAGTGGTAACACTAGGTTTTCTCTAGAGTGGAGTTCTCAAAATTAGTTTCCACTAAAGTGAAATGGGGTTTTTTGAAAATGTTTTTGTTTTATAGACAATAAAAAAATAATGAAGCAAATATATTTAATGAAACATTATGAAGAAAGCTATTGGATTAGGGTTGGATTTCCAGATATAATTCTATTATATTCTTTAAAATAGTTTTACTTATCTTCTTATTAATTGATAAATAAAATATTAATTAATTTATTTATCAATCACCCTTGGTTGAAGATTATTTTGGATACTAATCTAATAGTGAATACTTATTGGTCATACTCCCTTCATTTATATTTAAAAATTCAAAAAACCACTCCCTAATTTCCAAGGTAATACCCAATAAAATTTTGGTGTTCCCAAGTAATTCAAAAGTAACTCACTATCTCCACATACATGAAAATAATTGTTAGATACTATACAACCAATACATCCTACTCCTTTAAGATAACCTGTACTAGGTATTGGAAGATTATAAATTTTCTACCTAATCCATAAATAATACATGATTTAAAAACCTTAAACAAAATTGTATTAAAATTATTAAAACGCCATTGATAAATGAAATAAATCAACATAAAATAGTTTATTTTATTAAGTGCAGGACATAATAATTATAATGGATCCTCTTACCTACCTCTATTACTTATGTTTTACACATCCATTTAAAGTGTAAAAATATTAGGGAGGAAGTAGAAATGTAACAACCCAAAATTTTTAGTACAAACTATGTGAGTCTTGTAAGAAATAATGAAGTGAAATGAAAACCATGTTACCATAAAAAAATTATTAAAAATTACCATTATATTACATCCATTAATATTTATGGTATCACTATAAGTGACAAATTTATAAAAACTATATAAAAATTTATAATAAAACAAATGCCACTTTATGCTAGGAAGATACATATATCATGAAATTGTTTTTATGAGCTATTCGTGCTTATATTAAAATTATTTTTTACCACTTTTGTAAATTGAATCATAGAAAATGATTTTAATATTTTTAATTATCATGATCAAAATGGGTAATGGGTTCAATTTCATTTTGTTCATAAAACTAATTTAAGTAAGTATTAGTTACCATGATATAACATTAATGTTTTTAAGGAATAATACTTTATAATTATTGTTTGCTTTTTAAATTTAAAAGGTTTTATTTTAAATTAATACTCTAATATAATTGTAAAATTTATATAATAATTAATTAACACTTATTTATTTAGAAACAAATGATTATTAACATTAAGAACACTAAATAATTAAAAACTCATTTTTCTAGTAAAACGTTTTTTCAACCAATTATATGTTTAATTAAATATGAATTTTCTTATATTTAGGAATTTAATTACATTAAATCGAGTTGAAATTATGATTTATCACCTAAAAGTTTTGTAATAAGGGTCATGATATATTTTTATTGATAATATAACTAGCATTGGTAATTTGTAACCAAGATTAATAAGTGTTAAAATGGGTAATGTAATGTGACTAGAATTTTACTAAATCATTACGAACATAATTTTTATATTGTAAATTCATTCCTACATATCTCACTATTATTTAAAAACCTAAATGTCCTAACTATCATGAATTTCTATTCTCACACTCACCTAACATTTTATTCCAAATATTTTTCTTCTTTTTGACCTATAAAAGGATATCAATTCTACCATTTTCAAGCCAAAAAACTATTTATAAATTCTCATAAAACTCTTCCAAATTAACTTCTTCAAGAACCCATATACATGTTTGGCGGCACCCATCCTCAAAAAAATCTCCTCAATTACTTCATTTACAAAGTACACTTCAAGAGAAGATCTAAATTTCCAACATAAGTATTACTTACCCTTTTACTTCCTTTTTGTATCATTCTCATCAACCTAAAAAACTTTTCTAAACATATGAATGAAATTAAATATTTATAAATAATATACTAAAATTTAATTATATTTATTGTATAACCATTATTTATTCCCCTATCATTCAATTGAAAAAAATGAAATTGTTTCTCATGTGCATGTGTGGACTACCACCTCCATGAACGACATGTTTCATTTTTCATCACTAAATTTTAAAGTAAAGTTATATAAATGGTATTAATGAATATATATAATATATATGTAATTATTTATATTTTATAAATATAAATTATAAATTACATTAGTAATATGAGTAGTAAACGATCATTGAAAAACTAACCACCTAAAATAAACATACAGAGAGGGAAAACGATTTACTTATAAGTGAAACCTTCATTTTCATCTACCATATTCTTATAACTCTTGGAAATTATTATTCAAAAAATAATAACATCTAAATAATTTCATTACAATTTTTTGATAATGATATTATAAAAGTACAATCTCTTCTATAGTTTTACTCACGAATAGATTGTAATTATATTCTTATTGGGTTGGTTTAACCACCTATATGAAAAATGATATAAATTTATATGATGATTGGAATTTTAAAAATAATATTTTATTTTAATAATTGAATAATTTTTTTTGTTTCTATACTGGTAATATAATATTTTTAACCATTAATTGGGATACCATCGTTCATTTGTTAAAAATCACTGAAATATGCCTATCACCAATTTCATCTACAATAACTATAACTAAAAATATAATAGAATAAAACTATATATTTATAAAAATACTAAAAAAGGAATTATAGTACGTTTTATGATCTAGTAATGATGAAATTTGGTATTGGAAGGAATAAAAATATCAAAAATTATAAAACTAGTCCAAAATGATAACGATGACTCAAACCTGATATTAAAAATAGATAGAAAATAACTAATATAAATGTAGGGAATAATCATAAATAAAGTTTATAATATGTTATAAATATGAATAATGGGTTTAAATATGTGATTAACAAATTTATTTTTGTTATAATTGTGGATATAATGTGATCAACTAACAGTTAATTCATGGTATAGGCTTTTTGTATAAAATTTTCACCTCATGATACATATTTCTTATCATACAACATGATTTCTTTAAAATGGTGTAACTATTACCCCTTTAATATTTTGTATCATTATTATCTTATATTTCATTATATTCAATGTTCTATTTTTTTTTGTATTTTTAACTCACATTTTTAAAGATGAAAGGGTTTCATCGACTCAATTTCTGATTCACTAGGTCATAGTGTTTCTTACATGAATATAATCTCCGTGTTTTCTTGGATAATTCCATTCCACTATTTTATATGGTATTTCATCTTATTATATGAAGAAATTATGTTTTACTATCAATAATAACTTATTTATAAAATTTATTCTGAATAAAAGTATATCATTTTTCCGAATAAAACTCATTCCTAAAAATGAATATAATATTCCATATCCATGTTTTTACTATAGAAAGTTTTTTCATTAAGGAAATACTAGTATTTATTTTCATTTTTATTTATCTCATTTTACTTCACAAATTTTAGTAAATTAAAATCTATCAAAGTTTCTCAGATGTGGTTATTTTAAAATAGGTATAAACAGATTAATAATTTATTTTATTTAATTTTTTACCACAATATATTTATTATTTTGATTTTAATTTTTTTCAGGGATATTTTTTTTGAAACCTTTATAAAAATATTTTCAAAAAAATTCCTTCTCCAATTTGTTTTCAAATTAATCTTTACTTTTCACTTTGTATCCACATTTGAAAGGTTTTGTGGAAACTTTTGTATTTTATCTTTCTTCCCCCAAGGTTTTTAACTCATGAAGTAATATTTATATAACCATATATGCATTATTACTATATGATTATTTAGGAAATTTATATTTGTATATCCTATTATTTCTTAATTAAAGGTTCTGGGATACAATAAAATTTATCGTGCCCATGGAAAATAAAACACTTCCATCAATTTCTTTGGATTTATCCTTATAACTATATATAAATCTATTCCTATAATCCATAAAGACTGCATCTTTTCACATCTAATTAATAATAAATTTATTTTATTAAATAATTTCATTATGTCAAATTATTTATTTATTGATGAATTAATTGAAAACTATTTTGTACCATTGTTGAATTAGAGGAATCAGGTATAGATTCTCTTTAGTGGTGATCCACACATATTCTAATATCCTTCAATCATCACCATAGAATGTTTTGGGTGCTATCAAAGATGAATATATCACTTGTGATGGTTGTTTTTGATTTAAATAAAGTCATTTATTGGAGAAGGAAGTCACTATGTTGGAGGAGGATAATTTCTCAGTGTTTTTAGAGCGTTCTGGTGAGGGAGAACTATAGGGATTGAGGGGTTTCTCTCTAAAACTTGTTTCTTGCAAAAAAATTAATTTAGCACTGCTAAATGAAGAAAATAATAACAATATTTAGTTATATCTAGGATTTTAAAATTAATAATTGCATAAGTTACCTTATTATTTTCATAATTCCCAATGAACCCCATGTTCAAATAATAATAATAATAATAATAATAATATATAATAGGAAATAAACTCACAAATAAAAAAAATATTATTTTTCCTGAATAAATAAATTAAAATTTATTCAAAAAATATTTAATATGAAATTTATCACCATACCATTAAACTCAATCTACCAATCATTCTAAATATTTATTGTCCATTTAATATTAACTAATTATTAAATAAATAAACATCACTTCTTTATTCACCAATAAATATAAAAATATTATATTCCCCAAAACTAGTGAATAAATATTTTTTAAATATTCATATAAGTAAAAAAATAATTATATTGTTACTTTATGAGTAAAATTGAATGATTTTTTTAATATTCATGTAATCAAATAGATAATTACCTGGTGAATAAATATTATTTAAATGTTAAAATGACATATAAATTGTTTCAAATAACTGGTGATGGAACATTTATACTCAAACTAACATGAATAATTATTAAACTATATATGAGAAAAAAATAAATCCAATATGTATAATTCATATATAATTTAACTGAGGTTATGAACACACTTAGTGTGTGACCCTCAATTCCCCTTTCTAAGTGGAATTTGGATACACTACCAAATGTCCAAGGTTTGAATCTATAAATATGTCAATTCCCCATTGTGAAATAAGTTCATGTCAAAATAAAATGTAACCTCATATGAATGTACACCATGGGATATAATACCATTATATAGAAATATCTCATCAAGTAAGTTGTATGCTAGTGTTAGAAACCTATATGCTCGATGTCTCTTTCTTTGATTTTCTAGAAATGAGCTTTCTCAAACCATAGTGATGGATATGGAATTAATCAGATATTTCAATTTCCATCAAAGTTCCTAAGATATCTACTACTATTAAAGAACATAAGGGATAAATCCTTGCCCATATTATTTATTAATACAACATCACTAATGGCACACCCAACGTATCATAATTCACTTTTATATTTTTTCATCAAAATTTTCATCATTACTTCAATGTACATGGATTATGAAAAGTATTAATAACAATCTTAAATCATAAGGATCATTACACACATCTAAAGATAGTAAAATCCAATGAAATATATAAATTTGGATTTTCTATTGGTGGACCATGTTCTTATAATCTCTTTAACTAGAGATTAAGGGCATACGCCATGAGAAATTATCTGAAAGTCCTATGAATCTCCACCCTTGACAGATTATATCATTTTTGAGCTATAAATCACATCATCCAACTATAAAACATTTATTTAAGAATAATATCATGTAACTTATAGTTTCTCATAATTGTGGGGAACTTCTATGACCATTAAGTATGAGAAGTACACATTGAAAATTATCACATACTAATTCATGTATAAGAAAAATCATTATGTGATTATATATTTTATAAATATTCAAATACATGAATAAAAGTAACACTAAATCTCTTAGAAGATTCATTTCGGGAATCAACTATAATAGAATCTCACTTTCACTAGATCCAGCTTCTAATAACCTTCAGTTATCTATCTCTCACATGATTTTCATTCTTCTACTAAAATAAATTTTTAGTCAATGGGTCTGCTACATATACGTCTATGGAAACTATACTCATTTAAAATTCACACCTTTGAGAAAAACCCCTCAAGAGGTGATATTTCTTGAGCATGTGCTTGATTCGTTGATGTGACCATGGATCCTTGACCAGACAAACCACTATAGTATTATCATAATACAATGTGTTGGGATAACTTCTACTTTACACCACATCAATCCCTTTAATAATCTTCCAAATATAAATAGATTATTTTTATTATCAAGAGATACTATATACTCAGTCTCCACTATATAATTAGATAAAACTAGATGATTTGAACTCTTATAGCTCATATAACCTCTGTTGAGACTGAATATATATTCTAACTGTGAATTAATATTGTTCTGAAGTATTTGGAAAAAAGAATTTGGATATTCTATAATTACTAGTTCCTAATCTCCTCTATATAGTAGGAAAATACCCTAAGTACACGTCAGATACTTAAGGATAAATTTAACATCATACCTATGTTATTTACTTGGATCATCTTTATATCTACAAAACATTCATAAAGCATAGGCAACATCCTGCCAAGTATATAACATGGAATACATAATATATCCTATAACTGATGTGCATGGGATCATTTCCACTATCTCCCTCCTACTATGTTTGAGGACACATTTTATTTGAGATATATATACCATGTGAAACCTGAATCAATCCCCTCTTGGATCATTTTTTAGTAAATCTCATTAGTATTTAGTCAATGTATATACTTTTAAATATTCAAAGTACCATTTTTCATCTATCATGGATGATTTTTATTTCAAGGATATATAGAACTTCACCTAAGCCCTTTATGGAGAAGCACTTGTTTAACCGTCCATTTACTAACTATAAGGTTTATATTTCATTTCCAATAAGTAATATGTCATCAATGTATACTAATAGTAATATAACTTGACTCCCACTAAATTTCTTTTAAACACATGGATCACATTCATTATTTATGAAACCAAATTATCTTATGGACCTATAAAATAAATGTTACATTTCCTAGATGTTTTATTTTACCCATTAATGTATCAATACAACTTTAAAATCTTATTTAAATTTTATGGAGTCACAAAACCTTCAAGTTGTGTTATATTCTTGAAGGTTTCCATTAAGGAATTCTTTTTGACATCCATATACCAAATTCACAGTCATGTAAATATACTATAGAAAGTAGAATTATACTGGATTTAAATATAGAATAAGGAGAAAATTATTCCTCATATTAAATGACTTGATTCTATTTAAAATATTTAGAAACTATCCTTTATTTATAGGTACTTAATTTACCATCCATGTCTATTTTTTATTTAAATGCCCATATGTACACGAAAATATTTTTATCCAATAGAGGATCAAATATAACCTAGACTTTGTTCTAATATATATAATCAAAATAAGAATTTATAGATTCTTTTCATCTTGTAGCTTTTAATATCTATACTACTTCCTTATAGGATAGGGGATAATTATTGTCTACTAATAATTGGTCACCATCTTTGGTGATAAGAAAACCATATCTCTATGGTTTTCTAACCCCTCTAGAGATCCTATGAAGTTCTTGTGAATTAGGAGAAACATATTCCATGGAAGACTATAGAATCTGTTCCAATACCAACTATTGTGTATATCGATAATCAACTTCATCAAGTTCAATCTTTCTCCCACCATCTTTCCTGAGGTTGTTCTCCCTCTGAAGAGAAATTTATTTTCTTACGACATTCACCTTCTTCTCTAAGGGTTTTATGGGTAGTATCCACTTGTTTAGTTAGCATTCTCTATAAATATATGCTTCATGCCTCTGGGTGCTAGTTTGTTTCTAGAATCAGCCTTACCAAAACACCACACAACCCCATGAACAATTATTTGATAGAATGAATTTTTTTCCATACATTAAATCATATGGTATACCATCTTCCACCTTAGTTATTACTGGGTTTAGAATATGTTCTTTAGAATATAATTTATATTCCCAAAACTATAATGTAAGACTTTAATGGCTCATTATCATTATTAAAATTTCGATCAAGGTGCAATTCCTCTGTCCATTGATACTATTTCACTGTGGTGTATAAGGAGGGTGATTTGAGATAAGATCCAACATTAATTTAGAATGTCCTGGAATTCATGGTTTAGATATTGACCACTCCAATCAGGTCATATTTTATTTATATTCTCACAAAATTGATGTTATAATTTATAATTTAATTATTTTAATTTCTCAAATAATTCCATATTATACCTCATTAGTTAGACATATGATTATCTATTCAATTCATCAATAAAATTAATAAATTAATAGTACCAATAACTATATTTGGTTATAAATGATATTAAAACATGAGTGTATATCAATTCTAGAATACTTATAGCCCTTTAACCTTGTTTACCAAAATATGGATTGGTCATTTTTTTATAAACAATCCTGACATATTCTAAGTGGTGTTAGCTCAAAATAGTCTAAGAAACCATCTTAATCGAGATTTTTCAAACACTTAATATTTATATAAAAACAATATATTCCATATCTTTGGGTGAAATGATTTATGAGAACTTGATTTATTATTAATTTATAATACATGGTTTCTAGAATTTAATGCATAAAGACCATTATTCAAATGAACCATACCATAACATATGTTGTCTTCATAAAAGAAACAACTTTTATTTCTAAACATGAATATTAAAAAATCTATTTCAAGTAGAGATAAAGATTTTTTTTGTAATAATTTTTACATAATAAAAATATTTTAAAACTAAGACCATCCAAGTTGGTAATGAAAGGTGGTATACTCTAATGGTTAAAATAACCAACATGGACAATTGGATGCAAAAAAGATACCTCTACCTTGGAAATATTTTGGAATCTAGTTGGTTCCTATATTTGAATAAATATGTGAGCATTAGAATCTTTATTTGATACCCAGTGCGTAGATAAAAATATTTAGTCAACAAAAAATGCACTCGAAGCTTCCCTTTTCATATTTAACTGGGTTTAGTTCTTCTTTAATTATCCCATATTTCTAAATTAAAAACATATCACATCCTTTTACTTTATTTACATCTAAATTTTCTTGGAAGGATTGTTCTTAATATACTCAGGCTTGGTTTGATTCTTGGTCCCCTTTTCCTTATTCTTTATTTTATTTTTCACCAAAAGGAACATTCATGTTTAATTACCTATGTATTTATCAAATTACTAATAAGATAAAGGAGATCTAAAAGTGTTTTATTACTATTTCTCATATTATAATTAACAACAAACAATATAAAATCATGGATAGTGAGGATAAAATGAGATTTGCATGAAGCTAATTAGGGATAATAAATCCCAAGATTCCAAGAACTCAATGTATCTAATCATATTGAATATGTAAATCTCACATGGTGCTAACTCTACAAGATTTCATGTGAATAGTGAATTACAAATCTCAAATCACTCTTTTCTCACCTTCTCTTGATAGAGATCCCAAAGGTGAGCCATGATTATATATGAATATGTATCCTCTTGTTGCTTTAAATGATAATGGGGAATATAAGATAACATGAAACATTGTACATGGAATTTTCCAAATGTTTCATATAGGGAGACCGTTCTTCTACACTGTCCACATTTCTAGGTTCCCCAGGAATAGTGTTTTCAAAAACAAATAATTTCAATCCATGTTGTTGTATAACATGTATGTGTCTATATAATTCCTCAAAATTTGAGATGGTGATAATTTTATCATTATATATAATGAAACACATAGATGCTATCAAAGTTGTGTGAGTTTCCATTTATATAATAAACAATGGCATAATTTTAGTAATTTATATGGATTACAATTTAGATAATATATTTAATTTAATTTAATAATCTTTAAATTTTATATCAAAACATAATATCCCTCACCATTAGTTTTAGAATATCTCAACACATAAATATCCTAGTGGCATGGGTCCATACGTCATTTCTGATAACCTTGATAAAGGAATGAAAAGCAACTTGAAGGTATTATGATAGGAATAAATTTTGAACTACATTAACTCATAGCTCCTTGATTCATTGGGTGTACTCTCTAATCCCAAAATCCTATAATATCATTTCCGCAACACTTTTCCTAATAGTTTCTGTTGACCTCACCTGTTTTGATAATCTCAATTATGTTTTAATATGTGTTTATAATCCTATCTATCTGTTAAATTATTTTGACAAAAATATCAAAATAATCATTGGAATATGTTAATCATTGTTTATCCATGTTTATAAATGCCTTGAAATAATTCTTACTCAATCTGGATATGTTTTGCACAGAACAAATACTTATAGTGTAAGTGAACTGGTATGCACAAAAGCTACTGATAAGGCTAAGTACACTGGTACACAAGTCAACCAATATGGATAAGGTCACCAGTATGAAGATAGTCACCGTTACACCTGAGATACTATTATAATAAGTCTACAGGTATGCACAAGTCAACTAATACAGACCTACCTATAGAGTAAGTACACTGGTATATACGTAGTTACCTATACAAGCTACCAAAACAAATTGACAGACAGACAGCTACCGATATCAAAGTATACTGATACAAATTGACAGACAGATAGCTACTGATATCAAAGTCTACCGATACAAAAAAAACAGCTACCGGTATGAAGTCTACGAATATACAGAGAGAGCCACCGCTACACGTAGCTAAAGATATAGAGGAGTTACCGATAGAAGGAGCTACTGATACATAGAGCTACGATTATATAGAGTAACAGCTACCGACACAAGACATACTAGCTCAAGTCCACCGTTACAAGCTCACTGATGGAGAGAGTTACTGATAGAAACCAGTCACCATTTCTCTAAAATCTATTTCTATTTGTTTATTTACCAATGGTCATATTTGATGTTTTTAATGCAAATAATATTAATTAATTAATGTATGTTTAATTTCGGGAAACCATACCTCATACCTGCAGAAGTAATCATACTTTTTGTTGGACCACATGAGCTATAAAAGTGAACCTCGAAATACTGAAGAATACACAACAAGAATGAATCAGTCTTTTCCATGCACATACAAGACAACATTATGGAGATACACAAGGAATTACATGCATAGAAGAAGAAGGAAGAATACATTTTGAATATGTAGAACCTGATCATTCAAGGAGTAAAGAGATTCAACGATTTCACCTACACTCAAGCTGATCAAGTTGATCAACCTGGACCTGGAAGTCACATACAAAAACAACACTATGTTTTTCTTGACTAAAACCAGAGAGGGACTCAAAGATTCATCTGCATTCAATCCAAGGAGTCTATATCTTTACTAACAACACATATAGCATTCTAAAATCATCTCTATTTGTTTAGATCTATTGTGTTTCATTTATTTACATTTTGAGCAGTGTGTGTTCTGTATTTTAAACACACCCTATCTCCTATACAGAACTGGAGGATTTATAAAATCCTCACTCAATATTTCCCTTACTCTCTTGTATCCCACTGTGGATAGTGGCAGAGGTCAAGTGTGACCTGGATATCCTATGTGCTATTGTTTTTGTTTTCACAAGAAGAACTATGGTAGAGGTCTTAGTACTTGGACAGTCTTTGTACTATTTTTAACCCCGATCCAGGGTGTGGATCAAAGTTTATATAAACTGTTTGAGAAGACTAAGTCTCGGCTTGAGACTGAACCTCTTGGTTAGAACTACTGTGATTTTTTATTTTGTTTTAAACTATATTGAATATTCTACTGCTAAGTACTTTAAATTCAAATCTATTTTAAAGAAACTCTGATAGTTAAACTAGAAAGTGTTGGTATTTATTGTAAAGAATTAGGATAGTTTCAAAAGGTAATCTAATCATTATATTATATTAACTGAGAACTAATCAATCTCTTGAGAACCTAAATGACCCTTTACTGTATTACAAATTCACTACAGATTAACTTGTTATTTAATTTGGAGTATTTTAATAGAAATCATTTTAACAGAAATTTTAATTGGAACTCAATTCACCCCCCTCTAGAGTGTCCACTCCGACCAACATTTGGTATCAGAGGAATGTTATTAATAAAGAATTTAAAAATAATCTATTTTTCAACTGTGATTTTAGTTGTATCTTAAAGATTTTAAATTTATATTAGTTCTAAATTTTATCTCTTTAAATATATTTTCTAAAATCTAATTATGGATAATAGACTAGAAGGTGATTCTACTAACAGAACACCTTTCTTTAATGGTGTTAATTATGCCCAATGGAATCTAAAAATGAAAATTAATTTAGAAAGTATGGGATTTGACATCTGGACTACTATAGAAACTTAGTATAAGATTCCAGAAACTAAAAGAACTACTTGGGATGAACCTACAAAAACTGCTTACAATAATAGTTTTAAAGTAATGAATGCCCTATATTGTGATTTAGAAGATGAATAATTTAATCAAATATCTGACTGTAAGACTCCTTATGAAATCTGGGATACTTTGGCTATTTACCATGAGGGAACAACCAATGTTAAGGAAATGAGATTGAATACCTATACTATTAAATATGATAATTTTAAAATGAAGCCTGATGAACCTATTTCTGACATGTATCTCAGGTTCAAAAAAAAAATGTAAACACAATGAGCTCACTTGGAAAAGATGTTCCTGAAAAAGAACAAATCATGAGGATACTGAGATGTATACTAAAGAGATGGAGAGGCACATCAATTTCAATAAGGGAATCGTGTGATATAAGTTCACTGCCTGTTAAAGAGCTGATTGGTAAGTTGATGATGTATGAATAAGAGCTGAAGGTAAACAAAGAAGAAGATGACGAACCAAAGAAGAAGTCAGTGGAATTTAAGTCTATGACCTCAAAGAGCAAGGACAAAGAGAAAGTTCACATACCTACTGAAAGTTCAACAAGTGGCAGTTCAGATTCTGATAGTGGTGAAGAGATGGCTCAAATATCTAGTAGATTCAAGAAACTCTATAGGAAGAAGAATTTTTTTTTCAGAAAACCAAATTATAACGTTAAGTATGACCAATGAGGTAATTGGAAGAAAGATGATAAGGATGATGAGATAGTGTGTTATGAATTCAAAAGGAAAGGACACATTAAGGTTGACTGTCCAAAATTGATGTTTAAGAATAAATATTATTATAAGGACAAAAAATATAAGAATGATATGAAGGAAACATGGAGTGCTTCAAAAGATAGCACAAGTGAGTCTGAGGTTTTTGATTCTGAAAAGAATCATGCCAACATATGTTTCATGACTATTACTTCTGAGGTACCTATTTTCCCTATGCTGAATGATTATTATTCTGGGAATGAAAGTGATTCAAATAGTGCTGATAATATGTCTAAAGTTGAATTATTTGAATACTGTAATATTTTATAAGATACTTGTAATGATCTGAAGGATAAGTAAAAATCTTTAAAGAAACAATATTCCTTGTCCTGTGCTGTTAAATCAGATCTTAGTATAGAAAAGGAAAACAATGATCAACTGTTAAAAGAGAACACTGAACTTAAATTGTGCAATGGGAAACTTAGAAAATATTTAGAGAAGTTCACAAATGGAAAGAACACTCTTACAAAAATTCTAGGCAAACAAGTATCACCATAGTAT
The DNA here is from genome assembly GCA_963277665.1 of Viscum album. Taxonomy (NCBI): domain Eukaryota; kingdom Viridiplantae; phylum Streptophyta; class Magnoliopsida; order Santalales; family Viscaceae; genus Viscum; species Viscum album. The sequence goes on along the minus strand of OY728148.1, from coordinate 888,323,091 downwards.
ACTACTGGTTTAGGCTATCAACATGGACATAGACAGCTTGTTAGGAATAGATTTATTCCAAAATCTGGACAGTATGAAGCTAGTTCCAGTTTTAGAAATTCCTATGCCTCAACTAGTTACTCACATAATTATAGATCAAACAAAGTTTATCTTTCAAAATCTTTTGAATCTAATGATTATATGAAACCCATTAGACAAATATGGGTACCAAAGGTTTTCCTCGCTAACCTATCTAGACCCAAGAAAATCTGGGTACCAAAATCATTTTTTCTTTAAACCTATTTTGTAGGAAACTTTCCTGAAGAGTTCTTATAAGAAGATATGGTACTTGGATAGTGCATTTTCAAGGAATATGACTGGAGATTACTCTTGTTTCAAAATTTTAATCAATGTTTATAGAGGACATGTCACCTTTGGTGATAATTCAAAAGGAAAAATCATCGGCTTATGCCAGATTGGTAACACTGATTCAATTTTAATTTCTAAAGTATTATTTGTTGATGGATTAAAATACAACCTGTTAAGCATCTCTCAGTTGTGTGATGATGGTTTCAATGTTAAATTTGACAATGATTCTTGCCATGTTTTTGATTCTAAAAATGTTTTGGTATTTATTGCCTTGAGAAATGAAAATGTTTATACTGTAGATTTAAATTATTTATCCAAACAAACAGTTACTTGTTTAAATGATTTTCATAAAGAGTCTTGGTTATGGAACAGAATATTAGGACACTGCAATGTTCATTCACTTTAGAAATTGACTAAGAAAAATTTAGTTAGAGACCTACCTCAACTAAAATTCCCAACAGACAATGTTTGTACTCCCTGTCAAAAGGGAAAGCAACATAAATTTTCATTCAAATTAATGAAAGAAGTTTCAACTTCTCAACCTATCGAGTTGGTTAACATGGACTTTTTTGGACCATCCAGAGATTCTAGTTTAAATGGGAAGCACTATATTTATGTCTTAATAGATGAATTTTCTAGATACACTTGGGTATATTTTCTAGCTCACAAAAGTGAAGCTTGTTCTTACTTTATTAAATACTCCAAGTCTATAGAGAACCTAAGTGGACTTAATATTAAGACCCTGAGAAGTGATCATGGCTGTGATTTTGAAAATCATGAGTTTGAATCTTATTGCTCACACAATGGCTATAGTCACAACTTTTCTGCCCCTAGGACACCTGGACAAAATGGTGTAGTAGAAAGAAGAAATAGTACCCTTCAAGAAATTACAAAAACTATGATTAATGAGTATGACCTACCTGTTTACATCTAGGCTAAAGCTGTGAATAAAACATGTTATATTATAAATAGAGTCTTGATTCGACCTGTTCTCAAAAATACCTCTTTCAAATTGTGGAATAATAGGAAAGCTAAATTGAGTTACTTCAGAGTTTTTGGTTGCAAAGTCTTTATTATTAATATTAAGGATAATATTTACTAGTTTTATTCTAAAAGTGATGAGTGAATATTTCTAGGTTACTCTATAACTAGTAAGTCTTATAGAGTATTCAATAAAAGAACCAAATGTGTGGAGGAATCAGTACATATCAAATTTGAAGAGACTGGTCTGCATGAACCTAAGTCTTCTCTTGAAAATATTTAAGAAGATCTATCTATTCTGGACCTTAATGGTAAAAATAGTGAACTGTTGTAAAGCCAAGAAATTCTGGAAATATTCTAGAATCTGCTTCTGGTGAACCCGAACCTAGAGATGAACCTGAAATTTCTAGTCCTACCTTTACTAGATCAACTAGAATTCTAAAGAACCATCCTTTAGATGTTGTTGTAGGTAATCTTGATAGAGGGACATATAATAGAGATTCTATATGAAATAAGGTTGAACATTAAGCCTTTCTTACATAGTTAGAACCTAAAAATATCACTGATGCAATCAGTGATGAATTTTGGGTAATTTCTATGCAAGAAGAGTTAAATAAATTTGAAAGAAAAAAAGTATGGGAATTAGTTGACAGACCTAAGGACACTTTGACCATATGCACTAAATGGGTTTTTTGAAACAAAGTTGATGAATAAGGAAATATCATTAAAAACAAAGAAAGGCTAGTTGCTCAAGAGTATAGTCAAGAGGAAGGAATAGACTATGAGGAAACCTTTACACCTGTAGCTAGATTAGAATCTATTAGGATTCTACTTACCCATGCTACTCATCTAAATTTCAAGTTATATCAAATGGATGTTAAAAGTAATTTTCTAAATGGTTTTATAATTGAAGATGTTTTTGTTGAACAACCACCTTGATTTACTAATCCTAATTTTCCAAATCGTGTTTTTATGATTTCTAAAGCTTTATATAGTTTAAAATTATCTCCACAAGCTTGGTATGATAGACTTAATAGTTTTCTTATTTCAAAAGGTTTTTAAAAAGGGATTTCTAATACAACTCTCTTTATCAAGAGACTTTATAAAGAGGTTTTGATAGTAAAAATCTATGTTGATGATATTATTTTTGGATCTTCTAAAAATATCTTGTGTATTGATTTTTCAAAGAGTATGCAAAATGAATTTGAAATGAGTTTAATGGGAGAACTCAAATATTTTCTTGGATTTCAAGTTTTTCAAAATGAAAATGGTATTATCTTAAATCAAAGTAAATATACATGGGATATTTTAAAACATTTTGGTTTAGATAGTATAAAGGAAAGTGATAAACTTATGAGTACTATTTGTAAGTTAGATGCTGATGAAACTAGAAAACCAGTGGATCAAACCAACAACAGAGGTATGATTAGAAGTTTACTTTATCTTACTTCTAGTTGACCAGATATTATGTTTAGTGTGTGTATGTGTGCAAGATTTCAAGATAATCCAAAATAATCACACTTTCATATTGTTAAAAGAATTTTCAAATATCTTAAACATACTGCTAACTTAGGATTATTTTATCCAAAAGGACAATCATTCAATTTAATAAGTTATTCAGATGCTGAATTTTCTGGTTTCAAGTTAGATAGAAAGAGCACTTCTGAAACATTTTATATTATAGGTAATTCTTTAGTATCTAGGTTTAGTAAAAAGTAGAACTATGTTGCATTGTCTACTGCTGAAGCAGAATACATTACTACTGGTAGTTGTTGTGCATAAATTCTATGGATAAAACATAATTTACTAGACTATGGACATAAATTTAGTCATGTATCTATAAACTGTGATGACACTAGTGCAATTAATATCTCAAAGAATCCTGTTTTCACTCTAGGACTAAACACATTGATGTAAGACACCACTTTTTGATAGATCATTACCAAAAAGGTGATAAAACTCTTGAATTTATATGCACTGAACATCAATTAGATGACATTTTCACCAAACCTTTATGCTCAGATAGGTTAAGTTACATTATACATGAGTTAGTAATGATATACTTTGTATGTTAGAAACCTCACCATTAGAAACCTAACCATTAGAAACTTCACCGTTAGAAACCTCACCGTTAGAAACCTCATAGTTAGAAACCTCACTGTTATACCTCACGGGTAGGAACCTCAATGTTATACCTCACTGGTATGAACCTCACTGTTATACCTCACTGGTATGAAACTCACTGTTAGTAAACCTCACCGATATACCTCACCGTTAGGAATCCTCACTGGTATGTGTAACCGTTAGGTTGCACTGTTTTAAAATTTTGTATCTTTAGCCGCCATAATCTGTATCATTTTTACTATACTTATTATTCTTTATTTATTTATTTTGTGATTCCTAATTGATAAAACATAAGTTTTGACCTCATCTCAATCCACCTCAAACCCTTTACCTTCAAGGCTTAGCTCCCAAATCTCCATTTCTCTCAAACCCTAAGCCTCGTGATTCACAGAATGGAAAGAGTGAAGATACCATCAGTCAGCAAAAAGGATGATGAGCCGAATGCCAAAAGACTCAAAGGAGAGTCTAATAGTGTCAGTGAAATGAAGAAACCTTCAAATCCACATCTCATTCAAAGGTAAATAGTATTTTAAAAATATCTATGCGCAGAATGGTTGATGACCAGTAAGTCTTTAGTTCTGGAAGTACTGGAAGATCAAAAATGGGTAGAATGCTTCCCGAATAACAATGGTCCTTATTATCTGAAGCTGGTAAAATAATTCTATGAGTTTGTTCAATTTGAGAAATCTGAAAAGGAGAATAGAATTATATTAGTAGTAAATGGTAGGACAATATCCTTTTCTTCTATTGAGTGGGCTGAGTGCCTGAGAGTTCCACATGAAAGAGAGTTTGGGTATTTCTCAAAATCAGTACCACCTACAAGTAATAGCTTTGAATTTGAAGCTACCTTAGAATAATTAAAAGGAGATGGCACACCAAGAAAAGTAGTTTCTATAGAAATGGATGGAGAAAACCGGTTACTTTTAAAGTTCATCCAACATGTGCTAAGTCCAAGAAGAGGGGACTTTTCAAATTTAAAGTACCAAGACATTTATTTATTTCATTTATTGAGGCATGGTGTCAAGATAAATTTAGGTAGGATTATGATGATTCAAATTGAAGATATGACCAGGCCTAAGTCAAAAACTAATGCTCAATTCTTTTCCAAGTTAATTTCAGTTATGATCAATGTTAAGGGAGTAGCTGAGTCTCAAAATGAGACAGTGGTAGTAAGGAACAATTTCTGCATCACAAGCACTATTTGTAAATACATGAAGGTCAATTGGAATCCTTGGAAAGGAGAATGAGTCAGTGATGAAGGGAAGCAGTATGATAAGTTTAATCCTATGGATCATCCTTCTAGGCCTAAGGATGTGGGGGATCCAGGTCTAGGACCTGATGAAGAGGAGCCTTAGTACAGTGATGATACTGATGAGGAGGATACCTCTATAGCTGATGGAAGGGATCCAGACTTGCCTCCAAGCCCTGTTGCTGAAGTTGTATCATCTGGAAAGGAAACAGTGTTGGGATTAAGCAATAAAGAAGTCCACATTAATGAGGAAGACCAGTCTATTCCAGAGAATAAAGAAGAAGTAAATTAAAGTGGAGAACATGTTTCTAATAGCTCAGATGAGAACACCTTGAGTTTGAGTCCATTGATTGGAAGTATTTCTATGACTATAGAGGATATTCTTGTTTAATTATACAGACCTGCACCTATTCCTAATGGGCCTCCTATTTGAGAAATGGAAATGGTTGTGGAGAATTATTCTGAGGAAGACTGAGCTACTGAGGATGCTATTTCTATACAAGAGAATGCACAAATTGAGGGGGAGCATCCAACCAGACTTGGTAATGTTTCAGTAGCTGTTGGGATTGAATACTGGGCAGAAGACCCAGGTTTTGTAGTTTGTGGGTTAGACTATCTTGATTATGAAGATGAGACACCCATCAATAGACCAAAAGTTAACTATAATATCCTTTCTGAGTTTTTACCTATGGATGTGGTAAGAAAAGCTGATCTAGACTTGTTGAAGTATGATCTTAAGACCTCATTTGTGGAAGAGATAAGAAGAATGGAAACCTATTTAATATCATCCATTCAATCTGTTATGAATGACTTTGTGGCTAGTATTGTGTCAGAAAGATCACCTGTAGTTGTGCTTGAAAATATGGTTACTAAGGCTGATCTTGAATATTTAAAGGCTGAGTTGAAGGAGACTTGGACAGTATGTGTTGAAGATTTAAAGAGCTGCTTTGTTGAAGAGCTGAGAAAAATGGAAAAATAATTTAAACTCTCTCTTTGATGTACTGTGTCAACCACTATGATAGAGATGATGAATGAGATATGAGTATGTCATACTCAAATTGAGAGCTAGATAGGAGCTGTTGTTGCCTTGAAGCAGTCTGTTGCTTCTTTAACTACCTTGAGTAGTTCTCAAGCTCAAATGAATGCTATTGTCAATTAAATTAATGGTGTAGTAAGATAATTTTTGGATGTATTTGAAGCTTTTAAGAAGTTTTTCAAAGGTCATGTGAGCACCCATGATTTGGTTGTCCAGAAGCTGATAAGAAACTTGACCCAATCATAAGGAAACTATTGCATTCACTGTTAAACCTATTGCTACATCCAGTGCTTCGGTAGATTTTGATCAGTTTAGAACTGTGCTGAAAGAGGAACTTGGTCAGGCTAATACTAGTAGCTTAGCTGATTCTCAGGTTCTTTCTACCTCAAGAGAAATCAAAAAATTTGTTCAGGAACATATGAGGGATGCTACTACTACCCAATAAGAAATCAAAGCTAATATCGATCTCTACTTCCAGAAAGTTTATACCAATCATCATCTCAACAACCATTTCAAGCTTATGTTAGAAAACATGAAACTACCCCCAGTCACTCATGCTTTCAAATAAAAAGTGATCAAGATCAAAAGTTGAATCTAGCTCTAGACAAGTTTATGGAGAACAAGGACGACTTTATATCTTCTATGGAGAGAGGAGGAGGAATCATAATAGACTTTAGGAATCTGTTACTACCATTTTTGCATGTCAACAGTACTCCTATCATTGCACCTCCTACCCTACCTACTTCTGCTTAGTCTACCTCCATTCCTCAGATAAATCTAGTCCAAGCAATCCAGATCCTTACTCTTATGATCACACAGAGAGCTACCCACTACAGTCCAGGAACAGTCTCTATTGCTCAACCTCCAGTAGTGCTTTCTAGAATTCCCAAGCCTTCTACTGATGCTACCCAACCTAAGTCTACCTCCGAACCCAAAGCCAAATCCAAAGTGGACATTCAGGAGGTGGATTGAATAGTGGCTAGGACCCTTGATAGGAATCACTTGTATTCTATTTGTCTCAATTTTGTATTTCTCTGTATCTTTTTTCCCTAGGACATATATAGAATCTTATTCTATTTTACCTTATGTTACTTCTCTAATCATTTATTTCCTAATTTTTGCTAATAAAAAATGGGGATAAATAATATAAAGATGGACAAATAAAGAGGGAGAAATAAATAGGGAGAAATAAAGAGGGCGAAATAATACAAAGGGGGAGAAATATGAGAAATATGAGCATAATATATGAGCTTAAAATATTCTACCTCTAGTAAATTTATTTTATACCTATGGTTCATTTATTTTATAATTTTACCTCTAATACATTTTTTTTATAATTCTAGTACATTTGTTACCTTTGATATAATTGTCTTTAATACTATATACTCTGATACATTACTAATTATTTTGGATTTTAATACCATAATTTGTGATTATCAAAAAGGAGGAGATTTTTGACCTCACCTGTTTTGATAATCTCAAATATGTTTTAATATGTGTTTATAATCCTATCTATCTATTAAATTACGTTGAAAAAAATATCAAAATAATCATTGGAATATGTTAATAAATGTTTATCCATGTTTATACATGCCTTGAAATAATTCTAACTCAATCTGGATATGTTTTTCATATAACAGCTACTGATAGAGTAAGTTCACCAGTATGCACAAAAGCCACTGATAATGCTAAGTACACCGGTACAAAAGTCTACCAATATGGATAAGGCCACCGTTACACCTAAGATAGCATTAGAATATGTCTACCGGTATGCACAAGTCAACAGATACAGACCTACCGATAGAGTAAGTCCACTGGTATATATATAGTTACCGATACAAGTTACTAATACAAACTGACAGACAGACAGCTACCGATATCAAAGTATACCGATACAAACTAACAGACAGACACCTACCGATATCAAAGTCTACCGATACAAACAAAAAACTACTGGTATGAGGTCTACTAATATATAGAGAGAGCCACTGCTACACGCAACTACAGATATATACGAGTTACCGATAGAAGGAGCTACCGATAGAAAGAGCTACCGATACATAGAGAAACTGTTATATAGAGTAACATCTACTGACACAACACATACTGAATCAAGTCCACCGTTACAAGCTCACTGATAGAGAGATCTACCGATAGAAACTAGTCACTGTTCCTCTAAACTCTATTTCTATTTGTTTATTTACCAATGGTCATATTTTGATTTTTTAATAAAACTGATATTAAATAATTAATATATGTTGAATGTCAGGAAACTATACCTCATACCTGCAGAAGAAATCATACTTTTTTTTTCAGACCACATGAGCTATAACAGGGAACCTCGAACTACTGAAGAATACAGGACAATAATCAATCAGTATTTTCCATGCACATACAAGACAACCTTCTAGAGATACACAAGTAATTACATGCATAGAAGATGAAGGAAGAATACATTTTGAATCTGTATAACCTGATCATTCAAGGAGTAAACAGCTTCAATGATTTCACCTACACTCAAGCTGATCAAGCTGATCAACCTGGACCTAGAAGTCACATAAAAAACTATTCTCTATTTTTCTTGACAAAAACCAGAGAGGGACTCAAAGCTTCATCTGAATTCAATCCAAGGAGTCCAGAGCTTCACTCACAATAGATAGAGCATTCTAAACTCATCTCTATTTATTTATCTCTATTGTGTTTCAGTTATTTACATTTTGAGTAGTGTGTGTTTTGTATTTTAAACACACCCTATCTCTTGTGCTGAACTGGAGTATTTATAAAATCCTTACTCAATCTTTCCCTTACTCTCTTGTACCCCACTATGGATAGTGGCATAGGTCAAGTGTGACCTGGATATCTTGTGTGCTATTTTTTTTTATTTTCCCACGAAGAACTGCAGTAGAGGTCTTAGTACCTAGACAGTCTTTGTACTTTTGTTAACCCCAATCCAGGGTGTGGATCAAAGTTTATATAAACTGTTTGAGATGACTAAGTCTCAGCTTGAGATTGAACCTCTTGGATAGAACTATTGTTCTTGTTTATTTTTTTAAACTATATTGAATATTCCACTACTAAGTACTTTAAATTCAAATCTATTAAAAAGTAACTCTAATAGTTAAACTAGAAAGTGTTTGTATTTATTGTAAAGCATTAGGTTAGTTTCAAAAGGTAATATAATATTCAGATTAGATTAACTGATAACTAATCAATCTTTTGAGAACCTAAATGACCATTTACTATATGAAAAATTCACTACAGTTTAGCTTATTATTTAAATTTAGGGATTTTAATAGAAATCATTTTAACAGAAATTTTAATTGGAACTCAATTCACCCCCCCTCTTGAGTGTCCACTCCGACCAACAGTTTCACTAAGTCTCAAAGAGGCGATCAACCCTTAATGAAAACTTGGATAAGTTGACCGAAAAATCATGATTGTGATTCCCCACTAGTTTAAATCACCCCAATGAAAGTTAGTCAAGCACTTTGACTAATGGTTCTATATCTACCCAAGTAGTGGAAGGATATAATGACCTAATATTTTATTTGAGGAATTTTATCTTTATGTGTAAACTAAAAATTTGTTCTTATCATATTCTTGTTAATATTAAGTGTATTTTAATTAAGTGATTAACCATGTCTAGATAAAGTTTACACATACTATAATATTTTTTTTAATTCCATATTTCATGATTATTAGTTAGCATATTTAATTATTTAAATAACCATAAATAATTAACCATGAAACTAATAGAAATAAAAAAATAAATTTGAATGAACATGAGATTATCTAATGGTTGTTTATCTAGTGGATGATAAAACAACAATTTAACATGGGGAATTAACTCTTGAAACGAATCATGGTTCATGTATAATCTTTCTACCCAGGCTACTATGTACCTCATGGATTGGTTTCTCCTTGGCTATAAACATGAACCGGCTCCACTCGCCTAGTAGCTTCTTCCATTACATAATCTCACTCACATGCAGGTGACTGGAATCAAAAGATTTTTTAATAATGGGTTTATATAAAAGAAACTATGGGAATGTTGGAACTTACACAATAATAAGATAGTTAAGACTCACAAGAAAATATTTAATTTAATAAATTATAGAAAAAATCATGAAATAATACATTAAATAGTAAAATCACATATGCATGATGGTCTAAGTTCATGGTTATCCACATTAATGTAATGAATAAACAAAATTACACTAGAAAGTATTCACATAAATTATTTCCTTATTATTAAAATAAATGTTCTTGAATTTATTTGGTCAATTAATTTATTAATTAATTAATTTTCATTATCTTATTGAACATTTGATTCCTATATAGATACCATCCATAAATAAAATAAAGAAAATAAATGGATTGAAAAATCATTATAGACAATTATATAGAATTAATTGGGCAGCAATTAATTCCTAAAACCATATTACATAGTCAACACATCTAATGAAAATGGTGTAATTTGGATTTTAATGTTGTATTTAATTTTTATTTATGTAATGTAATTAAATTATTTATTGGGAGACTACACAGTGTGTACTAATGGCATAAAAATTATGCTCCACGATTTCCATGTATCCATGATAAATTCTAGTGACTGAGTATGTATCTTGTCTAGATTACATGAAATGTACTAATGAGGTACATGCTATCTATTCTGCTTGTCGTGTGTCTACACAACCCACGATTTGACTCAATCTATTCTATGTATGTAAGGATTAATAATCCACACATCATGTAATTCAGTTACATTTCATGTATCTCATTAAGGATATAGGATGTCAGTCCCACATGACATTATGTTTCATATTTAATGATTGGGTTAGCATAAATTTCAATGCTAAAAAATATTGACTACAATATGTTTGCACCATCTACATGTTGTGTAGTCTGACAGGCTGTGTTCTTGGCTGGCCTGGTGAACACATGGTGGGAATTGAATTCTATATGTTTCATTACTTCCCAATGAATTTTGTACCCTGTGACACATCCAAAGGTAGGGAACTTAGAAACACTATGTGTGTGTTTAGTCACACATCATGTATCTATGTCTACCATCCATAATCGTCATCACATTCTGATGGCATCTCCAATCATAATTCAGTTGATGTTAATTGGTTTAAGATGATATGAAAATTTAATAGAGTGAAATAATATGTCAAAAACATTTTAATTAAACTCATAATTAATAATAAATAAACTATAAGTGAAAAAATAACAATAATTTTATATAAATAATAAATGAAAAATAAATAATTAAAAATTATTTTCGGACTGCTTAGATAGCACATCAAGGTTTCAGGGCATAACATAAGTGCCTGAGCCCGTTCCTAATAAAATATTCCCATAAAAAAAATTAAATTTATTCTCATAATTAGATAGAAATATACTCTCAAAATCCATAAATATAATATTTTTTCACATATAATTTGTTAATAATTTATTTAATTAGTGAATTATATTATGTTGAATTATTTTTTCATTAATGAATCAGCAGACCACCGATTAAATACTACCATTATATCATAGGATTCATGTGACACCCCCAAAAATGTATTTTAAGATAATAATAATCTCTATATCGTTATTAGCATGTAACATTGTGTTTTTGGCAAATTGTAACATACAATATAAATATTAACATTTAAATGTGACCATTATAACTTAGAAATTGAATTGGAGGGTATAAATATGAGTAAATGAATTATGATATATATATATATATATAATGGTCTAGATCAATAAAAATTTAGTTATTAGTTATTATGAAATAATAAATCAATTTTTAGTGAGGTTATTTTATACTTTAAAAAATTGTCAAAAATGACTTTTATTGCATTTTTTGTGTGGAAATTATAATTAATTTATAAAAATGTTAAATATTTTATTTTATAAAATCAATATCAATTTTTGAAATCAAATTTTCAAGATTATTTTAGGTAGAATTTTTGGTTTTTTAGAAACATTTTATTAGTGAATAGTGAAAATTGTCGATTTATGTAAAACTAATATTTTTTTCATTAAATAATGTAATTTAAAAGTGACAATCTATTTTTTTTTATTTTTTTTAAAGTAAAATAAGATCTATTTAACTGAAAATAATCCAAATAATTATATATTAATCAACATTATATTTTATTTTGTTATAATTTTCTTTTTATTCTTAAAAGAAAAATTTTCAATAAAACATTTTTAAATGCATTAGGTTCAAACATTTTAAATACTTAAAATAACCCCTAAAGATTAATAATTTAAATTAAATTTATAAATTATATATATATATATATATGTTAATTTAAATTCATATGATGATGATGAATTATCATAGAGTTAATGTAAGATCATCTTATACTTCAAAAATACATTTTCTTGAGAAACTGTTTTTACTCACATTTGTTGGGTTTATTTTTAAATCAATTTATACCACTTATAAAAATTGACCTTGATAAAATTTATTTTATATTTGGAATCAGGAGGTTATTTTTTTTAAAAAATATTTCCCTTTTATTTTTTCATAAGGAATAATAACCTTGGTAAAAATGTTGTCACCACAATAAGAGTAAAACATGTAGAACAAGGTTAAAACAAAGATACAATGCTTCAAAATAACCCATAAACATTACTATATTTTATTGGATGAGTTTAAATCAACCATCCATCTAAATATTTTAAAATTTGTCATTTTTTCCTCTATTAATTGATAAAAACCATTATATTCGTTTATATAAATGAAAATTCCAAGATTTCACCCTCTTTCTTTGGATTTATCTTAATTATTTACAAAGGGATAAGATGATGATATTAACGAATATAAAATATTATTCTAAAAAAAAATTATTTATTTTTATGATGATAAGTTATTTTTAATTTTTAATTCTGGTATAACTACATTAAATTCTTACAAAAGCTGACACAATGCTTGTGCAAGCAGTAGAAATGTTTACTAAATAATTTTAAAACCCCAAAATAAATACATTTTGGATGAATTTTAGTGTCATGTGAATTTTATGAGTAATTATAATGTATAATTACTAATTAAAGGGTATATATTCAAAATAAATTTTTTTATTTCTATATTTAAAGTAAAATTAAATGAATTGTCCCAAAAATGAAATTAATGATATTTTTTATTATATAATATTTTATAAAATTATTTAAAAATAATAAAAATATTAAATAAGGAAAGTGGGATGGGATATGGTTTAAAATTTCATCCATTGACCTTTTTATTCTAATTTATACCTTATATATAAATTTATAACCCTTAATGATTGAAAAATGTGTTACCATGGTTAAGGATAAAAAAGGGTTAGCAGGGACTAAACTAAAGAGATAGGGGTTAAAATGGCCTAAAAACTTGTTTAAATCCAATTTTATGACTTTATTTTGATCCTATATCATATTTAATTTGATATTAATCCTATGAGGATCCACTTGGGATTTAATGTTACTTGATAATATTTTATTTTTTTGAAAAATTACTAGAGTGCGCTTTCTCTCCCTTATAAAAGGGCACCCCTCTCTCTTATTTACACCACATTGAGCCACCTATATTGAAAAAACCATTTTAAATTATATTATAAGCTTATATATAAATTCATTATATGTGATTTAATTCTCAAAGGACCATTCCAAGGGACCTTAATAAGGGATATAAAGGAGGTCTATAGAAGAAGAGGTAGTCACCATATCTAACCTCTTTCAACTTATTTATTCTTTTTCCTTATCTAAATCTATGAAATATATTACAAATTAATTAATTAAGTATCCAAAATATAGTTAAATATTATTACAATTATGTAACCACCATTATCTGACTTCTTTTTTAACAAAATGTGAAATGAATGTTTCACTCATGTGTAGGTCGGGGCTATCACCTCCATGTAGTTATATGATTCATTCTCTATCCCCATAATTCATGGTTGTATTTTATAATGGATTTAATATTTATATATTATATTTATGAAATAATTATTATTATGGAATTATAATATTTTAACTTCCATCTTACCTTTATATCTTTTGTAAAATGATAACATTTCTCATGTATACATGTGGACTACCACCTCCATGAAGCGATGTGATTTGTTTTTCATTATTTCTTTTCATAGATGGTAATAATGATTGAATTAATAAATATATGTATATATAATATTTATTATTTAATAATGATTCTATAAATTTGAATTATTATTTAAATTTATTCCATTACAACAATCAAAAAGTTGAAACATCACTCATGCACATGTACAGACAAGCATCTCCATGAAGTGATATAATTTATTTTTCATCACCTATTAATATGAATAATTATAATAAATTATATATTAAATAAATATTATAAATATTTAATTATTAAAATTCTAGAGATTATGAAACCATGACCAAGGTTCAAGTATGAAAACCATCGAACTGAGACATGCATGGAAAAGATATTAGCTTTGAGCATAATATTTATTTTAATAGAGAAATTGTTAATAAATTGATAATTTGAACTTATAAATAAAATATAATATGTTATTTATGAATATGTATCTATATTATATTTATAATAAATCTATATTAATCATATATGATATTTTAAAGTGTATGAATAAAGATGAAAATTGAGGTAAGGGTTTCCCGTCTCACATTTATTTTTATGTTACATATACCATATTCACCATTTACTTCCATTATGTAGTGTATATACTGAAAATTAATTATTTTATGATTATTATACTTAAATTTATATGTATTTAAAAATATATAAAAGGCTTTATCTTTCTCTCTCTTCCACGAGGTTTTGATTTAGATATTACAAGAGCAATAATGGTTCTTCATCTCAATATTGTTTCATTGTGACATGTTTGATTTTATATAACTATTTATATTTATGAGATGTATATTATACCCCTATTATAATTAATATCATTAATATTCTTATTTTCATTATATTTTAAGTTTCATTTGATTATATTCTTTCATGGGGATTAAAATTCAAAATCTATAAAAGTCATAAGGGATTTATGTTTCAATATGGTTTTAATTTGGATTGTTTATGCTTCAATTTAAATTGAGGGATGTTATATGATCCTTATCTAATAAAACCCTTTTATTTTGTTATCCTATAGTTATTCAAGGAAAAATCAAGTAATTATAACATTTTCCTCTCTTTATTACTTAAAATGATCCAGAATATTTTTTAGAAAAAAATACATTATTTCCTCTTTATCTAGGATTATTTTTCTTCCATATCCATGTTTCCATTAAAATAGTTTCAAAAATTATTTTACTCTTGTCCTATTAGTTTTTAAAGTAAATTTTACCCAAATTTTACTTTTTTAAAAGATATTTCAAAGGAGTCTTATTTTCATTCTCTAAATGATTTACTTTTGACTTTTTATCAAAAAAGTGAATGGAATATATTTTTTAATATACTTGGAATGAATGGAATTTCCCACCATCATGTTAAATCAAATATATAAAGAATTATTTACATGTTTCCCTTGTTCTTTCCAAAGAAGTTTTTTCCACAATATTTTTTCAATTTTTAGATTTAAAATAAATGATTTCAAAATGAAAGGATATTTTTCTCATGAAATATTATAGAAATATTAGAAAGGCCTTTCTCATCTATGATAATATAATTTGATGTTAGAAATGATTTACTAGGTATAAGATTAATTGATACCATCATTATTATTTCTATGGATGGTTTATTACTATGATGATAAGGTGTTTATGAAACTATTTTCCTTTCCATGGGTTACGATATGATGATATGATGGGCATGTTTTAACCTTGTGACACACATATGAATGGATTATTATTTTGTTATACGTGGGACCATAATTATATAACCATCTAATTAATTGGTTAAATATAGATATCTTATGAGATAGAAGGATTGGAATGGGTATTGAGCCAAGTTTAGTAAGGGACTATATCCAATAATATAGTTTTGTGAGTAAATATTGACTAAGGAAATGATAGAAATAGGAGTCAACACAATCCATTATAATGTACTTAGTAGTGATCCTTGAATAAGGAAATTATTCTCTATAATTATATGTATTTTTAAAAATATTCATTATTTTTATGATGTGTTATCATGAATAATGATTCATCATTGATGATTATTCACTCTTATGCCATATGTGTTTTGATTGAAAAAAGATTATTCTATGATTCGTGATTGAATATATTAGACTAATTAGGTATTATTATTGTAAGTTATGATCATGTTACAATACCATTAATATTATGTTATTCTTTTATATGATCATTTATTTATACCTTCAATGTTTACACTTTTTTAAGATTCTAATCACACCCTTTATTATATTTCCTTTTCCATAGGATATGAAAAAGGTTTTAAGTATGATGTTTCTAAGAAGGGTTCTAGTAGTGAAGAACTTAGTGGGAGATAATGTAAACATTTTATCTAGAAATCTTTTATGTATCTATGTTTCCAATGGCAGTAAAACATTACAATTATGGCATGGATAATAATGTATTATATTTAATATTAATATAATAAGATATATTATTTATGTATGAAAACACCAAGGTCATAATAGTTGGTATCAGAGTAGGTTTTAGTTATTCTATAAAGACTAGGGTTTGAAAACTCTAGTAAAAACCCTAGAGAATAAGTCTTGGAATAGGATAAAATCTGGAAGATTTTGTAAAGTAGAGGTTGTCTGGCCTTCTTAAAAATTACATATTTTTTTGGGAAATAGAAAGTGGATGCATGTATAAAATATAAGCACTTAAGGGTAACAACTATAAAAGGAAAATATAAGAAATTAAATTGATTGTCACTAGTTTATGACCAGTGGTCCTAAGAATGCACAGTTGGTTAGACACTCTCAGAGAATATTTGTCAGATAATTCACATTTTCATTATAAACCATTATGATAAATGAGAGGATAAAACCAATGGAAACCTATAATATGCCATAGTGATATGGAATAAACATAAACTTCTAGGTGTTGATAAGTCTAAGGATGGCCATAATTTTAAAGGTATAGATACCCCTTTTTATATTTTATGTGTTGAGAGTTTATGATGTTTAATTATATTTTGGAATATATTTTTTTTGGAATTCACCCACTTGGTTTAATATGTTTTAATGAAAATATCATTTTAAGAATAATGTTTTTATATTTTCTATACATATTTTTAAATTTATTGATAAAATTTTGGGTTAAAATGATATTTTCTATTATTGTAATTATGTTTAATTAGGATAAATTAGTTATAGCATTGTGGGAATATATTTTTATCATATTGATAACCAAGGATTAAAAAGTGACTTTGTGACTAAGTGATTATTATTATTTTTAAATAAGTACAATATATTTTTAACCACATATTATTAAGGTAACAATAATTTAAAGAGTAAATATTAATTTAATTTATGGAATCATATGTGATTTTATTGTGGTTTTATGGTGATTAGGTTAATTTCTTATAGGACGAGCATGTTTCAAGAGTATATATGATCGTGTTATTCCTTTTTTTGGTGTGTGACATTATGAGCTACTTAATTTTTTTTGGGGAATAAAGTTAAGTTGATTTTGAAAATTTAGTGACCTTATTTCTAACTTTTTGGGTATTTATTTTGGTGAGACATAGTTTTGAGGAGTCTTATGGTTAAATACTTAAAGAATCATTAAGTTAAAATTTGGTTTTTATCATTGAGTTTCAGGTTATTAATGTGTTATATTTATCCATATTGAATTAATTATTCTAGCCATTTTTCTATTAGTAAATATTTAGAGATAGAATGTATGATTTTTAATACTTTTGTGGATTTTATAATCTCTTAAAAGATAATTTTAGTTCTTTAGAAATGAAATAAAACTCATATTAAATATCCATTTCTTGAAATAAGATATCTAGTGGGAATAATCACAACCAAAGGATAAAAGTTCCCTTATGAAATGAAAATTAATCAGGTAATATTATTTTACTAGGTTATCTATATTTATAATAAAACAATCCCTCAACTTCAGGAAAAGGATCTTGAAATAAATTTGTTATTATTTTATATTAATTTTTGATGAATTAATGGAAGTTTCACCCCTAAATGGTTTATGTTTATATGGTAATTGATTTTATTATGACCATGTAATATATATCCGTCATGACCCATCCCCCGGGGCCTGTATCGTGACTACCCCAAGCCCGCCTTCGTTAGGCTAGGGGAAGGCGATTAGCACCAAAGGGGTAACTCCCTAAAAACTGGGAAGGCATTGCCTTTATAAACGTAAAAACACACACAACTAGAGTAAAAAAGGAAGAAAACACAAAGTAAATCATTAACAAATGTTCTGAAAGTACAAAGGGGTCGAAAATAAAAGCCCAACAGAAAGGTACAACTACAACTGAAAGAAAATACAACTGAAAAGACATCAGCTGAATGGTGAAGCAGCTCTTGGATCATCCTCCGGTTCCTACCTGAAGGGTAGGTACATATGTCTTCCTCAGCACTCCGTGTCTATAGGTCCACTCTGTGTGCCTTCATGCTCAATTTCCACCTCCAGGTACCTTCTAGTCCTCATACACTCTACCTCGTTTAGCACTGTCCATCGTCTGCATCCAACACAATGAGGCACGAGCATAGCCCGTGCAGGGGTGAGTATAACGATAATTAGTAGGGACCCCGAGAAACTCAAGGTCTCACTAAATCCAACAAGGATAAACCAAAAAGAAAAATCTCAACAGATAACCTTTACATAGGTATATGCCCATACATATACCGAAGTTATCAAATAACCCATCTCAATCATGAGGAAAAGACAAAAGAGTCATTGACTCAACTCAAACCAATATTTTTATTCTTGATGTCAAAAAAACGGCTCCTGGAGAACTCCTCCTCTGTCGAGAACAGTAGTCCTGTCACGACTCCGATGTGCTACTCACTAACTTTAGACTGCTGAGGTACTCCTCCTCTGTCGAGTACTGCGGGTCTGTCGCCCCAACACAGTAGCGATTCCCCACCATGGGTCTGCCGCTGCAACCAAGCGCACCCCCTACTAGCCTACAGAGGTACTCCTTCTGTCGAGTACCACATGTCTTCCGCCCCAACACAATAGAACTCCTCCGCGATGGCTCTGCCACCCGAACATAGTAGTTCTCCCCACTAGGCTAGTCAAGTCACTCCGAATCGAATCAGACAAGCAGTCATCAGGTCTCAGCCAGCTACTAAGTCTCCGTACTCCGTATGCTCGTCTCCAAGAGGGTTTGATCCATGAAATACTGGTTGATACTTCCAAGTGTCACGTAATCTCACGTGGAAGTATCTCAAAGGACAACCTCATCATAGGGGTCTCAACGCAACAGACGGCGTGTCAATCAGACGCCTAGTCTGTGAGTTATTAGCATTTCCGTTCCAGGGGACCATTTGGTTTCTAAGCTAAACCAACCTGACTGTACTCCAACTATGTCCAAACCTAAAGTGGAGTATTCGAAAAGAACCGTCTCATCATAAGGAATCCAACGTAATTGACAGCACGTCAATCGGATGTCCGATCCTTAAGTTATAAGCGTTTTATTACCGAGGTCCCGGTTGGATTCATGTTCAATCCAAGCCGGTCATACTTCAAATGACACCGGTAAACCAAACCAGTCACACCATTGTGATCCATACCAAAAAACACACGAGATGAACTACCCATTGGTCCAAAACAGATAGTTGGTGAAAAAGTTGCATTTCACCGCAACACGCACGAATCGACCTCATGGGGACCACACCTCAACCTTGACTTAAATATCCAAAATTGGTCTTGAAACATCTGTTTTAATTCCAGGGTCTCAACGTCGCAGAAGGTTCGTCATTCCAACACTGTATGAGAGAGATATGTCATATACAAGATCCCATAATAATAATAATAATAATAATAATAATATTCAGTGTTTCTTGGACCCGAGCCATGAACCAGAATTTAGTATCCAATATTAGACTTGAATCGACCGTATTAAAGACAGGGTCACGTCTCTGCTGATGGCCAGTTAATCTGACGTCGCATGCAAAATTTATGGTGGGTCAGAGGTTAAATAATAATATTAAATCTATTATTTTCCAAGAGATTTGGGTACTCGATCCAAAAACCCGAAAACACATCCAATATTGGACTCAGAATGTTCGTCTCGAAATTTGGGTCGCACAGCTGTAGACGGTTCTTGAAACTGAGGTCACACGAAGAAGATACCGTCAAAATACGGTTTTCTCAACGAAAATAATAATAACATTATTATATTATTATTATTTTTAATTTTAATTCAATAAATTATATCATCCAAAACTTCCACAAACCAACATTGGCACCTCCTCCATGCAGCATGCCCAAACCTCCATGCCTTTATATTTTTATTATTATTATTTTCTTTATTATTTCATCACTTATATTTCTCTCTCCAATATTCATTCTCCTTCCCCAAATCACGTTTCATTCTCCTCCAAATTTAACGCCTTCGCAAACCCAAACACCCAGCCTTCTTCCGCACGACCAAAATTGTCGCCACCACCCCTGGCTAGTGCCACCACACCTCCACCCAACTGCACTGTCGGATGCCGCCTCAGCCTGCCCAGCCTGAACCACAAACAGCCGGGCCGATTACCCGCACTGCTGCTGGCCACCATGCCTAAACCACACCAGCCAAAACCCTCATCGGATCCGCACCATGGGATCATTCTGCATGCCATTTTGGGTTTGATTTTACTCAGAAAAAAAGAGACGAAAGTGGATCCGTGATCCTTGGGTCGAGATATTTTGCATTCGTATGTCACGCTCAATGAAATATTGAGTTTCCAACATGCTTAATTATTTGACATTGAAGGACACACAATGAACGCGTAGAGAATGAAATTGAAAAGGGTATGGTTTGTGTGAGGATCTATGGCTGTGTTTGATTCAGCCATCGTTTGTTAGAATCAATAACATATGGAATTGACAAAATTATATTCATCATACTTCGATATTTTCAAAAAAAAAACAATAAGAAATTGATTCAACCCATGGTTTTTCGTTTCACGAGTTAATTCATTTAATTTGCGTT
This sequence comes from Viscum album, assembly GCA_963277665.1. Lineage (NCBI taxonomy): Eukaryota > Viridiplantae > Streptophyta > Magnoliopsida > Santalales > Viscaceae > Viscum > Viscum album. The sequence goes on along the minus strand of OY728148.1, from coordinate 888,302,289 downwards.
CGTCATGAAAATTCAATTGGGGTAAGGAATCCACAAAGATAAATCCTACAAATAAACACTCAAGCTCGAGGGTATAAACCACATAAATGAGAAATATACAATATTCCCTTACCTCGCAAAGGCGTCACACGTCGTCGATCCGTGAAAGATGAACGTCGCGGTAGATGGCATCGCAAAGAATGACATTGCATAGAAGAGAAAGGAAGGTGCACCATTCTTCATTGGATGCGTTCTTTATCGAAGAGAAGAACACTTTCTTTATCTATATCTCCAGAGATTTCCTAGGTTTTTTCCAACACCACTATTGCCCAAATAAAATAATATCTCTTCCAATTATTTTATTCTCACAACAATTGATTTAAGAATCAAACACTATAATTAATTAATTGGGGAATCCCCTTAATTAAATATAATGTGTGGAAAATTTAATTGGGGGGAAGGTGGAGAGTTTAACAAACTTAATAAATAGAATGGTTGTCACGATAAATGCAAGGGAGTTTAAGGGGGGTTTCAAGGGAGATGAAAGGTTGGGGCTCGTGTGGGACCCACCTTAAAAATGTCCACACATGGGAAGTCATGTGGGGGTGGTCCCCACTATTAACTTCCCCAGGTAGGATTTAACCACCATGGTGTATAAAATTGTTCTAAACAATTTTACTTAACTTTTTAACTAATTCCCAAATTTTAACTTTCAACCCGCATAAAATGCAACTATGGTAAATGTCCTCTTAAGCAATTATCCACGCTGTGAGTTCATCGATGCCCTCAGATTTCAATTCCGAGCACGGGTTCAAAATATAGAAAAACCCGCATGTACGTTTGCTGAACGTACCTGAAAAAAACTTTGGAAATTCATTCCGGGGACACCGGGCCTTGGAATCAAGTGTCGTTAGAAGCCACAGACTCGTAAAATTCCAAGGCATTTAAAAAAAATTCCTTCAAAATTTAGGGTCTTTACATTACTCCCACCTTAGGGATTTACGTCCCCGTAAAGCTACAACACATACTAGGGAAACAAAAGGGGTACTTAGCACGCATCTGAGCCTCCCGCTCCCAGGTACTCTCCTGGAGGTTCCCGTACTGTCAGTGTATGTGCCCCAGAGGAATCGATCGTCCTCGTAGGACTCGCTCCTGTCGATTCTCAATCTTTACTGGAACCTCCGTGAAAGTCGCCCTGTTATCAATATCCAGCTCCCCATGGTCGATGATGTGTGAAGGGTCGTGCATGTATCTCCTCAGGTGATATATGTGAATAACGTCATGCACCCGGTTCAACTGAGGTGAAAGAGTCAAGATGTATGCCACCTCGCCTACACTATTGAGGATCTAGAAAGGTCCAATGAACCTTTGAGGTTACTTTCCACCTTGGCCAAATATCCATAGACCTCATCGAGGTGAGACCTGTAGGAAGATGTGGTCGCCATCCTCGAACTCTTGTGGTCTCTGTCTCCTATCAACATAGGACTCTTATTTGCTTTGTGTAGTCTTCATCCACTCCGGGATGATCTACACCTTCTCCTGTAGCCTCAATATGGGCGCACTGGTCAACCTATAGCTCAGCTCTTGTAATGATCTGCTGAAATCTCCTTGACCACACGAAGAGTTTTCCCTTCTTCGTCAATGCTAAAAGCAGTGCAGAAACTCTGGAGAAGTCTGGAACAAATCTAGGTCTGGCCGAATCATGAGTGATTGACTGCACCCACTTATGCATGATTCCATCCTGTGCTGCCTGAGGTTTCCTTCTTTCCGACCAATGAAAAACCCATCCCAACGTTGTAGGTAAACCACAACCTTTTTTCCAAATACCACCAATCTGTTTATGAACTGTGGTTGCCCAGTCCATACCCAAACTAACATCGTAAGGCCTCGATGCTGCCACCAAGAGATTCCAACTAAAACTCTTGCCTCAAGGGTCAGATCACACCGTCGGCGTAAATGTGATTATTGAGTCTCCTCCCAAAGTTATCTCCAGACGTGAGGGTCAAGTCAATGGCTTAAATGGAAACTCTAGGTCTGGGACAAGATTCATGGAAGGAAGGAATGATTCTTATCAATGTCTATTGTTACGACAGCTAATAGTAGACACAGACCGTACCTTGTATCATTACTAGAGCCCTTAGGTCACACTCCTTGACCGCATACAACTACTCTCTTTCCCTGCCCTCCTACTCCCTGAGTCTGGCGGGGACTACAAAGGTGGGTGGTTGTAACATGTCGAAATGTACACCACCTCATGCTGCTCTCCTAGCTCTGCTTCCACGTCTGCTGCTTTTCAAATTCATCTATCCTTATAACTTCCTCTTCTTAAAACATTTTACATGCCCAAGTCTCTAAGATTAGTGCCAGTTCCCTGCTTTCCCACTGCTAACATTCTCTAGCTGTATCCATTCATCCAAAGAATATTCAACCTCAAAGGTTCTCTCTAGCACACCATCATAAGTAGAAATGCATAGAGGCAAAGTTTTGGCTCATATGTTCTTTAAACACACCTTGATATGAGGTCCGAGCTCTAAGGAACTGATTGTATCGTAGTCATCAAGTACCAAGAACTATCGGTACGCCTCGATGAACACTCAGCTACCGACATGTCATCCTGCCGAAGCTGTATAAGCACTAAAAAACTCTCAGCCACCTCTTTAAGCAAGTCCTAAGCCGCCTGTTAGTCGGGCTCGCCTCAGAACCTGGGGGGTATCTGATGCTGAAACACATGTAAGGCACTAAGCCTACATGTGTCATCTACCGGTACCGTCGGTTGAAACTGCTGACCAACAGGTAGTGATATAACTGGCACACTACCCGATGGTAGTATCTCAGGCATCAGTCCATGTACCGAAGCCTCATCACTATGTGGGCCAACCTCATGGTCACTCACTAGGAAACACCTGTATCTAAGATCACCATCTACTCTAATAGTGTCCTAACTAGGTGTAGAACTATAGAAATCGCCTCGAGCCAGTCCACTGCTGCCTGGGAATCTGCCTCACCTTGTAACCTCAGAGACCTCTGCTGTCGGAACTTGTGCAATGCGCTCTGTCAGCATGCACCATCCGCTAGTATAGTTGGTGGCATCTGCTACCCAACGGGTGGTGGTGCTGCTGGTACACCACCCAAAGGTGCCAACATAGCAAGACGACTCTGCATCAGACCTCTTTGCTTGGTGGGCCATCATCAAGTACTCTCTCGGAACTCCATCTGAATGTTTGCATGGAGGCATCCTGAAAAGATGGAACACAGTCAAATGATTTAAACCTGGTGAGCTGACCTAGTTTGAGATGAATTAAAGGAAACTTTTGGAAACACACACACAATCAGTGTTTTCATGCACTGGGTTGGAAATCAGTAGTCAGGGTCCGGGTGTATGGATACGTCGGCCGCCGCACCAACACTGGATTCCCTAAACTGAAAACCACACTCAGTATACTTAACACTATTACTTCATAGAAACAATATCAGATTCATAAGTTCTGCAGTAGAACTGATGTCCTCTGATGAAAATTTGTCATGACCCGTCCCCCGGGTCCCGTATCGTGACTACCCCGAGCCCGCCTTCTATAGGCCAGGGGCTGGAAACTAGCACTAAAGCTGTAACTCCCTAAAAACTGGGAAGTCATTGCCTTTATAAACGTAAACACACACACAACCAGATTACAAGCGGAAGAAAACACTAAGTGAAGTAGTAATCAGTGCGCTGAAAGTACAAAGGGGCTGGAAATACATGCCCAACGGAAAGGTACATCTACAACTGAAAGAAAATAGAACTAAAAAGACAAACAGCTGAATGGTGAAGCAGCTCCTGGATCGTCCTCCGATTCCTACCTGAAGGGTAGGCACAAATGTCCTCCTCAGCACTCTGCGTCTATCGGTCCACTCCGTGTGCCTTCACGCCGAGTGTCCACCTCTGGGTACTGTCCAGTCCTAGTACACTCTTTCTCGGTCAGCGCTGTTCGTTGTCTGCATCAAACACAACGAGGTGCGGGCATAACCCATGAAGGGGTGAGTATAACGATACTCAGTAGGGACCCCCAAGACCCTCAAGGTCTCACTAAATCCAACAAGGATAAACCAAAAAGAAAGATCTCAACAGATAAAATTTACTTAGGTATATGCCCATACATATACCTAAGTTATCAAGTAACCCATCTCAATCATGAGGAAAACACAAATGGTCATTGACTCAGCTCAAACTAGGATTTTTATTCTTGCTGTCGAAAACACGGCTGCTGGAGAACTCCTCCTCTGTCGAGCACATTATTCCAATCACGACTCCGAGGTGCTACTCACTAACCTTAGACTACTGAGGTACTTCTCCTCTGTCGAGTACCGTGGGACTGTTGCCCCTACACAGTAGCGATTTCCCGCCATGGGTCTACCGCTGCAACCAATGGCACCCCCTCCTAGCCTACAGAGGTAGTCCTTTTGTCAAGTTCTGCAGGTCTGCCACCCCAACACAGTAGCGCTCCTCCACCATGGGTCTGCCACCTGAACATAGTAGTGCTCCCCAATGGGCTATTCACGTCACTCCGAATCGAATAGGGCAAGCAGTCATCAGGTCTCAGCCAGCTACTAAGTCTTCATACTCTGTATACTAATCTTTGAGAGGGTCCACTCCATGAGCTACTGGTCGATACTTCCAAGTGTCACGTAATCTCATGTGGAAGTATGTCCAAGGACCGACTCGTCATAGAGGTCTCAACGCAACAGACGGCGCGTCAATCGGACGCCCGGTCTGTGAGTTATTAGCATTTTCGTTCCAGGGGATCAGTTGGTTTCTAAGCTAAACCAACCCGAACATACTCCAACTGTGTCCAAACCTCAAGTGGAGTATTCCAAAAGAACCATATCATCATAAGAAATCCAACGTAATTTAATACATGCCAATCGGACGTCTGGTCCTTAATTTATAAGCGTTTTATTACCGAGTGCCCGATTGGATTCATGTTCGTTCCAACCCGGTAGTACTTCAAATGACACCGGTTAACCAAACTAGTCATACCATTTTGATCCATATGAAAAATCACACGAGATGGACTACCCATTAATCCAAAACGGATAGCCGGTGAAAAAGTTGCATTTCACCTCAACATGCGCGAATTGGCCTCGTGGGGCCCACGCCTTGACCTCGACTTAAATATCCAAAATTGGTCTTGAAACATCTGTCTTAATTCTAGGGTCGCAACATCGCAGACGGTTCGTCATTCCGACACCGTATGAGAGAGATATTTCAGATACAAGATCCCGTAATAATAATAATAATATTATTATTCAGTGTTTCATGGACCTGAGCCATGAAACAGAATTTAGTATCCAACATTAGACTTGAATCGACCGTATTAAAGACAGGTTCACGTCACCGCTGACGACTAGTTAATCGGACGTCACATGCATGAGTTATGGCGGGTCAGAGGTTAAATAATAATATTAAATCTATTATTTTCCAAGCGCTTCGGGTACCCGATCCAAAAACCCAAAAAAGACATCAAATATTGGACTAGGAATGTCTGTCTCGGAATCTGGGTCGCACTGCCGCAGACGGTTCTTGAAACTAAGGTCACACGAAGAAGATACCGTCAAAATACGGTTTTCCCAACAAAAATAATAATAACATTATTATAGTATTATTATTATTAATTTTAATTCACTAAATTATATCATCCAGAACATCCACGCACCATCATTGGTGCCTCCTCTATGCGGCATGCCCAAAACTCCATGCCTTTATGGTTATTATTATAATTTTATTTATTATTTCATCACTTTTATTTCTCTCTCCAATCTTCATTCTCCTTCCCCAAATCTCATTTCATTCTCCTCCAAATTTAACACCTTTGCAAACCCAAACACCCAGCCTTCTTCCACACGGGTAAAACAGTCACCACCTCCCCTGGCTAGTACCACCGCGCCTCTACCCAGCTGCACTGTCGGATGCTGCCTCGGCCTGCCCAGCCTGAACCGCACCCCGCCAGGCCGATCAACCGCACCGCTACGGGCCACCATGCCTAACCTGCACCAGCCGAAACCCTCATCGGACCCGCGCCACGAGATCCTTCTGCATCCCATTCCGGGTTCTATTTAACTCAGAAAAAAGAGATGAAAGTGGATCCGTGATCCTTGGGTCGAGACCTTCACATCCGTATGTCACTCTCAATGAAACATTGAGTTTCCAATGCGCTTAATTATTTGACGATGAAGGACATGCAATGAACGCGCAGAGATTGAAATTGAAAAGGGCACAATTTTTGCGTGGATCGATGGCCGTGTTTGGTTTGGCCATCATTTTTGAGAATCAATAAAATGTGTAATTGAAAAAAATAAATTCATCATACTTTGATATTTTCAAGAAAAAACAATAAGAAATTGATTCAACCCCTGGTTTTTCGATCTGCGAATTAATTCATTTAATTTGCGTTAGTCATGAAAATTCAATTGGTGTAAGGAATCCACAAAGATAAATCCAACAAATAAACGCTCAAGCTTGAGGGTATAAACCACATAAATGAGAAATATACAATATTACACTACCTCGCAAAGGAATTGCACGTCGTCGATCCATAGAAGATGAACATCGTGGTAGATGGCGTCGCAAAGAACGGCGTCGCGGAGAAGAGAAAGGAAGGCACATCGTTCTTCGTTGGAGGCGTCCTTCGTCGAAGAGAAGAACACTTTATTTTTCTATATCTCAAGAGCTTTCCCACGTTTTTTCCAACACCACAATTTCCCAACTAAAATAATAGCTCTACCAATTATTTTATTCTCACAACAATTGATTTAAGAATCAAACACTATAATTAATTAATTAGAGAATCCACTTAATTAATTATAATGTGTTGGAAATTTAATTGGGAGAAAGGTGGAGAGTTTAACAAACATAATAAAGAGAATGGTTGTCATAATAAATGCAAGGGAGTTTAAGGGGGTTTTCAAGGGAGATGAAAGGTTGGGGTTCGTGTGGGCCCCACCTTAAAAATATCCACACATGGGAAGTTATGTGGGGTGGGCCCCACCATTAACTTTACCATGTAGGATTTAACCACCATGGTGTATAAAATTGTTATAAACAATTTTATTTAACTTTTTAACTAATCCCCAATTTTTAAATTTCAACCAGCATAAAACACAACTCCGGTAAAGGTTCCTTTAAGCAATTATCTGCGCTGCGAGTTCATCAGTGCCCTCAGATTTCAATTCCGAGCACTGGTTCGAAAGATAGAAAAACTCGCACGTACGTTTACTGAACGTACCCGAACAAAACTTTGAAAATTGATTCTGGGCACACCGGTCCTTGGAATCAAGTGCCGTCAGAAGCCACATACTCGTAAAATTCCAAGGTATTTAAAAAATAATTTCCTTGAAATTTCCGTGTCTTTACAATATCTATATATTATCCCTTGGATTTCATTTTTATCCTCTAGTATTATATTTTAACTTGCCATAAATTTTATCCTTATTCGATAATCTAATTATGCATTAGTTTTGGAAACCATTATGTTTCCCACTCCCCTTTTTCAAAGGAAATTTTATTAATCCTCTGTTCGATGTGTGTTTTCAATAATGTTATTTTTAATTATTGAAATAATGATGGATAAGATAAGATTGTGAGAATGAAATTTATTTAAATGGGTATAAAGTAACACCAATAAAATTTAGTTTTAAGGAATAATAATCTCAATAGTTTTGTTAACACAAAACATTAAGATTTAAGATAATTGTGATACACTATAGAAATATTATTATTTAAATGTGACCATTATTACCTAACCCTTTAATTAGAGGGTATAAATATGATTAACCCCATTTTTAAATATATGAACCATGCTCATGGTCAATAAAAATTAATTGAATAATGATTATGAAATAATCACTAAATTTTTAGTTAAATCAATTAATGCTTCAAATTTTTTTTTTGCTAAAATGATTTTTTTTTGTTTTTCTATGCATGTAAATTATAAGTAAAAAATACCATATTTATAAATTTTTTTTATAAAATTTATATCATTTATTAAATAATAATTTAAATATTATCTTTGAATGATTTTTTTGGATTTTTCTAAAAATATTTATTTTTCATTGAATAGTAAAAAATGCCAATTTTTTTGAAAAATAAGTTTTTTTCTTTGAATCATGTAATTTTAAAGTACCATTATAATTTTATATTGTATTAAGGTAAAATAATATCCATTATACTAAAAATTATTTAAATAATTCTATAGTAATCAATATTACATTTGATTTTGGTATATATTTTTTTATGCTCAAATATTTATTTGTTAGAAAATGGTTTTTAATTGCATATTGTTTTTACATTTTAATTACTTAAAATAATACTTAATAATGAAATATTTAAATTAAATTTATATATAATAATAAATTAATTTCATATAACTATAATTACTATTCATAGAGTGAATGTAGGATCATCTTGTTCTTGAAAAATGTATTTTCTTAAAAACTCATTTTTCATCACTTTTTATGAGTTTATTTTTAAATTATTTTCTACCAAATATAAAGTTAAAATTTGATAAAATTTATATTACATTTGGAAAAAATAGTTTTATATTTGGTAAATATTTCTTTTTATTTTTTATCATAATAAATAGTAACAATTGTAAAAATGTTGTCACCATGATAAAGGTAAAATGAATGTTAAAACTATTAGATAAGTCTTAAAAATCATACATAGAATTCCATAAATTTTATTAAATGAATTTAAATATGAAAATAATTTAATATACTCTAACATATGAAATTTTAATTCAATTATCTTTTGACTGAAAAATTATTTTTTTTAGTAAAGGAAAATACCAAAATTTCATTCTCTTACTTTAAATTTCAATTATATATTAAAATAAGTATAAGAAGATGTTATGAATAAATATAAATATTAATTTTAAACTTTATTTATTAATATATTTTAATTTATTTTTTTATTATTTTTTAGTGATAGAATAATTACCTTAAATTATTACACAAAACAAACACGTTGCTTGTGAAAGTAGTAGAAAAATTTACTAAATAATTTTAAAACCCATAAAATAAATATTTTTTTAATTTTTATGGAGTTCAAAAAATTTTATTTTTAATTATTATGTATAAATTATGGTTTATGGTTATATATTAAAATTATATTTTTTTCCTCCTAACATAAATTTTAAATTAAATTAATAGTCTCAAGAATGATATTAATGATGTTTTATATAATATAATATTTTATTAATAGGTTTAAAAACATAAAATAAAGAAATAGTAAGAGTGGGATGTTATATAGTATAAAATTTCATCCCTTTAAAAAACCCAATTTTTACCTTTTAAGTAAACTCATAACTAATAATGATTGAAAAATGTGTTACCGTAGTTAAGAATAAAAAAAGGTTAACATGGGTTAAACTACGAAGATACTGGTTAAAATGACCTAAAAACTTGTATAAATATTATTGAATGATTTTATTTATATCTTATATTAAATTTAATTATTAATTAATCTAATTTTGAAACACTTTTACACGAATTTCATTGTATAATATTTTAATGTTTTGAAAAATCTCTAGAGTGCCTTGTCCTTACCTTATAAAAGTACACTCATCTTCTCTATTATTTACACCTATTTGAGCCAACTATATCTCCAAAACCTACTAATTGTTTTATAAGAATCCATAGATAGTAATTAGTTGTGCTTTTTTTTATTAAAAGACCATTTCAAGGGTCCTTAATAATGGATATGAAGGAAGTCTACTAAAGAAGTGGTAATCGACTTACCCAACGCCTATCAATTTATTTCAACTAATAAATTCTATAAATATATGATATAAATTATATTATAATTAATTAATTATCCTTGATATAACTAAATTTTATTATGATTATAGAACAATAATTATCCACGCTATTTTCAAACAAATAGGGAATTAAAGTATCACTCATTCGTACATGTGGACTACTACCTCCACATTGCGATATGATTCATTCTCCATCACCAAAATAAATGGTACGATATTATAAAGGATTTATGATTTTAAAATTATATTTATGATACAATTATTATTTTTAATTATATTATATTAACTACCTTCTTACCCTTCTACCTATTGGAAAACAACAATATCACTTGTGTGTACATGTGGACTACCACCTCTACAAAGTGATGTGATTAATTTTTCATTTTTTAATTACATGGATGATAATAAGGATAAATTTAAAAAATATATATTATATTTATGATATAATAATATTAATTTAAATTTTATATAAAATTTATCTTTCTTTTGTTCCAACCATCAAAAAGTGGAAACATCACTCATGTATATGTACAGACTGTCCTCTCCATGAAGTGATGTAATTTTTTCATCACTAATTTAAATGAATAATTATAAAATTTTACATTATGAATAAATATAAAAGTTATTTCTTAATAAATATTATGGAGAATATGAAACCATGAACAAGGTTCAATCGCCTAAACCATCAAACTGAAACATGATTGTAAAATGAACTAGTTTCCACTCTAGTGTTTACTTTAATGAAGAAGATGTTAGTAAACTTATATTTATAAATTATGAAGGAATGATACATAGTTCATTATGTAATAATATTCACTTAAATAATATTATTAATAAATATTTGTTTATTATATAGGATATTTGAACTCGTATGAATAATAAAAGAATGTCATGTAAGGGTTTCCCATCTCACTTTTATTTATGTGAGATATAAGACATATTAACCACTTATTTCCTTTTTGATTTATATATAATTACCATTAATTTATTTTCTCACGGTTCTCATGAAAAATATAGGGATTTAAAATTCGATCTAAGGATCTCTATTTTTTTTGATTCTAAGATCACTAAAGTAATAAGGGTTCTTCGTCCAAATATTGTTTCATTGAGTCATGTATAATGTTATGCACCTATATATGTATATGAGGTGTATATTATGATATTTTTATATGTTATATAATGAATATAATTATTTTATTGATATTTAATGTTTCATTATATATTATTCTTTCATGGGGATTAATATATATAATGTTTACAAAGTCAGAAGGGATTTAGGTTTCAAACTCATTTTAATTGGGATTGTTTATGCCTGAATTTTCTTTGAGGGAAAATATATATTACTTAATTTATAAAACCATTTAATTTTATTGTACTCTATTTATTCATGTAATTTTCATGTGATGGAACCATTTTTCTCTCTATGGTACTAAAAATGATTGATAATTTTTTTAAGAAAAAAACATTATTTCTTATTTGGTTAGAAATATTTTTTATTCAAGTACTTGTTTTCTTAAAATGTTTTCAAGTATGTTTATAATATCCTCCTATGAGTTTATAGTATGTTTTACCCATGTTTAACTTTCTGAAACAATTCAAAATAAAACTTTGCATCATTTTCCAAATGTGTTACTTTATACAAAAAATATGAAAGGAATCTTTGTTTTTACATACTCAGTTTGAATGGAACTTCTTCCTTCATGAACAAACAATGATTTTAAGTTTACTTTAAAATTTTACCAACTTATTTTCAATTAAAAATTTTCCCATAAAATTTTATAATTTTTTATATTTTAAATAAGTGATTTCAAAGTGATTGGGTTTTTTCATCAAGAATTATTCTAAAATAATTTAATAGAATTTTTCACCAATGATAGAATTATTTTATGTTACTTATGATTTACTGAGATATGATCTAGTGATACCATACTTATTCATTCTATGAATGCTTTATAACAATAATGATTATATGTTTCTGAAGCACATTTATTTTTCATGAAACTGTTTTCTTTTTAACAGGTTATGATATGATGATATGATGAATAATTTATGATATTATGTAAAACATATGAATATATTATGATTATTTTATGGGTGTTCCTAGAATTATATATCCCTCTAATTAATGGTTTCAACATAGACATCTAATTAGTTAATAAGGATTAGGATAGGGAGTGAACCCAGTATAATAAGGGAATCTATCTAATAAGACATCCTTGAGAGTGAACCTTGACTAAGGAAATGATGGAATAGGGAGTGAAATCAATCTACTATGATTTTCATAGAAGTAGTCCTTGAGTAAGGAAATTATTTTCTATGATTATATGTATACCATAATCTTATTCCTTATTCTTATGATGTGTTCTCATAGCTCATGGTTGATTATTGATGATTCCAAACTCTTCTATATTATGTATTTTGATTGAAAAAACCTTATTCCATGATTCATGATTATTGATGTTTGACTGATTTTGTATGATTATTATAAGTTATAATCATTTTATCAAGAACATATGGTTATATTATGTTTTCATATGATCATAAATTTATATCTCTTATGTTTACCCTTAAAGATAATATGATCTTACCCTTTATTATGTTTCTTTTATGTAAGATATAATGAAGGTTTTTAAGTATGATATGTCTAATAAGGGTGATAGTTATGAAGAACTTAGTGGGAGATAATGTAAACATTCTATGTACTAGTTGTTTATGTATCCATGTCTCCAAATAAATTAAATCTTTATCATACTAGCACTTATTATAATGTTATGTTTTGATTGTTCATATAATAAGATTTAATATTTATGTATTAAAAGTTTGGGGTCACAATAAATCAAGTATATATTACCTTTATTGGTGATATGTATGTCTTATGTGAACCTCAGATCATCATCATAGAATTCTCTAGGTGCTTATGGGGATGAATCTATAGCTTTTGATGATTGATGTTTATCACAACTAAATCATTCAAGGGAGAAGGAATTCACTCTAATAAAGGAGGATAGTTTCTTTGTGTTATTTATAGAATTCGGTAGAGGGATCTCTCCAAGGCTTGATAAGGTTCTCTCTAGAACTTTTTGTTCACAATGAATGAATGTAGATTTTCTAAATACACAAAATTGCATAACCAGATTTATACAGAGATAGGGTTAGGAAATAAATAATTATGCAAGGGACCTTATTATTTAATTAATTCTTAGCAAACCCCATGCCAAAATAATAATAATAATAATATTTACTTAGCATGAGATAAAATCAGAGATAAAATAAATATTATTTATCTTGAATAAATAAATTCAAATTTGTTCAAATAATATTTAATATGAAATTTTTTACTGAACCATTACACTCATTACATCAATCCTCAATATTTATTGGTGTTTTAATAATTACTATTTATTTAATTAAATAAATACAACTAAATTATTCACAAGTAAATATATAAATATTATATTCACCAAAACTAATAGATAAATATTTATTAAATATTCAAAAAATAAATGAATAAATTTTTTATTACCTTGTTAATAAACTAGAATTAAAAAATATATTTATATTCACATAATTAAATAAATAATTACTTGTGAATAAATATTTATTAAATATTCAATTCACATATATATTTTCTTAATAACTGGTGACTGAAAATTTATGATCAACCCAAAATGAATAATTATTAAATCACATAGTGGGAAATATTTTTCCAACTTGTTAAATTTGTATAGAATTTAACTATAGTTCTAAATACACATAGGTGTGAACCTCTAGGCCCCTTTATCATTGGTAGTAGGTTTAACTATTTAAAGTCCAAGTTTAGTGTCTATAAAAACTAAAAGGATCCCATAGAGAAATTTTTTAATGTCAAAATGACATATAACCACCTAAAAATGATAACTATGTTGTATAATCACTTTACCTCGACAGATCTAATCAAAATGGTTGCATGCTAGCTCCATCAACAAATATCCCATATGTCTCTTTATTTCACTTTTTGGAAATGAACATGATGATAAAAATTCCATGGGAACATAATTAATCATATAGTTTAATTACCATTAATGGACTTAAGATATCTATATCCATTAAATAATAGAATAGATAAATAATTTATTTCATTATTCATTAAGATAATTTCACTTGTCATGCACCCAACATATGATACTTCACTGTGAGCATATATCATCATGGTTTTCATCAATACATAAAGTTACATGAATTATGACATGTATTAATATTAATAATGATGTATAAGGATCATTATATTCACCCATAGATAGAAATATCCAATGAAACATATAAATGTGGATTTTCAATTGGTCATTCTTGTTCTCATAATCTCCTGCATTACCGATTACTAAAGGCATACACCTTGAGAAAGTGTCTCAAAGTTCTACGAGTCACCACCTATTATAGAAGATATAATTTTTATCCTATAAAATGATACCATTAAACTATAGAAATTATATTTAAGAATACAATCATGGAACTTCTAGGATCTCATCACATCAAGGAACAATTTTGACCTTTTAGTGTGACATGTAAATTTAGGAAATTATCCCATATTATTTCACATAGAAGAAAAATCCTGATGTGATAAGATATTTTAAAAATAATCAAATACTAGAATAAGAGTAACCATAAATTACTTAGTAGTAAGTTATATTGAAAAAACTCCAATATTATGTTCATGTTATGTGGAGTTTTGGAAATGTTTAAGAATCACAATTTTTTTCATGGGTTATTTATGATACAACTTTTAATGGAACATATATGTATGGATGACAATGGTTGAGGTTTTATAACCCCCTAAAATTAATTGTTTTAAGTTTATTTATCATGATATAGTCAGGTGTGTGAATGAGTAGTTTGTTCACTTAAGCATGGGTATAATGGGTTTTCCCACATTTTAGGCATATAAATAGTGATTTTTTTCATATAGGAATCATCATAATGGGTTTTATCACAAATTATTTCCTATAAATATGGTTGTTACTAATTTAAATGTTTTGTTTCAAGTTATGTCACATTTTCATAAAGCATTTAATTTCAAGGAAATGTCATGTTTTCATGATTATGCCTTATTTTTAATGTATCCCACACTCTTATTTCCTGATTACATACTTTATTTTTTGATAACCCCCCTTTCAAGGGATGAGGGGGAACCCTTACAAGGCCCGTAGGCTCAGAAATTACATGGCCTATAGGATTAGGAGATTAATATTACATACTTTATGATTATTCAGATGGATTTTAATCTATTATATAAATTTTATGAATCTTTAAAGATATTTTTATGATATCATGTTTCTATAACATGTTTTATGATTATCCTCTATGGTTTTATGATCTTTTAATAAGATATATATTCTCTTCATCATGTTCTTATTAATGTTTAGTATCTGATACATTATGATATTTTTTACCCTTACATATAATATAGGGTCACCCTTTTATTGTGTTACCAATTCGAAAATTATGAAAATTATGTGAGATATTAAAAACATGTTCTAAAGGGGCATGATTATGGAGAAATGTTTGCAAGTGTTGTAAAATAAAATATTTATGTAGCTAATATCTATTTCACTTAATCTTTTATTCCTTGGGTTATGTGATTTCTTATGAGATGTATTATTTAAATCATTAAATTAATGTATTAATTAAGGTATGTTTAGATTGAGTCACATAAATTGGTATTTGAGTAAGTTTTAGTAATGTTTTGATAGTAGATTAGTTTTTTAAGGGATTATTGTAGATGGATTTAGAAAAAACCCATATGGATAAGTCTAAGGGACGAGTTTAAGTATATGATAACATCTTGAAATTTAGGTAAAGTATGGATTGTGTAGTTTTATTAGAAATTATATCCCTATCTGTATACGATATGTGGATAAAGACTCTTGGAAAGATATAAATAGGGTTAATAAACCTAAAAAGGGAATATTAGGTATTAACTCAATCATTTCATGTTGTATGGTAAATAATACTAAATGAACAAATGGTTTGACACTCTTGGGGGATATGATTTAGTTGATCATATGATACTTTTGAATCAATCTAGAGGATTTATTTCCTAGTTAATTAGAGGTATTTATATCTCAAATGGTTGGAGAGAATGTCATTATTGATACAATTACCATTATATGAGAATATACTGATTTATTTCCTAATGAACTTTCTAGTCTTCCCCCAGAGAATGAGGTTGAGTTTAAAATAGAACCTATAGTTGTATATTTTCCAATATCAAGGATTTAAAATAGAATAGATCCAATTAAATTGGAGGTATTAAAGAAGCAGTTACAATAAATTATGGACATGTATTTTATCTACCCTAGTTCTTCCCTATGGGGTGCACAAGTACTTTTTTTATATAAAAAATAAGGATTTATTGATGAATATTTACATTTATTATCATGAGATTGATAAAATATTGATTAATAAAAATTATCCTTCACCATGTATTAATGATTTATTTTATAAACTTAGAAAAGATCAATACTTCTCAAAAATTGACCTTTGATTTTGATATCATAGTTAAGGGTTAAAAGGTATGAAATTTCAAATAAATATATCCATATGAGGTATAGAAACTATGAGTTTATAGTGATAAAATTTGGACTTTGAATGCTCCTAGTATCTTATTAGGTCTAATGAATAGAGTATTTAGAGACTAACTTTATCAATTTTTGGTTATCCTTATAGAATATATTTCTATATATTAAAGTAGAAATTAATATAATTAAGATAATTAATAGATATTATTAAATACCATGATAAAAAATAAATTCTAAGAAAAAATTTGCAAGTTTAAATTCAAGAAATATAAAATATCATCTTATTTCATGTAATCAGAATAAATGGCATATCGATAGATCCATAAAATAAAAAAATTATTGAACAATGGCCTAAATTGAATAATATAATTGAGATACATAACTTTCTCAATAAATAAAGATATTACCAAAATATTGTGGTCATGGATAAAAAATAAAATAACTAATTTAACATGGAAGGGAAGTATGAAAATATATTGTGATCTAAAAAAGCTTCTGGTGGGATAGCATGGACAGAGAAATTATACAATACGTATCTTGTTTCTTGGTATTACATCACATTAAGGTTGAATGAGAAAATTATAAGGGTATATTGAAAAAATTACTCATACTAGTATATAAATGGGAAAAAATCACCATAGAATTCATCATAGGACTCCCCAAAATTTCTACAAGCCGTAATTCGATTTTTGGTTATAGTCAATCACCTTACACGGTTAGTGCATTTTATTTTCATCAAAGAAAATTATCTCTAAAGAAACTTACCAGGATATACATCAGTGATTTGGTAAGGATCCATGTAGTAACACTATCTATTATATTTGACCAAGATCCGAGTTTTAACTCGAGGTTGTAGTGAATTATTCCGAAATCATTGGATACAAAGCTTAGTTTTAACTCTTTTTATTAACTCCAAATAGATATTCAATATGAGGAGACCATCAAAACTATATAGGATTTTCATATATCTTAATCGATGGAATTCCATTGATGTTGGGATCAACACATCCCCTTTATAGAGTTATCATATTAAAATAGTTTCCATTCTAGAATTTATTTGGCACTATATAAGGCTCTTTTTAAGAAGAGATGTATAACTACAACATATTTGGATAAAGTTAGATAGAGGTTATTGATAAGTCTTGGCCTTATCTAAGAAATAATAGAGAAGGTTAAAACCATTATGTGGCATATTACTATAGCACAAAGTTGATATAATATTTATATAGATAATCATCAATGGGATCTAAAGTTTGAAGTTTGTGACAAGGTATTCCTTGGAATATCAATTTGGAAAGAAGGCTATGAGATTTTGGAAGAAAGGGAATCTAAACCCCAAATACATTAGTCCCTTTAAGATATGTGATCATGTTAGGGTCATAGAATATCACTTAACACTCACTCCCCACCTATCTCAAGTGCATGGTGTGTTCCAAGAATCTATTTTAAGGAAGTACATACCCGATCCATCACATGTACTAATAAAACCATTTTTAAAAATAGAAGATGACATTTCATGTCAAGAATAACTTATGGAAATCTTTGATTGAAGATACAATGTTCTCAAGAACAATACCACCCATCTATTTAAATTTTTTGGTATAATCATTGTTTTTTACATGTAATAAAACATTAAGGATGAAATTATTTTTTAAGTTGGGTATAATTAAAGAAAACATTATTTTTAATAAATAATTTTTCTTAATTAAATATCATGTGAATAGATCATCTTACACACATAACTGAACTAAAATTAAAACTATGTTACCATAATAAAATTAGTATACATTACCATTTTATTATAGATATTAAATTTTAGGGTACCATAACAAGTAAATAAATTATAAAAACTATATAAAAAGGTATAATATAACATATTTATTTTTATTATTATAATATATATATTTCATAAAATTATTTTTATGCATTACATGTACTTATATTAAAATTAATTTTTACCAGTTTTTGAAATTGAATCAGATAAAATGATTTGAATATTTTAAATCATCATGATAAAACTAATTAATGGGTTTATTTTTATGCATATAATTAATATAACAATGTAAATGTTATTTACAATGATAATTTTTTTTCCAGAATGATAATTTTATAAATATTTTAAATTTTTTAAAATTAAACTGATCTATTTTAAATTAAGAATATAATAATATTTTTAAACATATATTCAAATTAATTAACACTAATTTAATTAGTAATAAATGTTAAAAAATATTAATAACACTTAATGATAAAATCAATATTTTTCTATAAGAACTTTTTTAACACATTATATGTTCTAATTTTAAAGTTAATATTATTATATTTATAAATTAAATAATAATAAGTGAGTAACAATTTGTATTTTTCACATTAACATTTTGTAATAATTTTCAGATTATATTTTAATTTATAAATTAACTACCATGGTTAAATTTTAATCTCTATTAATAAGTCTTAAAATGTCTAAACTAATGTGGCCCTAATTTTACTAAACTATTTTGAAAACTATGCCTTCTAGAATAAATTTTTTATGTTTTAAATTCATTCCTACATGTTTCAACAAAATTTTCTTTCCCAACTAACCTGGATCTCATGAAATTCTATTCATTCCCCTTACCTAACATTCTTTTCCAAATATTTATAACTCGTTTTCACCTATAAATGGAGATCACATCCAACATTTTAAACCTACACCCTTTTCAAAATTCCAATCAAATTTTACCCAATTTAATTCTTATATAGCCCTGATGCATATTTTTCATCCTCTAGCCTCAAAACAATTTCTACATTCATTCTCTTTTAGAGAAAAATTCAAGATAGGATCTGAATTTCCAACGTAAGTATTATTTGCCCTTTGGTTTCCTTTATTTATCACTATCATCCATCCCCAAATCCATTCTAACCATATGTATATAATTAAATAATTATAATAAACTATAATTAAATTTTAGTATATTTTTGGTATAACCATAATCTATTCCCCTCCCATTCAATCAAAAAATTGAAAATGTTACTCATGTTGGAGTGCAAACTACCTTCTCTATGAATGAAATGTTTCATTTTTCATCACAAGCTTTTCAAGGATCTTTATAAAAACTAGTTTAGTGAATAGATATTTTATTTATGTCCTGATTTATATTTTACAAATATAAACTAGTCAATTTATATATAAAATTATTAATGGAAAACACTGTAACACAAACCAACTAAAATGAACATAACGAGAGGAAAACCAATTTATTTATAAGTGAAAATAACTTTTAATTTTCTTTATTCTTGTAAATATTAAAAAATGATTCATTAACTTAATAAAATAAAAATTATTATATTATAATTTTTTGATAATGATATTATAATGATGGAATCAATTCTATCTCCACACACACAAATATATTATAGAATATTATTATTGAGTCGGTTTAACCACCTACATGAGAAATTATATAAATTTATATCACATATTGATTTGGAAACATAATATTAGATATTAGTAAATAAAAAATGATTTTTTATTTATTGGTAATATAAACATTAAACACGTTAATTAGTACACAACTATACATTTTTTAAAAATCACTAAAACAGTATTATTACCAGTTTAATCTAAAATATCTTAAATTAAATCACTAATAGAATGAAAGTATAAATTCATAAATTATCCTAAAAATATATGAAAACAAATTTTATGATCTATAAATGATTTATTTTTAGATAACAATGAATAAAAACACTATTAATTTTGAAACTAGTCCATGAAATTCAAGATAACCCACACCTGATACTGAAAATAGATAAAATCTACCTAATATACATATATAGAATAATTAAAAATGAATTTTATAAAATTTTATGGATATGAATAAGGTTATAAATAAGTTTATTAAGACAATTTTTTTTATATAGGATGTGAGAGTGTGATCAACTAAGAGATAATTCAATGTGAGGGTTTATTGTCACAAATTTTATACCATTGAGACATATTTCTTATTATACACCATGATTTATATATAATGGTATAAAAAATGATGCTTTAATATTTTTAATTATGATATTATTATATTTCATGGAAAGCATTGTTTTATTATATATTATTTCCCTTATGATGTTGTGACTCAAAATTAAAAAATCTATAAGGGTTTCACCAACTAAATTTCGAATTCCATAGGTCATAATATTTTTTACTTGAATATAATATTTATGGTTTATTTGATACTATTGTTAATGTATTTTATATGTTATTTATTTATTTCCTTTGAGAAATTAATTCTCATTATCAATAACCACTTATTTGATAAAACATTTTCAAAATAAGGGTATTATGTTAGTAAGTATAACTCAGATTCTTACCTATGAATCGTATCTTCCATGTCAATGTTTTACCAATTTAAATAGTTTTTTTGAATAAATCCATGTATGTATTTTATTTTATATTATTAAATTTTTGATTAAAAAATTTATAAAATGAAAGTCTTTTAATATTTTTATGATTTGGTTTCTCTAAAAAAGATTTAAAACTTAATAAAAGAATTTCCATCATTAATTATCTCTCTGATTTTATTAGTTTGAGTTTTTTTCTTCTCATGGACCATTTATTTAGAACTATTTATAATTTTTTTTTCAAAAATTTCCCATTTTGTTTCTCAATTTTTTTGAAATTAATTTTCACTTCATATTTTATAATAATTTTTAAAAGGTTTTGTTAATACTTTTTTATTTTCACATATTTTTTTACCCAACGTTTATATATAAAGCAGTAATGTTTTGATAACCCTATATATTTTATTATGATAGGTATTATTTTTTAAAATGATATTTGGATATCCTATTATTTCTTAAGTTCATGTTTTGTGTAATTTTCAAAAATTATAAGAAACCCATTCTTTTTTCAAGGGTTCTTTAAGAAATGATTTTAAGTGGTATGCTTATGTATTGATGATGAAGGGTGGGGTCATATATTAGCAACCAATGCATTGGTTTAAGTTTATATCTCATGAGATTTTCATACATGGACATAATGAGTTTTTTCACATAGACATGGACATAATGGGTTTTCTCACATTTTTAGGAAAGGAAATAATGTGTTTGTTCATATAAGCATGGCCATAATGAGTTTTATAAAAAAAATCATATGATTATGGTTGTTCCATATTTCCAAATTATTTATCAAAATTTTCCATATTTTCAACTTCCATATCATTTCCATGAAATGCTATTTATTCATGATTATACCATGTTTTTAAGTATTTTTCACATCTATATCATGCTCACAAGTATTATAATTATTGGGATCTATTTTGAGTTGTGTCATAAAAATTATTATTCTTTAATGATTTTTTTATAATCTTATGTTGATATAAACTATTTTATGATTATAGTCAATGGTCTTATGATCTTATAATAAAATATTTTCATCTTTCTCATTTTCTCCTTTATTTTTATCATCCAATAAATTATGATATGTTTTTTCATTACTAGGTGTCTGAGATTATCCCTTTATTATATTTCTATTCCTTAGGTTATAAAAATGATTATATCACGTGATATATCTAGAAAAATTTTTTCATGCTCCTATTACCCTTATAAAACCAAGGTTTCCTTCCCTTTCAGCTGGTAAAATCCTATGAGGTCTTACATTTTTGATTTTTAGATGATTTAATACTTCATAGTGACTTAAAATATTCATGAGATCCATAGCATCAATTATCAATTCTCATGTTTCTAAACCAGTAATTTATTTAAACACAATCCATGTAGATTACTATAAGTAGTTTCATGAATGTTGATGCAGTAACCCAAATCCATGGGTTTAAGGTAATATTCTCTTAAAAAACACTTTGACACATCATTCTTCTATAGGTGTTCAGAATGGCATGTCATTAATATAAAATAAATCCATCCGATCATCTCCAAAAATAGATCACCAAAATTTTTGTGGGGATAGAGTCATTTTGAAATATGTTTTCCATAATAACAACGAAATGAGTGTTTTCTTCATTATTAATTATGCCATGATAAAACACTTCTTAAAACATAGAAAAATTCATAAAATAGTGTGATACTCTTTAAAATGATCTGTTTATGAGACTATGAGTGTGTTCATCACAATCTCTTGCATCTTATTAAAATTAATTCACATGAAATAACCATGAATAAGGACACACTAAAAACATATATGTTTCACATTTAAGATACACCTTTAATTTATAACATTTTATCCCATAGAATAACCCTCAATGTTTCAACCTTCATCCATGAATGTTACTTTCACTTCACTTTG
This sequence comes from Viscum album, assembly GCA_963277665.1. Lineage (NCBI taxonomy): Eukaryota > Viridiplantae > Streptophyta > Magnoliopsida > Santalales > Viscaceae > Viscum > Viscum album. The sequence continues at coordinate 888,279,688 of OY728148.1, read as the reverse complement.
GAATAACACCATATGTATCAAAATTTCACTTATTTTATCCCAATAACATGCACTAGGAATCTTTGACATGAAATCCACCATGTTATATCCCATAGTATTTTATCCTTTACCGGATTTACTAATTATTATGGTGACCTCAATGTTTTTTACATGGGATAGATTTATACTTAAACAATGTGAAAATGATGGTTATGGAGCTCAAGAAGCTGGTTACATAGATTTATAGATAATATTTTTAGATATTTAATTCATTCATATGGAACTCTAGATTCATTCATATGAAAAATTCGACTCATTCTTAAACCACCATCACCTTTTTTAAAATTTTCAATCATTATTTTAAGATGATAAATCCATATCAATCCTCTAAGTATAACAACTTCCTTAAATAGATATCTTATCAAGTCTAATATCTAATGTAACACTAATTCCAAATTATTTTAAAAAATAAAGATAATTAGTAAAAATACATTCATTTTATTATATAAATCAAGTAAGTGAATTTAATTTCTAATTTGTCCACTTTAATCAAGATTTATTTAATCAACTAATTTGAAACATAAATTCCAAAACTCATTAGTATATAATGATTTAAAAAATAATATGGAATAAAATTAATTTAATATTAATAAAACATTAATAATTTATGGACTACATAATTTATTTCAATCCAAATATATATTTTAATAATAAATTCTCATCAAACAATAGAATTTTTACCAAATGGATTTATTATTAGTCAATATAATTGGAACATGGGTAGTGATTGTTTTTCTATTTTTAAAAATAGTCTTGGAAGAAATTATAGTAATGGTTTTAACTCATATAAGATATTTCGTCTATCCCCTTTTATTACCATCATAACTTGGATGTAAAAGGTAATATGAGTTTTGGTTTACCTTCACTACACATGTTAATGATTGATGAAAATTTGGATGTGATACACTATATAAATCCATCTTGGAGAATACTATATCATTTGCTATGTTTATTCATTTAATCATTGATAATTCCTAAATTATCATAATGGAAAATAATTAATCACATAAAATAACCTCTTAGATAAATCTTTAGAATAGTTTATATGATTTTTCTAAATGAACTCAAATATATTTATGAGATATATTTATTTCTAATGGTTTATTTATTGAAAACATGATAGTGAATTAGTCATTATACCTAGTTTCCTAGCTCAAAAGACACTAGAACACCCATATAGTTAAAAACATGTCAATTATTATATGTTTTATTTCATAAATAATTTTCTTGCAGTAAGGATGTATTGTAAGTATTATATTAATATTAATATTTGATTAATTATTTAGAATATATTTTATTAAATAATTACTAAAAAATTAGTTTAGTTTGAAATATAATAAAAATATATATTTAAAATATGAAACAACATCACATTATGTTAAATGATACACTGAGATAAATTTTTTCTTAATAATCAATATAGAATAATATTTTAAAATTTATATATCAAGAAATAAAGGAATTTTGATCTTATTTATAATTATATATGAATCACCCTTCTTCATATTTTCTTAAAAATGAAATAAACAATGATTAATCTCTTTATGCATTTTTAAATCCCATGTTTTAATAAAAATATGTAATTAAAATTTATTTAATACCTAATAAGTAAGACATAAGAATTAAATTGATTAATATACTCAAAGTAGACACTTCTATTTCATTTAATTGTAGTTTTTATTCTAATAACCTTTATTACCATGTAATAATAAAATACAATCATGTTCATTTTCTGGTCCCTTAATCTTACTATTCTTGGTTAGGTTCTATATATATTCCTTAGACTTAGATTTATTCTTTGGTGATTTATTTTATTTCCTCTTTATCTTGTTCCACATAAGAATAAGCTAATTTTCATGCCTCATGTTATTATTAATACAAAAAATAAAAGTAATGAAAATTGGTAGAGAATTATAAATGTTATTCATACTAAAACTCACAAAAAATAGAGAATATATAAGGTAGTGAAGAAATAAAGAGATCAGTTTGAAATTCATAGGGAATTTTACACCCCTATAATGTTAATATGCCAAATGAAACCAATAATATTGATTATGAGAGGTCCATATATCACTCCCTCTCTAATATTTCATTTAAATAATGCCTTAGAGATATCAAACCAGTACTATCTATATTTGTCTTAATAAATATCATGGAGATTATTATGTAATAAATATGCATCCATGTTCTCTTGAGACTTATAGAGTTTATATAATTGGGATGAAAACAAGAAACACCAGACATCTAGTGTATAATAAAATATTTTTTTAGAAAATGATCAATTTCATTACTCCCCTCCTAATAAATCATATTTTTAATGGGGATTCTAAAACATAGAAAAAAATACATAGTAAAGTATTGTACATACATTTATACCTACTATGAGAAATTTGTATATATAAGAACATTCCCCAAGTCAAATAATGATCATCGTGTTATAATTCTTGATGAAATTTACATTTTACTAAGACAATATAAAATAATAATAATATTACTTTATCTTTATTATAAAAACATATGAATATAAATAATTTATTATCATATTAGTCTTTTACTATTTTATATAGTCCCAATAGCCCTCACAATTTAACACAAAATATATTATTATGTGGGAATTATAGTGGGAACTATCCCTATTCTCCATTTCATAATTATAACTATGGAACTAAAAATACTAATAAGGTATTTGAGATGGTGATATTACCGACTTCTAGGTTACATATTATTGATTTGTTGAGTGGGATTCCAAATCCTAAAATCATGACTCTGAGGCACCCCAAACCCACACTCCTGGATTTAATGTTAAAAACAATTTCTTTAAACACTATATTTGATAACAGGTGAGAAATACCAAGTTAAGATTTTATGTTTGACAAATTATCTAAATATTTTGAAAATTTATTCTCATAAAAATTTCTAAATCCCAAGAATGGAAGATTTATTATCTTTTTGGATCAGCTATATAAGAATGTTATTTTATGATACTTGTGAACCTTTCTCCATAATAATACTATAATTGATCCCCTTTATAAATTTAAAAGGTTGTACTCTCCTTAATAACCTAGGGAATGTAAACATAAGAAATTGGTGATATGAAATGCTCGGTATAGGAAAAACTCATCAATATTTCATCAAAAGGTTAGATCATATGCATATGAGAAAACATGGGAAAAGGAGAAATATCTTATTAAAAGGATAATAGAACAAAAAAATTGTCCATAAGACATGATAGAAGGATATGTAATCTAAATAATATAATATATACCATTTTATAAGAGTGTATAATCATGAGGTAATAAAGATAATCTATGAGATCATAACACTAGCATAAAAAATATGACCTAAGAGTGTGACATATATATAAACAAATTATTCATAGACTTGGGCTTACCACTTGTGTACCCTTGGGTAGGGCCCGACCACTCAAGTACCATTGGTCTTGGGATAAACCTCTTGTGTACCCTTCTTCATGGGATAAACCTCTAGTATAACCTTTTTATTCAGGTAAACCTCTCATGTACTATTTTTACTAAGATAAATCTCACATGTGCCTTTTCTATTAGGATAATCTTCATGTGTACCCTTTGGCTTGGGATAACACCCCCATGTACTCTTTGTTACTTCATGAGATATAAAATTTACCAATTAATTTTAGGGAATGAACCGAACCGTTCACATGATAATAAAACATTATTATATATTAAAAAATAATATAATGCGCATCTCATTTTAAATTATATTAATTAACCCTTGGGGAATAAATAAGTTTCATGAAAAATACTTTAAAAAATTATGTTCATAATACATACAAATAAATATGGTGGGTGGTATCATAATTTCATATTAAAATTTTAATTTCAATAACACATAAATATTTTAATAAATATTAAAATCACCCTTTTAAGATTATTTTATAAATCACTAGGAAAAACAAGAATAAATATCCTTTTTTAATTCCTGAAATCCCTAAAAGTGTATTCTTTAAAATTAAATACATTAAGCATGATAAATAATTTTAAAAGTATCCCTCTAAAAATAAATGTGTTTTCATTAAAAATAATAATAAAATAAATGTTCATTTTAAAACCTTCTTTGATAAGACATTAAAATATTGAAAACTGTATTTTTAAAAACATATGACCTTAAAATTTATTTTTAAAATCAAGAATTATTTTAAAAATAGAAATTTTAATTTTGAAAGATATGTCAATACTTCATTTTTTATAATCATTAATGATAAAAATTATTTGTAAAAAACATTTTATAACCTATATAAGAATATAATAAAAATTCCCTAAATGGATTATCATGAAAAAGTAATCTCGATTTGAAAATGGTATTGGGGATGAATCCCCTATGAATTTAGTAACACTTGAACCAAAAATAATTTAAAAGATATTAATTTATGTTAATATATAATACCTTTTAAACTCATTAATAATTTTATAAAAATAAATCTATGGGTAGTATATACACTGCCAAAAAACAAGTGGTGGATATTTTATTAGACTCAAAGAACAAAAATTAAGACCATAAACCCCTTAAAATATTGGTGTATTATGGAACAAATTACCATGGGATATAGAAATTGGGATGGAAAATATAATTAATTTTATTAAAATATTTAAAAAAATTCATATAGAATCATATACACCACACAATATAATAGAAGTGGTGGATATCGTATATGTCTCAAAGAAATAAAAGTGAGATGAAAACCCTTTCAACTTAAGAAATGTTTTAATAAAACACACTTGAAATAGGGAGCATGGAATTGATATTAAAATACCACAAATAAAATAAAATTCATGGTATATTGTTTCCAATATGTAGTATGAACACCATTTAAATGAAATTAGTTAAATAAAACAAATCATTTCTTAAGAAAAGAAATTGAGAAGAAACACCCTTACATTTTCTCTTGACATCCATGAAATCTCTTTAGACTCATATATAATAAAAGTAACTATTTAAATAATTTTTTTTGAATTGTATTCATATATTTAACCTTATTTTTTTATTATAATTATTTATTACATATTTTTGATTTAGTTATATTTTATTTTAATTATCGGATGTTTTTAATTTTAATTGTTTGAAGAATGCCTTAAAGTGTTGATGCTAATTATAATTCATTTATACCAATTTAATCATTCATATTTTATCCAAGATAATATAATATTTTATTTATAATAATTTATAAATCTATAAGTTCATTCCATGATATTTTTAGACATTATTCGTGACGACATAATTGAAGACGAGCTTGTTTTTTTAAAATTTTATGAACAAAAGTTGGTATGTTAGTAATGTTTTAAATATTAAAATAAATTTAAATAAAATTAAACAAAATATTATTTGATAATTTATATCTAATAATACCATTAGTTATATTTACATAGTCATCCATGATAGAAATTTTTTGTTTTGTTCACATAGGTGGTTAAACCATCCCAGCAAGAACCTGCAATAATTAATGAGTGTTTGTGGTTAAGAATGTGATTAATTTGGAATAAAATAATTATTATTGAATTATAATTATATTATATATATTTTTTAAGGTTATTAATCATATTTTAATATATTTTTATAAATAATAATTTTTTTTGAAAAACGAAATATGTTACTTCGTGGAGGCGGTCGTCTACATGTACACAAAGGTGGAGTTCTCATTTTCCATAAAATAGAAGGAAGGTTGGAATTGGTTTATATTTTCAGAATAATAATAATTTATTAAATATTATATTGATTCATTAAATATCCCATATTAACCATCCATGTATACAAATCATAAAAAATGATCATGTCACTTATGGAGGCAGTAGTCCGTATGTATCACACGTAGCGTTTAATTTTTTTAATGTTTGGAAGGATGATATAAGGTGGTTATTAATTAAATATAAAAACATTTATGTGCAATTATTATAAATATTAAATTATTTCAACATGGGTAGGTTATATTCAATGGAGGCAGAGGAAGAAATAAAGGAAATGAAATGAAAAAATGAGTATTTGAGAAATTTAACTTACTCCTTAGAAGAGCTCCTTTGAAAGCTGGATTATGGATTTGAGATGTGGTCTTTTGAAAATTCTAGGACCTTTAATAAAATAATAAGAGTTTTATATATTTATTTTAGTAAATTTTGGTCAAATATAAGAGGATTTGGGAGTGTGGAGAATTGGGGTGGTGATGACTTCAGTTTCAAGGGAGATAAGTGAAATTTTTATAATAATATAAACTGTAATTTAACAGTTAAAAGCTCTAGTGGGACAATAATGGAAAATAATATAGTGGGGAAGTTTTAATGTCATTAAATAATAAATTATAAATTTTCACATTAAATTTTATCATGTTTTTATATGTTTTACTCTTAGATTTTTCACTTTTAATATTTTTTGTTTTTACTATGGTAATTAATTTTTACCAAAGTAATTTAATTTTAATGACTTTAAAAATTATTTTTATTATTACATAATTTGTATTGAATAATTTAAAATATAAAAAATTAAAAAATTATTCTATGGGTGATAAAAAATAATTTTAAAATTATTACACATAACGTGTAAAACATTTTAAAAAAAATTATTTTTATGATTAAAAATTATGAATAATATAAATTTATCAAATTTTTTGATTAATATGAAGTTAATTTTTTCTATTATCTATAAAATAAGATTTAATTTTTTCAAAATATGCTAAATCTGATTTCCACCTTTTAGATACTTAGTAAAAAGAAGAAGACCAAAAATATTTTTTATTATATTAAAATATTACTTAAGATTCCAAAATTTTAAGCATGGGTTTCATAAATTAAAAATCTCATTTTAGAATTATTTATTATAATTTATAGATTTATATTTTTAATAGAAAAATGTTTTCAAAACATTAAAATCGTACTTCCATTATGAAACTATCAAAGTGGGATGGTATTTAAAAAATAGGTATTTTTCACTATTAACCCAAAAAATAAGCCATTTTAGAAAAAACTCAAAATTAATCCTAATAAAAATTTTACATGAAGAATTTATAAATGAATTTAATTTTATGTAATTAAAATTTTAAAACTCATATCTTTATTTTTAAATGAATATACAAAATATAAATAAAACCACTTTTATTGAAAATGGTTCTTTTAAGTGTTTTTAATAATATTTTACATATAGTTTTTATATATAGAATGTTGATATATTACTTTATTTATAAAATAATATTAATATAGGTTAATTTAATTTATTGGGAGAAAATATTGAACACTTAAAAGCAATTATTTCAAAAGGAATAATCCCTTTAATTATTAAATCATATTAATTATTTTTCCTCTAAATGTATAAAAATTTATTTGATTAATATCCTTATATTTACTAGATATTTTATTGTTATAAAAATATTATTAATAATATTCATCTAATATTCCATTGATCATTTTATTTTAGTGTTTCATGTAGAGATATATATTGAACACATTAGACATATTTAAAGGATACATATATAGTAAAATCATTAAGTGCCGTAGGTTTAGATTTCCTTAAAATTTACCTCAAAAATATTATTGAACAAACTATGGATATTAAATAAAATAAAATTTTGGTAAAGTTAACCCATAATATGTTTTATGACACCCTAATAATTAAAAGTTCCACAAATATTTCTAGAAGTGACACTTTAACAATGATTGCATCTTAAATCCTATAATGGAAGGATTTTGACTTAATGTTTTCTTGAGTTATTTTGTTTATTATGTGAAAATTTCCTTATTTTATCCCTTTAAAAATATTTTTAATATTAAGTGGATTTTACTTAAGTGATTAATTATATGTTGTTAAATATTTACATATATTCATTTTATATTCTTCCATCTAAGCATGGTTGTTATTTAATTGATGGTTTTATTTAGTTATGATAGAGAATCCATAAAATAAAATAAATGACCATGAATATGATAGAATAAATACATGTCATGATCATGTGATTTATCTATAAGTTTTTTAATTGAGCATAAAATAAAAAAATCATTTCCCTAGGGGAAAATATCATTAATCTTGTCTTAGTTCAAGTTGTAGCATTTCACCATTGTCCAGAGTATCGCTTGGGTTGGTTTTATAACAATACCATTTATAACCACCTCCACTTATAGTAGATCTCCATCCTTACATATTATTTACTCACACATAGGTAAATGGAACTAACATAATTGTTAAATGGTTTATATAAAATAAACTATAGGTATACAAGTTCTTATATAATAAGATGATCGGGTGATAAATTGTCCATCATTTAAATTTAATAATGATAATTTCACAATCCCATGAAATGATAAAATCAAAATAAATCTAACGCAAACACTGGCAGATCATTCACTAGATCATCCATGCACGAAACGAATATACATGTAATAAAATACCATTCATTTAATTTATTATTAATTAATATTAACAATTAATTAATTAAATATATTAATTTATTATTTAATTTTTTTATTTTAATTTACATTAAAATAGTCATGGGGATTTCCATCCACTATAATTTTAAAAAAATTAAAAAAATATTATTATTTAAAATTAATTATGTACACGACATGTACATTTAGGAAACATGATGTATACCCATCAAAAATACCTCATATGGTCATTATAATATATTTTGAACTCATGCATCATGTAGCATACATTATATGTCACATAATTACATGTATTGTACTATAAATAAATAATACAAGGACATGTGTTAATTTTTGTGGCATGTATTGTTTTTAATTCATGTAGAGAACACAATGTGTAATGTTGACCATACATGGAATGTAGTTCCAAATTTAATACAAGAAATAATTAAGAATTTAATATCATTGAAAAAATATCACATGATGAGTACTATTAATTAATGAAATAAAGACATGTGTTAAATAGGTTTGATGACATAATGAATTTTATTTCCATTTAAATTAATTTATACAGTGTACAACCCAACTTGGGGTGAACATAACATAAATAGATATAATACCACACTTTTATTAATTACACAACACTTGTGTATTAGTTTATTATACATCACATTTTTATTAATTATATAATTTGTGTGTGTTAATTAATTATAAAATGTATTTGTATTAACTATACATAGTGTGTGTATTAATTAATAATATTTCATGGGTAAATTAATTATACAACATGTTTTTATCAATTATACACTGCCTGTGTAATTTAATTATATACAACATGTGCATTGATTTCACACCGCGTGTGTGTTAATTATACACAACATGTGTATTAATTAATTATACACCATGTGTGTATTATTTAATTACACACCACATGAGTGATAATTAAACACCATGTGAGTATTAATTACACACAACATATTTTGTCCATAAGAACACAATATTTTTTATGTTTATATGAAATATTGGAGAGTTAGATGTTGTGAAACCCTACAACTCATTTCCCACATCAATGTGGTATGTGATGTTCATTTTTTATTGCTTTTGAGAAGTGTAACAAAGAATATATGCCATATTTAATATTAAATAATTTAATCTAAAATTATTAAAATTTATAAACCAACCAATGATTATAAAATAATTAATAATTTAAACATGACCACTCTAATACCACTTGATGGTTTTTGGCATATAAGAAGCTTCTATGAGGTCATGTCCAACTTCGATATTATCTGAATAAATGTAGAACTTGCAATATACATGATGATAAATATCATAATAAATGAATATTTATGATGGAAATTGATAATGATTACTCGAACCAAAGATTTGATATTTTTAAGTTAAATTTATATTAAATTTAAAATATATAATTACCCTTATCATGAGTGATTTATTTAAAGAATATATTGATCATCCAAATGTAGTTTAGGTTTTACTAATGTCGAGAAAAGAGGATCAAAAGATATAATCCTTCTAGTGGTAATTCACACACTCTCCAATGATCTCAAGGCATTATTAATGGTACTTCAGGTGCTAGCATAGTGGTACTGATTATCTTGGGTTACTCACCTTTGACAACAACACAATCCTTTAGGTCTGAAGGATTTATTATTGTTCTATCATTATTGAGAGGGGGGAGAGTGGTTTAAAAAATTATCTTAATCTTAAGAGAAACCCCTAGAGAATTTCATCATATATTTAATTATTTGGAGTGGAAATAATTATGCACAATATTCATCTAACCCTAGGAAATGACATTACAAAGTATTTATAGAGTTGGGTTAGAGAATAAATAATTGCACATAGGCCTATATGATTTTCTTAATCATTATAAAACCCCATATGTATTATCATTATTACTATTTCTTGACTTATATGTAACCCAAAAATTAAATAAATATCATTTATATAAATAAATAAATATTTATTAATTTATATAATATTTAATATACCATTCCCACAAGACCTATTAATTTGACCCACATTTCCTCCTCTATATTTAATGATCCTCAAATAATAAATATTATTTATTTAATAAATATATAAATATACTATTCCATTTTGAGAATAAATGTTTATATTATTATTAACTCACTTAAATTTTTTTTGTAATATATGTGATCAATAAATCCTTAATAAATATTATTCCACAATTTAGAGAATAACATTAAATATGGTATTTAAATTAAAAAAAATTGAGATTAATGAAAGAACTAAGTACCAGACTTGAAAGGCCTCTTCCTTGGTGGCAATAGGATGGTTTATCTATAGTCAAATATCAAAATATGCAAACATGTAATGGCACCCTTAAGTGGTGATTTAAATGTCACATTGAGGATAAATACACATGAATTCCCACTATGTAATATAATCACAACACAAGAGCCACATCCCAGTTAGTGAGGACTTGACAAGTGAATCCAATAGACCAAAGTTCAAATCTGGGTGGAGACATAATTTATGGGGAATTATAGCAGTATAGTAGCAAGTACTGTAGTAGGTACTATTTGGTAATGTAGCAGCCATAATTATTCATCTTTTTGGGTTTTCATGCAACCATTTTGGTCCTCGGATCCATCAAGGCCTTCAGTCCAATAAGTATTTCAGGCCACCTCAAGGCATTTGGGCCACTTCAAGGCCTTCAAGACACCTCAAGGCCTTCAGGCCACCTGAAGTTGTGCTTAATAGACTAGGAAAACTCTATAAGGAGCAGTCTCCAGATGAGGATTTAGAGCTAGTGCATTCACCAGATTAGAAGCTAGTGGATTTGAAAAAAAGGGAGGGAATTTTATTGTCCTTGGGACTAGCCTGTGCATGCATGGTAAGCCTATCCAAACAACCATGTAAATGTGGAGAGCTAACATCATGATGTAGAAGCTGTGGAGGAGCAGTTACTTTTAGTTATAGTTTGAATATTTCCTCTAAGACACATTGTTCGTGTAATCTCTAAGACTACAGGCCTTGTAAGGGTTCCCCCTCATCCCTTGAAAGGGGTATTTTCAACAATCAATAAAAATACGGCCTTTGGGTCATTAGTTTTATGCAATATAATCACATTGTCACAATATCTCATCAATAAGGTTTCATACTCATCTCATCAACCTATTCTTGATATAAATTTCATTAACATTATGAAATAAACCTATATATACACAATAGACATGGAATTTAGTTCACTTTCAATCAAAGGGACAAGATATCATCATCCAAAAATATGGAAGGTAAATAAATTTCTTTACCTATTAATTAATAACATATCATTCATGATGCACCCAATATACCAAACATTCATGATATCATACGTTTTCACCGTTTTTGGTAATACATCTAAGTACATGACTCATGATATACATTAATAATAATAATATTGTCTATAGATCATTACACATGTTTGAAGACAACAACATCTAATGAAATTTAAGATGTGAAATTTCTATTAGAGGGCCCATCCGCATAATCCCTGGTCTTATAGATTACAAAGTTTGAACTTCATGAGATAAAGTTTTATTTTCTTAGGATTACTCGCATATTATAGTTTACATCATCTTTATCTTGTCATATGATCTCATAAAACCATATGACTTATGTTTAATAATATATTCAAATAAATTCAAGGTTATCATCATAGAGGAGAACTAATAATACCTTTTTAATGTGATAGATACTTTAGGACATTATCACATTAAAGTAATGAATATAGACAATCAATATATTATAAGAAACATATTAATATTCAAATATATGAATATGTGAGTAATAAAAAGTAAAAATTAGTTGGTAAAGTGAAATTATTATAATACCATATCTATGGAAAGTGATATTTTGAAAACATTCATGCATGATTCGGAGTGGGGATAGAGATATAAACTGATATTCGGACATTCTGTAAAATATGGGTTCATAAGGATAAACACACAATATGTTTTATAGATTCACATGTTGTGTAGTTATTTAGTAGTGGACAATACGGTTTCAACAGAAGATAAATATCACACTTCATGTAACTAATTAACTCATTGCGTGTCCCTAGCTGAATAGATCGGTGTGTACATGGATTATATTCCCTGTTTTCTATATGAAAACAGAAATTGTGTACCCTCAAGGGATATGACAAGTATTTCATCCCATATATATAATTGTCCATGGTGGTACATGTAGAGTACTTAAAATTTTTTACATGCCATATACCATATCATACATACTGTATAGGTGGAGCATTACATTCTATGTGGCGAGGCAGTACATGACCTGATGACCTCTAATGGGTTACATGTCATGTACCTCCAAATAACATGTTGTTACTTTCCTAGACTTAGTTATTTTTTGTATTTTCTTGATTGTGAAGAGTTAGGGTCATGATGTGTCCATGAATGTATTTGGGATTCTCACCACCATTTCATGGGTGACAAGGTGTTGTTTTCAAGACTTAGTTGAGATATATTCCTACCTCATGATCTAAGATTCTCTCTCTCTCTCTCTCTCATTTACACTAAGTATAGATCATTATTGTAAAGGGGATCACAGTTTTTTCTATATTGTATGGTACTTCTTATAGAATAGATATGATTTTTTATTATGGTGACATATACCTCATGGGCCTATAAGGAGTACTTTATCCTTAGGCGATGGTGATTTTTATAAAGTCTATGACTCACTTTTCCATCTTGTTTAGACTCCAGATAACCAAATAAAAAATATTTAATAGATCAACCTAGGAAGAATAGGGATCCATAAATGGATTATTATTTTTATTGTATTCTCAATAGGATGGATCTATTGTTGTTGAATTTTGATCCCTTGTTTAAAATGGATTTTTATTTGAGGTTGTTGGACCCTCAACAAGGTAGCATGTCTATGAAAAATCATGTATTGATTCTTATAGACCTCATAAAGTGTTACCTAATTATGTTTTATGATGGGATTTATAGAGATAATTGGGTTGGGTATAGACTCTATAAGAATATTTTCTGACTTATAATAATGTCTTCATGTAAAACCACAAGTGGACGAGTCCCCTGAGCAAGAAAAGGAAGATTGAGAATTCTAAGAGGATATGCACCTTGACTGTGAGTGTAGGTTAGCTTTAAAAATGAAAATAGATGGATCATTTTTGTGGATATATATCTATATTAAATATATAATTTAAGTCATGTAATATTTTTTTGAAGGTAGTTGGATAATATAAATCATCTTTGGTTGGAAAGAAGATGATAAATATGCATATGTGGATGTATGACACTACAATCCCCAAAATCACTACACCTCGGGTTAGTTCCTATCCAGAATAGAGTATTAATAGTAATATTAATAGAAATATTTACATGATGGAATACTATTTTTAGGAACCAATGGGTATATTTATGGTATAATTTATGCCCAATTTTTGGGTCCCTATTACTAGATGTTGAAAGAACAAGTTATTATTCCTTCAATAAAGGTTTTTGAGTTGTAGATTCTAACGCAAACACTCACCGAACCCAAATTAGTTTGAGAGTATCCATTTATGGTGTTAATATTTCAATAAATCGTTTCTGATAAATTCATTTTATCCTTAGTGGAGGAAGGAATCTTCCATGATGATCCTTTATGAATAAGATGAGATCTAGTGGCACATATCTCTACATTAATGGGTACTGGTTTGATAAATGTATGGTGATTCATAGTTAGGTGAATGAAGTGAGGTCCACCCCCAGTATTGAGTAGAATTCCACTCAATTTTGGTAAGTTTATAATACCCTCAAGAAGTTGTATTCATCAACCCATTATAATAAAAGTATGGATTAATTATATAAGTGTGTGGATGATAATTCACTTCATAGGAGCATGGATGAATGAATTGGTATTTTTTAAGGGTGAATTATGGTTTTAACTTGATGGGAGACTTATGTATTCATAAAAATTCATTCAAGGATAGATTAAAAGTATTTTTCAGTGGTATGGTGATCACCTATGTGATGTTTATGGGGCATGTGGACTGAATCCTTCTAGGAATTAGTCCGTAGATGAATTTTTGAGTGTTCAAGGAATTTTCCATTATCTTGTAATGAGACTTGAAATAGTGTAATAAAATCTCATAGTATAATATCTGGATTCATGGGGTGGAATTGTTATTCATGAATTTGAGGCTATAATGGATGACAAAATGTTATTGGAGTATTTATAGTGTAGTGTTTGATGCTTGTGGTAAAGTATTATATATCCAAATGATATAGGAGAAAACTATGTAGATATATTTGGAGTAATTATTATATAAAGTAAATAAAGAGATATTTCCCACCTTCTATTGATAGTGGTGTTCCCACACTCATCCATTGTGTGTGAGAGGGATATTGTGGTGAAGTCATATTAGTATTTGTGCATGACTGGACATTCTCAGGTGATAGAATTGAAGGGTTAACTGAAGGTGGGGAGTATTCCACATATATTCCAAGGTGTATTGTGGTATTATCTTAGTGTTTTTATTAAATTTATAGATATCCATACTGAGTTTATATTGATCTAGTGTAGAATGAACCTTAATGTGGAATGTTTAGTGAATCTTTGTGGGTTTATCAATCATATGAAAACTCTTTCTATTTAGTGGAGGGTAAATTTTTCTTAGAAGGTTGAAGACTTTTGTTACTCTAATAGGTTTAATCTTGGGGTCTAGAGTTAAAAGAAAATGGTCATCTAAATTTTCAAGACCATATTACTCAGATTGTGCCACCAAATGGGAAGTGGTGTATTGACAGAGTAGTTTGAAGATGTTTTTGTTCATCCTGATGTTATTTTCAATATCTTTTTTGAAAGAGCGATGAAAATAAAAATTGAATTTATTGAACAATAAATGTAATCATATTAAATTTTGGGATGAGGATATATGATTCAATTGAGTGTTTTTAAATAGGTTGAGTGGGAAGTCTTGTATTTCCCTTATGCAATGAGCCAGATATGCTGGTGCCTCTTCCTTTTAGGTAGGAGATTTTTGATAATGTGAGGTAGTGTCAGGGGGTCATTCTACCATGTAATTATTCTAGTGGTGGTGTAGAATCGTTTTGAAGTGCTCATTGTTGGATTATGGCATTGATAGGTTTCTCACATATGAAAACCATCAAGAGTTGTTTAAATGTGGGGAGTAAGGTTCTCCCACTTGTGTAGCCTTATCGATGGACCCTTTTGAGTTTTTAATCGATGGTTTGTGGTTTCATATTATCCCTTATGGTGGGATGACCTTAATATGAGAAACAATTTTAGGTTTAGAATCATAAAAGGACTTTTTGTGGACCAAATGCATTTTTATGAAAGGTATATCTTTAAAAAAAATCTAGAACTGATAACCTCAGTATTGAAGAATGATGATACCTTCTAGGTTGGTATTGTTCCGATATCACTTAGGGATAGACTCCCAAATACGATAAAAGTTCATGTGAAGGTGGTTTGTTTATTGCATGCTTTTTTTAATTTTTTATAAACTCCAATTGTTTCCTTTTTGGGGATAAAATGGTCTTAAGGTGGGGAGGATATGGTGACCCATGTTTTACCAAAACAAGGCTTAGCTAAATTTTTATTTTTATAATTTTATGACCTAAAAATGGTATAAAATAGTACTTTTTTTGTAGTATATAACCTTTGATGATTTTATTGGTTCTGGGGAGTGTTTTTACCATTGAGTTTAGACAATGCATAATTTCAGGTGTGGTGAGAACTCAATACAAATATATCTAGTGTAAAATATAATTTTTAGATCACATGTACACATTATTAGGAATTATGATTTTCATTCATAATAGATTCTCAAATGAAAAATCTATGAACACAATAGTGTTTAGGGATAAGATTTTATCTTAAGAGGGCTATAATTTTAGCTTTTATCTTATGTATTGGGATAGAGCATCATTGTTGCATCAATTAATGAAAGTATTAATTAATTAATTAATTAATTTAATAATGGTAAAACCATAGAAATTGCTCTATTTAAACATTTTTTATGTAATTCATTTTTTTTATCTCCATAACTCTTTGAGTAAATCTATATTTAGAGGAAGGGGAATATTTTGTTGGATAAAACAACAGATTGGAGGAATGTGTTTAAATTCTTGGTATCACTAATGATTGAAATACATGTTGATGCTGAATGAATCCATCTTTGAATGAATATAACAACCCAATATTTTAGTGAGTATAATCCTTTAATTAAAAACTATATGGAATGATTTTCATCACATACGAAAATAAAAAAATGAAGCATAATATATTAAATTATAGGTATTAAATATAACCATAAAAATAAAGTCATTTAATTAGTGGGTATAAATTAAAGCTATAACATTATAAAATTTCTATAGTAATGAGAAACAATGACATCAAGAAGTGATATAATTCTTTACAAGGATAATTTTTCCATGTATGTAAAGTAAGTAGTGTCACTAGGATTTTCCATATACTAAACCTAGATGAGCTTCAGTAAGTACTGTTGAAGAGATATCATATACAAGAGAAGTTAAAGCATGTGGAAATCAATATGATATCCATTAAAAATAAATAAAAACCCACAATGGACACAATTTTTCATCTTACCATTATATCTTATGAGAATGTATTGAGGGATTTTTGTATATAGAAACTAGGATGATATAAATAGATAATTATTAAACTAATATATATTTTCATAATTTTGAATTTTTATAAATTTTAATTTTCAAGAAAACATAAAATGTTTTATTTATTAAAATGTTTTTATTAATTCCTAGAATGTAATTAATTAATTATAAAAATTATAAATAAAATCATTTGATGTTGGAAACATCTTTTTTAAAGAATTTTATTTTTCTTTATATTATGAATTTTTATCTTAATAAATTAAATTGATCACTTTTGAATAATTAATTTAATTAATATTATTTATATTATATATAAAAACAAATTAAATCTTTTTACTTATTATTACTTGGAATATTATAAAAATTAATTGAATTTATGATTAAAAAATATATTTTTCTAAAAAATGGATTCTTACATTATGCATTATAAAATTAAAATTAATTTGTACCAATTTTAGAAATTTAATCAAGTAAAATAGATTTCATATTTTGAATCAGTATTTACACATTAGTTAATATGTTAAATTTTATTTTAAGTCATAAAAATAAGTTACCATGGTAAAAATTATTCACCACAGTAAATACTGAAATGATGTAAAAGTACTAAAATCAATAGGTAAAGTATAAAAATATACCAAACACTCATATCTAAATGAATTGATAAGTAATTTTAAACCATAAATTACCTTCTCCCAAATAGTTATAATTTTTGGAGACACTTTCCTTGAATATGAAATCTCTTTTTATATTAAAAAATATTAATTACAAAAATACCACCCCTCTCACCTATAAATGCACCCCTTTACCACCACAATTTTCATCAAAACTAAATCCTATTAGCTCCAAAAAATATAATATTAAACCTATATAATACTATTTCACATGACCTATAGGTTTTGGTCTCACAAAAATATCAATCTATGAAGGTATATAGAGTAGTATAAAATTGGATATTAAAGGAGGAGGTAATTGTTTTAACTGAGTTCTTTCAAGTTTATTTCTTCTTCCACCTCCTCAAAATATATTATAATCATAAAAATATAATTAAATAAGTATCATTGTTATACAAAAATTTTATTATCTTTATGTAAAATTTGTTATATAAATTCTTCCCATTTATTAGAAAATGAAAACTTCTCTTGTGTTATGGTCAGATTACCAACTCGATGAACAATGTATTTTTTTTCATCGTCATGTTGTATGGTTGTTTTTGAAAGAAAATTTTATTAATAAATATGATATGTATGAAATTATTAATATTTTTTAAATATATATTATTCGTTATATTAATAATATTAACAATAAATGTTCATTATAAATTTAACTTCCTAAATAGTTCAAATTGAGATGCTTTTCTTAATTTGAATATATTTTTTAAGACATATGGAAAAATAAAATTTTTATTCTTTTATAATGAAAAATCACATGTATCCATGAAAATATTTTTATGATTATACTATTCTATAAATTGTTTGACTATAATCAACATATATAAATAATTATAGAATAATTAATCGAAGAACCCCAAGTAGTTGATGAGGAAACAATGATACAATAAATGAATGAAATATGATAATTAATGGGCATTAATAAATGAAACATAAATTAAAATGTTACTAATAATGTAGTTAAAAAGATAAATTTAGTTATACTGGATTTTATACACACACACCAAGAAATTTGGTACTTGAGCTAAGGATTCTTGGTCTCAATTTTAATTCCTTGGGACATGATTCTTATTTTTCATTAATTAAATTTTTTATGGTTTAAATAATTCAATATTTAATTCTTATATATTAAAAAAATTATTATTGAGCGCTTCAATTTTATTTTTTCTCTTCATTTTTCTTATCCTTCAATTAATTCGTTACCTAAGTCATAAGAATTGCTGTTAACTTAATTTATATTCACCGAGTTACAAAATTTATTTTTTAAATTCATTCATAAAAGTTTATTTTATTCTACCCTATGATTATATTATAGTTTATTCCCTATTTATTTTTTAGTGTTACACATTTTATTGAAATTTCACCTCATTTTGGATCACAATTCAACCAAATAGTTTCTGGTATGTAGACTTGACATTAACTCTTCTTTATGGATGTGAAACCCTTTCTTACATATTAATATTCTTTATAATTTTAGTAGAATGATATTATATCTAATTGAATTATTAATTAAGGTCATTTTTTATTCCTGTTTAATTTACTTACCATTTTTTGAAAATAATCTTTGTAACATTTTTTACACATGTCATTTTGAATTTGTTTATAAAATCATGAAAGGAATCTAATTTTAATATTTATCACATGGGAACATTATATTTATTTTTATCAATTTTTATTAATAAATAATAGCATTCAATTTTCTATAGTTTTTAATGAAATTATTTTTCCCATTATTTTGTGAATTTCTTGTTTTAAAGGATATTGTTTTCGAAGAATAAATAAATGGATTTCAATCCACTTATGTATATTTGTATCTTTCACTCCACATTTCATAATATTTAATTTTATTTATTTTAAAGGCTTAAATATTTGGAATTATTTACTAAATTAAGGTTTAAAATTTCCTATTTTCATTCCTTGAAATATATATTTATAATTTACTAAGTAGTTCATTTTTATAACCATCTTACAAAGGAATTATGAATTTTTTCACTTCTATTTTCCTCTCAAAATAAAAAATATCTTTCTATTTTGATCTTATGTTTCATTTACTATCTACTAAATGATATTATGAATTTATAGTTCATACTTAAGCTTATTTTACGGTCTATATTCTCTATCACTCTACATCTCACTTTCGACTTTATTTTTCTTCTTTGTGCTCATATTCTTTAATACCCTGAATATATTTTATATCACTTGCTCCATTTATATATTATTATTTTTATGATTTAATTACATGTTTACCCATTACTCTATAAAATTTTAGTTCAAAGGGCGATTATGAATTTTTTTCTCCATTTATTGACTAGGGAAATATTAATAATCTGTATACTTGTTATTTCAATATAGATGTTTATTTATTCTTATGCAATGTTTGTTATGTATTTTTTTATTCATTACATTATATAATAAATTAATTGGACATAATTAGTGATGGGTGGGGACCAAAATTATATATCCCCTTGATGCATCAGTAAGTATGATGAGATAATCTAGATTGGTAATTTAGTGTAAACCTTTCTTATTTATGTGTGATGTCTTGGCATGAAGCCTTTAAAATATGTTTTTGATGTCCGAAATTATTCATTTTATCACTAGGAAATAATTTATTATTTTTAATGTGATTATTTACATTGGTAATTTATCCATGGATATATCACAAGATCTTATTATCAGTCATATGATATTGTTTTCATTATCATTTATTCATAACATATTATTAATGTCATACCATTTTCATGATAGCTTCTATTATATGATATCCCAATAAATATTTTGAGATCTCTGTTCTTATATTTCTATTTACCTAGGTTGTGAAGAAGAGTATTATTTTTGAAATTTATAGATGGGATTCATGTGTGGAAAATATTTTGGGATATTTTTTAGACTCGCTATTAAATAAAGAGTCCTTGGTTTTGTGGGAAAAATATAATTTGGTGAAAATGATATAGATTTTTTGGTTAGTGTATTTCCAAAACTCCCTAAACTCTAAACCTATATGGTCTTGAGTACATTAGAGATTTAATATTTTTATTAATATTATAATTAATGATGGTTATTTTTGTGTCATGTTAGTCGGTATCAAACCATTATGAAAATAATATGTTTTTGGAACATGATCCAAGAGTAAGAGTATGGGGTGTCACAATGACATATTGAAGTGATGAAGATTCTATATTATGGTTGGGTTTTTATATTATTACATCGATCAATTATTTATAATTTAAAACAATTTTTTTTCATTTATTGACTTTTTTACCTTGATTTTCATGGCCTTGAATGTTTATGATTATCAATTTTTCAAGGGAATTTATAGTTTTTATGTGATTTACCTCATGTTATATGTATTTTGTTCCAATAATCAGTGTTCGTGACTTAAAATGGTCATAATTTATTCTCTCATATGATTTCTATTCTTTTAAACTTCTTCGTTCTTTATTCATTCATCACTGACTATCATTTTGGCTAGTAGTTTGATAAATAATTATCTGATTTGATGTGTAATCAAAATCATGGTCTACAATAAATTGTTTTGATATTGAAAATGGAGTTATAGATATTTAAATGTTTTTTTGGGAGATATAATATTCTATGATGGCCTAAATATGTGGAACCAATTGGGAAAGAGGCACAGGTTCATGCGAGACTATGCTGGTATCTCTTTCTAGAGGTTAATTCCCAAAAATTTCTCGTGGAGGTGATACATATTTGGAAGAGTATTTTAGTGAAAATTTTGGGATTAATATGGAACATGGATTGAGAAAACCATTGATTTCTAGATGACCTAAAAAATATAGGTTTGTAAGAATGAATACATGACATTTTTTCAATATTTACACACTATATTAGAGATATTTGTTTCCATTAATATGGAATGTAAAAATCATATTCAATTAATTTCATATCATTTATGAAAGACTCTACAAAAATTACCTCACTGTAATCATATTTCATCCTAATTTTTGTTCATAAATCAATGTATTCACTTCATGATACACATTAACAATAATATGATTTATAAAGACTGATACATACATTTTTAGATGGGAATATCCAATAACACATAATCATGATGAATTATTATTGTAGGGGTAGTACTTATGACCTAACTTCTTGGATATCACTAAGAGTTAACTTCACGAGAATAAATCCCAATGTCTTTTTAGACCCCCAAAACCTAAGATTCAAACATCATTTGTGTCTTGTTAGATAGATATTATCTTGACCATGGGAAATATATTGAATAATATTTTTATAGCATATATAGGTTCTCATTATAGAATAAAAATATTATAAAATTTATATATAAAAAATAATTTAAGGAAATTATTGCATTAATTTCATAAAAAAGAACAATCATCATGTGATAAGATATTTATTAATATTTTGGTAATAAAAAGTTTAAATTAAGTTGGGTTTAGGGAACTAACTCCAATGGACATCAAAATACACTATATCCAACTTATAACTAACAAATTTTTTGATCTAAAATGATAAATATTCTTCTGAGGATGTATTATTATAGCTAATGGGGCTGTTACATTTTCTTATGGCTACTACACTTATAATTACTTAACTCTTTTGATAAAAAATTATAAGTTTCGATATACCTGTGTATTTTCCTTTTTTATTTTACAGTAAATTTAACATTTTGGTTAATATTATAGTCACAAATTCATAATAATATATATTATGATAATACTTTACTATCTTGGTTAAATTCCAAAATCTAGAATAAATCATTTGATAATATGATTTTTAAACTACATCAGAAATCACAATAAACTAGGTGTATGTAGATACAACAATAATGAGATTTAATAAGTTTATTTTACTTTATTCCTTATCATTTTTATGGTATATAAAATCAAATATATCTGAAGGAATACTAGTTTTTATATCCCCTTCATAACTAGTATTCCTACTTCTCTATATACTAAGATCCTATTCGTCACACATTCTAAAGCACTACTACTGACTGCTATCTTATACAGTTCTCCATGATCTATTTAATATTTTCCCATTATACTTTATGCATAAGAAATATCAAATATTAGTATATATCATGGAATATTTGATAAATTCATACCCAAATACATATATAATTTTATTCATTATCGTAATCTCCTCTTGTTTCTTAACATGTCATCATAGAGAGATGTATACCATTTGACATATGAAAAAACTATCTATTGAATTATTCCATCCTTTATTTTTCAACACTTTTTCAATTTATTTACTATTAATTTGTTTAATAAACTTTATAGATTTATCTTAGTAAATATTGTTCTCTAGAACTTGGATTTATACTTTATACCATTCTTATATAAATAATTTTATTTTAGTCTTAACTAACTATAACATTAACATATATTTTCTAAATGTTATAAAAAAATACTAATTGAAAAACTATTGTGATCCTACTAATATTTTTTAAGAAAGTGAATATTATTCATTCGTAATAAAACCAAGCTCTATTATAAACCCACAAAAATGAATATTCTACGATCATGATGATTTCTTCAAACCATAAATGGAACTTTTCGAATTTCAAACCAAATTGGAATTATTTAGTGTCACTAACCCTTTCTGGTTGCATCAAATATAATTCTTCCACATGGATTCATATAAGTATGGTAGTTTTGACATCCATTTTATAAATTTCATGATTTATCATTTTTCTATAATAAGAAAAATTCTAATATATCTTAGCATGAAAAATTGTGGGAAAATGTTTTTGCATAGACTATTCCTAGACATCTCTTGAAAACTTCAGTAACTGATCATTCCTTATAAGTAATAACATTACCATCCATGCTTAGTTTTTTCTAAAATACCAAAAATGGATTTACATAAACTATATTAACCACAAAAATATAGAACTAGATTTCAGTACATTGAACCTCTATATGAATTCATATGAACTTTGGAATCCTATCTTGTTTCCATTTATTAATTCCTTATAGGATTCATTATTTTGATCAAATAATATGATGAAATACTTGGTGAATATAAACCCACCTCTTTGTTTTCAACTTTACTACATATTATATGTCACAAAAACAACTCATCCCACTAATTCTTATGTATTTTTGTCTTCTTATACCAACTCACGTGCATTTGGAGCCTTGACTTATTTAATGTCTATATTTATTCCACTATCTCAAAATATAAGTTATTACCTATTATATAAATATATGAAATCACTTATCTAATACCTTTATATAATACTGATATTTATATCCTTTATATATTTTAATATAATTAAATAAGATGAAATTAATATTTACTTGATATAAGTTTTTTTTGTAAAAATTTCTTTCACAAGTAGTTATCTTTAAAAAAATATAAAGTTATGATATAATGTATTTATTTTATATTATCACTTATATTATTTCCATTTGTTAATATAGTTTTTATATGGTTATTTTTTACACAAATATTTGTGAAATGTATCTAGAAAACAATTTTAGAAGACCTATAATACTTACAAGACTCATAATCAATCTTAGTTTTACTACCATCATCATTATGATATGTATAAGGTACTGCACATTTTGGAATAAATCCACTCTATATTTAAATGGTTGATGAATTATTGGTTAAGATATTATTTTACTATCCCACCAAGAAGATATTATATCTTTTACCAGGTATATTCACTACTACACTTAACATTAATTGAATATATTAAAAGGAATATCATGAAATATATGAATTTACCTCTAGATTCTCCTTATAAAAGATGACACATATCTTTCTAAATTGATCATATAATATTTTTAGCTTTATGAACTTTAATTTATAAATGTTTCTTTATCATAAAACATAATACATAAGTATATAAATATACCTAAGGGTTTTATCTCTAATGATACTAAACATAACTATAGATATGTCCATGGAATTTATTTTCTGTTTTACATGACCATGAATTATCATTCCATAAATGGGTATTATTTGAGTCTTAAATTTTGTATTCATCATTAATTAACAATATTTGATGTATATGGTTATATTATTATTAAAATATTAATCAAGTATGATATTCCACAATAAGATTCATTTTAAATATAATACAATGCCTTATTGTATCTCGAATTAGAAACAGGGTTAATTTTTTTTCTAATACTCAATAAGAACTAATAGTTTTATGAGAATCAATGAATTTCGTAATGTGAAGTGGTGACCTTATCTTATATGGATTAGGAATCACCTTCCTTCATCTGATTAGAATTCTCACCTTACTTCATAAAATCTTTTGAAACTTCCTTTATTCTTATATTTGGATACAAATATGCGAGTTACATGTAATATTTAATACCTAATAAGTAAAATAGAAATATTATCTACCATAATGAATATACATTAAGTGAAAGCTTCTACTTCTTCATATTCAATCCAATGAAGTTCCTCCTCTAGTGAACATTCCTTCTATATGTGGAGTAGATAGGCTCATGTTAATTTTTCTCCCTCTGAATATTTTTCCTCTTTAATAGATGTTGTGAAATAAATAGTGAATAAGTTTTTATAGTTATTTCAACGTTTTCCCTAATTTTCTTCACTATAATTAGTGAAGAACCATATTCTCCCAAATTCCCATCATCTTGGAAAAGCATAGTCAAAATATTCCTAGGTGACTTTTTTATACTAATAATTTTGTAATTCTTATTGAAAATAAATAATCTAGGTGGTAAAGATGATAATACGAGATTAATGGATAATTTCTTATCCAAATGTAATAATAATTTCTCTAATGAATCAATATATTTAAATATATTTAATGTAAGATAAATTTATAGTTTCTCATATTATTGTTTATACTTGTATAATTCCATGAAAATATCAACTATATTTAGCCACTCATTTTCCTTTTCATTATCTTAGTGATTCCTTATTGGAAAAAATATTTCTAAATGATAATTTGGACTTTTGGGTTGCGTTTTTTGATAAATAATATTAAAAAAGTCCCATAGAGGAAAATACTTAATTCATTCATGATGAGATGGTTTCTAGAAGCATTTATAGTTGATTTTAAGGTTTTAATGAAAATTTGAAGTCAAATAAGAATTGAATTCTTTTTCGCACAAACAGGTGTCACGTTATCTATGAAGTTACATAAACTATGAAGATTCTTGAACTATGATATTTCATGAATCATTAATTCTATTCTATGGAGGAAAGTTTTGTGAAGAAAATAATATACATGAATTAGAAATTTCATGAAACAAATTTTTATGAAGGCTTGGTATTTTCCTATAAATATTTTAACCTTGAAGAAGAAAAAAAGGGTGTGAATATGTGTTTAAGGAGAGAAAAGTGCACAATTTTTAGTAATAAATATGTGAAATTATTTCTTATATGAAAAATATTTGTTCATATAAATTATTTTATGCAAGGATAAGGTATTTTAATCTATATTTACAAAAACACTAGTTATGTGAAATTTTATTTATACAAAAAAAGATTGTGAGAGTATTTATTTACATGAATTGAATTTATATTAATGGGTTTTATGTGAAGATCCATTGTCCATAAAGGGTTTTATGTGAACCTTAATGAAATTGATCATAATTATTATGGTAAAGTAGTAGTCATTATTTTAATGAAAAAAGAGTTTCATGACACACCAACCATGGATTGAACAATGTTTATTTAGTATGTATAAAGTTTTTTTATAAGGGAACAATAAGTACACTTTAGTAGAGATAGAAGTTATTTAATGAAAGATAGGGCTAATGAGTCTGCACCAAACATTTTAAACATCAGGGTGCTTCAATAACTCCAGTACATTAGCATATAATTGTTATATCATCCTTGGATTTTCTTAATTTGAATGAAGAAATTAAAGTTGTTATGTTTATTTCATGATTTCATTTCCATCATATATTATTATAATAAAATGAGACAAGGTTGTTTTTTCCAAGGATAAAACAAGATCATAAGGGGTTTTTTTAATCAATCATACCCTAATTGATAGCCAGTCTCATTTTATTTAACATAGTGATAAAAACAACTGGTATCAAAGTATAAGGTTTTTATAAGTTAATTTATTCTCTCAATGGAAAAAATGATAGTAGTAAATAAAAAAAAGTGTTATGATATTTGAATTAAAAAACTTTTAGATATGGAAGAATTAGATACATATGAATTTTCAATATTTAGGCATGATTTTTTACACATATTCTATATATAGGATATCACCCAGTATAGATAGTCAATGCCTACTAGAAATAGATCACAAGAAGTATTTTTTTGATTCCATGATGATTAATGTGTTAGGGTAGAATTGGGTAACATAATCTACATGAAGGTGATGTAATGGAAATCCTCACACTCTATGTGAGAAAAGAAATATAATAACTATGAATGTGACTCATAAATAAGGAAAGATAAATGGAATGTTATTTGTATCAAG
This sequence comes from Viscum album, assembly GCA_963277665.1. NCBI lineage: Eukaryota > Viridiplantae > Streptophyta > Magnoliopsida > Santalales > Viscaceae > Viscum > Viscum album. The sequence goes on along the minus strand of OY728148.1, from coordinate 888,252,543 downwards.
TATGGGGATTTAAGGATTCACCCAAAAGAATCCATTAATGCATTATTTTATTAGGTAAATATGATTGTGGGGACTATGTGTGGGCATGAAATAATCCTTGATGATGTGAATATCATCAAACACATATTGAAAATATTTCCACCTTGATTTAATACAAAATAATTTGTTATTGGGGATAAATACCCAGAGGAACTAGGATTAGTTAGCCTTTATATTACTCTAATTGGATATGAGATAAGGAATGATAAAAGTGAGACTGTTGAAAACTAAATTTCTAAGGAAGTGGGTTTAAAGAAAATAAGAAAGATTATCATCGAGAAAAATCTAAAAAACTATTATATTGATAAATTTATGTCATTCCTTTCCTCAAATTTAAAAAGTGGAAATTGAAACTTAAAAGGGAAACTTCCAATTCCATACTTTTGATGTGTAAAGGTTTAGAATATTATATAAAGGTGTCCTAAGAAATATAAAGATGATAATGATGTTGTCACAACCTGAACTACTGAGGTTCAACTCATGAGTACCTCAATCCAGCATCCAACATGGCAGGGGCTGGCGACTAATGCCGAGTAGGCGTATCCCATAAATGGGAGGTATTAGCCTAAAGTGCATGTATCCATGCACATATCTCCAATACCATAAAATGATGAAATGTAAAACAACTGAAAACAATTCATGAATTCATACATAATTCAATAACTAGAGTATGATAGTAAATTATTGAATAGAAAAAAGGGGTGAAATACAATCCCAAAAAAAAAATATTAAAACCTTCTCTAAAGGTGATAACTATAATCAAATGAAATATATTATAAAATAAAATGTTCTATCTAGATCATGTTAAACTCCACTTATTCCACATCCTCCCTGGACACTATCAAAAGGGTTGTCATCTTTATAAGACACAACATGTGTGGGAATATCACATACAGGGGTGAGAAAACAAATACCCAATAAGACACCCTAAAAACACTAAACATGAATCACCAAGTATAGTAAACTCAGTAAAATATTTTACCTTTAATGTATATATAAAAGACCTAGATATACTCAGTAAGGAAACTGTGAAACCAGGTGGTCATAACCAACTACTAGCCATATGATCTTGCTCAAGGAAATGTTCATTCAAGGGGAATCCACTATACAAGACATGATATCATTAGAGACACACAATCAAGAATTCAAGATCATTGGGCTCCACCCTAGAAATATCATTGGTCTTAGAAGACCATGAAACTAATATAAGGGGTCATTCCTAGAACTGTTGGGGACACCACGAACCCAATATGGATCAACCTGGTATGTTGGGGATTGTATGCCAACTATACCATGAACCGTAGTAATACTGCATGCTAGATGGAGGATCAATTCCCTACTCAAGGATGTCACGCTGAATCCATAAACACCACCTAGGGCATATTGATGATAGAGGATCACACTTCAATCTCCCTAAGGGACACCAAACACTCTATCTGAGAATCATCCTCTAGAGGGGATCAAAATCCTATTATGTAAACATAATATCACATTTTATCCTCAAGGGAAAAGACCAAGCGAAAATCCACTCAACTAACACTAGTATGATCTAAAGATATAAAGAGATCTAAACTGTCTCTATGGTATTACATAGTGTGTAAGTATAGTACAGGGTGTGCCTTGCTCAACCAATATCTTTCTATAAGGTTTTTACTCACATGACAAGTAAACCAAAACATACAAGGCATGTTATAGAAACACATAGCATGTAAAGTTTTATTGACACCCTTCCCATGTCACATGGCCATGTATTTATACTGATGGCCATGCCCATGTAACATCCGGAATAAACCTAGCCATGTTCGTGTAAAAGTACATGGTGTTCTCATTCCCATATACTCATAGCCATGTATTTTTACCTCTGAGGTATATGTTGAGAAATCACAAAGGGTTCAAAAAATGTGTGACCATGTCGCATGGTGTGTGATATTTAAATCTACCCAAAACCCTAGCACCACAACTTGGGAGTCCCACAGACTTTGTAATCCCAAAATGCACTCTATGTTGATCATTATTTTATAGATCCATCAAGTTTTCTTCTGCCTCATCATACACATCGCTAGATAGGCCTCCCTTTCTTGAACATGTAGATCAAGGTTCAGTCAAGCCTTTCCATCAGCACAAACTGGATTCCATGTTTAGATCTACCAAAAAAATTATTCATAGTGACAATTCATTATCGTTCATCAAAACAAGGAATAATGGAAATCTAAAATCTTATCTAATGCACCTATGATCACCCACTTTCATCATCACACATTGATATCACCATCAATCACGAACCGTACCTATGGTATTGATCTGTTTCACTGAGGAATGGTCAAGAAAAAATCAAATATTAGGTATTTGTCAAACCATGGGACAAAAGAAATGTCAGTGATGAACATATAAAGAATGGAGAAGAAATACAAAATCCATTAAATTTTAGGAACAAACCTTAGGATTTTTTTCATTTGGCATCAATTAATTATTGTAGAAATATACAAATTGAAGAGGAATAGATAAATAGTGGAAAATAATCCATCAATTTGAATCTAGTGATGATGCACATATCAATTTTTTTTCATGTAATTGATATGCATTCTTCTGGTATTAAGAAACATGATGGAAAACAAAAATAAACATCTTACCTATAATTTTTATTTATGTTTGATAAATAACGGTTCTATATTACCATTTTTAATGAGACCCATAAACATTATTGGATTAATAATCCATGATCTGGTACCAATCTATCGTCATTCTCCTTGAATACCCTCCTAAAATGGTCTCTTGGTCCCAATGTTTTAGTGGATAACCCTGAGACAAAATCTATAACCATTCACTTTCAAGAGGAAGTAGGTCATTTCATTAAAATATTATTTATTTATTTATTTTATTTATTTTCACCCATGAATTTTTTTTCACAAATGCCTCATACCAAAAAATGTTATGTCATGCCTAAGGTAAAACCCATGTTATGAACTTAACAATTCCCTTGGATTTCTAATTTGGGAAACTGTTCGAGAGTTCATACACTTTTTCAGGAAAATCATGTGCACATATTATTGAAAATATTTGATATATTTCAAACATTTATTCTGGGAACATTGGGCCTTTGGATCACAAGTCATCTCAATTTATGGTCTTGAAAATAATATATATAATATCAAAAAATAATACATGGAAAATCCAAGCTATTAAATTCTCCCCACCATAGGGATTTTTATCCTGGAAATATAAAAAACCTACAAAAAAAGATGAGGGTATTGGGATAACATATGGGTATTTATCTCCTAGGTGCTCTCCTAAATATTATTGTGTTTCCCCTAGAAACAAAATAGGGGAATAGATCACCCATGAAGGATTATATATTATTTATCCTGAATCTCCACTAGGTACTCAAAAATGGTAGCCCCATCCTCGATCTCAAGTTCACCCTAGTCGATAACATGAGATGGGTCATGCACGTACCTACTTAGCTAAGACATGTGCAAAATGATGTGTAACCAGTTCAACTGTGATGGTAGATCTAAAAGGTACACTACCTTTCTAACTCTATTCAATATCTATAAATGACTAATGAATATCAAAGATAACTTACTGCCCCATCCAAATATCTGCAATCCAAGTCAAGGTGAGACCCTCATGCACACATGGTATCCCTCATTGAACTTCATAGGTATCTTTCATCGATATTCATTAGATTTATGAAATATCTATGTAGTCATCATCTGGTCCTAAATGTATTGTACCTTCTTTATAATAGCTCATACCATCTCAGATCCTATGAGTGCTGACTCACCTGAATCAATCCAACAATGTGGTGACCTATAGGTTTACTCATAAAAGGCCTTGATTTTTTCTATAAAAATGGTATAGTGGTATCTATTGTTGTATGAAAACTCCACCAAGAGTAGATGATCCTCCCAAATATGAAAAAATCCATCATGAAATCCCACATCATTTCCTCCAATATCTGAATGGTCTGCTCTTTCTGGCCACCACTATGGGGGTGAAACACTGTTCTCAAGCATAACTTGGTCTCTAAGGTCTCCTATAATACTCTCCATAATTATGATTTGAAGAGAGTGTCATATAATGAAACAATCATTGATGTAAATACATGGATTCGGTCTATTACTGGCACATAGAGATGTCCTAATCTCTCTATCGAACTCTGCTCTCGAATAGCTATAAAGAAGGCTGAATTGGTGTGTCGGTCTACAATCACCCATATGGAATCATTACCCTTGGATATATGTTATAACCCTATCATGAAGTACATAAATATCTCATCCCACTTACAATATAGCACCTCAAGGGGTTGATCTAAACCTACTGAAACCTAGTGCTCATCCTTCACTTGTTGATAAGTAAGGTATCAAGATACAATCTTTGTGACACAATTCTGTATGCCTAGCTATGAATACTAACATCATTTGTCCTATTATATCTTTTCACACTTGGATGTACCACTTAAGTGTATGTATTAAACTCCTATATCACTGCATCTAAAAATGTTAAAGGTATAATTTTTCATCATCTAAAAAGGATAGCATGCTCCCCAAATTCAGAAAATCCATTAGGAGCATGTCAATTGAATATCTAATTATGTAAGGTTTTAAATTCAGTATCTCCACAATGATCTTCCATAACACACTGTATAAGTAGTAGGGTAACAACCATTGACTAAATAAATGAATTACCATCCATTTCAATAAAGAAAAATTGAAATGAGGCTAACTACTCTGGCACCTCAACTAATAACTAAGAACAAGATCTCCTGTTGAGATCATCTACCACCATATTCCTCTTCCTAGGAGTGTAGAAAATCTTGAATTCTTACTATTTTAGGAACTCTTTCCATTTCTCATGTCTCAAGTTAAGATCCTTATTTGATAATATAAACATGATACTCTTGTTTTTAGATTAAACAATAAACCAGTTATCCATCAGGTAGTGTCACGACATCATCAGTGTGAAGACTACCACTGCTAGTTCAAGATCGTGGTTCATGTAGTTATTCTCACATGATCTCAACTAATGTGAACCATATGAAATAACTACCTACCTATTCATTATAACAAAACAAGGTATTTTCCTTGATGTATCACATACCACTACATACTCAACACTATCATCTAGAAATCTCAAGATGGGAGCCATCATCAACCTATATCTCAGCTCTTTAAATCACTATAGGAACCTTTTTCCCCCACGAAAGGAATCCCATTTTGGGTCAATGTTGTAAATGGTGTTTTCAATATAGAGAAATTGGGTAAAGACATTTGATAGTACCCTACCAACCTAAGGAAAATCTACACCTATGTAACACTCATGGGTGGATACCATGAAAGCACTACCTTAACCTTAATTGGGCCCACTGCTACTCCTGCCTCTAAGATGACATGTCCCAAGAAGTGGACATCATGAATCCAAAACTGACACTTTGAGAGATTCTCATAAATATAGTTCTATAGGAGTGTGTATAGAAAAATCCTCAATTGTCTTATATACTCCTCCTTGGATGCGAAGTACACAAGGATTTCATTAATGAAGACCACTATGAACTGGTCTAGGAACGGATGGATGATCTGGTTCATGAGACCCATTAACACTATTGGGGAGTTTTTCATCCCAAATGGTATCACCATGTAATCATAGTGACTATACAGTCATCTGAATTCCCTTTTTGTATATCCTCATCCCATACTCACATCTATTGATTTCCTTATCTAATCTCAATCTCCAAGAACCATCACCCCCTCTCAACTGATCAAAGTGTTCTTAGATACTTGGTAGTGGATACTTATTATTCATGGTCATTGGGTTAATGTTTTTTTAGTCCACAAATTACCTCAATCTTTTATCCGCCTTCTTGGAAAATAACACTGGGGATACCCATGGGGAAACACTAGGTCGTATAAATACCTTCTCCTGTAATTCCTCCAATTTTACCATCGTACCACAAATATCTTTAGGATCCATCTGATATAATATTTTAGATATTGAATCCATCCTAGGATGAAATTCAATGGATAAGTCTAGCTCTCAGTGGGGAGGTAAACCCAGTATGTCCTTATAAAATAAGTCCATGTACTTCGTAACCACTATTGGGAACTGAAAGCTAGAATGATCCACTACTCCAAGAGTCATGCTAGCCAATTGGTGAGTAATTGGATGCACTACCATATTCCTAATCCATTCCTACTATGTCAAGGTTTGTTTTTCACCCTGAAAGGAAAACAGTGTTCCATCACTACAGACACACCACATCCGCCACATAAAACATTCAATTTTGTAATGAAGTATGGATATCCAGTCTATTCCTAGGTTGATGTTGTAAGTACTCATTGTAGATACAAAGAGAACCCACACAAAACTCTCACTTGGAAACATCAGATTTCACTATCATCGTAATTATGAAATAATTGAGTCACCACCTATCAGAGTCTCCAATCACAAGGGTTGAGCAAATGGATAGACCAGAATCTCTAAGTCTCAAACTAGATAAGTTAAAAGGAAGTAATAACTGATACCTATGATAATCAATACTGTAGATAATTTAGAATATCCATATATCATACATCATATCATCCCTAGAGTTGTGGGTCATAGGCATCCATAGCCTCCAAATAGCCTCATACTTTACAACCATATCCCTAAACCTATCATGAACCACCTAGGGTGGTGGTGGTAGTTGGTTGAACCTATAGCCACATCCTAATACTCTGTCATCCCATATTCCACATCTTTCCCACCCCCACCCGCACCCCCTATAGACCACCCTTCTCCTACCTCTTCCACTATCTCAGTGACACCTCATCTTTCCCTCTATCAGTAGCATGATGGGTTGAAAAATCCTAATCCATATGTCCTTAACCATTGTAAGACAAAAACTAACTCTCCCTCCACTAATTTGAGCCATCCCGTGAGCCCTGGACCACTAAACATGTGTCATAGTATTGCCTCATGAAGCATCTGACATGCTTGGATCCCTGTGACTTTCATCAGCTACCTACTATTAGGGTCTCAAATACTGGGTTCCCACTACCAGCACCCATTATTGGTGCCTACTCTTCCATGATTCCCTCTACTACTAAGGCCCGCTCATGAAACCTAGAATATGAAGTAATTCATAGTGATACCACTTAATCCCTGATGTCCTAGCGTAATATCTGCTTAATAGTATGTGCTATGAGAAATGGATCTGAAACCTTATTCATTTAGTATTGTGAGAGATTAATTTACATCGATGAAAACTTCACCATAGTCAAATTTCCCTACTGTAGATTCAGAATCTCATGTATGCACACTAATCATAATATGGATGGATAGAAATCCTCTCTGAGGATATTCTCAAAGGATAACTAGGAGAGAGTCATCTTGTCATGTGACTGGGATATTAAGCTCTACCATCTCCCATATAATCCTTGAAGATGAATCTCTATGAGGACCACCATATGATCTGTAGGAATCCTCACCAAAAGGATAATGTAAGTGACTATATCTAGCCAGTCCTCAACCACTTGGGGGTCTGGATCACCCATAAACGTAGAAGGCTGTTGACTCTGAAACATGTGTCGTGAAATAATCCTACATGTATCTAATAAAAGTACTTATAAGGATAGATACTACTCAATGGGTGGTGGTGTAGCTGATAAATTACCCATAGGTGCTCTTTCTAGTATATGCCCCTTTATTGAAGCCTCTTCACTCAGAAGATCATCCTTGTAATCACCCTAAGGGATCCTATCTAACTATCTTCACAGAGGTATCCTTAAAGAAAACAAGATGTACCACTATAAAAATATTATATATTTGGATATGACCGATGAATTACATGGAAAACAGAACCCATTTCTATATGATACATGTATAAAATTTTTACCTACAACCAATTTCAACATGTACCAAGTTGAAAGGCATGTGATCAGAGTCTGGGTGTATAGATATGTCCTCTATTACACCAACACTTGAGTCCTTGGGCAGAAATTGGAACTTGAAACACTAAACATTGTTTACCCAATCCAATATCACATACTTCTGTCCTAATGTAGAACTAACTACCTCTAATACCACTCTTACATGACCTGACCCATCAGGGTCTGACGAATGACTACCCCAAGTCTGCCTCGAATAGGCTAGGTGCTAGAAACCAACACTTGGTAGGCATATCCCACCAATAGAAAGCATTAGACTAATGTACTTGTATTCATTCACACAACTCCAATACCACATAATACTGATATATAAAACAAATGAAAATAATGCATGAATACATCTATAATCCCACAACAAAAATATGATAGTAAAGTACTAAAATAAAAAATGAGGCCAAATATAATCCCATAAAAAAACTTTAGAGTATCCAATTGGATCCAAGGGAATATACTATAACCAAATGAAAAATACCTAAAAACACATTAGTCTCTATAGCTCAAGATATGCCCCACCAGCTCCAAGTCCTCCCAGGACACTGTTTAAATCTTTTTCTTCTACATAATACCCAACATTTGTGGGTAGCGCCCATGCAGGGGTGAGTATAACAATCACTAATACAAATATGGGTTTATCTAGCTCTAGGGTTTTAACAGTCCTAGCTAAAAAACTGTTAAAAACCTCTTTCTCAATGCCAGAAAAAGTTATGTTAAAGTGGGACCTTTATCAGCACTTGTAAAAAGTACTTATAAAGGCCCCCTCTTATCAGCACTAGTAAAAAACGTGGATAAAAAGGGAATTTGTCAGGGATTTTAAAATAACACTACTAAAGAATATATTTTAATATATATATATATATATCAATAAAAATCATATCTTAATATATAAACATATTTATATTAATGTAAATATAATATATATTTTTAAATTATTTTTTATATAAGGCTAAACAAGAATTTAAACATTATATGTAATATATTTAGTGAAAATGGATTATAAATAATTAAAAAATATTTTTAATTAATAATTTTATAAATTTTATTGAGTAAGAATCATTTAATAACAATTTAAAGATAAGAAAATCAAAAAATTAATAAAAGATCTAAATTAAGTTGAAAACATAACTTGAACTTCAGAGAAACATAACATTTGATCCGGGTGTCTGTTTGGGATCTACCACATATCAAATCTAAGCTTATGATTTTATCTACATGGAAGATGGAAATAATGATGTATATGAGCTTTGTATCATTTTTAACCCCAAAAGGCCTAGAAGGCCACTAAAATTATGTTTTTAGTCGAGTTACCTAATTTTTTTTAACATTTGATGGATTTTCAACCTTGTTTAAGGGATATTTTTTCCCTCATTCAATTGGTATTGAATTTATTCTCAGGGATTAAAATCATATTGATATTATGGATTTGAAATTTTATCATTTTTTAAAATTTACTATTATTTATAATCAAATATATTAAAATATATATATATATATATATATTATATTCACACATAAATATTTATTTTATAAATAAATAATTAAACATATTTACATATAAAATATATTTCTCAATATATATACATTATATAAATAAAAAATAATATCTATTTTAAAATATATATATAAATATATATATTTAAAAAATATATATAAATATATATGTATATATAAATATATATGTTTATATATATAAATATATGGATAAAAAATATAATGAAATATATATAAATATATTGGGGTGTGTAAAATGAAATACAAAATAGTACAGGAGAGTGGAAAGGGGATAGGGTATAAGACATAGATCTCAAGTTTGAAACTTGATGGAGGTTGGGGTGTGCGCTGGGGATGGGATTATATAAAGAAATGATAAAGGGGTGGGGGAAGTGTTGATAAAGGGGGTTTCAGCACTTATAAAGGGGTGGTAGGTGGGAATGAAAGAAATTTATACCATTTTTCAATGGTTCCTTTAACCGAGATTTTTTGGCACTGTTAAAGGGGGCCTTTTATCAATACTTTTTATGAGTACTATTAAAGCTAACCCTTTAACATCGCTTACATTTTCAATGCTTCTATAGAACTAATAAAACTATTTTACTAAAGCTATTAAAGGTCTAATTTATAGTAGTGAATACCAAGTTGGACACCAAAAAATATTAAACATGAAGCACCATGTATAGCAGGATCAATACAAGATGTAATGATCAATGTATATAGAAAACAACAATATATACTAAGGAAGGAAACCATGTCACCGAGAAGTCACAAAAAACTATCAACCACATGATTCTGCTTGAAGTAATTATTGTTATAGGAGAATCCAATACACAAGTCATGCTATCATCAGAGACACTCAATCAATAGGTCATGATCGTTGGGCCCCACCCAAGAAACTCATTGGTCTTATCAGACCATGATAATCATATAGAGGGTTAAGACTAGAACCTCTGGGGGACACCATGAACTTAATTTGGATCAACCATATTTATAATGGATCATATTACAATGATACCACGAACCCTACTAATATGGATTTCTATATGAAGGATCAACACCATGTTCAATAATGTCATGCTGATTTTACAAACCACACCTTGGGTATAAAGATGATAAAATATCACACTCCAATTTCACAGAGGTGCACCAAAAACTCTATCTGAGAGTCATCCTGTAGATAATATCATTATACTATGATGTGGATGTAATAATTCACTATACCATCAAGGGAAAGGACTAAGGAAAAATCAAATCAATCGACACAGGTCTGAACTAAAGAGATAAGGTGCTCCAATCAATCTCTAAGGGACTACATGGAATGTATGTAGAGTAAAATACATTCCATGATCAACCTAGATCTACCTATGTAATTATACTTCACACTGAATTAAATCCTCAACATTCACAGTGTGTGAGTAAAACACATGGAATCTAGAGGTCTCTCGACACCCCACCTATGTCTCCTGTCCATATCTATGTACTAATGGTCATGCCCTTGTATCATCATGTGTAAACTTGGTCATGTCTGCGTCCATGTTCATTTTATGATAATTCATGTTTACACTTGGCCTTATTCATGTACCATTTGAGGCATGTACTGAGCTATCACGGAGGCTTCACATGGTGTATGACATTTAATTCTAGCTGAAACCCTGGTGCCACAGCTAGGGTTTCCTATATGGTGTGTAATCTTAAAATAATTGCCTCATTGATTAAGATATTCTAGATCTGTTGGATATCATTAATTTCATATTATGTCTCTGGAGACACTTCCCTTACTGGAACCTCTAGTTCGGGGTTCATTTGATCATTTCCATCGTCGTAGGCTGGAATACAGGTTTACATCTACTCAAAAAATATCCATCAATCTAATCAATCATTTCATATCAAAACATTTAATAAAAAAAAAAATCTATTTTGATCCACCTAAAATTATCCACATCTATCATCACACCTCAATAACCCCTTCAATCACAAACTTCACACACGGTATTGATCGGTTTCACCGAAGAAATATCATGAAATTATCAAATACAATGTATTCATCTAACCACATGCCAAAAGAAATTATATTGATCAACATGTGAAGAATAGGGGTGGATAAATAAAAAATCCATCAAAATTGAGGAACTAACATTATAATTTGTTGATTAAACCTCAATTCATTATCATATAAATAGAAAAATCGAATAGAAATAGGAAAATAATGAAAAATAATACATCAACTTGAATATACTGATGATGCGCATATCAATTTTGTTCATGAAATTGATCTATACTGGTTTAGTATTAAAAAATAGGATTCAAAACACAAATCAACATCCTACCAAAAGTTTAGATTGATAGTTGACAAATAACAATTCTACGTTGTAGACATTGACAAGATTCATGAACTCTATTGGTGAAATGATCTATGATCCAGTCTTGATCTATCATCATTCTCCAATAACAATATCCTTAAAAAACCTCTATATCTATAGGGTTTAGCTTCCAACCCTGAGAAAAAATCTATAACCATGAATTTAAATTTGAGTTGGGTTTCTACATCAATAAATAAATAAATAAATAAATTTTATTTATTTGTACATGCGATAATGTTTTCATGAACACCTTGCACCGACAAAGGTTATGTCATGCTTAAATTAAAACCCTTATTTAAAACTCAATGGTTCCCTTATATTTATAATCAAGGCCCCTGTTAAGAAGTCATTCCACTTTTTAAGAAAAAATGCATGTACATGATATTTACTATATTTTAATGATTTATTATGGGCACCCTGGGCCTCAGAATCACATTCTGTCTCAGCGCCTAGTCTAAAAAATAATACACATAATATCCAAAAATAATACACAGAAAATCAAAGTCATTAAAGAGGTTCTAAAAAATAAATATTAAAATAAATTTAAAGGTTATAGGAGTAATACGAACAAACTATTTAATAAGTAAAATTTACTTTTACATGAATATAATAGTTCAGATAAAAAATAAGAGGATGAAATTGAGGACTTTAAGGACCTCAAAGAAGATGATTTTGTGGCTACTATTTACATGTCACAAATAGAAGAATACAATGATGACTATGAATAAAATATATAAGGGATAGTTTATCTCAATGTAGAGTTATTGGTTTCTCTTAAATAGATGGATGTTTGGAGGACCAACATAAAGAAATAAAAGGGGGTTGATTATGTAGCCAAAAATCAACATGAAAAAGTAATATAAACACATATATGAATTAAAGTTAAAATTTAAAAGGTTTAAATATTAAAATATAGAAATATTTAAGATATTTGTTGAGTACAAGATCAATTTTGAGGATAAATTCTAAATGATCAATGGTTCTGCTAAAAATGTAAAACATTGAGACAAATTTATAGAAGATCATAAGGAATAATTCATTGGTCCATGACCAAAAATTAAAGATCAAGATAGATTCTTGACTCCTTGTGTTTCATCAAGATATAAATTAGAATTGGAATAAGTAAAGGAAAATTATAAAGTTATAACTTGGTAGTTGTAATAATTTCTATAGAAGAAAAATATGAATCAAAATGGAAAATTTGGTATCATAATTAATCATTAAAAGTAAGTGTTTTAGGTTGATGAAATATCACAATAACCTACTCTAAAGTTGAATATTGACTTGGGTGTGACTCAAAATCTAAACACTCAAAGAACCCAAAATACCAATAGTGTTAAAATAAGTACACACAAGTATATGTAAAAAATTAGGGGCTATTGTTGTAAAAATATATAACATTATAAAAATTTGTGTTTCAAATCGAGGAGGTTTTATAGGGCACAAGAGTAGTAGAGAATGGTAAGGAATATTCATCATTCTAGTTATACTCTTGATGATTGTTATTTCTATTGAAGTGGATATGGTTATATGGCTAGGTATTTCTTATCATAAATGCAGAAGAATGTGCGGATGAAAACCCAAAGAGGATATACATGGAAATTCAAGGAATCATTAATCTAGTTGAAAATAAAAAAATTATATACAAATTTGAAATATTTATTTGGTTTATATTATATAGAGGATGATTGAGTGTACTAATTATACATGGGGGTGAAGTTAAAGGCATGGATCAAAAATAAGAGTGTTGAGAAGATTTTGGTTGCTAGGATTTCTTTGGAAATATCATATCATGCTAGTATATATATCCTTGATGAGGAATGAAATTTCTATATGATAAGTAATAATGATATTTTCATATAATAATCAAGTTTGATAAGGAATTTGTTTTCATATTTATCAATTATGAAGGCATAAATATCATTTCCTCTAGTATTCCTAAATTTTAAGTAAATACATGATACATGTAAATGTATTGGTTTTTTAAGGCCTTGGGAATAACTTGTTATGTGTGATTCAAATGTGTGACTTATGTCGTGAAATAAGTTTTAAAATATTATTTGCATCATCAAGGTAAAGTACAATGCAGTTATAATGAAAGTGAAGAACATAGAGAGGAATCTCTAACATATTAGTAGAAAATATGATATGTAATTATATCCATGGAGGAAGAAAAGAGGTTGTGGAATAAAAGGATTATCCATTTGACCTAACAATCCTAGTAATATTTGGTTAATAATGATGGATATCATCAAATTACTATACTCACATGTGATCATAGAGACACGTGTGATGTTTCATTAAAATAAAATATTATTCAGAATACAAATAATGTAAAATATTAATGGTCAACTAGTTTTCTGAATTAGGGAATGATGATGTGTGTGGAATAATGTCCCCATGATCCATTGATGGAAAGTGATAATATTTTCTATTCATTTATGATTATAAAAATATGGAATAACAAATGGTTATCACTTAATATTGGAGGAAGGTAAGAGATAATTTAAGGAAAAATTTTAAAATTATGTTTTGATAATTTCATTAAGTATATAAAAAACCAGGTAGAGTATTTTCTTTAGAAGCATGTGATATGGTAGTAAGTTTAAATAGTGTGTACTCCCCACCATAATGGTGTATTTAAGAGGAGAAACCAGATCATAAAAAAATATCCAAAACAATACTTATAAAGAAAAAATTGTTATATAAGTTTTTCTAAGGAAGCTATATTGACCTTAATATATATTACTAACAGATACTTTTTATTTATAAAATAAAAAAATAAATTATACAAGATATGGTTTGGGAATAATACTACCCTAAAATACTCTCAAATATTTAGATGTGATTTGTTTTCAATAAAGAGAAACAAGAAAAGTTTTAATCTCATGGAGATGCATGAATTTTCCTCATCTAATAAGCTAAGAGAAATATATAAAAATGTTTCATAAAATGATTTGGAAATATTATTTAAAGACATGAATTTTGTGTAGAGGAAAATGTGTAGAATCTTCAGCAGAATAGTAATTAGTTTCTAGAAGAAAGTATTGAGGAGTTGTGTAGACTAAGGTGATCAGAAGGGGTTAATTATGATTCTAAAGAATGCATTGATTATGAGAATAATTATGTTAGAAAATTGGTTTTATGAAATCATATTAATAGGGATAAAATTTATTATCATAATATCATCAATGATCTAACATCATTAGTGTAGAAAATGTGTAATGCACCGACTTCAGTAATCCTGAGTCTGTAATTATTTTATTACATCAGTTCAAAATATAAGAATCACATCACAAAATACAAAACATTTTAGAAATAATGAGTGACTAGATACAAAAATTATTTCAATATTATATTTTATCATCAAAATAAATCATGAAAAAATATTGAATCTTTTATATATTTTTTAGTTCATACTTGAATATATTCATACACCACTTCTTGGTACACTGGGTAGACACAAACATAATAATGGCGAGTTCAGTAACTCAGTAAGGTTAAAAGTATAAAAAATATATCATAACAAAAATACACATGATGAAAGAGTTAATAATAAATAAAAATCAATATAATCAATTCCTTATGTGTACAAAATATAAATGGAGATAAATGAAATGAAATTAATTGCATGGATAACAATAACTGAATTCATGGTGTTGGAATTAATAATGACATAAATATTAATCATTAACCTGAATTCATCATCAAAGAAATTTTTATTTCCTTCAAGGTAGAAACCAATACATCATTCTCTCTATCAAGGCTACAACTAATATATCATCCATGCATTGGGAAGATATACAACAAATACCCAAATCTTTTTCCACCTGAGGTGAGCTGATACATCGAGGGAATATATAATATCCATCCCTACCCATTAATTATTTAATTCCAATTAAATCACTAAATAAAATTTATTAATATCAATAAAATTTATAATTAACTTTCCTTATGAATCAATAAACATCTATATTTAGATAAAAACACACATAACATCAATAATTTCTTAGTTATCAAGTGGGGAAATGTAGATATAAGTTATCCAGAGAAAGAAGGTGGATGGTTAAATAATACATAATCAATATAGAAACAATGGGGTATTATAAATGTAATTTTATGGACCCTTATCAGAGAGAAAATATAATGTACTGTGGAATGTTAATTTCAAAGGGATGGGTTATCAACAGAAGAAAGTAATTGAGTTCAATAGTTTTCAAAGGTAGGAAACAATAGCAATGATAGGGAAGTCATTTATTACGCTATTAAAATAGCTTTCTATTTATCTAAATAATATCCCCTAGGTGTGTCTATCAATATGTGAAATATTTGGCCCACTCATCATGAACTAGTATTAAGATTTAGTGGAAACTCAAGTTGCCTTTTTCAGTGTTATTACACCCAGGTGAAATATCTATTCCACAACCACATCCACTTTCTAGTATCCACACATGAATGGAATTTCTAGGAAAACAAAAAAATATTTACTTTCCTAAATTTCAATTTTTTGGGCATTATACTGTCTTAATAAATGGAATTAAAGAGAGTGAATCTCATTTTATATATATCAAATTTGGGACAATTTCATTGAATTAAAAGTGTGATGACATTAAAATAATGGTTTATAATTGAAAATAGAAGGGTTGGAATGATAACACTTATATCATCATAATAACGACACATGAAAAAGGATATAATGAGAGGGGATAAGTAGTCTATCATTAGAAACATATCAAATTGGTGATAAAAACATGAATTTACAATCATGTAAATATATGTAAATAATATTATAACAAAAAATAAATTTAAAACTAAAGATAAGGATTTGAAACCCTCACCTTTATATATATATTCTTAAATATTGGGAGGACTCCTTAAAACCCTAAAATATTTTTATTATGGTTTTATAGAGGAATAAGGAAGGTAAATTAATGAAAAATGCATTTAGGGTGAATAGGTAAGAGAGAATGGGTGGGAGATAGGTCCTTTTATAAGAGAAAAAGAGAGTCTTTTACAAGGAAAATAAAATTTGGTGAGGGGTAATGTAACAGCTTGAGATTGTATGAAATATATATTTCTAAAATAAATTTAATTTGTTTTATATCTTTTGATACATGTAACACTAAGTTTAAATGAACGACGATATATTATTTAAATATTATTATTTAGTATGACAGTTATCACCTAGCCATTGGATTGATAGGTATTAATAAGACTAAATAAATTATTAAAAATTTATGATTTACACATGTATAAAACTAATTCACTAGTTATTAATTGATTATAAATGAAAATAAAAAATAATTTTATAGTAAAAGTGATGTTTATCTGAAAAACTATTTTTATGTGTGCAATGTGTTTTTATCTTAATAAATTAAATTAATCACTATAGGTGATTGATTTTAATTAAATATATATATCATATATTAAATTAAATTTTTTAATCTTCATCTACTATTTTTATAGTCATGGGTTAGGAATAAATCAATTTATTTTTCTTAAAAATTTATTTTTCTAAAAAATGGTCTTCATCATGTTTTGCGTGATTTTTTAAAAATTAAATTTAGAAAAATATAAAAATTAATTCTAGAAAAACGGATTTAATATTTTGAATCATTTGGTCCAATTTTTTTTAAATAGTTCCCTACAAATTTTTGTTGATATAAGTAGTAACAATAGTAATCTTTTGTCAACTCGGTAAGGGTAAAATGGGAAAATAGGGTTAAAACATTGAGATAAGCCTTTAAAATTACTCTAAAACATTACTTTGTACTTTTTTATGGAATTAGTTTAGGAATTTCCATCTAATACTCAAATATATGTCCAAATGGTGTCATATATATTTGATTATGACTTTTAAATTAATTTAAGAAAATAATAAATACAAAATGTCACTCTCTTGACATTAATATATCTAATATTTTATCATAAGGTTAAAAAAAGGTTATGTTTAGAAATAAATGTATAATTAAAATATAGGTTAATTATAATCATCACGGTAATTTTTTTTTAATTTTTATAGATTGATTAATTATCCTAAATGCGTTCACAACACCAACACTGTATTAATTAAATAAATAGAAAAATAAAATAAATGATTTTGTAAATATTAAAAGTAATAAAATTTGGATGAATTGTTGTATTATAAGAATTTTATATATAAATATAACATATCCGAGATGTTTTAAAGGATTATATTCGAATTATTTTTCTATCATGTTGTTTTCAAAGTCAAATTTAATGAATCACTCCAAAATGACATTAATGATATATTATAATAAATAATATTTTATTAAATTATTTAAAATTAATAAAAATAATATATTTAAACAAGGTAATGTGAAATGGTTTTAAATATCAATTATGGTCTTTTTATTTGTTTTTTTCTTTTTATGGTAACATTTTTAAACCTCTAATAGTGAAAAAGATGGTAATGTTATTTAGGTTAAAATAGGTTAACTAAGTGGTCAAACCAGAAGCTATGCTTTAGAGAACAACTTAAACCAATAAAATATTTATTTTTTGATGATATTTAAAACATATCCAAACTTATATTAGAATATATAATCATTTAAAATCATTTTTACATAGAACTACTTTATTATAATTTAATCGTTGATGAAATTCCCCCTCCCCTCATAAATAAAATCCCCCCTCCTTTATCTTATTTTCACAATGTTGAGCCATATATATCAACCAAAACCTATATAATTATATTTTAAACTTCACTATACATGAATTATATGTACTTTTATTCTTTAAAGACCTTTCCAATGGTCCTTAAGAAGGGATCTAAAGGAGGATTATCGAAGAATAGGTAATCATTTTTTCCAACTTCTTTCAATTTTTTTATTCTTATACCACCTGCCAATCAATGTTATTAATCCAAAAATAATAACTCGAGTATCCAAAATATATTAAAATTTTTATATTATAATAAAACCACCTTTATTATCCATATTTTCCATCAAATTGAAAGTAAAAGTATTGCTTATGCATACATCCGGCTTACCATCTCCACCGAGTGATACAATTCATTTTCCATCACCATATTTGACGGATGGATATAATAATGGGTTTAATGTATATAAATTATATTTATCACCTAATTTTATTATTTAAATTTTACCTAATATCTTCCTTATTACCTTCAATTCTGTTGGAAAATGATAATGTTGCTCATGCATATTTGTGGACCACTACCTCAATGAAGTGATGTGATCTGTTTTTTATTTATATTTTAGATGAATAGTAATAAGAAATTAATTAATGAATATATATGATGTATATGATATAATAATGACTATTTAAAGTGTTAATATTATTTAACTTTCTTTCATTACATCTATTGAAGTGTGAAAATAGTGTTCGTGGATACGTACAATCTGCCTTCTCTATGAATGGTGTAATTAATTTTTTTTGTATATACGTTTTATGGGTGACACTAAATATATATATATATATATATATATATAGAAAATAAATTTATATGATATTTATATCATGATTAATTTTTTTAGATTATGTAATAATTTTCACAGTAAAATGACCAAGACTACGGAACCAAAATATGCGTGAAAAATGAATCAGTTATCACCTAAAACAATAGTTTTAAAAACAAATTGTTAATAAATAGGTGATAAGATATTATAAGTAAATCATATATTGTATTATATATGTGAGAATAGTACTAGAATAAATTTACAAATAACCTAAATTTATTATATAGAAGGATCAAATGCATGTGAAAAAAATACTTGAGCTAAGGGATTTACATCTCAATTCTATTTTATTCAAAATTGTTTATGATTGAATTTCAATTAAGAAAATTTTATGATCCTTATCAAATAAACTAATTTAATTTTTATTATCCTATAGTTATTTCTAGAGAATATATTTGTTTCCTCTAATATTCCTCAATTTAAATACTTAAGATATTGAAAGAGTTTTTTTATATAAAACTGACTATGTTTTACTTTTTGGTTGGGATTTTTTTTTTCATTGTCAATGTTTTCTAAAAATATTTTAAATAATATATTTAGAATCTTTATATGAGTTCTTAAAATAATTTTTACCCATGAATTAATATATAAAATTGGTTTAAAATTAATCTTATTGTAATTTTTTGAACAATATGATTTTCACTTTTTACAGGAAATTTGAAGAGAATCACTTTTTTAACATACTTGGCATGAATAGAATTTACTAAAATTATGACCTCTCAATTTTTTGAAGATTAATTTTAAATTTTACAAGTTTATATTCAAATAAGTTATTTTATATAATATTTTAGAAATTTTTATATTTTAAATAATTGATTTTAAAATAAAAAAGTGTATTTTCATCGGGAAATATTCTAGTGACCTTTTAAAGGAATTTTCCACTATTATAAAATAATTGGTGTTAATTATGCTTTATTAGGGATATAATTTAATTAAACCATTATTATTATTTCTATTTATGTTTTATGGTTATGATGATTATGTTTTTATGAAACTCATTTATTTTAAATGCGTTATTCTATGATGAAATGATGAAATGTTTATGAAAACGTTTTTCATTCCATGGGTTATGTTATGATGATACGATGAATGTTTTTTAATATTTTGGAATACATATGTGTGGTTTTCATTATGTGATGGGTGGGTAAAGAAATATAAGGCCTCCAATTCATTAGGAAAATTTTTATATCTCATAATATACTTTTTTAAAACTAGCTAATGTTCTTGATCGACTATGGGAAACAAGATAATGTGTTTGATCCACTATAGTAAATTGGTGATGATTACTGATCTGTTATGATTTAATAAATGGGTGTTGATGTCTAATACACTATGATTTTATGGTCTATATATTTAACCATGACATATGAAATTATTTTTATACCTATTTTGGGGCCATAATTTTATTAAATTGTTTTGATATGAAATTATGGATCAGGATTAATTATGATGTATTCTCATTCTTCAAAATCATGTCTTTAGAAATGATAAAGTTTTATTTTATGACTCCAATTTATGATCTATGATAGATGGGTTAAAAACATTGTAAGTTATGTTCATGATATCTTACCCTTTTGATTATATTATTCTTCCCTATGATCACTAATTTATATATCGCATGTTTACCCTTACTAATAATCTAAGATCACCATATATTATTTTCTTTTCCCCATGTTATGAAGAATTTTTTTATGTAGGGTAATTTAGAAGTTTAAAAAGTGTGAAAGATATTATGATAGTTGATAAATAATATTACTAATTAAAATTTTTTTGTATCTTATATCTAAAGAAACTAAAACTTAATGGTTCTATCATGAAGAATAATTTTATATACTGAATATTCACTTAAAATGATTTAATATTTAAATATGAAATGTTTGTTTCATTATTGTTTTTATTAGATAAAGGTTTAGTTAATCATTGGTGATTAGGATTAGGAAACATTGGTTAAACACTGGGGATAAGTATAAGTATAATATAATATCCTAAAGTTTGAGTATTGACCATAGATAACCTAGGGTAAACCTAATGTTACATAGATTTAGAAAAAGGTGTCATGATTTAGATATAATTTAATTGATATTTCATTATTATTTGAATGATCTCTTTGATTATTATATCATGGTGATTACATTTTACTTTTGGTTTTAGTCAATGGATGGAACCAGAAGAAATAATTTTAATAATAAATTTGATTGAAAATGAAATGATTTTACACCTAAGAAACCAAATTATACAGGAGAAGGAGTGCATAATATTATTTTTATAATCACAAAACTTTTTAGGACATGAATCATGCTAAGGTTCTAATTGGTCAAATGAGGGAACAACATACTATTGAGTAATTCTTAAGGACACATCCACCTTATTTTAGTGGGTATTCTAACCAACTAGTGGTTGAGTGATGGATCAACACAATTGAGAAAATATTTTCTATTATCTAGGGATCAGAACATGAAAACGCTTTTCTAATTATATATTATTTGGAAAGAATAGAAGATCATTGATGGAATCTTATTAATAATACGAGTTAAGATAAATAAATTAAATCCATGGGATCTAATTATATTAAGAATATATTTTTTATTAAGTACTTACATTTTATTCTATGTATAAAAATAGAGAATGAATTCATTAAGCTTAAGTAGTAGGACAAAGAATCCATTAGTACATGTATGGAAAATTTTACAAGACATGTAAGGTATTCTTATAGAATAATCATCCAACCTGAAAGAAAAATTAATAGCTTCTTTGGTTGTTTAAAACCAAGTCTCCAAAAGTCATTATTTATTAGTTACTTTAGTAGATATAAATAAATTTTTAAATTTTCACTCAAGGTATAAGTGGAAATGGTAGATTCCCACCATTACCGTGGTTTTGAAAGGAAAAAGAAGATAGAGTCTTATGAAAACTCGAACAAATCACATAGTGTAAATAAGTTTCATCCATTTACATACTATAAATGTGGGATGAATCATTAATGGATTTTCATGAATTGAATTGGGAGGCGATTTAATTGTGTAAAGATGGGTAATAAATCATGGGAATGTTTAAATGCAATGAAGATTCAAGTTGATATAATTTAGGAAAGTAATATGCCAACTAATGGACCACCCATGCTCTATTGACTCAAATGTAAAAAGTATGGGTATTACACAAACCAGTGCAGAAATTTGAATTTTTTTAATGATGATTTTTATCAATAAACACCTAATCCTAAAGAAACATGGAATCTTATGTGATTAGGATAACTAAAGTAGATTATGAGAATAGTGTAGTGAAAGGTACACTTATCATCCACTATAGAATAATTAATGTCTCATTTTATTCTAGCACTACCAAATCTTTTATATCTAATGAATTTTGAAAGGGTATTTGTTTAACACCTCAATTTTTAGATGTTGATATAGTAGTGAAAATGTTTAATGGTACGATGGTCACATCTTAGGTCTATATTACCTCTCTAATTTATGTTTGGTGGGATGTTCTTCCTATAAATATTGTGTTTATTCCTTTAGTATAATTTTATGTAATTATAGGAAAGGATTAAATTTCAGTATATGGATAACATATAAATTTCTAAAGGAACCCAGATTTCATATTTCAAATGAACATATGATCATTTATCAATGTGAGGATGAATATGAACTCCCAATGGAAATTACTTCTATTATGTGGGTTTTAATTTTAATCCATTAAGGGTAGAAAACTAAAATGGTTGGGGAGAAACTAAAAATTTACAATACACTTATTTTACAAGAATTTACTGATGTCTTTATAGAAGAAATTTCTAGTCTTCCTCTGAATTGTGAAGTTAATTTTTTTTAGTAAAACTTCTACCTCGTGCTACAACTATTTCAAATACTTTATATAGAATAACCCAAATTAAGTTTAAATAATTGGATAAGAAACTCTAGGATAATCTTGATAAGGGATTCATAAACCCTTGTCTGTCGATATAGTGTGAACCTTTTTTTAATTAGATATACAGGTAAATGAATCTTCAAAATTATTATCAGGAACTTAACAGGATCACTATAAAAAAAGTATCCTATTCACCATATCGATGAATTATTTGATCAATTAAAATAAGATGAATACTTATAAAATATTAACCTTCATTATAGATATCATAAATTAAGAGTTGAGAAGGAGGATATATCCAAGACAATATTCCATTAAAGTTTTTGAAACTATGAATTTATTATGATATCATTTGGTCTTAACAATTCACCTTTTATATTCATGGATTTAATAAAAATTATTTAGATATTATCTTGATCAGTTTGTGGTAGTATTTATATATGATATTATTATATATTCAAAGATTAAGGAAGATCCTAAAGATCATTTGAGAATTGTGCTGAATACCATAAGGAATAAGAATCTATAGTAATGATTTACAAAGTGTGAATTTTGGTTACCAAAATAATCTATTTTGGGACATATGATCTCAAGAAAGGGTATATCAATGGATTCATCAAACATAAAAGTTATTGAGAAATTTCCGAGACAAACCACAATAACTTCAATATGTAGTATTCTTGGGATAGATTGATATTAATAATGTTTTGTGAGAAATTTATTAAAACTATCTAATCCACTCACTAAGTTGACTCAGAAGGGGGTTAAGTTATTATGAACATATGGATGTGAAGATAATTTGATGTAAATAAAGAGAAGGTTTATAAGGTCCCAACCTTAAACCTTACTTAATCTTGAGTTATTACAAGATTACACATTGAGGATCTTTTCGGGTTTAGAGTTTTAGAGAATTAGATCATAAAACTTGCATTACATTCCACATATAAACAAAGTGGTTACATAAAGATAGTATTCTTCATTCCCATCAATGGAAAAATATTTAAAATAAACATGGATTCTTTCTTGAAACTTCCTTGACACTATCATCATATCATGTACCTTTCCCGTGACCTGTGAAAAACATTTCAAAAAACTTGGGATGAGCATCAAAAGCTCAGTATGGGTTATAAAAACATGGAAACGAAACATGGGTACATATAAACATAAGAGTGAAATCATACTTTACCCATAAAAAATAAGCACATTAACATACCTCCTCAAATCATGAGTAAATCATTGAAATCATAAGACATAAAGGTAACTTGAGGCATTCATAACATTCTTACGTAGGGAGTAACCCTCTTGGTTACATTTGGAATACCCATCACAGTATATTCCCTAAATCTCTTCGGAGAAACCTTAACGTTTCACTCCTTCACGTTACCCAATGCATTGGAGAGCTATATCGGGCTCACCCGCCCTTAGTTTATCATGGAACCACCCGTTTTCATAATAATTCCCAAGAACCTCAACATAATCATATCACATAAAACATGCATAAAGGAAACATAACATTTCCACCTTTCAATCACAATATATAAATACAACACATTGATATAAAAACATTATGAAAACCATTTTCAATACCAAAATAAAAGAAAAGTAAAAAATGGTATTTATTTTTCTTTTAAAAAGAAGGTATGGCTTGTAGAGGAAGCCGAAACTCAAATAACGGTCACGACGACGGAGAAGTCGTTGTCGCCGCATACGTATGACAAAAACATTCCCTTTTGTCATTTGGTAAACACTTGGTATAAAAAAGATTCCTTTTGAATAAACATAAAAGTCAAAGGGGTTTATACACCGTATAAAATAAGGTTGTGTATAAAACAAAATATGCCTCAATGAAAGAAGATTGAGACGAAGTCCCATACCTCGGGTCCGACTTGACTCGATCGTTCTTTAATGTCCTGAATAATAAAATTCAGTTAATTTCTACTTGATTAATAACCTTTTTCAAGTTCATTATTCCTTTTATACCATGTTATGAACATCATGTAATCATTTAATTTAATAATGTTCATTTTGTCGGTATTTGGTTCTTAAGTCAAAAATAGACTTCTTACACTTACATGTTGTTAATTTGGTCAAAGGTTCGTTATATCCAGAGTGATATTAATGATTTGTATAACATATATATCATATATATTCATCATATACATGTAT
This sequence comes from Viscum album, assembly GCA_963277665.1. NCBI lineage: Eukaryota > Viridiplantae > Streptophyta > Magnoliopsida > Santalales > Viscaceae > Viscum > Viscum album. Next base: position 888,227,196 of record OY728148.1, on the reverse strand, counting down.
TTATAATATTACATCACATTTAGAGGTAAGAAATGAAATGCACCGTTCATGGAGACGGTAAGCCGTACGTACGCATGAACGCTACTTCCATTTCTATTTCGTATTTTCTGGAATGGAATCATAATGATATAAGAGTATATTATAATTCCAGTATAATAACATATAAAATATCATTAAATTTATCCTTTACACATACCACATATTGTATTAACGAATCAAATCACTTTCAGGGGGAGGTAGTCCGCACTTCCTAAAATGAAGATATCGTGTTTACCCATAATAGAAACAATAATGGTATGCCATAAATGAAAAATACAGAAGCTTAAGGAAAGAATAAACATATTATATATCATATATAAAAATAGTGACATCATAATGGACACCTTTGAAGGTGTTAAATGAGTATTGAACAATCATCGTTTCGGGAGGCAGAATTTCGCCATCCATGGAAACCGTATGTTCTTTAACCATTTGATGTAGCTGTGTGAGAGTTTAGCTCGAAAAAATCTTATAACAACATCCTAGTATATTGAAGATACTGGTGTTGTTACCAAAGAAGTAAATAAAAAGTGTTTAGGGGGTTGGAGAATAAAAATAAAACAAATGAACATGAGAGAATGAATTACCTTTAAAAGTGTAACTCCTTTTGATTTGAGCCTAAAAGCTTCCTTTGAAAGGATTCTGCCCAAAGGGAATCCTCTAGGATGAGTAGAGGGATGTGGAGAGAGTACATGGGCAGGGGTTGGCCGAGCCAAAGGCTTTAGGAGTGTGTGAAATGAGGTAGAGGTGGGGGCCTTTTATAAGAGAAGAGGAGGGGCACTTTTAGAAATCATGAAACTATTATTTTGTTTTCAAAAGTGTTTCGAATGTCTAAGGTCCCACATTGATATATTTAAAATATAATATTATAAGGCTTCGAAATATTCCCATCCAATAGTTTTTGGACAAGTGTAGGTCTTAGATATTACATTATCTTTCCATTTTATTTTAATCGTTAAATAATGAGGTCATCGCTGAATCATCATAATGTCATAAATAAATTAATTTATTTAATGTCTAAAAATTATAACAAAAATACTATGATGCAGGTAATCTTTTTAGATTTCTAATGAATATTTATAGTTAAATATCTGATCTTTATAACCCCATGTAAAAATTGTTTTCGTAAAACATATTATGTTTGTGTCATTTTTACTTTTACATTAAATAAAAAGTTATTTATGTCATTTCCCAACCAAAGTGTATCCATGGGGTCCCCAAGTTGACCCATGGCTTTTCGTGGTCGGCCATGACACAAACAATGAGGTTAGGACATGTGTCAAGCTCATCTCATTTTATTAAAGCATTATTTTTACCTTAAACTACACTAATTACCACTAATCGCGATTAAAACTTAATAAGTTACTATTCACCAAAAAATTATTTTAATCTCATTGAACCACATTTTACTTCATAATGACAACCATGTATGTCGGATTTTTGAAATTCAAAATACAATGATGGAAAAATTTCATTTAAACGGAAAAATCAGTTTTTATAAGTACCACTTAGTGGTTTCACTATTCATCAAAAATTGAATTTTTTCAGAAAATTACCAAAAATTCACCCTAAGATATATTTGATATTACTAATTCAAAAATGAAGTCTATTTTACAAAATTCAAAACATATAAGTCACATTAATTAATTTAATAATTAATTCCCTCTGTCAGAGCAAATAGCTTGTTTTTATGAAACAATAAGTATCAAAAGATTGACACCAGTTTAAGTCTAATTTCAAAGTGAAATTGATTACAATGACCACCATTCGATTAAATGGTAAAAATATATTCAGATTAAACATTAAGACCAATTCAAAAGATAATCTAATCATATAAATAAATTAGATTAAGAAGCAGTTTTGATGTAAAATGAAGTATTTTTCACTATTCATTAAAAAATGAACATTGTCAGAAAAATACCAAAAATTAACACAAAGTAAATTTTGATGTACCAATCATAAATAATAATTTTATTTTGAAAAACATAGATTATTAAATTGTCAAAAGATAGATTTAAAAAGGGTTTTCCATCAAAAGGCAGTAAAACAATCTTTTAAGAATATTAGTGTATTCCATGCATAAGATTGTATTTATTTTCATTTTAAGCCTCTAAAACACTATCTTAATCATTAATAGACATAGATAAAAATATCTATTATTCATTACTTACTTGGGATGTTACATCCTTCCCCCCTTTAGAAAATTGCGTCCCCGCAATTTATTTACTTATCAAATAAATGGGGGTACTTATCCCTCATTGCATTTTCAGATTTCCATGTTGCCTCTTCCATCATGTGGTTTTTCCACAAAAACTTTACCTGCTTAATCACCTTATTCCGTAACACTTTCTCCCTATGGTCAAGAATCTGGACCGGTTGTTCCTCATAAGATAGGTTCTCTTCCAGCTGAACTACCTCTGGACTCAAAACATGAGATGGATCTGGCATATACTTTCTCAACATCGAAACGTGAAAAAAATTGTGTACCTGAGATAAACTCGGAGGTAAAGCCACTCGGTATGAAACTGATCCAACTCTCTCTAGAATTTCATATGGTCCAATGAACCTTGGACTCAGCTTTCCTTTCTTACCAAATCTCATCACACATTTCAAAGGAGAAACCTTGAGAAAAACATGATCACCTACCTCAAAAGATAGATCCTTCCTCCGGTTATCCGCATAACTCTTCTGTCTGCTCTGAGCTATTCTCATGTGCTTCTGAATCAGCTGAACTTTTTCTGCCATCTCTTCTACCAATTCTGGTCCCATCAACTTCCTTTCACCCACTTCATCCTAGAAAGCTGGAGTTCGACACCGCTTCCCATATAATGCCTGAAATGGTGCCATCTGTATACTCGAATGAAAACTGTTATTATATGAAAATTCAACCAAAGAAAGATGTTGGTCCCAACTTCCCTGATAATCCATAGAGCAAGAACGTAGCATATCCTCCAATGTCTGAATTGTTCGTTCTGACTGCCCATCTGATTGAGGATGAAAAGTTAATTCAGTACCCAACGACTTCTGAAGGCCTTTCCAAAAGTTAGAAGTGAACCTGGGTTCACGATCAGATACAATGGAGAGGGGAACTCCATGTAACCTGACTATATTTTTAAGATACAAACGGGAAAGTTGATCTAGGGAAAAAGTATCTTGTATAACAAGGAAATGAGCAGATTTGGTCAAGCGATCCACAATAACCCAGATTGCATTATTACCTCAAGATGTCTTCGGTAATCCCACAACAAAGTCCATGGATATATTCTCCCATTTCCACTCTGGAACTGGTAAAGGCTGAAGCATACCTTTCGGTAACTACCGCTCTGCTTTAACCTGTTGACATGTCAAACACTTCATAGTAAAATCAGCAATATCTCTTTTCATTCCATCCCACCAGTAAAACTCCCGCAGATCTCTATACATCTTAGTACTGCCAGGATGAACTGAAAACAGAGAACTATGAGCTTCACATAACAACTCTCTCTCCAACTATGAATCACAAGGCACACACAATCTCTTCCCAAATCTCAAAACACAATCATTATCATTGTTGAATTCAGGCAACTTACCTTTCTGAACCAGCTCTACCTTTTTCTACAACTCACTATCTTGCTTCTATGCTTGCTTGATTCTATCTGATAGAGATGATCTCACTGATACATAAAACAAAACAGAAGAACTTCCTGCACCAACAACTTCTATGCCAAAGTTCATCAAATCCTTAACCAAAGGATCACGTTCCAAACACAAAATTTCCAATAAAGCATTACTTTTTCAACTCAAAGAATCAGCCACTTTATTTGCTTTTCCCGGATGGTAATGAATTGTACAATCATAATCCTTGATTAATTCTAGCTGTATCCTTTGTCTCATGTTCAATTCTTTCTAAGTGAATATATACTTTAAACTTTTGTGATCTGTATATATTTCACACTTAACTCCATACAAATGATGCCTCCAAATTTTCAAAGCAAAAACAACAGCAGCTAATTCCAAATCATGTGTTGGGTAATTTACCTCATGTGTTTTCAATTGTCGTGAAGCATAAGAAATTACCTTATCATTCTGCATTAGGATGCAACCAAGTCCTTTCAATGAAGCATCACTGTATATAACAAACTCACCATTCCTGGAAGGTAGTGCCAAAACTGGAGCATTCACCAATCTTCTTTTCAATTCCTTCGGTAATAGCCTGATACAACTTCATTTGACGGCCCGACATCTGCTGAAGTAGTTGCAAAGAATTTCACCACCCCTTTCTGCTTGTAGTCTAACTACTTCCCATCACTCAAGATCTTTGTCGGACACTCGTTTTCATTGTGACCCATCTCATTGCACTTATAACATTTCACTAACTGTAAATGAAATTTGGTTTTACCTTCACCTTGATCCTTTTCAGTGCAATCACGAGCATTATGTCCCATCTTACCACATTGGTAGCACTTTCCAGAATTCAGAAGACATTCCCCAGCATGCCTTTTTCCACATTTATCACAAACTGGAAACTTAGTTTTCTTACCATCAAACTTTTTTGAAGAATTCTTACCTTTCTCCTGCCACCTCGGTCTCTTCTTCTGTTGGTTGTTATAGAACACTTGATCATCGGAAAACTCCATTTCCACCTTCTCAGCACATCGAACAAGCTTTTCATAACTTTTAAACTCATGAGACGCTAATTCCCTTCGATATTTTGGCTTTAATCCTGAGTAAAACCGATTGATTTTACCATCAAGGTCTCGGATAAAATTTGCAGCATACCTTGCCAATCGAGTGAACCTTTCTTCATAGGTAGCCACTGAGTCTTCCTCTTGACTCAATTCTAAGAATTTATTTTCCATCCTAAGTCGAACAGCCTTAAGAAAATACTTCTCAAGAAACATACCTTTGAATTTGTCACAGTCAGGAGCATCAATCTCATCAGCGTCCCTGATATTTTTAACCATAGACCACCACTGATCTGCCTCACCCTCCAAACGGTAAATAGCAAGACTAACCTTTTGATTGTCTGAACACCCCATGACATCTAAAATCTTCTCCAGTGCTTTAATCCACCCTTCAGATAGCACAGGGTCAGATGATCCTCTGAATGATGGGGGATGTTGCCTTATGAAATGTTCCACCACTGACATGTTCCTCTGCGGTTGGTCTGGCTGATCTCGTGCATGGATACCACCGCCATTTATCACTTGAGTCAACTGTGCCATCACTGCAACAAACTATTCAGTTTCAATTCCGACCATCTCGGGATGCTGATTCAGAAGGTTATTTCCTTCTGTATGCCTTCCTAGCACTGCTTCCCTATTTCCTCTACGGAAAACCATTCTGAACAAACAAGTCTTAGATGAAGCAACATGATAATCTTCAAATGATATATCATTTCAAAAAAATATTTTTGGATAATCATTTAATAGAATTCTAACTCCTAAAGTTATCTAAACCAACCTCTGATACCAACTATAAGGCCCCAGCCTTAAACCTTACTTAATCTTGAGTTATTACAAGATTACACATTGAGGATCTTTTCGGGTTTAGAGTTTTAGAGAATTAGATCATAAAACTTGCATTACATTCCACATATAAACAAAGTGGTTACATAAATATAGTATTCTTCATTCCCATCAATGGAAAAATATTTAAAATAAACATGGATTCTTTCCTGACACTTCCTTGACACTATCATCATATCATGTACCTTTCCCCTGACCTATGAAAAACATTTCAAAAAACTTGGGATGAGCATAAAAAGCTCAGTATAGGTTATAAAAACATGGAAAGGAAACATGGGTACATATATACATAAGAGTGAAATCATACTTTACCCATAAAACATAAGCACATTAACATACCTCATCAAATCATGAGTAAATCATTGAAATCATAAGACATAAAGGTAACTTGAGGCATTCATAACATTCTTACATAGGGAGTAACCCTCTTGGTTACGTTTGGAATACCCATCACAGTATATTCCCTAAATCTCTTCAGAGAAACCTTAACGTTTCACTCCTTCGCGTTACCCAATGCATTGGAGAGATATATCGGGCTCACTCGCCCTTAGTTTATCACGGAACCACCCATTTTCATAATAATGCCCAAGAACCTCAACATAATCATATCACATAAAACATGCATAAAGGAAACATAACATTTCCACCTTTCAATCACAAGATATCAATACAACACATTGATATAAAAACATTATGAAAACCATTTTCAATACCAAAATAAAAGAAAAGTAAAACATGGTATTTATTTTTCTTTTAAAAAGAAGGTATGGCTTGTAGAGGAAGCCGAAACTCAAATAACGGTCACGACGGCGGAAAAGTCGTTGTCGCCGCATACGTACGACAAAAACATTCCCTTTTGTCGTTTAGTAAACGCTTCGTATAAAAAAGATTCATTTTTAATAAATGTAAAAGTCAAAGGGGGTTATACACCGTATAAAAGAATGTTGTGTATAAAACAAAATATGCCTTAATGAAAGGAGATTGAGACGAAGTCCCATACCTCGGGTCCGACTTGACTCGATCATTCTTTAATGTCCTGAATAATAAACATGAGTTAATTTCTACTTGCTTAAGAACCTTTTTCAAATTCATTATTCCTTTTATACCATGTTATGAACACCATGTAATCATTTAATTTAATAATGTTCATTTTGTCAGTATTTGGTTCTTAAGTCAAAAATAGACTTCTTACACTTACATGTTGTTAATTTGGTCAAAGTTTCATTATATCCAGAATGATATTAATGATTTGGATAACATATATATCATATATATTCATCATATACATGTATTTCTAATATTACATCACATTTAGAGGTAAGAAATGAAATGCACCGTTCATGGAGACGGTAAGCCGTACGTACGCATGAACACTACTTCCATTTCTATTTCGTATTTTCTGGAATGGAATCATAATGATATAAGAGTATATTATAATTCCAGTATAATAACATATATAATATCATTAACTTTATCCTTTACATATCCCACATATGGTATTAACGAATCAAATCACTTTCAGGGGGCGGTAGTCCGCACTTCCTAAAATGAAGATATCGTGTTTACCCATAATAGAAACAATAATGGTATGACATAAATGAAAAATACAGAATCTTAAGGAAATAATAAACATGTTATATATCATATATAAAAAGATTTACATCATAATGGCCACCTTTTAAGGTGTTAAATGAGTATTGAAAAATCATCGTTTCGGGAGGCAGAATTTCGCCATCCACGGAAACCGTATGTTCTTTAACCATTTGATGTAGTTGTGTGAGAGTGTAGCTCAAATAAATCTTATAAAAACATCCTATTATATTGAAGATACTGGTGTTGTAACCAAAGAATTAAATAAAAATAGTTTATGGGGTTGGAGAAGCAAAATAAAACAAATGAACATGAGAGAATGAATTACCTTTAAAAGTGTAACTCCTTTTGATTTGAGCCTAAAGGCCTCCTTTGAAAATATTCGTCCCAAAGGGAAACCTCTAGGATAAGTATAGGGATGTGGAGAGAGTAAATGGGCAGGGGTTGTCTGAGCCAAAGGCTTGAGGAGTGTGTGAAATGTGGTAGAGGTGGGGGCCTTTTATAAGAGGAGAGGAGGGGCACTTTTGGAAATCATGAAACTATTATTTTATTTTCATAAGTGTTTCGAATTTCTAAAGTCCCACATTGATATATTTCTAAGATAAGATGATAAGGATCCGAAATATTCCCATCCAATAGTTTTTGGAAAAGTGTAGGTCTTAGATATTACATTATCTTTCCATTTTATTTTAATCGTTAAATAATGAGGTCATCGCTGCATCATCATGATGTCATAAATAAATTAATTTATTTAATGTCTAAAAATTATAAAAAACTACTATGATGTAGGAAATAGTTTTATCTTTCTAAGGAATATTTATAGTCAAAAATACGATCTTTATAACTACATGTAAAAATTGTTTTCGTAAAACATATTATGTTTGTGTCATTTTTACTTTTACATTAAATAAAAAGTTATTTATGTCATTTCCCAACCTAAGTGGATCCATGGGGTCCCCAAGTTGACCCATGGATTTTCTTGGTCGGCCATGACAAAACCAATGAGGGTAGGAAATGTGTCAAGATCATCTCATTTTATTAAAGCATTATTTTTACCTTAAACTACACTAATTACCACTATTCGCGATTAAAACTTAATAAGTTACTATTCACCAAAAAATTATTTTAATCTCATTGAACCATATTTTACTTCTTAATGACAACCATGTATGTCGGATTTTTTAAATTCAAAACACAATGATGGAAAAATTTCATTTAAACGGAAAAATCAGTTTTTATAAGTACCACTTAGTGGTTTCACTATTCATCAAAAATTGAAGTTTTTCAGAAAATTACCAAAAATTCACCCTAAGCTATATTTGATATTCCGAATTCAAAAATGAATTCTATTTTACAAAATTCAAAACATATAAGTCACATTAATTAATTTAATAATTAATTCCTGCTGTCAGAGCAAATAGCGTGTTTTTATAAAACAATAAGTATCAAAAGATTGACACCAGTTTAAGTCTAATTTCAAAGTGAAATTGATTCCAATGACCACCATTGGATTAAATGGTAAAAATATATTCATATTACACATTAAGACCAATTAAAAAGATAATCTAATCATATAAATAAATTAGATTAAGAAGCAGTTTGGATGTAAAATGCAGTATTTTTAACTATTCATTAAAAAATGAACATTGTCAGAAAAATATAAAAAATTCACACAAAGTAAATTTTGATGTCCCAATCATAAATAATAATTTTATTTTGACAAACATAGCTTATAAAATTGTCAAAAGATAGATTTAAAAAGCGTTTGCCATCAAAAGGCAGTAAAACAATCTTTTAAGAATATTAGTGTATTCCATGCATAAGATTGTATTTATTTTCATTTTAAGCCTCTAAAATACTATCTTAATCGTTAATAGACATAGATAAAAATATCTATTATTAATTACTTACTTGGGATGTTACAAGGTTAGTCAATGTACCTATTCTCAAAGTACCCCATAATAGAGAAGGGTTTGTGATTTATAGTGACACATCAATGAACCAACTTAGAAATATCGTTATAAAGAATTATAAGGTGGTAGAATATGCCTCATACCAATTGACAAAAAATGATCAAAATTACCTGAAACTTTATTTGGTGTTAGCTATTATAAATTTTTTTGTTAATTAGATGTAGGGATTATATTTATGGTGAAAGGTGTGAAATATATACAGATCATAACATTTGGAAATATATATTCTTAAAGAAATAGATAAATATGATTTATAGAAAATGGTTGGAGATGATTAGAGATGATTAATTCTAAATAAATTACCTCCCTATGAAGGTGAACAAGTGGATGATGCACTGAGTTGGAAAGAACATGAATTTTTTCCATTATGTGTATTAAAATAGATCTCATACTTATGGATTTGTAGAAGATGGAACTTAAAATATTGAGGAAATGGGAGAATACTATATTGATTATATTAATGTTTAACTATCAATGAAATACACCAGCCCGAGTGCCACTATAATTGGTTCCCTGAGCTAGATTTCCTTACAAACTTAGGTGCGCCTCCTTATATACCAAAGGATTCAAACCAGAGACACATATATATGGAGGTACAATAGGGAGAATATACCTACTCATCAGAGTAAAAAAAACAAAAATAATAAAAATAGATATAAAAAACATGTATAAATGGAAAATGGAGTAACTAATGGAAATTTTCATTAATAACAATAGAGAAACATTATATAATAATGATATGCATGTTCTATATATTAGGAATTAATATAGCAAAACCATAAATATTGAGCTATAAAAAATCCCCAAATGAGGCCTTGAGTACAAACCTAGTCCTAAAATCCTATTATTAAACCCATTATCCCATGAAAACCAAGAGCTAGGTCCCTATCTGGAATATACACCTAAAAATAAGTAACATCTTCTCAGGTACCCAAGTGCCATTATAGCCCAAGAAGGGTGTGAGTAAGACAGAGTAGGCCACCACCAATAGTGTCTAAAAAAATAACCTGTATAATAATAGTGCATGTATAGGTACAATAATAAATAGACAAATAGTAGATAAACCAGGTTTCATTATTAAATAATATTTAAACTCATCACAATTATTCTCAATTTCTAGAGATTAAAAAACAAAATAAACATACTTTAGCCCATGTTGGTCATTTTAACCATATATCACCATAGTCATAAGCTGAAAAACAAGGAGAATTAGTCCATGTATCCAATGGGGATTCAAAATTTCATGTCTGGCCATCCTAAAAACTTATTATATGGGTCACAGTTTGAAAAACAAGAGAAATAAGTCTATGTTGTCAATTAGGATTTGGAATTTCATAACCTATCATCCCAACCATGATATGGAATTCCATGTCCATACCCTTAGAGTCAGGAGTACTAGTCCGTCCTTTAAAAACTATGAAAAAATGAGGGGCCTAAAGCATCAGTATGGCCTTCCCAAAAACCAAGGGGTGGAGCATCAATCCAACATCTTAAAACCATATAATTATTAATAATTTTCATATTTATCACATAATTTATCAAAATTCAAAACCCTTAATCATTCATCATTTAACAAGGTCTCAACGAACCTTTAAGACCAACCACCTGTCAATAAGGATCAACCCCTTTTTCACAATTTCATAAAACACCACTTAAAACATTTCAAGAGGAATAAAAAACCAGTCACTTCAAAAAAAATATTTCAAAACTACCCTTAAAAAAGTATCATTCCCTTTAAAAATAAATACAGTACCAAAGAACCACTAATTTACATCAAACAATTTTAAAGAATCCACTATAAAAATAATATAGGTGTAAAACCATAGAAACAATTCAAAAAATCATTTTAAATCTAATAATAAACTATTTATAATTGATTTGAGTTCAAAACCTACTTTTTACACTTTCAAAACATCATTTTCTTTCATTTAAAACCATAATTGGATCAAAATCTAAAACACAATATTTGAAAATTTTCAAAATACTCTTATGAATTTAAAAAAACTAGTATATAAACATTTCAATTATCCTATTAACCATTCCCACATACCAATTAACAATTTCAACCCATTAACTTTCATAATTACCCTTTATCAATGTTTACCAATCTATTTAACCATTTAAATGGGTGGACATGCCCCACGGGTAGCCCTAGCTCTAGTGTTAAATCATAAATGGACCAAATAAGATATATGAAGAGTATTTCATGTCAAATACATACCAAATTTACATTATAGAGAAAAAGACATGAAAACATAGTAAGGAAACTCATGGTAACAACCATAGATATAAGATAAATATCAAGTCCATGTGAAAAATTTTATAGACCACCTACCTCATTCTCATACACAATCACTCATCCAACCTCAGTGATTGATTTAAACTAAAACGATTTAAAATAATAAGGTGAAGAACCCTTGGAAATAAATTTCATGAGCTTAAAAATGAGTAGTGACAACCAAAAAAGCCTCTTCTAGAAAATGGAATGAAACATATTTAAAGACATACCCATGGACTCAATTCGTAGCCAACATCATTCGAAATGAATAATAATCAAAGTAGAAACATCCATGTAGAGGGAGGAATACCCTGATTCATACCCTAGGATATTGGGGGTTAGATAGTGAATAATTTTGTGGAGAATACTTATAACCTAATAGGGGGATGAGAATTTTCAAACATTTAATGTTTTGTAAGGTTTGGCCACACTCTTTTCCAAACCGTGTTCTAACCATGTAGTTCCTTCTATCCAACAGAAAACCGAGCTACACTGTTTTCTTGGACACCCTCGTAGTTTTAAAATACCATGTGGTGGTAGTGCACTCGATATTTTCCATAGGGTATTTTGAACTACATGGTCTCCTGGGCCACCATTCATGGTTTTCCTAACTTTTCACTCCCATTTGTTGGTCTCATTATTATGGTGCACAATTACTACTAATCATGCACAAATAATTCTCTCAACAGATATTGGCCTATTTTCCTTATTTTTTATGCCATAAACCCCTGAGAAATTCTCATACCCTTCCTACTCATGGGAAACCTTCCATTAACCCATTTAAGAGTATTTTAGCTAAAATTACAAATAAAAATGAACCTTTCCAAATGTTGGGAACTTAGAACCTCCCCATTTTATAAAAGATCATCCTTGAGAATCACTTTCAAGCCCTTATAAATCCCCAAGGAGAGGTTATTAGGCCACTGAAACCACATACCATCATTCATATATCAATTTTTCTTTCCAAACAGATCCATGCTTCCATAACACCCATGTCAAAATCTTGTCCTTACCCTTTAAAACATTTTAATGCGATAGGAAAAAAAGTGGAATGATCCTCAAAAGAAAAAATATGCATCAAGATCATCATTAAAAACATCAAATACATGATAAAATTATGGGTAATACCAGTGAAACTACCACATAATGAGAGTATCAAGCTAAGAACTACACCTCTCTAGGAGAGAAAATTGGTACACCTCTAGTATGATTCTCCCCACTATATCAAACAACCCAACACACCCAAAATCACTTTATGGATTATAAAATTATTTAACAACATTACCCAACTTACGATAGTCTACGAATCAATTAACAATGTCTCCGTTCCATATCCAAACACCCAAAACATTTTAAAATCATAACCTTTTTGTCAGGACACTAAACCTACCAAAACACGCGATGACATCGATTTCCAAAACTAAACACCAATACAGAACATACACAAACCAATACAACATGAAAGACTAATCACGTTATCAACTGACCACTCTCCCACTATGGTGCTTCCCGCCATATGCTTGATCCCATAAACACCAACTTATGGTATTTGGAACCTCCACCATCAAAAAGTTCCACAAGAACCTGGAACTCAATTTTCAAAATGTACCCAATGCATTTCACAAATCACTATTATCAAACATCCATGAGAACACAATACAACATCAACATCCATCCTTTCCATCGAAAGCCAATTGAAATAGATTCATACTGATAATCCAAAAAAAGACTAAGAAGAACCCATATTTTCTTTAAGATACTATTTCCATTTTCAAAATTAATTCTCTATTTCTAAAACATCATGGTTTATATGGTTTGATACCAGCCACAACCACTCTATTCAATGTCCTAGGTTATTCCATCCCCAGCCGACTCCTCCAAAAAATTCCCAACTCTCCTTATCGATATATTACCTCTTTACTTAGCCATGACACCTTTTCACTTATGGAATACCACCATCATCTGAATTAACCCACCATAGTCTATCCATGACATACAGTGAAATTACACCATCAAATCACCCTCTACTCCCCAAACTATCATCATTCTCTACAGAATCCACTAAAACATCTCCAACATAAACACCATGGATTACTTTTAGAACCACCTCTATCCCAAATTCAATGATTGACTTGATCAACCACAACATCCACGTCCCACATGGCATTTCATAGGTAATCTAAACATGTTTCTCTTAGGTTCTTTATTGGAAACCCAATCTCACCACATTCAACCCAATGTATGGTCCACACACATGCATAACTACTAACATGAGGTTCATACTCCCACAAATAACACATCACTCTATATATTAGGAGTTTCATTTCCACCTATTTCCTCAAGAAATTAAAAGAAAAACATCCCATTATCCCGTAACTGAAGAGCCCAATAAGTGGACATGGCCATATCAACATCACTTGTGAAATAAAAAAATATGTTCACCTTATCATATTACTAGATTCTGAGGATGGAACCTATAACATTTCTTGACCTAGAAATCACCACACAAACCTCACTCGGAGATGGATGGTGGTACACCTCCCACCACATGGATTTGGTGAAACCTTTAAGAAGGCCTATTATTTAACCAGAAGAGAACCTTTAAGTATCCTAGAATATATCCAATTTTATCTCAGTGTAATCAATATGATTTCTAGATATTGGAAATTATCATCTTTTATTGGAGAGTACACTAAAATTTTATAGATGAGTACCACCACAACATATTCATTCTTAATGTCACATCTCACTATAGAGACACCTTAACCACTTTTAAGTCCGAGGAATCCATTCCTGAAAATGTATTATCAATATTTGGTCATCAAGATTTGGTGGTATTTCAAACCAACACTCATCACCACCTCACAACTCTCTACTAAGTAGTCATGACCAAACATTCCCTTTGAAACTACCACCACCAAACCAAAAAAGATCTTATAGCATGACCCTGGTGATTCAAAATGGAAACATAATGATCCACCACACCAACCTAATACCAAAGGACTTAAGTATAACCAATTATTTCCACATTGATTTCATGGAAAGTGATAGGTGATTTCTCCCAACAATGTATCCACCTACTCAAGATGACATCACATGTCTTTAGCATGTGCCTACCATCCTAACATTTCTAGAAACCTGAGGTCATGTAACTTCCCACAATACTTCACCAAAATTTACTCAAGATCCCATGAGTCATACATCACCATTCCTAGATCTGAACACCCACTCACATGACTATTCATTCCTCTTAGTACATCAGCCTCATAGAACTTAAATCATCCTTGATGACAACCTAAATTTTCATGATAATATTCCCACCCATAAGACCAACTTACCCCTAGAATTCACTTCCATATAAACAATATATAAAGAGTTAAAATCAATCCCTAAATGGAACACCATCAGAAAAGTAGGAATATACACCCAAACAATCTTGCATCTTTTGATATCATCCATAAATTAAACGACAAGAACTCAATGTGTTTCCATTGGAAATAAACCATGGTATTTCCTTTCCTTTTACCAAAACATGATGGAAACTACCCTACAATGATTTGAGCTATGATGTATCCATATGTTCTTTACATTAAAAGGAACCTATAATAATGGGATAACATATCTCTAGGTCAGCCTCAATTTCTCGAAACCACAGACTTTCCCACTTAGCCAGCTAAGGAAAAATCGCACTAGGGAGAACTCTCCACATGTCACTAGTAAAAGACCAAAACATTCATTTTTGCACTACACACCCAAAAGAACTAGCAACCCATCTAAAACCTATCATGGGTCACCCTAAAAGGTCAAACAAAACCAACTCCATAAACATGAGTCACATCTAGCAAAGGCCACTGACTCTCCCTCTAAGACATAGACACTGAACCTCAAACATGTTGTTGCTGACAGATGGCACTCCTACCCTCATTCTAACACACACTACATCTAATGCACCAAGTGAATATTTACATTAGGTCCCACACTAAAGATACATACCCACATAAATCAGTACTACAATCCAAACACTAACTCTAGGGTCCAAAACACAACTCGCTAGGTCTCGGTCCACAAGGGTCACCGCATCCATATTAATATATAAACTTTCACCACCTAAAGTTCAAAATCTACTTGAAGTTTTACTATATAGCACATAAAAGACCATCAATGTATCATAACCCCTAACACAAGGTATCAAAACTAGGAAACTATCACTATCCAAACCACCCATACACAGGGTCTGATCACAACACTGGGGATACCAAAACCAGTGTCCCTAAAGGTTCCATCATTACACATTCTTCTTTAATTAACATCACTATTTAAAAACATGGTAAATTAAATTTAAAAACATTCAATTTACCCAAAATTTCAAAAATACCAACTTTATTCAATTTCATTATTCATTTAATTTTGTTATAAATCATATAATTCATATGTAAATCATAGGAAACATATGGATGACCTATAAATCCTATGTACCTAGCATGATGAATGAACTAACACACCCTATCTTACCATTCTATTTCAAGAGATAAAACCTCATAAATTAGTAACTTCACATCCAAGTTCACTAATAATGGTGGAAATATTAATAAATGGTAAAATAACATAACATAACATCAATTACCACTTCTATAAACTTAGGTTTTCCCCCATGCATGGGGTTTTATGCACCCATGAACATGATCATTACAAAAACCTAAAAATAACCTAGTATTTTATCTACCATACCTAAATAATAAGACAAAAGAAAAACCCTTTTATATTACTTTGTAATCCCCTAGCTCCAGTTCAACTATAACCAGTTCCCCAATCTATATTTCCACATGAAATCATGTCAACCTCCCCATAAGCCAGTTTTTTGCAACTAGAAGTGTGGGTCTATGGTGGTTTGAGGAGACTATACCCTCTTATCTGAGTAAACAATAGTATAAATAATAGTACTATATATAATAACCATTATAAAATCCAAATGGAATAAAAATGACAATTTCAATTACTAAATAAAGAGAAAAATAATACAAAAATGATATGAATACTCAAAATTTTATGTATTCATATAGTAAAACCACAAATATAAAACTATGAAAAACCCTAAAATGTGGTTCTAACTCCAAAACTAATCCCCAAATCCCATGTTGTACCTATTATCCCATGATTAAATGAAGATTCATGTCCCTGTCATGAACTTAATCCTAAAAACAAGTAACTTCTACTTGGGTACCCAAGTCCCATGGAAGATTGATAAGGGTTAGAGAAAAACCAAGTAGGCCACCACCAATGGTGTCTAAAGAAATAACTAGTCTAATAACAGTGCACATAGAGGTACAATAATTAATTAAAAAAATAGATAAAATAGGATTCATTATTTAACAATATTTAAATTCAAAACAATTATTACTAGTTTATAGATATTCCCAAACCCATCAAACCTTCTTCAGCCCATGTTGGCCATCTGAACCATATATCACTAAGGCCACATGTCAGAAAATGAGGATCCGCAATCCAAGTATCTAACTATGATTCAGAAAATCATTTCTACCCATCTCAATAAATTATTATAGGTAAAATAGGTTAGAAAATAATGGGAATAAATCCAAGAACCCAACCAAGATTTGGAAGATTATTTCTGACCATCCCAGCCAAAATAGTGTATTCCATGTCTACACCCTTGGATTCTGGAGCATCAGTCCATCCTATGGCCTGCCCAAAACCTGGGAGTTGAGCATCAGTTTAAAATCCCAAAAACCATATCATTGTCAACAATTTTCATATTTATCACATAATTTATCAAAATCAAATACCATTAGTTATTCATCATTTACCAAGGTCCCAACATACCATTAAAATCAACCATGTCTAAATAATCCCTGACTCCTTTTCACAATTTCATAAAACTACACTTAATAGGAGGATTAAAAAAACCAATTACTAAATCAAGATATTTCAAAATGAATATTTTCAAAGGGTATTTATCTTTGAAAATAAATACAATCCCAGACCTCACTCATTTACATCAAACCGTTTTAAAGAAGCATCCAAGGAATTTTCAAAAGGGTAAACCACAGATACAATTCAAGACATAATTATAAAAATAGTAAGTGTAACACCCCAATATTTTTCACATTAATTTAATATTGAATGCATAAAACACTGAGTCCCTAAAAAAACCACTTTTTATAACCTAGATAGTAATCAAAATTTTACCACCTATGCGATTTGAATTTAAAAATACATATATACATGGTTGTGTTTAGTAGGATATTTAGAGTCTGATAAGCCAAACTTAGTTTTTGATGAATAGTAAAATACCCTTATGAATAGTAACATACCCTTATGAATATTAACAAATAGTAATGAATATAAAATCATAAAAAAATATAATATTCACCAATGAATGTGTAAATACAATTTAGACATATTATAAGTAAAGAAACGATCGTAGTAAATGTTTTGGTATTTTTGTATGTCATAAATATTTTAATTACAATTTTATGATTAATTTAATAATTTAAATTTGAAATTTATTTTAATAAAATATATCATAAATTGTTACTATATTTTCTTATGGTTATA
The DNA here is from genome assembly GCA_963277665.1 of Viscum album. Lineage (NCBI taxonomy): Eukaryota > Viridiplantae > Streptophyta > Magnoliopsida > Santalales > Viscaceae > Viscum > Viscum album. Next base: position 888,209,236 of record OY728148.1, on the reverse strand, counting down.
AGATAATTTTATGGGACCTTGATTAATTTCTCAAGGTGTTATAAAACGAGTTAGAGATTTAAAGTTGTTTTTAAATAAATTATGGTTTTATTTAAAAATTAAATTAAAATTCTTTAGAAAATTATTTTTCAAAAATTGGGTTTCATTTTTTGTTTATAAATGTATAAAAATTGCGGTGGTAAATTTTCTGTATTTTTCTAAAATACTTGAATTTTGGGTGAATAGTACAATATGATAATTTATGATGAAGGCTAAATAAATTATTTATTAGGTAATAAGTGATTTAAGGATGATGTAATCCCACTATGTTCGAACTCACATGAATTTATTAATATTATGGGTCAGATTAATCAACACTAATGTCTGTCTTGAGGGAAATAATAAAATAATGAATAAAATATTCGCAGATCACCTCTCTCCTCCACTATAACCCCCCTAACTCCCTCTTCTCTTCACCCATCTCAAGCATTTTTCATTTTATAAATTATGACCAAATATCATCCCAATATCCTCCCCCATTTCCATCAGCCCTTTTTCTCATAAAAAGACCAAAAGCTATCCCCTAAAGAGGCTCTCAAGGAAGATGACTTTAAGATGTAAATTCCCCTTTTCATTTCTTTTATTTCATGATAAATTCTTTTCTTTTTATTTTGTCACTTCCTTTAATATAAATGTTGTGATTAATATAGTACCTTACATGTACTGGAATTTTTTTATGATAAAAAATAATTCTTCATCATCTCTCCTTTCCCCTTCTTTTATACTATAAATGAAAACACCATCTGAGATTTGTTAATTTATCACATTCAAGGATGACGAGTTTTCAATTTCCATTACCGTATTAAATTATGGTAACGAAATAATTTGATAGTTTAACCAGAATATAATATATTTTTTATAACTTATATAAGGTTTTTTAATCGTTTTTTACACATTATATTAATTTATAAATAAAAATGAGTTCACTGTGATCAAAAACTGCCAATTAACCCAAAAAATTGTAATTAACGTTTTATATAATGATTCATCTTCACTCAAAATAACTAAAAAATATTTATAAACATATAATCTTATAGATTTTCACTAATAACATACAACTTCTATTCTTGAAAACTATTCTCATTGTACATGTTTATCCATACACGAATATAAGTAAACTGATCATGAAAACCAAGGAAGAAAACACCCTCAAAACAATAAAATCAAATCTCTTAACCCATAAAAAAATGAATGAACCTAATAAGGTTATAATAAATAAATTAAATATATTTGAGGTTATGGAATAATTAATTTATGAACCTAAATTTTATTATTCTAGTCATTAAGTTCAATCGAGGAACACCTTTGGACTTAAGGTAAGGGTCTTCCACCCGAACCTCCATTTTAATTAGGGTTACATTCATAGTCTAATAACCTCAATAAAATTACTATGTATTATTATTTATTCCTCATAAATTATGTATTAGTGTTCTTTATATGTTTGACAACCAGAATCCTTCTTTATTTTATGTGGAGTTAGACGTTTTAAAAGGAACTTTCAAAATTATTTCTGAAATACAAGCTCGATTCCGGGGAATTTCTCCAATTCTTACCTATTTTATTGGAAAATATATAATATGTTTTTAGCAAAAATTATGTTTATAAAATCACTAATTTTATTAAGAAAATACTATCTTACTGCATTTCTAGTTTTATAATAATAATTTCCCAAAAAAACTCTTCTTTTCAAAATAATAGAGTATTTATCTCAAGAATTACTCGATGATTTTATAAGAGTATCTTCATTTATTTCAAAACTCTTGTTGATTATTATGTATCATTGGTATGAATATTTTATGATATAATCGACCATATTTAATTGAATGGTTTATGTTTATTTTTACTGTGTATATTCTATCTTACAACCATTCACCGATTTATTCTGAATGGTTAGTGTTTATGATTAATGTTTGTAGAAAGTTATTTACATTTCATATGTTACTTTCAATATGAATTTATATGTTGTTTATGTTTATCCCCATTCATAGGAGGAATTCATTGGACTTATTATGTGATGGTTTGGGCCTTCTATATCCCTTGATGAAACGGTAGGTCTCATGAAACAAATAGATATGAACTTGGATAAGGCCTTGCCCATTTTTAGATATGGTGTTGGATGAGACCTTAATCATTTTTAGATGTCTTGGTTGAGGCCTTGATGGTATGTTTCAGAATGTAAAACATATGCATTTACCTCATTATGAAGTTATAAATTCATAGTTCATGAGGCTATTCGACTAGTGGAATACCCATGATTATGTTTTATTATGAAAATATTTACTCATATCATATTCTTACCATATTATATTAATGTTTTTTTAAAGGCATGTGCTTTTTATTATTCCCCATGTCTAATGTTTATGTTATCTTCTACTATAATGTTTACCCTTAATGAGCATCTGATATCACCCATTATTATGTTTCATTTTTCCTGGTACATGAAGAGGTAAATTATGATTGACTTGAAGGGATAATCTTAGAGTGGTGAATGTTCCCTATGGAATGTATTTTTTGTTTTTAATTTCAAGTTGTAATGTTGAACTTATATATGCATCTGGTTTTTCAAATCTACTAAAAAATTGATTCCTTTGGGATATGACTTTCTTGTAATTATGCCAATGTAATGTAATAAGGAAACGTTTCTAGGAACTGGGGTTGGGTCTTTACAGTTGGTATCAAAGGAATTTTAGTATAATACTTGGAAAATATATTTAGAAAATGTAGATTAGGGGGAAAATAATTAAGATAGTCTTTCAGGATAAACATATAAGAACATCTTGGTATTTTTTAAAGGAATAAATTATGTGGATATTTCTATAAAATACATCCCTATCTGGATACTACTAGTGGACATGGTTAGGGAATAGATGTACCTAGGAGTGAAAAATATGGAAAGGAGTTTCAGGCTTGACTCAGGGTATCCTGGTAGACGATAATGGGCCTTACTACACACTTGGATTGACACTCCCAGGGGATATTATTACAATAATTCACATTTTCTTTACAAACCACTATAAAGAATTTAAAAGTAAATGTTTCCTTAAATAAACTATGTTTATGATTATGGAATTAGTCATGCATAGGATTTCAATTTAAAAAAAGTATTTTTATAAGTTGTGATTATAAATTATGATTCATAACCTAATCTAGTGTATGTCATTATTTAGAAATGGAACCTAGTTAAAGGAATGGAAACTACATGAACATGCGTATCCCATGTAGGTATTTCCCTCCTATACAAGATAATTATGCTGGAACTAGAGATGTGACGGGTGTGGAGAAATGTATAACTATACTGGGACAACTTACTCAGGTTATGAACAATAACCTTATTCATATGAAGCATCTGGATCCAAAACATTGAGGAGCTATTCTAGATCTCTTTATATGACAATAGCCTCCATCATTTAGTGGGATGAAAAACCCATTTTTAGTGAAGCAATGAATAAGTTCCCTAGAGAAGATATTTCTCACCTTGGGAAGTAAGGAAAGGGAGAAGGTTGTTAAGGAAATTTATTGCATATCAGGAGATAGAAATCAATGTTGGTCATTAATCCTAAACACAAATAAGGATGAAGAGATAGAAAACATTTAAGGGACTGAATTTAAATAACTTTTTCTTTGAGAAATACTTTCCTTGTGAATAGAAAGAAGATATGGAAATGAAGTTTTATAATTTGAGGCAAAAGGAAGATGATAATGTTGGAAAGTATGAAGATAAATTCACAAGGATAACAAGGAATCTTGTGGAATATATACATAATCCAAGGAGAAATATTGATTTATTCTTTAATGGCATAAATCCATTCCTCTGATGAGCACTGGTTTGCCAAAATTTCTCCTCATTCGAAGATATAGTCTTATGTGCTATCAAGATGGAAAAAGTGTACTCTAAGTCTTATGACTTTAACGGAAATCAATAGAAGGAGAGGGTTGTGTAAAAATCTAGAAAAGTAAATAAGGAAATGTAGAGGAAGGGAAAATTTGACTTTACACCCTGTGATAGTTGTAAAAAGAAACAATCTGGGGCCTGCTTAAAAGGCAAATGGGTGTACAACAAGTGTGGAAAGAAAGGACATCATGTTGGTTATTTCAAGGGGAAGAAAGAAGATATTAATATTACATGATATAATTAAAGAAACATGGTATACTATACCAATTATTGTCCAAAGAATCAATGAAACATTACTCATAAAAGGACAAGGGAGAAGGGTCAAGCTTTAGCAATCACAACTATTGATATTGAAGTTCCTAATAACATGGTGGAAGGAACTTTAATCATTTCCTCAAACATAGACAATTCATTATTCATGTTTTTATCATTTCATTCTATCATATCTTCCTATATTTATAAGAAAATTTTATATTTTTAATTTTATTTAATAAGGGAGTTGTGAGTAAAAACTCTTAAAGGAGGTACCATTGTAACAAAGTTGTGTCAGTCAGTCTCGATTATGGTATTTAAATTTGATTATCAACTTATTTTATTATCATACTTATGATTTAATTTTATATAATCCTTGGTATGGATTAGATTTCAAAACATGATGTAAAAATTTATTACAAGAAGAAGGAGGTTACAATTTTTTAAGATAGTGTGGAATTCCTTATCTTTAGAGAAGAAACATCACTATAAGTTACTCATCTAGATCCACCACAGTAGCTCTACTGAATTCAATTATTGGGGAGGAAGTGAATGAAATAACTATGGTTGAGGAAATGAATTTTCAAATAGAGGATGTACCTATTTTGTAACAATATGTTGATGTGTTTCTAGAGAATTTACCTGGACATCCTATAGACCAAGAAATTGAGATTTCCATTGACTTAATTCCTAACTCAAGTCCCATATTAAAGAACCCTTCTTGAATGGTCACTGTGGAATTAGTGGAACTAAATAAACAACAAGAGGAATTGAGTGATTAAGGATTTATTATCTCTAGTGTTTCTCTATGGGGATCCCCTATTCTTTTCATTAAGAAGAAAGGTGGATCTATGAGTTTATAAATTAACTGGAGGGAGATCAATGCTATAATAATAAAGAACATGTATACACTACCTTGCATTGATGATTTATTTTATCTACTTTATAGAGCCCAATATTTTTTGAAGATTGATCTTTGATTTGGATATCATCAGTTGCGTGTGAGGAAGGAAGATATTGCAAAGACAACATTTCGAACCAGGTATGGGCATTATGAGTTTACAGTAACTCCTTTTGGACTGACCAATGCACCCTCTGTTTTCATGGATCTAATGTATAGAGTTTTCAAGGAATATCTTGATGAATTTTTGGTGTTATTTATTAATGATATCTCAATTTAATCAAAAATATATGAAGATCATGAAAATCACTTGCACACTATTCTAAAGACTTTTAGAAGAAATGAATTATATGGGAAGTTTAGAAAGTGTGAATCTTGTCTTCAATTAGTTTCTTTTATCTGACACATTATCTATAATGAGGGTATATCTTTTGATCCTATGAAGAAAATGGCAATGAAAAAATGTCCTACTCCAATGAACATAACATGGGTGTGTTGTTTTATTTTTTTAGCAGGTTATTATCAGAATTTCGTTTAGAAATTCACATGTTTAGTCAACCCAATGACTAGGATTACACATAAACGGGTTAAGTTCATATAAAAAAATAACGTGAGGAATTTTTTGATGAAATGAAGGAATGATTAGTGAATGATCTGATCCTAACTCTACCATAGTGGAATGATGGTTTTGTGATCTATAGTGATGCATCAGAGAAAGGACTTGGTTGTGTCCTTATGAAAAATGATAGAGTTATTTTCTATGCATCATGGTAGTTAAAAATTTGTGAACAAAACTGTCTTACCCATGATCTTGAGTTAGAAGCTATAATATTTTCTCTGAAGATATGGATATATTATCTGAATGGAGAAAATTTGAGAAATATACAGATCAAAAATTTCTTATGTGTATCTTCTCACAAAAATAACTCAACATGAGGCAAAGGCGATGGCTCAAACTACTCAAAGACTATGATTGTACCATACACTACCACACAAGAAAGGCAAATAAGGTAGATTATGCATTGAGTAGAAATGATCATGGAGTTTTTGATAAAATGAGGGTTGAAAATCATTCTTTATACATGGATCTAATGAGGATGGATATAAGAATTATCAAATAAGGTGAAACATCACTACTTTTTCAAATGGTTTCCTAGCCATTTTTATTAGAAATAATTAAAGCTTCATAGTCTGATGATGAGAATCTTAAAAATAAATTTAATGCTATGAAATATGGGAAGTTGACAGACTTCACGTGTGAAGATAGAATTATGAAATTTGGGAAGAGGCTTTGTGTTCCCTCTATACCTGAGTTGAAAATGGAGTTATTGGATGATTCTCATGGCTCGAATTATTCTATACTTTCTGGGTTCACTAAAATGTATAGATATTTGAAGGAATGTTTTTAGTGGGACAACATGAAGCGGGAAATTTTTTATTATGTATCAAGATTCCTAATCTTTCAACAAATAAAGTTAGAACGACAACATCCTAGAGGAGTCATGCAACCTCTACCTATTTCTACATGGAAATGGGATGACATAACCATTTATTTTGTCATTGGATTACCCAAAACTCCAAGAAATAATGATAAAATATGGGTAATTGTTGATCGACTTACGAAATCTAAACATTTTCTCACTATAAGGGAGGATTTTACACTGGAGTGCCTAACATGACACTATATCATTAAAGTTTTGAGGCTTCATGGAGTACCTCTCTCAATTGTTTCAGATCATGATCGATGATTTACATCAAAATTATAGAAAATTATTTAAAAATCTTTGGATACTATGCTCCGATTGAGTACTAATTATCACCCAAAAACTAATGGGAAATTAAAAAGGATTATCCAAACCTTAGAGGAGATGTTGAAATCATGTTAACTTGACTTTCAAGGTATGTGGGATAAATATTTTCCTTTGGTGGAGTTTTCCTACAATAACCGTTTCCATTCAAGTATTAAAATGGAACCATATGAAGCTTTGTATGGAAAGAGATTTTGTAAACCAACTTGTTGGGATGAAGTTAGAGAAAGTAGGCTTGTGGGACCAGAGTATGTGGAGGAAGCAATAGAGAATGTAAATACTATTCATGGCTAGCTCAAAGTAGAAAAAATCTATATTGATAATCGAAGGAAGGATTTGGAATTTCAAGTGGGAGATCATGTTTTCTTAAAAGTATCTCCCTGGAAGGGTGTTATAAGATTTTGGAAGAAAGGGAAATTTGGACCTAGGTACATTGGACCTTTTGAAATTATGGAGAGAATTGAAGTTGTTTAATATCCTTTGGATATGCCACCTAGCCTGTCAAAAGTACACAATGTGTTCCGTCTCTCATTGCTGAGAATGTACATGCCAGACCCAATGCATATCCTCACTTCTGAAGGCATAGAATTTGAACCTCCCCTATATTACTGTGAATATCCTATATGGATTTTGGACACTAAAGAACATGTGTTGAGGAATCAGATAGCTCGACTAGTAAAGACACTCTAAAAAAATAATAAAATTGAAGAGGCGACATGGGAGCCTGGGGAGCTTATGATGAAGAACTACCCAAATCTCTTTGTGAGGTAACATTCTAGTAATTTTGATGATCAAATTTTTTCAAGGAGGAGATAATGTAACACCACAATATTCTTCACATAAACTTAATATATAATGCATAAAAGACTAAGTCTCTTCGAAACCCCACTTTTTCATAACCTAGCCAGTAAACATAATTTTACCACCTCTGTGATTTGAATTTTGAAAAACTGACATACATGGTTGCATTCAGTTGGATATTTAGAGTATGATAAGACCAACATAGTTTTTTTATGAATAGTAACATACTCTTATGAATAGTAACATACTCTTATGAATAGTACATCATTCAAAATAAATAGAAACTTTACCCATGAATGTATAAATACAATTTAGACATCTTATAAGTGAAGAGATGATTTTAGTATAAGTATTGGTAATTTTGCATGTCATTAAATATTTTAATTAAAATTTTATGATTAATTTAATAATTTAAAATGGAAATATATTTTCATAAAATGTAATCATAAATTGTTACTTTATTGTATTATTTTTATAAGATAATTTTATGAGACCCTGATTAATTTCTTAAGGTGTTATAAAATGAGTTATAGTTTTAAAGTTTTTTTGGAATAAATTGTGATTTTATTTAAAAATTAAATTAAAAATATTTAGAAAATTATTTTCCAAAAATTGATTTCATTTTTTATTTCAACACATAAAACAATGTTTGAGGTGAATTTTTGAGATTTTCTTAAAAAACATGAATTTTGGGTCAATTGTAAAATACGTTAATTTACGATATATACTAAATACAGGATTTACTGAGTCATAAATGATGTAAGGATGATGTAATCCCATTATTTTCGAACTCACAAAAACATATTACTATTATAGGTCACATTAATCAACACTATTGGTTGTATTGAGGGAAATAATAAATTAATGAATAAAATATTCAAAAATCACCCCTCTCTTCTACTATAAACACCCCTCCCTCATTTCCTATTATCTTCACTCCTCTAAAGCCTTGTCACTTATCGAAATACTTCTCAAAATTCCTCCCAAGCTCCTCCCCCATGTCCAAAATCTTTCGGTCTCATAAAAACACCAAATCCTCTCCCCTAAAGAGGCACTCGAGGAGGATTACTTAATGAGGTAAATTCCTCTTTTCATTTATTTTATTTCAAGTTGAATTATATTATATTTATTTCCTCATCTCCTTTTAAAAAAATGTTGTGTTTAATCTAGTACCATACATGTACTATAATTTTTTTTATGAAATATAAATAATTCTTCACCATCTCTCCTTTCCCCTTCTTTTATATTAGAAATGAAAACACTATTTGAGATATGTTAATTTATCACATTCAAGGACGATGGGTTTTTAATTTCTATTAGCGTCTTCAATTCTTGTAATGAAATAATTTTATGGGTTAAAACACACCATAATATACATATTATAACTTATATATGGTTTTGGAATCCTTTTTTACACATTATATTAATTTATCAATCAAAATTAGTTCGTTGTGATCAAAACCCACCACTTAACCCAAACAATTGTCATTAAAGTTTTATATAATGATTGATCTTCACTCCCAATAATTTTTTTTAACCAAATAATAATATGTTTTTTCACTAATAATATACAACTTCTATTCTGTACAACTATTCTCATTATTTATGTTTATCAATACATGAATATAAGTAAACTAATAATGAAAACCAAGGAAGAAAACGCTCCCAAAAAAATAAAATTGAATCACTTAAGCCATTAAAAGGCCATGAACGAACATAATAAGGTTATAATAAACCAATTAAATGTATATGATATTCTGAAATCATTAATTTATGAAGCTAAATTTAATTATTCATGTCATTAAGATCAAGTGAGGAACACATTCAGACTTAAGGTAAGGGTTTTCCACCCGGACATCCATTTTCATTCGAGTTACATTGATTGTCTAATTACCTTAATGAAATTGTTATTTAATATTATTTAATCCTCATAAATTTTGTGTGAGTTTTCTATATATGTTTACCAACCACAATCCATCCTTATTTAATTGGGGGTACCCGTTTTAAAAGAAACTTTCAAAACTATTTCCGAAACACAAGCTCAATTCAAGGGAATTTCTCAAATTCTTATCTATTTTCATAGGAACACTATAATATATTTTTAGAAACCATTATATTTATAAAATAACTCATTTTATTATAAAAATACTATCTTACATAATTTCTGGTTATATAAAATGTCTTTTCCAAAAGAAATATTCTTTTCAAAATAAAATAGTATTTATCTCAAGAATTACTCGATGATTTTATAAGAGTATATTCATCTATTTCAACACTATTATTGATTATTATGTATTATTGGGATTAATATTTTCTGATATCATCTACCATATTTAATTTAATGTTCTATGGTTATTTTTATCGTGGAAGTTCTATCTTAAAACCATTCATGAACTTACTCTGAATGGTTAGTGTTTATGCTTAATGTTCGGGGAAAGTTATTTACATTTCATATGTTAGTTTCAATATGAATGTATGTGTTGATTATGTTTATCCCCATTCATACGAAGAATGAATTATACTTATTATGTGATTGGTATGGCCCACTAAATCCCCTAAATGCATCGATAGGTCTCATGAAACAAATAGATATAGACATGGATCAGGCTATTCCCATTTTTAGATATAGTTTTGGCTGAGGCATTGATCATTTTTAGATTTCCTGGCCAAGGCCTTGAATTTATGTTTTAGAATGTCCGAAATATGAATTACTCTCATAATAAAGATATAAATTTTTAGTTCATGAGGTTATTCAACTAGTAGAATACCCATTATTATGTTTTATTATAGAAATATTTACTTAGCTGATATTCCTTCCATATTAGGTTTATGTTTATTTTTAAAGGAATGTGTTTTCAATTATTCACCATTCCTAATATTTTTTTATCTTCTGAAATAATTTTTACCCTACTGAGCATCTGATCTCACCCCTTATGTTTCCTTTTTTTCATGACATGAAGAGGTGTATTATGATTGACTTGTAGGGATAATATTAGAGTGGTGGATGGTCCAAGTGGAACTTATTTGTTTTTTTTAATTTCATGTTATAATGTTGAACTTATGTATGTATCTAGTTTTCCAAATCTAATAAACCATTTTTTCCTTTAGGATATGAATTTATTTTAAGTATTCCAATGTAATGTAATAAATCACCGGATCCGGGAAACTACAGTTGAGTCTTTACAATAAAAACAACTTTATAATTTATTTTAGGTAAACACATCCTTTATAAACATTACCCACTTCCAAAACATCATTTTCTATCATTGAAAACAATAACTGCAAAAAAATAAAAAACACATCATTTGGAAGATTCCAAAATATTCTTTGTCATTTCAAAAAAATATATAGTATATAAATATTTTAACTATACCTTTAACACTTACCACATACCAATTAAAAATTACAACCCAATCACTTTAATAATTACCTTATATAAATTTTTACCAATTAATTTGAAAATTTTCAAGGGTTTGTCATATCTCATGGGTAGCCCTAGGTCAGCTGTCAAATCATTAATGGACCCAATGAGGTCTGTGAAGAGTCTCACACATAAAATAAATGCCAAATTTACTTTCCTTATCCTAATCCATGAAAAAATAGAAAGGTAACTCAAGGGAACAACCCTAGACACAAGGTAAATATCAATATTTTGAGAAAAATATTATAGACCACCTGCCTCATTCTCATAGAATATCACTCATTCAAACATGAGCCTTGATTAAAAATAAAATTTCCTAACCACAAAGGGAAAGAAAACATTGTAAATAAGGTTCATGAGATTTTGAAAGGGAGGAGACAGTCAAAAAATAATAATCTAGAAAAATTAATGAAACAAGGTCAAAGACAGAACTGGATCATTGATTCTCAACCAAAATCACTCCAAATTACTAATAATTTAAGGATAATCATCTATGGAGAGGGCATAATTCCCTATTTCACACCCTATAATATTGGGGGTTGAATAGAGAAGTAATTTTGGGGTTAACCCTAAAATTAAAAGAAGTAAAAATGGTAACATTCCCACTTTTAATGAGACACATTGGTGACCCACAAGGTTTTACAAACCATGTGGTTCATTTTATCCAAGAGGAAACCAAGACACACGGTTTTACTGACCACCCACACGGTTTGAGAAATCATGCAGTGGTCATGTTCTATCGACTATCTGAAGGGGATTTCAAGCCACATAGTCTCACGAGACACTATAAAAGGTATTTCCTAACCATTTACCCCCTTCTACAGGCTTTAGGATTATGAAGAATGATTATCACTAACTATGCACTAACCACACTCTCAATATAGATTAGCTTATTTTACCTCTTTGTTTGTGCCTTGAGCCCCCGAGACACACCTGATACCTTCTTTACTCATTATAAGACTTCTATTAACCCATTTATGATAATTTTAGTAAAAATTTTAAATTTAAATTAATCTCATTATACACCAAGAACTTATAATCAATCATTGTAATGATTAAATATATGAGGAAGGAAAATTTATAATTGCAAAAGAATGTATAGAGTGTTCTTGATTTCAAAAATTATTGTGATAGAATAATAAGGTTATAGAACCATATTTTTTATTTGTACATACCATATTTGGATAAGGATATATTGGATAAAGCTAAGAGTTTATCATTCTATATTTATCCTGGAAGTATAATGATATATAGAGATCTAAAATAATATTTTTGGTGGGAAAAAATAAATAGAGATATTATAGATCATGTATCTAGGTGTTTGGTATGTTAGAATGTTATGGTTCAGGGGAAAAATTATAAGGGGTTGTTACCAAATTTTCCCATTCCAAAATATAAATTGAAAAACACTACCAAATATTTCATTGGTTGACTCCCAAAAATATCTAAAGCGTACAATTCTATTTAGGTTGCAGTTGGTAACCTTAAGAATTCATCACACTTAATTTCTATCAGATATGTTTTATTAGTTCATTATATTTAATTGTTATACATTATGAAAGTGGTGATATTTTATGTTGTGACACATTCAAATTTATTTGGTTGTGATCTAAGGTTTACCTTGATGTTTTGGAGAAGTCTTCAGTAGGATCAAGATACAGAGTTTAATTTTAGTATTATATATCATCCTTAGACATATGGTTAGTTTGAGAGGAATATTCAAACTCTAGATTATATATTTATATCTTTATATATATATTTCAAATTTGGTTGGTATCAAAACCTTCCTTTAGTGGAATTTATACATAATAATATCTTTCACATGATAATTCATTAGAATCCTTATGAATACCTATATGATAGTAAGTTGTGAACTCCAACATATTGGTATGAATTTAGAGAAATAAATTTAATGTGGTTATATATAGCTAAATAATTAGCAAAGAAGGTTAGATATATCTATTCACAAAAAGAGAGCAGATCAAACCCGATAGAAAAGTTATGCTGATAGAAACTTGAAATATATGGAGTATAAAGTTAGTGAAAAGGTATTCACAAGAATATATCCTTGGTATAAGGTTATGAGATTTAGAAATAAGGGAAATATGTTCACCAGATATATTGTTCCCTTTGAATTTTTTTATCATATTGGTATGATAGATTATATTTTGGCAGTTCCACTAAATCACTCTCAAGTTCACAATGTGTTCCATGTATCTCTCACAAGAAAGTGCATACCTAATCCTTCATATATAAAAAACATAGAGTTCATAACACAATAATAAGATATCTATTATAAAGAAAAATTGGTGTAGATTTTTGGATTGTAGAGAGAAATTGCTATGAAACAATACCTCTCATCTAGGCAATGTTTTGTAGAGAAACCATATATCAGAGGATTCTATGTGGGAACCTGAGGATGTGATAAGAAGAAGTATCCTTAGTTGTTTATATCATAGTGATAGAATTTTAGGATAAAATTGTTTTAAGGGAGGTATAATTTAATACATTAAGACTTTTTTTATATATTTTATTCAAATAAACTTAATTTCTTTGATAACTTGAGAAAAACACATCACTAAATTTAAACGAACCACGTTTTGAAATATTATTATTTAATATAAAAGTTATTGCATATCTATTGGATTTAGGGGTATGAATATAACTAAATAAATTATAAAAAAATATATTGTTAAAAATATATAAAATTAATTCATCCTCAATCAATTCATTATAAATGAAAATAAAAAATAATAATTTGAAAGTAAAATAGAAGTATTTTAGGAAAAATTGTTTTTATGTGCGTAATGTATTTTTATATTAGTAAATTAAATTAACAACTCTTAAATAACCATTTTAATAACATTTATATAATATATATTAAATAAAATTCATTAAAATTAATATAATTTTTTCTAGAAATGGGATAAAAGTAAATCCATTTTTTATACTAAAAATGTATTTTTCAAAAAAAAAATAGTTGTAATCGTGTATTGAGAACTTATTTTGAAATGAATTCATTCCATTTATGAAAATTGAAACTTCAAAAATTGATTCAATATTTGGAATCATGGGGTATAAATTTTTTACATTGGTCCGCTTTATTTTTGGTTGATACGAGTAGTAACCATTGTAAATTTATGTCACCTTGTTAAGGTTAAAATGAGTAAAATAGGGTTAAAACTTTTGGATATGGCTTTAAAAACTCTCTAACACATTAATTTATCCTATTGGATGGGTTTAATTAATATTTATAAATCCAATTATCTAATATATGGACACTTTTTTCATATTTATTTTATTATTACCATTATATTAATTCAAGAAAATAATAAATACAAAATGTCACTCTTTTGCTTTTAGTATCTCTAATATTTTATTATAAGGGTAAAAAGATGTCATGTTCAGTTATAAATTTTTTTTAAATAGAAATTAATTTTATACATCAAGGTAATTTATTTTTTAATTTTTATTAATTGAATAATGACCTTAAACATGTATGCAATTCCGGTATAGTATTTATTATATCAATAGAAAAATAAAATAAATGATATTAAATATATTAAAATTAAAAAAAGGATTAATTATTATGTTAAAAGAGTTTCATAGATAAATATATGATATTTGTGATGTATTAAAGGTTTATATTCAAAAAACAATTTGTCATGTTGTTCTCAATGTCAAATTAAATTAATAGATCCAAAAATGACATTAATGATATTTTATAAAAAATATTATGTTATTAAATGATTTAAAATTAATAAAATCCTATATTAATCAATTTTAATGGGATATGGTTTAAAATATCACCCATTTTACATTTACGGTTCAATTTTACTTTTATTTTTACATTATTAACACTTTAATAGTGAAAAATATTTTACCTTGGTTAAGGTTAAAATAGGTTAACTAAGGGATTAAACCAAAATATAAGGCTTAAAACACCACATAAACCTATTATAATTTTATAGTTTAATAAAATTTCAAAAAAATAATACATTATATTTAAATATCTATCCCTCTTGAATCATTTTTATAGATAATTAAATTATTATATTTAAACATTTCATGAAATTCCAAGAGTACCCATTCCCTCACTTATAAAAGGGCACCCCTCATTTCTATTCTTTACACCACGTTGATCCATATATATCAGTAAAAACCATACTAATTATGTTATAAAATTTCCTATCCATTAATTATATATTGTTATATTCTTAGAATTCCATTCCAATGGTCCCTAATAAGGGATCTAAATATGGATTATTGTAGACAAAGTAATCATCTTACCTGACCACTTTTAATTTATTTCTTCTTCTACATCCTATAAATATTTGGTATTTATCATAAAAAAATTAAGAAAATATCATGAATACACATATATGTTATTATTATTATGAAGTTACCTTTTTTCTCCCTCTTTCCATAAAATGGGAAGTGAAATCATCGCTCATGCATACATATGGCTTACCAACTCCACGCAACAATACAAATCATTTTCCATAACCATTATTAATGGATGGATATCATGATAATTTTATTGTATATAGATGATATTTATGACATAATTATAGTTTTTTAATTATAATATCATTTATACCTTCTTACATTACAATAAATTGGAAAAATAAAATGTCAACTCATGCATACGTATGGACTACCACCTACACGAAGCGATGAGATTTTTTTTCATTTCTATTTTACATAGATGACAATAAGGATATTATTAATGAATATATATTATATATGTGATATAATAATGATTTTTAAATACAAAATATTTTTTACCTTTCTTTCATTCCATCCATCTAAAATTGAAAAAAATCATTCATGCGTACAACCAACTTATTGTCTTTGAGAACGGTATAATTCTATTTTATATCTTTACCATTTATAGATGAATATATATATATATATATGATATTTATATCATTATTATAATTTTGGATATTTTTTAACCATGATCAATGTACAATGACCAAGTCTTATGAATCAAAATATGAATGACAAATGAAGGAGGTTTGAATGTGTATGAAGAAAGACAAGACTTACAGTAAGGAATTTGTATCTTAATCCCATTTTAATTGTGATTATTTATGCTTGAATTTAAATTGAGATAAATTTATGATCCTTATATGATAGATTACTTTATTTTTTATTCTCATATAACTATTTCTCCAAAATAAATGTTTTCTTTTCAATTTCTCACTTTAAATACTCAATAGTTCGAAAGAATGATTTTAAGAAAACCCAAATATGTTTTACTATTTGGTCGGGAATAATTTTATTTATTTTCATTATTTTATAAAAAAATTAAAGAATGTTTTTATATCATCATATTATTTTTAAAGTGATTTTTATCCATGATTTTATTTTTTAAAAAAATTAAAAGGAATCTTTTTTTTGTTTTCTAAAAGAGGTACTATTGATTTTTTATAGAAAATGTGAGTGGGATGTTTTATTTAATGTAAATATGAATAGAATTTTCCAAAATTATGAAAGATCAATGTTTCCAAGGATCCTTTATATATTTCCAAGTTTCTTTTCAAATACATTTTTTTCCATAATATTTTTTAAAATATTAGATTTTAAATATGTGATTTCAAAATTAAAAGGGTATTTTCATCGAGAAATAACCAGCTGATATTTTTTAAGAATTTTCGATAATGATAACATACTTTGTGTAAATTATTATTTATTGGGGTTATTATCTAATAATACCATAATTATTATTATTTTGGATGGTATGTGATTATGAAGATGAGATGGTTATGAAATCCATTTTTTCCATAGATTATGCTATGATGAAATGTTTAGGAAATATGTTTTATTTCCATGGGTTATGATATGATTATATAATTATATGATGATATGATTAATGTTATATGATCTTGTGTAACACACATGTACAGTTTTCATTATGTGATGGGTGAGTTTTGAATTATAAATCTCTCTCATCCATGGAGTAATGTTTTATATATACTGAGATAATTATGGTAAAAAAGTTGATGTGATTGATATACTATTGGAAATAAGTCAATGCACTTGATCCTCTATATTAAATAGGCGATAATTTTGGATTTGTTATGATATGGAAGTAGGGGGTTGATTCATGATCCGCCATCATTTTATGGACCTAATTGTTAAACTTTGCATATTAAATGTTTTCTATGCCTATAATGATGCCACACTTTTAGGACATGATTTAGATATGAACTCATGGTTCTTGATTGATTATGTCATTTTATCACTCTTATGAATCATCAATTTTTAAATGATAATGTTATATACCATGAATCATGTTTATGATCTATAACGTATGGGGTATTATCTTTTTATGTCATGTTCATGATATCATACCATTAAGATTATCTTATTCTTTCATATGATTATCAATTTATATATTTCATGTTTACCCTTACTGAGAATATGATCTCACCCTTACTTATGTTTCATTTCCATAGGTTATAAAGAAGGTTGTAAGTAGGGTCTTTTAATAAGGGTGAAAAGTGAGTAGAAAATTTTGAGGGATTATGGAGAATGTACTTAAATAATAAATTTTAGTTAAAAATTCCCAAAAGAAACTAAAAATTTATGATTCCTTTGGGGATTATAATGTTATATATTTTATATTCATCTAAAATGTTGTATTATTTATTTATGAAATGATCGAGTCATTATAGGTAAGAATGATATCACATGGGGGATAAGTAGGTGAGGTGAGTTAAAAGAGTTAAGTGGGGAAATGTTCTTGAGACATGTAGGTATGAATTTACAACCTAAAAAAGGTATTCTATAAGGTCTAATTGTAAAATTCATTTAGTAGTACTCAATCCACATTAGATTACCCATTTTAACATTTATTAATCTTAATTAAATATTAATAATGGTTATTATTTTACCACTAAAAATATAATTTGACCCTTATTATCAAATATTTATGTGATTAAAATCAATTTGGATAAATTTAATTGAATTAAATATCTATATATGAGAAAATTAACACTTATATTAAAAAAATATTATTTTATCACTAAAAATAATTTTTATCTGAAATTATTACTTTCATCATGAAAAAGTTAATCATAGGTTTTCTAAATTTATCACGGTATTTTTAAAATATATAATTTTACTTAAAATAACTTTGATCAATTAAAATGTATTATAATCTACTTTTTCTTTCTTATATAAGTTTACAGTTTTGGTAAAAATCATATTTTTTCTTATTTTATAAGAAACCCAAAATAAATTATCCCTAATATAATTTTAACATAATTAATCACAATATGAAATTATTTTTATCAAATATAAATTATATAATTTACAAATTTAGCTTTTAAATATAATCATGAATAAAGGATCTTTATAATATGTATTGTGCAATATTTTTTTATATATAGTGTTTTCCTAATAAAGTAACATCTCAAGTACTACATTCTCTCCCTTAAATAATTTAATCCCAGAAATTGGGATACATATCATTTACTAAAAAAATAATTTTTCTTCCTCATAGATTCTTAAGGTGCCCATATTTCCTCCTCTAGTCTATGATTTCTTTGAAGGACATTCATCAACTGAGTTATCTAATTCTAAAACACTTGCTCTTTATCATCGAAGATCTAGGAAGACTCTTTATTAAAATAAAATTCAATCTTAAAATATACTCCCTCATAATTTAGTACATTCGTTTAATATAACATGTACTTCCTTAATAATGAAACATAGAAGATATTGTGTACTTTAGTAAGGTTGGGTGGCATATCCAATCAGTAAGATACAAATCCAATTATCTTTATAATTTTAAAAGACCCAATGTACATAGGTATTATCTTTCCCTTGTTACCAAATATTTCAAATCCCTTCCATGGGGACAATTTTAAGAATAAATGGTCCTCTATTTGAAATTCCAAGTCTTTAATTTGATTATAAGATTAAAACCATTGTCTTATTTGAGCTACTTTTAAGATATTCTAAATAGTCTATAATTACCTAGTTATCTCTTTCATAATTTTGGGCCTAATAGATTCTTTTATCCAACTTCATACAAATATGTTGGATTGTGACATCTCTTCCTAGTGAAATAACTCATAAATTTCCATCTACATTCTCAAATTAAAACTATTAGTGTATGTTAATTCTACCAAAATAAGATTATGATCCTATACAGCTTGTATTTCAAGAGAACATGATCTTATTATGTATTTTAATATCATAATAATCTTTTTAGAGTGCCTTAAATTTGGGGATAATGCGAAATTCATAAATGTATCTTGGTGTTGAGAGACTCCTGAAGGCTATCCCAAAAGTTTTATGTGAATAAAGGGTCATGATCAGATATAATTAATAGGGTTTCACCATGAATTCCAATTAATTAATTAATATACAATCATGTAATATGTTCAAGACCCGATTCCTCCCTTATTTCTATGAAATATACAAACTTGATAAGGAAATCCACAATGACCCATATAACATTATTCATTTTATAAGTGTTCAAAATTATAGTGACAATGTTCATTATAATTTTTTACTTACACATTAATATAGATAGTGGTTTCATTAATCCTTTAGGATGTTGTCTTTCAGCCTTTATATGCTGTCATACCATTAATCTAGACACATAGTTTAGAAATTCTTACTTCATACCACCCCATAATAAATTTTATCTCAAACTCTTTTACATATATAACATGGTGTATAATAGATTTTGAGCTATGTGCTTCATATAGTAATTCCCTTTTTAACATCCGGTTTGGATGGAACACATAGTATATTTCAAAACCATAACACACTATCTTCACATGAAAATTTTATTAACCTCCCCTCATTCATGTATTTAATTCTATTTTTCAAAACCATATTATCATGTTGGATTTTATTTATCATCTCTAGTAAGTATTTATGGGAAATAATTTGGATAATGAGTGATTTTTCCCCTTCTTTAATGATTCCCATATCCAACTATACCAACTCCATGAATTTAATATCCTTCTCTATCCTCATCTAGGTCAAAACTCCATGATATTTTTTTCTTGTGGAATCATACACCTTGTTTTATTTCCTAAGGTGGTAGTTTATCAACCAATAATAGTCCTTGAGTAGTTATAAACATCTTCATTATCTCATGTTGAGTTACTTTTGTGATAAAATTTATTTAAAACTCTAGTGATATATATATATCACATATCTCTCACAATATAGACAGTGCCTCCATATCTTCAGGTAAAATATTACAACATCTAATTAAAGATCATGAGTTGTATAGTTCTATTTAGGGATCTTTATTTTCCGTTATTTATAATCAACCAATCTATCATTTTATATAAGGGATAATCTCAATCCTTTTGTTACTGCATCAATATATATTATATTTCATTCCTTTCTTGATTGTACAATAAATACTGGGTAATTAACCAATCTCTTCTTTATCACCTCAAAAATTTCCTCACATTCTATTGAAAATGTTAATGTTACCTCTTTATGTGTCAACTCGGTTAATGAGATGGATAATTGAATGAAATTTTTGACAAATCATCAATATATACCTGATAATCCAATGAAACTACATATATTAGTTATATTAATTATTGTGGGATATTCCATGGTTACCTTTATATTTTAAGTATCAACACATATTCCATCCTTATAGAAAATATATCCAAAAAAGTAACATCCTAGAGACAAAATTCACACTTAATAAATCTCTCATACAACTCCTTATGTTATAGTATTTATAATGATTCAAAAATGATTCTCATTCCCCCATAGATTTTAAGGCATATTAAGATATGATCAATGAATACCAATACTAAATCATTAAGATAATCCTTCAATACTTTGTTCATAAAATCCAAAAACATAAAGGTTTAATTATTTAATCCATAGGGAATCATTTTAAACTCATAATGTCCATACCATGTTCAAAATGTAGTATTTGGTATGTTATCCTAATTTACACTAAATTAGTCATAACCAGAGTGAATATTGATATTTAATATATCCCTAAATTATATTAGATAAGTCCTCAATGTGTAGGAGAAGATACTTATTTTTTATAGAAATTTAATTTCTATCTGTATTATCAATTCATAAACTCATAAACCCATCCCTATTATTAGGATAAAGAACATTGGAAACCTAAGGTGAAACACTAGGGTTCATGAATCCCTTATTACATAACTCATGTACTTGTTTCTTTATCTCAAAAAATTCCACTTGGGTCATTCTATAGGTATTCTTCGATATTTTTTTTTACTTTTGGGACGAGTTAAATAAAAAACATTACATCACACTTAGGAATATTTCCAGGTAATTATGTGGTAAACACTTCAATGTAGTCAATAACAATAGGTAAATACTCTATTTTTAAGTTGTCATTTCCAAACATAGGCCATATCTTCTTTTACTCCCCAATTTTTTCATTAATGTGAGCTACTGGGGGAGGATCCAGGTATGAATTAGATAATGTGGCCTCACCTATAAATACAAATAACTCTACTATCTCTTTATATATCATAAACTTCTTTTCTTGGAAATAAATTTTACCATTGTACTTTAAAACTCATCCATACCTAGGATTATTTCATAGTCAGCCATAAGTATGTTAATAATATTTGAAAGTATGGTGTGTTTATGCATCAAAACAGGGAATTACTAACATAACATTATTGAAATAACCTTTCCATTGATAATCTTAATTAAAACACATTTTTCAAGGTTCTAAGAAATGTTTTAATATTTTTAGAAAATAATCAAGATATAAAATAGTGAGAAGATATATAAATGAATAAATAATTATCTATATTTGTGTTTATGATCAATATAATTAACATCACGTATTTAGAAGCTTTTAATTTACCTATGTCAATCATATAATCTTGTACTTAACCCCCAATAATATTATAAGGTGGATTACATTGACACCAGGAGCATTGGTTTCAGTAATCATACATCTATTTATAGTTTAAGAATGGTATATTATATGAGTAGATATTTCCCTTATATTCATGATCCATATGGAACTTCTAACCACACTTATATCAAACTCATGTTCCCTTTATGTAAGTACCAGAGTGTTTCTTTCCACAACTATCACATACTAGATGTCTCATCTTTCCCTTATTCTTCATCACCACAATTATTTTTCTATGTTGCTCATCCATAATCTAGTTATCTTTAATTCCTTTTAAAATGTAACACTTAAAGAATTATGTTTCTATATTGATAGAACATGATATTATATCATTGAATGATAAAATGTTTTGTCAGACTAGTTTCCTTTAAAAGTTTATTTAAGACCGTCAAATAAATGATCAATCTTAATTTCTATTTTACATATTTAGTCGAAATCATGGATAAAAAATCTTATAAAATTACCTTCATAGTTAGAAACACTATCCACTTCTATCTTCTTCAATTTAAGTAATTTTCTTTCCATTTCATTCTATTTCTCTTGATGGAATTATTTCTCAAATAATATCACCTTTAAAGTATAACATTCCATGTTTTCTATACCCTCATCCTCTTTAGTATTTTGAACCAATAATACAGTATTTATTATCATATCCCCTTAGATAGTAAACTGCCATGACAAGTTTCTCCCTTTAATTAGTTCCCAATGTAATAAATATTTTTTTACATGATCTATTGTTCAGGTACCATTTCATCAGTGATACCATTCAATAATGTAGTAGTTTTGTCACATGAAGTGGTCTAACATTATTTCAAAATATTTTGGATTACTAGGTTAATATATAGGGGCCTGGTTATTAGTCATCACCTATGTTTAATTACCCAATATGACCATAATATACTTAGTTTAAACACCATTTTTGTGTAATTGATCTGTAAAGAAATCCTTACACAAATTAAGGGTGTTGATATAATTTCCCTTCTTTTTATTAGGTGTAATATATATGAAGATAAAATGAATTAATTATCATATAACATTATGAATATTGAGACACAAAAATAATTATTGAAGTAAAATTTTGTGGGAATCTTAAGGGTCTATCATAATACATGTGGAATTTATGTTAATCTAAAATCTAAATCCCAAGGACCCCATTAAACTTCATCTGATACCAACTGTAATGCCCTGGATCCAGTAAAATTGTGTTAGAAATTAATTTTTTAACATTGGTATTAAATACAAGGATAACATTACAAAGGACCAAATATTTTAGTGGTCTTGGTTGACCAGAAACATATATGTTTTTTATATTGCACAAGAACATAAAAATATAATATAAAAACTTCTTAAAGCATTCTTATTCCTTTTTTAACAGAGAATTTGCTTAAAAATCACTTCTTAGTACCCTGTGGAAATGGAAACATAAGAATTGTGATATTAAATTCTCTATAAGGGTACAAGTACATCTAAGTCACTCATTACAATAATAAACATGATAGTATATAGAATAATCAATAAACATTTTATATAATCAATTTCTTAAGCCTGAAAAATATCCTTGGGAAACAAAGAAATGAAAATAATCACACGGATAAAAATAACTAAATTCATAGTGATGGAATAAATAATGTTAGAAATCTTGTATTTACCTTTAATTACTCATCCAATACATTATTATTTCCATCAATTTCACAAAATAGACATAATTATTATCATTAATGCTATAGGTAAGACATCATTTTGTTATTGGGTAGCCATACACCATAGAAAAAAAACTTTTGTCTCATGGGAGAAACCAATGAATCGAGGGGATATATAATACCATGCCTCATATGTCACATCATCAATTCTAATAAATTCACAATATATAAGAAATTAATAACAATATAATTCTAAATTGACTTTATTTAGTGATCAATAAATATAAGTATTGAGAAAAAACATATGAAACATTTAAATATTCCTAGAAAATAAGTGGAATATCCTAAAAATAACCATAAATAAAATGAAGGTGGGTATTAAAACAATACATAATAAATAAAGAAACTGTATAATATTCTCAATATAAAAAGAAGTACCCTTATTGGAGAAACAAATATATGGTAGTGGTGAAGGGTAATTTAAAAGTGTGAAGTTATCAATTGAAGATAGTAATTTATTTCAATTGTTTTCACTAGTATGATACCATAGAAATGGTAAGAAAATATTTAATTAATTTTTGTAAAGATAATTTAAATTATCTAAAGGATATCCCCTAGGAGTTTATATCCATGTGTGTTGTTTTAGTTCCACATATTATGAAAGAAAGAGAATATTATGTTCAAACTTTACCATCCTTTTCAAGGTGATTACCCTTAATTGTATATGTACCTTATCGATATCCACTTTCTAGTGTCCATACAAGGATATCATTATAGGGGAAACTACACACTGTTTATTTTCACAAAATTAGGATTTTTGGAAATTGTGACTGATTTGGAATTATATTTAATAAGAGGAAATCACATAATACATATATCAAATACGTAATAATTCTATATAATTAAATACATGATGAAAATAAAAAAATGTATTGTATTTGAAAATGAAAGGGGTGGAATGTGAACCCTTATATTAGTATAATAACAACATAAGAAAACGTTAATAATGAGAGAGGATAAATAGAGTCTAATTAATAACATATCAAATGGTATATAATACCATGAAATTGGTATCAAAGAAAAATGATTAAATGGTATTATAATAAAATATCTTCAATTAAAAAAGATATGGAAGTATTAGAAACCCTTACCTTTCTAAATAGTTTCTAAAAGCTTGGGAGTACTACTTAAAACCTTAATGTAACACTATAACCCAAATCCCCATTTAGGATGGAGTGTCACATAACCTATTTTTTTCCTCCCCATACACAATAGGTTTCAGACTAACAATAAGGGTCTGAACACTGCGTGTATGAATATTATACCCTCAGTATCAAAATTCGTACATCAAAACACAAAAAGGCACAATATAAGTGAATAATAACCGTGTTATAATAAATAAAATGAAAGTTATATCAATTCATAAAATGTAATAATCCAAGTACCCCCAAAGTGGTAGTTCAACTAGAGTATTAGAAAGAAACAAGAAAAATAAAAAAGACACTACAATCACTCAAACATTAGGTTACCATTCGCCAAGTATATTGTAATAAACCCCAAACATACTTTCTTTGGATCCATACTAGATGTATAGTAAAAAATAATAGATGTATGAATTAGATAATTCCAAGTTATCACATGTGGGTCAGCCCACTAAGTTATCACTATGTAGTCTCTATTATGCCTTAATGGAATAATCCCCACTTTCCTTTAAGGGTAATCCATGCTACACTATTAATAAGTAGTCACCAAGATCATACAACTAGACATAATATCATGGTTTTCATCTTTTTATGATAAAATTCCCAATTGGTACTTATCAACTCTCAAAAATCATCTCAATGCATTAGGTTCAATCCCCCATCAACACAACATATCCAACTCCAACTCATATAATCATCAAAACATACATATCACCCCAAATTGTACCATTCACTCATCTAAAATCACATCCAAACTCATACCATCAGCTTGTTATGCCCCACATTCTGAATCAAGGACCTCTACCTTTTCATATTTCCAAATACCATCGACAAGTCATGACATATTGTGACACTCACCATCACGTCATCTAAGATTCCTTAGTCTGCAGTCCTATGCACCCCTTTAAGAAATAAATTGATCACCCAAGAGAAACTCGATATGTTGATACCTGTAGATATTATCCCACATGATATGTAACATTTGGAAAGAAGAAAATTATAGAAAATCACAAGCCGAATGTATCATGTAAAGGTTATCATGATAATAAATTCACTGACATACACATCAATCAAGCTTAGGTATCACAGGATACACACACATATGCACATTAATAAAGAATAAGCCTCAAATTATATACATGCACACACAATCAAGTCATGTAAAACTATTATATACAATGAACCTGTATGGTAATTAACTTCCTACAGAGAGAGTTATCTCAACATAGAGATTATTGAGTTATGATAACCAAATTATGCCCACACACAAACTAGATCAACCCTGAATTCCATGTATCCATACAGCTAAACCCAAATCATCACAAAAGAGTTTCTAGATTAAATTTTATGATGGATATATAAATATATGATTATATATGTGATTCCACCCAAGATAAGGAAGTAAAACCAAAATGATAGGGAGTGTAACTCTCCTATAATCAACAAGAGTTGATCCTGCAATGTTGGTGATGATGATAAGAATTTGAGTTCTAAAAGTTCACATGACGATTTCATAGAGTCATCAAAATTTCAAGAGGAAAGAATAAAAAATGGCAGGGTTTGAGGGGAATTATGAATTTATAATGAAAATAGAAAAATAAGTTTCATAGTGAATTATATAGGGTTGTGACTGAATCAGTCCCAAATCAGTAAAAACTATGGTTCAAGGAGATGTCCAGGCCAAAATGGTGCCTTGAAAAAAATGTGTTTTGAATCCATGATATGTTCAATGGTGATATTCTATAGACTATGGAAAGGAAACACACAACAAGGGAACCAACACATCATAGAATTCTATTTCCAAAGAAGAAAACCACACCACAATCCATCTCCAGGGTGTTGCGACCCTAAAATTTTGATGACTACCTAAATTCAACCTTCTAATAATTCACAATACATCCAACAATCCACTCTACATCTATACCAAAATATCCTAAACCACCAAAATTTATATCTATTCCAAAGTATCCCAACCATGCTGCAACCACACCCCCTATGCTATAGAATAATTCTCCAAGATACAACACTACTAGGAAACTGAAATTTTATCCCATGTCTTCTATAATGCATCAAAAACACCATGAAGGTATGTGAAAACTTAAATTAACATACCTAGATAATCTATGGTGTTAAAAATATTCCCCTCTAGTGACTTCCCATCCTTGAAAAGTGCCTCTAGTGGTTTTTCACAAACATTTTAGGCCATTGATCTCAAATATTAGACCCCCACTCCCATATACCCTCTTACATATTTCCATTTTACCATAAGACTCAAAATAGTGGTACCTTCTTCCCCCTCAACACCTTGTCACTTGAGTCTCTAAATCACAGTAGAATCTCCACAAATGATGCATCTAGTTCCAAATCAACATGCTTGCAATTTATCACATGCATAGGGTCAGGTTCATACATCCAAAGTTGAGAGACATGGAAGATATTATGAATAATTCAATATCCTAAAGGATGGTACATTCAGTATTCCACTACTCTGATATGATCAGTGATCAAAAACACTTCCACAAACTAGGGTGAAATCTTTCCTTGCTTCCAAAAATGATGATGCCCCAACCAATGTGGCCTCCGTAAGAAAACCTTCTCACACACAATGAACATTAATGTTAATATCCTCTTATGAACATAGAATCTCTATTTACCATTAATAGTAACCAAACAATCCCTAATCACCTACACCCTCTCAGATTTCTCCTACACCATACTCATCCCTACAATAACTTCCTCAACTACCTTGTCCCAACACTATGGTGAGAGACATGATTAACCATAAAGAACCTCAAAAGTTTCCATATAAATTAAAGCCTAGAAATTATTATTGTAAAAGAACTTTAAAAAGTCTATAGGGTCATCCCATGATCCACCAAAGTCTAGGATGCATGCTCATTTCATATTCTCTAATATACGAATCGTCTACTTCGACTATCCATTAGTCTGTGGATGATACTCTATAGTCAACTTTAACTGATTCCCTAAATCCTTTTATAAGACCTTTTAAAACATTATGTAAAATTACAATCCCAATACAATATGATTCTATAAGGAACTTTATGAAATTATATAATCTATTGAACCTAAATCTTCCCCAACTCATCTTTTGAGTGAGTTTTTAGGATTGATATGAAATGTGTCACTTTTTTCATCTAATCCACTATAACATAAACAATGTATTAACATCTTATAATCCTAGGAATCCCCAAAATTAATTCCATTGTGAACTTATCTTAATTTCACATAGATGTAGGGCACGAATGTGGTGCTGCCTCCCCTCCTTGAACCGCTTCGGCTGGGGAGGGGAGTTTCTTCTTCGCGCTCGCTTCCTCCTTGTTCTACCTCTTTCACCCGCTTCACGGAATCGTCTTCCCTCCATATGTTCCCTCTGATTTAAATAATCCCTAAGGTCTAATCCCTCTCAAATGGAGTTCTCTCAGTTCCAATTTCCCCTAGAGTTCACGGAAGCTACAGATTTGCTGGATCTCACCTTTGTAGCCCAATTCGAAAGGAATCCCCCTCTGCTGATGTGTTTGACAGGTTCGTCTTTTCATCCTTGAATTTTCAAGATCAAGAGATTGTTGGTCTGTTAGATGTGAGACACATTCAAGTACGCTTCTCAAATGAAGAATACCTTATTGCTACATGGGCCTTTGCTCCACGCTCTATGGGAGGAGTTAGGTTCTCACTCTTCTAGTGGACCTTTAATTTTCACCTGAGGCATGACCCTCCAACCACAACTCTCTAGATTTCTCTACCTGGACTTCCATTTTCGTTCCAGAACCCGGTGATCCTCTGATTGATAGGTAATTTCCTTGGCCACTATCTATGTTTCGACTCCCACTCCAGTGTCATGTGTCATCCCATTATACATAGGATATGTGTCGAAGATAATATATTGAAAGGACCTCTGAAATCCATCACCATTGAGATAGAGGGAGAGCACCACTGGAACTAGACGGTATGTTATGATTCTTGGATATCCTTTAGTTCTGGTTGTCGTCGTTTTGGCAATGAGGATTCAAAATGTCATCATAGCTCCCATGGATATTCCCAGACTGATCCTCCCCATCTTATGGAGTTTGGAACGGTCCCGGTTTGCAATGCTATAGTCATTAATTAGCCGGAGAAGGGATAAGCTCTGTTGGTCCGCGTTGTAGAGGGGAAGCAATTGCTACTGTTATGGGGGAGAACCAGGGGACAACCGCACCATTGCCTTCTATACCGTGTATGGATAGTGGGTCGAGAGATAATGCACTAGTGGATGAGGTGTTTAGTCATTTGAAACCGGACCTGGGTATCCTCAAATTGTAGGAACCGGGTGATAAGAAGGCACAACCACCTGGACAGTCTGTTCGCTTCGGTCTTGTCCCAACAAGTGTGACTCTAGGAGTAAAGGGAAAGGAATTAATCACTAGGGGGACCTTTAGATGTGATTCCCCTGGGGTTGACACCAATATGAAGGCTGAGATATCTGGAAAAATTCTGCAGGAGGAGTCAGCTGGAGTATCACAGATTGGACAAGGAAGGATGAATGAGGTGAATGACTTGGGTCCCTTAGAGAACCCAATACCCTCACTCTACATCCTCCGGTCTAGCTGAAGGAAGTTAATACAGGGAAGAATAATTCCTTTGAGGTTAATTCAGGATTGGAGAAGTCTTTATGTAGGTAGAGCCCCCACAAAAAAGGTCCAGTTGTGGTGTTGGGTAACTGCTTTGATGGTCTGGATGTCCAAGAACCAACTCTCGCTTCAGAGGAGGATGATTTAGGTGTCGACAGTTACAGAAAAATCTTAGTGGATAGTTTAGAAAGAATTCAAGGGAAAGGTCTTCATAGTCCAAGAAGGAAGAAAGGGCAGAAAGGAAATCAAGACTCCAGAAAGTAAATTGTGGTCAAGGGGAAAAAATCAAAGGGACGAAAAGACTATTCCCACATTCCTAAGCCGATAAAAACTAGGTCAGCTAAGAAGGGTGGAAAAAAGAAAACAAATACTTACAAAAATGGGAAATTGGAGAAAAAAGTGGGAAAAGCAAGAGTAGTTGAAGAAGAAGATGAAGGGGACTGCTTGAAACTCATCCTCCATTCTGAGGAAGAAATGCTTGAAAAAGTTGTTCGATTCAACTCTTCAAAAGAGGATATCTATAGAATATATGAAAGAAGGTTTCTAGTTGTATCTAAGGAGGAGAAAGAGGTGTGGTTATAAAAACAAGACCGAATCCTAGATCGAGTTTTCAACCACTGCAAAATCAACTCGGCAAGGATAGACAATGGATAGAATGGCCACCCACCTTGAGGAGCTTATCGGAAAGGATCCAGACATCCAGGTTAGTACTTTGCCCTGAGAATTATATAGAGTTTCTGATTCTAATAATAATAGTCTTATGTTTAATAAATTTGTAAGTTCTTTCAGCACATAGTGGAATCAATGTTTTGTGAACTATGGTTTCCCACTTCTCCTCAATGTGTCCTAACAAAAATCTATATTTGGTGATGTTAGGAAATGAGGGAAAAATCCTTTGATATATCTCTTCATTCCAGACCACTAAAAATGTCACATAATATCCTAATTCAACTTCATCCAACCTAGGTTCACTACCCACTGAGAAAAATTAAAGTCTCTCACCAGATTTTACCTCATAGAAGCAGAAACCAAAACTCCTCTATGAACAAATATTATGTCATTAGCATCCATAATCCATCCTAGAACTGGGTAACTTACTTCAATCCATTCTTACATCACTAAACATTTTGGATCCTATCCTGGTAGGGATTCACACTATTCACCAATGTATATATAATAAATAATGGGTCAAATTTCCTCACCCATTGTTCCTCGTATTCATCCATGAAACATTCATCCTACACGTTCATCGACCACCATTCTTATTCAGAAGGTCTCTCCCCAAGATCTTATGTTTTCCTATTGAGTGAATATAAAATGACATTACATATTCCCAGAGCATAGCCATATCAAAATAAAAGGTATAAAAATAGTCCACAAAAATACTATATTAGATATTTAAATACCACTAAGTAAAGATGCAACATATGATTTTATGGTTCATGTATATAAAAATTCTCTTATCGAAAGGATAGTGTCACCAACAATTTAGAGAAAGAACCATGACTACTAACTCTATATCTTGAATAGGGGAGTAGTTCTCATGGGTTAATTGTTGGAGAATCCCATAATCTATTATTAGATACCACTTCATTAATATAGACCCTAATAAAACACTTGATGCATCATATAAGACTAAAATTCAATCCATGGATCAGGAAATTTCAAAATCAGAGCTGATGTTAATCTATTCTTTAGCTCCAAAAAGGCCTCCTAACACTGATATGTCTACTAAAACTTCACCACAGTATTAATAAGCCCATTAATAGGTTTTTTCAACCAATAAAAGTCTTTAATGAACCCTCTATAATTCCCAACCAAACAAAGGGATCTTCTAATCTCACACACATTTTGGGGAAATTAAGAAGACATAATCGCCTCTACATTATTTGAGACCATAGAAATTACCACCTTATTGATTAAATACCTATGAAAATAGAACTACTTGGTGCATAATTAAAACATAAATAGATTTTCATATATATTATGTTCCCAATGTGTATATAACACAATATTTAGGTTTATAGGATGCATATTTGTGGTCCATGAGCATATAATGTTATTATAAAAAAACTCCACAATAAAGGAGTCAAGATATGGATGGAAGTTATTGTATATGAGATCCATGTACACTGTTGGTGAATTTTAAAATCCAAAAGTCATTATAGGATACACATATAGTTCTTTCTACTCTAGAATGTTGTATTATGAATATCCATATCTCCGACGTGAATCTAGTGGTAGTCTGATTATTAGTCAATCATGTAGAATATTCAAAATAACCCGAACTAATAAAAAACGTCCTTAATCCTTGATAATTAGTGTCTATTATTAATAGTCACGTAGTTCTTCTTGATATAATCTACAAAACATTTAATTCTATTTTATCCATTCTTTGAGATCAACACTAGTGCCCCTCAGGGAGATGCATTCTATCTAATAAATCTCTTTGCCTTAAAATCCTCAAGAAGTACCTTGAGTTCCCTCAACTCATTTAGTGCCATATTATATAACGGAAATGATATAGATTTCACTCATGACGTGATTTTGATCTCAAATTCAAACCCTCTATTTCGAGATAGTCTTGAGAAGCTATCTGAAAATAAATCCTAATATAAGTACATAATATGAGGAAAATAGGAAGTTATTTCTAACACCACCACAAGAGCCAAGATTTCTAACTAAACTATAATATCTAAAATAGGGATCAAGTTTTCACTTTTCTTACCTATATTAACATCCGATTCACTATTCATAACAAACTTCCCTCTCTTAAGTGTGGTAAAGGATACTCGTATCTTGTAGAAGTTTACTTAGTAATTAGTCTACTAACCCATTCCAAATATCACATCAAAGTTATTAATCTTAGGAATCATGAAATACCATAAATTTTTATAGCTATTAACTACTATTGAATTTTTCTAAAATCTATAAAGATGATACAATTTCTTTTCCTAGGGTGTGTTAATAGATAATTACTCAAAATATATCTTGACTGGTAAGTAAATTCTAGAAATAACTTGGTTAGATAACAGAAAAGGAAGATACTATATAAAAAAAGGTAGAATAAATCATAAGTGTGATCATGACCATACCTTAAATATATTATTTTACCTCCCAACTATCAGTGGGAACTTATTCCATAGTATAAAATCCACTAAAATCAGCACCACAACCCAGTCCTTGTGGTGCGTTACTCTCCCGGGTCACCGAGGTATATGACGACTGAATCTATAGAGGGGGCCATGTCCTGCATCCTAAGTTGTTATCTAAGAGTCCAAATGTGTAAATTTAGAAAAATATCACTATAGATGACATGTATTTTCAAACAAGTGACCCTCCTTTCCTAGATTCCAACAATATCTAATGAAATAACCCATTTTCTCATGGATATAGAATATTTTAGAATTCCCTTAAAGAGAGGGAATATGTGTTCCATTTCTCTACTCGAAAAACATTCTACCACCCTGTTAGGTATCATCTATATTCCTCTTACTACTACTAGAAGAGGCTCCCAAACTATTACCATAGAACCCACTAAGTGGACTAGTGAAATATGATATAATTCCTATATGATTGTACTCTTTTTGACCCTTTCCAATCATCAGGGCCTTACATAACTCCATAGAGTACATCATCTGGTCAAAACTCATGACCCTATTATTTGTCTCTAGAATAAGTCCTATCTCAAATTTCCAAGACTTCTATGCCTCATTCCAATCCAATATAGTAGAGATGTAAAGAAGATCTATAAAATGAATAGAGTAAGTAGATGCCATCATCGAGCCTAGATAAAGCTCTATAAACTTGTATGCATGATCCAACCTCTGTATATATGGGAAAAACGTCCCAATTAAGAGGTCCTTGAAGTTTTCCCATGTAAGACAGTCATGCCTACCCCCAATTTTCCTAGGACTATTCCATATTTTATAAGGTCATTTAAGAATGAAGGTAGTCAGATTTACTCTATGGTCTTCTGGAGTTTCTAGTAAATAAAATATCCCCTCAATGAAATCAATCCAGTCCTCAACATATTAAGTTCCTCTAGTATCCTAGAAGGATAGACTATTGTTGAGATAGAATCTCTGGGAATAATCATCCATTTGCATTTGTGTCCCTATAACTATAATTGGAACTAACGATAAGGCTTCAGGAAGGAGTGGATTTTCCTCCTGAACCAATAGAAGAGGAATGAGAGCATTATCATCTATATAATGTCGTATATCTAGTGGTGGAATAGGGTGTTTATCTATAATTTAAGTATTCTTCCCTAATTTTATAGATGTTCCCATCATATGTATTTTAGGTAAAATTATTTAAAATTAAAAATGAATTCTTAAAAGACCTATAATAGTTTATATAATATAATATTCTTATAAGTTTATAAGCACACACACGGGATTTATACTAGAGAACATATCCTATGGGAATATCCATAATGATAAGGCATAAAATTCTTAGAAATACCCATGTTTTATTCCTAGTTCTCCATACCTACACAGTAGTCACAGTCATATGTATAATCAAAAAATAAAGCATGCATAATTTTTAGTAATCTAAAATTCCATAAAAATATATCATAGAACCATAGATCAATACATTTAATTAAAATAACCATCATGCATAATAATTAAATTTTCATATATATGACATGTGATCCTATGTGCCTAGTCATGATGCATGAATGAACCAAAATCTCATAAACTATAACAATACAAAATTTTCAAGATCAGCATGAAATAGTAAAACCAAAACTCTAATAATAGTCCCATCACCAGTAACACATAGTTACATCTCATAAGAGTCATAAAATCACTTATGTTATTCCCCTACCTGGGTTACACATAACCAAACTCTTTTATAGCTAGACCCAAACATAATTATGAAGAGAAAAAAAATGAAAAACTCATTGGATATCACTTTGTAACACCTCGACACTGATAACCTAGTCTAGGGTAGAGGGACACATGACCTCATGTGTGATTCCTTGTATTCGAGATGTTTCCAACTAGCTATGAGTGTATGAACATAATACGTTGAGATATTATACCCTTAGTATCAAAATATGTATAACAAATAATAAAAAAGAACAATGAAAGTAAAAACAATGATGCCATTATTGATGACATGGCATGTAACTCAATCCATACAAGGTAAAAAACCAAGGCCCCCAAAAGTGTCAGGTCAGCTATAGTATAAGAAAGAAATATGAAAAATAAATAATACATTGTGGCATCACTCCAAAGTTAGTCTTGAAACCACATTTAAACACATGCTCTGTCTTCATAACTCTCTATCACTGTGCTATTACCCTTTCATATATCCCTTATATTTAAGACTGAACATGTATTAAGATGACCATATAGGGATTGAGTATAAACCTAACATAACACCAACAATGAGTATTTAAACTTAAGTGAACATGTATAAGGTGAATGGCATGATAATAAATAAATTTATATACAAAAATTAGTCAAACATTAGGTCATTGTGTTCTAAAATGGCTTCCATGAATCTTGACTATACCTACTTCAACACTATACCAGAAGAGTAGTCATGACTGATAATCACATTACTCAGATCATGCCAAGTTGTCACATATGACTCACATTGCTAAGATATCAATATGTAGTCTTAGTTTAACCGTGAAGAAATAATTTTTTCTCACCATTAATGGATATCCATGCTCTGTTTTTAAAGAGTAGTCACCCTTCTAATCCCACAATCCATAATCACATGGTTTTCATCTTCTAATGATTCTACATCCACTAGGATCCTATTTAATCTTAAGAATAAATTCAATACAAAATACTAAATCCCCCACAGTATTATGTTTCAATCTCCAACTCATATCATCGGTACAACGTACATCTCTCCCCAACTCGTACCATTAGATAAGGGAACATTTCACCCCAACTTATACCATTGGCTCGATGTACACTATGTTCAGTATAATTCCATCAATAATTGGAATGTAATTCCATATCTCAACAATTAAAATCATGTCATATTAGAGCCATTAGTATGTATTCTTGTTCCCGTACTCCCCCACTAAGGATTCGACTGGTCAACCCTGAGAAATACACTATCTTGATTCAAGTAGCAGTGTTTCCACAAGCTATTTAACATCCACAATTAAGTATGGCATAGAAAATCACAAGACTAATGTATCAAGTAAATATTATTAATGAAAAAACCGACACCCTTATTAAGAAGGAAAACAAACTATATTAGGAGAGAAATAACTTAAATTTTAAATAGTTTATTATCCAATGCGCGGGATGAAAGTGCTCTTGAAAATTCCATAATGTCACCCAAATTTTGTGACGAAAGGCTGGAAAATGGTAGTTTTACGGGGCCTCAAGAATTTATAGGAAAAGAGGTAAAACAATAGTAATAGCGTAGAAAAAAAATTTATTCCACAATGGGTCCTAAATTGGTAATAACTATGGAGTAAGGTATATATCCACATTATAATGTTGCCTAGTCAAAAGCAAGTCTAAAATCCACACTATTTTCAATGGTGATATCCTATGAACTAGGGAAAGGGACCAAAATATTGGGGAATTAACACAACACAAAATTATAAATCTAAATAAGTTGTTAATTTGGTACCACAGATCTATGGATTAGAGAACATAACATTTTTAGAACTTCACAAGCTCCACCTTTCAATCCTTCACACCATAACTAACACTCCACATTACAGCTATGCCAAAACAAGAAGAACCCACAAAACAAACCACTATGACATAGTTCCATAAAAATTTTGTAGTTGTAGACTCTACAATAAAAAATAATCCTCCACATCAAAATATAGCTCTGCAAATAAAATATTATCTGAATCCATCATTCAATTCTCAAAAACACCATTAATATATACTGAAACATAATTTAACTTCACTTGAAAAATTGAGGGTGTTACACGCAGTAGCTCTTTGGGATGTCTTTAGAGAGGAAGAGGATTGTAACTTCATGAGTTATTTGTTTTTTGTGGGGATATATAAGAGAATATGTGAGAGTTTACTCTTTTAATTGGTGAAAAAGAGGGGAATTTCCATATAAACTAAGGATAGATAAGGTGTATGAATGGTATCACATAAGGCTATGTGGGTTTAGTAAGTTTAGTAAGTTAGGTGTGGAAATGTTGGTGAGATATATAGGTATTAATTTCTATGTAACACACCAAAAAATGATAAAACAAATTAATTTCATTTTTATTAATATAGTTATATATATTATAAAAAAATTAAATAATTTTTAAATAAAAAAGGAAATAGTTTTAATTTAATTATTTTATTATATGGTTTTATTTAAAATATTAAATTATAAATTATATCATTTTAATTTGAAAAAATGAATATAATTTTTGATATCTACATATCAAAATTAAAATTGAGTGAAATGTTGGTATTTTTTTGAAAAATATTGACTTTTTGGTGAATAGTGAAAAATACAAATTTTTGTAAAAAAAAGTCATTTATTTTCAGTAAATCTATGTAATTTTAAAGTCCCATTATGTTTTTGAATATTATTTAAAGTAAAATAATTGTTTTTTAGTTTTATTTAAAATTATTATTCATTTATTTAATCTAATTATTTACTTTTGAATCAAATTTATTCTGGAATTTAGTATAAATTTGTTTTTGTATTTAAAAAGGTGATTTTTCCAAAAAACTCTTTTAAGGTGAATAATGTTTATTAATTTTAATTAACTAAAATAATTCCTAATTAGGAATATTTAAAATGAAATTTATAGATTATATTTTAAAAAATATTAATTTATATTCATAGAATTTTTATTATTATTAGTTATAAGTTAATATAAAATCATATTTTACACGAAAAATACACTTTTTGAATACCCAAATTTTTACTGCATCTATTGTTTTTTCATTAAATTTAATTTTTTAACTTATATGAATTTAGTTTTGGAAAATTTATTCAATATTTTGAATAATAATAATTTATATTCTCTAACAATTTCAGCTTAATTTTTTACAAGTAAAAATTAATTATCATGGTTAAGGTAAAAATGAATTTACAGGGGGTTAAAATAAATAGATATGGTTAAAATGACCTAAAAGCTTGTCTAAAATATATTTTATGTCCATATTTGGATCTTAATGTCTCATTCTAGTGAATGGTCCATTTTTTAGCCTTTTGGCATATAAAAAACTTGCTACGTCTTTTTCTTTTCCAAAATTATAATTGTGCCCCTCACCACACTTATAAAAGGACACCCCCTATCATATCTACTTTACACATTAAAATACCATTTGACTAGAAAATAATAAAAAATATATCTTAATTAATTGCATACCCATGTTATAGAGCCCTGATTTTGATTATAAATTAATCCTACAAAGGCTTTTTGGGCCTACCTAAGGAGCTTATCTGAAGAAGAGGTATTGTGATTTACTAAGCATCTTTATTTTATTTTTCTCTTAAAAATCCTAAAAATGTTATTAAATTTTGATTATATAATAAAACAGTGAATAAAATATCAATATATGTTATTAGGTTAATGGAATAAGCTAAATCTATCTTCTCTTCCATCAAATGGGATATGAAATCATCATTCATGAGTACGACAGACTACCGCCTTGTGAACAGATGTAATTCGTTTTATATACTCAACACTCAAAAATTGTTAAATTGATGGATTTTAAGTGTATATATATATATATATAATATTTTTAACATATTTATACTTATATATATATTATATCACATATAACTTCTTACTTTCAATTCTATGGTGGGATATGATAATGTCCATCGTGTGTACGAAAAACTGATGCCGTGTGAATTATCGAGATTCATTTTTCACAATGAATGGAAGGTAAAAAAGAAAACATTTAATAGATATATATCAAATAAATTAAATAATTATGATATTAATGAAATATTTATCATACTAAAAAGGTAATATATCATTTTCTCTCTTACACAAAAAAATGACAATGTTGTTCATGTGTACATGTAGACTACCGCCTCTACGAAGTGATGCAACACTTTTTTAAACAAAAATATATCATGGATTATATATAATTATATTTTAAAAAATAACATTACATTTATAATAATAGTATCATTATGTAAATATAAAACAATTCATACCTTCTTTCAATATTGATCATTGAAAAATGGAAATGTTACTCATGCACACGTACGACCTACCCTCTCCATTATCATAACGTAGTTTAATCTTCATAAAAATATTTCATTATTTATTTTAAAAATTATAATTTATGTATAAATAGGATAATTATTTACTGATTATTATTTTTTATATGTTTAATAATGGCATATTTCACCATTGGTCAACTTACCAAAGTCATTTTTGGAACATAATCCAACTATCATCTAAACACACAAAACAAACATAATTGATTAAGTAATTGTATATAAAATGGTAATATGTGAAATAAAAGGAATAATAAATTTAGAAAATGATCTGAAGAATTTAAATAATTAACATTAACTTATTATTCAGGAAGATAAATAACGAATGTGACTAATTGAACTGAAGGTAAGGGACTTCATTACAATTTCCTTTCATTGAGGTGTATTTTGATGTTATGCACCTATATTATTTTCTAAGGTGTATATACATCCCATTTGAAATGTTATGTCATGAATTTATCTACAATAATTGTATTTAATGTTTATTTAATGTTATTTATTTGTGGGTATTATGATTCAAATGTTTCCAAATTGATAAGGTGTTATTATTTAAAAAACATTATGTTATAAAGTTTTCCTTTTAAATATCATTTTCTTCCATGTATATTTTTTAAATGATTTTCAAGGATTTTTTATTTATTTAAATGTTATTAAAATAAATAAATTAATATTTTAATATAATTTATTACTTTCTGCACAAACTACAAAATTAATGCTATATTTTAATGTGTATGGAAATAATGGATTTTACCACCATTGTAACCATTATTTGAAGTTTAGATTAATTTAAAATTTTTCATGTTTTATTTAAAGAAAACCCTCCAATTTTTCTGGATATTTTTATTAAAAATTTGTTTTTAAAAGAAAAGGGTATTTCAATATCAAAATGTTTTTTGAATTTGGGTTCAAAATTGTTTTTCAAAGGGTTATATAATGAAAAAGTGTGAGTATAATTTATTTTTCATGAGGCGGTACTTTAGAAATATAAGAAAAATATGTGAGTCTGGTATAGCTTATACGATGAGTTGATCCCCATTATATCTCATGGTATATCCCGGTATATCCTATACAAAGGGTTGAGCACCATTAAAACTCATGAAAAATGGGAGAGCCTAATATAGCATATATGAAGGGTTAATCACCATTACAAATCATGAAAAATGGGTGAGCCTATAATAACTTATAAAAAGGGTGATCCATATTATATTTATCCAATATATTGGGTAATTATTACATTCTCTAGAGAAATACATTTGATATCGGCCATATAGTTATTCTAATTAAAAGGGTTTTGAAAAGGGTTATATGAATATGATTCAATATATTTCTAAAATAAGATATTTATTTTCTATCTATCCATTTTAAAGGATTTATTTGAGAAAACATTGTCTGTGTTTTTCATGTGAATTTTTTTTATTTCAAATGCTCAAATAATTTGGAATATAAATATGAACATTACATGGGATTTCATTTTTTTTATTGGCCTAATTTTTTTCTTCTTTTTATGTCCCTTATTGATCTTTATTTTGATCATCCCACATTTTAAAAATGTTTTCCACGGGTTGCTAGGATGGTAAAGGGAAAGGAAGAGTCCAAGTTGAAATTCATAAAGATTTTTCATGAAAATAAATAATATTATATTTTAAAATTTTATATGATTGGAAAAATGTATACTAATCGTAAGTGTCTATGTTTTATTATATGGTTTGGTTATGTTTTTGTTCTGTCCTGGTTCTCTAAACTCTAAACCTAAAAACCTACTTGATTTTAAGAGAATTAATTCTTGAATTAAAAATCAATATTATGTAATATTAATGGTTGGGTCCTTAGAGTTGGTAGTAGGGGTTGGTTTAGATAACTATAGAGATTTGGATAATGTTAATAGTATTCCCATGAAATAATTCATTTATGGTTAAGTTGAAATGATATAGTTTTTTAATATTACCATGTTTCATCATCTAAACTATGTATGCTCAAAATATTTTTCCATAGAGTAAACAAGGAAGATATAGTGGGAAAGACCCATGAGTAAAAAATCCTTCTAAATCAGCATCCTAGTTTGGTTGGAATTGGAATAGAATAGTTTATTATTGTGATGGCTGAGTAGACACAAGATATAAATAGTGGTGGAATCCATGCTAGAGAGGAAATCGGTCTACCAAGAAGGAATATGTATATATTAGATCATTTCATGTTACAACATCCTACATTAATCAATGGATTTTCTATCCCAGTGGTAGTCAAAGGATGGATCAATTCTTTGGGGAAGATATTTTATTTCATGGGGTTTTCAGAACATCAAAAGGTAACCTTTTAAATTATTATTTTGAATGTGAACTTGATCAATGGTGGCCTTTGGTTAATAATACCAAAGAGATATATGATATTTATTATATGGAATGGTATACATTTTGAATTTTTTCCTTTTGAAGTATTTCCCTAAGGTTTATTCTCTCTATATACAGAAAAAAAATCCTAGAATTTAGGGAAAAGATGAATATTCTATATCTTTATATGAAGTAGAATTATAAATATTGGCTAGGTATGTGATGTATTTTATTTGGGAAGCTAATAAAAAAATTAATATATATTTTTCATGGTTGAAACCAAGTCTATGAAGAGATTTTGCCTTATGATATTTTTAAGGATATAAGAAAGTTATTTGTTGTGATGAAAAAGTTAAGATGTTAACCTTATTCTCCATAAGATTCAAAAAATAAAAAAATGGTTAAGGTGATAAGAATAAGATAAGAAACAAAATAATTTGTTTGGAGGAAGTACCCCAATATGTTCCATGTGTGGTGATAGACATTTTAGGGAATGTTTTTTAGGATCTAGAAAGTGATATCGATGTAGTAAGTCTGGCCACAGGGCTTAGTCCTTAAAATTAAATATTATTGAACAATAAAAGAATGAGATAACAGATAGACAGTGAATGGTGAGGTTTTTTTAGCTATAATGATTTGGTAAATTATGAAAACATGTGTCCAAAGTTACTTATATAGTTTAGAAATCACTATGATAAGAAAAAGAAAGGTGTGGAAATATAATTATCTAATACCACAATGGAAGTTGTGCCATCTAATTAAGTGGTGACAGGTCAATTACTTGTTTATTAAAATTATTCCAATACCATTTTAGACATTAGATCCGATAAATTTTTTTAATTCTTATTTTTTTAAAGAATATTGGGAATATCACATCATGAAAGTATGATATAACTTTTAGTGAAAACTCTAGGTGGAAATATTAAATCAATAAAGATTTATTGGAATATTCATATTATTATTAGTGGGATTGTCTTCCATAAAAATCTTATTGAACTAGCCATAGTATAGTTTGATATAATTATTGGTATGGACTAGATTTTATTTCATCATGTTAAGATATATTTCAAAGCTAAGAATTTTTTTTCAATGATTTAATGACTTTGTTAACTTATCAAGAAGTGTATAAATTTATTAAAAATGGAAGTTAAATTTATCTAGATCATGTTTCTAAAAACAAATAAAATATTTAAATTAATGGGTTTCTAGTAGTTAATAAATACATGGATGTATTTCTTGATGATTTTTCTATTGTTATTACTAATTTGGAGGCTGAGTTTCCTACTAAATTAATGCACATGGTTAATCTTGTTTCAAAATATCCTTATCGAGTGTCTCAAATTAATCATTTAGAAATGAAAACAAAATTATAGGAGTTACTAGATAATGGTTTTATTTGACTAAGTAGTTCACCATGGGGTGCTCCTATTTTTGTTTGTTAGAATATAAATATGGTTCAATGATACTTTTAATAGACTATAGTGATTTAAATAAAATCACTATTAATAAAATTTATCCTTTTCCTTATATCAATGATTTATTTTATCAACTCTAGGAGTCATAGTGTTTTTCAATGGTTGATCTATAGTCCAGGTACCATCAGCTAATGGTGAAGAAGGATGAAATTCCATAGAAATTGTTTCAAAGTATATAATGGAATTTGGAGTTTGTTGTTATACCCATTCAGTTTTCCAATGCACCTGCTTTATTTATGGACTTTATGAATAGATTTTTCTATAAGTTATATAATATGTTTGTATTGTTTTTTATTGATTAAATTTATGTATATTCTAAAATTCAAGAAGAACATGAAGATGACTAATCATTTTTTGAAAACCCTAAAATAAAATAAATTATATGGGAAATTTAGTAAGTGTAAATTTTGGGTGAAAACAATTGGTTTCCTTGGACATATTGTTTCTAAATATGGCATAACTTTTGACCATTCTAAAAAACGTTATTGAATATTAGACAAGAATAACAAATGTTATATATATTTGAGGTTTTTTATATTAAAAGGTTACTACTGATAGGTTTTTGAAAACATTTATTGGTATTCTATAAAATTATCAAATTTTACTCAAAAAGGAGTTAAATTCATCTATAAAAAAATTATGATTCATTTTAGGAACTAAAAATAAGATTTTTGAACGCTTCAACTTTGACCCTACCTTCAAGAAATGTAAAATTCATCATATATAATGATTCTCCATTAAAGGGACTTGGTTGAGTCCTAATTTATAATGATAAGGTAATTTATTATGTTTCACTTTAGTTGAAAACTCACAAGTTAAATTACCCAACACATGATATAGAATTATCCATTTTGGTTTTTGATTTAAAAAATTGGAGGCATAATTTGTATGGAATAAAGTGTGAAATATATACTAATAAAAAAATTAAATATATATTCACTCAAAAATAATTTACTACGAGACAAAGACTGGTTGGAAATAATCAAGGATTATGATTTCATTATTCATTACCATCTTATAAAATCAAACAAAGCTGTCGATGATTCGAGTCAGAAAAATAATGCTACATTAACCATGTTATATTTGAAAAATGATTCATTGGTTAATTATTTGGTGAATTTTTCCCTAGAATTTGTAGATACAGGGAAATCCTATGTATTGTTTTAGGTTTCAGTGTAGTTAATTTTGTTATAAATAATTAAGAAATCCTAGAAGGAGGATTATGTTTTGGGGGAAGAGGTAAAATATATAAAGAAGGGTAAGTTTATTGATTTTAATTTTGAGGAAGAAGGTATTTTATGATTTGGAAAAATATTAGAAGGCCGTCATGATCCCCAGTAGAAGAAAGAGTTGTTGAGTGATTCTCATAGTTCTCCATTTTCTATTCATCTATAAAGTTATAAAATATTTAGATACCTTAAGGAGAATTACTGGTGGGATGGAATGAAGATTGTTATTATTGAGTTAAAATGAAGTTCTTAACCTATTAGTAGGTTAAAACAAGTTTAAAATTTTATAAGTTAATCCTGCAACATTTTCCAATGATGGAGTGGAAATGGGAAAATATATCAATGGATTTTGTGGTGGGATTTCCAAAGAAATGTCATGGAAACAATGTGATTTGGGTTATTATTGATTGATTAATAAAATCTGTACTTTTATTTCCCATTAAGGATACATTTTATTTGGATAATCATTATTGAATGAATATAATAGATATATTCAGTTTATATAGAATTCCTCTCTTCATTGTAATAGACTGTGATCCTAGATTCACACATATTTTTT
Organism: Viscum album; assembly: GCA_963277665.1. NCBI lineage: Eukaryota > Viridiplantae > Streptophyta > Magnoliopsida > Santalales > Viscaceae > Viscum > Viscum album. Next base: position 888,164,964 of record OY728148.1, on the reverse strand, counting down.
GTAATTGACATCATAAAACATTGGGTACTAAATTAAATTTTAGTAAAAATTTTCATACTCAATCTGATGGATAGTCCGAGTGGATTATTTTGACAATGAAATATATTATTTATTATTTTTCAATGGTTTCACAAGGAATTTGAGATCAATACATTTATTTGGTTGAGTTTTCTTATGACAACAATTTCTATTCAAGTATACAGATGGTATCATTTGATGAATTATATAGAAAGATGTTTTAGACACTATTTTTGAGATGAAGTTGGAAGAACTAATTTAAAGGAACTATATTTGGTAGAGTAAATGGTTTAGAAGGTTCATTTGATTCATAAACATAATAGGATAGATAATGGTATAAAAGTTATGTGGATTACTAAAGGAAATATATTTCTTTCCAGGTTGGAAATATTGTTTTTCTTAAAGTATATCGATTGAAAAGTTTTATTCATTTTTGTGAAGTGGTAAATTTTAGTATGTGGTTCATTATACAATATTTAATCCTAGATAAATTTGGATTATTTTCCTTCTGAGTGGATTTTCCCCTGAGTTTATTCTATGTATAAAATATTTTTCATGTCTTTATACTACGAAAATATGTGTCACATTCATCTCATGTTTTGATACATGAAGTATTTCAATTCGAGAGTATTTATTATGAGTAACACAATGTTTAGATTATTTTCCTTTTAGAGAATGTGTTTTAGAATAAAATTATTCACGCGGTTAATATTTTATGAAAAAACTATGTGGTTGAAGAGGCAACATAAAAATTTGAAGATGTTATGAGGGAAATATATCCCCACTTGTTTAATATGTGAATAAAATTGCAAGGTTGCAATTTAAAAAATGTGGGAAGAATGTAAAAACCTATTCAATGATAGAATAAATCAATTTCCTCTTTATTAATATAGTTATATTAATTATAAAAATATTAAGTAATTTTTAAATCAAAAAGGGAATAGTTTTAATTAAACTCTTTTATTATAAGTTTTTATTTAAAAAATTAAATCCTGAATAATATAAATTGAATTTGAAAAAAATTAAATCTTTTTAAAATCATATTGTCAAAATTATCTTATCATTAAACATTGGGATTTTTTGCAAAATATTGATTTTTCAAGGAATAGTGACAAATACCAATTTATGTAAAAAAAATCATTTCTTTTCAATAAATTTATGTAATTTAATGTATTCAGTATTTTTTAATATGATTTAGATAATAATAATTATTATTTAGATATATTTATTATAATTTATTAATTTTTAATAAAATTTATATTTTATTTTATTATAATTTGGATTTTGGGTTTAAAACATGATTTTTCTGAAAACTATTTTAAATCTCAAAATGTTTCTAATTTTTAATTAATTAAAATAATACCGAATACAAAATATTTGAAACTAAATTTATATATAATATATCATTAAATATTAATTTATATTCATTAAATTATTATTAGTAGTAATATTGTTAATATAAAATCATATTTTTCTAGAAAAATACACTTTGAAAACCCTCTTTCTTGTCCCACCTATGAGTTTTTTAAAATTAAAAGTTTCCACTTATGTGAATTGAATTTGGTAAGGGGATTAATCTAAATTTTCTTTTATTAAAAAATATTTTGATGTTTTTCACATATATTCTTTTATGATGTGCATATATAGCCCTATTGACATGTAATATAATGAATTTCTCAATTATCAAGGTATTTGATGTTTTTTAATGTTATTATTTCAAAGATCTTACAATTAAAATGTTTCCAAAGTGATAAGGGACTTTTATTTTAAAAAAATTTCTTTTAATTTTTTCTTTTTAACTCTACTTTTACTCTATGTTCATATTTTTCAAGATTATTTTTTAAAGGAAATTTTTTTATTTTTTTTACTGTTTTTTCAAAAAAAATAAAGGAATATTTGTACAGAATGTTTAAATTTCTTCAAAAATGAAAATTTTAGTGTTCTATTTTAACATATACATTGAAAACGAATTTTCCCTCAATCATAACCATGATTTGAATTTTGGATTCCTCTAAAAGATTTTTTTTTTCTTCTAAGAAAAACCCACCTTCCCTTTCTACGGTATTTTGGTATTAAAAATGTTTTTTAAAAGAAATAGGTAATTTGGTATTGAAAATTGGTTTTTAAAAGAAAATGGTATTTAGATATTCAAAATCATTTTTCATTTGGGTTGAAAAGTGTTTTTAAAAGGTTTTTATAATGAATAGGTAAAAACATAAATTTTTTTATTCATGATACTTTAAAACAGAATTATATGAAAATAAGTGAGCCAAATAGGTCTTATACTATGAGTTGATCCACATTATAGCTCAAGGGTGAGCCTGATATAGCTTATAATAATGGTTGAGTCCCATTATAGATCATAAAAAATGAGTAAACCCAATATATATTATAGGAAGGGTTGATCCCCATTATATCTCATGAATTATAGGTGAGACTAATATATCTTATACACAGGTGAATCCCATTATAGCTCTCTAATTCATTGGGTAATGATTATGTTATCCAAAAACTTATATTGGAAGTCACTTGTTTGTTTATTCCAATTAAAGGGGTTTTGAAAATGGTTATATGAATATAATTCTCTAAGTTTCAAAAAAGGGTTTTTATTTGCTTATTATGGGTTTTAAAAGGATTTATTTGAGGAAAAAAGTGTGTGTGTTTTTCATGTGAAATTGTTTTATTTTATCCACTCAGAATACATTGAAGATAAAGTTAATAAATATATGAGTTTTTTTACTTTTCACTGTACTGATAGGTTTCTTATTTTTATGTACATTACTAAGTTTTTTAATCTCATCCCATGTTTTTTTCAAAAAACATCATAGGGTTTAAGGATGGGTAAGATAGAGGAAGTGGTCAAGTTGAAAGTCTTGAAGAATTTTCATGAAAAGAAATCAAGATTTATTTTGAATGTTATATATGGTGGGGAAAATAGATACTAACTAGATGTGTCAACTTCATATTATATAGTTTTGTTATGTATGAGTTATAACCTAATTCTCTAAAACTCAAAACCTGGAAATATAATCAAATATAAGCTAATGAATTATTGACTTAAAACTCAATATTATGTAATTTGTAAGGTCAGGTCCTTATATTCAAACCTAACCAAGTAATTATAGAGTTTCTAAGTTCCACATTGATTTCTTAAAATTCAAACCATGTTATAATATGCGTTTTAATATTTATTCATCTTTATTAAATATTAATCATACTTATTATTTTATCACTAAAAACATAATATGAACCTTATTAACCAATATTGATATGTGAAATCAGAATTTATACTCCATTTAAGCTAATTCAATTTCTAAATATGAGAAAATAATCATTTTAATTAAAACATATAACCTGTATAGAACCTTTTTTATAAAAATATGGTGTTTAATTTATAGGTTTTCTTAATATTATTTATTTTTAATTATAAATTGATAGAGTTTTTATATATGTATAAAAATAAAATTAGAGTTTTAATTTTAAAATAAACCCATTTATAACTATAAATTATTTTCAAAATTATTATTCTTTGAAAAATAATTGTATTAACATGCTAACTAATACTCACGTTCTTAAATTAACTGTACGATAACAAATGAAATTTCCCTTATTAACTAATTTTAAAAAAAAATTAATAACAAAAAAATATTTCAATTTTATTCAATCTCTAAAAGTGAAAAAAGTTAATGTTAATATTTTTTGCATGTAACACATAAAAGATAATTTTTAAAAAGCTTATATTTTTATGATTAAAAGTTATATGTTAGATAAAATTATAAATTATTTTGGTTTCCATGATAGTAATTTATTTTTTATTAAAAAAAATACAAGTTATGTTTCTCGAATAGAAATTTGAAGCTGAATTTTACCAAAATAATATTTAATAAAAAGAAAAGACCAAAAGGAGTTTTATTGGAAATTATTACTTATGTCCTTAAAATGTTAATCATATATTTTCTAAATTCATAATTATATTTCTAAAATATATAGTTTTACTTCTCAAAATGTTGGTCTATTAAAATTTATTATAAAATTATAAATCTTGTTTATATAAATTTATTGTTTTGGTAAAAACTATATTTTTCAATATTCGCTTAAAAATAAACTATCTGAAAAAGTCCAAAAATTAAACCCATATTAATTTTAACATAATTAATCACAATATGAAACCATTTCTATAAAATATAAATTCAATAATTTAGGAATTTAATTTAAAATATAATCATAAATAAATGATTTTTAGACTGCACATTATGAAATAGTTTTCGAGATGTATTGTTTACTTGCTAGAGTAAGGTCTCCTATATTAAACATGGCAAATCTAGACTATAAAGAAAAAACAACTATTATATTAGGTAGAGTAAAATTATTTTGAATATCCTATTAAAGATATAAATTATGTTCAGTACATACATAAAGAGCATGACTATATGAAGAAAAATCTAACATAGGATCTTGTTTTGATACTGGTGGATAAAAACATCCTAGAGACCAAATGGGTTTTCAATAAAAAAATAGATGAAGATGTAATGGTTTTTTAAAATAAGGAATGATTTTTTTAGAAGGTATACTCCCATATTAAAGGTATAAATTTAGATGAAATTTTTTATTTTGTGGTTAGGTTGGAAATAATTTGAACATTCCTGGTCATAATAGTGCAATGGAAATTTAGGGTTTTCTATATAGTTATGAAATTAAAATTATGGAATATATTAATTTAATAATAATTATAAATTGAGTAGATTATTGGTTTCATTATTAATTAATATGAAAGTAAAATTTTCTAGATGAAGAAATCACTTTATGGGTTGAAGTAAACACTAAGATCATGGTGTTCTATACTATATCAATTCATGAAGATGCTTAGTTTCCAATGTAGGGATGTTTATCATAGTCTATATATTAAGATGGATAGTGATCAAAGGATGATGGTTGAAACACCCAAATAATTTAAATTATATATATTTTCATTTAAAACCAAATTTGTTCAATTGTTTTCTTCATACACAACACATGTAATGTCCTAGTATGGGTGCTATGCAGTGGTGCCCCGAGCCAATTTTCCACATGACCTTAGGTGCACCTACCCTTATGCCAAAGTATTCTTACATGTAGCGAGGGTATGATAAGTTAGTTGTTGGGAAAATATACCCTATTATATCAGAGTAAAACACTAGTGGGAGTAAACAAGTAATATAGGCATAATATATATAACCATAATAGTATAATATCACAAGAATAACCAAGATAGGAAAAACAATACTCAACTAAAACGAAAAAAATTCAATTCCCATATAGGTATCAAGTGTCTATAAATGAAACTGGAAGAAAAGATGTTAGTGAATCCCAAGCGGGTACCAAACTACATCTGGTTCCCTCAACCAAGATCAATCCCCAATCAATAATCTAATTTAGGTCCCTTTCCCTTAACATATCCTACAACAACAAAGACTATTCGGGTATTGATCAGGAAAACTGAATAGGGTGTGAGTATGAGTCAGTAGGCCACCACCAACGGTGTCTAAAATAAATCCAGTCAACAGAAAGTGTATTTAGTTGTATAAAGAAAATAATTACAATGCATAATTAAATAGTTATCACATTTTCAATTAATCTTTATTAACCACATATAAAAATTAGGTTTGAATAATGTCACACATCCAATTAACAATTTTATATACATATTTATCCTCAGTATAGAACTCCATGTCTAACACTCAAAAATCCATCAGTGCAGAACATCATGTGTAACACCCAAAATATCATTTATTATTATTTATCATTGGTGTAGAATTCCTTGTCTAACAACCCAATTCTCAACAATATAGATATATCTATCAGTGGTGTATAATTTTATTTATAACAACAAAAATATCATTGGTGAATAATTCCATGTCTAACACCCAAAATCTTTTTCATTTATATATATTATTGTTGTAGAAATCCATGTCTAATAGCTTAAATCCCATCTATTAAATAATTCATAAATTAATTAATCAAGTCCATTAATTAATTCAATAACTAATTAACTACATCCATTTATTTTTAATTAATTATAGAATCAATTAACCCTTTTAAATATCATAAATAAATAATTAATAACCAATTAATTATTATTGATCACAAAATTAAAAATTGATAATTAACTCAACATTTAATTATCCCAATTTCTCAATAATTTACATTGATAATTAATTTACTAGTTAGTTATCCTAATTTCTCATTAAAATACACAACTTGATAGACATACTTAATCCTCACAATTAATTATCTTATTATTCAAACCATAAATCCCATAATTTCATAACTTTCACAATTAATTTGTTTACAACATTAATTAATTCAATAAGATGTCTCAATTACTAGAAAAATCTTTCAATCCTTCAAATTGCATATAAGAGAACAAATCATGACTATGAGATTTAGAAATTAGACCACATACCTTATACCAAAGTTTATCCACACGTTAAGAATCAAAGTATGATTTGGTCCAGTTAAAGTGGAAATGAAGAATGGACCAACACCCTAAAAAATGCATGTTATCTGCGGATAAATATCTTATAATAATACCATGTATAATTATCATGTGATAATTCCATGGTATTTATTTATAATTATATTTGCTATTATTTCACAATTATTATTCAACAAGATGATAAGAAAAGTTAATTATTAAAATATAATTTCATCAAATTCGTATTCAATAATTTCATTTAAATTTCATGAAATTATCATTTTAAAAAAATAAAATTATCATTTATAAAAAAACCTCTATTTTTTCCTTTTTCCTTACCACCCCCTCTATTTAAATGAATTAATTAAAATGATGTAATATAGAGATAACCAAATAATTAAAATTAAAAAAAGGAGCAATATGCTGAGGTGCATAAGTGTCGCGTGGTAGGGGAGGGTCGAGCACCAGTATCCGAGGTTGAAGAATAAGCTCTCCTGGCTTACCTAAGGGAAAAACCAAAATGTTCTCACTAGAATCAATCTAAACCAAAACATAAACAATGTTCTATTTAAAGAAGAGATATAAAACTATTTATCATCAATAAAAACCCAAAATTTAAACTCTTCATTTGACAATAATTTCAACTAGTTTTTGTTGGTAGAGTGATTTATATCACTCCTAGAATATGTTTAAAGCTTTTTTTGACGAATATGGTCCATAAATGAGTTTTCTAGAATCCACGGTGGTCAAAAATGGAAAAACTCAATTTGGGGAAGATGATGGAATAGTGAAACAATTTTGTTAATAATTTAATTTAATTAATTAATTTAATAAAATAGTATTAATAGGTGAACTTACTAATAAGTCAATTTCGTATAAGATTTATACCCTACATAGGGTAAACCCATTGTTTCAGACCCATCGGTGTTCTTCGATTTCTTGTACGATGAAAAATTTGTGAGATATTAATGATTTATTATTTGAAAAATGGAATAAATAATTAAATAAAATAAAAAATAGTTTTTCTTGCGAGCGGGACATCAAAACACTTGATGCTTATAAATTTTGTATCCTATCTAGGGTAAACCCCTCATTCCAGACCCATTGGTGGTCTCAAATTTCCCATACAACATACCGTTTGGGATATATTTAATTATTTTTAATAAAATAATATATTTACTATTATTTAATAACTTTATATCATGATAGAGACATCCAAATATCTGATGTCTCTCAATATTATACCCCTCCTAGGTCAAACACCATATTTTAGAGTTTAATAGTGGTCTCAGATTTCTCATAAATCTCACCATTTTTGAGTTGTTCAATTATTTTTAATAAACTTTTTGTAATTACTATAATATAATTAGTATTTTTATTTTTCCTTTGTTGAGGATTTTTGGGCCTCAGAATCTCACACTACTCAGTATCTATCCCCAAAAACGTTACATTAAATATTCCAAAGAGTTAACTAGACATTTTCTCTTATGTAAATCCTTTAAACCAGTTATTAAGTTATTTCACTATTAAAATTATTTTTCCACATATTGTATTTATAATTTATAAAAAGAAATAACTCAAATGAAAACATACCTAGAAAAATGATGGAATCTTACAATCTCCCCACCTTATAATAGCTCATCCTTGAGCTGCACTCCCAAGACTCTTTAATATTCCAAGACAGAAATATCGGGCCACTAAGCCTGCATATCTATCTCTCGTTCTCATGTCCCTTCCTACACACGTCCATGTTTCCATAATACATGAACTATCGGTACATTCATTCCCCTCAACACCTTCTCATTACGATCCAACACACGTATCAAATGTTCCTCAAAGGATGCATCTATCTCAAGATCGAAATCATCCACATTGATCACATGAGAAGGGTCGGAGTGATACCATAATGGTTTTGATACATGGAAAACATCATGAATATCATTGTATTTCCGTGGAAGATCCAATAGGTATGCTACCGGCCAGATTCTCTCCATGATCTCAAGAGGTTTAAAAACCTGGGTTTTATCTTTTTTTTGACTCTATATCATGTGGAGACCCAACCTAGGGGACACCAGAAGGAATATGCGATCTCCCTCATAAACTCTAGTGGTCGTATCTGTTTTTCTGCATATGAATTATACCTACTCCGAGTCGTATCCATATGTTTCTGAATCAGCTGAACCTGCTCTGTCATCTCATACAAAAGACTTAGTCCAAACAAATCGGACTCACCGTCTTCCATCCAGCTTAGCGGTGATCTACATGGAATGTTATAAATATCCTCATATGGTTCCATCTGGATAGTTTCTTGATAACTGTTGTTATAGGAAAACTAATCTAAATCCATCTTCTTTTACCATGAACCATCGAAGTCAAGTACACATGCTCTCACCATATCATCAAGAAATTGTATTGTATACTTCGAATATCCATCTGTTTTTTGGTGTAAATTCATACTAAATAAAAAAAATGCACCAAGTTCCTTTTTCAAGCCCTTCTAGCAGCATGAATTAAAGAATTAATCATGATCGGTAACTATAGTGTGTGGTACCCCATACAAACAAACTATATATCGTACATACAACTCTCCCGACTGTTCTATTATAACGGTTTCCCATATAGGCAAGAAATGTGCTACCTTTTTCAATCGATCCACAATGACCTAAATAGTGTCATTATTCCTAAGTGTCTTGAGAAGACCTACCACAATGTACATGGTCACATCATCCCACTTCCATTACCAAATAGGAAAATATTGTAGTAAACCTCCAAGTCGTTAATGCTTTTCCTTCACCTATTGATAGGTGTAACATCATATCATGAAACCTTTTATCTCTTTTTTCATGTTCGATCACTAAAACTGTCATTGTAGGTCATGGTATATTTTGGTCACACCTTGATGCACCGCCCACTTTGAGGCATGGAATTCCAACATGAGCTACTCTTGCATTCTTGTAGGCACAACAACCTAATTATTCTCATAGATGATATCATCCACATCTATCTTCCTATCTAAAGGTATCTCCCCACCTTAAAAGCTTTTCCCCAAGGCCAAGAAATCTAGGTCCTCATACTGCTTATCCCTGATCCTTCTCAAAATAGCAGATTACACTATGAATGACATGAGTTTCATATGATCTTGTCTTTCCTGAACCACAACGAGCATCTAAGATAGAAACATCATAATCTTCCCCCCATCACTAGATTTTGGAATCATCTATGTTACACCCCAATATTTTGAAAATAAATTTAATATTGAATGCATGAAACATAGAGTCTCTATAGAACACCACTTTTTTATAAACTTTTTAGTAAACATAATGTTTCCACCTATGTGATTTGAATTTCAAAAAACTGACATGCACAGTTGCATTCAATAAGATATTTAGAGTCTGATAAGACAAACATATTTTTTGATGAATAGTAACATACTATTATGAATAGTAATATGAACCTTATGAACTGTTAATAAATTATTATTTTATTGTCTTAATGTTATAAGATAATAGATCTTGATTAATTTTCAAGGTGATATAAAACGAATTATAGTTTTAAAATTGTAATTTTTCAAATAAACTATGATTTCATTTAAAAATTAAATTAATAATATTTAGAAAATTACTTTCAAAAAATGGAGTTTATTTTTTAATTAAACATATCTAAAAACTATTAGGGTGAGGTTTTTGGATTTTTCTGAAACACTCAAATTTTTTATGAATAGTAAAATAAGGTAATCTACAGTATATATAAATTATTAGTTTAATTAACTATTCCTAGAAAAATGTCCGATGTAAGCACACTTGGTTTGAACTCACATGTACATATTACTATTATTGGTCACAAGAATCAATACTATTGGTTTTATTTGGAAAAATAATAAAATAATGAGTAAAATAATGGTAAAACCCTCCTCTTCTCCACTATAAAACCCCCCTCACTCCCTCTTCTCTTCAATCCTTTAATCCTTGAATCTCTAGAAAGTTCTGAAAAATAACCTTCCCTAGTCACTATTCAATTCCATGAGCTCTTGGTCTTTCCAAAAGATTAAAATCACTTCCTTTAAATATATTTTCAAGGAGGTGGATTCAAGATGTGAATTCACATTCAATTTCTTTCAATTTCATTTCATGTTACTTTCTATTATAATTATCTCCTCACCTCATCTATAAAAATAACCATGATAACTACAATATCATATATATAATGGAATTATATCATGTTAGTGTAATAACCATCATAAATATCATAACTCCCTCTCTTTTATTTTATAAATGAAATCATCATCCATGAGGTGCCAATTTACAACCTTCTTGGACGAAGTAGTTGTTTTCTTCAATTTCCCCTTTAATAATGGTCATTAAACCATTTCTATTGTTTATACATCCTATAATATATATTATAACCTATTTCATATCCAATAACCAGTATATTTACCTAATATTAAATCATATGACCAAACTAGTACCTAATAATCAAAATACCACTAAAATAAACTAAGTGGTTATCATTAATATTTCATCTAATGATTCAACCTCATTCTATGTAACCAAATGATATAAATTAAATTAACACCTATATATGTTCATAAATAATTTTTAAATTCAATTATGGATATTTTCATCTACTCCACATGAACTCCATTACTTTAAAACTAGTGAACCGATTATGAAAATCAAGAAAACAAACACTTTGGAATGATAGAATTCAATATTATAACTTATTAATAAGGTCATAAATTAAGTAAATAATATATTATAAACTAAATAAATTTCTAATAGTTTCTTAATTAAGTTATTAATGAGTCTAATTTCATTTTCTAGGACCATAAGGTCAAGAGCGCGTTTTCCACCCGAACCTCCATTTTCATTCGGTCACTTTTATTATCTACTTACCTCAATTAATTTATTATTAATTAGTATTAAATCCTAATAATATCTATGTTAATGTTCTATATATGTGTTCCAATCATAATAAAACCTTCATTTATGGGGATTTATATGTTTTAAAAGGATCTTTTAAAAATCTTTCTTGATAAACAATCTCGTTTTAAGGGAATTTCTAAAATTCTTTCCTATTTTCAAGGGCACTCTATAATATTTATTTTAGAAACCATTATCTTTATAAAATCACTAATTTAATTATGAATTTACAATCTTACTTAACTTTTAGTTTTATACAAATATTTTCCCAAAATAACTCTTCTTTTCAAAGAAAAAGAGTATTTATCTCAAGAATTACTCGAATATTTTATAAAAGTAGATTCATATATTTCAATAGTCTTGTTTATTCCTATATATTATTGGGATTAATATTTTATGATATCCTAAACAATATTTAATTTAATATTTTATTATTATTTTGGATGTGGATTTGCTATTTTAGAACCCTTCACCAATTTACTCTGAATGGTTAGTGTTTATGCTTAATGTTCAGGGAAAGTTATTTACATTTTATATATTAGTTTCAATATGATTGTATATGTCATTTATATTTATCCCCATTCATATGACTAATTAATTAGACATATTAATTCTTGGGTGGGTCCCACTATATCCCATCAGTGCATCAGTAGGTCTCATGAGACAAACTACGGTCTTGGCCCAAGGCCTTGACAAAATGATTATTTATGGTATTTGCACGAGGCCTTAACAGTGTGGTTATGATGTCCCGTATTATGAATTACCTCATTATGAAAATAGTATTGATGTTTCATGTGATTATTAGACTAGTAGAATATCCATGATTATATTTTATTCTGGCATTGTTTATTCAGCTCTTATTCTTGCCAAAAAAATATCAAGTTCATTTTTAAAGGCATGTGTTTTTAGGTATTCACCATGATTGATGTTTATGTTTATGATATATTCTATTATATTACTTACCTTTAATGATCATTTTAGATCACCTATTTCTTATGTTTCATTTTATCCAGAAATGAATAGTTTTATTATGAATGACATGCAAAAATAACCTCGGAGTTATGGATGTTGTTGAAGGAATTTCTATGTTGTTTTTTCATTTCAAGTTATAATGCTGAAATTGTCTATGTATATTGTTTTAAATGATACTAAACTACTCCATCCTTGGAGTTTCATATTCCATATTTATATTAAAATGTAATTAAATAAGGCATTGGCTCCGAGTAACTGGAGTTGGGTCCTTACAGTTGGTATCAAAGGAATTTTAGTAGAAAACTTGGAAACTAGATTTAAAGAATGTAGATTAAGGGAAAAACCCCTAAGATAGTCTATGAGGATAAAACATACAATAATGTCTTGGAATTTTTGATAGGGAATAGATTATGTGAATATTTCTAGAAAATACATCCCTTTTTGGATACTACAAGTGGATGTGGTTCTGAAACAGATGTATCTAGGAGTGAAAACTCTGATAAGGAGTTTTGAGCTTGACCTGGGGTATAATGGTACAAGACAACATGCCTTATTATGCACCTGGTTTGACACTCCTACGGTATATTCTTAAGATAATTCACATTTTCTTTACAAGCCATTATATAAGATTTAAATGTAAATTTTTTCCTCAAAAAAACCATGTTTATGATTATTATATTATTTTTGTATAGAATTTCAATTTATATTAAGTATTTTTATACACTAAGATTATACATTATGATTCGTAACCTAATCTAGTGTATTCCATTATTTATAACTAGTTCCTAGGGTAAGTAATAGAAATTGCATGAACATGCATATCCCATGTATGGATTTTATTTCGATGCAAGATAATGATGTTGGATCTAGAGCTATGACTGGTGCTGAGAAACTTATAAATATACTTTGAAAAATGATTCAGGTTGTGAATAATAACCTTACCTATATGGAGCATCCTGATCCACAATGTGGAGGAGCTATGATGGATCTCTTTATGCGGAAACAACTTCCACCATTCAATGGGACTACAAAACCATTTGTAGAAGAGTAGTGTATAAGTTCCATAGAGAATATATTTCTCACTTTTGGATTTAATGAAAGATAGAAGGTTTTCATGGCTGTTTATTGTTTATTTGTAGATATAGATTAGTAGGGATTGTTATTCCAAAACATAAAGGATGAGAAAGAAATAGAAGAGACTAAATGTAGGTATTTTATGGAAATATTCCTAGAAAAATATTTTACCCTTGTAAAAATGAGGGGATATGGATATGAAATTACTGAATCTAAGGTATAAGGAAGATGGAAATGTTTCAACGTATGAATCTAATTTCACAAGATTATCAAGACGTGTCATGGATAATTATACATAGTCAATAGAGAAAGATTGATCTATTCTTTAATGGTTTAAAAACATTTCTATGAAGGTAACTAGTCTCCAAAATAAGGTCAAGAGAAGAAGAAGGGTGCTGAAACTCTGGGAAAGGAAATTAAAAAATGGGGAAGAAAGAAAGAGTTTACCTTCTATCCTTAAGTAATTGTGGTAAGAAACTCCCTGGCACTTTCCTGAAGGGAATGTGAGTCTATTACAAGTGTGGATAAAAAGGATACCTATCTTGAGATTATAAGGGGAAGAAAGAATCTACCAATGTTTAAAGATACAATTATAGGGAGATGGGACATTATGCACTTGAATGTACTAAGCATCAGGGAAACATTCCCAGAATAATCCCAAGGGAGCAAGGCCAAGATTATGTGGTCACAAATGCAGAGGTTTAAGTTCCTAATAATGTGGTCCTAGGTACTTTAATCATTTCCTCGAACTTAGCCAATGATTTATTTGATTCTTGATCATCACATTCTTTCATAACTTCCCAATTTTCCAAGAAAATTAGATAATTCCAATTTTATTTAACAAGGGAGTTGTCTGTTGAAACTTCTAAGGGATGTATCTTTGCAACAAAGTTGTGTCAGGAAGTCCCCATTATGGTATATAAACGTCCTTTATCTATTGATTTTATTGTCATACTCATGATTGACATTGATATAATCCTCAGTATAGATAGTCTTTCGAACCATAATGTGAAACAATTTTACAAAAAGAAGGAGGTTAAATTTTTTGAGGATAACGTGGAATCCCTTATCTTTAGGGGAGAAACATCACCATTTGATTCTCATACAAATCCACCCCTAGTATCTCTACTGAATTAAATTATTGGGGAGGAAGGGAATGTAATAACTATGGGTGAGGAAAATAATATTCTAATAGAGGATGTACTTATTGTTCAAGAATATTTTGACATCTATCTAGAGTATTTACTTAGAAATCCTCTAGAGAATGAAATTGAGTTTTACATTGACTTAATTCCGGAATCAAGGACCATATGAAAGACCCCCTTATAGAATGGCCATTGTGTAAATAGTGGAACTGAAGAAAAAACTAGGGGAATTGAGTGACAAAGGATTTATTCACCCTAGTATTTCTCCATGGGGATCCTCTGTTATTTTTGTCAAGAAGAAATATGGATCTATGAGGTTGTGCATTGGCTATAGGGAAATCAATGATATAACTAGAAAAAACAAGTATACCCGACCTCGAATTAATGATTTATTTGATCAACTTGATGGAGCTTAATATTTTTCTAAGATTTAACTTCGATCTGGATATCATCAGTTTCTTTTGAGGAAGGAAGAAATTGCCAAAACAACATTTTGAACCAGGTTTGGGCATTATGAGTTTATAGTAATGTATTTTTGAGTAACTAATGTTCCCTATGTTTTAATGGATATAATGAATAGATTTTTCAAGGAATATATTTATGACTTTGTGGTGGAATTTATTGATGATATCTTGGTATACTACAAAAGCTATGAAGATCATGAAAATCACTTGCACACTATTCTGAAGACTCTTAGAAGAAATGAATTATATGGGATGTTTAGAAATTGTGAATTTTGGATTTAATTAGTTTACTTTCTTAGTCACATTATATCTATGTATGGAATATATGTTGATCCTATGAAGACAAAGGATATTCAATAATGATTTACTCTGATGAACATAACTGAGGTATGTAGTTTTATTGGTTTATTAGGTTATTATCAACATTCCATTTAGAACTTCGCCCGTTTAGCCAATCCAATGACCAAGATTTAATGTAAAGGGGTTAAGTTTGTATGGACATAATAATGTGAGGATTGTTTCAAATAATTGAAGAGGATATTAGTGAATGCTCTGATCCTAAATCTACTATCAGATAATGATGGGTTTTTGATATATAGTGAAGCATCAAATAAATGATTTGGTTGTGTCCTTATATAGAATGATATAGTTATTGCCTATTCATCAAGGAAATTATAAATTCATGAACAAAACTATCCTACTAATAATCTTGAATTAGCTTCTATGATCTTTTCTCTATAAATATGGGCACAGTATCATTATGGTTAAAGATGTGAGATATATAAAGATCACAAGAGTCTGAAGTATATCTTCTAACAGAAAGAACTGAACATAAGGCAAAGGAAATGGATCAAACTACTCAAGGATTATTATTTTACCATACACTACCACCCATGAAAGGAAAATAGGGCAGCTGATTCATTGAGCAGGAAAGATCATGGAGTTCTCAACCAAATGGGGATTGACAAGGATCCTTTGTCCATGGATCTAGTGAGGATGGATATGGGAATTATCAAAGAAGGTGAAACACCAATACTTTTTAATTTAGTTTCCCAACCATAATTATTAGAAATGATTAAAATCTATTAGCCTGATGATGAGAACCTACAAAATAAAATTAATGCTGTGAAAGGGGAAGTTGGATGACTTCGTATGTGAAGATGGAATTATGATATTTGGGAAGAGGTTCTGTGTTCCCTCTATACCTGAGCTGAAAAGGGAGTTATTGGATGATTCCCACAACTTGGATTTCACTATACAACCTGGTAAAACTAAAATGTATATGTATTTTAAGGAACATTTTGGGTGGGACAACATGAAGTGGAAAATTGTTGATTATGTATCAAGATGTCTAATCTGTCAACAAGTGAAGGCTAAAAAACAATATCCTAGAAGATTCATGCAACCTATCCCTATTCCTAAATGGAAATGGGATGATATCACTATGGATTGTTTCACTAGATTTCCCAAAACTCCACAAAAGCATGATGCAATATGGGTAATTATTGATCAACTTTCAAAATATGCACATTTCCTCTATTAGGGATGATTCTCCACTATAGCGTCTTACAAGACTCTATAAGAACGAAGTTGTAAGACTTCATGGATCACCTCTTTCAATAGTGTCTAATTGTGATTCTCAATTTACATCTAAATTCTAGATAAGTATTTTAAAATATTTAGATAATAGGCTTCGTTTGAGTTCTGCTTATCATCCTCAAACTAATGGGCAGTCAGAAAGGATGATCCATACCTTAGAGGACATGTAGATATCATGTTCATGTCAATTTCAAGGTATGTGGGATCAATATTTACCTTTAGTTGAGTTTTCCTATAATAATAGTTTCCATTCCAATATTCAAATTACACCATATAAAGCATTGTATAGAAAGAGATGCTGTACACCAACATGTTGGGATGAAGTTGGTGAAAGGAAGCTAGTGGGCCCAAAGCTTGTGGAGGAAACAACAGTGAAAGTAAATAATATTAAAGTTCATATCAAATCATCTCAAAGAAGAAAAGAATCCATGCTGATAATCAGATGAATGATTTTGAGTTTCAAGTGGGAGATCCTGTTTTCTTAAATGTATATCCATGGAAAGGTGTTATAGATTTAGGAAGAAAGGGAAACTAAGCCCTAGGCACATAGTCCCTTTTGAAATTTTGGAGAGAATTGGAGTTGTTTCATATTGTTTGGCTATTCCACCTATCCTAACCAAAGTACACAATGTGTTCCATGTCTCATTGGTCAAAAAGTACATTCCAAACCCAACGCATGTCCTTACTTCTGAAGGTATAGAATAGGAACCTGACCTATCTTATTGTGAAGAGCCTATCTAGATTCTGGACACTAAAGAACAAGTGTTGAGGAATTGGACAACATGATAGTTAAAGGTACTTTGGAAAGATCATAAAATCGAAGAGGCAACATGGGTGATTGAGGAGCTTATGATGAAGAGCTACCCAAATCTTTTTGTGAGGTAACATTTTGGTAATTTCGAGGATGAAATTTTTGTAAAGAGGGGATAATGTAACAACTCAAGATTTTGAAAATATATTTAATATTGAATGTATGAAACACTGATTCTCTACAAAACACCACTTTGTTATAACCTAGCCAGTAAACATAATTTTCCCACATTTGGGATTTGAATTTTGAAAAACTGACATACACAGTTGTGTTCAGTAAGATATTTAGAGTCTGATTAGACAAACTTATTTTTTGGTGAATAGTCACATAACCTTATGAATAGTAATTTGAATAGTAATATGACCCTTATGAATAGTAAATAAATTATTATTTTATTGTCATAATATAATAAGATAATGAGTTCTTGATTAGTTTTCAAGGTGATATAAAACGAATTATAGTTTTAAAATTGTTATTTTTTGAATAAATTGTAATTTTATTTAAAAAATAAATTAATAATATTTAGAAAATTATTTTTAGAAAAAGTAGTTCCTTTTTGGATTATACATGTCCAAAAATGGTCAGGGTGAATTTTTGAGATTTTTCTGAAATACTCAAATTTTTTATGAATAGTAAAATATGGTAATCTACAATATATATATATATACATTATTAGTTAAATTCACTATTACTAGAATAATTTAAGAGTAATAACACTTGATTCAAACTCACTTTCACATATTACTATTCTTTTTCACAAGAATCAATACTATTGATAATCTTTTGAAAAATTGTAAAATAACGAGTAAAATAAAGGGAAAACCCTCATCTCTTCCACTATAAAAACCTCCGTCACTCACTCTTCTATTCCCTTCTATAAGCCTTGAATCTACTGAAATTTAGTCCCAAAAATCCTTCCCTAGTCAATCCCCACTTCCATGATCTTTTTTTCTTTCCAAAATACCAAAACCCCTTCCTTTAAAGAGATTCTCAAGGGGGTGGATTCAAAAGGTAAATTCACATTCTATTTCTTTCAATTTAATTTAAAGTTCCCTTATATTGTTATCCTATCCTCACCTCTTATATCCAAATGACCATGATAACTCTATTATCATCTATTTACTGGAATTATATCATGTTAATAGAATAACCATCATCAATATCCTTACTCTCTATCTTTTATTTTATAAACGAAATCATCATCCGTGAGGTTACAATTTACAACCTTCATGGATAATGAAGTTTTGTTCTTCAATTTCCCCTTCAATACTGGTCATTATAACATTTTTATCATTAAAAAAGGATATAATATATTCATTGTAACCGATTTTATATTCAGGGAATAGTATATGTACATAATATAAAATCATATGACCATAATAGTTCATAATAATTAAAATATTGCTAAAATAATCTAAAGTGATTATCATTAATATTTCATCTAATGATTCATCCTCATTACATGTAAACAAATGATATAAATTACCATTAAAATCTATTTCTGTTCATAAATCATGTTTAAATTCAATTTTGAAGATTTACATCCATTTCTCATGAACTCCATTACTTAAAAACATGTAAACCGATTATGAAAATCAAGAAAACGAACTCTCCAGAATGACATAATTCAATATTATGAAATATAAATAAGGACATGAATGAAGTAAAAAATTTATGATAAACTAAATAAATGTATAATAGGTTATTAATTAATTTTTTAATGAGTCTAATTTCATATTCCAAGACCATAAGGTCAAGATCATAACATTCAGACTTAAGGTAAGGGTTTTCCACCCAAACCTCCATTTTCATTCGTGTTACTTAAATTATCTACTTAGCTCAATTAAATTAATATTCATTCATATTTAATTGTAATAATTAATATTTTAGTGTTCTATATATGTGCTCCAACCAGAATCATACCTTTTTTTATTGGGAATTATACATTTTAAAAGGATCTTTTAAAAATCATGCCTGATAAACAATATCATTTCCAGGGAATTTCACTAATTCTTACATATTTTCAAAGGCACTATATGTTCTATTTTTGGAAACCATTATCTATATAAAATCAGTAATTTTATTATAAAAATACTAACTTACTTAACTTCTGGTTTTATACTAATATTTTTCCAGAAGAACTCTTCATTTCAAAGTAAAAGATTATTTATCTCAAGAATTACTCAAAGATTTGAAAAGAGTATCTTCATCTATTTAAAATATCTTATTGATTATTATGTATTATTAGGATTAATATTTTATAATATCATGTACCATATTTACTTCAATTTTTTATTATTAGTTTGGATGTGGATGTGCTTTCTTAAAACCATTCACCAATTTACCCATAATGGTTAGTGTTTATGGTTAATTTTCAAGGAAAGGTATTTACATTTCATATATTAGTTTCAATATGAATGTATATGTTGTTTATGTTTATCCCCATTTATATGAGGAATCCATTGGACATTTTAAGTGTCAGTTGGGGCCCACTATACCCCATCAGAGCATCGGTAGGTCTCATGAGACAAACTACAGTCTTCACACAAGGCCTTGACAAAATGATTATTTATGGTCTTGGCATGAGGCCTTGACGGTATGGTTATCATGTCCCTAATTATGTACTAACTAATTAGGAAAATAGTATTTATTGTAACGCCCCGACCCCAGTTACCCAGAGTCGGTGCATTATTACATAACATTGGCATGATCACAAGAAAGATCAAATCTCGAAAGACCGATTGGTTTAGTAGCCTTGGAAACACTAGATATATTAATAAGTTTTACATTACATCATTAAACGAAAAACTACTAAAACTACATATTGTCTCCATAATCCACCCTCATATCCCCACATAATATCCCTGCAGGTCATTCATAACTTACTTCTTCACTTCCTGGGAAAAATAAAACATAGAAAAGGGGTGAGCTCAAATGCCCAGTAAGTATAACAATATAGAGGAAACTTTCATAAATAAGAATAAACTTTTAAGGCAATGTATAACTAAAACAAAAGCCTTTCAAACATGAACTTTCAACATGGTATGGAATAAATAAAATGAAATAATGCCATTTACTTACTCACATGGATATTCTACTAATCGAATAATCACATGCAAAAATCAATAACCACTTTCATAATGTTGGAATGCATAATGCCAGACTATCATAAACACATAGCCAAGGCCTCGTGCCAAGACTACAAATAAGATTTTTTCAAGGCCTTGTGCCAAGACACTAGTTTGTCTCATGAGACCTACCGATGCATCGAGGAGCTATAGCGGGCTCCACCCGTCACTTATTAAGTCCAATGCATTCCCATATGAAAAGGTTTAAACATAACATAAACATTCGTATTAAAACTAGCATACGAAATGTCAATAATTTCACCATAAACTATGAATGGTATAAAAATAGCACATCCATAGTCAAACATATCACAAAACCTTCAATACAATATAGAAGTTTTGTATCATAATAAATCAACTTCAAATAATCTTAAAATCCATCAAAGGATGTTGACATAGATGAAATCAAAATTCTTTTTAAAGAAATATCTCCTTTTATTTTGAAATCATTTAAGATCCATATAAAATAAAACATTTTCTTTGAAAATATTCTTATAAGCTTGTAAGGAAAGCTTTGATGATTTTATAACGGCGTAAAATAACCGCACCCGCTATATAAGTTAAAAAAACATTCTTACCTTAATTCTGTCGAAAAGGTTAAAAAGGACCTTGTTTTGAAAATGACCGAAAGATTCCTTTATAAACCACTTATAAAAGTCAAAAAGGGTATAAATGAATTTAACTCATATTCTAGTAAATAGTAAAAATGTTTTGAAATGCATTTTTAAGAAACATGGATGTGGATGATAAAGAGATCCCAGTAGATTATTACGTATAAACAACCTTGGATAATGAAGAGGTTGTAAAGTAAACCCTTACCTTGTACTTTTCCTTGGTTGGGGTAGGTTAACCTCCTGTATAATGGTGAAATAATTCTTATTAAATTATACAATAATCATATACATTAATATGATATCATATATGATCTTTTAATATTGATTTGATAATAATATCTTAGTATTATCGTTGTTTCGTGTGTTAACTTACTTGTTTTCTTTTGTATGTTTTGTTACGTAAGACATGTCTGTAAAGGATAGGTTGTATATTATTCATATCCATAATGATATCAATTCCTTAAACATCATTTTTAAAATCATCAAATGATAATTATACTTGAATGGATACGATGGAGAATGAATCTCATCGCGTTCGTGGAGACGGTAGTCCGTACGTACGCACGAGCGACAATATCATTCTTTTGATATTAAAATAATATATAAATGGATGGTATATAATATATACAGAATCATTAACATGTTATATTTATTATTTACATGAGTTACACATCATTATTATACCCATCCAAATAATATTATATTGAATAACAATTACACCACGACGTGGAGACGGTAAGCCGTACGTACGCACGTATGGTGACATGTTATTCAAAGGGTGGATAAAATACTGAATATGGTTGTACCATATTTATAATAACATCACAGTATATGTGAGATACTAGAGTTATTATTTTATAATGGTAAGAACAAAGGAAGAAGAAGTGGAAGAAGAAATGAACTTGGAGAAGGGTGGTGAAATCATTACCTCTTCTTCGGGTTCTTCCTTTTGATTTGATCAAAAGGGCTCCTTAGGTTCGCTTTCTGATCAAACTAAGGCCTCTAGGTTGTAGTGAGGGATGTTGGGAGAGTATTTGGGCAGAGTTTGGCCGAACCAAAAGGCTTTGAAGGTGTGAAGAAATGAGAAGGAGGAGTGCCCTTTTATAAGAGGGGTGATGGGCACCTTTGGAAAAGCTAGAAATATTAATTTATAATAAATTCATATTCGGTTTCCAATGGATCCAAAGTTGACTATTCAAAGGCTAAGGTGGGGATAGGTCGAAAACCACTCAACCAATAGAATTTAGATAGTTTTGGGTACTTATATTAACCTTATCTTTAAGTATTAACTCTAAGTTAATTAGTTTCACTTTTACAATGTCTCTTTGTATTTTTATATAATATGGTTAATAAAATTACTATATACATACAAGCGACCCCCAAGTGGTCCATTAATGATGAAACTATCCTGATATAAGTCTCTTGGCCGTACCTTAGATTTTTAGGAATTTAATATCAGTTAATAATATAATATTTGTTTTTGAGAACTCTTTTATGTCAATTTTGACACTATTCAATAGTTGATTTTTGTGAAACTCATAACAGATTGATTACTTCGAAAAAAGTCAATTAAATAAATCCTAATATATCATACTATCCTAGAAAATTAGTTTAATTCATTAAAAGATTCATATTATATTTATTTGGGTATTTATAATATCAATTATTTTAATTTTTCACTATTATAGTAATTACTGCA
The DNA here is from genome assembly GCA_963277665.1 of Viscum album. NCBI lineage: Eukaryota > Viridiplantae > Streptophyta > Magnoliopsida > Santalales > Viscaceae > Viscum > Viscum album. The sequence continues at coordinate 888,142,067 of OY728148.1, read as the reverse complement.
TCATCATTGTGTCATAAATAAAATAAATTATTTAATGTCTAAAAATTATAAATAAAGTATCATTATGTAGGAAATCGTTTTAGCTTTCTAATGAATATTTATAATCTAAAATCCAACCTATATAACCCTATGTAACAATTGTTTTTCTAATAGATATATGCTTGTGTCATTTCTGTATTCATTTTAACTCAATTAAAATAAAGTGTCATTATCACTTACAAGTGGATCCATGGGGTCCCAAAATTGACACAAAGATGCCCATGGTCGACCATGTATCAACCAATAGGGTTAAGACACGTTTTAGGGTAATTTAGTATTATTATAATATTATTTTTTTAACCCTTATTTACCGGATTTACCCTTAACCATGGTAAATAAAATATTTACCGCAGTAATTATTCAAAATGTCTAAAAATAAAAGTTACCTATTTACACAATTTGAACATCCTGATTCCAAATATGGAATCCATTTTCCTAAATTCTAAACACATAAGTGGCAGAAATTAATTTAAAATTAATTCCCGCTGTCAAAACAAAAAGCGTGTTTTTAAGAGATAATTACTATCAAAAGATTGACACTTGTTTATGTTTGGTTTAATTGTAAAATTATGTTCAATGACCAACATTATATTAAATGGTAAAAATATATTCTAAATATACTTTAAAACTACTAAAATTCATAATTTATCAATATTAATTATTTTGATTAAAAAAGTTGTTTTTAATTAAAATTTAGTAATTTTCACTATTCATCAAAATATGAAAGTTATCCGAAAAGTACCAAAATTTCACCCTAGGCTAATTTTGATATTCTGAATCCAAAAATTAAGCCCATTTTGAAATATAAAATATATATAATTTCAAAAAGTAGTTATTACTATTCATAACAGCTAGTTTAAATGGTTGTTAGAACTCGGTGTTGCGTACAACACACGCTATCACATTATTCAAAGAGAAGCGTACCGTAGAAGCTTGGGATGTTTCATTTTATATTTTTGATGTCCCCAATTAGTCAAAAAGTTTAAAATATAGTATTTAAAAAGGGTTCACTATTAAAGTTGATAAAAGTGCAATACTGAAAATGAATTTGTTCTTGCATTATATCTAAGAAACTCATAATATGGATTCTAAAATTATAAGGATTATATAAACATTAAAATTTATCTAATACTATTCATAACCTCTTTTGAACGGCTTTTTTTTGTAAGTCATGGTGTGATTGAACTCAGTGTTGTGTGTAGTGCAAGTTTTTGAATTATTTTGAAGAAATAACACACTATGAAATCTTGGGGTGTTACATTCTCCCCTCCTTCAATAAATTGCGTCCTCGCAATTTGAAATTGTTCTTCGAAAATAAAAGGTTGAAAATAGAAAATATATTTGTGGGAAAACCCACATCGGAAATTGGGTTACTAAAATTTAGTCTTAATATGAGGAAAAAAGAAATGAAAGGGTCACCACCAAATTATGATCTTGATTAGGAGAACATTGGTGGCAATTAGAGACATATAATTGGAGGAAAAACGTAAATATTTATAGGTAGTGATTGAGGTCATCAATCACAAAAAAGTATAAAATTGAGGTCCTTAAACTCATCAATCTATGATGATTTGAAGTACCATCGGTTCAACAAAATATAGGGTATTGGGATAACACATTTTTGACGTTTCAAAATATCTTAGTTGAAATCCCACATCGAAAAATGAATTAATGAGGCCTCTATTTAAAATAAAGAGTGGAAAGTATGAAGATTACCGAAAATAACACATACTAGGGTTCCATGTAGGAAAATATGGATATGGAGGAGAAATCTATCCATCAATTATCTGATGGAGAGTGGTAGAGAACATGGCTATGAAAAGTCCAACAATCCCAAAGCCATAAATTAGTGATGATTTAAGGTACCATCTAGGGAAACATTTCTGTTCTAAGTTCCTTTTATTAATGTTGAGGAATTTATTTATGAGATTGACTAAGATCATAAGGAGATATACTTACTTTATAATTAGAGTTTTATCCATTAATAAATTTCTACCACAAACTCATCTTTCACTCTAAAAGATAATAGAATGTAAAAAAAATTCTATTTACACTATTCGTATAGGGTTCCAAAATAAACGAATTTATAATTCATCTACAAGATCTTTTAATAAAAACTACATTATTTAATCTAGGACATCTCATGGGCCAATGGTAGGTGATACACCCTTGTCGCCCGTCGGTTGCGGGTTCAAGTCTCGCAGCCTTGCCGGACGCGACGGGTTGCCGCCCGACCTCCGGGTTGTCCTTTTATGGAAATCCAAAATAATCCAAACTAGAACTATCCAAAATACTTCTATCCAAACTCACAGTCCAACATTTATAAGGAAGGTAAACATAATATAGATCCTTTTTACCCCGTAATAGCATATGAATACCTTCATCATGTATTACCATATTCCTTATTGATTACATTCATGTTCCCTTATTCCATATAGAATGCTGGATATACTTCATTAATCCAAAAATGTTTTAAACCCCAACAATGATGGAATAGACAAATCATTAACCAGCTTCAAGGTAGTCAAGAATATCCAATATAATTTATCCAAATCAATCATGTATTATTCTAAAATCACTACCTCGGTATCAGAACCATATTATGGTTTATCTTTCTCTCAACCATATATTTTCCAAAAATTTAACCTTCTATTAAGTCACTTTTCTTTGTTCCACACAATCTCAAGTCATTAATGAAATAGTACTGCAGTACAATCCTTATATACTCCATAATTATTATAACAAGTACATTGTTGATACAATACTCAATTGACATAATCAACATAAGAACTCTAATCATTCCTCTTAATCTGTGGTAGTATCATAACTTGATTATTATCCAATAACATCATTTGCGGCATAGTCTGATGACTGGGACATAGGTTCGCGTAGTGTCCAAACTCCTTGCAAATAAAGCATTGTACATTTAAAACCATTTTCTTACCCTTGCAGTCACGTACTTTGTGCCCTTTTCCTCCACACTTATAACAAACTCCCATTCCTTTCAGGAAAGTTCCAGGGTGTTTCTTTCCACAGTTACCACATATGGGAAAATTCTTCTTTTCCCTCTTCCCTTTATCCATCTTTCTCTCTTCTATCCTTTTCTTCTCTTGCTTCCCTTAAAATCCATAGGACTCAGTAAAGTCTTTACTTATCTTATCAATACATGATATTATTTATTCATATGATGATAATACATGGGAGACTATTTCTCTTATAAATTCTAGCTTAAGACCATGAAAGATATGATCCTTCCTTCTCTTTGGATCATGTGCATTTCTGGAGTTCTCATTCCTTCTACTGGGCGCCATTTATAAACAATGGCATAAACTAGACCAGTTTATGAATCAAAATACATAATCCCATACTTATAAAACACCTAACATAAATTGAACTATTTATGGATATAATCCATAATCATAAGAATGTTTTCTTTGAGGAATTATATACTCATAATCCCTTCAAAATGATTTGTAAAGAAAATGAGATATATCCTAAGCATATCCCCCGGGAGTGTCGTAACCAAGAGTGCAGCAAGACCCGTTGTCGTGCACCAGTTCCCATTCAAGTCTAGCTCAAAGCGGTGTTTTCGGGTTTTACCCCTAGGTACATCTGTGCCAGAGCTGCCTCTACCTGCTCGTATCCAGACATGGATGTATTGCTCGGAAAACTTACAAAATCTCTACAATACCAAAATTCTAGGAAGTTCTTCTATACTAATCCTCAAAGTTCATCTTAGGTCTACGTGCTCTAATCAGAGTTTATCTAAATCTAGCTTCCAAGGTTTGTACTAAACTTCCTCTGATACCAACTGTAACGCCCTGACCCCAGTTACCCAGAGTCGGTGCATTATTACATAACATTGGCATGATCACAAGAAAGATCAAATCTCGAAAGACCGATTGGTTTAGTAGCCTTGGAAACACTAGATATATTCATAAGTTTTACATTACATCATTAAACGAAAAACTACTACAACTACATATTGTCTCCATAATCCACACTCATATCCCCACATAATATCCCTGCAGGTCATTCATAACTTACTTCTTCACTTCCTGGGAAAAATAAAACATAGAAAAGGGGTGAGCTCAAATGCCCAGTAAGGATAACAATATAGCGGAAACTTTCATAAATAAGAATAAACTTTTAAGGCAATGTATAACTAAAACAAAAGCCTTTTAAACATGAACTTTAAACATGGTATGGAATAAATAAAATGAAATAATGCCATTTACTTACTCACATGGATATTCTACTAATCGAATAATCACATGCAAAAATCAATAACCACTTTCATAATGTTGGAATGCATAATGCCAGACTATCATAACCACATAGCCAAGGCCTCGTGCCAAGACTACAAATAAGATTTTGTCAAGGCCTTGTGCCAAGACACTAGTTTTTCTCATGAGACCTACCGATGCATCTAGGAGCTATAGCGGGCTCCACCCGTCACTTATTAAGTCCAATGCATTCCCATATGAAAAGGTTTAAACATAACATAAACATTCGTATTAAAACTAGCATACGAAATGTCAATAATTTCACCATAAACTATGAATGGTATAAAAATAGCACATCCATAGTCAAACAAATCACAAAACCTTCAATACAATATAGAAGTTTTGTATCCTAATAAATCAACTTCAAATAATCTTAAAATCCATCAAAGGATGTTGACATAGATGAAATCAAAATTCTTTTTAAAGAAATATCTCCTTTTATTTTGAAATCATTTAAGATCCATATAAAATAAAACATTTTCTTTGAAAATATTCTTATAAGCTTGTAAGGAAAGCTTTGAAGATTTTATAACGGCGTAAAATAACCGCACCCGCCGTATAAGTTAAAAAAACATTCTTACCTTAATTCTGTCGAAAAGGTTAAAAAGGACCTTGTTTTGAAAATGACCGAAAGATTCCTTTATAAACCACTTATAAAAGTCAAAAAGGGTATAAATGAATTTAACTCATATTCTAGTAAATAGTAAAAATGTTTTGAAATGCATTTTTAAGAAACATGGATGTGGATGATAAAGAGATCCCAGTAGATTATTACGTATAAACAACCTTGGATAATGAAGAGGTTGTAAAGTAAACCCTTACCTTGTACTTTTCCTTGGTTGGGGTAGGTTAACCTCCTGTATAATGGTGAAATAATTGTCATTAAATTATACAATAATCATATACATTAATATGATATCATATATGATCTTTTAATATTGATTTGATAATAATATCTTAGTATTATCGTTGTTTCGTGTGTTAACTTACTTGTTTTCTTTTGTATGTTTTGTTACGTAAGACATGTCTGTAAAGGATAGGTTGTATATTATTCATATCCAGAATGATATCAAGTCCTTAAACATCATTTTTTAAATCATCAAATGATAATTATACTTGAATGGATACGATGCAGAATGAATCTCATCGCGTTCGTGGAGACGGTAGTCCGTACGTACGCACGAGCGACAATATCATTCTTTTGATATTAAAATAATATATAAATGGATGGTATATAATATATACAGTATCATTAACATGTTATATTTATTATTTACATGAGTTACACATCATTATTATACCCATCCAAATAATATTATATTGAATAACAATTACACCACGACGTGGAGACGGTAAGTCGTACGTATGCACGTATGGTGACATGTTATTCAAAGGGTGGATAGAATACTGAATATGGTTGTACCATATTTATAATAACATCACAGTATATTTGAGATACTGGAGTTATTATTTTAGAATGGTAAGAACAAAGGAAGAAGAAGTGGAAGAAGAAATGAACTTGGAGAAGGGTGGTGAAATCATTACCTCTTCTTCGGGTTCTTCCTTTTGATTTGATCAAAAGGGCTCCTTAGGTTGGCTTTCTGATCAAACTAAGGCCTCTAGGTTGTAGTGAGGGATGTTGGGAGAGTATTTGGGCAGAGTTTGGCCGAACCAAAAGGCTTTGAAGGTGTGAAGAAATGAGAAGGAGGAGTGCCCTTTTATAAGAGGGGTGAGGGGCACCTTTGGAAAAGCTAGAAATATTAATTTATAATAAATTCATATTCGGTTTCCAATAGCTCCAAAGTTGACTATTCAAAGGCTAAGGTGGGGATAGGTCAAAAACCACTCAACCAATATAAGTTAGACAGGTTTGGGTACTTATATTAACCTTATCTTTAAGTATTGACTCTAAGTTAATTAGTTTCACTTTTACAATGTCTCTTTGTATTTTTATATAATATGGTTAATAAACTTACTATATACATCCAAGCGACCCCCAAGTGGTCCATTAATGATGAAACTATCCTGATATAAGTCTCTTGGCCGAACCTTAGATTTTTAGGAATTTAATATCAATTAATAATATAATATTTGTTTTAAGAACTCTTTTATGTCAATTTTGACACTATTCAATAGTTGATTTTTGTGAAACTCATAACAGATTGATTACTTCGAAAAAATTCAATTAAATCAATCCTAATATATCATATTATCCTAGAAAATTAGTTTAATTCATTAAAAGTTTCATATTATAATTATTTGGGTATTTATAATATCAATTATTTTAATTTTTCACTATTATAGTAATTACTGCATCATCATTGTGTCATAAATAAAATAAATTATTTAATGTATAATAATTATAAATAAAATTTAATTATGTAGTAAATCTTTTTATAATTCTAATTAATATTTATAATCTAAAATCCAACATATATAACCCTATGTAACAATTGTTTTTCTAATAGATATATGCTTGTGTCATTTTTGTATTCATTTTAACTTAATTAAAATAAAGTGTCATTATCACTTACAAGTGGATCCATGGGGTCCCAAAATTGACAAAAAGATGCCCATGGTCGACCATGTATCAACCAATAGGGTTAAGACACGTTTTAGGGTAATTTAGTATTATTATAATATTATTTTTTTAACCCTTATTTACCGGATTTACCCTTAACCATGGTAAATAAAATATTTACCGCAGTAATTATTCAAAATGTCTAAAAATAAAAGTTACCTATTTACACAATTTGAAAATCCTGATTCCAAATATGGAATCCATTTTCCTAAATTCTAAACACATAAGTGGCAGAAATTAATTTAAAATTAATTCCCGCTGTCAAAACAAAAAGCGTGTTTTTAAGAGATAATTACTATCAAAAGATTGACACTTGTTTATGTTTGGTTTAATTGTAAAATTATGTTCAATGACCAACATTATATTAAATGGTAAAAATATATTCTAAATATACTTTAAAACTACTAAAATTCATAATTTATCAATATTAATTATTTTGATTAAAAAAGTTGTTTTTAATTGAAATTTAGTAATTTTCACTATTCATCAAAATATGAAAGTTATCCGAAAAGTACCAAACTTTCACCCTAGGCTAATTTTGATATTCTGAATCCCAAAATGAAGCCCATTTTGAAATATAAAATATATATAATTTCAAAAAGTAGTTATTACTATTCATAACGGCTAGTTTAAATGGTTGTTAGAACTCGGTGTTGCGTACAACACACGCTATCACATTATTCAAAGAGAAGCGTACCGTAGAAGCTTGGGATGTTTCATTTTAAATTTTTGATGTCCCCATTTAGTCAAAAAGTTTTAAATATATTATTTAAAAAGGGTTCACTATTAAAGTTGATAAAAGTGCAATACTGAAAATGAATTTGTTCTTGCATTATATCTAAGAAACTCATAATATGGATTCTAAAATTATAAGGATTATATAAACATTAAAATTTATCTAATACTATTCATAACCTCTTTTGAACGGCTTTTTTTTGTAAGTCATGGTGTGATTGAACTCAGTGTTGTGTGTAGTGCAATTTTTTGAATTATTTTGAAGAAATAACACACTATGAAATCTTGGGGTGTTACATTTATGGTTCATGTTGTTATTCAACTATTAAAATACCCATGATTATGTTTTATTATAGAATTATTTATTCATCTCTTATTCATTCCATAATGTGTTCAAGTTCATTTTTAAAGGCATATGTTTTTAGTTATTCACCATACCTAATGTTTATGTTTATGATATCTTCCACTGTATTTATTACCCTTACTGAGAATTTGAGCTCACCCCTTTCTTATGTTTTATTTTCTAAGGACATGAATATTTTTATTATGAATGATATGCAGAATTACCCTAGGAGCTATGGATGTTGTTGAAGGAATTTCTATGTTGTTTTGTTAATTTCATGCAGTAATTCTAATATTATGTATGTATCTTGTTTCAAATTCTACTAAACTACTCGGTATTTTAGGATGCATATTCCATGTTTATATTCCAATGTAATTAAATAAGGCACCTGCTCTGGGCAACTGGGTTCGGGTCCTCACAATCAGAGTCTGAGTTTTCCTACTCAAAGCATCAGCCACATTGTTTCCTTTCCTAGGTGTATATGCCATCTCAAAATCAAATGAATACATATAATCAACCCATATCAAATACCAAATAGTAAAATCACATTTTGAAAAGATATACCTCAAGCTCTTGTTGTAAGTATAAATTGTAACTTTCCTCCCAAGATATAGTGTCGCCAACACTTCAAAGCATAAACAAATACTACCAACTCGAGGTCATGTGTAAGGTAATTATATTCATGTGGGATTAGATGTTGAGACCTGTATTCCAAATATTTATCACTTTGTATCAACATAGATCCAAGTCCTATCACAAAGCATCATAGTACACCGTCTACTCTTCACCAGACTCAGGTACGACTAAAATTGGTGTCAACATCAAACACTTCTTCAACTCCTAAAATGATTTCTCGCAAGCCTTTGACCACTCAAAATTTATTCCCCTTTTGGTCAAGCCCAAAAGTGGTGTTTTCAAATAATAAAATTCTTGGATGAATATATTGTAATATCCATCTAACCCAAAAAAACATTGGACATTGAAAATATTTTTGGGCTACTCCGAAGAAACCACTGCATGTACCATCTCTGGGACCACTAACACACCTTCATTCAAGATGATGTGCCCAAATAAGTGTACCTATTCAATACAAAACTAACACTTATATAGCTTGGTGTATAGATAATTCTCTCTCGGTGTACTCAGGATGATGTCAAGATGTTGGGAATGATCGTCATGAGTGTTGGAGTACACCAAGATTTTGTACACGAACACCACCACAAACTGATCTAGGTACAAATGAAAGATCCTATTCATCATGGATATAAACACTACTGGTGCATTTTTCAAGAAAAATTGAATTACAACAAACTCATAAATCCCATACATACTCCTCAAAGTAATCCTAAGTATATCAATATTCCAAACACTCAATTGATGATACCCTGATCTCAATTTGATCTTTGAGAAAACACAAACTCCCTTCTACTGGTTAAGAAGATCATCAATATGTAGAAGAGGGTATCGGTTCATCATAGTCGTCCCGTTCAACATTCGGTGATCAATACAAAAACATAAACTCCCATCACCCTTCTTTAAAAATAGCATAGGTGATCCCCAATATGATGTACTTGAACTGAAAAATACTTTATCCTTCATGTCCTCCAGCTAGGCTTTGAGTTCTTAAATCTCTGTCGGTGCCATTTTGTATGGTGGACTAGATACTGGGTATGACCTTGGCATGAGATCAATAGTAAATTCCACATCTCTCTTAGGTGGAAACTCTGAGAAGCCTTCTAGAAAGACATCCAGAAACATTTCAACCACTGGTTGAAGTACATCTTTTCTTACACCCCCATTATCTAGTAAAATACTAGAAACCTAGGTTGTCAGCTCTCCCATTTGTTGAGTAATTGGCCCTACTCGGCCTTCCTAGATATCCCATTCCACATGGTGAATTTAATGGTCACTTGAAGGAGACGTAAACATCACCCTCTGGTGGTAACAATCAATGTAGTCTCGATATGCGACTAGCCAATCCATACCCATAACTAGGTCAATGCTTTACATGTTAAGGATATAGAGATCCTACAGAAAACAGTACTCCCCAGTCTCAAGAGAACATCCCTTGCACATACAGATGTCTCTAGACCATACTCCCAAAGGTGTATCTATCATCATAACCCCTCTCAAAAACTCCACCACCAGGCTCAAACCATTATCAAGTTTTGTAGATATAAAGGAATGAGAGGCACAAGTATCAAATAAGTCACTTTCTAAGGTAGAAGCTACAAGAATAGTACCTCTCATAGTCAATGATCCATCCTCACTATCCACAAATTTAGGATACACTACATATAACTTTCCTATGCATCTTCCCTATGATTTTGTCTAACTTCCTTGGGTTGAACTTCCCTATTGATATGGGCACTCCTTCCCAAAAGCACCACGTCTATTACCTCTACTTCCTTGTCTAGTATAAATCCAACTACCAAACTGGTATAGTACAGAAGACCCTCTTCTTGCTCTCTATTTCTGTCTAGCTCCTCCATCATGACCTAATTACCCCGGGTTCCTGCAAAACATCTGTAGGTGTCCCATCTTGTTATAGGCTTGATACTCTAATGGGGGTCGGGAATAATGTTTCTGAAAATGTCTCAGCCTACCAGACTAGTAGAAAATAACATGGGTCATATCTTGTATAAATGATTCTTTGACTAGCCACTCTGATACCCACTACTCTGGTTGAAATTCTCATAACGTCTCTATTTACGATGCTTTCGCTGGGGCGTGTGCATCCTTCTGTGGTGGATGCGCAGCTGTTGCCCCACATTCCTGCTTTCCAAAGGCAGGTGACATCTGTTCCACATTCAGGGAAGTTTTCTCCTTGATCGAAATGGGATGATGGGATGTCGGTTCTTCCTTCCATGGATTCCTCCTTGGAACTCATCACCTAGTCTAGGTCTCCCTTATAGACTTAAGATTTTGTTCGTGAAACTATTCCTTGCACCATATCTTCATGGATTCTAGTTAATTACAATACTTCTATCTGGACATTCCAAGGGGTTCGGTCAGGGAAGCAACCTTCGGTTATGGGAGTATTCCTATTGGGAATCACTAGCATGTCTGGATGCTGGGAGATTGGCATGTTAGTATTCTTTACCTTATTATAGTCCTTCTCGTGGGCGTGGAAGCCTGAGTCATCCCACATCGAACACATGGAATCATATTCTATGGGCATGTATCTAAGGCTTTCCTCAGCTTCTCATGTTTAACACATGGTATGCCACAAGTTTAATATCCAGTGGAGAGGGATTGGACTGATCAGAACACTGATTACAGTGGATCAGATGAGTGATATCCTCAAAGGGAACACTGATGTTGGGGACAATGCGTGGTTGACCTCCCAGTTACTGTCGAGGGGAATGGGGTATGAGGCAGCATGATTCTACCAGGATGTGGTGGCCCGGGTAAGAATCCGGATGGTTGATGGAGCGGTTGAATGAAGTGGTTAGTGAATGGTATAGAACCTCCATGAGGATGATGATGGTTTTGGGCATGATCCTTGAAGAGGCATCCTACGTATCCCCATGGTAGGGAATCAAATTCCATGTAGTTTGTCTGATGGCGGCTTGCCACTGAACGAGGTCACAATGGCTTACCGCTGGATGGAGTACACAGTTTAACGTCATGTAGGACAGGGATGAACCGACATGAAGGGGTTTGGAACAACCAATGGGTGATGGTATTGAACCTCAGGGAGGCTTCCTATTTACCATGCCTTGGAAAGGATCAAAGTCCAGTAGTTCATGTGGCATTTGGATATTACGCTCTGAGGCGGTCCATGGGGTCGTTGAACCAACGTGAATAAAGACTTGGGGTCTAGATGGGTGGTGGGATTGAACCTCAGGGAGGCTTCCTATATACCTTGCCTTAGCAAAGATCAAAGTCCTTGTAGTTCTGGTATGGGTTTGTGTGAACCGACGTGAAGGGGATCGGAACGACCGGGTGTTGGTGGGCTTTAACCTTAGGGAGGCTTCCTATGTACCTTGCCTTAGCAAGGATCAAAGTCCTCATAGTTCATGTATGGGGCATGGAACCGAATGGTCGTAACTAATGGGTTTTGGGCTTGAACCTCATGGAGGATTCCACCGTACCATACCTTGTCAAGGATCAAAGTCCACATAGTTCAGAATGGGGCTTGGTAAACCAACGTGACGATGGTCGGGACCAATGTTTGTTGGGCTTAAACCTCACGGAGGCTTCCTACATACCATGCCTTGGCATGGATCAAAGTACCTATAGTTCAGAACGGTTTGTGGGGCTTACACTCTAGGCTGCCCAGATAGGATGTCATGGTCGATGCTTACTCTAAGCGAACATGAGTCATTCTCAGTGTGAGAAACAAGAGGCAGTAGAGACCTGATGATCACGTCACCAAAGGTGCGTCCGTGGGAAGTGGAGTGAGGCTTACAGGTAGTTAGCCACCCAAATAGGAAACAAGTACTTATGCATGGTTAACAACCCAAAGAGGTTGGGAATTACTCTAGGAGTGAGGCCCAATGGAGACAAAGTGCAGCAGGGGTGGGATTTGGGACTGAAGAAAGAAGAAGAACCATTCCCCATCATGCCCTTTTCTGGCCCTGGGGACCGAATAATAAAGGAGGAGTAGGGATGATATCTCCTACAAGAAATCTGGGGGCTTATACTGAGATGGTTTCCCTTTACCTGCAGACAAATTCAACTCCCATAAGGGGGATATCATCCCCTATAGAGACCAGTGGGTGTGGAGAATGTCCAAGGTGGGGGTACCCTATGTGCGAGGCACGGGGAAAGGTCACAATTTAACTTCATGCGCTGAGGACAACGATGTTTGGCAATTTAACGTCCTACATCTCGGACGAGGTGGGTTTAATCCACACCCCTAGGACTTACATAACTGGTACCCTTTGCTCTTTGGTGTAGATAGAGGACAGGAAAATATGCGGATAAAGGGTTTCATGGAGCGAACCATCGGGGGGTCCACATTAGCATGGCTATGTGAAGAAGCAATAGCCGTTAGCGTGCCTATGCGAGGAAGCATGAGGCGAAGCAACTCAACGAGCGGTATCGTCCAGGGGACTATGAAGTTACTTCATGCGAACCTAAGAGGTTACACGAGAAATGAGTATATGGAGAAGGTGATGTGGGCACAGGAGGCGCCTGAAAATGATGCCTAGAAGAGGGATATCATGGTCACACAAGGTGGGAGGCTTGATCATAAAGGGACCGTTGTGAGAAAAAGGGGTCATGCCAACACACAAAATAAATTACACGTGTGGAAAATTTTGGGCTGGCGCGCAGTTGAGAGCTGAGTGCAAAAAAGAGAAGGTCAACGCACAAAAGGAATTGCACACCGAAGCCCTAATTGCACGCAATCATAAGGAATTGTGCATGGGGGAAGGGGCTAGAGGGGATTTGGACAAGGATCAAGCCTGAGTAGTCGTGTAAAAAGGTGGACCCCCAAGCTACCTGGCGTGAAAAATTTAGTACCGGAGAGCCATATTTTTGCGCGTGCAGGAGATGAATTTCGTGCAGGGGAGATGGTTCTGATTCTTCAGGCTGAAGTTGAAGAGGAGGCATTCTATTTATAGGCGCTCGTGATCGCAGGTCCACACGAAAAACACTTCGGTGCAAAAAAGTTTTGTGCCCCAATGTCGGCAGCGTGGAGATCAACTGTGTGTAGCGGTGGCGCAAAATAGTTCTGCGCCCATGCGGAAAACTCTTGTGAATCCTGAAGTTTTTCGGGCGGGACACATTTCTTTCACGCCGCCCCTCTGGGACACCCAGACTGGATCGCCGGTTCCAAATATGGTTCACATTGGCGCGCTTGAACCTTACTCAGCCCTAGAGCACTTTTTGGAATCTACAAATTCCACCCTCGAAATTGGATCGGCGAGGGGCCATAAAGGTCGTATTCTGAGGGAAACGTCGAGATACAGGACTGCCTAGGGTCATTGGGTGCTTAAAACTAGAGTGGTGTGAAAAACCAATCCAGAGCGCACAATCTGCTTTTCGTGAACACGTGAAAACTACTCATTGTCCCTATAAAAGGCCCCACAGGTCCCCTATTTCATACGGATTTCCTCATGTGATAAGCCCAAATCTCTCGTGCACAAAAAAATTCCTCCGCCTGCCCGAAATAAAAACACTTCAGTTACACGTAATTCACCGCGATCAGTCATTTGTTTTCGTGCCAACCCGGGATTTTCTATGCCAGTATTGATTTTTCATGACTGTCTTTGATTTTTCGCGCCGACTCTTGATTTTTTGGTCCAACTTCTACTTTTTCGTGCCGACTCCTTAAAATCTTTCCGGCAGGAGATGGTCTCCAATCAGCCTAACGGTGAAAGGGAAGCTGTATATACTGCTCCAAGGGCTAAGATGGTCACCAAAGTTGAGGTTTATGGCACCCAAAGGATCATATCCAACAACCATACTCTCTTCAGCATGTTGACCCCATCGCATAAGGAGTATAAACTATCTTCCAATCTACTGATATGGGACATCAGAATCTTGGAGGAGGTACCTGTGCCAAGTTTTGAGGTCGACACACCATGGTCATGGGTGACCCGCGAGGATGACATACCCCATTATAACATCACCTACAATGGCCATACTAATATGTAAACTAGACACCTGGACATTTACATCATGAATCCCAAGAACATGACCATCTCAGGGAGTGACCCTATCGTAGAGAGTTTTCCAACCGTTTACGCAAGAACCTTCTGTTAGAGTGTTACTGATGAGACCAAAGGCTGGCTGTCAGATTGGGATTTGCGGTCTAGAGGAAATTTCACTAGTGAATGGGCCTGGGTGTATTGGGTTCACCAGACATGCGACCAGTTTGGGGCCAAATCGTGGCACATCGGTTTGTTCGAGGCAGCGTGGACGTCGTAGTTTCTTTTTTATCGCTAGCCTGAGCTCAGGCCAGATCTGTTTACTTGATGGTCTCCCAACATCAATACCTTCCACCTTCATCATGGGGAATTCAGAATCATCTTGTGGGACATCCATTGCATCGGTGGTATCCCTCTGGATGGGCATCAATATGATGAATTCCCACCGATGATAAACACCTGGGGTGACAGATCACAAACTCTTTTGCTGACATGGCACCAACTGGAGGTGGAAAAGGGGAGGCTAGGGGTCAAGGATTTCTTGAAAGAAATTTATTAAAGGAAATGATTCATCTTGTTCCTGAAAAAAGATCTGGAAGTCAAGATGATGGGGCTAGGGAGATGGTGTCTGACCACAGCAAAAAGGAGCAAGAGTAGATCATACTGAAGGATCCTGGAGGCGGGGGACTATCAGTCATGGGGCATCAGCATAAATGAGATTCGAGGCCTGAACATCCGATATGCCGAATTTTATGCCTCATTTCTTTTTGGGTGGATCTTTCCGGTGGGGGACGCAAGGATGGGAGTTCACCTAACGACCCTAGTGACGACAGACATCATGGTCGCCAATCAAATATTCAATCTGGGAGTCCCCATGTTGGATCGTCTGTACACCATTTTGGGATGAATTTCGAGAGGAGGGTCACCTAGGAGGATCTGTGCCCCCCTCCAGATCTTTTATGGATGGGTCGTGGCCCATTGTGGTGGGTATACCTTCCCGAACGCCATTCTTCCTCTCGGTAATGGCCTGCGACCTTATTTTCTAAACATAGTCAAGGTCATATTGTTGACGCTCAATGAGGAGGGATTAAGGATCAAAATTAGAAATCATGCCAACTTCACTTTCAGCCCATTCACCACCCCGACAGGACAGATGATAGATAATAGGAAAGGCTCAATAGGGGAGAGGGAATACATACAGAGCATCAGAGGTGGGGTGCTCGTGACCTGTATTGATGAGAATATCTTTTTCGAGCCCTACGTGTCGTCCAGGTTATCCAGGTAGTTAGTATGCCTTCATTGGATGATGAAGAATGTTTACAATGATTTTCGAGAAGAGAGGCACCCCTGCGTTCTTCTCCAAATGTGGCTAATGTTCACAGCTTCGGGATCTGGTGATGTCATTTCCTTTCCCCCCACCAGAGTTGACGCTGGCCTCTCAACAGAATATATCGAACATTGGGATATAGCATACCCTAAGGGAATTTTGCAGAAGCGAGTCCATAAACTCAATGTAGCCATTGTAGAACCAGGACGACAAGAGAGAGGACAGGGTGCTGTTGAGGTGGGAAGGTTAGAAGCTCATCAGGTTGTTGGGCCAGCACAAGCCGGGACTTCAGCGGCAGGGATGTCACATGGCGTGGCCATGCCTCCATCGCCTAGGGGGAGAAGAGAACGTGAAGTGGCCAGGAAACTTCCCAGGAAGCATATAAGGTATCTGCTTCAATCTTCTAGTGATGCAATCTTCCTATCTCTATGGTCATCTTGGATGACCCTGCAAAAATTGATGAGTACAAAAGATCTTTAGAAAAAGATAGTGAGAGACGGAATCCAGCTACCAGAGGTCAGACTCATTTAGGTTGCTAACAGAGTGAACTTTCAACATCGACATGCGTACCTAATGGCCATGGATGCATATGCACTTCAACGAGGTCAGCATGCGGAGCCACCCTTCTTAGTTAAATTAATGCTCGTCCAAGAGCATGATCCAGAAAAGATGTTGTCAGAGGATGATGATAGTGAAAATGATCCCAAAGGTGCTGAGACCGAAGTGGAGGAATAAGGATAAGGTGAATGAGGGGGAGAAGAATAATAGGACCCTGATGGTGGAGGGTCTCAGGGGGCGTCCCACCAAGGGCATCACTATGAGAGTGGAAAGATCTTCGACTCTGATTGGATATAACTAAGCTGCTTGAGGTACATCTCCGCCCTTATATATCCTTTCGCCTCATTATATTTTGTATCCCTCAATTAGATCTCCTTCTCTGGTTCAGGAGAATATGGGCTCTGACCAAGGGTCTCCATGTGAAGGGGAGGTGGCACCGGTAGATCAAGGTTGGGGGAATGTTGCCCATTATTGAACTGAAGAGTGCTGAGGGATCCCCCGTAATGGCAACTCCAGTAGAAGTTAGAACACTAGAGGTCGATGTTTTAGGCTTCTGTAAGTTCATTACTTCAACACTGACATTCACCGTCAGAGAGATCATTTGATTAGGGTGTTCATTGTTTGTGAAGTAACCAAAGACTTGGAAGCTCATCGGGCTTCCAGACTCGGGTTGTCCGCAATTAATTCAACATCAAATTTGTCATCCAATTTGGGGAACACTTCTCAAACTGAGCCGACCCCGACACTCAGTGATCATAGAGCGGTGGAAATCAGTAGTACTCATGTCGGGGTAGGTCCGGAAGTCGACAAGGGAGCTACCAAGACTAAGGTGAGAGGGGAAGGTCGCCCAGGCATTGAAGAGCCCAAGCCCTTTGGAGGGGCGCCCGAAGAAGACCCTTCTACTGCTATATTGGATAATTTTCTCGACTATCAGCCCACAGACCCCGAGGAGATTGATGATTCAGACTCAGAGGTGGCCGATGAGAGCCAAATG
This sequence comes from Viscum album, assembly GCA_963277665.1. Taxonomy (NCBI): domain Eukaryota; kingdom Viridiplantae; phylum Streptophyta; class Magnoliopsida; order Santalales; family Viscaceae; genus Viscum; species Viscum album. The sequence goes on along the minus strand of OY728148.1, from coordinate 888,124,602 downwards.
ACATGGCACAATGGGTGAAAGTGCATCAAGTGCTTTCTCGGTCATCCCCATACAGAATGGATGAAACGGATGTGATCACTCCAAACCTGGCTGTACTTTCTCTATGATGGAGGGGTAGATGCTCAACGGCTTCATTCGACGGTCTATGACTACATGGCTGAGAAGCTGTATGAGAGAAGCCGATGATTAGATGTTTCCCAGTGTTGGGAGGAGTCAGGGAGTACCCAATCGTTCATCTAGGCAGAACAAGAGGCCCAATGCCTTGAAGAATAGGTGAAAGCAAAGGAGATATTCACCGCAAACTGTTCTGAGCTTGTGGAGTAGTTGAGGGCCCAGCTGGCAGATTCCCAAGAGAAACTAGTGGTGGTGGGTCAAAAAATATCCTCACTTCAAACTAAATATGCGCAAGCATGGGCTAGAGTCAGTGGACTATGCTCTATGGCCGTTGATTAAGAGAGAGTCCTCAGGGGGCGGGAAGTAATCTTGGAGGCCACCAGCCAAAAGGTAGGATCACTGGAACGGTCCATCCAAGAAGCTGACCCTTGAGGGACCTGTTTTGGATGAACTCATAAACTCATTTCTCCTTACTGCATCTTATTCAGGACTGCATGTATGGATAAATTTATTTACTTGTCTGTTTGTTTTGATGCATTGAACCACAATCCTAGCATAAAAAGAAATCCATTACTAAGCTCACGCGGGTCGCACCCAATGTGAGAAACAAGGGATGTTTGTACTATTAGTTTTCTTAATCGTGGGAGCATCAACCAAGATTTGGGAATCCAAGGTTTTAATAACCATCCTGGATTTCTAGGAGGAAATGGGATATACCTGACTGAAGAATGAAGCTCTCAGAATAGCCAAATTATTGTTTTCCTACTGTGCTTTTGTGAACAAATGGGATAATGCCAAGGGCATTAGAATCAATCTGAACATATGGGAATAGAAGGTGTGAATCATGATACCCAGGATTCGGAACATTTTGGGGGTGGTGTGACAATAGAGAATAACTATTGACCACATTCGAAACAAAGTATACTTATTGTGTTAGCCTGGATTAGGGATAAAAAATGAGTGCCTACTGCTGACGATGTTTGAAACACGGGGCTTGACTCAAAATTTCATCCATTAGCCTTCCAGAACATTGGACCAAGACAATAGGTGGGGCTTAGGCCAAGTATGCATACTATTAGGGATTTCCCTAAGACATGAAATAGGATGAGGGTCCGAATAAGGGGCACACAAAACGTGGAATGTGGAGTTATGGTTTGTTCGAATAGAATCCAACACTCTTGAAATTACTCCACCATGTTGGAAGCTCATTATATGGGCGCATCAGTCTGATCATGGATCATTCCTATTTTTTAGACAGGACCTCTCTGGTGAGGGATATGCCGTTTACTAATGTTATCATGGGGTATCCCAAACTTTTTCAGGGAAAATTTGCAGTTACATGGTCCCCCACAAGGGGTCTGGCCGAGGGGACGGAAATGAGGAGGAATAGGGTTTATGATTCATAGGGGCTAGACCCTAGGCAAAATACCTAGGTGTCTCTACATATCCCATGAGGATGGGAATCAATCTGTACGTAGTTATAAGGGGTGGTATGGTAAGGTACTAGTACCTGGGATAAAAGGGGCCTACGAGTATGGCCCTCACACCGAAAGAAGTGGTATTTGATGTATCTTGTTTTTCCTTTAAGGTGAATGGTTTTTTTGGTGAAGCGACAGGCTTAGGGTAGAAAGCCCCAGAATCATGACAAGAATCAAGCCATGTACAGGTTTTAAAAAATAGTATGGAGTGTGACCAATACCAAACATGGTGTCCCCTTGAGTGAGAACATCACGATGTAGTGTCGTTTTTCGTCATGTAGCCAAGACGATAATGTCACAGTTTAGGGTCATGTGATGGGACCAGACCTTCATTTTAGCATCATGTGGCATAGACGTAGTAGAACTGAGGATAAAGGGAGAATGTGCATGGTGAAATAAAGAACACCTGCTGTGAATGAGAACATTATTCCATATCACACCATGCGTGGTTCCAAGAAAGAAACATTGGGCCAAGAGGCCAAAATAGAGGTAAGAGGGTAAGTGACAGAAGAAACTAGCTCCCAATTGAGCAGAACCCAAAAATGAGACGTCTAGGTGCTCCTACGTATCCCATTAGGATGGGAATCAAGCCACACATATTTCTAAAAGAGATCTTAGTTTATTGTCTTAGAGCTCGGAACATGGAGAAGGGACTATCTTAAGTAAAGGGGATCCTTAACCCAATCCCTAAGCCTATGTGAGTTGAAATCGGTGTAGGAAACATAGGTGAATAAGGTATTTTCAATACATGAAATATATGAAAAAGGGTAGCCCCAAATGATTACCTTATTGAGGCTTTACCTCCTAACGTGCAGGTGCACACTGAGGAATAGTACCAAGAATTTTGAAGTTCTACTTGGACATGATGAGGTGGAGAAGGATGTGAATCATGTAACCAATATTTCGGGATTAATGGGGTTGGCATGATGATGGAGGATGATTGTTGACCATGTTCGAAACACAGCATCCATATCGTGTTTTCCTGAAATAGGGACAAACAAATGAGCATCGACCACTGACCAAATTTGTAATGCAGGACTTGTATCAATTTATTGTTCATACCCCTAGAAGGTGTTGGCCTGTAATGGTAGGAGGGCCCTTAGGCCTAGAATCCATGCCATTCTGGGGTCCCTTTGGATGTGAAAGGTGATGGAATCCCTAATAAGGGAGGAAAAAAAAGCCTAAAAAATGGTTGAAATCATGTCCAAGTAGAGTGCAACATTCTATGTATTAAACTAGAGTACCCTTAGGCACATTGGTGAATCGACGAAGAGGGTCAAAGAGGGTTCTCAACTTGAGAGTCACCGATTTGAAGGGATGAGTATAGAATACAGGGATAGAGAAATACCAGGAGGGAGAGGTGTGTGGTGTCGTCATTACAATCCTAAAGTGAATGAGGACATAATCCCATGCCAGACCATATACACCACTCCCCAATTTGTCATGACCCGTCCAAACCTGTGGCGAAGTATACCAAAAGTTCTGTCTCATGAAGAAGAATCCAAAAAAGTCGACGGCACATCAATCGGACGTCCGGAGCTCAAGTTATAAGCGTTTCTACTCCGAGGTCCCGGTTAGTTTCCTGTACGATCCAACCCGGTCTTACTTCAAAAGACACCGGTTAACCAAACTGGTCCCACAATTGAGATCCATACGGAAAAACACATGAGATGGACTATCCATTGGTCCAAAATGGATAGACAGTGAAAAAGTTGCATTTCACCACATCATGCGCGAACCGCACCTCATGGGGCCCGTGCCTCGACCTTGACATAAATATCCAAAATTGGTTTTGAAACATCCGTCTTAATTTCAGGGTCGCAACATCGTAGATGGTTCGTCATTCTTACACCGTATGAGAGAGATATGTCAGATACAAGATCCCGTAATAATAATAATAATAATAATATTTGGTGTTTCGTGGGCCCGAGACACGAACCAGAATTTAGTATCCAACAATAGACTTGAATTGACCATTTTAAAGATAGAGTCACGTCATCGCTGACGGCGAGTCAATCAGACGTCGCACGAATGAGTTATGGCGGGTCAAAGATTTAATAATAATATTAAATCTATTAAGTACGACAGTTTCGGGTACCCGAACCAAAAACCCAAAAATGATATCCAATATTGGACTCATAAATTCTGTCTCGAAGTTAGGGTCGCACTACCACTAACGGTTCGTGAAACCGAGGTCACACGAAGAAGATACCGTCAAAATACGGTTTTCCCAACAAAAGATAATAATAACATTATTATATTATTATTATTTTTAATTCAAATTAATCCCTCAACATATCACACCCAAAATCCACGCATAAATCCATATTCAAATCTTTGTGTGCATCACCCATTCATCAGATTCCTTTTTTTTCCTTTAAATTTTAATTTATTTTGTTTAGACTTTACTCTCTCAAATCTTCTATTTCTTCTTCAATCTTCTCACGCTTCAACCACATGCAGTGACTCCAACCTGTAACCCTAACGACCAACTTATTTGCACAGGGTGAGTTCGTTGGAACCGTCGCTGTGCCGGCCTCCCACGCTGCCGGTGAATTCCTCGGGCCACCGAAGTTGCTCCGGTGGTCCGTTTTCAAATCCGACTACGCCGGTGTTCACCTCGGGTCTCGCACTTTACTGTGGAATCATCAAACCGCCTCTGCGGCCCGTTCCGTCAACGCCCGTTGATCCGCCATCAATTAAACAATCTTCGGAGCCTTCGAATCGCCGCAATTGCGCGACGTGATGGCGCGACGCTTCTTCGTCCGTTCTTCATTGTTTCCACACGGTGTCATTGCACCGCGCCGCCTTTGCTTGTGCCACAACGAGTACAACCAACAAAAAGGGGGAGGAGGGTCAGCCGTGTTTGTGCAGTCTGACCTCCTCCTGTTATTACGATAACAGGTGGTCCTACATATCCCATGAATATGGAAATCAATCCACATGTAGTTCTTGAAGGCACATAGGGGTAAGATACCCTAACAAGGGGGGTGTACGACATGGATACTAACCCAACGTGAATGAAGACATAATCCCATACCACACCGTACAACCCTAAATAGGAACTTGGTCCAGGGGCCCGAAAAGGCCAAGTGTCCTGAGGCTGGGCATCGGACGGGAAGGTCCAACCAGCTTCCAATTTAACATCTTGAAGTGAGGATGAAAGTGGGTAAGATACCCCACATACAAGTGGTGTACGACGCAGTAAGTAACCCGATGTGAATGAGGACATAATCCCATTCCACACCATACAATCCTAAATATGAACTTTGGTTGGGGGCCCGAAAGGTCCAAGGGGATTGAGGCTGAGCCTCATACGGGAATCCATAGGTCCTCTTGTGCGGTAACCGCCTCATCACAGCTCTTCAGCCCACATGATCAGTGCTTGGTGTGTGAAACAAGGAGCCAGTCTCGTATCTCCCCGTCATATGGGGTCTAATAGCTGGCATTTACTGAAGGGAGTTCATTGCTTGGAGACATAACATGGTAGAATGAACCACTACACTCAATGTTTGGGACATCTTGGGGTGGTTCTAACGACGTAAGATAACTGTTGACCATGTTCAAAACACAGTGTCCCCATAGTGACCTTAAATGGGAACAACAAACGAGCATCGACCACTGACCATATTCACAACACGGGACTTGTATCAGCTTATTTCTCAACATCCTAGAAAGAGTTGGCCTAAAGTGATAAGAGCTCCCTTAGGCCTGGCATCCATTCCATTCAGGAGCCCTTATGGATGGGAAGGATTATGGATTCCCAATCAAAGGATTGGGTGAAGCATAGCTGTACCCATACATTTTAAAGTCAAGCAGGGAGAGGAAAGAGGCAGACACCTCTGGGGAGTGGGAAGTACGATCAGATTGAGATGATCTTGATATAAATTGGGGAAAAATTCAGCGCCACACCATAATTATTGTCTCGAGGGTAATATTCTGGTGTTTGGGTTGGGCCAACAGACAAAATGTCAAGGCATTCCTACATATCCCATAAGGATGGGAATCAATCCATATGTAGTTCTTGGAGGCCATGCAGTTTAGCATCATGCGGTGAGGACGTGGGAGGATAGAAGAATAGGGAGAAAAAACATGGTGTGACCGTTATAATCCTTACATGAGTGGGGCTAAGGAAGCCTACACCATATCATGCAAGGACCCTCTGAGGGAACTATACCCAGGGGGATAGTCAAAGGGAAGAGTTTGGTACTAGGATCAAGACGAGGTGTCTGGGCATTCCTACGTATCCCATAAGAATGGGAATCAAGTCATACGTAGTTCTCAAGATGCAGTTTAACGTCATGCAGGACGATGCATAGTTTAAAGTCATTTAGGACCAGATAGTTTAAGGTCAGGCTGGACCGGCGTGCAGTTTAGGGTCAAGCGGGACCATCAATTTTAAGGTTGTGAAGGACCAGTAGGCTCAGGCAATGTATTGCTTTAGGAACTTCGCATTGGTGGGAGGAATTATATGCTCACCATCCATGGTCACCAAAGAGTATGCTCCATTGGGATAAATCTTGTAAATTATATAAGGTCCTTCCCATTTGGGCTCCAACTTGGGTGGTTTCCTACTATGCATCATTGGTTCCCTAAGGGCCAATACCAAGTTGCCTTGTAGGAATGAGCACAGGCGAACCTTCTTGTTGAAGGCCCTTGCTATCTTATTCTGATTCCTTTCCGGATTGTGTAGGGCATGAAGCCTATTCTCATCATGCACTTCCAATTTCCCCAGATGAATTTTGGATACCTTATCTGGTGCCTGTTGGTCATATACCACTGTGCATAATGAAGGCCGCTGGATCTTGACGGGCAGGATAGCCTCAGCTCCATACACCGGGGAATATGGGGTCACCCAGGTGGAATTACGAGTCGTCGTCCGATAATCCCAGAGGGCATTGGGGAGCTTGTCTGGACAACTCTTCTTATTGCGACCAACCATTTTATTCAAAATTTTAGAGAGGTTTTTGTTGAATACCTCGATCTGTCCATTTTCTCGCGTGTGGTAGTGAGAGGTACGGTTCGAACGAATGTTGTACTTGGCATACAATTTCTTCAGCTTGTCTACTCAGAAGTTGGTACCGTTATCAGTGAGGAAAACATGAGGGACTCCAAACCGGTAGATGATGTTGGAACTCACGAAGTCAATAATAGAACGGGCCTTGACCTCTTTGAGAAGAATTGCCTCTTCCCACATAGAAAGGAAATATGTGGCTGTTATGATGAACCTGTACTGGCGAGATGTCACTGGTGGGTATAGTCCCACGACATCGAGTCCCCATACCGCGAACGACCAAGAGTACATGGTGGAGTAAAGAGGTTCTGGCAGCTGATGCATGAAGTTAGCATGAATTTGGCACGCATGACATCTATTGGAAAACTTGATGCAATCGTGGATCATGGAGGGCCAGAAGTACCCCAGCCTCCGGATCTGATGGGACAACTTCAACCCAGTCTGGTGGGCACCACAGGAACCAGCATGAACATCCGGCATACTTGAGAAATCTCAACTCCTTGGATGAAATAGAGGAGAAAATCATCAAACCCATGCTTGTAGAGGACCTACACAAGACTGGTAACACTATGAAGGGTAAATTGCAATGCGCGGCATCAGATTCGCTCATGCTTAGCCCGATCAGCTGAGAGGTCACCATTTTGGAGATACTCGACAAAAGGGGCTCTCTAGTCGGGAGTCGCTTCAACCACTACATCTGAAGAACCTGGGGGTCTTGACATTGAGGATCTGGTGGTAAGATGGCTTACTCGTAGGCCATCGTTATCAACTGGGGTGACAGGAGCAATGAATCTCTAGTGTTCCACGTGTATAATCAGATCATACTGCTCGGGTTCTGCAAGTGATGCAGCTAGGCTGGCCAGGGCATCAACTCGACCATTCTGAGATTGAGGGACATGAGTAACTTCCAGCCGAGATGGAAACTATGCCATTAGCTGGAGGGTGCACTCCAACAATGGTACGAGCTCTGGTTTTCTAATGACGTAGTCACTGTTTATTTTTTTGATGACCATTTCAGAATCCCCTTTCACATGTAGATGGGGAACATCGATCTCGAGGGCCATCTCGAGTCTAGTAACGAAGGCCTCATACTCTGCCTCATTGTTGGTGCAGCCCTCTGACAACAGGAATGAGTATGTCAGAATGTCCTGCGTCGGGGTGATAAAGACGACACCTAGGCCTACTCTATTGAGCCTAGGATCATTGAGTCTCCTACCGATGGGGCTCTGGGAGGTACCATCGAAGTGCATATGCCAACATGGGATGACATGATCCCCTGAGAGGATTGCCTCATTGAAAAAATACCGGTCCAGGGACTGGTCCACAGGGGGTGGATGAGAAGCTAGAAAATCTTCCAATGCTTGTCCCTTAATAGCCTTATGAGGCTCGAACCTGATGTCGAACTGCTGGAGGATTACTGCCCACCATGCTAGACAACCGGTCAACATAGAGAAGTTAAGAATGTACTTTAGAGGGTCTACCCTAGACCCTAGTTGTACCTCATGGTGCTTCAGGTAGTGTCACAACTTCTGCACAACAAATATGAGTGCAAGGTATCTCTTTTTGATTGGGGAGTATCTGGTCTCTATTTCAAGGAGCACGCGACTGAGGTAGTAGAGGCTGTTTTCCATCCCCTCATTGTTCTTCTGGGCGAGGAGGGCACCAAGAGATCATTCCAGGGTAGTCACGTATATGATCTATGGTTTTCCATAGATGGGTGGTATCAGTACTGGAGGTCAGAGCAGATACTTCTTGGTTTCCTTGAACACAGTCTGGCACTCCTCGTCCCACTCGTAGGTGGAGCCTTTCTTTATGAGCTGAGAAAAGGGATCACATTTTCTGGCTAGATTTGAAACGAATTAGCGTATGTAGGAAAAGTGGCCTTGGAAACCTTGAAGATACTAAATATCGCTCGGGGATGCATATGCCTTATAGCCTTGATCTTCTCTGGGTCGATCTTGATGCCCCGGTACCTGATGAAAAAGCTGAGAAACTACCCAAAGGTGACCCTGAAGGCACACTTCGATGGGTTCATCTTCAAGTGGAGGGAACTGAGGAAGCTGAACACTTTCTCAAGGTCCTTGAGATGGTCCTACCGCTGGCGATATATGACCACCAGATCATCCACATAGCATTCCACCAATTTCCCGAGGATCGGCTTGAATATGTGGCTCATGGCCCGCTGATAAGTGGCACCTGCATTCTTCAGGATGAAGGGAATAACCTGGTAGCAAAAAGTACCTTGGGGTGACTTGAAAGCTGTGGAATCCTCGTCCTCGGGGGCTATTTGGATCTGGTTGTATCCATAGTAACCATCCATGAAGGATATATCTCGGAACCCAGCTGTGGTGTCAATCAACAATTCTATCACCGGAAGGGAAAAATCAACCTTTGGATAGTGGTAGTTGAGATTGTGGAAGTCAATGTAGACTCTGATATACCTGTTCTTCTTCTTGACTGGAACAGTGTTGGCTAGCCACTTGGGTTATTGGACCTCCTTGAAAAAGTTGTCTCCGATGAGCTTGTCAACTTCGACCTTGACCATGGCATTGTGAGAAGGGTGCATATTTCTAGGAGGCTTCTTAAAATCGTGATGATTTGTTGGAAGACTGAGGTGGTGGACGACTACCCGAGGATCTAGTCTTGGAATCTTGTTATAGCTATAGGAGAATACATCATGATGCTATTTCAGGAAATCCACGTACTGTTGTTGCTCCTCGGGGGGCATGGTGGCACTGATAAATGTGGGTCTCACATCTGTCTTGCTACCAAGGTTCGCCTGTACCAGTTCATCGACCGTGGTGGAGACACCCTCTTCAAAGGCAGGGGGAGCATCCTCCAGGTCCTCTTTTTCACTTACTGAGGGGGAATCCCTAGTGGAAGGTGCTTCCTATGGGTCAATAGATCCCGAAGGGAGGCTGGTGCCAGCCTGGGAAGTTATAACAACCCATACTTTACATACATTGTTAATACTTCAAAATTGAAGCACCCTTATTACAACATATGACAAAACCACAAAGGACCGTATAGGTATAGTGTCTTTAGAAACTGGGAAAAATAAACAACTGGTTCATAAATCTTCTACAGTGTCTCCCATTTATTTCATCATATCTAGGGTCCCTTTTAGTATATTCTACTTAATATCCATATTCCTGACCTGGGGAAAAGAAAACATAAAAGGGTGAGCTCAAATGCTCAGCAAGGGCAAATAAAGGAAATAAAAATCATATCATATCTTTTTGAAAATCATAACCTGCAAAAGAGATCATAATATCTTAACATGGAATAAATCATAGAAGTGAAAATGAGATCCCCATAATCATAACATAAAACTTGAAACTTTGTGGCATGCACACATAATCATGGAAAATCATTTCTTTTTAGTCATGACTCATTGACAAGACTATCTTAGCGGACAAAGTCCATTTCTGAACCGAGTTCACTCCTCATTTCAGTCCTGAATCACTGAATCGAAATAAACTTCCGTTCCAGCCATGTCTATCTCATGAGATATAAATCTTTACCCAATGCATTGGAGGGAGATATAGGTCCCACCCATCTTATAATGAATCCTTTCTTATGTGTGCCACATAATCATAAATCACACATCATCGCATAACACATGTAACAAAAATGGGATTCTTGAAACATCATGACATCATAAAACAAATCATATAAGGTAAAAAACTTCATAAAAATAATTCCCTCAAAACATAATCAAATCAATGTAATAATAGGGATAAAAACAGAACCCTGTATTATCTTAGATGGAAAATAATTTTGATAAAACATTTGAACTCCATTCTTGAGGAAAATATCCTTTCTACTTCAAAAACACTATTCTTTTCTTGACATGTCATACAATTATAAACTAAAAGAAGTTGATTAAAAATAAACATGAAAACTTATAAAGTAAGCTTCTTGGAAATAATGTTTTAAAAATCCATTCATGCCGTATAAGTTAAAAAAACATTCTTCTCGTACTTTTGTCGGAAAAGTCAAAAAAGTACCTCGTACGAAAAACGACAAAAGATTCCTTTCATATCCTTTACTAAAAATTTACCGAAGGGTAAAATTGAATATAAAATATTGTATAAGGATATAAATATTACATATTGAGGAAACATGGATGTATTTGATAAAATACACCCTAGTAAATGCCAAAGTATAAACAATCTCGGATAAAAATGAGATTGTGATATTTCCCTTACCTTAGGTCCGATTTGCTTTGTACGTGTCCGAAGCTCCTGTATAATGGTTTAAATAATGTTATTTATTTATTCCATAATCATACATATTGATATGATATCATATATGGTCATATTCTTAGCTTCTTGTCAGTAATATTTCATTGTTACTTGTTACTCGGGTCCTTATTGCCTTTTGTTCTTATGCGTGTTTTTCCGAATAAATTATTATTCTTATTTTAAGGTTATAGATACCTTATATACAGAATGGTATTAGTGTAACATATATCATATTTATTCATTCAATTAATTTATATAATTACTATGTAATGATGATCATGTAGAACGAGTCACATCACATCGTGGAGACGGTATTCCGTACGTACGCACGAGTGATGATATCGTTCCTATGATCGTGGAACTGTATTGGAGTATATATATATTATTTCAGTATAAATATTACTTTATAATAATCATAAATAGTTACTCATTACACCATTATACCCATCCTTGTAAGGTGATGGTGGAAAATAGATTACACCACAACGTGGAGACGGTATTCCGTACGTACGCACGCGCGGTGATTTCATTTTTCCGTAGGATGGATAGAAGGAGAATTAGGGTTGTTTCATATTTATAATAACATATCAGTATGTAATTAATACTGATGTTATTACTTTATCATGAAAGAACTAAAGAAGAAGAAGTTGAGGAAGAAAGAAATTGAAAAGATCGGTAATGGATATTACCTCTTCTTTGGAACGCCTCTTTGAATCCTCCACTTAGGGAACTAAGATTGGTCTTTGAAAAATACCAGGACATCTAGGATTATTCTAGGGAAGTGGAGAGGAGAAAATGGCAGGGGTTGTCCGAGCTTGAGTTCTCAAATTGCTGTGAGGAGGAGGGGGAGGAGGTGCCCTTTTATAAGGGAGGAGAGGGGCACCTTAGGAATATCTCAAAATATTATTTTATATTAAAGTCAAAATCGGTTTATAATGGTTCAAAAGGTTATTATTTCGAAGATAAAGTAGGGATGTGTTGAAAGCCTATCAACCAATAAGATTTAGACAAGTTTAGGTTATTATTTTAACCTTTTCAATTAGATTTAAATCTAAAATAAATAATTTAACTTTTACCGTGACTTTTTGTTTTCTTACACTATATGGTTAATACACTGACTATAACATGCCAAACGAACCCCAAATTGTTTATTATTAATATATATATCTTTATCTAAGTCATTTGGCCGAACCTTAGATTTTTTGGAATACAATAACAATTAATAATATAATATTTTATTTAAAAACTATTTTGTGTCAATTTTGACACTATTTGATATATGATTTTTGTGAAAGTCATGACAGAATTATATGTTAGAACCAAGTTGATTAAATAAACACTAATATATCATAGTAACCTATAAAATTAGTGGAATTCATAAAAAGTCTCAAATTACATTTATTTTGGTGTTTATAACATCAATTATGTCAATATTTCATTAATAAGATAATTACTGCATCATCATTGTGTCATAAATAAATTAAATTATTTAATGTCTAAAAATTACAAATAAAATACCATTATGTAGGAAATATTTTTTATCTTTCTAATGAATATTTATAGTAGAATTTATCTTATGTATAACCCCATATTAAAAATGATTTACTTATTAAACTTTGATTTTAACTATTTTAACCCTTCTTTAAATAAATTAATAATAAATGTCCTAATCTAACCCAAGTGGGCCTAAATGGTCATATTTTATTCCTAAGTTTGTTTTTGGTCGAATTAAACTTATCCAATAGAATTAGGACATGTGTTAGGGTAATAGTAATATCATATTTACCCTTAGTTACCCTATTTACTATTAACCGCGGTAAAAAAAATAAAAAGTGACTATTCACCAAAAAATTATTTTTATCTCATTGAACCACATTTTACTTACTGATATCAACCGTGTCTGTCGGATTTTCGAAATTCCATTCACAGAAGCGGTAAAATTAAGTTTTATGCAAAATTCAGTTTTTAACCTACCACTTAGTGGTTTCACTATTCATCAAAAATTGAAAGTTTTCAGAAAAATACCAAAATTTCACCCTAGGATAATTTCGATATTCCGAATCCAAAAATGAAGCCCATTTTGAAAAATAAAATTTCGAAAAGTGGTTTTTACTATTCATAACGGCTAGTTTTACTAATATTTTAATAGCATATCGTTGTTTAGTGAAACTAGGTATTGCGTACGACACAAGCTATCGAGGAAGCTCGCGATTTCGTGTAAAGCAAGCCAAGCAAGTGTTGTGTAGAAAAAGATTCCTTTGATGATTTATATAACATAAAAGTCCCGGGTGTTACATTCTACCCCCCTTAAAAAGAATTTCGCCCTCGAAATTCGTCACTTTGTAACAAACAGATGAGGGTACTTCTCCCTCATCATATCATCAAGCTCCCATGTAGCTTCTTCAAGTTGGTGGTTCCTCCATAAAACTTTCACCAATCGAATGGTCTTGTTTCGTAGGACTTTTTCACTACGATCCAGAATCTCTATCGGCTGTTCTTCATAAGAAAGATCTTGCTCCAGCGGTACAACTTCTGAGCTGAGTACATGTGAAGGATCTGGTATGTACTTTCTCAGGAGAGATACATGGAACACATCGTGAACTTGAGAGAGATTCAGTGGAAGCGCCAATCGGTAAGCTACCTTCCCAACACGATCCAGTATTTCGAAAGGACCGATATATCTAGGACTCAACTTCCCCTTCTTTCCAAATCTCATAACCCTCTTCCAGGGAGATATTCGTAAGAACACTTTATCACCCACTTCAAACTCTAGGTCTTTTCTTCGGTTGTCGGCATAACTTTTCTGTCGACTCTGAGCTGCTCTTATGTGTTGTTGAATAGATATGACCTTTTCTGCCATTTCATCAACGAGATCAGGTCCTAATATCTTTCTTTCCCCAACTTCATCCCAGCAAGTTAGAGTCCTGCATTTATTTCCATAGAGAGCTTCATAAGGAGCCATCTGAATATTGGAGTGAAAGCTATTATTATAAGAAAATTCTACCAAAGGTAGGTGTTGATCCCAACCTCCTTTGAAATACATAGAGCAAGCTCTCAACATATCTTCTAGGGTTTGAATTGTTCACTCAGACTGACCGTCTGTCTGAGGATGATAAGCAGTGCTGAAACTCAACTCTGTATCCAGAGTATGCTGAAGACTTCGCCAGAACTTCGAGGTAAATCTCGGATCCCGATCAGATATAATAGATAGTGGTACTCCATGCAATCTTACCACTTCCTTTACATATATCCTGGCAAGCTGATCCAGAGAGAAATCCTCTCTAATAGCAATGAAGTGTGCAGACTTTGTAAGACGATCAACTATGACCCAGATAGCATTATTGCCTTTGGATGTTTTAGGAAGTCCTGTGACAAAGTCCATAGTGATGTTTTCCCATTTACATTCGGGTATGGGTAATGGTTGTAACATCCCCTTAGACTTCTGTCTCTCAGCTTTAACTTGTTGACAAACCAAGCATCGAGAGACATATTCAGCAACATCTCTTTTCATGCCATCCCACCAGAAGTACTCTTTCAGGTCCCTATACATCTTCGTGCATCCAGGATGAATAGAGAATGAAGAACTATGAGCCTCATCCAGCAGCTCCTTCTTTAATTCGGGGATGGGAGGAACACAAACCCGATTCCTGAACTTTATTATCCCATCACAATCAAGGTTGAATTCAGGAACATTTCTCACCTTCTTTTGTAACTCAACATCTTCTTTCTGTGCCTCTTTAATCTTCACATGTATAGATGGTTGAACATTCATTTGAGAAAGATAAGAATTTTCCCCTTCCATTATAATTCCAAGATCCATCCTTTGTAAATCCATAAATGTCGGATCTTTTGTGATCCTCATCATGGATAAACTAGCATGGTCTTGTCGACTTAATGCATATGCCACCTTGTTTGCTTACCTAGGGTGGTAATGGATTGAGCAGTCATAATCCTTAATCAGCTCCAACCATCTTCTTTGACGCATATTCAGCTCCTTTTGTGTGAAAATATACTTTAAACTTTTATGATCAGTATAAATATCACACCTTTAACCATAAAGGTAATGCCTCCAAATCTTTAATGCAAAGATTACCGCAGCTAACTCCAAATCATGTGTTAGGTAATTTTGCTCATGGATTTTCAACTGTCGTGAGGCATAAGCTATCACCATATCATTTTTCATAAGAACACACCCCAATCCCTTCTTGGATGCATCACTATAGATCACAAACCTTTCTCCACTACAAGGCAGTGTGAGCACAGGTGCACTAGATAACCTTCTTTTCAACTCCTTGAAATTCTCTTCACATTCCTCTGTCCAAACAAACTTAACTCCTTTCCGAGTCAACTTGGTGAGTGGATTAGATAATCGTGAAAAATATTTTACAAAACATCGATAATATCCATCCAAACCAAGAAAACTTCGGATCTCAGTTACTATTGTTGGTCTCGACCATCTTTCGATAACCTCTGTTTTTGCTGGATCCACAGATATCCCCTCTTTTGAGATTATGTGACCCAAAAATGCAACTTTTTGAAGCCAAAACTCACACTTGGTAAATTTGGCATAAAGCTTCTCCTTTCTCAGGGTCTTCAATATAATTCTCAAGTGATCTTCATGCTCTTCCTTGTTCATTGAATAGACAAGAATATCGTCTATAAAGACTACCACAAATTGATCAAGATAGTCTCTAAAGACTCTATTCATTAGATCCATGAAGATAGCAGGGGAATTCATAAGACCAAATGGCATCACTATAAATTCATAGTGTCCATACCTTGTACGGAAAGTCGTCTTTGGTATATCCTCCCTTTTGACCCTTAATTGATGATACCCTGAACAAAGATCAATCTTGGAAAAGTATTGAGATCCGCGTAGTTGGTCAAATAAGTCATCAATGTGTGGGAGAGGATATTTGTTCTTGATAGTGATATTGTTAAGTTCTCGATAATCAATGTAGAGTCTCATTGATCCATCTTTCTTCTTAACAAATAGAACAGGTGCTCCCCAAGGTGACGCACTAGGGCGTATGAATCCCTTATCAAGATTCTCTTGGAGTTGATTCTTCAATTCCTAAAACTGAATTGGGGCCATTCTATAAGGTGTCTTTGAAATAGGCAAAGAACCCGGTACGAGTTCTATTGAAAACTCAACTTCACGATTTGGTGGAAGACACAGTAATTCCTCCGGAAAGACATCATCAAACTCCCGTACGATGGGCATATTCTTAATCGCGAGTTTCTCACCAACCATTTGAGATAAATAAACTTCATTTAGTGGAATCAATACCCATAAAATGGAAGAAATTTCCACTGGAAGGTTATGTTCATCCTTGCATTGATAGACGATCATAGATTGATCTGGAATATGAAATGTGAATTCCCTTCTTTGGCAATTGATATGAGCTCCGTATAAAGAATGCCAATCCATGCCAAGAATCACATCGAATTCCACTAAAGGATCACAAGATTTGCAGGAAGCACTTTTCCACAAACGTCAATTGGAGAAGAATTATAAACTTTTGATGCGATTGATGTGCCATTAGGTGTTGTCACAGCTAACTGAACATCTAATTGTTAAGGTAATATGGTGATACCCTTAGAAAATTCTTCAGAAATAAAAGAGTGGGTGGATCCAGAATCAAATAAAACATTTTCTTCTTTAGAGTGGATGGTAAGTGTACCTTTCACCACATCGTTATCGTACTCCACATCGCTGATAGAAATTGCATGTGACTTTCCTTTGTCTTTAGCCTTAAGAGTTTGTTGAAGTCGACCATCATCATCAACCCTTGGATTTGGGCATTGATTGGCATAATGCCCCATCTCCTTGCACTTGAAACATTGAAGTGTTGTAGGTTCATTCTGTGTATCCCTTCCTTTGTTTGCATCATTAGAAATCTTCTTCCCATCATCGCGACATTCAAATTCCCGATGACCTTCCTTTCCACATTTGAAACATTTACTTGTCCCTTTAAGACAACTCCCTCCATGTTTCTTTCCACACTTTGAGCATAAGGGAAAGCTCATCTTCTTTTTAGTGTGCTCTTTATATTTTCCTTTAAATTCCATTTTCCTCTTCTTATCAAACCCATATGACTGATGGGTTACTCCAATCTCCATCTCGACTTTGAGAGCACATCGAACGATTTCCTCATAGCTATTGAAGTCCCTTATGGCTAACGCCCTTCGAAGACTTGGTTTTAAGCCACTAAAGAATCGATCGATCTTACTCTCAGGTTGGATAATAATACCAGAAGCTTACCTTGCAAGTCTTGTAAAATTTTCTTCATAGGTACCAACAGATTCATCATCCCTTTGCTTCAGTTCAAGAAACTCTTTCTCCATCTTTGTTCGGAGAATACGAGGGAAGTACTTATTGAAAAATAAGTTCTTGAACTCGTCCCATTCCATAGACTCAATTTCATCCCTTTGCCTTGTATTCTTAATAAGATTCCAACATTGATCAGAATCTCCTTCCAAACGATACACTGCTAGGATGACTTTATCATGTTCAGAACATTGAAGAACTGAAAATATCTTTTCAGTAGTACTAATCCATTGTTCAGCAACTAATGGATTAGTAGACCCGCTGAAATAAGGGGGACGCTGCCTCATGAAGGATTCAATAGAATGTTGCTCCTTCCATTGCTCGTTTGGAAGTCCTGCATGATTCATAGCTTGAGAAAGTTGTGTGAGCATGGCTACAAGATTTTGTATTACAGCTCCCATATCGATTGGTTGCTCAGGGGGACAATCATTGCATTGCCCGTTGCATTCCTCATTAACACGATTCCTTTGGGTTCGAGCCATTGACTAAAACCAAGAAGAATAGTGTGAGAAACACTAATTATAATAGGAAAACCACATAATTAAGAATAAAATTTCACACTTAAGGTCTTATCCTAGGTTATTCATGGATATTTCTAAAACACTAATATTGTGCTCTATGCTTAGACTTATCCTTATGGTTCTTACTAAGGCTTTCACATCCTAGTTTCCAAAGGTTGACTATACCTTTCCTCTGATACCAACTATAACGACCCATACTTTACATACATTGTTAATACTTCAAAATTGAAGCACCCTTATTACAACATATGACAAAACCACAAAGGACCGTATAGGTATAGTGTCTTTAGAAACTGGGAAACATAAACAACTGGTTCATAAATCTTCTACAGTGTCTCCCATTTATTTCATCATATCTAGGGTCACTTTTAGAATTTTGTAATTAATATCCATCTTCCTGACCTGGGGAAAAGAAAACATAAAAGGAAGAGCTCAAATTCTCAGCAAGGGCAAATAAAGGAAATAAAAATCATATCATATCTTTTTGAAAATCATAACCTGCAAAAGAGATCATAATATCTTAACATGGAATAAATCATAGAAGTGAAAATGAGATCCCCATAATCATAACATAAAACTTAAAACTTTGTGGCATGTACACATAATCATGGAAAACCATTTCTTGTTAGTCATGACTCATTGCCAAGACTATCTTAGCGGACAAAGTCCATTTCTGAACCGAGTTCACTCCTCGTTTCAGTCCTGAATCACTGAATCGAAATAACCTTCCGTTCAAGCCTTGTCTATCTCATGAGATATAAATCTTTACCCAATGCATTGGAGGGAGATATAGGTCCCACCCATCTTATAATGAATCCTTTCTTATGTGTGCCACATAATCATAAATCATACATCATCGCATAACACATGTAACAAAAATGGGATTCTTGAAACATCATGACATCATAAAACAAATCATATAAGGTAAACGACTTCATAAAAATAATTCCCTCAAAACATAATCAAATCAATGTAATAATAGGGATAAAAACAGAACCCTCTATTATCTTAGATGGAAAATAATTTTGATAAAACATTTGAACTCCATTCTTGAGGAAAATATCCTTTCTACTTCAAAAACACTTTTCTTTTCTTGACATGTCATACAATTATAAACTAAAAGAAGTTGATTAAAAATAAACTTGAAAAATTATAAAGGAAGCTTCTTGGAAATAATGTTTTAAAAATCCATTCATGCCGTATAAGTTAAAAAAAACATTCTTCTCGTACTTTTGTCAGAAAAGTCAAAAAAGTACCTCGTACGAAAAACGACAAAAGATTCCTTTCATATCCTTTACTAAAAATTTTCCGAAGGGTAAAATTGAATATAAACTATTGTATAAGGATATAAATATTACATATTTAGGAAACATGGATGTGGATGATAAAATACACCCCAGTAAATGCCAAAGTATAAACAATCTCGGATAAAAATGAGATTGTGATATTTCCCTTCCCTTAGGTCCGATTTGCTTTGTACGTGTCCGAAGCTCCTGTATAATGGTTTAAATAATGTTATTTATTTATTCCAGAATCATACATATTGATATGATATCATATATGGTCATATTCTTAGCTTCTTGTCAGTAATATTTCATTGTTACTTGTTACTCGGGTCCTTATTGCCTTTTGTTCTTATGCGTGTTTTGCCGAATAAATTCTTATTCTTATTTTAAGGTTATAGATACCTTATATCCATAATGGTATTAGTGTAACATATATCATATTTATTCATTCAATTAATTTATATAATTACTATGTAATGATGATCATGTAGAACGAGTCGCATCACATCGTGGAGACGGTATTCCGTAAGTACGCACGAGTGATGATATCGTTCCTATGATCGTGGAACTGTATTAGAGTATATATATATTATTTCAGTATAAATATTACTTTATAATAATCATAAATAGTTACTCATTACACCATTATACCCATCCTTGTAAGGTGATGGTGGAAAATAGATTACACCACGGCGTGGAGACGGTATTCCGTACGTACGCACGCGCGGTGATTTTATTTTTCCGTAGGATGGATAGAAGGTGAATTAGGGTTGTTTCATATTTATAATAACATATCAGTATGTAAGTAATACTTATGTTATTACTTTATCATGAAACAACTAAAGAAGAATAAGTTGAGGAAGAAAGAAATTGAAAAGATCGGTAATGGATATTACCTCTTCTTTGGAACGCCTCTTTGAATCCTCCACTTAGGGAACTAAGATTGTTCTTTGAAGAAGACCAGGACCTCTAGGATTATTCTAGGGAAGTGGAGAGGAGAAAATTTCAGGGTTTGGCCGAGCTTGAGTGCTCAAATTGGTGTTAGGAGGAGGGGGAGGAGGTTCCCTTTTATAAGGGAGGAGAGGGGCACCTTAGGAATATCTCAAAATATTATTTTATATTAAAGTCAAAATAGGTTTATAATGGTTCCAAAGGGTCTTATTTCGAAGCTAAAGTGGGGATGGGTCGAAATACTATCAACCAATAAGATTTAGACAAGTTTAGTTTATTATGTTAACCTTATTAATTAGATTTAACTCTAAGTTAAATAATTTAACTTTTACCGTGACTTTTTGTTTTCTTACACTATATGGTTAATACACTTACTATAACATGCCAAACGAACCCCAAATTGTTTATTATTAATATATATATCCTTATCTAAGTCATTTGTCCGAACCTTAGATTTTTAAGAATACAATAACAATTAATAATATAATATTTTATTTAAAAACTATTTTGTGTCAATTTTGACACTATTTGATATATGATTTTTGTGAAAGTCATAACAGAATTATATGTTCGAACCAAGTTTATTAAATCAACACTAATATATCATAGTAACCTATAAAATTAGTGGAATTCATAAAAAGGCTCAAATTACATTTATTTTGGTGTTTATAACATCAATTATGTCAATATTTCATTAATAAGATAATTACTGCATCATCATTGTGTCATAAATAAATTAAATTATTTAATGTCTAAAAATTACAAATAAAATACCATTATGTAGGAAATATTTTTAGCTTTCTAATTAATATTTATAGTAGAATTTATCTTATGTATAACCCCATATTAAAAATGATTTACTTATTAAACTTTGATTTTAACTATTTTAACCCTTCTTTAAATAAATTAATAATAAATGTCCTAATCTAACCCAAGTGGGCCTAAATGGTCATATTTTATTCCTAAGTTTGTTTTTGGTCAAATTAAACTTATACAATAGAATTAGGACATGTTTTAGGGTAATAGTAATATCATATTTACCCTTAGTTACCCTATTTACTATTAACCGCGGTAAAAAAAATAAAAAGTTACTATTCACCAAAAAATTATTTTTATCTCATTGAACCACATTTTACTTACTGATATCAACCGTGTCTGTTGGATTTTTGAAATTCCATTCACAGAAGCGGTAAAATTAACTTTTATGCAAAATTCAGTTTTTAACCTACCACTTAGTGGTTTCACTATTCATCAAAAATTGAAAGTTTTCAGAAAAATACCAAAATTTCAGCCTAGGCTAATTTCGATATTCCGAATCCAAAAATGAAGTCCATTTTGAAAAATAAAATTTCAAAAAGTGGTTTTTACTATTCATAACGGCTAGTTTTACTAATATTTTAATAGCATATCGTTGTTTAGTGAAACTAGGTATTGCGTACGACGCAAGCTATCGAGGAAGCTCGCGATTTCGTGTAAAGCAAGCCAAGAAAGTGTTGTGTAGAAAAAGATTCCTTTGATGATTTATATAACATAAAAGTCTCGGGTGTTACAGCAGTGGTGGACAACATATCATGGGATTCATATGCTGCTGAGACCATAGAAATGGAGGAAGTTGATCCGATCCCATCTGGTCTTCGGACCAATGGGCCACGCTTGATGATATAAAAGAAATTTTGGTGCATCAGATTGAGCCGGTTAATTCTAGCTGATGGAACCAACATATATGATGTACTGTCATTTCCATGGGGCGGACATCCCAATACCGTACGGGGGTAGGAGGCTCCGGGATCACCTGAGCCTAGTTTTTGTGGGAGTATGAGGTGATCTCCCACCATCACTTGGACTTGGGAACATGCTTCCATCTTGTACCAGAGGCAAAAAAACATTGACCCATGTCGGGGGTTGTGGCCTCCAATCGATGGATCATGAAGACGTGGGTGTCGTCCAGACCAACCCAGGGTTCAGTTGCGACCGTGGCGGGCTCAACCTCATTTTCCTGAATCTGTTTGTCCTTGCTCTTGTAATAGTCATCATCCAGGTAGTGGGATTCAAAAGAGGTGAAATGAGATGCATCACCTTGGAGTATGCCTACTCAACTATTAAGGGAGTACTTGAGGCATTGGTGATACAGCGAGGGGACCCCAACATGTAGGTGGAGCCATGGTCTGCCCATCAATGCATTGTACGCAGTGTCCTGGGAGAAAACCATTAACTCTGTGCTTGTAACTAGGTGGCCGAACTGGGTCTTAAAATGGATTTTACCGATTGGGGTTTTTTCTATCCTGTCGTATCCCTAGATTCTTAAATAAGAGAGAGTCATGTCATCTTCGGATAATCCCAGCTTTCACAGTGTCTGTGTCGGGATGAGGTTAATCCCAAGCCAGTGTCAACAAGATAGCGGTGAACCTCTATGTTGTTAAATTGGTTGGTGATGTACTAAGGGTAGATTTGACCCTGTATGGGAGATCCCTCATACTCTCTAGAGAATGAAATGAGGGTTTGGCACTCAGCGTTCTCGACTGCTTCACCATGAAAAGCCTCTGCAGCTGCAACCTCCATCTCAAACTGGAGGGGGCTTCTCAAATCCTTAGAGAGGGTCTCATGCATATCTGGAGAAAAGATAAGGGATTCAAGGATGGAAAGCCTCACTAGGATACTGGAAACATGATTGAGGTCATCATAGTTCTGCTCTAGGCACGAACTTCTGCTTGCATGAGGCTGCTCTATGATATGAGGCATGGCGAGCCCTGCCGGCCGGACCGACGGATGGCTGCTGCTAGGCATGTCTCGTTTCTCACTAGTCGAATCCTGATGAGTAGCTTCCTAATGAGGACCGAATGATTGATATTTTCCTATAGCAGGGCGAGGATGGTCGCGACATGGTCGAGGTAGCTCTGTCTAATCTAATAGCACAAACGGTGGTGGAGACGGGCCTGACGACACTGGATGAAGAGGTTGCACATGCTGAGTTCTACGCTAGTCTGGTTTTTTGGTCTCAGTGGCAAGAACAACCTAGATGGAGGTGCCAACTTATGTGCCCCAGCGACCCATATGATCATGGATCCACCGACGTTGCCGTCGGCTGGGGACGTTGGGGAGGTTTTCCTAGCACTCCCCATCATCGGAATCCATATAAGGATTTACCAACTCCATGGTATTAACTAGAACAAACCCTTGACTGCCACTTTAAGAGTTATCCATAACTGGGTGGATTCTTGGAGGGATCTTCATCTCTGGGGGTATAAATTTTCCCAGAGTGTAGGACGAAGATGGAATTGGTGGGGCACGTTGTTTTTTCTTGCACCGCTGATGCTTGCTCTCCTGGGAAGAGGCCGACTGAGATGATGATGTAGAAGTGGTTGTCGAAGCTTCTGAAGGATCCGTCTTATTCAGGCATGCTCAGATGATACCGTGGGAACGAGAAACCATTTTTCGAGCCATCCAGTCATCATACTTCTAGGATCCATGGTTGGAAACCCACTACCACTCACCTTCATTGTCGCTACTACTATCTGGCCTTACAAAGACACCTTCCACTTGTGCCGGGGCTGGGCCCAACCTGACTATGTTGTTATTGACCGGGTCTTACAGCTAGAATTTAAACACATAGCACTGCTTGAGGGTGTGCCCAAGGATCCGATGATAGGGGAATTAGTTGGGGCGATCAGTGAGGTTCGCCTCTTCTGGCCTTCTGTGATCTAGAAAACACATGATCCCTTGTTCCAAGGAACTTCTAAAATATCCTAGGACATGATTATCATTGAATGAGTAGGTCCGGTTTCTTTTATCCAGAAAGGGGCCCCTTGTAGCCTGGCCCTGATGAGGATCTAGAGGCACCTGTTGAGGAGGCAGACCCTGATTGTCCTGCCCGGGCAGTGGTAGTGCATTTCGTGGGGGCACCTGCCAACTCTGAGGAGGACGCTGCTGAGCCGAAGACTGCACCTAAAGTGGAGGGACACTACGAGGCTACAAGGCTAGTGCCACTGGTATGAATTCTAGTTTCCCGGGGGCTTCTATTTGGGACACCGTAGTGGGCTCGACTCTAGATGCCCTCCTCGCTGGAATTACAGGGGGCAACGGGTGTGCCTAGCTAGCCTATTGCAGGGATTCCTCTATGAGATGGACCTTATCCAAGAAGTTTTAGAATCCTCCATGGTAGCTCTAGGTGATCAGAGAGGGAACCAGCTCCATCTTGACATTTCCTATGCACATCATCAGTAATTTCTGCTGAGTTAGGGGCATGTCAAGGGAGTATGTGAGCCCCTTCCACTGGGCGATAATGTTCATGACTTGCTCATGAGCCCTTTTCTGGCACTTGAAGAGGTCTACAATGCATGTTTTTCATGTGGTAGAGATGAACTGGTAGAGGAATTTCCTGCAAAGGTCCTCCCAGCTGGTTACAGATCCGACAAGGAGCTGATTGTACTAGATGAATATAGGCCCCTCCAATGTCTGAACAAAGAAGCAGATCTTGGAAGCCTCTTGTTGTGTCAGAGTCCCTAACATGGGCCCACACCTTGAGTTGAAGTGGTCCTGGTGCTGCGGTGGGTCCCCCGTCCTATTAAAGGGCGAGAAGGTGGGATCCCTGAAACCTAGAGGCATCGACATATCATCCACCCATGCCGGATATGGCTGGACATCAGGTGGGATTGCCACCTGTCGCATTTCCAATGCCTAAAGATGGGATATGACCACTTACATAGGATCATATGGGCGGGGTTCCCTATCTTAATGGGGATCCCTAACCACGAGCATGTTGTCGGGTTCTTCAACACGGTAGATAGGCTCAGCGGCCTGTGGATCGGTTGGTGGGGCGGCCTGCGGGGAAGCTGGGGGAATCAGAGATGGATTCCTTAGATTTCCTCACCGTTCAGGAGGGTTTGGCGAGACATATTGTGCACTCTTCCCATGAGCTCCGGCTTCAACCCTATCTGCGGGAGTAGCATGATCAGGGTTTCTTGGGGGAAGCTTGCCGAGGGGAAGTTGCTTCTTCCCCTGCTGTACTGGCCTAGGAAAGACATAGTCGGGTCGTCACTCTATCGCATATTCTTCCAAGAGGTCATTGACCAGATTCTTCTACTTAGCAAGTTTTTGGCGCAATGTGGCCTTATCGGGGTCCTCCTCCATCTTCTGCACTGTGGCGGATAGGTTGGAGTGTTTGACATCTCCGACGTGCTCTTTGCCTTTACTAGATTTCCGGCTGAGTACCAATGCCTTAGTGGGTGCAGTGAGACCTAGTAAATTCCTCTGCTGATGAATAATCCTCCCCTATGGATCCAATAGTGGTGGCATGCCCTCAAGGGGTAAGTCTCCATCGAGAAGGTCCATCTTGACCTCCTCGTCCACTATGTTGGTCAGGTTAACTGGGACCCTTCCTAGGGCCATGTCCTCGATGTCACCAAGCGAGTTGGGCAGCCACCGGATAGGACTGAATAGGTGGGAAACATACTACCCCAACCACAGATTTTCACATGGGGGGTAGCCTACTTGATAATTTTGTGGAGTATCTTAATACTCTGAACGCATTGCTACTGGAGGGCTGTGCGGTGACCTGGTGACTCAGGGTGCTGGGCCACAGAGAGTGCAGCCAAATCAACAGGACGAAATTGTTCACTGATGTATTTGAAATGCACTTGGATTCTGGGATAAACCACTCACTGAAGACGAAGACTAAAAGGCGTCGCCCAGAGAGTGTGGCGGAAACACTCAACTTTCACCAGGGTGAGGGATTTCGGTATGTAGAAATTTAGTGCTACCATGGGCCAAAACTTCTTGGGGAATTGGTCCACTATGAGGATGTTCTAGAATCTCCTAGGCTTAGATTTCGAGTCTGGCCCTTGATTTCCCTCTCCTCAACTAGGGGTGGCTGAGGTACTGGTAGTGGTATCGAGGCTGATCGCTGGGATGGCAGGCTAACCAGTGGAGAGTATGGCGAACGAGCTGTCTGGCCATCGAAACTCGGGCTATACTCTGAAGAGTGTAGCGACCTGGCTGCTACATCATGATAATATGGGCTAACGACCGCCATTCCTGGCTCAAAGGCTAGGGTACTAGTGATGGGCTGCGATGTTGCTCGCCCTCCATCGGTCCCCAAAATAGTTCTCAGTGATCTCTTATCGTGGTAGAGAGCGCATACGGTGATGATGGTGGTCATTTCAAGACCGTAACATGTGGGGTCGCTGAATTTTCATCCTCCTGGATATACCTGATAAGGGAGGCGGGAATCCGATGGACCTCGCATTCTGGGAGAACTAGACTGATGCGCCTCGTCCCTACCCCAGCCCTTGAATCAGATGAGTGAGAGGAGGGTTCCCACGTTGAGTCATATTCTACATTGGAGTCTAAGAAGCGGACTGCTCTGATCTATGTCCAGATATTCTCAAAATTCTTCTTATGGCGGTGACGACCCGCCTTCATGCCCTTGAGTGGTTCCTCAGGACAAGGAAAATTTCTGACACAGGGTCCTTCGACCACACTAGTACTGGGGCGGAGAGGGTTTCCACCTGAGAAAGCTAGGATGCGAGGAGCACTAGGACATATGTCAAAGGGGACATTGGGAGGACCTACATGGGTAGTGATGGATCAGGCAAGTCCTCTGCTGCAACCATAAGAAGCATGGGGAGGACCTCCACGCTTGTTTTCCCAGGGAATCTCAGTATGAGGAGATTCCTTGTACAAGTCTAGCTGAACACGGGTAGGACCTCCATACTGGGTGCGGGTGGAACGAGTCTGGCCCTCACCCCTCTAGTTGCCGAGGCGAGGAGGACCTTAACTGGCTGCTGAAAGGATATGGGGAGGGTCCCGTAATGAAAGAGAGACCGGATTGGAGATGTCCCTAAACCAGCGGTCGGGGGTAGGAGAAATAACTCCATACCCAGTGTAATGGGAACAAGAGAGGCTCCGTACTGAGTATCACTACTACGAGAAATACCTTCGTTCAGATTGGGGGTGGACCGGGGCGGACCTCCATGCTGAGCGTTGAAGCGGGGAAGGACCATGCTTTCCTTGGTAGTGGTTCGGGGAGGACCTCTGTATTGGCTGGCATCACTACGGGTTGGTTCGTGGTGGACACTGCTTGTGCTAGCGACCAAGAGAGTTGACCTAGACTACCCGTGGGGTAGTAGGGACCTTGATCCTAGCCGGGCATATAAGCCCCTTTTCTCAGTGTATGTAGGGACTTGATGACATGCGTCAGCATTGGATCGGGATACGGTAGCTGCCGACATTGACAACCCTTAGCGGACATCTTAAACTTCCGCCCGAAACTAGCATCGGTTCGGACGAACTAGGGCCGGTGGTACAAGTACGTGGCTTACCTATTGCTCTTCCAGCATGACCGGGAGGCGGCACTGACATGGCCATGTGGGATCCCTTGCTGGGAGCCCCTGGAATGGGACTCTGACTGTGCTGGGTCAGATGTCACCTACCTCATCAGCGTAAGGTAGGGAGTCATCAAATAATTCCAGGGAGAGGCTCCCAAAATGGTTGTATGTTGGGGTGGGGAGAAATGGCTCCCTACGTGGCCCTCGGTGGTGGAATTAGTGATGAGGCCCATACGCCTCAAGATCCAGGTGGGCCATATCCCGGGCCGGGATTATGGCTTCCTCCTCGTAACATCGCACGAGGTCATTCATCACCATTCATTAGATGACCTCATATGGGGAGAGGGGGCGTGGACACCCCAGGGCCATAGGTGTGTAGGTCATCATGGAAGTAGTGGAACCACATGGGAATGTCA
The DNA here is from genome assembly GCA_963277665.1 of Viscum album. NCBI lineage: Eukaryota > Viridiplantae > Streptophyta > Magnoliopsida > Santalales > Viscaceae > Viscum > Viscum album. The sequence goes on along the minus strand of OY728148.1, from coordinate 888,096,922 downwards.
CGTTAGTGCTGCCCCTGCCCCGACGCTAGTGTGCAGGAGGTGATCACATTATAGATGCAACAACCTGATTCCTGAGAGCAGAGAGGTTAATTCATTAGCGCTGAAAGAAAAAGGAATCAGCGACCAATGCCCAAGTGCCATCCTGTCTTCCATGGACGATAAGAGGGATCCACGCAGACAAAGTCATAGAATAGGATGTCTAACGTTCTATTGCCCCATCTTCTGGTGAGTATCACACCAGGTCCACTATTTTCATGGTGGGACCCAGCACCAGATAACGAGATCTGGTGACATGTCAAGACATTGATACCTCGAGAACTACTAATCTCTATATTGAGGAGAATAACTTCATGTAGAGTTCACTAATTCTATTTCTGATGCTTTTTCCGGGGCACACACATTCGTCTGTGGAGAACGTGCAGCTATTTCCCCACATTCCCACTTTCCAAAGGCGGGCGACATCTGTTCCTAATTCAGGGATGTTTGCTCCTTGATCAAAAGGGGATGATGGGATGTCAGTTCTTCATTCCATGGATTCATCCTTGGAACTCGTCTCCTAGACTAGGTATCCCTTATAGACTTAAGACGTTGTTCGTGAAACTCTTCCTGGCACCATATCTTCATGGACGCCAGTTCATTACACTTCTTTTGTCAGGACATTCCAAGGGGTTTGGTCAGGGTAGCAACCTTCGATTAGGGGAGTAGTCACGTTGGGCATCACTGGTGTGTCTGGACGCTAGAGGATTGGTGTTTCAGTCTTTTGTCCCTTATTATAGGGCTTCTCGTGGGTGCGGAAGCCAGAGGAATACCACATATAACGCGGGGAATCATATTCAATGGGCATTTATATGAGGTTTTCCTCAGCTTCCCATGGTTAACATAGGTTATGCTGCATGTTTAGCATCTAGCGGAGATGGATTGGACAGATCAGAACACATATTAGAGTGAATCAGATGACTGCGACCCCCGGAGGGAACACTGATGTTGGGGACAATGTGTGGTTGACCTCCCAGTTACTGTTGAGGGGAATGGGGTATGAGGCGGCATGATTCTACTTGGATGTGGTGGCCTGGGTAAGAATTAGGATGGTTGATGGAGCGGTTGAATGAAGTGGTTGGTGAATGGGATGAAACTTCAATAAAGATGATGATGATTTTGGGCTTGATCCTTGAAGAGTCTTCCTACGTATCCTCGTGGAAGGGAATCAATGTCCATGTAGTTCGTCTGATGGAGGCTTGCTGCTAAACGGGGTCACAATGGCTTACCGCTGGATGGAGTCAACAGTTTAACATCACGAAAGATCGGGATGAACCAACATCAAGGGGGTCGGAACAACCAATGGGTGATGGGATTGAACCTCCGGAAGGGTTCTACGTCCCATGCCTTGGCAAGGATCAATGAACACGTAGTTTAGGTGACATTTGGGGCTTATTCTCTGAGGGGGCCCCTAGGGTTGGAGAACCAATGTGAATAAAGACTTGGGGTTCATATGGGTGGTGGGATTGAACCTCAAGGAGGCTTCCTACGTACCTTTCCTTAGAAAAGATCAAAGTCCTCGTAGTTCCGGTATGGGATTGGGCGAACCGACGTGAAGGGGATAGGAACGACCGAGTGTTGGTAGGCTTGAACCTCAGGGAGGCTTCCTATGTACCTTACCATATCAAGGATCAAAGAAGTCATAGTTTATGTATAGGGCATGGAACCGAATGGTCGGAACCAATGGGTGTTGGGCTTGAACCACATGGAGGCTTCCTATGTACCTTGCCATGGTAAAGATCAAAGTCTACCTAGTTCGAAATGGGGTTTGGTACACCGACGTGATGATGGTTAGGACCAATGGTTGTTGGGCTTGAACCCAAGGGTGGCTTCTTACGTACCATGCCTTAGAATGGATCAAAGTCCCTGCTGTTCAGAACGGTTTGTGGGGCTTACACTCTAGGCTACCTAGATTGGATGTCATGGTCAATGCTTACTCTAAGAACACGTGAGACATGCTCAGTGTGAGAAACAAGAGGCAGTAGAGACCTGTTGATCACATAGCGAATGGTCCGTCTGTGGGAAGTGGAGTGGGGCTTACACATAGTTAGCCACCCAAAGAGGAAACAAGGGATTACACATGGTTAGCAGCCCAAAGAGGTTGGGACTTACTCCAGGAGGGAGGCCCGATTGCAACAAAGCGTAGCGGGAGAGGGATTTGGGACCTAAGAAAGGAGAAGCAATGTTCCCCACCACTCCCTTTACTGGCCATAGGGACTGAAGATGAATGGAGGAGCATGGATGCTACCTCCTACAAGAAAGCTAGGGGCTTACACCGAGATGGTTTCCCTTTCCCCGAAGACAAACGCCACTCCCATAAGGAGGATATCATCTCTTCAGGAGACCAGTGGGAATGGAGAATGTCCAAGGTGAGGGTAACCCATGTATGATGCATCAGGAGAGGTCACAGTTTAATGTCATGTGTTGAGGATGAAGGTGCTTGGCAGTTTAACATCATACGGCTCGGAAGAGGTGGGTTTTCTCCGCACCCCTAGGACTTACATAACCGGTACCCTCTGCTCCTTGGTGCATAGAGGGGACATTCAAAGCCATGGATAGGGGGATTCATGGAGTGAACCATCATGGGGTCCACATTAGCGTGGCTATGAGAGGAAGAAATAGCCGTTAGCATTCCTATGCGAGGAAGCATGAGGTGAAGCAACACAACGGGCGGTATCGTCTAGGGGACATTGAAATTACTTTGTGAAAATGTAGGAGGTTGCATGTGTAATGAGTATATGGAGAAGGTGTTCTGGGAATGGGAGGAACCTGAAAATGATGCCCATATAAGGGACATCATAATCACACAAGGTAGGAGTCTTGCACACAAAAGGGAGCATTTCATGAAAAAGTGGTCTGGTCGGCCCGCAAAAGGAATTGCGCGTGCAAAAAAGTCCAAGACGACACGCAATTGAGCGCTGGGGGAGAAAAAGAGTGGGATGATGTGCAAAATTAATTTCACACTGAAGACCTAATTGTGTGCAATCAGAAGGAATTGCACACGGGGGAAGGGGCTCGAAGGGATTTGGACAAAGATCAAGCCCGAGTAGTCGCGCGCAATGGCGGACCCCCGAGTGACCTGGCGCGAAACATTTAGTACCTGAGTGCCATCTTTTGGCACATGCGGAAGAGGAATTTCACATGGGGGACACGGTTTAGATTCTTCGGGCTGAATTCAAAGGGGAGGCCTTATATTTAAAGACCCTCCGGGTCGTGGGTCCACACGAAAAACACTTCAACGTGAAATATTGCGCACCCTGATGTTGGAAGTGCGGAGCGGTGGCGCTAAATAGTTCCACACTCATGTGGAAAAATCATGTGAATCCCGGATTTTTTCATGTGCAACGTATTTTTTTCATGCGACTCAGTATTGTTTTTCACACCGCCCCTCTAGGAACCCTGGACAGGATCGCCAGTTCCAAATATGGATTCTCTTTGTCGCGGCCGAACCTCCTAAGCCCTGGAGCACTTTTTGACTTCTACAGTCTCATCCTTATCTTGAATGTCGAATGACTAGACCATCTAATAAGAATAACTTGTCTGCCATGGGAAGCCTCCTTTATGATTCCCTTAGAAATGAGAGTACAATTTACCACTTCTATAAATTTCTTCAGCATGAAAATATTCACTTGAGACTTAATTTCACATTTAAGTCCATCCTGAAATATTCTTGGTGAAGTTTTATCATTTACTGCCATTTTTTTGCACAATTATTTATGTATGTAAAGCGTCTAGCATAATCCAACACGAATAGATTCCCGGAAGTCAGCCCCATGAACTCCACTATTTTCTCCTTCCTAAAAGTCTCTAGATAAAAGTGCTTAAAGAACATCTCTTGGAATTCCTCCCACTCCATAGCTTCTAGTTGTCCATCATGAGTTTGGAAGTACTCCGACTCCATAGCTTTTAGCCACCTTTAGTCCGGCTTCTCTAGTATATGTAGGAGGGTACTACAATTGTAACTCCCTTGTCACATCAGACATTATTTTTTCACAACCCACCCTGGGACTCTATACATGAATTGAATGAAGTGTAACACCATGAGATTTTATGAAAAATATTCTTTTTAATTTCTTGTGTTGTACGCTACACCAAAATTAGCTAGTGATATACGCAACACCGTATTTTCTTGTAGTATACACAACACTATACTTGGCTCGCGTTACACACAATTTCAAGTTCTTGTAGAAACTATTCTACACAACATTATGTATAGATTTTGTTTAATGTATAAATGAATAAGTTTTGATTATACGCAAAACCAAATAGAGCTTTCACTACACACACCCATGACTTGGATTGCATTACACCCAATAAAGATGTTCCTCGATAGCGTGTGTAGTACGCAATACCGAGTTTCACTAAACGAGATATTATTATAATATTATTATGAACTAGCCGTTATGAATAGTAATACCCACTTTTTGAAATTTTATAAATTTTATCATTCAATATGGACTTCATTTTTGGATTTTTAATATCGAAATTAGCTTAGGGTAAAATTTTGGTACTTTTCGGATAACTTTCATATTATGATGAATAGTGAAAATTACTAAATTTTAATTAAAAACAACTTTTTTAATCGAAATAATTAATAGTGATAAATAATTAATTTGAGTGGTTTTAAAGTATATTTAGAATATATTTTTATCATTTAATACAATTTTGTTCATTGGATGTAATTTCACATTTAAACCAGACATAAACAAGTGTCAATCTTTTAATAGTTATTATCTCTTAAAAAAACTCTATTTGTTTTGACGACGGGAATTAATTTTTAAATTAATTAATGCAACTGATATGTTTTGAATTTGGTAAAATAGAAATCATTTTGAATTAAGAATATCAAATATTTCTTAGGCCTAATTTTTGGTAGTTTTCTGGAAACTTTCATTTTTTTTTGATGAATAGTGTAACCACTAAGTGGTAGTTAAAAAACTGAATTTTTCATAAAACTTAATTTTACTGCATCTGTGAGTGAAATTTCGAAAATCCGAGAGACACAGTTAATATCAAGGACTAAAATGTGGTTCAATGAGATGAAAATATTTTTTTGGTGAATAGTCACTTTTTACTTTTATTTACCACGGTTAAAAGTAAATAGGATAATTAAGGGTAAAAATGATATTATTATTACCCTAAAACATGTCCTAATTCTATTGGATAAGAGTAATTTGACCAAAAATAACCTTAGGAATAAAATATGACCATTTAGGCCCACTTGGATTAGATTATGACATTTAATATTAATTTATTTAAAGAAGGGTTAAAATAGTTAAAATCAAAGTTTAATAAGTAAATAATTTTTAATATAGGGTTATACATAAGATAAATTCGACTATAAATATTCATTAGAAATATAAGAAAATTTCCTAAATAATGGTATTTTATTTATAATTTTTAGACATTAAATAATTTAATTTACTTATGACACAAAGATGATGTAGTAATTATCTTATTAATGAAATATTGAGATAATTGATGTTATAAATACCCAAATAAATGTAATTTGAGACTTTTTATGAATTAAACTAATTTTATAGGTTAATATGACATGTTAGTATTGATTTACTTAACTGTTTTAGAACTAATCATTCTGTTATGATTTGCACAAAAATCAATTACCAAATAGTGTCAAAATTGACATAAAATAGTTTTTAAAACAAATATTATATTATTAATGGTTATTTTATTCTTAAAAATCTAAGGTCCGGAAAAATGACTTAGATAAGGTTATATATATTAATAATAAACAACTTGGCGTTCTTTTGGCTTTTTATAGTAAGTTTATTACCCTAATAGTGTAATAAAACAAGAAGACGGGGTAAAAGTTAAATTATCTAACTTAAAGTTAAATCTAAATGATAAGGTTAAAATAGAAACCTAAACTTGTCTAAATTCTATTGGATTAGAGTATTTCTACCCATACCCACCTTAACTCCGAAATAAATCAACTTGGAGCTATTAAAAACCGAATATGACTTTATAATAAAATAATATTTTTAGTTATTCCAAAGGTGCCCCTCTCCTCCCTTATAAAAGGGCACCTCCTCCCTCTCTTCCTCACACCACTTTGAGCCATGAAGCTCGGCCAACCCCTAAAAATTATCTTCTCCACTTCCCTAGAAACATCCTAGTGGTCTTGGTCTTCTTCAAAGACCAATTTTAGTGCCCTAAGAGGAGGTCTCAAAGAGGCGCTTCAAAGAAGAGGTAATGTCTGGTACCGATTATTTCAACTTTATTTCTTGTTCCACTTATTCTTATTTAGTTGTTTCATTATGAAGTAATAACATCAGTATCACTCATATAATGATTTCTTATTATAAGTATGAACCAACCATATTTCACCATCTATCCATCCTACGGAAAACGAAATCACCGCACGTGCGTACGTACGGAATAACGTCTCCACGCTGTGGTGCAATATATTTTCCACCACCACCTTACTTGGATGAGTATAATGGTGAAAGTAATGAATATATATGATTATTGTAATGTTATATTGATTCTGTAATATTATACATACACTTTAATACAATTATACGATCATGGGAATGATATAATCTCTCGTGCGTACGTACGGAATACCGTCTCCACGGCGTGATGAGATTCACTCTTCATGATAACCATTCAAGAATGATTATAAAGTATATATAATAAGTAATTATGAAATATATGACATAATAATGATACTGGATTTATGTATATATATATTTATGTCATCTACTTAATTCCATTCAATTCAATAAGGAAACGAAAACAACGTTCATGCGTACGTACGACCTACCGTCTCCATGAATGGTGTATTTCTTTCCATTTATCGATCCATTATATATATGTATATTCTGAATATATATTATATATAAATCATGTTTTACATTCTGGATGTAAGTAATCATTATCTAATTAATCATATGAATAATTACAAGTTAAAACACAAACGACAAATGAGACGATTTTACCCAAAACGCTACTTTAACATGAATTTACAAAAGAACGGGTAATATAAAGTCATAAGTGAACCATATATGATATCATAACAATGAATATGATTCTGTAATAAGTAAATGAAATTATTTAAATCATTATACAGGAGGTTTGGATACGTATGAAGCATATCATACCTAAGGTAAGGGATAACTATTCCAATCTCGTTCTTATCCGAGATTGTTTATTCGTAAGTATTTACTAGGGTTATTGTTATCATCCATTTCCATGTTTCCTAAAAATGGTTTCATGTATGTTTAAAGTCCTTTTTACCCATTTTTAATTTTACCCAATGTTATGGAATAAATATTTCTTTTATTTACCATACAAGGTACTTTTTGACTTTTTCGAAAAAAGTACGAGAAGAATGTTTTTTTAACGTATACAGCATGAAAAGATTTTTACGATTTTATAAAGCCTTGTTTTCATGAAGCTTCCTCCAAAAGATTTCATGAAGATTTTCAACAAAATCATTTTCTTTTAAAATTTCATGAAATTTCGTGAAAAGAAAATGATATTGAAGAAAAAAAAAATTTTTTTCTCATGAATTCATTTCAAGTGTTTTATCAAAACCATTTTTCATCTAAGATGACATTATTTCATATGTGTATGTTTCAAGTATAATGTCTCCGTGATTTACATGGTTTCACTTCTCTTATTATAAAATGATATCCATTTCTTTTATATGGATTAGTTGATGATGGGATGATGTTTATGAAACCCATTTTATTTATTTGGTTTTTATGAATGATGTATGTATATTTTGTGGCACAAGTAAGAATGATTTCATTATGAGATGGGTGGGACCTATATCTCCCTCCAATGCATTGGGTATGGATTTTTATCCCATGAGATAGACATGGCTATAATGGTAAGTTAATCTGGTTCAGTATTACAGGACTGGAATAATGAGTGAACTCGATTCAGAAAGGGACTTTGTCCACTAAGATGGTCTTGGAAGCAATGCCTTGGCTACTATGGAAATCATTATATGTGCTTAATGGATGCCACAATTACATGTTTTATTACCATGCTATTTTATCATGATTTATGTTCCATTATGATCTATTCCTTATGTACTTCCATTTTTTATGTCGTTTCTCAAGATTTTGATGTTTAAACATTATGTTCACGTTTTTAATTTCAAATGTATATGGTATGTTTTATTTTATCCATGATTACCCTTACCGAGCATTTGATCTCACCCTTTTTATATTTTATTTTCCCCTAGGATTAAAAGAAAGGTTTAGGGTAAGGAAACAAATATTGGAAGTTCTTTATGGGAGATTTTGAAGATCTTTCACCACGATTAGAAGATTACGTTCCAAGATTCCAAAGACACTAAACAATTATAGTCCTTGTGTGTCTGTTTTTTGTTATGTATTAAGTATTCCGCAAAAGTAATGTAATGTCCATGTACGTCAAGCTTCGGGTCTCTACAGTTGGTATTAGAGGAAAGGTTTAGTCAACCTTTGGAAACTAGGATTCGATAACTTTAGTGAGATCCCTAGAGATATTTCTAAGGTATGTCTAGGGATGACCCTAAGGTTAAGTTTAAGTATAGGTTATAGTCCTATAATTACAGTAAAGACCTTATAATTAAACCTAAGATGTTAGATATTGAAGGTACTCCCCCTTTATTATGTTGTTTTCCCTAGAATTATTTTTTCCTCTCACATTATTCTTTTTGGGTTTTAGATGATGGATGGAACCCGAAGGAACCATGTTGATCAATACAATGGATAATGCAATGATTGTCCTCCTGAACAAATAAATGTTATGTGAGATGGAGTGCAAAATATTATTTCTATACTTACACAAGCTATGAATCATTCTGGACTTCCAAATGAGCAGAGAAGGGAACAATATTCTATTGAGTCCTTCATGAGGCAACATCCACCTTCTTTCAGTGGGTCTTCTGATCCACTTGTTGCTGAACAATGGATCAGTACCACTGAAAAGATATTTTCTGTTCTTCAATGTTCTGAACATGATAAAGTCATCTTAGCAGTATATTGTTTGGAAGGTAAAGCTGATCAATGATGGAATCTTATCAAGAATACGAGGCCAAGAGATGAAATTGAGTCCATGGAATGGGACATGTTCAAGAACTTATTTTTCAATAAGTACTTCCCTCGTATTCTTCAAAAAAAGATGGAGAACGAGTTTCTTGAACTAAAGCAAAAGGATTATGAATCTGTTGGTATATATGAAGAAAATTTTACAAGGCTTGCAAGGTATGCATCTGGCTTTATCATCCAGCCTGAAAGTAAAGTTTATCGATTCTTCAGTGGCTTAAAACCAAATCTTCGAAGGGAATTATCTATAAGAGACTTCAGTAGCTATGAAGAAATTGTGCGTTGTGCTATCAATGTAGAAATGGAAGTTGGTGTTACTTATCCATATCATGGTTTTGACAAGAAAAAAAAGATGGAGTTCAAGGATAAATCTCAGAATAATGGTGAAAAAAAACGAATGTTTCGTTATGCTCAAAGTGTGGAAAGAAGCATGGTGGAGATTGTCTGAAAGGGACTAGAAAATGTTTTAAGTGTGGAAAATAAGGTCATCGAGTAGCTGAGTGTCAAAGTAATGGAAAAAGGGTTGCTAATGATGTGAATAAAGAAAATACTGCAGAGAACTCACCACCAACACTTCAATGATTCAAGTGCAAGGAAATGGGGCATTATGCTAATAAATGCCCTAATCCAAGGGTTAGTGATGATCGACATGAGCAACCACTTAAGTCAAAGGACAAAGGGAAGTCACATGCGATCACTATTGGCGATGTTGAATATGACAACGATGTGGTGGAATGATTAAGTGTTTATGTAATGGGATTCCAAAATAATGTTGTATATAGTATCGTGGAATATTGGAATATTTATGGTCTATTGTGGTTTTCAATAATTTTATGGTACTGGTAACCATATAAAGTGATTGAGATATTTTTGGAAAAAAGATGATATGCGCATAATGATGGGATAAAGAGAAAATGAAATGTTTGACAATATTCTTGAGCTCATGACGGATATAAGGAAATAGTTATATCATGGTTTGAGTATATATAATTTTGGGTTTTTGGTATGTGGAAAGAGTTAACTTTTGACAGCACTCATGTTTTCACTAAGATTCAATGGGTATTCATTTTTCAAGAGAATACATGATTAAGGCCTTCGAATGTTTGGAATGTGACCAACAAGACATATCTTATGATATATGGGGATCAACGATGGTATTAACATGCTTGTTATATGAAATCTCTGGTAATCGTTTTCACTATAATATGAGAGTGGACTGCAGTATGTTGGATAAGCCTAAAAATTTGAATGGATTATATTAGGCATAAGTTATTATTGTTTAGGGATAGAAGTTTTTTCGATATTATTGATGGGATGTTATAGTAATGTAGTTTTAGAAATAGAACAACCTACAGGATGGGTGACAACCCATCACGTCAGACAAGGCTATGAGAATCGAACCCACAACAGAAGTGCGACTGGACTTTATCGCCTACCACTGGCCTACAGGAAGTCCATGTTTAGTAGATACTAGTTTTATTATATTAAGCAGTATGATATATGAAGTATAAGTCCATTTTAGGAACCATATATGATTAATATCACTATATATGGACTTATGTATTTTTGATAACTTTTATAACCTTTTGTTTGAGACAGATGGAATGACCCATCATTCTATCGCATGATCTGCTAACACTTCACGAATGAAAAATTCAACTTCATTTCTTTAAGGGATGAAGTGGAAATTATCCAAATAACGACCAATGGTGAGACTATACCAAAATCACGAAAGTATTTCTTCTAATTCCAATTTCATCAAATTTAGGGAAATGATCTTGAAAACCAAAAATGTTGTCCTAGTGCCCTTATATCCGATGAATTAGATGGTACCTTAGATCATCACAAATCTATGGCTTTGTGATTTATGGCTTTTTCATAGCCATGTTCTCTACCACTCTCCATCAGAACATGATGGTCAGATTTCTCCTCCATATCCATATTTTCACCTATGTTCTCCGATATGGAAACCCAGTGATGAGTTATTTGGGTATCCTTTATGTTTCTAACATTCCTTTTTTTAAATGAAGTTTTAGTATTCCTTTTTACGATGTGGGTTTCTATGAATGAAACTCTAATGTAATAAACCATTTATAACCCTGACGAATTTCGAGGGCGAAATTCATTTTAAGTGGGGTAGAATGTAACACCCCGAGATTTTATAAAAAATATTCCTTTTAATGTCTTTTGTTGTACGCTACACCAAAATTAGCTTGTGATATACGCAACACCATATTTTCTTGTAGTATATGCAACACTATTCTTGGCTCGCATTACACACAATTTCAAGTTCGTTTTGTAGAAACTATTCTATGCAACATTATGTATAGATTTTGTTTAATGTTTAAATGAAATAAGTTTTTATTATACGAAACACCAAACAGAGCTTTCAGTACAAACATCCCTGACTTGGCTTGCATTACACACAATAAAGACCTTCCTCAATAGCGTGTGTAGTATGCAATACTGAGTTTCACTAAACGAGATATTATTATAAAACTATTATGAACTGGCCGTTATGAATAGTAATACCCACTTTTTGAAATTTTATAAATTTTATCTTTCAAAATTGACTTCATTTTTGGATTCGGAATATTGAAATTAGCTTAGGGTGAAATTTTGGTACTTTTTGGATAAGTTTCATATTCTGATGAATAGTTAAAATTACTAAATTTTAATTAAAAACAACTTTTTTAATCGAAATAATTAATAGTGATAAATAATTAATTTGAGTGGTTTTAATGTATATTTAGAATATATTTTTACCATTTAATAAAATTTTGGTCATTGGATGTAATTTCACATTTAAACCAGACATAAAAAAGTGTCAATCTTTTGATAGTTATTATCTCTTAAAAACACGCTATTTGTTTTGACGAAGGGAATTAATTTTTAAATTAATTAATGAAAATGATATGTTTTGAATTTGGTAAAATAGACATCATTTTTGAATTCATAATATCAAATATATCTTAGGCCTAAGTTTTGGTATTTTTTTGGAAACTTTCATTTTTTTGAAGAATAGTGAAACCACTAAGTGGTAGTTAAAAAACTGAATTTTTCATAAAACTTAATTTTACCACTTCTGTGAGTGGAATTTCAAAAATCCGAGAGACACGGTTAATATCAAGGACTAAAATGTGGTTCAATGAGATGAAAATATTTTTTGGTGAATAGTAACTTTTTACTTTTATTTACCACGGTTAAAAGTAAATAGGATAATTAAGGGTAAAAATGATATTATTATTACCCTAAAACATATCTTAATTCTATTGGATAAAAGTAATTCGACCAAAAATAACCTTAGGAATAAAATATGACCATTTAGGCCCACTTGGATTAGATTATGACATTTAATATTAATTTATTTAAAGAAGGGTTAAAATAGTTAAAATCAACATTTAATAAGTAAATCATTTTTAATATAGGGTTATACATAAGATAAATTCGACTATAAATATTTCATAGAAAGATGAAAATCTTTCCTACATAATGGTATTTTATTTATATTTTTTAGACATTAAATAATTTAATTTATTTATGACACAATGATGATGTAGTAATTATCTTATTAATGAAATATTGACATAATTGATGTTATAAATACTCAAATAAATGTATTTTGAGACTTTTTATGAATTAAAATAATTTTCTAAGTTATTTCGATATGTTAGTATTGATTTAGGTAACTTTTTTTTGAACTAATAATTCTGTTATAATTTTCACAAAAATCAATTACCAAATAGTGTCAAAATTGACATAAAATAGTTTATAAAATAAATATTATATTATTAATTGTTATTTTATTCCTAAAAATCTAAGGTTCGGCGAAATGACTTAGATAAGGTTATATATATTAATAATAAACAACTTGGGGTTCATTTGTCTTGTTATAATAAGTTTATTAACCTTATAGTGTAAGAAAACAAGAAGACATGGTAAAAGTTAAATTATCTAACTTAAAGTTAAATCTAAATGATAAGGTTAAAATAGAAACCTAAACATGTCTAAATTCTATTGTATTAGAAGATTTAGACCCATCCCCACCTTATCTTCGAAATAACTCAATTTGTAGCTGTTAAAAACCGAATATGACTTTATAATAAAATAATATTTTTAGTTATTCCAAAGGTTCCCCTCTCCTCCCTTATAAAAGGGCACCTCCTCCCTCTCTTCCTCACACCACTTTGAGCCTTCAATCTCGGACAACCCCTACCAAATTCTCTTCTCCACTTCCCGAGAAACATCCTAGAGGTCCTGGTCTTCTTTAAAGTCCAATTTTAGTGCCCTAAGTGGAGGACTCAAAGAGGCGCTTCAAAGAAAAGGTAATGTTCGTTACAGATTCTTTCAACTTTATTTCTTCTTCCAATTATTCTTATTTAGTTGTTTCATTATGAAGTAATAACATCAGTATAACTAATATAATGATATGTTATTATAAGTATGAAACAAACATATTTCACCATCTATCTATACTACGGAAAATGAAATCACCGCGCGTGCGTACGTACGAAATACCGTCTCCACGCCGTGGTGTAATCTATAATCCACCACCACCTTACTTGGATGGGTATAATGGTGAAAGTAATGAATATATATGATTATTGTAAAGTGATATTGATTCTGTAATATTATACATACACTTTAATACAATTCGACAATCATGGGAATGATATCATCGCTCGTGCGTACGTACGGAAAACCGTCTCCACGACGCGATGAGATTCACTCTCCATGATAACCATTCAAGAATGATTATAAAGTATATATAATAAGTAATCATGAAATATATGACATAATAATTCTACTATATTTATGTATATATATATTTATGTCATCTACTTAATTCCATTCAATTCAATAAGGAAACGAAAACAGCGTTCATGCGTACGTACGACCTACCGTCTCCATGAATGATGTATTTCTTTCCATTTATCAATCCATTATATATATGTATATTCTGAATATATATTATATATAAATCATGTTTTACATTCTGGATGTAAGTAATCATGATCTAAGTAATCATATGAATAATTACAAGTTAAAACATGAGCGACAAATGAGACGATTTTTCCCAAAATGCTACTTTAATAAGAATTTACAAAAGAACGGGTAATATAAAGTCATAAGTGACCCATCTATGATATAACAACAATGAATATGATTATATAATAAGTCAATTACATTATTTAAATAATTATATAGGAGGTTTGGATACATACGAAGCATATCAGACCTAAGGTAGGGGATAACTATTCCAATCTCATTCTTATCCGAGATTGTTTATTCATAAGTATTTACTGGGGTTATTGTTATCATCCAAGTCCATGTTTCCTAAAAATGGTTTCATGTATGTTTAAAGTACTTTTTAACCATTTTGAATTTTACCCAATGGTGTGGAAGAAATATTTCTTTTATTTACCCTATAAGGTACTTTTTGACTTTTTCGACAAAAGTACGAGAAGAATGTTTTTTAACGTATACAGCGTGAAAAGATTTTTACGATTTTATAAAGCCTTGTTTTCATGAAGCTTCCTCCCAAATATTTCATGAATATTTTCAACAAAATCCTTTTCTTTTAAAATTGCACGACATTTTGTGAAAATAAATTGATTTTGAAGAAAAAAGGATATTTTCCTCAAGAATTCATTTCAAGTGTTTTATCAAAACCATTTTTTCATCTAAGATGACATAATTTCATATGTGTATGTTTCAAGTATAATGTCTCTATGATTTACATGGTTTCAATTCTCTTATTATGAAATGATATCCATTTCTTTTATATGGGATATGTGATGATGGGATGATGTTTATGAAACCCATTTTATTTATTGGGTTTTTATGAATGATGTATGTTTATTTTATGGCACAAGTAAGCATGATTTCATTCTGAGATGGGTGGGACCTATATCTCCCTCCAATGCATTGGGTAAAGATTTATATCTCATGAGATAGACATGGCTGGAACGGTAAGTTAATCCGGTTCAGTATTACAGGACTTGAACGATGAGTGAACTCGATTCAGAAAGGTACTTTGTCCACTAAGATGGTCTTGGAAGCAATGCCTTGGCTACTATGGAAATTATTACATGTGCTTAATGGATTCCACAATTACATGTTTTATTCCCATGCTATTTTATCATGATTTATGTTCCATTATGATCTATGCCTTATGTACTTCCATGTTTTATGTCGTTGCTCAAGATTTTGATGTTTAAACAATATGTTCATGTTTTTAAGTTCAAATGTATATGGTATGTTTTATTTTATCCATGCATACCATTACTGAGCATTTGAGCTCACCCTTTTTATGTTTTATTTTCCCCCAGGATTAAAAGAAAGGTTTAGGGTAAGGAAACAAAAAGTGGAAGATCTTTATGGGAGGTGTTGAAGATCTTTGACCACGATTAGAAGATTACGTTCCAAGTTTCCAAAGGCACTAAACTATTACGGTCCTTGTGTGTTTGTTTTTTGTTATGTATTAAGTATTCCGCAAAAGTAATGTAATGTCCATGTACGTCAAGCTTCAGGTCTCTACATGTAGTGACTGAGGTTATCTCAAAATTGGTTCCCTGCTTCCTCAACTAGCACTATTGGTGCCTTTTGTACAACTATTGGGGGACAATTCCCTACCATGCCCCTGTCTTCCTATAAAAAAGTATCATAGAGGCATAATTCTACAAATCCAAAAATGTACCATAGGGAATAGTTCAAAAAGACAACACAATTACTCGACACTAATTTATTTATATCATTTTACAATTTTTTTTAAATTTTTTGTTATGAACCATTTTCATTTCAATTTCACAAGAAAATAAAATAGTTTACATTCAAAATACCCATAACCCATTTTATCATGTGTTACTAAATTGATGCAGGTCACAATAATCTTGAGTGCCTAGAATGATTCACGAAGACTAAACACTCATTCCATTATGGTCTGTGAATCAATACTCAAGAAATTATAGAAATAATAATCACATCACAGAACAAGTGCATCACCTATGGTGAAATAAAATTCAACTGTAAAAACAAAAAAAAATAACAACAATCGCACACTGAATACTTGGGTTTTCTCCAAAACATGGGTTTGAAACTCCCATGAACAAGCTCATTAACAAGTCCTAACACTTTCTAGTCTCATATCTACCTTTCCCCAAATAGTAAGACAGATGAAGAACAAAGAAAACTGGATATCTGATACCATTTTGTAATGTCCTGGTTTGGATTCCATGCAACGGTGCCCCAAGACAGTTCACCACATGACATTAGGCATGCCTCATTGTATGCCAATGGCTACCGAATAACTACAAGGGTTTGGTATGTCATTCGTGGGGAGATTACACCCTCTTTTATCAAAGTAAAATACCAGTGGAAGTAAAAAAATAAATAGTGGAAGCATATATATAACCATAATAGTACAATGTCACAAGAATAACCAAGACATGAAATACAATACTCAACTGAAAATAAAATATGAAATGCACATATAGGTATCAAGTGTATTAAAATGAAACTAGAAGAAAAGATGCTAGATGTCCCAAATAGGTCCCGAACCGCATCTGGTTCCCTCAACCAAGCTCTATCCCTAATTAGAAATCTAATCCAGGTCCTTTTCACTTAACTTTTCTTGCAACATTAAAGTCTATTCGATTATCGATCAGGCAACCCAAATAGGGTGTGAGTATGACTCAGTAGGCCACCACCAATAGTGTCTAAAACAAATTCATTCAACAACAAGTGTATGCAGCTGTATAAAGAAAATAATTACAATGAATAATTTAACAGTTATTATATTATGAATTAATCTTTATTAACCAAATTTATAAATAATTTTTTAATTGTTTCACAAATCCAATTCACAACTTTCTATTCATATTTATCCTTAGTGTAAAACTCCATGTCAAACACTTAAAAGACTCATCAGTTAAGAATTCCATGTCTAACACCCAAAATCCCATTTATTATTATTTATCATTGATGTAGAATGTTATGTATAACACCCCAATTATCAATAATATAGATATATCTATCAGCATAGTATAATTACATAAAATAATTATTATAAATCGAGAGAAAATAGAGATAATAAAAAAATTAAAAAAGAAAAAAAAAGAAAAAATTGGTTGAGGCGAACCAGGTTGTGTCGCATAGGGGGAAATCGGCAGTAGTTTCGCGCACTAGGTCTCTATAGAGAGAGAATAGGAAGGTTTTATTATGTGCAGTATAACCAAGATCATTGTTAATTGACCAAATATAACTTGAAACACAACAAATGGTATGTTTTATGAAGAGATCTCGAACCGTTTTTCATCAATAAAAACCCCAAATTAAAACTCTTCATTTGATGTCTGTTTCAACTGGCTTTTATTTGGAGAGTGATTTATTTCACCCCTAGAAGACGTCACAAGATTTTTTGTGGTGAATACGGTCCATAGATGATGTTTCTAGAATTCATGGTGGTCAAAAATAGAAAAATGTAGTTTGGGGAATATGGTTGAATAGTGAAATAATTTTATTAATTATTTAATTTTATTACTTAATTTAACAAAACAATATTAATTTATGAAATTACTAATAAGTCCCTTGTGTATAAGAATTATACCTTGCCTAGGGTAAAACCCCTATTTTAGACCCATATATGGTCTCATATTTCTATTAAGATGCACAATTTGTGAGATATTAATAATTTATTATTGAAAAAATCGAATATATAATTAATTGAAAAAAATGTTATTTCTGCAAGAAAGGTGTCAAAATTCCCGATGCATACAAATGTTATACTCTGTCTAGGGTAAAACCCTCATTCTAAACCCATCAATCGTTTCACATTTTCCATAGGATGCACCATTTGGGAGATATTTAATTATTTTTAATAAAATAAATTATTAGATATTATTTAGTAACATTATCTCATGAGTGAGGCATCTAACTATCTGGTGCCTCCCAATGTTATACCCCTCTTATGGTAAACACCATATTTTAGACATAATAGTGGTCTCATATTTCTCACACTTTGCACAATTTTTTAGTTATTCAGTTATTTTGAATAAATTTTTTGCGCTTAATATACTATAATTAATATTTTATTTCACCTTCACAGAGGCTTTTCAAGCCTTAAAATCTCACACTACCCAGTATCTAAATCCAAAAACATTCAATTAAATATTACAAAGTATTAACTAGACATTTTCTCTTATATAAATTCTTTAAAAAAAAAATAAGTTATTTTACAAATAATTTTTTTTTTCGACATAACATATTTTTAATTTGTAAATAGAAATAAAATAAAAGAAAACATACCTAGAAAAAGGTATGAATCTTACAACACAAAACAATAACGAATTAATAAATAGTATATAACCATTAAAATATAGCTTTATAATTTGTGGGTAAAAATAAATGTATCTGAATCATGAAATATATATAGAAATAAATATTATTATCAATGATAAGGCATTGATAAATTAAATTATTATAGCTAAATAACTAATAATAATGATTTTTTCATTAAAATGTAACCTTTCTAGAAAATTATTTTTATGTGTTTAATTTTGAGAAACTGAAAATTTTATAGATAAAATATGTTTTGATATTAATAATATATTAACCTGAACTTTATTAGTAATTGATAGGAAATAATAATAGGAATAATAGATATTTTAAAAAGGTTATTTTATTATGTAAACTATTTTCATTATATTTTTTTGTTTTTATTTAAAAGTTAAATTCTAAAAATTTATAATTTTAATTTGGAAAAGTAAAATTAATTCTTTATTTACAAATAAATATATTATATTAACATGAATGTTTTGGATTTTTCCAAAAAGATTGTTTTTTGGTAAATAGTGTAAATACCATTTTTTTTAAATCGGAACTTTTATGGAATATCGAGGATGTAAGAATAAAATAGAACTAAAAAGAACCTTATCTTGAAGAAATATATTTTTTATAATTAATTTCATACATTTGAAAAAAATTTGTTTAATTTATAAACCTATAATTGATATTTTAAAACATAAGTCATATTTCTTAATTAAACTATTTTAATACATTATTAATTTATTATTTAAAAATTAAGTTATATAAATTTTATAAATTTAATATTATTAAATGGATTTAAAAATTTGAGTTAGTAAGTCTAAATTATGTAATAATTTCTATTTTATTTTTAAGAAAAAATACTAAGGAAAATACTTGTTACTGTGGTGAAAGTTAAAATGGTAAAGAAGGAAAATCTAATGGTAATGAGTTGAAATCATTTTTGAAAATTGTGTGCAATATGATTGTAGATTATTTTTCATCCTTATAACTTCTAAAATCTATTATTTCTCATTTTATAATCTATTTTCCTTGATATTGACTTCCTGCTATTAAATAAATTGGGTATTTAAAAAATGATATCATTTTTCACTTATTAAAGGGGATTATCACCACCCATTCAATAAAAATACTATCATTAATTTTACTCATGAAACACTATCCTTTTCATTTCCCTTGAATCACCTCTTTATTTTATTATATTCTAGTAAAAAAATTATCTTAAACCCTCTTCTTCCAAGGGATCCTCTAAGGAAATTTCATGGTGGTCGACAAGAGTAACCATTTTCTACATAACTTCTATCCTTTCTATATTTATTTTACAATTATACTTTTCTCGTACCTATATATTGACATAATAATGATTTATATTCAAAATTTTATTATTTTAAGTTATTAATCATTATTCACATTTACCCTCTTCCCTTAAGAATAATGAAAACGTGATTTGTGTGTATGTGTGGATTATCACCTCTATAAGGATTTTTTTTCCTCCACCACCTATAATTTATAGTAAAAATAGGTAATTTAATATATAATTATGATATTTATAACATATTTAGGATTATTTAATGATTAAATACACTACTCCTTTCTTATGTTCTATGAAAATGAAATCAGCACCCATGTGTATGTGCAAACTACCACCTCCATGGGATGATTCATTCCACTTTTCGTTATCACCATTAATATATTACCATAAAAATGGGTTCAATAGAAAAACATAAATTTTATGACATCAAAAAGGGTTTTTATGATAAATTGAAGAACCTAATAATAATATGATCAATGTTTATTCAATAATTTAAAACAAGAATAATTAAGGGAAAATATTTTTATTCATATTATTTAATATTATTATATCCATTACTTCTTCTTTTAGTTACTTAAAATTTTGATATATAACACTAATAAACACTAAATTATATCATTATTTTTCTTGTGTATTGATATTACAAATAAACCACCACATAGTCATCAATTAATCTTGTTACGTTCTCATTTTGGTTACTTTAACCACCTACTTGAATAGTTTATTAAATTTATATCATGGATGGATATGGGAACATAATTATGGCTATAATATGATATAATTACGTAAATTATTATTATTATTTTATATATAATGGTAATATTATTATTAAACTCATTAATAAATAAAATATCTTATATTTTTCAAGAATCACCGAAACTTGTTTGTTATCGATTTTATCTTCAAGGATAAAGACTAAAACACTCATGAAATTAATTTAAAAAATTATAAATTTTTATAAATAATCCCAAAAAATAACTTTAATAACCTTTTAAAAATTAACAGTGTAAAAATAATTAATAAGAACATCATTATAATTATAACAAAACTAGTATGAATGATCAAAAATATAAACACCTAATATGGGAAAATAAGAAAAAAAAGTAACAATAATTAATATAAAAAATGAATCTATAAGGAGATTAGAAATGAAAATTTATATCGGTATGGTTTTTAATTAAGCTATTAACATATCTATGTTGGTGATATAGGATGTTAAAGTATATTTGAGGAAGTTGGGATAAGAGGTAAGTTTTTTCTTGCTCTTAATTCTGATTCTTTGAGACATAATACATTTTATATAAGATTTTTTCATTGTATGATGTATTTACTTCCCATGGATGAATTTTTAAAATACATTTTTTGAATTTAAAAGGATATAATAAGAAAAATAATATTCCCTTATTCAAAATGAAATTAATTCAATTGTTACCCCTATATTAGGGATTTTTTTGTAACTCAACTTTTGTTCATTGAGTGATAATAAATCTCCCAAACTTATTTCTTATTATTTGGGTATATTCTATCCTTTATTTTATTATGTGGTATTACCTCAATGTTATCTATAAAATCACATTCCAATTATGACAACCCAAGTTTAGTTACACCTTAATTCATGATTCATTATACAAAGATACACTTAATAGAACCCCAGAAGATCATGAGTCCTATTGTCTTTTGTAAATTAGGTATATAGAAAATTAACATGAAACATGGTTATAAGATCATTATTTAAAAAATATAAAACATTCTATTATATTCATTGGATCTTTTAAAATATCCTAAGATAACCTGGGGATGTACATAAGAGAGGGGTGGGATGTAAATCCAAGAAAGGGAATAAATAGAACATATAATAAGCTAAATATGTACATGTTATCCAATAGGAATACAAATGTAACAAAAAAGGGTTAATAATCATAATATTGAATGACGAGGAAGGATATAACATGATAACATAAAGAAAACCTTGGAACATGGAAACAATATAATACATGAAATCATAAACATATGTTAAGGTTAACCCATAAGAAAACATAACATAGTATTCTTAGGATAACCTTATATGCACCCTTAATGGAATCCCATGATTTAAAAATATTTCCCAATGTGTGGAGGACTATATAGTTTTGGTTCTTCCTATCATTGTTATATCATGTACATGCATAAGCATGCCATAAGTAGAGCTAACCAGATTAAAATAATGAGAGGGTATGACAACCGCCATCAGGACCAAGCACCATGAATCTTTGTAATGGGAAATTCTAGCCAATCAGCAATGCAAGGTGGGGAGTTAGGTAATCAACGAGGAAAAAGCTAGGGGAGGGGTAGTACAAGTGGGTCGAGCCTACAGGTCATGTAATAGGAATATTATGCCTATGGGAATTTGGGTTATGTATTGGCCTTCGAGTCATGTCAATCCTTAGGCCATGAGCCTACAGGTCATGTAAGGGTTCCCCTTAAATCCTTAAAATGGGGATTATCCATAATAAAACAAAAAATGAAGGCCTTCGGACCATTCGAGCATAAGCCTTCCATAGAAATTATACAATATAAGAACAATTTTCATCAATTTTAATTGTATAATTAAAGAGTTTGGGTTACATAAATATAAGAAAAAAATAAATTAATGATATTTACATATAAGTTAATATGATAGAGTGGAAATGGGGATGGTTATTCCCTACACAAATGTTTTGCATGAAAATTCATAGGATAATTTTGACAGCATAACAGGGGTATATAAAGATTAATAAAATGGGATAATGAGAGTGAAAGGGGTATCTCATCACATGTAAATCATTAGGATAAGAATATTTTTGTGTAAAAATATATCCTAACATGTAAAATTGAAAATAAAAATGAATAATATAAAGAAAGTTCTTGAATAAAGAGAAGGATATTATCCCTTACCTTGAGTGGTCGTTTCTCAAAGGTTGGGAGGAGAATCTTAAGAGCTTGGGGGAACCTTAGGAAGGATATATAAAGGAAAGTTAAGAGTATATTCTTGATCCAAGAGTTTTTAGTGAAGAGGGATGAGAGTTTGGGTTGTTTTATATAGCAAAATAGAGGATAATTCTATATTAATTTCTAAATTTGGGTTTAAGAATATATAAGATAATGTAATCAAAACTGAAAATAATTCTATGGTTATTACCTATGGTTTATACCAAAGAGAAGTTATTTTTATAATTTTAATATTATTTTAAACGAACACATTAAAATAATTCTATTGGTGAAGTGTAAGTGAGTCATGTTTATAATGAATTGAATTTAAATCATTAAAATATAATATAGGTTTTGGAGGATAAATAAATGGTTTATAAAATTAATAAAATAAATTAAAAAATAATTATTTTAATGTAGAAACCTAATTTTTTGTGGATAATCTTTATAGTATTTATTACATAACTTTTGGGATTTTATGATGTTATAATACAAACTATATAATTATATCATATTTAATTTTTACCTAAAAGTTTCGACTCCCTCAAAAAATTATGAAAATTTAACTATTTTATAATTTCAACCCTATGATTTAAAAAATAATATTTATTTTATCTAAATAATTATCTAAATATGATAATTTAAACTTTTAAATCAAAAAACCCAATTTATTGAAAAGTATTGTGTTTTTTTACAGTAAGATTTCTCTATACTTAATAAAATAACATTTGAATTTATAAAATTATATTATAATTTATATTGAATAAATATTATTTCATAAAAATATTTAATTAAAATATCATTTATTTCCAAAAATATCAAATTTATCAAAAATAGTGTCTTAATTGAAACTATATATTTCCCAAAAATAAAATTTGTGTTTCATCATATCAAAACCTAATATTTATCAAACACGTTATTTAATAATTTAAAAAGTAATATTAAAAAAGAGATAAATATAATTATTTTTTATTAAAAATAAAAGAAAAAAATTCACACCCTTAGGCTTTAGATATATACCCCTTTATTACACCAGCGATTTCTCTAAGGGTAAGGTGTCTGATAGTGATATTTTAATGGGGTGGTCCGGTGAACATGGTTTGGGAAATGATCTCGATGAGATTGAAATTATCCCATAAATGGTATTTCAGATATTTCAATTGTTGAATCTCATATTGGGCTTGGTCAAGGGAAAATAAAAAACATGATATCTCCCTTAGAAGCTCTGATAAATGGGCCTTATAGGGTATGAACCTGCTGGTCGAGGCCATCACTTCCTTTGTCTATGTCAAATGGACATTATCATAACCCTTAATATAAAAATATTAATGCTCACTATAAAATGACTTTATTATGAATAATTTTGATTCTTAATGGTATTTTAAATTTTAAATGCCATATAATATTCCAAAATAATGAAATTAGTGCATATGTTTTCTATAACATCATTTCTTAAGAAGGAATTTACTCATTTAAAAAACGAGAGTCATTTTTTAATGTTATGGTCATTAAATTATCCCACCTTTAGAAATTTCTCCCTTAAAATACTCATTTCATACACTAAAACATATTAAGATACTTCTGTTTCATTGCATCTTTAGGTTCACATGTTGCTTCCTCAAACTTGTGGTTTCACCACAATAGTTTAACCTAGTGAGTTTTATTGCTTCATAGAACTTTGTATCTCTAATCCAAGATCTTAATAATATACTCATCATATGTAAGATCATTCAATAGTGGTATCACCTATAGATTTAGTACATGTGGGGGTCTAGTATATACTTCCTTAAGAGTGATATACGGAACACATCATGTACTTGAGATAGGTTGAGATGAAGTGCTAGTTGATAGGCCACTAATCTAATGAGATAAATGATATCAAACGGGATTATGTATCTAGGACTAATCTTTTCATTCTTCCCAAACCTCATGAATTTCTTCCATGATGATATACAAATGGACACTTTTTCTGTAACCTCAAATGCTAGGTTTTTTAATGATTTTTTACATGGATTTTATATTCACTTTGTGAAGATTTCATATGAAACTGAATGGTCTAAACCTTATCTATCAAATATTTGAAAATCTTAGGTATCATTAGTTTCTAACCTCCAAATTCATCCCATCAGGTCAAAGTCTAACACCTCTACCCATACAGATCCTCATAAATTTCTAATTGAATTCTAGAATGGAACTTTTTGTTATATGATAACTCTACTAGGGGAAGGTGTTGGTTCAAAAATCCTTGAAAATCCATTGATCATTATCTCATAATATCCTATAGAGTTCGACCAGTCCTTTTAGACTAACCCTCAATCTATGGGTGATAAACAATGCTGAAACTTAGTTATATATCCAATGATTGATAAAGGATTCTCCAAAACATAGAGGTAAACCTCATATCTTAATTAGATACAATATAGAGTGGTACCCCATGCAGTCTTACCACTTACCCTATATATATCTTAGATATTTTATCAAGGGAGATATATTCTTTGATAGAAATTAAATGTGCTGAATTTGTAAGGTGTTCGACTACTACCCAAATGGATTATTTCTTTTTGGTGTCCTTAGGATTCAAATAATGAAATACATGGTATTTTTTCATTTCCATACTGGTATGGGTAATGGTTTAATCATACCATCAGTCTTATTCCATTTCTCCTTGACTTATTTCTATACAAAGCATTATGATAAAAACTCTTCAATCTCTCTCTTCATGTTATCCCACCAAAATTTCTTCTTCAAATCCCTACATATCTTAGTGATTTCTAGATCAATAGTGAAATAAGAGCTATGTACATTATCCAAAACGTTCCTATCTAGTTTTGGTTTTTATGGGACACATATCTGGGTTCGAAACTTTTTAAATCCATCTTCAGCAAAGTCAAACTTTGAAATATTCACTACCTACTTTAATTGAAACTGATCATCTTTCTGGGCCTCTTTGATCCTCTCAAGAATAGATCGTTGAGAATTTATTTGATAAAGGCCAGTTAAAGACCCATAGATTATTTATAAATTTATCCTTTTCATTTAAAATTATATAGGATCCCTTTAATCCTCACATATCTCAGCTTGTGGGATACTTTCTATTTAGTTCATCTGCCACTTTGTTTTCCTTCATAGTGTGGTAAAAGATTGAAAAATCATAATCATTGATCATATTTAACCACATTCATTGGTATATATTAAGCTACATTTTTGTGAATATATAATTTAGGATTTTATGATTCGTATATAAGTCACACTTTTCTCTATAGAGATAATACTACAAAATCCTCAATATGAAGACCACTAATACAAATTCCAGATCATGCATTGGGTAGTTCTCCTAATGGATCATTAATTAGATAGAGGGATAATCTATCACCTTTTCATAATTAATAAGTAAATAACCCAATAAATTTTATGATATATCACTATAGTTTAAAAAATCACCCCCTTCTTGTGGGTATTGTGAGCATAAGTGAAGTTATTAGCATCTTTTTCAATACTTTAAATCTTTCTTTTCATTAATAAGTCTAAAAAAACATGAATCCCATTAGATTATGATTCGTTATTGGTATTAAAAACCATGATAAGTTTCTCAAAAATATATGATATTACCCAATTAATCCAAGGAAACATCATATTTTTTCACATATGTTGATTTGGTCCGTATTTTGACTGCCTATATTTTTAACGGATCCAATAAAATTATACCTTTTTTATAACATGACCTAACAAATTTACTTGATCCATCCAAAACTAAAATTTACTGTAATTTTCATATATAATTCCTATCCATAAGTTATTTAGTACAATATTTAAAAGTTCCCAATGTTTCTCCATTCTTTTAGTGTAGATACAAATTTCATCAATAAATATAGATACAAATTTATTGAGGTAATATCTAAAGACTATATTCACTATGTCTATGAAGATTTCTAGAGAATTAGTGTGTCCAAATGGAATCACTATAAACTTATAGTGCTCATATATTATATGAAAATCACCCTTGGGGATATCCTCCTTCGTGACCATCAATTTATAATATATGGATAGAAGATCCACCTTAGAGAAGTACTGGGATTCACCTAGCTGATCTAATAAGTAATAAATCTATGGAAGAGGATATTTTTTTTATAATGTTCTTTTTGAGATCACAATAATCAATGCATAGGTTCCTTAACCCAATCTTATCCATGAAAAATAGTACTGGTTCACCCCATGGTGAAGTACTTGTGTGTATAAACCCTTTATCCATATTCTCCTACAATTTTTCTTAAGCCCCTAAAATTCAATAATAGCCATTTTATATATAGTTTTGGATATTAGAAAATAACTGGGTATGAGAATGATTGGGAACTCAACCTCAAGGCTAGGAGGGGACTAGAAAATTATTTAGGATACGCATCAATTAATTTATTTATAATGGGTATGTCATCAAGGATAATTTTTTCTTTAGTATTAATATTTTGAGCAAGTTTTTATTTCTCAAAAGGAAATATTATCCATGCTTGAAATGTTTGTTAAAAACAAGAATCATCCACCTCCTTGAAATTATACATAATCATAAGGATATTTTTTATACATAGGGTGATTTTATTATCTCGTCAATTTATGTTGGGTCTATAAAAAAATCCAAATCATGCCTAGAATAGAATCAATTTATATAAAAAGAGAATCCAACATATTTCTTGGAAATTCAACCAAACATTTTAGACATGGTAAGAGTTATATACATGGGATGAAATAATTGACCCATTTTTCATCTTTACCAATAACATAACTTATATTCCTTGAGGTGGTGTTTGAATTCTTCTACTTATGTTGTGTGATATAAAATAATGTATAGAACTAGAATCAAATAGTGTATTCTCTATCCTTTATTGAATTAATAACATACCTATAACTACTTAATTTAGGTAATACACCTATTTAATTGTGATAAAATATGCTCTCCCCTACCCTCTAGGACTTGGTAATTATTTTTGTTAGTTATCATCAACAACCTTTATCTTAGGGAAATGATTCACATAGTGTCTATGTTTCTTACTGTTGAAAAATTTGATGATAGGGTGAGGGTTGGATAAAGAATTCCTTTCTTCTATTATATTAGTGGGTTTCCCCTATCAGTAATTACTTGCTAGGTTTCCTTCCTTCCTGAACCTAATTTATTTCCTTTCCCCATTAAGGAAGCTTCTAAGATGTTTCTTCCCACAATTTTTACAGGTGGGATATTGGACTTTCTTACCCCCATGATATTTTTCTATCACACCACCAGAATTAAGATCCATAGTCTACTTCTTATCTCTAGTCCCAAGAGACCCTTGAGATTATTTGATCTCCATTTCCACTTTGAGTGGACATTATAAAATTTCCTCATTGATTTCAAAGTCTCAGATAGATAACTATTTGGTAGATTCATATTTATCCCTCCAAAAAAGTAGTGAAATTTACTTTTGGGGGTAATGGAAAATCCAAAATTGTATCGTAAAAGTATATTATTGTTTTAATTATACGCAATGATGGATTTATTATCATTTTTCTTGAGGTTAAGAAAATAACTCTCCATTTTCATTCAGAGAGTGCATGTAAATTTTTTTAGATTTTTTTTTCTGGAATTCCTTATGCTTCATCACTTAAATCTCATCCTAAAACTTGGTATTTTTGACTAATGTACACTATTGTGTAGTTTCTCCCTCCATATGATAAAAATCAATCATGACCTTTTATTTCTCAGATCATTGAATGATGAAGAATATATTTTTAATGGAGTTGATTAATTTCTATATGATTAATAGATTGGAAGATCCACTAAAAGTTAGATACCTAGGTTACATAAAGTTCTCAATTGTAACTTACTCATTATAAAGGGGATTTTAGTGATCCTTCTAATTTTTTTTATATTTAAAACCTGATTTAATTGAGAAATTATTATCATGAATTTTGTGATTTATACTCCCATTAGGTTGGATATCCCATCTTGGAAGTCATCACATTTACCATCACATTTCTTGTTGACTCAATTTCTCTTATTAATGGTTATTAACTAGAAATAAATGGAAAATTGTGGGTTATAATTTTTTAAATATTAAAGATATAAATGCTAAACCATGAACATTAATGTGATAAATAATAATTTACATATATTCTTTAACCTATGAGTTTCTAGGTTTCAATCTAACTTATCCATAATCTATTTCCTAACATAAAATCTTGTGGGAATTCTTATTCCATTAATAAGAGTTCATAAGGAGATTATTAATCTACTAAATCATATCCCTTGTGAGTTTCAAACTAGGCATGCTGCAAGCCCTGTTATTGTGTACTAGGTGATGATCAAGTCTATCTCAATGAGCTCTTTTAGGGGTTATTTCCCCTAGGTACAACTATGCAAGATCCATATCTACTTATAGTATCAAGACATAGAATTATTCTATTGTAAAACGCTTATTCTATAATTTACAAAAATTTAGGTATTTTTCCCTATATTTACTCTTACACCTAATGCTTTTACTATATTTTTCAAGTCCCAATCCCCAAAATTAAGTTTACTTTTCTCTCATACCAACTACGAGAACCTATATTTTATTACACCTTAATTTATGATTTATTATATAAAGAAACACCTAATATAATCCCATAATATCTTAAGTCCTAATTTATTTGTGAAATTACATACATAGAACATTAACTTGAAATATGGGTGAAAACTCTTTATTTAAATAATCAGAAACATGACCTTATATTCATTATATATTTAAAAATTGTATGGGATAACCTGGGGATGTACAGAAGAAATGGGTGAGCTATAACACCCAATAAGGGAACAAAAAACAAAATATAAGGTATATTATTACTTTTAATCCAAGAGACAAGTCCAGGTAATATAATTATATAACATGTTAATGTAATGGAAACATAGGAATGTGGAAACTATATAAAACATGACATTATAAACATATGCCAATGATAACCTTCAAGGAAAAATAATCTAGTGTGATTATGATAACCTTCCAACAAAAATCTATGAAAATCATGAAATAAAAACATTAACCAATGTATTGGAGGGCTATATAATCCTAGTACCACCCGTCACATTTATATAATGTACACGTGTAACTGTGCCATGTAAATCATAAAACATAAGAATAAATTTAATAAATTTTAATACCATGATTGAGGAGTGTTGTTTAAATAAATATGAGCCCATAATAAATAAAATATATGTACATATTGGTGAATACAATTGAGTGGAAATTAGGTTAGGTATTTAACAAACAAATGTTTGGCATAATAAATTACAGGATAATTCCAGCAACATAACCGAGGTATATAAAGATTCATGAAAGGGATTATTGAGGGTTAAAGGGGTATATAATAACATGTAAATAATATTTAAAGTAATATTTAATTGTAAAAAATATCCTAACTAGAATAATTTATAATCAAAATTCATGACATAAATAAAATTCTTGAATAAATAGAAGAAAAAGATCACCACTAACCTTTAGATGGTGCTTCTAAAAGCTTGGGTGGATATTATTAAGATATTGGGGAAATGTTATGAGGCCTAAAAAGAGATAAAGTAAGAGTAAAGTAATTATAATTTTTTTTATTAAATATTAATGGGAGTTTGGGTGGTTTTATATAGAAAAATATTGAATAATTATTTATTAATTACTAAACATAGGTTTTGGACTCCATATGATATGGTAATCAAAAGCACAAAATGTAATAAGGTTTTTACACATTGTTTCTACCAAATATGAGTTGTTTCAATTATTTTATAATCCTAATAATTCAACACATTAAAATAATTACCTTGGTTATGTGGAAGTGAGTTAGGTATATAAATAATTGAATTTTAATTCTTAAAATATAATATAGGTTTTAGAGGATTCATTAAGGGTGTATAAAATTAATTAAATGACTTAAAAATAAACATTTTAAAGGGGAAACGTAATTTAGGTCATGGATACTATTTATCGAATTTATTAAATCACAATTGGGATTTTATGATGTCATAATACATACCATATAATTATACCATATTTATTTTTTCCCGAAAATTTTATTATCTAAGAAAATTTTGAAATTTTTTTTGTTGGATAATTTTGATGTGATGATTTCAAAAATAATATTTATTTTATCAAAATAATTATGTAAATATAAAAAAATATTAATTTAGATAAAAAATATAAATTTATTGAAAAAAACTGGTTTTTATGATAATAACATTTTTCTTCCCCTTATGAAAAATCTATTTGACATTGTAAATTTATATTTACATTGATATTTAATAAATATTATTTAATAATAATATTTTATTAAAATATAATTTATTTCCAAAATTATTAAATTCATTAAAATGTTTTTTAATTGAAACTATTTATTTCAGAAAAATACAATTTGTGTTTCATCGTATCAAAATATAATTTTTATCAAACTCATTATTTAATCATTTAAAAAAGTAATATTAAAAATAATTAATATAATCATTATTTTATTAAAACTAATTTTTAAAATTCTTTAATTTATGGTTTAGGTATAGAGATATTTATTACACTAATGAATACCCTAAGGGTAAGGTGTGTGATGATGTGATTTTCATGGGCTGGTTCAACGAACATGGTTTGGATCATGATCTCAATGATCTAGACCCGAATGGACTGAAGACCTTCATTTTTATTGATCTCAATGATCTTGAACTTCTCCTATAAATGGTTTTTCTCATTATTCATTTTTTGAATCTATCTTTGTTCATGGTGAAGGTAAAAGTCCAGTGATGATATATCCCTTAAAATCTTTGATAAATTAGATTTATAGGGTATGATCCTACTATTATAGGACATAAAATCCTTTGTATGTGTCAAATAGACATTATAATAAGACATAATATACTAATCATAATAGTCACTATGAAATTGATATATTATCAATAGTTATGATTATTAATTCTCTTTTAAATTTTACTAACCATATAACGGACAAAAATAACCAAAGTAGTGTATGTGTTTAATGTAACTTCATTTCTTAGTAAGTAACATACTCATTTAGAAAAGTAATTTCGTTTATGAATGTTCATTTCATTACACTAATTTAAAAAAATAATTTTCAAATATTTCTTACCTTATGCAGTATATTCCCCATAATTGATATTAATATCTCAAATCTTTTTTCCTTGAGTTAAAAAGTAATACATTGAATATTATTCATCTATACCTGGGTTCTATCACCCAAATTTTTTATTATTTGGTACTTCATAATTCTATTTTAAAAATTATATCTTAATATAAAGAATTTTTTATTACTCTTTTTATAATGTGATTTTTCAAAAAAGGAGTTTTCAAGTATTAAAAGGTCCCTTCCATAATCAAATGATTTATCCTCAGATCCATGATTCATATAGAAAAAATTATGTCATTTTCAAGGAACTATTATTATAGAATATTTTTAAAATTAAATTTTTTCAAAAATATTTTACTTCACCATTTCCAAAGTAATTCTTGAAAGTGACATGTTTGTTTTTTTACATTAATTTTATAAATGGTTTCTAAAATATATTTTAAGTTTTCACTTTTATTTTACTTTAAATATTAATAATAGTATACACTCATGGGATTTAGGTCTCATTTTTTATCAACTAATATATATATATATATATATATATATTTGGGGGCATTAAACTCATAGTATCAACAAAAATTATTCCCAATCCCTTTTTATGCGATACAATTCAGAACATTATTTTTCTAAGATTATTCTTCATTTATTTCAACATAATTTTTTGTTTCCTTTATTACACTATAGATATGTTCTTTTCTTCCATCCCCCTTTTTTATTTGGATAGATTATATAAAGTTATTTTCTTTTAAATATGTGATCCATCACTACCATTATCTTTCCACACCATCCACTGTGAATATGAATAACATTTATTCTAATGCCTCACTTTTTGAATTCCCCATTTTTAAATTCTTTGATTGAATGGTGTTCACCTAGATGTCATAATATCAATTAATTGGGTAAATAATTGAATTTTTTTACCCTTTATATATATGATGTTAATTCCATGTTAAATATTTTCTTGATTGAATGGTATTTAACTATAATGTTACTGAATATCTTTGGATTCCTATTTATTTTACATGGGTATATAATTTTATGATTATTGATAGAATTATGAATGTTTTCCTTATATGATTTCATTTTGAAAAGGATATAAAACACATTTTCATTCCATTGGTTATTTATGATATGAAGATAATTTATTTTATGTTTAACACATGTATGAATGATAATAAGGGGGTCCAATTACACCCACCAAATCATTGTTTAAGGTTTTATATCTCATGAAATAATGAGAAACAAGTAGTGATGATTCAATCCACTAAGGAAAATAGGTGAGTGAATCATGATCCACAAATGGAAATAGGTGAGTGAAGATTGATCCCCCAAGGGAAACATGTGACGAAAGACTATCCCATATAGGGAAATAGTGTTTGATAAATTATCCACTATTTTATGATTTACATACTTTTATATGTGCTATAATTTTTAGGTATGCCTTGTTTATATGATATGAAGTATTTTCTTGATGTTATCTTATATTATGTTATGATTTATGTTCTATGAATTTTTGGTTATATCTTTCTTATAAATCATAAATATAACCATATTATTATCTTATTCTCACTTATGATAATCTATTTTTATCACTTATGTTTACCATTACTGATCATATGATCTCACCACTTTCTTTTTTTTCAATTTCCCCAAGGTATTAAGATAATAAAATTATTGTTGGTTTGAACATCCTAAAGGCCTTATTTTTTTATTAATTTATATATAATCCACTTTTAAACTATGTTGATATGGAACCCATACATTCCCCATAGGACTAGAGGTACAATGCCTAGTATATGTCTTGAAGGCCCAAAGATCTTACTACACTAAAACCACCCATCCTAAGAAACTAATTCATTGATGGTTACTATATACCCATATCACATGGATAATCGAATAGAATTTCCATGTTTAGATATGAATGGTTCTTGGTACTGGTGGAGAATTTTTCAAAACCTCTCTTCATTCCAAATCTCATTAGATCTTATCTTATGGTTTCTACTTTTTCTGATTCGTCCTTTAGGGCTTTCTCTTATGTGATATAACTCTGACTATTCATTGCCTAGAGTCCCTATATCCTGAAATCCAATGGCCTATAGGCCTAAGGTGGCCCTGTATTTCTGATTTCCCAAAGTCTTATAGTGTCTTAAAGGCCCAAATCCTTGGTTCATTAGCCCAAATCAGGTGAATAGTTTCACTACTATAGTAACTATTATATACCTTAGAAATTCTCCCCTAACCAGTTTTAAACTTGGTTATTTTAGATGTTGGATTATGGGATTTAACAATTATGTACAACCTTAAATATGATAATATAAATATGAAATTTCAAGAATAATTTCTTATTTAGATAATTAGTGGAAGATGAGGATTACTTGTTATAGATTAATCATTTTCTTATATAGTGGAAAAAATGTTCATTAGTTGAAAAATAATTGACTTTTTTTAGTAAATATTTTATCCTAATTATCTAAAAATATAAAACTAAATGATATTGGGAATTTATTATAATTAAATATTTTCTTTATGTCTTGTAATTTATACAATCAAATTTAGAGGCTATTATAATTGGTACCATAGTAGGGTTTAGAAATATTTATAGATTCTAATATTATTAGTTAAGGATGTAAATATCATAAAGGGGTGATGAGTTAAGGTTTATGATAATTTTAAATGTATAGATAAACCTTTAGGTTATTGAATTAATATTTAATATTTTATTGATTAGGAAAAGATAACTTTAGTGAAAACCCTAGGGGAAAGTTTAAGAGATTAGTCGAAGTATATGATAACATCTTAATGTTTTTAAAACATAGAGATTATGTGGTTCTATTAAAAATTAAATCTATTTCTATGTACTACATGTAGATGAAAGATCTGGAAAATTTCTACCTAGGGTTAATAACACTAAAAATGGTGTATTTGGTAATGACTCGGTCGTCACCTAGTGCATGAAAAAGAGGCCTAACCGCACACTAGTTTTAACACTCCGGGGGGATATTATTTGGTTAGTCACAATATATATACAATCCATAACAACGTATTTAATATATTATATAATTGGGATAATATGTAAGAGATAACCCGATATAAATAAACATAGATTAAACCAAGAGTGAGTTAATTTTAATTGAAATCTAATGTAATAATTATAGAGTAATATATTTCGAGGTTGAATTTTTCATTTAATTATATTAAAATAATTCTCTTATGGTGTTAATTTTTCACCCCTTGTGACTAACTAATTTTGGTTCTTGTAATTTATAATGCTCAAAGGAAGAAATTTAGTAATGGGTTCCATGGATAATTCAAATATTCTCCCAATAAGAAAACTAATGGGATAAGATTCAGAGTTAGAATCCTTGTGATTATGAAAATATTTCTATCCCAAATTATGATTAAAAATGTGAACATATTTGAAACCCCAAATACACAAAATAAGATAAATGCTGAGTCATGTAAAATTTTTGGTTATAAATATGATGAAGGAAAGAAGATTCAATTTCCTACATGTCAAAACTTTTGGAAGAAATCCCTAGGTAAATGTCTTCAATGAAATAAAAGATGTTTTATGTATCGAAAAGGAGGAAATTGAGAAAATAATTATGGATGAAAAATAAAGATTTCAATTAACATAATTGACAAAAAATAAGTTTTTCCTAGTCATACCTAAGATCTTAAGGTAGACACCTCAATTGAAAATAAATCTTGAGTTATGCCTCTATTTTAGTTACCCTTAAGTAATTTAATTTGTGATTAAAATTTAAAATTCCTAAGATGTAATTTAATTAAGGGATGCATGTAAAACCCTAAGAATTTAAATTATGTTTTTTTCATTTAAAACTTAATGTGTTAAATACCTTTCCTCACACGCAACTTTGAACTAGATGAACCATTAAATAGTATATAATCATTAAAGTATAGTTTTAGAATTGGTGGGTAAAAATATATATAACTGAATTGTGAAATATATATAGAAATAAGGATTATTATCAATGTTAAGTCATTGATAAAATAACTTAGTGTATCTATATAAGTAATAAGACTAATTTATGATTTATAATGTAAAAATTCTAATTTTTTTTATGTGTTTAATTTTACGAAACTAAACATATTATGGGAAAAATGTGTTGTTTATATTAATAAAATATTATCACCAATTTGATTAGTAATGGATAGGAAATGACAATATGAATTTTAAATATTTTTGAAAGGTTATTTTACTATGTAAATAGTTTTCATTATTTTATTTATTTTATAGTTAGATTCTACAATTTTAGAATTTTTAATTTAAAAATTAATATTTACTTTTTATTAAACCATAAATATTTTATATTAATATAAAATTTTTGGATTTTTTTTGAAAAGATTTATTTTTAGGAAAATTGTGAAAATTGTATTTTTGTTAAACCCATGAATTTTATGGATTCACTAGGATGTAAGCATAAACTAAAAATCACATGACACTTACGTTGAAAAAATATATTTTTTATAAGTGTAATTATGTATTTTAAAATATTATGTTTATTTTATAAAACTAAATTTGATATTTTATAACTTAAGTAATATTTTTCACTAAAAACATTTTAATTCATTTTACATTTAATATTTTATAATTAATATATATATCACTTTTTGAAATTTAAGATCATTAAATGAATTTAAATTTTTGAATTTTTTTTTCAAATTATGAAACATGTTTTATTTTATTTTTAGGTATAAAATTGATTTAATAAATTAAAAACTTGTTACTAGGGTAAAAGTTAAAAAGGATAAAGTGGAAAATCTAATCACAAATTGATAAAAACATGTTCAAAACATTTGTTAAAATTAATGGTAGTGGATTTATTAACCTTATATCTTCCCCAATCCATTATTTCTCAATTTGGATAAATTTTATTTAAGAGTAACTACCCGTTATTATAATTTTTGGGTATTTACAAAAATTATATCATTTTTTACTTATAAAAGGGTCTCTAACTACCCCTTAAATACCAATATTTTTATACAATTTTCTTATGAAAACACCTACCCTTATCATTAAAATTGAATATTATATTTATTCTATTATCTTCTAGTAAAAACAATCTACATAATACCTCTATTTGTAAGGGATTCTCAAAGGAAATCTCAACATGCTCAATGTGAGTAATCATTTTTACTTATCTTTCTTCCTTTCTATCGTACCTTTAAAATTTTAATTTTTCCTTACCTATATAGTAAAATTATTATTGTTTATATAATGAATGTTATTATGTTATGGAAATAATAATTGACCACATTTATCCTCTTCCTTTAGGGAAAATAAAAATGTGGTTGAAGTGTATGTGTGGACTACTACCTATATGAAGCAACATGTTCATATTCCTTCACTTACAATTATGGCCAGTCAAAAGAGAGAATTTAATATATAGTTATTATATTTATAACTTATTTAATTTTATTAAATTATATACCGTACAACTCCTTTTTCTCATTATATTAAAATGAAATCCTCACCCATGTGTATGTGCTGACTATCGCCTCTATGGAACGGTGCATTCTCTTTTTCCTTAATACATTTAATGGATGGTCCTAAGAAACGGTTTAATGGATAATATGATTTTTATGATATCAATATGTATTTTTAAGGGATACTAGATAACATATTAATGATATGATCAACAAAATATCATCATTAATTCATTCATTTAAACCAAGCGTACTAAGAGGAAAATAGTTTTATTCATCGTATGTAATATTTATATATCCATTAATTTTTCTTAAAATTACTTAAAATCCTAATATATAACAAAAATAAACAATAAATATGATAAATATTCTTTTGATATAATTATATTAGAAATAAACCACCACAAAATCATCCACTAATCATGGTATGTTCATGTTTGGGTCAATTTAACCACCTACAAGAACAATGATATGAATTTATATCATGGATGAAAATGGGAATTAAATTACTAGTATAATATGATATATATATGTAAATAATTATTTTTTGTCTTACAATAGTAATATTATTAATAAAGTCATTAATTAATAATTTTTTTTTTCAAGAATCGTTGAAACATTCTTGTTATCAATCTTATCTTCAACGATAAAGACTAAAACACTCATGAGAAGAATTTAGAACATCATAAATTTTTTTAAATCATACTTATCAATAAATTTAATTACATATTAATGATTAAATTATTATTAATAATTAAAATTTATACCATTATTATGAACTTAGTATAAATTATTAAAACTAAAAACAATCGATGTTGGAAAATAAGTGAAAATAAAAATAACTTGAATTAATATAAAGAATGAATATAAGTGAAGATTATAATTTAAAATAATTATGTATAAGGTTATGAATTAAGTTATTAAGATAGATATGTTTTTGATATAGTAGTTTAATTTATGTTTGTGAAATTCATGATATGAGGTAAGGGTTTTCTTGGTCTTAATTCTAATTCTTTGAGAAAAAATAATTTTCATGAACTTTGTTTTCCATGTATGGTTTATTTAAAAACTATGGATGTTTTTTTGTCATAATTTTTTTATTTTATGGGATATAATAATTAAAATCATAATCCCTTATTAAAATGGAAATTTATTCATTTTTACCCTAGTATTAAGGATTTTTAGTTACTAAAGTTTGATTTATTGATTTATTATTGTTCTCTTAAACATATATCATATATGTTGGGTAAATTATACCCTTGATTGTACTTTTTGGTATTCACTAATTGTTTTATATAGAGTTAAATTCCCACCACATGAGTGTTTGTTAAATATTTCTTTCCTTATAGGGTATGTTTCTCATAATAGATATTTATAGCTCGAATCCCATTTTATTGAGTTATAATGTTTTATCTTGTACTTTTTTATTCCATTATTGAGTTTTCCCACATTAATATTTTATTATATTTTCTTTTATAAAACCATTTGTTAAAATTACGTTTTAATAAAAATAGGTGTTTTTTACTTTTTTTAATGTGGGTTTTCAACAAAGGTAATTTTGAGTATTAAAAATATTCCTTCTATATTCAAAAGCTTTATCTTTTTCTCTATAGTTCCCATAAAAAAATTATATCATCTTAGAGGATACATTTTTAGGGATTATTATTAAAAGTAAATTTTTTCAAAAAATAATCACTTAATCTTTTTGAAAAGTTAACTTTTAATGTTACATGTAGGTTTTTATTTTATGCCAATGTTAAAAATGTTTCTTAAAAGATCTTTTAAGTTTTCACCTCTATTTTACTTTTCACATTTAATATTATTCACACTCATGGTATATATGTTTCATGGTATGTCCACTAATTAATATATTATTTATAATTTTGGGGATTAAAATCATAGTATCAAACAATTATATTCTTTATCTCTTATTTTGTGATATGTTTGAAGAATTATTTTGAAATAGTTTTTTTCATCTTTATCAACATCCTTTTGAGTTTCCTTTGTTATAATAATGATATTTTATTTTAAAACCATCCTATTTATTTATATTTATTGATTATGTAAGGTATTTTCTATCAAACATATAATCCATCACTACCTTTTACTTTCCTAACCTTCCACCATGAATTGGCATGATTTTTATTCTAATGCCTTGATTTATGAATACACCGTTTCTATTTTTTAATTGAAGGTGTTCTCCGAGATGATAAAATATTGATTGATTATAGAAAATATTGACTATAGTATATACCCTTTCTCTATAAAGTGTGAATACCATATGATTTATTATCTTTATGGAATTATATTTATCTATAGAGTTATTGAATATCTTTGGATACCTGTTTATTTCCCATGGATAAATCATGTTATGATTATTGATGGAATTATAAATGTTTTCTTTATATGACTCCATTTGAAATGGATATGAAACCTATTTTATTTCCATGGGTTCATTATGATATTATGATGATTTATTTTATGTGGAACACATTTTTATGGATGATAATGGGTGGGGTAATATATCACCCTCCAATTCATTTTTTATTGTTTTA
This sequence comes from Viscum album, assembly GCA_963277665.1. Taxonomy (NCBI): domain Eukaryota; kingdom Viridiplantae; phylum Streptophyta; class Magnoliopsida; order Santalales; family Viscaceae; genus Viscum; species Viscum album. The sequence goes on along the minus strand of OY728148.1, from coordinate 888,057,116 downwards.
TATCTCATGAGATAATGATAAATGAGTTGTGATGTATCAATCAATCAAGGAAAATGGGTGAGTGAGCCTGGTACACTAAGGGAAATAGGTGAGTGAAGGGTGATCCACCGATATAAATAAGTGAGTGAAGTATGATCCACTAGGGTAAACAGGTTGTGATACCCGATCCACTATGTTATAATTTTTATACTTATTGATGTGTAGAAATTATCAAGTATTTCTTATTTATATAATATTTGGAATCTCCATGATGTACACTTATGTTATTCCATGATTTATGATCTTTGATTTGTTGGGTATAATTTTATTATGTACCCTAATTATAATCAAATGCTCATCTTATGCTCACTTATGATCATTGATTTTTATCACTTATGTTTACCTTTAAAAAACATTTGATTTTACCCTTTTATTTTGTTTCTTTTTCACCATGTTATGAAGATAAGAAAAGTTAAAAATTTATTGAAAAGTATATTATTGGTAGAATTAGTTGGAGATGTAGAATACTTATTATTTTTTAAGGAGTAAAATATATAATGGAAAAATTTTATATTAGTTAGAAAAGGAATTAGTTCTGTATGTTAATTTTTTTCATAGTTCTCTAAAAATATTAACCTAAATGGTATTAAGAATTTATTGTGATGAAATATTTTATTTATATCATAAAGTTCCTATGGTCATGATTCTAGGTAGTTATCATGGTTCTTGGATGTGTTTATCACATAATATTTTCTAGGTATAATAAAGCATAAGGAAAAAAGTTTTCTAAGATTATAAGAAGCGAGTTTAAAATAAAAATGAATGCATAATTGATTTTTTTTTTCTTGGTTTTAAATTTCACAAATCAACCAAATTCACCCCTCAATCAGAAACCCTAGCTAGCCCGTGGAATTTATTGAAGGGATTTCATCATCCTTAATAGTTGTAAACTAGTAAATGGGAATCATGAATGACCTTTGGGAATGGATTAACTGATGAAAACTGTTAAATGGATCTAAACCAAGGATATAACATGATCATGAAATTTCTTGGAAATTAATACTCTCAAATACAGGAAATCAAATAAATAAATAAATAACTAGCAGAAGAATTAATAAAATTTGAAAAAAAAGATAGTAGTCAAAATGATAATTAATAGTAATCATACCATAACAAAAATGGATGAATCAACCACATACATATATAAAATCATGATATGGTTATATGATTAGGTGATACATGAATAAGATAAAAACATTAAAATAAATAATGAAACAAAATCTGACACCCATATTTTTTTGACACGAGGGTTTAGTCCCCAAACTTTCACCACCAACACCACATGCTCTATTAACAAGAATACCCAGTGCCACTAAGTAACATTTTTTACTCTACCTGTATTAGTAAAAAAGGATACATAGACTCATTGATTGTATATAGGGTTTGAGAAAAATTATCATGGTATGATTCCAAAAATTGTTTCATAAGATAACTTTGTTAAAAAGGATAAGCATTCTAGTTTGTAAATAAACTACATTAAAATACAATTTTAACATTGTAAAGGAAATTAGTAGAGTAAAATTTAAAAATATAAATGAAAACTCATAAAATATCATAATTAAGTACAAGAAAAATTAAAAAATAAAAAGGTATATATGATATAGGAAATCTAGGATCCTCACACAAATCAGTGATTGAACTAATCAATAAGAATTGTGTGTTGTCTATAAGTTGAGTACTCATGTGGGAGGTTACAACCCAGCTAGAGACCTCCAAATACATTTCTTTGTAGTGATTAATTATTAATATATTGTCAATCCATTTTTAGTTAGGGAATTTCATGTCTAACTATGCTTATCATAGTCCTTCCACCAAGATACACAAGCTCCCATGTGTTATTTTCCCCTTAACGGAGTTCAATTTTCTAAATTTAAACCATTTCTAAGGGGATTTTTATCAAAAAAAAGAATAACCTAAAACCATGTTTTTCAAGCCAATATAATTTCCACAACCAATTGGAAACCATTTACAAACATTTCTAATACATATATCATATTTAAACAATCATATATTTTCCACTATAAAATACGAGAAAAGAAAATTGAAAGGAATGTGGATACCCTAAAACTAAAACAACTATCATTAGGTTTATACAACATAAACCAGAGGTCTACCTAACTTTTAGGGTTAGATAAAACCACATAAATAATGAGGAAAGAACCAAAGGATGGAAATTGAAGAACATACAAATATATTCCTTGAATAAATGAGGATAAATTTCACTTTTAATCAAGAAACAATAGAGGAGGATCTAGGTTTATAAAATGAGTGGTAGTTAAGGTTATAGTGAGGGAGAAATAAGGTTGTTATATGGTTAAAAATACATATGTTTAAAGAAATAATTTTATATTTTTAAAAACATTGTACCAAATATAAAAGTTACACTGGACACCCATAGTGAGTCACAAGGTTTGAAAAATCATGGCCAATGATGAAAATTACCACTATTAAGTATTTAATTTTTTTTATAGTCTAGTAACATAGTTAGTACTAACTATGTGTCAATCAGGTGATTGTTAATATTTTACTATTTTTAATGGTTTTCAAATGAAAGAACCTAAAAATGAGAGGTATGAATAAATACCACTAAATAATACATAGAATTACAAAAAATAGAATTGTAGGTGTGGAAATTATCCTTACCATTCCACTTTCATCATCCATAACGATAGATCAGATATCATTGATCAATAAATAGGTGAGGGAATTACTCTCATACTAAATATTCCTTCCCCAAAGTCTTATGAGATTCATTACCATTATTCCATTACACTTGGACCTATGGGATATATTTATCATTAATCACATTATCTTAAGATTCAACAATTCAAATGAGTTTCTCTATCAATACGATATTAGGTCCTAAATCTAGTTCTCCACAATTAATAACTTGAAAAGGGTTTGAAGTATACTTATTTTATTGAGAAACAAGAAACACGTTATGAATCAATGTCAATATAAGAGGTTATGACAAATAATGAGAAACATTTATTATTATCCCAATGATCTTAAAGGGTCTCATATACCTCAAAGAAATATTCCTTTACTTCCTGAGCCAATGGTGGTCCAATCAAGGTGATATATTTAATAACACTTAATCACCTTATGAAAACTGTAAGGGATGATGTTAAAGATTAGAATAAGACTGATAGTGACTTTGAGTAGTAAATGGAAGTTTTTTAAAAATATGGATCCTCACCTTCATCTCTTTCATGATACTCATTCCCATTAAGGTAGTCTCACCCACCTCATCACAGCAAGGGGGATACCGATAGAGATGACCATAAAAGACCTCAAAATAATCAATTATGATTAAAGACCAACATCAATTGTTATATGAAAACTCAAAAATTGATAAATATTTTTCTCAAGCACATATAAAGTCTTGGATGTTGGAATAGATTATATGCTAAAAATATATAGATCACTCGCTTGGTCTGACTATCTAACTGTGAAAGTCAGGTTTTTCTTAACATCACCTAATATATCATTGCCTCTTGGAGGAATTTACCAAATTAAGTAGAAAATGGGGGTCTCTATAAGAAATAATAGAAAATGATAGATTGTGAAATATTATGATCTCAAGGATGTACATCCTCCTAAACTCCTCCACTATCATGGGATATCTAATTAGAAAAAAATTGATCATATTTGGTTATCAAATCAATCACAACCCAAATATTGTTCTTACCCTGAGGGGTATGAGGAAATCCAATAATAAATTCCATGGGTACCTCATCCCACTTCTCGGAAAGAATTATAATATACTATAGGAAATTATTGTATTTTTTGTGCTCCCCCTTATCATGATGTTAGGTAAGGAATCCGGACACAAAACCTTTTATGTCCCATATCATACCCAAACCCCAATATCTATTCCTCAAGTCATAATAAATCATAGTGATATCAAGATGGATAAACCACCAATAATGAAATATAATAATACATCATTACATTTTTCATTTAAAAGTAAACTAAAAAATGTATCATGAAGTAAATAGCTACATTAGAGGATAAAGACCACTCCTTGGTGGTCTCTACATCGTTTAAAATCATCCTAATCCATTAATATTCAACATCTCCTAACTATTTTTTTTGGATGATCTCACCAAGACAATGATTTAACTTAATGATAAAAAAAGAAATATATGCTTTTTATCCTCCTTTTCCTCCAGTTTCATTTGAGTAAAGAGAATTATGTGGTTCCACTCATCATTAGAATACCATAAATAATGAAAAGTAACATTCTACTAAAATCATATGAAACCATGTTACCTTTACTTGAATATAAGTGTTGTCATAGTCGAATTAATGGAGGTATTCCAACCACCACCTTTTCCGTAGATTCAAATACATTTTTTAAAAACATGTAATTGAAACTATTTTAGATGTATTAAACCATTAATATTTCCCTAAAAACATTTTACCATAAACACTTAATGGAATACATAACCATTTTGAGTTCATTTTTATGAATTTTTTTATTCTTATCATGTGTTCAATGTTTTTGAGAGTTATATGCTACCATGTGAATCACCCTGGTTGATCCCACAATACAAAACCATACCTGATATGACACATTACACAACATAGCTCTGAACACCCTTAGGGAAAATAACAATAGTTGTTAAGGTCAACAACCAATTTAATTACTAAAAGTATGCTTAACACTAAGGACACTATTTAAATCTTACCCTTTTCAGAGTAAGAATAGTATAGGGTGATTCAATCCTAGGGAAATCATTTATGAATCACCAGTACTAGCATGATAAACCTAGGAATCTTTGAATCATAAAGACATTATTTGGATCTCTAGAAGAAGCAATAACTTGTGCATATTTAGGATCAACTAAAATTACCTATTACAAAAACACATGCCCCCAAATAATTACTTCTGTGATCTAGAAACTATTATTTGATAGCTTAGAATAAAGTAAATGACCATGAAGGGTTCCCAAAATGACTTTAAAATGATGCCCATGCTCCTCAAATATCTTTTAATATACCAATGTTTTATCCACAAATTTCATAAAGAATGTGTCATGATATCATGTAATATTTGATACATGAGTTCCATAATTACTTTTGAAGATTTGGTCAAACCAAATGACATCACAAGGTATCAAAAATGGCTAGACCTAGTTTAAAATGTAGTCTTAATGACATGGACCACTTTTACCTTGAGATGATGAAAACATGACTAAAGGTTAATCTTTAAAAATCACCTTACCCCCTTTAGATAATTTAATATATCATCAATTAGTAGAAGTTTGTATTATTTATGGACAATCACATGGTTCAAATTTTGATAATCAATACATTTGCGGAGAGATTCATCCATTTTCTTTGTAAAGAGAACCTGAGTATCCTATAGAGATGTGCTAGTGCAGATGCAACATTTCAATTCCAAATAATCTAGTTGAATATTTAATTTACGTCAACTCTATATAGTCCATAAGAAAATATAGAAATAAAATATGATAATTTTAAAGCACTAGATTGATGGAAATCTAGATTTACCACTCTAGGGTTAAACCCCATTAAACCTTATGAAAACACCTAAATAAAACTCCCTCTGGACTGGGGGAATCTCGATTTTGAAATTACCTTTATCAACCTTAACCAAGAGGGAAGCTATCTAACATGTCATGTTGCCTACATCAATAAAGTTTGATCCTACATGTCTTGATCTAGAATCCAAATCCCCTAGAAACACATGAGAGATCTCTTTAGAAGTGGTGAAGGTCACTTTCTAGTGATAGTAATCAGCATGAACATGAAAGGAAACCATCTAGTCCCTTCTAACGATAATGTCAAATAGATCCATATCAAGGACTAGAAAATACTATATTAGTTCCACATCAGATTTATAGATGATACATAAAGTAAATTTTAAAGTTTATTTTCATTCATGATTGTATTTTTTATCACTATACATGTCATTATGAAAATTTGGGGAGATTTGTGACAAGTTGGAGTAACTATCCAATACATGAAGCAGATGCTGCCCATATGATTTGGAAAATGATATAGAGTGTTGGATTGAATAAACAAATTTAAGATCTATTATTATCAATTTTATTGGAAGTATGTTTGGGTATTTTAAAGACCCATTGATTTAGATAATCTATCCTAATGTTCTCATATGATTTACTATTGAAATCGTTGTTTTTGAACTCTTGGGTGAATTTTTATAAAGGTTTATTTTGAATATGGAAATGGCATACAGTGGAATCTTATTAAAAATATTAAATATTGAGTTTATATATTTATTATCTAATTGGTAATGGTGATAAGGATTTTAAACATGCTTCTTAAAATCTAAAATGATATTTGAGATGTTTTTGAGTGTTTAATAATAGTTGGAGTCTATTTGAAGAAGTCTCGAAGTCATTATGAAGGAGTTTTCAAACTTGTAGTTCTTTGATAGGAAATTAACAAGAGACTAAGTATAAGCCTTGATATTATGACTTCAATCTAAATTTAATACTTCAATCCAAATCATATTACTTTATTTTAATACTTCAATACATTATATGTCTTTGAGGTAAGCTCGAAAAATGAATAATTTTAGAGAAAATAACTTTAGTATACGTATTTGAGTGATGAGTATATGTTGTTAACTATGAGTATAATCCTTTCGAAATAAATTATAATTTTAAATGCTCAGTTAAAATATTTTAAGATTGTTTTATCTATAATAATCTTTTATTTCTTATAGTACACTTTTTGGGTTGAGTTTTTATGAGCATCAAGCATGCCTCTCCATACACAAGAGGCTTCTAACATGGATCAAGGACCTCGTGGTGATAGTGGGGAGACTATACCATCATATAAGAGTAAAGAAAACATAGAAATTGACAAGTATCATACAAAACAAAAAATAGAGTGTGGAATTAATAAATAAACTAAAATAGAACATTATTTAATAATAAATGAAAATGCTATAAAATCCCAAACAACAATTCCATACATACAACACTGGTCACCCGGTGGGCTGACGATACAAATACAATAATACAAAAGAAATTGAAATAAAAGTATAGGGCTCTACTACTAAATCTGATCCAGACCATATACCCTATCTTTAGACACTATCAAACTACCCTAGCCCAAACATAAGGACCCACATGAGTAGCTCTACTCAAACATGAAACTCTATGCCTCATCCCTAACCACCATGCAATTGTGATCAATATGAAAAGCATACATAAGGTCTACATATACACTAAGGTTCATGGTAAGGGGTGTGAAATAATCTTAGTAGGTCACCCTAATTATGAAAATATAAATATACTAGTATAGGTGCTTCAAAAATTATAAATTATCATCCTTCCAAAGACACAACTAAAAAGATAAGTAAATCAAAAACATAAAACCACAGTCAAAATCGGGTCCATAATCCCAGAAAACTAAGAAAGTTTCACCATGGATGTTTATATCTATATACGTATACATGTATAGTCCCATACCTATATATATGTACATAAATATGAATATTCATGAGTATGTGAATTAAAATTACATGAAATAAATCAATAGTCGATCATTGGTTCTATAATCTCATTCACTTGGACATCCTATGCAAGGGAATTGAGATGGATGTCATGACACTCAATACATGAATACTTAAGTTGATCTCTAGATTTTTAATCACAATAAACATATACATGTGTCAGGCAGTGCCGAAAATATCTCTAAGCAAGGTATGTCACCACAATGGGATACTCATCCTACACTTGGGTTCACCCATACTCATCTCCAAAAGTACATTTTAGAATACTGTAAATGGTCACTGAACTAGATTCCATGCTACCTAGTTCATGTAAATATAATCCAATTTCTGATCCATAGGTCCTGGTCCGTAGGCTGTCATGACATTTGGAACTTGGATAATCCCTAAGGGCCTGGCCCTTAGGCAATCTATAAGGATAACTCACCGGTGAGATGTCATGACCACCCTTGGAGTCTCTAAAAAGGGACATCATTATCATACCTATCATATATAATATCTTAATAATTTTCGGTATCCAATGATGTGAGAGGACATGCTCAACACCATTGTCAAGAAACCGATCAGGGAGAGTGTAATCATCCATATCACTCAGGAAAGCATAATCATCCACAAGTACAATTAGATCAAGGTGATCATAATAATAATCATCACTTACTAAAAAAGGAGAGTGGAATCATCCTAATTACTTGGGAGAGTGTAATAATCAATGATTATCATAACTAGGGATGTCATAACCTTCAATCATAATAGAAGTATCAATAGCTGGATTCCAAGAAACACCTCTAGACATCCCAATAATGGAATCAAATTTACAGGCTCAAAAGCCAAGTCTCGAGTAGTACCTATGGGTATAAAAATAAATAACCTATAAAATGTCTCAGATGTTGGATCCCAAGAAGAACATTCATACATCACAAAGAGAAATAACGATGCCTCACATCTAGATCAAAATCCAAAAACTAGGAATCACCTCTTCTAAACATCACTGAATTAAAAACAAACATGTGAAGTATAAACAAAGAGTGATGTTAGGAGAATGCATAAACCAAGAAAAATAGTAACATACCCATGGGAATATAATTTTGGCATGAGTTCTATGGCGACACTCTCTACCATCTCTACCTAAACTTGATATAATAGCTCAGGGTCGATCACACATCGAGGTACCCGCTGGGTCTCGCAATTAAAACAATGAGAGGAATCCTACTTGGGATCCTTAGAAAAAAAGATAAAGGAGGAATCCTTTAGGGTATCTTCAAATTGTAAAAAACTATTGAGGTATCATACATGGGATATTAATAATAACATAAGGGTGAAGGTGTCTAATAGGGGACCCTCTATAACTGTATAAGAAGGAAGAGGCATCCTACATGGGATCCTTGGAATGGTATAAAGGATAAGGGATCCTATAAGGTAATACCTCAGTTAGCATATAAGAAAAGGAATACCTTAGGGTATCCTTGGTAAATACGTAAGATTGAGTCATCCTACAAAGGATCCTTTAGGTCGAAACATAAGTAGAGGAATCCTTTAAGGGATCCTCAGATGCAAATGGCCTCATGGACTATTAGGCCCGAAGGGAAAATCTTGCAAGGGAGATGTTTAAAAAAAATAAAGTCATAAGTTAACATAGATAGTGCATGGCCCATCTTATATCGAAGGGTTTCACTCTTAAGATAAATCAAAATTAAAATGTCATAGGAAGAACCTCTCTGTTTAGGTAAATTTCCAAAAACACCCATTAAGAGTCCTCAAATCACTACACATGCTTCACCCTCATGATCTAAGTGAAAAGATACTCGGAATGGAATACTCTTGGGTCCAATTCCAACTCCTAGGTTAAAAGATACAAAAAAACCCAAAGGGTAGTAGAGGAGGAGTACACGACGTGTTACCCTGGAACACAGTGTATTACCCTAGTACACGGTGTGTTACCTCAAGTCCCCACCTGGGCATGTACTTTATCTAGACTTGGAATATAAACACACAAGTACATGGAATGTAATATGGGTACATAGAATCTACCCAAAAAGGGTATGTATCGATGTCCCTCAAATAGTCTGGACATGTACTCTACAAGGCCATGTAACCCTAAACTATCAACCTGGTAGGGTACTCAACTACATGGTTGAGTACCATTACACACATTTTATAGCCCATACATGGTGTGTACTTATAAAAATTATTCTTAAACAAAATTTAAGAACATATGACATGTGTTCCCTGAACCACATGTTGTGTATATGGATTTCCCCAAATGGAAAGCCGTCAAATCGCCCCAAAACACCCATTTTCACCCCAAAAATAGTAGATTGACACTTAAGGGGTCATAAGAAAGAATTTAAGTGTTATAAAACTTTAAAATGATTAAAATATGGGTATTTATGCCAAAACATAAAAATAAAATTCCTTTGGGAAAAAAGTTTTGAAGCTTTGTCTGTTTCAACATTCAACAGGTACCGCACATCGACATGGCACATCCCGAGTTCCATGGAGGTACCTCCCTCTCTCACTCTATCCATTTATATCTCCCTCTCCATTACAATATTTAGAAAAGGTGAAGTAGATCCCTAAGGGATTTAGTAAGAATCCATAAAAGGAGGAAAAGAAAAAAAATAAAAAAAAGAAAAAAAAGAAAAAAGAAAAAGGAAAGAAAAGGGGAGTCGACTCACCCTAGTTCCCAACATGAGTTTATGCTTGGCCTAAGAAAAACTCCTCGTTATAGACTCAACAACATAAACTGAATCTTAATCCAACTCTCCAATTAAAATATATTTCTGAATAAACCTGCATGAATAAATTAATATATATTTAATTTAAAAATAAATATTGATTATTTTACTAAAATTTGAATAGCATTTATTTATACAAAAAAATCCTATCCTAGGGTAAACACCTTATTCTAGGACCAACTGAGTGGTCATAAAAATTATCTGAGATCATCTACTAGGGGAATAAAGACCACTTTAACCCTTACAAACATCTAAATAAAAAAATCAAATATCTCTTAAAATTTTATGTCTGCAAAAACATAGGTCTTTATAGTATCTCCCCACAAACCTTCTCATAGCCAAAAAGCCTTGGTGGAAATACTATCATCCATGATCTCAACCCAAGAATCTATACAACAATGCTATCTAGACAATTCACTGACCATCCTCATAGAATCCACAACCATCTTCGAGATGGAATACATTTTACTCCAACGAATATGGCACTCCCCACCAAAGGAATACCATTATCATCATCTCAAAAAAAATTGATACCAAAGGACCATAGTAAACACGAAATTTCAACTAAAAATGAGGTTTACCACCCTCAAATGGCCAAAGGTTCTCTCCCCATCATATGGAATACCTTACATGGCTCATCTAGATCAACCTCAATAGGTTATTTTTCCCAACTGAGAAAGACATTTAAAAATTAAATAATCTCATCATAGGGTAGATACTCTCTTATCATACTAAATATGAATTCAAAATAGAGAATGATCGCCTCTAAATAGAATCACACAAATATTTCACAAAATGAGTGTACAAATCTCTCAAAACCACACTCAAAAGAAGAGATGCTAACTTGCATTAACCAAGAACTAACCCCACATCCCCAGACAAGGTGTTTCGAGGCCCAACATGGGTCAAAAATATTGCAATAACCATTTTATTCTTGATTTCTACTATACCAAAAAGGGACATTCTTCAATGAACCATAGATTTTGGGAAACCAAGCCGATGAAAAGTCCTGAAACCATCATTGATCGACTCTCACCCGGCCACTCAACGATTTTAAACCAAATAGTATCCCACACAATTGGCATGTACGTTATCACCTGACTAATAATGTATAAAGTCTTCCAATAAAAGGCTATGATGACCATTCTATGTGGCACATCATTCTTATTAATCTATAATCTCTCTTGGAACTCCTCTTCAAAATCAGGCACCTCACATGTGCCATGATTTTAAAGCATGACCATATGTTACCCGGTGTCGTTCCAATAATGAGAATCTACCCATGCTCTAACTACATTAGAAAAAATTTAAATAGTAGTTGACTAGTAAAATCACCCGAACAATCTTTACTATCAAAATCAGTCACGAAAAACAATCTCCCTATGTTTTCTCTAAGGGATGAAGGCATCAACATTATTATAATGCAAGACTCGAGAACCTTCCAACCATAAATCTAAAAAAATATATAACCTAGATCACTACCTAAAAACACATCTAAAAACATCCAACCTCCCATATAGGTTTCCCTCAAACAAAACAGATACCAACCTATAAGGGTCTACGTCAAAACTAAGGGCCTCTAGATCTCCAAACTATCTTAGCATATTAAGCCTCACAAGTAGGTCACAAGGTATAACCACCAAGCCCAAAATATCAAACCATTTTAAAGAAGGTGATGATCATAATGACCTAAATGGGTCAAAACTATAAACATGCCATACAAGGTCCTGATACTCACCAAGAATCCACATAAGGAACTTCTCTATAGATTTTACAATATCAATGTATAAGAGAGACAAAACTGACACTCACCAAACATTTGCATATGGTAATACCCCCAGAGGTCTAGTTTGTAAGAAAATACTTGTATCCATCGACATTTTACTTTGATATTTTACTAAATAACAAATACATGAGAGATAATTCCCTACAAGGGGTACAATAGAAAGGAACCACATTCCATATTGACCTATTAGGGTTACTACACCTCCCATTCAAGAGGAATGATTCATCAAACTCAACACCAAAAACCTCAATGTAGATCCAAATTACCTACAATCATTAAAATATTTATATATGTAATTAGGCCCAATTAATATCCCTTAGTAATCAGTAAAAAACACACTATCAGGCCAATATGATGTGAATCCTATGTGCAAAATATGATACATGAGACCCCTTTTTCCTTTTCCAACTAAGATTCAAAATACATAACTGATCTTCTTCCAATGGAAAATAGCTAGGGATCCATAATAAATCATAACATCCAAAAAACATGTGCTTAAATAAAGTAAAAATTTTATACAACGGAAATATCATAGATCATATCAACAATCCCATCCCCTAGAAATAAGCACTTCTTAATAGAAAAACTATTTTTGATGCACTAGTCTGATATCCATTATAGGATCCAAAACATTCCAAATACTCCTATCTAATATATCCAAATTGTAAATACCATGAAAAGAACAACTCTAAGTATACTTTGTAACATCCCAAAATAGATGCCACTAAAATTTTCCCCCAATCTAGTTGGTTACGAGGATTGAAGTACACCTCCCTGTATACCAGAGGCTACCAACTCATAGCGGGGCTTAGGGGGAAATGGTGGGTAGACTATACCCTTGTATTAGAGAAAGAAAACTTCATAAATAGCCAAGTATCATACACAATAGTAAATAAACAGATTTCATAAGTAATAAATAAACTTAAATAGAGTATGGTTTAATAATAAATGAAAATTATATAAAATCCCAGACAACTATTCCATACATAAAACAATAATTTCCCACTAGGATGACCATATAAATATAGAAATACAAAAGAAAATAAAATAAAATTATAGGTATATACTAATAACTTCAATCCATAGCACATACCTAGTCTCCAGAAACTGTCAAACTGCACTGACATAAACAGAAGAACCCACACAAGTATCTTTACTCAAAAATGTTACTCTGGACCTTATCCCTAATGACCATGCAATTATGATAAACCCTAAAAGAAAACATAAGGTATACACATAAACCTAGGTGGATCTCTATGGGTAAGAAATAATCTTTATAATCCACCCCAATGATGAACTTATAAATATGATACTCTATGTGCATTAAAAATAATAAATTCACAACCTAGCTAAGACATAACTAAAAGGATAAGTAAAATCAAAACATTAAACCACTATTGAAACCGAGTCTATAATCCCATCCAACAGGGTAAGTTACACCATATATGTCCATATATATATATATATTTATACATGTATAGTCCCATATATATATATATATAAATATTAATATTCATGATTAAGTGAATGAAAATTACATAAAACCAATCAGCATTCAATCCTTGGGTCTGTAATCCCGATCGTATGGACATCATGTGAAAGGGAATTGAGTTGGACATCATTACACTCAATCTGTGAATAAAAAATTTTGCCTCAAGGTTTTGAATCCCAATCAACATGTACTTACTTTGTCCAGTGTTAGAAATATCTCTAAACATTCTAGGTCACCATAGGGGGATACCCATCCATCACCTGGGTTCACTCGTACTCACCTCCAATCACTGTAAAGAAGTATTACATGGAATTAAATAGAGACATTGTGTAAATGATCAATGATCTAGATTCCATTCTACCCAATCCATGAAAATATAGTCCAATGTATCTTCCCTAAGTCCCATTCCGTTGGTGTTCATGACATTCGGAAGTCAAATAATTCATGAGTGTCTAACCCTTAGGCGATCTTATAGAGATCTTACTGATGAGTCACCATGCTCACCCCTGAAGTCCTTAATAAGGTAGAGAGTAATCATACCTATCATATAGAAGAGCATACTCATTCCATGTATCCAACTATGTGAGACGCCATGCTCAACACCACATTCAAGTAACCGATCAGGGAGAGTGTAAATATCCCAATCACTTAGGAGTATGTAATCATCCATGATTAAAATAATATCAAGGAGAAAGTATTCATCCTCCCAACATGTCAAACAGAGTATAGTAGAATCATCCTCATCACTTGGTAAATTGGAATCATCCATGAGTATCACTACTAGGGGTTCCGTTCCTGTATGTCATAATAGTAGGCTCTATAGCTAGATTCTAGGAAACACCCCTAGATATCCCAACAATATAATGAAATATCAAGGCTCAATAACTAGGTAATAGTTAGTAACTATTTTTATATAAATAAATAACTAATAACATGGACAAGAATCTAGATCCCAAGAATAATTTCTGGGCATCCCAATGAAAATGAAAGACACCTCACATTAGGCTCAACAACCACTAACCACTAAGCACCTATCATAAACACCTCCGCATCAGCAAAAAACATGTGAAGGATGAAAAAAGAGTGATGGGGGATGAATGAATAAAACCAAAACTATAGTCATTGAACCATGGGTTTAAAAGGTTGTAATGGGTTCTAAGGTGACAATAGCTAGAATCTCTACCAAAACCCAACAAACTAGCTCAGGGTCCATCACACATTGAGGCACCTGCTTGGTCCCTCAAGTCGAACTCTGAGAGGAATCCTACTTGGGATCCTAAAAAAAGGTAAATGATGAATCCAATAGGGGATATTCAAATGGTAAGTAAGACTAAGGTATCCTATACGGTATCCTCAGAATAACAAAAGGATGAATTCATCCTATAGTGGACCCTATATACTCGTGTGATTCTTGTGATGGTATACATGTAAATGGATCTTACAAGGGACTCCATATTCCATCATATATGAAAATTAACCCCTTAGGGGATTGTTGGTAAATAAATAACATATATTCATCCTATAAGAGATCCTCTAGGTCAGAACATAAGCATATGAATCCTACAAGGAATCCTCAGAAGCAACTGGTTTCATGTCCTCTTAGTCCAGAAGGGAACATCTCACAAAGTAGAAGTTCTTAAAGAAAAATATATAAAGGAATCCTTAAAGAGAGATAGAACATTTCCCATATTATATCAAAGTTTCTCACTCTTAGGATACAACATAATTTTAATGTTAAAATAAGAACCTCTCTATATAGGTAGAATCTTAAAAACACCCATTAGAAGTCCTCAAATCACACCACATGATTCACCATCACGATCTACATGGAAAGATGCTCATAAAGGACTAATAATGGTTCCAATAACAACTCCTGGTTTAAAATGTACAAAAATTCCTCAAAGGGTAGCAAAGAAGGAGTACACGACATGTTACTCTTGTATACTGTGTTTACCCTCAAGTACCCTCCTGGGTGTGTACTCTGGCCTGAGTTGGCATGTAAACACTAGAGTATAGGGAATGTAAGATGGGTACATGATGTGTACCCTAAATGGGGTACCTTCTAATGTCCCAAAAATGTTATATCCATGTTTTTATCATGGTCGTTCATTTCTAAACAACATGTGACCCACACAGGGTTTGAATTTGTACTCTATGTAGCCATGTACACCTACATGGGAAACCTAGCTAGGTACTCAGCTACATGGATGAGTACCAGTAAGAAGTTATGTATACCCTATACCTAGCATGTACTTCCAAAATGACATCTTTACCCAAAATGAAAGAACTCAAGGCATTTTTTCCCTAAACCACATGTTATTTACATAGGTTCTCCATAACGAAAAACCCTTGAATCACCTAGAAAACCCCATTATCACCCCAAAAGCAGTAGATCGGACCTCAAGGGGTCCTAATCAAGCATATAAGTGGTTTAAAAATTTAAATTTATTAAGCTATTTGGATTTATGAAAAAACATAATAATTTCTTACCTTTGGGGGAGTCTTCTAAAGCTTTGCTCATTTCCACACTCCCTCACTACCACATGATGATCTGGCACATCCAAAGCTTTGCAGTGGCACCTACCTCTCTCCATATCTCCCTTTATATCTCTATCCCCCTTCTTTTTTTAGAAATAGTGAAGGAGATCACTTGGGAGAATACAAAAGAATCGAAGAGGAAATAAATAAAAGGAGAATAGAAAAAGAAAAAGAAGAAAAAGAAAAGGAAAGGAAAACAAAAGGGGGGGGGGGCTGGCTGATCCCAGCTCCTATCATGAGTTTATTTGTAACACCCCAAGATTTCATAGTGTGTTATTTCTTCAAAATAATTCAAAAACTTGCACTACACACAACACTGAGTTCAATCACACCATGACTTACAAAAAAAAAGCCGTTCAAAAGAGGTTATGAATAGTATTAGATAAATTTTAATGTTTATATAATCCTTATAATTTTAGAATCCATATTATGAGTTTCTTAGATATAATGCAAGAACAAATTCATTTTCAGTATTGCACTTTTATCAACTTTAATAGTGAACCGTTTTTAAATACTATATTTTAAACTTTTTGACAAAATGGGGACATCAAAAATTTAAAATGAAACATCCCAAGCTTCTACGGTACGCTTCTCTTTGAATAATGTGATAGCGTGTGTTGTACGCAACACCGAGTTCTAACAACCATTTAAACTAGCCGTTATGAATAGTAATTACTACTTTTTGAAATTATATATATTTTATATTTCAAAATGGGCTTAATTTTTGGATTCAAAATATAAAAATTAGCCTAGGGTGAAATTTTGGTACTTTTCGGATAACTTTCATATTTTGATGAATAGTGAAAATTACTAAATTTTAATTAAAAACAACTTTTTTAATCAAAATAATTAATATTGATAAATTATGAATTTTAGTAGTTTTAAAGTATATTTAGAATATCTTTTTACCATTTAATATAATGTTGGTCATTGAACATAATTTTACAATTAAACCAAACATAAACAAGTGTCAATCTTTTGATAGTTATTATCTCTTAAAAACACGCTTTTTGTTTTGACAGCGGGAATTAATTTTAAATTAATTTCTGCCACTTCTGTGTTTAGAATTTAGGAAAATGGATTCCATATTTGGAATCAGGATGTTCAAATTGTGTAAATAGTTAACTTTTATTTTTAGACATTTTGAATAATTACTGCGGTAAATATTTTATTTACCATGGTTAAGGGTAAATCCGGTAAATAAGGGTTAAAAAAATAATATTATAATAATACTAAATTACCCTAAAACGTGTCTTAACCCTATTGGTTGATACATGGTCGACCATGGGCATCTTTGTGTCAATTTTGGGACCCCATGGATCCACTTGTAAGTGATAATGACACTTTATTTTAATTAAGTTAAAATGAATACAAAAATGACACAAGCATATATCTATTAGAAAAACAATTGTTACATAGGGTTATATATGTTGGATTTTAGATTATAAATATTCATTAGAAAGATAAAATAATTTTCTACATAATTATATTTTATTTATAATTTTTAGACGTTAAATAATTTATTTTATTTATGACACAATGATGATGCAGTAATTACTATAATAGTGAAAAATTAAAATAATTGATATTATAAATACCCAAATAAATATAATATGAAACTTTTAATGAATTAAACTAATTTTCTAGGATAATATGATATATTAGGATTGATTTAATTGACTTTGTTCGAAGTAATCAATCTGTTATGAGTTTCACAAAAATCAACTATTGAATAGTGTCAAAATTGACATAAAAGAGTTCTTAAAACAAATATTATATTATTAATTGATATTAAATTCCTAAAAATCTAGGGTTCGGCCAAGAGACTTATATCAGGATAGTTTCATCATTAATGGACCACTTGGGGGTCGCTTGGATGTATATAGTAAGTTTATTAACCATATTATATAAAAATACAAAGAGACATTGTAAAAGTGAAACTAATTAACTTAGAGTTAATACTTAAAGATAAGGTTAATATAAGTACCCGAACCTGTCTAAATTCTATTGGTTGAGTGGTTTTCGACCTATCCCCACCTTATCCTTTGAATAGTCAACTTTGGAGCTATTGGAAACCGAATATGAATTTATTATAAATTAATATTTCTAGCTTTTCCAAAGGTGCCCCTCACCCCTCTTATAAAAGGGCACTCCTCCTTGTCATTTCTTCACACCTTCAAAGCCTTTTGGTTCGGCCAAACTCTGCCCATATACTCTCCCAAAATCCCTCAATACAACCTAGAGGCCTTATTTTGATCATAATTCCAACCTAAGGAGCCCTTTCTATCAAATCAAAAGGAAGAACCCAAAGAAGAGGTAATGATTTCACCACCCTTCTCCAAGTTCATTTCTTCTTCCACTTCTTCTTCCTTTGTTCTTACCATTCTAAAATAATAACTCCAGTATCTCACATATACTGTGATGTTATTATAAATATGGTACAACCATATTGAGTATTCTATCCACCCTTTGAATAACATGTCACCATACGTGCGTACGTACGGCTTACCGTCTCCACGTCGTGGTGTAATTGTTATTCAATATAATATTATTTGGATGGGTATAATAATGATGTGTAACCCATGTAAATAATAAATATAACATGTTAATGATTATGTATATATTATATACCATCCATTTATATATTATTTTAATATCAAAAGAATGATATTATCGCTTTTGCGTACGTACGGACTACCGTCTCCACGAACGCGATGAGATTCATTCTCCATCGTAACGATTAAAGTATAATTATCATTTGATGATTTAAAAATGATGTTTAAGGACTTGATATCATTCTGGATATGAATAATATACAACCTATCCTTTACAAACATGTCTTACGTAACAAAACATATGAAAGAAAACAAGTAAGTTAACACCCGAAACAACGATAATACTAAGATATTATTATCAAATCAATATTAAAAGATCATATATGATATCATATTAATGTATATGATTCTTGTATAATTTAATAACAATTATTTCACCATTATTCAGGAGGTTAACCTACCCCAACCAACGAAAAGTACAAGGTAAGGGTTTATTTCGCAATATCTTCATTATCCGAGGTTGTTTATACATAATTATCTACTGGGATTTCTTTATCATCCACATCCATGTTACTTAGAAATGTATTTCAAAACATTTTTACTATTTAAAAAGAATATGGGTTATAGTAATTTATACCCTTATGTGTTTTTAAAGGAATATTTCCATCGTTTTCCAAACAAGGCACTTTTTACCTTTTGACAAATTTAAGGTAAGAATGTTTTTTTTAAACTTATATGGCAGGTGTAGCTATTTACCGCCGTTATAAAATCGTCAAAGCTTCCCTTACAATATTACAAGGATATTTTCAAAGTAAATGTTTTATTTTATAATTATGTGACTTTTAAATGATTTCAAAATAAATAATTTAAGAATTTCAGAAAGGTACTCTTTATCAAAATCACAATTTTAAATGTTTTAAAGATTTATCTTTATAAATCTTTTTAATTAATGTCTTCAAAATGGGTTTTAAGGATTTATTTATATGGACATGAATGTTTTTAAAAATTTTAATTCCTTTCAAAAGTTTCAAAGTGGTATGGGACACTTTGATTCAAAAATCTCTTTTTAATTACTTCCTTTATAAATGTGTGACTTTTAAATGATTTCAAAAAAGGAGATATTTCTCTCAAATAGTTTTGATTTCATCTATGTCAACATCCTTTGATGGATTTTAAGCTTATTTGAAGATGATTTATTATGATACAAAACTTCTATATTGTATTGAAGGTTTTGTGACAATTTTGACTGTGGATGTGCTATTTTTATACCATTCATAGTTTATGGTGAAAGTATTGACATTTCGTATGCTAGTTTTAATACGAATGTTTATGTTATGTTTAAACCTTTTCATATGGGAATGCATTGGACTTAATATGTGACGGGTGGAGCCCGCTATAGCTCCTCGATGCATCGGTAGGTCTCATGAGACAAACTAGTGTCTTGGCACAACGCCTTGACAAAATCTTATTTGTAGTCTTGGCACGAGGCCTTGACTATGTGGTTATGATAGTCTGGCATTATGCATTCCAACATTATGAAAGTGGTTATTGATTTTTGCATGTGATTATTCGATTAGTAGAATATCCATGTGAATAAGTAAATGGCATTATTTCATTTTATTTATGCCATACCATGTTGAAAGTTCATGTTTGAAAGGCTTTTGTTTTAGTTATACATTGCCTTAAAAGTTTATTCTTATTTATGAAAGTTTCCGCTATATTGTTATCCTTACTGGGCATTTGAGCTCACCCCTTTTCTATGTTTCATTTTTCCCAGGAAGTGAAGAAGTAAGTTATGAATGACCTGCAGGGATAT
This sequence comes from Viscum album, assembly GCA_963277665.1. Classification (NCBI taxonomy): domain Eukaryota; kingdom Viridiplantae; phylum Streptophyta; class Magnoliopsida; order Santalales; family Viscaceae; genus Viscum; species Viscum album. The sequence goes on along the minus strand of OY728148.1, from coordinate 888,036,642 downwards.
TATGTGGGGATATGAGTGTGGATTATGGAGACAATATGTTGTTGTAGTAGTCTTTCGTTTAATGATGTAATGTAAAACTTATGAATATATCTAGTTTTTCCAAGGCTACTAAACCAATCGGTCTTTCGAGATTTGATCTTTCTTGTGATCATGCCAATGTTATGTAATAATGCACTGACTCTGGGTAACTGGGGTCGGAGCGTTACAGTTGGTATCAGAGGAAGTTTAGTACAAACCTTGATAACTAGATTTAGATAAACTCTGATTAGAGCACGTAGACCTAAGATGAACTTTGAGGATTAGTATAGAAGAACTTCCTAGAATTTTGGTATTGTAGAGATTTTGTGAGTTTTCCGAGCAATACATCCCTGTCTGGATACGAGCAGGTAGAGGCGGCTCTGGCACAGATGTACCTAGGGGTAAAATCCGAAAACACCGCTTTGAGCTAGACTCGAACGGGAACTGGTGCACGACAATGGGCCTTGCTGCACTCTTGGTTACGACACTCCCGGGGGATATGCTTAGGATAACTCTCATTTTTCTTTACAAATCATTTTGAAGGGATTATGAGTATATACTTCCTCAAAGAAAACATTCTTATGATTATAGATTATATCCATAAATAGTTCAATTTATGTTAAGTGTTTTATAAGTATGGGATTATGTATTTTGATTCATAAACTGATCTAGTGTATGCCATTTTTTAGAAATGGCGCCCAGTAAAAGGAATGAGAACTCCATAAATGCACATGATCCAAAGAGAAGGAAGGATCATATCTTTCATGGTCTTAAGCTAGAATTTATAAGAGAAATAGTCTCCCATGTATTATCATCATATGAAGAAATAATATCATGTGTTGATAAGATAAGTAAAGAGTTTACTGAGTCCTATGGCTTTGAAGGGAAGCAAGAGAAGAAAAGGATGGAAGAGAGAAAGATGGATAAAGGGAAGAGGGAAAAGAAGAATTTTCCCGTATGTGGTAACTGTGGAAAGAAACACCCTGGAACTTTCCTTAAAGGAATGGGAGTTTGTTATAAGTGTGGAGGAAAAGGGCACAAAGTACGTGACTGCAAGGGTAAGAAAACGGTTTTAAATGTTCAATGCTTCATTTGCAAGGAGTTTGGACACTACGCGAGCCTATGTCCCAGTCATCAGACTATGCCGCAAATGATGTTATTGGATAATAATCAAGTTATGATACTACCACAGATGAAGAGGAATGATTAGAGTTCTTATGTTGATTATGTCAATTGAGTGTAGTATCAACAATGTAATTGTTATAATAATTATGGAGTATATAAGGATTGTACTGCAGTACTATTTCATTAAGGACTTGAGATTGTGTGGAACAAAGAAAAGTGACTCAATAGCAGGATAAATTTTTGGAAAATATATGGTTGAGAGAAAGATAAACCATAATATGGTTCAGATACCGAGGTGGTGATTTTAGAATAATACATGATTGATTTGGATAAATTATATTGGATATTATTGACTACCTTGAAGCTGATTAATGATTTGTATATTCCATCATTGTTGGGGTTTAAAACATTTTTGGATTAATGAAGTATATCCACCATTCTATATGGAATAAGGGAACATGAATGTAATCAATAAGGAATATGGTAATACATGATGAAGGTATTCATATGCTATTACGGGGTAAAAAGGATCTATATTATGTTTACCTTCCTTATAAATGTTGGACTGTGAGTTTGGATAGAAGTATTTTGGATAGTTCTAGTTTGGATTATTTTGGACTTCCATAAAAGGACAACCCGGAGGTCGGGCGGCAACCCGTCGCGTCCGGCAAGGCTGCGAGACTTGAACCCGCAACCGAAGGGCGACAAGGGTGTATCACCTACCATTGGCCCACGAGATGTCCTGGATTAAATAATGTAGTTTTTATTAAAAGATCTTGTAGATGAATTATAAATTTGTTTATTTTGGAACCCTATATGAATAGTGTAAATAGAATTTTTTTTACATTCTATTATCTTTTAGAGTGAAAGATGAGTTTGTGGTAGAAATTTATTAATGGATAAAACTCTAATTATAAAGTAAGTATATCTCCTTATGATCTTAGTCAATCTCATAAATAAATTCCTCAACATTAATAAAAGGAACTTAGAACAAAAATGTTTCCCTAGATGGTACCTTAAATCATCACTAATTTATGGCTTTGGGATTGTTGGCCTTTTCATAGCCATGTTCTCTACCACTCTCCATCAGATAATTGATGGTTAGATTTCTCCTCCATATCCATATTTTCCTACATGGAACCCTAGTATGTGTTATTTTCGGTAATCTTCATACATTCCACTCTTTATTTTAAATAGAGGCCTCATTAATTCATTTTTCGATGTGGGATTTCAACTAAGATATTTTGAAACGTCAAAAATGTGTTATCCCAATACCCTATATTTTGTTGAACCGATGGTACTTCAAATCATCATAGATTGATGAGTTTAAGGACCTCAATTTTATACTTTTTTGTGATTGATGACCTCAATCACTACCTATAAATATTTACGTTTTTCCTCCAATTATATGTCTCTAATTTCCACCAATGTTCTCCTAATCAAGATCATAATTTGGTGGTGAACCTTTCATTTCTTTTTTCCTCATATTAAGACTAAATTTTAGTAACCCAATTTCCGATGTGGGTTTTCCCACAAATATATTTTCTATTTTCAACCTTTTATTTTCGAAGAACAATTTCAAATTGCGAGGACTCAATTTATTGAAGGAGGGGAGAATGTAACACACCAAGATTTCATAGTGTGTTATTTCTTCAAAATAATTCAAAAACTTGCACTACACACAACACTGAGTTCAATCACACCATGACTTACAAAAAAAAAAGCCATTCAAAAGAGGTTATGAATAGTATTAGATAAATTTTAATGTTTATATAATCCTTATAATTTTAGAATCCATATTATGAGTTTCTTAGATATAATGCAAGAACAAATTCATTTTCAGTATTGCACTTTTATCAACATTAATAGTGAACCCTTTTTAAATACTATATTTTAAACTTTTTGACTAAATGGGGACATCAAAAATTTAAAATGAAACATCCCAAGCTTCTACGGTACGCTTCTCTTTGAATAATGTGATAGCGTGTGTTGTACGCAACACCGAGTTCTAACAACCATTTAAACTAGCCGCTATGAATAGTAATAACTACTTTTTGAAATTATATATATTTTATATTTCAAAATGGGCTTCATTTTTGGATTCAGAATATCAAAATTAGCCTAGGGTAAAATTTTTGTACTTTTCGGATAACTTTCATATTTTGATGAATAGTGAAAATTACTAAATTTTAATTAAAAACAACTTTCTTAATCAAAATAATTAATATTGATAAATTATGAATTTTATTAGTTTTAAAGTATATTTAGAATATATTTTTACCATTTAATATAATGTTGGTCATTGAACATAATTTTACAATTAAACCAAACATAAACAAGTGTCAATCTTTTGATAGTTATTATCTCTTAAAAACACGCTTTTTGTTTTGACAGTGGGAATTAATTTTAAATTAATTTCTGCCACTTCTGTGTTTAGAATTTAGGAAAATGGATTCCATATTTGGAATCAGGATGTTCAAATTGTGTAAATAGGTAACTTTTATTTTTATACATTTTGAATAATTACTGCGGTAAATATTTTATTTACCATGGTTAAGGGTAAATCCGGTAAATAAGGGTTAAAAAAATAATATTATAATAATACTAAATTACCCTAAAACGTGTCTTACCCCTATTGGTTGATACATGGTCGACCATGGGCATCTTTGTGTCAATTTTGGGACCCCATGGATCCACTTGTAAGTGATAATGACACTTTATTTTAATTAAGTTAAAATGAATACAAAAATGACACAAGCATATATCTATTAGAAACACAATTGTTACATAGGGTTATATATGTTGGATTTTAGATTATAAATATTCATTAGAAATCTAATAAGATTTCCTACATAATTATATTTTATTTATAATTTTTAGACATTAAAGAATTTATTTTATTTATGACACAATGATGATGCAGTAATTACTATAATAGTGAAAAATTAAAATAATTGATATTATAAATACCCAAATAAATATAATATGAAACTTTTAATGAATTAAACTAATTTTCTAGGATAATATTATATATTGTTATTGATTTAATTGACTTTTTTCTAATTAATCAATCTGTTATGAGTTTCACAAAAATCAACTATTGAATAGTGTCAAAATTGACATAAAAGAGTTCTTAAAACAAATATTATATTATTAATTGATATTAAATTCCTAAAAATATAAGGTTCGGCCAAGAGACTTATATCAGGATAGTTTCATCATTAATGGACCACTTGGGGGTCTCGTGGATGTTTATAGTAAGTTTATTAACCATATTATATAAAAATACAAAGAGACATTGTAAAAGGGAAACTAATTAACTTAGAGTTAATACTTAAAGATAAGGTTAATATAAGTACCCAAACCTGTCTAAATTCTATTGGTTGAGTGGTTTTCGACCTATCCCCACCTTAGACTTTGAATAGTCAACTTTTGAGCCATTGGAAGCCGAATATGAATTTATTATAAATTAATATTTCTAGCTTTTCCAAAGGTGCCCCTCACCCCTCTTATAAAAGGGCACTCCTCCTTCTCATTTCTTTACACCTTCAAAGCCTTTTGGTTCGGCCAAACTCTGCCCAAATACTCTCCCAACATCCCTCACTACAACCTAGAGGCCTTAGTTTGATCAGAAAGACAACCTAAGGAGCCCTTTTGATCAAATCAAAAGGAAGAACCCGAAGAAGAGGTAATGATTTCACCACCCTTCTCCAAGTTCATTTCTTCTTCCACTTCTTCTTCCTTTGTTCTTACCATTCTAAAATAATAACTACAGTATCTCACATATACTGTGATGTTATTATAAATATGGTACAACCATATTCAGTATTCTATCCACCCTTTGAATAACATGTCACCATACGTGCGTACGTACGGCTTACCGTCTCCACGTCGTGGTGTAATTGTTATTCAATATAATATTATTTGGATGGGTATAATAATGATGTGTAACTCATGTAAATAATAAATATAACATGTTAATGATTCTGTATATATTATATACCATCCATTTATATATTATTTTAATATCAAAAGAATGATATTATCGCTCGTGCGTACGTACGGACTACCGTCTCCACGAACGCGATGAGATTAATTCTCCATCGTAACCATTAAAGTATAATTATCATTTGATGATTTAAAAATGATGTTTAAGGACTTGATATCATTCTGGATATGAATAATATACAACCTATCCTTTACAAACATGTCTTACGTAACAAAACATATGAAAGAAAACAAGTAAGTTAACACCCGGAACAACGATAATACTAAGATATTATTATCAAATCAATATTAAAAGATCATATATGATATCATATTAATGTATATGATTCCTGTATAATTTAATAACAATTATTTCACCATTATTTAGGAGGTTAACCTACCCCAACCAACGAAAAGCACAAGGTAAGGGTTTATTTCACAATCTCTTCATTATCCGAGGTTGTTTATACATAATTATCTACTGGGATTTCTTTATCATCCACATCCATGTTACTTAGAAATGTATTTCAAAACATTTTTACTATTTACAAAGAATATGGGTTATAGTAATTTATACTCTTATGTGTTTTTAAAGGAATATTTCCATCGTTTTCCAAACAAGGCACTTTTTACCTTTTGACAAATTTAAGGTAAGAATGTTTTTTTAAACTTATACGGCAGGTGTAGCTATTTAACACCGTTATAAAATCGTCAAAGCTTCCCTTACAAGCTTACAAGGATATTTTCAAAGTAAATGTTTTATTTTATAATTATGTGACTTTTAAATGATTTCAAAATAAATAATTTAAGAATTTCAGAAAGGTACTCTTTATCAAAATCAGAATTTTAAATGTTTTATAGATTTATCTTTATAAATCTTTTTAATTAATGTCTTCAAAATGGTTTTTAAGGATTTATTTATATGGACATGAATGTTTTTAAAAATTTTAATTCCTTTCAAAAGTTTCAAAGTGGTATGGGACACTTTGATTCAAAAATCTCTTTTTAATTACTTCCTTTATAAATGTGTGACTTTTAAATGATTTCAAAAAAGGAGATATTTCTCTCAAATAGTTTTGATTTCATCTATGTCAACATCCTTTGATGGATTTTAAGCTTATTTGAAGATGATTTATTATGATACAAAACTTCTATATTGTATTGAAGGTTTTGTGACAATTTTGACTGTGGATGTGCTATTTTTATACCATTCATAGTTTATGGTGAAAGTATTGACATTTCGTATGCTAGTTTTAATACGAATGTTTATGTTATGTTTAAACCTTTTCATATGGGAATTCATTGGACTTAATATGTGACGAGTGGAGCCCGCTATAGCTCCTCGATGCATCGGTAGGTCTCATGAGACAAACTAGTGTCTTGGCACAAGGCCTTGACAAAATCTTATTTGTAGTCTTGGCACGAGGCCTTGACTATGTGGTTATGATAGTCTGGCATTATGCATTCCAACATTATGAAAGTGGTTATTGATTTTTTCATGTGATTATTAGATTAGTAGAATATCCATGTGAATAAGTAAATGGAATTATTTCATTTTATTTATGCCATACCATGTTGAAAGTTCATGTTTGAAAGGATTTTGTTTTAGTTATACATTGCCTTAAAAGTTTATTCTTATTTATGAAAGTTTCCGCTATATTGTTATCCTTACTAGGCATTTGAGCTGACCCCTTTTCTATGTTTCATTTTTCCCAGGAAGTGAAGAAGTAAGTTATGAATGACCTGTAGGGATATTATGTGGGGATATGAGTGTGGATTATGGAGACAATATGTTGTTGTAGTAGTCTTTCGTTTAATGATGTAATGTAAAACTTATGAATATATCTAGTGTTTCCAAGGCTACTAAACCAATCGGTCTTTCGAGATTTGATCTTTCTTGTGATCATGCCAATGTTATGTAATAATGCACCGACTCTGGGTAACTGGGGTCGGAGCGTTACATTATTACCTTCCTAGGAAAAACACTCTATTCAAGAATTAATAGAGGATACTGAATCTCAATATAATTCTCCATTCAAAATAAATATCCAAACAAACATGTGTGTATAAATTAAAATTTATTTAATTAAATATTAAATATTAATTATTCTATAAAAATTTGAATGTCATAGATTTATACCAAAATTCTATCCTCGGGTAAACACCCTATTCCAATATCAGTGGAGTGGTTAACAAATTATATGGGATCATCTGTTAGGTAAAAAAGGACTATTATACCCCTATAAGAATATGAAAGAAAAAAGTCAAATTTCTTTTCAAAATGATAGTCTAGAAAAACACACATCCTTAAAAATTACTATATCAGAGATCCCATAATGAAAAAATAATTGGTGTGTAAAAATCTATAATTTTTTGTGATTCATCATACAACCATGGAATATGTTTTTTGGATTTCCGAAGAGTTTTTTGAGGATAGAAAATAAGGGAGAGAATCTAAATTTTTATTGAAGAAGAAGACTTCCGAATATTGAATTCTATTCAAGATAAAATCATGAAGAAAACAAAATGGGATACATTGAGGGAACACTTAGTAATTTTTAGGTTGAAAATTTTGAGAGAGAAAAATGAAAATTGAGATCATGATGCATTATGATATATGCAAAATGACGATCATGAGTTTTGAATTATATAGGGATGTTTTATATTGAAAATTAAATATTCTAATTTCGATGTGACCAATGTTTTAATGAAAAATTATTTCGATAAAATGGATCATTTGAGACTTGAGTATCTAAGAGTTATGTTGAGTGAAAATAATTTCTCAAAGAAGAACCACAAGAATAAGGATCAAAGCTTATGATAAGAAGTTAGATCATATGAGTATTTAAGCATAAGTAATAAGAAATGATTATGAAAAAAAATTTATATAATAATGAGAACAATAAAAATATATCAAGTCCAAATTTGTTTGTATGGTTTCATTTATTAGTGTTGAAATAATTGAAGAATTATGAGGAGATTTTGGTTCTAAAGATTATAAGAACTTGGATATTGAGTGAGGAATCCAAGGATAATATTCCGAAGAAGATATATGTATTGTTCTTAAAATAGGATATGGCTTCCCTATCATTTACTAAATAACTGAATGCATTAGAAGATACGATGTGAGAAAAAGGATATTTGTCTTATTGATGTAGAAGTTACCTATATAGAATTGGTGATCATCTTCCAAGAATGAGATTAAATGAAGTACTTATATATCGATGTTATGATTCAATATAACCTAAGGTATTTAGGTTATTCAAGGTGATCATAGTGGAATGTTATGAATACTGTGTGAATATATTGTAATAATTTATGTGGGAAGCATGAAAGATAAGTCTAGTGGGATCCTGACATTGTAGTTGTGGGAAACACCAGACCCATTATAGCCCCCTTGATTATAGTAGACAATCCTTGATTATGAAAAATAACCAATCACGAAAAGAAGTATGTTTTTAAATGAACCATGTAAAAATATTGTGTTCTCTTCTATATAATTTAATTGTATGCATGTTGTTTATTATTTCTAGTGGAAACATTAATAGATCCATTTACACTAATAAAAAATATGGGTAAAATTAACTATAGGGGTTAAAGAATCATAGGATAATTGGTCCTTGGTTAAAATTATTCAACACATAATTCACCCCACTCTCAAGTGTCTACATCAATCATAAGGAAAATCTCAATAGGTATTAGATCCAAGGTTCCAACTGAATTTGATTTGAAGTTTATTTACCCTCATATTATTATCAAAATAAAATGATGTATGGATTTCTAGGGATGTTTGAAGTTGATCATTATATGGAATAATCAATGCTAATTACCAAATCTATAGAATCATAAATTTCATTCAAGAAATTTTAAAATATTATAAATGACTAGGCTAATAATTAAGAAATAAATATGAATAACCAAAGGGATAAACCACTATATGAAGGTGAACAAAGTGGTAAGTGGTCATATAGTTCAAGTTTTTAATAGAATGATGAGTTCAAAAAAGTGACAAAATTTATTCTCATGTAAATATTTATTTAAAATAAATTCCTAATAATGTTTTTATATAAAAATTGTTTAATCAAGATTTATTCGATAAAAATATTTCTATAAGAAGAAACTAATTTTATGCAAAATACATTGGTTGAATAGGTTTGATGGTGTAACACCATCTCAATAATGGTAAAAACTAAAGTGGAAACTTCCTCACTTTGTAATGATAACATGTATCTAATTTATGAAAACTTATAAAGAATATTTATTAATAAGGTTGTGCTCAAGGATGTAGTTATATAGGTTTTCTAATAATTAGAGAAAAATTATAAAGTCACAGTGAAGGTAAAGGATACACAATTAAATATGAAAGATAATATAATTAAAGAGAATGATAGTTGAATAAAATTGATTAATAAGTTGCATGAAAAAAAATTGTAAAAAAGATAAAGAGTGGTTGAGATGATATTTTGAGTACTCTAAAATATGAACAAATCAATATCAACCTGAAGTGTCTTGAGTAGGATTCAAAAATAAAAAAATATAGATTTAAATCATATTGGACCTTATCAAAGAATGAAAAAGTGTAGAGACCCGTATCTTGACGTACATGGATATTACATTACTTTTGCGGAATAATTAGTACATAACAAAAACACACACACAAGGACCGTAATAGTTTAGTGTCTTTGGAAACTCGGAATATAATCTTCTAATCGTGGTGAAAGATCTTCAAAATCTCCCATAAAGATCTTCCTCTTTTTTTTACCTAAAAACTTTCTTTATATCCTGGGGAAAAGAAAACATAAAAGGGTGAGCTCAAATGCTCAGTAAGGGTATACAAAAGAAATAAAAATCATATCATATCTTTTTGAAAATCATAACCTGCAAAAGAGATCATAATATCTTAACATGGAACAAATCATAGAAGTGAAAATAAGATCACCATAATCATAACATGAAACTTGAAACTTTGTGGCATGCACAAATAATCATGGAAAATCATTTCTTGTTAGTCATGACTCATTGCCAAGACTATCTTAGTGGACAAAGTCCCTTTCTGAATCGAGTAACCCTCGTTTCAGTCCTGTTTCACTGAACCGGTATAACCTACCGTTCCAGCCCTGTCTATCTAATGAGATATAAAATCTTTACCCAATGCATTGGAGGGAGATATAGGTCCCAACCATCTTATAATGAATCCTTTCTTATGTGTTCCACATAATCATAAAACATACATCATCGCATAACACATGTAACAAAAATGGGATTCTTGAAACATCATGACATCATAAATCAATTCATATAAGATAATGGAATTCATAAAAATAATTCCATCACAAAATGATCAAATCAATGTAATAATAGGGATAAAAACAGAACCCTTTATTATCTTAGATGGAAAATAATTTTGATAAAACACTTGAACTTCATTCTTGAGGAAAATATCTTTTCTTCTTCAAAAACATTTTTCCTTTCATAACATGTCATACACCTTTAAAATAAAAGAAGTTGATTAAAAATAAACTTGAAAACTTGTAAAGGAAGCTTCTTGGAAATAATGTTTTAAAAATTCATTCAAGCCGTATAAGTTAAAAAAAACATTCTTCGTACTTTTGTCGGAAAAGTCAAAAAGTACCTCGTATGAAAAACGACAAAAGATTCCTTTCATATCTTTTACAAAAAAACTTACCGAAGGGTAAAATTGGATATAAACTATTGTAGAAGGATGTAAATAATATTACATGTTGAGGGAACATGGATGTGGATGATAAAATACACCCCAGTAATTACCAAAGTAAATACAATCTCGGATAAAAGTGAGATTGTGATATTTCCCTTACCTTAGGTCTGATTTGCTTCGTATCTGTCCGAACCTCCTGTATAATGATTTAAATAATGTCATTGACTTATTATAGAATCATATTCATTGTTATGATATCATATATGGTTCAGTTATGACATTATATTACCCGTTCTTTTGTAAATTCCATGTTAAAGAAGCGTTTTGGGTAAAATCGTTTCATTTATCGTAGGTGTTTTGACTTGTTGTTCTTGACATTATTATTACATATATCATGATTTACTTACTTCCAGAATATAAAATTTGATTTATATATCATATATATTCAGTATATATATATATATATAATAGATATATAAATAAAATGAAAAACACCGTTCATGGAGACGGTAGTCCGTACGTACGCATGAACGCTGTTTTCCATTCCTTATTGTCTTGAAATGGAAGTAAGTAGATGACATACATATATATATATATGCATAATCCAGTAGCTTTATAATGTCATATATTTCATTATTATTTCTTATATATACTTTATAATCATTCTTAAATGGTTAACATGGAGAATGAATCTCATCGCGTCGTGGAGACGGTAGTCCGTACGTACGCACGAGCGATGATATCATTTTCATAAATATTGAATTGAATCGGAGTGGATTATACAATATATCAGAATCAATATGATGTTGTAATAACTATGAATAGTTATTCTTTACACCATTATACCCATCCATGTAAGGTGGTGGTGGAAAATAGATTACACCACGGCGTGGAGACGGTATTCCGTACGTACGCACGCGCAGTGATTTCTTTTTCCGTAGGATGGATAGATGGTGAAATAGGGTTGTTTCATACTTATAATAACATATCAGTATATGAGTGATACTGATGTTATTACTTCATAATGAAACAACCTAAGAAGAAGAAGTGGAAGATAAATAAAGATGAAAGAATTGGTAACGGTAATTACCTCTTCTTTGAAGCGCCTCTTTGAGACCTCCTCTTTGGGCACTAAAATTGGTCTTTGAGGAATACCAGAACCTCTAGGATGTTTCTAGGGAAGTGGAGAAGAGATTTTGGCAGGGGTTGGCCGAGATTGAGTGCTCAAATTGGTGTGAGGAGGAGGGGGAGGAGGTGTCCTTTTATAAGGGAGGAGAGGGGCACCTTAGGAATATCTCAAAATATTATTTTATATTAAAGTCAAAATCGGTTTATAATGGTTCCAAAGGGTCTTATTTCGAAGATAAAGTGGGTATGGGTTGAAATCCTATCAACCAATAGGATTTAGACATGTTTAGGGTATTATTTTAACCTTATCAATTAGATTTAACTCTAAGTTAATTAATTTAACTTTTACCGTGTCTTTTTGTTTTCTTTCACTATATGGTTAATACACTTACTATAACATTACAAACGAACCCCAAATTGTTTATTATTAATATATATATATCCTTATCTAAGTCATTTGGCCGAACCTTAGATTTTTAGGAATAAAATAACAATTAATAATATAATATTTGATTTAAAAACTATTTTGTGTCAATTTTGACACTATTTGATATATGATTTTTGTGAAAGTCATAACAGAATTATATGTTCGAACCAAGTTGATTAAAGCAACAATAATATATCATAGTAACCTAGAAAATTAGTGTAATTCATAAAAAGTCTCAAATTACATTTATTTTTGTGTTTATAACATCAATTATGTCAATATTTCATTAATAAGATAATTACTTCATCATCATTGTGTCATAAATAAATTAAATTATTTAATGTCTAAAAATTACAAATAAAATACCATTATGTAGGAAATCTTTTTAGCTTTCTAATGAATATTTATAGTCGAATTTATCTTATGTATAACCCCATATTAAAAATTATTTACTTATTAAACTTTGATTTTAACTATTTTAACCCTTCTTTAAATAAATTAATAATAAATGTCCTAATCTAATCCAAGTGGGCCTAAATGGTCATATTTTATTCCTAAGTTTGTTTTTGGTCGAATTACACTTGTCCAATAGAATTAGGACATGTGTTAGGGTAATATTGATATCATATTTACCCTTAGTTACCCTATTTACTATTAACCGCGGTAAAAATAGTAAAAAGTTACTATTCACCAAAAAATTATTTTTATCTCATTGAACCACATTTTACTTACTGATATCAACCATGTCTGTCGGATTTTTGAAATTCCATTCATAGAAGCGGTAAAATTAAGTTTTATGCAAAATTCAGTTTTTAACCTACCACTTAGTGGTTTCACTATTCATCAAAAATTGATGTTTTTCAGAACAATGCCAAAATTTCATCCTAAGCTATATTTCATATTCCGAATTCAAAAATGAAGTCTATTTTACCAAATTCATAACATAAAAGTTTCATTAATTAATTTTATAATTAAATCCCGCTGTTAAAACAAATAGCGTGTTTTTAAGAAACGATATCTATCAAAAGATTGACACTTGTTTATGTCTAGTTTAAATGTGAAATTACATCCAATGACCAACATTGTATTAAATTGTAAAAATATATTCTAAATATACTTTAAAACCACTCAAATTAATAATTTATCACTATTAATTATTTCGATTGAAAAAAGTTGTTTTTAATTATAATATAGTAATTTTCACTATTCATCAGAATATGAAAGTTATCCGGAAAGTACCAATATTTCACCTTAGGCTAAATTCGATACTCCGAATCCGAAAATGAAGTTCATTTTGAAAAATAAGATTTACAGAGTTTTAAAAAGTGGTTATTACTATTCATAACGGCTAGTTTTAATAATATTTTAATAGCATATCGTTGTTTAGTGAAACTCGGTATTGCGTATTACACACGCTATCGAGGAAGGTCGTGATTGCGTGTAATGCAAGGCAAGTCAAGGATGCGTGTTGTGCAAGCTCCTTTTGGTGTAGCGTACAACACAAGACTTTAATAAAATTAAAAAGTATATTTTTTATAAAATCTTGGGCTGTTACAAAAAGAATGGCACCACTCAGGTAAAAAGAATATATTTCCCTCATAAGGTACTTTTTATGGGTTTAATGGCATGTTAATAAATGTTTTTTAATAATCCACCTCAAGTACATGGAAGAATATCATAAATGGATCATAACAGATGAATGAATTGAGTTTTTTTACAAAAAGTATTCATAAAATATAATTTTTTTACATATTTGGGTATATAAAAATTATAATATTCCTACCACATCATCATGGGTATATGTGAGGAGATTTATACAGAATAGTTTCAAAAATAAGACCAATTGTTTCATGAAATAACTCAAAAATAGAAAAGTCTTCAATCAAGAAATCTAGAGATATTTGATCAACTAGAAAAGGAAATAGGTTTATTTGATAGTATTGGTGTTACTACACATTAAAGAAAATGGAAATAGATTTTTTGAATAACATCTCAACATATGAAAGTTAAATAAGGCTGATAAATAAGGAGAGAAAAGATAGAAATAGAAGCTAGCCAGTTTCATAGAAGATTAATTCACATAACAAGAGGAATGTTTCCTTGAAGAACCGATATGTGTTTCTTGAAAATTTTTATGAATTTTGAAACATATATGACCCAACTTATGATAATTTTTGGTACATTAAAACCAAATATAATTCAAGTACTCAGTTAAATAATTATCCACACTAGAAGAATATATAATGATATAAAGACAAGTCTTCCTTAGTGAGTCAGAAAGTGAATAAAGATGAATAAATCACTCCCATGAAGTCATTAATGAAATATAGAAATGATATCACATGAGATAGAAGAAGGTTTTTTTATTTTAGTAAGAAAGTATACACCATATAATTTTGTAATAAATCCAATAGAAGAAATATATAAACACACAATCAGTCAATAAAATATATAATGAAATATATTGTCATGATGAGATTAAGAAGCTTTCCAAAAAATGTAAATAAAAGTATAGTTGAGGTGTGTGTGGAAGGTGAAATAAGGTACTCTACATAACTAACAATTACATGACTTGGTTTCCTAGTATAAAATGATAAATAATAATAAATGGAAAGAACCAATGGTTTATAATTCCAAATTATTTAATACAAAGATGAATTCAACACATAAAATGATAGAGGTACATGAGGATATTGATATAATGATCATATGGACCAATTATGAAGAAGAATACTGGAGGCTATAAGAATCATTTAAATCTAAAACTATTATGATAGCTCGTCAAAAGAAAGTTATTTAATTTATGGATATATTTTTGAATGAAATAGAATCCATTCAATCTATTGTAGTATAAATTTTGGAACCAAAAAAGGATTCAATCCTAAATAATAACAAACATTTAATAGATTTAAATAAAAATACTACTAGGTTGAGAAAGAAGTCTTAACCCAATATTATAACTGAGGAGATTATGAATTCCACCTAATTACCACATTCTAATGATTATTACTTAAAGAGTGAATTGATTCTTAAGAAAGAAGATATTAAAACCAAAATGGATTGAAAATTTAGTCAGAATTCATTTTTAAGTGGTATAATTTTTTCAAATGGTATCATATTTTCACATAGCTTATTTATAGAATAAATCTCTTATAGTGATAAAATATGGAATGCATCCCTTGAGGGGTAGAAACTAAATAATATAAGGATTACATAGATTTATTATATTCTTAAAATATAGAATCTAGATAGTGAAAACATATGTTGAATTTGATTTTATTTATTTATGACACACAACTAAGGAACATGTGATGCCATAATAATCCATTCAATGCTTATTTTGATCTTCAATTATAGAAGTCACTTGAAACCGGTAAGAAATTAAATAAGATAAATTCCTTCCCTCATAGAATTTATAGAGAATTAGAAATATAATTAAGGGTATACCATGTTTTTTTAAATAGATTAATTCATAAATAGTAGTAGGATTTATAATTTTTTTTGGTATATGAAAAATCAATCATTTTCATACATTGAATATTTTAGGATTTATAAGGAGGGAAAACTTTTCAAACATTTTTAAGAATCAAAAAAATAGGAGAAAATGTTTAGCTGATAAGATAATTCCTATCATATTAATAAGGGGAGAACAATATTTCCACCAATAAATTCACTTTCAATTAGTGGAAAAAGAATAACACTAACTATTAATGTAAATATGGAATTGATAATAAATAAAATAGGGATATTGATGTGCCTTTGGATTAATGATTGTATTATTTTTAACTATGAATGTTATTAGGAAAATGAGATCAATTGGGTGATGGATTGGAGTAACCATCCCATGTATGAAGTAGAAGTTTCTTATATGGTTTGGATAGTGATAGAGAAGTGTCAGATAGTGTATAAAACTTTATGAGAAAATATTATCTATGTTATTAGGTATCTATTTCGAGTTTTTAGAGACTCATTGTGTTGGAAAATCCATCATAGTGTTTTTCATGATTTATTATAGATATAAGTAATTTTGAACTCTTGGATGATGTTTTATAAAGGCTGAGTTTGAAACTAGAAATGAAGTGTGGATAAATTTCGTTGATAATACTCAATGATGAGTTTATATGTTTCTTGTATTTCTGGGATTAGTGCTGAGGAGTTTAACCATGTTTGATAAAATCCTAAAGGATATTTGGGATGTTTTTGAGTGTTTAAGAATATATGGAGTCTCATTAAAGAATTCTCAAAGACATTCTTAAGGATTCTACAAACATGGATTTCTTGGCCCGAAAATTTATAAAGGACTATGTGTGATCCTTAATCGTAAGATTTTAGAGTATAATGTAATTAATTTATTCATATTGTATGAATTAATCATAATAATTAATTGGTATTTATGACTTTTAGGAATGGCGGGAAAATGACCAAGGTGAGAGCATTTTAATTTAGTATAAGTCTTAGAGTGATAAACAGAAGCATTTAATTATGATCATAGGCCTTTTTCTAGTGTGTAAATCTTTAGATACTTGGAATAAACTTTTGAATTGAGTTTTTCAATGAATAATAGTTTAATAATCAATGTAAGCCTTTGTGATAAGTGTAATTCATCTATACTTAGTGAAACTTTCAGTAAGTAACTGAATAAAAAACATAAAGATTCAATTTTAATGAAGACATGATTAAAAGGTATGATGTAATGACTATTTGAACATGTATTTAGACCTCATAAATACCTAAATGGGTTTATGATTCAAACAATAAAAATTGGTGAATCTTATTTTCAGGGTAGATCAATGCGTGATGAATTATGGAATATTTTGAATGTAGATAAATGAATAAATTAAAAAAAAGAGAAATGAATTTCAGTTAATGATTAGGCTACTTAAATGTTATCAAAACATCATGATTCTTCAATGATCCATTATCCAATATTGATATGAGTTTGAATAATGATATGATGTGAAGGATCACTACTCCATCTAAATATTATTTTCAAATGAGATCATTCAAAGATCTTCATTAGTAATAAAAAAAGATAAATATAAATATGGTAAATATTTAATGTAAGGTTACAAATATCATAAATTCTTTTTATTCAAGTTAAATAAATATTTAGATATTTGAGATGATGTTGATATTCTATCCTAATGTAAAGATCATTTTAATATATATACTATTAGGGATATTGAAGTGCATCTGTTTTGGAATTATTTTGAGAATATTGAGACTCTATGTTCTATACTATTGTCTAGTTATTATTATTTCAATATGGATATAACATTAGTATATCAGAGATCCCATAATGAAAAAAATATTTGTTCCACAATCTATAATGTTGTGTGATTCATCATATATCCATGGGATATGTTTTCTCTTAATTTTAGTTCAATTATTGTGGTGTAGAATATGTGGAAGAGTATCTTGAGGACTATTGAAGAATAAGACTCTTTAATAATAAATTCTAACATAGGTAAAATTAGAAATAAAATTAAATAACACAAATTGAGGTAACTCCTAGTATTTTAAAGGAGAAAAAGATTGAGATAAAGGAGGAATATTGGAATCTTGGTGCATTACCGCATATGGAAAATGGGGATAATTAAATAAAAATCATGGTCACCAAATTATATAAGGATATTTTATATTATAAACTGTATATTATAATTTTTTTGTGACCTATGTATAAAATCAAAAAATATTTTGAGAGATGTAGATTTTTGATACATGATTATTAGAGATATGTGATGAGTTGATATTTACAAGAACACTCTAAAATAAGAAGAACGTGAAAGATATGAGCCTATGTTGAGGATTTAGATCATCTGGACAACAAATCTAATTTAAGAAAAATAGACACCTAACAATTATTTTCATAGAAGCATGAGAAAAACAAAAATAGGGCAAGGGGGTCCTGTTATATGTGGTTTTATTTATTAGTATCAAAGAACTTAAAGAATTATAAGGTTCTAATGGGTTTGAAAATAATAAGATATTAGAAATTATGTGAGAAATAAAAAAACTTATGAAGAAGACCTATAAACTATTCTATTTTTAGAAACTAAGTTACATATTCTTTCTTAAAGAACAAAAGGAATTAAAATATCTCATGTGAGAAATATGATATCTATATTATTGACGCAGAAGCATCCTATAAAGAACTGGTGACCATATTCTAAGAAGGCTCTTAAAAAATTTACTTTTATATACATGGTTGTAATCCATGAAACCTGATATATTATGCATATATAAGGAGATCATAATGGGAATCTATGACTATAGTGTGAAGATGTAGTAATAATTCATGTGAGATGTAAGTAAGAGAAGTATAGTTTAATACTAAAATTATACGTGTAGGAAACATCAAACCCATTGTTGTTAATTTTATTGTAGAAAAAAAAATCCTTGATTGGGTTGAAAAGCCAATCAAGGAAAGGATTGTGTCTTCTGACCAAACCTTGTAAATTTTTTTTTTCTTTCATCTAATTTAATTTCATGCATGTTTTTTATTATTTCTGGGTAAAACATTAATAGATCCATTTGAAATAACTATTAAAAGAGGTTAAATTACTTGTGGGGGGTTGAAGATTCATTGGATAATTTTTAATTAGTAAAAATTATTCAACACTTGATTCACCCACCCTCTCTGATGTCCACACCAATCTTAATGGTAATATCACATTAAAATACTTCCTCTCTATTATTCATGAGAGGGTTAGATATTTACATCAAGTAAGAAATTATTTTAGATAGTATATTCAAAAAATACATGATATGGACATATATAAATGAATGAGAGATGCTTATATAAAATAAATTAATCACCATAGACAAAGAAATAACAATATTACCTCTCATGTTCATAGGGCCTGCCTCAGTCTCCACCAGAATATCCTCTACCACATACTACTATCTCACCATAAAGTGGGCCTAATTTCAACCATTATCCTAGGGATAGGTTCAAAGATGACTCTGCCAATACGATGAACCGGTCATGCATCCTCACCCTTGTGGTCAAGAACCTATTTCTTTAGAGGCATCAGACTATAGTCCCCTTGGATTTGAATATATTTCACCACATCTGGGAGTGGAAATAGCCTTTAAATATCTAAATACAGCCTAATATCCCATAAATGGTGATAATCCTAGGGGTTATATATTCATGAAGCTTTCATTTCCTGGTATTACCTCACTAATAACATGTGGGATCCCCACTACCTCTATTTTTGGATGATGAAAATCAAGGTGGAGGTATAGATCCACTACCACATACCTTTATCACCCCATACTACATTATATTATTTTTTGAAGAGTTCTATTCCCCTTTTCTAATAATTTAAGGAACAAAAAATAATCCTGACATGTCAACCTTGTTGATTTCGATCATCAAGTCCTGATCAACCACTTCATCATACATATTGATCAAGAAAAAGAAGACTTGAGATTAGATATCATGTCACAAACCCATTTCAAATCAGAAAGATTTAAATAATTCATTATAAATTATATCAAAAGAAAAGTGGATGGGTTCGGTGAACTGAATTTTATATTTATTTATGGTTTGATCACCTTGTTGAAGAAAGAAAAACCTCCTATAATTTTTTTCTTCCAGGTTTCTAGGTAGAACTATTTATAAAATATAACCTTGATGTCCTTCTACTCTAGGATATTATACTACTTGGTTTGAACCACTATCTCCTACCAGTTTTAGTAGATACCATCCAATATAAAAGAACCACAGTTCACCTTAATATCATTTGGAATCTCAATAAATTCAAATATTTTTTTTGGTTTTCTCTATTAAATCCTCAACTTCTTGAGGATCATTGGCTCCTCAAAAAATAGAGGCTTGTAGTGAATAAATTCGAGAGAAAGGTCCCTATCTCCACCCAATCAGGAAAATTCTTTATGACCAAGAGCTGGTTCAGTTACCACTTCTAGTTCTATACCTAGGACCATTCACACTACCACTTCAATTGAATTCTATTCCACTGAGGGATTGGCTCATGGAAAATTATAAACAATAACCTCTTAATTGTTTATCAGGGATTTTAAATGTGGAATGACACTTTATAAATAAAAATAAGAAGAGAAAAAAAAATTATAACTTGTAGAAAAAAACTAATTATAATCACATATATCCATTAAACAACATTATGTATTGCATAAAAAACATATACAAATTTAAAAACACGAATAATTTTAAAATCAAAATATCGCACAGTTTGGATGAATAATTTTGTAAACTATGAACCAATGATGGAGGTTTCACTAGAAACCCTCCACTTGGGCCACTTGTTTTGGAGACATAGTCTGTAGTATATGCATCATAACCATGTCCCTTAGTGAAATCCCCCAAACCTTTCATTATCAAACAAAAACTTCTCAATAATAATGAAACAAATCAAATACAAACTAATACCATATCCCAACATCCCATGGTGACTTAAGGATCATTTTGATTAGTATTGTCTATAAACTCACACATATTCTACCCCTTAGGTTCCTAAGTTCCAAAATACTATTAAAAAAGAACCCCCAAAACAAAATTAATAAAGACCGAGCTATGATTCCATTTTTTCACAATCCAACCTGGTTCACCCCTCTTTCGAGCACCCGATTCAGCCCATCACAAGGACTAAAGTTATGTTTTGATCCCCATGGGTTGGAAACTAGTTATTTAGAATCAAGGATCTACTTTTTTAATATTTTTCCCAATAAAAACCAATAAACAGATTGAAATAGGGGATATTACATGACCTTTCCATATCTTGGAAATTCATGCTCTCAAATAGATTAAACTAAAGAAATAAATAAATAACCAGTATAAGAATAAATAAAACATCAAAGAGATAATTGATACAATAAATGATAATTACTAATATACATCCCAAAACGAAATAGGGTGAGTTAACCATGTAAAAATTCAAAGGATGGTATGAGAATTTGATTAAGTGATACATGAATAAGATATAAAAACTAGAAATGAAAATGGAAACAAAAGTTGTTACACTTCTCTATGTGACATGAGAGCTCTTTCCACACCATATCACCACAAACATACCTTTTTTCCAATAATATGAAGAACCAACACCACCAGGAATCCATTTTCCAATAACTATAACTATAATAAAATTCTACATACACCCATTGAGTGTATGTAGGGTGTGAGCACATGTATCATGGTAGGTTCCCGCCAATAGTTTCATAAAAAGAATTTATTAATCAAAATAAAGAATGTTAAATAGGAAATAAACTACATGAATGTAAGAATTTAATATTTTAAAAATAATTATTAGAGAATAATTTAAAAATATGAATATGAAACCATAAAATCAAACAAGTGGAGCTAATAACCTTAGGGAAACCCTAAGGTATATAATATAATATCCCCAAACCCTCACTCCCAAATCTGATGCTAAAACATAATCTTCACATTTCTAGATTTAATACCAATAAACATGACCCAATTTTAAACCTTCAAAACATATAACATAAAATGAAATATTGGATCACTTACATACCTAAAGACCTTTTAGCTTTAGAGTTTTAGAGATTTTGGAAAAACTTTTACATAAAAACATGGATACATAAACAACTTTGTTATAAAAATATATATAATCTCCCAATAAGTTATTCACATCTATTAGCCTATATAAGAATAACATACTTAAAAAATTTATTCACAATATGGGGAAATGTAAAACATAATAAGGGTGAGATCAAATGCTCAGTAAGGGTAAACAAAAGGACTGACCATTGAATTTCATTAGTGAGAATAAGAGGTGCATAAGGCTATTCTAATATAATAAATGTACATGATCATAACGTAAGATAATTAATACCCATAAAAACCAATATCATAACACATGTGACATGTAATAAATATTTATCTAATGAAAGAGTCATGAGAAAAAATAATCATGAACTATGTGATATCAATATTGATGGAAGGAAGCATCAATAACTCAAAGCAAGCATAAATAAAATGGGTTGGTATGATGGAACATCAAAATTTCATCATGGAATTTCTTAAATTGATTTTAGAGACTAGATTTTACCCTTAAATTACTTTGAAAATTTTCAAAAAATATTTCCAAATCTAGGCATTGAGACAGTTTGCAATTATAAAGCCTGGTGTGCTCGAAATTAATTTTATAAAAATATAAAATATATTCTATATTACATGTAAGAAGTTTATTAAATAAAATGTGATAAATATTAAATAGAATATCAAATAAAAAATCTGAGTCTACTATTGAGTCTGGAATGAGATTTGTACCCTAGATGTGACCTAAAATAGAATGGTGTGTGGAATTCAGATGTATTTCCCAATTGAGGTACGTTATTTGAATTAATTTAATGTTTAATTTAATTAATTTTATTGAGTAACCTAATTTTTATTTCATTTAAATTTAACATTATGGATGTTTTCCTAGGGTTTTTCTTATGGTCTTCGTACCTTAATGTGCTTCTCCTTCCTCCATTCATTGGTGTGTCATATCAGATGGTGATGAATCTTTGGATAAGATAAAATCAGAGCACAACGATTGCAATGAATTCCTTCAATCATTAGAGAGTGCTTTATTCAATAAAGAACAATCCAATATCTAGGTAGGAATCATCAAAATTTGTATTATTCCCTTTTTTATTAAATTTATTCAGATGAATCATCCCTTTTATGATTTGTGTTAATTTTGTTAGCTTCTACATTCACTCTTATATTGGTTTATTTGTTTCCTCTTGGTTTTCTAACACAAAATATTCTATTTATTGATTTTTTTACAAGAAAACATGGAAAGGAATGGTAAAATGTTTCTTATGTGCGTTTTTCGTCAATTTATTCATGTTCTTCATCAGTTGGACCTCATAGCACCTATTTGAGGTTTCCAGGTAGTACTGAGACTAATGGGGCCATCAGAGTCATGATGAAACTACATACAATGGATAGATTGATGGACTAGAGATAGATTTTGGATTTTCGAATGTTTTGGTTGACTATTTTGATGAACAGAAATCAAATCATCTATGATGGAAGTTCCCAAGCATGCATGATGCAAGACGATGCATATGAAACTTTGAAAATTGGTTTTTAGTCACTATTTGGATAGAATCCTCCATCCAAAGATAGATCCACTAATATCAGGAGGAAAAAAGGATGATACCAAAGGAAGAAAGATTAGATTTAGTGCATGGAGGGAATATCTTTGACTCTAAAAAAAATATAGGCAACAAGTCATGTAGTTCTAAGAACACATAGCGTCTCAGGCCCCAGTTTTGGCAGCTAGGGTTTTAGTGATTTATAAGTATTACACATTGTGTGGGAACCCCACATTCCTTGTGATCTTATGCTAGCATAATCATCATGTACTCTAGGATTACACATCTTGGATACACAAGAATGACTGGAAACATTGTGTACCAAAGTACAAGGGCACAACTTGGATACATAGACATGTCCATACACAAGATGAGACCCCAAATGGCATGGGAATGCCATGTATATCCCCTACACGCTATGTATACCTACATTAATGGAAATCCATGTACCTATAGGGACACATCCAAGTGATGATGTGGGACCACACACCGTGTGGGTCCCCTCACACACTATGTACCCCTTGTTCCCTTTTGAGGAAACATCAAACCCTCGTATATCTTTGATTTGGACTCACATTTTGAAATGTAAATAGCTTATCCTTAGTGTTTTTCAAGTAGAATGAAATTGTTTTATTTGTTATGGATTTTAGGATATGGTGTGAGACATTTTTTTTCATGTCACTTGCTTAGGTGATTCTTGAAGATGGAAGTGATCACATAGGATCACCAAAGACATTTGGAGTGGAACCCTACAGCTAGTCTTGGCATGGGTCCTTGATGACTTGAGTAGAGCCCTCTTGCTAGGATATAAATGAGTCCACTACAGACCCCTAGAGTAGAACCCTCCAGCTGGGATGGGCATGGGTCCTATATATAATCCTAGAGTGGAACCCTCCAATTTGGATGTGCATGGGTCCTCTATTGACTCCTAGAGTGGAACCCTGTTAGAATAGTGAATGGTCCCTTTATCAAATTCTAGAGTAGAACCATCCCTATAGATTGGGCATGATACCACTACCATTAGAGTGAAACCATCCTATTGGGGAGGTCATGGGTCCTTTATATACTAATAGAGTGGAACCCTCGCACTAGGAAAAGTATGGTTCCTCCTTTAACTATTAGAGTGGAACCATCCTATTGGAACAAGGCATCGGTCCTCTATCTATCTACTGAGTGGAACCATCCTATTGTAATAGGGCATGGGTACTCTACCTATAGATTTTGGACCCTTGAATATGTGTCATAGTTTCTAGGCATGATTTGACTTGGATATTTTTTACTTGGTAGATGTGTTATAGTGTGGGCATCATTTTTGGAATTCTAGAACTAATGGTGACAATTTACCTAGGCTGAGCTATGAGATGGAGATCCCTTTTCTCCCACATTTTGGATTATTTTGTTGAGAATATATATATACAGTTATATCCATACCCTTGGATTTGGTTACTCTCCTTCCATGGGTTGTAACAATTCTCAGGGTATTCTAATAGATTTCCATATTTCTATTCTCATGGTTAGATGAGGTTACTCTCTTGTTGAGCTATGAGATAGAGATCCCCTTTCATCCTCATTTGGGATTATTTTTCTGAGCATATATATATATACATTTATATCCATACATTTGGACTTGGTTACTCTCCTTTCATGGGTTGTAAATATCTTTGTGATATTCCACTATCATTCCATGTCTTTTTTCTCATGGTTGTATGGGGTTACTCTTCTATTGTGGGTGGAAAAGACTCGATGTTTAGTTTATCTAAACACTACATTGATCCCTTTATGCTTAGATGAGGTTAATCTTTCTAATAATTTGGGATGATATGTATCCTACTTGTTATCTGTAGTATTTACTTTCTTATCATGTCTCTTACTAGATCCCCTTTTAGCTTTTGGGATGTCTTATTGGATATGTATATACACACACTTTCATGGGATTTTTCTACATTTGTCATTTATTATGAAGATGACAAAAAGGTCAACAATGACTTTAGAGGAGTTTAGGGATATTGGGTGCCTTGGACTGCAAATATTAGTCTTAGCTTAGAGATCATGAGATATTCTCTTTTTGTAGTTTACTTTCCAATTTCTGTCTAGTGGGGACATATTTCAGGTTGGACATGTATTTTTTCCCTTTACCTTTCAGTTTTCACTATCGTATTCTTGTACACCATAGAGATTTTTCATTCATGGATTACTTTCTAGTTTTTGAAACTTTTTATTATTATTCCTCTATAATTCTCCATTGATATGATTAATTGTGTACATATAGTCACATTAGGTAAATGCCTCTCATTTAGGATATGTCTTTCGACACTTTTCACCACCCCTGACCTATGGAGATGGGCTTGGAGTTGTTGCGGCTCAAGCCCCAGTTTGGTTTGGGTCATGAAAGATTGGTATCTGATTAGTTCATTACTTAATACATTATTGGGAGTAGTCCCTTTGTAAATATTTGTTTGGTATTAGTGAAATAGTTTCAAAGTGTCTCAAGGGAAACTCTTAGGCCAAGGAATCTGTTGATGGTACGGGCAGTTGACATATCCATTCACTAGGAACCTGACCTCCTGCTTGTTGACTCTGCATACTAAGAAATTAGTTGTAGGTATCAGTGGTACAAGCATCATATAAGATTGATTCTTTTATTTTCCTTCTTTATTCAACTCCTCATTGTTGTTATATATTCATATATATTCTCATTGGACTGTGCTACATCATGATTAAATTTCAAGATGCCACTATTGTAACACCCCAAGGTTTTCTAAAAATAAATTGAAATGCATGAAATTTGGTTTAAATTATATATTTATTACTATCCTTTAAACATAATTAACTACTTCAATGTTTTAAAATTTGAAAATGGTCATCTACAATTGTGTCCAGTAAGTTTTTTGGAGTCTAATAGAACTAACTTGTTTTTTTGGTGAATAGTAACATACCCTTATAAATAGTAACCTGAATAGTAATATGACCATAATGAATAGTAAATTTTATTATTATTTTATTTTATTAAGGCTTGAATATAATGTCATTTTGGTTAATTTTTCAATGTGATATAAAACTATTTATGGTTTCAAATTTGTTAATTTTTGAATTAAGTATGATTTTATATAAAAATTAAATTAATGATATTTAGAAAATTATTTTAAAAAAATGGACTTTATTTTTGAATTCTATATGTCAATAAATGGTTAGGGTGAATTTTGGGGATTTTTCTAAAACCGTTGGTTTTTCAGTGAATAGTAAAAAATATAGTTTTGAGTTTCAGTGTGTTAATAACATAATTAATGGTGTAATAATGATGGAATAAATCTGTTCGACTTCTGTATATTGAAATACTATGTGAGGTGTCCCAAGTGGTTAATACCATGGAAAAATACCAAGGGCAAGCCCATGGTTTTTCAAATACCACTAATGAGGTGTCCCCTGGAAATTATTAAAATAATCCCTCATTTTGCTATAAATACGAACTCATTCCTTCATTAAATTAATTAACAATTATTCCTCAATAAATCTCTAGCCTCTTAACTCCCTATTAGTCCTCCCAAAGATTCCTCAATCCCCCAAGGTCCCAACATTCATGTTCTTTGAGTTACTCTATAAGGTAAGAAAATTCTCAATTCCATTCTATTTCCATTCAAGATCTCTATTATGTGGTATAACTTTCAAGATTCCATAAAATGTTCTTATTTACTTCTTATTATTGATCTATTCTACATTATGATTCATTTATATATGGTTGAACCTTTTCCCCTCTCTTTTTAATATTTTCTAAAACCATGTTGCATAGCTGTTAGGCTGTCGAATTTTTATAAGGGATTTCTCAATTATTCTTCTATTTTTAGTTCGCTTATTTTCTTATTCTTTCCTCATCTCCTCATACCCAAGAGGCATGAAATCTCCAGAAATCATGTATATTATGTTTGTTATCATGTTAATGGAAAATTCATCACCATTCTTCTTCCCCTCTCCCACTTATTCAAGGAATACAAATATTGTCTGTGATGTGTCGAATTATCGATATTATGGACGATGTGATTTCAATTTGCATTAATTTTTTAAAGTCTGGTAATGAAAACATTTTTATGGTTGAACTAGGTTATGATATATGTGTTATGTATCATACATGGTTCTGTAATTATTTTATACACATGGTTTTAATTTATAAGAAAAAATGAGGTCGTTTTTTTAAAGGTTGGGCCCGAATCCTCATTTTTATTATTAAAGAAAAGAAAGAACCTCTTTAACTGGGTAGAGGGAGACCCATTACATAGCCTATAGGCCCAGTGGGAATTTAGCCCATTACATATCCCATAAGCCCAAATTTTAGGCCCAATACCCATTCTGTGAATAGTACTTCTACAGTACCCGCGCTGCTACAGTACCACATAGTACCCACTGCCGCTACAGTTCCCCTGCCGCCACTACAGTTCCTCTATCGCCTCTACAGTGCCACCATTGCGACATCATTAGTGTTTTAACTTATGAGTCATCATAATATAAAAATAAAAATGATTAATGTTATAAATTATGGTACTGGAAATATGTATATACCTTTACATTCCAATTCTGGAGTTTCACTTCCAGTCGACAAGAACAAACCATCATGAACCAATCATGAAAATCATGTAATGAACTTACCCACAAACAGTGCAAGGAACAAAATAATAATAATTAAAGGATAAAATAATGTAATTAAATGATCATATAAGGTATTATAAAGATTTATATGATTCTATAATATATTAATAACACTCTTAATGATAATAAATGATGTTTAAATGCGTTGGAAGTACGACAAACCCAAGGTAATGGAATTCTTAACCCGATTTCCATCAATTAGGTTAACCTTCTACTTCATTATTTATGTGGTATTAAAATTTATTGTGTGATGGTTTTCGATTATATTATGTTTAATTATCTCTAATTACAGTTTATATAAACATTCCATCCACCCAATTAAGTCTTGCCTCAATTATATGATTTATGTAAGGTGCTTTTCTTTTAAATCCTCTTTTAAAATTCTATTTTAAAACATTCAAAAGTAATGTTTTTATGCTATTATTCATGTTGTATGATTATGTTATGGTTTTTGGTAATTGTTTATGATAAATGGTGGGACCTATATCTCCATCCAATTAATTGGGTATGTGTCAGTTGGAGGTCGACCATATGATTACTCCAAGTGTAACTTCGATGGTTAAAAAAATTATAAGGTATCCATGAAGGTTACAAACTATAAGGTAGCCGAGAGGGTTACAAGGTTATGTAAGTATTTCCCCAAGATACCCTTATGATTATGTTTATATTCTCATGTTTTGTGTGTATATTTTGTAAATATCATGTTTCACAAAGTAAGTATATATGGGTGACAAGCATGTCTTTTTGAAATGTTTTTATACATTATATGTATTCATGGACTAATGTGCTCTTTCCTTATTTTACATCCCTTACTGAGATTTTTGTGCTCATCCAAAGTTTTTTTAAATGATTCTCATAGGTTATAAGGATTTTTAAGACAAATAAGGAATCCAAGTTAAATGTTTTAGGAATTGTCAAAGAAATCATGTTTTAAGCTTCAATGTTTTATATTTTGAAAAAAATGGAAACTATTTTTATGGTATACACACTGTAACAATGTGTAAGGTTATGAATGCATTATGTACTAATTATCTAAATCTATAATCTTGGAAAGATCCTTAATGTAAAAGTAAATTATTTCTTGTCTAAAATCAAGATTATGCAATGTAATAAGGCTGGGTCCTTATAGTTGGTATCAGAGGATTGTTTAGGTAAATTTAGGGTTTATGATGATGTTAAAATAATACTGTACATGAATTTTAATCTATGATTAATTTGAAATGATATAACATTTAAATATTACCATGTTGATTCACATATGATATGTTTTCTCAGAATGGTTCTTCGCAGAAGAAACAGGGAAACTGAAGAGGAGAGGTACTAACAGAATGACATCCTTCTGAATAAGCAGCTCGGAATGGTAGGGATTGGAACCAAGCAGTTTTTGATAGTAATTTCTCAGCTAACACAAGAAATAAATGGTGGTTGAATCCATGAATGAGAAAAACCGGATTTACCATAATGGAACATGACAATAATGGAACGTTTTATGAGACAAAACCCTCCTACTTTTAGTGGATCTTCGGAACCAGTAAAGGATGAAGGATAGATTAAATCCCTTGAAAAGATATTAAATTCTATGGGATGCTCAGATAATCCGAAGGTAAGTCTTTACATTTATCATTTTTAAGGAGAAGTTGATCAGTAGTGGTCAATGGTAAAGAATATTAGGGATAGAGAGGATACTGATGCCTTAGTGTGGGATGAATTTAAAAGTCTTTTCCTTAAAAAATATTTTACTCAGGTGTTGTAACTTAGGATGGAGAAGAAATTCCTTGAATTGAAGAAAAAGGAGAAAGATTTAGTGGCTGTGTATGAAGTGAACTTTCACCCAACTAGTGAGGTGTGCTCTAAAGCTTATTATGGATCTTAATAGAAAAATCAACCACATTTACTCAGGAATGAAGCCAAGGTATTGAAGGGTGGTGGCCTCCAGTGAATTGAAATGTTATGAGAAAATTATCTAATATGCTGACAGGGTAGAGATGGAGTTTTATTATGATCATGTGCATTTTGGAAATAAGGAGAAGAAGAGGTCTAGATGGAAAGAGATGGGTAAGAATCAACCAAAGAAATATGATGGTAAGAAAATAAAATTTTCAATTTGTAAAAAGTTTGGAAAGAAACTACTTGGGGAATGTCTTAGAAAAACTAGGAAGTGTTTTAAATGTGGTAAGTTTATACATATAGCCTAATATTGTAATTAAAATGATTTTAAGACTAATCCCAATAAGCAAACTATAAGGTGTTTTAAATGTGGTGAGATGAGTTACTATGAAAATGCCTGCCGAAAGAGAGATCCAAATGATGCAAAGAAGCCAGACAATAACTGGAAAGGTGTAGTGAGATCCTTTGCGACTATGTCATCAGATATTGGTCCATCCAATGAAGCTGTATTAGGTACTTTGTTTGTTTACTCAGATATTGCTAATGTTTTGTTTGATATGGGTTCTACACATCCTTCATCTTTGAAAACTTTTTTGGAAAATTGTAAATACCACATCTATAAATGAAACCAAAACTTGTTGTTAAAACAAAAAGGGGAAATATTGTAGCAAAGAGGAACTATAAGAATGTTTCTATTGTGGTTAGTGGAAAGACATTACTTGTGAACCTTGTTGTTTTTCCCTTAGTTCAGTTTGATGTTATTCTGGGAATGGATTGGCTTTTTTATCATGCAAAGATTGACTGTAGCGCTAAAGAAGTTTTTTTTTTCATAAATAGTTTCAGTTTGTATACAAGAATAGACCCATAGAATTGATAACATACTAGGAAGATGAGAAACTATTGGAAT
The DNA here is from genome assembly GCA_963277665.1 of Viscum album. NCBI lineage: Eukaryota > Viridiplantae > Streptophyta > Magnoliopsida > Santalales > Viscaceae > Viscum > Viscum album. The sequence continues at coordinate 888,005,754 of OY728148.1, read as the reverse complement.
ATGAAAATTAAAGTTATATTTCTTATCTTGTGGAAAACAAGAGAACTGTTCAGATTTATGATGTGCATGTGGTAAATGAATACCTTGATGTTTTTCCTGATTCGTTACCCGGTGTCATACCTAGTCGGGAAGTCGAATTCACAATTGACTTAGTTCCTGATGCTAAGACAATTTCAAAACCCCATATCATATGGCTCAAATAGAACTTCTTGAATTGAAAAATCAGTTGAAGGATTTTCTTGATAAAGGCTTCATTCGTCCTATCCCTTCACCATGGGGATCTCCTATTTTGTTTGTTAAAAAGGAAGACAGTTCCATGAGACTTTTCATTGATTATAGAGCTTTAAATACCATCATTGTTAAATACAATATCATTTTCCTCACATCAATGACTTATTTTATCAAGTCCAGGGCGCTCAGTACTTTTCCAATATTCACTTGAGATCTGTATACCATCAGCTGAAGGTGAAGGAGGATGACATCCTGAAAACAACTTTTCATACAAGATATGGGCATTATGAATTTGTGGTTATGTCTTTTGGGATAACTAATAAACTTGTTGCATTAATTAATATTATGAATAGAATATTTAATGAGTTATAGGATATGTTTTTCGTTGTGTTTATTGATGAAATTCTAGTATTTTATAAAAATAAAGAGGATTATAAAAAAATATAAGGGTTCTTTTACAAACCTTAAAAGAAATTAAATTGTAAGGGAACTTCAGAAAGTGTGATTTTTGGTTGCAACTGATTTTTTTCTTGGGTAAATTGTAAATATGGATGGAATAATTGTTCATCCTACCAAAACAAAAGTAGTTGATGAATGGAAAATACCTACAAATGTTACATAGATTAGTTGTTTCCTTGGATTGGCCGGTTATTACCGACGGTTTTTTAAGAACATTGCATTGTTAGCTATCCCAATAAATAAGTTAACACAAAAAGGGTTTAAATTTGTTTGGACATAAGAATGTGATGTTGGTTTTTGAGAACTGAAGAAGAGATTGGTTATTACATCAATTTTGGATTTGCCTTCCCGAAATGGTGAGTTTATCATCTATAGTGATGATTATTTGAAGGGACTTATTTGTGTTTTGATGGAGAATGATCAGGTAATTTCTTATGCTTCTATACAAATTAAACCTCATGAGTTAAATTATCCCACACATGATTTGGAATTGGAAGCTATGGATTTTTCTTTGAAAATTTAGAGGCATCATTTATACGGAGCCAAATGTCAAATATATACTGACCATAAATGTCTGAAATATATATTCACTCATAAGGAATTAAACATGAGACAAATAAGATGGATAGAACTGATAAAGGATTATGATTTCATGATGAATTTCCATCTTGGAAAAGAAAACAAAGTGGTTGATTCCTTGAGTTGAAAACATCATGCATAATTAAACATGTTACATTTGGAACATGATCCCTTGATTAAGGATTTGATGAATTTTGTCATAGAAGGTGTTGGTGTAGGGAATACATCTGTTTTGTCTCAGGTTTTAGTGCATTCATCGTTATCAGACAGAATTAAGCAAGTGAAGAAGGAAGACGGTGAGATATAGAACAAGGTATAATTGGTTAAAACGGGTAAGTTTATAGAATTTTATCTTGATAAAGATTGTGTTCTAAGATTTGAAAAAAGGTTGTGCGTGCCTTTTTATTTCCAGTTGAAGAAATACTTGTTGTGTGAAGATCATATTTCTCCATTTTCAGTTCATCTTGGTAGTACTAAGATGTATAGAGACATTCGAGAGTATTATTCGTGGAATGGAATGAAAAGATATATTTCTGATTTTACCATGAAATGTTTGACATGTAAATAGGTTAAAGAAGAGCGGTAGTTACCAAAGGGGATTCTTTAGCCTTTTCCAACACTGGAGTGGAAATAGGAGGATGTATCCATGGACTTTGTGGTGGGACTACCAACAACTTCTCGAGGTAACAATACAATTTGGGTTACTGTTGATTGGATGAAAAAAATCTACACATTTTCTTTCTATTCGAGATACAATGTCTTTAGGTAAGCTTCCTTGATTGTCCCTAAAAGAGATTATCAGGTTACATGGAGTTCATCTTTCCATTGTATCTGATCGGGATCCCAGGGTCACTTTTAACTTTTTAAGGGACTTCAGAATTCATTGGGAATAGAATTAAATTCCAGTACATCTTTTCATCCTCAATCAGATGGGAATTCTAAACCAACGATTCAGACTTTGGAGGATATGCTTAAAGATTTTTCAATGGACTATTAGGGAATTTGGGATCAATATCTTTCTTTAGTTGAGTTTTCTTATAATAACAGTTTTCATTTCAGTATACAAAAGGAATCTTTCAAGGCACTGTATGAGAAGTAGTGTCAGACTCCATCATTTTGGGATGAAGTCAGTGAAAGACTGTTAATGGGGCCATAATTAGTAGATGAAGTGGCTGAGAAAGTGAATATGATCCAGCAGCACATGAGGACAACTTAGAGCAGGCAGAAAAGTTATGTAGATAACAGAAGGAAAGATTTCTCTTTCAAGGTAGGTGACTATATTTTCCATAAAATCTCTCCTTGGAAAAGTGTAATGCATTTTTGTAAGAAAGGGAATCTAGGTCCATGGTTCATATCCCTTTGTAAATCAAAGATAAAGTTAGAATAGTTTCATACAGAGTAGCTTGTCCTCTTAGTTTGTCTCAGGTACACAATGTTTTTCATGTTTCGATGTTGAGGAAGTATGTGCTAGATTCATCACATGTCTTGAGCCCAGAATCTATTCAACTAGAATATAAACTTTTTTATGAAGAGAAAATAGTTCAAATTCTTGATCAAATGGAATAAGTATTGTGGAATAAGGTAATCCATGAGGTAAAGGTTTTTCGGAAAAACCACGTGGTAGAAGAAGAACAATGGGAGTCTGAAAATGCTATGAGGGAAAGGTACCCTCACTTGTTTAATAAGTAAATAAAATTGAAAGGATACAATTTCTAGAAAGTGGGGATAATGTTACACCCCAAGGTTTTCTAAAAATAAATTAAAATGCATGAAATTTGGTTTAAAGTAGATATTTATAACTAGCCTTTAAACATAATTTTACTGCTTCTATATTTTGAATTTTGAAAAACTGTCATCTACAATTGTGTCTAGTAAGTTATATTGAGTCTAATGGAACCAGCGTGTTTTTTTGTGAATATTAAAATACCCTTATGAATAGTAATTTGACCATAATTAATATTAAATTTTATTATTATTTTATTTTATCAAGGCTTGAAGATATTGAGATTTTGGTTAATTTTTCATTATGATATAAAAGCATTATAGTTTTAAATTTGTTAATTTATGAATTAAGTATGATTTTATTTAAAAATTAAATTGATGATATTTATTAAATTATTTTCTAAAAATGGACTTCATTTTTGAATTATACATGTCGATAAATGGTTAGGGTGAATTTTCAAGATTTTTTTTTAAAATAGTTTATTTTTCGGTCAATAGTAAAAAATACAGTTTTGAGTTTTGGTGTGTTTATGAAATCATTAATGATGTAGTAATGATGTAATAAATCTGGTAAACTTGTGTAAAGTTAAATAATATGTGAGGTGTCCAAAGTTTCTAATACCATGGGAAAATACCTGGGTCAAGCCCATGGTTTTTCAAATACCACTACTGAGGTGTCCCTTGGAAATTATTAAAATAATCCCTCACTTTTTCTATAAATACCAACCCATTCCTTCATTAAATTCATTCTCAATTATTCCTCAATAAAGATATAGAATATTTACCTCCCTATTAGTCCCCCAAAGTTTTCATCAATCCCCCAAGGTCTCAACCTTCATTTTCTAGGAGTTACTCTACAAGGTATGAAAATTCTCAAATTCTTTCATTTTCCATTCAGGTTCTCTTTTATGTGGTATAATGTTCAAGTTTCCATACCATGTTCATATTTACTTTTAATTATTTATATATTATGTTTTATGATTCATTTATATATGGTTGACCCTTATCCCCTCTCTTTTTAATATTTTCTAAAACCATGTTGCATAGTCGTTAGGCTGCCAAATTTTAGTAAGGGATTTCTCAATTATTGTTTTATTTTGAGTTCGTTTATTTTCTTATTATCTCTTCATTTCCTCTTACCCAAGAGGAATGAAATATAAAAAAATCATGTATATTTTTTATTTTCTCTTATTTATGTAAAACTCATCATCATTCTTCTTCTCCTCTCCCACGTATTCAAGGAATAAAAATATTGTTCGTGGTGCGTCGAATTACCGACATTGTGGACGATGTGATTTCAATTTTCATTAATTATTTCAAGTCTTGTAATTAAAACATTTTTATGGTTGAACCAGGTTATAATATATGTGTTATGTCTCATTCATGGTTCTGTAATTCTCTTATACTCAGGTTTTTAATTTATAAGACAAAATGAGGTCGTTATTATAAAAAAAATCACTAAAGTGATCTAAACAAACATCATTAATGTTTTAACTTGTGAATCATCCTCATATCAAACATAAAAATGATAAATGGTATAAATTATGGTACTATAAATATTTAAATATATTTACATTCCAATTCTGGATTTTCACTTCCAATCGACAAGAACAAACCATCATGAACCGATCATGAAAACCATGTAAAGAACTTACCCAAAACAGTGCAAGGAACAAAATACTAACAATTAAAGGGTGAAATGATGTCATGAAATTATCATATAAGGTATTATAAATATGTATATGATTCTTAACTATATTAATAACACTCTTTTAACTATTATACAGTAGGTTTAAATGAGTTTTAACTAAGAGAAACCTGAGGTAATGGAATTCTTAACCCGATTTCCATCCTTTGGGTTAGCCTTCTACTTCGTTATTTATGTAGAATAAAAATTGATTGTGTTATGGGTTTTTTTATATTATGTTTAATAATGTCTAATTACAGTGTATATACACATTCAATACACTTTATTATGTCCCGATTCATTTATATGATTTATTTAAGGGGCTTTTCTTTTAAAATCCTCTTTTAAAATTCTATTTTAAAAAATTCAAAAGAAATGTTTTTATGATCTTATTAATGTTGTATGGTTTTTTTATGGTAATTGGGAATTTTTTATGATGAAGTATGGGAACTATATCTCCCTCCAACTCATTGGGTATGTGTAATTTGTAGTTCGACCACATGGTTACTCCAAGTGTAACTACGATAGTTACACAAATAGTAAGGTAGATGTGATGGTTACAAACTTTAAGGTAGCTGAGATGGTTAAAAGGTTATATAAGTAATTCACCAAGATAAAATTATGATTTTGTTTATGTTCTCATGTTTTTTGTGGATACTTTTTAAATATCATGTTTCAAAAAGTAAGTATATATGGGTGACAAGCAAGTCTTTTGAAAATGTTTTCATACGTTACAAGTATTGATGGACTAATGTGCTCTTTCCTTATTTTACATCCCTTACAGAGCTTTTTATACTCATCCCACTTTTTTTTAAATTATTTTCACTGGTCATAAGGATTTTTAATACAAATAAGGAAGCCAAGTTAAATGTTTGAAGAATTGTCAAAGAAATCATGTTTTAATCATTAATGTTTCATATTTTGATAAAAATGGAAACTGTTTTTAAGGTATACACTCTGTAATAATGTGTAAGGTTATGAACGTATTATGCCCCAATTCTCTAAATCTCTAAACTTTAAAATATCCCTAATGTAAAATGAAATGATTTCTTGTCTAAAATCAAGATTATGTGATGTAATAAGGCCGTGTCTTTATAACTGTGACACCAGCTGGCTAGGATACCAGTTCGAGAGTTATGAGACCTCAGTTTAAGGTTCATCCAATGAGCATATTACTCTTTGTAGGTATATAGAAGAACCACCACCTATCATGTAGTATATTATACCAACCAATATGGATGAGGATGTTTGCAGTCTCAACACACTTTGTGAGTTCTAGTACCAGAGGCTACTGGGGTTCCTCAACAAACTACATCCTTCAGAAGAGGATGATTTTCTAAATTTGGTGGTCCATATCTTTAGGTTTATTCAAACCATAATAGATTGGGTGGTTGCACCAGTAGCTAGCCTTTTCAATGGACCAGTTGGGAACTTGTGGAGTCTTGTTACCCAGAACCACAGAGAGTCGATAATCTCTTGGATTGACTTCCAATAGTTGTTTAGTGATGAGCAATATTTCTCATTTTTTCACTTAGTTTAGATTTAGGAGAATCTGGAGTTACATAAGGGAGGGATCATAGTGGTTGAGTATGAAATTAAGTTTACTAATATTACCTGATACTTCATTGGCCTGATCTAGTTTGGATACTTCTAAGCATGAATTTTTGATCAGTGACCCCAAAGAGAGATCTATGAAAGTGTGGTTCCATTTTACGTTACCACATTAGTCAGGGTATTAAAATGGGTACTAGTGATAGAGATATTTTTTTCATAGGTATGTTCCGAAGATGGAGCTGGTAGTGGATTCCACCAAGCTGAGTCATCTGCAGAAGCTATTGGGCACCAATTTACAAGATCTTGGAATATGATATTTTAGCATGATCAGACTTCGATATGTGGTTGTATTTCATTGGTATAATGTCGACCAAAAACATATCCCATAGAGGATAATTTATTTTCTTCCGATGTGTGAGGTCACATAGTGCATGACAGTCTCACCAGATGTACAGAGAAGCACAAGTGTATAGTTAACAAAATACCACAATAGAGACAATAGTGTGATTAGTGAGGCCCCCAGGGAGGTAGATATAGAAGAGGAGGTGGAGGGGATTTGGGTGGTTTAAGACACTGAGATCCCTTCACCACCACTAGGTGTCCCCCACTAGGCTCAAAGATCTGGAAGTTGGGGTCATAGAAAACAGCTGGCTCTAGAGGCTTATGATTCCATAGTGCATGTGACTATTATTGGTATAATCTATGTGTTTTAAACTCTTACTTCAGTTTTTGTAGAAATAGTTTCTATTCATTCATTCTTCTATATACTCTTTGTGTGAGATATGGAGATCTCATTTGATGTTCTAGCCCAGCAACTTCATCTTGAGGTTCATACAAGGAACACTTCTTCTATATATCATATCTATCAGTTGTGAGAGTTATCCCTGTGTGGATAAAAGTTCACATGGGACATTTTTTTCATCATGATGGAATCCCATGACTAATATTAGGTATGGATAACTTTTCCATGGTTTAGGACCAGATTAACTATAACCTTAGACAGATCATATGATTTCGGACTAATGGGATGAGATTCACCCTTATGGGGGGAGAGATCTTAGGGAGGGGAGAGTGAGTTTTATAAGTAAGAGGTTGTAGCCTGTCACCCATAATTTTTTTAGTATATCCCTTGGTGTAGTAGGTTCTTAAGGAATTTGGATTCCTCCAGTTTTGGTGGATTATATGGATGTCTTCCCCAAGGATGTTCTGGGACAACCTATGAGAAGGGAGATAGATTTTTGCATCAAATTGCAACTCAGAACTGCTCTGATATCTTATGCGGCATATCAAATGGCCCCTACCAAGCCTTGAGAGCTATAGTTACAGTTGGAGGACCATTGAGAAAATGGTTTTATCTAGACCACTATGCCCCCAAGTTAGCTCTAGGGTTCTTAATGAAAAATTTAGAGGGGATATTGTTTCTTTGTGTTGATTAGTGTCGCCTGAACTAGGTCATGATAAAGAATAATTATCTCTTTCTAAGGATTAATGACCTCTTTGACCTGTTGGTAGGTGAGAGATTGTTCTCAAAGATCAATCTTAGGTCTAGATATCACCATTTTAGGGTTTATGAGGATGATATTCCAAATCCAGAATTCAGATGTTTCTACAGATGCTATGAGTTCTTGGGGATTTCATTTGGTGTGACTAATTCACCCAACATGTTCATGGATTTGATGAAACTAATCTTCTAGATGTGATTGGACTATTTTTTTTTGTCTTGATTGATGACATAATCATCTACTCTGCATCATAGTAGGATCATGTAGAGAACTTGAGGATGGTTCTATATTTTCTTTGATAACACCCACTTTATGGAAAGCTATCGAAGTTCTAGTTTTGGATTCATGAAGTTCACAACCTAGGGAAAGTAATTTCTAAGAATGGTTTAGCTATGGAACTAGTGAATATAGATGAAATTATATCATGGGATCCACCCAAGATCATGTCAATGGTGTTGAGATCTATTGGCTTGGTGGTCTACTATAGGAGGATTTTGGAAAACTTCTCTAGGATTGCATCCCCTTTTACCACCCTGACATGTAAATGGAAGTCATTTACCTATACTGAGTAATTCTAGAGGGCCTTTGAGGATTTGAGGTTGAGATTAACAAGTGATCCTCTATTGAGACTATTGGAGGAGGGTGTGGAGTATGATGTGTATTGCAATGCCTCAATAGTTGGGCTCGATTATGTGTTGATGCAGTGGAAGCCAGTTATCACATATGGGTCGAGGAATTTAAGACCCTATGAAAAGAACTATGTGACTCATGACATAGAGATAATATTAGTATTCTTTACCCTGAGGATTTGGAGTCACTACCTTCTAGGAGAGTTCTTTGAGATATACTCGGACTATCAAAGTCTCATATACATATTCACACAAAGAGACTTGAACCGGAGATAGCAGCGCTGGATGGAATTCCCATAGGAGTATGAATTCAAAATAGTTAATACTCTAGGTATGGGAAATGTGGTATAATATTCCCTTATTAGGATGTCTCAGGCTCGTTTGGTGTAGGTGGCTCTTGAGAAATTGGCTTCTTTACAACTAACCCCGGTGGAGCTAGAGGGTACATCTTTTCTTTAGCCAAAAGTGTTGAATCCTATGCTTCTGAAGTGTGTGAGAGATTCTTAGTTAGGAGACATTAACCATGATTTCATGAGTAAAAATATATCCATAGGGGACTCACCATATGGATATTCTAAATTAGGTAATCGAATCATCATTTTCTAGGGAAGGACGGTGCTTCCAGCCACGATGTGGGAGGAGGTGATGTGGAAGTTACACAATTATCCTTTGGTTGTACATCTTGGTGTGGGAAACATGTACATAGACCTTAAAAATTAGTTTTGGTGGTCTATAATGAGGTGCAACGTAGCTGATATTGTATCTTGGGGCCTCACTTGTCAGTAGTTGAAGACTGAGCACCAGGTTCCAGCAGGTTTGTTGATTCCCCTTCAGATCTCAGAGTGGATGTGGGATGACATATACATAGACTTTGTGATAAGGATTTCATGGACATATAAATTCCATGATTCCATTTGGGTGATAGTTGACTGATTCATAAATTCAGCACACTTCCTTGCTATCAAAGAGCAGAGTTTGGTGGGGATTTTGGGGTAGTTGTATGTATGGTAGATTGTTCCCCTATATGGGATTCCATCGGCGATATTTTATAATCATGACATACAATTCATGTCAAGGTCATGGAGAGGATAAAAAGAGTCATTTTGGGGATACATGGGGATGATTACATACTTTCACTCCCAGAATGATGGTAAAATCAAGCTCACTATCTAGGTGTTAGAGGATATTCTAAGGGGTTGTGTGTTAAACTTTGACTAGAGTTGGGAGGATCACTTTCCCTTGGTATATTTTTCGTACAAAAATAACTACCACTCTACCATTGGTATGCAAATTTTTGAGGCTCTATACTGGAGACTATGTAGGTCACCATTATGTTGGAAAAAGTTTGTAAATACATCTATTGTGGGTCCAGAGTTGGTTCAGGTGACGGCGTAGAAGGTCAGGGTCATCGGTGAATAGATGAGGACGGACCAGATTAGGCACAAATCTTACATAGATATCCATCATGGGCCTTCAGTGTTCAAGAAATGAGGAAATGTTTTTCTAGAGCCTCCCCATGATAAGGATTTCATAGGTTTGGGTTGGAAATAAATCTATCCCTAGGTTTCATTGGGCCATTCAAGATAGTGTAGAAGTTTTGTGAGGTTTGTTACCACCACACCTTACCCGCATAGCTGGAGTAGTTGCACGATGTCTTCCATGTGTTTCAGATGAGGATATACATGCCTGACCCTATGAACAACATCAACTGGTGTGAGATGGACATTGAGGATGGAGTAACCTTTACGGAGAACCTATTAGATATTGAGGATACATAGGAGAGGACCTTTCATGGATGAATGATCCCCTTGGTTTGCATGTTATAGCATAATGGGAATGTTCATGAGAGATAAAGGGAGTTGGAGAGCTAGATGCAAGCTCAGTATCCCGATTTGTTTTTTTAGTTTTTCTTTTTGGAGATGAAAATAATGAAGGATGTAAGGATAAAGAGACTCAGTTTTTTCCTTATAAGTCTTTGAAATATTTCTTCATATATTTCTATAGTCAGGTGCTAAGACAGCATGCTATTCTGAGGCCTGATGTTCCCAGAATTAATTTTATAAAAATATTAAAAAAAATTTATATTATGTGTGCACAATTTAATAAATAAAATTGGTTAAATCTTAAATGGACACTTGGATTAGAAATCTAAGACCACAATTGAGTCTTAAAATTATTTGTACCCTATGTGTGACCTAAAATAGGTCATTGTTGGGATTTTGGATATATCACCCATTGGTAGTACATTCAGTGGATTAGTTAAATTTTTAATTTCATTAATTAAATTGAATAAAATAATTGTGATTGCTTTTAAATATATCTTTATAATGATTTTCCTAGGGTTAACCTCATAATACAGGGACTATCTAGAGCTTCTCTTTCCTCCATCAATTGGCAGATCAAATCGAATAATGATGAATCTCTAGATTAGAGTAGATCAAAGTGAAACAAATGAAATGAATTCTTTTAATTATTGTATAGTGAATTATTCAATGATGGATGATCCAGTTTTTGAGTAGGGCTCATCAAACTATGGATTATTCCCTTTTTATTAAATTGATTGAGAAGAATCAACCCTTTTATGATCTACGCTAGTTTTGGTAGCCTTTGCATGTGACTTTGTTCCAGTTTATTTGTTTAATCTTGGTTTTCTAATCCCATATTTCCCCGTTCTTGATAAATTTCCATCAAATATTTGAAATAATTGATAAAATTTTTATTTTGATTATTTTCCCCTCAATTTCTTTTCATTCATCACTGGTTGGACCCTTAGTACCGGTTCAACATTGGCAAGTGATACTGAGGCCAGTAGAACCCCCCAAATCACAATGAAACAACATAAGATGGATGGATCGATGAATTAGGGATATATAAAGAATGTTTTTGTGTTTTGGATGATAATTTTATGATAAAAAATAAATCATCAATGACAGATGGACCCAAGCATGTGTGGTACGAGACAGTACGTACGAAGCTCCAAAAATTGGTTTTTTCCCACCGTTTGGCTGGAATCCACCATCTGAAGATATATCCACTAATATTAAGTGTAAAAAGGTGAAATTGATGTTATAAGACCAAATATTGTGTGCATTAAGAATATATGATATTTTGGAGAAACCCTAACTACACGCTATATAATTCGAAGAACACACGGTGTGTCGGGCCCATACTGTAGTGGCTAGGGTTTTATAGATTTATATGTATCACCTGATTTGTGGGAACCCCACAAATCATGTGATCTCATAATAGAAAACTCAATGTGTAGTCAGGGAGTACACCACTTGGAAACACATGCACATCTAGGCACTCCATTTACCAAAGTATACTAACACAGCTTGGATACACAAACATTGCCAAGCATACTGGTGAGACCACAAATGGCATGGTCATTTCATGTATATTGCCTACATGTTGTGTATCCCAACATGGATGGAAATATTTTTTCCTCTAGAAACACATCCCGGTGATGAATCAGGACCACATGCCATGTGGGTCCCCTCACATGGCATGTATTCCTTGGTTCATTCTTATGAAATTTCAAACTCTTGTATATGTTTTATTTAGACATAGATTATGGCTCATGAGTAGAATATTCTGTGTGTTATTCTACATAAATCATTATGGTTCTATAGGTTATTTATTTTGAGATACAATGTGAAATTTGTTTGGGAATAACATTTGTTTAGGCCACACTCGACGATGGTAGTAATCACACAAGATCACTAGAGACATTCCAAGTGGAACCCTAAAGCTAGGCTAGGCATGGGTCCTTGAAACCCTCTAGTTGGGCTAGGCATGGGTCCTCTACATACTCCTAGATTGGAACCCTCTAGATGTGATGGACATGGGTCCTATATAAACTATTAGAGTGGAACCCTCTAACTAGGCTGGTCATGTTTCCTCTTCCATTAGAGTGGAACACTCCTATTGTAATATGGCATGGGTACTTTATTTACTTCTAAAGCGAAACCCTCTTGATGGGATAGGCATGGGTCCTATACCATCAGATTAGAACCATCCTTATAGGAAGGGCATGTGTCCCCTATAAACTATCAAATTGGAACCCTCTTATTGGGTACAGAATGGTTCCTCTATCAACTATTAGAGTGGACGCCTTTTTTTGGAACAGGGTATAGGTCCTCAATCAGTCCACTGAGTGGAATAATTTTTTTATACCGGGGAATAGGACCACTACCTAGAGATTGTGACCCCTTGAATATGGAGTATAGTGAAAATACCTAGATTGACTTGTATGGTTTCTGTTGGGAAGATGTGTGAGATGATAGGAATCGTTTTTAGACTTCTGGAATTGTTGGCGACACTTTACCTAGGGTGAGATATGAGATAGAGATCTCCTTTCTCTCTCGTATGGGATTCTTTTTATAAGAACACACACACACACACACACACACACACATATATATATATATATGAATATATATATATATATATATATGTCTATATATGTACTTGTATCTTTGGATTTGTTTACTCTCATTCCATGGATTACGAAGACATGTGGGGTATGCCATGTTCTTTCTGTGTTTATCTTCTCATGGTTAGATGGGGTTACTCTTTTTTATTAGTGGAAAAGTCTCAATGAGTAGTTCATCTACACACCATGTTTATCCCCTTATGATTATAAAAAGTTACTCTTTCTCTTTATTTGGGTTGAGCTACATCCTATTTGTTATCTAAAACCTTTCCTTTCCTATTGTGTATCTTACTTATCCCCCATTTAGAATTTGGGGAAACATTATGTTTATGTATATACTCACCCCTGTATGGGATTTCCCTACACGTGTCATCACTTATGTAGATAACAAATTGGCTGACAGTGAATTTAGAAAAGCTTATGGATACTGGGTGATTTGGGCCTTGTACGGTGGTCATATCTTAGAGATTAGGATTTGGTCTCTCTTAGTGGTTTACTTTCTAGTTTTTCTCTGGATGGGACATATTTATGGTTGGGAATGTTTTTTATCATTTACATTTCTATTTTCCCTACCACACTCTTCTATACCCTAGAGGGTTTTTATTCTTGGTTTACTTTCTAGATGTTTCATATTTTTATTATTATTCCTTTGTACTTATTCATTGATATTTTTAGGTGCATGTGTACATGTATATTCGAAAAATGACTCCAATTTTGGATATTCCTTTTAGCACTTATCGCCACCTCCTAGACTAGGGAGGTGGGCTTGGGGTAGTTGAGTCCAATGCCCCGGTTAGGCACAGGTTGTAAAATAGAAAATTACCAAATATATTAGAAGTAATATGTAACCATTAAACTCCATTATATCTTAGGAGTAACTTATATAAAGATAATTTTTCCTCCTTACCAAACGTATTGGAGGGATATAATGACCCACCCATCCTTGGTTTATAAATTAACTACCCATACATGGTTTATAACATAAACTGCCCATCCTTGATTTACAATGTTTTGACCCATCCTTGGGTTATAATGTAACCACACATAAATGGTTTATATTGAACTAATCATCATCATAAACAATTTACAAGAGTTATAACATGAATAAAGTACCTATAACATGAATTTCATTACAAAACTCAAAGAAACAAATCTTATTCCTTTACTGACATGATTAACCCATAGAAAAATGGGTTCTATGAAAATATATTTGAAACAATAATAATCCATTATGGGAATGAATTATTATGGTATCATTACAAAATATCCTTATTGGAGCATAAGTAAAATCAAGGGTTGTTATCATTAATGAATATAAATATCATTAAAATATTATTAAAAATATTCTTTGGGAAAATACAGTTTCCACTTTTAAAGTCACTTTGAAAAGATAAAAAATTAAAAAATATGGTTAAAATAATCTTATTTGAAAATAACCTTGGAAACACAAAAAGGAATATTCAAATAAAATAACTGTCATGAGGGCTTAAAAATCTATTCAAGTCATAAATGATACAAATAAACATTCTTTTTAATAATTTTCAAAAGAGAGTAAAAAATGGCCTATTCATAAAATATTAATAAATTTATTTATGAAACCTTTAAAAATAAATTCAAATTTAATGTAGAATCAATTTAGAAAATTATTTTTGTTTAGAAAATAAAATTATTGAGATGTTTTTTGAAAACATGGATATGAAAGAGAAATATTCCGAATCTAAAATAAGATACATGATTTGTATTACTTATAAAAATATTTTTTGATGTTACATTAATCAATAAGGTTAGAAATGTAAATTTAAAATAGGAACCACATTCACAAATATAGTAGAAGAAAAGAGATTTTTTTCAATAAAATAAGATCATATGACTTCCACCAAAGGATCCTTGAACATAAATAGTCTTGAAAATAAATGAGATTGAGGCATAAATCCTCTACCTTTTTCAAACTATTTGAATAAAAAGTCATTGAAATAAAGAGTTTGATGGGGCCCTATAAATCCAAATAATTTCATGAATTAATATTCCAAAATTCAATCATGTGGTAGTAAGTACACCATTAAACTAATTCATGGTGCATAACCTGAATCATATCTCAAGAAATTGAGATTGGGATAAATAAAACACTTTTCATGATTGTAACTTTGGAAGTGATAATTAATCCCTTAAATAATAATGTGAATATATATAAATCCACATAAAACAAGTTTAAATATATAAAAAATTATATTTAGAGATAAATTCACTTATAATCATGTTATATAGATTCAATGAAAAATAGTTATAGCCTAATAACTAGAAATTGAGATAAGATTCACCTTACCACTTGGTAACTTCAAATTCAAATCAATTTAAATAATTTCATTTGAATTATAACATAAAATAATATTAAGTATTAATAATTTATGATAGAACATGTAAAATGTAATTATATATACCATATAAAAGAAAATGATTGTATAACATTAAAATACTCCTTAATGGAGGAAAATTGAGGTGAAATCATTTACCCCTAGTACAGACTTTTCATGTATGTATTTTAACTCCTATATAATAAAATTATTTAAATTATTTACATGTTTAATAATATATGATAGGTTTATTAATTTATTATTAATTATTCTTTTTTCTATTTTTAATGAAATATTTAACTACATAATCAATTAAGTCCGTGTCAGGTATTTTAAAGACGTTTGGTTCATGATTCAAATTGACATTGAAACTTTTACCATAATCAACGTAATAATTATTAAATAATATCCAAAATGATAATATTGAAATAATTATAATTTTTATATATTAATTATACTTTTAAAACTAACCATGACTTATGGATATGACAAATGATTCACATTATAATCATGGGGATGGTAGGTCGTACATATGCATGAGTACCTTTCCACTTTTCAAAGAACATAATAGAATGAAGGTAAATATTATTTAATATTTATAGAATTATTATTTTATCATAAATATCATATTATCTCTTTAAATAATTTATATATACTATCCATGTGATGTGGTAATGAAAAACGAATCGCATCACTTTGTGGATGTGGTGAATTCACACGTACCCAGGAACGATGTTATCATTTTTAGTGGATGTAATGGTAAGAAAAAAGATGATATATTCTATTTATAGAATAATAATTATGTCCGAAATATCATATATATACATTAAATCCATCATTATAACCACCAATTATTTTTCGTTATGTAAAACAAATTATATCAGTTTAGGAGGTTATATTCTATTGTAAACACGAACAATTCAATCATTTCCCATTTCATGGAAGAAAGAAATAGATATAAGTTATATTATTAACTAAAAAATATATTATTATATAGAATATATTGGTTTTATTATTTCAAATTTTTTTAATAATAAATTTATGAGTTTTAATATGAAATAAAACTAAAACATTCGATTAGAAGCTATACCTACTCTTTGGACGACCTCCTTTTTTATACACATTAATCCCTCTAAAATTTGTATTATAACAAAAATAATACCAAAAAACGTGGGGAGGTATGATAGGAATGGATTTTAGTATTTATTAGAAAAGATATACTACTAAAATGGTGTGAGTAAGAGAGGAGAGGGGTTCCTTTTTACAAGTGAGGGGAGGGGCATTCTTGTAATTTCATTATGTAATAGATTAATATAAAATAATATTCATGTTAATGTGTATAAAAAATGATATAATTTTAATATATGATGATTATTTTAAATAATCTAACAAAAATAATTTTTTTGAAGTTTATATTATGATTTCACCCTTATATCTTAGTTTTAACCACCCACTAACCCACTTATAAATTAAAGCGATATCAATGTTTTTTAAACTTTAAGAGTTAAAAATTTACTATAAAAGAAAAAATGACCTATAAATGGATCATGTATGATATTTGAAACCATATTAAATTAAATTTTTAGAATATATAATTTTTTTTAATTTTAAATGATTTAATTAAATATTGTAAATTATAAAATACTATTAATGTTATTTTTAGAAATACATAAAATATTATAATATTACATGTGTCTAATTCAGGTAAAATGGTTCTAAAATGACATAGATTATAATATAAGAAGTATATGGTCTTAGTTACATCATCAAATAAAATTTTAATAGGGTTATATATTATTTTAAAACTTATATTTTAGTTTAACCCCTTAGTTAAATGATTTTAACCTTAACCATGGTAATGACTTTTTCAATATTAAAGGGTTATAATTTTATTTATAAGGTGAAAATTGGATTGTAAATGGAAAATAGGTGAAATTTTAGACCATTTTTAATAATAATTTTACTATTTAAATATTTTTATGATTTTTAAATAAATTAATTAAATATTATTTAATATAAAATATCACTAATTTCATTTTTATACTATCCATTTATTTTGACTTTTAAGATAAGAAGCTAGTGATGGATTTAGAATATAAATATTTTTCACATCACTTAATATGTTATTTTTATATTTTATGTTATTATGACACTGTAACTCAACTAATATATGTTACTTTTAGTGTTATTAAAATCATTTATGAATTTTTTCACTACTTTCCGAAGCACTATGTCGGCGTTGCGTAAGTATTTACAATGATTATTTCATCATTAAAAATTAAAAATAACAATCATGATAAAAAATGAGATATATTTAAAATAAAAATTTATAAATTAGCATATTTTTTCCCTTATCAGAAAAATAATATAGATATTAAAAGCAATTGAGTAACATCTTTGACTTTATATTTAAATAAAATAATATAAATGTAATAATAAAAGGAAGGTGGAAATAAATTTCCCCATTTTAAACTTTTGGATGTTTATTGATGATATATACTCATAAAATGAATTATATATATGTTCTGGGGTAATTTTTAGACCTTATCACAATATTTTTAACCATAATTACCCGATTTACCTTTACCATGGTAACAAAAATTTACACTAGTTACTATTCATAATGACAAAAAATAAGAGAAAATTATTTAAAATTTTTGAACCACATGATTAAAAATATGGGATAAATTTTTTAAGATTCATTTCATATAAGTTATATAATTTAATTTAGTATTAAACCCACAAAATGCAATGAAAATCGATTTTCCATAAAAATTCCTTTTAAATATAAAAATGTTTTTATACCAAACTCAAGCATATTTTTTATTCCAATAAAATTTATTGTATTATTTTTAATAAAAATTAACTAATTACAATTTTAAAATAATCTAAAATATAATTTTAAATTTTTTTTACATGAAAAAGAAAAGACAATTTTCAATAAAAATTAGTATTTTTCACTATTCATTGAGAAATCAAACTTTTCAAAACATTCCCAAAAAATACCCTATGATAATTTTTACACGATTAATTAAAATATTATATCATTTTTATAAAATAAAATTTATAAAATTTTCATAAATTAATTATAATATTCTCTCACAAAAACCAATAAAAACATTTTTTAAATAAGACATATTTTTGAAGCATGAAATAAATTTTCTAAAAAATTGTGATCTTATTTCATAAAAATAAATAAATAAATATATAGTGAGTAATACCTTTATAGATATATATATATTTCATTATGTGGTTGATCCTCTTTATATATCTAGTTAAAATTATAATATATAAATATTAATATTTTATGTTTTTTTAATCTCAATGTTGCATTGATTATACGCTATCAAATATAGTGTTATTTTAAAATATTAGGATATTAAATTATCCTTCCATTATTAAATTATGTCCTAAAATTTTAAATTGATCTCGGTAATCAAGGTTTTTACATTTTAAAACACATTTTATATAAAATTATTTAATAAAATGTTCTCTTCAAAAGATTGAATGGAAAATATGATGGTCTTCTAGAAGATAACATAACAAGGTTTCTAGATAAAAGAACATCACTAGGAAGTGAAAGTTTGTACATGAAGGAAAAAATCAATGTCCAAATAATGGTGATGAGTGAAAAAGAACATTAATCATAATAAAGTGAATTACCATGATAAATTTAATTTCCTTAAAACTGTAAACCAATGAGGTGTGAAAAAATATCATTCATTCATTATAAATAATGATAATATGATAAAAGTTTAGTTTTAAGATATTTTTTCCTAGAGTTGAGGAATTAAATAACCATATTTACTTGGAATATAAGAAAATATACTTACAAGAGAATTGTAATTTCATTCTTTAATAATTTCCACCACAATATCATATTTTTCTCTAAATAATGAATTTTTAAGATGTATTTTTCATGTCAAAAGCACTAAAATAACATTCTATCTGATAACATAATTGTTATGACCCGAACCCACCGGTCTCGAGCTGCAACTACCCCAAACCCAGCTCCATAGGACAGGGGATGGTGACAAGCACTGAAGGCGTAACAATCTCAGGGAGGCCTTTGCCTAAGTACCTGTACACACACACACACAACCCACTCGATTCAGAAGTACAGATTCAAAATAAAATTGATGGACAACCAACTATAACCCAACCACAGTCATGCATAAACTTCTAAATCGAGAAAAGTAAAGTGCTGAAATGTACTAACAAGATACCGAACATAAAAAGGGAAAAACACGCACCCAACCTGAAAGGTTCCACAACCCAGCAACAGGTAAACAAAATTAAATAGCGGATGAGTCTTACACCTGAATGTCCTACTATGACCACTGTATGCAGTCCAAGCTCCAGGGTCCTCTACGCTCCTCCGTAGTCTCGATTGACCTGTCCTTCGTCTGCAAGGGCACACCAAGTGCGGACAAATCCCAAGCAGGGGTTAGTATAAAGATACTCAGTAGGATTCCTCGAAAAGCTCTAGGGATCAGCAAAGGAGGTATTAAAATGGTGAGAAGTAGATTGAACAAAGAACAGTGAAATATAATAGTAAATAGAGTGCTACACAACCCAACAAGATAATGAAAATAGGCTCGTCCGAATAAGAGGATCTAGACACAGAAATCACGTGGCATACCCCATGTGTCTTCGCCCCTCCTAGAAGGAGAGTAACTGAACCCAAGGAGTGGGAATGAAAGTTTGGTGTATATATATATATATGCTCATCAAAAAACCCAAAATAGTGCATAAGGGGATATCCATCTCCAAGCTCAGCCCAAGATAAGTCGTCAACAGTTTTAAGGGTAGCCATCAATGATGCCTAAAAGTCCCGCACGTCAAAGCCGCCTCATCTCTAAACCATACTACCAAAAGTCCCGGTCTGGTAATCACGGAGAAAATCCACTAAATAGCCTCATCGGAAGGGTTGAGTGTGAAAGAATTCATCGGGTTACCCACTGCCCAACCCAATTGGAGGGTAATCCCCAAAAGGTCGTCAGGTGACCCACTGCCCATCCCTACTAGAGGGTAAATCCTAAAAGTCATCGGTTGACCCACTTCCCAGCCCTTCTAGAGGGTAAACCCAAAAGTCAATGGGTAACCCACTGCCCAACCCCGCTGGAGGGTAAAACCTAAGGTCAATGGGTAACCGACTGCCCAGCCACGCTGGAGGGTTAACCCTGATATGCCAGTGGGTAACCCACTGCCCAGCCCCACTGGAGGGTAAACCCTAAACTGGTCTGATAACTCCACACTTCCAGAACCATCTCTGGGCATCACTATCATCGTGACCATGCGTTGGGTCGGAGTGCGTGAAAGGAACCTCCGACAAACACCCTTTCATGTTTCCATATTTTATGAGATCTTAGAAGAGGCACTGCATGCCCAAATAGATTACATCGTTCTAATCCTCACAAAAAATCACACGAGATAGACTATTTACTCGCTAGAAACAGAATCCAGATGAAAAAGTTATTGAACACTGCTTTACACCCATACAACATCTTGTGGGGCCCAAACCTCAATCCTGAAAGAGGTCAGTCGAACTGCCCCATCACGGTGCCCTTGGAAAAACACTCCAAAATGACTAATCATTCGCCCCGAACGGATGTCTGATGAAAAAGTCGTGAAACGCTGATCAGAGCTTAAAAGACAGCCCATGGGGCCCACACCTCAACTCCGGTTTCAATGCTTGAAACATACCTAGACAACTTCTTCATGAGGACAGGTCCACAACTCTACTAACAGTGCCTTAAACAGACTCTGGATGTGTTTGCGCCATCTTAAAGAAGAATCCTGACGAGGTACTTAATGAGCGTGTCGTGCCACCGAGCCCAGCCCCACCCATCTCGGGAATTAAAAACCACTGAGACCATCTTAAAGTATCCATCTCAGGATGAGGATCGCACTTCTGTAGACAAAATGAAAAACAGACACCCTTAGTTGAAGTTACGGGTGTCCGAAGACAAGGGGGAGAACCCCTTTGTGCTGGACTGGCCCGGTCCAGCCGGTCCACCCGGCCTGGGCCGGCCCACGCTGGTCTGCCTGGCCTGCAACTCCGACCCATGGCCCATCCGCGTAGCCTGGCCACTAACCCCCGGTCCACCCGCGCCAATCGTCCATGAGGGACTGTCTCTATCCTGTGCGGAGTCCCACCGATGGTGGGTCTCGGTCTCCCGCACGGGGTTGCACGTCGCGCCGACCGCCAGACATCCCTGGAACCTTCGAAAAACCCAACGTTTCGCTGGAAAACTTCCCAGGGCAACCCCAAGCACCCCAGGACTCAGATTTTTGATATGA
Organism: Viscum album; assembly: GCA_963277665.1. NCBI lineage: Eukaryota > Viridiplantae > Streptophyta > Magnoliopsida > Santalales > Viscaceae > Viscum > Viscum album. The sequence goes on along the minus strand of OY728148.1, from coordinate 887,984,302 downwards.
GAAGAGTGTTAGAAATCTCGGATTGAATCATATGAAACTATTGGCTTGTCTCGATAGGAAAATAGCATTTTGATGCAAGAATTTGAGTTCAAAGGTATATGTGGAACTTAAAAACGAAAATGCAACTCCTACCTCGCTAGGCATAGCCCGTAGCTTCACCAACTATCCACCGGAGCCGCCGTGCCTTGGAGAGCTGGGGAGAGGCTCTTGATTCTTTTTGAGAGGGATCATCTAGGGAGAAACAAGGGGGAAGGAGGAGGAGGGGTGGGGTAAGTGTTTAAATATAAAACACTTAAACATCCACCGGTAGGCTCCATACCCAAACTTTCTGTGGGGTCGGGGTTAAGTCACCTCTAGGGTAAAATCCATGTTCTGAGTGTAATAGTTGTCTCAGAATTTTAATCCGAGCCTCCGTTCAGAAGTTGTAAAGTTCACACCCGAGGCCGCTAAATTACGAAAACGCCCCTGGTGGAGTTTTCCACAGGAGGGCCGTGCCCGTGAAAGTTACACCCCTCCTAGGGTAAACGACACGTTATGGACTAAATGGTACCCTAGGTTTTCCCATCCAAGCAACCGTTTAGGAGTGATTATATTTATTTGGTGTGTCCAGTGTGAACGCACATTAAATTTATTTATGGCCACACCGGGGCTCAGAATCACACGCAGTCTGAATGACCTACTTTGGAATAACATCATGAAAATTTCAATGTATTATAGGCTCAAAAATCAAGTTATTATGTCATTCCATCCTTCAAGTTTTTCATCCCTGAAACACAAAACTACAAAAAAAACTTGGGATACTAAGACCGCATCTGGCTCTCCCATTCCCAGGAGCTCTCATGTACCCTCCCGTGCGGCCATAACACACGAACCAAAGGGATAGTCCATCCAAGCAGTGTCCACTCCTGCTGGTCCTTAATCTCCAATGGGTGATCCGCAATGGTGTCTCCATCCTCGATGTCCAGCTCTCCCCAGTTGATAAGGTGTGTGGGGTCGTGCACGTATTTCCTCAACTGCGTCATGTGGAAGATGTCATGCACCCTCTCCAGTTGTAGGGGTAGATCAAGATGGTAGGTGACCTCAAAAACCATATGCATGATCTAAAAGGGCCCAATCAACCTCAGGGATAGATTTCCACCCCGGCTGAACCTCCGTGTACCACGCCGCAAAGAGACTCTCAAAAATACATTACGCCCCTAGTGGAACTCCAAAGGCCTATAAAGAAGGTCTGCGTAGGACATATACCTGCTCCGAGCCATCCTCATCTTGTCACGAACGACCTGCACCTTCTCTATCGTCACCTGCACCAACTCTGGGCCCACGAGGGAGGTCTCTCCAACCTCTGTTTAGCACAACGGTGACCTGTAGGGTCTCCCATAGAGGGCCTCAAAAGGTGCCATGCCGATAGTAGAGTGGTAAATTTTATTGTACGTGAACTCCACCATGGGTAGGTGATCCTCCCAACTTAGGACAAAGTCTAACACACACACCCTGAGAATATCCTCCAACACCTGGATAGTGTGCTCAGTCTGCCCATCCTTCTGGGGGTGAAAAGTTGTACTCATCAATAGCTGAGTCCTGAATTCCTCTTGCAGGCCTCTCCACAATCGCGACGTAAACCACACATCATAGTCAGAGATGATCGTCAAGGGAACTCCATGAGTGTGGAAAATCTCCCAAACGTACAGCTGCCCTAGACTATCCACCGAGCTCTGATCCCTAATTGAAAGGAAGGCACCGACTTTGTGAGTTGGTCCACTATTACCCAAATGGAGTCACGGCCCTTTGCTGTGCGTGGATGCCCTATGACGAATTCCATATATATGCCATCCCACTTCCACTCCGGGATATCATGGGGCTCCAACAACCCTACCAGAACATGATGTTCTGCTTTCTTCTATTGACAGGTAAGATACTGAGAAACGAACTCAGCTACGCTTTGCTTCATGCTTGACCACCAAAACCGCTGCTGAAGGTCTCTGTTCATTTTCCCCACACCAAGATGTACAACCAAGGGAGAAGCGTGGAACTCCCGCATCACCTCCTCCCACATCTCCACTGGCACTACAGATCATCCATAGAATAGGATCCCATGATTCCCTCCTTCATAATAACCATCTAGTGCGTTGCCCGTGGATATCTGATCATGAAGTACCTCGCTGTCGACATCCCCCAGCTGTGACTCTCTCACATGATCAAGGAGAGGAGTCAACACCATCGACTACAGAAAAGCCGTACCCTCCTGCTCCACCAAGGTCAGCCATAGGGAATACAACTGCTTTGAAGCTTCCCGCACAAAACAAGCCTGAGACTTCCTACTAAGGGAATCTACTACTACGTTTCCCTTCCCTAGAGTATATAAAATCTCTAAATCATAGTCCTGTAGAAAATCCAGCTAGGGCCTCTACCTCAGATTTAAATCCCTCTGATTGAAGATGTACTTGAGGCTCTGGTGGTTTGAGTAGACCACAAAATGCTCACCAAGAAGGTAGTGTCTCTATAACCTCAAAGAGAATACCAATGATGTCAGCTCTATATCGTGGGTCACATAATTCTGCTCATGGGGCCTCAACTGCCTCAACCCATATGCAATCACTGCCCACTGCTGCATCAGCATGCACCCGAGCCCAACTCCTGAAGAATCGCAGTATACAACGAACTCAACTCCATCCTTTGGAAGTCTCAACATTGGAGCACTAGTCAGCCTCTGTCTCAATTCATTGAAGGCCTTCTGGAACTGATCAGTCTAGGTGAACGATCATCCCTTTTGCGTCAATGCAGTCAAAGGGGCAGCAATCCTAGAGAAATATTCCATGAACCTCCTATAGTACCCTGCCAAACCAAAGAAGCTCTGCACCTCTAAAGCATTCTTAGGTGGCTCCCAAGCAACCACTACCTCTATCTTGGCAGGATCTATGGCCAATCCCTGCTTCATAATGACATGCCCTAAAAATTGAACCTCATGAATCCATAACTTACACTTCGAGAGCTTCCCATACAACTGATGCTCCCGGAGTAAGTCTAGGACCTTCCACAAATGCTCCGCATGCTCCTCATCCATTTCAAAGTATATGAGTATGTTGTCAATAAATACAACCACAAACCGGTCCATGTACGGCTCGATGATCTGGTTAATCAAATCCATGAAAACGGTGGGGGAATTCGTCATGCCAAAAGGCATCACCAGAAACTCATAATGCCCATATCAACAATAGAAAGACAAATTCAGGATGTCAGCCTCATGAACCAGCAACTGGTGGTAACTAGATCTAAGATCAATCTTGGAGAACCACTTCGCACATCTCAACTAGTCTAAGCAGTTGGAGATCCTTGGAAAAGGGTACTTGTTCTTTATCGTGGCCTGATTCAGGTGACGATAGTCCACACAAAGCCACAGAATCCCATATAACTTTTTCACAAACAAAACCGGAGCTGTCCAGGGGGACACACTGGGCTTGATGAATAACTTCTCATGATGTTTGTCCAGCTAAAGTCATAGCTCCCGAAGCTCTGTGGGTGCCATCAGATATGACGCACATGGTATCAGGGCAGTCCCCGGCTGCAATTCAAAATAGAACTCCATCTATTGCCTCAGTGGTAGTCCCGAGACATCCTTGGGAAAGACGTCCATGTAGTCCTCTATAATGGTAGGGATCCGGGTGCATGTAGTGTCTGTTGCTCTGAGAGCCATGCTCTCCAACTAGTGCGAAAAAGGTCAGGGTCTCCTACTCAGAGTACCCATTTTCTATGCCATGAGGTCTCATTCACCAAGAATGGGGAACCTCGTCCCATCAAAAAACACACCTCTGACTCAAATGTGACGACAATCGATCTGGGAGTGAACCATAGAAAGAAAATCCATGCCCAAGATGACATCATAATGTTCCATCGTGATGATGAGTAGGTCCCATGTGAAACTCCCTCTTTCGAATGACAGTTCACACTGTCTGCAGATAAAGGTCACCAACGAGGCACTTCTTGCAGGAACCTGGAGGCTAAGTGCAGGTGTTTGTGCTTCTACTGGAAGCTCCAACTACCATACCAAAAGCAGCGATATAAAAGAGTGGCCAACGCCTGTTTCTACTAGTACTGAAGAAAGGGTAGAGTAAACACAAAGTGTACCTCAGACCATCTCGTGCGCTGGGGGGTTATGGACACCCATAGCCTGAAGCTGCCCGTGGCCCCTACAGCCAGCTCCCTGATCCTGAAGTGGGTCGGCGGTGGAAGGACCTTGAAACACCATCCCCGACCTACAGGTCCTTCTACTCTTCTTGTGCTGCCTCCCTTAGGACCACCGTATCCTCGCCTGGGGGATCCCTAGTCATGGCGATGCCTCTGCCGCTACAATGCACCCATTGCCTACCATGGCTTCCCAGTACGCCTGGTCTGGTAGTCCCATGCTAGGTGACCCCTTCCGTCACATGAATAGAACTGGATCTCTCTTGCCTGCCCTGGTGCTCCACGGATCCTCTGCGTTTTATTGCCCGGCCCTTATGTATTCTCACGGAAGGGCCTCCTCAACTGAGGATCTACTCTTAGATGCCTGACTATCACTGAAGACTCTCCTCTGAAGCGGCCACTACTAGGCCCCATCGGCTGGCATCCTAAAGTAAAGATGATCTCCGTCACGAGGACCCTCTCTATCACCCGACATAAGTAGGAATGCACAGGGGTACTACACTAGCAAGAATCTCCTTGTGAAGATGCTACTAAAAATTCCATGCCTGGAAGTAACTATTGCGGACCATATCATCGGAGTAGTGTGTCATATCGGTAAAACGGGCTGAGTATTGTGTCACGGTCATCCCCACCCTACATCAGCTCTAGAAGCTCCCGAATCCGAACGGAGTGTATACAAGAGGGGGATTACTCCTCCCGGAAGAGATGATGGAAGCTATCCCACGTGAGAGATGACTCATCATGGGTCTCTGTAACCAACCCCCACCAAAAACCGGTCGTCCCGAGGAAAAGGCTGGAATCTAGGGCTACAATCTAGTCCACTGGTGTCTATACCAGCCTCAAAGGTTGGTCCACGACCTCTAGCCAGTCTTCCGCTGCCTGGGGATCCGGGTCCCTGCAGAACTTCTACAACCGCTGACGCTGGATGTCTCGGATCGCACTCAGCCTGTGCTCAACCTCAGCCTGTGCTGCCAGTACTAACTACCGCTCTCTAGGTGGAGGGGCTACTACTGAAGCACTGGGCATAAGAGGATCACGTGAGGGTCCCTTAACTGATTCCTTGTCGCTCTCCAGGTCGTCGTCACAAACTGGAGAGGGTAACCTGGCTGGCTGCTATCATGGGGGCATCATGAAAATTATCAAGGATTACCACGATCGAATGAGAATATGTATACTTAACAGTAATCACAAAGGGGAGATGACTCAATAAGGACAATCAAAGAATCAATCCAACCAGATGCATGTTCCAAAGTTCCCTGCAATATATGTCTTAGCATGCTGAGTGTACCAGTGGGTTATCAGGGTCCTGGTGAATGGATACAGAAGCCGCCCGTACCATCACTGGACTCCCTAGCCTGAGAGCCGCTGTCAAGACACATCGATACTATTTCCCTAAATCCCAACCAATCCCTTTTTTGGGACATCTGAACAATGACCCATGGAATGCACCACCTCTGATACCACTTTTTCACAACCCAAACCCACCGGTATTGAGCCGCAACTACCCCAAGACCATCTACATAGGCCAGGGTCTGGCGACAAGCGCCGAATGCGTAACAATCTCGGGGAGGCCTTTGCTTAATTACATGTACTCACACACACACATTCCACTCAATACAGAAGTGAACAGTCAAAAGAAAACCAAAGGACAACCAACTATAACCCAACCACAGTCATGTATCAACTTCTAAATAGAGAAAAGTAAAGTGATGAAAAGTACTCACATGATACTGAACAGAAAAAGGAAAAAACACGCGCCCAACCCAAAAGTTTTCACAAACCGACAACTGGTAAACAAAAGTAAACAATGGATGAGTCTCACAACTGAAAGTCCTACTACGACCACTGAATACAGCCCAAGCTCATAGGTCATCTACGCTCCTCTGTAGTATCGATCAACCTATCTGTCATCTACAAGGGTACACCAAGTGTGGGAAAAGCCTAAGTAGGGGTGAGTATAAAGATACTCAGTAGGATGCCCTGAAAGCTCGAGGGAGCAACAAAGGAGGTAATAAAATGGTGAGCAGTAGATAGAACAGAGAACATTGAAAGAGAATAGTAAATAGAGTGCAGCTTAACCCAACAAGAGAAAGAAAATAGGCTCGTCCGACCCAGAGGATCTAGACACATAAAGCACGTGGCATATCCTATGAGTCTTTTCCCCTCCTAGAAGGAGAGTAACTTAACACAAAGAGTGGGAACGAAAGTAGAGTGTATATATATATTCTCAACAAGAAACCTGAACGAGTGCGTAAAGGGATATCCATCTCCAAGTTCAGCCTATGATAAGTCGTCAATAGTTCTAAGGGTAGCCATCAATGATGCCCAACAGTTCGTCATGTCAAATCCACCTCATCGCTAAACTATACTACCAAAATTCCATCTCTGGTAATTATAGAGAAAAGCCACTAACTAGCCTCATCGGAAGGGATGAGTCTGAAAGAAGTCATCGAGTAACCCACTGCCCAGCCCAACTAGAGGGTAAACCCCAAAAGGTCATTAGGTGACCCACTGCCCAGCCCTGATGAAGGGTAAATCCTAAAAGTCATCGGGTGACCCACTTCCCAGCCCCGCTGGAGGGTAAACCCTAAATTCAATGGGTAACCCACTGCCTAGCCTCGCTAGAGGGTAAACACTAAGGTCAACGGTTAACCCAATGCCCAGTCTTGCTGGAGGGTAAACCCTGATACGCCAGTGGGTAACCCACTGCCCAACCCTGTTGAAGTGTAAACCCTGAACTGGTTTGAAATCTCTGTACTACCCAAACCATCTATGGGCGTCGCTAGCATCATAATTGTGCATTTGGTCAGAGTACTTCAAAGGAACCTTCGAAAAATGCCCTTTCATGTTTCCAAATTTAATTAGTTCTTGAAAGAGGCTCTGCGTTCCCAAAAAGATTACAACGTTGTAATCCTCACGGAAAAACACGCGAGATAGACTATTTACTCGCTGGAAATGGACTCCCAATGAAAAAGTTTTTCAACACCGCTTTATGCCCATACAGTATCTTGTGCGGCCCAAACCTCGGTCCCAAAAGCGGTCGGGCGAACTGCACCATTATGATTCCCTCAGAAAAACACGCCAAAACGACAACTCATTCGCCCCGAACGGACGTCTGATGAAAAAGTCGTGAAACGCTGTTCATAACATAAAATATGGCCCATGGGTTCCATGCCTCAACTCCGGATTCAATGGCTAAAACCACCCTTAAAAACTTCATCATTATTCCAGGGTTACAATACTGCTGACGGCGCCTTAAACGGACTCCGAATGTGGTCGTGCCATCCAATTGAAGAATCCCGGTGAGGTACTCAATGAGCGTGTCATGCCACTTAGCCCTCCTCCTCCCCCCCGTATCGGGAATTGAAAATTATTGAGACCATCTCAGAATCTCCGTCTCGAGCCAAGGATTGTACTGCTATATAAGACACGCAAAATGAACACCCATAGTGGAAGATACGGGTGTCCGAGGAAAAGGGGGTGAACCACTTTGGGCTGGACCGGCCCAGCCCGCAGCACCGGGCCGCGGCCCGACCACTGACCCACGGTCCACCCGTGCCGACCCGCCATGAGGGCCGATCGCTGTCCTTCATGTAGAACCGCCGATAGAAAGTCTCAGTCTCCAGCACGGGGTCGTGCGCCGCGACCCCCGTCGCGCCCCGCACCGGTGACCTGGGAGCCCGCGGCCGCCGCCCGGGAGTGCCGCCGCCACCTGGGAGCACCGCTGCCGCCTGGGACCACCGCCTCCTGAGACCGCCGCCGCCTTGGACCGCTGCCACCTAGGAACTGCTGGACCGCCGCCTGGGAACTGCCAGACTGCCACGCCGACCGCCGGACTACACTGGAACCATAGTAAAACCCAAGGTTTGGCCAGAAAATTTCCCAGGGCCACCCCGAGCGCCCTAGGACTCAGATTTTCTTTCTGAGAAGAGTGTTTGAAAACTTGTATTGAATCCTATGAAACTATGGGATTCGATCAACAGGAAAGAAGCATTTCTATGCAATAATCTGAGTTCAAAAGTATATGAGGAATTTAAAAACGAAAATGCAACTCCTACCTCATTGGGCGTAGCCCATAGCTTCGCCGATGATCCGCCGAAGCCACCGTGCCTTCGAGAGGTGGGGAGAGGCTATTGATGATTCTTGAGAGGGATCCTCTAGGGAGAATCTAGGGGGAAGGAGGAGGAGTGGTGGGAGAAGTGTTTAAATAGAAAAACACTTAAACGTCCACTGGTAGGCTCTGTACTCGAACATTTGGCGGGATCGGGGCTAATCCACCTCTAGGTTAAAATACACATTTTGAGAATAACAGTGGTCTCAAAATTTTAATCTGAGCCACCGTTCGGAATTTTTAATGTTTACACCTGAGGCTGCTAAATTACGAAAACACCCCTGGAGGAGTTTTACACAGGAGGGTCGTGTCCGCGAAAGTTACACCACTCCTAGGGTAAACGACACGCTCTGGACTCAACGGTGCCCTCAGTTTTCCAATCTGAGCAACCATTTAGAAGTTATTATGTTTATTTAGAATGTCCAGTGTAAACACATTTAAAATTTAATTCCAGCCACACCGAGGCACATAATCACACGCCGTCTGAATGCCCTGCTTGAGAATAACATCAAGAAAATTTCAAAGTCTTTCAGGCTCAAAACCCAGGTTCATACAATAATCTACAAAAGCACAACAATCTATTCTTACGGTCTTTATATATGAACTGAAATTAAAATTATTGGCATAAGGTATGATAATACACAAAATTAATAATCCATTGTATGAAGAAATAATACATTAATCTCTAAAATTTCCACAATAACACCAAAGGTTCAACATAGATCATTCCATAAATAAATAACCGTACATCCTAAATTTCTTAAATAACCTCAACATTAAAGAATATTTTAACCTAAACTGTTATTTCTTACCCTTCATCTTAAAACTCCTAAAATTTGACAACATTTTTCTAAAATAATCATTCCTAATAAACCTCAATGTTATATATACCACGACCCAATAAAAAATATCCCAAATATCATTAATCACCTAAAAACCCCATCACTTAAAACCACAAGAGGGTGGTCTAAGACTTTTTATTCATGACAAACCATAAAATTATAAACATATGATTATATCTATAACTCTTAGGATAACTTCACATGAAAAAAAACCCTAATATCCAAAAAACAGTAAACCCTACTCTGTTACCAATTATAACAGCCCAAAACTTGTACTCCTTGATCTGATAATAGAACATAATCCTTACATTTATATATTTTATACTGATAAAAATGTCCCAATTTTAACCCTTAAAAACATATAAAATCATACTGAAATATTGTATCACTTATATACCCAATTATATTTTCAGTTTTAGAGTATTAAATATTTTGAACACTTACATAAAAACCAAGATACATAATTAATTGGTTCATAAAAATCTATATCATCTCCTAATAATTTCTTCATAACTAATAACCATCATATAAATAATATACTATGAACCTTTATTAACAACCTAGGGAAATGGAAAACATAAGGAGGGTGAGATAAAATTCTTCATGAAGGTACAACATAAGTATTACCAATTGAATGTCATCAGTGAACATAAGATATGTATAAGGGTATGATGACATAATAAATTTTTATGAGCATGATATAAGAGAATTTATACCCATAAAAACATGGATCATAAAACATGTGACATTTCATAATTCTTTATCAAATTAAATGGTGAATATAAAAAATAATCATGATTCATGTGATATCAATCTTGATTGATGGAACCCTTAAAAAAATATTACAAGAATAAATAAATCATGTGGGTATCTTAGAAATTAAACATTTCATCATGGAATTTCATAACCACATAATTCCCATATAACTTAAGAGTAACCTATTACTGGGAAAATCCTCATCTCTTCGGAGTAACTTTCATCTAGTTAAATCTTTCTCATTACCCAATGCATTGGAGGGCTACAACGGACCCACCCATCCTTGGATTTATAAGGTGACCACCAATACATGGTTTATAACAGAACCACCCATCCTTGGTTTATAATGTAATAACCCATCCTTGGTTTATAATATAACCTCCCAACATTAGTTTATAACAGAACCACCCATCTTCATAAACAATTTCCAAGAACCATAATGTGAATAAAGCACTAATATCATGTATTTAATTATAAATATAACAACATGAGGTTTTGTTTTCATTTCTAAATAAATTTTATTTTTTTATTGATTATTTTTTATGTAACACCATGTTAAGCTTATGATACACACTACAATTAGTTGGCTTGTGTTCCACACGAGGCCCAGTTTTATTAAGAAAATATTATCATATATAACCTAGCAATTAAATAAGTTTTTTATGAATATTAGTAAACAAATTTTTAATTTTATATATTCTAAATAATTTTAACATTCATTATATGTAATTTATTTACACGATATAGGAAAAAAATATTTTTTTGGATAAAAGAAGTATTTTTTAAAAAATATAGTTTTGTATCCTTTTGATGGTGCACCAAGTTTAAATTAAATATTTGAATATTTTATATATTAAATTTTAAAAAATAAAATTCCTCCTTATAAGAGGGACATAAAAAATAGTTTTCAAAATATTTGGAAATCTTCTGAAATGTTTCACATTTTATTGAATTGTTAAAAATAATTCATTTTAATTCAAAATTTCTTTTTCATATAATTTATATATATTGTTAAATTATCATTTTAATTGGTTTTAAAGTATAATTAGATCGATTTTTTATCATTTAATATAATTTAGTTAATTGGAATTGTTTTCACATTAAATTGGATATAAACACATGTCAATATTTTGATGATTTTTACTTCTTAAATAATGTTTCTTGTTTTGAAAACAGAAATTAATTTTAAATTAATTTCTACCAATTTGGTGTTTTGAGTTTGGAAATATGGATTCCATAATTGGAATCATAATTTCAATATTAGGTAAATAGGCCCCTTTTATTTTTAGACATTATGAATAGTAACTTTAGTAATTATTTTTATTCACCATGATAAAAGGGTATATGAGGAAAATAACGGTAAAAATAAAATTATAATAATATAAAACTGCCTTAAAACTTGTCCTAATCCTATTTTATGAGTTATGTGTTACCAAAAAAACACTTGGGATGCACATTTGTCCTTTGGGAGCCACTTGGGTGTGATAATGACATGTTATAATAATTAATTTAAAGCAAAGACAAAATATAACATAAACATGTATCTTTTTACTAAAATAATTTTAATGTGGGGTTATATAACTGATATTTTTTAATATAACTTTTCATTATAAATATAATAATATTTCCTAAATAATGGTATTTTTTTAAAAATATTTAGACATTAAATAAATAAATTTATTTAGGACACAATGATGATATAATGATTACCTTATTAGTGAAAGATAGAATTAAATTATATTATAAATATTAAAATAAATGCAATTTGAGATTTTTGATGTCATCCACGAATATTTTTGAAAATATTTTCATTTTAGTTATTATTTAATTCTTTTTTTATAATTAATAAATTTTCTATGACATTAACAAAAATAAATTAAGAAATAGTGTCAAAATTGACATAAATGAGTTTTTAAAACAAATACTATTTTATTAAATGATATAATAGTCATAAAAATATAATGTTCTGAAAAATAAATTTTATAGTGTTAAAAATTTCATTAATTATCCACTTTAGTTTCATTTGGTATTTTATAATAATTATATTAACCATGTGGTGTAGAAATACAAGAAGACACGATAATAGTTAAATTGTTTCACTAGGGGTTAAATATAAAAGCTAAGGATAATTTTATCACTGAACCATGTATATAACCTATTATATGAGAATATTTAGACCCATATGCATCTTATACTATAAATAAATAAATGTGGAGCAATTATAAACCAAGAATAATTTTATAATAAATTAATATGTCAAAATTTTCCTAAAGTTCCCCTCACCTATTTTATAAAAGGGTACTTATATTTCTCCTTAATTCACACCTAAAAATCCCTTTCACATGGAAAATACCTAATCATTTATTCTCCCAACTTCCCTTAATACATCATAGAGGCCACAATTTGGTCATAAATCCATCCTATGGAGTCCTTTTATTCAAATCAAAAGGAGACACCTAAAGGAAAGGTTAGTGTTTTATCACCTCTTTCAAAGTTCTTTTCTTCTTCTACTTCCACTTTCTAAGTTGTCTCCATAATAAATTAATAAATTCAGAATATAATATATTTTGATATTTTTTATGATTACATGACAACCATATTTATCCTTTTACCCATCCTACGAAAAACAATATCACCATGTGTGCGTACATATGACTTACCGTCTCCACACCGTGGTGTAAACTATTTTCCATCTATACATCATTTTGATGGGTATAATGTAGAATATAAAGGATTTAAATAATAAATATGACATTATATTCTTTCTATAAAATTTATATTCCATTCAATTTCATACCATTTAACCATCAAGGTAATGATACATTCACTCGCACGTACGTACGCCCTACTGTCTCAATGACGCGATAAGATTCGTTCTTCATGTTAACCAATCAAGATTGATTATAAAATTTATAATATGATTATATATATTAATTATGAACTTAAAATCAACCTAGATACGAATAAAATATATCCTAAAGAAATAAAACATGACTTACAAAACAAAATATGCATAGAAAAATGAACCAGATAACACCCAAGATAATTAGAAAAATAATATAAAGGGTATGTATATTATATAATAAATATGTATATGGTCCTAGTATAATTTAATAACATTATTTAACTATTATAAAAGAGGTTAAAACACCATCAACTAAATAAAATAACAAGTTAAGGGTTAATTCTACAATATATTTATTCTCAAATATTTCGTATATGTAAGTATCTACTGGGAAATCCTTATCATCCATGTCTATGTTTCTTAAAATGTAATTCAAAATATTATCGACAATTGTTTAAAGTAATTTTTATCCAGGTTTTAATTTTTGAAAAATGTTTTGAAAGGAATCTTTTTGTCATTTTACAAACAAGTTACTTTATGAAAATTTTGACAAATTATGGAAAGAATTTTTTTTAACTTATACGGCAGAAGAGGCCATTTTTTGCTGTTATGACACCTTAAAACTTTGAATATCACCTTACAATATTACAAGGTTATTTTCAAATGAAATGTTTTCTTTTATATTTTCTTAGCATTTAAATGATCTCAAAGAAAAAAAAAGGATATCTCTCATAAAGAGTTTTAATAAATTTAGTAGAGTATTTTCATCTATGTCAACATCCTTTGATGTATTTTAGGTTTGATCGAGGTTGATTTATTCTAATACAATCATTCATATTGCATTGAAGGTTTTATGATATGTTTGACTACGAATGTTCTATTTTTATACCATTTATGGTTTATGGTTAAAGTATTAACATTTTGTATGTTATTTTTAATATGAATGTTTATGTTATATTTCACCCTTTTCATATGAGAAATGAATTGGACTTAATAAGTGACGGGCAGGTCCCGCTATAGCCCCTCGATTCATCGGTATGTCTCATAAGACAAACTAGTGTCTTGGAAGAAGGAATTTACTATATGGTAATGGTCTTGGCATGAGGCCTTAATGGTATGGTTATGATGTTCGACATTATGAATTTCCTCATTATGAAATTAGTTATCGACATTTCATGTGATTATTGGACTAGTAGAATATCCATGTGAAAGTTAAAATTGAATTATTTGAATTTTCATTTTTATATTATGCTTAAGATTATGTTTATAAGGCATTTGTTTCAGTTTTATACTTTCCTTAATGATTATGGTTATTTATGAAAGCTTATATTGTATTAATTAACCTTAATGAGCATACGATCTCACCCCTTTCTTATGTTTTATTTTCCGAAGATGCCAAGAAGTGTTTTATGACTAATATGCAGGGTTAATCTCTGGAAATAATTTCATTCTCAAAATATTATCTATGTTTTATTTTATTTTTGTAATTGTAATGTAATGTTTATATATGTAATCTATTTTCCAAGACTGGTAAACTAATTGGTCATTTGGGACTTCATTCCATGTAATCATGCCAATGTTTTAAAATAATGCATCATCTTTGGTCTTTTGGAGTCGGGTTGTTACAATAAAACTCATAGAAACAACCATTATTCCTTTCATAACCTGATTAACCCCTAGAAAAAAATGGGTTCCATGAAAATCTATTTAAAAAAAACATAATATACCTAGAGAAGAAATTGGGATGGTATCATTAAAAAATATTTCTATTGGAATATATTTAACATAAGGGTTGTTATCTTCAATGAGTATAAATATCATTTAAATACCATTAAGACATTATTGAGGAAAATATGATTAAATCTGTAAAAATGACTTTTAAAAAGTAAAAATTCACAAATTATTGTGAAAATACATTTCATTTAAAATAACCACAGAAAATTATAAATTAATTTTCAAATAAAATAATGGTCTTGAATTTGGGGGGAAAAATTCATGTCATAAATGTTAAAAATAAACATGTTTTCAAACAGTTTATAATGATAATCAATAGTTACCCATGATGAAAAGTTTAATAAATTTACTTTTAAACCCATTTAAAATATTTCTAAAGAACGTGTAAAATAAATTTAGAAAAATATTTGTATTTATAAAATAAAATTATTGAATCCATTTTAAAAAAAATTGGATATGGAATTAAATGATTCCTGATCTAAAAGAAGATACAAGATCGCTATCACTTATAAATAACTTTCTTGATATATCATTATTAAATAAAGGGGGAAATTAAAAAAATGTGAACAACATTTATAAACATAGAATATGAAAATATATGTGGTTCAATAAAATAAGAGCTTATGATTTTCTCAAAGGGAACCATGAACATAATCAATCTAAAAAATAAAGGATATTGAAACATAAATCTATTATCTCTTTGGTAAATTTAAAATCAAAAGTAATTGAAAGAAATATTATGATATGGATATATAAATAACATGAATTTAATGAATTAATATGAAAAAAATTAATTCATGTGTTATTAAGTATACCATATAAGGAAATCATGGTTCACGACATGAATTGTGTCTCAAGAAAATGATATTGAGACAATGAAAACCCTTATAAAGATGATAAATTTTTTAATGATAATTAATCCAAGAAATTATTATGTGAAAATATTTAAATATGAAAAAAATGGAAATATAGAATAAAAAAAATTATAGATCAATTCACAAATAATAATCTTATACAGATTCAATGAAGAAGAGTTATAACCTAGTGAAAAGAAATTGAGTTAAGAAACCCCTTGCCACTTGGTAACATTCAATTCAAATCCATTCGAATGAATTCATTTACATTATAACTAGAAATACCATTATTTATAAAGTATTGATGTTATAACATGTAAAATGGATGTATATACACCATATAAATGAAAATAGGTGTATAACATTAAAATATTCCTCAATGAAGGAAAATTGAGACGAAATATCTTACCTCAAGTCCAAACATTCCATATAAGTCCTTTAAATCCTATATAATAAAATTATATTGATTATTAACATGTTTAATTAACTTTTGAAATTTTATTACTTTATTATTATGTCATTTATTTCATTTATTTCAATGACATATATAATTAGTTAATCGGTTATGTCCATGTTATGTGTTTTGAGGATGTTCAGTTCATTATTGCAAAATGAATTCGGTATATTGACTATGGCAAAGAGGTAATTATTAAATCAAATCTTGAATAATAATTTTTGACCTCACCAGTTTTGATAATCCTAATTATGCTTTCATATACTTTGATAATCGCAATTAATGTTTATCTATATTACAATTCTCTCAATATAAGATATTCTGTTATCAAGATGATAATAATATTAAAATAATCCTTGAAATATGTTAATTATTTTTTATACTATGTTTATATGAAAACTGAAGTACTTTCAACCCATTCAGATATGTTTTTCATAAAACAGACAATTATTAAGTCACTGGGCTGCGTAGAGCTACTGATAAAGAACTACTAGTACTCAGTCTACCGATAGACTTAGTCTACTGATAGACACAGTCACCGATAAGCTAAGGCTACCGATATGTACAGAGCTACTGATAGAAACCGAGCTACTGATAGAACAGGTCTACTGGTATGCTTAAGACTTCTAGTATACACTTGATTGCTGATATGTTTAGAGATACTGATAGAATGAAGTCACTAATATATATAGATACCGATACAAGTTCAAAAGAGCTACCGATGGAAGGTCCTGCTACACAATATCCACCGCACACGTCTACCAACAGAAGGCTACTAATGATTGACCAACCAGTCAAACTCTATACTCTCAATACTATTTATCTATTATTCTAAAAGTTACATTTGATGTTTTTAATGCAGTTAATGTTATTTAATGATCTCTGTTTCCATGTCAGGGAACCGTACCTAGTACACATGCAAAAGGTAATCATTCCCATTTGCCGGAGCTGAAATCTATAAAAGGGAAGATAAAGACCTAGCTAAAAAAAGGTGGTGTCGTTGTAATGAGATGAAGTTGAAGCATGTAATGATCAAGCAACAAGAATCAAGAAGTAAACACGATGAGTACATACAAGCTTCATACTAAAAAACGAGTTGCACACCAAAAGACATCCATACTCCAAGAACATTGGACATACATGAAGATACTTATTCTGAAGGAAACCACAAGCTGCATCTTGAGTGAAGAACTATAAAAACACTTCATGCACTCAAGCTGATAAGCTGTACCTGGAACAAAGAAGACAACGACACTCTATTTTCTGAACATAAACCAGATAAGGACTCAGAAGATTTTATGACAAATCAAATGATTCCAGAGCTGCACTACCGATCACTAAAGCTCTTCTAAACTCTTTCTCACTTACCTTAGTGATTCTTTCATTTACATTTAGAGGAGTGTGTGTACCCTGTTTATTTTATACACACACTGTCTCCTGAGCTAAAATGGAGGATTCTTAAATCCTCACTCAAATTCTATAACTATTCATTTCCCATTGTGGATAGTGGTAGAGGTCGAGTAAGACCTGGACAGATGTGAGTTGTTGTTTTTTTCCCAAGAAGAACTGTGGTAGAGATATTTGTACCTGGATAGTGTGTTCACTGTTGTTTACCCCGATCCAGGGTGTGGATCAATTTATATAAATTGTTTGAGAGGACTAAGTCTCAGATTGAGACTAAGCCTCTTGGTTAATTCTGCTGTGTATTTTAGTTTAAGTCATAAGTATACTATATATATATGTTTCATATTCCACTGCTATTACTTTGAAATAAAAAATTATTTTAAAGATACTTTGATAGTTAAATTAGCAAGTGTTTATACTTTTTGTAAACTAGTAAGTTAGTTTCAAAAGTTAATTTAATCGTTAGATTAAGTTAACTAATACCTAATCAATCTTTGTGAAACTAACCGAACATTTACACTCTATATAAATTCACTACAGTTTAACTTTGATTTTTAATTAGGGGATTTTAAGAGACATATTTTTAACAGAAATATTAATTGGAACTCAAT
The DNA here is from genome assembly GCA_963277665.1 of Viscum album. NCBI lineage: Eukaryota > Viridiplantae > Streptophyta > Magnoliopsida > Santalales > Viscaceae > Viscum > Viscum album. The sequence continues at coordinate 887,966,512 of OY728148.1, read as the reverse complement.
TCACCCCCCCTCTTGAGTATCCACTCCAACCAACATTTGGTATCAGAGTTTGTTGTTTTTAAAAGGTTTCAAAACATTCTATTTTTCAACTGTAATTTTAGTTGCATCGTTAAAGATCTTAAATTTCTGTTAGTCCTAAATTTTATTTCTTTAAATTTATTTTTATAAAATCTAGTTATGGATAATAGACTAGAGGGTGCTGCTACTAACCAGCCACCTTTCTTCAATGGCACCAATTATGACCAGTGGAAACTAAAAATAAAAATTCATCTAGAGAGTATGGGTTTTGATATCTGGACTGCTATATAGTCTCAATATAAAATTCCAGAAACTAAAAGAACAACTTGGGATGAACCTACAAATACTACTTACAATAATAATTGTAAAGCTATGAATGCCATGTACTGTGCTCTAGGAGATGAAGAGTTTGATAAAATATCTTCTTGCAAAACTATTTATGAAATATGGGATACTTTGGGTGTTTCTCATGACGGAACAACCAATGTTAGAGAAATGAGAATAAACACATATACTATTAAATATGATAATTTTAAAATGAAAAGTGATGAACCTATTTCTGACATGTATCTCAGGTTCAATGAGATAGTCAATACTATGAGATCACCTGGAAAGGCTGTTCCAGAAATGGAACAAATCATGAGAATATTGAGATGTCTACCAAAAAGATGGAGGGGAACTTCTGTTTCAATAAACGAATCACGTGACATTGGAGCTCTCCCTGTAAAAGTGCTTATTGGAAAATTAATGATGTATGAGGAAGAACTCACGATGAATAAGGAGGAAGATGATGAACCCAAGAGAAAATACATGGCATTCAAGTCTACTTCTTCTATGAGCAAAGACAACGAGAAAATGCATGCACCTACAGAAAGTTCAACCAGTGAAGATTCTGATTTAGACAGTGCTGCTAAAATGGCCCAAATAGCCAGGAGATTCAAGAAGTTTTATAGGAAGAAGAAATTCTTTCAAAAATCTAACTACAAATGAAAGTATGAAAACAAGGTTCATTGGAAGAAGGATTGGAAGAAATATGATAATGAATATGATATAGTCTTCTATGAATGAAAAAGGAATGAACACATAAAGGCTGACTGTCCAAAAATAAAATTCAAAAAGAAATATGATTATAAGGAAAAAAAGTACAAGAAATCCATGAAATCTACGTGGAGTGCTTCGGAGGACAACACAAGTGAATCTAAAGTTTCTGATTCTGAAAATAATCATGCCAACATGTGCTTCATGACTAATACCTCTGAGGTACCTATTTCCCCTATTCTAAATGATTACTATTATGGAAATAACAATGATTCATACCATGATGAAAATATGTATAAGGATGAATTGTCTGAATATTGTAATATGCTGGAAGAAACATGAAATGAACTTAAGGACAAGTATAAGTCACTAAAGAAACGACATTCTCTCACTGCAAATGTTAAACCTACCTTCGATATAGAAAACGAAAAGAATGCTCAACTATTAAAGGAAAATACATAACTGAAAATGTCTAATGAGCAACTTAGAAAGGACTTAGAAAAGTTCACAAAGGGAAAAGATACACTTACTCAAATGTTAGGTAAGAAAGTTGAACCAAAATGCATTACTAGTTTGGGATACCAACTTGGACAGAGACAGTTCACTAAAACTCTATTTATTCATAAGTCTAGACAAAATTATTCTTATTCTAGTTCCTGAAATTCATATGTTTCAACTAGTTATTCATATGTTTATAGATCAAATAAAGTATATCTTTCAAAATATATTGATTCTGTAAATTATATAAAACCCATAAGACAAATATGCGTACCTAAATCTTTGATTGCTAACCTTTCTAGACCCAAGAAGATCTGGGTACCAAAATCATTTTCTATCTAAATCTGTTTTGTAGGAATCCTATTTGAAGAGGTCTTACAAGAAGGTATGGTACTTGGACAGTGGATGTTCAAGACACATGTCTAGATATTATTCATGATTCAAAATCTTAATAAAAGTTGATATAGGCCATGTCACTTTTAGAGATAATTCTAAAGGAAAAATCATCAGCCTAGGCCTGATTAGTAACACTGATTCAGTTTTAATTTCTAAAGTTTTATATGTTGATTGACTTATGTATAACCTTTTATGTATTTCTCAATTATGTGATGATGGATTTAATGTTATGTTTGAAAATGATTCTTGTAATGTTTTTAATTCTAAAAATGTTTTGGTATTCTCTTCCTTGAGAAATGAAAATGTTTATGCTGTTGATCTAAATTCCTTAGCCAAACAAAATGTTACTTGTTTAAATGCTTTCCATAAAGAATCTTGGCTTTGGCACAGAATATTAGGACACTGCAACATCCAATCACTTAGAAAAGTGACTAGGAATAACTTGGTTAGAGACCTACCTAAACTGGAATTCCCAAATGACAAAGTTTGTAATCCCTGTCAAAAGGGAAAGCAACATAAAGTTTCTTTTAAATCAAAGAAAGAAGTGTCAACTTCTCAACCTCTCGAGTTGGTTCACATGGATTTATTTTGACCCTCTAGAGTTTCTAGTTTAAATGGGAAGTACTATGTCTATGTCCTAGTAGATGACTTTTCTAGATATACTTGGGTATACTTCTTAGCTCACAAAAGTGAAGCTTGTTCTTACTTTGACAAATACTCCAAATCTGTAGAAAACTTGAGTGGACTTAAGATTAAAACTCTGAGAAGTGATCACGACCGTGAGTTTGAAAATCAAGAGTTTGAATCTTATTTCTCACACAATGGCTATAGTCATAACTTTTCTGCTCCTAGGACACCTCAGCAAAATGGTATAGTAGAAAGAAGAAATAGAACCCTTCAAGAAATAGCAAGAACCATGCTTAATGAATATGACCTACCTATTTATTTTTGGGTTGAAGCTGTGAATACATCTTGCTATACTATTAATAGAGTCCTAATTAGACCAGTTCTTAAGAATACCCCATATTAATTATGTAATAATAGAAAACCTAAAGTTAGTTACTTTAGAGTCTTTGGCTGCAAAGTTTTTATTCTTAATACAAAGGATAATCTTGAAAAGTTTTCTTCTAAGAGTGATTAAGGAATTTTTCTTGGTTATTCATTAAATAGAAAAGGTTATAGAGTCTTTAATAAAAGACCCAAATGTGTGGAAGAATCTGTTCACATTATGTTTGATGAAAGTGATCCACATGAGCCTAAAACCTCTCTTGAAAATCTTGAAGAAGATTTGAGTGTTCTGGACCTTAATGATAAATCTAAGGAACCTGCTGTAAAAATATCCAATTCTGGACATAGTCCAGAATCTGCTTTTATAGAACCCAAACTTGGAGATGAACCTGAAATTTCTAATCTTACCTTTACTAGATCAATAAGGATTCTAAATAATCATCCTTTAGATACTGTTGTTGGTAATCTTGATAGAGGGACACAGAAGATAGCTTCTCTAAGAAACTAGGTTGAACATAAAGTATTTCTTTCACAGATAGAAAATAAAATGTCAACGATGTAATCAATGATGAATTTTGGGTAATGGCCATGAAAGAAGAGTTAAATCAATTTGAAAGAAAAAATGTCTGGGAATTAGTTGACAGACCCAAGGACACATTAACAATAGACACTAAATGGGTTTTTAGAAACAAAGTTGATGAATCAGGAAACATAGTTAGAAACAAATCTAGACTTGTTGCATAAGGATATAGTCAATAGGAAGGTATAGAATATGAGGAAACCTTTGCACCTATAGCTAGATTAGAAGCTATTAGAATTCTACTTGCCTATGCCGCTCATCTGAATTTCAAGTTATATCAAATGGATGTTAAAAGTGATTTTCTAAATGGATTTATAATTGAAGATATTTTTGTTGAACAACCACCTGGATTTACTAATACTCATTTTCCAAATCAAGTTTTTAAAATTTCTAAAGCTTTATATGGTTTAAAACAAGCTCCAAGATCTTGGTATGATAGACTTAGTAATTTTATTATTTCAAAATGTTTTACTGAAGGGATTGCTGATCCAACTCTATTTATTAAAAGAATTTCTAAATATGTTTTAATAGTTCAAATCTATGTTGATGATATTATCTTTAGGTCTTCTAAAAACTCTTTATGTACTGATTTTTTAAAGAGTATGCATGATTAATATGAAATGATTTTAATGGGAGAACTCAAATATTTTCTTGGATTTCAAGTTTTTCAAAATGAAAATGGTATTATTTTGAATCAAAGTAAATATACACAAGATTTTTTAAAACGTTTTGGTCTGGATAGTATTAAGGAAAGTGAAACTCCTATGAGTACTGTGTATAAATTGGATGCAAATGAAATTGGGAAACTAGTGGATCAAACCAATTACAGAGGTATGATTGGAAGATTACTTTACATTACTCCTAGTCGACCAGATATTATGTTTAGTGTGTGTATGTGGGAAAGATTTCAAGATAATCTAAACGAATCCCATTTACTTGCTGTTAAAAGAATATTTAAGTATCTTAAACATACTGTAAAAATAGGTTTGTTTTATCCAAAAGGACAATACTTTGAGTTAATAAGTTATTCAGATGCTAACTTTTCTGGTTGCAAGTTAGATAGAAAAATCACATCAGGAACATGTCATTTATTGGGAAAATCCTTAGTATCTTAGTGTAGTAAGAAGCAGGATTCTGTAGCATTGTCCACTGTCGAAGTAGAGTATATAGCTACTGGTAGTTGCTGTGCACAAATTCTGTGGATGAAACACACTCTTTTGGACTATGGATATGACTTTTAGCATGTCTCTATCAACTATGACAACACTAGTGAAATAAACATTTTGAAGAACCCTTTATCTCACTCTAGGACCAAACACATTGATGTAAGGCACTATTTCTTGAGATATCATTACCAAAATGGTGATATTATTCTTGAGTTTATTGGTACTGAACATCAATTAGCTAATATTTTCACCAAACCTTTGAGTTCGGATAGGTTAAGTTATATTAGACATGAGTTATGAATGATTAACCTGGATCGGTAGCTACCTCACCGATGTAAATTCTCACCGATGTAAATTCTCACCGATATGAATTCTCACCAATATAAATTCTCACTGATGTAAATTCTCAACGATGTAAATTCTCACCTATGTGAATTCTCACCTATTTAACCTCACTGATAGGAATTCTCACTGATAGACCCTACCGATGAGTGTGGTATTTTAAACTTCTGTCTGCTTCCAGAATCTGAATCGTTTTCACATTATTTCATTTTATTTATTTATTTCATGATTCCTAAATGATAAAAATAAAGTCATAGCTACTTCTAAATCCACCAAGCCTCAAACCCTTACCATAAAACCTTAGCTCCCGAATCTTTCGAGAACCCTAAATCCCTCGAATCCGAGATGGAAAAAACCAAACTTCCTACCATTAGAGATGACTCGGATGAGACAAAAGAAAAGAAGCAGATGTCTGAACCAGAAGAAAGTGGAATTTCTAGGAGAAAAAGACCAGGAAGATGACCGGTAAATCCTCATTTGTAGAATATAGTAGTTTTGATCGAAAAGGAGCTCTCCGTGGAATGGTTGCTGCCTAGCAAATCATTAGTACTCGAAGTGCTAAAAGATCAAAAATGGGTAGATTGTTTTTTGAACAACAATGGTCCCTACTATCTGAAGCTAGTGAAGCAATTTTATGACTATTTAAGTTTTGATAAATCTGAAGATGAGAACCATGTAACTTTGTTTGTGAATGGAAAGGAATTTTCCTTTTTATGGACTGAGTGGGATGAATGTCTGAAAGTTCCACACGAAGGTGTATCTGGATATGTCTCAAGTGGTATACCTCATACCAGTGATATCTTTGATTATGAGACTACTTTGGAAGAGCTTAATGGCGATGGAAATCAAAGACATGTAGTAGCTGCTAAAATGGATGGAGAGAACAGATTGCTGTTCAAATTTGTTTAGCATGTCTTAATACCAAGGAGAGGAGACTTTTCAAATTTAAGATATCAGGATATCTATCTCATGCATATTTTGAGACATGGAGTCAAGGTGAATCTATGCATATTGATGATGTCTGAAATGGAGGATATGATTAGACCCAAGTCAAAAACTAATTCCTTTTTCTTTGCCAAGCTGATCTCAGTAATGATCAAAGTGAAAGGAATAGCTGAGTCACAAGATGAAACAGTGGTAGTAAGGAACAATTTCTATGTCACCAGTACTGTTTGCAAATACATGAAAATAAATTGGAACCCATGGAGAGGAGAATGGGTCACAGATGACAAGAAGGAGTATGATAAGTTCAATCTTGTGGATCATCCTTCAAGACTGAAGGATGTGAGGGATCTAGGTTTGGGACTTGATGAAGAGGAGCCAGAATACAGTGATGATTAAGAAGAAAAAGAGTCCTCTGCTGATGAAGGAGGATACCCTGACTTACCTCCTAGCCCAACTCATGAAGATCTAGATCAACATAAATCAGATAAGGAAGGAGTTGCTTTAGAGGATGTTGAAGTAGCTGCTGTAGAGAATGAAGAAGATACTCATGAAAGTGAAGCATATTTTTCAGCTGATTTGATCTTTAGTCTAGTGATTGGAAAATCATTAGTGCTTACTGATGATGTAGTAGGAGATGTGGAGTTGTACCTAATTCAGAGGACCCTACGGCTATTGTAGTGAAATAATTGATAGTTGAAGATTCTCTTAAAAAGGAAGAACTGCTGAGAATGTTGCTGAGAATGATGTAGTTTTACTTGAGGATGTACTAGTTGAGGGGGAGCATCAAACCAAGTTTGGAAGTGTTACAGCGGCTATTGATATTGAGGACTGGGAAGAAGACCCAGGTTTTGTAGTCTGTGGTTCAGACTATCCTGATTCTGAGAATGAGACATCTCTAAATAGACCAAAAATCATTTATGATGTTGAGACTAGGTTGTTAACTAAAGATGTGGTCAGAATGCATGACCTGGATACATTGATGAAAAAGCTTAAGGACAGTTTTGTGGATGAGGTAAAGAAGATGTAAGTTTCTCTGGTATCATCAATTCAATCAATCATGACTGACTCAGTGGTCAGTTTAGCATCTAAAAGAGTACCCACTATAGTTTCTCCTGCTGACATGATCACCAGGGCTGACCTCGAATCCTTAAAAGATGAGCTGAAAGATTCTTTTAATGCCTCATTTGCTGAAATGAAGCATTGTTTTGCTGAAGAGATGAGTATGTTGGAAAGATATTTTGAACTCTATCTCAGTTGTAGTTTGTCAACCATTATGGTAGAAATAGTGGAAGAAGTTAAAGACTTCCAAACTCAAATATCTAGACTGGAAGAAGATATTGAAGCCTTAAAGAAATTGGTCATCTCTTTGGAATCTTACATGAGTTCAAAATATCAAGCAGACAAGGACTTATCCTATGTCAAAAGTGTTGTATGTCAGATTGTTTTAGTGTTCAAAGGTTTTGAAACCTCCATGAAAGATCATGTTAAAACCCAGGATTCCCAAGTTCAAAATCTTATTAGTGGGTTGACCAAAAAATTCAAGGAAATAGTAACCTTCTTTGTTGGTTTTGTTGCATCTAAACCCTCTGTGGATTTGAATCAAATTCGAGCTGTGATGAAGGAGGAGCTTGTTTCAGTTTCAACCAGTGGCTTTGTAGACTCATCTGATCTTAGAAAATTTATTCTTTCTACTAGAGATTCAGCTCAAGAAATAATGAAGATAGTACAAGAATATATGAGAGAAGCTTATGCTTCTCATAAAGAAGTGAAAGATAAATTTGACTCCTATTTCCAAAATATTTACACAAAGAACAAAATGACCAGCCACTTCAAGCTTCTGGTAGAGAACATGAAGCTGCCTCCTATCAATCAGGCCTTCAGAGAACAAGTTATCAAGCTAAGGGAATTGAATCCAGAGTTGAAGAAATTCATGGAGAACAATGATGATTTCATATCTGCTATGGAGTGAGGAGGAATAATTATGGATTTCAGAAATCTGTTGCTGCCTTTCCTGCATGTTGATTCTTGACCAGTGATTGTACCTCATGCTTTACCAGCCTCTGCCACTACTGCTTCTCATGTTCAAATAACTCATACACAAGCTATTCGAAGCCTCAAACCAATGATCACTCAAAGGACTCCTCAATACAGACTAGGCATAGTGTCAGTGGCTCAGCCTCCAATGGTCATTTCTAGAATTCCTAAGCCTTCACCAGCATACACAAAGTCTGAATCCTCTTATGATCCAAAGGAAAAATCTCACATTGAGGATGTGGATTGAACAAGTGGCAAGACTGTTCGATAGGAATCCATTGTATTTTGTTTTATTTATTTGTACATTATTTACAACATGTCATGAAACTGGCTATTATCTCTTTTCTCATTTTGTTCCTCTTATCTTTGTTGTTTCCCACTTTTTGATTATCACAAAGGGGGAGAAATATTTTACCAAGATTTTACAAAGGAGAGATATATTATTGAAATATCAAAGAGGGAGACATATTCACCCAGGGGGAGAAGTATTAAAGGGAGAATAAATAATGGGGAGAAAATATCAAAGGGGGAGAAATTTTCTCTAAGGAAGAGCTATCATGCTTTGCCCCTCTGATAACATTACATTTAGTTCTCCGATACCATTTCATTTAACTCTCTAATACTGCTAACTTTTACCTCTGATATCATTACATTTAATTTTATCTCTGATACTATCACATTTTATTCTATCTCTGATAAATTATGTTCTATAACATACTGTTTTCTCTGAGAAAATTGAATTTAATTATATATCCTATGATACAATTATTCACCATTTTACAATGATAATATCATAAGTTGTGATTATCAAAAAGGGGGAGATTGTTGACCTCACTTGTTTTGATAATCCCAATTATGCTTTCATATAATTTGATAATCCCAATTAATGTTTATCTACATTATAATTCTCTCAATATATGATATTCTATTATCAAGATGATAATAATATTAAAATAATCCATGAAATATGTTAATAATTGTTTATCCTATGTTTATATTTGTTCTGAAGTACTTCTAACCCATTCAGATATGTTTTCCATAAAACAGACAAGTATTAAGTCACTAGTCTGCGTATAGCTACTGATAAAGAGCTACTGGTACTTAGTCTACTGATAGACTTAGTCTTCTGATAGACAGAGTCACCGATAAACTAAGGCTACCGATATGTACAGATCTACCGACAGAAACCGAGCTACCGATAGAACTGGTCTACCGGTATTCTTAAGTCTTATAGTATACACTTGATCACTAATATGCACAGATCTACTGATAGAATGAAGTCACTGATATATAAAGCTACCGATACAAGTTCAAAAGAGCTGCCAATTGAAGGTCCTGTTACACAAAATCCACCGCACACGTCTACCAACAGAAGGCTACTAATGATTGACCAACCAATCAAACTCTATAATCTCAATACTATTTATCTATTAAGCTAACAGTTACATTTTATGTTTTTAATGCAGTTAATGTTATTTAATGATCTCTGTTGCCATGTCAGGGAACCGTACCTAGTACCCATGCAAAAGGTAATCATTCCCATTTTCCGGAGATGAATGCTATAAAAGGGAAGATAAAGACCTAGATAAAAAAGGTGGTGTCGTTGTAATGAGATGAACTAAGAGCATGTAACGAGAAAGAAGTAAGAAGTAAACATGAAGAGTACATAAAAGCTTCATACTGAAAAACGAGCTGCACACCGAAAGACATCCATACTCCAAGAACACTGGAAATACACGAAGAAACGTATTTTGAAGGAAACCACAAGCTGCATCTTGAGTGAAGAACTACAACAAACACTTCATGCACTCAAGATGATAAGCTTTACCTGGAACAAAGAAGACAATGACACTTAGTTTTCTGAACAGAAATCAGAGAAGGACTCAGAAGCTTTTCTGACAAATCAAACGAGTCCAGAGCTGTACTGCCAATCACTAAAGCTCTTCTAAACACTTTCTCACTTACCTTAGTGATTCTTTCATTTACATTTCGAGTAGTGTGTGTACACTATTTATTTTATACACACACTGTCTCTTGAGCTAAATTGAAGGATTCTTAAATCCTCAATCAAACTCTATAACTCTTTGTTTCCCACTATGGATAGTGGTAGAGGTCGAGTAAGACCTGAACAGTTGTGAGCTGTTGTTTTTTTCCCACAAAGAACTGTGGTACAAGTCTTTGTACCTGGATAGTGTGTTCACTGTTGTTTACCCTGATCAAGGGTGTGGATCAATTTATATAAATTGTTTGAGAGGACTAAGTCTCGGATTGAGACTGAACCTCTTGGTTAATTCTGCTGTGAATTTTAGTTTATTTCATAAGTATACAATATATATATATATGTTTCATATTCCAATGCTGTTACTTTTAAATACATAATTATTTTAAAGCTATTTTGATAGTTAAATTAGAAAGTGTTTATACTTATTGTAAACCAGTATGTTAGTTTCAAAAGTTAATTTAATCTTCAGATTAAGTTAACTGAGACCTAATCAATCATTGAGAAACTGACTGAACATTTACACTCTGTATAAATTCACTACAGTTTAACATTGATTTTTAATTGGGGGATTTTAAGAGAAATATTTTTAACAGAAATTTTAATTGGAACTCAATTCACCCCCTCTTGAGTATCCACTCTGACCAACAATAATCATGAAATAATTTTATTTTTTTCATTAATTATACTTTTAACACCAACCACGAATGATGGTTATGAGAAATTAATCATGTTATAATCACGGAGATAGTAAGTTGAACATAAGCGTGAGTAACGTTTTCACTTTTCAACACACATGTGATAAAGAAATTAAATATTATTTTATCTTTCCATAATAATTATTATATCATAAATATATTATTTTTTCTTTAAATAATATATATATACCAGTCATGTGATGTGTTGATTAAAAACAAATCACATCGTTTCATGAAGGTGGTAATCCATTTGTACACATGAATGAAATTATCATATTTTCATGGATAGAATTGTGAGAAAAAAGTTGATATATTATATTTAGATAATGATAATTATGTATTGAAGAACATGAGCCTCAGCCCGGTGGGTGAGGACTCTTCATGTGTATCCAAGAGACTTGGGATCAAATCTACGAAGAGGCATATTTTTGGGTTTTTGTAGCAGTAATTTAGAAGGTACTGTAGTTGGAATTGTTGTAGATATTATAACATGTTCTATAGTGGGTATTGTTTAGTACTGTAGTAGCCATAACTAATCACCTATTTCAACTTTCAGGACACCAGTTTGGTCCTTGGGTCCTTCAAGGACTTTGAGCCACCTTAAGGCCTTTAGAACACCTCAAGGCCTTCAGGCCACCCCAAGGCCTTCAGACCAACTCAAGGCCTTCAGACCACATGCATTTTAAATGTAATAGACATACAATACAAGTAACAAGGATCCATATAATGATTTATAGTTGGCGCATTCACCAGAGCAAAGCTATTTAGATTTGGAATAATGAGAGGGTATGACATTGTCATCGGTACAAGGAATGTGAACCTCTGCAGAAGATAACTAGCCGACTAGACATGCGAAGGTGGAGAACTGACATCTGATATTTTTTGGGTAGGGTAGTTTCAATTTTTCTATTTGGGATGATTTATCTAAGACCTACGGGTCATCTGATGTCTCTCTTAAGCATAAGGGCCTTATAAGGGTTCCCCCTCATCACTTGAAAGGGGGATTATCAAAAATAAATAAAAAGTGAAGGAATTCGGGCCATTTAGGATATGTATTGAATATTATATATATATATATATATATTAAATCATTCATTATAAAAAGTTGTGATAAGTGGTGATGAAAAACTTATTACATCGGTTTTTAGGGTAGTAGTTCATTGTACACTCCCATTTGATGGAAGAAGAAGATTGATATAGGTCATTCCAAGAATATAAAAACATTTAAATATATGGAAGATAATGTTATTATTATTTTATCTTGATTGAATAATATTTTAGGGAGGTCGAATAAGAAATAAAACTAAAAAATTCAGTTAAAACACTATAATAAATGTAGTTAATTGTGATAGGATTTTAACTTCAATTTTATAAATCATCGCTAAAAACTATATTACACACAATACAAGAAAAAAGGCGTATAGCTAGGGACGTATAGCCACAGTTTCATTGGTTTGTGGCTGTAGATTAATTTATACCCATGTTTTAATTAAAAGTGTGGCTATATGGGTACGTGTTGCCACCCTTTACTAAAACCAGTGGAAATAAGGTTTGATAATGGTTGGGAAGATTCCTCTTCTCTATGACCCCCTCCCATTACCCTCACGACTGAGCTCTACTCTCCCAAACCCTCCTTCCCTGATGGGGCCCGAGCATTACTCTACCAGACCCTCCTCCCCTGACGATGCCCCTCGTGATGCTGTGCCTCGCTATCACCAAAGGAGGCCACCCCTCGGTGAGCTCTAATCCCCATACAATATTTCTCCTAGGTGGCCTACCCACCTCCTCCTCCGATTCATCCCCCCCTCCTTCATGGTTCTCATCTTCCTCCCGGCAGATCTCCACTAGTCGCAGCTCTGGAATTTTCTTACCCGCAATGGTATTTAGGGTTTTATCTTCTATATTTGGGGGGGGGGGAGGTTCTCTTCTATGTTAGGTGCATCAGATTCCTTATCACTATCTAGGGATAAATTTTTCTAAACTAATGTTTAAAAGATCAACATTCTTGATTTCTTGCACTGGGAATTTCTCAAATTGTCTCCTTGGCTCGTAATTCCTACCAACATTTAATGTATCATTCTATGTGGATCGGTTTGGGGATATTTTCCTAATGTTATTGAACTAGAGAAATTATAAATTGAAGGATAAACTATATTGATTCTTTTTTTGTATTGAACACTTATTTAGATATTGTTAACAATGATGGTGAATGATAACATAAATCTATATTAATATTTATTTCTTATCGTATTTAAAAATAGAAAAAAATTAAAATTTTGGAGAATACTAAGATATGTGTATTACCAAATGGGGTGAGATCTCTTATTTTAGGGAAATATATGTTTTTTGGGAATAAATAAAATGGAAAATCTAAAAATCCAACACAGGTTAGTGTGATATTTCTATGATTTTTGAGGAAAACTAGAAGTTTTCATGTGAATACATGAATAAATGTTTTCTTCATAAGCTATATGAAGATTTTTTAGAAGAGGAAGATACACTAGAGTGGATTCTTAGTTGGTTTCAAGTGGTTTCAAGGGTTGTGGAGAAAATGATATCACTTTTATTCAGAACATCATATTTTTGTTTAGTGTTATTATTTCCCACATCGAGTTTTTTCAAGTAGGCCTAGAATCATTGAATAATTATTCACTTATAAGGGTGATGAGTGTGAAAGTGATTTTAATTCCTTCGATAATAAAAACATGAAGTGGGAGATTTTATATCAAAATATATATTTTTGAGTTTGTTAATACCATTAATGGTGAAGGATCTATTATCTAAATTTAAGAATAATTCTCAACAATATGGTTTTTTTCTAGATAAAATGAATTAGATTAGTAAATGTAGATACATTTATTATGTGAGATTTTTTTTCAATATATAAATCATATTCTAGGTCAAATAAATAAATCAAATTATATGAGGAGAATTTAATTTAGAGGTTATTCATAATTTTAAGGTGTTTGGATGTTGTTCAGTTAAGTATAGAGTTATTTAGTGATGTTTATGAGTGAATTGGAGTTAAAAATATAAGAATAAAAAATATTACAATGTATTAAATATAAAATACTCATTGAACTCTATATGTAAATGTAAGACTATACATAATACCTAACATTGAAAAATGAAATAATTTTTCCATGTGTTTGTAAAAGTAATTATGAGTACATAAATGTAAAATTGACCAAGTTGATGTATGTGTGAACATAACTCTTCTTGTACATAATGGTAACATTGAGAAGAGACTAGAAAATTAGGTTCAAACTTACAAGAATAAAATTAATGTTTCTTATTTATGAGAGTAAAACTTATTATAAAATAGAATTAAATTTCCCTATAATTTTATTAAATGTATGAGGGATATTCACAGTATTCAAGAGTAATTTATAATATATGTAGGGGAATTCAAAAATTAAAATAATGTGACAAAATGAATATTCTTTAAATTTTTAGGATGTTTTAGAAATTACATGTATATTAATAAAGAATTATTTTTGAAATATTAAATAAGATTTATAAAAAGTGTTTTTAGGTATGATGATTCGTGAACTATTCTATTATGAAATGAATATCATGACTCAAATTCAAGATATTAGAATTTATAGAAGTGTTGTCAATGTCTGAACATGCTGTGGTGTAGTGAATTTTTTTTATGTTTCTAGAGAATGTGGTGTTATATATCATAAAATCAAAACAAAAATTTGAATAAAACCACTATTGTCGAGCTTTCTAGGACTTAATCCGATCAACTCAGTTGTTTCCCCATGCTCTAGTGAATTTTTTTCATCTTTCATATTTTATTTTTATAATTTTTTTGGTTGTAGTAATATTTTTTGTATGTCTGCATCTATTGTACATTTTTATAGTCATACACTCAACTTGAGACATAATCATGAATAATTAATAAAACCAGAACTTTTTAACTGCACCTTTTTATTCTTTAATTAATGTCATGCTTGTTATTTTATTGATTATTTGAGACACACATTTTCTCTTTTGTTGTTGGAAAATCATTTGTAACTGATAATGGGAAATTAAAAATTAGTATCAAAATAAAGTCGGTAGATTCTGAATGGAGTAGAAGGTTTTTTTATTGGTCACAAAAGGTTTCCTTTCAATAATTACTAGAAGTTAATAGAACATACCATAATAAAAAAGTAATCATTGATGTGATTTTTTGTTAAAACCATTCACATACACCTCACTCCTAATTAAATAGTTGTCACACCATCCTTAGGTTAAGAATTAGTCACAAAACACCACTTATCACATATGCTTCGGAGTATGATCCTACTGTTATTAGTTTTTTTGTTGGTAATTTATGGTGAGTTATTTTATTCTTCTCTATTTTTATATCATTTCATTGATGACTATTAATTTCAGTGTGAATTCCTTAAGGGAATGACTGTTGATTCCAAATTATCATAGCAGAATTTGGGGAAGATTATGGGGAGTTTTCTCGGATTTCATAGATAATGTCTTGGAATGTTGATCACATGTCGTTGGAGGCTATTTTGGTGAGATAATGATTCCTGGTGAGTTTTGATAAATTATTCCACTTTGTATAAAATAATTATTTATTAATGGTGTATAACATTAGATAAGTGCTTATGTGGAAATACAAACTTTGATGAAACAATGAAGGGGTTTGGATGAGTATCATAGAAGCTTAGAGGGGATGGAAACATCATTCTGGAGGTACATGTTACCTTTAGTAAAATTTCATACCTGATATTATTCATGATTGATTTATGAATGCATGTTTCATACACCAGTGGATGAAAGCGGAAAGATTAGAATAGACTCGGTATGAAATTCCATTAACTGAAAATTTTCAAGCCTAATTCCTAGTGCTTAACATCGTATGAAAGTGGTGCATTGGAATATGGATGAAGCTTGTGCAGGTAAAAAATATGAAAATGTAATGCTTCGGTATCTTGTTATCTTTGTCTTTGGAATGTTTTTTATGGTTGGTATAATTTTAACATGATGGTTTTATTATAGGAATGCTTCCATTATCCATTTTATATGATAATAGTTGTATAATTTAAGAGGGAGAGAGATTAAATATTTCAATTACTTTCTAGT
The DNA here is from genome assembly GCA_963277665.1 of Viscum album. Classification (NCBI taxonomy): domain Eukaryota; kingdom Viridiplantae; phylum Streptophyta; class Magnoliopsida; order Santalales; family Viscaceae; genus Viscum; species Viscum album. The sequence goes on along the minus strand of OY728148.1, from coordinate 887,950,699 downwards.
TATAGAATTATAGAAGCTTCCCTTCCACCTTCCTCCTCCCCATTTTATCGCATCTGGCTTCATCATGATGATTGATTAATCCCATCAAGGTCACCTAAAACCTTCCATTGATTCTTCTAGAGAGGGGATGGTTATTAGTCTGTTTCGATGTTAATATAAGTTGGGATATTCTATTATTCTCCATTTGTATATCATTTCATTGATGACTACTAATTTCAGTGATATTTTTGCAGGGAATGGGTCTGATTCCAACTTATTAGAGTGGAATTTGGTGAATATGGTGGGTAGTTTTATTGGCTTTCACAGAGGATGTCTTGGAAGTTTGAGCACATGTCGTTGGAGATTGTTTTGGTTCAACAATTATTCCTAGTGATTTTTAATAAATTATTTCACTTTGCATATGACGGATTTGAAAACTCTAATTCTGTATATTGATCATTAAATCATGTGATATATCATACACCATATGCTTTAAATATTAGGATTGTTAGATAAAAATGAATTTTTCAAATTCTATATACTACATGGAACTTTAGAACATATTCATTTTTATGTTCTCATGCCAGCACAATTATAGTTTTTCAATGTTCTCATGTCTGATGGTTTCTTTGAATATTAACACTAAATTACTAGTGATATACATGAGGTTTATGTTATCAATGTTCTATGGTTCAAATAATCACGAAATACTAACCAATGTTAAACCATCATCTTTTCAGTTGATACCACCTCCTGAATGGCTACCATGTAAATGATAAGAAGTTACTTCTTCAAATATTTCTTTAATCATAAAGTCATTTCATGGGAACCATTATAACTATCCTTAGGATAAATTGTTTTATCCCAAAATAGAGTGTTCTATTTCCCAAAATCTCTTAACTTCCAATACATGGTGAAGGCCTCTTCGTAGATGGGAATGCATTAGAAAATATCACCATCCAAAGTTGGTTCCCTATAATCTCTTATTAAACCACCAATATTTAACAAAACCATATTATAAATCATGTCTAAGGAGAATGGGAGTTAGTGCAGTGGGTGGGGGGGGGCTAGTTCTGGTGGGGGTGTGGGGGGGATTGGTGGGGTTTGGGGCTGGAGCAGGGGTGAGGGGGGTTGGGGTGGGGGGCTGGTGCAGGGGGTGTGGGATAATCCTTAATTTTAAAATGTAATATATATCTCCCAATAGGTGAAAAATACTCATGGTCTCACCTATTTATGATTATTGATAAACAACCAAACTGATGCCACTTTAGAGCCCTACATTTTTAGTATTACATTCAAATTCATTTAGATTTGACATTTTATGGTTTCATGGACCATATATTATTAAAGGAGTCTTTGTAAAAGGGTCTACATTGGTTTGTTATACTATTTACCATGGGTTTGAATTTATAGAAAATTTTATGTAATATCCAAGTGAGTATATTTAAAATTTTGTATAACAAACATTAGAAACCCATTTACCAATTGTGATTCCTTTTACCTTTTCATGTTTTCTTCTTACCAAACACACCCTTACCTCAGTAGGGAGGTTGTTTTACATACTAGGTTTCATTTAATATCTTTTTTTTTGTTTTAATATTGATTTTTTTCTAATTCTAATGAATTTAATTACTCTCATTAATAGCCTACAGACTATGTTGATAGTGAATATATTGAGTATTCTAATGATGAAAAACCAGAGGTATAAAATTGACAATTTGTCTCTACATGATAATGGATTGTGTCATTGTCAGTATATATGGTCAGCATCTATATATGTTTTTTGTTGATATAGGGATATGATTCGATTCTAGAAATAATTCATGACCATACTATTAAATATGTTGGCCCATTGGTCTTGACCATGGTTATTTTTTATAGTCATAGTACAAAATTATCGAATTCATACGCTTATTTACCTTCCTTGTGCATGGGTTTTTAATCTATAACATTGTTTTCGGTACTTTTATTCTTTAAATTTCTCCATCTTTCAAGGGTTTGTTTGATCGGCAGCTTTGTAGTAATCTGGAAAATGGACTGACAACCATGGATGTTTCTTCTAAACATTCTAGTCTGAAGGCTTCTTCAATAAGATTTACTTGATCACACTCAATTTAGATAGTTAAACTATACTCAACTTACTTATTAGTAAGATTCTAATATTTCCATATAATTTATTCATTAAAAATGGCATCTCTTCTCTAGATGACTTGTTTATTTTCATCACTGTAGAGACCCAAAGCTTGACGTACATGGACATTACATTACTTTTGCGGAATACTTAGTACATAAAAAAAAACACACACACAAGGATCGTAATAGTTTAGTGTCTTTGGAAACTCAGAATAAAATCTTCTAATCGTGGTGAAAGATCTTCAATATCTCCCATAAAGATCTTCTTTTTTTCTAAAACCTTTCTTTATATCCTAGGGAAAGGAAAACATAAAAGGGTGAGCTCAAATGCTCAGTAAGGGTAAACAAAAGAAATATATACATAAGAATATAGCTTTTGGAAATCTTAACCTGCAAAAGAGATCATAATTTCATAACATGGGATAAATCATGGCAGTGAAATATAATCACAATAATCATAACTTAAAACATGAAACTATGTGGAATAAACACATAATCATAGAGAATCATTTCTTGTTAGTCAAGACTCATTGCCAAGACTATCTTAGTGGACAAAGTCCCTTTCTGAACCGAGTCACCCTCGTTCCAGTCCTGTTTCACTGAACCGGTATAACCTACCATTCTAGCCCTGTCTTTCTCATGAGATATAAAATCTTTACCCAATGAATTTGAGGGAGATATAGGTCCCACCCATCTCATAATGATACCATTCTTATGTGTGCCTCAAAATCATAAACCATACATCATTGCATAACCCATGTAATACAAATGGGAATCTTAAGCATCATGACATCATAAAACAATTCATATAAGATAAATGAATTCATAAAAATAATTCCATGACAACATAATCAAATCAATGTAATAATAGGGATAAAAACAGAACCCTTTATTATCATAGATGGAAAATAATTTTTATAAAACACTTGAACTCCATTCTTGAGGAAAATATCCTTTCTTCTTCAAAAACACTTTTCCTTTCTTAACATGTCTTACAAAAAGAAGTTGATTAAAAATAAACTTGAAAACTTGTAAAGGAAGCTTCTTGGAAATAATGTTTTAAAAATCCATTCATGCAGTATAAGTTAAAAAAACATTCTTCGTAATTTTGTCGGAAAAGTCAAAAAGTACCTTGTACGAAAAACGACAAAAGATTCCTTTCATATTCTTTACTAAAAACTCACCGAAGGGTAAAATTGGATTTAAACTATTGTATGTGGATGGAAAAAATATTACATATTGAGGGAACGTGTATGTGGATGATAAAATACACCCCAGTAAATGCCAAAGTAAAAACAATCTCGGATAAAAATGAGATTGTGATATTTTCCCTTACCTTAGGTCCGACTTGCTTTGTAAGTTTCCAAACCTCCTCTTCTTTGAAACGCCTCTTTGAATCCTCCACTTAGGGAACTAAGATTGGTCTTTGAAGAAGACCAAGACCTCTAGGATTATTCTAGGGAAGTGGAGAAGGGATTTTGGCAGGGGTTGGCCGAGCTTGAGTGCTCAAATTGGTGTGAGGAGGAGGGGAAGGAGGTGCCCTTTTATAAGGGAGGAGAGGGGCACCTTAGGAATATCTCAAAATATTATTTTATATTAAAGTCAAAATCAGTTTATAATGGTTCCAAAGGGTCTTATTTCGAAGCTAAAGTGGGTATGGGTCGAAATCCTATCAACCAATAAGATTTAGACAAGTTTAGGTTATTATTTTAACCTTATCAATTAGATTTAACTCTAAGTTAAATAATTTAACTTTTACCGTGTCTTTTTGTTTTCTTACACTATATGGTTAATACACTTACTATAACATTCCAAAAGAACCCCAAGTTGTTTATTAATAATATATATATTCTTATCTAAGTCATTTGGCCGAACCTTAGATTTTTAGGAATAAATATAATATTTGATTTAAAAACTATTTTGTGTCAATTTTGACACTATTTGATATATGATTTTTGTGAAAGTCATAACAGAATTATATGTTAGAACCAAGTTGATTAAATCAACAATAATTTATCATAGTTACCGAGAAAATTAGTGGTATTCATAAAAAGTCTCAAATTACATTTATTTTGGTGTTTATAACATCAATTATGTCAATATTTCATTAATAAGATAATTACTCCATCATCATTATGTCATAAATAAATTAAATTATTTAATGTTTAAAAATTATAAATAAAATACCATTATGTAGGAAATCTTTTTATCTTTCTAATTAATATTTATAGTCGAATTTATCTTATGTATAACCCCATATTAAAAATGATTTACTTATTAAACTTTGATTTTAACTATTTTAACCCTTCTTTAAATAAATTAATAATAAATGTCCTAATCTAATCCAAGTGGGCCTAAATGATAATATTTTACAATTAAGGTTGTTTTTTTTCGAGATACACTTGTCCAATAGGATTAGGACATGGGTTAGGGTAATATTAATATCATTTTTACCCTTAATTACCATATTTACTTTTAACCGTGGTAAATAAAAGTAAAAAAGTTAATATTCACCAAAAATTATTTTCATCTCATTGAACCAAATTTTACTTACTGACATCAACCGTGTCTTTCGGATTTTTGAAATTCCATTCACAGAAGCGGTAAAATTAAGATTTATGAAAAAATTAATTTTTTTAACTACCACTTAGTAGTTTCACTATTCATCAAAAATTGAAGTTTTTCAGAAAAATGCCAAAATTTCACCCTAAGCTATAATTGATATTCCGAATTCAAAAATGATTTCTATTTTACAAAATTCCCAACATATAAGTTTCATTAATTAATTTTATAATTAATTTCCGCTGTCACAACAAATAGCGTGTTTTTAAGAGATAATAACTATCAAAAGATTAACACTTGTTTATGTCTGGTGTAAATGTGAAATTACATCCAATGACCAACATTGTATTGAATTGTAAAAATATATTCTAAATATACTTTAAAACCACTCAATTTAATAATTTATCACTATTAATTATTTCGATTAAAAAAGTTGTTTTTAATTAAAATTTAGTAATTTTCACTATTCATCAGAAAATAAAAGTTAACCGAAAAGTACCAAAATTTCACCCTAAGCTAATTTCGATATTATGAATCCAAAAATGAATTCCATTTTGAAAAATAAAATTACAAAATTTCAAAAAGTGGTTATTACTATTCATAACGGCTAGTTTTAATAATATTTTAATAGCATATCGTTGTTTAGTGAAACTCGGTATTGCGTACTACACACGTTATCGAGGAAGGTCGCGATTGCGTGTAATGCAAGGAAAGTCAAGGATGCGTGTTGTGCAAGCTCCTTTTGGTGTAGCGTACATCACAAAACATTAATAAAATTAAAAAGAATATTTTTCATAAAATCTCGGGCTGTTACATTCTACCCCCCTTAAAATGAATTTCGCCCTCGAAATTCGTCGGGGTTATAAATGGTTTCCTATTCGAAAGTTTCTTTAATAGAAACCCACATCATAAAAAGGAATACCAAAACTTGGCTTTAAAAACTAAAGTATGAAATGTAACGATTACCCAAATAAACTAATCACTGGGTTTCCACATAGGTGAAAATATGGATATGGAAGAGAAATCTAACCATCATGTTCTGATGGAGAGTGGTATAGAACATGGCTATGGAAAAGACAGTAATCACAAATCCATAAATTTGTGATGATCTAAGGTACCATCTGATTCATCAGGTATAAGATCACTAGGAAAACATTTTTGGTTTTCAAGATCATTTCCCTAAAGTTGAAAATTTGAATTAGAATAAATACTTACTTTATTTTGGTACAATCTCACTGTTGTTCATGCCTTGAACAATTTCCACTTCATCTCTTAAATAAATGAAGTTGAATTTTTTATTCGTGAAGTGTTAGCAGATCATGTGATAGAATGACGAGTCATCCCATCTGTCTCAAACAAAAGGTTAGCAAAAATTATATACATAAGTCGATCTATAGTGAGATTAATCATATATGGTTCCTAAAATGGACACATACTTCATATATCATACTGCATAATATAATAAAACTAGTTTCTACTAAACAGGGACTTCCTGTAGGCCAGTGGTAGGCGATAAAGGCCAGTCGCACTTTGATTGTGGGTTCGATTTCCACAGCCTTGTCCGACGCGATGGGCTGTCGCCCGTCCTGCAGGTTGTCCTTTTTCTAAAACTATATTACTATAACATCCCATAAATAAAATCGAAAAAAACTTCTATCCTTAAACAATACGAACTTATGTCCAACATTATCCATTCCAATCTTTAGGCTTATTCATAATACTGCAGTCCACTCTCATAACATAGTGAAAACGATTACCAGAGATTTAACACCATCGTCGATCCCCATATATCATAAGATATGTTTTGTTGGTCACATTCCAAACATTCAAAGTCCTTAATCATGTATTATCTTGAATACCTTAGTGAAAACATGAATGCAGTTAAAAGTTAACATTTTCCACATACCAAAATCCTCAAAATTAAATATACTCAAACCATTATATCACTTAGTCCTTATATCAATCATGAGCTCATGAATACTGTTAAACATTTCATTTTCTCGTTTTCCCTTCATTATGCGCATAATATCTCAATCACTTTGAATACCACATTAGACCAATACATAAATATTCCAATACTCCATGATACAACATTATTTTGGAATCCCATTACATAAAAACTTAATCATTCCACCACATCGTTGCCATATTCAACATTGCCAATAGTGATCGTATGTGACTTCCCTTTGTCCTTTGCCTTCAGTGGTTGCTCATGTTGATCATCACTAACCCTTGGATTAGGGCATTTATTAGCATAATGCCCCATTTCCTTGCACTTGAAGCATTGAAGTGTTTGTGGTGCATTCTCTGCAGTGTTTTCTTTATTCACATCATTAGAAACCCTTCTTCCATTACTTCGACACTCAGCTGCTCGATGACCTTCTTTTCCACACTTAAAACATTTTCTAGTCCCTTTAAGACAATCTCCACCATGATTATTTCCACACTTTGTGCATAAGGAAACATTCATCTTCTTTTCACCATTATTCTGAGATTTCTTCTTAAACTCCATCTTTCGTTTCTTGTCAAAACCATGAGATGGATATGTAACACCGACTTCCATTTCTACCTTGATAGCACAAAGTACAATTTATTCATAGCTACTGAAGTCTCTTATAGCTAATTCCCTTCGAAGACTTGGGTTTAAGCCACTGAAAAATCGATCAACTTTACTTTCAGGTCGGATGATAATACCAGAAGCGTACCTTGAAAGTCTTGTAAAATTTGCTTCATAGGTACCAACAGATTCATCATCCTTTTGCTTCAGTTCGAGAAACTCTTTCTCCATCTTTGTTTGGAGAATACTAGGGAAGTACTTATTGAAAAATAAGTTCTTGAACTCATCCCATTCCATGGACTCAATTTCATCTCTTTTCCTCGTATTCTTGATAAGATTCCACCATTGATCAGCTTCACCTTCCAAACGATATACTGCTAAGATGACTTTATCATGTTCAGAACATTGATGAACTGAAAATATCTTTTCAGTAGTACTGATCCATTTTTCAGCAACAAGTGGATCAGAATACCCACTGAAAGAAGGTGGACGTTGCCTCATGAAGGACTCAATAGAATAGTGTTCCCTTCTCTGCTCATTTGGAAGTCCAGAATGATCCATAGCTTGTGTAAGTATAGCAATAATATTTTGCACTCCATCTCGCATAATATTTGTTTGTTCAGGAGGACAATCATTGCATTGTCCATTGCATTGATCAACACGGTTCCTTCGGGTTCCAGCCATCGTCTAAAACCCAAAAAGAATAGTGTGAGAGGCACAAATCATGCTAGGGAAAACAACATAATAAAGGGGGAGTACCCTCAATATCTAACATCTTAGGTTAAATTCTATGATCGTTAGTGCAATTCTAGGACTATAACCTATACGTATACTTAACCTTAGAGACATCCCTAGACATACCTTAGAAATATCTCTAGGGATCTCACTAAAGTTCTCGCATCCTAGTTTCCAAAGGTTAACTAAACTTTTCCTCTGATACCAACTGTAGAGACCCGAAGCCTAACGTACATGGACATTACATTACTTTTGCGGAATACTTAGTATATAACAAAAAACACACACACAAGGATCGTAATAGTTTAGTGTCTTTGGAAACTCGGAATAAAATCTTCTAATCGTGGTGAAAGATCTTCAATATCTCCCATAAAGATCTTTTTTTTTTCTAAAACCTTTCCTTATATCCTGGGGAAAGGAAAACATAAAAGGGTGAGCTGAAATGCTCAGTAAGGGTAAACAAAAGAAATATATACATAAGAATATAGCTTTTGGAAATCTTAACCTGCAAAAGAGATCATAATTTCATAACATGGGATAAATCATGGCAGTGAAATGTAATCACAATAATCATAACTTAAAACATGAAACTATGTGGCATACACACATAATCATAGAGAATCATTTCTTGTTAGTCAAGACTCATTTCCAAGACTATCTTAGTGGACAAAGTCCCTTTCTGAACCGAGTCACCCTCGTTCCAGTCCTGTTTCACTGAACCGGTATAACCTATCGTTCCAGCCCTGTCTATCTCATGAGATATAAAATCTTTACCCAATGCATTGGAGGCAGATATAGGTCCCACCCATCTCATAATGATACCATTATTATGTGTGCCTCAAAATCATAAACCGTACATCATTGCATAACCCATGTAATACAAATGGGAATCTTAAGCATCATGACATCATAAAACAATTCATATAAGATAAATGAATTCATAAAAATAATTCCATCACAACATAATCAAATAAATGTAATAATAGGGATAAAAACAGAACCCTTTATTATCATAGATGGAAAATAATTTTGATAAAACACTTGAACTCCATTTTTGAATAAAATATCCTTTCTTCTTCAAAAACACTTTTCCTTTCTTAACATGTCTTACAAAAAGAAGTTGATTAAAAATAAACTTGAAAACTTGTAAAGGAAGCTTCTTGGAAATAATGTTTTAAAAATCCATTCATGCCGTATAAGTTAAAAAAACATTCTTCGTACTTTTTTCGGAAAAGTCAAAAAGTACTTTGTACGAAAAACGACAAAAGATTCCTTTCATATTCTTTACTAAAAACTCACCGAAGGGTAAAATTGGATTTAAACTATTGTAAGTGGATGGAAAAAATATTACATATTGAGGGAACATGGATGTGGATGATAAAATACACCCCAATAAATGCCAAAGTAAAAACAATCTCGGATAAAAATGAGATTGTGATATTTTCCCTTACCTTAGGCCCGACTTGCTTTGTAAGTGTCCGAACCTCCTCTTCTTTGAAACGCCTCTTTGAATCCTCCACTTAGGGAACTAAGATTGGTCTTTGAAGAAGACCAAGACCTCTAGGATTATTCTAGGGAAGTGGAGAAGGGATTTTGGCAGGGGTTGGCCGAGCTTGAGTGCTCAAATTGGCGTGAGGAGGAGGGGAAGGAGGTGCCCTTTTATAGGGGAGGAGAGGGGCACCTTAGGAATATCTCAAAATATTATTTTATATTAAAGTCAAAATCGGTTTATAATGGTTCCAAAGGGTCTTATTTAGAAGCTAAAGTGGGTATGGGTCTAAATCCTATCAACCAATAGGATTTAGACAAGTTTAGGTTTTTATTTTAACCTTATCAATTAGATTTAACTCTAAGTTAAATAATTTAACTTTTACTGTGTCTTTTTGTTTTCTTAAACTATATGGTTAATACACTTACTATAACATGCCAAACGAACCCCAAGTTGTTTATTAATAATATATATATCCTTATCTAAGTCATTTGGCCGAACCTTAGATTTTTAGGAATAAAATAACAATTAATAATATAATATTTGATTTAAAAACTATTTTGTGTCAATTTTGACACTATTTGATATATGATTTTTGTGAAAGTCATAACAGAATTATATGTTCGAAACAAGTTGCTTAAATCAACATTAATATATCATAGTAACCTAGAAAATTAGTGGGATTCATAAAAAGTCTCAAATTACATTTATTGTGGTGTTTATAACATCAATTATGTCAATATTTCATTAATAAGATAATTACTGCATCATCATTGTGTCATAAATAAATTAAATTATTTAATGTCTAAAAATTATAAATAAAATACCATTATGTAGGAAATCTTTTTATCTTTCTAATTAATATTTATAGTCGAATTTATCTTATGTATAACTCCATATTAAAAATGATTTACTTATAAAACTTTGATTTTAACTATTTTAATCCTTCTTTAAATAAATTAATAATAAATGTCCTAATCTAATCCAAGTGGGCCTAAATGATAATATTTTACACTTAAGGTTGTTTTTGGTCGTGATACACTTGTCCAATAGGATTAGGACATGTGTTAGGGTAATATTAATATCATTTTTACCCTTAATTACCCTATTTGCTTTTAACCGTGGTAAATAAAAGTAAAAAGTTACTATTCACCAAAAATTATTTTCATCCTATTGAACCACATTTTACTTAATGACATCAACCGTGTCTCTCAGATTTTTTTAAATTCCATTCACAGAAGCGGTAAAATTAAGATTTATGAAAAAATTAATTTTTTTAACTACCACTTAGTAGTTTCACTATTCATCAAAAATTGAAGTTTTTCTGAAAAATGCCAAAATTTCACCCTAAGCTATAATTGATATTCCGAATTCAAAAATGATTTATATTTTACAAAATTCCCAACATATAAGTTGCAGTAATTAATTTTATAATTAATTTCCGCTGTCACAACAAATAGCGTGTTTTTAAGAGATAATAACTATCAAAAGATTAACACTTGTTTATGTCTGGTGTAAATGTGAAATTACATCCATGACCAAAATTGTATTGAATTGTAAAAATATATTCTAAATATACTTTAAAACCACTCAAATTAAAAATTTATCACTATTAATTATTTCGATTAAAAAAGTTTTTTTAATTAAAATTTAGTAATTTTCACTATTCATCAGAAAATAAAAGTTAACCGAAAAGTACCAAAATTTCACCCTAAGCTAATTTCGATATTATGAATCCAAAAATGAATTCCATTTTGAAAAATAAAATTACAAAATTTCAAAAAGTGGTTATTACTATTCATAACGGCTAGTTTTAATAATATTTTAATAGCATATCGTTGTTTAGTGAAACTTGGTATTGCGTACTACACACGTTATCGAGGAAGGTCACGATTGCGTGTAATGCAAGGTAAGTCAAGGATGCATGTTGTGCAAGCTCCTTTTGGTGTAGCGTACAACACAAAACATTATTAAAATTAAAAAGAATATTTTTCATAAAATCTCGGGCTGTTACAATCACCCCAAAATGATAACAATTTTTTTCATCACTATATCCAATAAGAAAACAAAAATTGGATTTTACCTCCAACATATGTCTATCTTCAGAATAAATATAAACATATGTGAACTTCCAAATAACTTAATATTATTGACCTCTGGTATCTTATTAGTCCAAAGTTTATTGGGAAGTTCTTATCCTACAACTGAATCCAGACATCTGTTTACCAAGAAAGTTGATGAATTCAAGGCTTCTTCCCTAATTCTATTAGGCATTCTCAAATTAAGCCTTACACCTAGATTTATTTGTTAGTTTCCAATTCTTTTCTTTAGCTATTCCACTTTATTGTGGGTTCCTCAGAAGAGACTTATCATATATTATTCTCTTATTCTTATAGAGGTTATGAAAGTTGTGTTTGATGTATTCCCCAAGATTGTCAGTCTATAGACATTTTAACGTTCTTTGACACTCTTTCTTAGCCATACATTTCAAATGAATAAATTTATAAAAACCATATATTTATTATTTAAGATGTAAATCCATTCTTTTTGAGTGATATTATCGATAAAGGTCAAAAAATAAAGTGATCTGACATATGAGCGAGTAGGTGATGGACCCCAAACATCAGAATGAACAAGTTCTAATGCTATAATCCGTGGTTTTATTCCATCTATGTTGAAGGTAAATCTCATTTATTTTCCCAATAAACAACTCTCATATCTTTCAAGGTCCATGTGATTGAGTTTTATGGAAAAGTTTTTTTTAAGAGAAATAATTCATGAAAACATGTGAAATCAATGAGAATTTATATATTATCACTCTCTTTGATGTATTCAAGAGACAAAAAACTAGGTTCTGTTGAAGTCACCAAAGAATTGGTTTCTTATGAAGACCATATAAATGCTGATAAATATTCCTAATAACTGTTGGAAACCTCCAACACTGAAATTTTTACATCATTTATATTTTTAGAAAGAGTAGGTTTCATACTATTTTTTTACATTTAATATAGTGTAAAAAATAATTCTAAAACACTGATTTTTAGTATATTTTTTTTCCTTAGATGGTTCCTTAGAGGTGTGATTCATGCTATCAAAATATATTCCATGTTTTTCCCCTATTCAAGTTGGAAGAATAGATTCCATGGTGTTTTGTCCTTCTCCTAATTTAATTTAGGATTGGTTAATAACACTCCTCTATACTAGTTTGTCTTCAATGAATTAAATTACAATATGGAATATTTTTTCATCTATTAATATGTTCTTCATTTTAGAAGAATATCCTACAATATATTTATGATGAAGTTGCCTCTAAAAATAGAGATGTGGTCATCCATTTGGACTTTGTAATCTTAGGATGGAATGAAATTCAATATTCTTTTTTATCCCCTTCCATTATACGGAAATGAATTCCAAAAAAATGGACATTCATTTTTCCTTCTAGGTATGACTTCAATTCATCTTTATTTATGATATTCTAGTGATTTCTAAACTTGTATTCCATTATTATATAGAAATTATTTATTATTTGGATTTATTCAATATTCATGTGAATTTTTATATAACCGATATTTGTGATTTAGATTTGTTCAAGATCCCCTTCCAACTATGTTTTGTGCATACATTTTCTCAAATGAACATTTTTTATGACTTTCTCACATCTTAGAATATGCTTATGCTTATGTCTACACTCATGTGATGAAATGAAATACATAAACCTTTATAATTTTATAGTGAATATGTTTATGGTTATGATTAATAATATGCTTATGATTAAAATTAGTCTTATACAAATACTATAATACGTACATAATTTCAAATATTATAATATATATAGCCTGAAAAGTAGAGTTTCTTTAGCTTATGATTATAAAAAAACTGTTTTACTTAAATACAAAAATAAATAAATAATTTTTTACCCTACAATGAAAATTTTTATGGTGTTACTTATCTTTATAGATACATGATAATACATATATATTTTCAAAATTACAGTGCTTATGATCAATTGGGTATTAGAGTCATGTATCATTTATCATGTATAGTTGACACACTGATCTCATATATTTAATAAGTCTTTATATCTCACTTATTTTCCCATTATTTCCATTCAGGTGGTTTTTTATGAGGATGTCAGTTCTATCCACTACCATCAATAGCAGTGAGTTTGTCATTGGATTCAAGTAATGTGTTCTATTTTTATTCTTCATCCCAATTTTAATTAGGGTTTTTGGGATTTTTGGGTTTTCTATATTTTTTAATGTGTTTGGATCTCATTGAGGTGGATTCAAGATGCTTTTCAAACGTGACTAACTATGTATGCATAGGTAAGCACATATATAATAAGTTCTCACGTTATATATATATCTTTCCATGGCCGCATGATTACATATAATGGTCTAGGTGTGCTTATGTATATATATATGTAAAATGCATACATGTGTGGGTGATAATGGGATTATTCATGTGAGAATATATATAAGGTTATTATTGTGCATTTTCAAGGCCATTCAGACATGTACATAGGGGTTAGGGAATCCTTATATATATGAAAAGGTGCATATGTCTAAAGGTTGGATGGAGAAACATAGATTTGTCACTGATAAAAATCTCAAGCACTGAGTGTGGCTTGGCTCTTTTGAGGTAGGGTCCCTCTCCCAACCCATTTATTTTAAGAATGTTTCAAATTTAATTTATTTTCCTTCTCAATTATTCTTGTTTATATTAAATTGAAATTTTTGAATAAGTGTTAGTTAAGACAATTGTTTCATTTGATAAACAAGTCATGGTTTTATAATAAAACCCCTCCAACCTAGGTGCACTATCTGCAAAAACTCACAGTGGTTGTTTATGCTTATATAGCTTGCTTGACATTATTGTAATTTTGTTTTCCATTTTAATAATTACCCCTTCTTCTCTCATTTGAGAAACCATGAGCATCTCTGAAGATTTTTTTGACTCACAATTTCTCATAGACAAATTATAATCTTAACAAAATATCAAAAACACCCCTTAGTAATTAACTATGGTGTGGTTACTTAGATGACCTTTACATAGGTCACAAATTACCTTGATATAGTCTCTTTTTCTTTAGTGTGACATTTATATAGGTTTTGGAATGACCTTTATATAGCTTAGCATCACCATAACTATCCCATATATTCTTTCCTCACCTTTATACAGTTCTTATAATACCTTTATGTGGGTATTGAAATCTCCAAATGACCTTTATGAATGTGATTTTACCTTTACATAGGTATCCAATTACCTTTACGCATCTACCTAATTTCAATGAAACATTTATATAGAGCTTAAATTACATTTTTACGACTATAAAATCCCTAACTTTCCTTTATAAAGTATTCGTACTAATTTTATACAAGTAGTTAACTCCATGTATTACCTTTATTTAGTCAACATAAATCTCGATTTAACTTTACATAGGTAACAATTTTAACTAAAAATGAATTCACATAATTCTTAATCCATCCCAAGGACTTAAAAGTTTTATCAAATTATGTAGACATGGTTTCTTCACCCATAAAAACTTATATTTTTATTTAATATTCAGAATTAAATTTCGAACTTTATATTGAACATATTTATTGGTGTTCTTCAAGTTTTATCCTTAAAACATGTCTTACTTTAACTATACTTCTTCAAAACCTTACTTAAAATAAATATGATTTCATGATTTGGGAACTTCAATATACCCCTTTGTAGTTTTTTTATCTATATCCTTTTAAACTTCTCCAAAGTTAAATAAATTCATGTCCCCCATATTTCATTCAATTCTCTTCGAGTTAGTATTAATAAAATAAAGGTAATAATGATGGGTTACCATTCCCTTTAGTGAGAGCACGAAGGTTGAAGAATGCCTATCAACCAAGATCATCTATACTTACTGACTATATCATCGGGGATACTCTTCATGATTTTCCCCCAATTTTATTATCATTTTTATTTTTTTTGACAACTTTTTGGACTCACTCTTTCCAATAGGCTTATTGTATGGGACCTCTTTGATTTCATGAGAAAAAAAGGCACATTCATCCTTAGATGATAACTTCCACTTCATCATCTTTTCCTATTTTCTTATAATGATTCGGGTCTATAGTCAATGTATTATTTTTTAAATAGATGAATTTATTACATTTTTTATTATTACACCTCACCTTGTACATTTTATGTTAGGAATTGGTGAAAAAATTTCTTCCTTGAATTTCACCCTAATGTTGAAGACTTATTTAATGTTACATGTAACCTAAGGCCAGTTTGTGAAAAACTGAAAGATCATAATCAACGTCATAAATGCCAAGTTTATCGCAACCCTTGATAATTTATTATTCTATAACTCTCTGGATGCCTTATTTATTTACGTTCAGTAGATTTGAAAGTATTTATTCTATGACTTTCGGTGTGTTCTGGATTGGTTTCAATATGAAATTCTATAGGGATGCACATGCATATTAGCAAAATTATGCCAAGTGATGCATGCTGTCTTTCTTAATGATAAATTATTTCTCTATGGAATTATCAATGTCTTCATGGATGGGTGGGGTGAAGTGGAAGGGGGGACTGGAAGGGGGCAGAGCTAGAGGGAAAACTTGTAGACTTGCAGGGTGGGGGTGAAATGGTAGGGGTGGGGGGGGGGAACTGGTAGGGGGAAATGGAAGGGGTGGGGTGGGGGTACTAGAAGAGGTGGGGTGGGACAGGAAGGGGTGGGGGTGTGAAAGGGGTAGGGGAGGGGGTGCATGGGTGTGTGCAAGGGGCAAGGGGGTGTGCAGGGGAGGGGGTTTACAAGGGGCAGGGGTGCAAGGGGAGGGGTTGCAAGGGGTACGCAGTTGAGGGGGCATGCGTGATGTGTTGGATTCTATTATGAGGGACAGGAGGTGGTGGATGGGGGAGAAATGGGGGTTTTCAAGGGAAAGGGGTAGGATAGAATGGGGTGTGCAGGGGTTGGGTGTAGGGGTACATTGTAACGACCCAAACTTTCATTAATGGAAATCCCTCTTGATCTAATTAAATGTATCTCTATGTAAAATGTTTATTTAAAATGTCAAATTATTTGGTTTTATGTTTTTGTATTTTACAATAATGTTAAGAATTGTGATCGTTGCTAATATAGCCATTGAACAGTGATAACATGATTAGTATAAATATAGGGCTTTAACAAATCCAATTTACTCAGAAAAAGGAAGCGATGGCCTCATCCAATAGACATGCCCCGTAAAAAGCCATTTTTTTAGATATTGGAAAGGAGGTTGCGTTATTGGGCTTCGCTCTTGACCAATCCCATGCCGAGCTTGAATATATTAAGTTCAAGTGGTACTGCCTATGAGGGAAGTGGAAGTTGATAGAGATTACCACCCGAGCAATGTTATCTAAGCCATCCCAAGAGTCTGTCACCATCGCACACCTTCCTCTTTTGTCTTATGTGGGTGTTATAAGGGGTTATTTAACAAGACCCTATTAAAATAGTTATTTACATTATTTTTGTATATAATAATGAATATACTTTCATTTTATTATAATTACCTTGTAAATCGTTTTTAAATCACAAATAGTATTTTCAGTTAATGTTCAACTAAGAAATCTATTTTGAGGAATTAATGAATTTTTGAATTAAATGATATCTTAATAAAATACTATTATTATTATTAAATTAATTTTTATTAAATATAAATGATCATATAATTTTATGAATGCAATTGTAATTTTTATTATGTTTTGAAATCCATTTTTGTCAAAATCGAGAAATTTTCGATAATTGTCTATTTTATTTTAAAAGTGAAAATTAAAATATTTATAAAATTATTTAGATAAAATGACTATTATTTCTGGAATCAGGATATTGAAATTATCCAATGGTGAATTTTTCAAAATTTTTTAAGACAACCAATTTTTTTGGTAAAAATTAAATACTGTTTAAATATATAATGAGTTTTATGACTTCATAATGACCCGATTGTGATGTAATAAAATGAAATAAACTTTATGTTCGGCCAATATATGTTTTACCATTAAAATAATTTAATTTTGGGTTTGTCTGATTTATATTAAAAAGATTTAGTGGATCCTCCAAGACTTATAAAACATTTTGTCTTTTTAAATTGTTTTCCTTGAGACTGTGACTCACCTCCACATAAGCAACCCAATTATTATAAGAATTTAGGAATTTGGACTTCTAATATATTTTTTTCCATTTACCTTTTTCAAAAACCATGGGCAAAAACCATGGGTTGGATTGTGGTTAGGATTAGTTTAATGTGAGGTGTCCAAAACCGAAATAATAAAGAATACCCTCACCTTTCCTATATAAACCCACCCATGTTTCCACTTAATCCTCACTCAATGTTTTCAGAGTTAGTCCAACCTATGCCATCCTCTCTATAGAATCCTTTCAAGCTACCCCAAGCTCTCAAGAAGCCTCTCTCAAGCCTTTTGAAGCACACATTCAAGTTAGGGGTTTTGTTTCCTTTCTCATTTTTTCCCAATATTCTTTAAATAGTTATGCCATTTTAATTTCAATTATAATTGTTGGGGTATAGTTTCTCACATCCCCCATACTAACCTATTTATTTTTTAATTATCGGAGACCCCTTTATCTGTCATTAAATTCCTCCCATGTACACCTGTTACTATGCCGAAATTCCGTAAGGGATTTCTCACTCCTCTTTTTCATCCAAGAAATTCATTGGTATTATGCATATAAATTCCAATACATTTGTTATGAAATGTATCTATATGAACACCTTACAGTATATTTTACGTACATATGATGATACACCATTTTCTCTCACATCAACCATTTTCATGAATCCTTATGTCATGTCTTTATGCTACCGAAATTTCACCTCATTTTTTCAAGCCAAGATCATTATGTAGTGAATACCATACCCATGTATCTATCAAGGGTATTCACCTCTATGAACATATAAATATTTAATGGTACTTTCATGTATTTATTCCACATTACTTAAACATGTAATAACTTATGATGTTGAATGATTCCATGATATATGATTTATGTGGCACACTTATGCATGAAATAAAATGTTTAAGAAGGGTGTACCCTGATAGTGCTCCAATGCATTGGGTAAAGTATAGTATCATGATACGTAATTTGAAATGGGTGTTTAATCATGATAATTCAAGTGAAATGTGGGTTTACTCATGCTTCATGTTCAATGAGGGTTCACTCATGCTCCATGTGCAATGAGCCTTGGGTCGTGCTAATTCCATGTTAATTGTTGTTCCCATATTTCCATGTTATGATTATCATGATTTATCATGACTTTATGTTTATGATTATATTGTGCTCTATTGATATTCCTATTGTCTAAAATGTATTGTATTCCTCATGTTATTCAATGATTATTACCTTATTGGGATTTATAGCTCATCCATTTCTTACACATGTCCTCAGGTTATCCTATGCAATGTTATGTACGAGGGAATGTAGTGGTCATGTAACAGATGTTTTCAATAAAGATGTTATATATCATGTTATAAGTTCTTATTTAAATATCCTAAGCCCCAAAGACACTATAACTCTCAGTCTTCTATGTTTTATCAAGTGACGTTTATGTAATAAATCATGTATATGTGTGTAATAAAGAGAAGGGTTGCCACAGTTGGTATTAGAGGATAGATTTAGTTATTTTTGGGATTAGGATTAGAAACCCCTAGTAAAGACTAAGAGACAAGAATAAGTATAATAAAAACATCCCTATGGATTGGTGAGTATTGAGTAAGTGGTTTATCAAGAAAATACATCCCTGTCTAGATATGGGCAGGTAAAGGCGGATCTGGCACATATGTATCCAAGGGGTAAAACCTGAAAACACCACCTTGAGCTAGACTCGAATGGGAACTAGTGCACGACAACAGGCCCTGCTATAATCTTGGTTATGACACTCCCGATATATATGCTTTGGTAAATTCCCATGTTTAGTATGAACCATTTTTAAGGGACTAAAAAAATTCCCAAAGAATATATGTTTGAAAGTAGATCATGAATAGTATACACTGAAGCTAATAGATTCATATGTTAATGAAATAAAAGTTATTTTTAAGTCATATGTTTTTCCTTGTATTACCCTTTATGGGTTAGCCCTAACTTTACTTTTATTCCAGCCAATGGCCGGTAATAGGAGGACTCTAGATAACATTCGATGGGAAGATCAATGTGATGACTGTACTAATGAGATTCCAAATCCAATGGGAGTGGAAATCATGAACTTTGTCACGATTCTCTCTTATCTAACTCATTATTGGAATAGAAACATCGTTCAAGAAGAATGCTCAACCCCCCTAAGAAAGAACAAGTCACTATCGAGATCTTCATGAGACAAAGGCCTCCTACTTTTAATGGGTCATCTGTTCCCTCAATCATTGAACAATGGATCAAATCCATTGAAAAGATATTCTCCATCCTTCAATGTTCTGAATAAGAGAAGGTTATCTTGGATGCTTATTGTATGGACGGTGAAGCTGATCAATGGTGGACGTTGATCAAAAATATGAAGCTTGAGGAGGAGATCGAGGCATTGGAATGGAATTATTTCTGGAAGATGTTTTTTGATAAATATATTCCACTCACCCTCCGGATTAAGATGGAAAGGAAATTTTTTACCCTCAAGCAAAAGGATGATGAATCTATCGAAGAATATGAGGAAAAATTCACAAGGCTTTCACGATACGAATCCATCTTTGTCATTACCCCCGAATGCAAGGTTGACCGCTTCTTTGGTAGGTTGAAACCTAGCCTACGGAAAGCATTGGAGATCCGTGACTTCGATAGCTATGAGGAAATTGTCTGATGTTCCATCAAGGTAGAAATGGAGATCAGAGAATGTCAAGGGTATCATGGGGATAATAAGCATAAGGTTTACTTTAATGCTGGTGGTCTAATAGATAAATACAGTGATGATAAGAAGATCCAGCACCCCAAATTCCAAAGGTGTAGAAAACAAAACCCTGAAAATAGCGTAAAGGGGAAATGGAAATACTTTAGGTGTAGAAGATAAGGGCACCTGGCTATTAACTATCAGCAAGAAATACCCAAGGCTATGAAAGAGGATAGGAATGCTCCGTTCGAACCTCAATGCATGGTTCATTACTACAATTTCAAAGAACCAGGGCATATTTCAAATCATTTCTCTTGGCCAAGGGTTTTTTGAAGGCAACCAACAACCTCCAAGGCAGCAAGGGAAAACTTTTTCCATCACTACTACCGAATTGAACCACAAAAATGAAGTGGTGACAGTTACACTAGATATTCATTCAAGAATAGTTAATTTACTTTTTGATTTAGATTATACACATTATTTTATATCTCAAAGGTTTAGTAGAACTATCTCAGCACCACTACAAATCATGGAAGTGAAGATATCAGTGAGTACGGAAAATGGGAAAATAACTGCATCCCATGAATATAACTCCTCCACTATCATAATCTGTGGATTAAAATTCCCATAGAAACTCATCATACTCCCTATGGTGGAATTTTATGAAATTCATAGCATGGATTTTATTTCCTTATATAGATCCAACATAAATTACCATGAGAGGGAAGTCACTCTCCATGTGGAGAATCGACCCCCGATTATTTACAAGTGAAAGGAGGAAGATGGACCTTCTTTAGCTCCATCATCTAAAGAATGGATATTAAAACCCTATGAGCCAACATATCTAGCATAGATTATTGATTCTAAGAATGCAACCATCATATAAGAAATGCATATTGTGAGGGAATTCACTGAAGTTTTTCCAAAGGAATTCCTTGGTCTTCCTCCAAGAAGATATTTTTAATTATCAACTAATCTTATACCTGGGGTGTTGCCAATATCGAAGAATATGTATTGAATAGATGTTGTGGAGCTTGAGGATTTTAAGAAACAACTACAAGGGAATTTGGATATAGGTTTTATATGCCCAAGTTCTTCACCATGGGGTGCACCAGTCCTCTTCCTCAAGAAGAAGGATGGGTCAATGCACCTTTGCATCAATTATCGTGAGCTTAACAAAATCACTATAATGAAAAAGTATCCTCTCCCACGAATTGATGACTTGTTCGATCAGCTGTGTGGGGCACAATACTTCTTTAAGGTGAGTTTTTTGTTGGTATATTATCATGTAAGGGTGAAGAAGGAAGATATCCCCAAGACTACTTTTTGTACAAGATACGAGCACTATGAATTCATAGTAATGCCTTTCGGACTCACTAATTCTCTAGAAATCTTCTTGGACTTGATGAATAGAGTCGTTAGAGATTACCTCAAAAAAAAATTGGTAGCCCTTATAGATGCTATTATGATATACTGCAAAACCAGGGAGGATCATGAGGAGCATCTAAGAACTATACTAGAGACCTTGCGGAAGGATAAGCTCTATGTAAAGTATAGAAAGTGTGAGTTCTGGTTGAAGGAGGTCTCATTATTGAGCCATATCATCCCAAGAAATGGGATATATGTGGATCCCTCCAAAATAGATGAAATTGAGGGATGGTCGAGGCCAACATCTGTAACAGATATTCGTAGCTTCTTGGGGTTAGTTGGATATTATCAACAATTTGTGAGAAATTTCTCAGGATTTTCCAACCCTATTACCAAGATAAATCTCAAGGGAGTAGAGTTTTCTTAGAGTGATGAATGTGAAAAAATCTTAAAGGATTTGAAAATGAGGTTTATCACTATGCTCGTGCTCACTTTACCTACATGTGGATAACTTTTGTGGTATTCCTTGATGCTTCAAAATAAGGTCCTGGGATGTGTGTTGCTGAAAAATGACAAAGTCATTACCTATGCTTCAAGGAAATTGAAAGTTCATGAATAGAACTATCCAACAAATGACCTCGAGATGGCTGTAGCCATCTTTGCTTTAAAATTTTGGGGGAATTAGATCTTTGGGGAGAAGTGTGAAATATATACAAACAACAAAATACTCAAGTATATATTCACACAGAAAGAGTTGAACATACACCAATGGAGATGGTTAGAGCTGATCAAAGAATATAACTATTCAATCAATTACCACCTTGGGAAAGTGAACAAGTTGTCGTATGCCCTATGTATAAAGGATCCAACGATTCTATCATTTATGAAAATTTAAAAGGATCCAATCTTTTTATATTTGATGAAGATGGTCACGAGAATCATAAAGAAGGGAACATCATCAATCCTTTCACAACTGATTGCTCAACCGTCACTTTTGTAAAGGTTAAAGGATGATCAAAAGGATGATGTGGGAATTTAGGAAAAATTGGAAGATATCGGAAAAGGTAAATACTCAGAGTTTATTTTTAATGAAGAAATAATTGTGAGATTTGGGAAAAGACAATGTGTTCCATCAGGTTCGGAGCTGAAGAAGGAACTTTTGGATGATGCACATAGTTCAAATTTCTCTATTCAACCAGGAAACACAATGATGTATCGATATATCTGAGAGCATTATTGGTGGGATAATATGAAGAAAGAGATCACTAAATATACATTAGTGTTCCTGGTGTGTCAGCAAGTGAAGGCAGATAGGAAGAAGTCTAAGGGGATGATGCAATCATTGCCCTTAGCAGAATGGAAAAGAGAGAACATCAACATGGACTTTGTCACCGAACTTTTGAAGACATCCAAAGGTAATAATGCAATCTGGGTTTTTGTGGATTGTCTTTCAAATACTACACACTTCATTGCTATTCAAGAGGATTTATCATTGGCTCAACTAACATAGATATATATCAGGGAAGTGGAAAGGATTCAGGAAGTACCACTATGTATTGTGTCCGATCGAGATCCAAGATTCACCTCTATATTTTAGAAGAGTCTTCAACATGCTCTGAATACTGAATTGAACTACAGTATGACCTATCTTCCTCAAACTAATGGCTAATCTGAGCAGAATATCCAAACACTTGAGGACATGTTGAGAGAGTGCTCAATGGACTTTAAAATGGGATGGGATCAACACCATCATCTGGTTGTGTTCTCTCATAATAACAGTTTTCACTCAAGCATCCAAATGGCACCATATGAATCTCTTTTTGGGAAAAGGTTCAGAACACTGGTGTGTTAGGATGTGGTCGGTGAGCGTATGATTTTTGGAATAGAAATGGTCGATGAAATGGTGGAGAATGTGAAAACTATTCAATATCATATCAAGAAAGCCCAGAGTCAATAGAAGAGTTATGCAGATAACCATTGATTAGACCTTGAGTTTAAAGTTGGAGACATGGTATTTCTATGCATATATCCATGGAAGAAGGTCATGAGGTTTGTAAATAAAGGGATGTTATGTCGAAGGTACATCGGCCCCTTAGAGATTGTTGACTGTGTCGGGGTTGTGGCCTGTCGACTAGCACTTCAACCTACCATGGAAAAAAGTTCATGATGTATTTCATGTATCCCTCTTAAGGAAGTACATACTTGACCCTTCACATATAATCTCTTTAGAGGTGGTATAGTTAGAGGATGATATTTCTTATGAGGAGCAACCAGTGAAGATATTAGATCGTAGAGAAAAAGTTATGCGAAATAAGACAATGCCCCTCGTCAAGGTGTTGTGGAAAAACAACAAGCTTGATGAAGCGACGTGGGAATCAGAGGAAATGATGAAGTTAGTTATCCATATCTATTTTAGTGTGGGAAAAGGAAATTCCGGGAGAGAAATTTCTTAAGGGGGAAAGATTGTAACGAACCAAACTTTTTTTTAATGGAAATCATCTTGATCTAATTTAATGTCTCTTTATATAAAATGTTTATATAAAATTTCAACTTATTTGGTTTTATGTTTTTGGATTTTAAAATACTGTTATGAATTTTGACCGTCGCTAATATATCCATTGAAAACTGGTCACATGATTAATATAAATATAGTTCTTTAGCAAATCCAATTTACTTAGACAAAGGAAGCGATGGCCTCATCCAGTAGACGTTCCCTAAACGAAGCCCATTTTTCAGAGATCAGAAAGGAGTTTGCATCCTTGGGCTTCGCTCTTGACCAAGCCCAATCTGAGCTTGAATATATTAAGGTCGAGCGGAAATTACTATGAGATAAGTGGAAGTTGATAGAGATTAACACCTAAGAAATGTTATCCGAGCCACCCCAAGAGTCTGTCGCCATCGCTCACCTTACTCTTCGGTCTTATGCGGGAGTTATAAGCGGTTATGTAACAAGACCATAATAATATGGTTATGTACATTATTTTTATTTATAATAATGAATATAATTTCATTTTATTATGGTTACCTTGTAAATAGTTTTTAAATGACAAATATTATTTTTAGTTAATGTTTAACTAAGAGATATATTTTGATGAATTAATGTATTTTTGAATTAAATAATATTTTAATAAAATATTATTATTATTATTAAATTAATTTTTATTAAATATAAGTGATTTTATAATTTTATGAATGCAATTGTAATTGTTATTATGGTTTGAAAGCCATTTTTGTCAAAACCCATGAATTTTTTATAAATGTCACTTTTATTTTAAAAGTTAAAATTAGTATATTTTGAAAATTATTTAGATAAAATGAATATTATTTCAATAATAAGGATGTTGAAATTATCCAACGGTGAATTTTTCATAATTATCTAAGATAGTAAAATTTTTGGGTAAAAATTAAATACCGTTTAAATATATAATGTGTTTTATAACTTCATAATGACCCAATAGTGATTTAATAAAATACTATAAACTTTATTTTCCACCAATATATGTTTTACCATTAAAATAATGTGATTTTTGGTTTTTTGAATGATTTTACAAAGCTTTAGCTGACCCTCCAAGAGTTATAAAACATTTTTCTTTTTTAAATTGTTTTCCTTGAGAGTGAGACTCACCTCCACATAAGCAACCCCATTATTTTAAGAATTTATTACTTTGTAAAAATAAAATATTGTTTTTCAATTCCATTTTCCAAATAACATGGGAAAAAACCATGGTCTTGTTTGTGGTTTCGATTAGTTTAATGTGAGGTGTCCCAAACCTAAATAATAAAGGATTCCCTCACCTTTCCTATATAAACCCACCCAAGCTCCCTCTTCCTCCTCACTAAAATCCTTTGGAGTTCATCCAACCTCTGCCCTTATCTCTCTAGAATCCTCCCAAGGTTCCCCAATCTCCCATGTAGCCTCTCTGAAGCCTCTCTCAAGCCTTTGGAAGCACACTTCCATGTAAGGGTTTTTCTTCATTTCTCATTTTTGTCCAATATTCATTAAATTTTTATGCCCTTTTAATTTAAATTATAAATATTGGTGTATGAGTTTTCACCTCCCCCAAACTACCCTATTTAAGTTTGAATTATGAGAAACCCCTTTCACTTTCATTAAATTCCTCCCATGTACACCTGTTACTATGTCGAAATTCCGTAAGGGATTTCTCTCTCCTCTTTTACATCCAAGCAATTATTTTGTATTAAGCATATAAATTCCGTTAAGTTTTTTGGGAAATGTATCTATATGAACTCCTTACTATCCATTTCAAGTATATATTATGAGACACCCTTTTATATCCCCTCAAAAATTTTCATGAATCCTTATGTCATTCTGTTATGATGCCGAAATTGCACCGCATTTTTCCATGAAAAGATCATTGTGTATTGAATACCATACCCATGTCTCTATCAAGGGTATTCACCTTGATGAACATATATATATTTAATGGAACTTTCATGTATTTATTCCACATTAATCAATCATTAAATAACTTATGATGATGATTTATTCCATGTTATATGATCCATGTGGCACACTTATGCATGAAATTAAATGTTTAAGAAGGGTGTGCCCTGATAGCGCTCCAGTGAATTGGGTAAAGTATAGTATTATGATACATCACTAGAAATGGGTTTTTACTCATTCTAATTCAAGTGAAAGGAGGGTTTACTCATGCTTCATGTGCAATGATGGTTTACTCATCCTCTATGTGCAATGAGCCTTGGCTCATGCTAATTCCATGCTAAGTGTTGTTGCCACATTTCCATGTTATGATTATCATGATTTATCATGCCTTTATGATTATGATTCTCTTGTTCTCTATTGATATGCCTATTTTCTAACATTTATTTTATTTCTAATGTTATTCCATAATTATTCCTCAATTGGGCTTTATTGCTCACCCTTTTCTTATGCATGCCCTCAGGTTATCCTGTGCAATGCTAAGTATGAGTGAATGTAGTGGCCATGTAAAGTAATTGTTCAATAAAGATATTGTATTTCATGTTCTAAGTTGTTATGTAAAGTTCCTAAGCCTCAAAGACACTAGACCTATCAATATTATATGCTGTATCAAGTGAATTTTATGTAATAAATCATGTATAAGTGTGTAATAAAGAGTAGGGTTGTCATATAGGATACCAGGGGGTGTACTAGGGGTAGGGGTAGGGTGAAGGGGTAGGGTGATGGGGGGTTTGAGGGGGTGTAGGGGGTGTGCACAAGGGGGTGCATGGGGGTGTGCAAGAAGAGGGGGTATGGTGCATGGGGTATGTAGGGGGTGCTTGAGCGGTGTGAAAGGGGGTGTACAAGGGGGTAGGGGTGTGGAGTGGAGGAGAGTGAAGGGGGTGTACAGGGGTGTGTGTAGGAGACATGGGTTTTTCAAGGGGGTTCAAGGGGGCAGGGGTGTGCAAGGGGGTAGAGGGGTGTGCAGGGGAAGGGTGCAAGGGGTGTGTAGGGGTGGGGGTAGGGTGTAGGGGTGGTGCAAGGGGTGTGCAAGGGGGTGGTGTGCATGGGGTGCAAGGGGAAGGGGTCGGGTCCAGGGGTGGTGAAAGGGGTGTGAAGTAGGAGGTGTGTAGGGGGGTGTGAAGGGGGTGCAAGGGGTAGGGTTTGGGTGCATGGGTGGTGCAAGGAGTGTGTAAGCGGGGCTGCAAGGGGAAGTGGTGGTGCAAGGGGGTGTGCGTAGTGTGTGTAAGGGGCACGAGGTGTGTAAGGGGTGAAAGGGGGTTCAAGGTGGGGGTGAAAGGGAGAATGGGGGTGAAAGGGGGTATGGGTGTAGGGGCAGCGAACATAATTCTATTTTTGTGGGATCTACATCATATAACCACAGTTTTAAACCATGGTTATAGACCTATAGCCATGGTCTAAACCATGGAAGTATACCCATAGCCACATTTCTAAACTGTGGCTATTGGTCTATATGAGAAAATATATATCCCTAGTTTCAAACTATGGATATAGGTTTTTGTGACACGGTTGGAATCCGTGGGTATATTTGTAGCACCTATAGCCACACCAATACTAGCCACGGTCCACTGAATTATGGCTATTACTTATAACGACAATTATTGTACTTATAGCCATGGTTTAGAATACTGTCTATAGCCTAAATTTACAGTAGTGACACCCCTTTTTAGGGAATTTTTTTAAAAGCATCAGTATTTAGAATTGTTTTGGTTTAATACCATCACTAAATAATTATAAAATGATTTTTACAATGTTTTTTTAAAAAATTTAAATTTTATCTAGAAAAATCTATGGATTGACCCCACTCTCCACCAATTCACTCCATTTAAACCTCCATAACAATATATCGATGTTGGTATGATCCTCACAACCTTAATATCTCCATCAATACCTCTTAACGTCAGTCCAAGGCTGCTAGACATTCATCAGATTCCCCCTCACCACTACTCAACACTAGACCCCTCATGGCCTTCCCCTCAACACTGCTAAATATAAAACCCCCTCTCTGACTCCCCCCTAGAGGTTGCATGATTCCAAAATGACATCCCTCTCATCATTGATGTTATATCCCCCTGCCGGATTCCCCCTCTATGTCTATACCATCAGACCCTTGTTGTGATTTGGGGTGATCTTTCTAAAATTAATTTTACTCTAATCACATGCAGTTGATTTTGTACTCTATTTTAGTCCAAAATTGTGAAATATAGTTAGTTTTAGTATATATATATATATTATTTTATTAGGGTTAAAATTATATTGAAACACATACACATTGAAAAAATATGCTAGAAAGGCATGTCATAGACCCCCAAGGGATAACCAACCCAACCAGCCACTTTATTACACTGTAATTTTTTTACCTGAAGGCACAGTGGGCATGAAGGCCTTTATAAGGATAAAAGGCCCTTATTATATGGCCCTGAGGCCCTCCATTGGATATCCTAAAGGCCTTTATTTCATCATGTCTGCATCACTGCTTTCCTATTTCATGTATGCGTCACCTCCCCCTTGATGGCTCGAAGGCCTAGTGGCCCTAAAGCACATTTAGGATGAATAGTAATACTACTATAGTACCCCTATATAGTACATGCTATAGAAATCATACTACTACAATGATATTTATTTGGATTATTTTAAACAAAAATGTTGACTAATCTTATGTTTTTATTTTTAGTCTGAACTTTATTATTTTATAATTGAGATTCATTGATTAAGAATAATTTTACATGGATTGATAAGTAATAAATATTAAATATGAATTTTTTAGGGAAATTAAGGTTAAATTACATGTTAAAATATGTTTAATTTTGTAAATAATGAAATAATTTGGTAAATTTATGTTAAAATTATTATAATAATTAATAATAAATTTATGTGTGATGGAATTATTTTTTAGTGCTATTTGGTTATGTTGTTGTGTTGTTTATTTTAATAAATAGAAAAATAAATCATGAAATGAGTTTTTGGGTATAAATTGTGTGTATATATTTTAAAAATATATTTATATCACTTTCTATTGGTTATATTATATTTCAATATAAATTTATAAATAAAATTTCATATGAATGAAAAAACTATGTGTCTTAATCTTTTTATCCTAATTTTAAAAATTACAATTGTATTCCTTTTTAAAATTTAATATATTTTATTTTTATATATAATAATTTAATTATATTTCATATATGATAGTTTCAGGCATCAAGTACATATCGATAAAAGATATATTGCCTTACGTCGGAAAACATCTCATTATGTTATGTGTTTAAACATATTTTTGGATTTTCCATTTTAAAATCAATCTATGGATTGAAGAATTGAATATACATGTCATAATTGAAAATTCAAATGATTTTTAAGAGAGATTAAGTATTTGAGAACTTAATATTGAAATAATTTCCTCCTAATTATGTGTGTTGGATTTTTCATGGAAAGTTGAATATTATATAAAATTTGTTCAGTTATGTATACAGTCAAAATGAATAATTGAATGATCTGATAGTGAATAATGAAATTCAAAACATGATAAATTATGATTTCTAAGTAGCAGGTAAATTCCATCAATAATGTGACATATAAGTTGATTTAGTTGAGGATGTTGTAGATATTAATGACTCTTTCATAACAAATGAATAACTTGATCAAGATAATAACATATTAATGGATGATGATGAGGGAACTAATACAAGGGAAAACTCAATTGAGAAAACAAATAAGTTTTATAAATTAGTTCTAGATGAAAATCACGAATTGTATGGAGGTTGTTTTAGAGATTAAAAATTGTATTTTCTGTTGATGTTATAACACATAAAATGTTTATATGGAATTAAAAATAAAACAATTTCCATGTTATTGGAATTGTTGTGTGAGTCATTTGATGAATTGAGGATCCATGTATCATTTTATGATATAGATAATATTATTAACAATATTAGACTCAATTATATGAAGATACATGAATATAAAAGTGATTTTATGTTTTATTTTAAAGATTATTTGAATAGAAAAAAGTGGAAAACATGATTTGCTTTTTGATAGAAATAAAAAAAATAATAATGTCAATTTGAATATGCGTACTACCGCAAAGAAATAGAAAAAAAATATTTTTATGAATTTTTTATATTATATTCCATTAAAAATATGGTTGAAAATATTTTTTATGTCATATAAAACCACTGAACATATAAAGTTTCATACTTTACATAATAATAACGATGAGTTCATATGACATCTAAGAGATTCAAAATCATGGAAGGATAATTATTTATTACATATAGATTTCTCTTCTAATCTTATAAATCGATGTTTGGAACTGGAATCAGATGGATTTAATACTTATGGTACTTAGAATAGAAATCATAGAATTTTTCATTTTTTTGATCCCTTATAATCTACTTTCCTAGATGTATATGCATTACACATCATTAATCATATCAATGATTATCCCTGGAAATCAAATTTGAGGAAATGACATTGATGTATACCTTCATACTCATATTCAACAATTAAAAGAGTTATGGAATGATGGTGTAAATATACAATACATCTACCATGTAAATGTTAAAAATGGATGATACCTATATGTGGACCATTACAAACATTCTTAAATTATAAAATTTTTCATATGGGAACATACGGACTAGTATGGCTTGTCTAGTTTGAAATTTTAATTTTGAACCTCCATAGACACCTTATAGCAGAAATTCATGTTTCTTGTTCCATCATCGCTTCCTTGATATATCTCATGGATTTTGTTTTAAAAATTGCATTTCAATGGAATGACTAATTTTTGGCTTCCACCAAAATTATTATCAGGATTATAAATCTTTTCACAATTATCAAATGTTGGTACATAATTTGGAAAATATTTTCATCTTAATGAAAATTGAAAACAAGTTATAAAACCATCAGTTACAATTAGAGTACAAAAATGCAATAAAAAAATATTTCTCAAACTTTTATATTAGGAATTTAATTTTTAATGTCGTAAAATTGATCATATCCAGATTGAGAAGAATCTGTGTGATAATGTGTTGTATATATTACTTAGTGTGCTGAGGAAATTAAAGGATCTTTTAAATGATCATAATGAATTAGAAGCAATCAATATCATATGTGATATATAAAAAATGATAATAGTAAGTATCAAACATGAACTTTTCAATATACACCCATCATAAATACATTATATTGAAAGATTAAAAACTGTGAAAGTGCTTGATATATATTCATGTAATATTTAACGATTTTTTATTTGAATCACAATATGATTCCTGGATTAAAGATACAGGAATCACATGTATTGATAGACCAATTTTTACTTTAGTAATATATAATTTTTTACTAGAAAAAATACCATCATTCTAATTACCTTTTACATGTTATTTATATATCATTGTTAGAATAAATTAAACCTAAATTAATTGGATAAAATTTAGGAAATAATTGTATGGATGTTATATCACTTTGTGACATTCTTTACCCCATAATTGTTCACGTGATGTTTCCTCTGACTGTGCATTTTTTAAAATTAGTTAAAATTTGAGGACCCATACATTATCGACAGATGTATCCCATAGAGAGGTATTTTATTTTTATATTTTTTTAATTAAAAAATTTTAATTTCCTTAGTAAATATTTAAAAACATTAATGATAAATTTCATTGCTTTTATCAATAGGTAATTTGGTTATTTAAAGGATTGTGTTAAAATAAAACTCATCTAGAAGGTTATATGGTATAAGGTTACCTTTCCAAAGATTTCTCAACCTTCTGTTAAAGGTATTCAGATTTTATAAGGACAATATTCAATCAGGTGGGATGTGTTGATGATAATATAAGCCAATTAAAGGTTAATAATGAGTCATCAATGAATCCAATTTTATGTTGTGTACTTGGAAAAAAATCGTCATTTTCATTTATATATATGTAGTTAAGATTTGAACACATATATATGCAACTCAATACTAATATTTAAGATCCCTATAATGAATAATTTAGGACAAAAATGAAATGACACCATAGGAGCTGAAATCAGAATAAAACAGAGATAACAATATTTGTTACCAAGGAAATTGTTGAATGGTTTTCACATCATGTAATTTCATAGTCTAATATATTTTTTTAATATGTTCACAATTATATATATTATGTAACATGTTTTTTGTATAAAATTATATAGGTAAGGAATAATGATAATCTATCTGAACTACCTAAATATTTTATGTTTTTAGCTCATAGTCCATTAAATCATGTTAGGAGATTCAATGCTTACAATATTAATGGTTTCAAGTTTCATACTGTTGATCAGATGGAATGTTGGAAAACATAAAATAGTGTTATATTCAAAGGTTTAAAATCAAGTTTACTATGAAAATTTGATTGATATTATTCACTTAAATTATCATGGAAAATTTTCAGTATTGTTATTTAAATTCAACTGGTTCAATATTAACTAGGTTATAAAAAATATTTATTACAATTTACTTATGTAAATTTATCTTAGTTGATTTATACTAGTGAGTGAGAATAATATGAATCATATATTATGGAATACTAGAAATAATGGTATATTATGTTGATAATATAGTGGATGATGGGAGGAGTATTGTTTTCCTCATGAAACTAAGACACATGTATGATATGGGCGATTAATGTAAATTAAATTTTCATAGAAAACCCCATAAAAAATAATAGACTATATTTTATTATACCGGATGATATTGAAAATTTCAATATTAAGAGGGAGATTAAATAATATGAAGAATAATTAATAGAAGAAGAATAAATAATGTTAACTATGGAACCTGAGAAAAACATGACCAACCAAGAATAGAATTTGTATGTTGTTTTTTATATTAATAAATAAAATTAATATTTATTATATTAATAAATGAAAATATGGTTTTTATGTTAATAAATGAAAGGAATATTTTTTTCAGGTATATTGTGTCATAAGAGGTTCAGTGTTAGTACCCACTCCACATCATTGAGTTCTCATTCTCCTTCTATGATACATGGTACAATTAATCTCATAACTTTCACACTTTTTGATACCATTTCATATTAAACTTATATGCTTTAATATATTTGTATGAATTCTAATAATGATGTCATGGAATTAAAAAATTCATGGAATGATTGGAACATTTCATAAAATTAAAATTATATTCCTCATTTAATTTTTTATTTTTTGTTTCATAAATGTTATAAGTCAAATGAATTTAAATATATATTTAGTATCTACCACAAATATAGGTCTTCAATTATTTTAATAATCTAAATCATAATAATTTAATAATTATTTAAATTCTAGATTATATATCAAGGTTGTGATCAAAATAAGTGGTATATGATCTAATGGTTCCAAATATAATAATTTATACATAAAAAAATTTCTCTTATTGGAAGTGGGATGGATTTTATATAACATTGTATTCTTTGTAAATGATATCAAAAAATTTATTTAAGATTTTTAGAGGATATAAAATTGGAATAATTGGAATAAATGATTTATAGGTTTGAAATCCACTAATGATTTTATGTTTATACTTTCAATCATGTATGAGAAAATGATTATAATAAATAATATTTTCCTGATGTGGAGTGTGTTTAGTCTTAAGATAATTGAAGGAATTTTAGTCATTGAAAATTTAAATTATGTAAATAATAATAAAATTAAAGTTTGATTCTATAAATATCAGTTTTATGAATAGAGTTTTGTCATTGATCTGATTATCATTATGGCTATAATTATTGGTTGAGATAGTTACAATAATAGGAAACTGATGCATAATGGTAGAATTAGTGCTTGAGGATATTCATGATCTAATCCTAAATTAATAAATTAAGTTAATTAATTATATATGGTTAAAAAAAATATACATAGTATGAATGGTAAAGGATATCCAACTCCTTTGAGGCTATCATATGTTATGATAAAACAATATTGGTTTTCCATACAATAGCATATCATATATCTTCCAAGATAACTAAGGATATCGTATGCTGTGATAATTTTGGGAATGTGCATGGATAATAAATATTCATTTTATTAATAAAAAATTAATTAAAATTAATTTAGATTTATGAATATATCATTTTAATTGTATTCCATTTAATATTAATTGATTATGATCATTATTAATGCGTGGCTAACTACTTTGAGTGTATTAACCACGCAAAATAAGTGGAGAAAGTGGTGATGGTCAACAACATGACTGGGTAATGGATGGTAAGTGGACGGTATCTTATTGTTTTTGTTTTACATGTAATGGAATGTTTATTGATAT
The DNA here is from genome assembly GCA_963277665.1 of Viscum album. NCBI lineage: Eukaryota > Viridiplantae > Streptophyta > Magnoliopsida > Santalales > Viscaceae > Viscum > Viscum album. The sequence goes on along the minus strand of OY728148.1, from coordinate 887,916,277 downwards.
ATGAAATTTAGTATTTTTTCTATAATGTATTGATTGCCTATTTTTTGTATGTATTATTTTTGTTATGGTTTTTGGAGGATTAGAATGTAATTTATCTCATGGTTATTGAAATATAAAAACATGTGGTGGTTTTAAATTCTCCAATTTATTTATCATAGTTCTTAACCATCGTGAATTAAATATCAGCAATTAAAAATACCAAAAAATAAGGTAAATTTTCATATTTTGTGGCAGTTTCAACCACCCCAATTTTTTTTATCTAAAAAACCTCCAAAAAATAAAAAAAACCACCAATAAATTTTTTTTTTGGGAAAAACCTCTTCTAAGAAACCACCATGAAATTTGATACTAAGAAAAACCACCACTAATTAAAACAAAACCTCCACTAAAAACTATTTTTATCAATGAAAAATAAAAAAACATTAAACAAAAGAAACCATTTTTAAATATATAATTATTTTCTATTTCTAGGAAGTTTTAGAAAACCACTACAAAATAAATTATAATCAGTTAAAACTACCATAAAACTCAAAAAAAAGCTTCTTACTTTATTTTTTTTCTATAGTGAAATCTATATCTCTTCTTTGGAGAACCTCTTTTTTTACACTGTAATCTCTCCAAGGTTGGCGTTTTTCCCTAAATAATAAATCTAGAACATGGGGAGGGATGTTGGGAAGTGATTTGGGTAGGTATTTTCCAAGTTAGACTACTCAAATCGTGTGAGGAGGAAATGAGAGGATATACTCATTTATAAGTGAGGGGAGAGGCATTCTTGGAATTTCATAAGGTATTAAATTAATATAAATTATTTTTTATGTTCAAGTGGAAAAATGATTTAATTAAAATAGAGGGTTAGGATGATTCTAAATACTATAATAAAAAAACTGGAATTGTTTATATTATTTTTTAACCCTTATCTATTTGTTCTAACCCCTTGTTAACCATTTTGATAGTTACAATGATATTAATGCTTTTTACTATTTACGGGTCAAGAAAGTTACTATAAAAGGTCAAATGACCTGTAAATGGGCCATGGTTTATATTTTAAACTATATAAAATTTACTTGTATTGAGTTAGGGTTTTTATAAACTTTATATCATTTAATAAATATTTTTAATTATAAATTATCATTAATGTTATTTTTTGAAATACATGGAATATTATTGTATTATATGTTTATAACTCCAATAAAATGGTTCCAAAATTAAATTTATTAAAATATAAGGACGATATAGTTTTAATTTAATAATCTAATTAAGTTTATATATGTTTAGATTTTATTTTAAACCTTATCTTTTGGTTTAACCACTTGGTTATCCAATTTTAACCATAACTATGGTAATGACTTATTCAATATTAAAGGGTTACAATTTTAATTATAAGGTAATAATTGGATCATATATGTATAATGGATGAATTTTTACACCATTTCTCATCTTAATTGTCCAATTTAATTTTTTTTTTCTGATTTTTAATTAATTTAATAATATATAATTTAACAAAAAATATCATTAATGTCATTTTGAATACTATTCATTTAGTTTGGCATTAAATACAAGAAGATAATAATGGATTTTGAATATATACCTTTAGAAAATATTATGATATTTTATATTGATCTATAAAATTATTGGGATACTATAAATCAGAAAAAAACATAATTTTATAATTTTTAAAATAATTTATTTTATTTTTTACTGATTTCAAAAGCACTATGATGATATTGCATACATATTGAAGATACACATTTCATCACTAAAAATATAAAATAAATTCCCATGATAAAAAACATTTATTTCAAAGAGAACTTTATAACTGATAATTATTGATTTTTATCTCTACCACAAAATATTATAGATATTAAAATCAAGCATGTTTCATTTTTGACATTAAATTTAAATAAAAAAATATAAATGTTATAATAAACGTAAATTAGAAATAAATTGCTCCATTTTATATGTTTGGATTTTTATAAAAATTATATACTCACCATATAAAATATATGAAAGTTTTGGATTGATTTTGAGACCTGTTCATATTATTTTTAACCTTAAATATCTGATTTACCTTTATTATGGTAACAAAAATTTATTATAGTTACTATTAACATTGACCAAAAATAAAAGGGACTTATTTACCAAATTTAACACTCTTGATTCAAAATATGGGATCCATTTTTCAATATTATGTTCCTATAAATGGAAAAAATGATATAATATTAAACCCACAAAATGTGATGAAAAGCAATTTTCTAGAAAACTATCTTTTAAGTACACCTTTATAAAAAATTAAAGTATAATGTTTATATAAATACATTAATGAGATTATTTTTAATAAAAAAGAACTAATGAAGCATCATAAATAATTTAAAATATAATGTGGCATTTTAATAACTTGAAAAGAAATGATATATTTCAATTGAAATCATAATTTTTACTATTCATTGAAAAATAAAACTTTTCATAAATTTATCAAAAAATAATCTTTAAGATTATTTGACAGAATGAATTCAAGGGTGATATGTTTTTTATTAAAAAAAATCTATAAAATTTATTGAAACGAATTATAATATTTTCTAATAAAATATCAATAAAAACCTTTTTTAAAAAAATTATTTTTTTGAAGCATAAAATGAATTTACTAAACAATTGAGTGCTTCTTTCCTAAAAATTAATCCTGTAATTTATATTGAGACTAACCTTTATATATATTTTATAATTTGGTTAATTATATTCATTCCCACAAATTTAACAGCTAGGTTATAACTATAATATTTAAATATTAATATTTCATGGTTCTTCTAATCTTGATGTTGCTTGTGGTATACACTATGGGAAATAAAGTTATCTTTAAATATTATGATATTTCATCTAAGTTATAGGAAAATAAAAATAATCCCAAAAATATATGATTGAACCATGAAATAAAATTCATGTACCACTATTATGGAGTGCACTCTCAAGTCATTGTAAAAGGGGGTACCCTAGAAATTGACTCCCAAATACATGTCATTATAGTGTTTATTCAGTGTTGTTGAATAAATCCATTGTTAGGTAAGGTGTGTCAAGAATTCATGTAATAGTCCCAATACCTAGACACCCATTCTCATATATGATATTCCACCTTCAAGGAGTTCCAATTCATAAATTTAAACCATTATAATGGGGGTATTTTATCAAAAACCACAAAATCATCCTCTGAAACCATGATTTTCACACCATTCAAATTTCCAAAACCATGGGGAAACCATTTCAAAACATTTATAATGAATAGATAACATTTTTAAAATCATAAATTATAATTTTAAAAAATAAATGTTCTTTAAAAAAAATTCATTATGATTGTTGAAAAAAATCAACTTATGAAACCACCTACCTTTACCAAGATAAATCACTTGTCAATTATAAGAATATACTAAAAATGGTTAAAATCCCTCATGAAGGAAATGGGTGAACTGGGTTAGTTTGGGATATTTTAGGTGATAAATGGAATTAATGAAACATATATCTCTTAATACATATATTCCTATAAGTTCTTAAAAAGATTTAGAATGGGGGATTAAAATGTGATTAAAACATTGGATGCTACTGAGATGAAGTTATGATGATGGTAGAGAGAATAATATCATAGATTATAAGAAGATAACTAGGATAATTTTGTACTAAATAATGATAAGACTTTATATTGTGTTTTACACTTATTAAGACACAAGGTAGTAGTGTAACCCCAATGAAAGTTAATTGATATCAGTGAATAGAATATCATGATATATCACAAGATTGGTAGATTTTTGTTTTCTATATAATGAAACATCAAATAATGGGTTATTGGGATATATAAATGTAGATTGGTCTAGTTCAGAAAATGGAAAAAATTAACACTATGTTGTGCATTCTATCATGGATGATTATGTATTCCCTAACTAAGAAAGAAATAATATTTCATTTTTTATGGGCTGTAGAATTTGGATATAAAGTAGCTACTAAAGCTTGCATAAATTTATATGGTTAAAATAGTATCTTGAATTCATTAGATTTAACATAAATTCTTTTATTAGAGTCAACTATGATAATTAATGTGATATTAATCATATTAAAGAACTCATCCATAACATTTTCTAGCTCTCATATTGCAATTGAATCCCCACACATAGATACTGTAGACATGGGACTCACACTCCCAATGTTATGGTATAAATTTTCTTTTATTCTTATAATATTCTTTTTTTCTTTATACCTAAAGATACTGACCTTTGGGTTCATTGAAAAATGGGTAGAGATATTTTTCATTCAATGGAGATATATTTCTTAAAACTTCAAAGGGGGTAAATTAGAGCTGATAATAGGTGAATATGTATGAAATGTTAAATATATGGGAGAAACGATGTATGGGTAGTAATCGTGATAAAATTTGAACTTTATAATGCTAAATTCATTCTAGTAATTATTAAATATCCTAAAAATAAATAATGATGCAAGCTAGTTCATAATAACAGTTAATTAGAGACCTTAAATTGAAAGAAGTTATTCATTGATAAGCATTACATGTTACTATTGTTTGTAATGTTGTTCTTGACTCATATGGGATTATATTATGTGTTGAGAGAAAATTTTATAATTTTCTATAATTTTAAAGAGAGTATTGTATTTAAAGTATAAATTGTGAAATATTTTTCAATAACTTGGTTAATGATATAAAAGTGTTGTAAAAAAATCTAAAGTGGAGGTTATTGTAAAAAATCTATCATGATGAAACATAATTTTTTTTATTTTTGTTCATTAAAAAATCATTTTGAAAAATTTCCAATGAGGTGAATACTTGATTAATTCATGAATATTTAGTATCTGGAGGTGTTTGGAGTTTGTTTTTAGGTTTTCATGAAAATTTGGAATTAAAGTATAATTGTGAGATTTTGTATGAAAAATAAAGTTACAAAAATGGTGAACTTTTGTGAAGTATAAAGTTACATGAACTTATAATTTGGGTAAAATAGTAAATTTATAGGAATGAGGAAAGTTGTGTGAAGTAATATAGTTTCAAAAATTCAGAAATTTTCACCCAGAAAAGTTTCAAAAAAGCTATGGATTTTTCTATAAATATCTTAGCCTAGAAGGAAAAATAAATGTTTTAAATTATAGTTATTGGAGATCTAATGTAAAAAATTCATATTACTTGCATGAACATATTTCTCACATGAATGTATTTATGTGAACTATAGTTATGTGCAAAATGAGATTTACATGGGGAAAATTTACATCAATATTTATTTTCATGAAAACCAGTTATGTGAATCTACATTTAAACAAAAATCAGTAATAAAAACTTACATTTATATATACAAAGTTAATAGTAATATGTATTTATATGAACATAAGTTGTGAGAACATGATTTATATAAACATAAATTGTGCACAAAATAAATTTACAAGAACATTAAAGAAAGTACATATAATTTTTATGGTAAAGTAGTAGTCATAATTTTGATGAATAAAGAGATTCATGAAACAAAAATAATGGTGTAAAAAAAGGTTATTTTGTATATATTAGGTTTTTTTAAAGGATATGTGAGTACACTTCAGTTCAAAGAGAAATGAGTTCTCAAATATTGATTTGTTATAAACCAGGGGATAATGAGTCTACTATGATTTTTTATAAACAATAGTGCACATTAGTTAATTTTTCCATCAACACGCCTCTATTGTATACTCCCTATATTATCCCACTTTGAGTGAATCAAATAATTTTTTTCCCTTACATGATTTCCTTTAAAAGATACATTTCTATGATAAAATGAGAGAAGTGTGTATTGTCTAATTATGATATAAAATCACAATGGGGGTTATTTTAATAATCCATAGCCTAATTCAACCCCACCCCTTAAAGTATTTACCCTATTGAGGTAATTTTATCATGGTGTATTCATACATTTATTTCTATTTCATCTTCAGATATATAAAAATATCTTATTATTAAGATTGTATATGAAAATCATTTTCCAAAAATGGTTCTATAGTCTACTAGAAAGATAAATTTTGGAATATTAACTTCCAATGAATGAATGGGATGCTGAAGTGGCAAATAATACTTTTAGAGGGAAAAAATATACAAACTATATGGTCCATTCGAAAGGTGAAACCAAAATATTTCCTTAATCACTTGATTTGGAGGTAGTGTGAGAAATGAAAAGGGAATTATGTAAGATTAATTTTAGTAGTAGTTTAGTGACATAAGAAATTATGTAAAGATCACTAGGGAGGTTATGTAAGTGTCATTATATTAGATATTCATAATCATGAATTTTTTATAGGATGGGTGAGTTGAGGTGATGAGAGTCATTAACTTAATAGTGGCTTCATCTATGACAATAGAATTAGTTGGAATTATCACCATAATGATTATGTGGAAGTAACTACTTGGTTAATTGGTTGGGTCTAGCTAAAAATAGTGGGATAAATAATTAATTCAACAGTGCACACTCATACCTTTTAATCATATTATATTTTCATGAATAAAAGAGTTATAGTTTTCCCCCTCTCGATTAGGATGCAAGTCTGAACCATGTTAAAATAATTTTTTTTCTTTTGCTTTTTGTTTCATTAATTTTTTTTATGATAGTAGTTCTTTTTTTCCTTCATTTGTATATTCTAGGTTGTTATGCAGTGGCTTGGGTGAGGTGTTTATTCCAAATTTCAAACATCATAGCATGGGTTTGAATTCGTATATTTTTTTCTACCCATCAAGTTTTAATGGAAAATTTTCAGGCATTATAAGTTATTAATGTACAGAAAAGGTGGTATAAAATCATAGTTAGAGTGTTTCAAATGATCATACCTTGGATAATATATTTTACATCTGAATTCAATGAAATCATTCTTATGTTATCCTTATAAGGCAATATTAATAATAATTTCCTGATATCCCTTTTATGTTAACCAAAAGCTAATGGGGGATAAAAATTTATAGAGGAATTTATTTAAAGATGGAAATATTTTAGTAGGTAAGTTATTTAGAAAATATTTTGGGTTCTATAGAATACATATGAAGGATTAACTATAGTATAAGGACCTTGATCTTATGTCATTAGGTTCTAGGATATAATTAAATATAATAGATGAAAGGGATAGTTTAGATAAGAAAACAATGGTTTTATTTAGATTCCATTCACCTAAAACATGTATAATAATATACAAGAAGTAAAGGATGCATTAATACTTATGAAGAGCCTCACTAACATGTATGAGAAACCCATGAAATTGAACAAAGTGTTCTTGATAAAGAGAATGTTTGACATGCTGATGTTGTAAGGGGAGTTTTCTACCAATAAAATTAATGACATAAACATGATAATAAATCAGTTTCAGTAAGTGAAGGTCAAATTTAGAGATCTAGAATGGTTGTTTTTTAATCTCATTTCTCTCTAAATATTATAATGTAATGTTCATTAATGGGAGTAAATCAAGTTGAAATAATGATATAGTGTTTATGCATATCAGGTATTTAGTTTTGAATAATGAAATTAATTAGAATTAGATCTAGATATCTTATAGAAATAAATATAGTGCATAAGAAAGGGGTGATCCATATAATAGAAGGGTCATAAAAAAATAAAATTAAGGAGAAGCTAATGAAAAAAAAGTTTGGTGGAATATGGTCCCGTTTTTTAATATTTTGGGGAGGAATTTCATCTCAAGAGATATTATAATGAGTGTAAAGTAAATTTTATAAGATAATATTCCATAAGATAAAGTGTGAATATTTTTTGGATTATAAGATTAGATTACATCTATGTAATGCTAGATCACTTCAATATTGGGTGAGAAACTCATGATATTCATTTAAATCAACATCTAAAATAATATATATAAAGAATATAATTCTGAAATATTCATCAGAGTTCATTTAAAGGATGATAAACCACTTGATATAGTTGGTTTCGGAGTAATTTTCATCCAAATAAGGAGTGTATGTTTGGTGTGATTGTAATGAGTGTGATACGTACCGTGGTTAAGGAAGAAATCAACCACTATTAGATAGTTAAGAGGACATGTTTCTCTAGGAAAAAAATTCTAGAATTAGGGAAAAATAATTCAAATGGTTTTATAATTTTAGAAAAAGGAATTAATAATAAGACTTCGTACCTAATAGAAGTATTGGAAGGTATGCTGCATGTCAGATAAGTAACTTCAATAAAGGTATGGAATGGATGCCTGGGTTTCCTCAGTGATAAGAGGATAAAAGTAATGGATACTAAAGGGATTATTATGTTTGGAATAATATATTATGGAACATTTATGGAATTTAGATTAATGAGGCATTTGAATTTTTTTCTAAATGTAAGTAAATAATCCAATGGATTGGAAATTAGAGTTAGTTTATACAGATATATGAGGACCACCTCTTGATTATTCTCATGGACGGTCACTCTACTATATAACTTTAATTGATGATGAAATATATAAAATATGGGTTGTCTTTTTCAATAATAATTCTAATGTATTTAGAGTCTTAATCTAATGTATATTCATGGTGTAAATATGGACTAGTTGTAAAGTAAAATGCTTAATGTCTGATAAATGTGGTTAGAGAAAAAGTGGATAATTTTAGACTTTTTTTATAGACGGACATATAGATTGAGAATATCAAACATGGTAATCTATAATATAAAATAATTTTGGATATGATGAATCCATATTTGGTTGAAAAATATATAATTGTGAGAATTCATGATATATTTACCATGGTTTTTTGGGAGAATGTAATGAATTTTAAAGTATACTTAATCAATATGAGTCCTTCTCTATTGGGGTATGAACCTATAAAAGTATTTTGTTCAGGAAATAAAGTTTATAACAATAATATCAATGTATTTGATACACCATATTTATTGTAATTTAAAATGATATGGAATTGGTTAACTCTAAAGTGTGTTACTTTTTTTGTTATGGAGATGAAGAGTTTGGTTTTCATCATTGGGATATTAACTCTTGAAAAAAAATTACATTCCTAAATGTGATATTTGATGAATATATCCTATGGAAGGATCATAAAAAATAACATAATTTGGATGACATCATATTATCATCAGAATATGAGGTTTAGCTGAATGGAAGTCCAGAGATTATGGATGTTTTGAAAATTTTAAGAAATGAATTAGTACTTAAAGAATAGTGAACATACTATTTTATTATTCTCATGATATTAAATTCATAGACAAATTTAATCGTGCTTCTTCTTGATGAAGAGAACTGGCACACCCCATGGTTAAGAACTCGAGCGTATAGAACCCTTCTCATGATTCTCCTATAACTACTTCTTCAGCTCTTCCATCTCAACTATGGCCATTCTATAATATTTCTTTGATATAGGTAGATATCTAGGAATAATTTCAATTGAGAACTCAACCACTTGATTAGGAAAATGACCTGGATACTCTTTTGGGAATAAATCAGTATAATCCCTCATGATGGGTGTGTCTTGAAGCATGATTTTCTCCTTTGTATCAATCATATGATGTAGAAATGATTTCTCATAAGGAACTAATATCCACACCTGAGGCATTGATTCTAAAGGATAATCATCTTACTCCTTTCAGTTGTAAAGAATTGAAGGATGATTTGGGATGTGAAGAGTGATATCCCTTTCCCAAAATTTAATGTTGGATTTGTATAAATATAGTCAATACATTCCCAAGATAGCATCAAACTCCGCTAAAGGAATTATAACGATATTTTTAGGTAGGTTCGGTCTATAAAAGTTAACCTAGGAGGAGTTATAAACCATAGATGCAATAATTACCCAATTCATTGTTCTCATAGATAACCTGTCCTCTAAATGTTGAGGTGGAATTTGAATAGTTCTACTAAACATGAAAGATATGAAAGAATGTGTATAAGAATAACCAAATAGTATGCTCACTATTCTTTAATGAATAACTAGCGTACCTGTCACCACATCGTTGTACAACTCCACCTCAAAAATATTGATATCATAAGCCCTTCCTTTTTTCCTTAGAGGTTGTTATTGATTTACTTTAACAACCCTTGGATTATAGATTTTTTTTTGCATAATGACCATGATTCATGAAGTTGTAACACTGCAACATTGTCTTAGAGTTGACCTGAACCTTCCTTTCTTCTTTCAAATTACGAGGATTTTTCATATCCATTTGGCAGTTCTTGGTTAGATGTCCTAGATTTCTAAATTTGAAGCAATTTTTGGTTCCCTTTAGACAGTATCCAGGATGCTTCTTCCTCTACTAGAAATTTATCCTATAGGCATAGTTTAAAACCATGGCTATAAGTCCAAAAACAGTGGCTATAGGTTATATCCATGGTTTTATGAACCATGGTAGATATTGGTGTGGCTATAGGGAAAGACCTATTGCCACAATTTGAACTGTGGTAGCATCTTAAGGCACATAAGGCTATATTCATAGTTTTAATCAGTGGATAGAGGGATATAACCATGGTTCAAACCATGAATATAGGTCTATAGGCACGGTCTAAAAACCTGGATATAGGTTTTCCCATTTCATAAAAAAATATCCCCCCTGCAGCACCCCTTCCCCCATGAAAATCCCTCCCCAATCCGGTGGACATCCCCCCACCTAGAAAGACCCTGGACACCCCCCTGAACAAACCCGAGATGCCCCCAGACCCTGGACAACCCCACCAAATAGACCCTAAACACCCCCAGACCCTGGACACCGCCCAGACAAACCCTGAATAGACCCCCCCCCCTCCCTAAGGACAGACCCTGGACATACCCCCCAGACTCGGGGCACCCCCTTGACAGACCCTGGACCCCCCCAGGAAGACCTAGGATAGACCCCCCAGACCCTGGACACCCCCCAAAGAACAGACCCAGACCTCCAGTACTATAGAGAGAAGCCCCCAAGACCCTCGACAGACCCCTTGGACAGCCCAGACCTTCACTATCCTGGACATCCCCCCCTCTGGGATAGACCATGGACCCCCCCCCCCCCCAGGAAAGACCCTGGACACCCCATCACACCAGACCCTAGACACCCCCCCAAACTGACCCTAGACAGACCCCAAGACCCTAGACTTCCCCCCAAACAGACCCCCTGAGTACAGATCGAGACCTCCACTCCCCTGGACACCCCTTCCTCCTGGATAGACCCTAGATAGACCCCCAAGACATACCTTGGACACCCCCTCACCCTGCCCCTCCCCTACCAGTCCCCCTACCATCCCCCTACCAGTCCCACTGCCATCCCCCCCACTCCCTGCCAGCCCCCCACTCCTTTCCAGCCCCCCATGGTTAAAACATGGATCTTGGTCCCTAATAACACATTAAAAACCGTAGAAAATATACCCTACAACCACAGTTAATAACCATGAAAATTGATTCCTACCCAGCTATACTTAATCACCAAATGCTTCCATAATAGATTCACCTTGTAGAAGTACTCACATCCTCTAGCTATGAGAAAAAAACACCACATTTAAAATAAAACAGAACTCAAGCATAATACAATATATATCATAAGAATTCAAACTCTCTACAATATAATCAATATAAAATTAAAATATCAATTTCATCATAATAAAAATAACTATTTGATAAAATTATATGTATATACCAAGAATAAAGTTTATATCTGAAATTTAACTCAATATCAACATCACAAGAACCATCATTACCCTCATCATCTCCTATAGAAAAAACCAACATCATTATCACCTCCTCTCAGACCACTTCCACCACCACCACAATCACCATCATGATCATTGAAATATTTATTGGTTTATGCACCTAAATCAGTGGAAGGATTGAAGAATCCTGATAAACATAATGCATAAAAATAAGAAAACATTTAATTAATGAAAAACGTTCAATTTTTATATGGTGATTCATATAATATCATTATGTTACCAACAAAATACTCTGATAAACACAATTTATAAAAATTAGAACACATATAATTAATGAAAACATTGAAATATTCTTCTATATAATGATTCGTGAACATAAAATTGTAGAGAAATTAGAATGATTTTGAGAATATAGAGCAATATTAAGAGTCTTATGGTATAAATAGAACAAAATAAGAATGATAGAGTAATAAATTTTGGAGATGGTTAAAATATTAAATTATATTTATTTAATGACTCCCCCACCCACGCCACCCCCCTTGCACCCCACCTGCACCTTCCCCACTTACCTGTAGACCCCCCACCCCACATGGACCCTCCCCATTTCCCTAAAGACCCCCTCCCCCTCCCCCTGCCCCCACGTCCCCCCTTTCATCCCACCTACACCCTCCCCACTACCCTGTAGACCCCCCCAACCCCCCTCCCCCCTGAACCCTCCCACAGCCTTGCAGACCCCCTCCCCACTGTACCCTCCCCCACTGCTAGTAATTCGAAACGGATGGGGAGGGGCGGGGTGGGCCAAGCCCATGCGGGTTTGAGCCCATACAGGTTTGTTCTCAAAAGCCCTCATATAATGCAAAAAAATATCCAAGACCGCCCCGCCCTGCATAAGCCTGCGGGTTGCCCGCGGGCTGGCTGCATTTTAAAAAAAATATTATTTATAATCATTTAAATATTGTATTTTTTCCTCATTATTAATTTTAGTTATTGGGAGAAATATGAATTTATAATAGATATAGTTTTAAGAAATGTGATGGAACATTTTTCTATGGTTTAATGGTGTCTTGTGTCGATGCCAATGTGTTGGTGAACTATTGCAATGAAAAGTAGTTGAGTGATCAATGAGGGGAGAAAAATGATGATGTTGATTGTGTCATGATGAAAATGGATAGACCTATGAAAGAATTATGACACTTTAACCAATTAATGGTTTCATATGAAGCTATTATGGTCTCATGTGATCCTTTCATGTTTTCTTAATAACAAAATATAATTAAGTAATAAAAAAATTAAATCGGTCCAAAAAAGTATTATAATTTTAATAACTCTTTTAGAATTGAAACCATGTGAAAGAGAGATGAGTTCCATTTTTTGAGAGGTTCGATGACACACCTTGTGAATATGGTTAATAATTACTATATAAATATTATAATATCATATTAAAACAAAAAATATTGACCTATTTAAAATTTACATGTAAATGAATAGTGAATTTTTATGACCATTATGGTGAGAAATCACATGTCATGGTTTAATTATATTAAAAAAACTAAAATGAAAAGATGCATATATTGTAAAATAAATTAAATTTGGACTCTGGGTCAGCCCATACCCTCTTGGGATCAACCCGCTTTTGCTCTCACCCTTGCAAGCTTAACCCGCATTGGCCTGCGCTCTTTGTGGTCAAACTTTTTAGGCCCGCCCCACCCCATATCCTCCCTATACTCTCAAAGCCTGTGGGATACGTGGATGTTTTGCATCACTACCCACTGCCCCCCTTGCACCCCACCTGTACCCTCCCCACTGCCCTGCAGACCCCCTCCCCCCTGCACCCTCCCCCCACTTCCCCGCTTGCACCCACCTTCACCCTCCCCATTGCCTTGCAGACCCCCCTAACCCTGCCCCTCCCACCTTCACCCTCCCCCATTACACCTCCCCCACAACCCCCTTACACCCCACATGCACCCTCCCCGCCACCCTGCAGACCCCCTACCCCATCCCCCCTACACCCTCCCCCCAATTCCCCCTTGCACCCCACCTACACCCTCCCCACTACACTACAAATCCCCCACCCCCTCCCCCCTACACCCCTACCAATTTTCCCTTCCCCCACTACCCCCCTTTCACCACACCCTCACTCTCCCCACTACACTACAAACACCCCCTTGCACCCCACTGATGGGTAAAATTACGGAGGAAAATAATAATTTTGGATGATGTAACAATGTTCACCACACTCTAAAAAATAAATGTCATGATTACCTAGGTATGAGGAGATGATAAATAAAAAGAATATTTTTTAATAATATATGAAGGTTACTGTGAAAGAAAAATAACAATGTATGAAGAAAAATAAACATATTCTGAAGGTTTTCATGGATGTATAGATAAAAAAATTTGAGGAATAAATGAGGTTATATGAAAAAGAAAATAAGGATTAATGTTCATTTCTAGAGTACATGTAGAAGAAAACCCCACATAAAAAAAATAAAACATAGAAAAAGGAGTCTATTTAGCATAAGAAGATTAATTACTTGATAATAAAGGGTGGTCATGTGAAGAAAGATGAAGCTAATATGAAAAGTGATTTTTTATTGAGATAATACTCTCACCCCTATTAATCTAAAAAATAAGGAAATGTAGATCAAATTTATTCCCTGCTAGTTCTGTGATAGTTTTTCCAGTTTTTTTATAGTAATAATAGGTTTCATGGGCCTACATATGTAATCAATTAATCCTTGCTAAACTAGAAGGGATCTCATCTTATTTTTCTCAAATGTTAAAGTCATTATCACCATCAAATTTTTCGATTTAGAACCTAATTTTTGAAAAGATTAAAAGAAGATTAGATTTCTCGTTCTTTAATACAACATTAAGTGTACACCCCTAAAATCTGTCCAATCTAAAGCATAAACTATGTTTAACAAAATTGATTTGATATGAAGTGGAATTATGAATGTAAAATTGGCTCTAATAAAATATAGTTGAAAAATAGAGGCAATTTATGAAGTGATCATGATACAAAAACACAAAAAATCAATTACTAAAAAAAGAAATGTGTTTGATAGAAAAGGTAAAAAAATTTGGATCTAATACAACTTTGTGAGGGGTATGGGTGAAAAGACAAAAAGTAATAACATACAAACACCTAAGTATGGATATGGGGCTTTGAAAGTAGAAGTCCAATAAAGCAGAATCTAAATATTCATGATGCAATAATTTAATGAAAGAAGTAAGGAACACATAATTTATGTTATTCAGTCCATTTGGATCCTACGTGCATAATAAGAACACCAACCAAACTTAATTATTTTAATAATATAAAAATAAGAAAAAATTAATGTATACAATGATGAAGAAACATCAACATGATAAAAAACTACAACTTTTAAATAAGATTCAAAGGCTTATAGTGTCGTTCACAAAGTGGTCTGGTTGTCCTGATCACACCCCTGCACACCTGCGCACCCCCATCCCCTACCCCCAACAGACCCCCTACCACCAACACCCCCACCTACATACCCCCTCCACTTCCCCCATCACACCCCCCCAACACACCCCCACCTAAACACCCCTCCCCTACCCCCAACACACCCCCACCCCCACCTGCACACCCCCCCTACCCTCACCACACACACCTATCCCCTGCCACCCCCACCTGCACCCCCCCCCCCCCCACCTGCACATCCCTCTCCCAACATACCCCCTTCCCCCTTCCCCCACTTGCACACCCCTCCCCCTGCCGCCAGCACACCCCCTACCCCCAACTGCACAACCCTCCCCCTACCCCAGCACACCCCCCTGCCCCCACCAGCACACCCCTACCCCCTCCCCTACCCACCCACACCCCCAACCCACCCCATGCACCCCCATGCCACCATCCACATTTCATTCCACTTCAACCACTTAATGAAATATGAGTATAAAGAATCATTTGTGCTGTTTTAAAAAAACCAATTTTCCCTAGATCAAGATGATTGATGATTTCCAGGAATCCAATCTTAAATTTGAAATAAGTAGTTGTTTCCATTATGATTAATAAAATTTTATTTGTTGGATAATAGAGAATACTTTCCAAGAATGTGTATACATTTCTTGGAGAGTTTATAATTACATATATTTTTATGAGTCAGAGATTTCAAATGAAATTGAATTTTTAGTCTCCACATAGTGAGAGTTTCATGAAGTGGTATTTAGAAAATCAATATGAGTGTTGGGATGTCTCTTGATGATTTGTTATGCCTATTTAGGTGTTCAGGTGGTTCATGGGGTAATCAAGAAGCAGTTAGAAGGTTTCTAGTCCATTCCAATTAATTTTAAGACCCATCAATTACCATGTCTAGGTACACTTAGTACCATGTCCAATAAAGGAAATGATAGTTAATTATGAATTTTATAGTGGGGTATCCTCTAGTGGGGAACTAGGTATGGATTACTGGATAGCCATGTTCTAGGTTTATGGTTGTTTTCTCTATGTATTTCATACTTCCTTACTGTATTCATGTAGGTCGTGTCTTGAATGAGATAGTAGTGGTACATGGTATGATAAGAGACCTAACCTAAATAATAGATTGTTGACATGAGATGAGATATGGGACCTCAACCCATGTGAGTGGGTGATACAATGTGATGAGAAGAAATACCTCACCATGAGTGAGATGTTTGTGGTATAAGATAAGATACAAGACCTCGCCCAAATTGAGATGGTTTACATTTGAGAGTTTTTATGTAAAGTCACTCTGAGTGAGTGGGATGTGTTATTTGATAAGTTATGAGACCTAAATTTGAGTGGCAGGGTGGAAGTATGAAATAAAATATGATATCATAACTTTTTATGGGACCCCTTTCTAAGTGAGAGGGTTCTAGCTCAAAAGATTAGTGAAAACTATGTAACCTAGGCTACACGGTTTGTTCAAACAATGCAACTAAAAACAAGGGAACCTAAAATTCCAGATGGTTTGTCAACAACCAAGTAGTATTTAATGCACAACCATGTGGCTTGCTACAGATGGGGAGAATATCCATTTATCATGGTTTGCACACAGTTTGTGAATCATGTGCATAAACCATGTGCAGTGAGGTATTTGGGAAACAATATCATTTTCCCCTCTTTAATTATAAAAAATATTTATCACTTTACCTTACATATAGTATATATTCAAGGGTTTTATACTCCCATAGATCTTCCTCCTCCTCCATTCTTGGATCTACTACAACTTCTTCTGAAATATATTTTCAACTCCATCGGAAGCATTGGATAACAAAACCTCAACCTCAATATAGATTCTGAAATTTATTTTATTTACATTCTCCAACGATATATTAAAAAAATATTTGAATTCAGATATTCAATATTTGATAGAATACAATAAGGAAATATAGTTTCATAAATGCAATCTATAGTGGTGAGAATTAACTATGTGATGGTGTTTTATTTTTTGGAAACAACATATGGGTATTTCAGGAAAGGATGAGTTTAAAGATCTATAGGTGATAGAGAGTACATATGCTAAAAAATAGAATTCATCAAAATGAAAAGAAAGTAAAATCAAGAAGATAAAGTAAGGATGGATGTACCATTTAGGGAATGAAAAACATTGAGGAAACACCTATCAAAATTCCAAACACAACCCACATGTAAGCTATAACCATATCCTTTAATTTTCCACAGATTGAAACCCAAAATAAAGAAAACATTAAAATGATTAAAAATGGTTTTTTGGTATAATTGAAAACGTGGAAAGGAAGGCATTTTTTTCAGAATCATCCACCCAACTAATCTTTTCATGTTTCCACAGAAGACCATAAAACTATTATATTGAAAATACCTCTTCTAAGGAACCTATTCATAAATAGTAAAGAAGTAGAAAGAGAGAGTCATGAAGATAGAGAATTAAATAATTAGAGAATTAATGAATTAGAAAAAAAATCCCAAACCACAAACAACATATGCAACATCTAAATCAGTCAGTCAACACCTGATATTCATAAAACTTTTAGATCACATACCAATCAGTTCATGAGGACTGTTATCATTATTGAGCTCCAAATAATCCTGAAGGACAAATTGTCCACTCTTTTTATTCTTCTAATTATTATTTTAGAACTCCTTTATGTCAACGTCTTGGTCATCTGATGAGTCAAGGATATTGGCATATTGGAGAGATCATTTTTTATAAAATAAAACCTGAAATAATACATATATATTTTACTATCAATACACCATAAAAAATAAACATAAAGAAAGGGATACATGTAGACCTTTTTCTTTAAGGATATCATTTCAAGCTTGGAACATCCCTGTATACATTAAATTTCCATAAAAACCTATTCCAAGGAGAACCCATGAAGAATTAGCGTATAATTGATACTGTGAATGAGTGAAACAATTATGTATGAAATCTTTTTAAGAAAGCTGCAATATGAAAACACTTATATATAATCAATCACTAAACATGTATGTATAAGATATCTATAAATATTTTCAATTGATAGCCAATTGAAAAAAATAAATGAATTGTATGTTTTAGTCATAGAAAAAATGGAAATTAACACAAAAATGCATATTTTTCAATTATAATATTTGAATAAAAGTAACAGTCAATCAAAAGAATATTTATGTACCTGAGTGGATGATTATTTAACCTACCCAATGTCAGTGAGTCCAATATACATGTAGTCTAATACATTTATAAAAAATAATGATAACGACATGAAATATGCATGATTGAAATTGAAAAAAATGTGTACTGAATCAAATAATTTTGGCATACCTAAAATTGAGAATTCATTTATGCGGTGAAGGAAATATATATCAACCATGGAAAAAAATTTAGATGAAGAAATATTGACCAAGAAAAATAAGTACAAGAAGTATTTTGTGAATCAAAACAAAAGATGTATTGTATTGATGTTTGAAAAATCCATATGTAGATAGAAAAACTAAATCTTGGTGAGAATATTTTTTTTTTCTAGAAACATATTAGAATCCACCATTTGGGAAGCACTATATTATATTATAGCCTGCAAAATTAGTATGAACATAGTGTAATGTGAAACTATAGAGTGGATAAAAATGATACCGATATGCTAGAGATGAGAAAATAACATATACATGATTCATTCAGAGCTGGATGAATCTGCACTTAGGTAGATTTTTTACCAACTTGTCTATTTATAAAAAGAAATGGTATGATATATTTTTGAATAAAATAGAAAGATTTAGTGATGGTGAATGGAAACGTGAAGCGGGTACAGGGCATGCTTCACCAAGGTAGATCTCATAGGAGACAGATAAAACCGAGAACCCCTAGAGGAGTAGAGGGGAACCATGTCATTGTGGGAGATGTCGTATGGGGTAGGAATGAACCCTAGCTCAACAGGAGGTGATAATAGAGTGGGAGGATAAACTGAGGGGAATCTATAGTCAGCGTTGATGTGAAAAAATTATGGATCCAGAAAAGGAGTGAGACGTCATATTAAATGGAGGGAATTAGGGTCTATTGATGCAAAAGATGGTACTTGAGTACGATGGCAGTAATAGTGCATGGGAATAAAAGGAGGAGTGGATGAGAACTGAGATTAGGAGGATGATGAATATTGGGGTCTGCGGAGACTATAGGTCGATAGGAGAAGAAGCGCGAGCATTGGGAGAAACTGAGAAAAACCGCGTGCAGAAGAGGGAGTGAGGAAAAAGAAATGGTATGACGCCAAGGAAGACAATGAACTCTAGGTTGATAAGGGATGAACCCCGTGCTGGAGGAGAATCTGAGGGAAACTGTGTGTAGAACAACGAGGGGGGGAGATGAAGGGATTGATGCGAAGATGGTACGTGGATGTGAGGAAGAGAAGAAACGCGGGTTTCTGAATGTTGGACACGTGGAATGGAGTGGAACCCAGAATTAGTATAGTTAGTAGATATCATGTCTCCACTATGTTTTCTTTCAATACTATTTATGAAAGTAATAAATTGAACATGTTTGAGAACATCAATTCACTCTAGCATGTTTAGAGGTTTAGTTTCAGAATTATGAAATTACTTATTGTGTTTATAAAAAAATATTATTTTTGATAACAAGAGGTAAATATGAAGATGTAACATTTAAAATTTTCCTAGTGGGAAGAATGTCATTTGGACCATGTAATCACATAGTATCTTCAATGATTGTAACTTAATTATCACTATTGAAAATTCTAAATCTAATAATGTTGAACCACTTAAGAATAATCAGTGGTTAAATATTCCATTTTATCACTATAGGATAGATCTGTAAATTCCATGAGCTCACCTTTATCTTGGGGATGATTCTCGAACATCTATATTTTTCAATATAACACCAAAATTTGATAATGATACATCATTGTCATGTCTTCTCATACTTGAATCCATGAAATAATTGAATGGTATTAACATATAATCTATAAGAAACACTACTGTGGGAATATTTATGGAGGTAATCAACCATGATAAATAATAATCATGCTAGTAAACATATACTATATCAATTGGTATGTTTTTTTGAGTAACGATATCAAAAGATAATAGAGAATAAGATCACGTGAAATACTGGTTAAAGATGAGAATGTGGAAGTTCAATGTTATTGCACCACATTATATTAGTGAATTGTGCCAATGTAATGATTTTGTCAAGGATAAATTTAATAAATAAGAAAGAATAAGAGTATCTAACATAATGAAAAAAGGAAAATAATCTTTCCATGTGCCAAAATATTTCTAACACAGCAATGGATAAATAAATCATGGAAATATCACCTTATTTGGTGATGGACGACCTTTGGTATTAGGCAAGGACAATCTGAGGTCACAGTGAATAATCATATGATCTGGGAATTGCTTCGATGTTGTGTTTTGGGGGAGGATGTAAAAAAAATCACACTTATGCCACTACTCTATAAAGCCCCATGATAATGGTCCAATTTCACCAAGTCTTGGTGAAATCTAACATATACCATACCCTAAAAATACTAAATATTAAAAGATATGAATAAGATAGAATAATGGAGGTAAAATATAAACATTTACCTCTATCCACTTAAAGTAGAAGAACCCCATAAGTCATTTTAATGGTGGAATCCAGAATAACTATTTTTTCATCCTTAAAAAACAACATTGATCCCTACTGGGAAACCAATCCACCACTATTGTGTACCCGATGGCCCTTATAAAAGGTCCACTACACTTTTCCAGCCCAACGAGTACCTGGTACCCCTCTATATGGTACCTTATAAAGGCTGTGATTTTTTACAAACCCATTATGAGTCACCCAGAGCCTCTCAATCGAATACCCAATGACTACTATAGTTTTTTACAGTGATCCACCACCCTAAGATTTGGAAATCAACCCACTAAATAACCATTATCCTCAAGTGAAAACACATCCCAGAGATGCACTAACTATTGATATTTCAATTCATTTCCCAATTCTCAAAAATCTCCACGCTTCAAGAAAAAAAATTAAATTTCATCTGAAATTGCTGACCAAGTAATTGTGTGGGTCATTAAAAACTCCCAACCATAAGAATTACAATCCTTGAGAAGCATCCAAGATGATCCCTTGATTCCCATTTAACTATAAAAATGTGAAATAATCACTTTATATAGATTACAACTATCTACAACTCCACCATGAAGATTCCCAATCTAGACTAATTGGATCTTCACTGAAAACCACTTGTCCCTCACTCCACACATATCAATCATAATTAAAATAATGTATCTAATTCAGAAACCTCTTTACCATAGTCAAACATGTGAAACTATTCTAGATTACTTATACAGACACGGATAAAAAAAATAATGAACACATAATTGTTCATAATAAGGATGAGGTGGATCACCTGGAAGGTGTTGACCATGTCGAAGGAATACCAGAGGAGGTGGGTAGGACACCTAGGAGCAGCATCGGTGGGGGAGGTGAGGAGTCTCGTGTTTGGTGGTAGTAGCTCGCGGTGGGTTTTCCTTGTTCGGTGTCAGCGAGGGGCACCGTCACGAGGGGCACCGTCGGTGGAGGAGGATTGGGGAGAGGAGAGGTCGCGATGGGTCGTGGAAAGAGGTTCACATGCATAGGGTATTGCGGAGGAGGGCACCACCATGAGATACGTCGAGGGTTCAGAGGGTCATGAGGGGCACCGTTGGTGGAGGAGGATCAGGGAGAGGAGAGGATGTGATGGGTTAGGGAAAGAGGGTCATGCACAAAGGGTATTGTGGAAGAGGGAGCCACTTTTGGAGACATTGAGTGTTTGGAGGGTCA
Source organism: Viscum album (assembly GCA_963277665.1). NCBI lineage: Eukaryota > Viridiplantae > Streptophyta > Magnoliopsida > Santalales > Viscaceae > Viscum > Viscum album. The sequence continues at coordinate 887,894,387 of OY728148.1, read as the reverse complement.
TGATTGGGGGAATATGGAGGTGGATCTAGATGCGATTTGAAAAAAAGCAGCTCAAATTTTTAGCCACGGGAGTATATATTAAATTGTTGCTATAAATAAGCTATAGCCATGGGTCTATTAAACCATGGCTATTAATATGTGGATATAGCTTAAATTTCTAGTAGTGTTCCCATAACATTTACAAGTAGGATATTCGGGATTCTTTCCATCATGGGATTTGTTTTTTGAACCAACCAGTTTGTTCTCCATTTTTTACTTCTTTTCACTAGGCCCACGAGACCACTAATAGTCTCCAATATCCATTTCAACCTTGAGGTTACAATAGACAATATTATGATAACTATTGAAGTCTTTAAGAACCAAATCTTTTCATAGAATCAGTTTTAGCCCACTAAAGAAGCTATCCACCTTGATTTTGGTGTTCATAACAAAGCTAGAGGCATACCATGCAAGCCTTTTAAAGTTTTCTTCATACACCATGATGGACTTAGATTCCTTCTTCTTGAGTTTGAGGAACTCCCTTTCCATATTGAGATGGAGGGTTTGAGGAAATTTTTTTTTGAGAAACATCCTATTGAATTTCTCCCAACCCATGGAGTCAATTTCTTCTTGGGACTTTTTATTCTTGATCAGTTTCCACCACTGATTTGCTTCCCTATTAAAATTATATACCACTAGTACAACTTTCTCTTCTTCGAAGAACGGGAGGATGTAGAATATCTTTTCAATGGATTTAATCCACTGTTCTATAAGTAGGGGATCAAAAGACCTGTTAAACATGGGAGGCCTTTGTCGCATGATGTATTCCATGGAAACATGCTCTTTCCTTGGAGGGGGAGGGAGTTCCACATGATTCAAGTTATTATTCATAACTTGATCTAGTTGAGCAAGTACTATCATGAAGTTTTGAACACCCATTCCCATCATATGAATCATATAATTAGGTTAATCATCACATTCCCTATCACATTGATTGTTGGCACATGATCTACTATTTATAGCCATTAACTAATAAAAATTGCTTACAATTAGAGGTCTTGAATACTTATCTATTGATCATAAAAAGGAAACTTTTAACATAAAAGGATAAACATGCAAAAGAGAAGTATATCTTAACTTGTGGTTCCTTAGATTTAAATTTAGGTTATCCTTGATCTATTTCTTAACATATATTCTTATGCTCTTTTTTTCTTAATAATGGTTTGTACTAAACTCATGAATTTACGAAAGCATATCCCTCGAGAGTTTTAAACCAAGAGTGAAAAAAAGGCACATTGTCATGTACCAGGATACCTCAATTAATCCCCAAAACTCCTTTATTTAAACTCCAAACGGAGTGCCTAACTTCCTTTGATCCCTTAAATCTATATAGGGTACCCTGGGGAACACATGAACAAAGGGATGAGCTAAAAATCCTAGTATGGGAACAACTATAAGAAGAAAGCATTAACACATGGGATAAGAGGAATGACATGATGATAAAAAAAGGCATGTAAAATATGGAATAATAACATATAGACTTGGATTCATATAAACATGGAGTTATAGTAATGTGGAAGCAACATAAAACACGACTTTAGTATGATTCAAGGATAATAGTCATGATCGTTTCATATAGTAGAACAAGCCAATGATAATCGCCAAGACTGTCGCACATAACATCTCATGAGACATAAATTTACCTAATGAATTAGAGAGCTATCTGGGTACACCCATATTAAATTTTCACAAATATGTTTTCCACCTAAATAATCATACATAATCAATCTTACATAAACATAAGGATTACGCATATAAAGAATTGGGTACCATAATCATGTCATAAAGCATAAAAAATGGTCGTATCATAAAAGTTTCCACAAAATAAAGGAAGTAAAGTATAAATGGAAATTAATTTAGGAAAATATGTAGGTATCATGGGAAGTGATTTTAAGTATAAGTGAAAATATTTAAGAAAAGTATTCAAGAAGTTTTATCATAAAAACATCTTTGAGCAGTATTAAGGATAATAGTATAGAGCATTTAAAATAGAAAAGAGAAAAATCCTTTATAAAAAACCCAAAGTGAACCTGTGAGTTTTTCCCAATAAAGATAATTATATTATAAATAAAATAAATGCTTAATATAGAAGATAGAGTTCACTTTAAATGGGGTAAGAATTTGGGATGTTTCCTCAAAACAGGTTTGCTTATCGAGAAGTATTGTGGAGGGAATCACTTAAAAACATGTATATTCCTGAAAGATAATGAGGGATAGATCTTAAAAAAATAATTTTGGAGAATATTATCAGTATTTATAATTTGTACATAAAACTAAAGTACAACTTCATTTAGCTAAAAATGATGATAGATCAACCCAAAGGAATAATGATGGTTTGGGGGGAATCCCTTACAGAATTTCGGCATGGTATTAGGTGTACATAGATTGTCTTAATGAGAGAGAAAGAGGTTTACCATCATTTAAACATCATTAGAACAATATGGGTGAGGTGTTTAATCAAACCCCATTACATGGAATTTCACAAAAAGTAGAATTATATAGAGGAGAATCTTGAATAAAAGTGAAATAGAGAGGATCCCTTACCTTGACTCCGATGGTGTTCTCCACTTGATATTATTGACCTGAATAACAAAATTAGGTTCATTAATTAATTATTAATGAAGATATTATATATGTAAAAGATTTTTTATAACATTTTTATGTTCATTAAAAACCTTCTTTACGAGTTAAGTGGTTCAATTTATTTATTGAAGTCAGTTTTCTTACTTGGTATTAATAATCGGTTCACTTATATTCATGTCCAGATAAACATGTTTGTTGAATGTGGTTGAACAGAAATGAAGTTATAATTTATTATTGAATATCCATAAGGTTAAATGGTTGAAAATTTAATTTGTTTACTTGGAGTGAAATTGAATAATTATATATAACATTAATGATAAACGCTTGAATTAATTTGGTGATTTTTCTCATAATTAATTTGTTCGGCATTATAAATTTACATAAAGTGTGAAAGAGGATTCCAAAAAAACACATAAGATAAAATAATTTTTTAATAGTCTAGTTCAACCATAAATTTTTTTCATGACTAGAATATAATATGGTAATATAAATTGATAAACTGTCGTCCTTGAATGTGATAAATTAACACATCTCGGACGGTGTTTTATTTTATTTCATATAAAAGAAGGGGAAATGAGAGATGATAACGAATAATCCACTTATAATAAAAATATTCTAGTACATGTTTGTTACTGAAGTTATCATACCATTTTGGTTAAGGTAGGTGTGGAAATATAAAAGAAAAGAAAATAACTTGAAAGGAAATAAAATAATTGGAAAGAGGAATTTACCTCTTGAGATTATCTCCTCTGAGAAACTCTTAAGGGGAGAGGTTTTGGTATTTTGAGGAGAAAAAAGTCTAATGAATGTTGGGAAATATGTTGGGGAGATATTTGGGAAGAATTTAATTAAGGCACAAGGCTTGAAAGGAGTGAAGGGAAGAGGTAAGGATGGGTGGTATTTATAGGGGAGGAGATGAGGGTTTTCATAATATTATAATCATTATTTTCTTATATTTCTATAAGATAAGAAATAGTATTGATTCCATTACCATGAATTGTAAAAAATTCATGTGACTTTGATATTTTTGATCTTACATCACTTATAATATCAGGAATAGTGGATTTAAATTATAATGTATTTATACGATAAATTTATATATTTTACTATTCACCAAAAATTCAAGTATTTTTGAAAAATACCAAAAATTCACCCTAAGAATTTTTTGATGTGTAGAATCCAAAAATGAAATCCATTTTTAAAAAGTAATTTTATAATTATTATTAATGAAATATTTAATTAAAATCACAATTTACTTGAAAAATCACAATTTACTTGAAAAATTACAATTTTAAAACATTTATTTTCTTATTCTAAGATATAGGTATATTGTAATTCCACTTGAATCTTATTTATATAATATCATAGGTAAGTTTACTATTCAGTAGGATATATCACTATTCATAAGGGTATTCTACTATTCACCAAAATTAATTCTGTTTTATCGGACTCCAAACATCTTACTGATCAGAACTGTGAATGTCAAAATTTCAAAATTGAAAACTCAAAAGTGTCAAAATTATGTTTAAATTTACATATTACTTAGTAGTTCATTGTGTTGTGATTTAATGTGATCATATGACATAATAAAAAGTAAATTTCCATTGAAAAACATTGGGTAGGTACATTATCGATGTGGGGTTAGGGGACACATGCAGTGATTTTCCAGGGAGACATGCCCTTATCAAAGTGGGGTAGGATCTGTGGCTTCTATGGGAGTGTCAGTCCAGTCGGAGATGACCAGGATGCTGGGATCTCAGTTTGGTGGTCATGGTGGTAGAAATAGATAATCTTCTGGGCAAGTCTATATTTGGATATAGCCATAGAAAAGTGGATGTTCTTAGGTAGGGACCAGGAATTTGCATGTTGTGGATCAAGAGCCAGCATGATCTGATGCATGACCTTTGACTATTCGAGGTACCATTCTGATTTCATATTTTATATCTGTAGTTTTATTTGATACTGGTTCACATGTCTCTTTTATATCTTCCCTTCTTTTGAATCTACTAAATCTACCAACCAAGCAGTTATCTTTTGTAACGGAGTTGGTAACACCTTTGGGTAAGAGAAGGAGAAAGTCCTTAGGTGTCCAATGTGTGCACTTACCATGTCAAGAGTTGATATGGAATGGGATTTCTTGGTTTTAGATATGGATCTGTTTGATGTGATCCTCATAATATATTTAATGGTGCACTTCCAAGAACATATTGATTTCTATCGGTGATGAGTTAGTTATATGGCACTTGATAGGAGTCCTCAGGTATTTCTTAGGGAATGGGATCCTCGATCAGTTTTCATGGAACCACCACTTCGAAAGTTGAAAATATTTTTTATCAATTATTGTCACTCGCATTGGAGGATGATGGTGGTACACCTTTGGGTAGATTACCTCATATTGTAGAAGAGTTCCTAGAGGTATTTCAATATGATCTTTCAAGATTACCCACAAAGTGAGATGTTGAGTTCACGATTGAGTTGTCACTGGGAACATAGCCTATATCTCTTCCCTCACATATCATGGCCCCCAATTAGTTGGTGGAATTAACGATACAACTAGATGATTTGGAATCCAAAGGGTTCATTCAGCCGAGAATCTGTCCTTGGGCCACCCTAGTCTTTTTCATGAATAAGGTCGATAGATCTCTCTGGTTATTCATCAATTACCGAAAGTTGAATAAGGTAACCATAAAAAATAAATACCCTTTTTTCCTAGATTGAGGGTTTTTTGGACTAGTTTAAGGGGAAAGTATTTCTCCAAAATTGACTTGTTTTTGGGTAACCACTAACTTAGGGAAAGAGAATAAGGCATTTCGAAGATGAATTTCCAAATTAGGTATTGTCACTTTGAGTATTTTTTTATACTTTTCTGATTAAAAATGCTCCAGTGGTTTTTATGGAACTCATGAATAGGGTGTTCCACCAGTATCTTGACTCCTTTATCGTGGTATTTGTGGACGACATCCTGGTTTATTTTTGATTTGAGTAGAAACTTGAGATTCACCTACGGATCATTTTGGGCACTCTATGGGATCACCAACTATATGAAATGCTTTCAAAGTACACCTTATGGATCAGAGAAGTGAATTTTCTTAGCCACATCATTTTAGATAAAGGGGTTTTAGTGGACCCTAAGAAGATTAGTGAAGTCATGTCATGGGAACTACTAAGGAATGTGTTCTATGATAGAATTTTTCTAGGCTTGGTAGGTTGTTATAGGCATTTTGTTCAGGATTTCACATAGATTTCTTCCTCTATGACTGCACTCAGCCAAAAAGGGGTGAAGTATGAATGAAGCACACAGTGCTAGGTATCCTTTGATGAGCTAAAGTGGTGGTTGACTACTGCACCTATGTTGACCTTGCTAGAGTATGGGAAGGTCTACATAGTTTATTGCTTAATTGTGATTCTGCAGGTACGAGCCTTGTGTGTGTACTCTTGTAGGGAAATCAGATAGTGGCTTACAGTTCTTTCCAAATTCGACTGCTTGAGAAAAATTACCTGACTCACAACTTAGAGTTGGCATCTGTCATTCGTGGCTTGAAGACTTCGTATCATTACCTCTTTGGGGAGAAATTTTTGTTCTATTCTGACCATAAGAGCCTAGCCTATATCTTCTCATATAAGGATATTAATTTGAGTTAGTTCCATTGGATAAAGTATCTATAGGGGGTTGACTTCGACATCTTCTATACCCCGGGTAAGGGTAATGTGTTGGTTGAAACCTTGAGCAAGAAAGTACTAGTACATGATTTGAGGAAGTCCAGCGATGAATGGACTTTTATGGGGCACTTTTCACAGATGCACTTGAAGACCAATGAGCATAGTGGAGGAACATTCTTGTCTAGTATTTAGTTGACTCATGCTCTTATGGAATTGGGTCAGTGGGAGATCCATGGTGATAAGTGATGTCAGTGGTCTATGTAGTATCTTCATGGTGGAGAGACTTATTCTAATTGGTCTTCATCATCTATGGGATTTTTATGCTTCAAGGGCTGCGCAGTGGTGCTATTGTCTCTATGAAATGTGGTGATATGGGGTAGCCACCAGTATAAGTGGGTCATCCATCCTAGTACTACCATGATTTATTATGATGTTCGTCACCAGTTATAGAAGCTAGGTATGAGATATGACATAGATGACTTCGAATCAAGATTCTATACTTGTCAGTTGGTGAAATCAGAGCATCAAAGACCATATAGTTTTCCTCAGTCATTACCTATTCCTACATAGAAGTAGAAATAGGTCTCCATGGAATTCACTATTGTATTTCCATGTATGCCTCAGAGAAGGAACACTATTTTAGTGGTGATTGAACATTTTGACCAAATCATCTCACTTTATCTCAATCTGAAATATATCAAAGGTGGATGATCTGGGCTGATTATATATTCAAGAGGTGTTAGGACTTCATAGAGTGTCATCAACAGTTGTTTCAAACATAGATTCACACTTTACTTATCTGTTTTGGAAAGGAATACAAAGGGATTTGGAAAAACATATAAAAATAAGCACATCATACCATCCATAAATGGATGGCCAGACAGAGTGGGAAAATCAGATTGTAAAAGACATTCTTTGCACCTCTATGTTGGATTTTATAGGATCATGGGATAGCCATTTGGGATTATTTGAGTTCACTTATAATAATAGTTATCAACACTCTATTCTAAAGGAACCCTTTTAGGAACTTTTTGGTCGGCCATTTAAATCTCCTTTATATTGGGATAAGGTTGGTGAGACATCAATTTTTGGACCGAGCCTTGTGCAAGAGATATCTGAGAAAGTCAAGTTGATCAAGAAGCAGTTATTTACAGCTCAAATCCACCACAAATCTTATGCTAATCAGAGGCATCAGGATCTTGAGTTCTCTGTGGGGGATTGGGTGTCCTTAAGGGTGGCTCTTTTTAGGGTCACTGTCATTTGGGTAAGCAAGGAAAGATGACACTAAGGAATGTTGTGCCTTTCAAGATCATTGGGTGGATTGGAAAGGTGGAATATAGGTTAGCTTCACCCTTTTAGTTTAATTCTATTCATGAATTATTTAATGTCTCTAAAATGAAAATGTATAATCTGAACTAATCTCATGTGATGAACTAGGAAGATTTGGAGATAGAGCCCAATTTATTAGTGTTTGAGTGACCAGTATGGGTTGTGGATTCCTAATATAAAGTGAATAATGGGAATTACAAAACATTGGTTCCAATCCTTTGGGAGCATGGGAATGATGAGAATGATTCTTGGGAGCGGAATTAATGGGTTGAGTAGGAGTAGTCATTTTTTTCTCTGATTAGGCTTCGAGTAGACTTTCTGAGGGGGAAATGTTTCCATGGTGGGGAGAATTGTCACACCCATATTTCACACTTTGGTAATGATTTAAATTTTATTTTTATCTTATAATTTTATATGGATTTAAATTTTTTTTGTTGAGGTGTGGGATGGGATCATCTTGATTTTTTTTTTATTTTTGCTGACAAAATAGGGTTTTGGATCAGTAATTCCCGACGCAAACACATGGCATGGTCGAAGTCACGTGGCTTCACTAGACCACCGTGCATCTTGCCGAGTGCATGGTAAATTAATTAGTCGACCGAATCAAAAAATGTGAATGATAAAAATACAATTATTTTAGAACTATTTTAATGATAATAATATTAATAATATCAATAGTAGTAGTATTATTATTATTCTCATTTACATTTTAATTGGGTTATCATTTATTATTATTTATGTCGTCATAATTTTAAAAATTATCAACTTAGTATTTATATTATAATAATTATTATTATTTTAGTTAATATTTTAATTTGGTTGTTAATATTAAATTATTTTAATAATTATAAAATTATCATGTTATTATTAACATAATTTTTTTTATATTAATAACTTTATTTATTTATTATTTTGAATCTGTCTAAGATTTTTCTTAGGTTTAATTTCATTTTCATTTTCAATTTATTTTCTATTTTTTATTATATATTTTCCCTCATTTTCTTTTCCTCCCCCACTCATCATGTCACACACTGTAGCCCCCCCTTCCCCCATGGTTCACGTCACACCCCACTCTCCAAAACCTAGCTTGGAACCCTTGCTACCCTCTTACGACACCGCTGACTGGCGCCCTCCCTCTTTATGGAGACCCTTTCGCATGCGCCGCCCCTACAACCCGCACACACCCCCATCGGCTGCACAACCTCCCCTAATGCTAAACCTCCCTTCTTGGATGGTCCTTCCATCATTCAACCTTATATGTGGCTTCACTCTGGTGACACTCTCCTCACATGACCGACTTTATGGATCCCTTGTCGTAGGTGCGATACACCTCAATTGTTTGTTCTTCCAATTAGTAGATTTGTGGTTAGAGTTTTAGGTTGGGGTTGGTCTGATTCTAATGCAATTTTTTTTATACTTTTTTTGGGTTCACTTTAGATCCCTTACAGTGCAATTGTCATGTGGTTGAAGTTTTGCGCCAAAATTTTGAGGTTTCCTACACCGAGGTATGTGTTCAATTGATTGTGTTTTTTAAGTTGTGTAGTTAGTTTATTGATTTTTGTAAGTGATGCTGATCGTGTTATGGATGTGGCGTTGTGTGAATTTGTTCATGAAAGGGGGTTGGGTGGGTTTTGTGTGTAAATCTATGTCATGATCTTTAAAATTTGTTTGTGAAAGCTTAAAATGTTTTATTAAATAATTATGAAGAATGAAAAATTGATTTAATTGGATAGTGTAAAGGTGTGTGGTGTGTATAATATTTAAAATAGAAATTTGGGTGTGTGAGTGTGGTGTGGGTATAGGTAGTGTCACATTTGTTTTATTTATTTAAGGTTTACATGTGACATGGACTTGGAACTTTTTGAGCTCAAATGGGAAGCCTGGGTACTAGGAGGGGGGAGTAGGACTAGTGTGCTAGTGACACAGAAGTGGTATCAGCCTGGTTTCACTTATCTGGATTGATGAATATAATATTAACTAAACTTTTGGATGATGGTTCAAGACAACTAGGTTATATAAATTTTCCTACTAGTGTATCATGCATGAGAACACATTTTGTTGTGGTTCCTACACAACTTTTCGTTGAGACGCAATGTTCTAGGGTCCCACTTCTCACTGGTATCAATATGACATTACCCAAAAAAAATTTATCCTTGTTTAATTTATTATCACTATTAGAACATGATGTAGCATGGAGGTTATCATATAATTAAGTGTGTGTGTGTTGTAATTTAACTTTCTTCCATTCAAATTGTTATCCTTAAAACTGTTTTCATTAAAATTATTTAAGCATTTATTTATTTTCATCTATTAATCATGAAGATGTATTTTTCATTTAATATTTATTCGTGAAATCATTTCTAGATGGAATATTATTGGGATTTATCTCACACCCTACTTACACCATTGAGAATAAGTAGATTTTGTTATGTCTGATATAGGTAAAGGTAATGTTTTTGAAAGTGGTGGTTCGGGATGCTAGCTGGCTTCTTGGCACGACATTGTGCAGATGGCTTGAGGATGGTGTCCTCTTGCTAGGTGGAAATTTTTCTGTTGGTTTTTGATCACCCAACCTGGTGGTAGATGCTATTTGGGTTTTTGGTTTACATATTTAACACACTTTCAGGTCCAATTAAATGCTGGTTTGGTTGTAACTTCTAGTTCTGGTTCAATTTATATTGTCAGTTGTTTTATAGTTATTTATTTAGGTAGATCATTCCCAAAAATTACTTTTTAATACTTAGTCACTTGGGCCAACCTATGGGGATTGTGAATTCCCTTCATTCCTTTCTATAGACTGGGTCGGGCATTGGTTAGATGGCGACCTGATTTGGTTTCTGACAAACAAGCTCCCACTTTCACCAAATCCAACTACTAACAATATTCAATCCACTAACTATAAAATGATACTCATGATTATATTGAGATAATTCTTTAGTAAAGTGTTACACAACATTATATCCCATGGAATCTCTACTTACTACAACTTCACCCCTCTGTGAAAAAACCATCAAGGGATGATACTCTCAGGAGTATGTTCTTTTTTTGTTGGTGTCACTACAAAAAATGACTTGTAATAATAGATTATTACTAATTGACAATATATTTATTGGTAAAAATGAACAATTAAAATAGTTATTATGTTTTATTAGTGTTAAATTCAAGTAATGACATTTATTTTAAACAATAGATATATCTATTTTTACCAATAGATATATCTATTTTTTTAACTATTTAATACCACTATATATTTTACTGATAATTAAATTAGTTGATTAAAAATATTAATACCAATGGTTTTTTATCAAAAAAGGAATCTATTATTATTAATTATTATTACCATTATTTTTTTGAACATATAAATTTATTAATAGTATTTATTGACCTTAAAAAAATCATCTGACAATTTTTTTTATTACTTTCAGTTATTAGTTTACTAAAAAATCATGTTGTTGTTAACTAAATATAGTTATAAATATTTGGAATATATTCAAGAAATTAATTCAATATATTTTCTATTTGGAATAAAATTAAAATAATATCCTAAATTTATTTTATTTAAGATGAAATAATATGTGAGTGAGATTTTTGAAACCATTGTTATAAAAATAAAAAAAATGAAAACTAATTTCTTCATTCATATTTAACAATCCATTAAAAAAAACAAAAATAAATCAAAAATAAAACATATTCCCTCCACATCCCCACTTTCTCCTCATGGCTCTCCTCTCCCCTGATTTCCTCTCATTCTTCGTCACTCACTACCCACACAGTGGCGATCTCTAACTATGATCACATTCAAAATTCATCACCATCAAGTGCACCCATACTCAAACCCATGCCCTTGATTATTTATCATTTATCACCCCCCTACTAATTTTTGATTTCTTTTTTCCTCTTTTATCTATAAAGACTAGGAGGATGGATGGGATTCGGATCAAGTCCAATTCTCATTCAATAAATCAATGTTTATTCCTCTTATTTGGTATGAAATTCTTCTATTTTTTTAAAAAAACCTAAAATCATGTTTATCTAGTGTTTGAATTGAATTTCAATTATGTGTTCATTGAAATTTTGATAAAACGATCTTTCATATTCCTATTTATGTTTTTTGAGTGATTTTAGGATGATAATAAAATTTTTATCTAGAGAAACTCCAGATGAAATGATATTTCATCATTTCTCAAACCCCATGGAAAATAGTTTGATCCTAATATTAAATCACATTATTATGGAGAATATTATTCAACCTTCCAAGACCACAGATGGAATTATCCTCCCTTAGAAAACTCTTAAGATGAATATTCTTCTCTGTGGTTCCATTTTCTACTATTTAATAAGAATCTATTAAAAATAAAATCTTATGATTAATTTTTATTCTTTATAATGATCTAAAATACTACTAGTGAAAAAATCCCATGATTAAATTTTAAACTATTTGGTGCCATTGTTTCCTTAATAATCATTCCATAAAATTTCAAACTTTCTCCAAATCTTAAAATAGTTTTACATTCAAAAAAATTTCTCCCATTTTATGAGATAATATGCAATTTCAGAAATTATATATGAATCTAATTCTTTTTATCCACAACACTCATTAATTTTATCTGATCTAAATTCAACATTCTATTGATTTATAAGAAACTTCTACCAAGTAAAACTCCTTTGACACAAAAATAAAATGAAAAACATTAATATATTATGAAAATATATCCTAAGATAGGAAATATTAATCACTTTTCCTATTCTTAATGGATTAAATACACTATGTGAGAAACAAGTGAAAAATAACATTTAAACCAATCATGTCTCTCCTACCAAATTTTGATGACGAATTTAGCCTTTACGTTTTAATACAATTTTCCATATTTGGCCCCAAACATAGTTTCTTTAAAAATGAAATTTCATTAAAATATCCTTATATACACTTATAAATTTTTATTTTATCTCACTTTTAAAAACATAAGGTATTTTTTCTCTACTTAATCAATACAAATTTTCAGCCACTTTTTAATTACATTAAAACATAATTTGTTGAGGATTACCTTTCAAACATCATCATGTTGAGGAATATGGCCAGAATTTATGATCTAACACTTTTATTCTATTTATAACCTCATATTTCCAACCCATTTTTTGTGTCACTTCATTAACATGTGCCTCTTATTCAAAATATTCCCATTTTTTGAGTGATTCCATCACACTTCTTGTTTGTCTTAAAATTTATATTCAATGTGTAGTTGATCCCATTTATATAATTCTAATGTTTTATTAGGTTATGAAACTAAATCATTTAATAAATTTTTTAATCATATTTATAATCATATTAATCTTTATTCATCTAGAATTATATGTGATTATGTTTATTTCTTTCTGGCTGAAATTTTGATAACCTCCTCCACGTTAATATTCTAGTTTTGTTTCTTCATTCTCTATGATGTTTAATCTAAATAATTAGCCATTGGTATTTTTTAAATACCTTTACTTATTTTAAAATCATATTCTTCCAAAGCTATTAATTTTATTATCCAATGTAACATATTTTATTTTCATAAAAACATGATTTACCCTTTATAAAAGAACAATAGTTTCCTTGTAATCTCATTTACTAATACTGCAATCTCTTTCCTTAAAAAAAAATTACTATAAATAAATTATATATAAAATAAATAACACCTCTTATATTACTCATTAATATGAGATGATATATCAATATATATTTTAGTGTGAACCAAAATTATACCAATACATGTTTTCATGGTGTGTCCTTATCCTTTATAGTAGAAGAAGTTTTTTATAATTATTTGTTATGAATATTTCTTACTAGATTAAGAAATATAATTTTTCTTTACATATTCCATATCTAAACATTAATAATTTATAAATTTTAAATTATCTATATTAGAATCTCTTTTGGAGAAAAGATTTTTCCATATAAATTTTATCCCTTTATAAACCTTAAAAAACTCCATTTTTCTATCTTTAAATTGTGATTACATCACATCAAATTGAGAGAATTATTCTTGGATAAAATTTATTTCTTTATCAAGTTATTTATTAAGATAATTTATATCTGCCTTTTAAAAATTCACAATGGACTTTTTACCTTCTAGTTTAGACCTATGTTTACCCAATATATTATTTTTCACCTTAATATTTGTGATAATCCTTTCAACTGACCCTCTCAAGTTCACCTATTCTTATCTATACTTAAATGTCCTTTTGATTACTTCATAAACATCATATAAATAAAAAACATGAAGTTGGTTTCATTTTTTTTTCAGAAAATATACAATTTTTCCGTGATTAAGGGAGAATTATCATCTTTAGATTTAAAAGATGCTTCTATTGAGGAATTAAATTCATATTTAAAAATAATAATATCATTTACCTCTAATATTTAACCAAAATTCTATATCACCTTTTTCTTTATATTATTATTCTTACCTATTTACATAAAGTATTTATCACTATAACATTCTTTCTAAAAAAAATTAAGTAAATAAATATTAATATTATATAGATACTTCATAAATGTCCTTGAAATATTCCTATATATAAAAATTATATTTATGATGAACTATTTTCTTGAAAACATATCTTATAAAATCATAACTCAAAATATTTTATATTTTTTCATCATAAACCCTTTACCTATGATTTCTAAAATTAGTATCAATGAAAATACATTAAATAATATCATCTTTACCTGACTAAAAAATCACAGATATCTAACATCATACCTTCACAATGAGAAACCTGATAAGAAAGAGTCATCAAAGAAAAATCCATATGAGGTAGAAACATTTAAAACACATATGGTATATTAAAATCCATATTAAAACATTTTGTATTAGAAACAACTTGTTGTGATCCAGTCCCACAAACGCCTTGAGAGTGGGAAGGTGGGGGTTAATCGAAGTGTTAAATGTTGAAATTTATTCCTTTTAATTATTTAATTCTGATGAATATTGTTCCTTGGATAGTAAAATAATTATTTAATTCTTTAAATTTTATCATGTACAGCCATATTTAAAGTAGATACATAAAATTAGAAAAAGGACACAGTAATTTTATTTAGTTCACCGAAAAGAGCTTTATTTATGGATAATATATCAAGAATTGTAACAATATAATAGTATCCACTACTAATTATGTGAATATTGTTTTTAGTCAATAGTCAATGCATGCCAAGGATCACATCCTATACAATGATTTAGGTATTGTTTACTACCATCCAATGAAACACTCCCTATCCCTATCTCTCTGTCCATTGTATTTTTGAGGGTCATAAACAGATTATAGACTTGATAGTTTTTACCAAATTAGTATTTAAAAACTAATAAATTTTTTAAAGTAACATGAGATATAGTGTTTCCATAAAAATCACATTTCTATTTTATTCTTCAGTAGTCAAAATTAGTAAATCTAATGAATGAGTTATTATCTTTTTTGAATTAAGAAAAGGTTTGAATTTCATGTATATATTACTTTTACTTTAAATTTAACACTATTTGAGAGAATACAGTGTTTTATATGTAGAACATGACCTCTTTTTAGATATTACACTTTAATTAAATATGTATTCTTTTTCACAATGTTTCTAAATACGATTCATAATTTTACGAAAAATTACTACACTCTCTGACATATATTATATTTTTGAACACATACAATTTTTAATTAACTTTTTTTCCATAATATATGTTTCGATTCACTAATTTCCTACTGATATAAGTGTTGAAGGTATTCTACCAACATAATGCTCTCAGTGGCCTCTTATGTTTTATACTTACCATATGAGGGGTAGTAGTAATATTTGTAGGCAACATGAGGTTTAATAACTCTAGAAATAAATATTTAATTAGAATTGTTTAGTTTAGGGGGGAGTATAAATAGAAATAGTACTATCCATAAGTCTATTCAGATGGCCAATTGGTTGGGATCATGGTTAGGCTTGCATTTTTATGACCTAGAAGAATCCAGATACTTCTAGGTAGAGTTACGATCAGTCAGTTTTTCTACATCTAGTTATAAATATTGTTAAAATTCATCTATATTCAATAGAAATATACCTATACTTATTGATGTTCCTATCAACTAGGTGATTTTATTGATAGACTTTTAGAAAGAGAAACTAGAAGAAAATTGTTTTTAGAAATAAATTATGTATTTTATTTTATGGTTTGGAGTGAGGAAGATCGAATGTGGAAGCTTATGTCCACATGAATGGAGATTAGAATAGAAGTAGTGGAAAATTCAGCTACAAAGCTGAAAATAGGAATTAAACCACTTAATAAAGCCAATGATTAGCTCATGAAAGGTTAAGAAGTGAAAGTGGATCAAAATTCTAGAAAAAATAAGTATGAAATACAAGGAGATGAAGAGAGTGGAATGCAATTGGATGGAGAAGATAGTGAACGTTGGACTAAAATTTTGGATGAGGGAAAGAAATGGAAAAACTCTAGTGGGAACAAGCGGTGAGGCCGTACTCAACATGTCACTACGCTGGCATTCTCTAGTGATGATCTGGTAAGTTGGATTACATGAGTAGAGACCTATTTTTCTATTCCTCTCACTCAAGAATTGATGAAGGTACCTTTAGCTTAGTTATCCATGTAAGACATGGTAAAATACTAGATAATTTCATTGAAGTCATTTAAAAAAAAATACTTGTAAAAAGTTAAGGAGGAGTTTCTTAGAAACTATGGAATTGCAATAGAGGAAGATCTAGTAATTTTTCTCAAAGGATTAAAAAAATGATGGATTTTGGATGACTACATAGATGAATTTGAGCGGGTAACGTTAAGGATTCTTGATATTTCTGAATGATGGTACATGAGTATTTTTATAGAAGGATTAATACCTGATATAGTAAGTGTTGTATTAAATCATGTGTTGTAGAATAAGGAAAGGTTTTTTTATCAAATATAAGAGAGTGGAGAAACAATTTCTAGTAACAATATTACTTAAATATTCTGAATCCCTGGGGAAACCTGTTGTGAGAAATATTCAAGGATGATAATTGAACATAACTATTGTTGTGAAAATAGTTATTCTAGATACAACATTTGATCATGAGCTAAGGGGAAATGTCCAACCAAGGAGGAAGGGATATAGAATTTATCCTGAGAATAATTTGAGGGATTTAAAACCAAAATATTATATTATACATGTGGACAATGAATTACCCCTAGCCATAATTGTCATGAGAAAGGATTAAAACTTATGGTGTGGGAGTGTATTGATACAAATCTGGGTGAACCAGGAGAAATAGCAGAAGTGAGTAAACTCAGGAGGACAGTAGTGAACTATGGGAAATGGACATGCAAGGAGAAGTTTTTTCTAGATCAGAAAAGTTAAAAAATAAAATTCCCAGGTTGATGCTTATAGAAAGAATCATAGAAGAAGTGTTGATACTAATTCTAGTAGATAGTGGTTCAAACCATTATTTATTGTCCATGAAACATAAAACACATTTTATAGAAAGTATTTCCAAGACACCACCATTTTGTATTAGAATAGGGGATGGACATCAGGTTGTTTGCAGTGGAATTTACAGAGAATTGAGGGTTCTAATCGGTGAGGTTGAATTCAAAGTTGATGCATAAATTTTTGAGACCATAGGATCAGATTTAGTTCTTGGAATATAATGGATTGAAACATTAGGATCAGTTACTATGAACTAGAAAAATATGAAAAAGTGTCTTGAATGGGGAGGAAAACGAGTCACATTGAAAGGGACACAACATCTTCAGAACAGTCTAAGAGAATTGTATGAATATTAGGGAGGAGTACATTATTGAGTGAATTATTTTCCTTGGGATGTTGAAACAAAAGTATTTGTATATTTTTAGAAATTATCTTTTAAAAAACAAGCCTTGTCAGATATAAATCCAATTTAATACCATTTTAAGACACCTCAAACTATACCACTAAAACGAGCAATAGATAATGAAATCAACCTAAAAGTTAGGGTGGATCTTATTAATGTTAGTCTTGACAAGCATGCTTATCAAATGAAAAATAAAATTGAAAAAGAGGTTATAGAATTATTTGCATAGGGGTTTATAATACACAATAATAGTCCTTTTTCATGTCTGATTATCCTTTTTAACAAGAAAGATGGTGGTTGGAGGATGTGTGTGGATTACTAGGCTTTAAATAATCCCACAATACCCGATTTTTTACCTTATATCATTTATTGAGGAGCTTATGGATAAACTTTGTCTGGGAAAATATTTTACAATGGTTTATTTGAAATCTGGTTTCCATCAAGTAATAATGAAAGAACAATATATTTAAAATACTACCTTCAAAACTCATAAGGGACATTACGAGTATCTCGTAATTCTATTTACTTTAATGAACACCCTAACAACTTTTCAGGCTACCATGAATTCAGTTTTTAGACCTTTTCTGTGGAAAGTGGTGATTTATTTCTTTGATGGAATATTGATTTATAGTAGGAGTTGGGAATAACATATGGAAGCTATTCAATAGGTATTACAAAAAAATGAATAATAATATGTTGTTTGAAAATAAAATGAAATTCTTATTTGGTAGAAGAATAGTATAATATATGGAAAATATTATTTCTGAATAGGGGGTTTCTATGGATCCAATGAAACTTGTAGTAGTCAAGAAGTGGAAGCAACCTAGAAACGTTTAGGAGGTTCAGGTAATTTTTGGCTTGATGAATTATTACATAAAGTTTACTAAATATTATGGTAAAATTTCAAATACATTAACTACGTTTAAAAAAAGGGATGTTTTATTTAGTCAATAGTAGCACATGCATCTTTTAATAATTTGAAATCTTGTTTGGCCATAACTCCACTGTTGTGCATGCTTAATTTCTCAAAGGAATTTGTTATTGAATGTGATTCTTCCAAGGCTGGTATCAGATCATTTTTAACACAAGAACGACAACTACATGTTTATTTTAACAAGGATTTACCTAATTAAAATTTACAAAAATATGTATACAAAAACAAATTGATGGGTTTTGTACTATTTATTCAGTATTGATGGAGGCATTTGTTGAAGTAGTATATACAACCCTAATTGATCAATATAATGATTTAAAATAACTTCAACATAATCTTTTTCATTCTCAACAAGAAATGTAAAAATTTTCCAAAAAAATGTGTCATGAAATTTAATTTTAGAGGGAAATATGGTATGGGTTAAATTTTGGGAAAATAAATAAGGGTCCAATTCTAATGTTAGGTAGAAACTAGCAGCATGATATTATTGGCCATTTTTTTCAAGAAATTTTTTTATAGTGGCGTATCAACTTCAACTACCTACAAATTGTAAATTTCATATTATTTTCCATGTTTTCTAGCTTAAACAGCTATTGGACAATATACTATTGAAGAATCACTGTTAGAGGAGTTCCTTGCAGAAGATGTTTATCCTATAGCAGTGTTAGCTAAAAAGGTAATAAACAGAGCCTTAATGTGGCTAATCCTATGGAATGGATAAACTCCTAAAGATGAATCTTGGGAGGTTGAAAATATTCTCAATGCTCAATTTACTAATTCTCACCTTGGGGTCAAGGTAAAATCACAAGGGGGAAGCAATAATAGAAGTGTTGAAGGTAGTATGCCAACTGAATTCTCTCGGTATCCTCTTGTGTTATATACATACCATATGAGGGATAGTAGTAATATGTTTAAAAAATAGGAAGTTTAATAACTCCAGGTGTAAACTTGTAATTAGTATTGTTTAGTTGAGGGGTGGGGTATAAGTAGCAGTTAAACTAACCTGAGGCTAGTCAGATGGCTTGTCGATTGGGATTGTGGTCAGGCTTGCATGCCTAAGGCCATGAAGAATATAGAGTGTGGAGACCTGAAGCCTGACGTACATGGAAATTACATTACTTTTGCGGGATACTTAGTACATAACAAAAACACACACACACACAAGGATCGTAATAGTTTAGTGTCTTTGGAAACTCGGAATATAATATTCTAATCGTGGTTGAAGATCATCAACATCTCCCATAAAGATCTTACTTTTTTTATACCTAAAACATTTCTTTATATCCTGGGGAAAAGAAAACATAAAAGGGTGAGCTCAAATGATCAGTAAGGGTAAACAAAAGAAATATCAATCACATCATATACATAAGAACATAACTTTTGGAAATCTTAACCTGTAAAAGAGATCATAATTTCATATCCTGGGATAACTCATGGTAGTGAAATGTAATCACAATAATCATAACTTAAAACATTAAACGTTGTGGCATACACACAGAATCATAGAGAATCATATCTTATTAGTCAATACTAATTGCCAAGACTATCTTAGTGGACAAAGTCCATTTCTGAATCGAGTAACCATCGTTTCAGTCCTGTTTCACTGAATCGGTATAATAAACCATTTCAGCCATGTCTATCTCATGAGATATAAAATATTTACCCAATGCATTGGAGGGAGATATAGGTCCCACCCATCTCATAATTATACCATTCTTATGTGTGCCTCAAAATCATAAACCATATATCATAGCATAACCCATGTAATCAAAATGGGATTCTTAAACAAGATGACATCATAAAACAATTCATATAAGATAAAAAAATTCATAAAAATAATTATGTCACAACATAATCAAATCAATGTAATAATAGGGATAGAAACAGAACCCTATATTATCTTAGATGGAAAATAATTTTGATAAAACACTTGAACTCCATTCTTGAGGAAAATATCCTTTCTTCTTCAAAAACATTTTTCCTTTCTTAACATGTCATACAATTTTAAACTAAAATAATTTGATTAAAAATAAACATGAAAAATTGTAATGGAAGCTTCTTGGAAATAATGTTTTAAAAATTCATTCATGCCGTATAAGTTAAAAAAAACATTCTTCATACTTTTGTCAGAAAAGTCAAAAAGTACCTCGTACGAAAAACGACAAAAGATTCCTTTAATATCTTTTACTAAAAACTCACCGAAGGGTAAAATTGGATTTAAACAATTGTAGGTGGATGGAAATAATATTACATATTGAGGAAACATGGATGTGGACGATAAAATACACCCCAGTAAATACTAAAGTATAAACAATCTTGGATAAAAATGAGATTGTGATATTTTCCCATACCTTAGGTCCGATTTGCTTCGTAAGTGTCCAAACCTCCTGTATAATGATTTAAATAATGTCATTTACTTATTAAAGAATCATATTCATTGTTATTATATCATATATAGTTCACTTATGACTTTATATTACCCGTTCTTTTGTAAATTCATGTTAAAGTAGCGTTTTGGGTAAAATCATCTCATTTTTCATTCGTGTTTTAACTTGTAATTATTCATATGATTACTTATATAATTATTACTTAATTATAGAATATAAAAAATGATTTATATATAATATATATTCAGAATATACATATATATAATGGATTGATAAATGGAAAGAAATACACTGTTCATGGAGACGGTAGGCCGTACGTACGCATGAACGCTGTTTTCGTTTCCTTATTGAATTGAGTGGAATTAAGTAGATGACATACATATATATACACATAAATCCAGTAGCTTTATAATTTCATATATTTCATTATTATTGCTTATATATACTTTATAATCAATCTTAAATGGTTAACATGGAGAATGAATCTCATCGCGTCGTGGAGACGGTAGTCCGTACGTACGCACGAGCGATGATATCATTTCCATAATTATTGAATTGAATTGGAGTGGATGATACAATATATCAGAATTATTATGATGTTATAATAACTATGTATAGTTTTTCTTTACACCATAATACCCATCCATGTAAGGTGTTGGTGGAAAAACAGATTACACCACGGCGTGGAGACGGTATTCCGTACGTACGCATGCGCGGTGATTTTGTTTTCCGTAGGATGGATAGATGGTGAAATAGGGGTTCTTCATACTTATAATAACATATCATTATATGATTGATACTGATGTTATTAATTCATAATGAAACAACCTAAGAAGAAGAAGTGGAAGAAGAAATAAAGTTGAAAGAATCGGTAACGGAAATTACCTCTTCTTTGAAGCGCCTCTTTGAGACCTCTTCTTAGGGCACTAAAATTGGTCTTTGAGGAAGACCACAACCTCCAGGATGTTTCTAGGGAAGTGGAGAGGAGAATTGGGCAGGGGTTGGCGGAGCTTGAAGGCTCAAAGTTGTGTGAGGAAGAGAGGGAGGAGGTGTCCTTTTATAAGGGAGGAGAGGGGCACCTTTGGAATAACAAAAACTATTATTTTATTATAAAGTCAAGTTCGGTTTTAAATAGCTCCAAATTGATATATTTCTAAGCTAAGGTGGGTATGGGTCGAAATACTCTCATCCAATAGAATTTAGACAATTTTAGGTTCCTATTTTAACCTTATCATTTAGATTTAACATTAAGTTAAATAATTTTACTTTTACCATGTCTTCTTGTGTTCTTATACTATAATGTTAATTAACTTACTATAAGAAGCCAAAATAACCCCAAATTGTTTATTATTAATATATATAACCTTATCTAAGTCATTTGTCCGAACCTTAGATTTTTAGGAATAAAATAACAATTAATAATATAATATTTGTTTTAAAAACTATTTTATGTCAATTTTGACACTATTTAGTAATTGATTTTTTTGAAACTCATAACAGAATGATAAGTTCGAAGAAAGTTAATTAAATCAATACTAACATGTCATATTAACCAAGAAAATTAGTGGAATTCATAAAATGTCTTAAATTACATTTATTTTGGTATTTATAACATCAATTATGTCAATATTTCATTAATAAGATAATTACTCCATCATCTTTGTGTCATAAATAAATTAAATTATCGGATGTCTAAAAATTACAAATAAAATACCATTATGTAGGAAATCTTTTTATATTTCTAATTAATATTTAAAATCTAATTTATCTTATGTATAAACCTATATTAAAAATGGTTTAGTAAATAAACTTTGATTTTAACTCTTTTAACTCTTCTTTGAATTAAATAATAATAAATGTCCTAATCTAATTCAAGTGGGCCTAAATGGTCATATTTTATTCCTAAGCTTGTTTTTGGTCGAATTACACTTATCCAATAGAATTTGGACATGTTTTAGGGTAATAATAATATCATTTTTACCCTTAATTACCCTATTTACTTTTAACCGTGGTAAAGTAAAAAGTTACTATTGACCAAAAATTATTTTCATCTCATTGAACCACATTTTACTTACTGACATCAACCGTGTCTCTCGGATTTTTGAAATTCCACTTACAGAAGTGGTAAAATTAAGTTTTATGAACAATTCAGTTTTTTTTAACTACCACTTAGTGGTTTCACTATTCATCAAAAATTGAAAGTTTTCAGAAAAATACCAAAAATTAGGCCTAAGATATATTTGATATTATGAACTCAAAAATGATTTCTATTTTACCAAATTCAAAACATATCAGTTGCATTAATTAATTTAAAAATTAATTCTCGTCGTCTAAACAAATAGTGTGTTCTTAAGAGATAATAACTATCAAAAGATTGACACTTGTTTATGTCTGGTTTAAATGTGAAATTACATCCAATGACCAACATTGTTTTAAATTGTAAAAATATATTCTAAATATACTTTAAAACCACTCAAATTAATAATTTATCACTATTAATTATTTCTATTGAAAATGTTGTTTTTAATTAAAATTTGTAATTTCCACTATTCATCAAAATATGAAAGTTATCCGAAAATTACCAATATTTCACCCTAAGCTAATTTCGATATTACGAATCCAAAAATGAAGTCCATTTTAAAAAATAAAATTTACAAAATTTCAAAAAGTGGTTATTACTATTCATAACGGGTAGTTTTAATAATATTTTAATAGCATATCGTTGTTTAGCGAAACTCGTTATTGTGTACTACACACGCTATCGAGGAAGGTCGCGATTGCGTGTAATGCAAGGCAAGTCAAGGATGCGTGTTGTGCAAGCTCCTTTTGGTGTAGCGTACAACACAATACATTAGTGAAATTAAAAAGAATATTTTTCATAAAATCTCGGGGTGTTACATAGAGACTTGTAGGAAAAGTTTTCATTAGTTAGTTATTCTACTTCTATTTCTCATTATTGTAGAAATTCTTCTATATTTAATAGAAATCTACCTAAACTTCTTGATATTACTACCACATACCATATCTTTTATAACCTAGAATTCCATTGATAATATATTCCCTTAAACAATATATTTTTAGCAAGAATATATATTATCAATGACATGTCATATTTTTTATTATACTCTACACTAAAATCTAGAATCTCTATATGTGTAATACAATTCTTAGTCTATAAACTCTGTTTGTAATCTATGTAAAAACCTATTTTTCATTCTATGTAAAAAATCCATGTCCAAAATCTGTGTCTCTAAACTCAATATGTAATATGTGTATGTAAACTCAGTGTGTAATTTGTGTCAATAAACACTATGTGTAAGCTCATTGTGTAATATCATTGAGTAAAATTTGTATGAAAATTGTGTCTATGTGTGAAAATTGTGTGCGAACATCAGTGTAAACATCATGTGTATGTTCAGTGTCCAATCACAATGTGTAATCAATGTGTGCAATTTGTTTCAATGTGTGTAAAATTTGTGTAAAATCGGTGTATAATCTATGTGTTCAATATGTGTCTCTATGTTCAATCTATTTGTAATATTTGTGTGAAATATTTTTCTATAAACACAGTGTATAATATGATTATATAAAATCAGTGCATGATTAGTGTCGGTAAACTCTATGTGTGAACTTAGTGTATAATCTCATTGTGTAATCTATTTGTACAATATGTCTCTCTATGGGAAAACGATGAATAGAAAAAATAAGTCTCATAACCGAAACACTATCAACCCCCAATTTAATTAGTATTTATATTTAATACACCCACAATAAATCCAATTTAGTGGTTAAGAAAAATAATTATGGTGGCTATTAATCATTAGGAAAATCCAAAATGCCAAATTTAACTTCAGATAGTGTATTTACAATCTACAACCAGGTTTGGATAGTTACATTTTAGTTGTTTTATGTTTTGTATGTGTATATTCCTACAATGATTTGGGATCTAGATACCACTTTATGGAAGATCAAACATAGTGAGTCTTTTGAAGATAAAATTTTGGTTATAACCACATCTTCAAAAATGTATAATTTTGGCTGGAAGATGTTAGCAATTATTTAGCAATTGATATATTTTTCACTTATATTTTATATTTTATTTTATGTTTACACTAATATTTATATCCATTTATTTTTTTTCATATAGATACATAAAAAAAGTGTCTATTAAATGGTTAAAGTATCTAATGATGTTGAGACAAAATAAATTTTGTTGGAAGATATGTCTAAAGGATGCCATTTGAAAATAAGTTATGTTATCCATAACTAAACTAGTAGTAATTTTATAGAACCTATTTTATATTTCTCAATTAATTCTTTTAAATGAACTTGATTTTGTATGTATTATGATTTATACTCTTCTTTTTTATGCTAGTGTGTGGAAGGGGATACACCGCTTCCATCCACAAGTGTATTAAATGAGACTTTCTCATATGAGTGGTGAACCATAACAATGACAACCATCTCACATACATATAGGTCTATACACAAATACATGTTCAATATAGGAGACCCAAAACAAATATAATGAAATTGACCTACTTCATGAACCATGATAGTGATAACCATCTAAAATACATCTACTTACACCCACAATTTAAAGTGAAATAAAAAGGGACATATAATAAAGAGGAGCTTCTTACATGTGTGGATATCATCTTTAGTGTGAATTAGGATGGTGACACCCAATATATGAGATGAACATGTTTTTAAATTATGTTCGAACATGTTTTTTAAAATAAATCATTTGTTTTTAGAGTTTCATATAACCTAAGTTTATACTTCTTATAAAATAAATATATTATATATTGTTATAATAATAAATATAATATAAAATTTTAGTAATAAATATTGAAATACCCATGCATAATATTTTATTTAAAAAATAATTTTAAAATAGATGGTTATTTTTCATATTTTTTATAATATTTCAAATAATATTACTAATGAAAATGAAAATGTTGCTGATTTTAACAACTTTGATTTTTTCATGTATTTCAATAGAATATTATATAGATTATTTTTAGAGCTAACTAGTGAGACGACATAAGGTTCTGAGGCCCGGTGTGATCATAAAATATTATTAAAGTATATTAAATATATTAAATGAATGAATGAATAGTTTTCTGAAAAAAATGGAATAAATTATAAACGGAGGATTCGATTGAAAATCCCTAGCTGTCATTGAGTTCAAGGAATGGGATTTACCCTAGGTGTGATATAACCTTAGAATGCATCAAATGTTCATGTTGGGAACCATAATGGGTAGGTGTTTAAATAAATAAATTGAATAAATTTATTTATTTGTTTAATTTACATGGCCTAGTTTTTGTCTATATATACGCTGCTATGGATAAATCCTAGGGTTGGATGTATAAACTTGGATATTTTAGAGGTTGTGTTCGAGGAGCATTTTTTAGTGAACAATGATCGGATCTTGGATCATTAATCTCTGTGCGACAGAACTTGAGGATCTCACCCATAAAAATGACATCGAATCATTCTTCACTAGTTATTGATCCAAATCGAGGTAGGATATCTAATTTTTGAAAACGTCATAACTTTATTTTATCCCGGTATAACACAGATCAATTCCATATACAATAATTTATTCACCCATCAAAAGTAAATTTATTTGATGGAATTATTTTGTTCTTTGATTTTTATCCCACTTTGTTCATCTAAATCTTGGAAAAATGATTGATGTAAAATTAAAAAAGGATGACGTTCGTTCCTCCTATATTATGAATTATGGATTTCATTCCCAGTTTCATCACACATTCATCATTGAAATTTTCTTGGTCCCATGGGTCCATGATTACCCAGTATTTGATCACTGTGAAATCATTCTTTGGTGCAACGAATCAATACTGTTAGTACCGTTTGTGATCAAGGGTCTGATCAAGGTGTGATAATGAAATAGGATGATCATAGGTGGTTTAGAATGGATTATTAGTATCCATTAATTCCATATTAAATGGTGTGTCTATGGAATGTGAGTGAGGGAATTTCCCAATTGGATTTGAAGCCCTAAATCCATATATCCCATGATGAGAGTGTTGGATGACCCTAGATCTATGATCTTCAGTTTGGAAAGTGGTGGCGGTGTGTAAAGATGACACAGAGGAAGAACCTGAGGGTTTTAGAATTTTTTTGGTCATGCGATGTGTAATCTGGAATTACACACTGAGTGTGACCCCCTGACTGTGGTTCTAGGGTTTTTGTTGAGAGTTAAATATCACACATTGTGTGACACTTGCTCAACATCTCGACATGTGACTCGGAGGTTACATGGGAACTAGAGGATATAGTACACAAACACATACAATATAACGACCCATACTTTACATACATTGTTAATACTTCAAAATTGAAGCACCCTTATTACAACATATGACAAAACCACAAAGGACCGTATAGGTATAGTGTCTTTAGAAACTGGGAAACATAAACAAGTGGTTCATAAATCTTCTACAGTGTCTCCCATTTATTTCATCATATCTAGGGTCCCTTTTAGCATATTATACTTAATATCCATCTTCCTGACCTGGGGAAAATAAAACATAAAAGGGTGAGCTCAAATGCTCAGCAAGGGCAAATAAAGGAAATAAAAATCATATCATATCCTTTTGAAAATCATAACCTGCAAAAGAGATCATAATATCTTAACAAGGAATAAATCATAGAAGTGAAAATGAGATCCCCATAATCATAACTTGAAACTTGAAACTTTGTGGCATGCACACATAATCATGGAACATCATTTCTTGTTAGTCATGACTCATTGCCAAGACTATCTTAGTGGACAGAGTCCCTTTCTGAACCGAGTCACCCTCATTCCAGTCCTGTTTCACTGAACCGGTATAACCTACCGTTCCAGCCATGTCTATCTCATGAGATATAAAATCTTTACCCAATGCATTGGAGGGAGATATAGGTCCCACCCATCTTATAATGAATCCTTTCTTATGTGTGCCACATAATCATAAACCATACATCTTAGCGTAACCCATGTAATAAAAATGGAATTCTTAAACAACATGACATCATAAAACAATTCATATAAGATAAAGGAATTCATAAAAATATTTCCATCACAACATAATCAAATCCATGTAATAATAGGGATAAAAACAGAACCCTTTTATTATCTTAGATGGAAAATAATTTTGATAAAATACTTGAACTCCATTCTTGAGGAAAATATCCTTTCTTCTTCAAAAACATTTTTCCATTCATAACATGTCATAAGACATTAAAATAAAAGAAGTTGATTAAAAATAAACTTGACAACATGTAAAGTAAGCTTCTTGTAAATAATGTTTTAAAAATCCATTCATGCCGTATAAGTTAAAAAAACATTCTTCGTACTTTTGTCGGAAAAGTCAAAAAGTACCTCGTACGAAAAATGACAAAAGATTCCTTTCATACATATTACTAAAAACTCAACTAAGGGTAAAAATGGATTTAAACAATTTTATGTGGATGGAAATAATATTACATATTGATGAAACATGTATGTGGATGATAAAATACACCCCAGTAAATACTTACGAATAAACAATCTCGGATAAAAATGAGATTGTGATATTTCCCTTACCTTAGGTCCGATTTGCTTTGTATGTGACCGAAGCTCTTGTATAATGGTTTAAATAATGTTATTGAATTATTACAGAATCATACATATTGATATGATATCATATATGGTCATATTCTTAGCTTCTTGTTAGTAATATTTCATTGTTACTTGTTACTCGGGTCTTTATTGCCTTTTGTTCTTATGCGTGTTTTTCCGAATAAATTCTTATTCTTATTTTAAGGTTATAGATACCTTATATCCAGAATGGTATTAGTGTAACATATATCATATTTATTCATTCAATTCATTTATATAATTACTATGTAATGATGATCATGTAGAACGAGTCGCATCACATCGTGGAGACGGTATTCCGTACGTACGCACGAGTGATGATATCGTTCCTATGATCGTGCAATTGTATTGGAGTATATGTATATTATTTCAGTATCAATATTTCTTTATAATAATCATAAATAGTTACTCATTACACCATTATACCCATCCTTGTAAGGTGATGGTGGAAAATAGATTACACCACGGCGTGGAGACGGTATTCCGTACGTACGCACGCGCGGTGATTTCATTTTTCCGTAGGATGGATAGAAGGTGAATTAGGGTTGTTTCATATTTATAATAACATATCAGTATGTAAGTAATACTGATGTTATTACTTTATCATGAAACAACTAACGAAGAAGAAGTTGAAGAAGAAAGAAATTGAAAAGATCGGTAATGGATATTACCTCTTCTTTGGAACGCTTCTTTGAATCCTCCACTTAGGGAACTAAGATTGGTCTTTGAAGAAGACCAAGACCTCTAGGATTATTCTAGGGAAGTGGAGAGGAGAAAATGGCAGGGGTTGGCCGAGCTTGAGTGCTCAAATTGGTGTGAGGAGGAGGGGGAGGAGGTGCCCTTTTATAAGGGAGGAGAGGGGCACCTTAGGAATATCTCAAAATATTATTTTATATTAAAGTAAAAATCGGTTTATAATGGTTCCAAAGGGTTTTATTTCGAAGCTAAAGTGGGGATGGGTCGAACTAATATCAACCAATAGGATTTAGACATGTTTAGGGTATTATTTTAACCTTATCAATTTGATTTAACTCTATGTTAAATAATTTAACTTTTACCGCGTCTTTTTGTTTTCTTTCACTATATGGTTCATACACTTACTATAACATGCTAAAAGAACCCCAAATTGTTTATTATTAATATATATATTCTTAGCTAAGTCATTTGGCCGAACCTTAGATTTTTAGGAATAAAATAACAATTAATAATATAATATTTGATTTAAAAACTATTTTGTGTCAATTTTGACACTATTTGATATATGATTTTTGTGAAGGTCATAACAAAATTATATGTTCGAACCAAGTTCATTAAATCAACACTAATATATCATAGTAACCTAGAAAATTAGTGTAATTCATAAAAAGTCTCAAATTACATTTATTTTGGTGTTTATAACATCAATTATGTCAATATTTCATTAATAAGATAATTACTGCATCATCATTGTGTCATAAATAAATTAAATTATTTAATATCTAAAAATTACAAATAAAATACCATTATGTAGGAAATCTTTTTATCTTTCTAATTAATATTTATAGTAGAATTTATCTTATGTATAACCCCATATTAAAAATAATTTACTTATTAAACTTTGATTTTAACTATTTTAACCCTTCTTTAAATAAATTAATAATAAATGTCCTAATCTGACCCAAGTGGGCCTAAATGGTCATATTTTATTCCTAAGTTTGTTTTTGGTCGAATTAAACTTATCCAATAGAATTAGGACATGTGTTAGGGTAATAGTAATATCATATTTACCCTTAGTTACCCTATTTACTATTAACCGTGGTAAAAAAAATAAAAAGTTACTATTCAGCAAAAAATTATTTTTATCTCATTAAACCACATTTTACTGACTGATATCAACCGTGTCTGTCGGATTTTCGAAATTCCATTCATAGAAGCAGTAAAATTAAGTTTTATGCAAAATTCAGTTTTTAACCTACCACTTAGTGGTTTCACTATTCATCAAAAATTGAAAGTTTTCAGAAAAATACCAAAATTTCACCCTAGGCTAATTTCGGTATTCCGAATCCAAAAATGAAGCCCATTTTGAAAGATAAAATTTATAAAATTTCAAAAAGTGGTTATTACTATTCATAACGGCTAGTTTTAATAATATTTTAATAGCATATCGTTGTTTAGTGAAACTCGGTATTGCGTACGACGCAAGCTATCGAGGAAGGTCGTGATTGCGTGTAAAGTAAGCCAAGCAAGTGTGTAGTGAAAGATTCCTTTGATGATATATAAAAACAAAATATTACTCATAAAAATCTCGGGTGTTACATTCTACCCCCCTTAAAAAGAATTTCGCCCTCGAAATTCGTCACTTTGTAACAAACAGATGAGGATACCTCTCCCTCATCATATCCTCAAGCTCCCAAGTAGCTTCTTCTAATTGGCGGTTCCTCCATAAAACTTTCACCAATCGAGTGGTCTTGTTTCGTAGGACTTTTTCGCTACGATCCAGAATCTCTATCGGTTGTTCTTCATAAGAAAGATCTTGCTCCAGCGGTACAACTTCTGAGCTGAGTACATGTGAAGGATCTGGTATGCACTTTCTCAGGAGAGATACATGGAACACATCGTGAACTTGAGAGATATTTGGTGGAAGCGCCAATCGGTAAGCTACCATCCCAACACGATCCAGTATTTCGAAAGGACCGATATACCTAGGGCTCAACTTCCCCTTCTTTCCAAATCTCATAACCCTCTTCCAGGGAGATATTCGTAAGAACACTTAATCACCCACTTCAAACTCTAGGTCTTTTCTTCGGTTGTCGGCATAACCTTTCTGTCGACTCTGAGATGCTCTTATGTGTTGTTGAATAGATCTGACCTTTTCTGCCATTTCATCAACGAGATCAGGTCCTAATAGCTTTCTTTCCCCAACTTCATCCCAGCAAGTTGGAGTCCTGTATTTCTTTCTATAGAGAGCTTCATAAGTATCCATCTGAATACTGGAGTGAAAGCTATTATTATAAGAAAATTCCACCAAAGGTAGGTGTTGATCCCAAACTCCTTTGAAATCCACAGAGCAAGCTCTCAACATATCTTCAAGGGTTTGAATTGTTCTTTCAGACTGACCATCTGTCTGGGGATGATAAGTAGTGCTGAAACTCAACTATGTATCCAGAGTATGTTGAAGACATCGCCAGAACTTCGAGGAAAATCTCGGATCCCGATCAGATATAATAGAAAGTGGTACTCCATGCAATCTTACCACTTCCTTTACATATATCCTGGCAAGCTGATCTAGAGAGAAATCCTCTCTAATAGCAATGAAGTGTGCAGACTTTGTAAGACGATCAACGATGACCCAAATAGCATTATTGCCTTTGGATGTTTTAGGAAGTCCTGTGACAAAGTCCATAGTGATGTTTTCCTATTTCTATTCGGGTATGGGTAATGGTTGTAACATCCCCTTAGACTTCTGTCTCTCAGCTTTAACTTTTTGACAAACCAAGCATCGAGATACATATTCAGCAACATCTCTTTTCATGCCATCCCACCAGAAGTACTCTTTCAGGTCCCTATACATCTTCATGCTTCCAGGATGAATAGAGAATGATGAACTATGAGCCTCATCCAGCATCTCCTTCTTTAATTCAGGGATGGGAGGAACACAAAACCGATTCCTGAACTTTATTATCCCATCACAATCAAGGTTAAATTTAGGAACATTTCTCACCTTCTTTTGTAACTCGACATCTTCTTTCTGTGCCTCTTTAATCTTCACATGTATAGATGGTTGAACATTCATTTGAGAAAGATAAGATTTTTCCTCTTCCATTATAATTCCAAGATACATCCTTTGTAAATCCATAAATATTGGATCTTTTGTGATCCTCATCATGGATAAACTAGCATGGTCTTGTCGACTTAATGCATCTGCCACCTTGTTTGCTTTCCCAGGGTGGTAATGGATTGAGAAGTCGTAATCCTTAATCAGCTCCAACCATCTTCTTTGACGCATGTTCAACTCCTTTTGTGTGAAAATATACTTTAAACTTTTATGATCAGTATAAATATCACACCTTTCACCATAAAGGTAATGCCTCCAAATCTTTAATGCAAAGATTACCGCAGCCAACTCCAAATCATGTGTTGGGTAATTTTTCTCATGGATTTTCAACTGTCGCGAGGCATAAGCTATCACCATATCATTTTGCATAAGAACACACCCCAATCCCTTCTTGGATGCATCACTGTAGATCACAAACCTTTCTCCACTACAAGGTAGT
Source organism: Viscum album (assembly GCA_963277665.1). Classification (NCBI taxonomy): domain Eukaryota; kingdom Viridiplantae; phylum Streptophyta; class Magnoliopsida; order Santalales; family Viscaceae; genus Viscum; species Viscum album. The sequence goes on along the minus strand of OY728148.1, from coordinate 887,861,713 downwards.
GTGAGCACAGGTGCACTGGATAACCTTCTTTTCAACTCCTTCCAATTCTCTTCACATTCCTCTGTCCAGACAAACTTAACTCCTTTCCGAGTCAACTTGGTGAGTGGATTAGATAATCATGAAAAATATTTTACAAAACGTCGATAATATCCATCCAAACCAAGAAAACTTCGGATCTCAGTTACTGTTGTTGGTCTTGACCATCTTTCGATAACCTCTGTTTTTGCTGGATCCACAGATATCCCCTCTTTTGAGATTATGTGACCCAAAAATGAAACTTTTTGAAGCCAAAATTCACACTTGGTAAATTTGGCATAAAGCTTCTCCTTTCTCAGGGTCTTCAATATAATTCTCAAGTGATCTTAATGCTCTTCCTTGATCTTTGAATAGAAAAGAATATCGTCTATAAAGACTACCACAAATTGATCAAGATAGTCTCTAAAGACTCTATTCATTAGATCCATGAAGATAGTAGGGGCATTAGTAAGACCAAATGGCATCACTATAAATTCATAGTGTCCATACCTTGTACGGAAAGCCGTCTTTGGTATATCCTCCCTTTTGAACCTTAATTGATGATACCCTGAACGAAGATCAATCTTGAAAAAGTATTGAGCTCCGCGTATTTGGTCAAATGAGTCATCAATGCGTGGGAGAGGATATTTGTTCTTGATAGTGATCTTGTTAAGTTCTCGATAATCAATGTAGAGTCTCATTGATCCATCTTTCTTCTTAACAAATAGAACAGGTGCTCCCCAAGGTGACGCACTAGGGCGTATGAATCCCTTATCAAGATTCTCTTGGAGTTGCTTCTTCAATTCCTGCAACTCAATTGGGGCCATTCTATAAGGTGTCTTTGAAATAGGAAAAGCACCCGGTATGAGTTCTATTGAAAACTCAACTTCACGATTTGGTGGAAGACCCGGTAATTCTTCCGGAAAGACATCATCAAACTCCCGTACGATGGGCATATTCTTAATCATGAGTTTCTCACCAACCATTTGAGATAAATAACCTTCATTTAGTGGAATCAAGACCCATAAGATGGTGGAAATTTCCACTGGAAGGTTATATTCATCCTTGCATCGATAGACGATCGTAGATTGATCTGGAATAGGAAATGTGACTTCCCTTCTTTGGCAATTGATATGAGCTCCATGTAGAGAAAGCCAATCCATGCCAAGAATCACATCAAATTCCACTAATGGAAGGATCAGAAGATTTGCAGGAAGCACTTTCCCACAAACTTCGATCGGAGAAGAATTATAAACTTTTGATGCGACTGTTGTGCCATTAGGTGTTGTCACAGCTAACTCAACATCTAATTGTTGAGGTAATACGGTGATACCCTTAGAAAATTTTTCAGAAATAAAAGAGTGGGTGGATCTAGAATCAAATAAAACATTTTCTACTTTAGAGTGGATGGTATGTGTACCTTTCACCACTTAGTTATCGTACTCCACATCGCTGATAGAAATTTCATGTGACTTTCCTTTGTCTTTAGCCTTAATATTTTGTTGACGTCGACCATCATCATCAACCCTTGGATTTGGGCATTGATTAGCATAATTCCCCATCTCCTTGCACTTGAAACATTGAAGTGTAGTTGGTTCATTCTGTGTATCCCTTCATTTGTTTGCGTCATTAGACATCTTCTTCCCATTATCGCGGCATTCAAATGCCCGATGACCTTCCTTTCCACATTTAAAACATTTACTTGTCCCTTTAAGACAAATCCCTCCATGTTTCTTTCCACACTTTGAGCATAAGGGAAAGCTCATCTTCATTTTAGTGTGCTCTTTAGATTTTCCTTTGAATTCCATCTTCCTCTTCTTATCAAACCCATGTGACTTATGGGTTACTCCAATCTCCATCTCGACTTTGAGAGCACATCGAATGATTTCCTCGTAGCTATTGAAGTCCCTTATGGCTAACGCCCTTCGAAGACTTGGTTTTAAGACACTAAAGAATCGATCGATCTTACTCTCAGGTTGGATAATAATACCAGAAGCGTACCTTGCAAGTCTTGTAAAATTTGCTTCATAGGTACCAACAGATTCATCATCCCTTTGCTTCAGTTCAAGAAACTCTTTCTCCATCTTTGTTCGGAGAATACGAGGGAAGTACTTATTAAAAAATAAGTTCTTGAACTCGTCCCATTCCATAGACTCAATTTCATCCCTTGGCCTCGTATTCTTAATAAGATTCCACCATTGATCAGCATCTCCTTCCAAACGATACACTGATAGGATGACTTTATCATGTTCAGAACATTGATGAACTGAAAATATCTTTTTAGTAGTACTAATCCATTGTTCAGAAACTAATGGATCAGTAGACCCGCTGAAAGAAGGTGGACGCTGCCTCATGAAGGATTCAATAGAATGTTGCTCCTTCCTTTTCTCGTTTGGAAGTCCTGCATGATTCATAGCTTGAGAAAGTTGTGTGAGCATGGCTACAAGATTTTTCATTCCAGCTCCCATATTGATTGGTTGCACAGGGGGACAATCATTGCATTGCCCATCGCATTCCGCATTAACACGGTTCCTTAGGGTTCCAGCCATTGACTAAAACCAAGAAGAATAGTGTGAGAAGCACTAATTATAATAGGAAAACCACATAATCAAGAATAAAATTTCACACTTAAGGTCTTATCCTAGGGTATTCATGGCCATTTCTAAAACACTAAGATTGTGTTCTATTCTTAGACTTATCCTTAGGGTTCTTACTAAGGCTTTGACATCTTAGTTTCCAAAGGTTAACTATACCTTTCCTCTGATACCAACTATAACGACACATACTTTACAAACATTTTTAATACTTCAAAATTGAAGCACCCTTATTACAACATATGACAAAACCACAAAGGACCGTATAGGTATAGTGTCTTTAGAAACTGGGAAACATAAACAACTGGTTCATAAATCTTCTACAGTGTCTCCCATTTATTTCGTCATATCTAGGGTCCCTTTTAGCATATTCTACTTAATATACATCTTCCTGACCTGGGGAAAAGAAAACATAAAAGGGTGAGCTCAAATGCTCAGCAAGGGAAAATAAAGGAAATAAATATCATATCATATCATTTTGAAAATCATAACCTGCAAAAGAGATCATAATATCTTAACATGGAATAAATCATAGAAGTGAAAATGAGATCCCCATAATCATAACTTGAAACTTGAAACTTTGTGGCATGCACACATAATCATGGAACATCATTTCTTGTTAGTCATGACTCATTGCCAAGACTATCTTAGTGGACAGAGTCCCTTTCTGAACCGAGTCACCCTCGTTCCAGTCCTGTTTCACTGAACCGGTATAACCTACCGTTCCATCCATGTCTATCTCATGAGATATAAAATCTTTACCCAATGAATTTGAGGGAGATATAGGTCCCACCCATCTTATAATTAATCCTTTCTTATGTGTGCCACATAATCATAAACCATACATCATAGCGTAACCCATGTAATAAAAATGGAATTCTTAAACAACATGACATCATAAAAAAATTCATATAAGATAAATGAATTCATAAAAATATTTCCATCACAACATAATCAAATCCATGTAATAATAGGGATAAAAACAGAACCCTTTTATTATCTTAGATGGAAAATAATTTTGATAAAATACTTGAACTCCATTCTTGAGGAAAATATCCTTTCTTCTTCAAAAACATTTTTCCATTCATAACATGTCATAAGACTTTAAAATAAAAGAATTTGATTAAAAATAAACTTGAAAACTTGTAAAGTAAGCTTCTTGGAAATAATGTTTTAAAAATCCATTCATGCCGTATAAGTTAAAAAAACATTCTTCGTACTTTTGTCGGAAAAGTCAAAAAGTACCTCGTACGAAAAATGACAAAAGATTCCTTTCATACATATTACTAAAAACTCACCGAAGGGTAAAAATGGATTTAAACAATTGTAAGTGGATGGAAATAATATTACATATTGATGAAACATGGATGTGGATGATAAAATACACCCCAGTAAATACTTACGAATAAACAATCTCGGATAAAAATGAGATTGTGATATGTCCCTTACCTTAGGTCCGATTTGCTTTGTATGTGTCCGAAGCTCCTGTATAATGGTTTAAATAATGTTATTGACTTATTCCAGAATCATACATATTGATATGATATCATATATGGTCATATTATTAGCTTCTTGTTAGTAATATTTCATTGTTACTTGTTACTCGGGTCTTTATTGCCTTTTGTTCTTATGCGTGTTTTGCCGAATAAATTCTTATTCTTCTTTTAAGGTTATAGATAACTTATATCCAGAATGGTATTAGTGTAACATATATCATATTTATTCATTCAATTCATTTATATAATTACTATGTAATGATGATCATGTAGAACGAGTCGCATCACATCGTGGAGACGGTATTCCGTACGTACGCACGAGTGATGATATCGTTCCTATGATCGTGGAATTGTATTGGAGTATATGTATATTATTTCAGTATCAATATTACTTTATAATAATCATAAATAGTTACTCATTACACCATTATACCCATCCTTGTAAGGTGATGGTGGAAAATAGATTACACCACGGCGTGGAGACGGTATTCCGTATGTACGCACGCGCGGTGATTTCATTTTTCCGTAGGATGGATAGAAGGTGAATAAGGGTTGTTTCATATTTATAATAACATATCAGTATGTAAGTAATACTTATGTTATTACTTTATCATGAAACAACTAATGAAGAAGAAGTTGAAGAAGAAAGAAATTGAAAAGATCGGTAATGGATATTACCTCTTCTTTGGAACGCTTCTTTGAATCCTCCACTTAGGGAACTAAGATTGGTCTTTTAAGAAGACCAGGACCTATAGAATTATTATAGGGAAGTGGAGAGTAGAAAATGGCAGGGGTTGGCCGAGATTGAGTGCTCAAATTGGTGTGAGGAGGAGGGGGAGGAGGTGCCCTTTTATAAGGGAGGAGAGGGGCACCTTAGGAATATCTCAAAATATTATTTTATATTAAAGTCAAAATCGGTTTATAATGGTTCCAAAGGGTTTTATTTCTAAGCTAAAGTGGGGATGGGTCGAAATACTATCAACCAATAGGATTTAGACAAGTTTAGGGTATTATTTTAACCTTATCAATTAGATTTAACTCTAAGTTAAATAATTTAACTTTTACCGTGTCTTTTTGTTTTCTTTCACTATATGGTTAATACACTTACTATAACATGCTAAACGAACACGAAATTGTTTATTATTAATATATATATCCTTATCTAAGTCATTTGGCCGAACCTTATATTTTTTAGGAATAAAATAACAATTAATAATATAATATTTGATTTCAAAACTATTTTGTGTCAATTTTGACACTATTTGATATATGATTTTTTTGAAAGTCATAACAGAATTATATGTTCGAAAAAAGTTGATTAAATCAACAATAATATATCATAGTAACCTAGAAAATTAGTTGAATTCATAAAAAGTCTCAAATTTCATTTATTTTTGTGTTTATAACATCAATTATGTCGATATTTCATTAATAAGATAATTACTGCATCATCATTGTGTCATACATAAATTAAATTATTTAATGTCTAAAAATTACAAATAAAATACCATTATGTAGGAAATATTTTTATCTTTCTAATGAGTATTTATAGTAGAATTTATCTTATGTATAACCCCATATTAAAAATTATTTACTTATTAAACTTTGATTTTAACTATTTTAACCCTTGTTTAAATAAATTAATAATAAATGTCCTAATCTAACCCAAGTGGGCCTAAATGGTCATATTTTATTCCTAAGTTTGTTTTTGGTCGAATTATACTTATCCAATAGAATTAGGACATGTGTTAGGGTAATAGTAATATCATACGTACCCTTAGTTACCCTATTTACTATTAACCGCGGTAAAAAAATAAAAAGTTACTATTCACCAAAAAATTATTTTTATCACATTGAACCACATTTTACTTACTAATATCAACCGTTTCTGTCAGATTTTCGAAATTCCATTCACATAAGCGGTAAAATTATGTTTTATGAAAAATTCAGTTTTTAACCTACCACTTAGTGGTTTCACTATTTATCAAAAATTGAAAGTTTTCAGAAAAATACCAAAATTTCACCCTAGGCTAATTTCGGTATTCCGAATCCAAAAATGAAGTCCATTTTGAAAGATAAAATTTATAAAATTTCAAAAAGTGGTTATTACTATTCATAACGGCTAGTTTTAATAATATTTTAATAGCATATCATTGTTTAGTGAAACTCGGTATTGCGTACGACGCAAGCTATCGAGGAAGGTTGTGATTGCGTGTAAAGTAAGCCAAGCAAGTGTGTAGTGAATGATTCCTTTGATGATATATAAAAACAAAATATTACTCATAAAAATCTCGGGTGTTACATCCAACAAACATGGAAACTGTTTAGTGTACGTAGGAAGAACTAGAAGATATGGGTAGAGTGTCGGGTGTTCTCTACAAGACATATAATCTTCATACACACAATGTATTTGGACATTTACATGTTGTGTGAGGGAGTACCACATGGGTGTATCAATGGTTGGTTGGACACATTGTATACCCTCACGTACACACCATGTAATTTTTTGAGGGTGTTTGGATCCCTTCAATTCTTTAGTCTGGACTAGTATCAGTTGAGTGTGTTCCCTTGGTCCATACCCTCGAGGTTATAGTGTGACATTACATCCACATATTTGTATTGTGATACCATTTGGAGGATGAGTCTCAAAAAGAGTTTGTGGTGTCTCACTGTGAGATTGAAGTGTGATCCTATATCATTTTACACCCTAGGTGGGGTTTGTGGAATCAGTATAGCCTCCTTGGGTAGGGTGTTGATCCCCTATATAGTGGTCCATTTCAATAGGGTTCATCATATTTTTGGAGTATGATCCCCTACATAATAGGTTGATCTAAATTAGGTTCATGGTGTCCCCCATCATTCCTAGGTGTAATCCCTTATCTGAGTATCAGGTTATTGGAGACTATTGAGATTTCTTGGGTAGGACATGATGATCATTACCTCATGGATGAGTGTCTCTAGTGATAGCATGGTTCATGGAGTGGATTATCCTATAATGGGAATTGATTCAAGTAGAGCATGTGGATGGAAGTTAGGTTGTGACCTCCTGGAGGTGTGGTGTCCTTCTTTAGTATATCTAGGATTTTATTGTTATGAATTGATTAATATATCATTTTCATGAGCTTTATATTCTTGATTATTATTGTTTAGTGTTTTTGGTGTGTCCTACTGGGTATTGTTATACTCATCCTTGCATGGGATTTGCCCGCACATGTAGTGTCTTATGCAGATGATTACCAATTTGATGGTGTCTTGGGAGGATAAAGAGTGGATGGACCATATATTGAACCTGATAGACTGAATTTTTTTCTAGGTGTTTGCATTTTATTATATTCCTCACCCTTGGAGCAGTTTGGAATCTCTACATTTTTTGGTTGGTCTGGTATTTGGACCCCATTATCACTTTAAGTACATTACATTTATACTTTGATTATGGAATCAGAGGTCTATGTATGCATTGGTATCATATTTTTTTACATTTTATCATTTTAGGGGATTGGATAGGTGTGCATGTATACATGTACATTAGGATAATGCCTCCCATATGTATGATATGTCTACTCGACACTGGTCACCATCCCTTGACCTGTTGGAGGTAGACTTGGGGAAGTCACGGTCCCGGTAAATATTGAAATATCGGCATGAGAGTATTTTTTGTGGGTGATATCATGTCTATTGGTAGCACAAGAGTCTTCAGGGGATAACCTAGGAGTGAGAGACCCAGATGTGAACTTAGTACCCTCATCTTTTTTAGTATGCTTTTCTATTTTCGAGACAAAAATCCCAATGTTTGGGATAATGTAACAACTCGGATTTTTCTATATATTTATTTATAATTTTGTATGGATTATTTTTGGTTCTAGGAGTAGAGAAAATGTGAAATTCTGAGTCATGATGTTCCTAGAATTAATTTTTGAAATATATTAATATATTAAATGCACACATACACTATTTTCCTAAAAAATGTTAATAACTTCAAAATGGAGGCTCAGATTAGAAATTTGTGGTCATCATTTTGTTTAGAGAAAGAGTTTTACCCTATGTGTGATATAACCATGGAAAGCGTCAGACATTTAGGTTGGGCACAGTCATGGGTAGACGTTTAAATAAATAAATTTATTTAATTAATTAACATGAATAGTATTATATATATATATATACACACTACTATGGAAAAATCCCAAGGTTATACATATAAACCTTGATATTTGAGAGCTAGAATTGGAGGATAATATGTTAGAGAACAATAACTAGATTAGGGATCATTGATCAGTGTGTGATGAAACATGGTAATCGCAATAAAAACAATGACATATAATCATTCTTCACCAACTATTTATCCAAAATTGAAGTAGGATTTCTATTTTTGAAAATTATAATCCATTATTTTATCCCAATATAATGTGGACCAATTCATTATAGAAGAATTGATTCGTGCATCGATGATAGATTTAACTGATGGTCTAATTTTGTTCATTGTTTTCTTATCCCTATTTGATTGTTTTAATATACAAAAACAGATCAAGGTTGAATGAAAAAACGGTCAATATTCACTCCTAACATCTTATATTTTATGGATTTATCTCCCTATTTGATTCCACATTCATCGCATACGTTTTATTTGGACTTTGGTTCGATGATTACCCAGTATTTTATCATTCCAAGACCATTATTTAAAACAATGGATCAATAAAATGGTTGTGGTTTTCAGTTGAGGTTGTGATTGAGGTGTGGAGATAATGGAGGATGATCAGAGGTGAATCAGAATGGATTTTTAGTATTCTTTCATCACAGATTTGATGGTATGGCTATGGACGACGCATGTGGTCATTTCCCGAGTGGATTTGAATCCCAAAATTCTGATATCTAATGATGAGAGAATTGTCTGAACCTAGATCTATGATCTCCAATGTGGGTGTTGGTGGTGTATGAAGATGAAACAGAGGTAAACCCTAAGGGTTCTATAATTTTCTAGGTTACACAGTGTGTATTTTGATGTTACATGTTGTGTGAGACCCCCTGGATGTGGTCCTAGGGTTTCTACAGAGTGTTAAATATCACACGAAATGTGACCATGTCACACACAGTGTGATATGTGCTTAGAAGATCAACATGTAACTCAAATGTTACATGTGCATGGGTAGGCCGAAGTAAATCAACACATCCATCATACACAGACATGGTTTGGTGTACATGGCCATAACCATACAACATGGGAAGAGTGTCGAGTAATCACTACACATTGTGTGCTCTTCCTACAGATCATGTACATAGAGATTTACATGTCATGTGAGGTATCACCACATGGGACGATTAAGGTTTGGATGGACACATTGTGTACCCTCATATACACACCATATACCCCCTTTGAGTGTGTTTGGAGCCCTTTGTTTCTTCTGTCTGGACTATTATTGGTTGAGCGCATTACCTTGGTCTATCTCCTCAAGGATATAATGCAACATTATGTTCAAATATCTAAATTATCAGGGAATTCTAACTTTAATTTTGACTTGACGTAACTTAATTTACAACAAGGGTTGATTATAAAATTTTGACTTGGTCTAACTAAGAGGAAAACGTTGATGAAATCCAATTTATGGATTTTAGGATTGGGGAGTCCACTCAATAGATCCAAAAACTGTGAGTTAATGTAGTTCAAATTTGGCATGCCTACCTAAAACCCTTCAAATTTCATGACCGTCCAAAGTCGAGGTGATGAGAAGGGTAATGTGGATCCTTGCCACTAGAATCTTCAAACAATAGGATATTATGAAGCCAATGGTTAGGGGGGTTGGGTTTTGGTAAAATAGTGGGATATTAATAAATATAATTTAATATTTATTTATCAACTTTTTTTAGATAAAGTACTAAAATTATGCTTTTCTCAATTATAGAAATAGTAATAAACATGACTTCAAACATACTATTATGATCCATACTTGAGAAGGATAACCTTCTCGCAACTATAAATTTCAAATATTGGAAAAGTAAATTACATTTTATCTTACACAATTAAAGGATATTATATGTGTTGGAAGAACCTATTTTTAAAGTTCCTAACTGAGAGCCTAGTGAGGAAGAGTTGTCTCTCTATGAGAAATATTTGAAAAATTCCATAAATGTTCGATGTTTCACTATATTGTCTTTGACAAATGATATTATAAAGAAATATGTAGACATGGATGTGTATATCATGATCACTAACCTTCATGGTATCTATTAAGATAAGGAAAGATAAGAGTGATATGAGATATCAAATGTTTTGTTTACATATAATATTGGAGAGTTGGTCCTAGTTGTGCACCATGTAGTCAAGATAATTAGCTACATTGAATTCATAGACATCGATCATATTAAATTCCCATATTAGTTTCACATAGATCTCATACTTTCTTCACTACCCAATCCATTCTATACTTTTGTTGTTAGTTATAACATCATAAATAATGTGATGATTATTTCAGAAATTCTTTCTCTGATTCACCAAGTGGACTATGACATAGGGTGTGAAAAAATCATAGTCCTTATGGTGAATAAGAAAATGAAGAATAAGGGAAAGTGTCTTAAGACTCATAACAAGTCTAATGTTCTCAAGAATCATCCTTCCATGAAGAGGATGATCTAGAGGTAGGGAAAGGAAAATGAGGTATTATGTTTACATGGATAAATCAACGCGAATAGAAGAGGAACTACACCCAACATAAAGGGGAAGAAAAATGTTCTTTCATTATCGAGTGTAATATTTCAATATATACATTGTGGGTATTTTATACATCTTGTAGTGATCACATATATATTCACATCCATGAACAAATTAGATTCCAAATGGTTTCCTGAGGAGAGATGGATTTTCGAGTTATCAAAGGCGTGAGGCTAGATGCTCTAGCCATTAGAGTCTACTAACTTTCATTGGAAACATGAATGATATTGGTTTTAAGAGATTGTTATTATGTTCTAGTTATTACCAAGAATATAATTTTTATATCCTATATAGATAAATATGTTCTTATTTTCAAATTTATAAATAAAAGTTGTTTCTTTTATAAAGACAATGTATGATATGATATGAAACATTTAAATAATGGTCATTGTGTATTAAATTATGAAAACCAATTATTGAAAATTGACAATGAGTCATGTTCATACAACTAATATAACACCCATCTATGGAATTTTTGTTTTGGTCATATAAATGATAATCTTTTGATAAAGATATATCATGATGGTTATTTAGACTCTTTTGAGTTAAAAACACTTGAAAATTCCATGCTTGTTTACAAAGAAAAATGACAAAACCACTCTTTAGTGTACATGGTGAAAGGGCTATAGAGATTCTAGGATTGGTACAAAGAAATGTATGTAGTCCTTTTCTAGTAGATTATAGAAGTGGTTATTCTTACATCATAACTTTTACTGATGACTTGATTAAATATGGATATGTCTACATGATGAGGTATAAGTTTGAGTCATTTGATAAATTTAAATAATTCAAGAATGTAGTATAGAATCAACATGGAAAGAAGATAAAGAATATTTTATGAGATTGAGGTGGTGAATATCTTAACCAAGAGTTTATTGACTTTCTGTAGTAGTTTGTGATTCTATCGCAACTCCCTCAACCTTTCACACCACTGGGGAATGGTGTTAGGGAATAGAGGAACCATACCTTTCTAGACATGCTTTGTTCAATGATGAGTCATGTAGATATTGTAATATCCTTTTGGGTATATGAATAACAAACTGTATAATGCACACTAAACCAAGTACCAACTAAAGTATAAAATGGAATTCTCTTCATGCTATAGCGTGGGAAGAAACTTATTTTACCACAAACACATGTATTGGGCTAGGAGGCATTTATTAAGGGATTATTAGGAAAGAAATTTGCACCTTGTGGCCCAAAGTGTATCTTTATTGGGTATCCTGAGGAAACAAAGGGATACTACCTATAAAACCCATTAGAAAATAATGTAACTACCTCCTGATAAGCCATCTTTCTAGGGATAGAGAACATCCTGAAAAGGATACTGGGAGAAATATTGAATTTTATGATGTTGGTGGTCATGATACATATGAGTTGATAAAGGAAAAGATTCCATAGGTCCTCATGGAAGAAGTAGTTCCATAAACACAAGTACTGTATATAAGCAATAATGAGGTAAGATAAATAGAGATATATAATTTTCTAGTCACTAGAGATGGTGACTCATTATTGTTTGACAATAATTAACCTATTTTATAAAAAGAGAATGTAGAGATCGTAGATGTAAGAATATGGAAAGAAACTATGATTTCTGAACTGGGTTATATGAATCAAAACCATGTTTGGGTTTTGGTTGATCTTCCATTTGATGTAAAGCATGTTGGGTACAAATGGGTATTCAAGAGAACGTTGGATATAGAAGATAAAGTGAATACCTATAAGACAATGATAGTAGCTAAAGTGTCTAAATAACATAAGGAAATTTACAATGATAAAACCTTTTCACTAGTTTCCATGTTAAAATCCATCAAAATTCTAGTTTCTATAGTAACTTACCATGACTAAAAAATTTGTAAGATTGATGTAAAAGTGAATTCCTTAATGGTAGGGTTTTAATTTTAGACTGACGACCTGAAATCCAGATCAACCCGGTCTAAAAGCCCAAGCATCCTAACCCGGATAAGCCTGACTCGGGTTGAGCTGAGATCAGGCTGAGCAGAGATCGTGATAATGATACACCAGGCCGGGCATTGTCCAATATTGGTTTACTCGCAAGTCGGGATAGGACAGACCGCCAGTTGGCCCATAGAGAGCCTCATCGATCCTAGCCATTAAAAATCTCATCTGAACTAAAATAATATATAGGAAACTATATATAGGATAACTCAACACCCTACCAAATGCTTCCACGGATTCACCTGGACCAACTCGTCCAGGTGATACACCAGTTTTAAAATTATAGAGGCTAGATATATATAAATATATAAATCGATTTAACAAAAAACTAACACTCATGACCTATCATTCATGCACGTTATCATCCCCCTCCCATTCCATATTAATTTTGTAGAAAAAATTGATCAAATTCCATATTAATTTTTTTAATTTATTTTAATTCAATTATTTATTTATAATAACTAAAAGAACATTATTTTGTGATTTATAATTACTATGGATGTTATTTATTATGATTCTTGATATTTATTTAGAGGATGAATATACACATATATATAAATCTATTAGAAAAAACACTCATCCATTTTCATTCATGCACGTCATAACCCCCCTCATTTCATATTGATTTTTTAATAAAAAATGGTCAAATTCCATATTATTTTTTTAAGATTTATTTTCATCCGACTATTTATCTAAAATAACCTGAAATTAATTATTTTATTATTTATAATAATTATAAATGTTATTTATTAAGTTTCTTGATATTTATTTAGAGTCCGAATATACACACATATATAAAGAAATTAGAAAAAATGTAACACTCATCCACTGCCATTCGTGCACACCGTCACCCCCTCTCATTTCATATAAACCTTTTTAAGAAAAAAATGGCCAAATAAAATATTAATTTTCATTTATTTATTATCATTCATTAATTTATTTAAAATAACCTAACATTAATTATTTTATGATTTATAATTATTATTAATGTTATTTATTACAATGCTTGATATTTATTTATAGGTTGGATATACATAGATATATAAATCGATTATAAAAAAATTAACACGCACCCACTACCATTCGTGCACACCATCACCCCCTCTCATATTTATAATTATTATGAATGTTATTTATTACAATGCGCAATATTTATTTAGAGGCCAGATATAGATACATATATAAATTGATTAGAAAAAAAATTAACGCTCAGTAACTTCTATTCATGCATGCCATTACCCCCCTCTCATTCCATATTAATTTTTTAAGAAAAAATTGTCAAATGTTGTTGTTTCGGGTTGGTCTCGAAATGCCCAACAGTTTCGTATCTGATGACATGTAAACCTGATTTCCAAAGGCAGGCGTTCGCCAGATGGTTTGGACAGTGATGCTTAAAAACTCACATTGGTCGAGAGGATGGGAAGTCGGGCTCATCTCACCCTTTTAGGGGGAATTTTTTCCTGTTCTGAGACTCTCTTATAGATTTAAGACGTATTCATATGTTCTCGAATCTTTGGTTTGTACCCAAGCATAGTATCCACAAATTTCTATTGGTTGGAAATGGTCAGCTGAACGCAAGGGTCCAGAATCATTTAGTCCTGAGGTTTACCGTCCCTTATTGCATTAATGACCCCATGGAGTTGGGACTCAATGAGGCGGCGCTGGGATTGGTGCGGTGAACCGATGTGAAGATTGTCGGATCGACCATTTTTTGGGCTTGAACCTCATGGAGGCTTCCTACGTACCCTTCCTAAGAGACAAGGATCAAAGTCCACGTAGTTTGTAATGGCTTGGGACTTACGGTCTAAGGCAGCCCAGAGTGATGGGTTGGGGCTTACACTCTAAGGAGGACCAAGGTGTGGATGGTGGGCTAGAACCTCAGGGAGCCTTCCAACGTACCCTGCCTAAGATACAAGGATCAAAGTCCACGTAGTTCGTAATGTCTTGGGACCTACACTCTGAGGCAGCCCAGAGTGATGGATTGGGGCTTACACTCTGAGAAGGCCCAAGGCGTGGATGATGGGTTGATGGGCTTGAACCTTAGGGAGGATTCCTACGTAACCTGCCTAAGAGACAAGGATCAAAGTCGATGTAGTTCGTAATGGCTTGGGGCTTACTCTCTGAGGCATCCCGGAGTGATGGGTTGGGGTTTACACTCTGCGGAGGCCCAAGGTGTGGATTATGGGATTGAACCTCAGGGAGGGTTCCTACGTACCATGCCTAATAGATAAGGATAAAAGTCCACATAGTTTGTAATGACTTGGGACTTACGATCTGAGGCAGCCCGGAGTGATGGATTGGGGCTTACACTCTGAGGAGGCCCAAGGTGTGGATGATGGGCTTGAACCTTAGGGAGGCTTCCAACGTACCCTGCCTAAGATATAAGGATCAAAGTCCACGTCGTTCGTAATAGCTTGGGACTTATGCTCTAAGGCAGCCCAAATTGATGGATTAGGGTTTACGCTCTGAGGAGGCCCAAGGTGTGGATGATGGGCTTGAACCTCAAGGAGACTTCCTACATACCCTGCCTAAGAGACAAGGATCAAATTCCACATAGTTCATAATGGATTGGGACTTATACTCTGAGGTAGCCCAGAGTGATGGATGGGGCTTACACTATGAGGAGTCCCATAAGAGGAGTTCATGGTCGGTGCCTACTCTAAGCCCACGCGAGTCGTGCTGGGTGTGAGAAACAAGAAGAAGCAGGGACCAGACGTTCACGTCGCGAAAGGTGCGTCTGTGAGAGGTGGAGTGGGACTTACGCATGAGGGAGGCCCATAATGTCAGGGCTTTCTCCGGGAAGGATGCCCATGGTATCTTCCTCATGTCTAGCCATGAGGACATTTCAACCCTCTGATGGGTTGAGGAATATAATGGGGGCCAACACCTATGCGCGAGTGCACAAGCGGGATAACGCAAAGGGCGTTGGAATCAGTCCGAACAAAGGGAAATGGAAAGTGTGAATTACATGACCGACAGTCGGAACACAATGAGGGTGGCATGACAAAGGGGGATAACTGCTGACCGTGTTCAAAACACAGCATCCACATCACGTTAGCCTAAAATGGGGACGAACAAATGAGGGTCGACTGCTGACCGTGTTCGAAACACAGGATATGTCTCGAAGTGTTGTCCAAATTCTTTTGGGGCGTTGGCCCAGGACGGTATGTGAGAAGATGCAACATGGGACCAGGCCGTTAGGGGGTCCCTTCAGACATGCAAGGGAATGCAGATCTGAATGAAGGACATGCAAAGTATGAGGTGGAGTGATGAAATTTTTGAATGGATTCTAGTGCTCTTGAGGTTATGCCACTGTAAACATAGCATAATGAATCTCTTGCATGGAGAAAGAGGCATCCAATTATTGAATGATAGGAAATGTTGTAGTTTATAGTCATGAAGAGAGGAATATTTCCATATAGTTTAATGTCATATGGATAGGACGAGGGCCTACAGTTTAACATCATGTTGGTCAGGACGAAATGGTTGGTGTGGGACTTACGCAAGGGCGGCCCTTTCTGGATGAACCTAGGAAAAGGATCTAGGTAATGGGTTTATAGGAGAGTCATGAGGAGTAGCTCGAGTCTTGTAATGTATAGGACGGATGTTGGGGCGGCACAAGGGTGCAATGTGAAATACTGTTGACCCGGCCTGAAAAGTTCGCAGTGCGACTCTCCATTTTTAATTGGGGTAAGTGCGGGTAGTGAAGGGACCGGCCCAGAGGGCCGAGAGCACAGCCCGACATTGACCCCGAGCAGGGGTGCGGGGGCGCAGCCCCCGGTGTATGGACCAGAGAGTGCATGGGGTTTTCTACATGGGTTGGTCCGCATAGGAGTTGGCTGCGAGGGACTGGCTGCGGCAAAGCTGGCTGCATATGAGATGGCTGCGGAGGGGTTGTCTGCGAAGTGCATCCCCGGAGGAGCTGGCCGCGAGGGAGAAGGCTGCAAAGGACTAGGCCACGAAGGAGGCTGTCTGCGAAGGATGGCAGTCTGCGAAGGGTGCTTTCTATGAAGGATGGTCGTCGGTGAAGGGTGATGTCAGTGAAGGATGGTCGTCCATGAAGGGTGTCTGCAAAAGGGCTAGCGCCCGTCCTACTTCGCGCTCGCGGAGGGGTTTCTGCCTCCATTTCACGAACGACATTGGTCCGCGGAGGGGTTGGCCGTGAAGGAGATGGCCACATGTGGTTTGCAGTTTGGTTTCTCCTCTATGTGGAAGAGTGCATCCACGAACAATATGAGGTCCGCGGATGGTCGTGGAATTTTACCGCTGGGAGAAATTTCTCCAGCATCTCCCCACGGGTTTTCACCCATCCTCCCTCTCCTTTTTCATCACCCCTCGGTGACTTTTTATAGAGTTGTGAAGAGGCTGTATTGATGGGCATACGAAAATTTTTGCGGAAGCCCATGAAAGAATCCCCACCGACAAAGGACTCGGTCAACTAGGGATTTTTGGAACCGAGATCCGCGGCATTACTCTGCAGTTGTGCACCTCTCCGATTTTATACCGCGAACGACAACATTCCACGACGGCATAGGCACTCTGCCTCCATTTCACGAGCGACTGTGTTCGCGGCCGTTTACGACTTCCACCTCTATTTCACGAGCGACGACATGCGCGACATGGGCTGGTTGGCACAGTTCGCGGTGGTGAATCGGCCTGGCTTCACCGGCGGTCTTCTTAGTTCGCGCCTGCGTAGGCACTCCGCCCCCATTTCGCGAACGACAGCGTTTGCGGGAGGGCGGTTTGCCGAACTGGTCGTGCACTATTACTGGGAGCCAGTACACGGACCGGTTTGGTCCTTTTCCAAGTATTGGGGTAATTGGACTTCCCCATTGCATAATTTTCAGGACCCCACAATCGTATTAATTTTTTTATAATTTATTATCATTCAATTATTTATTAAAAATAACCAGAAATTAATTATTTTATTATTTATAATTATTATGAATGTTATTTGTTACGATGATTTAAATTTATTTAGAGGCTGCATATATATACATATATAAATTGATAAACAAAAGAATTAACAGTTATCCACTGCCAATCACTCACATGGTCACCCCCACCCATTCTAATTTATTTTTTTAGAAAAAATGGTCAAATTACCTATTTATTGTTTTAGGAAAACAATAGTCAAATTTCATATTAATTTTTTTATTATTTATTACCATTCATTTACTTATTTAAAATAGCCAGAAATTAATTATTTTATGATTTATAATTATTATGAATGTTATTTATTACAATGCTTGATATTTATTTTGAAGCAAGATGTACATACATATATAAATAAACAAACAAAAAAATTATCACTTATCCACTTCCATTCATGTATGTTGTCACCCCCTCCCATTCAATATAATTTTTTTAATAAAAAATATTAAAATTCCATATTGTTTTTAATTTATGTTCATTCAATTATTTATTTAAAATAGCCTAAAATTAATTATTTTATATGTTATAATTATTTTGAATGTTATTTGCTAAATTATTGATATTTATTTAGACAGAGTAGTTGTCACATATTAATTTTTTTAATCGAACATTTTCAAATAAGTTATTTGACCTTTAATTATTTTATGAATAGATCTATATTTTAGATTTTTATTAAATTAAAGAAAATATTATAATTATAATAGGTATGTGACATTGAGGTTGAGGGTTCTTGTGAAATGTATGAAGTTACAAATTTAGAATTTAAAAATTATTAAGAATTAAATAAAAAACATTTCAACTGTAAATTGTGGACAAAACAATAAAATAACTGTTTTTATAAAAAAATGAAAAATTATTTAAAAAAATAAAGAAATGTTTAAAAATATTTTTTAAAAGGTTGGGGATGAATCCTTATTTTATTATTAAATAAAATCAAAGACCTATTTTGAATCGATAGAGGGAGATCCATTTTATAGACTGAAATCCCAGTGGGCATGTAGCCCATTTCCTGGCTCATAGGCCCAATTTCTTGGCCCAAGACCCATTTAATAAATAGTAATACTATAATAACCGTGCTGATAGAGAAATCACACTACTATAGTACCACACATTATTAACCACTACTATAGTGTTTATCACCGCTATAGTGCCCGATGTTGCTATAGTGCTTCTACTACTATAGTCACACTACAGTACTGCTATAGTACCTGCGCCCAATGGGTTTTGAACCCCCATTTTTTCATGTAGGATTACGGGGTTCTTACTAGTAAGACAAACCCCAAATACAGTTTAAAAAAAATTTAAATACATTTAACAAAATATGTTTCCAAAACATGTTTGAAAAATTGTTTGAAATAGTATTTCAAAAAACTTTTCAATTTTTTTTAAAAAGATGTTTACAAAAACATTTTGAAAAAATGTTTTAAAAAATTATTTTGAATTTTTTTTGGAAAAAACGTTTTAAAAAAAAGGTTAAAAACGTTTATAAAATGTATAAAAAATGTAAGAAAAAAATTAGAAAAATGGTTTTTTTTCAGAAACATTTTATAAAACTCTAAAACAAATGATTACAATTTTTTTTTGAAAAAACGCCGTGAAACGCATTTTGAAAAAGAACTTAAAAATAGAATTTTTTATGAATCCTTTAAAAAATGCATAAAGAAACATTAAAACCATTTAAAAACATTTTGAAATAAAAAATAAAAAATTTTGAAATAAAATTTTTGTAAAAAAAAATTATAAACAAAATTATTTTACATAAAATTAAAACATTTAAAAATGATGACATTAAAAGGAGAAGAATATAATATATATATATAACTCTTTGTTTATATTATTTTGAAAATAATAAAATTTTGTTAGTGCCAGCCTGATCTGTTATTTTGGGTCGGTCTAAGGCCAGGCTCGGGTCATCTTATGGGGTTGTATGGGCCAGGCCGACTCTGTCTAAATAGCGATATGTGGCCCGATTTTTTGGCGGGCTAGGCCGGGTTGAAATTACACCCTTGCATAATGGTAACCCTCAAGAAGATATCTATATGAAACAACCAAAATATTTTGTGACTCTAGGTGATTCCAAAAGGATTTTCATGTCTAAAAAATCAATTTATGAATTTGAAGAAAGCATCCAGGTCACAGAACATTCAATTGGATGGAGCTATATAGTAATATGATTTCATTAAGAATGAATATGAGCCATGTGTTTATAATTTTTTTAGTGGGAATGTGGTTTTTATCCTAGTATTATATATTCATAAAATATTACTTATTGGAAATGACATAATAGTATTACAATCTATTGAGTATTTTTCAAACAAGTGGTTATCCATGAAAGACTTAGGTGGAGGAGACTATATTATAGGGATTTAGACCATTATTGATAGGTTCAAGTGGCTACTTGGAATAAGATTAAGTACAAACATCCACTAGGTATTAAGTTTATTTAGTATGGTACTATCCATGTGGGGATTGGTTTTAGTGTCACATGGTATACATCTTTCTGAGAAAATATGTCCTTAGACAAAACAGGAGAAAGAGAGAATGAGTAAGATCCTATACACTTAGATGATAATATAAATCATTTATTCCATGATATATACTAGAATTTATGTTTCCTAATCATTTCCCATGGTAGGAAGATATCAACTAATCTATGTGAACAACATTGGCCTACTGTTAAGGATCTCCTTAATTATTTGATAAGAATGAAGGATATATTCCTAATGTATGGAGGAGATGTGGAGATAGTCATAAGGGATTATAATATCACATATATGACTTATTTTAAAATAAAATATCATTTAATTTCCATTCATGCTTTGTTTTGGGGGTTTCCCAAGTTTTTATGGAAGAATGAGTGAGTTTTCATGAAATTGGCCAAACCGTGATCCAATTTCCAGATTTAAAAATAAATTTTGATTCCTTTATAAATACTTAATTTTCAACATTTTTCATCCATTCCAATTAATACATGTCATACACTGAACTATTAATACTACCATACTAATTTGGACAATTTTGGAATCCATAATCATGGTGGATATGGGTTTTTATTTATGGGATTGGGCCAGCCCGAAATCCCATTCCCTACAATAAAAATATTTTTTATTTCTTTAATATATCCTTAAATATTTGATTTTTATCAATTATTCCAACTCCCCCCTGAGCCGAAATACTAAAGTCTCCCTCCAGGCTCTCCTCCCACTCTTTAGAGCTTGGTTGGATTGAGAATTTGGATGAAATATCTCTAAATTTCTCAATTTTCCCAGATTTGAAGAGGTAAATTGATTATTTCATAACTCCTTAATTTCTCACTCTTTTTCCCCTATTATAATTTATAAATTATCAATTTAAAATTTTTATAATCTCCCTTTAATGGTTGGATGTTTTCAAATTCAGATACATGTGTATTTGGGGTGATTTCTGTAATATTTTTCAAGGTAAGTGATTTATTCTTGATTTTTCCTTTTCCCTTAAGGTTTCCTCCCTCTTTCATTATGTTATAAAATGTCCAAAATTTAGGGTTATAAAATATGGTTTTATTTGGTGTATTTTTGGTCAAATATTGTGGTATAGGGATGGATTTATCTTCCTTGTGGTGTGGCAATGGTGCTGTTGATGTTTTGCACCAAGTTTTTATGGATTCAACACTTTCGGTAGGTGGTTCCACGTGTAAACAATTATTGGTGAGTTATATTTCTGTATTTAATCATTCTTCATATTACTAATATGTTTTATATGGTGTTGAAATTGTTCATTATTTATTTGGTTACGATTTTAATTTTATTGTTGCATTTTAGCTTGAAATTGGGTGTTTTTCATGTGTAACACTTGCGGTATTATTTGGGTGTGTTTTAGAACATATGAAACTGGTTTAATAAATATTTTTTGGGCTACCAATTCTACTTTGGTAGGGTCTTGTTGTGCCATTGGGTTTGAAATAGGGTTTTTGGAATAGGATTGTTGTGTAAAACATTTTTATACTTCTTGAGAGAATTTTATTAGAATGGGTGTCTTCATTTGTATCATTCATGGTATTATCCAAGGTGATTTTTTAACACTTGAAATTGTTTTTATAGACGCCTATAGGGCTTCCAATTATACTTTGGTAGTGTTTTGGTGTGGTGTTTTCAATAAAATATGGTTCTAAAATGGGTTTTTGAGCAAATATTGGGTAAGCTATTTGGAATTGTTTTATGAAATATTTGAATGATTTAATGATTTTTGTAAGTGGTGAATCCATTTTGGAAAACTATTTTGGGGTGTGAATATTTTGAAATTTTACATTTTAAATGTGAAATGGGCTGTTTTTTGATGTGTTCAATCTTGAAAATGTTTTATAAAAATGTTTGAAAGATTTACTAACATGTGTAAGAGATGTGAAAGTGATGTGGGTTGTTTTGTGTGAGTGTGATGTATAAAATGGGTTTTGGTTATGAAAAGGTTATTATGTGACATGTTAGTGGGATTTTATGTTAGTTGGAATATATTGGATTGGTTTTATAATTTTTTAATGGATTTTTTGAAGTGTAAAAGAAATGTGAAAAGTGTTGTGGGCTATTTTGGCGAGAGTCAGATTTCAAAATCAATTTGAATGAAAAGTTGACTTTTGTGACTTGTGTGGTATACATGTGGGATTTTTGGTGAAATTGTGATGTGTAAATGATATTTTCATATGAAAATTATATTTCTTGACTTGTTGAACTTGTTTGAGCACAGGGGGAAACCCCAGGTATCTAGGTGGGTGGATGTGTACTAGTATGCTAGTGAATCTGTGGGGTTTGGCCACAGTTTCACTTAGCAATATTGACGCTTACAACTATAACTAAACTATGATGATTATTATTAGGACCAATAGGTTATGGGTATGTTCCTTACTGGTTTCTCATTCATGTGAACAAATATTTTTTATGGTTAGTCACACTGAGATATGAGGTACCTGGGACCCATAGCTAGCTAGTGCCTAGGGGTTATTTCCAATTTCATGTTCTCATTATATCCTATATAATCACCATCAGAATATGGTATATTTTTATGAAAAATTATGTAGAAATGGAATTTGTTTTAAAAGTGTTGATTTTTCAAATTATCCCTATTGAAAACTTTTTTTAAGTTGCATCTTTTAGAAATTGTAACTAGAAATTACATGTTTTTGAAAACATGCATGCTTTTCATCTTTGAATGTTTATCTGATGAAATCTCCTAGTGGTGGTATTCTATTGGGATTTGTATCACACCCTACTTACACCATTTTGTGTAAGTAGACTTGGTTATTTTGTTGTTGCGGGTTTGGGTCAAACTTTTGTGCCAATAGTTCAGGTTTTTACCAGTCGTTCATGATGCGGTGTTGTGGAGATGACTTGAGGGTGGTGCCTCTTGCCATGTGGAGGTTCTTGGGCTATTATTATTTGGTTTAATTCCTTTTTAATGGCCTTTAAAAATAGTTTTAACTTATTTAATTCAGTTCCGAAATTTTTCAGAAGACAGTTTTAGTTGAAAAATCCAAATTTATTTTATTAAGTTTGTTTGTTGTTAAATGTTTATAAACACAGGTAAATCATTCCAAAACTTGATTTTATGTTAACCAGGAACTTTTAACATCCCTTGGGGATTGGTAATTCCATTTGGGACTTGTTTCGAGCTGGGTTGGGTGCCGGTTTTGTTGGCGACTAGATTCAGTTTGTGACAAAATGGTATCAAAGGAGGTTCGCTCTCTTTGGGTCATGTTATTTGGGAAATAGTCGGGATAGTCTGGAGTTAGGATTGTTAGGACATGGAATTCTTGTTATTAGTAATTTGGTTGATCACCACACCCCATTAATGGATTCATGTCTGCAGGGGAGGTCGGGACTTTCCCGAGTCCTTTGGTTTTTATGGTTTGATGATGATTAGGGGAAATGAAAAGAGAGTTGGGTTAATGTTCTCAGTGAGCTCGCAGGGTCTGGAAAGCCATATGATTCTGGAGATATTTCCCATGAACACTATATGTGATGGTAAAGTAATTGGAGTATGTCTACAAACCATATGTCCAAGTCACAAACCAAAGCTAATTTTCCCATGCATTATCTTTTATTCATTAGTTTTGAAATCTTGGAACTTTGGTTTTAAAGTGACTTGGATTTATGAAGTGTAAAGTTTTTGTGAAATGATTATATAATAAATATGGAATGGTTAGATTTTTGAAAATGGAGAACTGAATTTTCAGAATTTTATTGAAATGGAAAATGTTGTGTTTGCACCTCTTTTGAAAGCATGATCTAAGTCAAGGTTGGTTTGGAAAAAGTTTTTCCAATAGGGTTTTAGAAATTATTAAAAAGTGTTTTAATGGGATGATAGGTTTTGAAATTAATGTTTATGACTTGAAATTGATTTTTCATTTAAATGATTGTTTCTTCCATAATATCCTAGTAAGATGTAATTTTGGTTTGATTTCATTATAAGTGGTTTTGAGAAAAAGGAAGTATTGGTTGAATGTTTTGATTTTAAAAAGTTGGAGGAATTTTTTATATTAACCTTTGGTATTTCCATGAGGGACCATATGAATTGGGTTATATGGGATGATAGATGGTTTATGGCATGGATGGATGTGTTTTGGGATAGACATGAGGAGGGTGCCTGGTGTGGCCCAGAAACATGCATGTGTGAGTCCCATGGGGTACCATTGGTTGATACGCTAACCGTTGAACCAATTATTTTCAAAAATATTATTTTAAATGACAAAATTGATGTCTTTATGACCTGTTTGTGATGGTGTGTATTATGTGTTTATTTAAAATGTTGATGTTGTGGGATGTTTTGAGTCCAAGAACCCCTCCTGTTTGTACTATGTTTTGGGTTTGTGTTTGGTTGGTAAGCATTGTTGAAGGGCCGGTTAGTGGTCTCTTATGAGAAATGTTTTGGGATGCCTTTACGATGGTTCCTTTAATGTGTTTGGATCAGGTTTGTAATATATCATGACTAATGGACCATCTTGGTTGGTTCCGTGGGTTTAATTATTAGATAAGGTACCCCCATTAACTGTTAGTGCACAATTAAAGTGAAACCTGAATTGTTTAACCTTTTTAAGACCCTCTAGTTGATCAATATAAATAAACTTTTTCTCAATATTTTTAGATTGAGTCTGCACCCTTTTCTTTTCTTGGTTTTGTGTATCCTCTTGTTGTGGGAGAGTGGTCATGAATGCTTGAAAGAGACCTTAGCCTCTTAAGTTTCCTGATTTTCCGAAGGTGGAAGTGGTATGGGGTTATTATCATGGATGTGTATTTGGATGATGTCTAAGAGGTCCTCTTGGTCCTTAGTAGTCTCTTAGAAGAAGGAGTTCACATTAAACTACCACATTGGGAAATCTGTTCACAAGAGGATATTGTGGCCACATTATAGAATTGCTTGTTGTTTGGAGATGTTGTATAAGGTCTCTCTCCATTCATTCTTTATATCAGTCACAATGGTCATGTTCGATGACACATTTTTATTTCATACGCTCAATTGAATGTAAAGGTGAAAGTTGTGCAATCCTATAAGAGTCTCTATTATGTTGGGAGAATGTATCCTTTGAAAAATATTAAAAATATTCCATTTTAGAGGAAAGTGAGTATATGTGTTCTTTAATTCTATAGTTTCTCACTTGAAGAAACAAGGTGTGATGTGTGTGCCTTTTCTAAGCCCTTGTTTCAGTGAAATATCGAGTTAGGGTAAATTGAGTTTGGAATGTGTTATTTCTTGTAAATCTTATTGGGGATTTCAGTGTTGTTGTTGGAGGAACCAAAAGAAGAATTCTCCTTCAGGGGGTTTCCAAAGCCTAACTGTGAGGTCAAAGATGCTTCAATCATTTGAGCTCCAGCCATAGGTCTGAGAGAGAAGCTGACTTGTAGTCAGAGGAAATACCAGGGTCATTTAAACCCTTGTACAATGTCCTATCCTCAGTATGAAAGATAGGAAGAGTCTAAACCTCTGGATTCATAATCTTTCTTATGTTGTTCCCATTCGGTGGAAATTGGTGGAGGGCCTTGTACGCATGTCATCACCTAATGTCATTCCCTCCCCCTTTGCTTTCCATTGAGTCATTAGAGAATGGATGGAAATTTGGATAGACGTGCTGAGGACACAATTTGTGAACGATTAGTAGTGACCATGTGCTAGGAAGCCATATAGAAAGAATTATCTGAACAGTTAGTGCATAGTTTCCCAAATCGGGTGGACTGACCCTATGCCCTTTCGAAATCTTAAAAAAATTGGTTTTTTTGTGTCAACCCATGCTGGTTGGATAATATGGTTGGTTCTTCTAATGGGGAGACCCATTATGATTCTCATGTACATTACATCATAAACATTGAATGGAATTTTACCCTTTGTACTAGGGAGTTCGTTCAGGCCTCCCCCTATTGGAGTCCTGATTCTGTCACAGGAAAATATAGGTTTCCTCTTATGGTGGGGTGCCTATTTGTGTTCCCCCATACCAATAGCTTAGATTTATCCATGGTATTATCTTAGAGGAAGGTAGTATTGTTCAGAACTATCTATCTACCAAAATCTATCTTGAGTAAAGGTTGGGATTGGAGATCTCCCAATGTTTTAGTTAAAGTACGTAAGTCTAACCTTGTTTGACGTTGTTGTTCATTTGGGAGAATTTCTTGAGTCTTGTTCGGTTAGTGTTTGAGGAATTTTCTTTTGGGATAAAGTATGAATGTGATTGATCATTTCAGGAAAGTGGTGTAAGTTTGGGTTGTGAGATTAATCCTTCCTTAATTGATCATTGGATGTGTTTTGGCCATTGGGGGCGAATCTTGGCAAAGAAATACATCTTCGTTTATTAGTTGGGTTTGCTTTTTGTATCTGGTCTTTCTGTGGCTTTTTGGGGACAAACTTTTTTAATGGTGGGCATAATTTTAATAAACATAACTCATTCTAAAATAAAATATCATTTAATTTCCATTCATGCATTGTTTTGGGGGTTTCCCAAGCTTTTATGGGGGAATGAGTGAGTTTTCATGAATTGGGCCAAATAGTGAGCCCAATTCCAGATTTAAAAATAAATTTTGATTCCTTTATAAATCCCCGATTTTTCAACATTTTTCATCCATTACAATCCCTACTTGTCAGCCCCTGAACTATTAAGACCACCATATTAATTTGGACCATTTAGGAATCCATAAGCATGGTGCATATGTGTTTTTATTTAAGGGATTGGGCCTACC
This sequence comes from Viscum album, assembly GCA_963277665.1. NCBI lineage: Eukaryota > Viridiplantae > Streptophyta > Magnoliopsida > Santalales > Viscaceae > Viscum > Viscum album. The sequence continues at coordinate 887,834,820 of OY728148.1, read as the reverse complement.
AAAAATCTCACTCCCTACATTAAAAATATTTTTTAATTCTTTAATATATCCTTTAATATTTTTTTTGGTGATTCTAAATCTCCCCCATGCTCAAATACACACGGCGTCCCCAGGCTCTCCTCTCCCTCTTTGGAGCTCAGTTTCTTCTCGAATTTGGATGAAAATACTCTGAATTTCTCAAATCGCCCAGATTTAAAGAGGTAAATTGATTATTTCATAAATCCTTAATTTATAACTCTTTTCCCCCCATTATAGTTACTAAATTATATCTCAAACCTTTTTTTCATCTCTATTTATTTTTTGGAAGTTTGAAAATTCAGATACTAGTTTATTTGGGGTGATTTCTTCAATATTTTTCAATGTAAGTGATTCCTTTTGGGTTTCTTCCTTTTCCATTAGCGTTTCCTCCATATTTCATTATGTTCTAAAATTTCTAGAAGTTAAGGTTCTAACTCAGGGTTTTATTTGGTGTATTTTTTGTCAAATATTATTTTCCAGGGCTGGATTTATCTTCCTTGTGGTGCGACAGTTGTGTGGTTGATGTTTTGAACCATGTTTTGAGGGTTTTGACACTTTCGGTAGGTGGTTCCATGTGTAAAAAAAATATTGATGAGTTATCATTATTTATTCACTCATTCTTCATATTCCTAATATTTTTTCAATGGTTAAAAAACTGTTCATGATTAATTTGGTTAATATTTTAATTTTATTGTTGCATTTTAGCTTGAAATTGGGTGTTTTTCATGTGTAACACTTGGGGTATTATTTCGGTGTATTTTAGAACATATGAAATTGGTTTACTAAATATTTTTCGGGCTACCAATTCTTCTTCTTTATGGTCTTGTTGTACCATTGGGTTTGAAATAGGGTTTTTGGAATATTTTTGTTGTGTAAAACTTTGTTATACTTCTTGAGAGCATTTTATGAAAATGGGTGTTTTCATTAGTATCTTTCGTGGTATTATCCAACGTGATTTTATAAAACTAGAAAGTGGTTTTATAAATGTATCTAGGTATGAAAATTCTACTTTGGTAGTGTTTTGGTCTGGTTTTGTCCTTGAAATAGTGTTCTGAAATGGGGTTTATTAGAAAAGATTGGGTATGCACTTTGGAATTGTTTTATGAAAGATTTGAATGATTTAATGATTTATGTTAGTGGTGAAACCATTTTAGAAAACTATTTTGGAGTGTGTATATTTTTAAAAGGTACATTTTAAATTTTAAATCGGATGTTTTTTGATTTGTTCCATCTTGGAAATTTTTTATAAATATTTTTGAAGGATTTACTGATGTGTGTAAGAGATGTGAATGTGATCTGGAATGTTTTGTGTGAGTTTGATGTGAAAAATGTATTTTGGTTATGAATAGGGTATTATGTGACATGTGAGTGGTCTGTTATGTGAGTTGGAATATCTTGGATTGGTTTTATAAAATTTTTTAATGGATTTTAGGAAGTGTAAATGAAATGTGAAAGTGTTGTGGGCTATTTGGTGTGAGTCGGATTTCAAAATCAATTTGAATGAAAAGTGGACTTTTGTGACTTGTGTGGTATACATGTGGGATGTTTGGTGATCTTGTGATGTTGAAATGATATTTTCATATGAAAACAATATTTCTTGACTTGTTGAACTTGTTTTATCACAAGGGGAAAACCCAAGTATCTAGGTGGGTGGACGTGTACTAGTGTGCTAGTGAATCCATGTGGTTTGGCCTCAGTTTCACTTGGCAAGATTGATGCATAAAACTCAATATAAACTATGATGATGATGATTGGGGACCACTAGGTTATTGGTATGTTCCATACTAGTAGATTTTGCATGAGAACATATATTTTTTATAGTTACTCTCACCGAGATACAAGGTACCTAGGACCCACAACTAGGTAGTTCCATGGGGATATTTTCTATTTCTTGTGATCATTAGATCCTTTATACTCACCGTTGGCATATGGTATACATTGGATGAAAAATGAAGTGTCATTGGAATTTATTTTAAAATTGTTGATTATTTAAATTTTCCCACTTGAAAACATATTTTTTAAAGTTGCATCTTTTAGAAATTGTAACTAGAAATTACATGTTTTTGAAAAATTGCATGTTTTTCGTCTTTGAATGTTTATCGCATGGAATATATAAGTGGTGGTATCCTACTAGGATTTGGAAAACAACCTACTTAAACCTTTGGGTGTCAGTAGACTTGGTTATTTTGTTGTTGCAGGTGTTGGGTGCAACTTTTGTGCCAACAGTTCGGGTTTTTACCGGTCGTTCGTGATGCGGTGTTGTGGAGATGGCTTGAGGGCGGCGCCTCTTGCCATGTGAAGGTTCTTGGGCTGTCATTATTCGGTGTCATACCTTTTTAATGGTCTTTAAATATATTTTTAACTTATGTAATTCAGTTATGGAATTTTCCAAAAGACAGTTTTAGTTGAAAAATCCAGATTTGTTTTATTGAGATTGTTTTTTGTTTAGTATTTATAAACTTAGGTAAATCATTACAAAACATAATTTTATGATACTTGGGCCCTTGTTCCAGCCTGTGAGGACTGAGAATGACCTTCAGGCCTTGTTTCAGGCTGGTTCTAGTGCCGGTTTTGATGGTGAAAAGATTCGGTTCGTGATATATACAGATTCTTGTTTTTAGACATATCAAAATGATTTGAAGTCACATTAATGATATGTTTTTTGTCTCAATTAAGGAGTTGTGATTTTCCAGAGTTCAAATAATGTAGTTTTTGATGATTATGCAATGGATTGGGAGTATATTGAGGCTCCTAATATAGTCAAATACATTGTTTGGATTCAAAACATTGTCAAGGAGCTTGATGTTATACCTAGAAGTAAAGACCCTATAAAAATATATTGTTATAATACTATATAAGTGGGTCTTAAAAAACACCCAAGGTCACAGACTACAAAATAATTATATGTTTCTAACATGGGTATATTTTTTGGTAAAATTGAACATTCTTTTGGTAAAGAATTTTACCAAAAGAATTGTCTTATCATTAAATTATTGGTAAAAACTCAATTGCTAAATGTTATTTTGAGAGATAAAATTGTTATGTTGAAATTGTGATTATACTAATAGATAATATATATATATATATATTGGTTAAATAATATAGAAACATTTTCATATGATAGATTTATCTTTTGATAATATTACTACCATCATGACCCGACCTGACAAGTCCCATACCACGACTACCCCAAGCCTACCTCCAATAGTCTAGGGGCTGGAGACCAGTGCCGAGTAAGAATATCATACAAACGAGAGGAATTAGCCTAATGTACACACACACACAAACACACATATCCAAGCCCATAAAATGATGAAATTTAAAACAACTGATACCAATGCATATATACATCTATGATCCCATAATATGATAGAAAAGTACTGAAAGTGATAAAAAGGGCCAAAAACAAGCCCAACCAAAAACTAAAGAGAGTCCAACATGGTCCAAGGGAGATGACTACAATCAAATGAAACCATCAAAGAAACACCTCGGTCTATCAAGCTCAATCTATTCGCCACCAGCTACCTATCCTCCCATGACACTATCAAATGGGCCATCATCTGAATAATAAATGACACGTATAAGAAGATCCCATGCATGGGTGAGTATAACAATACCCAATAGCAAACCCTAGAAAAAATGAGAATGAAGCATCAAGAATATTCATCTCAAAACAATGATATATAAATCAATTCATAAAAAAAATCTTGATATATTTAGGAAGGAAACTGTACCCCCAGTTAGTCACAACCTTACTTTCATCAATAGGATTATGCTTGAATCAATGCTCCTTCTAGGAGAATAATCTCCATGAGTCATCCTATCATAGAAGAAACTCGTCCAAGAGGTCATGATCATCAAGGACTACCCAAGAAAGCTCATTGGTCTCTAAATACTTGATACTCAGATAGGGGATCACACCTAGGACCATTGGGGGACACCATGAACCCATGATCAAACTACTATGTAGGGGATCATACTCAAATAATATTGAGAACCCTACTGAAATGAACTTCTTGATGGAGGATCAAAGCTATTCTCTATGAGGTTAATCCAATTCCACCAACCCCACCTAGGGTATAAAATGATGGATGATAACACTCCAGTCTCATAGAGGGACACCCCAAACACTTTCTGAGACTCATTCTCTAGAGGGGGTCACAAAATAGAGATGTGGACATAATATTTCACAATACCCTTGAGGGGATGGACCTAGGGAACACACTCAACTGATAATGTTATAGATTAAAGAAATGAAGGGCTCTAAACACACTAAATAGGGGTATACAACATATAAATGAGGGTACACGACATGTCCAGCCAACCCTTGATCTTCCCATGTGGTGCTACCTCACACGACATGTAAATCCCCATATACATGACATGTAGGTAGAGTACACAGTATGTAGAGGTCTCTTGAACTCTGACCATACTATATGGTTGTCCCCATGTACACCATACCATGTTTGTGTATGCTGGTTGTGTCTATGTGATTCGGCCTTCTTGTGCCCATGTAACCTCCTAGTCACACGTTGAGATTAAGAGAACATGTCACATAGTGTGTGATAGGGCCACATAATGTTTGATATTTAACACACCAAAAAACCCCATAACCATAGATAGGGGTCCCACAAAATGTGTAACATCAAAATTCAAGTCGTGTAACCCAGAAAATTCCAGAACCCTCAGTTTATTCCTTAATGTCTTCTAAACACCATGTTTAAATTGAATGAAACATCAAAACTAGTACATAGAATTTCATACATGATAGATACCACTACTAAACCATAAGGGATTCTACTAATTCTTCTAGTCTTCTCTTGTGATTGTGGACACATTTTTTTGGGATATTAGTACCATGAGACATTGGCAACATTCCTCTCTTGGATTGTTCAATTTCTTACATATTGATTACCTTGTCAATATATGCACATTAACTTATCCCAATAATTATATAATATATATCTTGATAGATCATAATCCATATAATGTATGTTATTTTACCTAATTCTTTCATGGAGAAGAACTCATTTAACCAAGCCTTAACAGAATATAAGACTTTCACTTATTTTTCAGATTATTAGTATGTCATCAACATATAATACATGGAAAATAATGGCATTACCATTAACCATATTATAAATACATGGATTTTTTCAATTCTTGGTGAAACAAAATTCTTTTATGGCCTTTCCAGAATGAATATTCACTAATCATGATACCTTTTTCAACCCATAAATGGATATCTATAGCTTGAACACTTTATTGGTATTCTTTGACCTAAGAAACCCTTCTTGTTGAGTCATATAAACATCTACAACTATATTCCCACTTATAAAATTATTCTTGACATCAATTTTTCTAGTCTCAAAATCAAGTAAAGTTGTTATTGTAAGAAATATTATGATGAAATTTAGCATCATTATTGGTGAGAAGGATTTTTATTTGTATATTCCTTTATGTTTCCTAAAACACTTATTTACCAATCATGATTTATATGTATTTAATTTACCATCCATGTTCAGATTTTTATTGAATACAAATTTTCATCCAATGAATTTTACATCATCTGGAGGGTTTACCAATATACAAACATGGTTTTGGTACATGGTATATATCTCAGAATTCATATATTGTTTATATTTAGCAGTATCCTTGTCATATATTTCTTCTATGTAGTTTAGGGGTTCATAGTTCTCTAATAGTAATGTTTCATCTGACTTAATGACACGAAAACCATAATTATTTGGTTCTCTAACCTCTTGAGTTAACCTATATATTACTTTTTTCTTAGGAACATCCTTATCTCCCACTGTATCTGTTAGATATTATTCTGTTGCAAACTATTATGAATATGAAGCATCAACTTCATCGAATTCAATATTTCTACCCCTATTTTCATTGGAAATTTGTAACTTTTCTAGAAATATAGAATTTCTTACCATGGTAACTTTTCTATTAGAAGGTATATATAGGTAATATCCTTTGGTTTCTCTAGTATAACATATAAATATGAACTTTGTGCTTCTAGATGCCAATTTTTCACTAGATATAGTCTTGGAAAAAGACTTTCATCCCCATACATGTATGTGTGACAGATTAGGTTTATTTCTACACCAAAACATTTATAGAATACCATATATCACTTTAGTTGTTAATAGATTAAGGTTATATGCCACTGTTTGTAATGGGTATCCCCAAAGGGATAACAAAAGAGTTGTCTGACTCACCTTTTATCTGACCATGACAAACAAGGTTTGTTTCCTTCTTTCATAACACCATTACAGTTTAGTGTATAAGGACTTGTTAGATTTGGATACTATTCCACACTCTTTTAAGTGGTCAATGAAATCATGGTTAAGATACTCTTAACCTTGGTTGGTATGAATTTACTTAATCTTATTACCATGATGGATTTATACCTCATGTTGTTATTTGATATGTATATTTCATGAATATATTTTACGGTATTTTAATGTATTTATTGGTGTATTTAAATTATCATTCTTGAAAATATGTGAGAGATTTACCATTTTTTATGTTTTATGGTGGGATACAATAAATATTTGGAAAAGGATAAAAAAGAGACAAATATTGGACCAAAAAGACACTTCATGTTATGGGCTTCACTCGTGTCATGAACCCAAATTTTTTAGGATAAAAAATCCAGAAAACTAGAGAAGAGTGATTACACACCATGTAATTCATTGAAATATATTGACTACATCTGAAGAAGTAGTCGCTCAAGACAAGTCATGAAAATATTACACGTTGTGATGAAAAATTACATGTCATGTATACACATTACATGACGTGAGTTTTTTTTGGGATATGTTTTTGAAAGAGACGCATAGAAATTAAAGTTTCTTGGAAATTCAAAGATTACATGTTGTGTAACCACATTAGATGTCATGTAAATTCATGAAATGATATTTCAAAATTTAGATTCTACGTATTTCCAATTTTTAACCAAATATATGATAAGGAACCTACCCTAGACCGCCTATGGACCAAATATTTATGATTTTAATTAATATCATATCCCATATTGAGACTGTAAAAGGAGGGATATTATAATATTGTTGGGGAAATTGGGATCCATAGACCAAAGTGTGGAGCGAGAACCTCTAGGGACCTTTCTAAGTTCTTATCTATTTTCATTATGCTTTCATATTATTTTATCCTTACCTTTTATCCTCTCATAATTAAGATTAGGGGTAAACCCACATTAATCTAGGGTAATATAATAGGAGGGGGAAGGTGAATTTGATTTATTTCATTTTATTTATTCCTTTATTTTATTTGCTGAAATTATTTATTCAACTTCCAATACATTTATTTTTCTTCTATCATAAACATTGATAATTGAATAAAAAAGGAATCATAAAATTGTGGAACTGACCACCCTAAATAAGGAATAGCCATTTTCAACATTATGGTAAATGTAATTTAAAGACGGTATCAAGACAATCTTGATTCGACAACCCCATAAATTACCAAACCAAGGGAAATAGGTTATTACCATGTTATAGAGGAGGTACCATGACCATTGGATCATCCTGATATCTACTCCAAAACCAATCATTAATTAATCAACATATTTTCTTAAATCCAATTTTACCCAATCCTTGAAATTACAAAACCCTTGAACTAATTTCAATTCATTTTACAAACCAATCAAACTGATTTGTTTTCATCTTTTTATTTTTCAAAATTGAATAAAACCAATCTTTTCTCACATATTTATTAAAATTAATAAAATTAAATATTTTTTAAATACTAATCAAACTAAATTCACCATATTTGTGGGTTCTACATAAAAATTTCATAATATTATGTTTTAATTAATCGAGTAGAATGGTTTAAATTTTATAAATTTTGTTTCCACATAGACCCATAAGGAATTAACGAATCCCTATGGGCATATCAGTATTCCATAAACATCTAAAAGGATTCTAACTTATACCTTATTAAGTAGATATAACCATACCAAATATAACCATCAGTAAAATTAATGATATAAAAAAATACACCCCTTTTCTTAACTGGAAAGAGACCACATATGTAAATATGTATTAATTCCAATAATTCAATGTCTTGTTCTCCTTTCCCAGAGAAGGGTTCTTTGGTTATTATCCCTTGTAAACAAGTATGAAACACATATAGGGGATTTAACTCAGATAATTATAAATACCCTACTTGATGTAATTTCATTAAACTCTTCTCATTTACATGAACAATTATAATGTTCAATAGGTGGGTGTTATATGAGTCATGTTTATTAGTTTTTTCATTTATTGTCATTATAGGGTATTTGAGTTCATGTATATAAAATCCATTATTATTATGCACCATAACATAACCTATTTAATCCTTATAAAAGAAACAAAATTTATTTCCAATTTCAAACAAAATCTCATAGTGTCCAAACATGACACTAATATTATTTTTCTACTAACCAAAGGAGTGTAATAATTAGTATTCAATATAAGAACCATCCCACTAGGAAAAGTCAAATAATAATATCCCACTGCCAAGGCTGCTAGACTCATACCATTTTCTGACCAGAGATCCACCTCTCTGTTTTCAATTGTCTTTAATATACTTGGTTCCTATATATGAATACAAATGTTTGAGCCACATGTTATACCCAATATATAACTTGTAAATAAATACAGATTCCATTAAATGGAAAAAATAACTAAATTGGAAGTTGTTCCTTACTTATTTTTCCTAGTTCTACAATTATTATGCTTGTATCCCTTCTTTCCACATTAAACATAGAGATCCTCCTTTTCAATCCCTTCCTTTGTATCTTTTTCTTGTTGGAAGGATGGTGTATTAGTGTATTCATCTTGGACTAATTCTTAGACCCCTTATTCATTCCCATCCTCCGATTTTTCACCATAGGGACTGAATAATTGGTATTCTTAATATACATATATACATGGAAAACTAAATCCAATATATATGGGAGTGACGTTTCAATGTTATTAATGTTATAATTATCAATAAATTTCAATAATCTTGGTAGTAAAGATGCAAGAATGAGATCAGTTTCTAGTTCTTTGTTCATTCTGAGCCCGAGGGATTCATTTCTACCAATGAACTTGATCAAATTAAGTAAATGATGTCATAATTTATTCCCTTATTATATACTACACCTATATAGTGATCTTTATATCTCATGCCTTTCTTACATTCCTCTCTCCTAATATAACTACTGGAGATGATTTATCATCTTATAGGAATTTTCTTCTTCATTAATTTTTTGTAATTGGATGGACATCGAGGAAAACATGATATATTGTAAATATATGGATAATATATATAGTTTTTTCAATTGTATTTATATACCTTTATTGCTACTAAAGGATGCCCGATAGGAAGTGAGGACTCCAACACACAAAAAAAATCATCCTTTCTAGGAGCATGTTTATGTGCAAGCGCGTGTACCACTCCTAGGAATTATGGATGATTATGATATTTTATTTATCCATTATCAATCATAGTGAAAATGTAATAGTGGGGTTGGTGATTGATATTTTATCTAAATATAATAAATTTAGTAGTTATTACTTTATCGTGATTGTTGATTTAGACATTATTGATTAAGTAATTAAATCATTAAATGTATCCCTCTATTTTATCATACCATAGTATCCCTCACTTATTGATTAATAATAATTTATTTATAGAGTCTTCTAGTATAAAATATCCATGAAACCATCCCTAATAGTCTAAAATATTTTGCTACACCACTACTTGGAATGTTTCAATGTAGGCACTAGACTTGCCAACTGCATTGACTTGTAGTTCCTTGAACTACTGAGTGAAGTCCAACTTTATATGAATCATAAACTTGATTCTCTTAATGTATTACCTCTAAAGTGATAGAAAACTATCTTGGTATACTTCTTTTCTATCATCTTCAGTTAAGTTAAGTCATTACACTCGTAAGAACTCCCCGATAGTAGGAGGAACCTGCAACATTGGCTGGTAATCACCCCATACACCCAGTTTGGTTCCAATTTAAGTGATGGATGGAATTGCAACATAATATTTATTTTAGGGGTTTTAAATATTTTTTTTGATTTTTTAATAATTTCCTATTAAATATATCATACTATGTTTTCGTGCTCACAATTGATCATGTATTAATAGAATAAATTCATTGCATCTTTAATAAATTTTCTATTTATTATTTTATGGGTTTCCAACATACTTGAAAATGCATAAAATAATAAACAATTCACAATGGAAATAAATTACCTTACTATTGTTGAGAATTTAATATTTGTTGATCCATTTATACTTAATGGTTTAACCACTTCTAAGGGGTATCAAACTTACGTTGAGTCTTAAATCTTATCACCACTCAACCACAGTAAAATGTTTTCACTTCTCATATGTGATAATGTATCATATTAAAAAGGTCCACATCTTACATTATCATAATCAATAGTACAAGTGTACTCATATGTAGGCATGGGGGTCTCATGAAGCCTGATATATATACAGAAATAAAATTGATGGATGTGTAGGCCCTAATACACATTAAAAAGAAAAAGACAATGTGCAAACTATCAAAAAACATAATTAAATATTACAAACATCACATATAGATTTAATAAACAATTAAACCAAATAAAACCATACATGAAAGGTCAGTTAGTTCCCAAGACCAGTCAATAGGAAAACTAAATGTGCAATAAAAATTAAAATGCAATAAATTTAAGTTTGAGGTAAATTTATAAATTAAATGAATTATTTAAAATTTAAATAATTTAATTTATTTAGGTACCCAAATTAATTTAATATTTAATTAAAAAATTAAATTATTTAATTGATTAAATTTTTATATGATAGTGGAACTACCATTTTCTGAATATTAAAATTATCATAATTTTTTAAATAAAAAATTAATAAATTAATTTTTGGGTATAATAAAAAATATCAACACTTGAAGCTTTGCCCAATGCCATTGGGGGTTAGGCTGAATACATGTAAGACTATTCTTGGTCAGTCAGACCCAACCTGACCCATTATGGGTTAAACCAACAATCCCAAGCCTATTTTTGGGTTGGTTGGGTCAAACATTACACACTTGAGTCCAGAGGAATCCTATTGGAGTGGAGGTTCATGCAGGGTGATCCCCCATGACATTGGAAACACTGTTAAGGTGGGAGTTGTTAAAATGAGTGAGACGATGGCTAGATAAAGGCCCACATGTAGCAGTACCACTGCGACGCTAGAGGGAGGTGGAACAGTTAGTTTAGGGAAGTCATGGGTAGCGTGGTAGGGTGGCGAGCTAAGCTGGTGGATCGACTGAGAAGGATATGGTGATATTGGTTGGTGGGTCACCTTTCAGGGATGCTCAGGAATTGGTTTTTTGGGATGCTACGATTGTGGTGGGTTCATTAAGGTAGAACGCACTAGAGGCTATATCGACACACTTGGGTGCCGACAAAGAAGGTAGTGGCTAGATGGGGGGTAGGGAGGAAGGGGCTCTGACAGAGGGGTAACCCCTTTTAGCTTTTATTAATGTTTTTTTAAATGTTCATGTATATGGTGGAAACACACATATTCTACCACCCCATATAATTATTCCCACCTTTCATTATCAATTTTTTCTTGGTTGACCCTGCAAAACCCATCCAAAAAAACCCAAATCACTATTTTGTCTTTCTAGAAGAAAAAAACCGTTGTAATTTAGGTTTTTTACAACATTCCACAATTTTGTGGAATTGTAGAATATCGGTCAGTACTATTTCAATGACTGGAACCAGATAGTGTTCTGGGTTTCACTTTAAAATGGTCACTGATGATACAACCTGAGAAACAATATGTTATATATATATATATATATAATATTATTCAATTTTAATCCCTAAAAACAAACTAAAAAATGATATGTATTAAATTTTTTGGATATCCATTAGATGGTCATATGATATCAAGTCGATGTATGATTTTTTTCGAGGGAAAAAATAATCCCTATATAATTTTTTTTGTCAAATTAATGTTTTTGGAAAAGAAAAATCACACACTCCCTCTTATAAAAATGGTATCGAGGAACGTAGTAGAATCTTTTTGGTTAGGGATTTAAATATTTTTATCACTAGAGTGATGAAACTTCATTGTATCCGATGATATGAGTCCTAGTAATATCTGAGGATCTCAAATTAATATTTCAAAGAACATAAATTTAAACCGAAGAGTTACCTTAATTGAATCAAATAGTGTTGTAGAGTATTTCAGCACTAGTCACTGTTAATCAAAGGATATAAGATCAAAACTCTCTAGATCATCCACACAAAATTTTAAAATCTATAATAATTTATTTCATCAGAAACTAGGTTCTATCAATGGATTTTGATGATGCTTTCAATGTCCCAGGGATCACAGTGACTCCCTTTCTTCGATCCATGAAGGTTTTCTATGATCATGTTCTTGGAAGGAGTTTTTCCCTCTATAGGATGTGGGAGGATAAATAATATCTCAATTCCATTGGAATGAATGGACCTTGGAATTATATCACTTCTTTTCTTATGTAGTGGATTCCAAAATACCCAAAAAGGCCTCCCCAATCCCAAGAAATTAAATTACCACTAAATAAGTGGGAAATGGAATATTATGTTTAACAAACTACATCATAATGTCATTTTTATTTTTATCACATACTTTAAATACATAATAAATATATTATGTGATAAAACCTAGTCATTTTATCAACTTGGAATTCCTAAAATGTTAAACAAAACTTGAATATTAAAATAATATTTGTTCATATAATATTTTTTTCATGTATTAACATAATACCTTGTAAATAACTTTACTAATTAAATTCAACACAATTACTCTATACTGGAATAATAATGAATATATTTATTTATTAATGATTAATAATACTTTGATAACTCATGGACCCCGTGGTGGGGACCACCATTTCCTATAAATTTATTCACCATAATAGGTAAGACTCTTTAATATACTATTGTATGTGACCCTCTAGGAACATATCTTGATTGTAGTTAATATGATTCATAGGCCAGGTTTAGTGTCTAAAAACATATCAAGGCCCCTAAATAGATAATGAATAGTCAAAGAAATAATAACCTTCCTATGAACACACACTGTGTAATATAATATCTTTGTCTCATGATATCTCATAAAGTGGGGTGCATAGATTGTTTCATTATCCATTCTTGATTTATAATTTTTTTACCTAATTGGATGTAATTACCTTTATCTACCATGGAGATGGATTTAGTGAAGGTAATACCATGTTGATCTACTAGGCCTAGGATATCACTTCCTTGACTCAAAAGTGAAAATTTATTTATTAATCATTTAACCAATATCATGCCATCAAATACACACCCAAAAAAGCTATGTTTCCATGACGTAAATATCATAGTTTTTTCTTTTCATCAAAGTGTATGATGAAATGGAACACTATGATAACGATCTCATGTCAAGAGACCAATAAACATGTTTTTATATTGGAATAACCAATGACATTTAAAACATGGGTTTTTCCTATTTATAGGTTGTTGCTCATGATCTCATCTATTCGAGATCACCAAGTGAGGACTTCATGAGAAGAAGGCTTAATGCTTATAAACCCTCATCATTTTATGGTCACATATCATCTTTTTCCTATCAATATGATGTATCTATATCAGATTATATAACTTTAATATTCTTTTCATGGTATCTCTAGGTTCTCATTAAATATTGGGAACTACTATAACATTTTTTATACGCCATGTAATATAAGTACATTACCAAAAATGTAGGGAATATAGAAGTATAAACACTATTCTAGTAAGAAAAAAACATGTACATATCAAACTGTATACATGTAATGGTAATAAAATTATATATATGAGTTAGGTCTAGGGAACCCTATTTCAACATATCAACCCGGTCTTGAATAAAATTTATGGACAATCCAATTTATTTAAGTTCCATATTGCATGTATTTTTAATTTTTTAATCTTTGTGATCATGATAAAACATCCATAATGAAATAACCATGAAACATGATAGATTTAAAATAATAAAGTTGTATGATCATGATATTTTACTAATTTTTGGTTTTTCTACAAGATGAAAAACTAATCGTTGGCATAAGGGAAAAACACCTTGAACCATTTTATGGTTCATGCTGTAGTTTCCCACCTATCCACATATGTATATCTATTGTATTGGTTTCACCTCAAGTCCAAACTTGAACCACATCTACTAGCTTGGGAGCTCCATCCATTACATATGACTTTACATACTTATAGGTGAGGAGAAAAACAATATTGGTTAAGGGGTTTACATAAAAGAAACCAGGGGCTTATAGGACCTTAAATAATTAAACGAGGGATTAAAAACAAGTCATCAATTTAATTTAATAATAAATTAAAAGAAACTAATGACATACAATGGTCTGATCTATGATCATGATCATCCATATACATGTAATGAATTATACATTTTAAAAAATAGCATTGAATTCTAATTGTTATTATTTAATATAAATTGAACACGAATCAATTACTTATATTATATAGTTAATCTATTATTTTATCTTAATTTCCATTTGAACATTCTTAATATACTCATCTATCACAATTTTAAATAAAATAAATAAATTTATATAAAATTAAATGTGTAAAAAATGTACCTCGGAGGAAACATATTGAGTACCCATATGAACTACCCAACACATATTATATTCATATACTATTTACTCATGTGACATGTGGCATACATGAAGAATCATATAATTTCCTATAGTTTACTAGTAAATTAATGACCACGTGGAACACATGGTATTTATGTAGCGTGTTATTTTTCAATGCGCATAGAGTAATAAATGTATCACGAATTATACACAATATGTATTTTAAAACATTAGGAATAAATTAAATATAAATTATATATATATATATATAATCCATTACATGGTGTGTGCTATCGACTTAATGAACTCATGAAACACTTGTTTATAAGGTTTATGTAGTATAATAAAATAATTTTTAATTTTTTTTTAATTTGGTGATATACAATGTGTGAACAATCTAGCTACATGGAATGTATATTTCTCACCATATATCTATGGTAAATGCCTAGGGATAATTTATGTAACCATTTCATGGAAATTAATGGAGTAAATGACGTGTACATGGGATACAATGCATGTGATCTCTGAGTTACATTGTCACTATTCATGTAGGTCTTATAATAAAATGCATGTCCCATCGTGTATAAATGTTACATGATGTGTACTTTAGCTAACTTTGTGCCATCCTGGCTCGGTCAACACATAGTGTATTTAAATACACACTACATTAAATAAATTTACATGACTCAAATTAATTCTGAAATAATTATTGGTACATTGAACATGGGTACACTTCATGTACCAATGGGATACACGGCGTGTACTCTTTTGTTAGCTTGATAGAAGCCTTAGCACCTATTGAGGATTTATTTGAATGTAATTCATTCATAAAATAAAGTTATTTTGATTATATTTTGATAATGAAGAGGAAGAAGAGTAGATCACTCAATTCAGATTAAAGAAATGTTAAGTTGGAATTGAAAACTAATGGTAAATTTATAAGTCAATAAATGATATTTAAATAATTATAACTAATTATGTGACCCACTCTGAAACCACTTTAAGGTTTCAAGCGCAATAGAAACACCATATGGTGCATGCCTAACTCAATTTTTTTTTCCATAATTAATGATTGATCTAATATTTACATGATGATAAATGTCATGATCAACAAATTTGAAACAAATATTAATTGATTATTGAAATCTATAACCAAGCTGAAGGATCAAGGCATATTATTTATAAATAATTTAAATATTAAAAAATCTCCTTGTGATGAATTATTTCTCCATTTATGGATATGAAAACACCTCTATGTCTTACCATTATTGTGTTTTAAGAATCAAGTGTAGATTCCCTCTGATGGGGATCCACACATGCTCCACAAACCTTTAAATGTCGTCATAGGAATCTCCTGGAGCTAGTGTGAAAGATCTCAACACTTGTGTCATTTACCTTTATTCACTATGAGAATCACTTCAAGAAGGATTATCTTTGGTCTCTCTAGACTCAATATTGAAAGGTGGAGGTGTATCAATCTCCATTATTGGGAACATTCTTAGTGAAGGGGTCTCTCTGGGGCTTTTATATGATTCTCAAGATGTCATTGTACATAGCAAAAAAATGGTGACCAAACCTTGATAATTAATATAATTTGTTTTAAATTCTAATAGGGTTTGAAACAAATAATTTCTCATGTGACGTTATTATTTTATTAATCCCCACATAACCTCGTTTCTATAATAATAATACAATTATTATTTCATACCATGTGAAAAACCCATGAATTAAATTAAATGTTATTTATTTAAATATTATTCCATATATATTTTTTCTCACCAAACAATTAAAACTAGTCCTCCATTACTCCAAAATATTTATTGGGCCTTTAATAATGATTATTTGTTTAATAAATAACTACTACTTAATTATTATATAATAAATAAATAAATATTACATTCACTAAATAGAAAATAAATATTCAGATCACAAAATATTCTCTCTAATAACTAGTGATGAAAAATATGCGATCAAGAAAACATGAATATTTATTAAACCACATGAAGGAATAATATTTATTCCGTTATAAAAATAGTAAATAATATTATAATTTAAATAAGTTTTGTATAAATTTAGTGTGTGAATTTCTAGGCCTCCTTTTTAGTGGAATTTGGTAAGACATCCCAAATTCCAATGTTAAAATCTTGAAAAATCCAAGGAACCCATAGAGAAAGAAATTAAGTCACAAAAACATAAAACCTCATATAGATGATTATTTTGTAATAGAATATTTTTGTCATGATATCTCTAATTAATCAGGTTTTATACTGGTGTCATCAACCAATGCGCTTGATGTCTATTTCCTTGACATTCTTGAAATGAACTTGCCTACAGAACACCATGGAAATGGATTTATTTATGCTATATTATTTACATAAAAGGTACTATTGTATAAAATTTGAGTAAATAATATAATGGAATAATCCTTGTTCTTATTATTCTTTAATTTAATATTACTCGGGATGCACCCAATCTATCGTACTTCACCATAGACATATATCATCATAGTATTCAAAAATACAACAAAGTATGCAACTCATAACCTAAATGGATAATAAGATTAATGTATAAGTAAAAATAAATAATCCTACAGATAATAACATCAATTAAAAGAAATAGATGTTGATTATCTACTGGAAGGTCTCATTATCATAATCTCATACACATAAAATTACCAAGGGCACACACCATGAGAAGGAGCCTCAAATCCCGATGAGTCTCCACCTATAATAGTTTATTTCATTTTTGTACCTAAAATGATTTCATCCATCTCTATAACATATATTTAATAATTTTTTTGTGGTTATTTTCGGTTTTCATCATAGTGTAGAACAGTTGTAACTTTTTAGCATGAAAGTTACTCTTACTACATTATCACACACTATGACATGGAGAAGAACAATCATGATGTGATAATGAGTGTATAAATACTCATGATTATGAATAATGTTAATAATAAATCACACATAAGTTGGTTCAATGGAATCAACTCTAACAAATACCTCATTTGAACCCATATGAAAAACACTTTCTATTTTTGAACAATTATAAGGAGAAATATCATTTTTCTTTAAAAAATGAATGAAAAATTACCACTATATAAATAATATGATATAATTTGTAAAATCATGCTAAATTGTAAAGAAATATTTATAATGAATAATAATAGTAGTAGTGTAAAAATCAATCAAGTAGTGTATATTAAAAATATTATTTTTTCACTTGGGTTAATGTAGTAAAAAAACGAATGCATAACACATTTAAAACATTTATTTATAAATCATTTTAAATAAATTAAAATATTTTAAAATTTTAAATTTTACAACATGTATAATAATACAGATATGGAGGATAAAGAGTTTTATAAATTTAAAATAATTTTTTAAAAGAAAACATCTTACCTCAATTCCCAACTCATTTTGTACGTAAGTATACCCTATCGAGTCATGAAATAATATTTCTTTATAATTTATTAAGATAATTTTGGATGTTTATTCCATTATCATTATTATATTTATTTTATTTGTTTCTTATGTTTTATTTAGTTACTAAAATAGTTGAGTTTTCACTGGACATTTCGTGGTCGTTCAATTTATAACCTTAAAATAACATTAGTTCATTGACCATTGTCAAAGGTTTTATGGTTAAAATAACTCTATAATATTAAAAATATTACCAATATAATATATATTCATTAGATACACATTTAAAACCAACCATTTAATATGATTATAAAAAAATAACAATGTCATCTCATGGAGATGATAGTCTATACGAACACATGAATGATGTTTTTATTTTTCTAATGGGTGGAAAAGAAATAAATTAGATTATATTTTACCTTAAAAAATCACAAATATGTTATACATGAATTTTTTTATTTCCATCATTATGACCATAATTATAAGTTGGATATGAAAAACAAATCGCATCATTTTATAGAGGCGGTCGTCCACAAGTATGCATGAGTGACATTATTATTTTCCAATGGATGAAATGTTAATAAAGTAAGTAATATATTATCTTTAAAAAATATAAATATTTTATTAATAAAATATATATTCATTTTTTCCATCATTTTAACCATACATGTGTTCTTGTGAAGAAAAACAGCACACATCTCTTCGTGGAGGTTGTAGTCCACGCGTGATCATGATTAATGTTTTCATTTCCCATGAGATGGAAAATAATATAAAAATAGAATTAATATAATCATAATAAAATTTAAATATATTTATGATAATTTTGGTATTTTTTTCTCATGGTTAAATAAGGTTTTAATGAATTCAATGAATAAATAAACATGAAACACGTGGTTAAGAATTATACATCTTCTTTGGAAAATCTCCCTTGGATTAAATTTTAAGCCTTATTAGTATGGTATTTTAGTGATACAAGATCCTTTAAGAAGTATTGAGGGATTTAGGGGAGATATTTGGTTAGGTATTGGATGAGATATATGTTTTAAAATTTTTGAGGAATATATGATAGGAGGTGCCCATTTATAAGTGAGAGGTGTGGCACACTTGTAACTTTTCCAAGAATTTAAATATTATAAATGTAAAATTCATGGAAAAGTGGCTTAAAAATAAAAAATTTTGAATATAAGGTGATAAGGGTTGAAATAAATAAATAAATAATATTTAATATGATGTTTTTAGGCTTATCACAATGTATTTACCATAATTAACCTGATTTATACTTTACTGCGATGATTTTTTTTACCATTGTTACTATTCATAATGACCAAAAATGAAATTTATCTAATTAATAAATATGAAAATACTAACTAAAAATATGTAATATATTTTTCTAAAATTAATTTGTAGAATTGGTAAAAATAAATATTAATATAAATGCATAAAATGTAATGAAAAACAGTTTTTAAAAAAATTACATTTTTACATATAAAAATGAACTTATAAGAAAATATAATATAATTTATTGTCCTAATGAATTAGTTATATTATGTTTAATAACATGTATCAAATTTTAATTTAAAACCAAATCCAAAATAATATAATACATTTTAAATTACTTGATTTAAACAAAATGAATGAAAGTTTTGTAAAAATATTTATTTTTTCACCACTAACTCAATCAAATTTTGAGATATATTTTATTCCATTAACATGGAAGATAAAACTATTTTCTTCACTTATTAAATTAATTTAATATCACTTATTAAAAACCCAACATATTATACCTCACCAAGATCACATTTTATTATGGTTTTCATTCATACAATAATGTACGTGATTCATGATACATATTAATAATAATCTCATGTATATGGAACAATATACATGTTTATAGATAGGAATATCTACTACCATATAGACATTTGGAATATCTATTGGAAGGTATATCCTCATTACCTCCATTCCTAGTGACCACCAAGTGAGAACTTCGTTAGAATAATTCATAATGTCTTATGAGTTCCATTCATATGACACAAAACGTCATTTGTTTCCCGTTATATAGATGTTATCTAGATCATAAGACATGTGCTAAAGAATATTATCATAAAAACGCTAGGCTATCATTGTATTAGGGAACTAATATTGTTGTATGTGAACTAAAATAATATTCATGTGATGCATATGACTTAAGGATACACTATTAACAACATATCATTAATATTGACCTGATAATACATTTAACCCAATGAAATGTAGGCCTAGTGTGTGCATATGCTAACCCACAGGATGAGCGCATGCATCTACACCTCACAAGATGAGTGCATGCATCTTCCATATCCTTCTCACATTTTTTCTTTTAGTTACTAATCCATTAATTATGATTCGATTAATTCTAGATTTATTTTCAATTGAATAGGTTAAATTTATGCCTCTAACGAGTAAGGATACCGGGGGAATAGAGTTGATCATTATCCATATGATGGATATGGTAAAATGGTTTCTAAGGCAACCCAAAACTATAGTAATAAATATAGTGCTAAAAACAAATTCTTTAAACCCTAGATTGGATTCCAAGTGTTATTTACCAAATTAAACATTCATATATTTCAGTAACTTAAAATTTATATGTCATAATAATCACATAATCCCATGAATTAAAGGTTTGTTTTATTTGAGTTTCAGATATATAAGAATCTTATTTAAAGATACTTGTGAACATTTCTCTATAATCGAACCACACTAGAACCCCTTCAAAGCTCCTCATAGGTTATAATAATATTTATAAAATAGGGTATGGAAACATTAGAGTGGGTGATCTAAAATGTTTGGTAAGGGAAAAACTCATCAATATATCATCAATAGCTAAATCATAAGTATATGATAAAACATGAGCAAGAGATAATTATTTTATTAAAAATAACATAGAAAAATAAGATTTTTCCATCGGTCATATTAGGAAATCATTTAATATAAATTGAAAAAACATGTACCATGAAATAAGAGTGTGAGATAATAAGCATGAACCTTATAGAATAATCATAGGGATATGATGTAAAAATATGGCAAAATAATAGGCATAAAAATCATAATATTGTGAAAAATAGTAATAGAAATCATGTGTGGAACAACCTTGTCAACAAAGAAAAACATGATCATGCCCACACACAATAATCTGAGAAAAAATATATAAAATCATGTCCATGCACCATCTTGTAAACAAATATATGTTTGATTGTTTCCACATTCCATCATGTCAATAAATCTATTTGTGACCATGTCCACATAGAATCATGTGATCAAGGCTATTTTTGATCATCTATATACACCATCATGCGAAAAAAGTAATTTTTGATCATTTCAATGAAACATTATGTGAAAGAAATATTTGTGATCATGTCCTCACACCATCATGTGAATGAATAATAACATGATCCTGTAAACACACAACCTTATGAATAAAGCATAACCTGATCATGTCTATGCAAAAAATTTGTATCTCAGGAGATTTAAATATTTAACTAAAGCACTAGTGGGTGATATAATACCCATACATCAAAAAAACATTCATATGTGTGCCACTTGAAATCAATCACTCATATTTCAAACATCACTTAATTAATTAATAGAAAAGAGATGAGTTTCACAAAGATAGTTAAATAACATTTCATATTCCATTGAGAAAAAGAAGGTGGATAGTGTCATAAGAACATATCCCATTCCACACCTTAGTTTTTATTTTATTCATTTATTTTGGATTATCTTTTTTATCTCGGTTTCTCTCTCGAGTTTTGGTTGTTCCAAATTTAAATTTGAATGTTTAAGGATATCCTTCTTCTATTTCAATGTTTAGGAGCATAGTTAAGGGGTAACTATGTGACCTCTTGAGGATGAGAACCTTTTCAGCTCATTTCGAACTTGCATGGTTTGACATTCATTGCTTCAGCATGGTTTGGTACAAACCGAGTGTCTCCTTGGAGAAACCATGTAGCTATTTAGAAGTCTCTAGTTGAGGGAACATGACCTAATCACGATTAGTCAAACCATGTAGAAGGCATGCACATGGTTTTATAATTTTTGATAGAACCATGTCAAATGGTTTCTCAAACTGTGCATCCAAATCATGTGGGTGCCCATTATGTTATGTAAGGGGGGGCACAGTTCGCACATGGTTTGAGAAACCATGAGGCCTAACAATGCACATTTCCCAACTATCTTAAAAACGTGAATTTAGCTTTCTAACCTCTCAATTTTTTAACCCCAAATGCACCCTATATTTCTTTATTATCTCATACAGACTAGAAGGATCTCCTACCTTCTTCTCAAAGACTCACCTCCTCCTCCTATGGTTGATCTAAGGTGTTTATTCAAGTTTTAGGGGTGAATCATCAAGGTAATATCTATCTATCTTCTCCCTCTTACATCTTCTATTTTATTTGGAGTTCCTCTTATTACTTGATTTTTTGGATCAAGGGTTCTTGTTTCTCTTAGTTTAAATTGGGGGTTTTTATTATTTGTTTTCCTTGTGGATGTTCTTTCTTTTTAACCCTTCATGATGTTGGTTTGGGTTGGTGTTGTTGTAGTGGTTGTGGTTTGAGGTAGGTTTCCCTTTGCACTTGTCCTTTAAATTTAGGAATAGTTGTTCTCTTGATTTTTTCACCTTCCTTAGATATTAATCAATGATGTATGATTTTTATGATAATTTTTTGACGTGAAATAATGTAATTTACTCTTTTTATTTGAATTCCATGAAATTATTTTTATTGAATTTTCATACCAAGTGTTTGATAAATTTCCCTATTGTATTTTGTAAGTGATTTGTGAATTATCAGACATGGTTTTTTCTTGGTAAATGTATTTGGATTCTAAAATTATGCTTTCAGTTTCTCAAACATATTTCTAAGTGGTTTTGGATTTTAAATGATGTGTTGGATTATTTTTGGGAATAGGTTGTTTCTCAAAGGTTGCTTGAGGCCCATTTGGAAATTTGATAAAATTGGTTCTCTTGAAAACTGAAATTGGATGATTCTCTTACCTTATTTATTTTGAGTGGGATGGGAGGTCCATGGTATGAGAATCCCTTTGTGAACTATTTGTAGAAAGGAAATGGATTGTTCCTTTGTGTGATTCATGGTGATGCTTGTGTGTGTGATATATATATATATATATATGGGTGTGTGTGTGTGTGTGTCTGTGTGTGTGTGTGTGTAGTTGGTTTAGTTTCATGGTTTTTTTGGATCGTCCCATTTTAGTCTTGACATTAGAACCTGGAAAAGCTAGAAGACTTTTGGAGAACGGTTGTCACACTATCATAGGATTGTGCTCTGGCTAGTATCCCTTATTATGGACTTTTATCTACTTTTGGATTTTTCCCCTTATTTTTTTTACGGTATGGTAAAACTAAGTGTGTGAGTGAATTGATTTCATTGGGAAAGGCATGCCTATCAGATGAGTCAGGTGTCTAGTATGTTCAACATTATCTATTGAGCTCTTGGGTTCTCGCACGTTATTTGACATTTAATTGTCAGTGGTGGATGATTGAGATGCCTTGTTTGTTTACAAATGTTTATGGAAAATGGTGTAATTCTTGTTTAAAAAGTGATGTATTGGTTTAAAAATGTTTATGGAAAATTATTTGAAAATGTTTTACACTTTAATTATCCCTTTTTAAGTAAAAACATCACCATTATCCCCAAAAATGCTAATATATCCTTCATAAAAAAGAATCTGGTTTTGTAATGAAAAAGAGAAATGGACCATGATTTTTTTTAAATATAAAATGTGTTAAATCCTTTGTTTTATTTATTGAATTTCAAACATGGGATCGATTATTACTTTGTTTAGAGGAAATTATTTGGGAATATATTTTTTTAGGAACACCTACTAAGTTTTAATAATCACGTATATATATTATTCTTTTTTTTACTCTCAGGTGTAGGTTCCATCTTGGGTTCGATCATTATGGGAAATGTTAGGTTTTGGAATCAGAGAGTGGACATCAGGGTCCCATAGAGGCTTAGTGGTCGTCAATTTCATTTTGGGTTTTTATGTTCATATTTCTTATATTTTCTGTTTTTATAGATTTTGTTCAGTTGTTTTATTTATTGTATCAGGATACTCTATTTATTTTTGTTGCTTCAATTTATTTATTTTGGGAGAAATTATTCCCTTTGCACTATTAGAATTCTAGGTATCTGCAACAGGATATTTGTGACCGCATCCCGTTGAAAATACTATTTTTTGTGATGGGTAACTCCACCGTCACAAATAAGTCTCCGATTATATAATTTTTATATATATAAACTTTTTTGCGATGGGATCGTCACAAATACTTTTTGCGATGAGCTCATCGAAAATACTTTTTGCGACGGGCCTGTAATCTCTTCGTAAATACTTTTTTGAAAATATTTATTTAGACTATTTTCAACGGGCCCGTCGCAAATACATTTTGCGTTGGGTCTGTAATCCTGTAGCAAATACTTTAAAAAAATGTTATTTAGGCTATTTGCAATGGGAACCCATCGCAATAAATCTCATCGCAAATAATAAATAACTTTTAAATAAATAAATTTAATACAATTATGATTATTTAAAAATTAATTTTAATATTATTAAAATAATTAAAATAATTAAAAATATTTAAATTCTCAATATTCACAAAAAATAAAAAAAAAATCATAAAAAATCATCAGTTTTATTATTATTAGTAAATTTAAAAAAATTAAAAAATATAATACTGAAGGAAAATATATTTAATAATATTATGATTAATGAAACAATAATATTAATAATATTAAAATAAAAAAAATAAAAATTATTAAAATTTTCAATATTCACAAAAAATCATAAAATATTAAAAATTAAATCATATAATATTCACACCGATATAAAAGACAAAAACTGTAAATAGTTCATATTACAATAAATTTTAAATTCAAAGGTTTTTAACATAATAAAAAATCACTGGGGGGTCTTCTTCTGGAGGAGGTGGAGGAGCTGAAGGAGACGGTGGAGAAAACTCCATCCCTAAACTACGAGTCAGAGAGTACATGTACTCAATATGATCATGATGTTGTTACTGCTATTGACGTATATCCTCCTCTTGCTGCTACTTCTACTGCTGACACATCTCTTCTTGCTACTTTTGCAAACTATCTATATTGTCATTCTGAGCACGGAACTTCTCCTGATACTATGAAGCATAAAATGATACCTCTCCACAAGATCCTCTCATGCTGGATGCCGACATTGCAGAAGTACCATAATATGTTCTAGGAGTCAAATGAGAGCCGATAAAAACTACTCGTCCCTTCTCAAAGCCATACTGAGTCGCCTGAATCCATGTAGCCTCATCAAAATGGTGGGATCTGGTCTGATCAGTCACCTCGTCCTGACCCTTAGCCTTTTTCTGAGATGTCATAGCCTCATATGAATCCTTCAATTCCAATTTGAAATTAAAATTGTGAAAATATTATATACAGTTAATTGTCAAACTAAAAAAATATGTCTAACCATAATCCGATGCTGGCGATCACCTCTAATCTCTCCAGTGATTGGATCAATGTACATCCTCCGATAAACATCATACTCTATAATATCAGGATGATCAAATGCCTATAAATAAACTGTTTATATTTGAAGTTATATAAAATATTTAAAAAATACTTACCAGATGTTATCTATGCTTACTGAATGGACGACTACCAGCTCGATGCGTCACCTCCTATCTCCCTTGGTTCTTGCGACCCAATAAAGACCACCTCTGAAATCCACCACCCAACCAGTGTGCACATAATCCATCCAAATCCTAAGATGAAATGTACTCTATTCGGCGGGCTCTACATAACTCATCAAATACTGTCGCTCTGGCTTTCTTAATGGTTGTCTTTCTCAAATTGTGTAAAAACTGACGCAAATGCTCATGCATAGCCACCTCCCATGCTGGATGGATATCTTCACGCATGCTATCATCGATGGGATACCATAAACCCTACAAATAATTTATAATATCAAGTTATTAGAAAAATAAATTTCAAAATAAATATTATTTTTTTACGTACAAGCCAATGATTGTACATACTGAGCTACAAATCAATGGGAATCTTTTCCCATTTGATCCATGGCTGAGAAAAATAATTGCGTAAGATAGCACTCCCCTGTCCAATAGGTACATGCACAAAACTATGAAAAAATAATAAATAATTAAACAATTAGAATATATATAAATAAATTAATGAAAGATAACTAAAATATACAGGTTACCATACCTCTCTGTGTGTGGATAAAAGACAAGACATGGATGTCGCTCGAGGATAGGGTCAGGAATCATCAGTCATGTAAGACCGTACCCCCTCCCCGTACCTCCTGAACCACCAATAGGATAAGGGTCAGATGATCCCACACCCACTCATCCAATGGTAGCTCAGACTCCTCAAAATCACAAAATAGATCAGAGACCATCTGAAACACAAAGTGATTGTTGTTAAAAGACAGTTGAAAATAACTATTATATATAGATATATATTAGTTATGATCATAAAAAGAATTTTACTGTGTCAATGTTCACCTTATCATCATATTCATATCTGACGATGTCAATTTCTTCATATTCCTCCTCGACATAATCAATACCCATATGAGTTTCACTTTCACCATCCCTTATCATTTCAAATTCATTTGTAACATCATTAACATCTTCATCACCTTCTACCCTTAATTGTGGGGTGTCATCATCGATATTCATGTTTTTTTGTGAAAAATGGATTTTGAGTAGTCTCTTGAAAAATTTAAATTCCTTCCACTTCAGTGGAACCACATTCAATTTGAGTAAATTGATTTTCCTGAGATTTCATTTTTATTATGTTCCACCAATCACTCAGGTCTCTTGAAGTAGCACAGTACATTGCGTAATAAATTTGATGTGTCTGTTGAGCCAGTAAATATGGTTCATTTACTACAAGAAGACTTTTATATTTAATATTGACGATTCCATGAGTTGGATGAACACACAATCCTCTCTCAGTATCCAACCAATGACATTTAAACATTGTTATGTAAATCATTCCAAGATAACACAACTCAATAAGTTCATCCAGAATGCCATAAAAGTCAACTTCAATTTATCTATGATGCGATCCTCTCAAACAAACTCCACTGTTCATTGTTTTTTTTGATTCCCCATATACACATGTGTGATATCGAAAACCATTAACCACATATGCATTATAAGATTTAACCATTTTGGATGGTTTGTTACTCAATATACACAGTCGCTTATCAGTTTTATTAGCATATTGAGACACCTGAAAATTTGTAAAACAATATCAATATAATAAATAGTAAACTAAATTGCTATTAATCCATCAATAATTTATGTTACTAGTTTTTGAGACCATTGAGATTTTTTTTTTGTCTTCATTCTTCAAGAGCAGCTGCTGTAATTTGAGGAAGTTGTTTCTTGATATGATTATCATATAACCTAAAAATAAAATAAATTTACATATTGTAACAAAAATTATAGAATAAGTGATAGAAGCACTAACAGTACAAATGTTGTCATTTCTTCACATTTGAGCAGAACATATGTATGAGCTCTCTCATGTTCATCGTCTGAATCCATCGTTCTTGAACTCCACCAAAGATAATATTTGGAAGTTTAAAAACTGATAATTGATTTTCCATTTCATCATTAATATTTCCCCCATTCCATCCCATGCGGTTTTGTTTTGAGGGATATTAAGATTAAAAAAAGTGAGAGTAGAAAGAAGCAATTTCCTCTTGAAAATAAGCTTCATCAATTGAGCCTTCAACTAATGCTTTTTTAGGTAATTTTTTCTTCAGTTTTTGCATGCATCTCTTGAATGGGAACATCCATCGAAATAGTACTGGACCTCCACATTTAGCTTCATGTGGAAACTGTAATATCAGATGTTCCATTGAGTCAAATAAATTAAGCGGAAAGATTTTTTTCCAGTTTACATATAATTACAGCAACATCTTCTTCCAGTTTTCTTAGTGTATCGTAGTATTTTGTTGCTTCAAAAATGTCTCGAAAAAAATATGATATGTCTGTTATCGAATCCCAAATCATAGAATTCAACAAACCTCTAAATCCAATCATCATAAGTCTTTCCATTATAACATGACAATCATGACTTTTAATCTGGTAATATGAACATTCTTAACACATTTGCTCAAATTGGAAGCATAGCCATCTGGAAGTCTCAAATCTACAATCCACTGAAAAAATAATAAGCGACTCTCTTTTAAAAGTGTATAAACTGCTTTTGGCTTCATTAACCTCTGTGATCTGACATTTTCAAACAGTTCATGTTCTGGTCGCCTACAAATTTGGGCATGATCTAATTGTACTTTTACAGTATCTTTGGTCTTAACTGGTGTATCCAAAACTATATGAAATAAATTATCAAAACAGTTCTTCTCAATATGCTTGGCATCCAACATGTGGTAGACCAACAAATCAGACCAATATGGGAGATCCCAAAAAATGCCTCGTTTTATCCAATTATGATCTTTCCCAAAGCCATGAATTTTCTGTTGGTTTACTATTGGCCCAAATGTGAAGGGAGGTAATGAAAATACAGCTGATTTTAACTATGTACCTAAGATCATTTTTAGAGGTTCATCCCTTTCAAATGTGCCTTTTCTGAAATGAGATTTGTTCCTTCAAAAAGGATGATCGATTGGAAGAAATCTATGATGACAGTCAAAATAGAAAGGTTTTTTTCCATTGAAGAGCATAAAATCTTTGTTGTCTTCCATATAGTAAGGAAATAATTTCAGACCATGTGTACTTTAGCTAGATAACATGCCATATGCCGTAAAGTCGCTAATCATCCACATCAATGCAGCTTTTAATGTGAAATTTTGTTTCACAACAACATCATATGTACTAACACTATTACTCCACAAAGCATTTAACTCATCAATCAATGGTTTCAAATAAACATCAATATTTTTTTTTCAGAAGTCCTGGGATTAATAAGGTCAAACAAATATAGGTCTCCTTCATCAACATCCATGGAGGTAGATTGTACTAATTTATAAAGACATGCCAACATGAATACTGACTACCATAAGAACCAAACTGACAAAAACCGTCAGTAGAAAGACCAAATCACACGATTCAGGCTTCTAAAGAAAAAGATGGATGTTGACGATCAAAATGTTCTTATGAATCCTCATTAGATGGATGATTCAATCTTTTACCGGTTGAAATATTGGTTTTGTTCCATGAAATCATTGACGCTGTGTTAGGAGACATAAATAAACATTGCAGCCTCGGTGTAAGGGGGAAATATCTCAACTGTTTTACAGGAATCGATCCAGACTTCCCTGGTTGGGCTTCTTTATACCTCGATTTTCCACATGAGGGACAACTATCCAATGACTCATTTTCACCTGAATATAAGATGTAATCATTTGCTCATGCATTAGCCTTCCGATAACTAAGGCTTAGATTACGAACCAACCTCTTTCTCTCATATTAATTTACAGGAAACACATTTCCTTCAAGTAACAGTGTTTTAACCAAAGAAAATTTCTAATCAAAATAGTTGTTTGACATTGTATTATCTGATTTAATAGCCATAAATTTTGCAACCGCTTCTAATTTTCTTATCTTTCAACTAGTATATAATTTATCCTCAACAGACCTCAAAAACTCATAACATTCTGATGCTGCAAACTCAGGAGTTAAATCAATATCATCATGAGATTCAGTTTGTTGAACATATAGACCTGCAACATCATGTACTAAATTTTGGAACCAAGATAGATCTAGAATAAAGTTATTAGTATCTTCTATGGAACTGCATTCACCATGTTGATAGAAAAAAACATAATCTGGTTGAAAACCAAACTGCTAGAGATGTCCCCCAACCTTGTCAAATGTGTCAAATGTTCTCAGAGCACATTTTTTACAAGGAAAATTAATTATACCTTATGAAATATGTTTTGGTTTTGATGATTCAAATGCTAATAAAGCTTCAAGACCCTTAATATATACAAGATTTAAACTAGAACCATTTGTATTTCTGCACTGATTTATCCAAGCGCGATCATCTAATAATGACTGATGTCTACTTTCTTGTTCCATATTTTTCTACAAAATATAAAATCATCACTGTTTTTGAATAAATTGAAAATATGAAAACACTATCTTAAAAAAGAAGATAAATAATTACTACTACTTCTTAATAATTACCAATAATTAAGGGCGACATAATTTCTAGTGGATTGACGACTACTCTTTTGTGCGACGCCTCATTTACTTGCATCTTTCTCACACTGAAATCACAATGAAGAATCTGGTCAGAGGTAGGTATATTCATTCTCGTATGCATGAGAATGAATATGCGTATCTCCGACCAGATTCTTCATTTTGATTTCAGTGTGAGAATGATGCAAGTAAATGAGCCGTCGGACAAAAGAGTCCCCTTTTTGTCAATGAATTGTCTTCTTCCAACTGTCACCATCTGAAAACATTATAAAAAATATGATCCTACAAATGCATATCCAATCTCATGCATAAGAGATTGAATATGCATATGTAGTAGCACATTTTTCATAAGTTTTTGAGTTAGTAAGAGTTGAAAGGAGAAAAGTCACCTAGTAAAATGAGTGTCGTCAATCCATTAGAAATTGTGCCAAGTTCTTAAAATTTATTAAAATTTATTAAAATTTCTTTCTAACTATTCCTAAATGTTTCTAACTAATTATTACTAATTTTTACTAATTATTACTATTTATTACAAATTGTTACTATTTATTACTAATTATTCCATTTTATTACTAATTATTCCTATTTATTAATAATTATTCATATTTATTATGAACCATTACTATTTATTACTATCTATTACTATTTATTACTAAAAATTACTATTTATTACTAATTTTTACTATTTGTTACAAATTATTCCTATTTATTACTATTTACACCTTTTATTACTAAATATTCATATTTATTACTAACTATTCATATTTACTACTAACTATTACTATTTATTCAGAACTATTCATAATTATTACTAATTATTACATTTTATTCCTAATTATTACTAATTATTCATATTTATTACTATTTATTCATATTTATTACTTATTATTCCTAATTATTACTAATTATTCATATTTATTCCTATCTATTCCTATTTATTAAAAATTATTCTTATTTGTTACTAACTATTACTATTTATAAATAACTATTCTATTTATTACTAATTATTCTATTTATTACTAATTATTCTTATTTATTACTAATTTTTCATATTTATTACTAACTATTCATATTTATTACTAACTATTACTATTTATTCCTAACTATTCCTATTTATTACTAACTATTACTATTTATTCATAATTATTACTAATTATTCCCATTTATTACAATTTATTTCTATTAATTCCAATTTATTCCAATTTATTTCTATTTATTTCTTATTATTCATATTTATTACTAATTATTACTAATTATTACTAATTATTACTAATTATTCCTATTTATTACAAATTATTCCTAATTATTCCTAAATATTACTAATTATTACTAATTATTCCTATTTATTAGTATTTATTGCCACTTGTTACTAATTATTACTAATTATTACTAATTATTACTAATTATTACTAATTATTACTAATTATTTCTAATTATTACTAATTATTACTAATTATCACTAATTATTTGTATTTATTACTAATTATTCCTAATTATAGTTAAATTTTGTTTTTGTTCCTAATTATTGCTATTTATTTCTAAGTATTGCTAATTATTCCTAATTATTGCAATTATTACTAACTATTAGTATTTATTAGTAATTTTTAGTAAATTTTAGTATTTATTACTAATTATTACAATTTATTCTTAATTATTAATAATTATTCTTATATATTACTAATTATTCTAAATTATTCTTAATTATTACAAATTATTACAAATTATTATTATTTATTACTAAATATTCCTATTAATTACTATTTATTTCTATTTATTACTAATTATTGCTATTTATTACTAATTATTGCAATTTATTGCTAATTAGTGCTAATTATTGCTAATTATTGTTAATTATTGCTAATTATTTCTAATTTTTGCTAATTATTGCTAATTATTGCTAATTATTGCTAATTCTTGCTAATTGTTGCTAATTATTCGTATTTATTGCTAATTATTACAATTTATTACAAATTATAACAATTTATTAGTAATTTTTAAAATTTATTAGTAATTATTACAATTTATTAGTAATTATTACAATTTATTACTAATTATTACAATTTATTACTAATTATTTCAATTTATTAGTAATTATTACAATTTATTGCTAATTATTACAATTTATTACTAATTATTACAATTTATTACTAATTATTACAATTTATTTCTAATTATTACAATTTATTGCTAATTATTACTAATTATTAGTATTAATTACTAATTATTAAAATTTATTAGTAATTATAATAGTTTATTACAAATTATTTTACTGTATTACTAATTATTACTGTTTGTTACTAATTATTACAATTTTTTACTAATTATTACTATTTATTACTAATTATAACAATTTATTACTAATTATTAGAAATTATTACAATTTATTACTAATTATTACTAATTATTACTAATTATCTGTATTTTTTTCTCACTATCTGTATTTATTACTAATTATCTGTATTTATTTCTAATTATCAATATTTTTTTTCTAATTATTACAAATTATTACTAATTATTAGTATTTATTAATAAATATTACTAATTATTACTAATTATTACAATTTATTTGTAATTATTACAGTTTGTTACTAATTATTATAGTTTATTACTAATTATTACAATTTATTACTAATTATTACAATTTATTACTAATTATTACAATTTATTACTAATTATTACAATTTATTACTATTTATTAGTAATTATTACAATTTATTACTAAATATTATAATTTATTACAATTTTATTAAAATTTATTAGTAATTATTACAATTTATTAATAATTATTAAAATTTATTACTAATTATTACAATTTTTGCTCATTATTACAATTTATTAGTAATTATTACAATTTATTACTAATTATTACTAATTTTTACTAATTTTTACAATTTATTACTAATTATTACTATTTATTACTAATTATTACAATTTATTACTAATTATTACAATTTATTACAAATTATTACAAATTATTACAATTTATTACTAATATTTAGAATTTATTACTATTTATGACAATTTATTACAATTTATTACTCATTATTTCTATTTATTACAATTTATTACTATTTATTACTCATTATTACTATTTATTACCATTTATTAATAATTATTAATATTTATTACTAATTATTAGTATTTATTTTTATTTACTACCAATTATTATTAATTACTACAATTTAATTATATACATTACCAATTATCGTTAATAATTATTAATTACTACTAATTATTTAAAATTAGTACTAAAAATTTCAATTTATTAGTACAAATAAATACTCACGACAAAACAATTTAAATTTAATTTAATTACAACTAATCAACAATAATAAAAAATATCATAAAAATGAAATAAATAATAAATTAAATAAAATAGAAATATCTTTATGCTTGATTTTCTATTGATGTAGACGGCTTCACAACTTTTTCGTGAACAAAAAAATTAACTTAGTAAAATTTTCCCTCTAAAATCAGAGTTCAGAGAGAAACTAGATCTAGGAATTGAGTGAAATGAGAGAAAAAATGGATAGGGGTATATATAGGTTAGATTATTTGCGACGGGACTATTTACGACGGGATACCCAACGCAAATAGTATTTTTTTTCGATAGGTCCGGTCGCAAATACCTATGCCCACATTAATTATTGTCTACAGTTAGAATGTTATTTGCGACGGGTCTCGTCGCAAATAGTCCCTACCGACACACCTTTTGCGACGGGCTGACATCCCGTCGCAAAAAGCTATTAACTTCCGTCAGGTATTTGCGACGGCGCCCGTCGCAAATACTTCACTATTTGTGATGGTGGGATCCCACCGTGGCAAATTACATTCACGCGGTTTGGCGTGCTACCCGCGCCAAACTTTTTGCGACTAGAAATGAAATCTTGTCGAAAATAATTGGTTATTTGCGACGGGTCGTTACCCCCGTCGCAAATAACCTCTTGGACGGAATTTTTGCGACGGGATTTATTCCCTTCAAAAAAAGTCATTTTTCCCGTAGTGTTGGTTCTCGTCAATGCCCTTAGCACTTGTCGCCAACCCAGTAAGATCGGGAATGTCTCTTGAGCCTTATCATAGGTCGACTTACGTGACCGATTTGGGGTTGACCTAGTTTGATTTGTGACAAAATCATATCAGAGTATCAGTTGTTTAGATCACCTAGCTTTTAGGGAATCCTTTGTTATTTGGGATGTCTAGGTAGATGGAGTACGACTATCAGAGATTAGGTTGTAGGTCTGGGGGAGTTTCTAGCTAACACTTTCTGGACCGAACCTTGATTTATGATGGGAAATTGGGTTTTATTTGGTTATTATGGGATTCTTTGTGTTTGGTAACTGAAATGAGAGTTGGGATAGTGGTCTTAGTGAGTTTGAATGGCTTGGAAATCCATGTGGATCTGGAGACATGGTCTTGAAATATTCTCTATTATGGTGGCATGATTGGAATATGTCAACCGACCATATGGCTAATTCACCCATCGACACTAGTTTTCCCCTTCATAGGATTGCATAAAGTCTTTTTAATTTTTAATTTTTTTTGAAAATGTTTTTTGCTTAATGAAAAACTTATTTAAAGAACTAATTTCTTAGTTACTAGGAGAGGGAAAATGATTTTTCCAATATTTTTCAAGATAAATTCTAGTAAAATGGATTTTAATAAGATGGCTTTGGGTTAAAATAGGGTTTGATTTATCAAAATTGGATTTCTGTCATGAAATATAGTGGTGTATTGGAATTGGTTGTTTTTTGAAACAAAAATTAATTTTAACAAGGAATAGTTTTGGTAAAATGTTTTGGGGAATTTTCGAAATGTTTGGTGAAATTTGAAATGGGAAGTGGAATGAGAATTTGAAACATGGGTTGAACATGTTGTTTTAAAAGTGGAAATGTTTTTTTTGAAATTTGGTATTCTTATGAACATTTATATGCATGGATGTGTTTAAGGAATTGGATGATTGAGGACATGAGAGGATGAGTAACTAGATTGGCATGAGAATATATACTTGTGTGGCCCTATGGAATACCACTGGTGAGGGTGTAACATACCATGTTTTTTTAGATGTGTTTTTAAGAGGAAATTTGTGAGGTTTTGGTGACTGAAGGTTGTTTAGTGATTTTTATTGTTACTTGGGAATGTTTTCTAAGTGGTGTTTTGGGTTTGAGTTATTATTGGTGAATTGAATTTGATTGAGTTATTGATTTTCTTGTTACTTAGTGTACACCCCTATCAAATATTCAATGTATATTCAAGGTATAAATATGGGTGATTCACTATTTGTAGACCCTCCAGTTGGTCAGCCTAAATATCTTCTTCTTGAGTTTTGAATTTGAACACTCCTTTTTTTTTTCTGGTCAAGTGGATCATTTAGAAGTGGAAGAGTTGATGTGAAGAATCGAAAGGATCTTCGATTTACTTGAGTTTACTAATATTCTAAAGGTGAATTTCTCTACTTTATTATTAATGATCTGAGCTAGAAATGGTGGAAGTTATCCATTAGGACCAAGCCTCAAGAAGACCTTACTAAGGAATTCTTCAAGTCTTCATTCATTTTGTGGTATTTCTCTAAGTCTATAAAAGTAAAGAAGGAAATGGAGATGTGATACCTTTAGCCAGGTGATGGTTAGTGTTGGAGATCCTTTTTCATTTCATCGATCTAGTTCTTTATCTTCTAGTGTGGGTTGAGGAAGATTCCCTAAAGGATCATAATTTTGAGAATGGGATTTTTCTTGGCCTTTAGTTCATGGTGTTAGATTTTGGTCTAAACTATTTTGTCGACATGGTGAGGCAAGGTTTTTGGGTTGAAACTATATTGGAAGGGGTGCCTAAGACAACCAATCTTTCTTTAGTCCCTATAAGTGGTGAAGGGAGTTTCGGTAAAGAGATCAGAAAGTGGTCTGAAGACGATAATGCTGGTCTATTAATCAAGAGGCCTTTAGATATTTTGTCTTCTTCTTCTAGGAAAAGGGATATGGTGTGTCATTAATGAGGAAATCATGTTCTTAAGAAGTCATTGTATCCACGTTCTAAAAATACCTATTGTACCTTTTGGGGACTAGGTTATTTGAAATGGTTTTTTTGGGGTGGTTCCAAGAAGTGACATGGAGCCAGATCCACCCATTTAGAGGACACCCCACCCCATTTGCAGAAGTAGTGTACTGATCTAGTCCTGGTTGAAGGTCCCTTTTTGATGTAATCATTTATTTTTTGTAATGATGGTGCATTTAATTCATTCCTTTTTGTTTGAAATGTAAAATTGGGGATGTGAATCTTCTGAGAACTTTTGTTTCAATGGAAGCATGTCATTTGTAATTTCTGAGTTTTTTTATCTTGATTGGAGGTGTGTTTCATTGTCTGTGTGTCTTGTTTAAGAAATTTTCCATTTGGGGTGAATGATTTTGATGTGTGTGTATCTTTTCAATCTCTATTTTGGTGCAAGCACCTTGTTGGATTGAAGTGAGTCTCATGGTGTGTCATGTTTAGTTTACTCTTTTTAGGGGTTTGTGTATGGTCATTCCAGATTAAGGTGTTAGTGTTTAGTGGGTGATGTTGGTTGGGAATCTAAATAAGATTTTAAAATATGGGAGGGTCCATTCTATCCACCCTTGTTGAATCTAGTGCCTCTCTATTTCTGTTCATTTAGTTATTTATTTCTCCTCTCCTTAATGGATATTGGGATTTCAGAGAATTCTTGATGGTTTTGTTAGCGGTGATGTTGTGGGATTTTTAGTTCAATTATTTAAACTTTTTTTGAAAATTTGTTCAGTTCGTTAAGTTTTTAGGTATAAATGCATTTTTCCCTTGGTGGTAGTCAAGGTTCTATTCAGTTTTCGGAATCAGACCGCACGATCATGTGCACCTTTGTCTTTGATCGATCATCTGAAGATGTTTTTGTCGTCTATGGGAATAAGTGCAATGTTGGGGAGAATTTTTACACCATGGTTTTTATTTTCTTCTTTTATATAAGAAGATATTTTTTATCGTTGTTTCAGTATCATGTTTTGGGTGTTCCATATTTAAATTTGGAATTTTCTAGATATTTTTATTGTTTAACGGTTAAGGGGTAACCATACAATCTCTTGAGGATGAGATCATTTTTAATTCATTTTTAACATTCATTGTCTGAGTTGCATGGATTCAAAAAAGTTTGGTACAAACCACACATATCCTAGGAGAAACTGTGCAGGTCCTTGGATGTCTCTAGTCGAGGTTGTATGGACAAATCATGGTTAGGAAAATAATGAAAATGGTGCGTTCATGGGTCTATAGTTTTTGAAAGAACCATGTTTCATATTTGTCACACAATTTTACAAACTGTGTGTCCAAACTGGTTGGGTACCCTTTGTTGTCTAGTAAGGGGGTGCATAGTTGGTGCACTATTTTTGAAACAATGCATAGTATCCATGTTTTTTAAAATGTGAATTTAATTTTCTACCCTATAATATTTTTAACCCCAAACACCCCTCTCTCTCTTTCTTAGCTTGTGAAACCTAAGAGGAGCTCCTACCTTCTTCTCTAAGCATCTCCTCCTCTACCAAGGTGGCGTCTATGGGGTTTCTTCATGTTTGGGGTGAATCTTCAAGGTAATCTCCTTATTTCTTATTCTAATTCCTTGTTTTCCCTTTTTTATAGTTCCTTATCTTTCTTGGTTTTTTGGATCTAGGATTCTTGTTTACCTCAGTTTAAAATTTGGGGTTTTTTCATTTTAGGGTTCATTGTGGATGTTCATTATTTTTTAAGACTTCATGGAGTTGTTTCTACTTGGAATTGTTAATGCACTTGGTGTTTGAGGTAGGCTTTGTCACGAACCAACTCAGGTCGACCCTGAACCGGTCACCCAAGTTGGTCCGCGACATGGACCGAGGGGCGTTCCCAATCCCCATGGGCTGGAAACCAGTGCTGGGCATCAAAATTAAATCATTATGAATGATTTCTACCATATAAGTGAAATAGATAAACAAGAATAAACAGAATAA
The DNA here is from genome assembly GCA_963277665.1 of Viscum album. NCBI lineage: Eukaryota > Viridiplantae > Streptophyta > Magnoliopsida > Santalales > Viscaceae > Viscum > Viscum album. The sequence goes on along the minus strand of OY728148.1, from coordinate 887,796,486 downwards.
TAGAACGGAACTCGAGTAGCGGAAGAAGAAAATAAACATAACATCTCAACATACCTCCATGTGAGCTTCCGGGCCACCTCCTATCCAACGGCTAACCTTCCTCTAACAATGAGAAACTCAACTGAGAGAATCCTGATCAAAGGAAACCTGCAACTAAAATGATAAATTAGGCATGGTCATTTAAAACGATTAGTAGGGATGCCATGAGTAAACCACTGAATCTATGTCTTTCCTTTCCTATGTAATCCAATTGAACTAGTTTAAAATATAGTTATAAAAGTAGGTTTTTCATATTTTAAAATAAGAAACCTATTTTTTTCCATTTGAAAATCCAACACACGTTTTATACCATTTTCAAAACCATTTACCATTTCATATACAAAACCCAGGCATACTGATTAAGAATGTGCTACAAGGGAAGCAAGTGAAAAAAACAAGCTGGACCAAACTATTACAACAAAAAGTAAACAAACAATGAAATTAATTAAGTAAAAATGGGTGATCCTAAACATCCCTAGAGGACCCCTAGATATAATCGATTTCAGAACCACCTATCGGCGTATGGTGAAGATCCTAATTCTAAAACCAATTAGAATCCCTAACTGACCAATCCAGTGGGAAATCCTGCCTGGCCTAACAAAAACTCCAGGAGGTACCAAACCATCTAATCAGGGTTGGTCAGCAACTGTCACTTGATCATCTAAAATATTCCCATGAAACCATGGTAGTGATAACAATACTGTGTAAGTAGGAAGGCCCTCACACGTGTGACTCATCTCACCACACTTGCCTGCCCCAAACACAGATGCTTCTTATGCACTCACCCATAACGGGTTACCCTAGACAGGAGCGCCCCCAAATACACATTCAATCATTTCACATTAATAAAGTGCCAACCGGGCCATCACAAAATACAATCATTAAAACATTTAAAACATTTTACAAAACAATAGAGTTGTTAAACATTTATCAAAATACCATCCTTTCAAGAGATCAACACAAACATTGCACTTAAGTTGAAAGTGCCAACCAGGCCTTTAACTTGTCATGTCCAAAAACATTATCCAAAAGATTACACAAATACAACTTTTATATTTTCAAAGAAAAAATGGAACACCCTTGAGATCACACTTCAAACCTTTCAAAAAATCCACACAATGGACTAAATATTACTTAGGAAACAAAAACCATTTATAAAACCAAGGTTTTAAGGAAACACTAGTTTAAAGGAGTCATTGTCACTTGAAGTCATGTCCATGGGTGCACTGAGTGCACTCATGGATGTTCCAACATCCAATGGAATGCCTGCATTGTAATAAAACAACCAACACTATTCCCACAAAACTACCACTTTGAACTAAAACCAACCGCTCACTTTATTTGAAAAGAACTCACACTGCCACATTAAAAACCCAAGACCCCCCATTTTATTTTAACACTTTAACACAATTATCATGTTATACCAATACCAAAATTATAAACCAAACAAAGTTTAAAAATTACCAATGCTGACACACTATATAATCAAGGACAAACATTTCATAAAAACCCTCAATTCCACTTTGAACATTATAGTATTTTATCAAATGCACCTAGTGCACAAAAAAAGTATCATAACCAAATATTTACCATCAAAGTATTATTTTTTTATCAAAACGTATTAATATAAAAAGAAACACCCCAAAAAAATAGCTAAAAAAAATATCAATACTTGATTTGGAACATAATCGAATAACTGTAGACACGAACCAAGAATTGACTCAAAACATGTTTTTGACTAATTATAAAAATTTAAAAGCACTATTACAGGAAAAAAATGGGTATAACAATGCTAGAAATCACATAAAATAAAATTATTGAAACACCCAAGCATCATTAGACTATGGAAAGGAAAACCATAGAATTTTATACCTCAAACCAAGAGCAGACGCGATGGAACCTCAATGGAAGGTTGAATAGTGTCCGCAGACCAAGATCAAATCCTAGACAATGAGAAAAATGCGCGAAACACACCTTGAATGCATTAGGATTTAGGTAAAATGAAGAAAACTCCAAAAAATGAAGAAAAATGCACTGGGGGGGGGGAGAAAGAGGTCGCGCTTCGGAAGCTGGGTCGTGCGAGGGGTCAGCCAGAGGCAGATGAAGTGTGGATAAGAGGAGCAGTGGGTCGGCCAGAGGTGGCCAAGCTAGTGCATGGGAGCCTAGAGTGGCAGGAGGCGCCTGGTCGGAGGCGGCCTGGTGCATCGTGAGTAGGGAGGGAGGTCGGGCGGGACTCCAATAGGAGGAGGAGGCAGTTTAACGGAGGAGGTGGCCGAATGGGGGAGGCGGTGCGGAGGAGAGGAACAGGCAGTGGGGGGAGGGGGGCTGGTGTGCATGGATAGGGAAGGGGAAGGAGGGGGGGGGGGGGGTAGATTAGGGTTTGCCCCTTCATTCTATTATATTAATAATATTATTTACAGTAAAAGTAATAATAAAAATGATAATACTAGAATATTAATAATACAAATAATAATAAAAATAATAATACAAATAATAATAAAAATAATAATACAAATAATAATAATAATAATAATTAGGATAATATAAAAAACAACAATAATAAATAAAAATAAAAATAACATAATAATAATAGAAATAATAATATATAGACTAATAAAAACAAATATAATAATAAAAATTATGATAAAAAAAATAAAAAAAATAATATTAAGCAATTACACGACACTAGGTCCGGTTGCGCGGCTACTGCCAATTGCACGGTGACCACGCATGGGTCTGAAACCCAGTAAAAACATTAAAAGTCAACAATTTTGATCTCACACCTAGCTCGGACCTTTCCGAGTGAACCTGAGGCCAAGAATTAATAAAATAAAAATTAATTTAAGATGATTGGTGTGAAATTATCCCCACCATAGACACTTTATAGTCCTAGAAATTCACCCAGCTGAACAATGGACAAAGCTATAATCCATGCCCGACTGAAACCGAAAGGAACCACACTAGAAGAGAACGGTAGAACACGAAAGGGTTATCCCCACCATAAGAATTCAACTAGAGTGGAAATATAACACCTAAACATACCACACCGGGAGGTGGGCCGGCGCGGAAACTCCCAACCAATCCAAACTAACTTCTGTAGCACAAGAGAACAATACCTACACTGAAACTAAGAACACTCGACCCAGATCAAAAACCCAAATCACTAGAGAAAACCCTCTAAGAAAAACATAACCCAAGTAGTGAATCTGAGCATAACCATAACCAAAAATCCATCCACAAGAACTTACACCTAAAAAACAAACACAACTCAACTAAGATTAACCCACATAATGGCCAAACAAACCTTTAATAAAAAAACACATGATTCAGAAAAACATGACCAGACATTAAAACCGTTTTGATTACAATAGAACATATCTGTCATAAATCCACAATGATACAATGAGCTTACAACAATGTTAAAAGATTAATAGTAGAAAAAAGAAAGAAAATAGTTTAAATGTTCTACTGCTAACACAATACACAAAACCCGAATCGAGGCTTCACACCCTTGGAAGCTCCTGACTGCGCTCGAGCTTCACCCCAAGACCTATGGCTTGGGATCTGATGGCTGAATCATCTCTTGCCTCACAGTTAAAAACTATATTTCCTCTAGTCATATCATCTTCCTTAGGTGATGATTCCTGCAAAATTTCTCCAAATGACCCAGATACCCACAATAGTGACATGTCTTCGGATGGACGCGACATGACGGCTTCACGTGCCCGAACCGGCCACACTAGTGGCACACCACTGAACAGTCCTAAAAACTAGAATCTTGAACCACTGTAGATGACTCTTCAGAAATGGTTCCCTCTGGCACACCCTTCTTTCCAGATGGGAATCCTTCATGAGCAACTGGATGCATTGAATTTCCACCCATCGGTGCTCCGGAGACCAACTCAGCTAAAAACACCTCATTCACCAACTTCTCAAAATGATGGTCCTTAGAATGGAGGACCCTCTCCTTGATCTCTAGAGGAAGACCCATGATGAAGAGGTAAGTCTTCATAAAAATCTTTCGATGATACCTCTGGAGAAAAGGACAAAGGCTCCTTGAAATGGTCAACATACGCCTTCGCCGTCCATTGGCCTTGTTGACTACGCATGAGCTCTTCCATTTTTTTCGTCTTCACTTCTTTAGGTATAAAATATCAGATAAAGATGGATTTAAATACATCCCATTTCATCCCAATGCACATTGATGGTGGGGAAACCAACTACCATTCGTCTAGAGCTAGACCTTTGAACAAACCCAAAACGGAATGCACTCTGACTTCATCATGAGTTCCCAATATCCTGAAGATGCCTTTGACCTCTTCAAGCCACTCTGTTTCCTCTAATGGACTCTGATCTCCGTTAAGAATAGGAAATGATTGAGAAGGACCAAAAAAATGGGCATGACTTATCAGAAAACTTGGGGACCTTTCTGGGACGCAGTTTCTGAACAACATATAAAACACAGAACCAAAACTAATATCAAGCCGAGGAAACATCATTGGAAGCACCATCATCTGAAAATATATACCTCAAAAAAAAGAACTAACTAGAGAAAAAACAACCCAAAATTCATTTTTTTAAACCCCCTTTTTATTTTATATTTCAAACCCGCCTTCTTTCAGGGCCATTTTCCAAATACAAAACCCACTTTTCAAACCAAATTCAATTTCTAAAAATCATTTTCCGTTTTTAAAAGTGATTCAGAATAACAATGTCATGCCTTTAATTCCAAGTGCACACCCTAGTAATCTCATTAATCATTTCACATTTCTTGTAATTATTTCATACATATGCACAAAAACACACTTCACATGCATTCCCTCACATGTGAAATCGTTCGTAAAGGGTACCCGAGGTTGCACCCAAACCAAATCTCTACTAGTTCCAAGAAACCATTGGATTTTTAGACCAAGAGCTTTCAGTTTTGAAAATACCTTTCAAAAATTTATATCCATTTTAAAAAATAATTTTCATTTAAAAAACCCCCATTTTCCATTTTCAAAAGTGTGCTTATTCCCACAAGAACCAATACAACACACAACTTGAATCAAATTTCCATAGTTAAGGACCAGTAGTCATCCATAACCTAGTGACATGGTAGTGGGTCATGCACCAAGTAAGCGCTAACAACTAGGAGGAACTTAAACCATGTACTCGGACTCCACATGGGTCAATACTCCATGTAAAATCATGATGTGACATCAGATTTCCTCTGTTGTCATCCTTCAATCAAAACAAACCAGAACGAAACAAGGACTAAATTCCTGGACTACCCCTGGTGACTCGAGGTTCGGAACGAGAGAGGGTTCATGATGTTCTTTTTGTGCCAACCTCTTGAGTTGAGACAATAATAATATCCATCTACCAGACACCCCAAACATCAATAACCTCCTCTGATAGAATTTTGTCATGAACCAACTTGGGTCGACCCTGAACCGGTCACCCGAGCCTGTCCGCGACATGGTCTGAGGGGCTTTCATGATCCCCATGGGCTAGAAACCAGTGTCGAGCCTCAGAACTAAATCGCTGGGAGCGATTTGTCTCATAAAAGATAAATAGATAAACAATAATAACTGAAATAATAGAATTGAACTCGAGCATCGCAACAAAAAAATAGAATAAGTCAACATACCTCTATGTGACGTTCTAGGTCACATCCCAACCAAAGGCTGACCTTTCTCCCACAATGAGAAACTCAACCATGAGAAACCTAATCAAAAGAAACCTAAAAATGATATGATAATGTAGGCATGAACATTTAAAATGCTCAGTAGGGACGCCAATAGTAAACCATTGAATCCAAGTCTTTCCTTTCCTAGGCAATCCAATTGCACTAGTTTGAAATATAATTATAAAATTATGGATTTAATCCTTTAAAATAAGCAATAGTTTTTTTCATTTTAAAATAAAGAACATGTTATATACCATTATCAAAACCATTTTCCATTTCCAATACAAAACCTAGATAAACATATTAAGAATGTGCTACAAGGGAAGCTGGTGAAACAAAACAAACTAAAACAATCTAGTACAACACAAATAAAACAAACAATGAAATTAATTAAGTAACCATGGGTGATCCAAAACATCCCTAAAAGACCCCTAGCCATACTTGGTTTCAGAACTACCTGCCGGCGTATAGTGAAGTTCCTATGTCTATAAACTACTGGCTGCCCTAACTGACCAATCCACTAGCGAAGCCCGCCTTTCCTAACAAAAAATCCAGGAGGTACCAACCTCTATAATCGGGGTTGGTCAGTGACCGTAACTCGATCATCTAAAAGACACCCAGGAACCCATGGTGGTGATAATAATATAGTTTAAGTAGGAAGGCCCTCACATGCATGACTCATCTCACCGGACTTGCCCTCCCCAAACATTGACGCTTCATATGCGTTCACCCATAATGGGTTACCCTAGAGAGGAGCACCCCCCAAATACACATTCAATCATTTCACATTAACAACGTGAAAATCGGGCCGTCACACTATACATTTATCAAAAAAATTAAAACATTTTATGAAAAAATAGATTTGTTAAATGGGTATCAAAATACCATCCTTTTAAGAGATCAACACAAACATTGCACTAAAGCTGAAAGTGTCAACTGGGCCTTTAATTTTACATGTCTAAAAACATTACCCAAAACATTACAGAAATGAAGCATTTATATTTTCAAAGCCAAATTGGATTATTCTTGAGATCACACTTCAAAACTTTCATAAAAGCCACACAAAGGACCGAATCCTACTTATTAAACAAAAACCATTTAGAAAACCAAGGTTTTAAGGAAACACTAGTTTAAAGGTGTTATTGTCATTTGAAGGCACGTCCATGAGAGCACCGAGTGCACCCGTGGATGTGACACCATCCAATGGAATGCCTATGTTTGAAGAAAACAACCAACACTATTCCCACAAAACAACCACATTGAACTAAAACCAACATCTCACTTTATTTGAAAAGAACTCACACCAACACATTAAAAACCAAAGATCCCCCTTTTTATTTTAACACCTCAACACAATTATCATGTTATAATAATACCAAAATTATAATAGAAACCATGTTTAGAAATAACCTATGTCGACACAGAACATAATCAAGGCCAAACATTTCATAAAAAACCCTCAATTCCACTCTGAACACTATAGTATTTTATCAAATGCACCAAGTGCACATAAAACTTATCATAACCAAATATTTACCATCAAAGTATTATTATTTTATCAATCCATATTAGTTTGAAACAAAATGCCACAACAAAATATCCATAAACAATATAATAATATGATTTTACACATAATCAAATAACTATAGACTTGAACTAGAAATTGACTCAAAACATGATTTTGACTAATTCTAAAAATTTAAAAGCACTATAGCCTGAAAATTATGGGTATAACAAGGCTTCAAATCACATAAAATAAAAGTATCAAAACACTCAAGCAACAATTAGAATTCGGAAAAGAAAACCATGGAATTACCTACCTCAAACAAAGAGCAGACACGATGGAATCTCAACAAAAGGTTGAACAACACCCCGTGAACCAAGCACACATCTTAGAAAATGAAAAAAAACATTAGAAACACACCTTCAATGCATTAGGGTTTAGGTAAAATGATAAAACCCCAACAAAAAGGAAGGAAAATGCATTGGGGGGGGGGGAGAAAGAGGTCGCACGTCGGAAATAGGGTCGCGCGGGAGGTCGGCGAGAGGCATGTGTGGCACGGAGGACCAAAGCAGGGGGGTCGGTTGGAGGTAGCATGGCTAGTGCCCGGGATCCTGAAGTGGGAGGAGGCGCTTGGACAGAGGTGACCTATCTGGAGGCGGTCTGGTGCAACATGAGTAGGGAGGGAGACTGGACGGGGCTCTACTGGGAGGAGGAGGCGGTCAGACAAGGGAGGCGGCTGGATGAGGGAGGCGATGTGGAGGAGAGGACCAGGTGGGGGGGGGGGCTGGTGTACGCAGACAGGGAAGTGGAAGGGGGGGGGGGGGTTGGTAGATTATGGTTTTCCCCTTTTATCATTCCATTATATTAATAATATTATTAATAATAAAAATGATAATAAAAATAATAATACTAGAATAATAATAATAATAATACTAATAATAATAATAACATAATAATAATAGAAATAATAATATATAGAATAATGATAATAAAAATAAAAATAAAAATAATTATGATAATAAAAATAAAAAAATAAGAAATTGCACGACACTAGGGCCAGTTGCACGGCTACCGCCAACCGTGCGTTGACCGCACACAGGTCTAAAACCCAGTAAAATCGTTAAACATCAAATAATTTTGATCTGGGACCCAGCTCGGACCTTGGAGAGAGAACCCAAGGCGAAGAATTAATAAAATAAAAATTAATTTAAGAATATGGGTGTTACAATTATCCCCACCACAGACACTTTCTTCCCCCAGAAATTCACCCAACTGAGCAATGAACAAAGTAAGAATCCATGCCTGACTGAAACTGAAAAGAACCACACCACAAGAGAATGGGAGAACTCAAGAGGGTTCTCCCTAACACAATAATTCAACTAGCATGGAAATTTAACACCTAAAAATACCACCTCGGGAGGGGGGGAACTTGGGAACTTCCAGCCGATCTAGACTAACTTCTGTAGAACGAGCGAACAACACCTGCACTGAAACTTGGAACTCTCGAAATAGATCAAAAACCCCGAACGCTAAAGAAAAACTTTCGAAAAAATGTAACCCATGTTTTGAATATGAGAGTAGCCATAACCACTGATCCTACCACAAGTACTTACACCTCCAAACGAACACAGCTCAGTTGGGATTAACACATACGAGGGCCAAACACACCTTTAAGAAAAAAACACACGATTTAGAAAAACATGATCAGACAACAAAGTCGTTTGGATTACAATAGAACATATCCGTCATAACACCATGACGATACAATGAGATTACAACAACATCAAAACATTAATAGTAGAAAACATGAAATAAAAGACATTAAATGTTCTGCTGCCAACACCTGACACAAAACCTGAACCGAGGCTTCACACCCTCGGCAACTACTGACTACGTGCGAGCTTCACCCTAAGACCTGTGGCTGGGGCTCTAATAGCTGAATCATATCCTACCACACAGTCATGAACTAGATTTATTCCAGTCACAAAATCTTCCTTAAGCGATACTTCCTGAATAATTTATCCAAATGACCCAGACAGACACAATGATGACATGTCTTCAGAGGGATGCGATAGGACGACTTCACGTTCCCAAACCAGCCACACTGGTTGCACACCACTGAATGTTCCGACGAACTGGAAGCTAGAACCAATGTAGATGACTCTTTAGAAATGGGTCTCTCTAGCGCACCCTGCTCGCGAGATGGGAAACCATCATGAGCAATTGGATGAACTGGATTTCCAACCATCTATACTCTAGATACCAAATATGAAAAAATGCCTCATTCACCAACTTCTCAAAATGATGGTCCCTAGAAGGGAGGACTCACTCCTTGATCTCTGGAAGAAGACCCCCGATAAAGAGAGAAGTCTTCATCAAATCCTGTGACTCTACCTATAGAGAAGATGACACAAGCTCTTTGAAATGGTCAACATACGCCTTCACTGTCTGTTGGCCTTATTGACTACACATGAGCTCTTCTATTTTATTCATATTCACTTCTTTAGGTATAAACCATCGGACGAAGGCGGATTTAAAGGCCTCCCATGTCATCCCAACTTTCATTGACGGTGGGGAAACCAACTCCCATTCGTCCAGAGATAGAACTTCGAACAAACCCAAAATGTCAGGCACTCTAACATCATCGGGAGTTCCCAATATCCTGAAGACATGTTTGATATCTTCAAGCCACTCTGTTGCCTCTAATGAACCCCGATCACCGTGAAGAATAGGCAATGTCTGAGAAGGACCAAAAACTAGAAATGACTTATCAAAAACCTTGGGGACCTTTCTGGGAAGCATTTTCTGAACAACATATAAAACACAGAAACAAAACCAACACCAAGGTGAGGCAACATCATTGAAAGCACCATCATCCAAAAACAACTAGCTCAAAAAAAGAACAAACAAAAGAAACCACAACCCAAAATTACTTTTTCAAAACCTCCCCTTTTTATTTTATATTTCAAAACCTCCTTTATTCAAGGCCATTTTACAAATACCAAACCCACTTTTTAATCCATTTTAAAAATCCAAAAATCATTTTCCGTTTTTAAAATTTCTTTAGCAAAACAAGGTCAAGCCTTTAATTCCATGTGCACAACCCAGTAATCTCATGAACCATTGCACATTTCTTCATTCGATTTCACCCATAAGCACCAACACGCACCTCCCATTCATTCCCTCACATGTATTAACGTTTATAAAGGGTACTCAAGGTTGCAACCAAACCATACCTCTACCAGTTCCAAGAAACCATCGAATTTTTAGACGAAGAGAATTCAGTTTTAAAAATCCCTTTCACAAATTTAAAGCCATTTAAAATAAATTTTTCTCATTTCAAAAAACCCTTTTTTCCATTTTCAAAAGTTCCATTACACCCACAAGAACCAAAAACACACACAAATTGCATCAAATTACCGAAGTGAGGGACTCGTAGTCATGCTTAAACTGGCGACATAGAAGTGGGTCATGCCCCATGTAAGCACCAACAACTAGGAAAAACTTAAACCATGTAATCAGAATCTACATGGGTCACTAATCCATGTGAAATACTGATGTGACATCAGTTTTAATATGTTATCATCCCTCAATCAAAACAAACCAGAATAAAACAAGGACTTAATTCCCATACAACCCCTAGAGACTCGAGGTTCATAACGGGTGAGGGTTCATGACGTCCTTCCCATGCCTACATATCGAGTCCCGAAATTCCTAATCTCCATAAAAAACCCCAAATATCAAGAACCTGCCTCTGATACCATTTTCTCACAAACCAACTTGGGTCGACCCTGAATCGGTCATCCGAGCCAGTCCGCGACATAGCCCAAGGGGCGTTCCCTATCCCTACGGGATGGTAACCATTGCCTGGAATCAAAATTAAAACACTGGGAACTATTTTTCCCATAAATGATAAATAGATAAACAATAATAAATGGAACAATAGAATAGAACTTGAGTAGAACAACAAGAAAATAAATAGAACATCTCCACATACCTCCATGTGACCTTCCATGTCACCTCCCAACCAAAGGCTAACCTTGCTCCAACAATGAGAAACTCATCTGACAAAAACCTGATCAAAGTAAACCTATAAATGAAATGATAAAGTAGGCTTGAGAATTTAAAATGATCAGTAGTGATGCCAAGAGTAAACAAATGAATCCAAGTCTTTCCTTTCCCAGGCAATCAAAATGAACTAGTATGAAATATAGTTATAAAAGTAGGGTTTTCATCTTTTAAAATAAGCAAAATATTTTTTTCCATTTGAATATCCAACACACATTATATACCATTTTCAAATTCATTTTCCGTTTCACACACAAAACCCAGGAAGACATTTTAAGAACGTGCTACAAGAAAAGAAGGTGAAACAAAACAAACTGTTACAAAATATTAAAACAAAAAATAAACAAACAATGAATTTAATTAAGTAACCATGGGTGATCCTAAACATCCCTAAAAGACACCTGGAAGTACTCGATTTCAGAACCACATACCGGTCTATGGTGAAGTTCTTATGTCTATAACCAACTGGCCGCCCAAACTGACCAATCCAGTGGCAAAGCCCGCATGGCCTAACAATAAATCAAGGAGGTACCAACCCGTCTAAGCGTGGTTGGTCAGCCACCGTCACTTGATCATCTAAAAGATGCCCAGGAACCCATGGAGGTGATAATAATACTACGTAAGTAGGAAGTTACTCACACATTTGACTCATCTAACCGCACTTGCTAGCCCCAAACATGGAGGCTTCCAATGTGTTCACCCATAAAGGGTTACCCTAGACAAGCGCACCCCTAAATACAGATTCAAACATGTCATGTTAATAAAATGCCAACCTGGCTATCACACCATACAATCATCAAAACATTTAAAACATTTTATGAAACAATAGAGTTGTTAAACAGGTATCAAAATACAATCTATTCAAGAGATCAACAAAAAATTGCACTTAAGATGAACGTGTCAACCAGGCCTTTAACTTTTCATATCCAAAAACATTGCCCGAAATATTACACAAATAAAAATTTTATATTTTTGAAGCCAAACTGGCACACCCAAGATATCAAACTTCAAACCTTTCACAAAATCCACACAAAGGACCAAATCTTTCTTAGGAAACAAAACCCATTTAGAAAACCAAGGTTTTAAGGAAACATTAGTTTAAAGGTGTTATTGTCACTTGAAGGCACATCCATGGGTGAACCTAGTTCATGCATGGATGTTCCAACATACAATGGAATGCCTGAATTTCATGAAAACAACCAAAACTATTCCCATAAAACTACCACTTTGAACTAAAACCAACCACTCACTTTATTTGAAAATAACTCACACCGCCACATTAAAAACCAAAGAGCCCCATTTTTATTTTAACACCTTAACACAATTATCATGTTATACCAATACATAAATTATAAACCAAACCATGTTTACAAACAACCAATGTCGACACACAACATAATCATGGATAAAATTTTCATGAAAACCCTCAATTCCACTTTAAACACTATAGTATTTTATCAAATGCACCAAATGCACATAAAGATTATCATAACCAAATATTTACCTTCACAATATTTTTTTATCAAATCGTATTAAAAAAAATCTCCCAAAAAAAATAACCATAAACAATATCAAAAAAATATTTGGTACATAATCAAATAACTGCAGACTTGAACCACGAATTGACTCAAAACATGATTTTGACTAATTCTAAAAATTTAAAAACACTATAGCAGGAAAATTATGGTTATAAAAAAAATTAGAATCACATAAAATAAAATTATTGAAACACCCAAACATCAATTAGACTGCGGAAAAGAAAACCATGGAATTACCATCCTCAAACCAAGAGCGGACGTGACAGAACCTCAATAGAAGGTTGAACAACACCCTCGCAGACCAAGCCCACATCCTAGAAAATGAAAAAAACACACAAAACACACCTTTAATGCATTAGGGTTTATGTAAAATGATGAAAACCCCAAGAAAATGGAAGAAAAATGCATCAGGGGGGAGAAATAGGTCATGCGTCAGAAGCTGGGTCACGGGGGAGGTCTGCCTGAGGTGCATGCGGTGTAGAGAAGTGGACTAGGGGGGTCGGCTGGAGGCGGCCTGGCCAGCACGCGGGAGCCTAGAGTGGTAGGTGTTGCCTGAACGGATGTGGCCTGGTGCGGTGCGAGTAGAGAAGGAGGCCGGATGGGGCACCACTAGGAGGAAGAGGTTTCCAAAATGGGGAGGTGATGCAGAGGAGAGCACCAGGTGGGGGGTGGGGGATGGTGCACACGGACAGGGAAGGGGAAGGTGGGGGGTGTGGGGGTAGATTAGGGTTTTCCCCTTTTTTCATTCTATTATATTAATTATATTTGTAATAACACAAATAATAATAAAAATGATAATACCAGAATAATAATAATAATAATAATAATAATAATAAGACTAACAATTATAATTAGGATAATAGAATACAATAATAACAATAAAACAACAAAAATAACATAATAATAATATAAATAATAATATATAGAATAATGATAATAAAAATAATAATAACAATTTTGATAATAAAAAATAATAATAATATTAAGCAATTGCATGACACTAGGGACAATTTCTCAGGTACAGTGAACCGTGCGGTGACCATGCATAGGTCTGAAACCCAGTAAAAACATTAATCATAAAATTTTTGATTTGGGACCCATCTTGGACCTTGGCGAGAGAACCCAGGGCCAAGAGTTAATAAAATAGAAATTAATTTAAGAATATGGGTGTGACATTTTAGATATTTTATATACACTTGGGATTTTTCTATAATTTTGTCTCATATAGGTATTATTAAAACAAATTCTTATCGGTTAGTGTTCGTTATATATCCCTTTAGTTCCCCTCGATTGACTCCTTGAGATTCTAGGAATGGTTCAATGAATTATTGAATGACTTTAGTTTAAGGCACCATTGTAGTATTCATCGTTAATTAATAATTTTTTTGGTTGTCTGTTAATATAAATCCTCATTTTTGGGGAGTTTATGACCATGGTTTGATTATGTTTTATAAATTCTAGGTTTTGGATATGCTTCCTTTGGAATGGTGGTGTTTATTCTTGTCGTGGTTGAAACTTATTCATTTATTCTTGAATGAATTTTTATTAACTTATAATAAAAGAAATTTATCCATTTCCCCTCAAATTATATTATGTTAAATAATAAATTAATCATGATTCATCTCTTTAGGAGAAGGTGGAATAAAACTTAATAATGATTAAACAGGATTGAAAAATGATCCTTAGTTTTGGTTGTAGTGATCACATGTGTTTCCAATGGAATAATGGGTTGCCTTTTATTTTACCAGATGGTGTGATATATATATGCTTGTAATATGGTTAACATGTCTATTTATGATTAGGGTTATCATTTCTTTTATAATGAATTTGGTTAAATAATGCAATGTCAGCAATGTTTGTTGGATAAGGAATTGAAGAGTCTTGTTTAATTAAACTATTATTTATTATGATTTTATATAAATCAAATTTATTATTAATTTTTTTTAATTGAAATACTTCCTCATTATATTTAAGTAATTTTTATAAAAAACTTTAAGAAGTTTCTTGTTGTTAACTAAATAATAAAAATGCATGTTTGAATGAAAATTGTCTTCCATGTAGTTTGGTAAAACTGGATGTTTTTCATAAAGAATGTTTAGTTGGTCAATAAATTTTAATAGATGACACCTTAGGTTTCCTGTAGATAGATCCTATGATAAAATATTTAGTTAATTCATGTTTTTAGTGAACCATTTGTCTGATAAAGATAATTTTTTATGGATGACTGAGCCCATTTTCTTATAAATGCTAGGTTCTTTGGTCTTAGGGACTAGTTTCCCTATTGAATATGTGTTTTTTGCATTCTACCTTATGTGTTTTCATTCTATGTAAACCTTAAAATTCTATGAAATACGAGGCTGGTATAGATAAAAGTTAATGATACATATGCAGGGAGGCCTGGGTTTGTTGCAGTAATTGGCAGCGATGATGATAGGATGAATGCATGTTGATATGAATGGTGGTGTCAGGGATGGCACTGAGATTGATAGATAGTATTGAAGTCAGGCTTTCCCATTGTTTTTATACTAAAATATAGTATTATTTTTTCAAAATAAATCTTCCCTCATGGTTGGATAGATAGGATTTTATCTTCTTTATTCATATCCCCACTTCTTTATGCACCTGTTTTTGTATGGTTTATGCATCTCTTTTAATGTATATTAGGATGATTCATATATTACGTGGAATTATTCAATGATAATGATTAATAATTGTTTTAAACCAAGGGTTTGTGCTTGAATTGAATACCAAATGATAATAAATCTTGATAAACTATGGATTTAGTTGGATTATGCATGGAGGGAAGTGAAATTGGTTGATAATCTTGTTAAAGTAATCTTAATTCAATTTTAATGGTTAATTGAAATAATTAACATAATGTGAAATATTTATTGGAATTAAATGAAAAATTATTCATTAATGATTTGATGCTTATAGGATACCTATTACTTAGTAATGGTAACATAATGTTTGAGAAACGATAGATTAAGTTAGGTCTAAGGAAAGGTTGATTCCTATAGTGCAGTTGGGTTATATATATATATATATATACATCTTTCATGTTATGTGATTTCATATGCTACCATACCCTTTTCGGTAGGGTGTATACAACCGAATAGGATTTAGGGGGGTTCCAAAAATCCCGGTGGTAAAAAATGGATGGCTGAATACCCCTAATTTCCTTGATATCTTCTATTGGTAATATTATGTGCTAGTATTCTCGGTGGTTACCTTTCCCATATATGTTATAGGGTTGTAATGGATTGTGGCCATTTCACAAACATGTATATCTAGATATAGTATTTTATGGGATATTTTTGATATGTCATGTATATGATTTGATTTACTGGGGTATGATAATCAACATATAGGGTTGGTGCATCCAATTTTAATACCTTGATATTTATAGTAACTCTTTCTCTTTAAATAATTTTAATTCTTCAATAACTTGTGTCGCAGGCAACGAGTTTAGATGAACTATCAAAAATTATCAAAATATTATTTTTCTTTTATTACATAGCCATTATATTGGATGGTATGAGTTGTAATAACTATATTTTAAAAAATATATGGTATTTACATTTATAAAATAAATTCATGATTATAATTAAAAAACAAAAAATCATTTTAAAAAAAGTGATGTTTTTAAAAAAAATATTTTAATCATACATTAATTTATTTATCAATACATTAATCAATATTGGTAAATTATTTTAATAAATTTTATATATTATTTACTTGACCAAAATTTTTAAACATTAAAAAAACAACTAATCAAAGGATAAAAATAAATCCAGTTTTATCCCTAAATATTGTTTTTCCAAAAAAGAAGTTTTTGTCACATTTTTGAAAATAATTTGAAATTAATTCCATCCATTTATAATTATTGAATTATAAAATGTTAATTATATATTTATAAGTAGGAGGATCAAATTTGGTAATTAAGATCCTTTTATTTTTGGTCATTATAAATAGTAACCATGGTCAATTTTATCACATCAGTAAAAGGTAAATCAGGTTAATCTAGTTTAAAACTAATTGATAAGGCCATAATTATTCATCATAATTCTTATTGTATGAATAAAATTTTTCCATTAATATTATTTATATACATTGATTTCGTTAATGGAAAATTATCCTTGAAAATGTGTTATATATTATTTAAACCCAAAGAAGTGATAAAATGTCACTCTCTTACTTTTAAATATCATTTGTGCGCCCAGATTGGGAATAAATTAGTTATTAATGAATATTAATATTAATATAGTTCCTAATAAAATTTTAATCATGGAGATAATTTATTTATGATTTTTAAGAATTAAATAATTACATTAAATACTTACACAATGCAGATGCAGTAATTATTGAATTAATATAAAAATCAAATAAATGATATTAAAAATTCTAAAAGTAACATAATTTGAGATATTTATGTTGATACAAGAATTTTATATACTACCATGACATGTTTATTATGTTATAAAATAGTTCGTTTTAATTATACTTATTGTCTTGATGCTTTTGAATTCATGTTAATTAATATTATAAAAATTGAAAATAATGATATTTCATGGGATTAATATTTTATTAAATTATATAAAAATCATAAAAATATTAAATAAGAACAATTGGGAACACATATGGTTTAAAATATCATAAAATTTATATTTATAGTCCATTTGGAAGAATTTTCTCTAGAATTGTTTTATATTATTTATATCTTTTGAGTAATTTTAAAAGAATCCCTTACCTCAATTATAAAAATAAACATCATCATTTACCTCATTGCACAACATTGATTATTCTAGATAGACCATAATCTATCAAATTATTTTCTCAAATTCCATATATACATTATATTTTTTCTTTTATTCTCAAAATACCAACCCTAGAGCCCTTTAGAGGAGATGTAAGGGAGTCATTTTGAAGAAGAGGTAATCACTCTAACTGATCACATTATTTTTATTATTCCTATAAATCCAATATATTCATCAAAAAATAATAACTTAAATATCCTAAATATTCTAAAAAGATATTATGATTATTAAAACACCATTATACACCCTCTTTCCCATCAAATAAGAAGTTAATGTATCTATTGTGTGTACATACGCCTTACTGTCTCCACATAGTGATACAATTCATCTTCCATTAACATATTTTATGGATGATCATTATGATGGTTTTAATGTTTATATATGATATTTTTGACATAATAATACTTTTATAATGATAATATCATTTCAACATTCTTATCATCAAATCTTTTGGGAAATGATAACATCACTCGTGCGTATGTATGGCTACCATCTCCGCGATACAATGTGATTGGTTTTTCATTTATATTTCACATGGATGATAATAAGGATGTATTTTATGAATATTTATAATATATATGACATATAAGTATTCTAAAGAGGTTTATTATTATTTATCTTTCTTTCATTCCATCAGATGAAAAATAGAAATAACGTTCATGCATATGTAGGACCTATTGTCTCCATGAATAGTGTAATTTATTTTCTATCTATAAATTTTATTAATAATTAAAAATATGTATTAAATAAATATATATGAAGTTTATAATATTATTACAAATTTTTATATAAGGATTCCATGATCAAAGTATATTGATCGGGACTACCAAACTGAAAAATTCATGGAAAACATAATAGTTGTAATCTAGAACAATGATTTTAATAGAAAGTTCTTAATAAATGGGGGATAATATGCGATAAATAAATCATAAATAATATTTTAGATATATGGTTATTTTATACTTGTATAAAAAATCCATATTTATTATACATGAGGTTTAAACATGAACTATAAAAGGGGAGACTAGAAGTATGAGTTCATTTCACAATCTCATCATTTTCTAGATTGCTTATGTTTAGGTCTCCACTGGAAAATATATATCTTCCATGTAATTTTTTTTATAAATATGTTTTCAAAAAGGTTTTTATTATTTTTAGAAATCATTTTTACCTATGTTTTAATTTTTTTTAAAAATTTCAAAGGAATCTTTTTTCATTTTACAAATGAGGTTCTTTGTGACTTTTTTGAAAGAAAATGCAAGGAATATATTTTTTAACATATAAGACATGAGAATATTTTCCCACCATCATGAATCCATAATGATTCAAATATTACATTAAATACTTAAAGGTTATTTTCAAAGAAATTTATTTCCTTTATAATTGTGCAGCTTAAAAAATTATTTCCAAATAGAAAAGACATTTTCCTCAATAATTATTTTAAGTTATATTTAAAAATCAATTTCAATATAAGATAAAATTATTTGAATATACTTATTAATTAATTGGAATATTATCCAAGTATACCATTATTTATTATATCTCTTATACCTTTATTTTTGTGATGTCATTATTTTTATGAAAATTGTATCTTTTCATTGGTTTATTCTATGATGAAATATTTATGAAACTCATTTATGTTCACGGGGTCTATATGATTTATGTTCCTGTAACAATAATTTATATGGTTTTAATTCTATTATGGGTTTCACCTATATCTCCCTCCAATTCATTGGGTAAATAATGGTATCTCATGAGACAAATAGGGTTGATATGGGGTGTGAACTCAATTTAATAAGGGATATTCCCACCATGATAGTCTTGGTAGTGAACCGTGAATACTATGATGGTTTGGGGAGTGAAACCATTATACAATTATAGCATTTGAAAATTGATTAGAATATTATTTAAATTATTTTATATGCTTATGTGTATACCATAACTCCATGTAGTATGCTGATGTTACTCTCCCATGGCTCTTGTTTCTTTATGAATCTGGTCTTATAAAAATCCAAGATTTATTTCAGGCCTCAAGATTATGATTTTTTATATCAAAGGTATAATTTTAAAATGTTATTTTCGTTTTATTATGCCATAATTCTCATGTTATGATTATTTAATCATTGATACCTCCTTTTTCAACCATACTGAGATTCTATGCTAACTCTTTTCTAATGTTTCAATTCCTTCAGATAAGAATAAAGGTATTAAGTATGATACATAAAAAATGGTTCTATTTACAAAGAAATAAGTGGGATATGATGTAGATATTTTATAAACTAGATTATTATGTTTCTAATTTTCCAGAAGGACCTATACCTTTACAACCCGCGTGCATGTGTTTATGTATTTTAATGAATATCCATCCAAAAGATATAATTTATCTATATGAAAATTATTTAATTGTATAATTGGTATCAAAGGATCATTTTATTTAAAATTTAGAAACTAGTTTGATAATTTTTTTACTAAATATAAAAATAGGATAAAATCGTAATTTTTTGATAATTTTTATGAACTACCAGGTTTGAACATAAGGATTCATAAAATAAGGTATTGTGATTTGGACATCATATAAATTATTTTATTATTATTATGTGGTTTTAAACTATGATTATTGTGTTTGAAACTATAATTTTTTTGGTTTTAATCAATGGATGGAACTCGATGGAATCACGTTGAAGCTGAGTACGCTGTAAAATACCGTAATTGTCTACATGAGGATCCAAATGTTATGGGAGTGAGAATGTATAATCTTACTGCTATTCTCACACAAAAGTCTCATTATATGAATAAATTTTAGTTTCCAAATGATAAAAGGATGGAAATTTTTTTGTTGAATAATTCATGAGGTTACATCCACCTTCTTATAGTGGATATTTTGATCCACTAGTGAATAAGAGATGGATCAACACAATTTAGATTTTTTTAATTATTCATTATTTGGGACATGAAAATGTTTTCCTTGATATTTATCATCTAGAAGGAGAAGTATATAAAATTTATAATCTTATCAATAATATATGTAAAGATGAAGAAATTGAATCCCTGGAATTATATAACTTTAAGGGGATATTATTCTACAATTACTGCCATCAAATTCTACATAACAATATGGAAAAGGAGTTTCTAGATATGAAATAAAAGGATGGAAAAAACATTGGTACCTATGTGGAAAATTTTACAAGGCCTGAATAGTATGACTCTGGTTTAATTATCATCCCTATATGTGAAATTGATATATTATTTGGTGGCCTAAAATTATTTCTATGAAAGTCATCAACTATAAGAGACTTCAGTTTCAATAAATAAATTATTTGATGTTATCATATTGTGGGGATTGAGATCTGAGTTACCCACCAATATCATGGTTCTGATAAGAAAATAAAATTTTTATTTAAATTCATTTTATAAAAATTGGTTAAAATAATATGTTATTTACTTTATGATCAAAGTGTGGAAGGAAACATGGGGGAAATTATCTTAAGGGGACTGATAAATGTTTCATATATGGGAATTAGGGTCATTATGAAATCAAATGTTGAAGTGATGGGTAGAAGTTATATAATTATTAAAATAGATAAAAAGTATAGAAAAAAAGAACTATAAATTCTCCAATGTTATAAATTCAAGGAGTATAAGAATTATTCCAATCAGTTCATGAAATTGAAGGTTTTTTATGATCATCATCAAACACCTACTAAGACCAATGACAAAGGGAAATATCATGAGAGCATGATTAATGAATTATATTACAATAATTATGTGGTTAAAGTTATAAATATCATCCAATATATAATAGATAATGTCTTTGAAGATTGAAATGTTATCTCCTATTGACAGTTCAAAGGTCTGGTGCTCTACTGATGTGAATAGTGGAACTCCGGTCAAATCCTCGGTAATGGTACAAATTTCAAAGTTGATTGTTTTCTATTTATCTTATTAATGAGGAGGTGGTTTGTTTTTAGATTTTAATAAATTTATTTATGGATGATGTTTTATTATACAATTTGATAATGATTCGGGTGAGTTCATTTCTTCTATTTAATATTATAAGATCCTTGAACTTTTCTCCATATTGCCTTAAATTAATACCCACTTCACAGAAAGATTTTGATCAAAATTTCCAAGTATTTAGTCATTAATCAAAGATAAAAATTATCTAGGGTTAAAATAACAATAATTTTTTTATGGTAGTGTATTTATGGTTCCAATAATCCATGTAAACCACATGTTAAATGAAACATGTCATTAATCCATAAAATATTTATGTTTAACATACACAATGTGAACCTAAGTAATATTAAATGGAAAAATGATATCAATCAATTAAAATACCCAAATTATGACTCACCTCAATGGTATATTTACTCAACTATTGATATGGTTGTTAATCTAGTAATATGTGTTTATTCTATTGAATTAAAAATAGAATAAAAAATAATGCGATAAGAAAAGAGTTGTGCACCTAACACACACATGAATAATGAAGAGAATTAAAAAACACTTTCTATTGAATGAGAAAGAGAAATAAGGGTTTGGTTTTTAAATTAATTTAAGAAATTTTAAAAATATTAATATTAAACTATAGAATGTATATGATAATAAGTGGTGATAAAGAAACTTTCATTAGTATTTAAACAAAATTACATCCAAACACATAAAAGATTACAAATGAAAACAAACAAAAAAGAACATGAAAATAAATATAAAAGGAAATGTATCTCAAGTATAAAAATGAGTTGGGAAGGTACTAAAATGATGTTTTCAACTATATGGTTTTTGAAAATATTTCCTTTTCTACTATGAAATTCTAATCCCTTGCAAGTAGAATAGGGGGTGCATTTATAGCCCAAGGTGGTAGAATTTTTGCATTCCAAATATACCCCTCCACATGGATCAGCAATTATATAATTTAGAAATCTGAAAATGGTTAAATATTCTTATTAATAGTTTTAAATATGGATGTAGATAGTCTACCTTCAAAAATTTTCATCCATTGGCGTTTTTGAACTAAATATATGGCTATTTTACTAAACTAAGTTCTATTTTACATTTTTATCTATATTTTTTTAAGGCCAAAATATTAATGGGTTTTGAATAGTAATATTTACTTAAATAAAAATGGTTTAGTAAAAAAATTATATAGATAAATCTGGGTTTTGGAAACAAAAAAATCTCATCAAAATTGGATCAATATATTGGTAGAAAAAGTATGAATTTTTTGCTTCTTTGAAATTCCAGACAGAATAGTGGGTTGTATTTTCATGGATAAATTGGGCCCCTTATTCATTAAGTTGGGCCTTTTATTTTTAACCCAATATGAAATTTATTTTCCCTAAACTTTTTTGTAGAGAAAAAAAATATTTGGACATTTTTATTGATCCTAGAATATATAACATCACAACTTGTCCAGTTTCATCAAAAAAACATTTGGGCCTTTATTTGTGGTCCATATGACCCTATATATGGTCAACATGGCCCCATATCCAGTATAAATATTTGTAGGAAATTGAATTTTCCACCCTAAAAAACAAGAATCACACAATTTGGATATATAGAGCAAGTGTTATAATTTAAATAGTAATTAGAATTTCATCTATATTATCTCAAATAATTCTCAAAAATTATATTTAGTATTAAAACATGGGTACTTAACTAAAAATATGAACTTTTACCTAAACATCACTAAAGGGAATATACAAAAAGTTATAAATAAAATTAATAACATAAACTTCCCCAAACATAGGATTGTTCATGTATTCATTTAAATAAAATATAAAAACACAACTAAATCACTTTCAATCAAAAATAAATATTAAAATTTGGATTTCCCTAGTTAAGGTTGGGCTAGGAAATCTCACTAACCAATATTGACATCCAAAAATATGTTTAAAAAACAATTTTTCAAAATAATTAATTTCTCATGCTAAAATTTGAAATAAAAGATGTGGGAATTCAAAACTCACTCCTCTAAAGATGATAACAACTTATTTATGGAGGTTCACTCATTCACCAAAAAATGTAAAAATTATCGAGTTGAAAAGATCTCTTATCATCCATTCCCCATACTAAAGTGGATAAGAATAAGGATGTATTTTTATATGGTTTTCAGTGGCTTTGGGATGGTAGGAATATAATATACAAAATATAGGAAAAGGGGCGTAAAACACCAATATGGAGAAATAAATTCAATTTTTTTAAAACGAAACATGGAAGGAATTCGAATCATATATTTACAAGGGAATTTTTCTATGGAGGACGAATCTCATGCTCATCTCCCAAACCATGTTTGATCACCTCACAACACAAATTTTAATAGTTATAACAAGATCATATGTTTATAAAGATTTATTTTTGACCCTCCCAAGACACAACCCATTCTTTTCTTCATTTTGTTTTGGTTTTTTTGTTTTTTTGTTTCAAATTCATTGAATAGTTTTCAATATAATTTGTACATGATTTTATAAGCATATATAAATTCCCAAAAATTTCTAAATTATAACCATGAAGAATTTGATAGCATAATGAAAATCATGGAAATAACACCCAAAATTAAATCCATTCCCCCACACTTAAATTTTAATAAAAGTTGTTTGACATTATGAGTTGGAACATGTCAATATTTTTCTTCCAAATTATTTATGATTTGTTTTTTGTAATCATGATTGGGTTTTTTTAGGTTCTCATAGTACCATAAAGTGGATTTTAAAAATATTAAAAAATCTATTTGATGTAATGGTTTGGTTGTTTTTGAAAAAAAGTTAAAAAAATGATAATGTTATTAAAAGATAGTATGATGAAAATTTAATGGAAATAAAGTCAATAAGAAGTGATTGGGTTAGTTTAAGTTATCCACATAGTCTACCCTCATTCCTTGCATGTATGGTGATATAGAAACCCACCATTAGTTTATATTGGAGAGGCCCAATCAGGTTTTTTATTTCCTATATCACCCATTAATATGCCATTGTGAAATTCCTATAATGTATTATAGATACATTAAGAGGAGGAGTGTCTCAATGAAGTAAAATTTAGACAATATTGTTCATTTAAATAAACCACTATTTTCAGTTAAGATATGAACTTATCAAGTAGATATGTTAGTCTCTCCTATGTGAAATAAATAACATAGAATAACAAGGCATATACCATTTTTAAAAGGTTCAACATTAATGTGATAGCCTACTCATGATGAAACAGGTTCTTTTAAATTACTATATATATTATTTTAATATATTTTTATCAATAAAAGTGTTTTCATAAGTTATTATCCTGAACCAATGTTTCCCAACACATATACTACCTTTTACAAGTTCCATTATCTCCAAACACTAACAATTAATTAAAATACCACTAGGTGAGAGAATAGTTCTTTTGAGTTAGTGCTTCTCCAAAAACATATAAAATACACTACTTCAAGAGAAAAATATATTATCAAGGTTTAATAACTCACAATCCTTGATAATATCCACTTATGAATTTACTTGGTGAATAAACAATAATGACCCCAATCTGTTTAACTTACAGCATGAAGTTCCTTTTGCAGATCTATTTAATATAGTTCTCTCAAACTCAATAATATATTATTAGGAAGGCTGATCTTCAAAACACAATATCTTATTTTATATAGCCTCAATATCATCCCTTCTTATCTTTAAAATCTCATGTAAACAAATCTCTCATAGCTCACTCTAACATATATTCAGGAACTACAGATTTATATCTTTTTCACTTAGTCTCACTCACCTCTACTGTATAAAAAATATAAAAATATACATTCTTCCATATATCTCAAATTGTTGACACTCTCGACACATCTATGTATTAAATATGTCCCTCATCAATAATGTAACTTTCTTATACTCATGACTCATTATCTTCTTATCTCATTTTCATATATATGACTTTGTATACTAAAATATTTTTTAATCCAAAATCCCGAAGGCCACAACTATAAAATTACCAATTTTTACACTCATAATATTTCATGCATTTTACATCATGTTATACACCTGGTTTAGTCTTCTAAAATTTATTTTCAATGATAATTTCCAAAATTTCTCAATTATTCATCAACTAATAACTATTTTTTTTGGATTTACTTTATTTGATATCAAGTAAGAAAAACCCAGCAGGAGACATATTTTATTTCTATATGAAAAAGACATCATCAAACACTTTATTCATGAATCAACTACTCGAGAAAATTCAATGTCAAAATATTCTCCACTATAAATATATTTATGCATCAGACTCTATTATCATGTTATCTATAAACCGAATATTATAAATAAGTAATCCAATTAAAAAATTTCATTATTCATGAAAAGGAATTCAATTTAATCTTGAGTCTTTCTAATTGATTTGATTTCATAATTGAAATATTCATTATTATATTGTGGATCACTAGGGATTTATTACTCTAGAATCACATTTGAAATGTTATTTTTTATTATTTATGAATGAAATTTTCATTTTTTGTTTGAATGATTCTGAAAAATCAAATTTTAGGAACTCATAAATTAAGTAAGGATAAATTGATCCATACAAACTTATCATTATGGTTCATACTTTTGGAAATATGTGATTAGGAAATTAATTATTACAAATATAGAAAAATTATTTTCATAGTGTCTGGTTATCTTTACACATATTAATGAATGGACATTATGGTAGTACCATTGATATAGTAGTCATAATTTGGGTTTTCTAATAATTATAGTGTAAGTAAAATAAGACTAAAAGGAATAATCCTTATGATATCAATGATTAATATGTGTAACTTAATCCTTATGGCTTTGAAGTGATGCTTACAGATAAGGATAATCCAATCCTTGTGTGGTGGATGATCTTTAAGAATCAAAAGATAATCCTTGTGAGAAATTATAAACTTCTTCCTTCAAGACCATAACTACTTAATGGAACTTCAATAACTTCTCAAAAAAAATTAAATAATCTAGAAAATAATTCCAATACTTGGTTAACAATATATAAAATAAATAACAAGTATTAAAAAAATTCGTTAATTCTAATTGATTTTCAATCATCATCTTTCGATTTAATGTATGGCCTTTTATAATTTTTTTTCAAGAGACTAACATTC
Organism: Viscum album; assembly: GCA_963277665.1. Taxonomy (NCBI): domain Eukaryota; kingdom Viridiplantae; phylum Streptophyta; class Magnoliopsida; order Santalales; family Viscaceae; genus Viscum; species Viscum album. Next base: position 887,769,743 of record OY728148.1, on the reverse strand, counting down.
ATCAATGACTTCCCCAAACATAATTAAAAATTATTAAACCATATCCTATTTCTAGTGAGAAACATATTTATAGCACACCACGTGATAATATAGTGTTTTCAAGAGAATTTCATCCCTTAAAAAAAATTCCATGGAATTAAAATGAGTTCTCATAAAAATATACTTCAACTCAATTCCAAAACTCACAGTTTTTAATAATCACAAAAATGGATTCAAAATAAGTATAAAATCCCATTTGATAATCTTCTCTCCCTTTAACAATAAATAAGTAAATAGTTATGAAAGTTTCCTCCCCCCTTTAAAAAATAATCCAAATCCATAGGGGTGGTCTTCAAAATATTTTTATGTGAGAGGGAAGTTTGAACATGATGTTTCATCCTTAGTCTATGGAACCAATAATTTGATAATGGTTTGGTAAAAATATGTATAACTTGGTCCTTGGTGCTAATAAACTCATACATCACAATACCATTACCAACTATATATTTTATAAAATGACACATGAGATCAATTTACATTGATCTATGATATTGAAACATGATAGATTATGGGATGAAGTGACACTCTTATTCTTTGCGATGGCCTTTGGTTTGGGCCCTCCTCTATTAGATGTGGTACCTCTAACAACCTTTGAGGGGTTGACATCAATGAACTTATCTCTTTTCTCCAACTTGGATCTCATTCCCTCATTACCTATGATCTATCTTTTCCTTGAGGTTACAGATCTATTTGATGGAAACCATAATATCCTAATTTCTCTATCAAAATCACACATATTGTCAGATCTCTTAAATCATACACTGATATCTCATTTCAAGATGAGGAAAAATTGAGTGGACTCATTAGATCATTTTATTTTTGGTTAGTGGTATTCTCAAGAGAGAGAGACTGTGGGCTTTCACGAGAGTATGCATTTTATGATTCGGTTCGAATCAGTGAAGGATTTGATCAAGGCTGGGTCCAGTGAACCCCACAACTATAATGGATCTCAGTTTTTTTATTTTGATCATCTTGAAACTTCCGCATGAAGTGTGACTCCACCTCAGTTTTTATTTGGGTAATATCTCCTCAACTCCCTCTTCCATTTGAAAACCCATCTATTTTGAGAATGATAGGGAACCTCATGTGTATATTTCTTTGTTTTGATAGTAAATCTAGATCTCTCTATCGCCCAGTTTATCTGAGTGTCAGTGTGGAAGTTGATTATACAAGTATGCCATTATGGGTTTCTCTAGATTATAGTGGGGTAGGAATTTCCTTAAAAATAGATTCTGTTCTATGAATCTGTGTTAAATTTTGTTCAAATTATAAGAAATTGTGTCACTTAGTGGAAAACTGTAGGTGTAGACCAAGGAGATATGTTTTACTAGAGGGTGTGTGATTAGACAGCAAGGAAAAAGGTCTAGGTCCAAGTGTGGAGGGTCCTTATCCTACCTATGATTAAGTTGTGTGTTAATCCAAGTACTCAAGATCCAATAGTTGTGGATATTTTTGCTATATTATTTCATGATCTGGGTGTGTCCAAGCCAACAGAACCGATCTCAATAGGTCCCTGATCTAGGTATTCTCCCTCTTTTGCTGAGAAAATTAAGGATGACGGGGGTTTTCCTACTCATGTGGTTGATCATATATATGAACATGGTGTTCCTAATCCCATGCTAATGTTAGGGTGGTCAAGGAGTCGCAGATCTCTAACATGATTGAGTAAATGTCCCCATGCCAACAAGTGCCTGATCCTGGAAAGGCTGTAAATCCAACTCCAATTAATAATCTCTTCTCAGCCATGGATATTGATGAGAAATAAAATGTGGACCCAAAATGGTGAAAAAATGTCATTAAAATATGGAATCCAAAGAAGGATGGATTTCGACACTCAGAAGATGAGGTGGCAAGTGATCAGGATAGGGTATCCTAGAAAAGTTCAATCTATGATCATGAGACACTGGTTCGATTTGGATGAAGGAAAGGGAAGAAATGGAACCACTTTACTTGAAACCTCCCAGTCCTCAAGGGTGGGGGTGACCAATACCTCTCATAGACAACTCAAACACACCAAATAATATAATAACTAGATCGAAAAGAAAGGTAAGGTGTAATATCTCAAAGTTTATCCCGGGGGACTCCTCCTTGAACATGAATGTGTAATTAGTCTCTGGAATATCTATGTAGATATTTTATAAGGGTTATAAATCTTTATAGGTGGCGTTTAGTTGATGGAGAGTATTGTATTTGCAGAAAATAGGGAGGAGGGGATGTTAGTGCTATCTGGACAGGTGGTTGAAATCATTCAAGCTCCAATGTTGAGCTTGGAAGATCTGCATCAGGTTATAGATGTAGTGGCCAAGGAATATTCATGGGATCTCCTAATTCATTCTGAGGAAGAGATGATGGAAGTGGTTCTAATCATTCATGATTCTATGGAGGATACATAGAGGCTGAATGGGAAACCAATTCAAGTGGATAAAAACACCGAACAGAGTGCTTGGATTGAGACACAATATCTAACTATGACGAGAGGCTATAATTAGAAGAATATAGCAGTGGAGGACTTATTTCAATCATGAGACAAATTGGATTCTCATTTAAAATTATATATCAAATAAAAACTTGATAAAGTGGTAACATATTTTTCCTGTAAATTATTTAGGGATGTCATGTCTAATTGATTTAAGTTGGTCCTTAATAATATTCTAATCTATTTTAGTGTTTGATGTCATATTGTACTTGAATTTTCTGAATGTTTTTCCATAAAGTGTTTTATAATAATAATTTAATGTTAGTTGTAGTAGAATGTTGAACCATATTCTTGTAAAGATTTATAGATCTTGGATTGTTATAGAAAAAATATTTTATTATTTTAACCTCATCACTCATGTAATCTATTTGAACTTGCATCCATGTTATCTAGTTCAAGAATGTGTGACTTCTATGTAATTAGATTTAGATATACTCAATACCACTTAAATTTTCCTCTTACTATTTAATGACATAAAAAATACGCAAAAAAATGGACCTCTAGAAGTAGACTCTTTATAAATAGATTCTATTTCCTAGTCTACATTGGTATAGCCTTAGAATGCTAAATTTGAATTGCTTTGGTATAATGAGATAAACCTCAATGAAATTCTTATATATCCCATAATAATATTATATTTTAACAAGTAATATTTCTTGAGATAACATTAAGATAGATAACACAATGTCATAATAAAAATAATTTCTGACCAATAAGAAAATAGGTAGAGAGAGATTTCAATTAGTTTTAATAATCCTTCTTATTTAAACTATTTTTAGAGTTTTATTTTATCAACTTAGTTCAAAAAATTATAGAAGTAAAAAATACCCTTTCATTAGTAATGTCCAAACCTATTATACAGTTATTTAGAGTGTTTTTATTGGTACTAAAAAATATAATCACCTCCTTTAATGATTTTCAATAAAAAATAATTATTATATCTCACCCAATATAGATATCTCAAAATTCTTCTAAATTTCATCAAAAACCCTTCAAAATGATGTGATTATTCACATAAAAAAATTATTTCATCTATATATACTAAGAAAATTAGAGTCCATGTGGTCAAATTATTTACATAGATATTACTATTAACATTAAATATTAAAAAATTCATGCTTCTTAGGCATTCACCCGGCATGGAATATTGGGCTTCTAGGGCCTGTATTAAGCCATTTAATTTCTCTATAATTCTATAAACAATGCTTCAACATTTATCAAGAAGAAAAACCATATATATTTAAATTAGAATTTCTTCTTTAGGATCACCATTAATGAAGGCATATTTTATATCCATTTGACAAATATTATAATTTTTGTAAGCTTCCACTTCCAAGAATGTCCCAATAGTCACAATTATTTCCATTGGTAAAATTGTTTCTTCAAAATCGACTCAATAATTTTATAGAATATCTATTGAAAACCAGCCTTATGTTATTACTTATGACTCAACCTTTATAATTATATTTATTTATTAAAACCCACATAATGTCTATGATGTTTCTATTATAAAGGCATGATACCAAATAAAAAAAAGATTTATTTTCTATTGGATCATGTTTCAAATTAATAGAAGAAATCCATTCTCCATGCCCGATTTCTTCTTGAAACTATTTTATGTATAAGTAGAGAGATATGAGTGGTTTGTTCATCAAGTCTCAAACTTATTTTAATTTATTTGGGTTCTTATTATTTTCTAATAATATTATCAGAATCAATATGTTTCATAATTCTTTTATTCCTATGATTGTTCCTCTAATCCCCATCTTCTTTATCATCACTAGTAAAATCTGCGTTAAAATTAATTACAATTGTCTCACTTATAACCTTTTATTCAAACTACTTCTTCATTTGTACTCATACTTACAGATCTAGATGTTTCAAATGCAATCCTAATTAATAGATCTGTTTTTTATTAATTTTCAATTATTTTAACATATAAACACTCAAAGAGTGTGTTTTTATTTTTTAACCAGCATTTTTACCCACTACCATTTGAAATTTAACAAAAAAATGATTCATTCTATAACACTTTCTTCAAACATTACCTGATTTTTTTTATTTATCTTAATGTAACAAGAGATTACAAATATATTAATGTATTTAAAAATTGTACATTTTTCTACCTAATATCAAATATTTATTTGTGTCTCTAGTCTCAATAAGAATTATTTTTAATGCGAATAACAGTTAACCAAAAACCCTTTTAAAATAAATAAAAAAGAATGTTTCAGTTAACATAGTTCTTCCATTATCAGTAACTCTCATTGTTATTCCTCTAATCCACACTATTTTGATTTATAGTGCATGACATTCAATATTTATTATTTACTCCATGATTTTATTGATAAATCTTATGAAAATTCTATATTGAATCATTTCCATTATATGACCTCATATACTTGATAAATATATTAATTTCTTTCTCAATTTTTCTTTTGAAAATTCTAACATTTATGGTACCTCTTATTTGTACTTTATAGTGAAAAAATTAGGCACAAGAGTTCATTTTTCAATGAATATAATGAAATAAAGATAAACCTTATTTGAATTATTCCTCATAAAAGCACACACAACTGAATATATAAGTTCCAATAGTCCAGTGGGTAAATACCCACTTTCATGTGTGTCCCTTGAACAATATTCCATTTTAGGCACGTGTCAAATAATAGTTCTATAACTATTTTTAGAATCAAAAGGTCCTTTATTTACTCATATTTGGAAATGTTTTTCATATGTTTCTATCCATGATGTCCATGAATTTTATGTGCTATACAATTATCATCATTTCCACTCATATATCATGAATTTGATGGGCCATTAATTTGAAACATGCTCCCACTTATTCATTCAACTCTTGGAATGACTAATACATCCTAAATATTATTGATTATACATGATTTATTCAAATAAATGACTTAATTTTCATTATCATAGAGTTATATAACACTAATCATGTAATGTTTTATCCCTTATAAAGACAAAATAACTTTTCATTTGAGTCCTTTAAAGTTAATTTCATTTGTTCTGACATAGTTAGTCATCAAATAAATATCATTGAATAATGTAATAGATCATACTTATTATTTTAAAATGGATTTAAAAAAATTTATGCCTATATTAATATGGAAAGAACATCCCCTATAAAGGATACATGGTATTCCTCTATTTCTATTTTTATTTCCACATCCACTATTGATGGATTCTCTTCCTTAATTTTCATCTCAACATATTTTCACTTTTTTTAGAAATATTGAATCTGGGGATTTTTTATAAACATTTATACACAATTACTTATTCTCTTGTATCTTTAACAAACTTACTTTAAACAATTAAACATGTTTTTAGTAGGAATACTTGTTGAAATTTTGTTAAAAAAATTACTTTATAGACTCATTCTTATTTTCTAATTAATTAATCCCCCTTGATTCATGTCTTCTTCTTGGTAAGGAAATGTTGTACCAGAATGAGTAACTTTTCTTGCTAAAAATACCACAACACCAACTATTTGTATTGATAAGTTCATGCAATATACATTTCCATAAAATCTACAATGTGATGATTGCTTAGGTGGGTATAAATAAAGTTTGGGAAGGAACAAATATGCATGCATAATAATAATCTAATTTGATTTATATTCCCCACATGATTTACCACACACTATGGTATATAAACTCCTAAAAAAAATTACCCATTCTTATGATGTGTTCACAAGAACCTCCCTCTAGGTGTAGGACATGGATTTCAAAAATTTATTAGAAAAACACTATTAAAGATGAAAACCCCATTTTGAGTCTGTAGGTGATTTTTGAAGATGATTTTTATATTGAAAACACACCCATGATATTTTCTTTTGGTTGTTTATTTAAATGAAATAAATTTTCTTCTTTATATCATGTTTTTGATATTTTCTTATACTTACTGAATATGGGGTCTTTCCCTGAGGGATACATAGGGTTGGGTCAATTTATATAGTTTTGAACTTGTACAATTATACATATATCTTTATTTTTATATGTATTTATATATTTACTGGTTTATGTTTCTATTAAATAAGCTCACATCACTTTAATATATATCATGGGAAATAAGAGTATCTAGTGGAATTTCCTAGAGAATATACAATAGTTTATTAGGGTAATGAACTAATTAGTGAACCATAATATATATTATTAATTTCATTAGGAGTTTTTCCCTTGGATAAGCTAGGTAGAGTATGAATGAGAATAAGGGTAGTTTAATTGCATCATAAGTTCCAATATTATGGATCTTTTTTAGTAATATTCAAGATGTTACCCTGATCTTCTAGTTATTCCCATGATAAATGGATATATAATATTTTATATTGGATTAATTTCCATTATATATCCATGACTGAAATAATTATTTCTATTCAATTATATAATACCATGGTTACTATTATCCTTATTATTTTGATGGATCATTTTTATTATCACACTCCTTCAATTTTTAAATAAAACTTCTTTTTTAATGTTTTATCAAAATTATTTGGAACTCTCTACATCAAAATTTTAAATTGATCATATCAATTAAATGTTTTTTCCACATTTATAAATAAGGGAAAATTTCAAAGGGAAAGAGAAAAAATTATTGTTTCATTTTTAATATTAAATTAGAGAACCTATCCTTTTTAAAATTATATTTTAGTTATGATTTAATTTTATATTTTATTTAAATGAAAATCATAGGGTAACATCCCTTATAATTATAGAAAAATACTTTTTCATTTTTATTAATATTTATTAACTAGATAGTAATTTTACTTTAAACATGATTCCATATCTGATAGCATACCCGACATGTAACAATTGGTTTTCTCCAAAATCTTATGTTGAACACAAGAATGAGATATACAAAGAAGTAACACATTATTGATATTATTATTTCAAATTGTAGTTATTGCCTTGTTCTTGTATTGTTGGTAATGTACATAACTAACTATATTATTTTTAAAAATGTTTATTAATTTTTTCAAATTTCTTAAAATAAATTATAGATGCTTAATATTAGAATAATTCCAATTTTAAGCATATATACTCTAATATTTTTAAAAGAAAGTTTTAAAAAAATTTGATGTAGAAACCTATTTAAATAAATTTTTTTCCACATTTATATATTCTATTTGACAAAATAAAATTCTTCTTTCTATATGGGACATCAAAATTTACTTTGTTTTATTTTTTTATTTTACTGATAAAATTAAATTTTTATGGAATAGTAAAAAAAATGTGCATTTTAATTCTAATGTGTGTTTTCATATAATTTATTTATGTAGTTATATTTTCATTGTAACTGAGTTTATACTATAATTAGATTATGTTTTTATTATTTAATATACTTTGGTTCATTAGAAGAAATTTTAGATTAAAATTGAATAAAAAAATTATGAAATTTTGAACGTTTTACTTAATAACTCTAGTATCCTCAGTATACATAGATGTTATTATGTTAATATCATGACTTAAATAAATCTCCACTTACATTAAATTGGAATTTAATTAATCGTTCATGCGTACATGTGTACTATCACCTCCACGAACCGATCTAATTCATTTTTCATAGACATATTTCATGTATGGTTATAATAATGGAATTAATTTTTATATTTAATATTCATAACATATTAATAATTATATGATAATAATATATAAATTACGTTCTTACTTTTAATTCACATAAAAATCATAACGCCATTCGTGCGTACTTGTGAAATATCACCTCCACGAATTGATCAAATTCGTTTTCCATAGACATCTCTCATGACAAGACATAATAATGGAATTAATGTTCATATGTGATATTCATGACATATTAATCATTATTATATAATTATATATCAATTATGTTCTTACTTTTTGTGCACATAAATATGATAACATTGTTCGTGTGCACGTGTGAACTATCACCTCCACAAAGCGATGTGACTCGTTTTTATTCATTATATCACTTGTATTGTATATATAAGTATATTTAAATTATTTTAATGAGTTTAATTATATTATTATAATTTTGTAAATTTATAATAGTAATTACCTTATTTCCATAATGATCAATGAAAAATGGAAACTTTACTCATGTATATATATAACCAACCGTCCCCATGATTATAAAATTGTTCATTTTTTATACCATAAAAGAATGGTTTTATTTAAAAGGTATAATTGTTTTAAAAAAGTGATTATTATTTTTTAGTCTTATTCATTAGATGATGAAATTATGACCACATGGACTATTAACATCAATCAAATTTAATTTTTACTAATGTAAAAAATATAAGGTAAATGTATGATATGAACCTAAATAAATATTTAATTATTATAACATGGTAATAAGTGATATAAAAGTAATAATAAAATTGAAAATGGTTATAATGAAATTAGAAATTAACTTATGTTTATTATTCACGAATATAAAGATAATAGACGATTATTTGTACTCAATGTAAGGGACTTCATCTAAATCTTCTTTCACTGATCCATATTTCGGTAATATACACCACCTTCTTTTATACTAATATTAAAGATAAATTTTTATTATAAAATAATTTTGGGGGGGGGGGGAAAGTGAGAAAACATTAAGTAAAACATGACATCAAATAATAAAAAGGATAACTGAATTATTGAGGACCATCTTAAAGAAATTAGAATCGACATACTTAAATAATTTCCTGGAAAAATCTGTTACCTCATTTCCGGTTCTTATACGATACATACTTCGAAATGAGAATCCAATTTATATCATGATTTCAATAATTAATCCAATGTTATGTTATTATCATTGTAGCTTTTAGTCATAATTAGATGGTGTGTGTCAATCCAAGAGCTATGTTCAGCGTTTTTGTCCACTTGAATTGGCCTCACATTCATCCTCTCTATATCCTCCTTAGAAGCACTAATGATTAGAACCATTTCCAACATCTATTCCTCAGAATTAATTAGGAGATCCCATGAATCTTACTTGGACATTGCATCCAAAACCCACTGCAAATTTTTCAAGCTCAACAGTGGAGCTTCAACAATTTTAACCTTCAGTCCAGACAACGCCAAAATCCCCTCCTCCCTTTTTGCAGCAAAGGCTATACTCTCAAGCAACTCATCTTTACCCACATGAGATTTAAAACCCTTATAAGGGATCTATATAGATCTAATTGATACAATTCCCTATTTATTTTCATATAGGAGACCCCCAGGATGAACTCTGATCCATTACAACATTCCTTTCTTATAAATTTTGTTATTATAGCCTTTTGGGTGTTTGAGTTGTCTTTGCATGTTCTTGGTTCCCCCCTTGAGGATCGGGAGTTTTCCAGTAATGAGGTTACCTTTATTCCCTTTCGTTTATCTAGATCGAACCAGAGCCTCCTGCTTATAGTCTAAACATGTCTGAGAGACACCGTCTTGATCACTTCCCTCCTCATCTTCTGAGTGTCGAAATCCAACCTGATTTTGTTTCCATTTTTGAATGACTGTTTCTAACCTTTGGGGTACTCATTTTATTTTTCATATACACTCAGGGTTGATAAGTGACTATGAAATAGATTTGGATTTACAGCCTTTTATAGACCAGGAACCCGTTGGCTCAGGGACATGGCATCATTTGTGTTAGAGACTTGTGACTCCTTGAAAACCCTCGCATCAACATGGGATTCTACACCACCATGTTCTAATGGATGACCATCCACATGACATTGAACACCACCTCCAAAAATAATAGTCTCATAAAATAAGGTATATAACCTAGAGAAGGGACCTCATGAGATTGGTTCTGTCAGCTTGGACACACCATGCTTGTGAAAAAATCTAGAAAAAATATCTTCAACTCTTAAATCTTGAGGACTCAGATTAATAGGTGTCTTAAACAGGGAAGGATATAGACCCTCCACACATGTCCCTATAACTTTTCCCTACCATGTAAGCCCACACCCTCTAGTATTGTGAAGCTCCTTAGTCCACGCCTACAGGTATCCACCGAATGACACAATTTCTTACAAATAGAACAACATTTGACCCTTGATTTGTAGACCACAATCTGTGTGAATTGAAATTCATCACCCAAATTAATCCAGAAACACTCAGAAGGAATCATCTAAAAATACACTTCCATACAGAATCTCGGAAAAATTGGTCAACATATAGATCTAGTTTTATTATCAAAACAAAGAAATATACCCCTAAGGATCCCTATCATTTTCATAATAGAAAGGTTTTAAAATAGAATAGGGAGTTGATGAAAGCATACCGAAATCAGAATCGGAGAGGATTCACACATAATGTGGAAGACATAAGTCCATAGAAATAAAAGGAATCGAGATCTATTGTAGATGTGGGGTGTGCTGGACCCAGCCTTGATCAAATCCTCCTCCGATTCAAACCGAATCATAAAATGCTTATTGTTGAGAAAGTCCATAGTCACCCTCTCTTGTAAATCCTATTTCCCAAAAACAGAATGATCAAAAAATTACAGTAAAGGTTTCCTCTACTTCAAATGAGATATCAATATAAGATTTTGGATATCTGACGCCACGTAAAAATCTGGGAGAGAAATCGGGAGATTATGGTTTCCATCAGATAGATCTGGAATCATAGGGAAAAGAGATAAACCAAGGGTGGGTGAGCCTATAATAGATCTCAAATACATTGGGTAATGAGATAGAGTTAAATGATATGGTTTATTCAATTAGATTTAGGGAATATACTGTGATGGGTATTCCAAACATAACTATGAAGGTTAATACTTATGTAGCGATGAATGATGTAATGCTTGTATGATATTGATGGAACATGTTATCTATAAGGATTTGGATTTCTAAATTTTTTTGATGAATCATATGATTTCATGAGGTATGTTAAAGAGTTTATGTATTATTTCTAAAAAGTAAGTTTTTGTGAAAATGTTTTCATGAGTTCAAAATATTCATGGGCTAACGAGTTATTTCCTACTTTTATTCCTCTCAATAAGCTTCTTGTGCACATACCAAGTATTAAAATGTTTTTCATCGGGTATAAGGATTGGTAAGATGAATTAGGATGTTAAGATGAATTTTATAAATATTTTTCTCAAGAAAACAATTCTTTTTATTGTATTTTATAATGTATTAGATTGTGTAAAAAATGGATAGTGAGGATAAGAGTCTACTTTGTAATATTTGAGTTTTTATGTAATAATTATGGCTTAATTCTCTAAAACTCTAACCCAAAAAAGATCCTCAATGTGAAATATTGATTTAACTCATCATTATGTAACATTTATGGTTTTGTCTTTATAGTTGGTACCAAAGGAAAGTTTTATACAACTTTAGGGATTATGAGTTTTGTTTAAATATTTGGAGACATTAAATGTCTATTATTTTGGTTAAATCCTTGTTCTATAACTATTAAATATCAAGGAACATCAGTTGAAAATGAATAGTGGAGGATCTCAAACAACATTCCTATCAATTCTTCATGACTTTATTGAAATAATTATTTCATAGTCATGTCAGGATGACTTTGAAAAGTTTTCGAACATAAAACTCACTTGAAAGTAGGTTTTTGAGATATCAAACATCTCCATTATACCTTGATACCATCATGGATCATGCACTATTTATAATTAAATATTATCATTTAAATATTCTCATATTTTCAAATAAGTTAAATATTATCATATAATATTTAGATATTTTACCTTATCAAAACATTATTAATAATTTTATTATTTAGAAAATCTACTGAAGTAGGAGACCCTTCCACAACCTATTTATATTTTATTTTAAAATATAGTCTTCTAGCACATACTTATTGTATTCTAAAAGGACTATTGATTGACAGTTTCAACTCAAACTCAGTCTGAAAGTTTTATAGAAAGAAATTATTATATGATGCCATGAAATTATACATCCTAAAAGATTATTTTCAAAAACTATTTCTCTATGAACACCCATATTACCTAAGTTTTACAATGTGTATTTGGAAAATAGAAGAAATTGATTTTAAAGAATCTCTAAATAATTGTTTCAAGGCCTGCAACTTATATATATGTGTTAAAAATGATGATGAAACCAGGTGGACAACATGATCAAGATGTGATGTTATTTCTTTTTGTAATTGTTTTGTTAAATATTTTGTAGGTGAAAAAATATATCAATATATATAGGACTTCTTGAATTAAGTTGTTCATGTCATTATGAGTTGGTATGTAAATGAGAGGTATGAGAGAAACTTTAATTTTAAAACATGTTATGGTTATTTATGAAAATTTTATATCATATTGGGATTATTTTATAAGAATGATATAGGTTTAGAAAAAGGATAACCCACAAGATGGGTGGCAATCCGTCATGCCAGGAAAGGCTGTGAGGATTGAACAATAACCAAAGGGCGAAAAACATGCATCACATAACCCTTGAATACATGAATTCCATGGTAAGTATAACTTTACATTGTTAGTTAAATGGGTTGATGGAATAATAATAAGTTGATTTTGGTAACTTATGTTTTATCAAATAGATATCCTTGGTATTGGAAAATGATTTGGCCATTGAGTGACAAATGTTATTTTGGAATATGTTCACTATTTTTGGAACCTTATATACCTAAGTAAAATAGAATAATATGGGAATTTATTTGAGGAGTAATGTTTGAATTTTCTTTTGAAAAAATATATGATTTTATTGTGGACTTATGGATATTCGGGTTATTTATGGAAATGATTAACCTCACATGGAGAATATGTGATTAAGAATTACTTTTTGGTATGATATATTAAGATTGAATTATGTTGTTTGGAGATAGATGTTAAATCTTATCCTCAATGACTATGTGATCAAATTGTTCAGAATTTGGTACTATAGAATTAATTTTAAGGAATGTTATTTTTTTAATTGTCTATGTTGGAATTTGGTTATTAATTTGTAATTTTAGAGATTAAAATAATCATTATTCTTTTAATTTTTATTATATTTGGGGAATTATATTATTTTATCCTACCATTATGGTTTTTGGTTAATGTTTCTAGGTAGGATGAATAGATAGTTAATCATTTGTGGATTATGTTATTCTTTTGAAGTTGATTCTAGTACTTTACACATGAAACAAAATCATCATAAATACTCATTGTTTGGAGAAAAAGGTGAGTTTTTAGTGTAATTTTCTTAAGGATTAAATCTCTACTAGGAAAGTAATTATATTTCCATATTTCTTTTTCTAAGTAGTAAAATAATTACACAAATCTATTAAAAGGATCCTAAAAAAATGTTTTCTGTATTACTTTTACTACCACAACGTAAAATACAATTTAACCTATCCCATGTTTGTGATTTTATTATTGTGAACTTTCTCTTGATTGTGTTTTATATCACTTTCTATTAAAACATTGTTGTCTGATTTTCTTCCTCAGCCATGTTTTACTACATGTAATACAAGTATGTGTTATCTTGGGTGACATTATTTACTTCACATTATTTTAAAGTTGATGTTTTATTGACTCTTTATTTGATGTAGTACCTCAATGAAATAATTTTTAAATGTGTAACCTTAGTTACTTATCCGAAATTTAAAATTACGAGGACACAATTTTCAAAAAGGGGGAAGGATGTAACCTCCCTAGTAATTATAGAATAAATTTTTTTCATGTTTATTATTATTTATTAATTATATAATAATATTACATTAAAAGGGATTATATGTATAATAGCGTACCTGATAATCAACAATGCGTTTCTTCGAAATCGTATTTTTCACACAGGACAAAGAAATAATGAAAAACAACACATTATTAACAATATTATTTTAAATAGTATCTATCACCTTTCCATTTCATTGGAAGGAATGAATTGAGCTAAATATATTATGTTAACACATATTTATAAAATGCTTTTACTTCTAAAAAATTTTAAAGGCTTAAAATAAAAATAAATCAAATTTTCAGTATAAATACTATAATATCATTAAAAAGTAGTTTTACAAAGTTTTGATGATGAACCCTGTTTAAATATATTTTTTTTCACATTTATATGTTCTATTTGACAAAAATAATATTCTTCTTTTGAATAGGGGAATCAAAATTTACCTTGGTTGAATTCTGGTATTTTTATGATAAAATTCATTAATAATAGATAGTAAAAAACACTGCATTTTAATTCAAAATAGATTTTTGTCTAATTTATTTATACAGTTAGATTGTATTTTTAATTTGTTTTAAACTATAATTAAATTAATTTTTTTTCATTTCATCTAATTTAGTTCATTGGAAGAAATTTTACATTGAAATTGAATAGAAAAACTATGTCAACCTTTGAATGTTTTACATAAAAAAATCTTCTTCTCATTCAAAAAATGGGATCAATTTTAAATTTAATTTTTTCACTTTTTGAAAGTAATATTAAAAAACAAACACACATGGTTGTAATAATTTTGAAAATTGTGTTCAAATAGTATCCAAATAATTTTTCTGTGAATCGTAACTTTAGTATTTTATTTAACAAGATTAAAGGGTAAATCAAGCAAATAAGGATAAAAATAATATTATAAAAATATAAAACCACCCAACAACTTGTATTAATATTATTAGATGAGTTATGAATGACAAAAAAACATGGTCCAAACTTCTGGCCTTTAGAAGCCACTTGGGTGTGATTAGGAAATTAATAACATTTTATTTAAAGTAAAAATAAAAATATCTGAAACTTCTCTCTTGTCACTAATACAATTTTAATATGGTATTATATAAGTGATATATTCAACTATAAATATTAATTATGAAGATAAAAAAGATAATTTACAACATGGTAATTGTTTTTTAAATTTTAGTAAATAAATAATTAAAATTAATTATCACACAATAATGATGCAATAATAGATTTTTAAAGGAAGAATAAAATTAATGATATTAATAATATTAAAATAAATATAATTTCAAATATTTGAATTAGTTGATGAATTTTTTAGGTTTATTTGACAATTTATAAGTTTATGAAATGGGTTTTCTGTGTTATCTCTCTGTTTAAATTCTATTTAAATTCATTAAAATGAATAGTTTCAAAATTGACATAACTGATATTTTTTAAAAATAATAATTTATTAAATTATTAATAAATCCAGAAAAATATTTTTAAATTTAAAAGATGATATAATATGGTCAAAACGTTTATAAAGAATCCAATTATGGGTAATTTACATCATATAATAAAATTTATATCCTTTTAATATTTAAAATGTTGTTACCACAATTAAAATTAAAAGAGAAAAATTATGGGTAAACTGAAAAGATAAGGTTTAAAATAAAATCAATATTTGTCTATAAATTATTGTATGAAAGGATTCATAACTTTCATTATATTAGCTTTTACATAACTCAATTTGGGGTCATTTGGATTAAAAAATTATTTATATTAAGTTAATATTTTAATTGATTACAAGGGTTCCGCTCCCCTCTCCAATAAAAAGGGTCCCACTCTTCTCTAATAATCACACTAGAAGGAAAAAGTTTCATGCAATATATTCCCACAACACTTATTATAATCCCTCCTCACATTATTGAAACTTTATTTTAGGCATAAGACCCTTCTTAAAGGTGTTTTTTAAAGGTTTTCAACCGAATAAGACGCACCATTTTATTTATGTATTTTTATTTAATTTCGTGTTCCACATCAATAAAATATTTTTATTCCAAGAAGAAAAAATAATTCTAGTATCCTCAATATAATAAGATGTTGTTATGTTAATATCATCACTAAAATATTTCTCTACAACCATTGAAGGGGAAAGGAATTAATCATTTGTGCGTACGTGTGAAATATCACCTCCGCAAATCGATCTAAATCGTTTTCCATAGAAATATCTCATGAATGGCTGTAATAATAGAATTAATGTTCATATGTCATATTCATGACATATTAATCATTTTAATATAAAAATATACAAATTACATTATTAATTTTCATGAACATAAAAATGATAATGTCGTTCATGCATATATGTGAACTATCACCTCCACAAACCGATCTAATTCATTTTCTATATCCATCTCTCATGACTGGTTATAATAATGGAATTAATGATAATATGTTTTATTCATGACATATTAATCATTTTAATAAAATAATTTATCAACAAAATTCTTAATTTCCATGCATATAAAAATTATAATGTTGTTCGTGTGTACGTGTGAACTATCCGCTCCACGAAGCTATGTGACTCATTTTTATTCATTATATCACATGTATGATATATATAAATATATTTAAATGATTTTTATGATTTTTATTATATTATTATCATTGTATAAAAAAATAATAATAATTACATTATTCTTATAATGATCAATGAAAAATGGAAATGTTACTCATGCGTACGTATGGCCTGCCATCTAGATGATAATAATATTGTTCATTTAATATACCATAAATGAATGGTTTCATTTATAATGTATAATTTATGTATAAAATTTATTATTATTTCATTAATTTTTTTTGGAGGTGATGGAATTATAAAAACATGGACTATTGACATCAATCTATGTTCATTTTCAACTTAAGCAACGAATATCGATTAAACATCTAATATGAGCATAAATAATTGTGTAATTATTATGACATGAAATTAAGTGATATTAAATTAATTAAAAACATGAAAACGGTTTTTAATAATGTATAAATTAACCTATGTTTATTATTCATGAATATAATAATTGTACACGATGAGTCGTACTCATGGTAAGGGACTTTGTCTCAAACTCCTTTTATTGAGAAATATTTCGGTAATATACACCACATTATTTTATATAGTGTATAATTAACCCATTTAAAATTTAATTTAATTCAATGGTTTTCAAAAGTAATCCTTTTATTTTTAAGAATTTTAATAAATGAAAAAATGGATGTTTTTAACGTATACAGATACAATGATTGTTCTGCCGCCATGACTATTATTTGATATTCGACTTCCTATATAAACCTTAATGTTTTTAAATAGAAAACAAATAACGCACTACCTTTTAAGGTACTTTGGTATTGATTTTTTTTAAATATATTGATTAAGTCAATATCTTGAAATCATATCTTTTAATGGAAATGAAAAAATGTTATTTTTTTCTTTATTCTTGTTAATGTGTTATGATTATATTATGGTTCATGGGAATTTTTTATCTATATAGGTGGATTCATGATAAATCAAGGGTGGATGAGCCCGTGATAGCTCTAAAAAGCATTGGGTAATGATACAGAGTTACGAGATAAATTTTCTATAAATAGATTTAGGTAATATACTATGATTGGTATTCCAAATGTAACTATGAAGGTTAATCCATATGTAGCTTTTAATGCTACAATGTAGGTATGATATTGATGCCACAAGTTACCTTTATGATTTATTATTTATAAAAAAATTCATGAATGTTATGATTTCACGAGGTATGTTAATGATTTTATGTTTTATGGGTGAAAAGTAAATTTTTTTAAAATGTTTTCACAAGTTAAAAATAGTCATGGACTAAGAGTTTCCTTCCGCTCTTATTCCCCTCACT
The DNA here is from genome assembly GCA_963277665.1 of Viscum album. NCBI lineage: Eukaryota > Viridiplantae > Streptophyta > Magnoliopsida > Santalales > Viscaceae > Viscum > Viscum album. Next base: position 887,751,706 of record OY728148.1, on the reverse strand, counting down.
GAGATTTTTGTGTTTTCCCAAGTTTTAAAATGTTTTCATAGGGTATATGGATAGTTATGAAAAATTATGACGTCAAGATGAATGTTATAAGTATTTTATGAAGAAAATATTCCATGTTTTATTTTATAATGTTTTAGATTATATAAAAAAGGGATAGTGAGTAGAAGTGTCTACTCTGTGATATTTGAGTATTTATATAATATTAATGGCCTAATTATCTAAAAAAATAAACCTAAAAAGATCCTCAATGGGAATTATTTATTTAACTCAAGATTATGTATTGTTTAAGGTAGGGTGTTTATACATAGGTTTTAGTTTCCTAAAATACCTTCCGTGTCTTATAATCACAACTATCTATATTTCAATTTCAAACTTATGTCCTAGTTTTACATTGATTTTCATTAATTGATGGTTTTTTTGAATATGGATGATGACTCTTGGGTAATGTGAATATTTTAACATTATATTTTCTTTGTTTCATTTTTTCATCTTTTTAGTATTACTAAAGTCAGCTATCCTGATACATATTTCTGTTTTATTATTATTATTTTTATTTGAGTAGGATTTTCATTTATTTATCATGTTCTATTGGGGTTTTCCTATTTATAAAAATAATTTTTTTTTGTTTTTGGACCTACGATATATGGAGTAATCATTATATATTTAGGAGGGTATTCCCCTTATTTAATTGTATTTGTTGGGTAAAATCATTCCTATGATTTCATATCTACTTCCCATGTGCTTATTATCATCTTATTGGGATCTAGAATTCTCTTAAAGCATGTTAGAGTCCAAATTGGGTTCCCACTTCAAGGGTGGAAAATAGTTTTTTCAGGAAAAAATATCTTATAATATTTTTACTTAATGGGGCTAAGGTTTCAATATTGTAACACCCGAGATTCAATTATTTTAAATAATTATTTCATTCTAAATAATCTAAAGAATATTTTACATATCATTAATCAAGAAAGTGACTAAAACCTAAATTATAAAATTTAAAATTTTAATTTATGAAATTAGTTTCATTTTTGAGTTTATTATTCGAAAAAAATCTTATAGTTAATGTTTTATATTTTCCAAAAATATTTTTTTGGATAAATAGTGAAAAATATCAATTTTACTAATACTACCATTTTTATGAAATTATTAGTATATAAGAATTAATTACAAGTTTAAGAAAAAAAATTGATAGAAAAATTATATATTGAATTATTTATATCATATATTTTAAAAATAATGTTGATCTTATAATTATATGTTGTACATTTTGGAAATCTACGTAATATTTGTATTCAAATAGAAACAATTTTTGTTTTTATTATTTTAACCAAGTGTCCACATAGTTAATTTTATATTTTCTATCTATAATTAAAATAACATTATTTTAATTTTACATAATCCAATTAGTAACATTTGAATTAACATTATACATTATTTAAAAAAAACATTTTTATTCTAAAAAAGAATGTTTCTAAAAAAATATTTTCATTAAATTTATGAACTTATATTAAAAATAATTTCATTAAATTTTACAAATTGGGTCATATAAAACAGATTCCATATTTTGAAAAATAATAATAAACATTAGGTTATAATGTCAACATAATTATTTTTCATAATGAATTGTATCCATATTAAATAATTATCACCTCAGTTAAGGATTAAATGACTTAAAATGGTTAAAAATAGAGGGATAAGGATTAAAGACAACAAAACACCTTTGGTAAGTATTATTAGTTGGTTTTACTTCTATCTTAATCATCTCATCTTCAAATTGATAACAATTTTGACCCACTTTTATTGAGTGAAAAATGTGTTATATAATAATTTTTTTTTAAATTTTCTTGTTTCCACCCACTTCTCTTATAGAAGGTCAAATCCAATCCAATATTATATATAGATATTGAACCCATTATATCAGCCAAAACCTTCTAAAATACCTTCCAAAATTTATTTTTATCAACCAATAATTTTTCATCTCACAAAAATTCTCCCATTTGAAATCTTTAGGTATAATCTAAATAATATTACCAATTATGTATATGTTCATAAAAATATTTTCCAAGTTATATTCATCATAATTCCATATAATATTCAATAAAATATTAAAATAATAAAAAAAGTATATTAAATATACTTAAATGTTGTTATATTAAATTCTCAGTCATTTTTTTATCTCTTTTTAATCCTATATAAAATTAAAATAGCATATAATCATACATCGGAACTACCACCTCCACAAAGCCATATGATCTGTTTTATATTGTCTTACACAAATGTTTATAAATTTTATATAATTAATAAAAAATATATTCATATTATTTTCAACATCCTTTATATAAATTATCCATTTCATAACACCTTTATCCACGGACAAAATGTTAAAGTAATTTTAGAAAAATTGACCGAACAACCTTAGGTGGTCAATGTAAGAAAGGTCTGTTCAATGAATGGATTTAGGAATACTATAAAAGGACCTAAAATGGAATAAATATTAAATAGGTTATTAATAAAGTATATATTAAATTTAAATTCATTATAAAATAGGATTAAATGTGTACGACTATGCAAAGACCCAAGGTAAGGGATTTCTATTACAATCTCATTTTATTTTGATATAGTATGTGTTCAGATTTTCTTTGAGAAAATTATATGATAAAATAACTTAAACATCATATTTTTCTTCTCCAATGGATATTCATTATGATTGATTTTTTATTTTCCATTTCTTCTCTTTTTGGATCAAAAATCAAAAATTAATTTACATATAAGTGATACAAACCTTATCTCTTATTTTTGGTTGAAAATTTCCTTCCTCCATATATATGATCTTTGTATTGTTTCATGAAATCACCAGATTAATTTCTAATATTTTTTTGAAATAATTTCTACTATATTTTAATTTTTTCTATTTTTTTAAAAAAATTAATCTTCTAATAATTTTTCAAATAGATCATTTTTTTCTTACATTACACATGTGATTAGAATGAGTTTGAAACATATGAGGTGTGAATGATTTATCTGCCTCTAAAACCATTATTATATATTCATATTTTTATTCATTTTTATATTGTTCTTCAAATAAAATCCTTATTTAATAATTTTTAAATAAAAGTAAAAGTGTATTATTTTACTAAAGTAAAGAAAAGAGTTTTTAATGTGATTTATAACAATTTTAATACACAAATTTACTTGGATTTTATTTTTAATTATTTTATTTTATTTTATTTTCAATTTCTAAAAAAATGATTTTGATAAAAACCATCATTTTTTAGGAATTTAAGGTCTAATTTAATCCTTTATTGATTCATGGTTTGGTGTTTATGAAGTTTTTCATGATCACATTCCTTATCACTCTCCATTATTTTATTAGACATTATTTTCTCCTATATGTACACATTTTATGTATTGTGAATTTATAAAGTATCAATTCCAAAATGTTTATGTTGAATCAATAATATAACATTTATATATATGGTATAATTTGAATGAATCTTATTAATAAAGTTGTTTTATTTAAAGTTCCCAGTCAGGATCCAAGTATCACTGAGAGGAGGAGGGGGTGAATCAGTGATATCTTTTTATTTTTATGTTTCCCTCTTTTTGAAACAACCTTCACCTCTTGTTAAAGAGTTTCTTCCCTGCTGAACACACACAACCACAAGAACATAAGCTTCGCAAGGTTTACTACTCAACAAGAGTAGATACGTCCTTGGTATGGTATAGAAACAATCCAGTACCACACAATCCAATAGAAAACAATATTTTGATGTGTAATACAATGAGTAGGATATACCCTTACACTCATGCATCACTTAGAAAAAAATCCGCCAGTGCATGTGCACCCTCTTAGCACAAATAGGAAATTACAGTATTTTAGTGCTTCTTTACAAATGAACAGTTGTATTCTATGAAGTAAAAATCTTCACTTTCCAACCGAGAAGCTAGTAAGAACTCCCATACACAGAACTGAAAATGTATGAAGACCCCAAATTATTTGCACAACCTTTAGGGTTTCATGCATGCAATTCAAATGTCTTGCACATAAAAATTCCCTTTTGGAACGAAAAACATTTTTCATGCATCATCCTTTTTCCATGCAACTTTCCACTTTTCACGCAGTTTCCCACTTTTTTGTACACCCTTCCTCTTTTTGTGCAAACATATTTCTTTTCACGCAACTCACTTAGCATAAAATTTTTTGTTTACTATAGCTCATAATTTCTTCTTAGTGTCGAGCATTAACAAATGAGAGGGATTCAACTCATATTTATAGGCATTTTTTACCTCATGCAAAAAACACTAATCTACGCATAAAAACTATTTTTAGGCGGGTAAAAATTATTTCATGCAACATCAGATTTTGCGCAATGCTCTTATTTTTTGCACACCTCACGAATTTGTCATTTTTCGAGCTTCGGATCTCGAAACACCTCTTTCACGAAAAGCATCATTCCTCTATTTCACGAACGACCCTAATATTTTGCACAACCATGATTTTTTGTGCATCTCATATATATTTCATGCACCGCTTCATTTTTCATTCATCCCATTCATATTTCATGTAGAACTTTTTTTACACATCCTGATGATATTTCGCACATCCCACAAATATTTCGGGCAGCCCACACATATTTTTCACAACCTTTATTTTTTTGCACACTCTACCCAATTTTTCGCGCACTGCATACCTTTTCCATTTTTTGACGTTCTGACCTTGAACCGTGCCTTTAATGAAAAAATATTAACCATCTTCAAACATGAATACAAAATTCATTTCCAAAAACACATTTCTTTGTTTCTCATTTTTCAGCCATAAAATCTGGTGAACATTGGAAAATGGCGCCACATTAAACACTGGTTTTCTGCCACCTCCAGATTGTCCATTCCTTGGTCATTTCTCTCTTCACTTCTTCGTATAACCCTTCTTCAACTTTCATCACAAACTCCACTATTGTGATATATATAACCTTTGATAGACCTAATTTAGCATCATCATAATTACAATGGGAAGCACTAAAACTTCTTTATCTTCTAGTAGCACAATTCCTTTCAATCACAAATATATATGACTAGCTTTATCATTTAACCACATTTACTTCATGAGGATTTCATCACAAGTTCTAATAACTTATGATATTTGTGAAATACATATCAGTAATGTATTTTCTAGTTTTATGTCCTTTACAAAGTGAATTTTTTTATCTTCTTTGACAACTAAAGACAACACTCTACAAAAGAAACCTCTTAAAACTTCTTTCTCCACCCAACATATTCTTAACATTATTGACTGGGTAGATATTCTATATGCTTGATTCAATGCGGATAATTGTTGATTTATAATTAATTTTGAGAATTTTTTTATTGATCATAAAATATATTAGTAATGAATTGGGAATGAAAGTGATGGCATTGAACCGATTATAGAAATCCTCTCAATTCATCCACAAGTCCCATTAGGTAAAAAATATCATTTTATATTATAGGGGTATCTAGTATGTGCCTATCCATTTATTAAAAATATATTGTATGGGACCTTGATGGAAAGATCATGATATCATTTACATGGACTTGATGGTAAGATTTTTAATGTCTACAATTGTATATTTACTTTATTGAGAATTAATTTTCAATTATCCATGATGTTTCTATGTTGATATTACCAATGGATGTACTTTTAACTCATGTTATTTACTTAATAGAGTATTTTTTTGACTGTCATCTATACCATATTGATTATTACATATTTACAAAAGATAGCTTCAGTTATATGCAACCCTTATTGACTATATTCGATCACCCTTTATTTTTATTCCATTCCTCATAAAATGAAGAACAATTCATGGAATGATTTCAATGGTGAAAGGGTGTTTCATATTCTATGTTTTTATATTTCCAATGTATTATGAGAATCATTTATGCATCAAATATTCCAAGACTAATAAAATGATCGATACTAGATGGTGTGATGCCATGTATCTTGTACCCGTGTAATAATGTAAACATTAGCTCTGCGTTACGAGAGTCGAGGTTGTTATAGTTAGTATCAGATGTAGTTTAGTAATAATATTGAAAACTATAATTTAAATGAACATAGATAAAATTAAAATTATATTAATCCATTAGGGTATTTCAAAACAAAATTCCATCATATTTATTGTTATTTTATGCATAAATATTCATGATAATTAGGATCGAACTTGTTGTTTTTCATTGTTTAGATATGGTGCCTAGAAGAATGAAGGGAATCAACTCCTGTAAACAATGTAGTGATTTCCATGTTGATCAATCCAATAAAACTGGTGACAAAGATGAGTTAATAATGGAATTATTTGGGAGGCTGACTTAGGTTATGGTGAATAACAATTTCCATATAGATAAAAATGTTATTCCATAACACAATTCTTCGGTATTGAATCTATTTATAGGATAAAATCCTCCATATTTTTTTGGATCTTCTAATCCATTGGAAGATAAAAATTATACTAAGTATTAAGAAAATATATTTATAGACTCTTGAAGTAATGAATGGGAAATGTTTAAAATGGTAGAATATTGTTTAAATGGAGATGTTGATCAATGGTGGTTATTGATATATAACACTAAAGAGGTTAGAGAAGTATAATGTTTATAATAGAAAACATTTAAATTGATATTCGGAACGAAATATTTTCCTCATGAGAAAGAATATGAAATGGATAGAAGGTTCCTTAACATAAAATATAAGGATGATAAGATTACGGAATGGTATAAGGATGAATTTACCATATTATCCAAGCATGTTGTAGTATAAATATATTAGCCAAAAATCAATATTGAAAATTTCTATGATTGGATCAAGATGAATCTTTGAAGGGAACTAATTTGTAAAATATTTCATCCAATTATGATAGAGTATCAAGTTACGAAAAGAAAGAGAAATATTTTTATATGTCTTACATCTTCAAGGGAAATCATAAAAATAAGTTGTAGACTAAGAACTAAGAAAACATTAATGTGAAAAAGAATAAGAAATGGAATATGGGATTTTAAAAATGTGATAATTGTGGAAGGAAACACCCAAGTACTTTATTAATGGTAAAATATCATATTTTAAGTGAATATAAAGTTTCATAATATTCTTGAATGAAATAGAATGAAAGAAACCACTTTTATCCAATTATTTATCTATAAAGGGATTAGGAATTATTCAAACCAAGGTCCCAAGTGTCGTGGGACCTCTAACAGAATATTCCAAGGGGAGAAGTCCATGATTGTGTGGTTACTATGACTAAGGTTGATGTTTCTAAATATGTGGTGGAAATCAATTTGATCATAATCTAAAATTTAGTTAATGTATTATTTGATTTTGGATCTTATTATATCTTCATTTTATTCTAATAAATTTAGACAATTCCTTAGCACCTTAAGATTCTTGTTGATAATCAAGTCACTTAGTGGAAATATTATTGTAACAAGGATGTTCCAATTATCACCCATTATATTGCACTTTCATACAATATTTGAAAATATTATTATTAGACAAATGGTTTAGTATGATATAATAATTGGTAAGGATTTTATTATTAATTTTAATGTGAAAATTTATATATATGAGAATGAGAATATTATTCTTCATCGTGATATGGAATCCCTTATACTCATAGGGAATACTATGTAAACTTAATCATGTTTAGATTTACCTATAATGGCTCTCCTTAATGAATTTATTAGAGAAGAATAAAATACACAACCTATGAATGGTAAATGTATCCTTAGAATAGAGGATATACATATTGTATAAAATTGACATTTATTTTATTCCTAATGAACTACCTAGACTTCCACTTGAGCATGACGTTGAGTTTTCCATTGATCTCATCTCTGATAAAAATAATTTATCTAAGACTCCCTACATGATGGAAATTATAAAATTTATAGAATTTAAGAAAATGAGTTTTGTGATAAAGGATTTATATTCCCCAGTATTTCACTATGGGGAGCCCCTATTCTTTTTAATAAGAATAAAGATGTGTTTATGAGGTTATGCATATTTTAAAGTTATATAAAATGATACTACTATAAAGAAAAATTAACATATTCCCCAAAATGATAACTTGTTCAAACAACTTCATGAGAAGTAAATATTTTTCAAAGATTTATCTTCATTTTGGGTATCCTAAACTATGAGTAAAAAAGGATATTCAAAAATCTACATTTTTTGAGAGGTATTTAAATAAATAATTTACATTATTTCCATTTGGATTAACTAATACACCTTTTTTTTATATGTTTGATGAAGATAGTATTCAAGGATTATATTGACAATATAATTGCTGTAATTATTGATGAAATCTTTATATAATTTAAAAATATGATAAACGTAATATTCTTTTATGAGTCATATTTAATAATATTAAAGAATAGGGTTTAGAGGGGAAATGTAGTAAATAAAAAATATAGATTCTCTAATTTTACATTATTATCCTTATTTTCTCTATGTATGGAATGTTAGTTGATCCTTAAATGACAAGGAAAGTGATAGAATGACCATCACTAATGAATATAATAGGGGTATATAGTTTCATTAGAACATCGTGTTACAATTGAGGATTTTTTTCAAAATTATGATAGATTAGCAAACCCAATTACCATGTTGACACGTAAATGGTTTATGTTAATATGGTAAAAAGAATGTAGAGAATGTTTTGAAGAATTAAAAAGGATATTTTTCAATGCACTGATATTTAATTCACTATCAGGAAGGGATGGATTTTTTATATATAGTGATTTATCAAAAAAGGGAATTGGATGTTTCCATGTATAGAATGATAGAGTTCTTTCTTATACCTCAATTTAGTTAAGGTCCTATGAATATAATTATACATCCCTTTTTCTTGAGTTTCCAGAGTTAATATTTTCATTGATGATATTTATGTGTTACCATTATTGTGAATGTTCTAAAATATATATGTATAAATAAGGACTGAAATACATATTCACACAAAAAGACCACTACACGAGGAAACATGGATGTATATAACTACGCAAGGATTATGATTTCTGAATACCCATCCAATGTGGGAAGGAAAATAAATTGTTTGATTCATTTATTTATATAGAGTGTGGGGTTTTGGATAAAAATAATATTGATAAAGATAATATATTCAAGATTTAGTAATATAAGATATGGTAATCATTAAGGAAAGGGAGAAATCACATATACTCTAAATTATTTCCAAAGGATCCTTGTTGTGGGAAATTAAAATTTCCTAACATCATGTGAAAAATATTAAAAATAAAATCACTTTTTAGAATGATGTAATGTTGGTACACTTTATATATGAAGATGATATGTTGAAATTTACAAAGAGGCTATGTGTTTCATACATTCTTAGGATAAAAAAAGAATTATTAAATGAATCTTAGAACTCAAATTTATCTATACTCTGTAGTATCCCAAAAATGTTTTTGGATTTGAAGTTCTATTTGTGTGAGATAATATGAAATAATAAATTTTAGACCATGTATCAAGATGCTTATTTTTTTAATAGCTAAATGTTGAGAGACATCATCATAAATGATTCATGCAACCATTAATTTTTACTATGATGAAATGGCAGGATATTACTATGGTATCTCTCATTATATTTCCAAATATTCCTAGAATAAAAGATCCCATATGGGTTATTATTGATTTCCTATTCAAGTCCATAAATTTACTCACTATAAGGTAAGATATAAATATTCAGTGACTCTTGAGGCTATGTATTATTGATGTTGTAATATTTCACGAAGGAACTATTTTGATTAAATCTACTTATGATCCATAGTTTACATAATAACTCTAAAAGAGTTATCATAAGGATCATTACACTAGAAAAAATTTGAGAACTGCTTATCATCCTTAAAAAGATGGATAGTCTAAAATAACTAATCAAACATTAGAAAATATGTTGAGTTGATGCTCAATTTACATTCAATGTACGTGGGATCAATATTTACCCATGGTATAATTTTTATATAATAATATATTCCATTAATGAATTCAAATGGATCCATATGAATTGTGTGATGGGAAAATATTTCATACAATAAATTGTTGGGATAATGTTCATGAAATGAATATTTTAGGCCTACATTTTTTTGAGGATACAATGATTTACATAAGAACCATTCATATTCCAATCAATGTACCTCAAAGTAGAAATTTTTTTTATAATGACAACTAAAGGAATTATTTGAAATTTAAAATTTGGGACCGTGTTTTTATAAATTTATCGCCATTGACGTGAGTTATAAGGTTTTTCATAAAATGGAAAATATGTCCTAGGTTTATCAGTACATTTGATATTTTGGAACGAATTAGAGTTTTGGATTACCATTTTACAATTCCACCCAACCTCTATTTAGTGTATGATGTGTTACATATCTCATTATTATGGAAGTATATGGAAGGCCCCAAAAAATGTACTCACTATTGATGAAAAGGAATTTTATCCTAATCTATCTTATTATGAATATCCTATCATTATTCGTGATAGAAGAGAACATGTGTTTGGGAATCAGAAAACATGGAAGGAAAAGGTACTTTTGAGAAATTAGAAAACAAAAGAAGAAGTGTGGGAACCTTAAAAATTTATGACGAAGAACTACCCAAATATATTCATGATATTACTTTATATAAATTAATAGGATTCATTTTTTGATGTGGGGAATAATGTAACACCAAATCATTATTTATAATATGTAAACATTTTATAATGTAACACCAAATCATTATTTATAATATGTAAACATTTTTATTCTAAATAAACTAAACCATATTGAACATTTATTTATTAAATAATGTGTTTAAAACCCTTTTGTAAATCCATTTCATCACATGGATGAAATGTTATTAAAGGAAGAGACCTTACGGATAAAATTATAAGAGAAACACAGAATTCCAAGGGTTGCATGATTCACTGAGGCCCCTTTGCGCAAGTCCCACTATAATAGTGTCGACACATAGGTCTGACCAGTGGATCTGTTAGTGTTGTGAATGACTAGTAGCCAGTTCCCCCAGCAACTCCACACATGAAACACCTATGAATTAGCATGTGTGACATACATATGTGAGCCAGATAATTTCCCTTGGGTCCCATATTTTTCTATAAATAAGACCCTAGCGATCCTCCTTGGGATGATTTAAAATACCAAAGAAACCTTAATGATCTGCTCACTATAGTCCATCACCCATCTCCTCAGAAACCATTCATGTAGCCATCAAAAACTGGAAAAAATATTAAATTACAGGGGATAATGGAGTTAATGTCCATACAATATCTAAAATAGAAGACACTTGTGTGATGAAACCTTTCCCCCTAATTTTAAAGAACTAGTGTGAAGGTCCAATCCCAATTCAAGGACCTGCTTGAGATTAATCTAGTAATAGAAGACAAGACCCTTTGAGCTTAGAGCATGGTATCAACCATGTGTTGTTTCTGAGGTGGTCTATGTCCCAGAAAAATATTTTTCATAGTCATACCTATAAAAATCCCTTCCAGTCGGCCCAAGTTCACCCTTTGTGAGACATCCTTTACTCACCCATATACCACCAATGAGAGACACAAATTTATGTCCCCTTCCAATCCATTAATGGAAGAGATCTCCTACCATTGGATACCTCCTATAAGGGGGGCCAAATTGAAGACTCAGGAAAATCCTATGTACTTTAAAACACCTGGTAAGAGGAACAACTACATTTGTACCATTAGGATATGACTTCCTTCAGAAATAGGTGTCCACAAATTTTCCTACATAATTGGTAGGGTCCTCAGGGTGCCTGCAGATATGAATTCCACTGTTCTTGAGAACCATAAACATGGGGTCAATGTTAGTGATTTTTAGTCTCAGATGTGATGTCTGGGATCATGTTCTTCCCTAATCATCTATATGACTAGGGACCTTTGTTTCTAAGAGGGGAGGGAGAGAATCCCACTTTCCATTCCCTTTTGAGGTGAATTATATTATTCTCCTATCTTCCATAGGAACCAGTCACTATATAATCCCTCCTGGAATAAGACCCTAATATCTCTAGAAATACCTATCATACTTCATTCCGTACTCATAATTAATAACCTTGGGTTGTATCTATATGGTTAGTGATATGTGACTATCTAGGATACAACTATGGGAGTATATGGGCACATAAAATTGTATTTTTCTTCCCTTGTAACCTTGACCAATTCAACCAATGGGTGAATGATCAGGATGTTTGTTGGATCTTCCACATCATCTTGTTTGTTAAATATGGGAATGAATCTCATGGGATTATCATTTTTCTATGCTCATGGTATTTTCAGGTTCAGATGCATGTCTTGGTATTTAATCAATTTCTAGAAATTCCTCTTTCCATTCTTCTTAGGGCCTACATGGGAAGGGTTTTTTAAATCCATGTGTCCAAACTACATGGACATACCCTTTTATAATGTAAAACGAATCACAATATTATTTATAGGACTCATTACCTAGGGAAACAATTTTTATAGGGCCTCAATAGGTGTGGGTACTCACAAAAAAAACAATGTGGGATTTAATTCTCACATTAATGGGATACGTAGGAAGACTCAATGAGGTCCAAACCCATAAACCTATACCCAAAATTATTATCTTTGGGCCACATTCCTGGTAGAGTCAGGTCTATCATGGGAGTCCATCTCCATTCCATGTTCTATAGGCCACCTCATCATAGTTCCCACATCAAACATTTACTAGGAACCTTCCTCCTATATTTCTTGGACGCATGACGTTAACCTAAATGGTTTGGTCCAGATCACATGAACTTAAAAGGCATGATGTTTCATGTTATGTTTCACTTAACTTCATGGGTTTTGATTCCTTTCATGATGATACATAGGAATCCCATATCATGGGTCCAATCCTGGTATAAAAACAAATCTCGTATCTATGGATGATGATAAAATTCAGAGCACCCCAATGTATGGTTTAAAAATAGCATAAAAATAATAAACTAAAAAATAATATATATTTTGTTCATTAATAAAAACCACTAACGAAGAACCTCAGATATGTAAAAAACATTATATATTCAACGTGTGATAATAATTTATTGATAATTCAGGGATGATCTATGACATATATGGGAGTTAATGAATCATCCACTATCATATATTAAATCTATAAGAGAGTCTGAAAGTAAGAAGTAATCCCCACTAAAATCATGTTATGAGCCCAAACACCCATTCTCCCGAATAATGTGATTCCCTGAGCATTGTTGGGAATTTTTTGAACAACCACCTACCTTAAGAAATTAACTTCATGATATTTAATGAGGGAACCATGGGGTTTTTTGACTACAAAAATATGATAGAAAGGAATGGTAAAAACTATTTTAATGATTGTGAAAAACCCAATATCACCCAATATTCTACCCTAAAAGGGGCACCATGATTATTCATCGGAAAATAATGGTTGACCAGATGTGAATCCTTAACCAATATGGAAGTGTCACTTTTATGTTAGACCTATTTATCTATCAAAATGAAAGAGTTCCAAACAATAGAATCACTTGTGAATGTGTTCATTTCTTGAGATGCTAAATTTATGTTGTTTTCTTATTTGTGTTTTCACCTATATTTTAGGAACATTAAATAAGATATCCCTTTAATCTAATTGGAATCACACCAACTCACATAGATGTATTCCCTGAATGACATTCATATAGGTTCCTCATCCAAGAAAATGACACCATCCCTAACCCAGTTTCTTCAATGATGGGTCTCCAATGCACTAGTAAAAAAGTATTTCCGTTATGGTACTCTCCTAACATTAGAGGCTTCCTGATTTTCCCTCTAACTCATGAAGCCCCACCAGTCATTCACTCAGTGATGTTCAATAGTCTAAAATTAAAAAACATTAATCATAGTATCCAACCATTTCAGGAGTATTTACATGGATCATAATAATCATATCATCCCTTATCTTATGGTGGTTGACCAAGAGGCCATAGAAGACCTCACCCAAGAAAAAAGGGGTCCTTCCAAAGGGGTAATTCTAGTAATATCATTCTCTACCGTCACATATAAGTTAACACTTAACAAGATGTGGGTACCATCCTAGAGAGTCCGAGCTAGGTCATTCAGAACTGGGCATGCAAGATGGGTTCTTGGGGGAAATGACTAGTCATGAGGGATAAGGGTAAAAAAAATTTGCCACTAGAAAAGCCCTCCAAAAAATCTTGGTGGAAAACTGTCAGCAGAAATAGTCACCCACCCTCACTATCAATCCTTCTAGTAGACTCATCTTGAATAAACCCAAAAATCCTACCAAGAAACACGATGGAAAACTATGGGGATGTACAAACACTTTAACTCACCCATAAATCTCACCAGTCAAATTTGGAGGCAACCTGTGAGGAGGTAAAAAAACATTCCCACTTCAACCAATCCATCCATCAGACCTGTTTAGTAGCATATAGAGAATCACACCCACAGAAAATCTGGTGGAAAACCATGGGGAGATAAACACACCTTCCAACAATTACCAATCCTGCCAGTAGTATCATCTAGAAATTTCTACTCATGCTATCCAAAAAGTCCTAATGTTATGAAATAAGAGGATACAAATATACACCACACACCTATGTATTATCAGTATCCACTGGAAGGATATGGAGTAAAGGAGTAGGCAGACACCCCTACTGCAACCACAAAATGGGCATATATTCCATTTTTAGCCACAAAAGTTACAAAACATATCTTGAAAATGGTGAAGGAGAAAATGTAAATTCCTTCCCACATCCTAAAATCCTTCCTAGATATAATAATGGAAATGTAAGATGTTTGGGGAAGATGAAAAACTCTATCCCAGAAAATGGAACGATTCATCAACATGTCACATTGGAGTAGACACACATATATTCTTTCATTTAGGAGGGTCTTGGGGAAGACCCCCCTCAATTTACAAGAAAATAGTTCTGGTTTTCACCCCCTTTGCAATTTGAGGTAATAATCCTATTCCAAAGGCCATTGTATGGTAGGAAAAACCCTTCCCAAATTCTAGAATCTTATTTGATAATTACAATAATGACATAGGATATTGTCAAAAAAGAATCCATAAATGAAAACAAATTTTTTTAATGAGTGGTCCTAGTCTCTGTCATAAAGGAATCATAAAAGAAACCTTATAAGAGAATTTTGGAAATGAATAGATGAACTACAATCCCACTCTACTTAATGTTGGAGTTATTGAAGCCCTCATATTCTTATATGTGGAAACCCAAGATCCTATCATACTAGTAAAATTTTATTTTAACGGTAGTAGTAATTTTGAAGGTCCTCCTAGGACTCTTCACCATGAAGGGTTTATTCATGTCTATAATATGCTTGATATTGAGAGCTTATATCCTGATGAGAGTTAAAATCACCCTCCACGTGGCAAGAAGATCAAACAATAAGAAGGTATTACCCTTGTTTTCATCCCCTCTTATGGTCCACCATAAGGTATATACTACTAGAATTATATTTTTAATTGGACATCAATACATAATGGTTGTCCTCCCCATAATGTCCTTAACTTAAAATTTATCTATGTAGTATTGTTTCAATTTTTCCAAAGGGTTTTCTCTTGTAAATTTAACATTGATAATTCCCTCTTACTGTAAGGCACATGGGAAAATTAGTCCAGTCATTTATGATTCCTTTTCATTGATAAGTGAAATACTTTCTTAGCATGAAGACATCACAAGGTGACGATCACTCTTTTATCCACTATTAGATCAACTCCCTTCTAATATAATAGAGTAATTCCTTACTAATATCAGTAATTGTGATAAGACCATTGGTAAATTCCCACTCTGGTTAAAAATTGTGTAGGAATCTTTGGGAACAAATGAAAAATATACATTAAACATGATATTTTTTTGTCTAAATATGATATAATAGTTTTGGTATAGCTGTTATCCACTCCTCAGTTCAACATTCTAGAGGTGTTGTTGAGTTATTGTGTGCATGACATACTCTTAAATATATGGAAAAATCTTCATCACATGAGGTAAAAATTATTGCTTTATGTTGGATATCAAAGCCTTTTCAAGGTACTAGGAGGTATACAATACCAAATTGACATGGAAGCTCTACTAGTTTCACAATATCCAAGTTTTGGGAAATAGAAAGGAGAACTTTACTGTTCATGTATCAATGCATTAAAAGAATTGTATCATCTAATCACATATTCCACACCCAATTTTTATATTAGAGGATAGGGTGGAAACAGAGTGTCCCACTTCACCACACTCCTTAATCAAAAATGTCTACCAAATATGACATCATGTGATGTCATACCGTCATGCCGACTTCAATAAACAGAATCTATCCAAAACAAATTGTACTCTTAACAAAAATTGGCCTCTATAGACTCTCATTGATGTTGGTATAGAAGGAAGAAAGTCATTGAAACACTTTTACATTAGGTATATGAAAATATCAAGAATAACTAGCACTTAATGGATATCAATCATTAAATATAGAAAATTCCACAGATGGTGAAACTATATTCAGAATCAGGTGGTTCTGGTGAAAATCAAATAATGCACACATAAAATGTTCAAACTAGCTAAGTAAAATCATAAAGGAATCCATGATAGTAGAATCCATGGAAATCTAGGAGAAACCCCATCCCACAAGGCTGGTGGATTTTTTAACATAACCTCTAATTATAGAAAATCGGGCTCGAGAGTTTGTGGAAATGGAGTAGGAACAGACCCATCCCACAGGGTTAGGAAATTGTTCTTTTCAACAAACTCCTCCCTAGAGTAATTAATTATTTATATGATTAGGGGAAACAAAAAATAATAATACTCCAATTTTGTTCCATACCAAGATTTGGTATCATCATTGGGAACACACATTCCCAAATTTTTCTATAGATTCCCTTCATATTACCATCCACCAAACGACTCCACGAAAACCAACAAATGAAAGGACACGGCCTTATAGAAGGAATAAAGAAATGAGTTTTCTCAAAGAGCCTGATGAAGAACCTAAAATGCATTATGAATCTGTGAGATTCATTAATAAAATACCTATAGACCCTATAGAACATGATACCAATAAAGAGGAGTAAGAAGAGGATGTTTCAGTTCATAATACAGTCTACACTAAAATAATCTATGGTGGTGTGTATACTTTAAACCAGAATCTTTTTCTGTATTGGGAATTCTTATAGCCACTCCATTATTTCCTCTTCAAAGAGTATCCAACAAAGAAAATGGTAAAGGTAAGGTTGTGTTTCACCTACTTTTTGAATAGTTTGAACCCCTTACACTTGAGGAAATATTTTCTTAGCAAGAGGAAGAGTTGATAGAATTGTGAAGACTCAAGGTAGAACCACACTAGGGTAACATTCCTCCATGATATATTCTATAATAAAAATCCTCGACACACATTCCTGACTAGTATGCCTAAAAAAAGAGGGTTCACTATAGAAACTAAGATAGATCTGAAGCATCCACTCAATGTGGGGTACCAATAACCATTATAATTGGATGCAATGTAAACCGATCATGAGTTCCCTCTATTGGATAAACAAATTAAAAAATTCTAGTAACCTCCTTACATACCTTCTTTCGTAAGATACCCATGACAGATACAAGTAGGACTATCACAGTTATTTCTACCTACAACCACACATATTCAAACACCTATTCATAAAACCATTATTCATGGACTAATTAATACTACAAAGTAATTAATGGCTTTATTTTATGATATTGAGGAATGACATGCACTGGTATAGCCAAATACAAATCCTTACCTTAAATGGGTTGATCTGAATCTTCCCACAATGAACTTTAGAACCCTACCTTTCTAATTTTCAATGGTTTTAGATTCTCATAATATTATTTGACTCATTTTGTGTCCAAATGTGATTGTGCGATAGAGAACCCTACATAACAGGAAGTAGTGAAACTGAGGTGCTTCATGTAGGAATTTTTGGGGCTGAATTGTTATGGTACACCAATATTCCGGCTCGATCAATTACAAGAAGGGAATATATTTTTTGTATGTTTTGATTACAATTGAGCTAAATGATACAGATGAATGTAGTATTAAAGATCTCAATATGAAAAAATTAGGGGAATGATAGGGTTTCAGTTTTAATTTCTTGATGTAAGGGGTTAAAAAACTACATATGCCTAAAAAATTCTCAAGAATACTTATTGTACATCTATACAGAGAATCATAATGATGAGTTTTACACAACACTCATCTCAATGAAATATAAATGGGTTTTTTAGGATATTTCCACAATTTCTCAAATAATAGAAGAATCCATCGAAAAAACCAAGGCTAATTCTGGATTAATTAAATCAGCTAAGAGAAAGATATAGGGAATTCATTGGACTCCATTATTATGCTAAATCAAGCCACTACACATTATCTAACTATAAATTCCATGACATATCATATGTTCTACCCTCCAGAGTGTTAGTGACAATGCCCACCTCCTTAGGATGAGAAATGGGAGTAGAGTAAAGAAATATTCTAAGGAGTTGAAAAAATGATTATTATTTCTAAAATGACCATGTCCCTAGTTACTTGATCTCTAATATTATGGATACGCACAAAGGATGCTGGTGGGTTAGGAATTTAAAAAATTTCTATCACTAAAGTGAAGAAACATCACTATCTTAAGTGATCATTTCCTGATAAGGTCTAAGGTTCCCGTGTGGTCTAATCAGAGAATAATAAAAAACAAATACATTGTTATAATTTTATGTGTGCACATACATTTCATATTTACATCATTTTTTTCTTAAAGGATCTCATGTTGAATGCATCAAGATCATTAACACCTACTTCTCGAATTTGTGTGTGCTTTGTTTTTCAGACTTCAGGTGCTAGTGCGAAGCTCCAACGATCACTTCAATGTAGCGAGAATCACCTAGATACCTTATCTTTGATCCGTGAAGATGATAATGGACCTTATGATCAAATTGAGAGATTCTATCTTAATGAATCAGGTGGATAGGAAGCTCTCAATCCCAATAGAGTGAATAATATGTTGGGATGAGATTCTCTCCACATATTTGGTGGATATTCATATTACCTGGTTAGGGTTCCTAACCCCCATGAAATAAATTTTATCTAAATATGTATAATATATAATTATTTATAATTAACTGAACAAAATCATAAATATTATTTATATTTTATCACAAACCTATAATATATATTAATTATATTAATTAATAATCTCAATCCATTAACGTGACTCATAAATCCTGATAATATTAAACTAATCTGGAATATTATAACAATATTTGTTCATATAATATTAATCCTTGAATTTACATAATCACATGTAAATAAATTTATTAAAATAATCAACCAGTTTATTCTTTACATAAATAAAAATGAATTTTTTAATTTATTTGTGATCAATAGAACATGGATAGTACTCAGAACCCATGGTGGGTCCCATCAAGTCAAATATTACAATTCAAACGAATAAGGGAGATTCTGAAATGATCTATTATGTTTCATACTCTAGGACCTTATATAAATAGTAGTGATTAATATGCACAGACCAAGAGTGAAGCTTATCAACCCATCAAGGCCCCTAAAGAGATATGGAAAAGTTACGACAACAATAACCAACCTATGAACACACACTATGTAATATAATCTCTTTATCATATGATATATCATAAAGAACAATTGTTGGTGTGGAATTATACATAGTTCCACTATAACACTACAAGATTTGATAGTACATTATCTCATTAAAGTAATTTAATAGCTTATATTGCATGTAAGACCAACTTGTCTTACGTTATACACAAGATTGAGTTTCAACGAAACAACACATTAGTATTTTAATTTTTTAAACGATATATTTATTTATAAATTAAATATTGGGATATGAATAGTAAAAAATAAATTTTAATTGTTATTTATAGAGTTTATTGTGAAATTTATTTGTTTTGTTCAAAAATATATATACTTTGAAAAACCATTGTCTTAAAATAACTACTTTTTATGTCCTTTTATGAAGAATAAAAAAATTAATTTTAGACACTCATAAGAATTGAATTTGAAAAAACATACATAATTTTTGAGTTTATAATATAAAAATTATCTCAGGCTGATTTTTTGGTATTTTTCTAAACACAGTCAATTTTTTGATGAATAGTGAAAAATACAGCATAGTACATAAAAACCGAATTTTTAATTTAAATAATTATTTGTAATTTAAAATTATTTTAAAATAAAAATAGATACACAATACCAATATTATTCTAATTTAATTCAATAGATGAATTTTATAATAAAATTATATATTTAAAGTTTTATTGAATATTTTAACGTCTTTTACCCACCTTCTATACCCATTTACAAATTTGCACAAAATGTAATTTTACCGCAAATGTGAATTGAATTTCAAAAATTTGAGAAAAAAAGTTGACATCCATAAGTGAAATATGTTTCAGTAGGATGAATATAATTTTTGGTGAACAATAACATTTGAATTTTATTTACCATAGTTAAAAGTAAATTGGGTAATTAAAGGTAAAAATAATATTATAATAATATAACATTACCCCAACACGTGTCCTAATTCTATTGGATAAGTGTATTCAACCAAAATAAACCTTAGGAAAAAAATTTGATTCTTTTTTATTCACTTGGGTTATATTTGGATATTTATTATATTTTATTTAAAGAAGAATTAAAAGTGTTAAATTAAAATTTTAATAACTAAATAATTTTTAATATTGAGTTCATCATAAGAAAAATTCGAATATAAATATTAATTAGATGTATAAAAACATTTCATATATCATAGTATTTTATTTATAATTTTTAGACTTTAAATAATTAAATTTATTTATGACACAATGATGATGCAGTAGTTACTTTATTAATGAAAGATTAAAATAACTCATATTATAAATATTAAAATATATGTATATTGAAACTTAGGATGTAATACATGAATTTGATAGCTGAATATTACATGTTTTGGTTGATTCAATATATTTTTTCAGAAGTAATCAAGTATTTATGACTTTTACAAAAAACCAAATACAAAATAGTGTCAAAATTGACATAAATTCATTTAAAAAAAATACTATTTTATTAAATTATATAATATTCCTAAAAATATGAAATTATTCTAATGGCCTTAAATAATGTTATATCTATATATTATACATATTTCTATTCTAAATATATATGATATATAAATCATGTTTTATATTATTTAATTGTGTAAATCATGATCTAAGTGATCTGATCAAGTATAACAAGTTAAAACACATACGATAAAGAAAGTGATTGTTACCCGAAATGTTACTTTAACGTGGAAATTAATATTAAATGGGTATTACAAAGTAATAAATGAATAATATATGATATAATAAATATTAATATGGTTATCTTATCATTTAATAACATACTATGGTCATTATATGGGAGGTTAATTTTAACCTCTATTAAAAGAAACTAAAAGGAGAGGGTAAATTTTACAATCTCATTATTATCTGAGGTTGTTCTTACAAAAGTATCTACTAGGAATTCTTTACCATACACATCCATGTTTCTTAAAAATGAATTTCAAAACATTATTTCTATTTCTTAGACTATGGGTTAAAGTAATTTATACCCTTGTTTTAATTTTTTTAAAGGAATCATTCTATCATTTTACAGACAAGGTACTTTATGACCCTTTTGAAAAATTAAGGAAAGAATGTTTTTTAACTTATACGGCGGGTGTGGATATTTTACTGTGTTAAAACACCTTCAAAGCTTCCCTTAAATTTTTATAAGAATATATTCAAAATAAATGTTTTCTTTTATAATTATGTGAATTTTAAATTATTTCAATGTAGAAAGAGATATCTCTCTCAAATATTTTTTGGATAGATTTCATTGGTGTCGAAATCTATTATTGGATTTTATGTTTAATTGAAGTTGATTTATTATGATACAATAATCCATATTGTATTGAAAGGATTATGATATGTTTGACTATGGATGTTCTATTTTTATGTCTTTCATGGTTTATGGTTAAAGTATTAACATTTAGTATGGTATTTTAAAACAAATGTTTATGTTATGTTTTACCCATTTTATACGAGGAATGTATTGGACATAGTAAGTGACGGGCATGACCACTATTACCCCTTGATGCATCGGTAGGTCTCATGAGACAAACTAGTGTCTTGGCATAAGGCCTTGGTAAAATTTATAATTATGGTATTGGAATGAGGCCTTGACTTTATGGTTAATATGTCCGACATTTTTCATTCAATCATTATGAGATTAGTTATTAATGTTACATGTGATTATTCGACTAGTAGAATATTCATGGGAATAATTAAATGACATTATTTGATTTATAGTTTCCAAATTATGATAATGTTTATGTTTAAAGGGATTTTTTTTCAATTTTATACCTTTACATAAAAGGTCATGTTTATTTATGATAGATTTTTTTTATATTTTTTATCCTTAAAGAGAATCAGAGCTCACCCCTTTATTATGATTTATTTTAACTGGATGTGAAGAAGTATATTATGATTGATATTTAGGGTTATTCTAGAGGAATAATGGACTTATCAAAGGATTATTTATAATGTGTTTTAGGTTATAAAGTGTAATGTAATGTTCATTTATGTAATCTATTTTCCAGGACTGCTAAACTGATTGGTCCTTCGGGACTTGATTCCTTGTAATCATTCTACTGTATTAAAATAATACACAAGATCTGGGTAACTAGGATCGGGGTGTTACATACATTACTACCATCTATGGGTTAACAAAGGGAACCTTCTGAATCAACATGACATCTCGAGAATCCCAAGGGAGTGGCATGTAAGATTTCAAATGTGCACCCAAGGAAGAAAGTCGCATGAAAGACCCTTCTAGGAACAATGGGACATAAAACAAGCCTTTATGGGTGCACCGAGCATAGGATGAAGGGGATGGTGCATGGAAGACCTCTTTCACAATAAGAATATTGTGCCTCACCATGGAAGCATTTATCTATATATTGAAGTTCACCCCCTTATTCATATTGATAATATGAAAGTCGAAGCCTCACTCTTATGCACATAAGAAACATATTTTGTGACATAGTTCAAGACATGGAAACCTCAAGGTATAATAATTTTCACAACAGTTTCCATGGGGTTCTGCCTTCATATGGGCTCTCTAGTGATTGAGTCTTGCCCTTATCACTTGAATCTAAGGTAAATTCACAAAAACGAGGCCTCATAAATACACCTCCTACCTTGTACGCATCTTTTCTCTCATACTTTTGTGTGAAACCCTCCAAACATTTATGCACCCCTTCCTTAAATTTCCATGGGTTGAATCTACTTCAAATCACCATGTTTAATCCCATCTTACATGAAGCCCTAACCTATTGTGTGAACCTCCTTCATGAGCCCCTCCAAGAATCTGCGTATTGATTTCTTGGTCCCTTTTGTGGTTTTCCCTATTATGATGCCCAATTATATCTCTAGTATAAATAATCATTATTTTTATTTTAAATAACAGTTAACCAAACCTCCCTTTAAAATAATTACAAAATCAAGGTTTAGGTAACATAGTTTTTACATTATCAGTAACACTAATTGTTATTCCTCTAATCCACAACATTTTGATTTATAGTGTATGATATTCAATATTTATTATTTACTGCATGATTTTATAGATAAATATTATGAAAATTTTATATTTACTCATTTCTATTAGATGACCTCACCTACTTGACATATACATGAATTTCTATCTCAATTTGTCTTTTGAAAATTCAAAACACTTAAGGTACCTCTTATTTGTACTTTATAAAAAAAACATAGTCACGTGAGTTAATTTTTCAATGAATATAATGAAATAAAGATAAACCTTGTTTGAATTATTCCTCATTAAATCACACACAATTGAATATATAAGTTCCAACGGTCCAGTGTGTAAATACCCACTTTCTTGTGTGTCCCTTGAATCATATTCCATTTTAGGCACGTTTCAAATAATAGTTATTTAAATATGTTTAGAATCAATAAGTCATTAATTAACTCATATTTGGAAATGTTTTTCGTATGTTTCTATCCATGATGTCCATGTCTTTTATGTGGTATACAATTCTCATCATTTCCACTTAAATATCAGAATGTTTATGGGCCATTAATTTGAAACATGTTCCCACTGATTCTTTCACCTATTGTAATGACAAATATTTCCTAAATATTATTTATCATACATGATTTATTCTAAGAAATGACTTCATTGGAATTATCATTGAGTTATATAACACTAATCATGTAATGTTTTAGCCCTTACAAAGTCAAAATAAATTTTCATTTGTGTCCTATAAAGTTAATTTCATTTGTTCTCACATAGTTAATAATCAAATAAATATAATTGAATAATGTAATAGTTCCTACTTATTATTGTAAAATGTATTTAAGAAAATTTATACCTCTATTAATATGTTAAGAAAAACCCCTGTAATGGATACATGGTCTTACTCTATTTCTATTTTTAGTACCACTTCCACTATCAATGGATTATATTCTATAATTTTCTTCTCAACATATATTACCATTTTATTTTAGAAAAATTGAATAGGGGTGTTTTTTATAAACATTCATACACAATTACTTATTCTCTAATTTCTTCCACAAACATACATTAAACAATTAAACAATTTTTAGTAGGCATACTGGTTGCAAATTTGTTTAAAAAAAATTACTTTATAGACTCATTCATCTTCACTAACTAATTAAGCCCCCTTGATTCATTTTTTCTTTTTGGTAAGGTTATGTTGTATAAGAATGCGTAATTTTTTTTGTTAAAAATAACACAAAACCATGTTTTTTTATTGATAAGTCCATGAAATATACATTTCCATAGAATCTACAATTTTATGATTACTTAGGTGGGTATAAATATAGTTTGGGAAGGAACATATATGCATACCTAAATAATAATCTAATTTGATTTCTATGCCCCACAAGATTTACCATAAACTATGGTATATAAACTCATAAAAAAAACACCCATTCTTATGACGTGGTAACAAGAACCTCCCTCTAGGTTTAGGCCATGTATTTTAAGAATTTTTTATAAAAACATAATTAAATTGAAAAAACCCATTTTGAGTCTGTAGGCAATTTTTGAAGATGATTTTTTTGATGAAAACACACCCATGATATTTCCATTTGGTTGTTTATTTCAAATAAATAAATTTTCATCCTCATAGATTTTTTTATATTTTCCTATACTTACTGAATATGGGGTCCTTCCCTAGGGGATACTTAGGGTTGAGTCCATTCATATAGTTTTGAACTTGTACAATTATACGTATATCTATATTTTTATATGTATTTATATTTTTACAAGTTCATGTTTCTATTAAATAATCTCACATCACTTTTATATATATCATGGGAAACAAGAGTATCTAGTTGAATTTCGAAGAGAATATACAAAAATTGATTAGGGTTATGCACTAATTAGTGGCCCATAATATATATTATAAATTTCTTTAGGATTTTTCCCCTTCGATAAGCTAGGTAGAGTATGATTGAGAATTAGGGTAGTTTAATTGCATTATAAGTTCCAATATTATAGATCTTGTTTAGTAATATTCATGATGTTACACTGATCACATAGTTATTCCCATGATCATTGGAAATTTATAATTTTATATTGGATAAAGTTCCATTATATATCCATGATAGAAAAAATTATTTTTTTTCAATTATATTATATCCTTGTTACTATTATCCTTATTATTTTGATGGATTATTTTTATTATCACACTCCTTCAATTTTTAAGTAAAACCAATTTTTTAATGTTTTATAAAAATGGGTTGGAAATCTCTACATCAAATATTTTAATGGATCATCTCTATTAAATGTTTTTGTCCACTTTTATAAACAAGGAAAAATTTCAAAGGGGGATGAAAAATGATTGTTTCATTTTTTTATATTAAATTAGAAAACCTATCATTTTTAAAATTTTATTTTAGTTAAAATTTAATTTTATATTTTATTTAAATGAAATTTAGAAGGTGACATCCCTTATAATTATAGAAAAATACTTTTTCTTATTTATTAACATTTATGAATTAGATAGTAATTTTAATTTAAACATGATTCTATATCTAATATCATACCTGACATGCAACAATGGTTTTTTATAAAATCTTATTTTGAACACAAGACTGAGATATACCAAGAAAGAACACATTATTGATATTATTATTTTAAATGGTAGTTATTGCCTAGTTCTTGTATTGGTGGGAATGAAAATAACTAACTATATTATTTTTAAAAAATTTTATTAATTTTTTTTCATTTCTTACAATAAATTATATATTATTAAGATTAGAATAATTTATATATTTAGCATTTATACTCTAATATTTTTAAAAGGAATTTTTAATACATTTTGATGTAGAAATCTATTTAAATAAAATTATTTCCACATTTATATGTTATATTTGAAAAAATAAAATCCTTATTTGGATATGGGACATCAAAATTTACTTTGGTTGATTTTTTTTATTTTTCTGATAAAATTCAATTTTTATGGAATAGTGAAAAACTATGTATTTTAATTCTAATGAGCGTTCTCATATAATTTATTTATGTAGTTATATTTTCATTTTAATTGGTTCTAAATTGTAATTAGATTATTATTTTTTATTTAATCTACTTTGGTTCATTAGAAGAAATTTCAGATTGAAATTGCATAAAAATGTTTATGAACTTTTGAACAATTTACTTAAAAAAACAAGTTTTCTCATTCCGAAAATGAGATTAATTTCAAATTTAATTTGGAAACTTTTCTGAATCTAATTTTCAAAAACTAACATACATGGTTTTAATAATTATGAAAATCCTAGTCCAATAGGACAAACAAAATGGTGAATAATAACTTTAGTATTCTATTTACCATAGAAAAATGATAAATCAGGTAAATAAGGATTAAAATAATATTATAATAATATAAAACTACCCTAGCACTTTTAATAATCTTATTGGATGATTTATGGACGACTAGGACAATAATTGGTCCGAAATCGTGGCCTTTAGAGGCCACTTGGGTGTGATTATGACATAAATAACAATTTATTTAAAGTATAAATAAAAATATCATAGACATGCCACATATTACTAATTTTTTTAAATACGGTGTAATATAATTTATCTGTTTGACTATAAATAGTAATTATAAATATAAAAATATTATGTTACACCCCAAGTTTCCATGGTACGCTTCTCTTTGAATAATGCAATAACATGTGTTATACACAACTGCGAGTTCTAACACACAAAAACCAATCAAAATAGCCATTATGAATAGTAATATCCAGTTTTGGAAATTTTATAAATTTTAACTTTCAAAATGGACTTCATTTTTGGATTCCGAATATCAAAATCATCTTAGGGTGAATTTTTTGTATTTTTCTGAAAGCTTTCAATTTTAGATCAATAGTGAAAAACTCTAAGATATAGTTTAAAAATGAATTTTTATTTAAATAATTAGATTTTTATTTAAATTTATTTTAGGTCAACATTGATACATAATACCTATATAAGTTCAATGTAATTCATTGGAGTCAGTTTATAATAATTTTAGATATATAAAAATTTTATTGAACTTTTTACCGACTTTTACCCACATCCTAAGAGCATTTACAAATTTATAAAAAAAATAATTTTACCACTTCTGTGAGTTGAATTTAGAAAATACTAGAGAAAAAGTTGATATTTGTAAGTAAAATTTGGTTCAATGAGATGAAAATAATTTTTGGTAAATAGTGACTTTTGACTTTTGTATACCACGGTTAAAAGTAATTAGGGTAATCAAGGGTACAAATGATATTATAATTACACTAACACATGTCATAATTCTATTGGATAAGTTTTATTCAACCCAAAAAAACCTTAGGAATAAAATCTGATCCGTTAGGTCCACTTGGATTAGATTAGGATATTTATTATTATTTAATTCAAAGAAGAGTTAAAAGTGTTAAAATCAATGTTTAATAACTAAATCATTTTTAATATATAGTTATAAATAAAATAAATTCGACTATAAGTATTAATTAGAAATATTAAATGATTTCCTATATAATGGTATTTTATTTATAATTTTTAGACATTAAATAATTTAATTTATTTATGACACAATGATGATGCAGTAATTACATTATTAATGATATATTAAAATAATTGATATTATAAATACCCAAATAAATGTAATTTTTAAGAATTTTTATGAATTAAACTAATTTTCTAGGTTAATATGACACTTTAGGGTTGATGAAATGAATTTTTTTAAGTAATAATGCTGTTATGAATTTAACAAAAACAAAATGCCAAATAGTGTCAAAATTGATATAAAATAGTTTTTAAAAACATATTATATTATTAATTGTTATTTTATTCCTAAAAATATAAGTTTCATCCAAAAGGGTTAAATAATGTTATATATGTCATTAATTTACCACTTGGGGTTCTCTTGGAAGATTATATTAAGTTTATTAACCATATAATATAAAATACTAAGAGATATGGTAAATGTCAAACTATTTAACTAAGAGTTGAATCTAAAAGATAAGATTAATATAGTGACCCAAACCTATCTAAAACTATTGGTTGAGTGGTGTTCGTCCCATAACCACCTTATAATTTACATAATTCATTTTTGATCCATTAGAAACAGAACATTTTTTTATTATAAAATAATATTTCAATCTTTTCCGAAGGAGCCCCTCACCCCTCTTATAAAAGGGAACTTTCCCTTTTCTCAAAATTTACACTTTAAAAGTGATTTGGATAGGCCAAACACTACCCAATGATCCTCCAAACTAACCTCCCTTTATCCTAGAGGACTTATTTTGATCAAAAATCCAACCTAAGGATCCCTTTTGATCAAATAAAAAGGATGAACCTGAAGAAGAGGTAAATATCTCTCCATCTATTTCAAGTTATTTTCTTCTTCTACTTCCTATATATTTCTTGTTTACACTATAAAATAATAACTCCAGTATATTCTATATACTGTGATGTTATTATTAAAATGGTACGACCATATTCATTATGTTATCCATCATATGAATAACATGTCACCATACGTGCGTACATACGACTTACCGTCTCCACATCGTGGTGTAGTTGTTATTCAATACATTATGATTTGGATTGTTATAATAATGATGTATAATTGATTTAAATAATAGGTATAACATGTTAGTGATTATGTATATATGATATAACATGCATTTACTTATGATTTTAATTACAAAAGATTGATATTGTCACTCGTGCGTACGTACGGATTACCGTCTCCACGAATGCGATGAGATTCATTCCCCATCGTAATCATTCAAGAATAATTTTCATCTGATGATTAAAAATAATATTTAAATAAATTAATATCATTCTAGATATGAATCAAATACACTCTATCCATAACAATAATGGCTTATGTAACTAAGCATATAATGGAAAATGAATTAGATAACAACCAAAACGATGATACTACTAAAATATCAATAAAAAATAAATATTGGAAGATCATATATGATATCATATTATTGTATATGGTTCTTGTGTAATTTAATAACAATTATTTCACCATTATATAGGATTTTAACCAACCCTCGACCAAGGAAAAGTACAAGGTAAGGGTTAATTTCACAATCTATTTATTATCCGAGGTTGTTTTTACGTAAGTATCTACTAGGACATCTTTATCATCCACATCTGTGTTTTCCTAAAAATGTATTCCAAATTTTTTTTAATACTTACTAGAATATGGGTTAAAGTCATTTATACCCTTATTTTACATTATACATTTTGAGAGAAATCTTTCCTTCATTTTCCAAACAAGTTAGATTATGACCTTTTCAACAAAATTAAGGGAAGAATGTTTTTTAACTTATACAGAGGGTGCGGCTATATTTCACTTTAATAACATCATTGAAGCTTACCTAATAATATTATAAGAATATTTTCAAAATAAATTTTTTGTTTTATAATTATATAACATTAAATGATTTCAAAAAAAAAGTGAGATATTTCTCTCAAACAGTTTTGATTTCATCTATGTCAACATACTTTGATGGATTTTAAGCTTATTTGAAGTTGATTTATTATGATACAAAACATATATATTTTATTGAAGGTTTTGTGATATGTTTGACTATGGATGTGTTTTTTTACACCATTCATGGATTATGGATAAAGTATTGACATTTTGTATGCTAGTTTTATTATGAATGTTTATGTTATGTTTAAACCTTTTCATATGAGGAATGCATTGGACTTTGTAATTGATGGGTAGAGCTCGCTATAGCTCATCGATGCATCAATAGGACTCATGAGATAAAACTAGTGCCTCGGCACAAGGCCTTGAAAAAATCTTATTTTTAGTCTTGGAACAAGGCCTTGACTATATGGTTATGAGGTCCTACATTATGCATTCCATCATTATGAAAGTGGCTATTGATATTGCATGTGATTATTTGACTAGTATAATATCCATGTGATAATTTAAATGGCATTATTTTGATTTATATTTTCCATATTATGATAAATTTTATGTTTAAAAGGCTTTTGTTTTAGTTTTATACATTGCCTTAGATGTTTATGCATATTTATGTAAGTTTCTTCTGTATTGTTATCATTACGGAGTATCTGAGCTCACCCCTTTCTATGTTTTATTTTTCCTAGGATGCAAAGAACTACATTATGATTGACCTGTAAGGATTGTATATGGGATCTTAGTGTTTTATATGGAAACAATTTTTTTGTAGTTTTCCATTTTATGATGTAATGTTAACTTTATGAATGTATCAAGTACATCCAAGGCTACTAATCTAATCTGTCTTTCGAGACTTGGTCTTTTGTGATCATGCCAATGATATCTAATAATGCACCAACTCTGGGTATCTAGGGTTGTGGCATTATAGTTAGTATCAAATAAATTTTAGTATAAACCTTGGAAGCTAGATTTAGAAAATCTCTAATTAGACCACATTATCCTAAGATAGACTTTGAGGATTAGTATAGAAGAACTTCCTAGAATTTTGGTACTGTAGAGATTTTGTGAGTTTTACAAGCAATACATCCCTGTCCGGATACAAGTAGGTAGAGGTGGCTCTGGCACATATGTAGCTAGGGGTAAAACCCAAAAACACCACTTTGAGCTAGACTCGAACAGGAACTGGTGCACGACAACGGGCCTTGATGCACTCTTGGTTATTACACTCCGAGGGATATGCTTAGTATAATCCAGATTTTATTTAAAAACCATTATGAATGATTTATGAGTATATACCTCCTCAAAGAAAACTTTTTTTATGATTATGGATTATATCCATAAAAGATTCAATTTATGTTATGTATGTTATATGTTTGGAATTTTGTATTGTGATTCATAAACTAATCTAGTGTATGAAATTGTTTAGAAATGGCCCCTAGTGGAAGGAATGGAAACCGTATCAATGCACGCACTCCATGTAGGGATTTTCCTCCTACTCAAGATAATTATAGTGGAGTTGGTGATACAACTGGTACTAATCATCTTATCACTATACTGGGACAACTCACTCAGGTTATGAATAATAACCTTACCCGTATAGAGCACCCTACTCCACATCATGGAGGATCAATGTTAGATCACTTAATGAGGCAATAACCACCAACATTCAATGGGGGTACAAATAAATTACTAGCTGATCAATGGATAAATATTTTAGATAAAATATTCCATTCCTTGGGGAGTAGCGAAAGGGAAAAAGTTTTCTTGGTAGTTTACCAACTCACTGGAGATGCTGATCAATGGTGGTCATTGAATCAAAACAAAAAAGATGATGATGAAGTTTCAAATATGGAATGAAGGGAGTTTAATGAAACATTATTATAAAAATACTTTCCTCATGACAATCGAGCAGATATTGAAAGACAATTTCTGAGTCTGAGGAAAAATGAGGATGATAATGTCACAAAGTATGAAGCTAACTTTACAAGGTTAGTGTGGCATGTGGAATATTATATACGTAACCTAAGGAGTAATATGGATCGATTCATTGATGTTTTAAAACCATTTATTTGGCGAGTAGTAGTCTGAAAAATCTTCTTTTCATATGAAGATATTTTATCATGTTTTATCAAGACAGAAAAGGAATTCTCTATGTCTTATGACTTTAAAGAAAAGAAAGTGAAGAATACATCTGCTAAAAACACTAGAAATGGAAATAAGGGGGAGAAGTGAAAATTTGAATATCCGTCATGCAGTTAATGTGGGAGGAAACACCCCGGTAGCTGCATGAAGAGAATGGGAGTCTATTACAAGTGTGTTGAAAAGGCCACAAAGCTAGTGATTGCAAGGGGATGAAAGAGGTTGTCAATGTTGAATGCTACAATTGTAGATAAAGGGAGAATTATGCAAATGAATGTCCGAAGTGTCAGGGATACTTACCTTAGAAAAGTCCAAGGGATCGAGGACAAGCTTATGCGATTACTACTGCTGAGGTTGAAGCTCTTAAAGACATAGTGGTAGGTAATTTAATGGTTTCCTCATGTTTAGCCAATACTTTATTTGATTATGGATCATAACATTACTTCATATCTTCCCAGTATTCTAAGAAAATTAGATATATTCAATTTGAATTAACGAGGGATTTGTCAACCAAAACAACTCAAGGAAGTATCATTGAAAAAAAGTTTTATGAATCAATTCCCATAAGGGAACATAAATATTCTTTATCTGCTGATCTCAATGTCATACCCATGATGGAATTTGATATAATACATGGTATGGAATGGATTTCGGACCATGATATGAAAATTTATTATAAGAAGAAGGAGTTTACAATTTTCGATGATGATAAGAAGTACCTTATCTTTAGAGCAGAAACATCACCACCTAATTCTTATCTTGATCCACCCTCAGTATCTCAAATAAATTAAATTATTGGAGAGGAAGAGAATGAAATAACTGTGGGTGAGGAAAATAATGCTCAAATAGAGGATGTACCTATTGTGCAAGAATATGTTGATGTGTTTTCAGATGATTTACCTAGACATCCTCCAGAACAATAAATTGAGTTTTCTGTTGAATTAATTCCTGGTTCAACGCCCATATCGAAGACCACTTATATAATTACCATTGCGGAATTAGTGGAAATAATGAAACAATTAGAGAAATTGAGTAATAAGGGATTTATTCACCCTAGTGTTTCTCTATGGGGAGCCCCTATTCTTTTTGATAAGAAGAAAGATGGATCTATGAGGTTGTGTATTGACTACAGAGATATCAATGCTATAAAAATAAAGAACAAGTATCCCATACCTCACATTGACCAACTTCATGGACCTCCATACTTATCAAAGATTGTCCTTCAATCTGGATATAATCAGTTGTGGGTGACGAAGTATGACATTCCGAAAATATCATTTTGAACCATGTACGGGCATTATGAGTTTACAGTAATGCCTTTTGGATTTACTAATGCAACCTCTGTCTTCATGGATCTAATGAATTATGATTTCAAGGAATATCTTGATGAATTTTTAGTGGTATTTATTGATGATATTTGTGTATACTCCAAAAGCTACGATGATCATGAAAATTGTTGGAACCAGGGTCTTCAAAGCATGATTTGGCATATGGTTTGTGTTTGTTGTCAATCCTCAGTGGAACTTCAGGATGTGTACCAACAAAGAGACCATACCGTTCAAGAAGAAAACAGTAGTGAAGGTGGCGCCGTTTCCCAGTGTTCGCCAAATTTTTGGGCCTGAAAATCCGCCAATAAAGTAAAGTGTTTTTGGAACAGGTACTTGCATGCCGAGCTCTTGGAGGATAAAATACTTGCGCGCCATATGTTTTTGAGGATCAGAACATCAAAATTTGGCTAAGGAAAGAAGGTCGCGCAAGAGTTGGTTGGGTCGCGCAAGTGAGTTGTGCGACAGAGGTTATTGAAGACAAGACTTGCGCGCCGTCGAGGGACATGCGCGCCGACGTGCATGGGGTCCAGTTTGCCTATAAATACTGAACCACCCCTCCTCATTTCTCACAGAGTTCAAGGCTGAGAGATTGTTCGAGCTCTCGTCGCGCAGGTGGTTGAGTCTCGCAGGTGGTAGTTTGGTCGCGCAAGTAGAGCTTGCGCGCCGGTTGTCTGCAGTGCGCCCAAGGCGGTTTGGGAGTGAAAGGAAGTGAACCGCACAAGTTTGTTGTCGAGGAAGTAAGCGTCGCACAGGTGAATTGGTGACACTTGCGCGCTAGTTTGGACTTGCACGCCGTATTGGGACTTGCGCGTCCGGCTTGGAGAAGAGCGCCAGGTTTTGCTAAAGCCCGCCGGCCTGTTTGGAGCTGCATGAAAGCCAGGAGACTACCTGATACATTCGAGGAAAAGTGATATTCTGCTTTTGGTGAGAATCGGACTTCAATAGAGAATCTACATACAACTGAAGATGCATTCTCTTGAAAATGATGAAGAGACCTTCACGTCTATAAACTGAGTGGGACTTCACCAATGGCAGTGAGCCAGGGGGAGTCAACTAGAGTGACCCGAGGGGAGCAGTGGGCTATCCCTGAAACTTTGTAAAGGCAGTGAGCCTGGGACAGAGTAACTGTACCCGAACTTTTGTAATCTACCACTAGTGAAGCATAGTGGATTTTAGTATGACCGACAACCTATCGGCGTATGCTCCTTGGACGTAGCCCTTAGTGGTGAACCAAGTAAAAAGGGGTGTGTCTTCTCTGTGCATGTGAATGTTTGCTTTCTGATCATAATCATCATACAGGTTCAACAAGTTCCTGCCAACGTGGGAACAAGATCCATCACATTAAAAGAAAAAGTGGTCACCCTGATTCACCCCTCCCCTCTCAGGGTGTCTTGGGGTCCTTCAAAAATCACTCTCGTATTATTCTAAAGACTCTTAGAAGGCATGAATTATATGAGAAGTTTAGCAAGTTTGAATTCTGGATTCAAGAGAATTATTTTCTTGGACATATTATCTCTAAGGATGGAATATATTTTGATTCTTCTATGACTGAGGAAATCCAAGAATGTCCAGAACCAATGAGTATAACTGAGGTACGTAGTTTTATTGGTTTAGTAGGTTATTATTGGTGTTTCGCCCAGAATTTTTCCTGATTGGAAAACCCATTAACGATGCTCACACGTAAAAGGGATAAATTTGTTTGGAAAAAAGAGTGTGAAGAATTTTTTGACGAATTGAAGAGAATATTAGTCAATTCTTTTATCTTGACTCTACCATCAGGGAATGATGGGTTTTTTATTTATAGTGATGCATTAATTAAAGGAGTTGGTTGTGTCCTTATGTAGAATGATAGGGATATTGTCTATGCATCACGACAACTAAAAATTCATGAGAAAAACTATCCTAATCATCATCTTGAGTTAGCAGCTGTAATATTTACTTTGAATATATGGAGACATTATCTCTACGGTGAAAAATGTGAGATATATACTAATCACAAGCGTTTGAAGTATATTTTCTCACAGAAAGAACTCAAAATGAGGCAAAGGAGAAGACTTGAACTACTCAAGGATTATGATTGCACCATACAATACCACCCAGGGAAAGAAAATAAGGTGGATGATGCCTTGAGCTGAATGGATCATGGAGTTATGAACAAGATGATATTTTAAAAGGATCCTATATACAAGGATCTAGTAAAGTTGGACTTGGGGATAACCATGGAAGGTGAAACATCAAAACATTTTCAAATGGTTTGTAAACCATTTTTACTTGAAAGGATAAAGAGTTCTCAGACCGATGATGAATAGTTTCAAAAGATGATTAATGTTTTGAATGATGGTAGATTGAGTGACTTTGTGAATGAAGATGGAATTTTTAATTTTGGGAAGAGACAGTGTGTTCCCAATATACCTGATCTAAAAAGGGAATTGTTGGATGATTCTCATAGTTCCAATTTCTCTATAAACCCTGGTAGCACTAAGATGTATAGATATTTGATGGAACATTTTTGGTGGGACAACATGAAGAGGGTGATTTCTGATTTTCTGTCAAGATGCATGGTTTGTCAACAAGTGAAAGCTGGAAGGTAACAGCCTATAGAAGTCATGAAACATCTTCACATACCTCAGTGTGAATGGGATAATATTACGATGGACTTTGTCATGGGACTACCAACAAGTCCTAGAAGGAATGATGTAATATGGGTTATTATTGATCATCTTACCAATTCAGAACATTTTCTTTCTATAAGAGAAGATTTACCACTTGAAAGTATAGAAAGACTATATATTAATGATGTTGTAAGACTCCATGGTGTACCCCTATTGATTTTTTATGATCGTGATCACCATTTTACATCATGATTCTAGAGAAGTCTTCAGAAATCCATGGATATTGATCTTCATTTGAGAACTTCCTACCACCCCCAAATTGATAGACAATCAGAACAGACTATTTAAACCTTATAAGACATGTTGAGATCATGCTCACTTGACTTTCAAGGTATGTGGGATCAATATTTACCTCTGGTTCAATTTTTCTATAACAATAGCTTCCATTCAAGTATTCAGATGTCACCATATGAAGCATTATATAGAAATAGATGTCACACACCAACCTATTGGGATGAAATTGGTGAAATAAAACTCATAGGCCTAGAACTTGTGGAGGAAATGAGGTAAAGGGTGAAGGTAATCCAAACCAACATCAAAGCAGCTCAAAGTAGGCAGAAGAGCTATGCTGATAACCAAAGGAAGGATTTGAAATTTCAGGTAGGAGATTAGGTTTTTTCAAAGGTATATCCATGGAAGGGTGTTATATGTTTCGGTAATAAGGGAAAATTAAGTGCCAGGTACATCCGACCTTTTGAAATTCTAGAACGAATTGGGGTTGGCACTTAACGTTTGGAAATGCTGCCAAGTCTCTCCGAATTTCAAGATGTGTTCCACATATCTCTATTGAGAAATTACATTCCTAACCAAATGCATGTACTTACCTATGAGGAATTAGAACTGAAACCCGATCTGTCTTATTGCAAAGATCCTTTCAAGGTTCTTGATACAAGAGAACAAGTGATAAGAAACCATATGACTTATCTGGTAAAAGTTCTATGGAGAAACCATAACATGGATGAGGAAACATGGGAACCTGAGGAACATATGATGAAGAACCAACCGAGACTTTTTATACAGTAATATTTTAAAAATTTCGAGGACTAAATTATTGGAAGGAGGGGAGAATGTAACACCCCAATCTTCCACAGTATGCTTCTCTTTGAATAATGCAGTAGCGTGTGTTGAATGAAACATCGAGTTCTAACACACCACAACCAATAA
The DNA here is from genome assembly GCA_963277665.1 of Viscum album. Taxonomy (NCBI): domain Eukaryota; kingdom Viridiplantae; phylum Streptophyta; class Magnoliopsida; order Santalales; family Viscaceae; genus Viscum; species Viscum album. The sequence continues at coordinate 887,714,346 of OY728148.1, read as the reverse complement.
AAATAGCTATTATAAATAGTAATACCCATATTTTGAAAAATTATAAATTTTATCTTTCAAAATGGACTTCATTTTTGGATTCGGAATATCGAAATTAGAATAGGGTGAATTTTTGGTATTTTTCTGAAAACTTTCAATTTTTGATGAATAATGAAAAACACTGAGTTATTATTTAAAACCGAATTTTTATATACATAATTATTTATTTTATTTAAATTTATTTTAGGTCAAAATTGATACATAATACCTATATACATTCAATGTAATTCATTAGAGTTAGTTTATAATAATATTAGATATATAGAAATTTTATTAAACTTTTTTCTATCTTTTACTCACCTCCTAGGAGCATTTGAAAATTTACTTAAAACATAATTCTACCACTTCTGTGAGTTTAATTTTGAAAATACGATAGTAACAATTGATATTAGTAAGTAAAATTTTGTTCAATAAGATGAAAATAATTTTCGGTGAATAGTAACTTTTGACATTTATTTACCGCGGTTAAAAGTAAATAGGGTAATAAAGGGTAAAAATGATATTATAATTACCCTAACACATGTCCAAATTCAACTAGATAAGTGTTATTAAAAAAATATTAGTAATAAAATACGATCCTTTAGGTCCACTTGGATTAGATTAGGACATTTATTATTATTTAATTCAAAGAAGAGTTAAAAGTGTTAAAATCAATGTTTAATAACAATTTTTTTTAATATAAGTCTTTAAATAAGATAAATTCGACTATAAATATTCATTATAAATATAAAAATATTTCCTACAAAATTTTATTTTATTTATAATTTTTAGACATTATATAATTTAATTTATTTATGACACAATGATGATGTAGTAATTACCTTATTAATGATATATTAAAACAATTGATATTATAAATACCCAAATATAAGTAATTTGAGAATTTTTATGAATTCCAATAATTTTATAGGTTAATATGACATGTTAGGGTTGATTAAATGAATTTTTTTTGAAGTAATAATGCTGTTATGAATTTATCAAAAACAAAATACCAAATAGTGTAAAAATTGACATAAAAGAGTTTTTTAAAAAGATATTATATTATTAATTGGTATTTTATTCCTAAAAATCTATGGTTTGTCAAAAGGAATTAAATACTATTATATATTTCATTAATTAACCTCTTGGGGATCTCTGAGAAGTTTATAGTAAGTTTATTATTCATATAATATAAAAATACAAAGAGACGTGGTAAATGTCAAACTATTTAACTAAAAGTTAAATCTAAATGATAAGGTTAATATAGTGACCCAAACCTGTCAAAAACCTATTGTTTGAGTGGTTTTCAACCAATACCCACTTTGGAATTTAAATAATTCATTTTGGAGCCATTATAATCCTAACACAATTTTATTGTAAAATTATATTTCAATCATTTCCTAAGGTGCCCATCACCCCTCTTATAAAAGGGCAATTCCACTTCTTTCCAATTCACACCTTCAAAACCATTTTTCCCGGCCAAAACCAGCCAAAATATCCTCCCAACTATCCTCCCTTAATCCTAGTGGCCTTAGTTTTATCAGAATGCCAACCTAGGGATCCCTTCTGATCAAATCAAAAGGAAAAACCCGAAGAAGAGGTAAATATCTCGCCACCTGTTTCAAGTTATTTTCTTCATTAACTGACTCATTATTTGTTGTTTTCATTATAAAATAATAAATATAGTATCTTATATATATTGTGATATTTTTAAAAAAATGGTATAACCATATTAATTATTTTACCCATCTTACAAATAACAAGTCACCATATATGCGTACGTACAGCTTGTCGTCTCCACGTCGTGGTGTAGTTGTTATTCAATACATTATTATTTGTATGGGTATAATATTGATGTATAATTGATTTAAATAATATATGTAACATGGTAATTATTATGTATATATGATATACCATCCATTTACTTATGATTTTTATTACAAAACAATGATATTGTCGCTCGCGCGTACGTACGGATTACTGTCTCCACAAACACGATGAGATTCATTCTCCATCTTAATCATTCAAGAATAATTTTCATGTGATGAATAAAAAAATATTTAAATAAATTAATATCATTCTGGATATGAATCAAATACACTATATCCATAACAATTGTGAATTTCATAACTAAGCATATAAAGGAAAACAAATCGGTTAACAACTGAAACGATGATAATACTAAAATATCATTAGCAAATCAATATCAAAAGATCATATATGATATCATATTAATGTATATGGTTATTTTATAATTTAATAACAATTATATCACCATTATACAAGAGTTTAACCTACCCTCTACCAAGGAAAAGTACAAGGTAAGGGTTAATTTCACAATCTCTTTATTTTCCAAGGTTGTTTTTACAAAAGTATCTAGTGGGACCTCTTTATCATCCACATCCATGTTTTCCTAAAAATGTATTCCAAAACCTTTTTACTACTTACTAGACTATAGGTTAAAGTCATTTATACCCTTATTTGACCTTATAACTTTTGAAAGGAATCATTCCGTCGTTTTCCAAACAAGTTACTTTATGACCTTTTTGACAAAATTATGGTAAGAATATTTTTTTAACTTATATGGTGGGTGCAGATATATTCCGCCGTTATAACATCGTCGAAGATACCCTTACAATATTATAAGATTATTTTCGAAATAAATGTTTTCTTTTGTAATTACGTATCTTTAAATGATTTCAAGAAAAAATGAGATATTTCTCTCAAACAGGTTTGATTTCATCTATGTTAACATCCTTTTATGGATTTTAAGCTTATTTGAATTTGATTTTTTATGATACAAAACATCCATTTTATATTGAAGGTTTTGTGATATGTTTTAATGTGGATGTGTTATTTTTACACTATTCATGGTTTATGGTTAAAGTATTGACATTTTTTATGCTAGTTTAAATATGAATGTTTATGTTATGTTTAAGCCTTTTTCATATAAGGAATGCATTGGACTTAGTATGTGATGAGTGGAGCCCTCTATAGATCTTTGATTTATCGGTAAGTCTCATGAGAAAAACTATTTTCATTGCAAAAGGCCTTGATAAAATATTATTTTTAGTCTTGGCACAAGGCCTTGAATATGTGGTTATGAAGTCTGGCATTATGCATTCCATCATTATAAAAGTGGCTATTCTTGTTGCATGTGATTATTTGACTATTAGAATTTCCATGTGAGTAATTAAATTGAATTATTTTTATTTATATTAACCATATCATGATTAAGTTTATTTTTAAATGTCTTTTGTTTTAGTTTAATACATTTCCTTAAATGTTTATGCTTATTTATGAAAGTTTCTGCTATATTGTTATCTTTAATGAGCATCTAAGCTCACCTCTTTCTATGTTTTATTTTTCCTAGGATGTTAAGAAGTATATTATGAATGACCTTTACATATAGTCTATGGTATCTTAGTATTGTATATGGAAAAAATTTTGTTGTAGTTTTCCATTTTATTATGTAATTTAAACCTTATGAATGTATCTAGTACTTCTAAGGCTACTAAATTAATCAGTCTTTCGAGACCTGATCTTTTGTGATCATGCCAATGATATATAATAATTCACAAACTCTAGGATTCTGGGGTTGGGGCATTACATATTACCTATATAATGGTAATTTATTTATACATTTTAAAAAATAAAAAATTTAATTTAATCATGACACAATGATGATGCAACAATATATTTGTTTAAAGGAAGAATAAAAAAAATGATTCTAATAATGTTAAAATAAATATTATTTGAAATATTTTATGATAGAAATTAATTTTATAGGTAACTATGACATTTTTAAGTTTATTAAATAGGGGTTTTAAATGTTTTATATCAGTTTGGATTTTATTGAAATTCAATGAAAAGAATAGTGTCAAAATTGACATAATTGGTATTTTATTAAAATAATAATTTTTAAAATCAATTAAAAATGTTAAAATATCATTTTGAATTTTAAAGTGGATATATTAAGGTCAAGAAGTTCATAAATTTTCGACTTATTTTCAATTTAACCCATATAAGTAAATTTATTGCCTCTTGATATTTAATATGTTGTTACCACAATTAAAATTAAAAGTGAAAAATCACGGGTAAACCAAAAAGATAAGGTTTAAAATAAAATAAATAAATTTCTAAAAATTATTGGATGAGATAATTTTGAACTAAAATCATATTATCTTTGACTTAACTCAAGTTGGGTTCATTTTGATTAAAAAATTAATATATATTATTTTAATATTTAAAGAGCTTCCAAAGGTACTCCTCCCCTCTCTTATAAAAGGAACCCACTCTTCTATAGTACTCACACTTACAAAACAATTTTTCATATCCAAGATCAGCCAAAAAACCTTCCTATAATACCTACCCACATTCTTGAGGCCTTATTTTAGGTATAACACCCATCTTAGAGGTGCTATGGTGTTCTTCAATAGTGGTGAACCAAAGAAGGGGTATCATTTTCTTTAAGTATTTCTATATTATTTATTTTTCCAAATCCTCTGGATATTCTTTTGAAAATATTAAATAAATAATATATTATCCTCAATATATAGAGATGTTATTATGTTAATATCATCACTTAAAAAACCCCCACTTACATTAAATTGGAAAGTAATTAATCGTTCGTGCGTACGTGTGTACTATCACCTCCACGAACCGATCAAATTAATTTTTCATATACATATTTTATGTATGTCTATAATAATTGAATTAATTTTTATATTTTATATTCATGAAATATTAATAATAATATGATAACAGTATATAAATAACCTTATTACATTCAATTCACATAAAAATGATAACGACATTCGTGCGTACATGTGAACTATCACCTCCACGAATTAATCAAATTCTTTTTCCATAGACATCTCTAATTACTGGTTATAAAAATGGAATAAATGATAATTTTTGATATTCATGACATATTAATCATAATTATATAATAATATATCAATATTGTTCTTACTTTTTGTGCACATAAATATGTTAACATTGTTCGTGTGAACGTGTAAACTATAACCTCCACAAAGCGATGTGACTCATTTTTATTCATTATATCACTTATATTATATATATAAGTATAGTTAAATTATTATAATGATTTTAATTATATTATTATAATTTTTTAAATTTGGAATAGTAATGACCTTATATCCATAATGATCAATGAAAAATGGAAACATTACTCATGCATATGTATAGCCAACCATCCCCACGATTATAACATTGTTCATTTTTTCATACCATAAATGAATGGTTTTATTTAAAAGGTATAATTATTTTATAAAATTGATTATTATTTCATTAGTGTTATTCTGCAGATGGTGAAATTATGACCACATGGAATATTGACATCAATCAATGTTTATTTTTGACTAAAGTACAAAATATCAACTAAATGTATGATATGAACCTAAATAATTATGTAATTATTATATCATGGTAATAAATGATATAAAAGTAATGATTAAATTTAAAAAGGTTCTCAAGAAATTAGAAATTAACTTATGTTTATTATTCATGAATATAAAGACTATACATGATGATTCGTACTAAAGGTAAGGGAATTCATCTAAATCATCTTTTATTGAGCCATATTTCGGTAATATACTCCACCTTCTTTTATACTACTATTAAAGATAAATTTTTATTATAAAATAATTTTTGGGGGAAAAGGTGAGAAAACTTCATGTAAAACATGACATCAAACAATAAAAAGATAACAGAATTATTAAGGACCATCTTAAAGTAATTAGACGTGACATACATAAATAATTTCAAGGAAAAATATGTTACCTCTTTATCCGATTCTTATACGATACTTACTTCAAAATGAGAATCCAATTTATACCGGGCTTTTAATAATTCCTCCAATTTTATCTTATTATCATTTTATCTTCTAGTCATAATTAGATTTTTTGTGTCAATCCAAGAGCTATGTTGAATGTTTTTATCCACTTTAATTGGTCTCACGTTCATCCTCTAAGTCTCCTCATTAGAAGCATAAATGATTTGAACCATTTACAACATCTATTCCTAATAATAAATAAAGAGATCCCATGAATCATACTTGAACATTGCATCCACAACCCACTGTAGATTTTTTGAGATCAACAGTGGATCTTCAACGATTTGAACCTTCAGTCCATATAGGGCCAACATTACCTCCTCCCTTTTTGCAGCAAAGAATATACTCTCAAGCACCTAATCTCTACCCACATGAGATTTAAAACTATTATAAGGGATATAAATAGATCTACTTGATAAAATTCCAAATTTATGTTCATAGAGGAGTCCACCAGGATGAACTCTGATTCATTACAACTTTCCTTTCTTGCAGATCTAGTTACTATAGTCTTTGGGGTGTTCGAGTAGTCTTTGCAGGTTCCTGGTTACCCCCCCCTTGAGGATTGAGTGGTTTATAGTAATTAGGTTCCCTTTATTCCCTTTCATTTTTCTAGATCGAACCAGAGCCTCATGATTATAGTCTAAACATTTCTGAGAGACAACATCTTGATCACTTTCCTCCTCATCTTTTGAGTGTTGAAATCCAACATGCTTTTGTTTCCATCATGGAAGGAAAGTTTCCACCCTTTGGGGTCCTCATTTTCTTTTCCATCTACACTTAGGTTTGAGAAGTAACTATGAACTTGATTTGGATTTATAGCCTTTCCAAGACCACGCACCCATTCGCGCAGGGATATTGCATCATTTGTGTTAGAGACATGTGACTTTTTGAGAACCCTAGAATTAGCATGGGATTCTACACTGCCATGTTTTTATGGATGATCATCCACAAGAAATTGAACACCCCCTCCAACAATAATAGTCTCAGAAAATAAGGGATAAGGCCTAGATTAGGGACCTCACGATATTGGTTCTATCAGCATGGAAACACCATGATCGTGAAAAAATCTAGAAAAAATATCTTCAACTCTCATATCTTGACGACTCAGCTTAATAGTCATCTTAAGCAGGGAAGTATATGGACCCGCCACACATGTCCCTAGACCTTTTTACCTACCATATATGCCTACAACCTCTAGTATAGTGAAGCTCCATAGTCCACACCTACATGTACCACCAAATGACCAAATTAATTAGAAATAGAACACAATTTGACCCATGATTTGTAGAACAAAATCTATGTGAAATGAAATTCCTTGCCCACATTAATCCTTATACACACATAAGGAATAATAGAAGCAAACACTTCCTCATAGACTCTTAGATAAACTGGGTGACATATAGATATAGTTTTATTATCAAAACAAAAAAATATACCCATGAGGTTCCCTATAATTCTCAGAATAGAAGGGTTTTGAAACATAAGAGGGAGTTGATGAAAGCATACCCAAATCACATCCTATGAGGAGTCACACTTAATGTGGATGTCATAAGTCTATCAAAATTAAAATAATAAAGATCCATTGCAGCTGTGGGGTGCGTTGGACTAGGACTTGATCACATTCTCCTCTGATTCGAACTGAATCATAAAATGCATATTGTTGAGAAAGCCCATAATAAACCTCTCTTGAAAATCCTAGTTCCCAATAAAAAAATGATAAAACAAGTAAACTAAAGGTTTCCTCTACTTTAAACCAAATATCAATATAATATTCAAGATATCTGATGCCACTTAAAATTTTGAGAGAGAAATCAGAAGATTATGGTTTCCATCAAATAGATCTATAATCCTAGGGAAAAGAGATAAACCAAGGGTGGGTGAGCTCATAATAGCTCTAAAACACATTGGGTAATGATATGGAGTTAAACGATATGCTTTATTTGAATAGATTTATGGAATATACTGTGATGGGTATTCCAAACATAACTATAAAGGTTAGTCCCTATTTAGCGAAGAAATATGTAATGTGTGTATGACATTGATGGCACATGTTATCTATATGTATTATGATTTATAAGATGTTTTTCATGAATCACCTGATTTCATGAGGCATGTTAAAGAGTTTATGTATTATTTATGAATAGTACGTTTTTGTGAAAAAAAATTCATGTGTTCAAAATATTTATGGGCTAACAAATTATTTACTACTTTTATTCCCCTTACTAAGATTTTTGTGCACATCCCAAGTATTAAAATGTTTTTCAGAGGGTAAAAGGATTGGTAAGAGAAAGTAGTATGTAAAGATGAATTTTATAATTATTTTTATCAAGAAAAGAATTCATTTTTATTTTATAATGTTTTAGATTGTGTAAAAAATGTATAGTGAGGATAAGTGTCTACTTTGTAATATTTGAGTTTTTAAGTAATAACTATGGAATAAATCATTAAAACTCTAACCCTAAAAATATCCTCAATGTTAATTATTGATTTAACTCAACATTATGTTACATTTATGGTTGTGTATTTATAGATGGTACCAAAGGAAAGTTTTAGATAACTTGAGGGATTATGAGTTTTGTTTAAACATATGGTAACATTCAATGTCTATTATTTTTGTTAAATCCTTATTATATAACTATTTCAGATCAAGGAACATCAGTTGAAAATGAAAGGAGAAGGATCCCAAAAAACCTTTCTATATATTCTTCATGACATTATTGAAATAATTATTTCAAAGTCATGTCAGGATGATTCTGAAAAGTTTTCTAACATACAACTCACTTACAAGCATATTTTTGAGATATGAAACATCTCCATTATACCTTGATATCATTATGTATCATGAACTATTTATAATTAAATATTATTTTTTCAATATTCTCCTATTTTCAAAGAAGATAAATATTATCATGTAATTTTTAGATATTTTACCTGATCACAATATTATTAAGAATATTATGATTTAGAAAAGCTACTGAAGTAGGAGACCCTTGCACAACCTATTTATATTTTCTTTTAAAATATATTCTTCTAGCACATACTTATGGTATTTTAAAAGGACCATTGATTCACAGTTTCAACTCAAACCCAATCCGAATGTTTTATAAAAAGAAATTACTATATAATGTATTGAAATTATATGTCAAAAAAGATTATTTTCCAAAACTATTTCTCTATGAACACCCATATGAACCAAGTTTTACAATGTGTATTTGGAAAAAGGAAGAAATTGATTTTATATAATCTCTAAATCATTGTTTCAATGCATGGAACTTCTATCTATGTGATAAAAATGATGATGAAACCAAGTGGAAAACATGATTAAGATTTGATATTATTTCTTTTGGGAGTTTTTTTGTTAAATATATTGTTGGTCAAAAAATATATCAATATATATAGGACTTAATGAATTAAGTTGATCATGTCATTATGAGTTGGAATGTAAATGAGAGGTATGATACAACCTTTCATTTTAAAACATGTAATGGTTATTTTTGAAAATTTTATCTTATATTGGGATTATTTTATAAGAATTATACAGGTTTAGAAAAAGGAAAACCCAAAGGATGGGTGACAATCTGTCATGCCTAGAATGTCTTCGAGGATCGAACAATAACCGAAGGGTGGCAAGCGTGCAACACCTACCACATGAATACATGAATTCCAAGGTAATTAAGACTTAAATTTTTTAGTTAAATGAGTTGATGGAATAATAATAAGTTGATTTTGGTAAATTATGTTTTATCAAATAGATATCCTTTTTATTGGAAAATGATTTGGCCATTTAGTGACAAATGTTATTTTGGAAGATGTTCACTATTTTGGGAACCCTATATAAATAAGTAAAATAGAATAATATAGGAATTTATTTGAAGAGTAATGGTTGAATTTTATTTTGAAGAAATATATTATTATATTGTGGACTTATGGAAATTTGGGATATTTATGGAAATGATTAACCTATCATGGAGAATATGTGGTTAAGAATTACATTTTGGAATGGTATATTAAGGGAAAATTATCTAATTTGGATATAAATGTTAAATCTTATCCTCAAAGACTATGTGATCAAATTGTTAATTTTTTTTTATTATAGAAGTAATTTTATGGAAGGTTATTTGTTGAATCATCTATGTTAGAAATTGGATAAATTTTTTTAATTTTTGAGATTAAAATAATCATTATTTTTTAAAAGTTTATTATATTTTGGGAATTATATTATTTTATCCTAACATTAAGTTTTTTGTAAAGTTTTCTTGGTAGGATGAATAGATAGTTAATCATTTGTGGATTATGTGATTCCTTAGAAGTCGATTATGTTACTTTAAGCATGAAATAGAATCATCATAAATAATCATTTTTTGGAGAAAAAGGTGAGTTTTTAGTGTAATTTGTTTAAGGATTAAATCTCTACTTGTTAAGTAACTGTATTTCCTTAAGATATTTTTCTAAGTAGTAAAATAATTCCCCAACTCTATTAAAAGGATCCTAAAATAGTTTTCTTTTTTACTTTTACTATCACGAAATAAAATACTATTTAACCCATCCAATGTTTGTGATTTTATTATTTTGAAATTTCTCTTGATCGTGTTTTCAATCACTCTCTATAAAACATTATGGTCGGATATTCTTCCACAACCAAGTTTTACAACATGTAATACCAGTATGTGTTATCTTGAGTGACTTTTTTTACATCACATTATTTTAATTCGGATGTTTTATTGACTCTTTTTATAATGTGGTATTTAAATGATGTAATTTTTAAATTTGAAACCTTAGTAACCTATCCCAAATATAAAATTGCAAGGACACAATTTTCAAAAGGGGGAAGGTTGAAACAGCCCTGGTAATTATAGAATAATAATTTTTCATGTTTATTATTATTCATGAATTATATAGTAATGTTTCATTAAAAGGGATGATATGTCTGATAGCATACCAGACAATCCACAATGTGTTTCATCAAAAGCTTATGTTTCACACAGGACATAGATATAATAAAAAATAACCCATTATTAATAATATTATTTTAAATAGTAGCTATCACTTAGCCATTGAATTGGAGGGAATGAATATATCTAACTATATTATGTTAACATAAGTTTATAAAATTCTTGTACTTTATTCTAATAAAATTTAGAGGCTTAAAATGAAAATAAATCAAATTTTCATCATAAACACTCTAATATAATTAAAAGGTACTTTTACTACCTTTTGATGGTGAACCATATTTAAATATAGTTTTGTCACATTTATTTGTTATATTTGAAAAAAAACTAAAATTCTTCTTTGTAAATGAGACATCAAAATTTACATTGGTTCAATTTTGGTATTTTTCTGAAAAAATTTATTTTTAGTAAATAGTAAAAAACACTACTGTAATAGCCCGAGATTTTATGAAAAATATTATTTTTAATTTTATTAATGTTTTGTGTTGTACGCTACACCAAAAGGAGCTTGCAAAACACGCATCCTTGACCTGTCTTTCATTACACGCAATCGCGACCTTCCTCGATAACGTGTGTAGTACGCAATACCGAGTTTCACTAAACAACGATATGCTATTAAAATATTTTTAAAACTAGCCGTTATGAATAGTAATAACCACTTTTTGAAATTTTGTAATTTTATTTTTCAAAATGGAATTCATTTTTGGATTCATAATATCGAAATTAGCTTAGGGTGAAATTTTGGTACTTTTCGGTTAACTTTTATTTTCTGATGAATAGTGAAAATTACTAAATTTTAATTAAAAACAACTTTTTTAATCAAAATAATTAATAGTGATAAATTATTAATTTGAGTGGTTTTAAAGTATATTTAGAATATATTTTTACAATTCAATACAATGTTGGTCATTGGATGTAATTTCACATTTTCACCAGACATAAACAAGTGTTAATCTTTTGATAGTTATTATCTCTTAAAAACACGCTATTTGTTGTGACAGTGGAAATTAATTATAAAATTAATTAATGTAACTTATATGTTGGGAATTTTTTAAAATATAAATCATTTTTGAATTCGGAATATCAATTATAGCTTAGGGTGAAATTTTGGCATTTTTCTGAAAAACTTCAATTTTTGATGAATAGTGAAACTACTAAGTGGTAGTTAAAAAAATTAATTTTTTCATAAATCTTAATTTTACCGCTTCTGTGAATGGAATTTCAAAAATACTAGAGACACGGTTGATGTCAGTAAGTAAAATGTGGTTCAATGAGATGAAAATAATTTTTGGTCAATAGTAACTTTTTACTTTTATTTACCACGATTAAAAGTAAATAGGGTAATTAAGGGTAAAAATGATATTAATATTACCCTAACACATGTTATAATCCTATTGGACAAGTGTATCTCGACCAAAAACAACCTTACGTGTAAAATATTATCATTTAGGCCCACTTGGATTAGATTAGGACATTTATTATTAATTTATTTAAAGAAGGGTTAAAATAGTTAAAATCAAAGTTTAAAAAGTAAATCATTTTAAACATGGGGTTATAAATAAGATAAATTCGACTATAAATATTCATTAGAAATATAAAAAGATTTCCTACATAATGGTATTTTACTAATAATTTTTAGACATTAAATAATTTAATTTATTTATGACACAATGATGATGCAGTAATTATCTTATTAATGAAATATTTACATAATTGATGTTATAAACACCAAAATAAATGTAATTTGAGAGTTTTTATGAATCCCACTAATTTTATAGGTTATTATGATATATTAATGTTGATTTAATAAACTTGGTTCGAACATATAATTCTGTTATGGCTTTCACAAAAATATTATATCAAATAGTGTCAAAATTGACACAAAATAGTTTTTAAATCAAATATTATATTATTAATTGTTATTTTATTCCTAAAAATCTAAGGTTCGGCCAAATGACTTAGATAAGGATATATATATTATTAATAAACAACTTGGGGTTCGTTTGGCATTTTATAGTAAGTGTATTAACCATATAGTGTAAGAAAACAAAAAGACCCGGTAAAAGTTAAATTATTTAACTTAGAGTTAAATCTAATTGATAAGGTTAAAATAATAACCTAAACTTGTCTAAATCCTATTGTTTGATAGGATTTCGACCCATCCCCACTTTAGCTTCGAAATAAGACCCTTTGGAACAATTATAAACCGATTTTGACTTTAATATAAAATAATATTTTGAGATATTCCTAAGGTGCCCCTCTCCTCCCTTATAAAAGGGCACCTCCTTCCCGTCCTCCTCACACCAATTTGAGCACTCAATCTCGGCCAACCACTTCCAAAATCCCTTCTCCACTTCCCTAGAATAATCCTAGAGGTCTTGGTTTTCTTCAAAGACCAATATTAGTTCCCTAAGTGGAGGATTCAAAGAGGCGTTTCAAAGAAGAGGTAATATCCATTACCGATCTTTTCAATTTCATTCTTCTTCAACTTCTTCTTCTTTAGTTGTTTCATGATAAAGTAATAAAATCAGTATTAATTACATACTGGTATGTTATTATAAATATGAAACAACTCTAATTAACCTTCTATCCATCCTACGGAAAATGAAATCACCGCACGTGCGTACGTACGGAATACCGTCTCCACGCCGTGGTGTAATCTATTTTCCGCCACCACCTTAATTGGATGGGTATAATGGTGTAATGAGTAACTATATATGATTATTATAAAGTGATATTGATACTTAAATAGTATACATACACTTTAACACAATTCCACGACCATGGGAATGATATCATCGCTCGTGCGTACGTATGGACTACCGTCTCCACGACGCGATGAGATTCATTCTCAATGATTAACCATTCATGAATGATTATAAAGTATATATAATAAGTACTAATGAAATATATGAAATAATAATCATACTGGATTTATGTATGTTTATATGTATGTCATCTACTTAATTCCATCCAATTCAATAAGGAAACGAAAACAGCGTTCATGCGTACGTACGGACTACCGTCTCCATGAACGGTGTATTTCATTCCATTTATCAATATATTATATATATGTATATTATGAATATAAATATTATATATAAATAATGTTTTAAATTCTGGATATAAGTAATCATGATCCAAGTAATCATATTATTAACTACAAGTTAAAAACACGAACGACAAATGAGACGATTTTACCCAAAATGCTACTTTAACATTAATTTACAAAAGAACGGGTAATATAAAGTCATAAGTAGACCATATATGATATCATAAAAATAAGTATGATTCTGTAATAAGTCAATAACATTATTTTAATCATTATACAGGAGGTTTGGACACTTACAAAGCAAGTCGGACCTAAGGTAAGGGAAAATATCACAATCTCATTTTTATCCGAGATTGTTTTTACTTTGGCATTTACTGGGGTGTATTTTATCATCCACATCCATGTTCCCTCAACATGTAATATTGTTTCTATCCACTTACAATAGTTTAAATCAAATTTTACCCTTCGGTGAGTTTTTAGTAAAGAATATGAAAGGAATATTTTGTCGTTTTTCGTACAAGGTACTTTTTGACTTTTCTTCCAAAAGTACGAAGAATGTTTTTTTAACTTATACGGCATGAATGGATTTTTAAAACATTATTTCCAAGAAGCTTCCTTTACAAGTTTTCAAGTTTATTTTTAATCAAATTCTTTTTTTAAGAAATGTTAAGAAAGGAAATGTGTTTTTGAAGAAGAAAGGATATTTTCCTCAAGAATGCAGTTCAAGTGTTTTATCATAATTATTTTCCATCTATGATAATAAAGGGTTCTGTTTTTATCCCTATTATTACATTGATTTGATTATGTTGTGATGGAATTATTTTTATGAATTCATTTATCTTATATGAATTGTTTTATGATGTCATGATGCTTAAGATTCCCATTTGTATTACATGGGTTATGCAATGATGTATGGTTTATGATTTTGTGGCACACATAAGAATGGTATCATTATGAGATGGGTGGGACCTATATCTCCCTCCAATTCATTGGGTAAGGATTTTATATCTCATGAGATAGACAGGGCTGGAACGGTAGGTTATACTGGTTCAGTGAAACAGGACTGGAACGAGGGTGACTCGGTTCAGAAAGGGGATTTGTCCACTAAGATAGTCTTGGCAATGAGTCTTGACTAACAAGAAATGATTATCTATGATTATGTGTGTATGCCACATAGTTTCATGTTTTAAGTTATGATTATTGTGATTACATTTCACTACCATGATTTATCCCATGTTATGAAATTATGATCTCTTTTGCAGGTTAAGATTTCCAAAAGCTATATTCTTATGTATATATTTATTTTTTTTACCCTTACTGAGCATTTGAGCTCACACTTTTATGTTTTTCCTTTCCCCAGGATATAAAGAAAGGTTTTAGAAAAAAAAAGAAGATTTTTATGGGAGATATTGAAGATCTTTCACCACGATTAGAAGATTTTTATTCGAGTTTCGAAAGACACTAAACTATTACGATCCATGTGTGTGTGTTTTTTGTTATGTACTAAGTATTCCGCAAAAGTAATATAATGTCCATGTACGTCAAGATTCGGGTCTCTACAGTTGGTATCAGAGGAAAAGTTTAGTCAACCATTGGAAACTAGGATGCAATAACTTTAGTGAGATCCCTAGAGATATTTCTAAGGTATGTCTAGGGATGTCTCTAAGGTTAAGTATATGTATAGGTTATAGTCCTAGAATTGCGCTAAAGATCATAGAATTTAACCTAAGATGTTAGATATTGAGGGTACTCCCCTTTTATTATGTTGTTTTCCCTAGCATGATTTTTGCCTCTCACACTATTCTTTTTGGGTTTTAGACGATGGCTGGAACTCGAAGGAACCGTGTTGATCAATGCAATGGACAATGCAATGATTGTCCTCCTGAACAAACAAATGTTATGGGAGATGGAGTGCAAAATCTTATTGCTATACTTACACAAGCTATGAATCATTCTGGACTTCCAAATGAGCAGAGAAGGGAACAATATTCTATTGAGTCCTTCATGAGGCAACGTCTACCTTCTTTCAGTGGGTCTTCTGATCTACTTGTTGCTGAACAGTGGATCAGTACTACTGAAAAGATATTTTCAGTTCTTCAATGTTCTGAACATGATAATGTCATCTTAGTAGTATATCATTTAGAAGGTGAAGCTGATCAATGGTGGAATCTTATCAAGAATACGAGGCAAAGAGATGAAATTGAGTCCATGGAATGGGACGAGTTCAAGAACTTATTTTTCAATAAGTACTTCCCTCGTATTCTCCAAACAAAGATGGAGAAAGAGTTTCTCGAACTAAAGGAAAAAGATGATGAATCTGTTGGTACCTATAAAGCAAATTTTACAAGACTTGCAAGGTACGCTTCTGGTATTATCATCCGACCTGAAAGTAAAGTTTATCGATTTTTCAGTGTCTTAAAACCAAGTCTTCGAAGGGCATTAGCTATAAGATACTTCAGTATCTATGAAGAAATTGTATGTTGTGCTATCCAGGTAGAAATGGAAGTTGGTGTTACATATCCATCTCATGGTTTTGACAAGAAACGAAAGATGGAGTTCAAGGAGAAATCTCAGAATAATGGTGAAAAGAAGATGAATGTTTCCTTATGCACAAAGTGTGGAAAGAAGCATGGTGGAGATTGTCATAAAGGGACTAGAAAATGTTTTAAGTGTGGAAAAGAAGGTCATCGAGCAGCTGAGTGTCGAAGTAATGGAAAAAGGGTTTCTAATGATGTGAATAAAGCAAACACTGCAGAGAACGCACCACCAACACTTCAATGCTTCAAGTGCAAGGAAATGGGGCATTATGCTAATAAATTCCCTAATACAAGGGTTAGTGATGATCAACATGAGAAACCACTGAAGGCAAAGGACAAAGGGAAGTCACATGCGATCACTATTGGCAATGTTGAATATGACAACGATGTGGTGGAATGATTAAGTTTTTATGTAATGGGATTCCAAAATAATGTTTTATCATGGAGTATTGGAATATTTATGTATTGGTCTAATGTGGTATTCAAAGTGATTGAGATATTATGCGCATAATGAAGGGAAAACAAGAAAATGAAATGTTTAATAGTATTCATGAGCTCATGATTGATATAAGGACTAAGTTATATCATGGTTTGAGTATATAGAATTTTGAGGATTTTGGTATGTGGAAAATGTTAACTTTTAACTACATTCATGTTTTCACTAAGGTATTCAAAAGAATACATGATTAGGGACTTTGAATGTTTGGAATGTGACCAACAAAACATATCTTATGATATATGGGGATCGACGATGGTGTTAAATATCTGGTAATCGTTTTCACTATGTTATGAGAGTGGACTGCAGTATTATGAATAAGCCTAAAGATTGGAATAGATTATGTTGGACATAAGTTCGTATTGTTTAAGGATAGAAGTTTTTTTCGATATTATTTATGGGATGTTATAGTAATATAGTTTTAGAAAAAGGACAACCTACAGGACGGGCGACAACCCATCGCGTCAGACAAGGCTGTGGAAATCGAACCCACAATCGAAGTGAGACTGGCCTTTATCGCCTACCACTGGCCTACAGGAAGTCCCTGTTTAGTAGAAACTAGTTTTATTATATTAAGCAGTATGATATATGAAGTATATGTCCATTTTAAGAACCATATACGATTAATCTCACTATAGATCGACTTATGTATATAATTTTTGCTAACCTTTTGTTTGAGATAGATGGGATGACCCGTCATTCTATCACATGATCTGCTAACACTTCACGAATAACAAATTAAACTTCATTTATTTAAGAGATGAAGTGGAAATTGTTCAAGGCATGAACAACAGTGAGATTGTACCAAAATAAAGTAAGTATTTATTCTAATTCAAATTTTCAACTTTAGGGAAATGATCTTGAAAACCAAAAATGTTGTCCTAGTGATCTTATACCTGATGAATCAGATGGTACCTTAGAATGTCACAAATTTATGGATTTGTGATTACTGGCTTTTCCATATCCATGTTCTCTACCACTCTCCATCAGACCATGATGGTTAGATTTCTCTTCCATATCCATATTTTCACCTATGTGGAAACCCAGTGATTAGTTTATTTGGGTAATCGTTACATTTCATACTTTAGTTTTTAAAGCCAAGTTTTGGTATTCCTTTTTATGATGTGGGTTTCTATTAAAGAAACTTTCGAATAGGAAACCATTTATAACCCCGACGAATTTCGAGGGCGAAATTCATTTTAAGGGGGGTAGAATGTAACAGCCCGAGATTTTATGAAAAATATTCTTTTTAATTTTATTAATGTTTTGTGTTGTACGCTACACCAAAAGGAGCTTGCACAACACGCATCCTTGAATTGCCTTGCATTACACGCAATCACGACCTTCCTCGATAACGTGTGTAGTACGCAATACCGAGTTTCACTAAACAACGATATGCTATTAAAATATTATTAAAAATAGCCGTTATGAATAGTAATAACCACTTTTTGAAATTTTGTAATTTTATTTTCCAAAATGGAATTCATTTTTGGATTCATAATATCGAAATTACCTTAGGGTGAAATTTTGGTACTTTTCGGTTAACTTTTATTTTCTGATGATTAGTGAAAATTGCTAAAATTTAATTAAAAACAACATTTTTAATCGAAATAAGTAATAGTGATAAATTATTAATTTGAGTGGTTTTAAAGTATATTTATAATATATTTTTACAATTCAATACAATGTTGGTCATTGGATATAATTTCACATTTACACCAGACATAAACAAGTGTTAATCTTTTGATAGTTATTATCTCTTAAAAACACGCTATTTGTTGTGATAGTGGAAATTAATTATAAAATTAATTAATTCAACTTATATGTTGGGAATTTTGTAAAATAGAAATAATTTTTGAATTTGGAATATCAATTATAGCTTAGGGTGAAATTTTGGCATTTTTCTGAAAAACTTCAATTTTTGATGAATAGTGAAACTACTAAGTGGTGGTTAAAAAAATTAATTTTTTCATAAATCTTAATTTTACCGCTTCTGTGAATGGAATTTCAAAAATCCGAGAGACAAGGTTGATGTCAGTAAGTAAAATGTGGTTCAATGAGATGAAAATAATTTTTGGTGAATAGTAACTTTTTACTTTTATTTACCACGGTTAAAAGTAAATAGGGTAATTAAGGGTAAAAATGATATTAATATTACCCTAACACATGTCCTAATCCTATTGGACAAGTTTATCTCGACCAAAAACAACCTTAACTGTAAAATATTATCATTTAGGCCCACTTGGATTAGATTAGGATATTTATTATTAATTTATTTAAAGAAGGGTTAAAATAGTTAAAATCAAAGTTTAATAAGTAAATCATTTTTAATATGGGGTTATACATAAGATAAATTCGTCTATAAATATTCATTAGAAAGATAAAACGATTTCATACATAATGGTATTTTATTTATAATTTTTAGACATTAAATAATTTAATTTATTTATGACACAATGATTATGCAGTAATTATCTTATTAATGAAATATTGACATAATTGATGTTATAAACACCAAAATAAATGTAATTTGAGACTTTTTATTAATCCCACTTATTTTCTAGGTTAATATGATATATTAATGTTGATTTAATCAACTTGTTTCGAACATATAATTCTGTTATGACTTTCACAAAAATCATATATCAAATAGTGTCAAAATTGACACAAAATAGTTTTTAAATCAAATATTATATTATTAATTGTTATTTTATTCCTAAAAATCTAAGGTTCGGTAAAATGACTTAGATAAGGATATATATATTATTAATAAACAACTTGGGGTTCGTTTGTCATGTTATAGTAAGTGTATTAACCATATAGTGTAAAAAAACAAAAAGACACGGTAAAAGTTAAATTATTTAACATAGAGTTAAATCTAATTGATAAGGTTAAAATAATAACCTAAACTTGTCTAAATCCTATTGGTTGATATGATTTCGACCCATCCCCACTTTATCTTCTAAATAAGACCCTTTTTAACCATTATAAACCGATTTTGACTTTAATATAAAATAATATTTTGAGATATTCCTAAGGTGCCCCTTTCCTCCCTTATAAAAGGGCACCTCCTTCCCATCCTCCTCACACCAATTTGAGCTCTCAAGCTCGGTCAACCCCTGCCAAAATCCCTTCTACACTTCCCTATAATAATCATAGAGGTCTTTTTCTTCTTCAAAGACCAATCTTAGTTCCCTAAGTGAAGGATTCAAAGAGGCATTTCAAAGAAGAGGTAATATCCATTACCGATCTTTTCAATTTCTTTCTTCTTCAACTTCTTCTTCTTTAGTTGTTTCATGATAAAGTAATAACATCAGTATTACTTACATACTAGTATGTTATTATAAATATTAAACAACTCTAATTAACCTTCTATCCATCCTACGGAAAATGAAATCACCGCGCGTGCGTACGTACGGAATACCGTCTCCACGCCATGGTGTAATCTATTTTCCGCCACCACCTTAATTGGATGGGTATAATGGTGTAATGAGTAAATATATATGATTATTATAAAGTTATATTGATACTGAAATAGTATACATACACTTCAACACAATTCCACGACCATGGGAACGATATCATCGCTCGTGCGTACGTACGGACTACCGTCTCCACGACGCGATGAGATTCATTCTCAATGATTAACCATCCATGAATCATTATAAAGTATATATAATAATTACTAATGAAATATATGAAATAATAAGGATGCTGGATTTATGTATATTTATATGTATGTCATCTACTTAATTCCATTCAGTTCAATAAGGAAACGAAAACAGCGTTCATGCGTACGTACGGACTACCGTCTCCATGAACAGTGTATTTCATTCCATTTATCAATATATTATATATATGTATATTCTGAATATATATATTATATATAAATAATGTTTTAAATTCTGGATATAAGTAATCATGATCCAAGTAATCATATTAATAACTACAAGTTAAAAACACGAACGACAAATGAGACGATTTTACCCAAAACACTACTTTAACATGAATTTACAAAAGAACGGGTAATATAAAGTCATAAGTGGACCATATATGATATCATAAAAATAAGTATGATTCTAGAATAAGTCAATAACAATATTTTAATCATTATACAGGAGGTTCGGACACTTACAAAGCAAGTCGGACCTAAGGTAAGGGAAAATATCACAATCTCATTTTTATCCCAGATTGTTTTTACTTTGGCATTTACTGGGGTGTATTTTATCATCCACATCCATGTTCCCTCAATATGTAATATTGTTTCCATCCACTTACAATAGTTTAAATCCAATTTTACCCTTCGGTGAGTTTTTAGTAAAGAATATGAAAAGAATCTTTTGTCGTTTTTCGTACAGGGTACTTTTTAACTTTTCCGAAAAAAGTACAATGAATGTTTTTTTAACTTATATGGCATGAATGGATTTGTAAAAAATTATTTCCAAGAATCTTCCTTTACAAGTTATCAATTTTATTTTTAATCAAATTCTTTTTGTAAGACATGTTAAGAAAGGAAAAGTGTTTTTGAAGAAGAAAGGATAGTTTCCTCAAGAATGGAGTTCAAGTGTTTTATCAAAATTATTTTCCATCTATGATAATAAATGGTTCTGTTTTTATCCCTATTATTAAATTGATTTGATTATGTTGTGATGGAATTATTTTTATGAATTCATTTATCTTATATGAATTGTTTTATGATGTCATGATGCTTAAGATTCCCATTTGTAATACATGGGTTATGCAATGATGTATGGTTTATGATTTTGTGGCACACATAAGAATGGTATCATTATGAGATGGGTGGGACCTATATCTCCCTCCAATGCATTGGGTAAAGATTTTATATCTCATGAGATAGACAGGGCTGGAACGGTAGGTTATACCGATTCAGTGAAACAGGACTGGAATGAGGGTGACTCGGTTCAGAAAGGGACTTTGTCCACTAAGATAGTCATCGCAATGAGTCTTGACTAACAAGAAATGATTCTCTATGATTATGTGTGTATGCCACATAGTTTCATGTTTTAAGTTATGATTATTGTGATTACATTTCACTACCATGATTTATCCCATGTTATGAAATTATGATCTCTTTTGCAGGTTAAGATTTCCAAAAGCTATATTCTTATGTATATATTTCTTTTGTTTACCCTTACTGAGCATTTGAGCTCACCCTTTTATGTTTTCATTTCCCTAGGATATAAAGAAAGGTTTTAGAAAAAAGAAGAAGATCTTTATGGGAGATATTGAAGATCTTTCACCACGATTAGAATATTTTATTCCGAGTTTCCAAAGACACTAAACTATTACGATCCTTGTGTGTGTGTGTTTTGTTATGTACTAAGTATTTCGCAAAAGTAATGTAATGTCCATGTACGTCAAGCTTCGGGTCTCTACAACTGCATTTTAATTCAAAATTAATTTTTGTATAATTTATTTATATAGTTATATTGTATTTTTAATTTGTTCTAAAGTTTAATTAGATTAAGTTTTTATCATTTAATCTAATTTCGTTCAATGGAATAAATTTTACATTGAAATTGAATAGAAAAACTATGTGAACATTTGAATGTTTTACATAAAAAAATCATCTTCTCATTCCGAAAATGGTATCAATTTTAAATTTAATTTTGTCAAATCTAAGAAATTAATGTTAAAAAACAAAAACACATGGTTGTAATAAGATTGAATTTTCTTTTCCAATATTATGCAAATAATTTTTTATGAATTGTAACTTTAGTATTTTATTTAACAAGGTTAAAGGGTAAATCAGGAAAATAAGGGTAAAAATAATATTATAATAATATAAAACTAACCAAACATTTGTCTTAGTCTTATTAGATGAGTTATGGATGACCAAAAAAATACATGGTCCAAAATTCTGGCCTTTACAATCCACATGGGTGTGATTAAGTCATTAATAACATTTTATTTAAAGTAAAAATAAAAATATCTGAAACATCTCTCTTATTACTAAAAAACTTATAATATGGTATTATATATGTGATATATTCAACTATAAATACTAATTATAAAGGTAAAAAAGATAATTTACATCGTGGTAATTTTTTATAAAATTTAGTGTATTAATAACTAAATATAATTATCACACAATAATGATGCAATAATATATTTTTTAAATGAAAAATAAAATAAATGATTTTAATAATATAAAAATAAATATAATTTCAAAAATTGGGTTTCATTGATGAATTTGTTCAGGTGTCTATGAAAAGTTATAAGTTTATGAAATGGTTTTTTCTATGTTATCTTTCTGTTTAAATTATATTTAAATTCATTAAAATGAAAAGTTTCTAAATTGACATAAATGATATTTTATAAAAATATTAATTTATTAAATTATTAAAAAATCCTAAAAAATATTTTTACATTTTAAAGTGGATATAATATGGTAATAAAGTTTATAAAGTGTATAATTATAGGTAATTTACCCCCATATAATTAAAATTATAGCCTCTTAATATTTAAAATGTTGTTACCACAATTTAAATTAAAAGAGAACAATTATGGGTAAACTGAAAATATACAGTTTAAAATAAAATCAATACATATATATAAATTATTATATAATATGATTTATAACTATCCCCATATTATTTTTTACATAACTCTATTTGGGGTCATATGGTTTAAAAAACAATTTATATTAATTTAATATTTTAATAGATTCTAAGGGTTACCCTTCTCTCTAGTATAAAAAGGGTCCCTCCCATCTCTAATAATCACCCTACTAGGAAATTTATTCATAAAAGATATTTCCACAACCCTTATTATAATCCATACTCACATTATTTACACCTTATTTTAGGCATAACTCCATTCATAGAGGTGTTTTTCAAAGGTGATCAACCGAAGAAGAGGCACCATTTTATTTAAGTATTTCTATTTTATTTCCTGTTCCACTTCATTCAAATATTTTTATCCATGACAAAATAATAAATCCATTATAATCTGTATAATAAGATGTTATAATGTTAATATCAACACCAAAATTTATCTATACTTCCATTGAAGGGGAAAGGAATTAATCATTTGTTTGTACATGTGAAATATCACCTCCGCAAATTGATCTAATTAGTTTCCCATAGACATATATCATGAATGGTTATAATAATAGAATTAATTTTAATATGTTATATTCATGAAATATTAATCATTATAATATAATAATATGCCAATTACATTATTACACTGGATGAACATAAAAATGACAACGTCGTTCATGCGTACATGTGAACTATCACCTCCAAATACTTATCTAATTCATTTTCCATAGCCATATCTCATGACTGTTTATCATAATAGAATTAATGTTAATATGTTTTATTCATGACATATTAATCATTATAATACAATAATATATCAAAAATGTTCTTAACTTCCATGCACATAAAAATTATAATGTTGTTCATTCGTACGTGTGAACTATCAGCTCCACGGAGCGATGTGACTCATTTTTACTCATTATATAACATGTAAGATATATATAAATATATTTAATGGTTTTTTATTATTTTGATGATATTATTATCATTCTATAAAAATATAATAATAGTTACATTATTCTTATAATGATCAATAAAAAATGGAAATCTTACTCAAGCGTTCGTATGGCCTACCATCTACATGATTACAATATTGTTCATTTTTTTTACCATAAATGAATGGTTTCATTTATAAAATATAATTTATGTTTAAAATTGATTACTATTTCATTAATTTTATTTTTGAAGTGACGAAATTATGAAAACATGGACTATTGAGACCAATACAAGTTCATTTTCAACTTAAGTAATGAATATTGATTAAACATCCGATATGAACTCAAATAATTGTGTAATTATTATGACCTGAAATTAAGTGACATTAAATTCATTATAAACTTGAAAAGGGTTCTTAATAAAGTATAAATTAGCCTATGTTTATTATTCATTAATATAATGATTGAACCTGATGAGTCGTACTCATGGTAAGGGACTTTATCTCAATCTCCTTTCAATGAGGCATATTGTGGTAATATACACCACCTTATTTTATATAGTGTAAAATTAACCCATTTGAAATTTAATTTCATTAAAAGGTTTTCAAAATTTATCATTTTATTTAAATAATTTTACTAAATGAAGAAATGGATGTTTTTTAAAGTATACAGAGACAATGATTGTTCTGCCGTTGTGACCATTATTTGATATTTGACTTCCTATATAAACCTTAATGTTTTTAAATAGGAAAATAATAATGTAATATCTTTTAAGGTATTCTGGTGTTTAAAATGGTTTTGAAAATATATTTATTATGTCAATATGTTGAAATTATATCTTTTTATTGAAATGAGGAAATTTTATTTTCTTTATTCTTGTTAATGTGTTATGATTATATTATGGTTCTTGGGAATTATTTATGTATACAGGTGGTTTCATGATAAATCAAGGGTGGGTAAGCCCGTATTTCCTCTAAAAAGAATTGGGTAATGAGACAGAGTTAAGAGATAATGTTTCTATAATGTGATTTAGGGAATATACTTTTATGAGTATTCAAAATGTAATTATGAAGGTTATTACATATGTATCTTTGAAAGCTAAAATGTAGGTATAATATTGATGCCACAAGTTACCTTTATGATTTAGGATTTATAAGAATTTTTTCATGAATATTATTATTTCATGAGGTATGTTAATGATTTTATATTTTATGGGTGAAAAGTACGTTTTATTAAAATGTTTTTAGAAGTTTAAAATATTCATGGACTAGTGGTTTCCTTCCAACTTTTATTCCCCTCACTGAGCTTTTTGTGTTATCCAAATTTTTAAAATGTATTCACAATGTATATAGATAGGTAAGAGAAATGATGATTTCAATATGAATGTTATGATATTTTATCATGAAAATATTCCATGATTTATTTTATAATGTTTTAGATTTTATAAAATATGGATAGTGATTAGAAGTGTATACTTTGTAATATTTGTGTTTTTATGTAATTTTAATGGCCTAATTATCTAAAACTATAAACCTGAAAAGATCCTCAATGTCAATTATATATTTAACTCAAGATTATGTAATGCTTAATATAGTGTCTTTATAAATAGGTTTTGGTTTCTTAGCATAACTTTTATGTTTTATAATCACAACTATCAATATGTCAATTTCAGTCTTATGTCTTGGTTTTACTTTGATATTAATGGGTCAATGGGTTTTTGAATATGGATGGTGACTCTAAGGTAATGTGAATATTTAAGCATTATATTTTGGTTTTTGGTTTCATTTTTTCATCTTTTTAGTATTACTATATTCGACTATCTTGATACATGTTTATTTTTTATTATTTTTATTTTTTTAGTATGGTTTTCATTTATTTATCATGTGCTATTGAGGTTTTTCTATTTATAAAACACTTTTTTGGACCTATGATATATGGAGTCATCATTATAGATTTATGAGGGTATGTACTTTATTTCATTGTATTTATTGGGTAAAATCCTTCCTATGATTTCATATCTAATGCCCAGTGGTTATTGTCATCTTGTGGGGATCTAGAATGCTCTTAGAGCATGTTAGAATCCAAATTGGGATCCCAGTTCAAGGTTAGAACATAGGTTGTTTAAAGAAAAAAATATACTATATGATACTTACTTAAGGGGGCTAAGGTTTCAGTATTGTAACACCCAAAATTCAATTATTTTACGTAATTATTTCATTTTAAAGGAACTAAAGAATATTTCACATAGCATTAATCAAGAATGCATCTAAAACCTAAATCATGAAATTTATAATTTTAATTTATGAAATTAGTTTCATTTTTGAGTTTAATATGCCAAAAAAATCTTATGGTTGATGTTTTATATTTTCCAAAAATATTTTTTTTGGATGAATAGTGAAAACTATCAATTTTACTAATACTGCCATTTTTCTGAAATTATTAGGATATAAGAATGAATTAATAGTTTAAGAACCTTTTTGATCAAAAAATTATATATTTAATTATTTATATGATATATTTTAAAAATAATGTTGATCTTATAAATATATGTTGAACATTTTGGAAATCTACGTAATACTTTTATTTAAATAGAAACTATTTATGTTTTATAATTTTAATCAAGAATTCACACAGGTCATTTTATATATTTTTCGAAATTATAATAACTATCCTTTAATTTAATATAATCCAATTAGTAACATTTTAATTAACATTATACATTATTTTTAAACAAAATCATATTTATTCTTAAAAAAAGAATTTTTTGAAAAATATGTTTTCATTAAATTTATGAACAGATATTAAAAATAATATAAACCAATTTTATAAATTGAGTAATATAAAATAGATTCCATATTTTGAATCATAATAATAAATATTAGGTTATAATGTCAACATAATTATTTATCATAATGAATTTTAACCATGTTAAATAATTATCACCTTAGTAAAGGTTTAAATGATTTAAAATGGTTAAAAATAGAGAGATAAGGCTTAAAGACAACAAACAAACCTTTATTAAGTATAATTAGTTGGTTTTATTTCTACCTTAATCATCTAATATTCAAATTTATAACAATTTTGACCCAGTTTTCTTGAGTGAAAAATATGTTATATAATAATTTTTTTTTAAATTTTCATGTTTCCCACCCACTTCACTTATAAATGGTCAAATCCAATCCAATCTCATATATAGATATTAAACCAATTATATCAACCAGAACCTTATAAAATAACTTCCAAAATTTATTTTTATCACCTAATATTTTTTTGTCTCACAAAAATACCACCATTTGAAATCTTAAGGAATACTCTAAATAAGATTACCAATGAGTTATATATTCATACCAATATTTTCCAAGTTACATTCATCATAATTACATATAATCTTCAATAAAATATTAAAATAATAAAATACATATATTAAATATACTTAAATGTTGTAATATTAAATTCTTAGGCATTTTCTATCTCTTTTCAATCCTATATAAAATTAAAATATCATTCATTCGTACGTCTGGACTACCACCTCCACAAAGCCAAATGATATATTTTTTATTGTCTTACACAAATTTTTATAATTTTTATAAAATTAATAAAAAATATATTCATGGTATTTTTAACATCCTTTATATAAATTAACCATTTCATAGCGCCTTTATCCATGGAAAATATGTTGAAGTAATTTCAAAAAAATTGACCGGACAACCATAAGTGGTCAATGTAATAAAAATATGTTCAATGAATGGATTAAGGATTACTATAAAAGGTCATAAAATGGAATATATATTAAATAGGTTATTAATAATGTATATATTAAATTTAAATTCATCATAAAATAATATTAAATATGTACGACTATGCAGAGACCCAAGGTAAGGGATTTCTATTACAATCTCATTTTATTTTGATATTGAATGTGTTCATATTTACGTTGAGAATATTATATGATAAAATATCCTAAACACCATATTTTTTCATCTCAAATGGCTATTATTTATGTTTGAATTTTTATTTTCCATTTCTTCTCTTGTTGGATCAAAAATCAACAAATTATTTACATATAAGAGATACCAACCTTATCTCTTATTTTTGGTTAAAAATTTCCATCCTCTATATACATGTTCTTTATATTATTTAAAGAATTCATCAGATTAATTTCTAATGTTTTTTTGAAATCATTTCAACTATATTTAATTTTGTTCCATTTTTTTAAAAAAAATTAATCTTTTGATAAATTTTCAAAAAGATAAATTTTTACTTACATTACACATGTGATTTTAAAGAGTTTTAAGCATATGAGGTGTGAATGAATTTACCTACCTCTAAACCCATTATTATATATTCATATTCCTATATTTTTTAAATAGTTCTTCAAATAAAATTATTCTTTAATAATTTTTAATTAAATGTAAAATTGTATTATTTTAATAATGTAATGAAAAGTGTTTTTAAATTGTTTAATAACATTGTTCATACACAAATTTACTGGGATTTTATTTAAATTATTTTATTTTATTTTATTTTCAATTTATAAAAAACATGGTTTTGATAAAAACCTTAATTTTTTTATGAATTTAAGGTCTAATTTAATCCTTTATTGATTCATGGTTTTGTGTTTATTAACATTTTCATGTTCACATTATTTATCAATCTCCATCATTTTATTGCACATTATTTTCTCCTGTATGTCCATAATTTAGGTATTATGAATTTATAAAGTATCAATTCCAAAAAGTTTATGTTGAATTAAAAATATAAAATTTATATATACGGTATTAGTTGAATGAGTATTTTTAATAAAGTTGTTTCATTAACATGGTAGATATTCCATATACTTGATTCAATGCAAGTAATTGTTGATTTATAAGGAATTTTGAGATGTTTTTTTTATTCATTAAATATACTAGGAATGAATTGGGAATAAAAGCGATGGGTTGGAACTGATTATATAAATCCTATAAATCCATCAACAAGTCTCATTAGGTAAAAAAGTATCATTTCAAATTATAGGGGTATCTAGTTTATGCCTACCCATTTATTAAAAATATCTTGTATGGGACCTTGATGGAAATATCCTAATATCTTAGCTAAGGACTTGATGGTAAGATTTTTAAAGTCTAAAATTGTATATTTAATTTATTGAGAATTAATTTTCAATTATAAATGTGATTTCAATGTTGATATTACCCATGGATTTACTTTTAACTCAAGTTCTTTATTTAATGGAATTTTTTTGACTGTCAACTCTACCATATTGATTATTCCTTCTTTAAACATGATATATTCAGTTATACGCAACCCTTATTGACCATATTAGATCACCCTTTATTTTTTTCCATTCTTATTGATATGAAAAATGATTCGTGGAACTATTTGAATGGTGAGAGGATGTTTCATATTCTATGTTTTTATATTTATAATGTATTATGGGAATCAGTTATGCATAAAATATTCCAAGACTAATAAAATGATCGATACTAGATGGTGTGATCCCATTTATCTTGTACCCATGTAATAATGTGAACATTATCTCTGGGTTACTAGAGTCGGGGTTGTTATAGTTAGTATCTCATGTAGTTTAGTAATAATATTGAAAACTATAATTTAAATTAACATAGATAAAATGAGAATTTTTTTAATCCGTTAGGGTATTTCAAAACAAAATTACATTATATTTATTTTTATTTTATGCATAAATATTCATGATAATTATGATCCAACTTGTTGTTTTTTATTATTTAGATATGGTGCCTATAAGAATGAAGGGAATCAACTCCTATAAACAATGTAGTGATTTGCATGTTGATCAATCCAATAAAATGGGTGATAAAGATGATTAAATAATGGGAATATTTGGGAGTTTGACTTAGGTTATTGTTAATTACCTTTTCCATATGGATAAAAATGTCATTCCATAAAACGATTTTCCTATGTTGAATATATTTATAGGATAAAAGCCTCAATAATTTTTTGGAAGTACTAATCCATTGGAAGATAAAAAATATACTAAGTATCAAAAAAAATATTTTTTTCATTGGTAATTAATTAATGAGAACTGTTTAAAATAGTAGTATATTGTTTAAATGGAGATATTGATCAATAGTGGTTGTTGATATAGAACACTAAAGAAAATAGTGCAGTAGAATGTTTATAATGGAGAACATTTAAATTGATATTCGTCAAGAAATATTTTCCTCAAGAGAAATAAGATGAAATGAAGAGAAGGTTCCTTAACATAAAATATAAGGATGATAAGATTATTGAAAAGTATAAGGATGAATTTACCATATTATCGAAGAATGTGGAAGAATAAATATATTGTCCAGAAATCAATATTGAAAATTTCTGTGATTGGATCAAGATGAATCATTTAAGGGAACTAAATTATAAAACATTTAATCATATGATAATAGAGTATCAAGTTAAGACCAAAAATAGAAATATTTTTCTATGTCTTACATCTTCATGGTAAATCATGAAAATAAGTTGTAAACTAAGAACTAAGAAAAAATAAATGAGAAAAATAATAAGAAATGGAATATGTGATTTCAAAAAGGTGATAATAGTGGATGGAAACACCCATGTACTTTCTTAATGGTATAATATGATATTTCAAGTGAAGATAAAAGATTCATAATATTCTTGAATGAAATAGAATTATATAAACCACTTCTCTAAAATTATTTATCAGTAAAGAGATTAAGAATTATTCAAACCAAGGTCCCAAGTGTCATGATAACCTCTAACATAATAGTCCAAGGGGAGAAGTCCAAGATTATGTGATTACTATGACTACTGTTTATGTTTTTAAATATGTGGTGGAAATCACTTTGATCATAATCTAAAATTTTTCTAATACATTATCTGATTTTGGATCTTATTATATACTCATTTTATTCTAATAAAATTAGATAATTACTTATCACCTTAAGATGCTTGTTGATAATCAAGACTCTTAGTGGAAATATTATTGTAACGAGGATATTCCAATTATCACCCATTACATTGCACTTTAATAAATTATTTTAAAACATTATTATTAGACAAATGGTTAAATATGATATAAAATTGGTGAGGATTTTATTATTAATTTTAATTTGAAAGTTTATTTCTAAGACAATGAGAATATTATTTATAATCGAGATATGGAATCCATTATCTTCATAGGGAATACTACATAAACTTAATCATGACTAGATACACCTCTATTGGCTCTCCTTAATGAATTTATTATAGAATAATAAAAGAAAAAACCTATGAATACAAAATGCATCCTTATAATAGAGGATATAAATATTGTACAAAATTAACATTGATTTTCTTCCTAATAAACTAACAAGACATCCACTTGAGCATGAAGTTGAGTTTTCCATTAATCTCATCTCTGATAAAAATACTTTATCTAAGACTCCCAACAATATGGAAATGGTGAAATTAGTGGAATTTAATAAAATCAGTTTCATGATAAGGGATTTATATTCCCTAGTATACCACTATGGGGAGCCCCTATTGTTTTTATTAAGAATAATGATGTGTTTATGAGGTTATGCATCTATTAAAGTTATATAAAATGATACTACTATAAAAAAAAGTAACATATTCCCTTGTTCGAACAACTTCAAGGAACTCAATATTTTTCTAATATTGATCTTAATTTTGGGTATCTTAAACTATGAGTAAAAAAAGATATTAAAAACCTATATTATTTTATTGGTATATAAATAAATAATTTACAACAATTCCTTTTGGATAAATTAATACACCCTTTTTTTATATGTCTGATGAAGATAGTATTCAAGGATTATATTGATAATATAATTGCAGTAATTATTGATTAAATATTCATATAATATAAAAATATGATAATAATAAGATTATTTTAGAAATCATACATAAGAATATTAGAGAATAGGGTTTAGAGGGAAAATGTAGAAAATAAAAAATATAGATTCTCTAATTTTCCTTTATTATACATATTGTCTCTAAGTATAGATTGTTAGTTGATCCTTAAATGACAAAGAAAGTGATAGAATGACCAACACCAATGAATATAATAGAGGTATATAGTTTCATAGGAACATAGTGTTACAATTGAAGTTTTTTTTTCATGATTTTGATAGATTAGCTAACTCTCTTACCTTGTTAACATGTAAAGGGATTATGTAAATATGGTTAGAATAATGCAGAGAATGTTTTGAAGAATTAAAGAGTATATTTTTCAATGCACTGATATTTAATTCATCATCATGTAGGGATGTATTTTTTATATATATAAATTTATCAAAAAAGGTAATTGGATGTATCCCTGTACAGAATGATAGAGTTTTTTCTTATACCTCAATTTAGTTAAAGACCTATGAATATAATTATACATACCATTTTCTTGAGTTTCCAGCTGTTATATTTTCATTGATGATATGTATGTGTTTCCTTTATGAATGTTCTAAAATATATATGTATAAATAAGGACTGAAATACATATTCACACAGAAAGAGCAACACATGGTGAAACATGGATGTATATAACTACTCAAGGATTATGACTGCTCAGTACCCATCAACAATAGGAAGGAAAATAAATTTTTTGATGAATTTATTAAGATAGATTATTGGTTTTGACTAAAAATAATATTGATAAAGATAATATATTCATGGATTTAGTAAAGTAAGATATAGTAATCATTAAGTAAAGGGAAAAATCACATCTAATCCAATTGATTTCCAAATCATATTTGTTGTGTGAAATAAAAATTTCCTTACATGATGTAAAAAATATTCAAAATAAAATCAATTTTTAGAAGGATATAATATTGGTAAACATTATATATGAAGACGATATGTTGAAAATTACATATAGGCTATGTGTTTCATCCATACTTAAGATAAAAAAGAATTATTAAATGCATATCATAACTCAAATTTATATATACTCTTTAGTATCCAAAAAATATGTTAATATTTGAAGTTCTATTTTTGTGAGATAATATGAGATAATAAATTTTAGACTATGTATCAAGATGCTTGTTTTTTTATTAGGTAAATATTGAGAGACAACATCACAAATGAGTCATGCAACCATTAATTATTTCTGTGTTGAAATGGGAGGATATTACTATGGTATTTGTCATTATATTTCCAAATATTCCCAGAATGAAAGATCCCATATGGGTTATTATTGATTTCCTATGCACGTCCACAAATTTACTCACTATATGGTATGATGTGAATCTTGAGTGACTCATGAGGCTCTGTATTATTGATGTTGTAATATTTCATGAAGGACCTATTTTGATTATATCTGATTATGATCAATAATTTAAATCGTAACTCTAAAAGTGATGTCATAAGAATCTTTACACTGAGAAAAATTTGAGAACTGATTATCATCCTAAGATAGATGGATAGTCTAAAATGACTAATAAAACATTATAAGATGTGTTGAGTTGATGATAAATTTACATTCAATGTATGTGGGATCAATATTTACCAATGGTGGAATTTTTATATAATAAAAGATTCTATTCAAGAATTCAAATAGAGCCATATGAAGTGTGCGATGGGGAAATATTTCATACAATAAATTTTTGGGATAATTTTCATGAAATGTGAATTTTAGGGCTATTATTTTTTGAGGATACACTGATTTACGTAAGAACCATTCATATTCTAATTAATATAACTCAAAGTAGAAAAAATATTTATAATGATAACTAATGGAATGATATGAAATTTCAAATTGGGGACCGTGTTTTTCTAAATTTATCTCCATGGATGTGAGTTATAAGTTTTTTCATAAAAAGGGAAAATATGTCCTAGGTTTATTAGTAAATTTGATATTTTGGAATTAATTAGATTTCTAGATTACCATTTTACAATTCCACCCAACCTCTATATAGTGTATGATGTGCTCCATATCTCGTTATGATGGAAGTATATGGAAGAACCAAAAAATAGTACTCACCATTGATGAAAAGGAATTTTATCCTAATCTATCTTATTATGAAGATCCTATAAATATTCTTGATACTAGAGAACATGTGTTTGGGAATCAAAAAACATGGAAGGAAAAGTTACTTTTGAGAAATCAGAAAATAAAAGAAGAATTGTGGGAACCTTAAAAATTTATGACGAAGAAATACACAAATATATTCATGATATGACATTATAGAAATTTATAGGATTAAATTTTTGATATGGGGAATAGTTTATCACCCAATACTCATTTATAGTACGTTAACATTTTTATTCTAAAGAAACTAAACCATATTCAACATTTATTTATTAAATAATGTGTTTAAAACCATTTTGAAAATCCATTTATTCACGTGGATGAAAAGATATTAAAGGAAGATACCTTAAGGATAAAACAATAAGAGAAACACAGAATTACAAGTTTTTCATGATTCAATGATACCCCTTTGTGAATGTCCCACCATAATAGTGTCGGCACACAGGGTTGACCTGTGCATCCATTAGTGTTGGGCATTCTTAGTAGTCATCTCCCCCAGTAACTCCACACATGAAACACCTATCAATTAGCATGTTCGACATACATATGTGAGCCAAATTCTTTTCCTATGGTCCTATATTTTATTAGAAATAGGACCCTATAGATCCTATTTTGGATGTTGTAAAATACAAAAGAAACCTTAATGATATTCTCACTATAGTCCATCACCCAGCTCCTCAGAAACCATTCATGTAGCCATACAAAACTAGAGAAAATAGTAAATTTCTGGGATAGTGGAATTAATTTCCGTACATTATCTAAAATAAAATGCACTTATGTGATGAACCATTTCCCCCAAATTTAAAATAACTAGTGAGAAGGACCCTTCCCAAACCAGTGACCTTCACAAGATTATTCTGGTAATAGAAGACAAGACCCTTAGAGCTTAGAGCATGGTATCAACCATGTGTTGTTTCCAAGGTGGTCTATCTTCCAAAAAAAATAGTTATCATAGTCATAACTATGAAAATCCTTTCTAGTTGGACAAAGTTCACCCTGTGTGAGGCAGCATTTACTCACCCATCTACCACCTATTAAAGACACACCTTCAATCCCCCTTTGAAGCCATTAATGGAAGTGACCTCATACCTTGGATACCTCCTATAAGGGGGACCAAATTGATGACTCGGGAATATACTATGTACTTTAAAACCCATGGTAAGAGGGACACCTCCATTTATACCATTAGGATATGACTTCCTTCAGTTATAGGTGTGCACAACTTTTCCTACATGATTGGTAGGGTCCTTAGGGTGAATGCATATATGAATTCCACTGTTCATGAGAACCCTAAACATGGGGTCAATGTTAGTGATTTTTCAGTCTTATATGTGCTATCTAGGATTGTTTTCTACCATAATTATATATAAGACTAGGGACCTATCTTTCACAGTGGGGAGGGAGATAATCACACATTCCATTGCCTTTTGAGGTGAATTATATTATTCTCCTATCTTCCACAGGAACTAGTCACTACAGAATCCATCCTAGAATAAGAACCTAATATCTCTAGAAAGACCTATCATACTTCATTCCTTCCACCTTATTCATAAACATGGGTTTATCTATATATTTAGTTAGATGTGACTATCTAGGATACAACTATGGGAGGATTTGGGCACATCAAATTATATTTTTCTTCCCCTGTAACTATGACCAATTCCACTAATGGGTGAAGGATCATGATGTTTGTTGGATCTTCCACTTCCTCTTGTTTCTTTCATATGGGAATGAATCTCGTGGGCTTATCATTTTTTTATGCTCATGGAATCTTCATGGTCTGATTCAGGTCTTCGTAGATAATCATTTTCTAGATATTTCTCATTCCATTCATTAGAGGGCCTACATAGGCATGGTCCCTTCAAGTCATGTGTCCAAACAACATGGAAATCCACTTATATGATGTAAACCCCGACTAAATCTTATATATGAGCCTCAATAAATAGGGAATTTTTTTTATATGGCCTCAATAGGTGTGGGTACTCACAAAAAAACTATGTGGGATTTTATTCCCACAATAATGGGATACCTAGGAAGACTCAATGGGGTTCAAACCCATCAACCTATAACCAAACTAATTATATTTGGGCCACATTTCTGGTAGATTCATGTCTATCCTGGGAGTCCATCTCCATTCCATGTTCCATAGTCCAACTCAACATAGGTCCCACACCAAACTTTGACTTGGCACCTTTCCCCTGTATTTTTTGGATGCATGATGTTAAACTAAATGGTTTGGTCCTTATCACATGAACTCTAAAAGTCATGATGTTTCATGTTATATTTCACTTAACTACATGGGTTTTTATTCCTTTCAAGATGATAAATAGGAATCCCATATCATGGGTCCAATTCTAGTATGAAAAAAAATCGTCTATCCATGGATGATGATAAACATTATAGAACCCCACTGTATGTCTTAAAACAATCATCATAATAATAAAATAAAAAATAATATATATTTTGTTCATTAATAAGAACCATTTATGGAGAACATCAGTTACATAAAAATTATTATATATTCAATGTGTGATAATAATTTATTGATAATTCAGGGATGACCTATGATATATATGGGAGTTAATGAATCGTCCACTATCATATATTAAATCCATAAGAGAGCCTGAAAGTATGAAATAATTCTCACAAAAATCATGTGATGAGCCTGACCACACATTCTCTCGATTAATGTGAGTCCCTGAGCATTGTTGGGACTTTTTTGAACAACCACCTACCTTAAGAAATTTGGTTCATGTTATTTAATGAGGGAACCATGTGTTTTTTGACTCCACAAAGATGTTATAAAAGAATGCTAAAACCGATTTGAATGATTTTGAAAACCCCAATCACCTCAACAATCAGCTATAAAAGGGGCACCACAATTATTCATCGGAAAAAATGGTCTACCCGATGTGAATCCATAACCAAGATGGAAGTGTCACTTTCATGTCATAACCATTTCTCTATCAAAATGAAAGAGTTCCAAACAGTAGAATAACTTGTGAATGTGTTCATATATAGAGATGTTAATTTGATGGGGTTATTTTGTTCGTGTTTTCACCTATATATTAGGAACATTAAATAATATATACCTTTAATTTAAATGGAATCACATCAAATCACATAGATGTATTCCCCCAATGTCATTCATATTGGTTCCTCATCCAAGAAGAGGACACCATCCCTAACCCAGTTTCTTCAATGATGGGTCTCCAATGCACTAGTACAAAAGTATTTCCATTATGGTACTATCCTAGAATTAGAGGATTCCTGATGGTCCCTCCAACTCACGAAGTCCTTCCAGTCATCCACTCAGTGATGGTCAATAGTCTAGAAGTAAATAACACTAATCATAGTCTCCAACCATTTCTGGAGTATATATAAGGATCATAATAATCATATCATACTTTATCTTAGGGTGGTTGTCCAAGAGTTCATAGAAAACCTCACCTAGGGAAAAAAGGGGCCCTTATAAAGGTATAATTCTAGTAATATCCATCTCCACCATCACATGGAAGTGAACACTCAACATGATGAGGGTACCATCCTCAAGAATCCGAGCTAGGTCATTCAGAACTGGGCATGTAAGATGGGTTCTTTGGGGAAACAACTAGTCAACAGGGAGAAGGGTAAAAAAAATTTCCCCACTAGAGAAGCCCTCCAATAAATCATAGTGGAAAACTGTCAACATAAATAGTCACCCACCTTCACTATCAATCATTCTAGTAGAATCATGTAGAAGCAACCCATGAATCCTACCGAGAAACAGCATGGAAAACTCTAGGGATGTAGAAATACCTTAACAAACCCATAAATTACAACATTAAAATTTGGAGGTAACCTGTGAGTAGGTGAAAAATCTACCCACTTCAACCAATACCTCCATTAGACTTGTTTGGTAGCATCTAGAGAATCATTCCCACAAAAATCTGGTGGAAAACCATGTGGATATAAACACACATTCCAACAATTACCAAGCCTTCCAGTAGTATCATCTAAAAATTTCTACTGAAGCAATCCCAAAAGGCCTAATGTTAAGAAATAAGAGGATACAAATATACAACCCCACCTATGTATTATCAGTATCCACTTGAAGGATGGAGTAAAGGAGTAGGCACTCACCCCTACTCCAACCAGAGAATGGGAATATATACCATTTTCACCCACTAATGTTACAAAGCATATCTTGAAAATTGTGAAGGAGAAAATATAAATTCCTTTCCACATCCTAAAAACCTTCCTAGATATAACAATGGAAATGTAATATATTGGGGGGACGATGAAAAAACATATTAAAAAAATGGGATGATTCATCAACATGACACATTGGAGTAGACACACACATATTCTTTCATCTAGGATGGTCTTAGGGAAGACCCCCCCCCCTCAATTTACAAGAAAATAGACCAGGTTTGCACTCCCTTTGAAATTTTAGGTAATAATCCTATTCCAACGGCCATTGTAAAGTAGGTAAAACCCCATCAAAAATTATAGAATCTTATTAGAAAATTACAATAATGACATAGGAAATTATCAAAAAATAATCCATACATGAAAACCACTTTCCCTAACAATTGGTCTGAGTCTCTCTCACGAAGAAATCCAAAAATAAACCTTATAAGATAATTTTGGAAATGAAGAGATGATCTACTATCACACTCTACTTAATGTTGGAGTTATTGAAGCCCTCGTATTAATTTATGTGGTAACCCATGATCCTACTATAGCA
This sequence comes from Viscum album, assembly GCA_963277665.1. Taxonomy (NCBI): domain Eukaryota; kingdom Viridiplantae; phylum Streptophyta; class Magnoliopsida; order Santalales; family Viscaceae; genus Viscum; species Viscum album. Next base: position 887,675,195 of record OY728148.1, on the reverse strand, counting down.
GAAAAAATTTATTTTAACAGTAGTAGTATTTTTGAAGGTCCTCCTAGGATGCTTCACCATGAAGGGTTTATTCATGTCTATAATATGATAGATATCGAGAGCCTATATCCTAATGAGAGTTATAATGTCCCTCCATGTGTTTATAAGATCAAACAATAAGAAGGTATTCCCCTTGTTGTCATCCTCTATTATGGTCCCCCATAAGTAATACACTACTAGAATTATTTTTGTAATTGGACATCAATACATAATGGTAGTCCTCCCCATAATATCATTAACTTCAAATTTATCTATGTAGTGTTGTTTCACTTTTTCCAGAGGGTCTACCCATGTAAATTTAATATTAATAATTCTATCTTACTGTAAGGCACTTGGGAAAATGAGTCTAGTCATTTATGATTCCTTGTTATTTATAAGTGAAATCCTTTCATATATAGAAGATATCATAAGGTGACAACCACTCTTTGATCCACTCTTGGATCAACTCCCTTCAAATTTAATAGAGGAATTCCCCACTAATATCGGTAATTACGATAAGGCCATTGGGAAATTCCCACTTTGGTTAGAAAATGTTGAGGAACCTTTGTGAAAAGATGAAAAATATACATTGAACATGATTTTTTTCTGGCTAAAGACAATATGCCAGTTATGGTCTAACCATTATCCACTCCTCAGTTCAACATTATAGAGGTGTTATTGAGTTATTGTGTGCATGACATCCACCTAAATATATGGAATTCTCTTCATCACATGAGGTAAAAATTATTACCTTATATTGGATATCAAATCCATGTCAAGGTACTAAGAGGGATACAATACCAGATTGACATGGTGGCACTACTAGCTGCACAATATCTATGTTTTGGGAAATAGAAAGGAGACCTTTAGTGTGCATGTATCAATGCATTAAAAGAATTGCATCAGGTAATCACATATTCCCCACCCAGTTTTCATATTAGAGGATGGGGTTGAAATAGAGTGTCCCAATTCACCTCAATCTCTAATCAACAATGTTTACCAAAGATGACATCAAGTGATGTCATACAGTCATGCCAACTTCAATTAACAAAATCTGTCTAAATCGAATTTTCTGCTTAAAAAAATAGGCCTATATAGACTCTCACTGATGTTGGTATAGAAGAGATAAAGTCATTGAAACACTTTTACATTAAGTATATGAAAATATCACGAAGACCCAGCCCTTAAGATAATTCAATCATCAAATAGATAAAATGTCATAGATAGTGGAGCGATATTCAGATTCAGGTGGTTCAGGTGAAAATCAAATGATGCACCCATAAAATGTTCAAACCAGACTAAGTAAAATCCAAATGGCATCCATGATTGTAGCATCCATAGAAATATAAGAGAAACGCCATCCCATAGGGATTGGGTAGTTTTTTAACAGAACCCCTAATGATATAAACTCAGGATCAAGAGTTTGGGGAAATAGAGTAGGAACAGACCCATCCCTTATGGTTAGGCTATTGTTCTTTTCAACCACCTCCTCCCCAGAGGAATTAATTAATCATATGATTATGGGAAACAACAAAAAAATAATACTCCATGTTTTTTCCATCCCATGATTTGGTATCGTCATTGGGAACACACATTCCCAAATTTTTCTAAAGATTCCCTTCAAATTTCCTCCCACTAAACAACTTCAAGAAAACCAATGAAGGAGAGGACAAGGACTTGTGGAGGGAATAAGTAAATGAATTTTTTAAAAGACCATGATGAAGAAACTAAAATGAATTATGAATATGTGACATTAATTAATAACATCCCTATATACCCTATAGAACATGATACGAATACATAGGAGTAAGAAGATGATGTTTCCATTCATAATACAGTCTACACTAAAATGATCTATGGTAGTGTGTATACTCAAAACCATCATCTTTGTCTGAATTGGTAATTCGTACAACCACTCCATTATTTCCTCTTCAAAGAGTATCCAACAAAGAAATGGGTAAAGGTAAGGTTGTGTCTGACCTACCTCTTGAATAGTGTGAACCCCTTACACTTGAAGAAATATTTTCTTAGCAAGAGGAAGAGTTTAAGTAATTGTAAAGACTCAACATATAACTGCACTAGTGTAAAATTCATCCATGATATATTCTACAAAAAATCTCTAACACGCATTCCCGACTAGAATACCTAAATAAAGAGGGTTCACTACAGAAACTGAGATAGAGGTGAAGAATCCACTCAATGTGGGGTAACAATAACCACTATAATTGGATCCAGTGGAAACCGATCATGAGTTACCTCTATTGGACAAACAACAATAAAAATGCCACGAACCTGCTTACAGACCTTCCCCCATAGGTTACCAATGACAAATACAGTAAGGATACCAAATTTAGTTCTACCTACAGCTACACTTATTCAAACACATATTCATAAAAACATTCCTCAAGGACTAATTAATACTGCATATCCACTAATGGCTTTATTTGAAGATTATGAGGAATGACATGCACTATTATAACCAAATACAAATCCTTAACTTAAATGGGTTGATCTGACTCTTCCCCCGATGAACTTTAGAATGTTACCTTTCTAATTTTCAATGGTTTTAGAGACTCACAATATAATTTGATTCATTTTGTGTCCAAATGTGATTGTGTGATAGGGACCCCTACATAACAAGAAGACGTAAAACTCAGGTGTTTCATGTAGGCATTGTCAGGGAAAATTTTTTTAGGGTACACCAATGTTCCTTCTTAGTCAATTACAGGATGGGAAGATACATTTTGGATGTTTCTATTTTAATTGAGTTAAATGATATAGATTTAAATAGTATTAATGATATCAATATGAAAAAGTGGGGGAATGATAGGGTTTGAGATTTAATTTCATGATGTAAGGGGTTAACAAACTACATATGCCTAAAAAATTCTCAAGAATACTTATTTCACATCTATACAGAAAATCATAATGATTAGTTTTACACACCACTCATCTCAATGATATATAATGGAGGTTTTCAAGATATTTCCACAATTTCTCAAATAATAGAAGAATCCATCAAACAAACCAAGGCGAATTCTGGATTAATTAAATTAGTTAAGAGAAAGATATGGGGAATTCATAGGATTACATTATTATGAAAAATCAAGCCACTACACCTTATCTGAATCAAAATTCCTTGCCATGTCATGTAGTCCACCCTCCAGTGAATTAGTGACAATGCCCACCTCATAAGGATGAGAAATGGGAGTAGAGTAAAAAAAATATTCTGAGGAGATGAAAAAGGGTTTATTATTTCTAAAATGAAAATGTCCATAGTTACTTCATCTCTAATAGTATAGAGACGCACAATTGAAATTGGTGGGTTATGAATTTATAAAATTTCTATCACTAATGTGAATAAACATCAGTATAATCAGTGATCTTTTCCCGATAATGTCTGAGGATCATGTGTGGTCTAATCAGAGAACATTAAAAAACAAATACATTGTTATAATTTTATGTGTGAACATACATTGTATATTTACACCATTTGTTTCTTGAGGGATCTCATACGGAATCCCTCAATATCATCCACACCTACTTCTTCAATCTATGTGTGCATTGTTTTTCGGACTTCAGGTGCTAGTGTGAAGTTCTGATGATAACTTCAATGTAGTGAAAATCACATCGACCCCTTATCTTTGATCCGTGAAGATGAAAAGGGATATTATGCTCAGATTGAAAGATTCAATATTGAATAATTAGGAGTCTAGGATTCCCTACATCCCAATAGAGTGAATAATATGTTGGGATGAGATTCTCTCCACTTATTTGGTGGATATTCAAATTACCCGATTAGGGTTCCCAACATCAGTGAAATAAATTTTTCCAAAATATGTATAATATATAATTACTTATAACGAACTGAAAAAAGTCATAAATATTATTTATATTTTATCACAAACCTATAATATATATTAAATATATTATGTAATAATCTCAATCCCTTAACTGGACCCATAAATCCTAATAATATTAAACGAATCTGGAATATTATAACAATATTTTTTCTTATAATATTAATGATTGAATTTACTTAATCACATGTAAATACATGTATTAAAAAAAATCAACCCTGTTATTTTTTACATAAAAAATTATATTATTAATTTATTGGTGGTCAATTGAATATGGATAACACTCAGAACCCATGGTGGGTCCCATCAACTCAAATATTACAATTCAAATGAATAGGGGAGATTCTCCAATGCTCTATTATGTTTAAACCTATAGGCCCTTATATAAATAGTTGTGGATAATACCCACACACCAAGAGCGAAGCCTATCAACCCATCAAGGCCCCTAAAGAGATATGGAAAAGTCAAGGCAACAATAACCAACCTATGGACGCACACTATGTAATATAATATATTTATCATATGATATATCATAAAGAAAATTGTTGGTGCTGAATTATACATAGATAAACTATAACACCACATGATTTCATAGTACATATTATCTTTAAAGTAATTTAATAGCTTATATTTCATGCAAGACCGACTTGGATTATGTTATACAGAAGATTGAGTTTCTGTGAAACAACACATTAGTATTATAATTATTTAAACAATATATTTATTTATCAATTAAATATTGTGATATGAATAGTAAAAAAATTAATTTTAAATGTTATTGATAGTGTTTATTATGAAATTTATTTATATTGTTAAAATATATATATACTTTGAAAAACTGTTTCCTTAAAATAACTATTTTTTTGTCCTTTTGTGAAAAATAAAAAAAATTAAATTTAAACACACTTAAGAATTGAATATGGAAAAATAGACTTCGCCTTTTAATTTATAATATCAAAATTATCTTAGGATGTGTTTTTGGTATTTTTCTGAAAATAGTAAATTTTTTATGAATAGTGAAAAATAATGCGTAGTACATAAAAACTGAATTTTTTTTTAAATAATTATTTTTAATTTAAATTTATTTTAAAGTAAAAAATATATAAAACACACCAATATTAGTCTAATGAAATTCATTGGATAAATTTTATAATAAGATTAGATATTTAAATTTTTATTGAATTTTTTAACGTCTTTTACCCACCTTCTATACACATTTACAAATTTGCATAAAATGTAATTTTACCACTTCTATGAATTTAATTTCAAGAATATAAGAGAAAAAGTTGACATCAGTAAGTAAAATAAGGTTTAATAGGATGAATATAATTTTTGGTGAATAGTAACTTTTGAATTTTATTTAACACGGTTTAAAGTAAATAGGGTAATTAAAGTTAAAAATAATATTATAATAATATAAAATTACCCAAAAACATGTCCGAATTCTATTTAATAAGTTTATTCAACCAAAATAAACCTTAAGAAAAAAATTTAATCCTTTTTTATTCACTTGGGTTAGATTAGGATATTTATTATACTTTATTTAAAGAAGATTTAAAAGTGTTAAATTCAAATTTTAATGAATAAATCATTTTTAATATAGTGTTCAACATAAGAAAAATTAGATTATAAATATTCATTATAAATATAGAAATATTTCCTACATCATAGTATTCTATTTATAATTCTTATACTTTAAGTAATTAAATTTATTTATGACACAATGATGATGTTGTAATTACCTTATTAATGAAAGATTAAAATAATTGATATTATAAATATTAAAATATATGTAAATTGAAACTTATGATGAAATAAAAGAATTTTATAGTTGAATATGACATTTTTTAAATGTATTTTTTTCTAAGTAATCAAGTTGTTATGACTTTTACAAAAAACCGAATACAAAATACTGTCAAAATTGACATAAATGAATTTAAAAAAAATACTATTTTATTAAATGATATAACATTCCTAAAAATATGAAATTATTCCAATGGACATAAATAATTTTATATATGTCATTAATGAGCGACTTTAGGGTATTTTATCATTTTATAGTATGTTTATTAACCATATATTTTAAAAATACAAGGAGACATGGTATGAGTAAAACTATTTAACTAAGGGTTAAATCTAAAAGATAAGATTAATATGGTGAGACAAAATTGTCTCAAACCTTTTGGTTGAGAGGATTTATACCCATCCCCACCTTATCCTAGAAATAAATCCATTTTTATCCATTATAAAATGAAAATGATTTTATAATAAAATAATATTTCAAGATCTTTCTAAAGAGCCCCTCACCTCTCTTATAAAAGGGTACTTCCCCATATCTCAAATTCACATCTCCAAAGTTATTTTCCTCAGACATAACATGCTCAAATATCATCCAAAATACCCTAAATTTAACCTATAGGGATTAATTTGATCATAAAGTAAACTTAAGGAGCCCTTTTGTTCAAATCAGAAGGAAGCACCCGAAGAGAAGGTAATTATTTTATCACCTATTTCAAAGTTATTTTCTTCTTCCAATTCTTATTTATTTGTTATTTTCATACTAAAATAATAACTCCAGTACCTTTTTCATACTAAGAATTTATTATAAATATGGTACAGAAATATTCATTATTCTATCCATCCTATGAACGACAAAGTCACCATACATGTGTACGTATGGCTTACCGTCTCCATGTCGTGGTGTAGTTTGTTATTCAACACTTAATTATTTTTATGGGTATAATGATTAGTATAATTGATGTAAATAATGAATATAAATTTTTAACGATTCTATATATATAATATAACATCCAATTAAACACCATTTCAACAATAATATAATTATATTGTTGCTCGTGTGTATGTACGACTTACCATCTCCACGACGTGATGAGATTAATCTTAAACTATCACAATTAATGAATTTTTAAAAATATATATATATTTATTAGTTATTAGGTAGGTGAAATAATATTTATACAGGAATAATATATATACTTTAAGATAAATATATGTTTATTACTTACTTTAATACTATACAATAAGAAAACGGAAACAACGTTCATGCGTATGTACATACTACCATCTCCATGAACGGTGTTTCCATTTCATATATCTATCTATTATACGTATATTTATTATAAATATATATGACATATAAATCATGTTTTATATTCTATAGTTATGTACTTAATGATCTATGCGATACAATGAAGTATAACAAGTTAAAACACATACGATAAAGAAATCGATTGTTACCCGAAATGTTACATGAACATGGAAATTATTATTAAAAGGGCAGTACAAAGTAATAAATGAATCATATATGATATCATAAATATTAATATTGTGATGGTATAATTTAATAACATACTATGTTCATTATACAGGAGGTTAAATTTAACCTTGACTAAAAGAAAGTACAAGGTATGTGTTAATTTTACAGTCTCATTATTATCCGAGGTTGTTTTTAAAAAAGTATCTACTTGGAATTATTTACCATACAGAACAATGTTTCTTCAAAATGCATTTCAAAAAAAAAATCAATTTTTTAGAATGTGGGTTAAATTAATTTATACCCTTGTTTTACTTTTTTTTAAAAGAATCATTCTATCATTTTACAAATAAGGTACATTATGACCCTTTCCAAAAATTAAGGAAGGAATGTTTTATAACTTATACAGTGGTTGTGGATATTTTACTCCATTAAAACACCTTCAAAGCTTCCTTAGAAGCTTATAATAATATTTTCAAAATAAATGTTTTCTTTTATAATTATGTTAATTTTAAATGATTTCAAAGAAGAAAGAGATATCTCTATCAAGTAGTTTTTAGATTCATTTAATTTGTGTCAACATATATTATTGGATTTTATGTTTAATTGTGGTTGATTTATTATGATACAATAATAAGTATTATGTTGATAGTTTTATGATATGTTAGACTATGGATGTTCTATTTTTATGTCTTTCATGATTTATGTTTAATGTATTAACATTTCATATGGTAGTTTAATACAAATGTTTATGTTATGTTTCACCCATTGTATATGAGGAATTCATTGGAGGTAGTAAGTGACAAGAATGCCCATTATTTCCCCTTGATGCATTGGTAGGTCTCATGAGACAAACTAGTGTATTTTCATATGGCCATGACAAAATTTATATTTAGGGTCTTGGAATAAGGCCTTGTCTTTACGGTTAATATGTCAGACATTTTGCATTCCATAATTATGAGATTAGTTATTAATGTTACATGTGATTATTCGACTAGTAGAATATACATGTGAATAAGTAAATGAATTTATTTGATTTATCTTTTCCATATTACGATAATTTTTATGTTTAAATGGCTTGTGTTTCAATTTTATACCTTTCAATATAAGGTCATGATTATTTATGATAGCTTCTTATTGTATTGTTTCTCCATACTGAGCATCTAAGCTCACCACTTTCTTATGTTTTATGTTACCAGGATTCCAAGAAGCGTGTTAATAAAGGGCACCTTCTGACTCAACATGACATCCTGAGAATTCCAATGGAGTTACACGTAAGATTTCAAATGTGTTACCAAGGAGGAAAGTAACATGAAAGACCCTTCTAGGACCAATGTGACATCAAAGAACCCTTTATGGGTGCACCCATATTAGGCTGAAGGGGATGCTACATGGAAGAACTCTTCCACCACTAGAATCTTGTGCCCCACCATGGAATAATTTATCTATATATTGAAGTTCACACCCTTATAAATATTGATAATATAAAAGTCCAAGCCTCACTCTAATGCACCTAAGAAACATATTTTGTGACATAGTGAATGCCATGGAAACCTCAAGGTATAAGAATTTTCACTATAGTTTCTATGGGGGTCTGCCTTTATATGGGCTCCCTAGGGATTGAGCCTTGCCCTTGGCACTTGAATCTAAGGTAAATGAACAAAAACAATGCCTCTTACACACACCTCCTATAATTTATTCATATTTTCTCTCATAAGTTTTTATGAAACTCTCCAGAAATGTATGCACCCCTTCCTTAAATCTCAATGGGTTGAATCTAATTCAAAGAACCATGTCTAATCCCATCTTACATGAATCCATAACCTCTTGTGTAAACCTCCTTCATGCTCCCCTCCAAGCATAGACGTATTGATTTCTTGGTCCCTCATGTGGTGTTCCCTATTAGGATACCCTACCCATGAATTTTTACCATAGGTATACTAATAGATTATTCTGTTTATAATAGGTATGCTTATGGATTTAACGTTTGAGCATAGCTATGATAACATGGACATCACTATGACCACTCCGCCACACCCTCACCATTCATCATTGATGATTCCATCCCTTCCCTAAAGGGTTGATGAGTGATATTTTTGTATGTACAAGGGGAGAGGAGTGAGTTCCCCACATTTGAGTTGCATGATGTTCAACTACCTAGCACCTACATCCTCAGCACATGAAGTTAAACTATGATCTCATAATTAATGGAATTCCTAGGATGTCACCATGTTTGAGTGACACAAAATGATATCCTCTACACTAAATCAGTGAGGAGATAGTCATCAGGATCCTTCTGATTCCAGCATCCCTAGGTCTCTATTTCTCACTGTCTGGACTTTTTCATTATGTGTACCTTGACAGTATTCACACTTAATCCCTAAAACATCCTTGATAGTGTTCTATTTGTATTACTGACATGAAACATTATCATACTTGTAAGAAATGACATCCTCATTTAATAGAATGATATCCTCCTCTGGAAGCTTTCATGTGTAAGCCCCACTCAATCTATCATCGACACATCTTTCAGGACTCGAGCATTAGGTCTATTGTTTCCTCTTGTTTCTCACACCAAGCAAGAATCATTTTTTCTAAATGGTTATTAAAGAAACTGACAATCCAATCCCCATATTTGGTAATCTCACATGTGTAAAACCCATATTGTCCAATTAGAAACCATCTTGACATAAGCCCCAATTCCTCATCCAGAACTACGTGGATTTTGATTCCTTACTAACTAAGATATGTAGGTAGCCTCTCTAAGGTCCAATACCAACACCCTCAATAAACTCAATTAATTACATTCATTAAACAAAAAAACATCATCCATATCCACCCTAATTATTATACAGGATTCCAATTATTAGTGATATCACACCATATATCTAGGATAATTTGATGTTTAAGCCTCATCCACATCATTAGTACTCTCAGAAACACCTGAGAAGATCCTATGTGTAAGCCTCATACAATCCAAATAATCCAACAAATAGAAATCCTCTTGAGATAGGTTGTTACAATGCATAATACCCATACCATCCATCTAAAACTATGTGGGTATTGATCCCTGTATTCCAGATAAGGTACGTAGGGATCCTTGAAAAGGTTTAATCCCAAACAATGATAAATCTTGATTTCCACCTATTTGGGAAACACCTCTTTGATCCCACCTCTATGGTGTCAAGATCAAACATCACTGTGTGATACCATCTATTTATGAGATGTACCACCTATGTTCAACCTCCATGGACATTCTAATCCATCCATCTGGAAAACATTTTGTGTTATCCCTCCTATGGAAATACTTCTCCAATCTACCCCCATCACGAGTTCTAATCATCCTCTTTCATCTCCATAAAAAATTAAAACTATTTCTTACCTTATGTTAAACATGGGATGAATGAGGAAAACCTTTGAAGAAATACGTCTGAAATAAGATATCTCATGACCGATATGGGATGCCTCAGGTTCCATTCTCTTGAGAAACCCTCTTATGAGGAATAATATAGGAGACCAACGTTTCAGTATCTAGACATGCCAGTGATTCCCAATGTGTCCACTCCCCAAATCAAAAGTTGTTTCCTTATCCTAACCCTAGGAATTTCTATATAGATGCATCATAATTAACCTATGTCCACAAAGACATGGATCAAAAAATGGGCTTCAAGAACCATATATTAATCAATTTGGGAGACCTAGACTAGGCAATGAATTTCAACGAGGAATCAATGGGAGGAGGAAAATACATATCATCATATCATTTCAATCAAGGAGAATACATCACTGAGAAAGTGATGAATTTCACACACATTGGGAAATTGGTAATGGAGGGTACAATGCAGTCATTGGAAAGAAGTAATTAATGAGGTGGGGTGCCCAGTGAAAGCATCAAATATTGAAATGGTGAACTATTTGTGAATATATCCACCTTCAACCATGGGAAATGGATATATGGGTGATCAGTTTAACATATTTTCATGTTACTGAATCTATTGATCCAGCACTAGGTCCCAATGAGAAAAATAGTGAGACTAATGTGGAACTCACCATTCGTTGGGAAAATAAATATTGGATATCTCGGTCTATGAAAGAATCAATTTAGATCACTATATCTCTCTATCCATGGAATATTAGATGATTATGTTGCATTGTGAATTGTTTTCCAAACACTTCTACTGAAAGCTGAATATTTAATCTTTACATGACCCAAACTGTAAGAAACCACTCACTTAATTCAAGATAATGCAAGGGCAGGAGGCACATCAATGTGATAATCCTATGTGATCCCACCTCTTCCATGACTTCCACTATGACAATAGCTATTAGGCACCCAAACCCTATATCACATTCTAAAATCATCTAGAGGAGGGTGATAGATACCCTTGTATGTTAGTACAAGCAGTAGTGAGTCATTCCCACAAGGGATATGGCTCTCCAGGACCTAGAGGCTTCTGCACCTCACCATCACTTCCAACCCCAAGAGACACCCAAGGACTTGCTGCTCCCCACTCCCACAATGAATTACTTTGGGTTCATATACTCAGATAACTCCTTTGATTCACTCCCCTATTCTTAGGAGGAATTTATTTTTGAGTCACCTCGATGATGACCAACGTCCGAGATCCTCCAAGGAGCTCTCCCATCAAGATGTATTGACAACAAAAATGACCAGTCTTTCAGGATGAGGAAAATGTTGATCATTTACCTACCCTATTAGCCTCAGTCCAACTCACCTGATGCCAACGTTAGGCCCATGATCAGGAGGATGGACTTCGGGGAGAATCATCTTTCATAGTTTCCATGGACCTCACCACTTCTGGTGCACTATACCAAGTCCCCAATACTAAGGATAAAGGATTTCTTAACACTAAATTTGGATCAGTCCCTTGAACACATCACAGGAAGGTTGGGTTGACTCGTTCAACAGTTGGTTTCCCAAGAAGTAGTTATGGGCCAGTCTATGATAACGAGACTTAGCATGAAGTCCCTCCCCATGCACATACCAGAAAGAATTTAGGTCATCCCCACATTCATACCCAACATGAAGGTCCTCCCCATATTAACAGCATTAACTTTGTTGAAGGTCCTCTCCACCTCATCGACGTCTAGCATGAAGGTCCTCTCCAAGCTTATAGTTACTGATATGGAGGTCCTCCCCATTTCCCAAACTAGTGATGCATAGGACCTCCTCAAATAATATAGAGCTCCAAGAGAGGTCCTCTACAATCTAGTTTCCACCAAAGCTCATGTATTCCCCACTCCATCTATGATATGTAGATAGGTCTTCCCAGTTTTATCAAAAATCAACACATAGGTCATCCCTATGTTCAGCTCATGTAGCGTGAAGGTCCTCCCCACACCTTAACCAACTAAAGCATAGGTCCTCCTAGCTCCAACAATGATCGGTACAAAGGTCCTCTCAATGCTACCAGTAGTCAACATGGAGGTCCTCCCCATTTTCATCTCTTTTTGTGTGAAGGTCCTGGTCACACCTTGACTCACCAAAGAAGAGGTCCTCCCCACTCCACAAACATACAACACAGAGGTCCTCCCCATATCAAAAATGACTATAAAATATTTCCTCCCAACTAAGTCAACATACATTCATGTGAATATCCTACTCATTCCACCCACAACTAGAGAAAAGGTTATCCCCAATATAGTGATAACCTATATATAGGTCCTCCCCATATCCCAAAAAATCAATGTAGAGGTCCTCCCATCACAATCAACCCCCAGAATGAAGTTCATCCTCATGTAGAAAAAATGGCCTTCACTAATGAGTGATCCAAGGGTAGAAGGGTGAACTATCGTCATCGAAGGAATAACTCTTGGAAACAACAATCTCATTATCGATCATGTTCAACTCTTAGATTCTGAAGTTGATTATGACTTAATGATGGATCGTTCACCCAATCTTATGAATAATAGTTGGGGGCTGGATCCTGAAAGGTACGATTCATTATATGGAAGGTGACAATCATAAGATCCTTATATCTATATGCAGGTACATGTATGAGGAGGATTACTTGGCTCCATTCAAGGGTCTCACGGTATAGTCATCTATGTCATCACGAGATTTATCCTCTACCTCTACATGAGACCACGAAGAATATTTTTGAGACATGATTGACCGCAATAACCCAATGGACCCATAGTTGACTACAACTACCCTCACACATGAGGTAGTCTTTGGTACACCATCATACATTGATGTGATTATGTGGTCATAAATACCATTTATGGAAGACCCATTGTGTAATGATAAATCAATTCATGTAGTAGTCTATCCACCAATTAGTCCACCACTGCCACTATCCACATCCATGTTGTTCCCAGTTTCTCAGACAATGTTGATCAGAGCCTTGGGAAGTTAGGGGATGTGTCCCACTTTTGAGTAGGGAATATTTTGGGACACCCTTGTTGTAGAAGAGATGTCTATAAGTGTTATTTCTAAACGTGGTTCCTAACGTTGACATTATGGAGACCCTCACTCATGAGGAAATTTTATGCCTTCGCCGAACCATCTAGGAAACACATTTATTCATATGTGCCAATTAGTTGGGTTAAATAAAGAGTAGAGATCAATTTAATGAAATTGTCCATCAATCCCATATGGTTGAGTTGGAGACACTAATAGTTTCACAACATCCTATATCACCTAGTTACTACCAAACCCTTCAACAAAAATGCATTCATAGCTTCATTGTGATCTGTAGAATCATTGAAGAAGAATATCCACACATAAAAATACATGGTTGCGGACAACACAGCACACTCCACATCATTTCAATCAAGCGACAACTGAATTCATATGGCGGCATCGAGGAAACTCTAGTTGCGGTCATAGTGAATATGGACTTTTTCATGTTTCCTAGGGATGGGGATATCGACTAATGATCTGATAGAGAGGACCAATATATAAGGGTAACATAGTACATGGACCCTATAGGTGTCCTCACTCATCAGAATAGGCAAAACCTCATCCTAGGAGAACATTTTTCATCATTTCCCATTGGTTTGAATCTTAAAAAAGGTAAGGTACATATCGGGGAATCATATCTTCTAAATGTCATGTAGATAAAAATGGATGATCCTGTATTCTCCTCTATATGAAAATATATTGAAGATCTACATAATATCATAAATGGGCTTCTTGACATGAAGTATACTGATTATGTTGATCCTCATCATAAACATGTTCCACCTCTACTAGGACAACAAGGGACGCCACAGGTTGTCCTCAATCAATTTATCTTGATCAATACTTTTAATTTTAATAACACAAATAGGTATGGTAGGTGACCATGATATGCATCACTATATCTAGATGAGTAGTGTTATAATCTCCCTTGGGACCTAGAATACTCCATTCATCTAGCCACTCTGAAAGCTGCCCTGCTAGTCGCTTCATGAGCCCATGGACCTTCTTATCGCATTGATGTGCCATCAATGCCCTACTGTCTAGGAATATTTAGTAGGATAAGAACCCCTAAAAGGATGAATTGATATCTACTGTCACAGTATGGCTCAATATTTTAGAGACGCGACAATTGGTGATCCCACCTAATAGAAAACTCTATCCAACATGGGTGTATGACAGGCGAGAACTCCGAATTTTGGGAACCCAACCTTCCCCCCTTCAATGAGATGGGTGACCTACAGTAGTATTTGGACCACTTCATCTCAGGCTATGATCCTATTTTAGGAAACCCATAATAGTAGGAACCATCCATGCTCTGATTTTTAGGTCTGACATTTGATGTGAATGCATTTTTATAGTACAACCAATTACACATTGGGTCCACAACTAGATAAGAAGACTTTCTCAAGTAGTTTCTCTATTAGTCTAGTTCCACTATGCACAAGAAAAGTATTTACAACCTATTCATGTGCAGGAACTGGCCATATGGTTGAGTCACTAAATTCATATCCAGGTGGAAGTTTCCCATGTACTCGCTCGACATACTGCTAACTGAGGATAAACTATTGATGATGTGCATGGGGAACATCAATAATGAATTGGTACCCACCATCATAAATATGAATTTACAATGAAGATTTTAATATTTCTCTGATAATTATAAACACCTAGAGGAGACTATAAAGTAGGATAAGTAGGCACAGACCTTTCCTCCACAAACCCCTGAAGGAAGATCTTATTAGATAGATAATACTTCTATAGTATAGGTGAGGGATCCAGAGCAGGTAGAGTTGTTTCCAAAAAGTCCTTTCAAAGAACCCCCTAATCTAGGATAGAAACCTTCTCAAGATCCACCTCATCGATATTATAATAAGAAAGAACCTCCTCGACATGCACCACCAACCAAATGAGAGAATGTGGTTCTGGATCCTCATCTGCTTCCACCACCATGTCAAAATCAAACTTAGTGATTTCCCCTATCCAAATAGAACAAACCTTGATTACTCCTTCGCAAAGGAGAATATTCCTAATTATTTCAGTAGTTCTCCAGATCAACGAATCCTGAAGACATATGAGTATAGAAATCTCCATGAGGCCATCCGTAATGATCATTATGATCACTTCCCTTGCCATTGGATATATGGAAATACCATCAATTTGTGATACATGTTCAAGGATTGGATCTAGGACTAGGTAAAAAATAGTGTGCTAAGGCTGTGTGATGTTTTTTCAAATGTTTCACACATATAATCCAGACTCGATAGAGATATATAAGGTTCTGATTAGTGGAATGAAGTCCCCTACTATGTGACTCAAAAGTATAATGACTTGTCAGATTTCAGGGTAGTCTCTTGCACCCACAATGTAATTTGTGCCCATCTATTCTAGCCCGAACCCCCAAAATTTGTTGTACCTTTTCCATTTTACTGTTCTATATCCACTTATCAACTGCCAACATATCTTAAGAATACTCATAAATGACACAATGCAAATAAAAGACCCATGATGGTGCTGAATTTATCCAATAAAATCGACAACGTCACACCATCAGATATGGGAATCATACTCGGAGCCTATCCAGTACCGGAATACACTTACGATGATGATCTTGATTGTTTATCTATGAATAAATTAGAATTGGTGGACCCAACATGGTCCCTGACAATGAATAGTATATGGTGACCCCCTCATTTCCCCGACCAATGCCATTGATGAAGAAGTCAATGACAGACATGTTTCCTGAATGGTCAGTACAATGTTTCAAGCTTGGACATCAATGACACTGAGGCCAGATAGTAGGCATTGCACAAATCTCATTTGGCACAATCCTCCCATACATCTCCATGAGAATCACCAACACCACATACCATGCTCATTGATCAGGAAGAATAGTCGTGGTCATTTCATGATCAACCACATTCAACAAGGACTTATTGAGCCAGTGATTGTTCTTAATTGTTTTCTTGATCCATCGTAGGATGTTTCTAATAGAATAATGAATCCAATGGTTCCACCGGTAGTTCCAGTTATGCTTCCCACTATAGAGAGTCCACCTATGGGAAGAAATGTCACCTATTATAGAAGTACGATGTGTTGAAGAACCTCACCAGCATCTCTTACAATACCATGATCATTGATGTTATCCATCTATCAAAATATGTGCATGAATCAATCAAATAAGACTTTAAGAGACACGTCTAATTCAAACTAAAGGTTTTAGTAGCCAATAATTTCTACACTAAGGATATCGAGTAGTTAGAATGCCAGGTCATCAACTATTTCTCTAGAGAAGATGAGAGCTCTATAATATAGGGGAACATATTCCCATTGTACATCATCAAAAAATTTAATAGAGAGATGTTCTATAGGTATATCATCAAAATAGGTTTGGGAATATTCTCATCCAAACCTAGTTGCTCTATAGTTTGGGACTCTCCGAAGCATATTTACACTCATATGACCTGAAGATTTAGGGGTATGGTAGGACCAAAAAAGAGACTTTTTAGAAGGATCTATTTGAAGACCCATTTCAGTAGTTTTTTAGTAGAAACTGAGGTTATGGTTTTCTCATTTGAAACCATTTACAATGCATTTATGGGTAGTGCATAGTTTTATCTACACACAAAAATCCCCTCCTCATATCACTAATTCCTTAAGTACTCTCTCAATGGTCAAGTTTGCATTCTCCAAGGTGATGGGTCTCATTCTTCCTCTCACAAATCCTGATAAATGGATGTGGTTTATTTCTAGAGAAAGGATAAGAATTCTTAACCAATGAGGTTTATCACACATCTATCGTGGCTAATCACAAGACAGATTTGAATGATGTATTCATCCTACCGATTCACTAGTTGGAAGCTATGATGACATACTTGGTAAAATGATTTATTATTTTTGAGAGGAAATAGTTTCATGTCCCTATGTTTTAGAAATGTCACAATACTTCCTGATATTACTACATGGATAAGGATTGGGTGATACCAGAACATCATACACCTATCATGTATCGAGATGTCCACCCCATGTCAACAACTATTCTCTAAACCCTCTTGATTCACTGATCCATGTTGAACCATTAAAAACTGACCCATCACCATTGTTTTGACATTAGGCATGAACCTTTTGGTAAAAGTCCGGATTTAATTGGAAAGAAAACCCCTATATCCATGATTTAAGCAATGAAAGAGTCTCCCAAACAAGATTGAAATGCCTCCCAAGTTAGCACTAGTGTTCCTTTGGAATTAGACATCCCAGAAGGATAACCTCCTCAAAATGCTCTGTTTATCTAAGATGATGAATAAGACTTGTAATACGTTACTCCTACATTTGAGGAAGGTGTATCCACTATCATCTATGAGCTAGTTCAAGTGAATCTTGTTATCGAGGTAGATCGAAGGCTAATAATGATAGGTGCATCCATGACTATTGAGGAATAGAAGTAGTACATAGACTTCATGAGGCTAAATCATGATGCTTTTTCTTAGATCTATGATGAGATATCATGTCTAGACCCTCAGAAAACAAACCACCATCATGGTCTCCCTATATGCCATCACAGGTTCAATAAGCTTCTCAGAAAGGTTCACCCATCCCATGGTGCCATAATTGATGGCGAAGTTGACAAGACTATCAAATATAGCTACATCCTAGAAGTTCTGTACCCCATGGGTCTATCCAACATCATTTCATCTAGGAAGAAGAAGATACCGATCATTGTTCATATTTTCTTTTGTGACCCCAACCGCCACTATCCAAAGGATGATTTTCTCCTTCTGATGAAAAATCTATTGATTGATGATAAAAATAGGTTACATGTTCTTTCCTTCATGGATGGGTACTCCAAAAACGTCTGGAAAACATAATTATACCCACGGTTTTGAACCATGGGTATATCCACTAGATCCATGGGTATAAGATATACACACAATTCTATAAACTATGGGTTACCAAGGTGTTGATATAGAGTTGTACCCACAATTTTATAGAAACCATGGTTACAGCCTAGGATAATTCCCTAATACCCATGGTTTATATAAAACATATTTATATATCTATTCCCATGGTTTTATAAACCATGGGAATAACTTATCAAAACATAAATAATATGCCCAAAATTCATTGAACTATGGGTATAACCAATAACAACATAAACAATATACCCACGATTTAGTGAACCGTGTGTATAGGTACTTCTCCAGGACAAGCCGAACCTACCAGCCTTCTATCCATCCTTCACCTATAAAAAAATTAAAAACAATATAATCTATTCATAATTATTTTCCAAAAATTAATTAAACATAAATGAACAAAAAATTACTGAAATTGATATTAGTTAGATGTTAGATTTGAATTACACTAAAATTGGAAATGTAAATCCACGTATGTATCAGTGGTTGAATAACTATGAGTTAAATTTTCACTACACAAGAGTGAATGATTTTTTTTTTCAGTAATTGAAAATAGAATTAAAAAATTTATTGCATATATAAAGACAAAAATTCCCAAATATACTTCTTTCAAAGATAACTTTCCATGCTTAAAGGCAGGATAGTGAGAACTACAATAGGGAGGGGGAAAAGCCTATATAGCAGAAATTAGAATTCAAAATATATGAAATGAGATATGAAAATTTAAATGAAATTGTAGTTTTGAAAACTAAATTGTTCATGTATATAACTTAAATTAAATGAAAAATTGAATATATATTTTCTGGTTTGAAAAATAGTGAAGAACATCAAGCAGTGACATGAACACCATGAAGTGATGTATAAGAGGTCCCCACCTGAACATCAATTCTATACATATGATACAAACATTATAGGTTGATAAGTACATGATTTCTTCACCTAAAAGTAAATAAATTACCTATATATAACGATAATCATGCATTTGGTTTTAGGGATTTGATTTCAAAAAAAGAATATATGAAACACAATATGGAGTAAAACAATCATGTCATTTTTTCTTTTCAATTATGTGTTTGTGTTTCATTTTCAAAGTTATCAATTTTGAGGAAAAATAAAATTGGTGCAACAAATATCAATTAAATTTATTTAGAATACCTTCATGTTGGACCATGTTTTCCGAAGTGATAAATATTTTCCACACATACCATGATAAACTGATATATTTGGAAGGCATTCCTTTGCAACACAAATAAATGACTTAATGAAAATTTGTAAAAAATATTTTACCCTCCCCCTTCTCCGCAACCACCTGAATCCCCCCTCCCTCCCAACCTGAAGCCCCTCCCTCCCTCCCATACTGCAGCCCCCTCCCAACATGTATCCCCCTCCCAACCTAAAACACCCTCCCATCCTTTATCCCCCCTCCCAAACCCCATCCCATCCCTCCCAACCTCCCCATGCCAACCTACATCCCCCCAACCCATACTAATTACTAGTAAAAATTTTAAATTCATATCGGGTACCTCCTAAACAATGCATTCAATGACATGTATCTGAACTCTGCCTTGACAACTAAAAATTTATTTCCCTTTTAGAATATTTGGAGGTGCACATGGATCAATGGTTTATCAAGCATTATCTAATTACAGACTACCAACACCTCTTCTATATTCGCCTATGGGTGTTAAAACTTTTCCACTTATAGAAGGCCATTTATCTCAAAATTTCTATTTTTGAAGAGGTATATACCTAAGTTTTTCATATATAATATTTTATTCAGTCTTGATTAGAATGAAACCATTTAACCACTTATAGTACAAGAAAAACATGATTTTTTTCATGAAGTATGAAATGAATATATATTCTGTTTATCACATTCCTCTAATTTTGAGATCAATATTTCACTTACCATTGATTATGAGATTCATTTTTCTGTAAATAGTTAGCTATCTCTAAAAACATCATCCTAGAATTCCTAATCATAATCAAGAACTAGACTATGAATCATAAATGAAACTCCTAACACTAAAAATAACTCTAAAATTATATCAAAGGAGGTAATTCATGAGGTCGCTATCCAATCTTAAATTTATATCATTAGTAAACCTTTAACTTCCATTCCGAAAGGCATCAATCAAGAATAATTTTCTAAGAGTACATAATTTGGGCTATGAACCTTAAGGATTATTGAGGTATATTTATACTACATGGATAGAGATCCACCATATTCAACAATTATACCATCATAAGAACATATAAATAGTGTTCATCCCTAATCAAGAGATCAAAAAATTTCTATGGAATAATGAATTTGTTTTTATTATGTGTGATAAAAATCAACCAACTACTAGCAATGAATTGAAAAACAATTATCAAGAGAATTAAACAACTGGTATTTAGGTTTCTGAACAATAGTGAAAATTAAAGTAACTAAATTCATTCAATTCATTCAATTCATTAATTCCCTATAATCAAGCCCACATTAGAACAATGGAGGACACTAGAATGATAACTGATAAAATATAATCAACCTTTGGGTATTCCCATTATTTTATACTCGTATAATTTTTTTTTCAATGATTGGGTCTTATATCTTTTTTACAAATGGTGGATGTATTTACCAATTTGGTTCCTACTCCTAGAGTCATCACTAAAATGAAAACTTTCTGGATTTGGAACATCATTTTTGGGAATATGAGGACTATATTTTATATAGTCTGACATATTGTGTTTGAAATGTTGAAAAAATATCCATTAATGAAAATATCATACATTTGGTTCAAGAATAATGGGCATGAAAACACAACCAACATTCTATATAAGCTATACATGAAAACACAACAAAAATTCTATAGTTAAATGAACTCAAGAACCACTATCAACAATTCCCCATTTTTTCCAAAACAATAAATTAAAAAAATAAAATATTCAATATCTTTACCTAGGAATTGAGTATATATAATAATACTATAACACTACCTAACACACTATGAAAATATCCATTCAATTAGAAACCCACGCGTGAAACTGTAATCCCATATTAACTAATTCAAGGGATGATGACTCACAAAAATAAAAAATATCACCCATATTTGATGCATAATAAATTCATCATGAATAAAAAAATATCATTATATTATTTTGTAATAAAAAAGAAGGCATTGAACCAATAGTAATAAAAAAAATTCATTAAATATAGACTAAACATTTCAATAATATATAAATGGATTCACTAGTAATTTATGGGAAAATAAAAGGCCTAATATCATATAGTAAAGACTATACTTGATAAATGAGAAAATGGGATCAATATCTTGCTAAATAGAACTCATAAACTATTATTTTTGAACACCACTAAGTTCCACAATGTCTCGGTTCTAGTAGCACTATATAAACTAAACTCATTCCCTAACTATGCGTCATTTTTTCATGCAATAAAAATTTGTGTAGGATAACAATGAAGGATTAACAATATGAATACCGATTTGGACTCTACATAATAATATGAGAGGGAAAAGAAAAAAATTAATAAAAAAATAGAATACTAAATAATCATTAGAATCTTGGAAAAAAAGTGAAATACTGGGAATCTAGATATTAGTATCAAAGTATCACATATATTATACACCAACAGAAACCAAGATAAACTATGATATACCTTGAAATAATGGACCCCAAAAAGTTTTTAAAGTACATGAAAAAGTCTCCATGATAAGTCCAAAATGGAGGGTATTAATATCCCCCCATCACCAATATCCCCATCCCCATGCCCATCATCATCATTATTAGAAACATCAGCAGCATCCTCCTCACCAATAAAAGCATCAGAAACATCCTCACCGCCAACAGCTCTATCACCACCACCTTTATCAACACTATGACCTTTATTGGAATCACACAACACATCATTTAAAGAGCACATTGATGCCACATATGATTGAAAAGTAGAAGAAGCCTCTGATGGATGTGATTTACTCAAAACTGCCATAACTTTCATGAAGTGCTCAATCATTAACTTATTTATATCATGCTCTTGTTTTTTTCTTTCACACTCCTTTAATGCTTTTTTATTTTCCTTATATGCTTCATCATGAGAAAATTCTAGATCAAAGGTTTGAGAAGATTGAGAGGAGCCTGATGATGACCAATACCTAGAGGAGATGATGTTTTTCCTAGGTTGACATCATACTCTCCCAGGGTTCTCCTCAACTAATACCTGACATAAATTATCATGTGGACCGAAGTTTTCATCTTCTATATTTTCGAGGACATCCAAGATATAATTTTGAAATTATAAAAATTTTAAATTAGTAATTTTGTTTAAATATTTAAAATATAAATAAATAACCTTACAATTTTATCTTGTGTCTTTTCATTTACTAAAATTACATAATTTTTCTTTATATTGGAGAAAAATAATTTTTCATAGGATACAGGACCTCCGATTCCAAAAATCACTTACTGCAAATGAGAAATGCACAAATCTATACTACAATTATATATAAGAAATTCACAAATGTTTCCAATGTATATTCAATAATATTTTTAGTAGAACATCCTATATAACATCACAATACCTGATTAATGTAACTAGCTCTTCTCATGCTCAGACATTATAGTGTGCCCCAATGTGTTCAGATATGTCATTGAATCATTTTCATTGTGTTTTTCTCTGAAATATACTAAAAAATTCCAATACAAGTAATAAGAATTAAGATTTATATGAAAACCATTAAATATTCGAATCACCTTAAACTAAGAAATCTTGAAATGGGAAATTATTTTTTCATATTGAATTTTTGGACAACCTTGGAATATGGGTACACCCTCAATGTTAGTACCAACCCTACTCTTCCAACCAACATAAAACTCTTTCTTGTATGAGCGCTATACCACCCCAACATCCATAAACCTTTCACTTTTAGAAGCTTCTCTTTTGGGGAAGTTAAACTGACTCTATAATGAACATGTTATTTAATATGAATACAACAATAATATAGATATTACATTATAAAATAGTTTTACCCATATTTTATCCCATGATGTGTCCTTGATCTCTTTATTGATATGTCTCCATGAAACCGGTTCTACCAGAATTATATCACAATACCTGGCTAATGTGGCCGTGAAACTTCTACACTACCTTGAATTTGGACCTACCATATGATTTTATCGAATTTAATCCATCATTAGCTATGTATGGTGATTCAAGGATTACTTCATCCATGTTCACCCACATCACTTAGAATAAAATCACAATGAATAAGAAAAAGTGGTTGGGTGAGAATAATTAATTCATAATACAATGTGACGAAATAAGGTGATATAATTTGAAACAGTTTTACTAAAAAACATTCTACAGGATACTGAATAGACTGTGATAGATATGTGGGAAGTCCTGGTTTAGCATACTCTGAAGGAGGTGACTATTTGAGTGCATTCTCTAGTTGGCCTTCATTCACAGGAGTGGAAGCTAAAGAAACAGACTCATCAAATAATGGATAGATGTTAAGAATTAGAGGTAGTGTAGACAAGAAATAATATGGGTATTAGTATAGTGGATACATCATCAGATAAAAATATGATAAAGGTGGAAACATCTGTGGAGGTGGTGTTGTCATGGTATAGGAAGTAGATGTAGAATGAGATGATGGAGGCATCAGTGGGATCATCCCTGAAAGCATAAAATACATGGCATGTGAATAAGAGGGTATCCGAAATGATAATGGATGCATGGATAAGAACATCCCCATATACTCAAGAAGAAGATGTAAAGGTGTGGAGGAAAGGGTGTCCACGGGTGGGTCAGTGTGGGAATGGGTATGACGGGTACTTTATATAGGCCTAGTAGCATCCCCACTCGGACCCATTCTAGTAGAATGAGAATACAAATCTGGTGGAAATGAATATCCCTAAAAAATTGTAAAAATATTAATAAGAAATTATTTTTAATGTAAAAAAAGTTACAATTATTATGATCACTTATGAAAGTGAAATGGAAATGGATACTCACTCCCCAGTCAATCAGAATCAAGTAGTAATTTTCTATTAACATATATATTATTTCCCAAAGTCTGTATAAGAATGAAATTTAAATTTTTTTGTAATATTTTTTTAAAAAAACATTCATAAAACATCTATCTATCAGCTATTCCAGAGAGGAACCAATTTGATATCTTTTAATTACTAATTATACAAATTATTATATGAAAATGACTATCATAGTTTTTGAATTTACATTACAAAGTTATATATTTTTTAATAAAAATTTTTAAACCATATTTTCTACAATGAAATAAAACTTATTTAATGAAATAACCCCCAAAAATACAAAAAACAAACATATTATTCCAAACTATAACATAATTAAAGTAATTATAGTAATAATAACCATAGAAACTCATGTAAATGTAAACAAAATGAATGGTGACCATATATGGTTGCTTCTATATATTATTGAACACTACTTCAGGTTCAATATCAAATCATACAATGAGACAATTTTATTAATCAAATGAAATATTTTGGGCAACATCAATGGGGACGTCAATGGTTGGAATTTCATTAATAGAATCATGAGAAATATTTCTTGGGATTTTATCATTAATGATATCATAACTGAGTCTCAGATGATCTTTCACATTAAACACTTATTTAGCCATTGATTCCAAAATTTATGGTTTATCAATACATAGTAATCGAATCATGTTAATAACTTTGAATCCACAATCATTAATAAATGTAACATGTTGTCTCATTGATGCAAACCATTTACATTTCATCATAGAGACTCTACCTTTAGTGTAGTAATCCAATTAAAATATTATCTTAGCAAGTCCATAATAATACACATAATCATTTCTAGGCTAACTATCTAATACAATGGCATAACAATCCATTGTAATAGTTTACATAACGTAGTCATATTTTATTTTCATTTTCACTACTCGATCATTTATTACAAATTTATACACATTGATTATAAAATATTTTCATTCCTAAACCAAAGAATTAGGACCAAAATCCAAAGATATTAATTATTGAGAAATAGATTCAATGGGTAAAATCAACACTGGAAATATATATGAACAATAAAATTAAATTGATATCTTTATTTTAAGGTAATTAAAGTAAGGGTAATACCATTTATTTCAACCAAGTAGGAAACTCTACGCTATACAAAGCCTCTTTTTTTATCATAGTCAAAGATCGATGAAATCTACTTATAATTTTTTTATCCCACCTAAATAAAATGATAATAAAAGTGTAATTTGTATGTGAAATTTCATAAAATGAGATAACATAAAAATATCCAAATTAATTACTTGATATATTCATTGAACAAACCACATTTAAACAAGACTGTGTGTTTTTCCATCTGCCTCAATTCAAGGCTCAATGTAGCCATTGTATAAGACCCAAAAATTCCTCCTGTTTGGGGAAGAAATGTAAATGAGGGATCAATTTCACCACAATGGTAATCTTAATTTATCATTGGCTGGTTATGTCTTGTCATCAAATCAGAAAAATACATGGAACAAAAATATGCAAATTATTTAACTAGATAACCCCTCACAATAAAACCTTCAGGATATTTCTTATTATGGAAATATGATTTACCTATGCAAATATTTCATTTATTACGATATAGCTATAAAACGAAACTGGTCCCCAAATAAGTGTTTTAGTTGGAAGGTGAACTATTAAATTCATCCTACAAGTGAAAAAGGATAAAGTAATTTTTTTCCATCTCACAAAAAATTAATGGCGCCTCCTGCCGTATTTTTTTCATGAATAACGAGGATAAACTTTTATCACAAAGGTCAATAAAAATTGGAATAATCTAATCACTCTCACCATTACATTATTGGATAGAAAATTCCGAATTTCTATTGGAATCAATTCAAGAAGAATGTGTGATAATAATGAGTTTTTAGGGATTTTAGTTTCACGTCTCTTATGTTGATTTATATATATATGTTTCAAAAATAGATGTTAAGAACCTTGATATTCGTCAATCATTAAATAAATTGATCTTTCTTTGATGTTGTCATCACATAAGAATCATAAGTAACTTTCAATTTGTTTTTAGTGATACACAGATGATGTCGTTCTGGTCGAATACTCCAATACAACAAGTCCTGGTGATATTGGATGTCATAATTGGTCTTCCCCTTGATAATCAAAATAATTGAAATCTACATTTCACATATATTTTTTTCAATATTAATTATTTCAAAACAATGACATAAAAAATTATTATACCAATTTGGAAACTCATAAAAATACTTCTCTTTCTCCAATTGTAAGTGGTGTCAGTGTCTACATTCTTCCTCTTTTTAGATTTTAACTCACCATTCCCTAATGAAAAAAATGAAAAAATTAAATCCATTAATCAAATCACTTCCTAATGTTCCTTGAGGTGGTTGTTCAATGTCAATGGTATTATCTAACCTCTGACGATTCATCTGGTATTGATGATTCTTTGACAAGAATTATTGATGCCACATGGAACTGAAACTACAAAGATATTTAAGCCTTCTTGATCATGTATTCTTCATACAAACTATACAGGATAGTTTTCTCTTCATGATCCAGCTGTGCATCATTTCGTAAATATGAAAATAATTTATGGTCTATAGAAGGTCAACACACATCTAAAAAAAATTTCTTTAAAAAAGCATCAAATGTATGCACTCCCAAATCCCATAGTTGTTTCAACTATCTTATTAAAGGCTGCAAGTAGACATCTATATAATTACAGGGATCATAAGGTCCAGATATAAATATAGTCAATAAATTTAATGGTTCTTTCATACAAATATCTAGCCAAATATTATAAAAACGAATAAAAATGGGCCATGTGCTGTGAGCATTAAGCATCTGACCAAACAGATTAAAACTATCATAGGATAAGCCCAACCAGACATTACGCACCTCAACATAAAAATAAAGATGTTGTGAGTCAAAGGTACTCCCTGCTAATCCATATGTAGGATGAAATAACTCATAATTACCATTAATTCTCTCAACATCATGCCAATTCATATTATATGAGATTTCTATAACCATGAATATGTTTCGATGTCTAAGAATCAATGGAAATTTCCACAACACTTTTTGTGGTAGGTGATATGTTGTTCCATCTACATTTCCCTTGAATAAAGATATAACACATTCTTAACAGTCTTTAAGGTCATCTATTTCCTCCCAAAATAAACCTCAATCATTCTAAAAAGCATGGACTTTATTAGAAACAAATCCAAGCTGCTTAATTGACTTCCTTAACTAGTAATGATTAGAGGGGATGACTATACCATCAGGATCCTGTCCTTCAAAATTGTAGTAATATAATCAATGGAAGTATTAAAAATTATAAACATTGTTTTCCAATTATATAACCACATTAAAAATTTCAACTTGGTCATTTTATTTCATTACTGATATATTAGAGTTCTAGCAGCATCCAATAAATTTTTCACTCTCTCAACATCATAGTATTCAACATTTTAATCATGTGTACTGATATCATTTACTTATTACACTGGCACACTATCTCTCTAGAGATGATGGACATATGGTAACAAATAAAATATCAAAATCTTGAGGTCACTTCTTTCATTTCACTCATGAAAAATTGCAGATTGACTCATCTCTCCATGGTGATACCAAACAAAATAGTTTGTTGGAAATCTAAATTTATTAATATGATTGCTAACTTCATACCATCTTAACCATGGTATTCAAACACATTTATATCATAGACACTATATACAACCTCCATCTATAGAATTTTTAAATTAAAAGTCTAAAAAATTATCAAAATTATTTTGAAACTCTATTGAAATATGATCAATACGATACATCTAGACTTTATCCATTATATAACAAGGACAAAAAATTATCTTCCAATTAAAAATTTAACCCATAATTAAAAAATGGATATGTACAATAACAATAAAACTATTAGAACATAAAAACATAATAGTTAAATCTAATTCACATTTTTATTGAATTTTCCTAATTTTCTATCACAAATTTCAACCCTTTTAGTATCATATATGAAATTGTTACCTTTATCCTATAAAGGGATGATAAAAAAGGTAAACCATAATTGGACAAGGAAGGTTACATGTCTATGATATAGTGGAATGTTTCACTATAGTTTAACTATACCATGATAATGTTATAATCCCATATCTAGCAAAAATCTAAAAAAAATATTTTTCTATATCATTTAAAACATAAAAGCATTAATTTTCATTGTCGTTAATCTAATGGAGTTTTTTTAATGATCCATTATTAGGTTAGGAACTCCTCATAAAATCACATCCATAACTAAGATTTGAACCACGCTTCTTTTTATGATGTGATATATAGTACCTTATACAATCAAAAAATATAATTTATTTATAAGCATCAAAATCCATCTACTAAACTCTAACCATGTATAGTATGGTAGTGGGGTTACTTGGTCTGATTTTAGGAGCCAATAGACATGTTTCACCACTGAAAGAGTGGGGGGTTGAATTAATTGATATTTTTATAACCTTTTCATTATTATGACATTGACAACTAGAGAAATACTAGGATATGATTCAATTTTTTTAAAAGATTATCCTTACATGAATGTTGTAAAAACTAACAGAATATGGACACAATATTATTACATATTTTAGTATCAAAACTAGAAGAATCCTTAAAATGATGGGTATGATGAACCAATCATAGATTCTTCAATTTAATCACAATAGGTTACTCCATACAATCATTTCCAAAATAGACAAGATTATACTTTTCTATCATCCAAGATGAACTTAGTAGCTTGTGCTTACCGATTCATGATTCCTAATAAGAGATAATTTCATTACAGTTCAGTATGTGTATAATATAACTAAATTAGATTGTGTTTAATGTATATAAATTAATAATATCTCAAATTTATGATTATTATAGAGTAAATGAAATTATAATCATATAAATTATATGATCCATTCATAGAATATGTATCGAATCTCATGTTGTTGGTTCAATAATTTTATTCTCCATGAACTATTGTTTCCAAAATAAATTAAATGGAGTTAATTATTATTAAATAATGTTGATATGAAACAATGCTAGAATGGAAATTTTATACAATACACACTTCTCATATATATATTTTTTTGTGAACGGAAATATTTTTTCAAAATTAATCCTTCATATAGTTTTGTCTTTTCATTGAAAAAATAGACATTGATAAAATAAGAAAATGCATTCCAGTTAATCACATCTATAAAAAAGTTTCAAAACCTTTACCATGAGTTAATTCCATATTTATAGGGTGCTATCCATCTAGATAAAACATTATAATTCAACCAAATATGGTTACCCATTCCACTATATGTGAATCTAAAAAGAAAATCACATTTATCCATAAACCAATTTCCCTTCACCTTAATCATGTTCATATTTAAATAGTATGAATTTAATGAAATTTTCATTTTCAAATTATAACACTCCATTCACATGTAAAATGAATCCATAAAGCATTAATGGTATGAATAATTATACACATATAATATTATAAAATTTTTTATGAGCTCTACATGATTTCACATGGAATATAATATTCTTTATGAAACTAGAAACACATCATATACTTTTCACCTGAATCTCAAAGAAATCATGTTATTTTGGTATCTTCTATGTGAACATCCATTGATTTATATATAAAAACATAAAAATGATAACCATTTTTTATTTTTTGAGAAAACCAAAATCAATCAGATATTAATGATAAATGAAACAACATGAAATGATTTGAATCGAAAAAAATTAATCTAAACTAGAATCAATTAACTATACCAAATGAAGGATTATGGAATTACTATCAATGAAGAACCAAATAAAAAATAACACCCAATAGTATAAGGGGATGCTCTACAAGAAGGGATGCTCAACCTATGGGGCATGCTCAACCCAGTAGAATGGGATTCTCAACCTAAGTAGTATTCGTGTCGGGTGACGGAATGCTCAACCTAGTGGGGGATGTGTGTCCAAAGATGGGATTCTCAACTAGATAGGGAAGAGTAGGGAGGATTCACGCTGACCAAAATAGTAGGAGGTGTGGTGATATCTGTCGACCAAAGGAGGAGAAGGGGCATCAGGTGAGGGAAACACAGGGGTAGGGAAAGGGAGTTATGGGGGGGGGGCGATCTACGAAGTGAGGGGGGAGCATGGTGGGAGAAATTATTCACCAATATATACAAAAATTTAAATAAGTACCATTGGTATATATTATCTATACCCACAGTTTATTAAAAAATTTGGCAATAGACAAATGTTAATCATGTTATACCCATGGTTTATAAAATCATGGGTATAGCTTCATTGGTTTAGACCCTCTTTATAGTAGTGGGATACAATTAGATCAGGATCCCACCTAAGGATTAAGGGTCTATCTACTTCAAAGAACCATAAATAACTTTCTACTATTAGTTAATTCTCTTTAATTGAATGAATACATGATAAAATTATTAGCGATCCATGCACCATTTCTTCAAGACGATCCTTAGGAAAATAGTGGATTGATATGTATATAATTTAGTGGTAAAATACTACTAGATTCAGGACCATCTTAAAGATCATAAGAAATTGTTTGGCTTCCTCAAACCCTGGTAGTAGAAGATGAACCCCTTATAGTGTTCTTTTCAGGTTACCTCAGTAAATTTTATCAGTTTAATTTTACGATATAGAGGCATCGAGATCAAACCAAATAATATCAAGGCCTTCATTTAGATGCCTCCTCTGAGTAACCTCTATGATCAATGAGGTCTCCAAGTCCACTTAACCAAAATAATCTGATTCATTGTGATTATACATAGAAAGTATAATCCCATTTCTAGGCTCATGATGAAAGGTGTAGTTTACTAGTGGGATGAAGAGTATCAGACCACAATTGAGAAGATTAAAAAATATTTACAATAGACTCTGGTTCTGATGCCACCCCTCCTAGGGAGGCCTCTGGTCCTCTATGTGACCACCATTGAATGATCCCTCGATTCCATACTCACTAAAAAGAAAAAAGTGGAAAATAATTGTTTATATTATCTCATCTTCATGCTCCTCAACACAGAGTCGAGATACTGTCCTATCGAGAATTGATATCCCACAATAGTATTCACAGTGTATAATTTGTGACATTATTATTCGCATCATGAGATACAATTGATATCTCATGCTGACCCACTAAAGTATATTATGGATTCCCAAATGTTGATAGTCTAATTATCATGCTAGGTGGTGATTCTTTATCAATTCAACATCAATTTAATTCTGAAAAATTATTTCAATGGTCATGCACTGGTAGATTTTATGGATACTCACCTAGACAACACAGAGCTATCCCTTCATATTGATTTCCTATATTTTGATATCATCTTAGTGGACCAAGCCATTACATGTTGGAATGTGAATTTTTATAGTGCCTCCCGGAGTCCAAATGATAGAATGATCAATGATACCAAGCTTAAAAGAGTGGGTCTAGGAATCATTTATATTGACTCATCACTGGATATCCTTCCATATTAGTTACTATAATAAAAAAGATTCAATAATAATGATTCTCCATATCAAGATCTTATTATTGGAATCTAGATGGACCTCGATAATGATGTTCCCTAACATCACATCAAAGGGGTATCTGAGTTAGTCATCAAGTAGATCAATGGTGATTACATCATTTGAAATCCATAGCCCATGCCCTTGTACAATCATTATCACCATAAGATGGACATTTACAAACTAATACAGAGGTGAATCATGATTTCTAATCTCAAAATGGCAGAGATAATGACTTTGATAGTCTATATGCTTCTCTTTCAAAGCCTGACTGGGATGATCTATTCATTCATATGGCACATCGAGGAGCCATCACCCCCTCCACTTAAATAAATGATGAAAGCCGGCAAGTAAAATACCTATCAAACAGTTTTTCATTATCGGTACTTTTAGATACCTCTAGAGATGAATAAACCTTGGATTGGATTAATCCCTTCATCATGTATCTCCATCAATGTATTCTACCACCAGAAAATACCAAACATGAAAAAAAAATTAGTGTGAATCCCAGTTCACCCTCTTGAGTGGACCCAACTATAAGAAGAATCTATATAGAAGTAGGTTTTGTGGAATTCTCTTATGTATCATCCAAGCAGATGATAATAGATAGGTTTTCTAGGAAGTTCATGTATATTATTTGGGTTATCATAAAGAATGGTTGAAACTCTCCAATCAGATTCAATAGTTGGGCTACATCTAGACCACCATTTTCTATGACATCATCCAGTTCTCTAAGAGGTTCCACAGATATTAGATCAATGGAAAATTTATACATCAACTGTCAAAGCCCCACTATACTAAAATGAATTATTGTCAATTTTTAGTATAGGGAATAAACGTTGTGGGACCATACCCACTAGAAACAGCTCGCCAATATAGGTTCTTTCAGACCGCAACAGATTTCTTCTCCAAGTGGGAAAAGAGGTCCCTCTCATAATATTCTAGGAATGGGATTTTATTTAATTTTTAGGATCCAACATCATATATCAGTTTTAATTTTGTGATTATTTTCTCACTAACAACAACACCAACATTCAGGAAAATGAGTTGAATAGGTTTTATGCCATGTAAAACATTTAGTTCATCCATATTTCCTATTACCATGCACAAAAAATAGGTAGATCGAAGAATTGAATAAAACCCTCTCCAATATTTTTCAGAATATTGTGGTCCATAAAAAGAAAATTTTATGCTAAATTCTTCCCAATGTTCTCTGGGATCATCAAATGACAACTTGTAATTCCACTCGAGTGACTCCATATTTCAGGGTGTGTGGAACATAGGCAATCATACCCATAGAGATCCAAATTTCATTGTTACAAAGATCTATCTATGATCAGAAGACATCAGAAAGGATAGTCAAGATTTTACTAGATGAATTGGAATACCTAGATGAAAGAATGCTTTGATCCTTTCATATTATAGGGAGAAACTAGAAGAATATATACATAGAATTGAACAATAAAGTTTCCATCTACTCTTTCCTCTAAGGGGATGAATTTTTTGATCCCCAAATTCCAAATATACATGATAGGAATCCATTAATAACGGTACCCAAGTGGGAAGAGCCTTATATCACTTATAAAGTCTATCCCAATGGCCCATACACTTTGATAACCATGGAAGATGAGCACATAACTCCCCCTACAAATACCAAGTTCCTCAAGTAGTACTTTTTATGAATGGGATTCTATATCATGGTTTCACAATGATAGACTGCGTATTAATTAGTTTGAGTTTCATGATTTTAAATTTTGTAACAATCATCATCTCGATTTCATGATGTTAAATTCTGTAAAAATCTTCATCCCGGTTTTATTACATCAACCATATTAATAGCCTTCATCCTAGTCTCATGATGAAAAAATATGTGATAACTTTCATCTTCACTATATTATGTTAAACTACATGTTATTCATCTTAGTTGCATGATGTTATAAAACATAGAACCGACGTTTACTTTTACATGAAATTAAAAGGTGTGTACCCACTTCCCAAGAACATGATATTAAACTGGGAACACAAGTCCAATCGTAATGACTTTAAACTATGTGGGTTTTCCTTGAATATGTGTTGTGTGGTGAAAAACTCCTTAACCTCCCTCATGTCAGGTTTTTTATAATTCGATACACATATCCTAATTCATAGATACACTCTCCCTATTAGTCCAAGATTTATGACTTTAAACTATGTGAGAGTTCTTCATAGGAATATATCACACAATAATTGGTTCACATTCATGTTGGGATTTCATTGCACCACAACACATATTTACTTTCAGACGCCTCACCTACAAGCCCCTTCACGATGACTCTAATCTATATATGAGTCTCCTTATGATCATGTGGTGTGGTGTGGGACTCATTTCCTTTATTGACATCATGTTATTTCTTATGCTCCCATATATCTTTTTGGGTTGAGATGTTTCTCCACAAATCTTAGTTGTATGATGATAAAGTGAAGAACAACACAAAGTTCTCACTTGTGAGGATACTTCCCCTCACATCAGTCACCTACCACCCCATATTCATGAACTACGTATGACTCGATTTCCATCCTTATGGGATATTTAGGAATGGATAGACATTTCATCTCTAGGACCGGCTGTAGGTTCAAACTTGTGGACCTCTAGCCTTAGTTTCATTTTGGAATGTGTGGTACAATTCATGGCTCCAAAATCTCATTCACTTCAGGTTTCTGGTGGCCACTCCATCCATGTCCCTGATGGAAAACCTTATCCAGTGTCCTTACAACATAATGTTATACTTCTCAGACCGGTATTGTCACAAGACCTTAAACTACGACCCTATCGTCTTTGGAACCAATCACATACCATGCCCCCTCTATATGCATGGATCAGACCTACATAGAGATATCATTTTCAAGAAATACGTATGTAATGATTATCATCCCCATGAGATACGTGATGACACCTAGGTCATCTATATCAGACCCAACCATGTGTTTTCCTTTATTTCATGTTGGTTCACATTCACCCTTACCACATGGCACTGTACCGCATTGGTTTCCAATGAATACATGTGGCTTTATTATCATCCTTATGGTATAATGAGTAATTTCTAGACATATTTTTTTTGGGCCCAGCCATAGATCTATAGATCTTTTGGCTCATAAGCCTACTCATAGTCCACCATACATGACATTAAACTGCATGTGGGGTGTTTTTTTGGGATTTCTAACATGGGGTTAGGCCTCTTTAACCTCATTCACGTTAATGTTTATCATAATACCACACTAAAAAAATCCATTAGAGACATTCTATTTCATGGTGAAATCTCTCTGACGCTATACTAGATTTTCAAGTCGAGGAATCATGACTCTAAACTATGTCTGTGCCTCTTTTAAGATTTTTGGTGTGGTGATGGGATTTATAAGTACTCATTTACATTGTGTCTGTAAAGGATCCACACAAAAAACACCCATTTGAGTTAACTTACTCATAGTCTAATATCTATAAACTTTAAGTAAGTGTTATTTTTTTTTCAATTCACGATGTTAAATAGAAATTATACCATGAGAAAGTTTAGGATTCCCCATGATAATCATGGGATGGCTCAGTTCCATAATTAGAGAGGATTTCCACTATTGATTTCGGTCTTATACCACACTATATTCTATAAATATGAATGGCTGGATTCCCATCCTTATGGGATATGTAGTGATGAACAAACATTTTTTCATTGGGTCTAGTTGCAAGCCCCTCTATGCTCTTCGGACACTCAACCTTGACCATATTCCACACCCAATAACCCTATGTTCAGTTTATCTCAAAGTATTTGTGTGGTAATTGGGGCCTTCATGGTCCTCATTAACTTCTATTTTTGTCTCTATCATTACATATATATACCCTTAGAATGAACATTTCAATCATAGTCCATGAAACATGACTTTAATATATTTTTTCATGGTTCACACAATATGTCCTTAAACTGATTTCATGCTATAGGATTAATTCTCATTCTCTATTACATTATCATTCCACACATCAAGCTTATCTTAGTATGGGTTTCCATTCTCCTTAATATCTTGACGGACACCCTTGTAATGATGGTTCTAGGCCAATGTTGGCTTACTTACCATCCAAGGCCAAGAACCTAATGTGACTCTAGTTACAAATTGTAGATATTGTGTTTTCGAACATGATAAATAGTCGATTTCGAATTTTTTCCCCATTAATAGGTGTTTAGGTATGGATTGTTATGTTTTGAATATGGTCATCATTATATATTTACTCACAGGTCAGCATGGGGTCTAGACCTTGAAATTATCAGTTTACTTTCCTTCCATTCCCTATTCTATCCCAAATGTATAAAGATCCCCAATACCATTCCTTGTTTCCCACATCGATCATTGATCACATGGGCATAAGAATCTAGTATGGTGTAAACTGACATGGTCCTTATGGTATGAACTCTTTGACCTTGAAATAGGAGTCTACTTTTATAAAATAGACATTAAACTATGTGTGATTCCATATGAATGTGTGGTGTGGCATATGGGCCTTCTTGGTCCTCATTTATGTATGGTTGTTAATTCGTTACAACACGCATGTTTATTTGTGATGTTATTTCCTTAGCCCATGTGTTAGGAAATTAAACTATTTGAATCTTCTATAGTTAGAGCAACACAAATTTAAATTTCTTACATGACCCGAGTGGTATTCCCCATTCCACATTTCATGTCTTTCTTGATTCGGGTTTCCATCCACTATCAAATCAAGATGGACCCCCTAATGGTGATGGTCTCACACCACCATTGGTCCACCCCCATCCTAGGCCAAAACCCTAATGGAGTGTTAGTGACAAATAGTGGGCCATGGGTTTGAACGTGGTGAATAGTTGGCCCCACATTTTTTCCTTCATGGTTGGTATGGTAATGCTCCCCAATTTTCTAATAGGATCAACAACCAACCCTAACTTACCAAAAACCTCCTTTTAGGGTCCAAACTCTATAAACATAAATTAAGAGCCATTGTGTGGTTTTTCCCTACACCATATCACACTACTAAAAATATCACTTATCCCAATGGTTCCAAACCACTAAGATAGCCCCATAAACAATTGGGATAGGATATCCCAACGGTTTTCGAAATTGTTGGCCCATTCAGTGTTTCAATATATTTATACCAATGGTTTTATGAAACTTTTGTGGTTGGCCATATGAAATTACTCTATACCAATAGTATCACTAAAATAGGTGGGATATATTTATGCTAATGGTTCTTGAAACTATTGGACTAAAACTATGGCATACATACCTTGTATACTAACGGTTAATGAAACTATTGGAATATATATAAACCAATGGTTTAGAAATGTGATATACACACTGTCCACCAATTAGTTGTATACCAATAGTTCTCTAATTATTTTCTATACCCTCTTCTCTAAAAAAACATAAGTCCATACCTCTTCCATTCTTCCATAACCAATATTAATATTCATAATTTTTTTATATAGTTGGAAGCTTCAGAAATGGGTAGGAGATACTATTTAGAAAGTAATAACAATGTAACAGAAATGGGTAGTTGAAACAATAGGGAAAGTATAAACAATATTGTATAAATGGGTAGCATAAATAATGTGAAAATTAGAAAAAATGTAGTTACCCTTGCTCTATAAGAGATGAATGATATCTGATCACTAATAGTATCTAAAAAACATCCTATCTATAATGCACCAAGGGAAGTGCAACACAAATAATGTAGCCCCCCTTTCTCTTATCAGATTATAAGGAAAAAATAGTTCCCTACTAAAAAATTGATACAATAGGGGTATTAGTTTTTTTTAAAGTAGAAAACAATGACTTGTTTCCAAAAAATTAATAAACAACACTTATAGAAATGTTAATTAAAATAACATTCTTTAAATTCACATAAGAGTTTTACAATTTTGATAGAAATAGTGTTGTAGAAACAATTTGAAAATCCCTACCAAGACTGAATTGATAGGGATTTCCCCACCTTATTTTTACCACTGTCCAAAGGTTGTACCATATCATTTAATATTTCCAACTCTAGTCTTTGACCCTCTAATTTTGTTTCGCTACCCCCCATAGAAGCAGTGAGGGAGATAATAACCCTTGAATTTTTGTAATTCAATATTCTGTATAAATAAAGAATAGAAATTTCAATAGATTTCGTTTCATTAGACTAATATTATTTATCCTTATCATTTTCTAGTGTATAAATACACTTTTTAATTTCCCCTATTCATGTGATATTGGGACCCTTTTGATTTTTGATTTTATTGAGGTGACTTCCTGAAGTTTGTATTTTCCTCTATAACCCTTAGAGGCATTCGATTTATATTTATTCCACATGCTAGAATAAATATTATATTTTAAAGAGATATCCTTGGATACATAACTATCATCAGTTTCTTCATCAATATACTCATCCCATGATCTATTGTAAAAATAATCTCTAAAATATCCAATATTAGAAAGGTGTGACTCATTTACCAAGTTAGTCCAAGTCATGTTAGGCTTATTATTTTCTTATTGGTCAAGAGAGTTCACTGACCTAACTTAATCACAAGGATGGGTTCGAGTTGTCTAAGGAGTGGCCTTTTCACACCCATCCATCATAGGAAAACACTCACCATTAACACCTTTATTTTCCAATAACCCATAAGTCCTATATACAAAATCATGGTTTTGATTCTTCATAGGATTTCTGATATTCATGTGTAAGATGGATATCCCAAATGTAATTCTGAATTCATCATCATGTAACTAAAATACCCATAAAATCATCCTTAAATGGAAATATTTGTAATACTCTTCCCATTCTAATCGATCCCAATTATTTGTGAGTTACCCTTATTTGTTATTTCATATTTCATTCAAGACATTCTTCCTCGAAGGGAAATATCCACCATGTTTCATGTCTCAAAGGTCAATATTCCTTTAAATCCATTACATACACAATAGTTATTATTCCTTAAAATCCATGGAAAGAGAGATATAAATTCACCCATGGTATCCCTTTATACTGAGTTTTAAATTTTTAAATTTTTAAAATTGTTTATAATTATCTTTTTTTGTATGTTTTTATTTGGAATGTCTACGATTATAGTATAATATTTCATGAAATTTTATAATGGGTTGTATTATAGAAACCCATCACCCAAAAAATTAATTCTTCTCATATCACTTGTTTGAGTCATCCAAATGATATCCAAGAAGAGGATTATGAAGTCAAGACATGCAAGGTTTAGGCCCATTTTTATGGATTAATTTTATAAGACACAAATCTTATAGCACACTAGTGTTACTAAACTTGTAGGGTTTATACATTCTCTTCGATGTTGAGTCAGCCAGAATTAAGGTATTTTGTATACTTTGAGGATGTGAAAACTAACCCAATGATCATTTTGGATGGTTTCAGTAAAAATACATGAGACATGATACTAGCATGAGACATTTGAAGTAAAGTTGAATCCATTTAAAGTCAAGTCAAGGATAATCTTCTTGGACTAGATGGTCTATTCATAGAAGGTTATTTTTCAGAGGTTCCATAAATTCCATAAGTGATAGGGGATAGATATCAATGAATACAAGTGTTTTATAAACCATATAAATTCATGTAATTTTGAATATGGGTATCTACTCACCCAAAGTCTAAAATAGGAGCATATATATGATTTAGAAAACTAAATGTTGTAGGAGTGGTGGTTTTATCTGGTAAAGGGAAAGAAGTAGGAGTGTTTTATTATCCTTGTTCATCTAAAGATAGTTTTGAGGATTATCTAAATAATATAAGATGTTTCATAAAGCATGGGACTCATGTTATGGGATAAATAATTATGGTTTGATGTGGAAAGGGTTTCTAGATCTAGATGAAGGATTCAGAAGGTTAGTTTCATGTTATAAAATAATATTAACTATATATGGAGTCAGTGGAATGGTTATCATGTAGATATGGAAGAGTGAAGGGATAATTAAAACATGTACATATTAGGTGACCTCACAAGATCCACTATACAACTAATTACATTATTTCAAAAAAGTGGCACACCAGTATTGGTGTTGTCCCTAAAACCACAAATATATGAAGCATCAAATCCTTTTTTCAATATGACCCATGAATGGTTAAGTGGATCATATGATATTCCAGTATGTGGGAGGTTTTAGATTTATGGGTCTTTGGAAATATATTCTAGGTGATATTTCCACTAGTTTTATGAGGAAATCTTGGAAAAATGAAATGGTATCGTACAATAAATATCCATTTTGTTGGAAGAATTTATATGATCTACAGGGAATCAATTTTATTGAGACAAACCCAGATGATTTTTTCAGAAATCACATTCTATAAAAGGAAGATTTTGATGTTTTTCTCTCAGGATTATACTTTTTAAAGGATATTTCATTTTATTTGAGGAATAAACTTCCAAAGATACTCTATAGTCTATTCAATGTACATTTATTATTCTCTCATTAGTAATTACTTCATTGATGTCAACCAAATCCATGATAAAGCAGGAAGATAAAAAAACCAAGTATAGGACTTATATTATCTTGCAAAGGTTAGTGATGAAGACTTTGCTGAATTCCAAATCTATGAAAAAAAAAATTCAAAACACCATCAATGATATGTAAGAACCTTCAATAAGTTAATGGGTCCTAAATGGATTGGAACTAAGGCTAGATTTGTGGTATAAAATGGGCATGTATATATTAGTTATACTGTAGGATGATTTAAATTGGAATATATTTAAATGATGTCTGACATTCCAGTTGTTAAAGGATTGAATGGAACTTAGTTTTATTATTATGGATAAAGTTTGATGTACCAGACATCTCTTAAAATTTGTGGATGCTCAGTGGAAGATTATTTAGATAAAATGTTTAATATAATGATTATATCCAGGGATATTGTACATAACACAGTCACATGATTGGACTTCAATTGTTTCTAATGTAACTCAGTCTAGTTTTCTTTTGGAGAAATTACATAGAGGGATTCATATGAGATTCTGGTCTTAGGGAATAAGGAGCATTTCTTTAGCGGGTCCTGAATTATTATATGTGGCATAGAGAAGAACTATGTGGGTACCACATATGTTGTATGGTAGCTGGCCGATGGAATTATAGAGAATGAATGAAAATTTTCTTCAAGTGGTAGATTTTTTTAATTAAATTACAAAAAATTCTCAAATTGGTGATTTTTTGTTTTTTCATTGTTGGAACTATATTCAAGTGAACTATTGAAATATCAAGACATTAAGTGACCTAATTTTATGATTGGTTAATCTAGATTGATAAAATACATGTTTTTTCTGGGATGTCTAAATTCATGCCAATGGAATCCTTCATTGGATACAGCTTAACAAGCAATGTTCGAAAAATATAACTGGGTCAATTGAATTGAACAATATCAAGTGAGTGGATAGTCTGATGATGGATTTTTTTGAGAGTATATGAAAAGGAGTGTCCCAGTGAAATGTACATATGTAGTGTTATCTAGAATCATGCACCATCATTAGTGATTATGTCATAGAGAACTGAGTGATGCATGTAGGGGGCTTCCAGTATGCATCATGGAGACAAGAGGTGATGAAGGATTTGTGAAAGTTATTTCTAACATGATATAATGGGATATTTTATGAAGAAAATATTACTCATGGATAAACAAAAATTAAAATGTTTTTTTTTGTATTCATTAGTGTGAATTTTAAATTGTGACAGGCATGGTTCACTAATTATTAGTAAATAAATAAATAGATTATATATGAAGTCATAGATTGAAAAAATCACTAGAGGGAATATCAATAATTTCATATGGTGTTTTGGCCTATATACAAGTTGGGCCTTCACACTTGTTTGTAGCCCATGACATATTACAGATGAACTTAGTGAGTTTTCTTTCATGAAATATAGGATGTTTTTTTTCAATTTGTTGGGAAAAAATTTGTAGTTAGTAATAAAATATCAGTATAAAACATTTGTATGTCGAGCTTCCACACTAAAGGAAAAGAAAATAAATAGAATAAACATGGTATAAAGGAGAACATAAATGAAACACACTAATCAATCTCTCAAATACTCGAATCTCCTTCTACTAAAAAGAAAACCGTATATCCACTAAAAGTGTCCTTCTGGCCCCCTTCGTAGAATATAACTACCAACTGTCCATAGAAAGTAGTAAAAGGTTTAAGTGGAAAATGAGATAAATTAAATTAAATAAAAACATAACTAAAACATTCTTGTCTCCTGTGACTATACATGTTCCCTCCCAACATATAAGAACCGCAACACCCCATGCATCAAATCATGTTCCTCCATGAAAGGGGGAAACATATCCATGTTTCAAAATGATACTATAAAATAGTACATTCCTATTAATTAACAATTAATCTTCATATTAATGGTATATAATCAGTTTGGATAAAGTTTTATCATTGTTTTGTTTGGTTCGATATAAGTTTTATTGGGAAATTTCCTTTATATTTAGTTTGTCTTGTTTTTTTATATTTTTATTGGACAATTTCATTCAGTTGGGTTATAGTAGATTCAGTTTGATTGGATTTGATTCATTTCAGTTTGCTTTAGTTTAGTTTAGTTCATGTCAATTGGGGTCATGAATCTTACAACCCAGTACAATAATTTGAGAATTGGGATAATATATAACTTTTCATGAATTTTACCTTATTTTAGTTTTATAATAAACACACAAATGAAGGTTCCCATTAGGTTTATTGAAAACATTATTCGTGTAAAAGGCAACACACTTTCTTAAATTATGCGTTAGAAAATTGATCCTTCTAACATATCCATTTGTTGAATCTTTTTAGCTAGTGTAATCCAGTAATAGATAATAGATAAGTGTAGCATACTTGGCACTAAATTGAAAGGGGACATTATATCCTTATCTTGTAAAAAACAAGTTAATTATGATTCATAATATAAAAACCCATATTCTATAGAAGGATTTTCACCACAAGAAAATGGCCACCCCAACTCCAAATAATAAATGGATATTATCCTACCAAAAAATAGAATATAATATTGGAATGGGTATAACATATGTTTTATTGACCTAGAAAAACATGAGACCCCCCATCATGGGAAGTAATGTGAATTTTTCAAATAAACATTCAATCATGGAATTCATAATAATTAATCAATCCATATTAATAATTATATCTATTGGTTTCATATCTGAAGTTAAAAATACATAGAAATTAATGATATTATATAAGGAAAATCGTAAGAGGGGAATTTGAGACCTTTCACTCTCCTTTTACCTAGAGGTATTTCAATTTAAATCACACAATTCATGGAAACAATGAAATAATTTATCATGTACATAATATAGGTATTAATAATATATTTAGTGGAAATATTTTCAAATAAAACACTATATAATGATGAATCAATATTAATTGTACCTCTCTCTATTGTTGGACCTACATCATCTATCATTGGATTATCATATACCATGTGATGAAATTTCATTCCAAAATCTTGTGGTGATAACTTCAAAATTTATGATTTATCTGAAAACCCCTCATATCCTTTTGGTATAGAAAACACCATACTAGTATGCATAGTTGTATAAATTCTGAAATAAATAACTCTACAATTGATCTTAGTAATTGTGAGAGCTTCATATCTTCAAGATCTTCATGCACAAATACATTTAGTTCCCAACCATTGAATATTAGTAACATGTCTGTGGCCCTTTAGAAGACATTACAACCATTTTATGGAATATTTTCTATAAGGACCATACGTACTTTTTCCACCATGAGATTTATCCCTCTTCATCATTCCTTTAATGAAACAACTAAAATTGCCTATGTGAGTAGGAGGAAGATTACTATAACCTAATATACAATCTAGAACAATTTTATCCATCTAAGATATATATAGAACATATGAATACAATGAATGATTAAAAATAATTACATGAGACTATATATATGATCAATAACCCATCAAAAACCACCATGCTATAAGT
This sequence comes from Viscum album, assembly GCA_963277665.1. Classification (NCBI taxonomy): domain Eukaryota; kingdom Viridiplantae; phylum Streptophyta; class Magnoliopsida; order Santalales; family Viscaceae; genus Viscum; species Viscum album. Next base: position 887,631,118 of record OY728148.1, on the reverse strand, counting down.
TTCACAATCTAGACTGCATTTGATGATAAGTTGTAATGTTCATAAAAATTCATTTCATTGTGAATCATTGTCCTCTACCAATGATTAATGTGAAGTTACTCTATAGAAATAACCAAAGAAATTGGAAATAGTTTGTATTTCTCTATAAAAATAATCATAAGGAAATCTCACTTTATGACCAAATTCATCAATAAGAGAACTATCACTCCCCACCATGTCCAACAAGGCCCATAAAACATGAATACATGTCATCATACCTTAAAAGAAGCTATCATCGCCATTAATTCAAAAAGTTTCAAAATATTTTTCAACTATTCCATTACCTATTCAGGATCATTCACACCATATAATGATCCTAATATATAATGATGATAGTCCTATGATTGATATTTCTTGGCATTTCTCTATGTTACATCATGTACAACTAGTAGAGATGTAGGTGAAACATCTTATCCAAGAGAAATATGAAATTCATTCCAACCACTAAATGTTTTAGGATGATCAAAGGGTTCTCTCACTATTGTTCATCAATAGAACTTTCAATTATTATTTTTTAAGACATCTTCTTTCATGGATCGTACAATAAATCATTAACATATAACAAATAATCATCTTTTAAGAGAATCAAGAGAGTCAGATTTATAATTCAAAACTCAACAAGGGATCTCAAATATGATATAAATTCTTTAAAAAATACTACAATACGAGAAAGGAAATCCTTGGATAAAACTTTTTTTACAATAACTCTTTATATGTTAATTATCATAATGATGCGTGATAAAAATTAAGACGCTCATAAACAAAATTCCATGTCCCGAAAATCATTCCTCCTATATACCATGGGACCAAAAAATATTACCAATAGCCAAGACAGTACATGTCCAACATTGATTTAAATTGATCATGAATATACCAACATTGCTTTCCAAAATGATTACTAAACTAGTCCTAAAATGATCTGAATAAATCTATTGATAACTATAAAAAATAGATTATATAAATCATCTTAATGGTACCTAATATACTACATACACAACCCGAGGGAACTTTCCAACCCCCTTGGCAAGACACATTATCATAGGTATTAAAAACATCATTGAAAGATTTATTTATATTATACAACACCCATTAAAAAATAATTGAAGTCAAAACATAAACAATCAGTATCCAAATACAGAAAACATGACTAAATATTAGATATTATAGATAATTTAATTAACAAAAAACATCGATTAAAATTATAACCAAAATATTATATCTTATAATAACATGTCTATCAAATAATCCACTAACCACCACCTTCTCTCATTGTCCCCATACAATGAACTATTTCATCCCCAAGGATTTGTTAAAGTCATTGAATCAGTTATTGAGAATCTATAATGGGTCATCCATACATTGGACATCCATGAAACATAAAATAAACAGAAGTAAAAAAAGAAAACAACCCAAATGAAAATAACATTATTAAAATCAATTCAAAATTAAAAAATGAATCATAAAAATATGATTCAGTGAATGTAGAATCAAACATACACTAGGACGTGTGGAAAATTATAATAGAACATACCAAAACTGAATAAAAAATTTATACCCATATATCCATTGTTCAATATCATGTTTCTCACCATATCCCAACTCACCCATGGGTAAAAACAAACATGAGATGGTTATACCAAAGGATGAATCTTGAACATATACACAAAATATGAGATAAAAAACACACAAATAGGTATACAGGAGTTAAATTAGAATTATTCAATAAACTCAAACCCAATATATATTTTTCATGGGCACATAAATATCTAAAATCCCCAAATTAAATTGGTCCAAACAAATAGTGAAGAATAAACAAACCTCAAATAGTAGAAAATGGTGGTAGATGAACGAATATGATATAAACTGCTTTTCCTTTGATAGTGGATTCCAAATAACATCTGAGGTGGACCCAAAAGAACCATGATATGCCCTAGAAACAAGGATGAAAGTTATAATCGAAGACCATCAAAACAACTTGGGTTCATATGAATGAAACCTGGTAATGGGAGAGGGTAAAAATCTAAGAAATTGAATAATTAAAGAAAATGAATGCCTACCTCGAAGTAAGGGCCAAGAACCCTTAATAAATTCTGAAGAAATAATAGGAAGAGTGGGAGTTGAGAAAGGGGGACGTCGGGTGGGGTGTTTAGTCATGCAGGGTCTCACACGCGACTGGAGAGGATAAGGGACTGGGGGATGTCGCTGGAGGAGATAGAGTCGAGAGGGGCTAGGGGAGTCGTTAGAGGAGAGGGAGCCAAGAGGGGCTGGGGAATCTCACCAAAGGAGAAGGAGAAGAAAGGGGAGGGGGGTGTTACTGGTGGAGAGGGATTTGAGAGGGGAGGGGTCGTTAATATATGAAGTTTCATACTTCGTATGGTCCTCAGCCTCCTCCAGTTGAGACTTCAGTTTTCCTGTGATTTCTGATTGTGTTTTATGGAAGGTAGTACACTCGATCACTTGTTCCTCAATATATTGTATATCATGGTTTACATCATGAACTTTTTGAATGCTATCAGTCATCTCCTAGAACCAAACATCTTTTAGATGTTGTATCCCCTACAACATCTTCTCGTCAAGAGAGTAAAAATGAGAATAAGAAGTTTTTGATCATCCACCCGTCTAGAACACATATTGGCTATCCAATGGGGGAGTAACCCCATCCAGACTATCATTTTTAGTTCCAAGGAATGATTAATGAAATTATGAATGAAATCCCATTACCTACATTGGATGATATGGTTTAATTTGGCTATGCCAGGTTTGATGTCATCCAGTTCCGCAAGATTAGATGGTTCATACTATAGAAAAGGAAAAAGGATATCCATATTAGGATCTTTATATGGTATCCTATCTAAGGGTTTGGGCTCTATATCATGGGGGTATCCATCTTCTATTACTTCTTTTTTGGTACCCTCGCTGCTACTGGCCCTAAGTTCTACCCGACCAGTGGAATCACTCTCAATGGCTGCCTCTTGTTTGTCCAGGACCATTAGAGATGGATCTGTTTAAATGAACAAAACCTCATGAAGGAGCATATCCATCAAAAGCTGAACCATAAATGTCCCAAACCCATCATATTGTTGGGTTCACATTCTTCCAAGTACTGCATAGAAAAAATAAACTTAGTCAGTCTGTTAATTCGATGATAGGTATGAATTTGTGAGATCAAAGAATTATATGAGATTAGAACCATAAGGTCAATCTCTTTGGTCACCATAAAGACATACACTATAGGATATCCCCCACTATAAGGTATATTGACGCTTTTCACTAAACCTCATTGTGATTTAGTGATAGATGTATAGGATAGTTACATGGGGATGTCGAATTTCAAGGAATTTTGATTATGGATGAATAGTTTAGGATTTTCTCTTATCTTGAGAAGGGATTTCGATGATGATAATTTTTGTAATTGAAACTTCAGTAGGTTCCACTAAGCGAATACTAGGACATGGTCCCCTATTGATAAAAATAAGACTTGGGGATATGATCATACCACCCCAGGCCCCCTGTTTTGTCAACTACTAGATGCCTTAGCTTCTATTGGATCGCCACATGCATTAGCCCCTGTTATAGGACCTGGAGCATTCTCCCCTAGGCCCATTAGTGCATATTCATGCTCTGCTAAGGGGACCGCTTTCACAACACCAAGTGACATCTATTTAGGAGTATTTTTAGTTAAAATATCTATGAGAATAATATATAAATCCTAGAGAAATCTTGATAAAAATGAGATTATAGAGAAGTAGTCAGTGAACTCGTCTTCAGATCATGAAATCTCATCACTCTCCCAGGGACTATCTTAATGAGAACCCATTATTTTAGACTCCCCATACACTCTTTATTCTTATTATTTCTTTTCATCTTCTATTTCTTCTTCTTATTCTTCTTCTTTTTTCCTCCTCTAATTCATTATTATCCACTGTTGGTGTTTCCTCTCTATCTGATTCTTAACTAATAATCACCTTTACTATGGAGTGAGGTTCCTTGTTTTTTCCCTCTAGAATGTGTTAAAATCCATGACTAGAAAGTATACATTTATCTGATTAAATACCATGTTTTCTGTCACATAACTGGTTCCCACATCTAATAGTATGATCCCATCCCACTTCAGCTTCCATCCAAGGTCTTTAGGCAACATAATTCGTCATTATTTTCTCCAAAAATAACAAATTATAGGAAAATGACATTAGAAGTTGGCTATAAGAGATACCTTATATTCTTATCAGGTTCTTCTTTGACTGGTACTCAAGGATAATTTTGGGACCACCCCTCTTCAGAAGGTGGATTTGTGGCCAAATCCTGTGGTGTCCACACCATTGTGGTTCTAGATCGTGTTGCCCAAAAAAGTTTGTATTGCCTTATAGATCATCCATTAGGTGGAAGCTCTCATGCATTATTGCCGATCTTTCTCAACACATGCTGCTTTGATCTGCTAAATGCAACATCATAAGATTGTATTCAGGAATGTTTCCACCCAGTGATTTGCATATTTCATTGATAGTAAGACATCAATATTAATAGGTAGTATTGTTATTGTCTCACAAAACCCAGAAGCTTTGGAAGAGGATGCATGTGTGCCTCTCTTCACAGACCCCTATATACATTTTCTTCATCACCTGCTATAGGCATCTGAACTGTGTGAAAAGTAAATATTGAATGTATGGTTTGAAAAAAATCATTCCATCGATTCGATCCACCAGCACAATGCTCATGAAATTTTTTATATACTCCCTATGATCCCAGGAGCCTCAAATATTATCCATTATCCTGGTAACCAAAGTGAAAAAAGTATAAAAGTTGAAATTTTCATTGTTTTTTTAGAAACCATAACTACTTTGTGATATAGAGTCAGTGGCTAAACTCCACGAATGTTAAGAAGTCATGGTTGTAGAACAACACTTGGAAGACAAATGGAATTCTGGAAATCATATCGTCCGAGGTGAGATGAAATTCAGCCGTGAAGGATCTGGAATGGCCCAAAGATCCTCCTGGCCATGCTTCCCATTGAGATGCACCCAAGAATATTATAAACACATTTGATGATTTTCACTCTAATTTGACCCTATTGTGATATTACATGATCCCTTCCATCACAAGAGTCCCTAGGCAGACCCCTATTCTTGTGTCCCACAGTCGAAATATCCACCACCTCAAGAATTCAGCAATGAATATAGTGTATCAAACCTATGGGTCCCATATCTCATCCATGTTTTATCCCCATGTTTGATATTTTCCCACCAATAGTACCACCTAGCATGATCCTTCGTTTACCTTTGAGATGCATTCAGACACTACTTTCCTCATCCTAACATCCTCACCTTCTTGGTATTCATGAAGAATAAATAAAACCCCATTGGTAATGAGATTTCCATTTGGATATACTTTTTTTTCAGCTTCTCCGTAGCCACCTACAACAGATTCCACTTTAGGATTGGGTATACCCTTCATCCATCCAAATATTCTCTAGTGGGAGGAACTCATTATATGTGAATCCCTCTAGAATAATTCATTTGATATAATGGACGTCCCACAAGAAGATTCAGACCTCCCCCTAGTGGAGGTTGAATGTGTTTGTATCAAGAGTCCACTGGCTAAAAATCTATGGCACCCATTCCTGGTAAAGGTAGAAATGTAACTGTGACATCCACATGGACTTATACAGCATGATGTTGTGTAGCTCTTCTCCGAACTCCTCGCATGTGTATCAAACCCATAAATCCCATACTCATTCATTTGTAATGTTTCCTCTATACCTTAGGTGCATTTCTTACTACCAACCCACATTTTCAACCCTCATACTATAATAGATTGTTCTAACATAGTGGAAAAGGTAGTCCTCCACCCATGGTTTACTTCTTGTGATCGTCATGGTCTTTTCATTCAAGACATATGATTATAACATGATTCACTATTTATTTCACTTTATAACAATGTATTGAACATTTTTTGTATTGAAAATTCCAAGTATAATAAAAATTTTAACTTCATTTTTGGTTCTTTAATTTAATTTTTATCACTTTTAAAAAATAATATTTCACTTTTTTGTGTTTTATTTATAAGTAGAGGTGATTCGAATGGCCCAATATGAATTTGATAAAAATTGGGCAAAATTGGGCAAGAATCCAAGAACATCTATGGGCTAAACTGCATACTTATACTGATCAATACACTCCACTAGGCTGAACATTTTTTAAAGGTTGTATAAGTCGGTGGGATATAACATTCATGAAGAAACCCAAGCCCATTTTATCCACTATGATTCCCAAATGAACCAATATGTCCAATAAGATGAATCTACACTGAGTCAAAAGTTTCTCCCTATATTTTGGGAATATCTCTTTTTATAAACAATATCATGCCAGCAAAATTGAAAATTATAAATAAAATAGACCATTCACCAATTTTATAGTTTTTTTAATGATATATTAGATTTCATTGTGAATTAAAACCATGGTCCAAGTTGTTTCTCAAAAATAAGGGTTCCCAAAACAACCTCCCATTATGGCTATAAAAGAACACCTTGGGAAAAAGATTAAGAAGTTTGAATAAGAGTAAACGTTCTACCATTGTGGAGTCCCAAAGGAGTAATATAATTATCCATAGAAGTTATGGTGGCTATGGTAATTTCTAATTCAGCATATTCTTCTTTCTCCCCTCCCATGGATCTCTAAATGCATTAGGGTCACCCAGGGAGGAACATGATGTAATCCTAATATTTTTTTGGAATATTTGAATGGTATTTTAAATTCGAGGTTCGAATGTCATTATTAATCATCCTATATTTTTATTTAATTGAGTTATTCATTTTTATTTCATGCTCAAGTCATATGATCATTTTTGGGGGTACCCTTTTAAGTGATGTTTCACACACCACTCACAATTTATTCATTCCTCTTTTAATTGTGGTGTTTGTGAGGTTTATATTGGTCATTTGAAATATCATAAAAATTATCAAGGATATGTACATTTTTTCAAGGTATCACAATAGAATAAAATCATGGAATGCACATTGAGTTATTCATGTGATTCCTTGGTGAGTTTTGGTTATGAAGTCGAACACAAATCACTCAATCATCAGTGGTATTTGATGAATCACTATGTGCTCTTAACTAAAACCAAGAATTTATGCTAGTGTAAACTTAGTAAAAGTCTAGTTCTAGGTGTTTCAAACCATGTATCAAAATGGTTAAACCCTATCTGATGAAGTGATGAAGGATGAGCATCATGCGACTTCCCTATGTAGATCATTCTTAATTAATTATATTAATGTCTTCTTTGTTTTATCGCATTCAATTTTCATTTGGATTCTTAAATCATGAAATCCCAAAAAAAATTGAAAACCTCATTAAATTTTTATTTTCATAATCACAACCTTATTTTTAAATTAATGATATAAGTATCCATCGAGAAATGACCTAGGGTTCCTGCTATACTATAGAAAATATAGTAAAAAATAAACTACTAATTTCATGCACTCGACAACGTGATCAAATTTTGACACTATTTTAGGGGATCCAAGATAATTGTTTATTTATTTTCTTTTATTTTCTATATTTTTCTTCTTAATTAGTACTCCTTTAAATATCCCCTCACCCCTTTTGGTTATTTTTGGTTATTTTTCCTTTTTTTATTTTTGTGTGCGGTTTCCCTCTCTCCCTCTCATTCTGTAGTCTAATGTTTTCTTTTCTTTTAACTATTATCAATTCTTAAGTTATTTTTCTTTATTTATATTTATTAATAAAAACAACATAAATACTAAAGAAACAAACTTCACAACATATTTTCATGACCCGACCAGAAAAAGAAAAACTGCATGAATTTGACCCAGAAATTGAAAGGAAACATGACTCAGAATTTAGGTCATCTATAGTACAAAAATAAACTAACACTAAGGAACCACTTGTATAACCTCAAGTGGTCCTACAAATATAAATAATTGAACAATATCAAACCCCTAAAATCATGGCTGCAAATAATTGAACATGAAAATAACTGACCACCCCAAATGTGAAGTACCAACATGTGTATATCCAATATCCCGAGGAATCAGGAAACATCTAGATTAGATTGGACTCATCCACCTCCTACCTAAATTCTAGGGTATTCCTATTGAGGACCCTCACAATCATCTCAATGAGTTTCACATAGTGTTCTCCACAATGAAACAACAAAATGTGTCTAAGGACCTAATTAAGTTTAGGTACTTCCCTTTCTCACTTGATGGTGTAGCCAATGACTAGATATGATATCAACCTTTGAAAATTGTGCGTTAGAATGGCCTTAAATTAATATTTATATAGAATTGTTTTCAACCTCTTAAACTACATTAATTAGGAAATAAATTTGTCACATTAGTCACTCCCAAGGAGAGACCATTTAGGAATATTGGGAGAGATTCAAAAGACATTGTTCATGTTTCCCCAACCATCATAATAATGAAAAATATTAATTAATTAATTCTATGAGGGAATTATCCCCATAGATTGTCACGACCCATCATCGGGGCCCGGGATGTGACTACGTCAAGCCCACCTTCCATAGGCCAGGGGATGGCGACTACACCAAAGGCGTAAATCCCAATAAAAAGGGAAGGCATTGCATTTATAGAAGAAAACAACATAGCAGAGTACTAGAGGAAGAAAAAACTAAGTACAAAAGAATGTTCCGAAAAGTAAATTGGCTAGAATACAAACCCAACTATAAAGTAAAGCTACAACTGAACGATTGTACAATAGAAAAGACAAGCCGCTGGAAGAATGGAAGTAGCTCCTGGGTCGTCCACCTTGACTCCTAACTGAATGGTAGGTACAGATAGCGCAGCTCCTGGATCATCCACCACGGATCCTACCTGAAGGGTAGGTACAGTTAGCCTCCTCAACGCTCTCGCCCGTCAACCTCCTCTGAGTACTGTCTGGTCATAAAGTACACCTCCGGATACTGACTCGTCGTGAGGTCCACCTCTCGATACTGACTTGTCGTGAGGTCCACCTCTGGGTACCATCCAGTCCTCTAACACTCGGCCTCCGTCTGCGCTGTCCGTCGTCTACATCCAACACAATGAGGTGCGGACATAGCCCGTGCATGGGTGAGTATAACGATACTCAGTAGGGACCCCGAGACCCTCATGGTCTCACTAAATCTAACAAGGATAACCACAAAGTAGGATATGAACAGATAACCCTTACTTAGGTATAAGCCCATACTTATACCTAATTTATCATGTAACCCATCACAATCAAGAGGTATCACATAGATATGAAATCAACGGATAACCACTACTTAGGTATATGACCGTACATATACCTAAGTTATCAAGTAACCCAGGTCAATCATGAAGAAATCACAAAGTTCAACGACTCAGCTCAAACCATGATTTTCATTATCAAAACTGAAACTGCTGAAGAGCTCCTCCTCTATCGAGTACACTGATCCTGTCACGACTCCGAGGTGCTCCTCACTATCCTTAGACTGTTGAGGTACGCCTCCTGTCGAGTACCGCGGGTCAGCCACCCAAACACAGTAGTGCTCCCCTCTGGGGTCTGCCACCCAAACACAGTAGTGCACCCCCCTAATAGCCTATAGAGGTACTCCTTCTGTCGAGTACCGCGGGTCTGCCACCCAAACACAGTAGTGCTCCCCGCCGTGGGTCTGTCACCCAAACACAGTAGTGCTCCCCACTGGACTATACAAGTCACTCCAACTCGAATCAGAAAAGCAGTCATCAGGTCTCAACCAGCTACATGGTCCTCGTACTCCGTACACTAGTCACCAAGAGGGCCCGCTCCATGAGCTACTGGCCGATACTCCATGTATCACAAAGTCCCACGAAGAAGTTACTCAAAGGACCGCCTCTTCATATGGGTCTCAATGCAACTGACTACGCGTCAATCAGATGTCTGGTCTGTGAGTTATTAGCCTTTTAGACCCGGGGGCCCGATTGGTTTCGTGTACGAACCAACCCGGCCATATCTCAACTGTACCCCGAACTCACATAGGGAATACTCAAGGGGGCTGTTTCTCAACGTGATCACCAATGCTGCTGATGTTTCGTCAAACAGACGTTCAGTCTGAAAGTTATCGGCTTTTCCGTTATAGGGGCCCGGTTGGATTTTAGGTAAAATCCAACTCGGCCTTATTCAAATTTCATCCAAACATCATGTGAAGTATGTAAAAAGTTCTGTCTCATCAATAGGAATCCAACAATGTCGACGACACATCAATCAGACGTCCGTAACTCAAGTTATAAGTGTTTCCGCACCGAGGGCCCGGTTGGTTCCATGTTTGGACCAACCCGGCCATACAAAGAGTTCACTGAAACCATGAGTGTAATATAATGAAAAGACCATCTCGATCCTAGGAATCTTATTCATCTGACGATGCATTGATCGGAGGTCCAAACTCAAGTTATGACCATTTAAGAAAAAACTGTGCAAAAATAGGGGGTTTGCGCCCGGTCCGACCCGGCCCTATACCCCATGGGTCGGCCTGAACCGGGTAGACCCGACCCGGGTCCGGCCCACTTGGGCACGGCCCGGCCCGTCTGCCGCGGCCTGGCCCGGCGCTAGCGGCCCGGACCGACGCGGGTGGCACTGTCCGACGCGGGTGGCCCGGCCCGGCGCAGTTGGCCCGGCCCGGCGCTGCTGGACCCGCCCAACGCTGATGTCCTGGCCACGGCTCGGCTCGGCCCAGCGCTGGCAGCCCAGCTGCGGCTCGACTCTCAGCCGAGAGGGGTGTGAAGGGGGCGCCACCCCTGTTTGCGGAAACAGTTGGCCGTAATGGCCAGCCTTGGTTTTGACCACGGGACCCCCGCGGGTCCTGCCTTCAGGTGGCGTCGGCGGCTGGCTGGCCGACCACCCCTTTAGAAGAGCACTGCGGCCTTAGTCCGTGACTCCTGTCTGACCGGAGACACACGACGGTGCCGCGCCACTCCGTCGCGGCACCCCCCAGCCAAGGCCCCATTGGTGCTCCGTCGTGGCGTGACGGCGCCGCGCCCCTCCGCCGTGGCCCGCTCCTGGCCGCGGCCTCCTTCGGCCTCACCGACGCGGCGTGACGACACCACGCTCCACCCCCGCGGCCCGCTCCTACCACGGTCCTCTTCGTTCCCGCATGGTGCAACAACACCGCGCCGCCTTCGTCACAAATATCAAGGACGATCAACAAAAAGGGAAGGAGGATCGACCGTGTTTGTGAGGTACTATCTCCTCCCGTTATGATGATATAAAGCGGACAAAATAATCAAATAAGAATGTTAATTTTAACTTGAACGAATAATTAAACCATACCTCGTATTTGAAGTACGTTCGTTGACGGAGTCGCGGAAGACAAGCATCGTGGTAGATGGTGTCTGGGAGAACAGTGTCATCCCGTCAACGTTAGAGGAAGAATCCTTGACATAGATTACGCTTCCCACGAGCGGTGTCTTCTCCCTTGTTGCGTAGGAAGAAGAGGGTAGGAGGATTCGTGAAGCATTCTTCGCCGAGAGAGGATGTTCGTCGTGGAAGAATGAAGCTTTCTCCAATTAACCAAAGGTTCCCTCCTCCAAAATATTTGCCCAGTAAGTATTAAAAATAAGCTTCTCCAACTTTAAATAATTGACATCAAATTCCAAAATAATTCAAAAGAATTATTGACACCCAATATTATTAATGAAGTAATTAATTGGTTGTGGTAGGCACAATATATTAGAGGAGGTGGACTCATAAATGCTTGGGAGGTGGAGAGGTTCCACCTTAATGAGGGAAGGAGTTTAAGGAGGATTAAGGGATGATGATGAGGTTAGGGTCATGTGGGACCCACCTCACAAATATCCTCTCATGGGAGGTTATGTGGGTGTGGGCCCCACCTTTAACTCCACTTGGGAGGAAATAACCAACTTCTATAAATAAAATTGACTTCCACAAATTTTATTTTTTTTATTATAAATCCCCAAATATTAACTCTCAACCCGCATAAAACGCAACTGCGGTAAAGGTCCCCTTAAGAGAATACCGGTGTTGCGAGTTCATCGGTGCCCTCATATTTCTATTCTGAGCACCGGTTCAAAAGTTAAAAAAACCTGCTCATACGTTTACTGAACGTACCCGAAAAAAAGTTTGGAAAATTATTATCAGCCACCCTTGACCCACTGCGGTCGAGGTTAGGCTCTACCAAGGTGAAACCCGCCCCAAAAAACTCAATGGTACTCTCAGATTTCCAATCTGATTTACCTATTAAAAGTTATTAATTTTACAATAAAATAATTATCAGTTATTTTTTTATTTAGGGCCAAAAACAAACTTTCTCTGGTGGCCCTCTCTGTCCAAAGTTAGTATCTTCATAAAGAAAGAATACCATCATGAGTCTAGCAGTGGTATCAGATTTTTAATCCGAGTTACAGTTTGTGAGTTATAATCTTTTGAAAAATAAAATAATTTATTTAATTATTTTATTTACGATTAAGCCAAAATTGGGTTTTCTCAAAGGAGGCCCACGCTGACTAAAATTAAGTCACGCCTAGGGTAAACCCGCCATCCTGAGCGCAAAGGTGCCCTCAGATTTATGATCCGAATAACCGTTTAAGAGTTATTCCACTTTTTCAGTAAAACTTCTTACACGCATTAATTTAAGCTTAACAAAACTTTGGAAAATTATTCTGGGAACATCAGGCCTTAGAATCAGGTGCAGTCTGAAACCGCGCACTCGCAAAATTCCAATGAAATTAAGAAAAAAAATCCCTTGAAATTTCTGGGTCTTTACATTACTCCCACCTCAGGGCTTTACGTCCTCATAATGCTACAACACAAAACTAGAAAAACTAAAGGAGGTATCGAGCATGCATCTGAGCCTCATGCTCCCATTTTCTCTTAGGAGGTTCTCGTGCCACCAATGAAAGAGCACAATAGAAATCGACCATCCCCATAGGACTTTCTCTTGTCGATCCTCAACCTCAACTGGAACCCTATGAAAGTCACCCTGTCATCGATGTCCATCTCTCTGTGGTCAAAGATGACGGATAGGTCATGCATACATCTCCTCAGCTGAGATACGTGGATGATGTCGTCCACCTGGTGCATCTGAGGTGGAAAGGCCAGGAGGTAAGCCACCTTGCCTACTCTGCTGGGGACCTAGAAGGTCCGTTGAACCTCAGAGATTCCTTTCCGCATCGGCCACATCACCATATACCCCATCGAGGTGAGACCCGTATAAGGATGTGGTCTCCATCCTCAATGTCTAGGGGCCTACATTTCCTATCATCATAGGTCTTCTGTCTGCTCTGTGTAGTCTTCATCCGCTCCTGGATGATTTGTACCTTCCCCGATATCCTCAAAATGGGCGCACTAGTCAACCTCTGCCTCATCTCCTGAAATTCTCTGCTAGCATCTCTCGGACCACATGAATGGTTTCCCCTTCTTCATTAATGATAAATGTGGTGCATCAAATCTGGAGATGTCTGGCACAAATCTAAGTCTAGCTGACTCATGAGTGATCGACTGCTCCAACTTATGCATGATTCCACCCTGCGCTGCCTGGGGTTTCCTTTTCACCGACCAAGGAAAACCCCATCCCAACATTGTAGATAAACCAAAACCTTTTTTCCTATTACTGTCAATCCGTGTATGAATTGTGGTTTCCCAGTCCATACCCAAACTAACGTCGTAAGGCCTCGACGCTGCATCGAAGAGGTTCTAATCGAAACTCTCGCCTCAAGGGTCATATCACATCGTTGGAATAAGTGTGATTATCGAGTCTCCTCCCAAAGGTATCTCCAGATGCGAGGGTCACATCAACAGCTTAACTAGAAACTCTAGGCCTGGGACAATATTTGTGGAAGGTAGTAATGATTGATACATATGTCTATTGATATGGTAGCTAGTAGTAGACACATACCATAACTCAAATCATTCATTGAGCCCTTGGGTCACACTCTTTGACCGCATGCAGCTGTTCTCTTCCCCTGACCTCCAGCTCCCTGAGCCTGGTGGGGACTATAAAAGTGGGTGGTTGTAACATGTCGAAATGTACACCACCACATGCTGCTCTCCCAGCTCTGGTTCCATGTCTGCTGCACTGCTGATTCATCTATCCTTTACACTTACTCTTCTTAAAATAGTTTACACACCCAAGTCTCTAAGACTAGCGCTCGTTCACTGCGTTCCCACTTCTAACATTCTCTAGCTGTATTCGTTCATCCAAAGAAAATTCAACCACAAAGGTTCTCTCTAGCACCCTAACGTGAGTAGCAATGCATAGAGGAAAAAGTGATGGATCAGATATCCATAAATACACCATGCTCAGAGGTCCGATCTCTATAGAACTGTTCAAATCGTAGTCATCTAGTACTAGGAATGATCAATACGCCTTGATGAATACTAAGCTACTGACATGCCGTCCTGCCAAAGTTGTATAAGTTCAAGAAAACTCTCAGCCACCTCCTCAAGATAGTCCTCTGCCGCCTGTATGTCAGGATCGCCTCGGAACCTAAGGGGTATCTGATGCTGAAACACGTGTAAGGCACTATGCCAACATGTGTCATCTACCGGTACCACCGGTTGTAACTGCAGACCAACAGGTAGTGATATAACTGGCGCACTACCCGAAGGTACTATCTCAGGCATCAGTCCACGTACCGAAGCCTTATCACTTTGTGGACCAACCTCATGGTCACTCACTAGGAAACAACAGTAGCTAAGATCACCATCTTCTCTACTAGTGTCTAAACTAGGTTTATAACTCTAGAAATCGCCTCTATCTAGTCTACCGCTGCCTGGGAATCTGCCTCACCTTGTAACCTCAGAGGCCTCTGCTACTGGAACTCATGCATCATGCTCCGTCAGCGCGCATCGTCCAATAGTATGACTGGGGGAATCTACTACCCAAAGGGTGGTGGTGCTGCTGGTTCACCACCTGAAGGTGACAACATTGAAAGAGGGCCCTAAACCGGAGTCTCGTCACTCAGTGGGCCGTCATCAAGTACTCTCTCAGAACTCAAACTAACTGTCTGTGTGGAGACATCCTAAACAGATGTGACACAGTCAACGGTTTATACCTGGTGAGGTGACCTGGTTTGAGCTAACTTTAAAACTTTTTGGAAACACACACGCAATCAGTCTTTTCGTGCACTAAGTTGGAAATCAGTAGTCAGGGTCCTGGTGTATGGATACGTCGGCCGCCGCACCAACACTGGACTCCATGAACTGAAGACGACACTCGGTACCCATAACACTATTTCTTCACAAAAAAGGAAAGATCAGAGTTCTGAGTTCTACGGTAGAACTGACTCCTCTGATACTAATTTGTCACGACCCATCCTCGGGGCCCGGGTTGTGACTACCCCAAGCCCGCCATCCATAGGCCAGGGGCTGGCGACTAGCACCAAAGGCGTAAATCCCAATAAAAAGGGAAGGCATTGCCTTTATAAAAGAAAACAACACAACAGAGTACAAGCGGAAGCAAAAACTAAGTACAAAGAATGTGCTGAAAAGTAAATGGTCCAGAATACAAACCCAACTGAAAAGTATAGAGACAACTGAATGAATGTACAACAGAAAGGACAAGCAGCTGGAAGAATGGAAGTAGCACCTGGGTCTTCCACCTCGAATCCTACCTGAAGGGTAGGTACAGATAGCACAGCTCCTAGATTGTCCACTGCAGATCCTACCTGAAGGTTAGGTACAGTTAGCCTCGCCTGTCAACCTCCTCTGAGTATGGTCTTGTCGTGAAGTCCACCTCCAGATACTGAATTGTCGTGAGGTCCACCTCCAGATACTGACTCATCATGAGGTCCACCTCAGGGTACCGTCCAGTCCTCGAACACTCAACCTCCATCTGCGCTGTTCATCTCCTGCATCGAACACAACGAGGTGCGGGAATAGCCCGTGCAGGGGTGAGTATAAAGATACTCAGTAGGTACCCTGAGAGTCTCATGGTCTCACTAAATCCAACAAGGATAACCAAAAAGCAGGATCTAAACAGATAACCCTTACTTAGGTATAAGCCCATACTTATACCTAAGTTATCAAGTAACCCATCTCAATCAAGAGGTATCACACAGATATGAAATCAACGGATAACCACTAATTAGGTATATGCCAATACATATTCCTAAGTTATCATGTAACCCATCTCAATCATGAGGAAATCACAAAGGTCAACGACTCACCTCAAACCAGGATTTTCATTATTGAAACCGCAACTGATGAAGAGCTCCTCCTCTGTCGAGTACATTGATCCTGTCATGACCCTAAGGCGCTGCTCACTGACCTTAGACTGCTGAGGTACTCTTCTTGTCGAGTACCATAGGTCATCCACCCAAACACAATAGTGCTCCCCGCTGGGGTCTGCCACCCAAACATAGTAGTGCACCCCCCCTAATAGCCTGCAGAGGTACTCCTTCTGTCAAGTACCATGGGTCTGCCACCCAAACAAATTAGTGCTCCCCGATGTGGATCCACCAGCCAAACACAGGGGTGCTTCCCACTGGACTATACAAGTCACTCCAACTTGAATCGAACAAGCAGTCATCAGGTCTCATCCAGCTACACGGTCTCCGTAATCCATACGCTCGTCTCCAGGAGGGTCCACTCCATGAACTACTGGTCGATATTCCATGTATCACAATGTACCACGAAGAAGTAACTCAATTGACTGCCTCGTCATAGGGGTCTTAACACAATAGACGGCGTGTTAATCGGACACCCGATCTGTGAGTTATTAGCCTTTTTGTCTCGGGCCCCGATTGATTTTGTGTACGAACCAACCCGTCCATATCTCAAATTTACCCCAAAATCACATAGTTTATACTCAAATGGACCGTTTCTCAACGTGATCACCAATGCTGCTGACAGTTCATCAAACGGACGTTCGGTCTAAAAGTTATCGGCTTTTCTGTTCGAGGGGCCTGGTTGGATTTCGGGAACAATCCCACCCAGCCTTACTCCAATTGCATCCAAACCTCAGATGAAGTATGCAAAAGGTTCTGTCTCATAAAGAGGAATCCATCAAAGTCGATGGCATTTCAATCAGACTTCCGGATGTAACGTTATAAGCATTTCCGCTCCGAGGGCCCGGTTGGTTCCGTGTTCGGACCGAACCGGTCATACACAATGTTCACTGAAATCTTGAGTGTAATATACCAAAACGACCTTCTCAATCCAAGGAATCCTACACAACTGAAGGTGTGTCAATCGGAGGTCCAAAACTCATGTTATGGCCGTTTAAGCGAAAACAGTGCGAAAATTGGGGGTTTGGGCCCGGTCTGACCCGACCCTATACCCCTGGGTTGGCCCGAACCGGGTCGACCCGACCCGGGTCCGGGTCCAGCCCACTTGGGCGCGGCTGGCCCGGTCTAGCGCTAACGGCCCGGCCACGGCTCAGCTCGGCCCGGCACTGGCGGCCCAGCCGCAGCTCGGCTCTTAGCCACGCGGGGTGCGAAGGGGCCGCTGCCCCCTGTTTGCGGAAACAGCCGGTCGTAATGGCTGACCTTGGTTTTGACCACAAGACCCCCACAAGTCCCGCCTTCAGGTGGAACCGGGGGCTGGCCGGCCGGCCGCCCCTTTTGAGGACTGCCGCAGCCTTAGGTCGTGGCTCCTGTCAGACCGGCACGGCGTGACGGCGCCGCATCCCTCCGTCGAGACCCGCCCCAGCTGCGGCCCCCTTAGTGCTCCAGCACGGCGTGACAGCACCTCTCCCCTCCATCGTGGCCCCCTCCTGGCCGCGACCTCCTTCGGCCTCACCTACACGGCTTGAAAGCGCCATGCTCCACCACCACGGCCTGCTCCGGCTGCGGTCCTCTTCGTTCCATCACGGTGCAACAACACCGCACCGCCTTCGTCACAAATATCAAGGACGATCAACAAAAAGGGGAGGAGGATTTTCCGTGTTTGTGCGGTCTGATCTCCTCCCATTATAACGATATCAAGCAGCCAAAATAATCAACGAAGAACGTTAATTTTAACTTGAGCGATGAATTAAACCCTACCTCGTATTTGAAGTTCATTCGTTGACGGAGTGACGGAAGACAAGCATCGTGGTAGATGGTGTCCCGGAGAACCGTGTCATCCCGTCAACATTGGAGGAAGAATCCTTGACGTAGATTACACTTCCTGCGAGCAGTGTCTTCTCCCTTTTCACGGAGGAAGAAGAGGGTAGGAGGATTCGTGGAGCCTTCTTCGTCGAGAGAGGATGTTCTTCATGGAAGAATGAAGCTTTCTCCAATTCACCAAAGGTTCCCTCCTCCAAAATATTTGCCCAAAAAATATTAAAAATATGCTTCATCAAATTTAATGAATTGACAACCAATTCAAAAATAATTCAAAATAATTATTGACACCCAATATAATTAATGAAGTAATTAATTGGTTGTGGTTGGCACAATTTATGAGAGGAGATGGAATCATAAATGCTCGGGAGGTGGAGAGGTTCCACCTTAATGTGGGAAGGAGTTTAAAGAGGATTAAGCGAAGATGAAGAGGTTAGGCTTGTGTGGGCCCCAAATCACAAATATTCTCTCATGGGAGGTTATGTGGGTGTGTGCCCCACCTCTAACTCCCCTTGGGAGGAAATAACCAACTTCTAAAAATAAAATTGTGTTGCAAAAATTTTATTTATTTGATTCTAAATCCCCAAATATTAACTCTGAACCCACATAAAACGCAACTGCGGTAAAGGTCCCCAAAAGAGAATATCAGTGCTGCGAGATCATCGGTGCCCTCATATTTCGATTCCAAGCACCGGTTCAAAAGTTAGAAAAACCACTCGTACGTTTACTGAACTTACCCGAATAAATGTTTGGAAAATTATTATCAGTCACCCTAGACCCACTACGGTTGAGGTTAGGCTTTGCCTAGGTGAACCATTCCCCAACGAACCCAAAAGTACTCTCATATTTCTAATCCGAGTTACCATTTAAAAGTTATGAATTTTAAAATAAAATAATTATCAGTTAATTATTTTATTTATGTCCAAAAACTAACATTCTCTGGTGACCCTCCCTGACCCAAGTTAGTATCTTCATAATGAAAGCATACTATCACGAGTCCAGTGGTGGTCTCGGGTTTTTAATCCGAGTTACCGTTTGTGAGTTATAAGCTTTTGAAAAATAAAATAATTTATTTAATTATTTTATTTACAATTAAGCCAAAATTGGGTTTTCTTGGAGGAGGCCCGCGCCTACTAAACATAAGTCATGCCTAGGGTAAACCCACCATCCTGAGCGCAATGGTGCCCTCATATTTCTGATCCGAATAACCGTTTATGATTTATTCCACTTTTTTCAGTAAAACTGCTTACACGCGTTAATTTAAGCTCAACAAAAATTCAGAAAATTATTCCGGGCACACCAGACCTCAGAATCAGGTGCTGTCTGAAACCATGTCCTCAAAAAAATTCCAAAAAAATTAAGAAAAAATTTTCCTTGAAATTTATGGGTCTTTACATTGATCATAGAATTATTGATGCTATAACTGGTGGTGAACTAGTTAAGAAAATTCCTTGTATCACTCATGATTTTACAACCAATATTGTTCAAAATGCACAACAATTTGGTACATGAGAAATTGCACCAACCTGAGGAGTTCTTGAGGTAAGTAATTAATCCCTATAAAAAAAGCATATAATAAACTCGATGGGATGAATACCCTCATAATTCAATTGGTTCAAGTACAAGGTAATTAACAATCTCATTCTATTCCATTACATTTTTGTATTTTTTTAAGGATAATTATTGTTTTTTCACTAGTTCCCATAACATCAGTACTCATGTGATTCTTGTGAACCATTATTCAAGGGGTGTTTAATCCAAAAAGAACCACCCTTAAAGTATGAACCATTCAGTCCAAATCCAAACCCTGGGTGTAAAGCACAACCATATTACCAATAATGGGGAAACTCAAGCTACCCTAAATATAACTGGTATCATTAGGGACACGATATGAAACCTTCTTATCCTTCAATATATCAAAACAATCATCCTACTCCAAATTCAAAACCATGAATCATGGACATGGTAAAGGAAATGGAAGACCAGAACCTCCAGTTCCAAAAGACCACACAATCAGGTATTCAAGACCTATGAACTCAAGTGGTACAAGTCATAAACTCCATACGTGAGATTAATATGGTAGTTTCGGGACAACTACCATCCTATTCAGTTGATAATCCAAAAAACAAAGGTATTGTTTTTTGAATCACATTTTTTAGTGCTAAAGATGTTTCTTCATATAATGATTGTACCCAATAGGTATGTCACCCTCTTGAAAACACTCTTTATCCACCCATAAAATGTTCCAATAAAGAAAAAAAGACAAAAAGGGTAATAATATTATTATTGAGTATTACCATGAGAAATACATTACTCTTCCATTCCCTCAAAGACTCTCCAAATCAATGAAATTTTTTGATAATGTGGTTGATATAGAAATAAAAAAACATTTAAAAAGGATAAAGTTAACATTAATTTATTTGATTCAGTTAAATAGATTCCTAATTATGCCAAATTTATTAAAGAACTTTTAACTCATAGACAATGGTTGAAGGGGAATGAGAGATTCAACTTAGGAAGGAATGTATTGGCCTTGATTCAACAAGAAATTCCAAAAAAATGCATGGATTTGGGAATAATCATGATACCTTGCACCATAGGGGAGAAATTATTTTCAGAACATATGTTATATTTAGGTTCTTTGATTAATGTAATTCCTTACTATGTGTACAATTATCTTCTTGTTGGAGAGATTAAATCGACATGCATCATAGCGAAACATTCCAACCGGAGAATGACACACCCATTAGGTGTGGTCAAAGACATCTTTGTAAAAGTGAAAAATATCACCTTCCCTACTGACTTCTACATTCATGAGATAGAGGATACCTGAACCCAAGGACATTCCCCTCTCATACATAGAATGAAATTATTGAAAATAGAAAAGATGATAATCAATTCTCACAAAAATACACTTTCCATGAATTTTGGTAGATAAGAGGTGAGTTTTAATATCCTTGATTCCATGAAACACCCTACTTAAGAGAACTCCACTCTTCCTATCTATTCAATAGAAGTTATCTCTAATGACACACATGCACAAAATTTCTCATTGAACCATAGTTTGATTCATTTTACTCTTCTTCACTGTTGGATGATTTCATTTTTGATTCATGTTTTGTTTATTGTAGGGGTTAAAAAAGTGTAAATTTTGTGCTTTAATTGAAGAATGTGTTCATTATGAGGTACCCATGACAATCAATGCTTCTAAAAATATAATTTAAATTGATTCTCTATCCTCAGATAATAAACATGAGTGTATAGATAGTTTCATGGACCTCACTCCCCATATATCCCTCATTCAGTCCAAAAACCATCAGTATTGGAACTAAAAAGAGTTATAATTTAAAATATGCTTATATTGAGGGTATTGACCAATTTCTTGTCATTATTGCCAATAAAATATCACTAGTTTAGGGATAAAAACTAATCCGTATTTTGAGAGTGTGTAAAAAGGTGATAAGATAGACATTGTATAATATTCTTGGGATTATCCCATCTATTTTTATGCACTATATACTTTTATCTGATTAGGCTAAACCCTTATGTAAAGCTCAAAACTGGTTGAATCCCACTCTCCTTGAATTGGTAAAATTAGATGAAAATTACGTACAGTTGGGATCATTTATCCTTTATTTTATAGTAAATGGGTTAGCACATTGCAAATTGTGCATTAAAAAATGGAATAACGGTTCTGTCAAATGAAAGGAATAAACTAGTTCCAACACATGTGCCAAATAGTTGGCGAGTTTGCATTGAATACCATCGAATGAATAAATCTACACTAAATGGCCACTTTACTTTACCTTTCATTGGACAAATGATATAAATATTGGCTGGTAAGTCCCATTATTGTTTCCTTGATGGCTATTAAGTTTATTTTTAAATCCATATATCCCCTGAGGATCATGAAAAGATAACATTTAATTGTCTATTAGGTAAGTTTTTTTAAAAAAAGATGCTATTTGGTATTTGTAATGCTCATTGTAATTTTCATCATTATATTTTGAGTATATTTTTATATTACCATAATAATTTCATTGACTTTTTTATGGATGATTTCAATGTTTATGTAACTTCCTTTGATGACATTTTGGTACTCATAGGTTCTATCCACAATTATGTATAGAAAAATATCTTGTATTAAATTATGAGAAATTCCATTTCATAGATGAGTGGGTGATATTTATTAGGAATTTTATTTCAAATGAGGTAATTCAATTGGATAAATAAAAAATAGAATTAATTTTAACCATTCCATTTCCAAAATGCATTTGTGAGTTGTGATCATTCTTAGGTCATTATTGTATTTACAACTGATTCATTAAAGACTTTAATGAGATCACACTTCCCCTATCTTGATTGTTTCAACAAGATTATGAATTTTTTTGATTAAAATTATTTGGATTCTTTTAATCCAATAAAAAGGAGTCTCACTTCACCTCCCATCATCCAAACACAAAGGTGATGTATCGACTTTAAACTTATATGTGACGCCTCTAACTTTGCAGTTGGGGTACTTTTATCACAATAGGATGATAATGCTCCTCATGTCATTCTGTATGCCTCACATACCCTTGATGATGCCTTGGATAACTACACAAACACTAAAAACAAATTATTTTTATTGTGTATTCCTTAAAAAAATTAAATTCCAATTTTATTGGGTCAAAAACCATTATCTTTTTTCATCATGTTTCCCTTCGTTTCCTCCTAAAGAAAACTGAAGCTAAACCCCACGTCATTCAGTGCATGCTCATCCTCTATCAGTTTACATTGATAATAGAGATATGATAAGAGTATAAAATATGGTGGACGACCACATTAGTAAGATTACCCTACCACTAGACCATCATGTTCACTCAACCCTCCCCATTAGAGAATTCTTCCCTCATGAGACCCTTTGTGATGTTGTGGACCTTACACCCTAGTATGCAGATGTTGTGAATTATCTAGAAACATCTGGGGTCCCCAAAAATCTTAGTACTTCATAATTCTAGATACATAAGCATGATACTATATCGTTAATTTTGGAGGACCCATATATTTAGAGAATTTTTAGTGACCATGTTGTTCATCTATGTGTCTCTAACCATGAGTTCACCACTGTTTTGACCTTCTGCCATACATTGGCTTGTGGGAGAAACTTTGGCTCTCAATGTACAGCTCGAAAGGTCCTTGAGTAAATAATTTATTGGACAAAATTGTATAGATATGCACAATGGTTTAGTAAGTCATGTACTCAATGTCAATTAAGGGGGAAAATCTCTAAGAGGAATGAAATGCCACAACATACCATGTTATTTTTTTAAATATTTGATGCATGTGGAGTTGACGTCATTGGGGAATTTCAAAAATCATTTGGATTTGTATATACCATATTATATATTTATTATGTTACTATATGGGTTGAATCAAAGGATACTAGGACTGATTACTCTTGAGTGGTTGTTGTTTTCTTTCAAGTCTTAGATTTTCAGTAGGTTTGGTTTTTCATGATTTATCATTAGTGATCAGGGTTCTCATATTTGAAATAAAAACATGAAAAAATTTCTCTATATGTATGGTGTTTTCATAAATTCTCCACTACATATCACGCCCAAACTAATAGGAAAGAAAAAAAATATCAAATTAGTATGTTAAGTGAATCTTGTAAATAACATTATAACCCAAAAAATATTGGTGTTTTTTCATGGATGAGGAACTTTGGGAATACCGTATAGCTTTTAAAACCCCAATAAAAATTTCACCACACATGATTGTTTTTGGAAACACTTTTCACCTCCCAGTAGAGGTGGATCACTATACATATTGGGTATTTAAACAATTTAATATAAATATCTTAGTTGTTGGTTGGTAGAGGAAGTTATAGATTCAGGAGTGGGAAGAAATGTGGCATGATGCATATGACAACTATAGAATCTGTATAGAGAATTAATAGGCTATCCATTATGGGATGATTCATCAGCAAAAGTTTCAAATTGGTGAGAAGGTTACCTTGTCAATTCCATGATAAAGATCCACCTAGGTATGCTTTATTCTTGATGTATCAGTCCTTGTACAATTACTATTGATTACCCTTTCAATGTAGTATAGGTTTTTCATGATCTAAGTGGCCGAATTAATACCGTCAATAGGTAGAGACTTAAACACTTTTACAAGGATTTTTCAAATCACCTAGTACATTAAATCTACCTTTAAGATGAAATATAACGTTGAAACCCACCATGTTATATCTTTCCTTCCCACGTTATCTTTTATTATAGTAAGGACACTACACACTCTCAGGGTGGGGTGTGGTTATATTCCTGGGATAGATATGAATTTTAATCATCTTTAATTATTTTTTATCTTTTTTATCGATGTATATTATTGTAACATCCCCCCTTCACATTTCATGTGGGAATGTTAATATTGATGCAAACTTTATCATGGAAATGGATTCCTAAACAATCATTTATGTTATTGAAAATGCATAATGAATTTCCCTATTTCATGTTGTTTTACCATTTCCAAATATTTTTAAATGATTAAATATGTGTTTTAGCATTAATTTAACAATATGGTGTGTCTTTCCCCTGAATATTGGTTGATTTTCGATTATATAAAAAACTACATTATTTTGAAATTTTTTAGGAGAAATGTACCCTTTATGGTAGTAGTTTAAGGGGAAAGGGTATCACTTAATTTCTACATAGATATTTTCATCGAACAATGAGTTCTGAATTTTTCTTATTCAATATAAGGTAAATATATGTTAATATAATATTAATACACTTTCCAAAATGATTTTTGATACATTCATTCCATATCTTATTATTTCATTACTGTACCGGATTAACCTATATGTCTGTACCTGTTATCCGACTGTTTTACACAATCAATATATTTATATATATATATCTAAAAAAATTTAAAAAAAAATAAAAAACACAAAAAATATAGGTTTTGTCTTGGGTAGGTCAGAAACCACCCTTCCTTGACCTTTGATCGTGTTAAAATCAATGCAATTAGTGTCGTGGGAAGATAAAAAAGGGTTGAGTGAAGAGTGTGAGATATATTATATGTGAAACTATTCAAAAAAGTACAATAATAATAATATTAATAAATGAGGGGTGTTATTAAATGTACAACATATGGGGATATCTAGGTCAGAAGATTATGTTTTGACTTCTGAGAATGCTTAATTGTATCGGTCTTGAAATTTGATTCCCAATGATATAGGTAAGGTTCGATGGAAATAATAATTTAAATAGAGAAATTCTGAAATAAACTATATTTATTGGATATAATGTTGAAAGAATTGCATGGAATAGTTTTCACACACAAACACATGGAAATTTAGTGACTTGATTGATGTTTGAATTCCATTCTCATTTCAGTATCATGAATCTCATTGAATTTCATTGTGGGGGTAATTTATGAAACATCTTCTTCAATTATCACTCAGAATAACTCATTGGTGTTGTTTGTGCCATGATCACATTACATTAATTAATTAAAATTTCCTAGAATGTTAAATATTAATGAACATGGGAATATCTCAATGCATACTTTTTAGAAATGTGAATTTTCCTAGGAGTGAAAACGTTTACGTGTGGGTGTGTTATCATACCACAATTCACTGTTTTATTTTACTCTTATACCAATGTTTAAAACTGGTTTTTATGGAAAATATAAATTATAATAAAAACTTTATACTCATGTTTGGTTCAATAAATTAATTATTATCATTGTTAAAATAGGATATTTCACTTGTTTTTATGTTTTTGTTATAGGTGGAGGTGGTTTGGAAGGCCCAATACGAATTTGATGAAAAATTATCCAAATTGCACAGGAATCCAAGAATTTATATGGACTAAACCATATAAATCAATAGAAAAGTGTGTCAGATTTTGATGAAATATTTGAGGATTATCCGTAATTCAGTGATCTAAAACTTTTATGAAGGAACCCAAGATTAATTGGTCGATTAATAGGCCAAAACATACCAATCCTTCCAATAAAATGAATCTTCATGGAGCCAACTACTTTGCTCTATTTTTTGAAAATGTCTATTATTATAAACAATATCGTTCATCCAAATTTGATAGGGAGATATACAAGAGGTCATAAATCATGTTTTTTGTTTTTTCTAAAGCGATATAAGATTTTATACTAGATAAAAACCATGGTCCCATGTGGTTTTTCGAAATCATGGTGCCAAAAACCAGCTCTCATTTGGCTATAAAAGAAAACATTGGGAACCACATTTAGGAGTTTAATCAGAAGGAAAAGTTTTGTATGTTTATATCCCCCAAATAGTAATATCATAATCCCTATAAGTTTTTGAGGATATGCTATGTGGTAATTCAGCATTTTGTTTTTTATTCCCTCTTATGGATTTCTAAACTTCTTATGATCACTCGGGGAAGAACGCGATGTGATATCGAGTTTTATTTTTGTAATATCTGAATATTATTTTAAATTATAGGTTTTTGTGTTTTTATTCATCATCCTATATTCTTATTTAATTGATTTATGTATGGTTATGTCATCCTCAAAAAATATGACAATGTTTGGGGGTACCCTTTCATTTGATGTTTCACACACTGTTCACCATTTCTTTATTACTATTTTAATTTCAGTGTTTGTGGGGTTCATGTTGGTTAATTGAAATCTCATAAAAACTATCTAGGAAATGTAAATTTATTTCATGGATTAACAATGAAATAAAATAAAAAAATGGAAATCACATCGAGTTCTTCATGTGTTTACTTGGTGAGTTTCGGTTATGAAGTCGAACAAGATTCACTCAACCATCGGTGGTATTCGGTGAATCATTAGGTGTTTCTAACTGAACTAGAGGAGTTATCCTGGAATAAACTCAGTAACATTTTGGTTAAAGTCATTACAAACTATTTATTAAAATATATAATCATGATTATTGAAGTGATTAGGGATGAACATCATGAGACTTCCCCAGATTGATCATGATTAATTAATTCTGTTAATTTCTTCTTTGTATAATCACATTCCATTTTATTTTGGCTTCATAAATAAGTAAACCCGTAAGTTTTCAAAAAACTAATTCCCCTTTTATTTTAATAATCACAAACTTATTTTTAAATTAATGATCTAATTCTTTATCTAGATACAACCTAGGTTTCAATCTATACATCCAAAATTTTAATAAAAACTAAAAACTAATTTTGTGCACATAACAATGTGATCAAAGTTGATTGAAATGTTCCAATTATCCCTTGAAGAAAGTCCATACACGTTTTATCTTCATCCATGAACTAGGATTTTGGTGAATCAGTAGCAAACCCTGGGATGACTACTTAATCTGGTATTCCAAAGTTTTACAATGGATAGCTGTCAATCATAAGATAAACATTTTGATGTTTTTTCAGAATGAAAAAGATCATCTGATTGTCTGAAAGGACTCTCCTGGAGTAAAGGAGTTGAGAGTTCTAGGTAATTTCCATTCTCCACAAGGGGTGGGCAGCATCACTCTCAGTAGAATCTTATTGACCAACCATTTGTGTTGATCTTGGAAAGGTAATGGGGAAAAGCACAAATGGATAAGAAAGTGGAATGAAAGTGGTAGAACCATGTTAAAAAACGATTGAAATTTGTTAAAATGGTTTGATTTCATTAAAGAAAAATGTTTGGAAGATACTATTGGTTTTTCATAACGTAATGACTGATTTTGGTTTTTCTGCACGAAATATAGAGACCTGTGTGCATGAGAGAGAAATCACCTATTGTACGGAAAGATAAGGTATGGTGCATAGCCCCAATGTATATATAGGCATGGAATAGTTCATCCACATGTGTATAATGTCACTTGCACACTGGGCATTGGGTTTTATGCGCAACTTTATAGCTACACCCTCTCTTCTGCATTTCCCTCAAAACTCGTCCTTCTTGTCCCCTTTCAGCTCATATTTCGAGGGAGTGTTTTTTGGGAGCTAAATTCCACACATACATATAATGAACAAAAATGGGTAAACCAGAGGAAACTTTTTACTGAATGGAACCTCTTAAGAAACCCAATGGGGTGTTCACGTAATATTTCAATTGTGCACACAAGGTGGAAAGTCACCTTCGAGACCCTTCCCCACCCAATGCGACATCAAACGAGTCTTTGCCTGCATACATGACATGGGACAAAGGGGAAGCTATGAAGATGTCCTATTCTATGAACATAATCATTCATGTCATCACATAATCATTTCTCTATATAAATAAGCGCACCCCCACTATTTAGGGTGATCCCCCAAAAGTCTAAGAATCACTCTAATGTTCTTAAGACACCACTATTCAAACATCATGAAATACATGGAACCCTAAATGTATAAGATTTTTTATGACAGGTTCCCTGGAGGCCTGCCTTTATATGGGACCACTATGGGTTGTCCCTCACCCTTCTCACTTGAACCCAAGGAATGTTCATGAAAAAATACATCTTTCATGAACCTCCTACCTTTTGCACATCCTATCTTGCACTGCACTAATATCCTTTTCTGCGCAACCCTCCAAAATTTCATACACCCCTTCCTTGAGGACCAATGATTTCCCAATACATGAAAACACCATATCTGAGCCCCTATTGTGCACAACCCTCATCTCTTGTCCACACATATTCCATGCGTCCCCCAGGATTTTGCGTAGCTATTTATTAGTCCCTCATGTGGTGTTCCCTAAAGTGATTCCCTTCCTATTTCTTTTTATCATAGAAACTATAATAGATTTATTTATCGAATAAATGCTAACATAGACCCCACTATCAGCCACTCCTCTGCACCCTCACCTTTCAGCATTGCTGATTCCTTCCCTTCCCCAAGGGTTGATGAGCGAAATTTATGCAAGTCCAATGGGTGAGGAGTGATATCCCCACATCTGAGATGAAGGAAATTAAACTAGAATGAACCAAAATCCTCAAAACATGATGTTAAACTATGATCTTTAAATAGGTGGAAAGACTAGGACATCACCGTGTATGAGTTACATAGAATGATTTCCCCCACATAGAAGCAAGGAGGGGATGTTCATCAGTAGCCTTCTACTTCTTGCATCCTTAGATTTACATTCCTCTCCCTTTAGGCTTTGTCTCTATGTGAACCTTGGTAATTCCTCCTGCATAATCCCTAAAAAATCATTGATAGGGTGCTTTTTGTATGAATGATTTGAATCATGATCTTCCTCATAAGGAATGAGATCCCCTTCGTACAAAATGACATCTTCCTTTGGAAAAACTCATGCATAATCTCCATTCCATCCCTCATCGACACTTCTTTCACAACATGAGAGTTAGGTCTACTACTTTCTCTTTTTTCTCACACTGATCATTACTCACATGGGCTTATAGGTTATAAATTATATTGAAAATAAAATCCTCATATTTAAGAGCTCACATGTGTACGCCCCAACAAGTCTGACGGGAAACCATCCTGGTGTAAGCCCCAATTCCCCATCTAGTACAATGAGTACTTTGATTCCCATCTATCGGGGATGCATAGTAATCCTCCCTGAGGTTAAAGTCCAACACCCTCAATCACCTTTATCCATTCCATCCAATTTACTTCAACACTTTATCCATATCCATATTGATTCTTATCTAGGATGCCAAATATAGGAGAGATCACACAATCCATATGGGTTGCTCCAAAATGTAAGCCTCATCCACGTCATCGATGCAATCGACATCACTCGAGAAGCTCCCATGTGTAAGAACCACACAATCCACATCATCTAACCAATATCAAACCTCTTGTGATGAGAATTTCCAATGTGTAATCCCCACACCATCCATAACAAACTACATGCGGTTTGATCCCTATCTTGTAGATAAGGTTTGTAGGATTCCTCTATGAAGTTCAATCCCACTAATTGGTATATCATGGTGTCCCTCTATTTTGGGAGCACCTCTCTAATTCACCCTTTGTGGTGTCCATGTTAGCCTTCATTGGGTGAAACCTTCTCTTTATGAGACCAACCACCAAGGGTCAGCCTATATAGGAATTATAATCCATCCATCTGGTAAATATTTTGGGTGTTCCCTCCTAGGGACATACCTCAATAATCCACCCCCATAAAGTATTCTGATGACCCCCTATTGAATTTTCTTGAAGTTAAACTCATGGTCTACCTTGTGTTAAACATGAGATGCCTATAAAAAACCTCGGAAGAAATTCCTTTGGTATATGATACCTCACGACTGACATTGGATGTAGAGACCCATATCTTGACGTACATAGACATTACATTACTTTTGTGGAATACTTATTACATAACAAAAACACAAACACAAGGACCGTAATAGTTTAGTGTCTTTGGAAACTCAGAACGTAATCTTCTAATCATGGTGAAAGATCTTCAACATCTCCCATAAAGATCTTACTTTTTTTCTTACCTAAAACCTTTTTTTTATCCTGGGGAAAAGAAAACATAAAAGGGTGAGCTCAAATTCTCAGTAAGGGTAAACAAAAGAAATATCAATCACATCATATTCATAAGAACATAACTTTTGGAAATCTTAACCTGCAAAAGAGAGCATAATTTCATAATATGGGATAAATCATAGTAGTGAAATGGAATCCCAATAATCATAACATAAAACATGAAACTTTTTGGCATACACACATAATCATAGAGAATCATTTCTTATTAGTCAAGACTCATTGCCAAGACTATCTTAGTGGAAAAAGTCCATTTCTGAACCGAGTCACCCTCGTTTCATTCCTGTTTCACTGAACCGGTATAACCTACCATTCCAGCCATGTCTATCTCATGAGATATAAAATCTTTACCCAATTCATTGGAGGGAGATATAGGTCCCACCCATCTCATAATTATACCATTCTTATGTGTGCCACAAAATCATAAACCATACATCATAGCATAACCCATGTAATAAAAATGGGAATCTTAAACATCGTGACATTATAAAAAAATTCATATAAGATAGAGGAATTCATAAAAATATTACCATCACAACATAATCAAATCCATGTCATAATAGGGATAGAAACAAAACCCTATATTATCTTAGATGAAAAATAATTCTGATAAAACTCTTGAACTCCATTCTTGAGGAAAATATCCTTTCTTCTTCAAAAACATTTTTCCTTTCTTAACATGTCATACAATTTTAAACTAAAAGAAGTTTATTAAAAATAATCTTGAAAACTTGAAAAGGAAGCTTCTTGTGAATAATGTTTTAAAAATCTATTCATTCCGTATAAGATAAAAAACATTCTTCTTGTACTTTTGTCGGAAAAGTCAAAAAGTACTTCGTACGAAAAATGACAAAAGATTCCTTTCATATATGTTACTAAAAACTCACCGAAGGGTAAAATTGGATTTAAACAATTTTAGGTGGATGGAAACAATATTAAATATTGAGGAAACATGGATTTGGATGATAAAATACACCCTAGTAAATACCAAAGTATAAACAATCTCGGATAAACATGAGATTGTGATATTTCTCTTACCTTAGGTCCGATTCGCTTAGTAAGTGTCTGAACCACCTGTATAATGATTTAAATAATGTCATTGACTTATTAAAAAATCATAGTTATTGTTATTATATCATATATGGTTCACTTATGACTTTATATTACCCGTTCTTTTGTAAATTCATGTTAAAGAAGCGTTTTGGGTAAAATCGTTTCATTTATCGTAGGTGTTTGGACTTGTTGTTCTTGACATTTTTATTACTTATATCATGATTTACTTACTTCAAGAATATAAAATATGATTTATATATCATATATATTCAGTATATATATACATATATAATAGACAGATAAATGAAATGAAACACACCATTCATGGAGACGGTAGTCCGTACGTACGCATGAACGTTGTTTTCCTTTCCTTATTGTCTTGAATGGAAGTAAGTAGATGAAATATATATATACATAAATACAGTAGATTTACCATGTCATATATTTCATTATTATTCATTATATATACTTTATAATCATTCTGGAATGGTTAACATGGATAATGAATCTCATCGTGTCGTGGAGACGGTAGTCCGTACGTACGCACAAGCGATGATATCATTCCCATGGTCGTGGAATTGTGTTGAAGTGTATGTATACTATTTCAGTATTAATATCACTTTATAATAATCATAAATAGTTACTCATTACACCATTATACCCATCCAATTAAGGTGGTGGTGGAAAATAGATTACACCACGGCATGGAGACGGTATTCCGTACGTACACACCCGTGGTGATTTCCTTTTTCTGTAGGATGGATAGAAGGTTAATTAGAGTAGTTTCATATTTATAATAACATATCAGTATATAAGAAATACTGATGTTATTACTTTATCATGAAACAACAAAAGAGGAAGAATTTGAAGAAGAATGAAATTGAAAAAGATCGGTAATTGATATTACCTTTTTTTGACGCGCCTTCACTTAACCTCGACTTAAAGAAATAAGGATGGTATTTGAAGAAGACCAGGACATCTAGGATGATACTAGGGAAGTGGAGAAGAGATTTTGGCAGGGGTTGGCCGAGCTTGAATGCTCAAATTGGTGTGAGGAGGAGAGGGAGGAGGTGCCCTTTTATAAGGGAGGAGAGGGGCACCTTAGGAAAATCTCAAAATATTATTTTATATTAAGGTTAAATCCGGTTTATAATGGTTCCAAAGGGTCTTATTTAAAAGATAAAGTGGGGATGGGTCGAAATATGCTCATCCAATAGGATTTAGACAAGTTTAGGTTATTATTTTAACCTTATCAATTAGATTTAACTCTAAGTTAAATAATTTAACTTTTACCGTGTCTTTTTGTTTTCTTACACTATATGGTTAATAAACTTACCATAACAAGACAAAATAACCCCAAGTTGTTTATTATTAATATATATATCCTTATCTAAGTCATTTGGCCGAACCTTAGATTTTTAGGAATTAAATAACAATTAATAATATAATATTTGTTTTAAAAACTAATTTATGTCAATTTTGACACTATTTGGTACATGATTTTTATGAAATTCATAACAGAATGATAAGTTCTATCCAAGTTACTTATATCAACAATAACATGTCATATTAACCTATAAAATTAATTTAAGTCCTAAAAAGTCTCAAATTACATTTATTTGGGAATTTATAACATCAATTATGTCAATATTTCATTAATAAGACAATTACTCCATCATCTTTGTGTCATAATAAATGATAAATATTTAATCCCTAAAAATTCTAAATAAATTTATATGATGTAGATAATTGTATTAGATTTATGGAGACTCTTCACGTTTGAAGTTTCATGAAGTTTATCACTAAATTAAAATTATTATACTTATAAGATTTAATAAAGTGACATGTTGTCACATTCAATGGTTTTAATAATAATTAAATTATTTTCATGGACAAAAGTCCATAAAATTAATCTAATCCGACCCTTAGGTTATATGGGTCTACTTTTAGCCATCCAATAGGATTTTTTCAAGTGTTAGGGTAATTTTATAATCTTATATTTACCCTTAATTACCTGATTTACCTATAACTATAGTAAATAAAATTTACCGTAGTTACTATTCACAATGCCCAAAAATAGAAAGTAGCTTATTAACATAATTTTGACCCACTGATTACAAATATGGAATCCATTTTTCCAAATTCAATACACAAAAGATGCAGAAATTAAATTAAAATTAATCCCGTTGTCGAAAGAAAACAGGTTTTTCTTTAAAACATTGCAAAAGATGGAATTGATTTAACCTACGAATTCAAGGTAAAATAAATGCTAATGACATACATTATATTAAATGGTAAAAATATATTCTATTTATACTTTAAAACCATTCAATATTACAATTTTACCACATAAGATATTACGATGAAAAAAGTTGTTTTTAATTAAAATATAACGTGTTTTTACTATTCATTAAAATATGAAAGTTATCGGAAAAATATCAAAACTTTATCTAATGTAAATTTTTATATCCTGATTCAAAAGAAGAATTTTATTTTTTCAAATTGAACTTATAAACATGTCAAAAACTATATTTAAAGTGGGTGTGCCATCAAAAGGCAGTAAAACTGCATTTTTTGAAAAATACTTATTTTACCCGAAAAATTTATTTTGTTCTTATACCATGTTCTAGAAATGTGTAAGATGAATAATAATGTTATAAAATTCAAAATTTAGTTAACACTATACATAAGGTCTAGTTCATAACAATATTATAATAATATATTGTTGTTTAGTAAAACCTGGTATCGCGTACAACACACGCTATCGAAGAAGGTCGCGATTGCGTGTAATGCAAGCCAAGTCAGGGTTGCGTATAGTGAAAGACACCTTTGTTGTTTCATTATAATAGAATCCAACCATTTTTTCATTTATACATTGAATATATATATATATACTCAATGTTACATAGAATGACTATTATCAAATGAACATGAAATTGTGTGTAACACAATCTATGAATAGTGTTGCGTATACTGCAAGCTATTACGGTGTTGCGTATAGTGCAAGATAATCTTGATGTGTCGTACAATAGAAGATATGAATGAAATTAAAAAAAAGTATCTTGTAAAATCCTGGGTTGTTACATTCTACCCCCCTTAAAATGAATTTCGCCCTCGAAATTCATCGGGGATATAAATGGTTTACTATTCGAAAGTTTATTTAATAGAAACCCACATCATAAAAAGGAATACCAAAACCAATATTTAAAAACAAAAGTATGAAACGTAATGGTTACCCAAATAAACTAATCACTGGGTTTCCACATAGGTGAAAATATGGATATGGAAGAGAAATCTAACCATCATGTTCTGATGGAGAGTGGTAGAGAACATGGCTATGAAAAAGTGAACAATCACAAAGCCATAGATTTGTGATTATCTAAGGTACCATCTGATTCATCGGATATAAGGGAAGTAGGACAACATTTTTGGTTTTTCAAGATCATTTTTCTAAAGTCGATGAAATTGGAATTAGAAGAAATACTTTTGTGATTTTGGTATAGTCTCACCATTTGTCATTCTTTGGACAATTTCCACTTCATCTCTTAATGAAATGAAGTTGAATTTGTCATTAATGATGTGTTAGCAGATCATGTGATAGAATGATGGGTCATTCCATCTGTCTCAAACAAAAGGTTAGAAAAGTTATCAAAAAAATACATAACTCCATCTATAGTGAGATTAATCTTATATAGTTCCTAAAATGGACTTATACTTAAAATATCATACTATTTAATATTATAAAACTAGTTTCTACTAAACAAGGACTTCCTGTAGGCCAGTGGTAGGCGATAAAGGCCAGTCGCACTTCGGTTGTGGGTTCGATTCCCACGGCCTTGTCCGACGCGATGGGCTGTCGCCCGTCCTGCAGGTTGTCCTTCTTCTAAAACTATATTACTATAACATCCCATCAATAATATCGAAAAAACAATACTAAATTATGTCCAACATAATCCATTACAATCTTTAGGCTTATCCATAATACTGCAGTCCACTCTCATAATATAGTGAAAACGATTATCAGAGATTTAATACCATCGTCGATCCCCATATATCATAAGATATGTCTTGTTGGTCACATTCCAAACATTCAAAGGCCTTAATCATGTACTCTCTTGAATACCCATTGAACCTAAGTGAAAACATGAATGCAGTTAAAAGTTAACACTTTCCACATACCAAAAACCCAACATTCTATATACTCAAACCATGATATAACTATTTCCTTATATCAATCATTAGCTCATGAATACTATCAAACATTTAATTTTCTCCTTATCCCTTCATTATGCGCATATCATCTACATTCAAAAATATCTGAATAACCTTTCATGGATACTGGTAACATTAATCATACACTTTTAAAACTCAAGGAAAGACAACAGTGTAACAATCCTTAGATGTCTCTTTATTCCATAGTACCATGAGATTACTTATACAACATTACACATGATAAACATGTAATCATTCCACTATATTCTTAAACCATTGAACGAGCTTAAAAAATTCTTTCATCTCACATATCATTTGTAGTCTCTTCATCATCATCAACATAAATACTACCCATACGACCATACTGATTCTCTTCATGAGACTTTCCCTTAGGGCATTGGTTTGCATAATGCCCGTACATTCCACATTTAAAACATTTAACCATTGTTGATGTCGTAGCAATACCATTATCCTCATCCCTGGTGTTAACTGAACCTTTTCCTTTTCACTTACTGGATTTGTGTCCTTCTTTTCCACACCCAAATCATCTTCCAGTTCCTTTGAAACATTCTCCATGATGCCTCTTCCCACAGGATTTACATAGGAGAAATTGAACATTCTTTCCACTATGATCATCATGAAACTCCATCTTTATCTTATTAGCCGAGTCAGGAAACTTACCAAATTTTACATTATTGATAATATTATGAGATTGTTGATTCGACATAATAATGATGTTTGGACTTCCAAATCCCATTTCATTTGGTTTCTCATGAAGAATATTGTCCATCATATCCTCCATTATCGTGAATCATCTTGTTTCCCGCCATTTTCTAAGACCCAAAAAGAATAGTGTGAGAGGCAGAAATCATAATTAAGGGGGAGTAACTTCAATATCTAACATCTTTGGTTTAATCTAATATCATTACCATAGTTCTAGGACTATATCCTATACGTATACTTATCCTTAGAGACATCCCTAGACATACCTTAGAAATATCTCTAGGGATCTCACTAACGTTCTCGCATCCTAATTTCCAAAGGTTGACTAAACCTTTCCTCTGATAGCAACTATAGAGACCCGTATCTTGACGTACATAGATGTTACATTACTTTTGATGAATACTTATTACATAACAAAAACACAAACACAAGGACCGTAATAGTTTAGTGTCTTTGGAAACTCGGAACGTAATCTTCTAATCATGGTGAAAGATCTTCAACATCTCCCATAAAGATCTTCCTTTTTTTTCTTACCTAAAACCTTTCTTTATATCTTGGGGAAAAGAAAACATAAAAGGGTGAGCTCAAATTCTCAGTAAGGGTAAACAAAAGAAATATCAATCACATCATATTCATAAGAACATAACTTTTGGAAATCTTAACCTGCAAAAGAGAGCATAATTTCATAACATGGGATAAATCATAGTAGTGAAATGGAATCCCAATAATCATAACATAAAACATGAATCTTTTTTTCATACACACATAATCATAGAGAATCATTTCTTATTAGTCATGACTCATTGCCAAGACTATCTTAGTGGACAAAGTCCATTTCTGAACCGAGTCACCCTCGTTTCAGTCCTGTTTCACTGAACCGGTATAACCTACCATTCCAGCCATTTCTATCTCATGAGATATAAAATATTTACCCAATTCATTGGAGGGAGATATAGGTACCACCCATCTCATAATGATACCATTCTTATGTGTGCCACAAAATCATAAACCATACATCATAGCATAACCCATGTAATAAAAATGGGAATCTTAAACATCGTGACATTATAAAAAAATTCATATAAGATAAAGGAATTCATAAAAATATTACCATCAAAACATAATCAAATCCATGTCATAATTGGGATAGAAACAAAACCCTATATTATCTTAGATGAAAAATAATTTTGACAAAACTCTTGAACTCCATTCTTGAGGAAAATATCCTTTCTTCTTCAAAAACATTTTTCCTTTATTAACATGTCATACAATTTTAAACTAAAAGAAGTTGATTAAAAATAAACATGAAAACATGAAAAGGAAGATTCTTGTGAATAATGTTTTAAAAATCTATTAATGCCGAATAATTTACTAAAACATTCTTCTCATACTTTTGTCAGAAAAGTCAAAAAGTACCTCGTACGAAAAATGACAAAAGATTCCTTTCATATATTTTACTAAAAACTCACCAAAGGGTAAAATTGGATTTAAACAATTGTAGGTGGATGGAAACAATATTACATATTGAGGAAAAATGGATGTGGATGATAAAATACACCCCAGTAAATACAAAAGTATAAACAATCTCGGATAAAAATGAGATTGTGATATTTCCCTTACCTTAGGTCTGATTCACTTCGTAAGTGTCCGAACCTCCTGTATAATGATTTAAATAATGTCATTGACTTATTACAGAATCATATTCATTGTTATTATATCATATATGGTTCACTTATGACTTTATATTACCCGTTCCTTTGTAAATTCATGTAAAAGAAGCGTTTTGTGTAAAATCGTTTCATTTATCGTAGGTGTTTGGACTTGTTTTTCTTGACATTTTTATTAATTATATCATGATTTACTTACTTCCAGAATATAAAATATGATTTATATATCATATATATTCAGTATATATATACATATATAATAGATAGATAAATGAAATGAAACACACCGTTCATGGAGACGGTAGTCCGTACGTATGCATGGACGCTGTTTTCCTTTCCTTATTGTCTTGAATGGAAGTAAGTAGATTACATATATATATACATAAATCTAGTATATTTACCATGTCATATATTTCATTATTATTCATTATATATACTTTATAGTCATTCTGGAATGGTTAACATGGATAATGAATCTCATCGCGTCGTGGAGACGGTAGTCCGTATGTACGCACGAGCGATGATATCGTTCCCATGGTCGTGGAATTGTGTTGAAGTGTATGTATACTATTTCAGTATCAATATCAATTTATAATAATCACAAATAGTTACTCATTACACCATTATACCCATCCAATTAAGGTGGTGGTGGAAAATAGATTACACCACGGCGTGGAGACGGTATTCCGTACGTACGCACACGCGGTGATTTCCTTTTTCCGTAGGATGGATAGAAGGTTAATTAGAGTTGTTTCATATTTATAATAACATATCAGTATATAAGAAATACTGATGTTATTACTTTATCATGAAACAACTAAAGAAGAAGAATTTGAAGAAGAATGAAATTGAAAAAGATCGGTAATTGATATTACCTCTTTTTGACGCGCCTTCACTTAACCTCGACATAAAGAACTAATGATGGTCTTTGAAGAAGACCAGGACATCTAGGATGATACTAGGGAAGTGGAGAAGAGATTTTGGACGGGGTTGGCTGAGCTTGAATGCTCAAATTGGTGTGAGGAGGAGAGGGAGGAGGTTCCCTTTTATAAGGGAGGAGAGGGGCACCTTAGGAAAATCTCAAAATATTATTTTATATTAAGGTCAAATCTGGTTTATAATGGTTCCAAAGGGTCTTATTTCGAAGATAAAGTGGGGATGAGTCGAAATCCTCTCATACAATAGGATTTAGACAAGTTTAGGTAATTATTTTAACCTTATCAATTAGATTTAACTCTAAGTTAAATAATTTAACTTTTACCGTGTCTTTTTGTTTTCTTACACTATATGGTTAATAAACTTACTAATCACAATCCAAACGAACCCCAAGTTGTTTATTATTAATATATATATCCTTATCTATGTCATTTCGATGAACCGTATATTTTTAGGAATTAAATAACAATTAATAATATAATATTTGTTTTAAAAACTAATTTATGTCAATTTTGACAATATTTGGTACATGATTTTTATGAAATTCATAACAGAATGATAAGTTCGAACCAAGTTACTTATATCAACAATTACATGTCATATTAACCTATAAAATTAATTTAAGTCATAAAAAGTCTCAAATTACATTTATTTGGGCATTTATTACATCAATTATGTCAATATTTCATTAATAAGACAATTACTGCATCATTTTTGTGTCATAATAAATGATAATTATTTAATCCCTAAAAATTCTAAATAAATTCCTATGATATATATAATTTTATTAGATTTCTTGAGAGTATTCATTTTCGATGTTTCACGAAGTTTATCACTAAATTAAAATTATTATACTTATAAGATTTAAGAAAGTGACATGTTGTCACATTCTTTGGTTTTAATAATAATTAAATTATTTTCATGGACAAAAGTCCATAAAATTAATCTAATCCGACCCTTAGGTTATATGGGTATACTTTTATCCATCCAATAGGATTTTTTCAAGTGTTAGGGTAATTTTATAATCTTATATTTACCCTTAATTACCCGATTTACCTTTAACTATAGTAAATAAAATTTACCGTAGTTACTATTCACAATGCCCAAAAATAAAAAGTAGCTTATTAAAATAATTTGTACCCACTGATTACAAATATGGAATCCATTTTTCCAAATTCAATACACAAAAGATGCAGAAATTAAATTAAAATTAATCTCGTTGTCGAAAGAAAACGCGTTTTTCTTTAAAACATTGCAAAAGATTGAATTGATTTAACCTACGAATTCAAGGTAAAATAAATGCTAATGAAATACATTATATTAAATGGTAAAAATATATTTTATTTATACTTTAAAACCATTCAATAATATAATTTAACCACATAAGATATTATGATGAAAAAAGTTGTTTTTAATTAAAATATAACGTGTTTTTACTATTCATTAAAATATGAATGTTATCGGAAAAATATCAAAACATTTTCTAATGTAAATTGTTTTATCATGATTCAAAATAAGAATTTTATTTTGTCAAATTTAACTTATAAACATGTCAAAAACTATATTTAAAGTGGGTGCACCATCAAAATGCGGTAAAACTGCATTTTTTGAAAAATACTTATTTTACGCGAAAAATTTATTTTGTTCTTTTACCATGTTATAGAAATGTGTAAGATGAATAATAATGTTATAAAATTCAAAATTTAGTTAACACTATTCATAACGGCTAGTTCATAACAATATTATAATAATATATTGTTGTTTAGTAAAACCCGGTATCGCGTACAACACACGCTATCAAAGAAGGTCATGATTGCGTGTAATACAAGCCAAGTCAGGGTTGCGTATAGTGCAAGACTCCTTTGTTGTTTCGTTATAATAGAATCCAACCATTTTTTCATTTATACATTGAATATATATATATATATACTCAATGTTACATAGAATGACTATTATCAATCGAACTTGAAATTGTGTGTAACACAATCTAAGAATAGCGTTGCGTATACTGCAAGCTATTACGGTGTTGCGTATAGCGCAAGATAATCTTGATGTGTCATACAATAGAAGATATGAATGAAATTAAAAAGAATGCATCTTATAAAATCTCGGGTTGTTACATTCTACCCCCCTTAAAATGAATTTCGCCCCCGAAATTCGTCGGGGTTATAAATGGTTTACTATTAGAAAGTTTCTTTAATAGAAATCCACATCATAAAAAATAATACCGAGACCAATCGTCAAAAACAAAAGTATGAAACGTAATGGTTACCCAAATAAACTAATCACTGGGTTTCCACATAGGTGAAAATATGGATATGGAAGAGAAATCTAACCATCATGTTCTGATGGAGAGTGGTAGAGAACATGGCTATGAAAAAGCCAACAATCACAAAGCCATAGATTTGTGATTATCTAAGGTACCATCTGATTCATCGGATATAAGGGCAGTAGGACAACATTTTTGGTTTTTCAAGATCATTTCCCTAAAGTTGATGAAATTGGAATTAGAAGAAATACTTTCGTGATTTTGGTATAGTCTCACCGTTTGTCATTCTTTGGACAATTTCCACTTCATCTCTTAATGAAATGAAGTTGAATTTGTCATTCGTGATGTGTTAGCGGATCATGCAATAGAATTATGGGTCATTCCATCTGTCTCAAACAAAAGGTTATAAAAGTTATCAAAAAAATATATAATTCCATCTATAGTGAGATTAATCTTATATAGTTCCTAAAA
Source organism: Viscum album (assembly GCA_963277665.1). Taxonomy (NCBI): domain Eukaryota; kingdom Viridiplantae; phylum Streptophyta; class Magnoliopsida; order Santalales; family Viscaceae; genus Viscum; species Viscum album. The sequence continues at coordinate 887,589,283 of OY728148.1, read as the reverse complement.
TGGACTTATACTTCATATATCATACTGCTTAATATAATAAAACTAGTTTTTACTAAACATGGACTTCCTGTAGGCCAGTGGTAGGCGATAAAGGCTAGTCGCACTTCGGTTGTGTGTTTGATTCCCACGGCCTTGTCCGACACGATGGGATGTCTCCCATCCTGCAGGTTGTCCTTTTTCTAAAACTATATTACTATAACATTCCATCAACAATATCGAAATAAACAATACTAACTTATGTCCAACATAATCCATTCCAATCTTTAGGCTTATCCATAATACTGCAGTCCACTCTCATAATATAGTGAAAATGATTATCAGAGATTTAATACCATCGTTGATCCCCATATATCATAAGATATGTCTTGTTGGTCACATTCCAAACATTCAAAGGCCTTAATCATGTACTCTCTTGAATACCCATTGAACCTATGTGAAAACATGAATGCTGTTAAAATTTAACACTTTCCACATACAAAAAACCCAAAATTCTATATACTCAAACCATGATATAACTATTTCTTTATATCAGTCATGAGCTCATGAATATTATCAAACATTTAATTTTCTCCTTATCCATTCATTATGCGCATATCATCTACATTCAAAAATATCTGAATAACCTTTCATGGATACTAGTAACATTAATCATACACTTTTAAAACTCAAGGAAAGAAAACAGTGTAACAATCCTTAGATGTCTCTTTGTTCCATAGTACCATGAGATTACTTATACAACATTACACATGATAAATATGTAATCATTCCACTACATTCTTAAACCATTTACCGAGCTTCAACAATTCTTTCATCTCCCATATCATTTGTAGTCTCTTCATCATCATCATCATAAATACTACCCATACAACCATATTGATTCTCTTCATGAGACTTTCCCTTAGGGAATTGGTTTGCATAATGCCCGTACATTCCACATTTAAAACATTTAACCATTTTTGATGTCGTAGAAATACCATTATCCTCATCCCTGGTGTTAACTGAACCTTTTCCTTTGTACTTACTGGATTTGTGTTCTCCTATTTCAAACCCAAAGCATCTTCCAGTTCCTTTGAAACATTCTCATTGATGCCTCTTCCCACATGATTTACATAGGGGAAATTGAACTTTCTTTCCTCTATGATCATCATGAAACACCATCTTTCTCTTATTAGCCGAGTCAGGAAACTTACCAAATTTTACATTATTGATCATATTATGGGATTGCCGATTCAGCATAATAATGATATTTGGACTTCCAAATCCCATTTCATTTGGTTTCTCATGAATAATATTGTCCATCATATCCTCCATTATCATGAATAATCTTGTTTACAACCATTTTCTAAAACCAAAAAAGAATAGTGTGAGAGGCAAAAATCATAATAAAGGGGGAGTAACGTCAATATCTAACAACTTTGGTTTAATCTAATATCGTTACCATAGTTCTAGGACTATATCCTATACGTATACTTATCCTTAGAGACATCCCTAGACATACCTTTGAAATATCTCTAGGGATCTCACAAACGTTATCGCATCCTAATTTCAAAAGGTTGACTAAACCTTTCCTCTGATACCAACTGTAGAGACCCGTATCTTGATGTATATAGACATTACATTACTTTTGTGGAATACTTATTACATAACAAAAACACAAACACAAGGACCGTAATAGTTTAGTGTCTTTGGAAACTCGGAACGTAATCTTCTAATCATGGTGAAAGATCTTCAACATCTCCTATAAAGATCTTCCTTTTTTTTCTTACCTAAAACCTTTCTTTATATCCTGGGGAAAAGAAAACATAAAAGGGTGAGCTCAAATTCTCAGTAAGGGTAAACAAAAGAAATATCAATCACATCATATTCATAAGAACATAACTTTTTGAAATCTTAACCGGCAAAAGAGAGCATAATTTCATAACATGGGATAAATCATAGTAGTGAAATGGAATCCCAATAATCATAACTTAAAACATGAAACTTTGTGGCATACAAACATAATCATAGAGAATCATTTCTTATTAGTCAAGACTCATTTCCAATACTATCTTAGTGGACAAAGTCCATTTCTGAACCGAGTCACCCTCGTTTCAGTCCTGTTTCATTGAACCTGTATAACCTACCATTCTAGCCATGTCTATCTCATGAGATATAAAATATTTACCCAATGAATTTGAGGGAGATATAACTCTCACCCATCTCATAATGATACCATTCTTATGTGTGCCACAAAATCATAAACCATACATCATAGCATAACCCATGTAATAAAAATGGGAATTTTAAACATCGTGACATTATAAAAAAATTCATATAAGATAAAGGAATTCATAAAAATATTACCATCACAACATAATCAAATCCCTGTCATAATAGGGATAGAAACAAAACCCTATATTATCTTAGATGAAAAATAATTTTGATAAAACTCTTGAACTCCAATATTGAGGAAAATATCCTTTCTTCTTCAAAAACATTTTTCCTTTCTTAACATGTCATACAATTTTAAACTAAAAGAAGTTGATTAAAAATAAACTTGAAAACTAGAAAAGTAAGATTCTTGTTAATAATGTTTTAAAAATCTATTCATGCCTTATAAGTTAAAAAAACATTCTTCTCTTACTTTTTTCGGAAAAGTCAAAAAGTACCTAGTACAAAAAATGACAAAAGATTCCTTTCATATATTTTACTAAAAACTCACCAAAGGGTAAAATTGGATTTAAACAATTGTAGGTGGATGGAAAAAATATTACATATTGAGGAAACATGGATGTCGATGATAAAATACACCCTAGTAAATACCAAAGTATAAACAATCTCGGATAAAAATGAGATTGTGATATTTCCCTTACCTTAGGTCCGATTCGCTTCGTAAGTGTCCGAACCTCCGGTATAATGATTTAAATAATGTCATTGAATTATTACAGAATCATAGTATTTGTTATTATATCATATATGGTTCACTTATGACATTATATTACCCGTTCTTTTGTAAATTCATGTTAATGAAGCGTTTTGGGTAAAATCATTTCATTTATCGTAGGTGTTTGGACTTGTTGTCATTGAAATTTTTATTACTTATATCATGATTTACTTACTTTCAGAATATAAAATATGATTTATATATCATATATATTCAGTATTTATATACATATATAATAGATAGATAAATGAAATGAAACACACCGTTCATGGAGACGGTAGTCCGTACGTACGCATGAACGCTGTTTTCCTTTCCTTATTGTCTTGAATGGAAGTAAGTAGATGACAGATATATATACATAAATACAGTAGATTTACCATGTCATATATTTAATTATTATTCATTATATATACTTTATAATCATTCTGGAATGGTTAACATGGATAATGAATCTCATCGCGTTGTGGAGACGGTAGTCCGTACGTACGCACGAGCGATGATATCGTTCCCATGGTCATGGAATTGTGTTGAAGTGTATGTATACTATTTCAGTATCAATATCACTTTATAATAATCATAAATATCTACTCATTACACCATTATACCCATCCAATTAAGGTGGTGGTAGAAAATAGATTACACCACAACGTGGAGATGGTATTCAGTACGTACACACGCGCGGTGATTTCCTTTTTCAGTAGGATGGATAGAAGCTTAATTAGAGTTGTTTCATATTTATAATAACATATAAGTATATAATAAATACTTATGTTATTACATTATCATGAAACAACTAAAGAGGAAGAATTTGAAGAAGAATGAAATTGAAAAAGATCGGTAATTGATATTACCTCTTTTTGACGCGCCTTCACTTATCCTCGAATTAAAGAACTAAGGATAGTCTTTGAAGAAGATCAGGACCTCTAGGATGATACTAGGGTAGTGGAGAAGAGATTTTGTCATGGTTTGGCCGAGCTTGAATGCTCAAATTGGTGTGAGGAGGAGAGGGAGGAGGTGCCCTTTTATAAGGGAGGAGAGGGGCACCTTAGGAAAATCTCAAAATATTATTTTATATTAAGGTCAAATCCGGTTGATAATGGTTCCAAAGGGTCTTATTTCGAAGGTAAAGTGGGGATGGGTCGACATACTCTCTTCCAATTGGATTTATACAAGTTTAGGTTATTATTTTAACCTTATCAATTAGATTTAACTCTAAGTTAAATAATTTAACTTTTACCGTGTCTTTTTGTTTTCTTACACTATATGGTCAATAAACTTACTATAACAAGCCAAACGAACCCCAAGTTGTTTATTATTAATATATATATCCCTATCTATGTCATTTGGCCGATCCTTAGATTTTTAGGAATTAAATAACAATTAATAATATAATATTTGTTTAAAAAACTAATTTATGTCAATTTTGACACTATTTGGTACATGATTTTTATGAAATTCATAACAGAATGATAAGTTCTAACCAAGTTACTTATATCAACAATAACATGTCATATTAGCCTATAAAATTAATGTAAGTCATAGAAAGTCTCAAATTACATTTATTTGGGCATTTATAACATCAATTATGTCAATATTTCATTAATAAGACAATTACTGCATCGTCTTTGTGTCATAATAAATGATAATTATTTAATCCCTAAAAAATCTAAATAAATTCCTATGATGTAGATAATTGTATTATATATCTGGAGACAATTCATGTTCGATGTTTCATGAATTTTATCACTAAATTAAAATTATTATACTTATAAGATTTAAGAAAGTGACATGTTGTCACATTCCTTGGTTTTAATAATAATTAAATTATTTTCATGGACAAAAGTCCATAAAATTAATCTAATCCGACCCTTAGGTTATATGGGTCTAATTATAGCCATCCAATAGGCTTTTTCCAAGTGTTAGGGTAATTTTGTAATCTTATATTTACCCTTAATTACCCGATTTACCTTTAACTATAGTAAATAAAATTTACCGTAGTTACTATTCACAATGCCCAAAAATAAAAAGTAGCATTTTAACATAATTTGGACCCACTGATTACAAATATAGAATCAATTTTTCCAAATTCAATACAAAAAAGATGCAGAAATTAAATTAAAATTAATCCCGTTGTCGAAAGAAAACGGGTTTGTCTTTAAAACATTGCAAATGATTGAATTGATTTAACCTACGAATTCAAGGTAAAATCAATGCTAATGACATACATTATATTAAATTGTAAAAATATATTCTATTTATACTTTAAAACAATTCAATATTATAATTTAACCACATAAGATATTACGATGAAAATAGTTGTTTTTAATTAAAATATAACGTGTTTTTACTATTCATGAAAATATGAAAGTTATCGGAAAAATTTCAAAACTTTATCTAATGTAAATTTTTATGTCCTGATTCAAAAGAAGAATTATATTTTGTCACATTTAACTTATAAACATGTCAAAAACTAGATTTAAAGTGGGTGCGCCATCAAAAGGCGGTAAAACTGCATTTTTTGAAAAATACTTATTTTACCCGAAAAATTTATTTTGTTCTTATACCATGTTCTAGAAATGTGTAAGATGAATAATAATGTTATAAAATTCAAATTTTAGTAAACACTATTTATAACGTCTAGTTCATAACAATATTATAATAATATATTGTTGTTTAGTAAAACCCGGCATCACGTACAACACATGCTATCGAAGAAGGTCGCGATTGCGTGTAATGCAAGCCAAGTCAGGGTTGCGTATAGTGCAAGACTCCTTTGTTGTTTCGTTATAATAGAATCCAACCATTTTTTCATTTATACATTGAATATATATATATATATATATACTCAGTGTTACATAGAATGACCATTATCAAACGAACTTGAAATTGTGTGTAACACAATCTAAGAATAGCGTTGCATATACTGCAAGCTATTACAGTGTTGCGTATAGCGCAAGATAATATTGATGTGTCGTACAATAGAATATATGAATTAAATTAAAAAGAATGTATCTTATAAAATCTCGGGTTGTTACATTGGATGCCTTGTATTCCACTCCCTCGAGAAGCCCTCTTATGAGGAAGAATATATGTGACCAATGTTCCAACATACATCCATTCCAGTGATGGACAATGTGTCTACTCCCCTAATTTATGGTTGCTACATGGTCATACCCATTGGAATGTCCAGACAGAAGAAGAATTCTTAATTAGCATCCACATGTATATGGAACTAGGAATGATCTCCACAAAGCTTGTCTTAATCTTTGAGGGAGACCTGAACTAGGTGATGAATTCCAAGGAGGAATCCATGAGAGGATCAAACAACATCCCATAATCCTATTTCGATCAATAAGTAGACATCATTGTGATAGTGATGAATGTATTCCACCTTTGGAATGCAAGAATTTAGGGTACAATGAAGCTGTCTGTGAGAAGGAACGCATGAGGTGGCTCCCCCGAAAAAATGCATCAAAAACAAGGATGCACACATATTTCATCATCCTTTTATTTCATTTGTATTATTTGATAATACTTGATATATTTACCTTCGACTACCATAGCCATTGATTTATGAAGGTACTACTATCCTAATCAATGTGGCCCCATATATCTCTTCCTCAAGTTATAAGCATCAAATCATATTGTGATCATTCACTCAATTTAATACTAGAAATGTCATACCCAATACAAACTACCTCCCCAAAAATTAATTTTAATGGTTTTCACCTTAAATAGAAGTACCTGATAAAATAGTACATAATTACAATGATCTCAAGTTAGGAGGCCAATGCACATGTCCATAGACAAGATGAACCAATAACACCCAAAACATGTTGTGTTATTATTTGTAAGTTTTTATTTATAATCTAAATTACTAGAGATCACCAAGTATGGAGTTCATGAGAATAGGTATCAATGATTATGAACCCCAAGCTGTTGATAGTCAGAGATCATCTGTGTCCTCTCAAAATTATGTATATGGACCATAATAAATCACATTATTATTATATTCATAGTATATCTAGGTTCTCATTTGAACTTGGGATCTGGTATAACCCTTTGATGCATCACATAATCTAAGAAAATTACCAAAAATATAGTGGATGTATAAGTATACAAACCGTTATGGAAATATCATCAAATGTATATATAACACACAATATACATGGAGTGGTAATCAATGTACATCACAATTTGGGTCTTGGGAACCCACTTTAAAGACTTCGGCTTTCACTAAAGCCAACTACTAGAAAGTCTCAATCCTCTAGTTCTCACATGATAGGATTCTTCTACTAAGATATGGATTTAGTTAGTGGGTATTCCATGTTGTCTTTTATTGGATACTATTCTAGATGTGGTTTCACCTCTCTGAGTTAAATGGCTCAATAGATGAAATTTATAAGTATAACATTTCACCTCTGGTGTGACCTGGGCTCCTTGGAAAGAACCAATGTTACAATATTATCATAATAAACTTGAATGTGGTATACACTGCTAGGCATAACAAGAATGTTTGAGAAAAATCTGAATTTCTAGAATGCTTCCTTTTCTAACTCGTAAGCCTCTATAAAATCGTATTCTATGGTAGAATTAGTGACCATAAATTGCATCGAGGTTCTACAACTCAATACACCACCATTTTGGAATAATCTATAGACTGATTATGATTTTAGATCATCATGATCAATTGTGAAACTATAATCACTGTATCCCTTATCAACTAGTTCATCGTCTCGTCCATACACTAAGAACATATCCTTCGTACACCACAAGTACATCAGGATAGTTTTAAGATCTTCCCAGTGAAAGTCTCCTAGAGTATCTTGATATCTTCCAAGCATTCTAAAAGTAAAGGAAACACCAAACATTATACATTGCATGGCATAATGATAAAACCCACTTTAAAGGAATAAGGTATTCTACTCATTCTGTTAATCTCCTAATGTATTTGTGGGCACATTTTCGTGGAGAGATTGGCACCATGTGACATGGGAAATAAATGTTGAGAATGTATTGTTTCAGCAATAATCTATATTTTTGTGATGATTGTGATGCTCATAAACACCCTTATTTTTTATTCTAATGATTTTACATTAAGTATATTTCAGGAAATTGCTATTCTTTATATTCCATATTTTGGAATAATATTAAACCATATAATTCACATGAAATATTTTTTGAATGTGTTTGGAAAGCTATTCAGTGTCTTCTGTAAACATTGTTCATATCATAAATTGATGATCATAGAATAAGGATTATATCAAACATTTATTTTATGAGAGCTAAAAAAACTATGGTTAATCAACCTTATATTGACCGATAAGTATGGTAAAATAACATTACATTTGGAAAGAACCTTTCATTTTTTATATTAGAAAAGTATGGATGAATAACCATACGTAAGTATGGAACCTTACATTCGCTTCCCAAATGTAAGGATCATCAACCCTACTTTTTTGATGAACCATACATTTTGTTAAAAATTATAGATCATGTACCTTACATTCTGAAGAAGATAAAAGTATGAATTATATATCATACAGTTGAAAGTCGATGAAAAAAATATGGATCGTCAACCTTAAATTTGTGATCAAACTTAGGTTTGATGTATGGAATGCTTCTAAAAAGAACCCTACATTTGACTTAATTAAGCATCCGAGATTTGAATCTTCAAGTTTATCATGCAATGGTATTTTGTGGATTATCAGGCTGATTTCAAGCTAGATTCAAATCCAAATTATAAATCACATCTTTGATCGATTTAAAGCCGTTTATAAGTGATTCAAAGGATCAATTTAATAAGAGGATTTTTTGCCGATTATTAAGGGACGTTATGAATAATATGTTATTCAGATATTAGAATATCACGATATGTCATGCGTCTTTTGTGGATCTAAATTTATGAATGAGGTGACCATCTTTATTATATAACTATAAAGTATCTGAATTTTTTCGGAACATACGTGACAAGATATATGTTGAAATCACGAGGATTAAAGGATTTAAATATGGAGATATTCATGTTTTAAATAAAAAAAGAGATACCATGATTCATTAGAAAGATAATTACAGATCTGATGCTACAGAGAATGATCACATTCTATTTTTATCGTAATGAAAAGAATTAAATATTTAATTTTTCAACATTGACGATTTACCATTAATCTATTGTTGATATGTTGCTGAATATATTTCATGATAAATTGAAATCAGATTGATTCAAAACTTCAATTACCCAAAGAACATCCTTTCTGAAGGTTACTATCTTTATACTATCAGCTGTGTACTATTGCAATTTTAAAGATCAATCAGAAAGTATTAGTAAAAACTATATTCTTTTATTTTGAATATTGGATTCCCATAATAAGTTATTTGATCAGTTCTATGTTTAGAATCAGAGAGATTTGTTTTAGTCTTAAATTGTAAAGGTTTCAACTTCCTATACTCAATTGTTGATGGTCTTGTGAAAAGTGGACCGACTAGTGAAAATGACCAAGCCCATGGAGAAGAGAATTGGTGGATTAGACTAGGGTATTTTTGTGCCCTGAACTAATATAAATCGTTTCATCTAGATATCTATTTATTTCAACTGAATAAACAATCTATTAAATATAAAATGAAAGAGTTTTTTATCATCAAGATTTCTTAAAAAAATTGATAAGACATAATTACCCCCCTCTTGTATATATTTCATATAACTCAATCCAAAGATTGGTATTAGTGTTGGTTCTTTTGTTAAATCTATAAAAGATAAAATTAAAGGATTACATAGAGATATCAATGGATGATACATGAGAGGGATTGTCAATGGTTTGAGATCCGTACATAAATGGTGAAAACTATGGATGTTGGAAATCATGGACGATCATCTACCTAAAGAACCTTGGATACAGAGACTTCTCTAAAATTCTTACTCCTTATGCGATTCCAAAGAAACAAAAAACATGGATTGATGGAACTAAAGTAGAGTATGAACTAAATTAAAGGGAAATGAATTAAATCATCTATGGTCTTGGAATAGATGAATTTAACTGAGTATCACAATTCCCTACTGCATATTAGATGTGGTAGACAATTACAGTTGCCTATAAAGGAACTGAAAAAGTCAGAAAAAATGAGGTATGCTATATCAAAACTGATATTTGATAAATTTAGAATGATTTGTGGTGAAAGCATCACTCAGATGAATGGAAGGCTTATAGAGATTGACAAAAACATTACTACCCGGGGAGATCCTATCACCCAAGTAGATCAAGCCTTGAAAGTACTGAGAGTACTACCAACCCAATGGAATGGGATATCAGAAGCCATTATTCAATCATCACCTATTAAAAATATAACTCTAAGAGAATTTATTCGAACCCTGATGATGCATGAAGATGAGATGTAAGATTAAGATAATGATCATAAATTCTTGATAATAATAGAAAATACTACTTTAAAGTTACATCTCAGAAGAAGAGAATAAAGATGAAACAAGAGATAAAGAAGGAAGAAATTTCTGACTCATCTGATTCACCGATGGAATAGGCACATATGGCCTAAAAAGTAGGCAAATTTTATATGAATAACAAAGGATTTAAAAAATCCTTCAAGAAATATGAGAATGATCCAAAGGAAGGTAGATGTTATGAATGAAAGAAAATGGGTCACATATGTAACCTCCTAGGTAAATAAAGAATATTACATTTTCATATTTATTAATATTTGTAAATAAAATATTAATATTACTTTAAAGGTAACGCTATGCTCAATGGCATACCCAATACGCGACAACGAGTTTTTTGAAATCTTACGTTGCACTCTAATAATAAAATAATATTATTTTAAATGGTAGTTAACGCCTAGCCGTTGTATTGGAGGGAATGAATATAAATAACTAAAATATGATTTTATATGTTTGTTAAATGTTTTTAAATTTATCCAATAAAAGATAAAGGCTTAAAATAAGTAAAGAATTCACTTTTAAGCACAAATACTCTAAAATTCATTAAAAGGTCGATTTATCACCTTTTGATGGTGAACAATCTTTAATATTGTTTTGGAGACTCTTATACAATATATTGGACTAAATAAAATTCCTCTTTAGAATCGGGACATCAAAATTTACTTTGTGTAATTTTTTGGTATGTTTCTGATAAAGTTCATTTTATAATGAATAGTGAAAAATGTTGTATTTTAATTCAAAACCTCTTTTTAATCTAAATTATTTATATGATTAGATTATCTTTTGAATTGGTTTTAAAGTCCAATAATAATATTTTTTTACCATTTAATCCAATAGTGGTCATTATAATTAATTTCACTTTGAAATCGGACTTAAACTAGTATCAATCTTTTGATATATATTGTTTCATAAAAACACACTATTTGTTCTGACAACAAGAATTAATTATTAAATTATTTAATGTAACTTATATGTTTTGAATTTTTTAAAATAGACATAATTTTTTAATTCAGAATATCAAATATATATTAGGGTTATTTTTTGGTATTTTTCTGAAAAACTTCAATTTTTGATGAATAGTGAAACCACTAAGTGGTAGTTAAAAAACTAATTTTTCATTTAAATGAAACATTTCCACTTCTGTGATTTGAATTTCAAAACTCCGACATACATGGTTGTTATTAGGATGTAAAATGTGATTCAATGGGAATAAAATAATTTTTTTGGTGAATAGTAACTTTTAAGTTTTATTAATCGCGATTAAGGGAAATTAGTGTAATTTAAGGTAAAGATAATGTTATAATAATATTAAATGACCTTGACACATGTCCTAACCTTATTGGATTAGTCATTGTCGACCAATAAAATCCATGGTTCAACTTGGGGACCCCATGGAGCCACTTTGGTAGGAAAATGTCATTAATAACTTTTTATTTAAAGTTAAAATTAAAATGTCACAAACATGTATTGTTTTACTAAAACAATTTTTACATGGGGTTATACAAGTAACAATTTTGAATATAAATATTCATTAGAAATATAAAAAGATTTCCTAAATCATAGTATTTTTTTTATAAATTTTAGACATCAAATAAATTAATTTATTTATGACACCATGATGATGCAGCAATTACCTCATTAATGAATGATTTAAATAAAATGAAAAGATAATATAAAATATAAGACTTACACATGGAAAAAACCTATTGTATGAGTATATTTCGAACCCTTATAACCTTATAATCGAAATATATCAATTTGGGACCTTTAAAATCCGAAACTCATTTTAAAATAAAGTATCATTTCTTGACGTTCCATGAGTGCCCCTCCTCCATCTTATAAAAGGCCCCCACCTCTACCTCCTTAGCCACACCTCTCAAGCCTTTTTCTCGGCCAAACCCTGCCCATTTCATCTTTGGAAATCACTCTCTTCATCATTTAAGCCACACCATAGGCATAAATCTCTTCAAGAAACCCTTTTGGTTCAAACCAAAGGGAGTTACCCGATTTAAAGGTAATGTCTTCTCTGATGTTCTTTTGTTTTATTTTTCTCTCCAACCCCCTAAACTCTTTTTATTCCTTTATTTTATAACAAAACCAGTATCTTAAATATAATATAATTTTTTATAATAAGTATTTGACCTACACTTACACACACATCCGTCTAATGGTTAAAGAACATACTGTTTCTGTGGATGGTGAATTACTACCTCAAGAAACGAGGATTATTCAATATTCTTTTAACACCTTCAAAGGTGGCCATTATGATGTCACTATATTTTATATATGATATATATGGTATTTATGTTTTCTATATTCTTCTGTATTTTATATTTAAAACATACACTTATTCTTTGCATGTTGTGCAAATGCGATAATTTCCTATGAGGAAGTGTTGACTACCGCCCCCTCAAGTGATGTGACTCATTCATGCAATTCATGTGATGTATAAATAATGAAATTAATGAACTTATGTGACCTATATAACATATATATTATACTGTAATTATAATATATATATATATCTCAATTATTTTTAATTCCATTAATATGGCAATGAAATGAAAGTAGCGTTCATGCGTACGTACGGCCTACTGTCTCCATGAATGGTGCATTTCATTTCATTTTATCTCCAAATGTTATGTAATAGTATAAAATGAATATGTACTGGATATATATTATATTTAATTCATTAATACTATTCTGGAGATGATTTACTTATAAATACTTGGAAAATTATTTTTAAACAAGTTCATTTTTGACTCATGTATCAAACAACGACAAAAATGTGTTATATGAACTCACATTATTAACCAATTATTATAACATTATAATATGTGATATGAAATGAATAATATTATTTAAAGGAGGTACTTAATAAATTATAAATTAACTAAAGTTTATTATTCAGGAAGATAAAGAAATGAATAAGACAAGTCAAACATGAGGTAAGGGATCCTACCTCTCTCTTTCTTTTTAAGTACTATTTTTTATGTAACTTACTTTAAGCTCCTCTTTCCTATGTTGGGGGATGTTATTTTATATTATTCATTCTGTAAATTTTATATTAATTTGATGAAGGACCCTATTTGATCTCATCAATCCATTTTGGATGTTTTATGTGGCGCCGTTAGGCTGCCAAATTTTCATAAGGGGATTTTCATCTCACTTTTTATTCTCGTGAGATTCATGCTACATTGGCCACTATTTCCTTTTTTGTGGTGTATGTACTGCCCATTATTTTACTATTTTTATAATATAAACTCATTTATGGGTAGTTAAATCTTCATTTAACGACCCTTCTTTCATGGGGTGTACGATTCGAAAGTTGCCCAAATCGGTAAGGGAACCTTTCACACTCCTCTTTTAAAAGACTTATTTTGTTATGTATTTTAATTCACATATTTTTATGTTGAGATATGTTCTTCTATATACTTATTGATGTAAATTTTGGGTCCATGTGATGATATACCATTTTCTCTATCATCAACTAATTTTATGAATCTTAAAGTGACGTCGTTAGACTGTCGAATTTTACTAAGGAAACTTCTTAACCCAATTTCGATTTCTTTGGGTTCAACTTGTAGTTATTGAATATGTCATATCATGAATATGTGTTAATGAACTCTGGTTGTTTTAAACTTAATATCCACTTATATTGGGTGTATTTATATTTTTCACACAAAATTATGAGATTGATTTATCCTTAATTTAAGGATACCTTCCTTATAAGGGATTTCATCTCATTTTACGATTCTATTGAGAATTCATTGTTGTTATGCACCAATTAACTATTATATGGTGTATATATTGTCCTTTGGAATAATATATAATGAATCCCTTTATTCTCATGATATTATAATGTTTTTATTAAATTTTATTCCTTAATTATTGTATTCAAGTGTCTCTCATTTTGTTAAAAAACCTTTAACTAAAATACCGTTTTAAATGCTTTAATGATTTATTCTTATAAATATTTCTCATTAATATCCATGTTTTCAAAATGGTTTAAGGATTTATTTATATGGATATTAATGGTTTAAAAAGTTAAAAGCTTTAAAGTGGTATGGTACACTTTGATTCAAAAATCTATTTATTAAATGTTTTAAATGGTTTTGAAAATGGTTTTTAGAATGGATTCATTATTTCAATATCTTAAAATGTTATATTGTTATTGAAATGTGGGAATTTTATCTTTCCTTTTTTCTTAAGTTATGTGCTATGATTATGTTATGGTTCTTGGGCATTTTTTATGAAGACGGGTGGTTCCATGATAAACTAAGGGCGGGTGAGCCCGATATAGCTCTCCAATGCATTGGGTAACGCGAAGGAGTTAAACGCTAAGGTTTCTCCGAAACGATTTAGGGAATATACTATGATGGGTATTCCAAACATAACCATGAGGGTTACTCCCTATGTAAGAATGTTATGAATTCTTCAAGTTACCTTTATGTCTTATGATTTCTATTGAGTTATGCATAGATCTTATGACTTCATGATGTATGTTAAACTACTTATGTTTTATGAGTAAAGTATGATTTCATTGATTATTATGTATACATGGACTAATGTTTTCTTTCCATATTGTTATAACCCTTACAGAGCTTTTTATACTCATCCAAAGTCTTTTTTGAAATGTTTTTCACAGGACATAAAGTGGAATAGGGTCAAGGATGGGATCAAGGAAATGTCATGCTGTCTAGAACAAGAACTAGAAATGAATATTTTGTTCAAGAGTTTTTATTTTGTGAAAAAATTGAAATGGAGTAGATGTGTCTACTTTGTAATCTTTGAGATGTAATAGTTATGTCCTAATTCTCTAAAATTATAAACCTGAAAAGATCCTAAATGTGAATTATTCAATTTAATTCAATATTATGTAATATTTTAAGGCAGGGTCCTTATAACATAAGACCTGGATATCCTCTACTAAAAAGGGAAAAATAAAAATAGGTTTAAAAAAATATTTATTATGAGAAAAAAGATAAAATATCAATGAATTATTCATGGAGTGTTTCTGAAGACTATAGTAGCTCAAAGAAGTCTGACACAGAAAAGGAAGAATAAAATCTAAAATCAAACATGTGGTTCATGGCTAAAGAAAATGAGATGCAATCTTATTACTCTTAAAATTATAATTCAAACCCTATCTATTCAAATGAAATACAATAATCAGACTACAACATGATAGAAGAACGATATGATTCCTTATTAAAAAAGCATAAATCACTGAAAAATATTAACAATGAAATTTTAGGAGAAATAAACACTTTTCTAAAAGAAATTCAAAGTTAATTGAGAAATATAACTCATCTAAAAAAATAGTGAAGATCATGAATCTAAGATCAAAACACTTAAAAAATAAGTAGAAACCTACAAAATTAAAACTATCTATTTTTTAAAAGAGAAAATACATTAAATGAAATTATTTGTAAGAATCTGATTAAGAAAGAACGATATGGAAAAGGCAGTAATGGTGAGAAACCTAAGAGAATATAAATACCAAAACAAACAATTGTTTAAATTCCTTTGTAGAAAGCATTTCATAGAAGTAGAAAAGAAATATGATACATGGATAGTTGCTGCTCCATGAATATGAGTGGAAAATCCTCGCACTTTATAAAATCAACTCAAAAGGATGGGGGATTAGTCACCTTTGGTGACAATTCCAATGAAAAAATCATTTGTATTGGAACTTTTGGAGATCCCGAAGCTATCTCAATCAATAATGTAAATTACATTCAAGGATTGGACCATAACCTGATAAGTATTTTTCAACTTTGAGATGATGGTTACTTTATTGATTTTTCTAACAACTACTGTTCTATTTGTAATGATAAATTGTTTAAATTTAGAGCACCCATAACTGACAATGTTTATACCATGGACTTAAATTTCATGTTTAAACAAAAAGTAAATTGTTTATCTAATAAGATAAATTAATCCTGGATCTACTATAGAAGACTTGAAAATTCCAATATTTATGCTTTACATATGTTTCCTAAGAAACAATTAGTTTCTGATTTTCCTAGTCATAAATTTGATAGTGGAAGATTCTGTGTTGCATGTCATATTGGAAAGAAACACAAATCATCCTTTAAATCAATTAACAAAATTGATACATCTAAACTTTAGACCATATCTATATGGATCTATTTGGAACTTCAAGAGTAGAAAATTTTTCTAGTAAATCATATGTATATGGTTTAGTTGCTGACTATTCTAGATTTACTTGGATATATTTTTTAAAATATAAAAAGCAAACTTTTACTATATTTGAAAGTCTTTTCCAATCTGTTCAAAATGAAAAATATTTTTAAAAAATTTAATTAAGAAGTGATAATGATAGAGAATTTGATAATCAAGAATTCAATTCATTTTTCTCAAATCTTGGTATTAATCAAACCTTCTCTACAGAGAGAAAACCTCAACATAATAGAATTTTTGAAAGAAGAAATAGAACTATTCAGGAAATGTATAGGACTATGCTTAATGAAAACAGTCTTCCTACCTATTTCTGCGCAGAAGCTGATATTAAAGCCTGCTATATAATGAATATATTTTCAATCAGACAAATTTTCAAGAATACACTATTAGAACTTTGTGATAAAAGAAAACCTAAAGTAAAATACTCTAATGTTTTGGATTCAAGGTTTACAACATGAAGACCATAGAAATCTTTTTATGTTTGAACCAAAATATTTTAAAGGAATTTTCGTAGGATATTCCGATACCTCCAAAGATAATAGGGTTTTTAATAAAAATTGAAGGATTTTTGAAGAATATGTTCATGTGAAATTTGATGAATATGACCCATTTGAAAAAAGAAAATATCAAATTGATGAATATAACCCTAATGATAACATGAGAGTTGAAAACCTAAATGATTATTTTGAAAATGATATTAAAAAAATTCATTCCCATTTAAAAGAACATGTCACCGATCAACCTAAGAGTGTTTTACCAAGAAAATCAAGAATCATAAAAATAACCCTTTAGAAATTGTTTTAGGAGACCTAGACATAGGAATACAAACTAGTTAAAATATAGGAAATCTAGTTCAATTTTCTAACTATTTTATCCCAATTAGAACCTAAGTCAATAGAAGAAGCCTAATTTGATGAATGTTGGATGATATAATTACAAGAAGAACTAAACCAACTAAAAAGAGATGAAGTTTGGAAATTAGATGAATGACCAATGAACTATCTTGTTATTGGAAGTAAATGATAATTTACAAATAAACATGATGATAAAGGGAACATAACTATAAATAATGAAAAACTAGTAGCAAAAAGATATAATTAGGAAGAAGTTATCAATTATGATGAGGTATTTTCCCCTATAGCTAGATAAGAAGCCATTAGGATTCTTTTAGCCTATGAACCGCATATAAATTTTAATTTTTTTAGATGGATGTTAAGTCTTCCTTTTTTAAAAGGTTATCTAATGGAGGAAGTTCATGTTGACAAACCTCATGGTATTGAAACTCCTCAAAAACCAGATTTTGTTTTAAAACAAACTAATGCTCTTTATGGCCTTAAACAAGTACCTAGAGATTGGTATGAACGATTATGTTCTTTTCTTTTAAAAAATTATTTTTCTATTGGTATGTAATATCCCAAACTTTTCAAGAAAACTATAAATTCTAATATTTTATTGGTTCAAATTTATGTTGATGATGTAATTTTTGGATCAAGAAATAATAAAATTTGTCATGAGAATTCAAAATTAATGCAAAAAATAATTTGAAATGAGTATGACAGGAGTACTAAATTTATTTTTGGGAATTAAAATATATCAAAAAGATTTTGGAAATGTTTTGAATCAAATTAATTACATTAATAAATTTTTAAATAAATTTTGACATGAAAGCAAAAAATACATATTCATCTCCTATGTGTACTAATATAAAACTTGATTTGGATGAAACTGGAAATCAGTAGACAACAAGTTATATAGAGGTATGACTGGTAGTTTATTATATCTTACTAATAATAGGATTGATATTATGTACTCGTCATTTATTTTTACAATATTTCAATAAAATCCAAAATAATATCATCTTACAACTGTCAAAAGAATTTTTAGATATTTAAAAGGAACTATTTTTCAATCTCTTCTTTATCGAAAAAATTCTGAATTTAATTTAATTTAATTTTTGGATGCTGATTTTGGGAGTTATATATTAGATAGATAAATCACCTCAAGATCCTATCACTTTTTAGGAAAATCATTAATGTCATGGTCTAGTAAGAAAAAACACCCAGTTTCTTTTTCAACAGCCGAGTTAGAATATGTATCTATAGGCAGTTTTTTGTGCACAAGTTTTGTGGATGAAAAACACTCTAATAAATTTTGGACTAAAATTTAATAATAAACCTATTTTATGTTATAATATTAGTGCTATAAATATTTCCAAAAATCCTGTAATTAATTCTAGAACTAATCATATTGATATTAGGAATCATTTTCTAAGAGATCAGGTTCATAAAAAAGATATATTTTTCGAATTTATTTGTCATGAATTTCTGTTAGCTAATATTTTTACTAAACCACTTCCCACTGAAAGTTTTTATTTTATTAATGGTGAGTTATGTTAATTTTTTTTAATAAATTTTATTTTTAATTATAATTTTATTTATTTTTGAATAAATCTTATTTAATTTTAATCTTATTGTTATTTGATGTTATTATTTTAAATTTTCACTATTAAAAATAATTTATCTACTTATCTCTTAAATAAGTTACACTTTTATTTTTATTTTGTAATAAATTTCAAATATAACACATATGGTTTAATTGATTTTAAATTATATAATTATTATTATGTACATAATGATATGGGAATCAAGGCTTTGTCAGAGCCCATTTTGAATTTCAAAACCCACACATTTTCTAAAAAACATTCGAATTACTGAAAACCTTCACCTATGTCATCTTATTTTTCTCACACCTTAGAAACCCTAGAACCTCATACCTTCATATTATTTAGATGGAAATGGAAAAAACAAATAGAATCGAAGAAAGATAACCCAGTGATGTAAAGTGTCAGTGTTCCGCTGGATGGAAAATCCTTCAAGGAAAAGTCATCCATCTGGAATGGCTGTATCAGAAGAACCTGATGTTGAATAAAGAATTATCCTTTCAAGGTATTAAAACGACATCCAATTATTACTAAAATGAATTTATGAACGAATTTTAGTTGAGTTTTTTATTTAAAACAATTCAATTTATTTTTTGAGATACAGAAGATTCAATTGTTGTGAAGATCGAAGACAAGGAGTTATTGATATCTTCTGCTGAAATTACAAGGATTTTGGACTGCCCTCATGATGGATTTTTTCGTTTTTATATGAAGTCAATGAGGGATAGAAACCATAAATATGAGAGTATTATATATTTTATATTTGGTTCTACTAATATAATGAAAATGATGGTCAAAGATTTATAACCAGATCAAGAGATTTTGGTTAAATTTATTCTAACTGGAATAGCCCTAAGGTTGTTTGAGATGAAAAAGATTAATTTTCCTGATATGAATATTATGTTTCTATATTATGTGACATAAAGATTAATTTTCCAATATATTGGATATGATATATGAGTTACAGTTGTCAAATAATGTCTTTTATAAGTTTTTTTCCTTATGGAAGGTTTATTTCAAAGCTATTTCTAAAAAATATATGGTGAGGAGGATTGATGTGAGAATCAGATGCCACCAATGTAATGTGTTAAATGCAGGAACTTTAAGAAAGATCATACTTTTATAGGGCACTATAAAAGTTAAAATCATGCATGTTGGAGCTAAAGAGGATCGGGTGTCTACTCAGGGGGAGTAACATAAAAAATATAATGAAGGTATGGCTCCATCAAGAACAAAGGAAGTTTCAAAGACTTCAAGGAGACTTAGATTTGAAAAAGAAGATTCCCTATATAATGAAAAAAGTCAAGGTTTACTTCCAAAATCTAGGAAAATAGTGTTTCAAGCTGTTGAAGAATCTGATCCTCAGAAAGTTTTTGAGACAGAACATCTTTTTAGTAATAAATTTTTAAGTGCACCTATTCAAAATGTGAGACAAAAGGAAGATGCTTTTGAAGTTGTAGTAGTAGTTTCGCCTCATTCTGAGGTAGAGATAAGAACTAAGGATGCACCTCAGTTGAAAAAATCTCATGGAATATAAATTTTAGATCAATCTATGGGCCAGATTGACATTGAAAAAATTGAAAATGATCAGATAGAACCAGTGCAACAAGTTCAGATTCAAGAAGATATTCAAGAAGAAATTTATCATAACAAGAAACTGACTTTAGAAGTTGGGAATGAAGAACAACCTATTCAAAAAAATCTCCCAGAAATTCATACATAAGTTCTCAATGAATCATTCTCAGTTGAGACTTCCAGAGAAAATTCAGTTGAGAAAACAGTGGAGTATGATGAAGTAGAGAAATCAGATGCTCATTATTAACCACTGATCTTGGTAGATCAACTTGAGAATAAAGAACTTTTTTCCTCTGATTCTATGTCTGATCTTGTTGAGGATATTTTCAAAAAATTTAACATAGCTCAAGAAGAGAATGCTGCTTTAAGAATAGAATAATAGAATGAGAAACAAATATTTCAACATTTGAAAGATTGTTCTGTTTCAAAGAAGGAAGAAGATATTTTTAAAAAAAAAAATTGATGGTAGAAGTTGAAAAATTAAAACATGAAGTTCTTCTGAAATAATATTTTGCAGATTTGAAAAACTATATGGAGAAACAGTTTTATATAGTCATAGAAAATCAAGCAAGTACATAAGGTACTTCACCTGATTTGATCAAGATATTCCAAGACATTACCACTGTAATGAGAAACATGAATGACAAGTTGCATGATTTAAAATACAATAAATCTCCTTTTCATAATTACTGGATAATCAATAGAATCTTGTTGAGAAGACCACCTCATGTGAAACAGGTATTTAAGAATTGCTGAATAGATTCACAAAGAAGCTCAATCAATTTATAGAAAAGGAATAAATATTACACTATTTTTTCCAAGTGAACCTCATTGAAGATATTCATTTTACTCAAGAAGGAAGAGAAATCATAATTCAAATCAGAGATGGTGTTATGAAGAGATTAAGGTTATAGTTGGTAGAGTTGAAAGATGCTATTCAAAATCACTGAATACCCTTTTTCAAACATTTTTCCCAAAAACCTCGATAATTGTTCTTTAATGTACTTGTAAATTTTCTTTGTCAATAAAATTTCATATTTATCATATTTTATGGGTTTTTTTCTTTTTTATGGTTATGTTAGAATTCCTAAAAAAATCCAATTTCATTTATTGATAAACATTTTATCACAATTTTTTATTACAAGTTCCATGCTACACTACATATGTTTTATTACATATTCGATCATTATTTTAGACATCACAAAAAGGGGGAGAAATTTGGATAAAAAAAATATTTCACTTTCATTTAAAATATACTTTTGGGGGAGAAAATTTGTTAAATATAGAAACGTTTAAGATAAATTTGGATAAACCAGTATTATATTTTTTCAAAGAGGTATTTGAAAGTAAAAAATTAAATATTGTTTTTATCTGAGAATAATTCTAAATTACCTAATGTTATTGGTTTTTGTGAAAATCAAAAAGGGGGATATTGATGAGCATGTATAGTTTCAACAATAATCTATATTTTTATGATGAATTTGATGCTCAAAAAACCCCTTATTTGTTATTATAATGGTTTTAATTTAACTTTATTTCAATAAATTAATATGCTTTATATTACAAAATTTGGAATAATATTAAATCATATGATTCACGTGAAATATTTTTCCAAGTGTTTGGAAACCTATTTAGCGGGTTCTGGAAACACTATTTATACAGTACGTTGGAGAATATAGTGTAAGGATTATATACTACATTTATTTTATGGGGGTTCAGAATAAGTATGGTTAATTAACCTTATGTTTATAGAAATGTATGGTAAAAGAAACTTTCATTTGGAAGGAACCCTACATTTGTTATATAAGAAAAGTATGGATTAATAAACTTTTGTATGTATGGAATGTTACGTTCACTTCCCCAAAGTAAGGATCATCAACCCTACTTTTGTAATGAACCTTAAATTTTGTCAACAAGTATAGGTCATGGAACTCACTCTCTGAAGAAGAGAAATGTATGAATTACATATCATACATTTGAAAATTAATGTCAAAAGTATAGATCATCAACCATAATTTTGTGATCAACCATACATTTGATGTTTGTATTACTTCTAAAAACAACCAAGCGTTTGAATTCATTAAGCGTTAGAGATTTGAATTTTCAGCTTTATGATGCAACAATCTTTTATAGATTATCAGGCTAATTTCAAGCTAGATTCAAAAACCGATTTTAAAGCGCATCATTGAATGATTTAAATCCATTTATATGGGATTGAAAAGATCGATTTAATAAAATGATTTAAACATGATTATTAAGGGATGTTAAAAATACCCTGTTATTCAAACATTTGTATATCGCGATAAGTCAGGCGACTTTTGTGAATTTAAATTTATGAATAATGACCTCATCATTTTTATATTACTATAGAGTATCTGAGTTTTTTCAGAACATATATCACCAGATATATCATGAAATCATGATTATTACAATATTATAATCTAGAGATATTCATGTTTTAATGAAAAAAGATATACACTGATTATTTAAAAATATCATTTATATATATGTTTCTAGAAAGAATGATCAGATTATACTTTATATCAGAAAGAAAAACATTGAATAGTTTCTTGTTCTACATTGATGATGTATCGTAATATATTGTTGATTTTTTGCTGAATATATTTTAAGATAAATTACTGGATCGATTTAAAACTACTCTTACCTGAAGAACATCCTTTCTGAAGGTGACAATTCATTAACTGTTAGTTGCATACTACTACAATTATGAATATCAATCAGAATGTATTTGTCCAAACATAATCTTTTATTTTGAGTACGAGATTCTCATACTAAATTGTTTGATCGGTTCAGTGTATAGAACCAAAAGGCTTTCATTTTAGTCTTAATTTGTAAAGGTGTAAACTCCCTTCACTCAATTGTGGATGGTCTGGTGAAAAGTGGACCAACTAGTGAAATTCACCAAGCTCATGGAGAAGAGCGTTGATGGAGTAGACACGGGTATTTTTGTTCCCTAAACCACTATAAATTCTTGTGTCCTAATATATGTTTATTTCTGATTCCTAAAAATCAGATAAAGATAAATGGATATAGTTGTTTATCATCAATATTTCTCAATGAAAATTTGATAAAACACAATTCACCCCCCTTGGGTATATTTCATATAACTTATACAACAATAACCCTCTCTTATATTGGTCCATAAAGTTCTTTTTGAGTAACTTTTCAA
The DNA here is from genome assembly GCA_963277665.1 of Viscum album. Classification (NCBI taxonomy): domain Eukaryota; kingdom Viridiplantae; phylum Streptophyta; class Magnoliopsida; order Santalales; family Viscaceae; genus Viscum; species Viscum album. Next base: position 887,565,498 of record OY728148.1, on the reverse strand, counting down.
TATATGTACTTTAAAATTTCCCAAATAGCCTCAATGTTCTATCTCAATAGATATTGATCCCTATATTTTAGGATTCTTCACCTACGTGTTTCATGGAGAAGAATTCATTTGACCAAATCTTAACTACTTGTAATAATTTTACCTTTTCACCATTATTAATATGTCATCAACATATAATACATGGAAAATGATGGAATTCCCATTCACCTTGTTGTAGACACATGGATCCCTTTCATTTTTGAAAAAACAAAATTCTCTTATAGACTCATCAAAATGAACATTTCATGATGATGATTACTTCTTCAACCCATAAATAGATCTCTACATATTGCACAACTTATTAGAATTCGTTGACATAACAAATCCTTTGGGTTGAGTCATATATAAGTTTTCAATAAACATCCCATTTTGAAAAGTAGTTTTAACAACCATTTTCCAAATCACATAATCAAGGAAGGATGCTGTTGTAAGAAATATTCTAATGGATTTCAACATTTCTACTCATCACAAGATTGTTTGTTTGTAGATTCCTAGATGTTGTCTGAAACCCATCACCATTAGTATTTATTTATATTTATTGATCTTACAATCCATGTTGAAATTTTTCATGAATACCCATTTTCACCTAATGGGGTTAACATCAGCTGGGGGGGGGGGGGTCTTCCAAAATCCAAACTTTATTTTGGTAAATGGACTCCATATTAGAATATATGGAATATTTCCATTTAGTATCATCCTTGCTTTATACTAAATCCTTGTAGGTTATAGGATCATCATCATAACATAGAATAGTTTCACCTAAATCAGTGATAAGAAAACCATAAATATATGGTTCTCTAACCTCTCAAGTTAACCTATATGGTACTTATATCTTGGGAACAACTCCATCACCCAATGGATCTTAAAGAGATTATTCCAATACCAAATCTTTTTCATCTAGAGCATTAACATCATCGAAGTCAATATTTCTCCCAATATTTCCATCAGTAATGTTCTCCCTATCTAGAAATATGGCATGTATTTCTATAATAACTTTTCTATCTAATGGTTTATACAGGTAATTTCTTTTGTTTTCCTTAGGATAACCTATAAATATGCACTTCATTCTTATTGATTATAATTTCTCACTTGGTATAGTATTGAAAAATTTCTCGCATCACCATACACATAAGTGTGACATATTGTTTCTTTTTTATACACAATAACTCTTACAAAATCCCATATGTAGCATTAGTTTCTACTCTATTAAGGGTATATGCCACTATTTGAAAATAATATCCCCAAAAGAATAATGGAAGTGTTTCCTAACTCATAATTGATCTAACCATGTCTAGAAGGGTCTTATTCCTCCTTTCAGTAAAACCCTTCCACTTTGGTTTACCTGAAGGACTAATTGGGATACTATCACATACTGTTTCAAGTGATCAATAAAAGTTTAGTTAAGATACCCTCTGCCTCGGTCTAAGAGGAGTGCCTTAATCTTCTTACCAAGATGGTTTTATACTTAATTTTGGTAATCCTAACACATTCTAATGGAATTTTACTTATACCATATTAATTATATATATCCATACTGATTATAGCCATTAGTAAAAGTTACTATGTAAAAAAACTGACCCTGTTTTTCTACTAGAAATAGAACACATTTGTTTTTCAGAATTACTTCAAGTAATTAATTGGATATTTTTCATTTATAGAGATGGGTTATGTGGTTATTTTCTTTTGTAAACAGGCATAACATACATCCATGAGTTTTAACTTATCAATGTATAAATATCCTTCTTGATGTAATTTACGTAATCGATTATCATTTACATAAACTATCACAAAGTGCTATAGGTTTGTGTTATATGAGTCGTGGTTATTGTTTTTTTATTGAATTACATTAAATGTATTTTATGTTTGATTATATATTAGACACTTTTAAGATGTTCGATACCATAACACATGTTATCCTTATAAAAGAGGCCACATTTTTTTTCTAAACTTGAAATAAAATCCCATCATTTGTAGATATGACTTGGACATTTGGTTTCTGGTAATAGAGGGTGCATAATAAATTTTTTTAATATGATATGTAACCCACTAGGAAAATTAATTTGATAATCTCTCACTATCAAGGATGCTAGACTCGTTCCATTTGAATCTTAGAGGTCAATTTTTTTACAATCTTCTTGAATCTACTTTGTTACTGTATATGAACACATAACTGTGATCCACATTTGGTATCCAATACCAAACATGTAGATAATGAAATATTTTATTCAATGAAAACAATATGTGTAGTAGAAGTGTAACCATGATTCTTCTTCACAACTCTAAAATTTGTCTTCCAGTGTTATTTATTTTCACATAATAATAAGACAGTCTCCTGCTCAATTCCATTCACCTATATCTTTTTCTTCTTGGAAGGATGGAACACTGGTGTCTTTAGCCTACACATGGCCTTTAACCCCATTTCATTTCCATTATTTCAATTGATCACCATGAGGACTAAATAATTGGCATTATTCATATCGTTATCAACTAGGTGAACTAAATCCAAAAGTTTTGAGAGCGACTTGGTCATGTTATTCATGTTATAATTAATAATAAAAGTCAAAAATCATAGAGATAAAGAGGAAATAATGATATTAGTTTCTATTTATTTATAAAATTTAATCCCAAGTGCTTAAATCCTCTCAATGTACATGATCATATTGAGTACATGTGGTCCTACATGATTTCCTTTTAATATCCTTTATATATAAATGGCATTGGAAATCTCGTGATTTTTTTTCATTTCTCTCTCTTGATACAATTCTTGGAGATGAGTCAAAATATTATAGGAATCCTTGTCCTCATGCATTTTCTACAATTGGAAGGATGTGGACGACAACATGATGCACTAGACATCTAGTTCATCATCTAAATGTTTTCTATATTTTTCTTTATCCACTATGCTTGATCCCTGAGGAGTCTCAACATGAATTGAGTATTCCAACAGATAATGATTCTTTTCATGGCATAGTAATATCTGCATGTTTCTGTACCACTCATGTATGTTATGGCTGATCATGATATTTTCTTTATCCAAAATTTATCTAAGTGATAATGTACTTATGGTATTGGTGATAGAAATTTTGGATCTACAAAAAATAAATTTTAGTAGTCATTCCATTATCTTGAATAACTTTTATATATTTATGATTAATTAATTATTATATTATTTAAATTTCTCCTAATATTTTAATGAACCTTAATCTCCCTCACTATTATATAATGAATACTCTATTTCTTGAGTATCCTAGTTTCAAGGATCCTCTAAACATATCTTCATGGTCTATAATATTTTTCTACGTTACCAATTAAAGAGTTTCTATATAGGATCTAGAAAATATATTCCCCACTAACTCAGGGTTCCTTTAACTATTGAGTGAAGACCTAGCTTATTGGAATTGTAACATGATTTCCTTAACACCTTCACTCTAAAGTGACAGAAATATATCTTTGGATACTTATTTTCTAGAAACTTTAGTCAAATCAACAGATTTATTTTATATGAAATTCATAGTAGTAGGAGGCATTGAAATTTGGCCGACAAGCACCCCAAACACCCGGTTTTTCTCAAAATTGAGTAATGGAAGGCTTCACGACATAATATTTCATTGAGAGTTTTTCATTATTTATTAAATAATGTATTCTATTTCTATTAAATATATTCAATCAATATTGTCATTCTCAAAACTAAACATTCAACAGAAAAAAATAAATGGCATATTTATTCATTTTTTATTGTCTATTATTTTATGTGATCAAACAATAATCATGAACATACATAAAATAAAAAACATTTCATAGAATATAGAAAACAAACCTACTTTTCTAGAGCACATAAATATGATTGATCCATTACAGATCAATATTGACCTATGAGGTTTCATACCTAAGCCATCTCAAGAATCATATCGCACATCACCACAAATGTAATTTACTTGCTTATTTTTTTGTTTATCAACTTGACTTGGTAGGGTCCATGACTTAAAACATCATCCTTTATGAACAAATATACTTGCGCGCTGGTGAGGAGGTATAGGGGTGTAATATAAAAAAGGTGAATTTCACATCCAATCCCTTATACATATTTTAATGAAAGTAAGATGTTGAAAAAAATTCATTTAATTACCTAATTATAACAATAATCAAAGACAATAAATAAATAATTAAATAATAAAGATATACATGTGAGGATGATGGTTGAAACTGCTAGATCATGGAGGTAGCGGCATCTCACAAAGATGGTATCAGAGCAGACCCTAATTTGGATAGTGGTAGGACTTCCAACAACTCATAGTGAAGGCCGAAGAGGGAGGCCACTGGTGTGGTCTATAAAGGGACGAAGAAGGGGTGATGGAAGAATAAAACCACTTACTAGGGTGGTGAACTCGATCGAGGTAAAGGAGGCACACTGTGGGTCCTACAGGCTCGCTCGAACAAGGTGGGGAGGGGGGAGACTCACATGGTCTTGGACTCCACATATTTTTTTTAATTTTTTTGGATACTCCCTAGTAGAACACATTACCACTTATTTTTCTAAATTCTAAATTAGAATTTTATAAATTTTTATTATTTTTTTATGTTATGAGAAAAACATAAAACAATATAATAAAAAAATATATTTTTTTCTTCTCAATAATAAATTCCTTGTTGACGAAAACCCAATGAATAGGTTTCGTCAGATCCATGGATGGATTCTAGTAGTTGAAAGAACAAATTACATATATTTATATTTATATAATGATTTCATCAAAACAAATTAATATATGAAAATATTATATCTGGAAAACTTTGTTGGGATCAATAATTTTTTTTGATAGTCCTAACTTGGATATATAAAATTTTATTGATGCATGTTCGGATTCAATGCAACCATTTTGACACCGCATACCTTAAATTTAAATATATTTAATTTATCATGCCTTAGAAAAAATTTGTGTCGATTTAATACCAATTGAAAGAACATGAGTTCCCAACGAAAGCTCGTGGGCCAGAAATTTAAAAACATTATATCACTAGAGTGATGAAACATCATCACCTCTAGAAATATTTCACCGGTAGATTCCAAGGATCATTTTTAGTTTAATCTGATGAGAATACACAAAAAAAATACCTCATTCTAATTTGATTCATGCACGTCTATCACAAATTACTCGTGTATGTAGCTCAAAGGACCCAGTGTTGATTCCCTCTCAACCATCGACACACACTTCTGAAATGTACGTGCACACAATTAGTTGAACTCTAGGGGACAGTGTAAATCACTGAAGATCACTTAAAATCAAAAATTATCTCCACAATACTCGTTCCTTGATCTGAGATGATGAACGTGGATCGTATGCTTTGATTAAGATATTATCTCTCAAGCAATCACTTGAATAAATAAGCTCTCAATTATAATGGAGTGAATAATATATTGGGATGATATTCATTCCACTTATATAGTGGATATTTATATTACCTGATTAGGATACCAAACCCCCATTCAATAAATTTCTACTAAATAAGTATAATAAATAATTATTTATGATGAATTAAATTGCACAATAAATATTATATATATTTTATCACATACATGTAATATATATTAAATATATTTCTTGATAATGTGGATCCATTAACTCAAATTTTAACTCCAAATAATATTAAATGAACCTGGAATATTATAATAATATTTATTCATATAATATTAATGATTTTATTTACATAATCACATGTAAATAAATGTAAAAAATAAATTTAACTCAATTATTATTTGCTCTAAAAATAATGAAATTATTTATTTAATTTTGATAGATAGAAAAAGAATAACATTTGGACCCCATAATGGGGCCCAATGTCATATATTTCCATTGAAATAATAGGTCAGATTCTTGAATGCGCTATAGTGTGTGACCCTTTAGGTTCTTATCTCAATAGTACTGAATAATATCCACAGATCAAGAGAATATTTTAGAAATTGATCAAGGCCTCTAAAGTGACAAGGAAAAGTCATAGGAACGACATCCAACCAATGATCACAATTTGTGTAATATAATATCCTTATCATATGATATCTCATAAAGAAGGATGCACACTTGTTTCATAATAATTTTCTTAATTTATTATTTGTTGATCTAATCGGACAAACATACCTTCAACTAACATGGACATAGAATAATGAAGGTACTAAAACCCATGTCTAACAGGATCGAGATATATCTTCCTCAACATAGAAGCGACAAATCCTATATTGATCATTTAGTGAATGTCATACCACCAATGGTGTACCCAAACCAAACTACCATGCCATGAGTTAATTGTCATGGTTTTCACATTGCATCAAAGTATATGATCAAATGGAACACATTGAAAATGATCTCATGTCAGGAAACCAATAAAGTTGTTCATAGATAGAAACAACATATGATACTAAAAAGATGTGGTGCTCCTATTGGCGGGTCTGTCCTCAAGATCGCAACTATTAAAGAACACTAACTGTGAACTTGATGAGAAGAAGTCTCAATTATTATGATCCCCTAACACTTTATAGTCACACATCATATGTTTCCTGTTAGAATAATCTATCTTGAAAGTAGGAAATCACATTAAGATTATTATCATAATATATCTAGGATCTCATTATAGCCTGGAATCTGCTATAAGCCTTTAATAAAACACATAATTTTTTGAAATTACTATAAATATAATTGATTAAGATTTATCAAAGATATTATGGAAAATAATAACATGTATATATAAAAAACTGTATACATTTAGTGGTAATCAATGTACATCAATAGTTGGGTATAAAAAACCCACTTTCAACAAAACACAGCATTGGAGAACAACTTGATCAAGTATTCAATGCACAATACACCCTGATAGAATGGTGATGAAGATATACCAAACTATTTTACCTTCCATTTATAATTAGGGCACAACATTCGTGAATATATATTTTTTAAATACTTCTTATAGAAGACGATGGACTATGGGGATGTAAATCTTGGAAAGGCCATCAACACAAGTAGCATGTGTTTCTACAATCGATATGGAGGAGAATAATGAATGGTAGGAAGCTAATATAAAGGTTATGTTGAATTTATATGATTTTATATTAAAAAATATGATAAAAAATTCTTTTTATAATCTTCGATTTTTTTTTGAAAAAGATGACAATGCCCCCGAAAACATCCACTATAGCACAACCAACTTTATCAACACCATAGAATTTTGAGATGGAAGAAAACAAAAAATGATGAATTTTAATAGGGGAATAATTTGTCTTGGACTGTCTTAGGATTCATGAACACTATTTTAGAAGCACAGATGTCACCCCAAAAACAGAAATGTAAGAGTCAAACCTCCAGATAGAGTCCTCATTAGATGATGAGTTGATCTATAGTTTCATTAATTTCATTCACTTAATGGATCCATTATCATATTATGAGTATGGATATGAACCATAATTACCTACCTCTAGTTTGGTATTTAGGGGAAGTGGCCACCAGATATCAGGATACATGGGAAGACGCAGTTGTTCCAGATGTCAATACTCCATCTACACGCCCGCTCAGACTATCTATATAGCCAAAACACATGGGATATCTGTCCAATGGGATTATCAGGAGAGATAAATATCCCATGAACAAGCCTGAGTTTTCCTAACATGATAGTTCTATAAGATCAGTAGTGTATAATACATCAGAAAACCCACCTCGATACACATACAGACCTAGTTGACCTAATCCACCAAAGTCATAAATCCCTTTAATACCTATCCCAAGGGATGACCTACCCATATCAAGTAAATTAGTTCTCAAGTACCCACAAAAGAGCATCCCCATGCTGGGAAGAACAATCTTGTAGGTCAGAAGTAAGAAATTTTAAATCAATTGAACCTTGTAATAGATAAGTTATCAATCCTAGAGGATTTGAGCGTACCATGTGACATCCAGGATGCACTCGTAGAAGTTTTGTCAAGACCTCATGAATTTGATACCGAATTTTATACTTATGTAGTATACCATTCATAGAAAAATTCTATATAATTACACAAAATCATCCCATTAATTGTGTAGGAAAAATATTCCATCATACAAGGACACATCATACATTTGTATGTATCAATCAAGACAAATTACCTTGATATTAGACAATCCTTCATTGAAAACTGCTTAGTACTCAACCTCATTCACATCCAAACACTTCTGCAACTAGGTTACAATATGTACCACATTCCCCCATCCACATTATGAATATAGGGTTCCAAAAAGAGTGAAAAATACTCTCGTTGATATTATGCTCAAGATCCATTTCAAGGATCTCATTTCTAACACATGATTCTTGATTTTCAGATAATACACAACATTCAATATTATACTAGGACGGCCTTGGTTACATGAACATGTGGATATTCCATTATCATACCACTAATTCCTCAAATATTTCATTAATGGTAATATTGGGACATTCCATGGTGATAAATCGCCATTTAAATCCTTCAAGTCATAATAAATTGATATGGGATTCTACTAGAGGGAAGGTAAACATACCATGATTCAAAATATTGCTCGAATCAATTCCACAAATGGTATAGAGATAACCTAATTGAATTCATTAAGGTTTCTCAATACCGAGTATGTTTTTCCCATCAATCATATTGAAGTGGTGGGTATGAACTCTGACATTTGTTCATCGACATCCATGAAACCAGTCATAGAAACTAAACCCAACAGCACTGGTGATTTCTGTAACTCTCTAGAGAGTGATAAAATCTAAACCAAGAATTACCTCACTCTATCCCGTGATATTTAACAAATCACTGCCTCCTCATTTGGATCAAAATAGGTTTCAACATCACAAAGGGAAAATGAGGATGCACATTCCCTATCCCTTTCCTCTCTTTTATTTCTTAAAAAATACCCTACATCATTAGCCAGTTCAGAAGTAGTTTCTTCTCTTTTAGTGTTCCATAACATTGAAACCTCTACTGACACTATAAAACTAGCTTTATCATCTACATCCCATAATATAAATTTAGAGATGTAAGATGAGAAGCATGAGGAAGAGGAAGATAAGGAAGACATTAGAGATTCCCCTCCAACATTGGGGGACAATGTATCCAATACTATTTTTGAACAAAGAGAAATAAATATGGGTATAAAATAACATCCACAACCCACTCTGATTAGTGAGACCATGATTTACATGTAACAACAGTCATAAACATTCATCCTGAAGAAACATCAGGATGAGTTCAACTAGAATTAGGTAGAGATTCTAGGACAAGATCACGACTTGTACATTCATCACTTATCTATCCATAAAACCATTTGGTGCACAAATAAGAATCTATAAGGACACACCCGACCCATGCCTCCAATATTTACGTAGAATTTGAAAAACATATCGAGGAAGAATTCACATGGGAAGTTCATTTTCTAAAATGGATATCCAACATCATCTTGATAAAGAATAAGAATCGAAAAAATCTAGGATTTCATCAACCTTAGAGATATCAACTGGAACTATCCAAAAGATGACTTCCAAATTCTAGTCAGATAGTAATTTTTTTATGCAATAGATGGTTATCAATACCTCTCTTTAAAGGATGGCTATTTAGGTTACAAAAAATTTCAGATGGCCCCATAGGATGAATAATCCACTACCATTAGAGAACCCAATGTAGTATTATTCTATCTATTAAGGAACTTTGTCATGAATGATGTTGCCTACACATACCAATGTTCCATTCATTTCATCTTCAAACCCTTCTTGGGGACGTTTTTCAAATGATACATCAATAATTTGATGGTTATTGAGGATATAATTTTGATCACCTGAATATTCTAGGGTATCTTTTCAAAAACCCATGAAAAAATAACATGAAGGAGAACCCCTTGAAATTTTCATTTGGGGTATCCTTGAAATAATTTCTCAACTTTTTCATCCACCATCGCGATATCAAAGTAAATGTTGAGAATGACAAAGTTATCCTTAGCGCGTAACCTTCTCAAAATCATTAAGAGTTAAGAGTATTATAGAGAAATGTTTCCTAAAACTATTGTTTTATAGCCAATATCACAAGAAAGTGATTTTCACCAGGTTAGTAAATAAGGGAGTCACATATCATTGGAGTAATGAATGTTAGGAAACATTCAACAAACTAAAGAAGATTCTATTGAGTAAACTAGTGATAATTCCACTAATTAAATGGAAGGTAATAATTTTGTATGAGACAGCCCTAGATCAGTCAATGGGTTCTTCCCTTGTGCAAAAGAACAATGTTAACAATGAATGTGGAATTTATTATTTCATCAAGCCCATTCTCCATACTATATATCATTATTCAGATATTGAGAATAGATGTCTTGAATTAATATTCGTATTTTAGAAATTGAAAAAATACTTATATCACCTTGAGGATCATTTGTCCTCTCTCAATAAACCACTAAAATATATCATTAGTCATACAACGTTGACATGACATTTGGCATGGTGGGTGATTATCCTGCAATCGATTGAGATATAGTTTTTGTCTCTGATAGTGATGAAATTCCTGGCTTTAGGAGATTTTCTTATAGAACACTCGTCTAAAGAAACAACTTTGTTAAATACTAAATTTCTAAATGAAGAGATACGTTTTGTTAAAGAAGACCCCCAAATGTGGGAAATGTATTTTTATGATACATCTATTAGTGAAACTTGGTATAGAATGGAAGACCCCAAGCTCAAAAAATTCTTGCTAGGAGTTGTGATTAGCTCCCCAATAAAGACATGTTTTTCTTACTCCTTCATATTCTCAGAAGGCTATACGAACAATGATGTTGAATATAGTGCTGTCATTACAGTCCTATATCTGACACATCAAATATTGGTAGGCAACCTATAGGTGAATGTTTATTTAGAGTTGATAATCAAATATATCAACAAGGGTTATTCTAATAGAAAAGAAGAGATAATCCCTTTGCTTGACTATGTAGGATGGTTAATGGAAGAATTCCACATAGATCCAACATTTAATCATATCTCAAAAACATATAATACCTAAGAAGATGAATTTTTGATTAAATACATATATTTGGAAGATACAAAATATGATTATATAGTCCTCAACATTATGCATTGCTGAATGGTCTCTCATTTTTCTCATGTCTTCTTAGAAGACATTGATTAAATTAGTACTATCCATGAACCATATGGTCCCAATAATTGGTGGATGGAACCCATAATGAACTAATTTCAATATGGATTCCTCTCATCAGATAGATACATAATGGAAAAAATTCAATGGTGAGGAACCAAACTCACTCTTTATGATGACCCAAACAACCAAAATATACTCTATAAATAAGGCTTTAATATATTCCTTTAATGATGTATCAAAAAAGAAGAGATTGTTGCCTTTATGAATAAGTACAGATCAGATCATACCTTTCCCACCTGTTATGATTTCATAATTCTAATTAAATTTGAATACTTCAATACTTTTGTCATTCAATGATGCAAAATTGAATAATATTCACTTGGAAGTGTCATTACTACCAAGTGAACGCCAACATCAACCATCAACCCCCAACATTACTACATATATCAAAGCATTCCTAGATATTTTCCATATGTGGATTGAATTTTTTAGGTCCATATACTTATACCACTACCATGTAATGAAAATACATCTTAACTACTATCCATTTTTTTTCCAAATGGTATAGGGGAATACACCTCAAAGAAGTCGGGTCCAAAAGCATTTCTAGATTAATGAAAGGCAACAACATTACTATATTTTTTTCCTCATGCAATATAGATGTATAAAGATAAATTGAACTATTTTAAGAGTTGTAGAAGTTGTATCAGGTGTATAATATCAATTTTGACCAATTGTCTCACTATCATGCAGTGGATAATGGATAGATGGATGCCTTTATCAAGACCCTATCAGAGATACTCCATAATTTGGTGGATGAAGATAAAAAGTCTTATCCTAAAAATATCTTCCACGCCATGTTGGACTATAAAACTACAAACCATTCTAAAATGCAAGAAACCCCATGTTTACTTCTGTATGTAACATAAGAATTGCTTCCCATTTAAGTCCAATTACCATCTCTCTATATTTCCAACTATGATCAAATTTCCAATGATGAACAATCCCAATAATGAATAGATTAATTAGAGTGATTTTATTAGAAAAGATATAATACCATGAAATTATTTTAGGTCTATCAAAATCATATAGTGCTAGATTTTAATAAAAAGGAATGCCTCAGTTTGTTCCTCTAAAGAGAACTAGTGTTGGTCCTTAGGATTCAAATGATACCAGGAAGAAAGACACAAAATATTGATCTAAAGTGGGAGGGACCCTATTCTATATATAGGTTCCAGTATAAAGTATACTATTACATGATCTTGATGGATAGAGAGTGCATTATATCCCCAAATAAAGCAAGGTTTCACAAAATTTACTTTGTATGAAAAAAGTGTGATATATCTCAACTACACAATATTAAACTGCATAGTCAGTATTTGTCACATGACCTTTAATGTCATGAAATACAGTACATTTCATTATAAGATAAACTAAATGAAACCAATATCATTTCTTCAAGACATTAAAATTTATGGAATCCTAGTCACATAACTTTCAAAGACACACCATATAGTCCTAGTCGTATGACACAAAACTACATGACATCATATTCTATACTAGAAGACTTTAAACTATATATCCTAACATCTTAGTGACAAGAAATTAAATAGTACAAAAACATTCCTACCATATGAATTAAATTTATATAGTTCACTTCTTTGTTTTATGACATAAAACAGTGTAATATTTTTATCAATTTTTGAGCAGGCCGTAATCTTCAATGTTAGTACCCCACCACACCCTTTCATCATGAACTACCTATGGAATGATTCTAATTCTAATGATATACATAATTATTATAGGATATCCAATCCTATGTCTATCCACAATACAAAGAAAATGGTCCCATACATTTTTACGGGTCAAACATGCACACAAAACATTTTAAGAACTACATACAGCTTGTTCTCAATCAAATGAGATATGTAGAGATGCATGGATATTACATCAGGTTCCATCCACTAAAATATATAAATTCTTCTATCTCTAACTTTTATTTCATTTTTTGTGTTGAATGAATCGTTTTCCACTCCTTTTATATCACACTAACCATAGCTCATGTGATATAAAAAGTTTTTGTAAAAGAAAGTTCCCTGCATGAGAAACAAAGATCAATTTACCTCAAGGATACTACAGTCCACATTGAAAGACCTTAAAATGCACATTATATGTCCTTTAAATCATGATATAAATGTTCAAGGTTCCTTAATAACAACATATGGGATTTTATTTCCCTGACAAGATACATAGTGATGCCTGAGTCCTATACCCTTGTCTAGCTGCAATATTCATTTTTTACATAGAGTAACCTTCTTCCTTACAACATGATGTAAACTTCTTTCATGATGTCATTTCAATATGATTTTAAATTGAACAATCCCTCAGGAACTACATATGTCTTGATTCTAATTATAATGATATACATAGTGACTCCTAGAACTCATTTCATAGTCCTAGCCATGGGGTAGAGAAAAAATACCCCCTATCCTCCCAAAAAACAAAGACCTATGTACTATGACTTAATTAGGGAGCCCATAGTTAGGGGTCTTCCATGGAAACCATGATATCTCATTGTAAATATGATTCAGATATTTGAAAGAGAATATTTACTGCATGGCCAATATCAGTCCAAATTCTTCAATTATTTTTGGATGTATTACTTCCACACATCATACTTATAATCTCATAATGTGTCAGATAATCATATCCATTCTCCAAATACCTATGAAAGAACATCTGATTCATGGGAAATAATTTTAATTACTTTGTAGCAACACACCATAGTTGTATTTTCATATGTATCCCACTAAACAGGCATGTCATCCATGGGGGTTCAACTGTTTAACTATGTAGTAAAATGCCCTAGTTGATTTTTCATAATGTTTCCCAAAAAATGATATGTAAAATAGTGGTATATTCACCCTCAAGATAATACTCTTCAATATCTATAATAATTGAAGTCATCATGATCAAAACTATTATTTTACTAGGCTCTACGATAATCCCTCATATTCTTGTCCCATGTTATTTGTCTTGATCTAAGAACCACCAAGATCTTGGTTTACAATTTCCTCTCTATTTACGAGTGAACTCTCTTTGTCATGGTCTATGTATTTTTGGTGAGCATAAAAACCATGGATTTTATGGGTATAGGTTCCTCCTATCATGGTTTAGTATATCTGCAAACAACATACAAAAGTGGAAATCCAGGGCATTTTTTCTAGAGGGTTGTTTTTAGGGTATCATAAGTACCCTAAAAGGGATTGTCACTAAAGGATTCTAATATCAAATTTAGTGGTCATAAACAAATATTAGACCTTGGTGAATGATTTAGATCCTATCCTCAATAAGATGGATTTATTTCCATCTTTGAGATCGTTATTGGCTAGTAGGGGTTCGGTGAACTCAGCTCATATTTCTTATTCACAAGGAAACTGAGTTCATTGGAATCCTTCATTATCAAGGGATCAAAATTAATATCAGTGGTTATTTTATCAATAGACAGAAGCACATGGGTGGGGTTGTTCATAACCAGTATGTCTCAATGATCTTCTCCTTTAACGCCTACTTTGGCCAAGGTGATTCCCTCTCGGTCAAAGCTTTTAACATGATCAAGGGATTATAGTTGTTTCACTCTCATGGAATCGTGGTGGATGGGGTTAAAACAGTCTATTATATTATTCATGGGTCAATTTGAGATAATATTTATGTTTCCTATTCTATCATTTACAACATGCATATATTTCGAAACCATAATAACAGTGGCCTAAAGATTACCCATACAATGGGGGAGAGAATATGGTGGAAGACTTCTTTTTCCCTCGAGTAGAACCAAATAACCCATGTAATATATTTAACTTTACTAGATAAAATCCCCCAGAATGTGTTGAACATATTAGAGCATGCTTTTGGGGTTCATCATTTTATACCTCCTTTAATATTTTGTCCCATGGCCCTACATTCATTTTGAATTCATTAATGTTGGATGGATGTATTTTATCCCTCATTTCTATGTTTTATGAAAAAATATTGGCCTCTTAGGCCCTATATTACTCATCATTTCCATAATAATATGGGCCTAGTTGTATGGGTTGAAACTATAGACATCATATCATCTTCATCTCATGATTTTAGAAGGCATGATAAGTCTTAAAAACCTGACCATAAACTACATGGTTTTCCAAAACTAAGTATGGATTTATTCTCATTTAAATGATATACATAGTGACACCTAGACTCCATGTTTTAAGACAAACATCAATAAAAGAGAAACCCTATCATATCCTACTATTGGGTTATACTTGGGTTATAATCCATTACCCCATTCTTGGGTAATTTTTATTTTCAATTCTCCTTATATATTCTAGTGCTTTCTTTCCACATAACAAACTATGTGTCATGGAAAAATCTGAATGTCCATAAACATTCTCTGGCCATCGATAATAGAATGTCAAAATTAATAATAAATCCTTCATCTGACTATGGATTAACACACCCTAGTTGTATTTTCATAATTTTCCCATCAAAATGTTCTATAATCCAGAGGATTCCACTTCATCACTATGTAGTAACACACCCAAATGGGATTTTCATAATGACTCCCACAAAATGTGGTTTTCAACCAGTGGTACATTTATCCTCAAGAGATAAAGAATCTATTTCTATAATCCCTTTCAACCCATCACTCTTTAGATATAGATACCCTAAAATTACTTCTTACAACCTCTTCCCTTCATACCTGAAAATTATGGAAAATTCGTGGTTAGATTACTCTGAATGGGAGAATATTTAATCTTTCAGTCAAAGCTAACCGACCATAAATTATATCCCCATTTTAATTAAAGTATGAAATTAAACATCATATCATAACATCCTAATTTTGTGATGTTAAACACTAAAATATATTCCTCACTTTAAGTTATTAAATTTCATGTTCCATGTCCAGGTCACATGACATTAAACTACATAATGCTTCAACCCTTTTCATAAAGTGGCCTTCCCACACTGATGTTGATCATTTAATATAGTGTACCCTCCTTTAAAAAATCCAAATTCATTTAATATATGTTTCCCCATTCATGGATAATTCCAATAAAAATACTCCATTCATTCGCAGACACCTTCCCTTGGTAAACCACCATTCATGGTCTAGATAAATCTTGGTCTTTGAAAGCGTCTCGATTATCGATAATAGAATACTAAAATTCCCAGGAACTCCATTTTATGACTACGATGAAATAAAATCTAGCTATATTTGAATAAGTTTTAGAGACCCAATCATGGATACATGGACATTACATTACTTTTGTGGAGTACTTAATACATTAAAAAAACAAACACAGAAGGACCGTAATAGTTTAGTGTCTTTGGAAACTCAAAACAAAATCTTCTAATCGTGGTGAAACATCGTAAATATATCCCATAAAGATCTTCCCTTTTTTTTCTTACCTAAAACCTTTCTTTATATCCTAGGGAAAAGAAAACATAAAAAGTTTGATATTAAATGCTTACTAAGTGAAAACATAGAGAACATAAAATAATCCATAAACATTTGAATGCAAAAACATGAACATAAAATCTAAACATCAAAATCTTGAGCAAAGACATAAATCTTGAAAGTACGTAAGGAATATATCATAAAGGAACATAAATCATGATAAAATAGAACGAGAAAAAACATGTAATTGTGGAAATCTATTAAGCACATGATATGATTTCCATAGTAGCTAAGGCATTGCTGCCAAGACCATCTTAGTGGACAAAGTCCCTTTCTGAATCGAGTTCACTCCTTGTTCCAGTCCTATATAACTGAACCAAATTAACTTAACGTTCCAGCCATGTCTATCACATGAGATATAAATCTTTACCCAGTGCATTGTAGGGAGATATAGGTCACACCCATGTCATAATGAAATCATTCTTACTTGTGCCACAAAATAAACATAAATAATTCATCATAACCCAAAAAATAAAATGTGTTTCATAAATATCATTTCATCATCACATAATACCTATAAAAAAATGGATATCATTTAATCATAAGAAAAATCACACCATGTAAATAATATATGCATTATACTTGAAACATAAACATTCTAAATAATGTCATCTTAGATGGAAAATAGTTTGGATAAAACATGTGAAATGAATTCTTTAGGAAAATATCCTTTCTTCTTCAAAATCATTTTCTTTTCACAAAATGCCACATAATTTTAAAAGAAAGGGATTTTATTGAAAATTACCATGAGAAATTGTAGAGTAATCTTCATAAAAATTAAGCGTTATGAAACCATAAAAATACATTCATGCCGTATAAGTTAAAGAAAACATTCCTCTCGTACTTTTTCCAGAAAAGTCAAAAAGTACCTCGTATGTTAATCAAAAGAAAGATTCCTTACATACCATGTAGTAAAATTCAAAAATGGGTAAAAAGACAATACAAATAAATTAATCCATTATTAGAAAATAGGGACATGGATTATAAATATAACCCCAATAAAAACTTATGAATAAATAATCTCAGATAAAAACAGGATTGGAAAAGTTATCCCTTACCTAATGTACGATATGATTCATACATATCCAAACATCATGTATAATGATTTAAAAAATGTAATTGACTTATTAAAGAATCATATTCATTGTTATGATATCATATATGGTTCACTTATGACTTTATATTAACTTTTATTTTGTAAATTCCATGTTAATGTAGCATTTTGGGTAAAATCATTTTATTTATCGTTCGTGTTTGGACTCTTTGTTCTTGATATTATTATTACATATATCATGTTTTACTTATTTCCAGAATTTAAATAATGATTTATATATCATATATATTCATTATATATATATATATAATAGATAGATAAATGAAATGAAATAAACCATTCATGGAGACGGTAGGCCGTACGTACGCATGAACGTTGTTTTCCTTTCCTTATTAACGTGAATTGAAGTAAGTAGATGAAATATATATATATATATACATAAATAAATTAGATTTATCATGTAATTTATTTTATTACTATTAATTACATATACTTTATAACCATTCTTTAATGGTTAGCATGGATAATGAATCTCATCGCGTTGTGGATACGGTAATCTGAACGTACGCACGAGCGATGATATCATTCCCATAATTATTGAATTGAATTGTATTGGATGATATAATATATCAGAATCAGTATGATCTTATAATAACTATATATAGTTATTCATTACACCATTATACCCTTCCAAGTAAGGTGGTGGTGGAAAAACAGATTACACCATTGCGTGGAGACGGTATTCCGTACGTACTCACGCACGATGATTTTGTTTTCTGTAGGATTGATAGAAGGTGAAATGGGGTTGTTTCATATTTATAATAACATATCAGTATATTATTGATACTGATGATATTAATTTATAATGAAACAACTAAAGAAGAAAAAGTTTAAGATGAAAGAAACTTGAAAGAATCAGTAGAAGAGATTACCTCTTCTTTGACGCACCTCTTTTATGATTCCTCTTAAGGCACTAGATTTGGCCTTTTGAGGAGACCAGAACCTCTATAATGTTTCTAGGGATGTTTAGAAGGGAAATAGGCAGGGTTTGGCCGAGCATGAAAGCTCAAAATTGTGTAAAGATAAGAGGGAGGAGGTGCCTTTTTATAAGGGAGGAGATGGGCATCTTAGGAAAAACAAAAAATATTACTTTATAATAAAGTCATATTCGGTTTATAATAGATCCAAATTGATTTATTTAGAAGATAAAGTGGGGATGGGTCGAAATCATCTCAACCAATAGGTTTTAGACAAGTCTTGGTTACTATTTTAACCTTATCATTTAGATTTAACTCTAAGTTAAATAATTTAACTTTTACCATGTCTTCTTGTTTTCTTACACTATATGGTTAATAAACATACTATAACAAGAAAAAATAACCCCAAGTGGTTCATCATTAATATATATAACCTTATCTAAGTCAATTTTCCGAACCATTAATTTTTATGAATATAATATCAATTAATAATATAATATTTTTTTAAAACTATTTTATGTCAATTTTGACACTATTTGGTAATTGATTTTTTTGAAAATCATAACAGCATTATTTGTTCGAAAAAGGTTAATTAAATCAATACTAACATGTCATAGTAACCTAAAAAATTAGTGGAATTCGTAAAACGTCTCAAATTACATTTATTTATGTATTTATAATATCACATATTTTAACATTTCATTATTTAGGCAATTACTGCATCTCCATTGTGTCATAAATAAATTATATTATTTAATGTCTAAAAATTATAAATAAAATACCATTAGGTAAGAAATATTTTTATACTTCTAATGAATATTTATAGTCTAATTGATCTTATGTACAACCCTATATTAATAATGTTTTAGTTATTAAACTTTGATTTTAACTATTTTAACTCTTTTTAAAATGAAATAACAATAAATGTCCTAATCTAATCCAAGTGGACCTAAAGGGTAATACTTTATTCCTATGATTGTTTTTGGTCGAATTAAAATTATCCAATATAATTAGGATATGTGTTAGGGTAATAATAATATCATTTTTACCCTTAATTACCCAATTTACATTTTATCGTTGTAAATAAAAGTAAAAAGTTACTATTCACCAAAAATTATTTTTATCTTATTTAACCACATTTTACTCCTTTATATTAACTGTGTCTCTCGGAATTTTGAAATTCCACTCATAGAAGTCGTAAAATTATGTTTTATTTAAATTTTCAAATTCTCCTAGGAGGTGGGTAAAAGAAAGTGAAAAGTTCAATAAAATTTTTATATATCTAATATTATTATAAAATGACTCCAATGAATTAAATTGAACCTATATAGGTATTATGTATGAATTTTGACCTAAAATAAATTTAAATAATTAATTAAATAAAAAGTCTGTTTTTAAATAGTAACCCTGTGTTTTCACTATTCCTAAAAAATTGAATGTTTTCAGAAAAATACCAAAAATTCACCCTAGGCTAATTTCGATATTCCGAATCCAAAAATGAAGTCCATTTTTAAAGATAAAATTTCTAAAATTTCAAAAAGTGGGTATTACTATTCATAAAGGGTAGTTTATATAATATTTTAATAACATATCGTTGTTTAGTGAAACTCTGTATTGCGTACAACACACGCTATCATGGAAGGTCGTGATTGCGTGGAATGAAAGCCAAGTAAGGGTTGTGTGTAGTAAAAGATTCATTTGTTATTGCATATAAAAGAATCCCAACATATTTTATTTATACATTGAATATATATATATATACACTCAATGTTTCGTAAAATAACTTCTATCAAATGAACTTGAAATTGTGTGTAACACGATCCAAGATTAGTTTTGTGTATACTGCAAGCTAATACAGGGTTGCGTATAATGCAAGATAATCTTGGTGTAGAATAAAACATAAGATATTAATGAAATTAAAACGAATATATCTTATAAAATCTTGGGGTGTTAAATTCAACCCCCCTTAAAATGAATTTTTCCCTCGAAAATTGTCAGGGTTATAAATCATTTACTACTTGAAAGTTTCATTAATAGAAACCCACATCGTAAGAAGGAATACTAAAGCTAAATTTTAAAAATTAATGTATGAAACGTAACAGTTACCCAAATTAACTTATCTGTGGGTTTCCACATAGGAGAACATAGGTGAAAATATGGATATGGAAGAGAAATCTAACTATCAAGTTCTGATGGAGAGTAGTAGAGGACATGGCTATGAAAAATTCAACAATCACAAAGCCCTAAATTTGTGATGATCTAAGGTACCATCTGATTCATCAGATATGAGGGCACTCGGAAAACATTTTTGGTTTTCAAGATCTTTTCCCAAATTTTGAATAATTTTTGAATTAAAAGAAATACTTTCTTGATTTTGGTAAAATATTACCATTGCTCGTGCCTTGAACAATTTCCACTTCACCTCTAAAAGAAATGAAGTTGAATTTGTCTTTTTCAAAGTGTTAGTAGATCATGCGATATAATGATAAGTCATTCCATCTTTCTCAAAAATAATTTTAGAAAAATTTATATACATAAGTCCATCTTTGGAGAGATTAATCGTATATGGTTCAAAAAATGGACTTATACTTCATCTATCATACCGCTTAATAAAATAAAACTATTTTAGACTAACAATGGACTTCCTGTAGGCTTGAGGTAGGCGATAAAGGCATGTCACACTTCAGTTGTGGGTTCTATTCCCGCAACCTTGTTCGACACGATGGGTTGTCGCCCGTCCTATGGGTTGTCCTTTTTCTAAAACTGTACTATTATAACATTCCAAAAATAATATCAAAAATTTCTAGCCTAAAACAATACTATCTGATGTCTAACATAATCTATTCCAATCTTTAGGCTTACCCAAACTCACAATATAAAGAAAATATTGATAGAGAGGTTATCTACCAAGAATGTAAATACCATCATTTATCACCATATATCATAAGATATGTCTTGTTGGTCACATTCCAAAAATTCGAATGCCTTAATCATGTATTCTCTTGAAAAATTAATACCCATTGAACCTCAGTGAAAACATGAATGCTGTCAAAAGATTACACTTTCCATATACCAAAATCCCAAAATTTCTATATACTCAAACCATGATATCACTTTGTCCTTATATCAGTCATGAGCTCATTAATACTATAAAAAATATTATTTTCTCCTTATCCCTTCATTATGTGCATATAATCTACATTCCCAAAATATTTGAATCACTTTCCATGGTTACTGGTTCCATATAATTATTGAAACCTGCAATAAACCAATACATAGATATTCCAATATTCCACAATACTAAATATGATATTCCACAACATTATTTTGGAATATCGTTACATAAACACAAAATAATTCCACCACATCGTTGTCATACTAAATATCACCCATAGTGATCACATGTGGCTCCCCTTTGTCCTTTGCCTTAAGAGGTTGTTGATGTTGATCATCATTAACCCTTGGATTAGGTCATTGATTAGCATAATGCCCCATTTCCTTGCACTTGTAGCAATGAAGTGCTGGTAGAGCATTCTCTGTAGTATTTTCTCTATTCACATCTTTAGATACCTTTTTACCATTAACTTGGCACTCAGATTCATGATGACCTTCTTCTCCACACATGAAACATTTTCTAGTACCTTTTAGAAAATCTCCACCATACTTCTTTCCACACTTTGAGGATAAAGAAACATTCATCTTCTTTTCACCATTGTTTTGATATTTCTCCTTGAACTGCATCTTTTGTTTCTTGTCAAAACCATGAGATGGATATATAACACCAACTTCAATTTATACCCTGATAGAACAACACAAAACTTTATCATAGCTACTAAAGTCTCTTATAGCTAATTCCATTAGAAGACATGATTTTAAACCACTAAAGAATTGATCAACTTTACTATCAGGTTGGATGATAATGCCAAATGCATACCTTGTAAGACTTGTAAAATTCACTTCGTATCTACCAATAGATTCATTATCCTTCTGCATAAGCTCAAGGAACTCCTTTTCCATCTTTGTTCAAAGAATACGACAGAAGTACTTACTGAAAAACAAGTTCTTGAAGTCGTCCCATTCCATAGATTCAATTTCATCTTGGGGCCTTGTATTCTTAATTAGAGTCCACCAGTGGTCCACTTCACTTTCTAACTGGTAAACAGCCAAAATGAATTTTTCATGCTTTGTACAAAGAATTATGGAAAATATCTTTTCAATGGTACTGATCCATTGTTCAGCAACAATTGTATCAGAAGACCAACTAAAAGAAGGTGGACGTTGCCTCAAGAAGGACTCAATAGAATATTGTTCCTTTCTCTGATCATTTAGAAGTCCAAATGATTCATAGCTTGTGAAAGTATAGAAATAAGATTTTTTGCTCCATCTCCCATCACATTTGGTTGTTCAGGAGGACAATCATTTCATTTTCCATTACATTAATCAACGCGGTTCTTTCGGGTTTCATCCATCATCTAAAACCCAAAAAGAATAGTGTGAGAGGAAAAAATCATGCTATGAAAACAACATAATAGAGAAAGAGTACCTTCAATATCTAACATCTTAGGTTTAATTGTAATATCATTACCATAATTCTAGGACTATAACCAATACTTATACTTAACCTTAGGGATATCCCTAGACATTCCTTAGAAATATCTCTAGGGATTTTACTAATGTTTTCGCATCCTAGTTTCCAATGGTTGACTAAACCTTTCCTCTGATACCAACTATAGAGACCCAATATTAGCATACATGGACATTACATTACTTTTGCGGAGTACATAATACATAACAAAAATAAACACACATGGACCGTAATAGTTTAGTGTCTTTGGAAACTCGGAATAAAATCTTCTAATCGTGGTGAAAGATCATTAGTATCTCCAATAAAGATATTCCCCTTTTTATTTTCTTACCTAAAACCTGTATTTATATCCTGGTCAAAAGAAAACATAAAAAGGGTGAGATGAAATGGTTATTAAGGGTAAACATAGAGAATATAAAACAATCCATAAACATTTGAATGCAAAAACATGAACAAAAATCTAAACATCAAAATCTTGAGCAAAGACATAAATCTTGGATGTACGTAATGAATATATCATAAAGGAACATCAATAATGATAAAATAACATGGGAATAAAACTTGTAATTATGGAAAACCATTAATCACATGATGTGATTTCCATAGTATCCATGGCATTACTGCCAAGACCATCTTATTGGACAAAGCCCCTTTCTGAATCGAGTTCACTCCTCGTTCCAGTCTTGTATCACTGAACTGAATTAACTTACCATTCCATCCATGTCAATATCATGAGATATAAATCTTTACCCAATGAATTGGAGGGATATATAGGTCCCACCCATCTCATAATGAAATCATTCATACTTGTTCCACAAAATAAACATAAATCATTCATCATAAACCAAAAAATAAAATGGGTTTCATAAACATCATACAATCATAACATAATCCATATAAAATAAATGGATATCATTTTATCATAAGAAAAATCACACCATGTAAATAATAGAGACATTAAACTTGAAACATAAACATTCTAAATAATGTCATCTTAGATGGAAAATAGTTTTGATAAAACACTTGAAATGAATTCTTAAGGAAAATATCCTATCTTTTTCAAAATCATTTTCTTTTAAAAAAATTCCAGATAATTTTAATAGAAATGTATTTTATTGAAAATAACCACAAGACCTTGTATAGAAAGCTTCATAAAAATTAGGCGTTATGAAACCGCAAAAATCCATTCATGCCGTATAAGTTAAAGAAAACATTCTCCTCGCACCTTTTCCAGAAAAGTCAAAAAGTACCTCGTATGGTAATCAAAAGAAAGATTCCTTACATACCATGTAGTAAAAGTCAGTAATGGGTAAAAAAAAATTAAACATACATGAAACCATTTTTAGAAAATAGGTACATGGATGATAAATAAAACCCTAGTAAATACTTACGAATAAACAATCTCGGATAAAAACGAGATTGAAAAAATTATCCCTTACCTTAGGTCTGATATGCTTCATACATATCCAAAACTCATATATAATGATTTAAATAATGTTATTGACTTATTAAATAATCATATTCATTGTTATGATATCATATATGGTTCACTAATGACTTTATATTACCCATTCTTTTGTAAATTCCATGTTAAAGCAACGTTTTGGGTAAAATCATTTTATTTATCGTACGTGTTTGGACTTGTTGTTCTTGATATTATTATTACTTATATCATGGTTTACTTACTTAAATAATGTAAATCATGATTTATATATCATATATATTCAGTATATATATATATATAATATATAGATAAATGAAATCAAATAAACCATTCATGGAAAAGTTAGGTCGTACGTACGCATGAACGCTGTTTTTCTTTCCTTATTGACTTGAATTGAACTAAGTAGATGAAATATATATATATATACATAAATAAAGTAGCTTTATCATGTCATATATTTCATTATTAGTCATTATATATTCTTTATAATCATTCTTTAATGGTTAACATGAGGAATGAATCTCATCGCGTAGTGGAGACAATAATCTGTACGTACGCACGAGCAATGACATCGTTCCCATAATTATTGAATTGAATTGTATTGGATGATATAATATGTCAGAATCAGTATGATGTTATAATAACTATATATAGTTATTCTTTACACCATTATACCCATCCATGTAAGGTGGTGGTGGAAAAACCGATTACACCACGGTGTAGAGACGGTATTCCGTACGTACGCACGCACGGTAATTTTTTCCATAGGATGGATAGAAGTTGAAATAGGGTTGTTTCATATTTATAATAATATATCAGTATATTAGTGATAATAATTTTATTACTTTATAATGAAACAACTAAATAAGAATATGTTTAAGAAGAAAGAAACTTGAAAGAATCGGTAGAAGAGATTACCTCTTCTTGGACACACCTCTTTTAAGCTTCCTCTTAAGGCACTAGATTTGGTCTTTTGAGGAGACATGAACCTATATAATGTTTCTATGTAATTTTATAAAGGGAATGGGCAGGGTTTGTCCGAGCATGAAATCTCAAAATTGTGTAAAGAGATGATGGAGGAGGTGCCCTTTTATAAGGGAGGAGAGGGGAACCTTAGGAAAAACATAAAATATTATTTTATAACAAAGTCATATTCAGGTTATAATAGCCCCAAATTGATTTATTACGAAGATAAAGTGGTTCTGGTTTGAAATACTCTCAACCAATATATTTTTGACAAGTTTATTTTACTATTATAACCTTATCACATAGATTTAACTATAAGTTAAATAATTTAACTTTTACTGTGTCTTCTGGTTTTCTTACACTAAATGGTTAATAAACATACTATAACAAGACAAACGAACCCAAAGTGGTTTATTATTAATATATATAACCTTATCTAAGTCATTTAGCAGAACCTTATATTTTTAAGAATATAATAACAATTAATAATATAATATTTGTTTTCAAAACTATTTTATGTCAATTTTAACACTATTTGGTAATTGTTTTTTGTGAAAATCATAACAGAATTATTATTTTGAAATAAGTTAATTAAATAAATACTAACATGTCATATTAACCTAAAAAATTAATTTAATCCATAAAAGAACTCAAATTAAATTTACTTGGGTATTTATAATATCAATTATTTTAATAATTCATTATTTCGGTAATTACTTAATCACCATTGTGTCATAAATAAATTAAATTATATAATGTCTAAAAATTATAAATAAAATACTATTAGGTAGTAAATCTTCTTATCTTTCTAATGAATATTTATAGTCAAATTTATCTTATGTATAACCCAATATTTATAATTGTTTAGTTATTAAACTTTGATTTTATCTATTTTAACTCTTGTTCAATTAAAATAATAATAAATGTCCTAATCTAATCCACGTGGACATAATAATTAATTACACCACACCATATAATGTATATATGAAAAAATTAAATACATTATTGGTTTCTTTTAATTAATTAATGTTTCAACTAGATTGAATTATATACTATAACTGTGGATTTAATTAAAGGATCCCAAATAAATAATGCATAAAATGAAATAAATGGCTCTCAGTCGAGCCCTATGTCAATTACATATTCATACTTTCAGAAGTATAACATATTCAAATTAATACACCTCCTATAGTAGTGGTGTATTCCTAGCAACCCAAACAATCTTTATAACATGAGATTTCATCATTGAGGGTCTTTCAAGTCTTGTAATGGGTTACATATAAATTCTTAAATATCATACATCATATATATTGTTAATATCAACAATATCAATAGCTATAAGTGAGAGATGGTACCATTATCCAAATAAAATACAATTTTTAAATGATCATTACCTTCATCACAAAAACGATACCTGCATTAGGCCACCACTTGAAACGATGAGCACTTCATGATCCCCAGGGTCTTATGAAAGGTCGATAGGTCTAGAAGTATGGTTGGAGAGTGATTTTACTACTAGGTTTAATTGGATAAAAAAACAAACACTATAATAATAAAATATATTTCATACATTATAAAATGATATTCGAGGTAAAATTGTATTGTTTAAAATAGGTTTACAACTTAAATGGATAAGTTCCAAACATGATATTTAGTGTTCAATTCCAATATAAGGAGGCACACAACTCATACCAACAATGAAAATGTACAATTAGAATAGATCATATAAATATCTATTAGTACCTATAGGAACAAGAATGTCCGACCATAGAACTACATACCCACCTGGGTACAACTACAGAGTTTGATAATATAATATTCATTATAAAATTCCCATGTTTTTAACATATATAAAATACATAAAAAATATGAATTAGTACACATGGGAACCTTAATGTTAGAAAAATGAAAAAAAATATCCACCAGAGTACACCTATAGAGTTTGATCATATAATAATCATTATGAAAACACCATTTTTTACCATATATGAAATACATGTCGAGAATCAATT
This sequence comes from Viscum album, assembly GCA_963277665.1. NCBI lineage: Eukaryota > Viridiplantae > Streptophyta > Magnoliopsida > Santalales > Viscaceae > Viscum > Viscum album. Next base: position 887,537,793 of record OY728148.1, on the reverse strand, counting down.
AGTATATACAAGAACATGCATGTCAAACCACAGAACTAAATACCCCCAACCCTTGTAGCGGCCCCCACACCAATCCAACCCCACCCTATGTTTAATGTCACATACACGAATTATTTTAAATATAAATATCATTTAAGTTACATTAAAAATTTGATTTGGGGGTTTCCTAAGAATTTATGGTGGAATGGGTGAGTTTTCATGAATTGGGTCAAACTGTGAGCTCAATTCTAGATTTAAAAATAAATATTGATTCCTTTATAACTCCTTCATTTTTAAACATTTTTCATCCATTCCAATTTTTACTTTTCATCCCATTACTTATTAATACCACTATATTAATTAGTACAATTTAAGAATCCATAATCATGGTGGATATGGGTTTTTATTTAAGGGATTGGGCCTGCTCGAAAGCCCATTTCCTACATTAAAAATATTTTTTTATTTCTTTAAAATATACTTATATAATTACATTTTGTTGTTATTACAACTCTCCCCCAAGACAAAATACCCAAGTCACATCCCTATGCTCTCCTCCCCCTCTTTGGTGCTTGGTTGCATCGCAAATAGGGATGAAACGTCTCTGAATTTCTTAAATCGCCCAGATTTGAAGAGGTAAATTGATTATTTCATAACTCCTTCATTTCTCACTCTCCCCCCCATTAGAATTAATAATTGATCTACTAAACCTTTTTCAAATATCCTTAGAATGTTTGGATATTTTAAAATTCAGATAATGGTATATTTGAGGTGATTTCTTAAATATTTTTCAAAGTAAGTGATTCCTTCTTGGTTTCTTCCTTTTCCCTTAGGGTTTCCTCCCACTTTCATTTTGTTCTAAAATGTCCAAAAGTTAGGGTTCAAACCTAGGAGTTTATTTGGTGTCTTTTTGGTGAACTATTGTGGTCAAGGGTGAGATTTATCTTCCTTGTCGTGCGATGGTGGTGCAGTTGATGTTTGACACCAAGTTTTGAGGGATTTAACACTTTCTATAGGTGGTTCCATGTGTAAAAAATTATCGATGAGTAATATTGCTCTATATAATAATTATTAATATTTATAATATATTTTATGTGGTGATAAAACTGTTTATGATTGATTTGGTTATGATTTTAATTTTATTGTTGCATTTTAGCTTGAAATTTGGTGTTTTTCATGTGGAACACTTGGGGTATTATTTGAGTTTATTTTAGAAAATATGAAATTGGTTAAATAATTATTGTTTGGGATAAAAATTATGCTTTTTTAGTTTCTTGGTGTGCCATTGGGTTTGAAATATGGTTTTTGGAATAGTTTTGTTGTGTAAAATTTTGTTATACTTCTTCAGTGCATTTTATGAAAATGCGTGTTTTCATTTGTATCTTTCATGGTATTATACAAGGTGATTTTAATACACTTGAAAGTGGCTTTATAAATTTCTCTATGAATTTAATTTAAACTTTGGTAGTGTTTTGGTGTGGTATTTTCCCTGAAATATGGTTTTGAAATGGGTTTTATGAGAAAAGATTGGGTATACTCTATGGAATTGTTTTAGGAAAGATTTGAATGATTTAATGATTTATGTAAGTGGTGAAACCATTTTGGGAAACTTTTTTTGAGTGTGTATATTTTTAAATGGTACATTTTAAATGTGAAAGGGGCTATTTTGTGATGGGTTCCATCTTTTAATTTTTTTATATAATCATATGAAGGATTTACTAAAGTGTGTAAGAGATATGAAAGTGATGTGAGATGTTTTGTATGAGAGTGATGTGAAAAATGGATTTTGGTTATGAAGAGGGTATTATGTGAAATGTGGGTGGTCTTTTATGTGAGTTGGAATATATTAGATGGTTTTTACAAAGTTTTTTAATGGATTGGTGGAAGTGTAAAAGAAATGTGAAAAAGTGTTGTGGGCTATTTTTGTGTGACTCGGATTTCAATATCAGTTTGAATGAAAAGTGGACTTTTGTTGCTTGTGTGGTATACATGATGGATGTTTGGTGAACTTGTGACGTGGAAATGATATTTTCATATGAGCAGTATATTTCTTGACTTGTTGAACTTGTTTGAGCACAAGGGGAAAACCCCAGAATCTAGGTGGGTGGACATGTACAAGTATGCTAGTGAATCCGTGGGGTTTGGCCTCAATTTCACTTAGCAAGATTGAAAATTACAACTCTAACTAAATTATGATGATGATTATTGGGGAACACTTGGTTATGGGTGTGTTCCCAACTAGTTTATTATGAATGAGAATAGATATTTTTGATGGTTACTCTCACCGAGATACGAGGTACCTGGGACCCACAACTAGGTAGGGCCTAGGGGTTATTTTCTATTACTTGTGCTCATTAGATCCTTTATAATCATCGCCGGAATATGTTATATTTGGTTAAAAAATTCAGTAGAATTGGTATTTATTTTATAAATGTTGATTCATTAAATTATCCCACTTGAAAACTTATTTTTTTTATGTTGCATCTTTTAGAAATGTTAACAAGAAATTACATGTTTTTGAAAACTTGCATGATTTTCATTTATGAATGTTTATCGCATGGAATCTCTTTGTAGTGGTATCCTACCTATCTTTTTCTTACACCCTAATTACACATTTGGGTGTAAGTAGACTTGGTTATTTATTTGTTGTAGGTTTTGGTACAACTTTTGTGCAAACAATTCGGGTATTTACCGATCATTCGTGATGCAGTGTTGAAAATATGGCTTGAGGGTGGTGCCTCTTACCACATGGAGTTTCTTGGACTATCATAATTTCATTTCATACCTTTTTCTTGGTCTTATACATAGTTTTAAATTATGTAGTTTAGTTCTGAAATTTTTCAAAATACAGTTTTAGTTGAAAAATCCAGATTTTTTTATTGAGTTTGTTTGTTGTTTAATGTTTATAAACATAGGTAAATCATTCCCAAACATCATTTTATTATACTAGGGAACTTGTGACAGCCCATGGGGATTGGGAACGCCCTTCGAGCCTTGTTTTGGGCTGGGTCGGGTTCCAGTTTTTATGGTGACCAGATTCGATTCGTGACAAAATGGTATAAAAGGAGATTCTCTTTCTTTGGGTCATTTTATTTGGGGAATTTTCAGGATAGTCTGGAGTTAGGATTGTCATGACTTGGAATTCTAGTTATGAGTAATGTGGCTGATCACCACACCCCATGAACGGATTCATGTCTCCAGGGGAGGATGAGACTTTTCTATGTCCTTTGGTTTTCGTGGTTTGATGATGATTAGGGGAAATGAAAAGAGAGATGGGTTAATGGTCTCAACGAGCTCGCAGGGTCTGGAAAGCCATGTGGAGCCAAAGATATTACCTTTCATCACTCTCTGTGATGGTGAAGTTATTGGAGTATGGACACCAACCATATGTCCAAGTCACCCACCAATGCTGATTTCCCCATGTATAATCTTGTGTTGTTTAGATTTGAAATCATGGAACATTGGTTTTAAAGTTACCTGGTTTTAAGAAGTGTAATGTTTTTGTGAAATGATTATCTCATAAATAGGGAATGGTTAGATTTTTTAGAATGGAGAACTGAATTTTCAAAATTGTATTCTAATGGAAAATGGTGTGTTTGCACCTCTTTTGAAAGCATGAACTGTGTCAAGGTTGGTTTTGGAAAAAGTGTTTCGAAATGAGTTTTCTAAACAAATGAAAGGTTTTTAATGGGATGAGTTGTTTTGATGTTAATAAGTATGACTTGAATGTGAGTTTTTCTTTAACTTATTGTTACTTTCATAAAATATTTCTAAGATGTCATTTGGGTTTTATTTCAATGTTAGTGGTTTTGAGAAAAAGGAGTTATTGGTTGACAATTTTGGTTTTGAAAAGTGGAAATAATTTTTTATTTTAACTTTTGGTATTTCTATGAGAGACCAAATTCATGGGATTATATGGGACGGTAGATGGTTGATGGAAATTCTGGATGAGTTTCGGGATGGATATGAGGAGGTTGCCCAGTGTGGCACCAAAACATGCATGTGTGAGGCCCATAGGGTTCCTTTGGAGGATACACTAACCATTGAATCATTTATTTTAAAAAAAACGGTATTAAATGAGAAAAATTATGTCTTTATGACTAGTTTGGGATGTGGTTTATTATGTTTTTTTAAATGTTGATTTTGTGGGATGGTTTGAGTCCTAGAACCCTCATGATTGTACAATGTTTTGGGTTTGTGTTTGGTTGGTAAGCTGTGTTGAAGGGCTGGTTAGTGATATCTTCTAAGAAATGTTTTGGGATGCCTATATTGAAGTGCCTCGACCCAATTTACCTAGATCTGGTGAATTATTTTAATACATTGGCATGATTACAAGGAATCAAGTCCTGAAGGACCGGTCAATTTAGCATTCTTGGAAAATAGATTATATACATTAACTTTATATGACAATTTCAATTATAAAACCAAACATAGATAGTTATTTGAGAACTCCATTATTCCCTTTATCATAACCTTGCATATAAATCATAATACACTTCTTGGAAACCTGGGAAAATAAAACATAAGAAAGGGGTGAGCTAAGATGCCCAGTAAGGGTAAATAATTTAGCGTAAGCTATAATATTTGAAGGAAATATGTGTAATAAAAACAATAGACTTTTAAATATAAACTTGAAAATAATATGAAAAAATAAATAAAAATATACCATATAAACATGAACATGGATATTCTACCAGTCTAATAATCACATATAATAACTAATTTCATAATGAGGGGTTGTTTAATGACGATGTTTAATTTCTGTGTCATGGCCTCGTTCCAGGACAGAGGGGCTAACTATAACCAGACCCTAACCTGAAGAGCCTCTGTAACGGGACTCCATCCTCGAGATCCTCTTTAACCGGACTCCAACCCGGAGAGCCTCTATAACCGGACTGCAACCCGGAGAGCCTTTATAACCAGACTCCAACCCAGAGGGTGTACTATAACTGGACCCCAACCATGAGGTCATACTTTTACCGGTCCCCAAACCGAATCATACCTGTCTAATACATTCATCATAAGAAAAGGTTGAAATATAACAAAAAAATAGTATTAAAACTAGTATACAAAATTTCAATACATTATCCATAAACCATGAATGGTATAAAAATAAAATATCCATAGTCAAAAATATCACAAAACATTCAATACAATATGGAATATTTGTATCAAAATAAATCAACTTCATACAAGTTTAAAATCAATCAATGGATGTGGATATAAATGAAAATGATCAGTAAAACTCTTTGTGAGAGATAACCCTTTTTCATAAAAACATTTTAAAGTCACAAAATTTAGAAAGAAAGACATTTAAAGACATTTTTAATCAAATATTCCCATACCAATTTCAATCTTTTGAAAGAAATTAACATTTTAAAAGCAATCATGTCCATATAAATAAATCCTTAAAAACCATTTTGAAAAAATGGATATTAATGAGAATGATTTAGAAGAATAAATATTTAAAACATTTAAAATGATGTTTTAGTAAAAAAATTACCTTAAAAATAATCATTTATAAAACTATTTTATGAAACATGGACATGAATAACAAATATGTCGAAGTAGATACTTACGTAAAAACAACCTCTGATAATAAAGAGATTGGGAAATTAACCCTTACCAATTTGGTAACTTATAAAACATACACCCCATTAAATAATTACCATACAATTAAGATGTAAATTAACATAAATTGAAGTGTATTACACAAATAATACAATTATGGGAAGTACATACACCACACAAAAGGAAATAGTGGCGATATAGCATGAATCTCATGGGAATAAGGAGTGAGATGAAAACCCCTTACCTTGCACTTTCCTTCAGTAGAGGGTATGTTTAACCTCATGTATGAATATTGTAGTATGTTATTAAATTATACCAAAACCATATTAATATTTATGATATCATACATGATTCATTAATGACCTTATACTACCCATTTAATAATAATTTCCATGTTAAATTAACATTTCGGGTAATAATCACTTTCTTTATCGTACTTGTTTTAACTTGTTACTCTTGATTGTATCACTTATATAAAGACTTAAATACTTCCAGAATAGAAAACATGATTTATATATCACTTATATTTAGAATATAAATATGTATTATAGACATATATATGAAATGAAAAACACCGTTTATGGAGACGGTAGTCCGTACGTACGCATAAACGTTGTTTCTGTTATCATATCGTATTAAACGGAACTAAGTGAATAAGAAATATGTAAGTACAGATACATAAATATATCTATTAGAATTATTATATCATATATTACCTACTTATTAGTAAAATATATTTTTATAATCGTCGAAGAATGGTGAATGTGGAAATGAATCTCATCGCGTCATGGATACGGTAATCCGTACGTACACACGAGCGACAAAATCATTTCCTTAATGGTGTGGAATTGGATGGTATATTAATTTTAAAGAGACATTATCATGTTATTTTCATTATTTATATACATATTATTTATCATTATATCCATCCATATAACATAGTGTTGAATAACAAATTAAACCACGGCGTGGAGATGGTAAGCCGTAAGTATACACACACAGTGACATTATTATTCATAAGATGGATAGAATAATGAATATAGTTGTGCCATATTTATAATAACATCATAGTATATAGAATATACTGGAGTTATTATTTTATAATTGATACAACAATGAAAGAGTAAGTGGAATAATAAGAGAACTTGAACGAGGGTGGTGAAATCATTATCTCTTCTTCGGGTTCTTCCTTTTGATTTGATAAAAAAGAATAATTATGTTGGATTTATGACCAAAGGAAGTCCTCTAGGATGAAGGTAGAATAGTTGGGAGGATATTCAGGCAGGGGATGGCCGAGCCAAATGGCTGTTAATGTGTGAAATATAGTGAAGGGGAGTGCCCTTTTATAAGAGGGGTGACGGGCACCTTAGAAAAAACATAAAATATTATTTTATAATGAAATCATTTTCGGTTTATAATTTCTCCAAAGTGTATTATTTAAATTATAAGGTGGGGATGGGTCTAAAAATACTCAAACAATATGTTTTAGATAGGTTTGGGTCACCATATTAACTATAACTTTCAGATTTAACTCTTAGTTAAATAGTTTGATATTTACCATATCTCTTTTTATTTTTATATTATATGGTTAATAAACATACTATAAGAATCTATTAGAACCCCAAGTGGTTCATTAATGATACACCTATCATTATATAAGTCTTTTGGAAGAACCTTAGATTTTTAGGACTATTATTTCAATTAATAATATAATATTTGTTTTAAAACTCTTTTATGTCAAATTTGACACTATTTGGTATTTTGTTTTTTCTAAATTCATAATAGTATTATTAATTCGAATAGAATTAATCTAATCAACCCTAATATGTCATATTAACCTATAAAATTAGTATAATTTATAAAAAGTATTAAATTATAATTATTTGGATATTTATAATATCAATTATTTTAATATTTCATTAATTAGGTAATTACTACATCATCATTGTGTCACAAATAAAATAAATTATTTAATGTATAAAATATATAAATAAAATACCATTATTTAAGAAATATTATTATTTTTCTAAAAAATATTTATAATCAAATTTATCTTATGTGTACCCCTATATTAAAAATGGTTTAGTTATTAAACATTGAATATAGAACTTTTAACTCTTCTTTGAATTAAATAATAATAAATGTCCTAATCTAAACCAAGTGGACCTAAAGGATCATATTTTATTCCTAAGATTTTTTTGGTAGAATTACAGTTATCCAATAGAATTAGGACATGTGTTAGGGTAATAATAATATCATTTTTACCCTTAATTACGCAATTTACTTTTAACTGTTGTAAATAAAAGTAAAATGTTAGTGTTCATCAAAAATTATTTTATCTTATTGAACCAAATTTTACTTATTGATATCAACCGTGTCTCTCAGATTTTTGAAATTCCACTCACAGAAGCGGTAAAATTATGTTTTATGCAAATTTGTAAATTATCCTAGGAGGTGGGTAAAAGATGGTGAAATGTTCAATAAATTTTTTTACATCTAATATTATTACAAAATGACTCCAATGAATTAAATTTAACATATATTAGTATTATGTATAGATTTTGACATAAAATAAATTTAAATAAACTAAATAATTAATTAAAAAAAGTCGGTTTTAAATAATAACTGAGTGTTTTTCACAATTCATCAAAAATTGAAAGTTTTCAGAAAAATAGTAAAAATTCATCCCAATCTAATTTTGATATTAAGAATTTAAAAATTAAGTCTATTTTACCAAATTCAAAACATAGAATTTTTATTTATTAATTTTAAATTAATTCTCATTGTCAAAACCAAAAGGCATATTTTTAAGAAACAATAACTATCAAAATATTGACACTTGTTTATGTCCAATATCAAGGTGAAATTACTTAAAATGACCAGAATTGGATTAAATGGTAAAAATATAATCTATATATACTTCCAAACCATTAAAATGTATAATTTAACACTATAAATTATTTTTATTAAAAAAGTTGCTTTCAGTTAAAATATAGTATTATTCACTATGCACCCAAATATAAAAGTTACCAGAAAAACACAAAAACACAAAAATATTATGTACCAATTCTAAAGAAGAAGTTTATTTTGTCAAATTGAATATATAAAATTTTCAAATATTGGATTTAAAAAGGGTTCACCATTAAAAGGTGGTAAAAGTGCATTTTTTTGAAAAATACTTCTTTTATTTGAAAAAAATGAATTAGTTCTTACATTATGTCTAAGAAACTCATTATATGGATTCTAAAATTATAAGGATTATATATAGTTCAAAATTTAGTTAATAATATTCATAAAATCTTTTAAACGTCTAGTTTGGTAAGTCGTGGTGCACTTGAACTCAGTGTTGCATGTAATGAATGTTATTGAATTACTTTGAAGAAATAACGTACTATGAAATCTTGGGGTGTTACATTCTTCCCTCCTTTAATAAATTGGATACTTGCAATTTGAAATTAATCTTTTAAAATAAAAGGTTGGAAATAAAAAATACCTTTGTAGAGAACTCATATCGGAAATTGGGTTAATAAAATTTAGTCTTAATAAGAGGAAATATATATATATATATATATATATTCTTGACAAGTAGAGTTACATCCTTTAACTAATTCTACCACAAACTCATCTTTCACTCATAAATTATTTAAAAAAAAATCTATTTATCCGAAGGGTTTCCAAAATAATGAATTTATAATTCACCTATTAGACCCTTTTAAAAAACTATATTGTACCATCTAGGGACCTTATGTAGTCCAGTGGTAGGCGATAAATCCCAATCACACTATGGTGTGGGTTCGATTCCTGCATATTTTTACGATGTGACGGATTGTTACACAGTCTACGTATTTTCCTTTTTATAACAATAAAAAAAACCTTATCAATAATATCCAATTTCAAACACAAACTATTCAAACCTTTAGAATTATCCAAAATACTTCTATCCAAACTCACAGTCCAAAATTTATAAGGAAGTTAAACACAATGAAGATCCTTTTTACCACGTAATAACTTGTGTATATGTTCATCATGATTTCTTTCAAAACATGGTAATAAACTTATTTATTACATTTGTTCTCCCTTATTCCCTATAAAATACTACAGATATTCCTTATATGAAAAAATATTGAATACTCCAGCAATCATGAAATAAATAAACCATTAACTAGTTCTAAGATAGTCAAGAATATCCAATATAATTTATCCAAATCAACCATCTCTTATTCAAAAATTACTACCTTAGTATTAGGACCATATAATCTCAAATTCCCTATGAAATAGTACTGCAATACAATCCTTATTTATTGTCATAATTCATATAACCATTACATTGTTGATGCAATAATCAAATGACACAATACATTAATAACAACATAAGAACTCTTAATCATTCCTCTTCATCTTTAGTAGTATCATAACTTGATTGTTATCCTATAGTAGCATTTGGGGTATACTCTGATGATTTGGACATTGATTTGCGTAGTGTCCCAACTCCTTACAGATGAAGAATTTTACATTTGAAACTTTTTTCCTAACCTTGAAATCATGTACTTGGTGTCCTTTTTATCCACACTTATAACAAACTCAAATCCCCTTAAATCATTTAACAAGGTGATACTTTACACAATTATCACATATGGCAAAATCCTCCTTTTCCCTCTTCCCGTTATCCATTTTCTCTCTTCCTTCCTTTTCTTCTCTTTCTTGCCTTAAAATTCATAGGACTCAGAGAATTACTTACTTATATTATTAACACATGATACTATTTCTTCATATGTTGAGAATACACGGGAGACTATCTCACTTCTAAATGTTTGAATAATACCCTGAAAGATATGATCCTTCTTACTCTTTGGATTATACGTATTGCTGGAGTTCACCTTCCTTATAATGGCTTCCATTTCTATACAATTCCATACACTAGGATAGTTAATGAATTTCAATGAATAATTCCATACTTGTAAAATACCTAACATAAATTGAAAATTTTATGGTTATAATCCAAAAAAATATTTTCTTTGAGGAGGTATATACTCGTAAATTTTTCATAATTATTTGTAAAGAAAATAACAATTATCCTAAGCATATCACCTGGGAGTGTCGTAACCAAGAGTGCAGCAAGGCCCGTTGTCGTGCACCAGTTCCCATTCGAGTCTAGCTCAAAGCGGTGTTTTCTGGTATTACCTCTAGGTACATCTGTGCCAGAGCTGCGTCTACCCGATCGTATCCAGATAGGGATTCATTTTCATAGAAAACTAAAAATATATATAAATTTACAAAATTCTAGGAATTTCTTCTATACTAATCTTTAAAGTCTATCTTTTGGAAATGTACTTTAATCAGAGTTTATCTAAATCTAGTTCCCAAGGTTATTGCTAAACATCCTCTGATACCAACTGTAATGCCCCGACCCCAGTTACCTAGATCCGGTTCATTATTCCAATACATTGGCATGATTACAAAGAATTAAGTCCTGAAGGATTGGTCAATTTAGCAGTCTTGTAAAATTGATAACATACATTATCTTTACATTATAATTTCAAACATAAAACATATCACAGATAGTTCTTTGATAACTCCATTATTCCCTTTACCTTAACCCTGTATATCAATAATAATACACATATTGGAATCCTGTAATAATAAAACATAAGAAAGGGGTGAGATCAGATACCCAGTAAGATTAAATAATTTAGCGGAAGATATAAACTTTTAAGGCAATATGTGTAATAAAAAAATAGTCTTTTAAATATAAACTTGAATATAATATGGAAAAATAAATCAAAAATTACCATATAAACATGCACATGGATTTTATACTATTCGAATAATCACATGTAAGAACTAATTTCATAATGAGGGGATGTATAATTGAAAAGTTTAATTTTTGGGTTATGGCCTTGTGCTAGGACCTAGGGGATAACTGTAACCAGACCCCACCCGAAGAGCCTTTATAACCACACTCCATCCCAGAGAGCCTTTGTAACAAGACTTCAACCTGAAGATCCTCTGTAACTGGACTCCAACCCAGAGAGCCTCAGTAACTGGACTCCAACTTGGAGGGTCTGCTATAACTGATAACCAACCTTTAGGGCTTACTTTTACCAGTCCCCAACATGGAACATACTAGTCCAATACATTCATCATAAGAAAAGGGTGAAATATAAAATAAACATTCGTATTAAAGCAAGCATACAAAATGTCAATACTTTATCCGTAAACCATGAATTGTATAAATTTAAAACATCCATATTCAAACATATCACAAAACATTCAATACAATATAGAATATTTGTACCATAATAAATCAACTTCATACAAGTTTAAAATCAATCAATGGATGTTCATATAGATGAAAATGATTTGTAAAACTATTTGTGAGAAATATCCCTTTTTCATAAAAACATATAAAATTCACACAATTTAAAAAGGAAGAAATTTAAATACATTTTTTAATCAAAGTGTTCCATACCACTTTGAAACGTTTGAATGGAATTAACTTTTTAAAAGCATTCGTATCCATATCAATAAATCCTTTAAAACAATTTTGAAAACATGGAAATTAATGAAAATGATTTAGAATAATAAGTATTTAAAACATTTAAAATTATGTTTTAGTAAAAAATTCCCTTAAAAATAATCCTTTAGAAAGATATTTTATGAAACATGGACATGTATAATAAATATGTCCCAATAGATACTTGCATAAAAACAAACTCTGATAATAAAGAGATTCTGAAATTAACACTTACAAATTTGTTAACTTATGAAACATACAACCCATGAAATAAGTAACATACAATGAAGATGTAAATATATATAAATTAATGTGTATTTTAAGAAGAATACAATTATTGGCACTACATACACCACACAAAAGGAAATAGTGGTGGCATAGCATGAATCTCATGGGAATAAGGAGTGAGATTAAAACCCCTTACATAGAACTTTTCTTTAGTTGAGGGTACGTTTAACCTCCTGTATAAAGATAATAGTATGTTATTAAAGTATTCCAAAACCATATTAATATCTATGATATCTTAAATGACTAATTAACTAATTTATACAACCCATTTAAAAAAAATTCCATGTTAAATTAACATTTTGGGTAATAATCGCTTTCTTTATCGTACGTGTTTTAACTTGTTGCATTTGATTGTATCACATAGATCAAGATTTAAATACATCCAGAATATAAAACATGATTTATATATCATATATATTTGGAATATAAATATGTATGATAGATATTTATAAGAAATGAAAAACACCTTTTATGGAGACGGTAGTCCATACGTACGCTTAAACGCTGTTTTCATTTTCATATTGTATTGAACGGAACTAAGTGAATAAGGTATATGTAAGTACATATATATATATATATATTTACAGTAGAATTATTATGTCATATATTACATACTTATTAGTAATATATATTTTTATAATTGTCGATGAATGGTGAATGTGGAAATGAATGTTATCGCGTTGTGGAGACGGTAATCTATACGTATGCACAAGAGAAACTATAATTTTATTAAAGGTGTGGAATTGGATGATATATTAATTTTACAGAGAAATTACCATGTTATTTTAATTATTTAAATACATATTACTTATCATTATATCCATCCAAATAACATAGTGTTGAAAAAAAATTACACCATGACGTGGAGACGGTAAGCCGTACGTACGCACAAATGGTGACATTATTATTAATAAGATGGATAAGAAAATGTATTTAGTTGTTCCATATTTATAATAACATCACAGTATATAGAATAAACTGGTTTTATTATTTTATAATTGAAACAACAAAGAAAGAGTAAGTGGAATAATAATAGAACTTGAAAGAGGGTGGTGAAATCATTACCTCTTCTTCGGGTTCTTCCTTTCGATTTGATCAAAAGGGATCCTTAGGTTGGATTTATGACCAAATTAAGTCCTCTAGGATGAAGTTAGTATAGTTGGAAGGATATTTGGGCCGTGGTTGGCCGAGCCAAATGGCTTTGAAGGTGTGAATTATAGTGAAGGTGGAGTTCCATTTTATATGAGGGGTGAAGGGCACCTTAGAAAAAACATAAAACATTATTTTATAATAAAATCATTTTTGGTTTCGAACAGAAAAAATGTATTATTTAAAGGATAAGGTGGGTATGGGTTGAAAAATACTCAACCAATAGGTTTTAGATAGTTTTGTGTCACCATATTAACCTTAACTTTTAGATTTAACTCTTAGTTAAATAGTATGACATTTACCATGTCTCTTTGTATTTTTATATTATATGGTTAATAAACATACAATAAACATCCAAGAGAACCCCAAATGGTTCATTAATGACAAAAATATCATTATATATGTTTTTTGGCCGAACTGTAGATTTTTAGGACTATTATATCAATTAATAATATAATATTTTTTTAAAAACTTTTTTTTTCAATTTTGACAATATTTGATATTTTGTTTTTTCTAAATCCATAACATCATTATTACTTCAAAGAAAATTAATATAATCAACCCTAACAAGTCATATTAACCTAGAAAATTAGTTTAATTCATAGAAAGTCTCAAATTACATAAATTTGGATATTTAGAATATCGATTATTTTAATATTTCATTAAAAAGATAATTACTGCAACATCATTGTGTCATAAATAAATTAAATTACTTAATGTCTAAAAATTATAAATAAAATACCATTATTTATTAAAAAATTTAGATTTCTAATAAATATTTATAATCTAATTTATCTTATGTGTATCTATATATTAAAAATTGTTTAGTTATTAAACATTAAATTTAACACTTTTTACTCTTCTTTGAATTAAATAATAATAAATGTATTAATCTAAACAAAGTGGACTTAAGGATCATATTTTATTCCTAAGGTGGTATTGGGTTGAATTACGCTTATCCAATAGAATTAGTACATGTTTTAGGGTAATAATAATACCATTTTACCCTTAATTACCATATTTACTTTTAACAGTGGTAAATAAAATTCAAAAGTTACTATTAAAAAAAATTATTTTCATCTTATTGAACCATATTTTACTTATTGATATCAACTTTGTCTCTAGGATTTTTGATATTCCACTCACTAAAGTGGTAAAATTAAGTTTTATGCGAATATGAAAATTCTCCTAGGAGGTGGGTAAAAGACGGTGAAAAGTTCAATAAAATTTTGTATATCTAATCTTATTACAAAATGACTCTAATGAATTACATTGAACATATATATTTATTATTTATCTATTTTTACATAAAATAAATTTTAATAAAATAAATAATTATATAAATAAAAATTTAGTTTTAAATAATAAATTAATGTTTTTCACTATTCATTAAAAATTGAAAGTTTGTAGAAAATTACCAAAAAATCACCCTAAGATAATTTTGATATTACGAATTAAAAAATGAATTATATTTTACCCAATTAAACAGATTGAAGTTTTATTTATTAATGTAAAATTAATTCCCGTTGTCAAAACAAAAAGGTGTATTTTTAAGAAACAATAACTATTAAAAGATTGACAGCTGTTTATGTCCAATATCAAAGTGAAATTACATACAATGACCATAATTGGATTAAATGGTAAAAATATAATCTATTTATACTTCCAAACCATTAAAATATATAATTTAACACTATAAGTTATTTTTATTAAAAAAGTTTTTTTTCAGTTAAAATATAGTATTTTTTACTATCCACCCAAATATGAAAGTTATCAGAAAAACACCAAAAATTTATTAAAACTAAATTCTTATGTCCCAATTCTAAAGAAGAAGTTTATTTTTTCGAATTTATAATATACAATTTTCAAATATTGGATTTAAAAAAGGTTCACCATTAAAAGGTGGTAAAAGTGCATTTTTTTTTGAAAAATACTTCTTTTATCTGAAAAAAATGAATTAGTTCTTAAATTATGTCTAAGAAACTCATAATATGGATTCTAAAATTATATGGATTATATATAGTTCAAAATTTAGTTAATATTATTCATAACATCTTTTGAACAGCTAGTTTAGTAAGTCGTGGTGTGCTTGAACTCGGAGTTGCGTGTAGTGGAATTTATTAAATTACTTTGACGAAAATAACGTACTATGAAATCTTGGGGTGTTACATTTATGGTGGTTCTTTTCATGTTTTTGGATCATTTTTGTAGTATATCATAACTAATGGACCATCTTGGTTGGGTCCTTGGGTTTAATTGTTGGATAAGGTATCCCCCCTTATGGGTTAGCACACAATTGAAGTGCAACCCAAATTGTTTCACCATTTGAAGACCCTCTAGTTGATCAATATAATGAATCTTTTTCTTGAGATTTTTAGACTGAGTCTGCACCCTTTCCTTTCTTGGTTTTTTGTATCCTCTTGTAGTGGGGAGTGATCATGGATGGTTGAAATTGACCTTCGCCACTTAAGTTTCTTGATTTGCCGAAGGTGGAATTGGTCTGGGGTTGTTATCATGGATTAGTATCTGGATGGTGTCTAAGAGGTCCTCTCGGTCCTTCGTAGTCTCTTCGAAGAAGAAGTTCACATTAAACTACCAGTGTGGAAAATCTGGTCATGATAAGATATTGTGGCCACTTTCTATAATTGGGTGTTGTTTGGAGATGTT
The DNA here is from genome assembly GCA_963277665.1 of Viscum album. Taxonomy (NCBI): domain Eukaryota; kingdom Viridiplantae; phylum Streptophyta; class Magnoliopsida; order Santalales; family Viscaceae; genus Viscum; species Viscum album. Next base: position 887,521,628 of record OY728148.1, on the reverse strand, counting down.
GTGTAAGGTCCCTCTCCATGCATTGTTTATATTAGTCATAATGGTCTTGTTCGATGATGCCTTGTAATTTCATGCATTTGATTGAGTGTAAAGGTGAATGTCGTGCAATCCTTTACGAGTCTATGTTATGTTGGGAGAATGTCTCCCTTGAAAAAACTTCAAAATCTTCCATTTTAGAGGAAGGTGAGTATAGGTGTTCTTTACTTCTATAGTTTCTCACTCGAAGAAAAAAGGTGTGATATGTGTGATTTTTCTAAGCCCTTGCTCCAGTGAAATATCGAGTTAGGGTAATGTAACACCCCAGGTAAATAAAGAATATGAAATTTTCATATTTATCCATACTTGTGAATAAAATATTAATATTAATTTAAAGGGGACGCTATGCTCGATGGCGTACACAATATGCAACAACGAGTTTCTTGGAAATCTTACGTTGTACTCTAATAATAAAATATTATTATTTTAAATGGAAGTTTACGCCTATCCGTGGTAATGGAGGGAATGAACGGAACTAAGAAAAAAATTATTATATATGTTTGTCAAATATTTTTACTTTTTTCCAATAAATGTTAGAGGCTTAAAATGTGAATGAATCCAATTTTAAGGGTAAATATTTTAATATTCTTTAAAAGGTCGATTAACCATCTTTTGATGGCGAACACTTTTAGATCAACTTATTGAAAATTTCATATGTTATATTGGACCAAATAAAATTATTCTTTAGAATAGGGACATCAAAATTTACATTGTGTAAATTTTTGGTATTTTTCTGATAAATTTAATTTTTTAATGAATAGTGAAAAATGTTGTATTTTAATTCAAACCCTCTTTTTAATCTGATTTATTTATATGATTAGATTATCTTTTGAATTGGTTTTAAAGTGAAATTATAATATATTTTTTCCATTTAATCCAATACTGGTCATTGGAATTAATTTTACTTTGAAATTGGACTTAAACTAGTGTCAATCTTTTAATAGATATTGTTTCTTAAAAACACACTATTTTTTTGACAGCGGGAATTAATTATTAAATTAATTAATGCAACTTATATGTTCTGAATTTTGTAAAATAGACATCATTTTTGAATTAGTAATATCAAATATATCTTAGGGTGAATTTTTGGTATTTTTCTGAAATACTTCAATTTTTGATGAATAGTGAAACCACTAAGTGGTAGTTAAAGAAACTGATTTTTTGTTTAAATGAAACATTGCCACTTCTGTGATTTGATTTTAAAAAATCCAACATACATGATTTTAACTAATAAGTAAAATTTGGTTCAATGAGAATAAAATAATTTTTTGGTGAATAGTAACTTTTAAGTTTATTAATCGCGATTAGAGGTAATTAGTGTAGTTTAAGGTTAAAATAATGCTTTAATAATATGAAATGACCGAGACACATGTCCTACCCTCAGTGGATGTGTCATGGAAGACCAATACAATCCATTGGTCAACTTGGGGACCCCATGGAGCCACTTGGGTAGGAAAATGACATAAATAACTTTTTATTTAAAGTTAAAATTAAAATTTCACAAACATGTGTTGTTTTACTAAAACAATTTTTACATGGGGTTATACAAGTAATATTTTTTACTATAAATATTCATTAGAAAGATAAATATATTTCCTACATCATTATATTTTTTTTATAATTTTTAGACACTAAATAAATTAAAATATTTATGACACCAGGATGATGCAACGATTACCTTATTATTTAAAGATTTAAATAAAATGAAAATATAATGTAAAATATAAGATCTAAACTTGACACAAACCTATTGTATTGGTGTATTTCGAAACCTTATCACCTTTACCTTGAAATATATCCTTTTGGGACCTTTAAAATCCGAAAAGAATTATATAATAAAGTAATATTTTATATGTTTCCAAGTGTTCCCCTCCTCTCCTCTTAAAAAAGGCCCCACCTCTACCACCTTACACACACCTCTCAAGACTTTGGCTTGGCCAACCCATTCCCATTTAATCTCTCCACATCCATATCTTTATCATTTAAGCCTCACATTGGGAAGAATATTTTCCAAGGATGCCTTTGAGCTCAAATCAAAGAGAGTTACCCGATTTAAAGGTAATGCCTTCCCTTGAGATCTTTTGTCTTATTTTGCTTCTCCAAACCCCTAAACTCTTTTTATTAATTTTTTTATAACAACACAAATATCTTAAATATACTAGGATTTTTTTATAATAAGGATACAAGATACAATTTCACACACCTTCGTCTAATGGATAAAGAACATACCGTTTCTGTGGATGGAAAAAAACTGCCTCACGAAACGATGATTGTTCAATATTCTTTTAACACCTTCAAAGGTGGCCATTAAGATGTCACTATATTTATATATGATATATAACATTTTTATGATTTCCTTAAGCTTCTTTATTTTTCATTTATGGCATACCTTTGTGGTTTCCATTATGGGTAAACGTGATATAATCATTTTAGGATGTGCGGACTACCGCCCCCTCAAAGTGATTTGATTCGTTAATGTCATATGTGGGACGTATAAAGGATGGAATTAATGGTATTACATATTATATCCTACTGGAATTATAATATACCTTTATATCATTATTATTTCATTCCATTGAATACAAAAAAAAGAAATGAAAGTAGTGTTCATGCGTACATACAGCTTACCATCTCCATGAACGGTACATTTCATTTTTTATCTCCAAATGTTATGTACTATTATAAGTAAATATATATAATGGATATAAATTTAATATATTACATATAAATGAAGGATATAATTCTGGAATTATAATATATATATCTCTCATTTTGTTTTAATTCCATTAATATGACAAAAACATGAAAATAGCCTCCATGCATACATACGACCTACCATCTCCATGAACGGTGCTTTTAATTTTTTACCTCCAAATGCTATGGAATAGTATAAAATGATTATAAACTGGATATATATGATATTTAAAACATAAATACTATTCTGGATATGATGTACCTATAACTACATGGAAAATTATTTTCCAACAAGTTCAATTTTTACTCATGTACCAAACATCGACAAAAATGTCTAATATGAACTCACATTATTAACCAATTATTATAACATTATAATATGTGATATTAACTGAATAATAATATTTAGAAGAGGTCCTTAATAATTATAAATTGACCAATTTTTATTATTCAGGAATATAAAGAAACGAACAAGACAATTCAGACTTGAGGTAAGGGATCCAACCTCTCTCTTTCTTTTTAAGTACTCCCATTTATGTCACTCATTTAAAGCTCATCTTTGTTATGTTGGTGGATGTTCTTTTATATTCCACTTTCTGTAAATTTTATTTTAATTTTATTAGATACCCTATTTTATCTCATGAATCCATTTTTTGATGTTTTAAGTGGCGCTGTTAGGCTACAGAGTTTTCGTAAGGGATTTTTCAACTCACTTTTATTCCTATGATATTTATGCTACGTTTGCCACTATTTCCTTTGAGTGGTGTATTTACATCCCATTATTATACACTTTGTGTAGTATAATATCATTTATGGGTATTTACATCTTCATTGTATGACCCTTCTTCCATGGGGTGTATGTGTCGAAAGTTACCCAACTCGGTAAGGGGACCTTTCACCCTCCTCTTTTTAAAAGACTTCTTTTGTTATGTCTTTTAATTTACATATTATTATGTTGGGATATTTTCTTATATATCCATATTGATGTAAAGTTTATGTCCAAGTGATGAGATACCATTCACTCTCTCATCGACTAATTTTCTGAATTTTGAAGAGATGCCATAAGGCTGTCGAATTTTTACAAGGGAACATCATAACCAAATTTCGATTTCTTTGGGTTCAACTTATACTTCTTGAACATGTCATCCTATGAATATGTTTGAATGTCCTATGATTGTTTCACACTTAATATACACTTATATTGGGTGTATTTGTGTTTCTCACACATAATTATGTGATAGATTTATCCTTAATTTTAGGATACCATCTTTGTAATGGATTCCATCTCAATTTACATTTCCATTGAGACTTCTATTTTTGTTATGCACCAATTAACTCTTATATGGTGTGTATACTGACCTCTGACATATTATATCATTAATACCTTTATTCTCATTATATTATAAAGTTCATATTAAATGTTATTCCACAATTATTTTTATTCAAGAGTCTCCCATTTTGTTAAAAACTCTTTAACAAAAAAATATCGTTTTAAATGTTTTAAAGATTTATTATTCTAAATCTTTATCTTTAATGTCCATGTTTTCAAAATGTTTTTCAGTATTTATTTATATGGACATTAATGTTTTAAAATTGTAATTCCATTAAAAGCTTCAATGTGGTATGGGACACTTTGATTCAAAAATCTCTTTTAAATTGTTTTTGAAAATGGATTGATTAATTAAATATCTTGGAATTACTTATTGTGATTGCAAATGAAATGTTGTTATCAAAATGTTTATATTTTCAATATTTTATGTGTAATGATGGTACTTGGATAGTTTATGGGTGGTTACGTGATAAACCATATGACGGGTGGTGCTTTGAATACCACGACGGGTGGTTACATTATAACCTCCAATGCATTGGGTATGGAAGTCGGTCGTATGGCTATTCTATTATGTATGTGTGGAAGTCGACCATATGGTTTTTCCATTTAAGTATGTTTATGTATCAAGTTACCTTTATATGTTATGTGTTCTTTATATGGGTTTCATGGTAATCTTTTGGTTAAAAAATGGTAAGTAATGTTCTTTTATTCAGTGAAGAGTTTTTTTACTTCATAAAGGTGAAAAGTATAACTTTGATAAAGTATACATGGTTTACTTGTTGTTTTGAAAAAACAACAGTTTTCATTATTTGTGTATCCCTTAATGAGATTTTTATGCTCACCCCAGATTTTTTCGAAATGTTTTTCATAGGACTTAATGTGGAACATGGTCAATGATTGGATCAAGGGAAAGTCATGCTATCTAAAACATGGAACTAGACATGTTTCTTTTTAAGAGTTTTTATTTTATGGAAACTTAGTAGAAGTGTCAACTTTTTAATCTTTTGAGATGTAATAGTTATGTCCTAATTCTCTAAAACTATAAAACATGAAAATATCCTCAATGTGAATTATTCATTTAATTCAATATTAAGTAAGGTTTAAGGCTGGGGCCTTATAGTTGGTATCAGAGGTCAGTTTAGATAACTTTAGAGGTTATGGTATTTTCTAAGCATAAGTGACATTACAATAATGGTTAGGATTTTATAAAGAGTCCTAGTTTTAGATAAAGTGAATGAGTAAGTATATCTTAGTGTTTATCTTCCACATTAGTACATGATGGTTTTGTTGATATAATCACACTGACATTTCTTTTTTTAGTGAATGGATGGATCTAGCAGGCACCAAAGTGACAATAGGTTTGAAGGAAACTGTGGTGGTTCTCAAATTAAGAGATTGGATGAAATGGTGAATTCAATGAGGAATCTTGTGGTTTTTCTCAACCAACTATCAAGGAGTCATGATCAACCACTTGAACCTTGGTATGTTATGTAATGCATCATGTACGAGATGACCAATCGATGTGGAAGTTCAGGTAATAATTATAACGGTAACCATTAGGGTTTATATGATCCTTACTTTTTAGGAAATTATGGGTTACTCTATGATATGATGGAAAATGAAAGGCATGAGATAAACTAGAGGTTAAAATATGTTATTATTTTTTTTGAAGATTTTATCTCATTTTGGGGAATGTTTTAAGAATTATATAGGTTTGAAAAAATGACAACACGCAGACCGTGTGACAACCCGTTGCGTCGGACAAAGCTGCGGGAATCGAACCCACAACCAAAGTGTGACTGGTATTTATCGCCTACCACTTGACTACGTGAAGTCCCTTGTTAGTTTGACTAATTGTTTTTAGTTAGATGATTTCTTGAATTAAGAGTATGTTGATTTTGGGTTATCTATGCTAATTATTAACCTATCATGGAGGATATGTGATTAGGTTAATTACTTTTCAATATGAGACTTTAAGAGCAACTGATGTTATTTGGAGATAAGTGTTATTTTGTACCTTGGAAGACTATGTGATTAAATCCTTTAAATATTTGGGATTGAATCTTAGTTTGGTTTACTTTGAAGAATTTTATGGACAAATTGTTTATCAAATGGTGTTCTTTGATCTTTGGGTTTTTTGGACAAATTTTGGAGATTAAGAATAGATTTTATTTTTATAAAGGGTTATCCTTTTCTGGATTATCTGATCTTGTACTAACCTTTTTGGTTTTGGTTTTGGTTAATGTCTAAAGACATTGGAAGTATATTGTTCTCTTTTTTGGATTAGGTGATTCTCTAGAAGTTGATTATACCTCTCTTAATGTAAACAAGTCATCCTAAATACTCATCTTTTGGAGAAAATAGGAGTCCCTATAAGAAATCTAGTAAAAGTTGAAAGTCAACATGACAGGTAAGTATGTTTCCTTATGTTTTAGTTAAGTTCAAAAATAAATTCCTCAATGAAAAGTAACTAAAAAAATGTTGTTCGTTAACTTTTCCTACTAGGGATTCCAATACTGTTTAACCCATCACAAGTTTGTGATTTTCTGGTGGTTAACATTCTCCTAAACATGTTTTCTATCACACCCCCTTAGAACAAGACCCTTAGTTTTTTCTTCCATATCCATGTTTTCATACATGGAATCCTAGTATGGGTTAACTCAGGTGACCTTTGTACTTCCCTTTCTTTCTTTTAAAGTGATAGTTTAATTTACTCATTTTCTGATGTGAGGCTTTCAATGAAGTTTCTAAGCCCAATTTTAAAATTGCGAGGACGCAATTCCCAAAAGGGGGGAAGGATGTAACACCCCAGGTAAATAAAGAATATGAAATTTTCATATTTATCCATATTTGTGAATAAAATATTAATATTAATTTAAAGGGGACGCTATGCTCGATGGTGTACCCAATACGCAACAACAAGTTTCATGGGAATCTTACATTGCACTCTAATAATAAAATAATATTATTTTAAATGGCAGTTCACGCCTAGCCGTTGTAATGGCAGGAATGAACGGAACTAACTAAAGAATGATTATATATGTTTTTCAAATATTTTTACTTTTATCCAATCAATTTTAGAGGCTTAAAATGTGAATGAATCCAATTTTAAGCGTAAATACTCTAATATTCTTTAAAAGGTCGATTAACCACCTTTTGATGGAGAACACTTTTAAATCCACTTTTTGAAAATTTAATATGTTATATTGGACCAAATAAAATTATTCTTTAGAATTGGGACATCAAAATTTACATTGTGTAATTTTTTTGAATTTTTCAGATAAAGTTCATTTTTTAATGAATACTGAAAAATGTTGTATTTTATTTCAAAAACTCTTTTTAATCTAATTTATTCATATGATTAGATTATCTTTTGAATTTGTTTTAAAGTGAAATTATAATATATTTTTACCATTTAATCCAATAGTGGTCATTGTAATTAATTTCACTTTGAAATTGGACTTAAAGTAGTGTTAATGTTTTAATAGATATTGTTTCTTAAAAATACACTATTTGTTTTGACAGTGGGAATTAATTATTAAATTAATTAATGAAACATATATGTTTTGAATTTTTTAAAATATACATCATTTTTGAATTCGGAATATCAAATATCGCTTAGGGTGAATTTTTGGTATTTTTCTAAAAAACATCAATTTTTGATGAATAGTGAAACCACTAAGTGGTAGTTAAAGAAACGGATTTTTCGTTTAAATGAAACATTTCCACTTCTGTGATTTAATTTTCAAAAATTGGACATACATGGATTTCATTAATAAGTAAAATGTGGTTCAATGAGATTAAAATAATTTTTTGGTGAATAGTAACTTTTATGTTTATTAATCGCGATTAGAGGTAATTAGTATAGTTTAAGGTAAAAATAATGCTTTAATAATATGAAATTACTTAGACACATTTCCTACCCTCATGTTTTGTGTCATGGCCGACCAATAAAATCCATGGGTCAACTTGGGGACCCCATGGAGCCACTTGGGAAGGAAAATGACATAAATAACTTTTTATTTAAAGTTAGAATTAAAATGTCACAAACATGTGTTGTTTTACTAAAACAATTTTTACATGGGGTTATACAAGTAATATTTTTTACAATAAATATTCATTATAATGCTAAAAATATTTCATACATTATGATATTTTTTTTATAATTTTTAGACACAAAATAAATTAAATTATTTATGACACCATGATGATGCAGCTATTACCTCATTATTTAACGATTTAAATAAATTAAAACGATAACGTAAAATATAAGACCTCAACTTGTCACAAACCTATTGGATGGGTGGATTTCAAAACCTTATCACCTTATCCTCGAAATATATTCTTTTGGGACCTTTAAAATCTGAAAAGCATTATATAATAAAGTAATATTTTATAACTTTCCAAGAGTGCCCCTCCTCTCCTCTTATAAAAGGCCCCCACCTATACCACCTTACACACACCTCTCAAGCCTTTGGCTCGGCCAAACCCTGCCCATTTCATCTCTACACATCCCTCTATTTATCATTGAAGCCTCACTTTGGGAAGAATCTTTTCCAAGGAAGCCTTTGACCTCAAATCAAAGAGAGTTACCCGATTTAAAGGTAATGTCTTCCGTTGTGTTCTTTTGTCTTATTTTGCTTCTCCAAACCCCTAAACTCTTTTTATTACTTTCTTTTGTAACAACACAAGTATATTAAATATACTAGGATGTTGTTATAATAATTATCCAAGCTACACTTTCACACACCTTCGTCTAATGGTTAAAGAACATACTATTTCTGTGGATGGCGAATTACTGCCTCACGAAACGATGATTGTTCAATATTCTTTTAACACCTTCAAAGGTGTCCATTAAGATGTAACTATATTTATATATGATATATAATATGTTTATTTTTTCCTTAACCTTCTGTATTTTTCATTTATGGCATACTTTTATGGTTTCCATTATGGGTAAACGCGATATCTTCATTTTAGGAAATGCGGACTACCGCCCCCTCAAAGTGATTTGATTCGTTAATGCCATATGTGGGACGTATAAAGGATGTAATTAATGGTATTAAATATTATATCCTACTGGAATTATAATATACCATTATACCATTATTATTTCAATCCATTGAATAAAAAAAAGAAATGAAAGTAGCGTTCATGCGTACGTACGGCATACCGTCTCCATGAACGGTACATTTCATTTCTTATCTCCAAATGTTATGTACTATTATAAGTACATATATATAATGGATATATATGTAATATATTCCATATAAATGAAGGATATAATTCTGGAATTATAATATATATATCAATCATTTTGTTTTAATTCCATTAATATGACAAAAAAATGAAAGTAGCGTCCATGCGTACGTACGACCTACCGTCTCCATGAACGGTGCTCTTAATTTTTTATCTCCAAATGCTATGTAATAGAATAAAATGATTATACACTGGATATATATGATATTTAAAACATAAATACTATTATGGATATGATGTACATATAACTACATGGAAAATTCTTTTCCAATAAGTTCAATTTTTACTCATGTACCAAACATTGACAAAAACATCTGATATGAACTCACATTATTAACCAATTATTATAACATTATAATATGTGATATGAAATAAATAATAATCTTTAAAAGAGTTCGTTAATCAATTATAAATTGAACAAAGTTTATTATTCAGGAATATAAATAAACGAACAAGACAAGTAAGACTTGAGGTAAGGGATCCAACCTCTCTCTTTCATTTTAAGTACTGCACTTTATGTCACTTCTTTAAAGCTCCTATTTGTTATGTTGGGGGATGTTATTTTATATTCCTATTTCTGTACATTTTATTTTAATATTATGAGAGACCCTCTTTTATCTCTTCAATCCATTTTTGGAAGTTTTAAGTGACGCCGTTAGGCTACAGAGTTTTCATAAGGGATTTTTCATCTCACTTTTATTCCCATGACATTTATGCTACATTTGACACCATTTCATTTGAATGGTGTATGTACAGCCCATTATTATACACTTTGTGTATTATAATGTCATTTATGGGTTTTTACATCTTCGTTGTGTGACCCTTCTTCCATGGGGAGTATGTTTCGAAAGTTACCCAACTCGGTAAGGGGACCTTTCACCCTCCTCTTTTTAAAAGACTTATTTTGTTATGTATTTTAATTTACATCTTATTATGTTGGGATATGTTCTTATATATCCATATTTATGTAAAGATTTTTTCCAAGTGATGAAATACCATTCACTCTCACATCGACTAATTTTCTGAATTTTGAAGTGACGCCATAAGGCTGTCGAATTTTTACAAGGGAACATCTTAATCCAATTTCGATTTCTTTGGGTTCAACTTGTACTTATTGAACATGTCATCCTATGAACATGTTTGAATGACCTTTGATTGTTTCACACTTAATATCCACTTATATTGGGTGTATTTTTATTTCTCACACATAATTATGTGATTGATTTATCCTTAATTTTAGGATACCATCTTTATAATGGATTCCATCTCAACTTACATTTCCATTGAGACTTCATTGTTGTTATGCACCAATTCACTCTTATATGGTGTGTATACTGACCTTTGACATATTATATGATGAATCCCTTTATTCTCATGATATTATAAAGTTCGGATTAAATGTTATTCTGCAAGTATTTGTATTCAAGAGTCTCCCATTTTGTTAAAAACTCTTTAACAAAAAAATATCATTTTAAATGTTTTAAAGATTTATTATTCTAAATCTTTATCTTTAATGTCCATGTTTTCAAAATGGTTTTCAGTATTTATTTATTTGGACATTAATGTTTTAAAATTTTAATTCCATTAAAAGCTTTAAAGTGGTATGAGACACTTTGATTCAAAAATCTATTTTAAATGGTTTTTGAAAATAGATTGATCAATTCAATATCTTGGAATTACTTATTGTGATTGAAAATGAAATGTTGTTATTGAAATGTTTATATTTTCAATATTTTATGTGTAATGATGGTACTTGGACATTTTATGGTTGGTTACGTGATAAACCATATGACGAGTGGTTCTGTGAATACCAGGATGGGTGGTTACGTTATAACCTCCATTGCATTGGGTATGGAAGTCAACCGTATGGCTATTCCATTAAGTATGTGTGGAAGTAGACCGTATGGTTATTCCATTTAGGTATGTTTATTTCCCAAGTTACCTTTATATGTTATGTGTTCTTTATATGGGTTTTATGGTAATCTTTTGGTTACAAAAGGGTAGGTAATGATCTTTTATTCAGTGAAGAGTTTTTTTACTTCATAAAGGTGAAAAGTATTACTTTGATAAAGTATACATGGTTTACCTGTTGTTTTGAAAAACTAACAGTTTTCATTCATTGTGTATCCCTTGCTAAGAATTTTTATGCTCACCCCAAGTTTTTTTGAAATGTTTTTCATAGGACTTAATGTGGAACAGGGTCAAGGATGGGATCAAGGGAAAATCATGCTATCTAAAACATGGAACTGGACATGTTTCTTTTTATGAGATTTTATTTTATGGAAACTTAGTAGAAGTGTCTACTTTGTAATCTTTTGAGATGTAATAGTTATGTCTTAATTATCTAAAACTCTACACCATGAAAATATCCTCAATGTGAATTATTCATTTAATTCAATATTAAGTAAGGTTTAAGGATGGGGCCTTATAGGTGAAGTGATTTTGGAATGTGTTATGTCCTGTCAATATTATCGGGTATTTTAGTGATGTTTTTGGTGGAACTGAAAGGATAATTCTCATTCAGGGGGTTTCCAAAACTTAACTACGAGGTCGAAGATGGTTCAATAATTTGAGCTCCAGCCATAGGTTTCGGAGAGAAGCTGACTCATAGTTAGGGGAAATCCCAGGTTCGTTTAAACCCTTTTACAATGTCCAATCCTAAGTATGAAAGATAGGAAGAGTTTAAACCTATGGTGTAATAATCTTTCTTTTGGTGTTCCCGTTCTGTGGAAATTGGTGGATGGACTTGTACCCATGTTATCACCTATTGTCATTCCCTCCCCCATTGGTTTCCATTCAGTCATTAGAGAATGGATGGGAATTTGGATAGACATGTTGAGGGAACAATTTGTTCATGATTAGTAGTTACCATGTGCCATGAAGCCATGTAGAAAGAATGATCTCCACAATTAGTGCACAGTTTCCCAAACCGTGCAGACTGACACTTCTCCCATCCAAAATATTAAAAAAATGGGTCTTTTTTGTGTCGGTCCATGCTGGTTGGTTATGATGGTTTGTTCTTCTGGTGGGGAGACCCAATTTGATTCTTAGGTATGTTCCTTCATAAAATTTGAATGAAATTCTACCCTTTTTACTAGGGAGTCTGTTCTAGCCTCCCCCAATTATTTTCCAGATTCTGTGTTGGAAAAATATAGGTTGCCTCTTATGGTGGGGTGCCTATTTGTGTCCCCCCATACCAATAGAATAGATTTATCCATCGTCTTAGCTTGGAAATATGTATTCTAAATCGGAACTATCTAGATACCAACATCTTCCTTGAGTAAACATTGTTATTGGAGAGTGCCTGATGGTTTAGTTAAATTAAGGTTAGTGTAACCTCGTTCGATGTTGTTGTTCGTTTGAGTGAATTGCTTGAGTCTTGATCAGATAATGTTTGAGGAGTTTTAATTTGGGATAAAGTATGAATGTGATTGATCATTTCAGGAAATTGGTGTATGTTTGGGTTGTGAGATTAATCCTTCCATAATTGATCACTGGAGGTGTTTTGCCCGTTGGGGGTATTGTTTGGCAAAGACATAAATCTTGGTTTATCTGTTGGGTTTGGTTTTCGTATCTGGCCTTTATGTGGATTTCTGGGGATGTAAAGTTGTCATGGTGGCGATAATTTTTACATAAATTACATATTTTAAAGCTAAATTTAATTTAATTTCCATTAATGCTTTGTTTTGGGGGTTTCCAAAGATTTTATGGAGGAAGGGGTGAGTTTTAATGAATTGGGCCAAATCGTGAGCCCAATTCTAGATTTAAAAATAAATTTTAATTAATTAATAACACCTTAATTATTTATCATTTTTCATTCATTATAATTCCTACATGTCATATCCTGATATATTAAGACCACCATATTAATTTGGATCATTTAGGAATCCATAATCATGGTGGATATGAGTTTTTATTTAAAGGATTGAGCCTGCCCAAAATCACATTTCCTTCTTTAAAAATATTTATTAATTCAGTAATATATCCTTTAATATTTACTTATTTTTCAGTGATTCAAACTCTCCCCTGAGTCCAAATAACCAAGAAGTGTCCCCATGCTCTCCTCCCCCTATTTGGAGCTCGGTTTAATCACGAATATGGATGAAACTTCACTGAATTTCTCATATTGCCCTTATTTGAAAAGGTAAATTGATTATTTCATAACTCCTTCATTTCTCAGTTTTCCCCCATTCCAATTCCTAATCGATCTGTTAAACCTTTTTAGAATCTCCCATGAATGGTTGGCTATTTGAAAATTCAGATACTGGTGTATTTTGGGGGATTTATTCAATGTTATTCATGTTAAGTGATTCCTTCTTGGTTTCTTCCTTTTCCTTAGGGTTTCCCCCCTCCTTCATTATGTCCTAAAATGTCCAGAAGTTAGGGTTTGAACCAACGGTTTGATTTTGTGTCTTTTTGAAGAAATATTGTGGTCTAGGGATGTATTTATCTTCCTTGTGGTACGACAGTGGTGCAGTTGATGTTTTGCACCATGTTTTGAGGGATTCGACACTTTCGGTAGGTGGTTCCATGTGTAAACAATTATTGATGAGTTATATTTCTCTATTTAATCATTATTCATATTCATAATATGTTTTATATGGTGGAAAAACTGTTTATGATTTATTTGGTCATGATTTTAGTTTTATTATTTTATTTTAGCTTGAAATTGGGCGTTTTTCATGTGTAACACTTGGGGTATTATTTGGGTGTATTTTAGACCATATGAAATTGGTTTACTAAATATTTTTTGGGCTACCAATTTTTCTTTTTTAGGGTCTTGGTGTGCCATTGGGTTTGAAATAGGTTTTTTTGGAATAGTTTTGTTGGATAAAACATTGTTATACTTCTTAAGAACATTTTATGAAAATGGGTGTTTTCATTTGTATATTTTATGGTATTATCCAAGGTGATTTTATAACACTTGATAGTGGTTTTATAAATGTCTCTAGGGATTCCAATTATACGTTGGTAGGGTTTTGGTGTGGTCTTTTCCATGAAATATGGTTTTGAAATGGCTTTTATGAGCAAAGATTGGGTATACTCTTTGGAAATATTTTATGAAAGATTTGAATGATTTAATTATTTCTGTAAGTCGTGAAAAAAATTTGGAAATCTGTTTTGGAGTGTTTATATTTTGAAATGGTAAATTTTAAATGTGAAAGGGGCTATTTTTTGATGTCTTCCATCTTGGAAATTTTTTATAAAAATGTATAAAGGATTTACTGAAGTGTGTAAGAGTTGTGAAAGTGATGTGAGATGTTTTGTGTGAGTGTGATATTATGTGACTTGTGAGTGGGAAATTATGTGAGTTTGAATATCTTGGGTTGTCTCTATGAAATTGTTTAATGGATTTGTGGAAGTGTTAAAGAAATGTGAAAAGTGTTGTTGGCTATTTTTGTGTTAGTCGGATTTCAAAATCAGGTTGAATGAAAATTGGACTTTTGTGACTTGTGTGGTATACATGTGGGCTGTTTGGTGAACTTATGATGTGGAAATTATATTTTCATATGAAAAGTATATTTCTTAACATGTTGAACGTGTTTGAGAAAAAGGGGAAAACCCAGGTATCTTGGTGGGTGGACGTGTACTAGTATACTAGTGAATCCGTGGGGTTTGGCCTTAGTTTCACTTAGCAAGTTTGACACATAAAACTCTAACTAAAATATGATGACAGTTATTGTGGACCATTAGGTTATTACTTTGTTCCCTAATAGTGTCTCGTGCACGAGAACATATATTTTTGATGGTTACTCTCACCGAGATATGAGGTACCTAGGACCCACATCTAGTTTGTGCCTAGGGGTTATTTCCTATTGCTTGTGCTCATTATATCCTTTATACTCACCGTCGGCATACGATATATTTGGATAAAAATTCAGTAGCATTGGAATTTATTTTAAAAGTGTTGATTCTTTAAATTATCCCACTTGAAAAATTAACTTTTTTCAAGTTACATCTTTTAGAAATTGTAACTAGAAATTACATGCTTTTGAAAACTTTCAAGCTTTTCATCTTTGAATATTTATTGCATGGAATCTCTTAGTGGTGATACCCTAATGGGATTTGGCTCAAACCCTACTTACAAATTTGGGTGTAAGTAGACATGGTTATTTTTTTGTTGTAGGCTTGGGTACAACTTTTGTGCCAAAATTTTGTGTTTTTTCCGATCGCTCGTGATGTGGTGTTGTGGAGATGGATTGAGGGTGGTGCCTCTTTCCATGTGGAGGTTCTTGGGATGTCATTATTTGGTTTCATACGTTTTAATGGTATTTAAACATAGTTTTAACTTATGTAGTTATGTTCTGAAATTTGGAAAAAGACATTTTTAGTTGAAAAATCAATATTTGTTTTATTGAGTTTGTTTGTTGTTTAATGTTTATAAACTCAGGTAAATCATTCCCAAATGTCATTTTATGAAAACCGGGCACTTGTTCCAGCCCTTGGGGATCACGAAACGCCCTTTGGGCCTTGTTTCAGGCTGGCTCAGGTGTTGGTTTTGATGTTGAATAGATTTGGTTCGTTATATTGAAGCACCCCCTTACAACACCCCAACACTCTACACTGTAACCACACCCCCACAAAGCACCCCAACAGCCTACAATAACCTCACCCTGCACTGTATCTCCCCCTACAGCAACCCACCAACGACCTACATTATAGCCCCACCCCACCCCCACTAAAACACCCTTATAGTTTCCCTCACACGCCCACCCATTCCCCCACCCTACAACCCCCCAACAGTAGTCCCCCACCCCACCCAACCCACCCCATTGAAACATCCCCTCATCTATCCCCCACCACCTTGCACTGCAATAACACCCCCACCCTGTAGCCCCCATCCTTGTAGCTTCCAACCCCTACAGCACCCTTATAATGAATCACCCCATATAACAGCCCCCAACACCCTTCACTGCAAACACCACCCCAAAGACCCCACCCTCACCCACCCAACCACCACCCACAGTAGCCCCCCCATCCATCGCCACCACCTTGCACTACAATATCACCCCAAACCCTACCCTAAAACACCCCCAACCCAACACTGCAACACCCCCTGTTGGAACCCCAAAACCCTACATTGCACCCCCACCCCCACTACCTATAACATCCCCCATCCAGTCCCACCACCATACACTCCACTACAGCAGCCCGCCACACCCTGCAGTCCCCACCCTGCATAGTATCACCCCCTATAGCAACCTCCCCAACACCATGCACTACAGTCCCCCACCCTCACCTAGCCACCATACAACAACGCCATGCAATTCAACCCCCAAACACCCTTACAGAAGCCCCCACCACCATTCACTAAAACTGATGGCATTGACACTTATAATACTAGCACATATGATGTTGACATCGATGAAATTTTCAACACTAATGCTACTTGAATTACCTAAACAAATATAATTTATTAAAATTTCTACACAAACATTAATTTCATGAATGAAAAAAACAATATTGATATCGATGATACAAATTTTGTAGATGAGTTATAAAAACATACAAAACACACAACACTGATGATATTAATAACACATTTGACACTAAATATGATGATACTAGAGATACCATCATTGCTGATACTGACCAAACTATCAACACTTCAACTGTAAACTGGAATAAAATTTAAATTAATGATTTGGAAATTACCAACAATATTGAAACCCCTAATGAATATTATAATTTCAATGAAATCAATTAAACAAGTGACATTGACACTGATGATAATGATGATACTAACACTAATGATGATTATGGGATTTACATAGAAAAAACTGACCCCAAATATCATGATTTTTTAAAAAATAATTTTATTAGTACCAATATTGAATGTATCATTGAAAACACCTAATATAACTATGAAATCGATAATATGGATGAAACTGGGGATATTGATGTCGAAAATAGTTTTCATATTGACATCGCTAACACTAATGATATAAATAATACTAATAAAATTGAAATATTATATACAAATGACACCAATGATAATGATAAAATTGAAATTGGTCACACTACATTGTATAACATTGATGAAAACAATGTGATTGGAACTAATGACACTAACTATAAAAGAACTAACTATATATACAAAACCAACATTGATGAAAGTAAACATACTTATGAAACATATGAGACAGACATAAAAATCTTGAATAATCATATACATATAATATCTATTACATTATAAAGACTAAAAAACAAAGATACTAACATTGATGAGATTGGTGATATTAATTAATGTAACTCATATGATATTGAAGACTTATCCAACACTAGAACTATTATAACCAATGGAACTAAAAACAGTGATGTCACATAAGCCACTAACATCGATGAAACTACCGACACCAATACTGCTGAAATTGAAGAGAATTATGATCACAAAATTTTATTCATGGAATCTATAGATATTGATATAAAAACTATTCATAATGATGGAATTGATGACATAATCACAGAAGACACTAACGTTAGTGAGACTGATGTTATTGAAGTTGTTGAAAAAAATATCTACACTAAAGATCTAGGTGGAATTCTGCAAATCTAAAATTGCAAATAAATTATTAAATATAATATATTAAATCCAATATTAATGGGAATGAACAAATTTCAAAAATAGATTATATTTCATGTCCCATAACAATATATTGGAAAAACCCCCTTAGCAGACAAAATATACCATGATATACACAAACCTATAGAATATAGTCATCATAGAACTAAAGAGGACTATGAAAACTCTACTTATATGAACTAAAATACCCAAAACTATATCATAAACCAATCAACATAAAATAAATGTGTTCCCTCACCTGTTCTCAAGACATTAAATATACCACCACAATAGATAATTGACGATCTAACCTAGATATAGTCTCAAATATCATGATTACTCATCCTCTTTGTATACATGACTCTAGAACAGAATAATAAATACTATGAAATGATTTAAAAATATATTATTGTTATTATCTCAATAATACATATCATTAATATTATGTATGTATTTATTCAGCAACACATGCTAAATAGATTCCTTCTCAAATAAATTAGATGAAATACTACAATGGAAATAAATTTAGGACCATTATATTTCGAACACCCTCATAAAGAAATATTATGATTCAATACCACCACAAAAAACAATCAGAAACGAGGTGGTTTCTTCACCGATTCATGGGACACTTCCATACCCCCTATCAACTAACCATCCCCATAAGTCTATACTCCATAATGAAATTTAAATTTTCTAAAACATTAAAACTTTAAAAACACTTTTTACAAATATTTACCTATCATCTTCTTATTTAAAAAATCACAATGACGGTTTATAGAAATTTAATCAAATTAAAATAAAAAGTAATACAGTTTAATATAAAACACCACCACTTCAATGATATATAGTTATTATTCAACAAAAACCCATTCTCAAAACACTTTCTTATACATCATTGACACAACATCACTCTAACATCACCAATAAAACATCCAACTTCCACAAGGAAGAATTACACACAACTTCTTGTTCTCCAAATAAACCATATTCATTATATATAATTGTATAGAAATTTTTCCTTTGAAAAAAATGTAACAATCTATTTGAAACAAAAAAAAATTAATATTTTACTATAGTTATAATAGTATTTCAATTTTTTATAATAAATATTTTTATTTAATTATACCTTTATGGTGAATGTTTTGAAAAATATTTGAATAAAAAATTAATGAAATACATATTCACATATAAAGAGTTGAAAATGAAGAAAGGGGGATGTATATAACTTCTCAAGGATTATGATTTACCAGCACCCAGAAACCATGGGAAGGAAAATTAAGTGGTTGATGAATTTATTAGGAATGATTATGGGGTTTTGACTAAAAATAGGACTCATAAAGATAATATATTCAAGGATTTAGAAATGATATTTATGGAAAAAATTAAGTAAAGGGAATCATCACATCTACTCCAAATTATTTTCAAATGATCCTTATTGTAGAAAATAAAAATTTCCTAACATGATGTTCAGAATATTCAAAATAAAATCAATGTTTAACATGATGTGATGTTGTTACACATAATATATGAAGATGATATGTTGAAATTTACAAAGAGGCTAGGTGTTTCATCCATACCTAAGATAAAAATAGAATTATTAAATGTATCTCATAACTCAAATTTATCTATACTCATTAGTATTCCCAAAATGTTTTTATATTTTTAGTACCATTTTTTGTGAGATAATATGAAATTAGAAACTTTAGACTATGTATGAAGATTCTTATTTTTTCAATAGGTAAATATTGAGAGACAACATCCTAGAGGAGTAATGAAACCTATAACTATTCCTATGTCAAAATGGGAGGAAATTACAATGGTCATTGTCATTATATTTCCAAATATACCTGGAAAGAAAGATCACATATGAGTTATTATTGATTTATTTTATAATTCCACACATTTCCTCGTGATATGGTAAGATATACCTCTTTAGTGACTCCTGAGGCTCTGTATTATTGATGTTGTGATATTTCAGCATGGATATTTATTTATTGTATCTGATTATGATCCATGGTCTACATCATAACTCTAAAAGAGTCATCATAAGGAACATTAAACTAAGGTATATTTGACCACTGCTTATCATCCTTAGATAGATGGATAGTCTAAAATGACTAATCAAACATTATAAGATATGTTGAGTTGGTTCTCAAATTACCTTCAAAGAATGTGGGATTAATATTTACCATTGGTGGAATTTTTATATAAAAATAGATTCCATTCAAAAATTAAAATTGATATATATATGAAGTGTATGATGAGGAAATATTTAATACACTAACTTGGTTGGATAGAGTTCATGAAATGAATATTTTAGGACTAGGATTTATTTAGGATATAATGATTTAAGTAAAAACTATTAGTATTCATATTAAGGATGATCGAAGTTGAAAAAATATTTATACTGATAATAAAATGAAATATATATAATTTAAAATTTGGGACCATGTTTTTTTAATGTGTTTTCCATGGATGTGAGTTATATGGTTTTTCAATTAAAGGTAAAATATGTCCAAGATTTATTAGTCCTATTGATATTTTTGAAAGAATTAGAGTTGTGGATTACCATTTGAAAATGCCACCCAACCCCTATATATTGTAACATGTTTTACATATTTAATTATGAGGGAAGTATATTAAGGACCAAAAAAATGTAGTCACCATTGAATAAATGGTATTTTATCCTAATTTATCTTATTATGAAGATCATATCATTATTCTTAACACTAGAGAACACATTTTTGGGAATCCGATAACATAGAAGATAAATGTACTTTTGAGAAATCTGAAACTAAAATAAGAAGTTTGGAAACATTAAAAAATTATGATGAAGGACTAACCTAGTATATTCCTAATAAGACATTCTATAAATTTATAGGATTAAATTTGTGTTGTGCAGAATAGTGTAACAACCAAGTATCAATTATACTATGGAAACATTTTTATTCTAAATAAACTAAACCATATTGGATATTGTTTTATTAAATAATGTGATTAAAACCAGGTTGAAAATCCATTTATTCAAAGGAATGAAATGATATTAAAGGACTATTAATTAAGGATAAAAAAATAAGAGAAGAAAATAATTCCATGGGTTGCTTGATTCACTGAATCGCCTTTGTGCATGTCCCACCAGAATAACATCAGCACATAGGGTTGACCTATGCACCCATTAGTGTTGGGTATGCCTAGTAATCAGCTCCCCCTATGATTTCGTACATGATTAACCTATACATTAGAATTTGTGACATACCTATGTGAGATAAATAATTCCCCTAGGGTCCTATAGTTTCCTATCAATTGGAACTTAGGAATCCTCCTTTGGATGATGGAAAATACTAAAAAAGCTCTAATATTTTCTCACCCTAGTCCATCACCCAGATCCTCAAAAACCATTCACGTAGCTATCCAAAGATGGAGAGAATAGTACAGTAAGGGGGATAGTGGAATTAAAGTCCTTACGAGCTCTAAAATAAATGATCTTTGTGTGATGAAATCTTTCCCTATAATTGAAAAGAAACTAATGTGAAGGTCCCTTACAAAACTTGGGATCTTCATGAGATCATTCTGGGAACACAAGGGGAGACCCATGGATCCTAGAGTAAGGCCTCAACCAAGTGTTGTTCAAATTGTGGTCCATATACCAAAAAACCATTAGTTTGTGTAATACTACCTATAAAAATCACTTACAATTCTCCGAAGTTCACCCTATGTGAGACATCATTGAAATACCCATCTTCCACCTAGGAGAGATATACCTTGAAGGCCCACTTCAATCCAATAATGGAAGGGATATCCTTCCATTGGATACCTCTTATAAAGAGGACCAAATTGAAGCCTCCACCAAATCCTATGTACTTGAAAACCCATTTTAAGAGGCACACATCCATTTATACCATTCAAATATGAATTCCTCCAGTCATAGGTGTCCTACACTTATCATACATGATTGGTAGGGTCCAAATTGTGCATAAAGATTTAAATTCCATTGGTCATGAGCAGCCTAAACCTAGGGTTGTTGTTAGGGATTTTATAGCCTCATATGTGATGTCTAGTACCATTCCATTAACTCATCATATTTAAGACCAGGGACCTCTCTTTCTCAGTGGGGATGGAGAGAATCACACTTTACTTTCCATTTGAGGTGCATTATATTATTATACTCTCTTCTATAGATACTAATCACTATAAAATCTCTCTTAAAATAAAACATTAATATCTCTATAAGGACCTATCCTACATCATTCCTTAATCCTTCTTCATAACCTTTGGTTTCATCTATATGGTTAGTCCGACATGACTATCTAGGATAAACGATGGGAGGAGATGGCACATCAAAGCCCATTCTTCATCCCCCATACCCTAGACCTATTCCACTAGTGAGAGAAGGATCAGGATGTTTATTAGATCTTCCACTTAATCTTGTTTCTCATATTTGGTAATGACTCATGTGGGATTTGAATTTAGCTATTCTCATGGTATCTGCATGGTTAAATGCATGTATTAGAAGAGAATCAATTTCAAGATCTTTCTATTTCCTTTCATCAGAGGGCCTATAGAGGCATGGTTCCTTAAATCCATGTGTCCAAAAAACATGATAATCCTATTATATGATGTAAAACCCAACTCAATATTATTAATGGTCCTCATTACCTATGAAAAAAATCCTTTAGAGGGCCTTTACAGTTTTGGGTCCTCACAACAAAACTATGTGGCCTTTGATTCCCACCAAAATGGGATATGTAGGAAGACTCCAAGAGGTCAAAACCAATCAACCCATACCAATCATAATTTTATTTGGGCCACATTCTAGTAGAGTCATGTCTATCTTGGGAGCCCATTTTCATTTTAGGTTCCTTGGGCCACCTCGATATATTACCAACATCATACTTTGACTAGGAAACTTTGACCTATATTTCCCGAACACGTGATGTTAAACTACATAGTTTGGTCCTTAGCACATGACCTTAAAAGGTATGATGTTTCCTATTAATTTGAACTAAACTACATGGGTTTTGATTCCATTCATGATGATGCACAAGAATCCCATATCATGGGTCCAATCCTAACATGAAAATAAATCTCTCATCCATGGATAATGATAAACTCTAGAGAGCCCCACTGTGTGGCCTAAAACCATCATCGTATCACTCTTTACATTTAAACACATAAACTCTTTTTAGATTTCGAAATATCATCTTCATATATGAAGTGTACCAAAATCACATCATTTTAAACATTTATTTTATTTTGATTATTCTTAACATCATGTTACTAAATTTTAATTTATTATATTAAGTATAGTTTGGAAATCATTTATATTTGATGTGATGTTGCCTTTTCCTTAATGATTTCCATATCAAAATTTATTATATCCTTGAATATATTATCTTTATAAATCTTATTTTTATTCAAAACCAAACAATTTTTCCTAATTAATGCATCAATGACAATAATTATCTCTTTCATCATTCCATGTGGTATAATCATTATTGACATTATTTAAATTAGATCTCTTATATAGTACTCTAAAAATATATTCTTTATCCATAAAATTGATTCTAACATTGTGAAAACATTTTTATTAAAGCAATAACATACTATTATAATGTTTTTGAACATCAATATAAAATAATTAAAATTTTTACTTCCCAAAATACAATAAAATTTAATCTCTTTACAAGCCCCATTTAAATTTATCAGAACATATTTGTTATCAAAAATAATAACTCAATAAAACATATTAATAAAATTTATTCAAATATATAAGAAAATAAATGCAAATTCCACTAATAATAATATCATTTTTAAAATTGTATTCCAATAAATTATTACATAAAATACTCTATTTCATGGGGGATACAATATTATAAAATATGGGGGATACAATATTATAAATGAAAATTCCACTAACAACAACATCATTTAGAATTTTTTGAAATAACCTAAACATGTTATGACAAGTTAAAGAATAAAATGTTTCATGGGGGATATATTTTATAAAATATCGGTTTAAATGTATTTTATTTTCTCATGC
Source organism: Viscum album (assembly GCA_963277665.1). Taxonomy (NCBI): domain Eukaryota; kingdom Viridiplantae; phylum Streptophyta; class Magnoliopsida; order Santalales; family Viscaceae; genus Viscum; species Viscum album. The sequence goes on along the minus strand of OY728148.1, from coordinate 887,497,703 downwards.
CTTCATAACATGTTTTTGGTAAATCCCTTTGAATCATGAAATCATAAGAATGATTTCAAGAATATATAATTAATATCTACAAAATCATTAAATTAAACATGTATGATCAATAACTATTATGTCCCAAATGTTATATATAATATTGTAATTTCATCAAGTTTTAGGTGTAAAATATAAATAAATCAAAAATAGTAGTTGGCTATTTATATAATAATTCTACATCACATCATCAAATAGATCAAATGCTTATTGAACTTAAAAAATTAGTAATTTGGGACAAAAACTATCCAAATCAAATTAAATATCTAGAAAAATTGTTTAAAAAACCCTTTTTATATTTTTAATAAGATTTAGTATATCAACACATAAGTAATAATCAAGAGAAAACACAATGACATAACATATTTTCTATATTTTATAGAAATTGAGGATTTATTAAGAATAATTTATAAACATAGTATTCAATATGAAATCATAATGATGTACTAGAAAATATATTAGTTTTAAAATAATAAATTAATATTTCAACATTTTATTTTTATAATAAAAATTATCATCATTTATTATAAATAAATGATTATGTTAAAATTAAATATACGGAAGATGAAAAATTGAAAAAAAAATTATAGTTTTGATTTTTTATGGAGAAAAAGTTAGGAATATAACCACTAAAAAATAAATTTGTGATTATTTATATATTTTTTGAAATATCAATTTACCTTTTAAATATAAAAAAACCAAAAAACACAAAACTAATTTTGATAAAACTTAAACACGAAATTCCATAGAAATATCATCATAATTATAAACACAAAAACTTTAGAAATAAATGTAATGATAAGTTTCCAAACTATTCATTTTACCTTGAAATCATTAAACATACATATAAAATATTTTATTTGGAAATCCCTGTCATTAAATCAGATCCTAGGGGAAACTTATGTCTTTGTTAGTATCTTTAGACAATAAAAACCATCCGAGGAATAATCAAATAAAAACCAAACTATTCTCAATATGGAGGAGATCCATGTGATGTAGTAAATGTGGTAAAAATGTAACCATAGATCTATTATATCAACATAAATACAAGAAGAGAAAAATAAAATGAATCATGGAATAGGTCTTGTAGTTGATATTATGGGATCTAAGTCAAAAAAGAAACCTAGTTGGGATTGGAAATTTTTATAGAACTCTCCCACATGAAAAAGCACAACCAGCTTGGAGGGGTAGTATATTAGGTGCACTAGATGAGGAAATGGAGAGACTACCTAAGAGCAATTTAAAAAAAAGAGGTGAGGTGTCGACGTACAGTGGAGAGGAGAGATCATGGTCTTGTTTGGTGGCAGCGGGATCTAGGGTCTTGTGGGGTAGCATCAGGGGAAGAGGGTTCAGGAGAGTATCACTCGTGAGGGTAGCATATGGGTAAGGGGGTTATGGAATGTATTGCTTGCGAAGGAAGAGGGTCATGTAGAGGAGAGGATCGTGGATAAGAGTGGTCTCTGGGAATGATGGTCATGCATATGAGAGGGTATAATGGGAGAGGGTCCAGGATGAAGAAGACCTAGTCAAACAAATTTCCATGGTCCATACTAAATGTTTCACAAATTCTCATATAGACAGGGTTTTAATTAAACCGTGGCTATTAATTTAGCTATAAACATGGAAATATAAAATCATGGCTATAGGTTCATGTCTATAGATCATTTTTCTAGTAGTGGATAAGAGAAATGATATGTAAGTGAGATGAGAATATAATGAAGATAAGAAGATCCATTTATATACATGGAATCCCCTATGTGAAGGTTGAGTGCATAACCTGCATAAGTGAAAAACCTATGTGGATGTGCTTCATGGATGACCTTCAAGACCGACAGTACCATTTTATCCCTTAACCTCAAGATTAGTCCCTCTTCTTTGGATCAGATCCAATCTTGGGGGGGGGAGGGATTTTGAGGACACTTCATCTATTCACATTAATGAAAATATATTAAAGTGAAATACCTTAAGTAGAAAATAATAATATAAGAGAGTAATTCTAATGGTCACACGTTTCTCCAAAGCACCTCCACATAGGTCTCGCTATAATAGCATCGACACATAAGGTTGACCGGCGTATCTAGAGGCACTGCATTGGCCTAGTAGTAGACTCACCCAGTGACTCCACACATGATACACCTACACATTAGCCTCAAAAACGTACCTACATGATCCAAATACAACTTCAATTTTCATATTGACATATAAATACAACCCTAGGGAATCTCATTTGGATGATGGAATATCATGAAGAAACCTTAATGCTCATATCTCTATAGTCTTTTTCCTAGGTCTATTGAAACCTTTAAGGCAGTTGTAAAAAACCTTATAGAAGAGGTAATTGATGGTGATATTGGAATTAGTGTCATTATAGTGTCTTAAATACAAGAAACCCATGTGAGGAACCTTTTCCCATAATTTAATAGAACATTCATAAAGGTCCCTTCTTAAGTTAGGGACCTGTGAGATATCCTTCTCCGAACAACTGAGGAGAACCTTGGAGCCAATGGAAAGGACTTTACTAAGTGTTGTTTCCTAGGTAATCCATCCCACAAAAAAATACCATATCTCATGCATGACTACCTGTGAAAATATTTTCTAGTCTTCCAAGGTCAACCCAGCGTGAGACCACCAAGACTCTCACAATTTCCACCTACACATTCCACACCTTCAAGCACTATTTCAAGCATTTAATGGAAATGATCCCCATCCATTGGATCCCTCTAATATGGGGGAAAATTTATTTCCTCTACCAAAAAATATGTACTTGAAAAACTTTTTTAAGAGGTAAAGTAGAATGTAACCCATTCATATATACATTCTTTCAGTCAGATGTGTACGACAATTGTCTAAACTGATGGGTAGGGTCTTCGGGGTGCATGCAGATATGGATTCCTTTATTTGTGATGAACCCATCAATAGAGGGTTTTCCAAAGATTTCAATTTCCAATATTTGAGGGATAATACCATGTATTTCCCAAATCATCTCTATGACTAGAGACCTTTGGTTCCCAGTGGGGAGGGATATAATCATAATTTCCCTTCCTGTTGAGGTGTAGTACAATATTCTTCTCTCTTCCCTAAGAACCATTCACTAGGGAATCCTTTATTGAGTAAGTCATAAATCTCTCTAAAAGGACCTACCCTAATTCATTCTTTACTTTTTATCTATAATCCTATGATGTATCCATATAGATATTTAAACTTGATTATCCAAGATATAATTATGGAAAGATATGAGAATGTCAAAGAAATTTATTCTTCTCCTGTATCGCTGACCTCTTCTACACATAGGATAAATATCATTCATTATTAAAATTATTATTCTTCCTAATGTTTCTCATATAATATAACGAATGAAATATTATTCGAGTTTAGATACAATCAGGGTATAAACACAGTCAACTGCATGTCTTGGCAGTGAATATGTTTCTGAATCTTTTTTTTCTTTTCTTCAGAGGGCCTTTAAAGGAATGTTTCCTCAAATCCATTCTTAAAAAAAACTTGGGAATCCATCAATATAGTGTAATCCAAAACTATATTCTATAAAAGAGTCTCATTACCTAGAATAAAATCCATTATATTGCCATTATATGAATGGATCCCCACAACTGAACTACATGGGGTTTTATTCATGCCTAAATGGGATACATAGGAAGCCTCCATTATATCCAAACCCAAAAAACCAACCAACACTAACTCCTTATAGGCCACATTCTTAGTAATTTCATGTCTAAATTGGGATATAGTGTCCCTTATAGGTTCCTTGGGTCACCTTGGTGTAAGTACCACAATAAACATTGACTAGGAACCTTTCACTAATATGTCCTGGTTTCAAGACATTAAACTGCATGGTTTTCTCCTTAACACATGACATTAAAAGATATGATGTCTCCAGTTAAATTGGAACCAAAATATGTAGGTTATGATTAATTTAATTAAAATATGCATGAATCCCATATCATGGGTCCGATCCTGACATCAAAACAACTCCCATATCCTTGGATAATGATAATGTCAAGAGTTCCCCACTATGTGGATTAAAACTATCACCGTAATAATCAAAATCAAAATAATCTATAATCTATTTATAAAAGGGTATAATTAATTTAAAAAATCATATATATAGATATAACTCTAAATTTCATGCATGATAATAATTGATTGATAGTTCAAGGGTTACTTACTTCATACTTTGGAGTCAATGTAGGATTCATGTACATATCATAAATCTAAAAAAGAGTCTTAGCGTAGGAAATAATTCCCCCAAAAAGAGTGTGATTTGCTCGAACTCCCATCCACTTGGACAATGTGAGTCCCTAAGCATTTTTGGTCCATTTATAAATAACCAAATGAATTTGGATTGTAGGTTTTTAATATCAAATTAGAGAACCGTTTGGTGTATTTGGCTCAATGGAAAACCCACTTAAATATTTTTTAAAACAATGGTAAATCCGACATAAATTATTGCGAAAAATTCAAACCCCACATAATCACACATAAAACTGAAACCATAATTTATTATCAGAAACAAACCTAAATTAAAATTTTTTATAAATATAAATGAGGAAATTAGTTTTATTTTTCAATGAATCGTGTTAAAATTATCATAGGATGTATTTTTAGGGTTTCTATAAATATTATATTTTTTTGAATAGTAAAAAAAATCTATTTTAGAAATAAATTAACATTCATGACTTTATTAGGGTAAAAGAAAAATATAAATTTTTATAAACCTTTTTTTATAGACCAAATATATTTTTAATAAGGTATATAAATCATTTTAAATTATAATTTTGGGATTATAAATCTATTTTTATCATTTTATAAATCTATGTAATTTTCTTATTCATCTAATTATAAATTTTGGTCATTATATTTTAATCACATATTTGTAGGGTTTCATTGAATTTTGGATTTTAATTAATGTAAAATAAATATCATTTAACATAAATTAACCCAATTAATCCCACAGTTATAAAAAATATAGTTTAATTTTCTGTAATATCATTATTAGACATAAAACAATTATTTTCCCAAAAATTGTTTTCATATAATATGGAAAACATATATTAAAAGTAATTTAGACAAGTTAAAGTAATTTAATAATTTAATATTGATTAATAATTTTGAAACATAATATTAAGTATTATTTAATAAATTTAAAATATTTTTTTGTTATAATGTAGAGTAATCATGGTAAATATTTATCACCTCATAAAAGGGTGAAATGAATTAGAAGTGTTAAAAATAAAATAATTAGGGTTCAAGAAAACACAAAAAACATGATTAAAAATAATTTAATGTTTTTATATTTACTCTAATCTTATAAAATTAAATTATACGACAATTCAGAGGTAATTCACATTATTAATACATATATTAGATAATAATCAATAAATTATTTACATGATTTTCCATACACCTCACTTATAAAAGGGGACCTCCTCTCCTATTCTACCCACATTTCATTATCCACTTATATAAAAAACATCATGCCAAATTACCTTTATTTTTTCTCTATAACTAGAGGTCCCAGTATCAAAAAAATCCCACTTTAATATGATTTATGGTGTAACCCAAAAGTTATTACCAAAGAATAAGATAAACATTCTTATCCGGATTCTTCAAGTTCCTATCTTTTTTCAACCCATAAAAATAATCAATAACAATTTTAACACAATTAAATACTTATATTATCTACAGTGAGATGTTTTTATGTTAATGTAACATCTATTTTTTTCTCGATTCTATACTATAAAAATGAAATCATCTCCCATGGGTATGTGTGACCTACCACATCCATGATGTAATGTGTATAACGTTTCATCACTAGATCACATGATTGGTTATAAAGATAAAATTAATAAAAATATCAATATATATTAAAAAAATATGATTATTAAAATTTAATATATCATCAACCCTCTTACCCTACCTTGACTTTGTATTTGGTAACATCATGTGTGTGTACATGTGGATTACCACCTCCATGAATCTATATAATTTTTTTAAATTATTATCTTTCATGGATGAAAATAAATTTTATTTAATGAATAAAAAAGATAATTATGAAAATATTAAAATTTTATAAATTAAGTAAACATTTGATAACACCTTTATCCAAAGAAATTATATCAAAGTAATTTTGAAGGAATTAACCAAACAATTGTAAATGTTCAATGGAAGAAAGAACTATTCAAGTAATTAATTTAAATTTGTTATGAAATGTAATTATAAATTATAATAAAGATGAAAAATTATCCTACCAAAGTGTTTGACAAATTTAAATTGATTATATATAAGGATTAACCTTGTATGACTAAGTGGAAACCCAATGCAATGGATTTCTGTTACAATCTCATTTTAGTTCAAGAGTATTTATGTTCATATTTCCTTTGGGAAAATTATATTATCCTAACATCTTAAAACAAATCTATTTTATTCTCATATTTTTATTTTTTGGTTTTAAATGTTTATTTTCCCATTATTCTTCTATTGGATCCAGAATCAACATGTATGTTTTATTTAAGAGATACCGACCATATTTTATGTATTTGGTCATGAAAAAGTTTCCTCGACATCCACATTCTATATTTTTTTAGAAGAATGTTTCTCTTTAAATTACAATGATTATTTGATGTTATTTTAACTACCACTGAATTTATTCATATACTTTTAATATGGAATCATTAAAATATTTTTTTTGATATGGTTATTTTTTACTATATTTAAAAAACAATGCTTTTTTTTAACATATACATCATGAATGAATTTTCCTACATCTATGACTAATATTATATATTTATATTCCTCTATATGATTTTTAATATTTATCAATGAAAATATTTTTGTATGATTTTTAATTGAAAACAAAATAATATTGTTTAATTAATGGAATGATTTTTTTTTAAAATGAGATATTACAACAATATTATAAAAAATATTATAGAAGTTATTTTAATGCTTTATTATATTTTCATTTCTATTTTTGAATGTCTTAGTTCTATAAAAAAACCTTAATTTTTGATGAATTGATGGATTTATTTAATCCTTTACTAATTCAATTTTTTTGGGGACATAAAATTTTTCATGATCACATTCTCTATCATTTTCCATAATTTCAATGAATGTTATTTTCTCTTCAATGTCATTATTTTTATAATAATGATTTATATAGTATCATTTCCCCCCCACATTGATTTTGAATTAGCCACATACCCTTATGATATATGGTATTAGTTGGGGGAATAATATTAATAATGTTATTTCTTTTATTTGGGAAATAATTTGTATGAATAATTAAATAAAAATAATTATTTATTTATAAGAAATTTTGAGAGATAATTGAATTGAATATTCAATATACGATAAATGTATTGAACATGGAAATGATGAGTTGGGAAAAAATACAGTTATTCCCTAAATTCACCAACATGTCTCATGATGAACAAACTATAAGTGTTCTATATAAATTGGGTATTTAATTTACACATACCCAATTATTTATAATGTCTTAGTTAAGGAAATGATGTTAATCTTCAAGATATCCTAGCCCATACTTAGATAGTAAGTTCATAGATGTCTAGAATTTCAGATCTACTTTATTGAGAATATAGTTTCTATTATTGATGTGATTTTTATGTTGATATTATCTATGGATATAATTTAAATTGAATTTATTGATTTAATGACATGTGTTTTTATTATCCATTCTACCATATTTATTATTCCATATTTACACAGGATAGATTCAGTTGTACGTATCCATTTATATGCATCTTAGTGCACTATTAATGTTTTCCATTCACTATGATATGAAACATAAATTTTTGAATTATTTGAAGCATGAATTGATTTCTCTTATAATATATTTTTATATTTCTAATAAAATATTGGAATAATTAGTTTATATAGTTTGAAAGACTTTAAAACTAATCGATCATGCATTGTGTTATCCCGTTAATCTTATAGTAATGTTAAAAAGTAAATATCAACATAGGGTTACTAGAGTCAGTGTTGATTTAATTATTCATTTTTTATTTGGTTAGTAATGTTATATTAGAGATTGGGATATTAGAGTGTGAGATATAAGTGCTTATAGATCCTTGGGAGATCTTTCTAATTTATATCACTGTGTTACCATTGTATGTTGGATTGTGTGTATCGATTTTTGATTTTTTTTTATTTTTATTATGGTATTTTTTGTTATTTGTTTTGGTTTTCAAAATTTTATTGATGATATATTGATTTTTATACGATTCTTATCATATAGGGGATACAAATTGGAGTTTAAATAATAGTATATAGTCAGATTCTATGGTATGGAAAAATATGTGTTGTCTAAGTGAATAGTTCTCTATAACTCCCAATGGAAGATATAGAATTGACTCACGGCCCATATTCCATGTTTCTTGGCCATTCATGGCCGTAAGTCCCTCTTAAGTAAATTTTTATACTATGCGGTACATTGAGATATTTGTGTTGGTTTTAATGAAATATTAAATGAGATTTTGGATTTTTAGTGAAAATGATCAAATTAGAAATTAATAATGAAACTTTTAAAAATGGGTTTGAATTGATTGGGTATTTAAAAAGGTGAATATTGTGAAAATATAGGATTAAAAGTGAAATGTGATGATTTTATATTAGAAAATAAATTTTCCAAGAGAGTAAAAATGAACTCGATGTTTAGAGATAAGAAATTAATTTTAGAAAATATATTTTGGAATATTTAAAATAATTTTTATTTGGTGTTTTTTGATTAAAAAAATTGAGATATGATATTTTTAAAAGAAATAAAAAGGGTGATTTTTATTTTCTTTAGGTGGTTGTGATTTTAGGTTTCTAAATTTTATTTTATTTTTATATTTTGTTTTAGATGGGAATTGTTTGAGTCTATTAAAATAATAATTAATTTTATGTTTTTCTTGTTATTTATAGTATCCCCTCATCATGTATACATTAATTTTGAAGGGAGTATTGTGGATGGGTCTCTATAAGTGAACCCTACATTTAATCATACTATATATTTTCTTCTAGAGTACTGATCAATGAACACTCTTATCTTTTATGGTATACAAGATGATTAGGAATTAAAAAAACAGTTATGGAACATTGAGAGGATATTTTTCCTTCTTGATTTTCCTAGGTCTATAAATCTTACATTTTGTACTTTTAAACTTCTCGGTCTAAAATTTATGTGGGGCCAGTTTATTTTTTTAGAGAAAGCCATCCAAGGAATTTTTTCATTGAAATTTTTATGGTCTCATTCATCAAGAAGTATTTCATTGAGATCATAAAAATGTATAATGAAATGGTGGTTTATTAAATACATATCCAGGATAAATATATGTTGGAGTATGTTTGCAAATTCTTGAAATCATACGTTATCTTCTAAATTTTCCTTGGTAGATGCATTAAGGGATCCATATTTTGAATACGACCTTGGTCTTGATATTTAGTTAGGGTTTTTAGAATTCATTTTATCATGTTTTTTAAAAGAAGAGATGTTGGATGTTCAGGTTACAGAAATTTCATAAGGTGTTTATGAGTTGGAAACCAAATCCTATTTTCCTATAAGTGGGAACGATAATTCTAATAAATGAAATGTGAAGCATTATGAGTCTTTATTTGTAAGTGGTGGTATCATGAGGCTTTATTGTATCTCTTAGTTTTACCCTCATTGGTGTGGAACACTGATATGCCATCCGTGTGTAAATACATGTTATCATAATCCCTCATGTTAAAAATATCCAAATACTTATCGTGGTTGAGAGAATTTAGTTCATCTCTAGAGGTTCAATAGAGGATCTACATGTAAAATTTTGGATTTAGATCTTCCATTTCATATGATTCCTAGGTCCATGGTATTGAGTTTTACCTCGATTATATGGTCGAATGAGGTGTTATAAATTTTTCACTGTGATTCATATATAGTTTTTATATGTTTTTATTTAATTGTGGTTATGATAATTATAGTTCTGTTGGGTTTTTGGGAATAATTTAACTTCATTGGGTATACTTCCTTGTGGGAATTCTAATTTTTTGTTGTTTTTTTTGAGTTTTCTATGTTGTTATCAATGTTTTCTATTCATGTGTGAGGTTGTTAAGTGTGGATTGGTCCCATAAAAGTAAAATGTTTTACTGGAGTTAAAATCAGATTAGAATAACATCAAAGTATGTTTGAAATTTTTTTATTAGTGATCTATATTAGAGACCCTTGTGGTATTATATATTGGTGAAAGAGTGTCTGGTTGTTAGGTGTGGGATTTGAGGATCATCTGGCGGTGAGTAGAGTAAAAAGGAAATGTGTTGAAATGGGTGGTAAATGTTTTTGGTCATAGTGTTACCTAGTTTTGAGAATCAAGTTATTTTGAAAAATATGAATCTTTTATACTCTATTAATAAATTAAATCTACCAAGGAATATTTGGAAACGAATTCATTATGGTGGGATGAATATAACAGCCTCAATTTATTTATTTTTATTATTTTATTTATCTTTTGTTCCATTCCTATATTTTTTTTGAGCTTTGGTATTTTCTATGTATTTTGTATTGGAACATGAGGAACTCCATGCCATGGATATTTAATGGGATGATCCGGGTTTCAAATTAGAAAAAATTTCGAAAATGCTCAGTAGTGGAATTATATTTTTTTATGATGGGGATTTACAGTGTAGGAACAAGGAGACAACTTTATAATAGGGATTTTTAGATTGAAATTTTGATGTCGTTTATACTTATAAGAAACTCCTAGGTAGGCCACATTCGTAGTGTTGGGAATAGAGGGACATGAGTTCTTAGTATCATGTTAGAAGACTCAATCTAGGTTATATGTTATTAAGGGGTAGAAAAAATGACTCATATTCCATAGTGCCCTCATGATAGTAAATTTGGCATGACCATGGTGACCCAAACCATATCGGGTTGGGCATGTGGGTCTGTATAAATTCCAAGGTTTCAGGTGGGGATGCTGAAGGAAACAACGAAAGATAAACACAATGAGGTGCTCCATGGGGAGTGGTTTTTATCATTTTTGGTTGGACCATAGTATGATATACACTATTTAACTTGTTATGAAGTGAGGGTTTATTTATTTAATTTGTACTTTCCTCTTTTACGTCCACTGATTAAAGACATTTTTTGACCCTTTCTTCCCCTCACTCATGTGATTACATACAGTATGAGACCTATGAATTTTTTTCTACTTACCCTTCAAAATGTTGAGGTTTTCACCGTCATTTTTAAATTAGTTATCCAATGTTAAGGAATATTTTTTCACTTACATTATTTCACTATTTTTTATCTTTCTTTCTTCTTCTTCCACTATTGGGTTTCTCTGTGGATGAACCCTATGGGAAATGTTTGACCACATTCATCATGACAGATTATTTTTATGTAATATAATTTTTTTGGTTATATTCATCATATTTTTAATGGTTTGAACGATTCAAATTTTATTTGTTCTATGTTACCTCATGTATTAGCCATAAAATTATTGAACCACGATCTCTAGAATGTTTAAATGTATGTTTTGGATATTAAATTATAATATTAAATTAGTTTGTGGATTATGTGGACTGAAAATTAGGGTTTAACTATATATTCATATGATTAAAAGGATTCTCAATTTAATAACCTAGTTGAAATCTGTAATTACTCATCCTCTAATATAAAGTGTTTAGAAAGGTTATCATGTAGAAATTATAAAGGTATTTATAAATAATGATAGTTTTTTTTTCATTTAAACACATATTCAATTTAACTTCTTGGATTTTAAATATTTTATTGGTGATTTAGAAGGGAATTCTCAAATTTATGGAATGTTATAAATAATTTAAATTATTATATTTGAGTTTTTAAATTTGGTTTTAAATTATTAAAATTCAAAGATGATTATGAAGCGCATATAGATCTTTCTAAAGAGTGTTTTCAGGAAAAACACACACTAATGGGACATGAATTCACATTTTTTGTTTTCATCGAATGGAATAATCATCAAAAAGGGAATTTTTATTATGTATCAATTCTTGTTGAATATGGTCCCATTCCATGATGGATGATCAAGGTTGAGTCCTTTATAATAGTTTTAGTTTGGTGTAAATATATATATATCTATGTGTTTGTGTGTTTATATGTATATCTTTTTGTGTGTGTTTTTTTGTATTAATATTTATAATAGTTCATATTTATATTTAATTGGATCACCTTAATTTTATGAAATTTATGGAAATCAAGATTAATTAAGGGAATTTTTGAGAGAATACACTACACTATCTTTGGATTATGCTATTGCTAGTGGTATAACACCTCAATATTTTCTAAAATACATTTTTCTTATAAATTTAACAGTTTCAATATTTTTATTTAGACAAAATAGTAATTTAATATTGTGTTACACATAACAATAAGTTTATTTTTCATTAAATTCAATGCTATGGGTTTTTTTCATTACACACAACACCATGTTTAAACGAAACACAAATTACTATTAATAAATTATTATTTGATAGGATTGTAATCACATTGCTGTTAGAATAGAGTTTATGAATAGGTTTTACGGAATTATGAAAATATATGTCTTACACACATATATAAAATGAATTATTCGGTTACAAATTAATTAAGAATAAAAATATTATTTAAATATAAAGAAAAATGTTTTTCGAAAAAAAATATTTTTATGAAAAAACCCATTGTACCTCAATAAATTAAAAAATTACTTTTTTGAGTGTTTTAATTAAATATATATATAAAATATTATATATAATATTTAACAATTGTGTTATGTGTTTTTTAGATATGATATAATAAAAAATCTAATTTTACGCTTAAAAACTACATTTTTCAAAAAACAAATTTGTGGCATTTGTGTGCACTTATTTTTTAAAACATATTTGACACGTTTAGACACTTTATTTGAAAATAAAAAGTTAATTTTTTTAAATCATAATTTGAATATCTTTTTAGGGTAAAATTTTAATAATTTTCTAAAATGATAAATTTTTTATGAATAGTGAAAATACTAATTTTTTCATGAGAACTGCCTTTTCAAAAAAATTACTTATAAAAATAAATATGATTTAAATTGGATTTTAATTTAAAATTTTTCAATTATTTGTCATTTTTTATAATTTATAGATTCTTAATAATTATAATATTTAATTTTTATATAAAAACACTGTAAAAATTTGATCATTTTCTATTTGAAACCCCACTTTCCCATTTCATCAATGAGATTAATTTTAAATTATATTTTCCACTTATATGAATTTCATTTGGATAATTAGATTAAATATTTATACTATTAATAATTTATATTTTTTAATAAATTAAAAATAAATTTTATACATAATTAATAATGTAAAAAATATTAGTTACCATAGTTAAGGTAAAAATTGGTTTATTTTGGGTTAAACTAAAATTAGTAGGGTTACAGTGACTTTGAAACTTGACTAAAATATATTTTATGTCCATATTTAGACCATATATTTTCATAGGATCAATAATAATTTATTTATGACCCTTATTAGGAAAAAAAATTTGAACCACTTTTTCATTTCAAATATTACAATTGTGCCACTCACCTCACTTATAAAAGGACATTCACTCTCTTCTCATATTCACACCTAAAATCCCATTGGTTTTAGAAAATACCTACCCAAATCACTTATAAAACAACCATCTATAATAATAGAAGAAATATTTTGATCATAAATCTAATCTAAGAAGGCTTTTGGTGAAAACATAAGGAGGTTACCTGAAGAAGAGGAAACATTATTCAATGAACATTTTTATTTTATTTCTTTATCCATCTCCTTAAATTGTTTTTAAACCGTAATTATGTAAAGTCAAAATATCTTCCACATAATTATATATTTCTATGTTAATCTCATGACCTATAAACTTCTCAACTTCTATTAAATGGTTTATGAAATAATCATTCATGTGTACCTTGGACTACCACCTCACGAAGTGATGCCATTCGTTTTCCCATTACCACTTTTATGGTTGGGTATAATGAAGGTTATAAAGTATATATATATATACAATATTTATAAAATAATTACCTCATGAGACATTATAGAATATATACCCTTTTTACTTTCCATTCTATTGGGTATATAATAACTTCACTCAGGTGTTTGGTAGATTACTGCCTCACAAAATGATGTGATTTGTTTTCACTAACACATTTCATAGAAGATAATAAGGATAAATTTAAATAAAGTATGTTATATAAATGAAATAATATGGTTATTAATTTCATATTTATCATTCTTAAAATATAATATATCATTTTCTTTCATACCATTTCACTCATTCGGTGAGGATAACGTCGTTCTTGCCCATGTGGACTATCGCCTTCAAAAAGTTATCTGACACTCCTTGAATAAGCATGCCACTTGAATGATTTGTACAAGTATATTTTAATAAATAATGTTGTATTTATGACATATTTATCAATCTATAAAGAAAAAATATTACTTATATTTTTTCCATAATGACGTAAGAAATAAGAAACATTACTCATGCATACGTACGACCTATCATCTTCATGAATGTAAAAAAATTCATTTCTCATAACCATATTTATTGATTGATCATAAAATTATAATTTATTTATAAATATTATAATTATTTCATGACTGTTATTCTAGATATTATTAAATCATGATCGATGTAACATGACAAAAATAAGAAGATAAAATATATGCAAAATACAAAGTGCTTATTAACCAAAACATTATTTTAATAAGTAATTAGAAATAGATGGGTAAAAAATAGTCATAATTAAATAATATAGCCTAAATATTACATAATTATGAATGAATTCAATACTTAAGGTAAGGGATTTATAGTCTCTCTTTTATTTTTTGGAAACATATTCTAAATGGACGAATTGTTCTATTTGTGAGGTGTATATATCACAAAAAATATTAAATTAGTGGGTAAAAATTATTAGTTTTCAAAAAAGTGATATAATACTGTCTCAATGTGGAAAACCATGGGCCAATTGGTTTTACAATATTTATGTTCCCAAAACTACCTTCCACTTTTCCTATAAATTAGAACATTTGGATCCCTATTTTGAAGTTTGAACATGGAGTGAAGTGTAACGACCCGAAATTTTGAATAAATCTTGTTTCCTAATTTCATGTGTTATTTTTTTTATACTCAAAAAAAATGTTTTATTTGATAAACATGATTATAAATAAAATGAGACCATTGGTTTTTGAGTGTTATATGACCATCGGTCAATATGACCACTATGAACAAAATGTTTTGATTATTGTCTCTAAATTTAAGTAATCTTGGTTAATTATTATAGGAAGAAGATTTGATGGCCTCACCTAGTAGCCTTGGGCCGATCGAATCCCATCTAACAGAGATTGGGAAGGAGGTAGCACCATTGGGCTTTGCTCTGGACCAAATCCAAGCCGAACTTCATCATGTGAAGCTAGAACGGAATCGCCTTCGCGAGAAGTTCAAACTGATAGAAATTACTACTCGGGCAATGTTGACTGAGCCGCCCCAAAATTCTATCACCCTAGCACACCTTACTCTTAGGTCCTATGCTGGTATTATAAGGGGTTATGTAACGAGACCGTAATTGCCTTGTGTAATCCTTTTTTTTAAATAAAAATTTGGATTTCTTCTTATGATGATGTTTATGAATTTTCAAATGACCGGATAAATATGGTATGCATATTTTTGATGAATTTTAGAAAAAGGATATTTTAAAAATGGTTGCGTAAACCTTAAATAATTAAAAATGTGTAATGATTTTCGAAAAATGGTCTTCTACAATTATGTTCAGTACGAAATTTAGAGTCTAATAAGATCAACTTGATTTTTGATGAATAGTAAATTATGAATAGTGATTTTATGATTAGGATTAGTAATATGACCAAATGGATTAGTAATCTCACTTAAAGAAAGTTTTAAAATAATCTAGGCACCTTGATTAAGTAATTTGATTCAATAAAATAGTTAAATAACGGTTTCATTAATTATTATTCAAGTATTAGTTTTTTCGGGTGAATAGTGTTTTTTAATTAAAAATTTAATTAAAAATAATTAGAAAATTATTTTTATAAAAATAACTTTATTTTTGAACTCAGAGCATCGATATTATGTTATGGTGATTTTTGGGGTTTTTTCTGAAAAAATGAATTTTCGATGAATAGTGTTTTTATTTAAAAATTAAATTAAAAATATTTAGAAAATTATTTTTATAAAATGGAGTTCATATTTGTAATCAGAGCGTTGATATTTAGTTAGGGTGAAATTTTGGGATTTTTCTGAGAAAGATGAATTTTTCAGTGAATAGTAAAAATACAGTTTTAGGGTTTCAGTATGTTTAATGACATCATAGCTGTGTCATGATGATGTCATGGGATATTTTAAGGGTTGGCCGGCCAAGGGTGATGAATTATTGTTTTGGGGGCCCCATGTGGCCTAACTCCATGATAAATGACAAGGGAGAGCACATGGGTTTGAGAAAAGCACATGTGAGGTGTCCCTTGGCCATTAATGCCTTGTCCCCTCACTTTCCCTATAAATACCAAGCCATCCTCTCATCCATTCGACTCCCCACTTTTTCCCAACGAAGTTCTGGTCTCATTACCTCCCAAGGAGTCCTCCCAAGGTGCCCCCAAGCCCTCAAGGTCCCAACCTTTGAGGTTTAAGAGTTACATTTTAAGGTAAGGGATCCGACCCCTCTCTTTCTTTTCAAGTAATCTCTTTTATGTCATTTCTTTTATACTCCATGTTCTTATGTTGTAGGATGTTCTTTTATATTCATCCTAATTCCTATTTCATGTTCATATGATGGGAGACCCCCCCCCTTTCTCTCATCAATTCGTTTTATGAATGTTTAAGTGGCGCCGTTAGGCTGCCGAATTTTTAAGGGATTCTTTCACCTTCCTCGTTTTCAAGTTCTATTTTCATTCAAGTCTTTCATGTTCCTTTTTATTATGTTGGGGTATGATCTCTAAATTATCATACTGATCTTTTATGATCATATGATGAGAGACCCCATTTGATCGCTTCAATTCAGTATTTTGAAGTTTTAAGTGGCGTCGTTAGGCTGCCGAATTTTTAAGTAGTTCTTCACCCTTCTCGTTTTGAAGTTCTACTTTCATGTCAAATATTTAAAGTTCCTTTTTGTTATATTGGGGTATTATCTCTATATATATCATACTGAACTCTTATGGTCATATGATGAGAGACCCCATTTGATCTCTTCAATTCAGTATTTTGATGTTTTAAGTGGCGCCGTTAGGCTGCCGAATTTTTAAGTGGTTTTCACCCTTCTCGTTTTGAAGTTCTACTTTCATGTCAATTCTTTCAAGTTCCTTTTTGTTATGCTGGGGAATTATCTATATATCTATCATACTGATCTCTTATGATCATACGATGAGGGACCCTATTTGATCTTGTCAAATCATTTTCTTTTGAAGTTAAGTGACGTCGTAAGGCTGCCGAATTTTCATAAGAGAAATCTAATCTTTTTTTTTCTTTCCTTCCATGTTTTTCATTTCAAATGGTATGCCCCTAAAATTTCATTACCATGTCCATATGTCCTTCTTACTCTTTAACCCTACTGTTTTATGGATCTTTTATGAGTGGGTGACCCATGTCCCCTCTCATTTCAATGTTTTTTAAAATCCCGAAACTTAGCTGTTATGCTGCAGAATTTTCCCCTCAAAATGCCTCTCTCTTTTCTCAAAAATTATTTTATGTTATAAAGTGAATACTCAAAGCTCTTATTTATACAAGGGTATTCACATATATATCAAAATGTTCCATTTTAAATTCTGGGATTTACATACATGAGACCCGCTTTCCCTTTCCGTGGGTTTAAAGTGACGTAAAGATCATGTCTTTAAAGCAGTTTTTAAAACGTTATGATTATGAAATGAAACCCATTTATTTTACACTATGTGGGTTATTTATGAAATGTTTGATGATGATATATGTGGCTCACATGATAATAAAGGCAAATTTAAGGGTGCGCCCTGATAGCGCTCCAATGCATTGGGTAATGATGTAACCACCAGAGATTACAATTTTCACGATACCTTGGTGAATAACCTTGGTAATTTTCAAATGACACCTTTGGGATGGACCTTGGTGATATGTTCATGATTGTCTATGTTAAATGATGTAGCCACATCTTCAAGTTATGAAAAATGGTATTTTTATTATGAAATGCCTCATGATTTCTTTCTCATGCCTTAAAGTTCTTTTCATGTCCTTATTGAAGTATCTCAAGTTCACATGTAAAATGTTCATCTTGTTTCCCTTACTGGGCCTTTTGCTCACCCTTTCTTTTGATGTATGTCCCCAGGTTATGAGATGCAGAAATGAACCTAGTATGAACATAAGGAAAAGCCTTTCAAGTGTTGAAGAAGAATGTTTTTTTTGCTTCATGTTTTAAGTTCCTGGTTTCCAAGACACTAAACCTTAAAGATCCTCGGTTTTGTAAAATGTAATGAAAGTTTATGTGATAAAAAGGCGGGATGCTATAGTTGGTATCAAAGGATGGTTTAGTTATTTGTGGAAATTAGGATATGAAAACTCTAGGAGGAACCCTATAGAAAAGTTTAATATAGGAAATCTTCCTTGTATTTTGGTGAGTATTGAGTAAGGGGTTGCCAAGCAAATACATCCCTGTCTGGATACGAGCAGGTAGAGGTGGCTCTGGCATAGATGTACATAGGGGTAAAACCCGAAAACACCGCTTTGAGCTAGACTCGAACGGGAACTGGTACACGACAACGGGCCTTGCTGCACTCTTGGTTACGACACTCCCGGGGGATATGCTTTGGTAAATTCATAAGCTTGGTATGAAACATTATTAAAGGAACAAAGATAAAATAAAATAAAGATTCACATAAGAATATATGATCATGGATAACCTAGATGGGAACCTAGGGGATCACAAGTTAGGGTATACTTTTCTTCTACAAGTTATCCTTATATGCTTTAAGTTCCTTTTCATGATTATTGGTTAAGTATTTAAGCCTCTAGTTATACTTTATCTTCTTAGTTAATGGTGGGAAATGGAATAACGTGTCCCAACAACCAATGTGATAGGAAATGCGACAATTTCTGTATTAATATGTCAGAGATGATTAGGGGATTAAAAGATGATTATTATTTTGGAAGGCGTTCACTATTTTGGGGACCCTATATGATCGAGGTAAATAGATTACTATAGTATTTTCATTGAGGAGTAAGGTTGACTTATATTTTGAAGAATTGATGAATTTAAGGTGGACTTATAGTAATTTAGGTTACTTTTGGGAATGATTAACCTATCTTGGGTAAAATATGTTTAGGTTAGCTACTTTTGTTATAAGATGTTAGGAGTGGTTGATGTTGTCTGGAGATGAACAATGAAGTTGTTTTGGAAGACTATGTTATCAAATCCTTCTTGTATTTGGGTTTCAATCTTAGTTTGGTTTATTTTGAGGAATTTTAAGGAACGTTATTTATGGAGTGGTCTATGATGAACGTTGGGTAGTACCATGGAACTTTGAAGATTTAAAAGTAGGTTCTATTCCTATGGGATTCTTTCTTTTTGAAGAGTTGTTTTACCTTAACCTTTCTATTTTTGGGATAATGTTTAAAGATAGAATAAATAGATAGTTAATCTTTTGTAGATTATGTGATTCTATAGAAGATGATTCTTGTGCTTTTATGAGACCAAGTGTTTTTGAATTCTCATCATTTGGCGAAAAGATTAGTGTTGGTAGGGACTTGTTAAAGGATGAAACTCTACTTGAAGGTAGGTATATTTTCTTATGTTTTTGTTCTATGTAGTAAATGAAATCCTCAAAATTATGAAAAGAAACGTAAAACAAAAATGTTGTTGGTTTACGTTTCCTACTAGGTAATCAAATACCGTTTACACACATCATATGTTTGGGATTTTCTCATGGTTAACTTTCTCCTAATCATGTTCTCTATCACTCTCTCTCAGAACTGACCCTTTGTTTTTCCTCCATGTCCATGTTTTCCTACATGGAACCCGAGTGTGGGTTAACTTGGGTGGCCTTTGTACTTCCTTTTCTTTATTTTAAAGTAATGGTGTTACTGACTCTTTTTCCGATGTGGGACTTTCAATGAAATTTCAAAACCCAATTTAAAAAAATTGCGAGGACGCAATTTCTTAAGGGGGAAAGATTGTAACGACCCGAAATTTTGAATAAATCTTGTTTCCTAATTTCATGTGTTATTTTTTTTATACTCAAAAAAATGTTTTATTTGATAAACATGATTATAAATAAAATGAGACCATTGGTTTTTGAGTGTTATATGACCATCGGTCAATATGACCACTGTGAACAAAATGTTTTGATTATTATCTCTAAATTTAAGTAATCTTGGTTAATTATTATAGAAAGAAGATTTGATGGCCTCACCTAGTAGCCTTGGGCCGATCGAAGCCCATCTAACAGAGATTGGGAAGGAGGTAGCACCATTGGGCTTTGCTCTGGACCAAATCCAAGCCGAACTTCATCATGTGAAGCTAGAACGGAATCGCCTTCGCGAGAAGTTCAAACTGATAAAAATTACTACTCGGGCAATGTTGACTGAGCCGCCCCAAAATTCTATCACCCTAGCACACCTTACTCTTAGGTCCTATGCTGGTATTATAAGGGGTTATGTAACGAGACCGTAATTGCCTTGTGTAATCCTTTTTTTTAAATAAAAATTTGGATTTCTTCTTATGATGATGTTTATGAATTTTCAAATGACCGGATAAATATGGTATGCATATTTTTGATGAATTTTAGAAAAAGGATATTTTAAAAATGGTTGCGTAAACCTTGAATAATTAAAAATGTGTAATGATTTTCGAAAAATGGTCTTCTACAATTATGTTCAGTACGAAATTTAGAGTCTAATAAGATAAACTTGATTTTTGATGAATAGTAAATTATGAATAGTGATTTTATGATTAGGATTAGTAATATGACCAAATGGATTAGTAATCTCACTTAAAGAAAGTTTTAAAATAATCTAGGCACCTTGATTAAGTAATTTGATTCAATAAAATAGTTAAATAACGGTTTCATTAATTATTATTCAAGTATTAGTTTTTTCGGGTGAATAGTGTTTTTTAATTAAAAATTTAATTAAAAATAATTAGAAAATTATTTTTATAAAAATAACTTTATTTTTGAACTCAGAGCATCGATATTATGTTATGGTGATTTTTGGGGTTTTTTCTGAAAAAATGAATTTTCGATGAATAGTGTTTTTATTTAAAAATTAAATTAAAAATATTTATAAAAATATTTTTATAAAATGGAGTTCATATTTGTAATCAGAGCGTTGATATTTAGTTAAGGTGAAATTTTGGGATTTTTCTGAGAAAGATGAATTTTTCAGTGAATAGTAAAAATGCAGTTTTAGGGTTTCGGTATGTTTAATGACATCATAGCTGTGTCATGATGATGTCATGGGATATTTTAAGGGTTGGCCGGCCAAGGGTGATGAATTATTGTTTTGGGGGCCCCATGTGGCCTAACTCCATGATAAATGACAAGGGAGAGCACATGGGTTTGAGAAAAGCACATGTGAGGTGTCCCTTGGCCATTAATGCCTTGTCCCCTCACTTTCCCTATAAATACCA
Organism: Viscum album; assembly: GCA_963277665.1. Lineage (NCBI taxonomy): Eukaryota > Viridiplantae > Streptophyta > Magnoliopsida > Santalales > Viscaceae > Viscum > Viscum album. The sequence continues at coordinate 887,476,011 of OY728148.1, read as the reverse complement.
AGCCATCCTCTCATCCATTCGACTCCCCACTCTTTCCCAACGAAGTTCTGGTCTCATTACCTCCCAAGGAGTCCTCCCAAGGTTCCCCCAAGCCCTCAAGGTCCCAACCTTTGAGGTTTAAGAGTTACATTTTAAGGTAAGGGATCCGACCCCTCTCTTTCTTTTCAAGTAATCTCTTTTATGTCATTTCTTTTATACTCCATGTTCTTATGTTGGAGGATGTTCTTTTATATTCATCCTACTTCCTATTTCATGTTCATATGATGGGAGACCCCCCCCCCCTTTCTCTCATCAATTCGTTTTAAGAATGTTTAAGTGGCGCTGTTAGGCTGCCGAATTTTTAAGGGATTCTTTCACCTTCCTCGTTTTCAAGTTCTATTTTCATTCAAGTCTTTCATGTTCCTTTTTATTATGTTGGGGTATGATCTCTAAATTATCATACTGATCTTTTATGATCATATGATGAGAGACCCCATTTGATCGCCTCAATTCAGTATTTTGAAGTTTTAAGTGGCGTCGTTAGGCTGCCGAATTTTTAAGTAGTTCTTCACCCTTCTCGTTTTGAAGTTCTACTTTCATGTCAAATATTTCAAGTTACTTTTTGTTATATTGGGGTATTATCTCTATATATATCATACTGAACTCTTATGTTCATATGATGAGAGACCCCATTTGATCTCTTCAATTCAGTATTTTGATGTTTTAAGTGGCGCCGTTAGGCTGCCGAATTTTTAAGTGGTTTTCACCCTTCTCGTTTTGAAGTTCTACTTTCATGTCAATTCTTTCAAGTTACTTTTTGTTATGCTGGGGAATTATCTATATATCTATCATACTGATCTCTTATGATCATACGATGAGGGACCCTATTTGATCTTGTCAAATCATTTTCTTTTGAAGTTAAGTGACGCCGTAAGGCTGCCGAATTTTCATAAGAGAAATCTAATCTTTTTTTTTCTTTCCTTCCATGTTTTTCATTTCAAATGGTATGCCCCTCAAATTTCATTACCATGTCCATATGTCCTTCTTACTCTTTAACCCTACTGTTTTATGGATCTTTTATGAGTGGGTGACCCATGTCCCCTCTCATTTCAATGTTTTCTAAAATCCAGAAACTTAGCCGTTATGCTGCAGAATTTTCCCCTCAAAATGCCTCTCTCTTTTCTCAAAAATTATTTTATGTTATAAAGTGAATACTCAAAGCTCTTATTTATACAAGGGTATTCACATATATATCAAAATGTTCCAATTTAAATTCTGGTATTTACATACATGAGACCCGCTTTCCCTTTCCGTGGGTTTAAAGTGACGTAAAGATCATGTCTTTAAAGCAGTTTTTAAAACGTTATGATTATGAAATGAAACCCATTTATTTTACACTATGTGGGTTATTTATGAAATGTTTGATGATGATATATGTGGCTCACATGATAATAAAGGCAAATTTAAGGGTGCGCCCTGATAGCGCTCCAATGCATTGGGTAATGATGTAACCACCAGAGATTACAATTTTCACGATACCTTGGTGAATAACCTTGGTAATTTTCAAATGACACCTTGGGGATGGACCTTGGTGATATGTTCATGATTGTCTATGTTAAATGATGTAGCCACATCTTCAAGTTATGAAAAATGTTATTTTTATTATGAAATGCCTCATGATTTCTTTCTCATGCCTTAAAGTTCTTTTCATGTCCTTATTGAAGTATCTCAAGTTCACATGTAAAATGTTCATCTTGTTTCCCTTACTGGGCCTTTTGCTCACCCTTTCTTTTGATGTATGTCCCCAGGTTATGAGATGCAGAAATGAACCTAGGATGAACATAAGGAGAATCCTTTCAAGTGTTGAAGAAGAATGTTTTTTTTTGCTTCATGTTTTAAGTTCCTGGTTTCCAAGACACTAAACCTTAAAGATCCTCGGTTTTGTAAAATGTAATGAAAGTTTATGTGATAAAAAGGCGGGATGCTATATGAAGTGATACCACTTTGAAGTTAAATTGGTGTCCTCTCATCATACTAGAAGATCTAGAGTTCACTAACCTTGTAGAGGGATTAAGGATGAAGAATGAGATCCACCTGATCTTCTCCCTCCTCTCAATATCTGGATAAACAGTGAGCGTTCATTGTGAGTGAGGTACACACCTGTATAGAGAGATCTAATACATATATTATCTAATGTTCTGGATTAATTTGGGAGTTAAAATATTTCATTACATTTATGTTACAATATTTAATATATTAATTATTCTTTTGATGCATGTGAATGTTATGCTCTTAATTTGTAAACGATCAGTGTGTGGTTTCGAGTGCAACATGTGTTTTTCCAATTGGACAATAAAAGATAACATTTATTACCCAAATTCTTGAGATTTGAATTTTCTTTGGAAGCTCTTATCCATAAAAAGTTTCCTGACCTTGTTAATAGTATTCTTATGTCACCGTTAGGTTTTCCAAGCATTGAAATAAAACATTATGAATTAATATTGATTTCAATTAATTTAAACCAATGAATTAGAACCATGAATTAATTTCTAATAATAATCAACATGAAATGTGTAGAGTGAAATCCAAATGACCCCTTAATCTCATATTTTTCATAATACTCTTGGTATTTCAACAAATAAACTCTTTAAAATATATTATTTTCTAAAACTGGTTTTCAACATCTACATGTTTCAGTAATTTTTATTGAAAATACACACTGTAAAACTACATTCTCCCTAATTACCTCTTAATGAAGAATGTTATTGAAAATTCATGATAAATTTCCATTTTTAAGTGGTTTTAACACTTATAAAACCATTTCAATGAAAAAATGTATATATCAACCAGAATTAAACATCATAGTGTGCCTTTTTTTAAAATATTAGATGCTTATTGATGAAATAAATGGTTATAAAATTCATATACCTTTTGAATGAATGATACCCTTTTTTTAAGTAGTTTATTATAAAATTGTGTCACTAAATATCTCCACATATCTTTGCACCCAACCATGAGCTATGATTATTTTTTACCTAATAGTAGGTAAATATATGTTAGGTTAATGTTCATATACCTTATAATATTATTTTTTCATATGTTAATTTCTTATGTAATCTATTTCATTACTATAACAGATTCACTTATGTGTGTGTACCTATTATTAGACTATTGAACTCCCCCAAAAAATTAAAAAAAACAATAAAAAACAATAAAAAACAAAAAAATATGGTTTGTGTATTAAGAATGTCAAAAAACATTGTTTCTTGACCTATTATCTTGTTATAGCTATTACAATTACTATTGTTGGAAGATCCCACAAAGGTTCAGTGATGAGTGAAATATTTTTTCAAAGTTCAAATTTTTAAAAAAATGTTAATAGATGAGCGGAGTGATGAAATGTACAAAATATAAGGATATCTAGGTTGAGAGCTCCGGGATTGACTTTTAGAAATGATTAAGTGAGTGGCTATTGAAATATGATTGTAAAGGATATAGGGAAGGTTCAGTTGATAAAATAATATATGCATAAAAATTATAAAGTAACTTATATTTACTTGATAAAAAGTTGAAATAACAACATTAAATGGTTTGCACACACACATGTTGAGAATTAGTGAAGTTTCTATCTTCTAAATTATTTTTTCATTTTTTTTATCATGTATCTATTTGAATTTTGTTATGATACAATGCATGAGATAACATTTTTCAATGATCACTGAGAATAAATCATCGGTGTGATTTTTTCTTTTATCACCATTCATAGATCAATTAAATTTTCAATGTTAAATTATCAAGAATTTTGGAATATCTCCCTGAATTATTTTTTAAAATGTGATTTTTCCTAAGAGTGAAATTTTTTAGGTGTGGGGGTGTGATTAAATAGCTATTCACTATTCATTTCTACCCTTATATAAGTGTGATAAACTATGTATGTATCACAACTTACAAATTTAATAACACATTTCACTACATGTCTGATTGAATTGATTTTTGTTCATAACTGTTAAATGGTTAATTTCACTTATTTGGATGATTTAATTATTAGTGGATGTGATTCAGAGGGAATAAGAAAAATTAGAATAAAAATTAGAAAAAATATTTAAGATTCCCAAAATACATGTGGACCCAAAAGGACACTACAGTGGGTTCGTGTGTTCAATTGGGGTGAAATTTGTTGATATGAATGAAAATTATTTTCTATATAATTATTATAAAGAAAAAAAATCACAATACATAAATTAAAAGGGCCAACCAACTGTATCTTTCCAACCCACCAAATCTGCACGAAGACAAAATGATGTTTTGTGTTTCATCCATATCCCATGATTTCAAATGAGGAATGATTCCCAGTTTTTATTGAAAATATTAAAGATCCAGGGAAACAACTTTTTAATTTTCTAAAAATCTAGATAAAATTTTATAGATGTTAAAAATCATTTCCCAAGTGGTTTTAAAAACTATGTGTTCCAAAAACCACCTTCAACTATGCCTATAAATTTTCTCATTGGGAACCCCATTTGGAATTTCGAACAAGATTTTTTGTGCATCATTTTTTGAGTCCCATAAGAGCCATGGTATTATACTAGAAGTTATAGAGGTCCTTATCCCCATAGGGAGATAAATGATAAAGAGAGAGATCCTCCCAAGCTTCCTCCTTCTCTCAATGTCAGGCCAAATAGTTGGGGTTTGTTGGGAGGGAGTTACACACATGTAAAGGGAGTTATAATACATATATTAGATACTATTTTAGAGGAATTTTGGTGTTAAAGTATTTCATTCCATTTATCTTTCATGATTGTATATTGAAATTCTTTTTTGATGCATGTGAATGTTATGATATTAGTTTCTAACGAATCAGTGTGAGTTTTTGAGTGTGTCACTTTTTCTGTTCTGATTAGAAAACTAAACAATCATTTTCTTACCATCATTCTTGATATTGAAATCTTTTTTTGAAGCTCTTATTACATGAATATTTGATGGTCCTTGTCAATACTTTTTTTATATCATGGTTTGGTTCTTCAATCATTGATATAAAATCACCTAGATTAATTGGGATCCAAATTAACTTTAACACAATAATTATTCCATTCATGAATAAATTTATATGAAAAATGAACATAAAATGCATGTAGTGAAATAAAAATACCCCCTTATATTACATTTTTCAAAATAAACATTCTATTTTAAATAATAAATTATTTAAATTAATTCATTTTCTTCAGACATTTATCAACCCACCTTTAGTATTTTCTATTAAAAATACACACTCTAAAATAATCAACACTCCTTGAGAGATGAACTAGGGTCTTCTATAAACTATAAAATTATCTTTAAATTATACTAAAATTGTTTTTTCATGAATGGATAAATAAATAATGTATGTAAAATCATTTTCAAAGGTATATAAACATCAACCATACTTATATTTACCATATATTTAGTAATAAATAATAACACTTCATGGTTGGGTGGCATGTTTTTTGTAGCTATTTAGTGACATAATTTTACCAATGCTTCTCACACAAAGGGTACCATTCTTATCAAAGCTATAAAAATGATACAACTATTCATATCATCAACATGCAACTAATTTTTCTAGAAAATGCCACACATTAATGTTAAATTCAAGATGAAACACACATTTTGTCATTGAATTTTTTTTTATGTTTTAAAACCACATAAAATAGGGAAATTACCCATTCATTTTCATTAAATTTAATGATTAGGTGGGAATAATTTTCCATGATAAATTGGGCTACACAAATTCAAATCTAGCCACAAACTTGAGAGGAAGCGGTGGGAGTAATAATAGTATCTAGAAAGTGAAAAAGAAAAAAATAATAAAGGTGATGAAAATTACTAACATAAGAATATACCCCCACACCTAGATTATGTAGTGTCCTTAGTGTAAATAATGATAATGTTGGATGGAAGGATAAAACCTATTGAGTTTCATTTATAGGTTACTTCTTGAACATAAAGTTCCTCTATCAAGGAATACAAAATGTATTTCGGGAATTACTTCAACAACTACCCATTGATATTGTAGGTTTGTTTTGTTTCTTTATTTTGGAACTAAATAAAACCAAATGGATAAACATTAGTAACCATGTATGTGCCAAACTCGTGGGAACGCAGAATACCAAGATTCAACATCCTCCTTCCAATGTAAAGGAGAACCTTTTTCCCAATGTTAAATTGATTATGAAGGATGAGTCAGTCATGGGAATCCATGATTCACTCCTTATATATTTGGGAGTTTTCATAAGAATCTCCACACATTTCCTCTATCTCTTGAATCTGTATCTTCCTTTGAGAACCAACAACATAAATATTTTAATTTCATTATTTAATGTCTAAGTATGCCCAATGCTTTATCTCATTAGGAAGGTGAAAAATATTTCCTAATACAAGCTGATATGGTGATATTACAATGGGTGATTTAAAGGTAGTATGGTAATCCCATAATGAATCATCGATTCTAAGACTCCAATATTTTATATTGGGGTGAATAGTTTTTTCAAGAATTTGTTTTACCTATCTATTAGGCACCTCAAGTTGAAATTTTTTTATGGGTGATATGTAGCATAAACTTGATGACCAAACCCATACTGGTGAAAAAGTGATTGCATTCTTTGGTTGAAGAAATGAGAAACTTGTTCACTAATTTTGATTCCAATTTAAACCAAACCTAAAAAAAACTGGGTTCTCAAAAATTCCAAACCTATATTGGAAACATTTATCCCTGTGGATCATGCCTCAACCCATTTTGATATGGAATAAATTGTTTGATGAATGTATAAGATTCCATAAGAATTGGGAAATGGAATCATAAATTCAATTCCACAAACATAAAAATTATGAATAATGAAAAACATTTCTCATGGGATTTCATCTATTTTAGAGTAATTTCTCATTCATTGAATGCGAGGAGAATATTTACATAAATTGTGTATATCCCAAAATAATGATGGCCAAAAGAGACCAAAATAAAGGAACATGCAAGAATCTTATTGGGGGCCAATGTGGACTACATAAGAAAGAGTGTGGAAGAACATAAGGATAGACCGATACATTCCATCTAGAAAATAATTCCTATGGAATTGATCACTACATTTGTGCTGGAGGTAATGGTTATCTCCAATGTACCAATAAGACTCAAGTTATAGATTAATGTCTTTGTTTTTTTGAAATCTGTTGGAATGAAAGATTCTATGAAATAATTAAAAATTTTAAAATACAAAGTAATAATATCTTACAATCATTGTAATTCCTCATAAAAAATAGGTAATTTATGGGAATATAAGAAGATGATTCAATGTACGAAGATGGGATGATCCTACTGATATGACCAGCCACCACATTCTCAGCTCCTTTTTTATCACTAATTTTAAATTAAATTCATGAAGTATGAGCATAAAATTAATGTGATGTTGTTTTGATTCTGGTTTCATAAGGAGATACTAGAGGGCTATATGATTTCCGAACAAAATAATGTTGAACACTAAAAGGTATGGCCTAATTTTATCCAAGGAAAACATAATGGAAATGAATTATTTTTTATTTATGGTTTAGTTTTCATGGGAAGGATCCAATTTACGAGAGGCATATGCAATGACATGAAGTGATTGATTGATCCTTTGTGATAAGACTGCCCTAACCACATAGTTAGAGGTGTCACACATGAGCTAAAATAGTAAATCCCAATGATGTGGTTTGATTAATAGGGGTGATGTGACACTCTATTCCAATTTTTTTTAAAATCTTCTTAACATTGTTCATAAAATATAAATTCGTTTTCTTTTTGGAGTAATTGGGAGAGGGGGAGAGGAATATTATTAAAGTTATGAACATAATGACAGTAAAGTTCAGCATGAACGAAAAAAGCATACACATTCTATACATTTTTGGGGAATGGTAGGGAAGAAATGACATCCACTTTTGATTTATCTAATTGGATACCATCACAAAAAATGACATGACTATGTACTATACCTTTTTCACCATTAAATTGAATTTATCATAATTTAATTCGAGATTCTATTAAATATAGTGACATAAAAAAACCAATACTACTCAAACATTCCTAAAAAGAGGGTCCATAAATAATAAAATCATCCATTATTACTTCAATGTAATTCTCCAGGTAATCTGAAAACTACTAACCATGCATCACTGGAAAGTGCCAAGAGTATTGCACATACCCAATAGAATTATCCTTTATAAAAATGTTCCGAAGGGGAAAGTGAAGGTTTTCATTTCTTGATCCTCAGGGGTAATATGAATATGAAAGTGTCTATAATACACATCAAGGAAACAATAGTGGGACATATCTTCTAGAATCTCTAAAATCTCGTTAGTTAATGATAATGTGATGTGGTTCTTCCTAGTGTATTGTTTTAATCAGTAATAGTATATACAGACACACCAATTATTTTTCATATGAGTTGAATCCAATTAACTATTTTCATTTTTAATTACTAGAAGTCCATTTTTTAGGAACTAAATTTACCCAAATAACACATTGGCTATCACATAAAGGGTAAATGATTACAACAACCAATAATTCTATTACATTATTTTTTACAACTTATACAAGGTTTGGGATCAGTCTATGTTATCCCCAACTCATTAGTTTAACATCATTATTTAATAATATATTACGTGGGGAAATTTATGGGCTAATACTAGGAATTTCAATAAGTTTTAATCCCAATTATTTTTTATACTCCCTCAAAAGGTCAAGAAGGAATAATTCATGATCTATAGAGAGTGAACTTTCTACAATGATAGGAATATAGATTCCATTCTGAAGAAAAAAATATTTTAAATCATAAGGAAATAAATTAAGTTTCAATTCAGGTGGAGTTTAGAATGATGGGAATGAATTTGAAAGTGGGAGGTCACTAATGTCATTTAACAACTCAGTGGTAACATATTTAAATGCAGAATTAGCTTTTACAATATTAGAAGTGTCATTGATGGTTATTGAATCATTAGGGTTCATGAAATCACTAATTAACAAACAAGCATGAAATTTTTCTAGACCATTACATCATTCATTCCATGATTCATTACCTTTAATGTATATTAAGGATAAATAATCCGAAAGGGGGTCTGGGGAAAATGAGTTTTTTTCAGGGGAAGGGAATACATTAATTTAATTAACTAAAAGTAATGAATACTATTCTGAGGGATGCTTCATGGAATCAAGGAAGTTGAAGTAGAAAATGTCACCACAAAAATCCATGAATAATTTACCATTTCAGATATTAATAATGGTTTTTATTGTTTTCAAGAAAGGAATCCCCAATATAACTTAGGAATGTCAATTCATCCTACCATATTCTATTTTTAGAAAATATAAATCAGTAGTAAAATTTAAATTTTCACCCTCATAAGAACATCCTCTAACACACCAACAGGTTGTACTATAATTTTCTAGTAGAACAATAATTCCCATGGGCTTTAGATCTGTAACTCGAATTGAAGTGAAACTAGAGTGAGGCATCACATTTATTGAATCACCCAAATCAAGCGTAGTATTAGAAAATAAATAACACATATGGTACATGTAATATAGAATGATCCAAGATCATTGAATTTGGAAGGATGTGATGTCTCAATAAATACTGAGACATTCCTCCCCATGCTCATCTTATATTCACCTAGATGCCAGTTCAATGTGTATATATATTCTTCATAAACAAGACTTAACATATAACATTCTTCATGGAATCAATCAAGGGGATGTTAAAATAAACTTTTTTGGAAATATTCCATGAGTTTTTTATCATGTTTTTTTATTTTGGGTTTCCTGGATTAGTTTTCCATTGGGGAAATGGAAGAAAAATGGGTTGGCTAGGTGGATAATTGATAGACACACTCTCCCCTTTGGTGGTATTTTTTTAGGACAAGGATATTGTTATCTTAGACCATTTTTATTTGTAGGGATGGTGGTTTCATCATATGTGGGTAAATTCAATAGAGTATTTATTTGGGTTTTATGATTTTTTCCACGCATAAGTCTGATGCCATAGACATTTCCCTTATCCCTAGGGATTACTAGTGGTTGAGATGGTAGTTTACACAACCCATGTCTTTGAATTTCCCCCACTAAGTTGGAAAGTTAGACCAAATGTGTTTTTATGTCTTGTAATGATTGTTGAGTGATTTATTGGAATTATAGTTTATTTATATCCATTTTTATCATCATGTATTATAGGATAGGCTAAATTTTTTGAGGGGTTTGTTGGAACGGTCTTTTTGAGGGTTTGTGATTTCTAGATGGGGGGGGGGATGACTACTCTACCCCGGTTTGTTCCATGGATGGTGAGTTTAGTTTTAATAAACCTATTCTATAGGCTTTGTAGTCTTTCCAACCAGCGTCAGATGGATAGTAGGGCTCTTTCATAATTGGTTGGTTATTGGGGCATCCTGGGATGATTTCTTCTCAACCCTCATAATTTTCACTAAATTGAGGGATTTGATCATAATAATGGGTTTCCATATAACATATACCATAGTGGATGGGAGAAGGAGATTGTGATTTACCTAGGAATGATAAGGTTTCCTGATAAGGGTATATATCACTTAAAATTTGTCTCTTCCTTCTTATCAAACTCAGAACTGTCTAACTCATTAACACCTTGAATGGGTACACTAGACCTCATACTAAATTATTGAGTGTTCTGTGCCATGTTCTCAATGTGTATCCTTGTATAAAGTAAGGTTTTCTTAACTACTTCACCACCTACATTAGCATCAATCATTTCATAATCAGTATAAATTAAACCATCATAAACGAATTTCAATAAAAAAAGATCACTTATTTAATGATATGTTAAATTTGAATGAAGACTTTTAAATCTTTTCCAATATTCATGATGTGTTTACCATTTTTATTATCTTATCCAAAAATAATTTCTTATAGTTTCAGTTCGAGAGGTTTTGATGTATTTTAAAAAAAAGAATTTCATTTCTTCACATCCTCTAATAGGATAATTAATAAAATACATCCAATATTTTGGATCATCTCTTAATGAAAATGGGAATTCCATAAGATTTAGATGTTTATAATTTACAATATATGGTTTTAATTTAGAACACATGGTCTAAAATTAATTTACATTTTTATGTCGGCCTTCTTCTTTGAGTCTATGGAATTGGGGTAAAAAGTAAATTATATCAAATTTAAATTCAAAATTTGGTGCCTCCCAATGTATTTTCATTTATGCAACTTGGATATCAACATCAGGAGAAGTAATCTATTTTAATGTTTAGTGATTTTCATCCATTTTATACATTTAATATTCAGTTTATATTTTGGTTCCATAAGAATAGGGGTATAGAAAAGTCTCAATTTGTGGTATGTCCTCCTTTAAAGGGTTTTCTTGGGTGTCTAAGTGTTACTGACAAGAGATCCATTCTAGTTTGGGTTCAAAAGAGGGTAAATATCCAATATTAGAACACATCATGAAAAGAAACTATACATGAAATAAATTAACACTCAAAAATATATGAAAATAAAGAAGATAAAAGATATAAATAATCATAAAATTTACAACAATTTTATAAAAAACACACAATAAAAACTGAATATTTCCCCAGAAATAGTGTCCAAATATGAACATGTTTTTGTGAAAAGTCAAATTTATTTTGATTTAATGATGATTTTATATTACAGTATATACACTATTTCTTCTATCAATGGGAATTTATTGATTATGTGTTTGTAATTTTTTTAAAATAGTACTAGAATAGGTGGGATAATTTTGAAAATAGTCTATGGGAAAAAACATAATTTAAATAGGTTAATATTTAAATAACCATGTAGATTATTAAAAATACAAGATAAATGGGTCATTTTGATTTAACAAAAAAACATTTCATGTTCATTTTTCTTTGAAATTTATTCATGTTTAGAATTTTTTTTTGTTGAATTTAATTTTATTCCCGATTAATAACTAAGTGTTTATTTCAATGCTTGAAGAACTAAAACATGGCATAAAAATAATATAGCCAAGGTCATGGATTTTTACAATGAATAATAGATTCTAAATTATATTGAAATCTCATGAAATAGGGTTACAAAATGAATCTTTTGTTTTCCAATAGAAACAACACAATTCAGACACCCAAAAGCTCACACCAATTTGTTATAAATTAAGAGCATAACATTTACATGGATTAAAACAAGAATTAAAATGTGAAATAATGTAAGATAAAAGGAATTAAATGTTTGAACACACATATTACTCTAAAATAGTAGGTAATATATTCATCAAAACTCTTGGACATGTTTGTATCTCCCCTACAATAATCACCCACATTTTACATTGGCACTGAGAGGAGGAAGCTCGGGTGGTTCTCCTCCTTCATCATTGACACCCATATAAAGAAATGGGACTCCAAAAATTTTATTTCAATCAGAGTTAACCTATGGAACTAAAAAATGGAATCACTTAAATCATTGTTCTAGCTTTTAAATGGGGTTCCCAAGGTTCCAATTATTAGGCAAAGTAGAAGGCGGTTTTGGGCATAGAGATTTTGGAAAACCACTGAGCCGATAGTTTTCGACATCCATACAATATTATCTCTATTTTTAGAAAAATAAAATGATTTTTCTCCACCTTTTTAATATCTTATAAAAAAATTCATCAATTGGAGTTATATAACATGAGATATGGACAAAACATATAACATCACAGTTGACTTTGTGCCGATTCAGTGTCTTGGACAGATCAGTTCTCATGGGACCATTAAAGATAGAATTTGTCTTTTGTGTATTTTATAGAGTTGTATCCCAAATATATGTGGATTATGTCACCAAATTTTATCCAAATTGAACACAAATATCCACTTTAGTGTCCATTTGAGTCTATTAGTATCCATGGAATCTTTCACATTTTGACCCATTTTTCATCTATTTTATCATGGGACCTCCGAGTCACCTCCACATACAATTAAATCGTCCAAAATAGTGAAATTAACCTTTTTAACTATTATCAACTTAAAATAATTGATTAAAACATGATGTGAACTTTTTTAATAAATTTGGAATTTATGATACAAAATAGTTTATCACAGTGGAATAAAGGTAGAAATGAATAGTGAATCACTATGATATCAATATATTATACAATTAACATGTAATATAATAAATACAACAATTTTAATGATATTTAATGTTCTTTTGAATTTATTATTTAATTTGTTTTATGATTCAAAAGATAACTAAAGTGGAAATGGATTTTCATCTCACTTTTTATTTCTATGAGTCAAAATCCATATTTACCAAGAATTTACATTATATGATGTATATACTTCCAATGAATATCATTGATGATTATTCTTTAGAAAATATTGGGGAATACATATCCATTTTTGATCTATCATTCATAGTGATTATGTTTCAAATGTTTCCAAAGTTGTATGGTTTTTATGTCACAATCTCATTGTTTTTTGGGATTCTTTATGATTAAGTCACCAATATAGAAATATTATTATCTAACTCTATGTAATAATAAATAATTTTAATCTCTTCTAGATATTTAAGAAATTATCAAAAAATAGTACTATTTTACCACTCATTGGTAGTTAAAATATTTGATAAAATTTTTATAATAAAATTTGAATTTATTTCACTCTTTGGTGAGGAACATGTTTTCTTCTAAAATTATGCTTTATAAAAAAAATTCAAAAATGTTCTCAACATTCATAAAATTATTTATTAAATTAATTTTTACCCATGTTATAATTTTTTCAAAACTATTGGAATGGAATCTTAATATTGTTTTCTGAAACTATATCTGTGGGATAATAGAAATTTTTTTTAAGGAATCATTCTTTTAACGTTTACGGCATGGTGAAAATTTCCCACCCTTATGATCATTATTTTATTTTAATACTATTTAATTTTTTTCTAGGTTAATTTCCAAGAAAATGATTTATTTTTTAAAATGTGTTTTCAGTGTATAAAAATTAATTTCTTAAAAAAATTAAATTATTTATTAAAATGATTCCATTATGTGTTTCAAATATTTTTTCAAAGAAAATTATTTTCAAAATGTTTTATGATTTTTTATATTTAAAAGGGAATATAAAAGTAATGTTTTTTCATTGAGAAATATTTCAATTGTATTTTAAAAATAATTTTCTATCCTTTGATTTAAATTATGCTTTAATGGGGATAAGATCCTGTGACACAATTGTTATTTTTAATCTGAATGGTTTATGTTTATGATGAAATAAAATTTATTAATTTTGTTTCTCATATTTGCGGTGTACCATGATAAAATTCCTATGAAACCCAAATTTTTTCATGGTTAATGATTTAATGGAAAGATTAAATGATTATTAAACCCATCTCTTTTTCACAAGCTATTAAAGGATGAAATTTTTATTTATAGAGATTCGTTTCATGGGTTATGATATGTTGAATATTTTATGATCATATGTCACAAATACGTATTATTTTCATTATCTGATGGGTGGTACCTATATCTCCCTCCAATCACTTAGGTAATAACTTATATCTCATGATATAGAGAGGTCTTGAAAGGTGGTAAACCAAGTTAAGTAAAGGAATTTATTCTAGTATGTGGTCTTTTGGATTGATCCTTAATAACTATGATGGTTTGGGGACTTTAATCATTCCACTATGATATCCTTGGAAGGGAACATTGAATATAGTGAAAATTATTCTATATTATTATTTGTATGCACAAAATGTTATATCTTATTTAAAATTTATGAACTCATGGCTTGTGTTCTTTGATTCTATTAGGATTAATTTCTTATGAATGGAAAATATTTTTTCACGACTCGAGATTATGATATTTTATATGTAGGGTATGGTTTTCAAATGTTATTCTCACATTATAATAAAATTATGTTCATGTTATGCTTATGTACCTCTCTTGTTAATCCATACTAACACTACCAAAAAACAGGGCCAGGGAAGTACTGCCTTTTATTAGTGCTAAGCAGAATGCCCAGATAAAGGGAAGTGACTTTATCAGCACTAGTTAAAAGTGGAGATAAATGTTCCTTTTATCTAACCTAAAACAAGCATTGATAAAGGGTAAATTTATCAACAATATTATTAGCATTAATAAATGTTTTTAATATTAATTTATATAAAATTATTATATTTATATTCAAAAATAATTTTAATTTGGATACATTAAATTAAAAACAAATGTTTATAATTAATATATATTCTTTAACAATTAAAAAATATATTTATAATGGTTTAGTTGAAAAAATTATTTCTATGATTATAATTAAATAAATATATATAAAATTGATTAATTATAATATTATAATCAATTAAATTAAATAATAAATATATTTATTATAGATTTATTAAATTTATTAGATTTATTGGATTAATTCATAGTATATATTATATTTTTTATATTTAATATATTTTTTTATTTATAAATATATAAGAATTTTTAATATATATATTTATAATTAAAATTATATAATATATATGTGTTTTCCAATAAATTTGGTCAAAAAATATATTGATCATGTGTATATGTTATGTATCATATGCATGAATGTTCAATTTTACATTACATATAATTGTCAATTGATGTCGTATATTGATTAATTCATAATGTTACCCATATGAACAATATTTGTTCTAAAAAATGTACTTATAAAATTAAATTAAATATATTTAAATTATAAATATATTTTATTATATTTTTAATGATATATATAAATAGTTTTCAAAGAAATTTCAAATAATAATATTATCTATATATATATATATTAAAAATTATTTACCAATATTTATAAATATATATTATTTATAGTTATAATTATTAATATATATATATACATACTATATATCATTTTAAGTAAATATATAAGTAGATACATAAATTATTAAAATTATACCTTTATTAGAGCTCTTCTAATTATGATAAAGGCTTATATTAATCTGTGCTACAAAAACTCTATAAAAATTTGTCTTTATTAACACTATAATTTTATGGCTGATAAATTGGTATTTTATCAAGGATTTTTATTTTAATATTGATAAAACCTACCTTTATCATCAATTTTAACTAGGGTCGATAATGTTCCCAATAGTTTTTATAAAACAACCCTAACAGGATCCTCCTCCCTCGCACCCTTTCAAGCATTCGTGGAAGCTGAACCCTGCACCGTTAACCCCTCCTCCGCCACGACCCCTCCTCCCCCTCCACTGCTTTCATTGCTGCTTTTTCCTCCTCCTCTTCCTCTACCACTATTTCCTTCTCCCCCTCCTCTGTCATGACCCCTCCTTCACCGCAACCCTTCTTATCCTCCTCCTCCTCTACTGCCGCTACCTCTTCCTCATACTTTTCCTCCGGCCACTGAATCATCCTCCTACACCGCCACTGCCGCCTCCTCCTCCTCCGCCTCCTTATCCTCCAATTAATTGCAGGGCCCCCTTGTCCATGTGACCTGCTCCAGTACGCCCTCCTCATCCGATGATCGGCCCAACAGCCTCCTCTACAGTGCATGATTCCCCCCAAAAATTCACTTATATAATTAATTTTTACTCTTCTAAATTAGAAAGGAAGTTTGTGTGAATGGATAGTCTTTGGTTCACCATGAAATCACTCGATACTGGTGCGCATGTGTTTTTTATGAAATCTGGAAGCCTTTTGAAATCCAAGAGGTTGTTTTTTTGGTGATGATTAGAGTATAAGAGGATATTTTGACCTGGAGATAGATGACGTCGTTTAAGAAGGATTTTGTTAGTTGCACACTACTTCTTAGGTGATATAATAATAGAAATTTTAATTGGGTTAGTGTTTAACTGTGGAATCACATCAAGTTTCAGATTATACAATGATATATTAATATGGGTATGGATTTCACCAATGATCAAGGAATCCTGCTCTAGTTTGTAATGAAATACTGGTGGTGGAATCTAAGAATTATTTAGTTTGGTTATCTGGGGTTTTAATTATGAAATCACATAATATGTTTGATTCATACTATAATTTGTATTGTTGGTAGGCTTTTTGATTCTTTTAGACTAAGTAATTTAGATTAGAAAGTGAGATAACATGTAAGTGGCTTCTAACCCTTTTGAGGTATTTTTGGTCGAGGATTTTCGACTTATGATATCATGTGATATTATATGTAATAATTTGACACATGAATTGATTATTTAATATTGTTAGTGATGAGATTTTTTTAGAGATATTTGATGGTTTAAAAGGATAATATTTGTGTTTAGGTTGTACTTAGATAATGGAGGTGTATCTATATAGTTTATAAATTTGGGAATGAAGGAGAAGATTGAAATTGTACTGTAATTCACATGTGTGGTTGGGTAAGTTTCATTTTATGTGGAAATATGTATTTCCTTAAAAACATGAAAATAGATTTTGATTAGAAATTTTATATGTGGGAGGGACCATGGATTGAAATTGGCTTTCATGATTTATGTATTATGTTGGGGAGTGTATTAGATCAAGTGATCAATTAAACATTGACATGATATTTTATCACTATGGGAAAACATAAGTATGTACCATCTCATCATCTTGGTGATGGTCATGAGATTTGGATCAGGGTCAGGTGGTATTGTGTAATCTGTTGGGATCTATTATTTGAAATCATGTTGGGGGTTCTGAAATAGAATACCTTTGTTTGAATTAAATTAGATAACTAATAGTGGCGACTCAATAGTATTACCACAAGGACATATCTTGTTTGATCAACACAATGGTGGAGAGTTTGTAATGCCTCATCCATATTGGCATTTGAATTTTTAGGAGGAGATCGATTTTTTTTTCAATTAGTGGAATAACCATTTTAAAAAATGAGGGTTAGATATAGAACCTAGAATCTAGGACACTTATAAGAGTATTTTATAATGTTTGAGGCTCAATGTATGTCTTAGGATCTTAAACAAGTCACAAAATATTTATCTATTTAAATTATGGATTTGGGGGTAGTAGCCTAGGGAGCATGGTTTGCACATGATTACTGATAACCATGCACCACAATAGCAAAGATTGGTTTTTATAGGCACAATGTTTGTTTAAACCATGTGAAAGGCGTTAGAAAACCAAAAAATTTTAATTAACTAATTTCAAAATAATTTCTCAGGGTTTGAACACTGTTTGTTAAACCATGCACATTAATCATGTGAAATGGTGTTTCCTGGATAGTGAAGACTGTAAAGTATGAACCTAGTCTGGAAAACCATATGGAAAAAACATAAACCCATTTAAAAGGTGATGTTTTAAAAAACTTCCCCTCTGAACCTTCTATGTAATAATTTATTTTCCCCTTTTCTCGTCTAGAACCCCTCCACGCTACACCACCATCCCCCTCCTCTCCTCTTGTGTGGTTCATCCTCACCCGGTGTATGTTTCATCTTTTATCACATTTATTGGATATAATAGGATAATATTACCTCTCATACTCCTTCTATTTTGGTTTTATTTCATTGTCACACAATTTTATACACGGTTATGCTAATAAGCACAATTTTTTTTAACATTTTTCGTGTTTTCCTTTTCAATCATTTAATGTTGATCCAGAGGATGATATTTATTGTATGAGGGATTATAGGTTAGGGTGTAGTGATGAAAAATGCATCATAGTACCTTTATACAAGATTATATGATATCATTGATGACCGTGAGTGTGGATTCATGATGTGTTTTTACCAAGAACCATTGTGGGGGGACCATCTCCTTTGTTTCATAGTTCTTTCTTATTTAGGACCCATTGTGCGTGGTCCTATGTATTGTGTTGTGATGATTGTTTTCCCAAATTTCCTACGTGTTTTTTTTGATGCATATATTGTTCTCTATCATATTTAGGTCCTTTCCGATGAAGTCCATTTGATGTTTAGAGGTTGATGCACCTCTTCTTATTGAACCATATGATGGAATAACACAACTGAACTAAATTTAATTACATACAAAAACATCATTCTAATGAAAAATATACAATGAATATTTAAATAAACTTCCAGATCATCATTTCCATTAATATCTCCACATCATTGACCCCCCCCCCCCAAGCTTACCATTACACACTCCACATCACTTGTAATTATATGATTAATGAAACCAAATCTATTAAGATTCAATGAGGATTGTAAGATATTTCCTATATATTTTTCCATAGGTTATGAAGTCATCACATAAGTTTTAATCACATATTATTTTTTGATGTTCTATTCACACACTAGGTTAAAAAAACATTATTACAAGACAAATGAGGGAATCCTCAGCAGTGACCACTCTAATGTCTAATCTATAAAAGATTTATTAGATATGATACTATCAGGACCCACCCCCATAAGAACTCCATTGGAACTGGGAATATATTAGTTTCTGACCCCCACCCCCTAAATCCTATATTTAAATGGAGATGGGTCACTTAAAATTGGGAATGTAATGATAAGGACCAGGCTGGTATCATAACCAATGGCTAATAGGAATTTGCAATAACCTAAGAGGAATTCATGTTCCCTATGGGATATCAATGATCCACTGGAAAAAATATACTATTAATGTGGAATATTTTACCCCTGAATTAGAGAAAATTAAAAATTTTCTTTCTTCTGAAAACCAGACATGTCCCATTCAAAAGTTAAACATCTAGGAAAATAGTAGATACTTAAAATATAAAATAACAGGAAGAAGATAACATAGATAGAAAATAAAATCCCACTATTGACCAATAAATTTGTTTAAACATACATTTTCCATTCCTTAATCTCATTATACATATTTTGGATATGTATAAAATAAGAGTTCTCATTTTATGTTTTCTTTTTAGTTGGAAATCTTCTCTGATGTGCGCCTCTCCTCTGCCACGAACGCACCTCTACCGTAAGCTGAACTACAGCTTCACAGGGAGTTTTCTCCTATTACTCATTGGTTTATTCTTGTTCACATGTTATTACTCTTTGATATTGATGTTTACATTGTGATATGTATGGGATAAATTCCCCACATAAAATCATGGCCATTGGTTGTCTTTTTTTGATCACTAAATGAATTACATTTTGGTTGTATCCTGTTAAAAATTTGACTATAAGGATTGGTAATTTACATATACTTCGATAATGAATGAATTCCCTAGGATGATAAAACTACAATGATAAAACTTGAATTAAAAAAAGTAGTTGAATAAGGGATGCTTTGTAAAATTGGAAATTGTTTTCATTTGTTATGTATGGTGTTGGGATTGTGAGCATGATTGATGTTTATATGTTGTTACTGTTATTGGAATTATTGTTGTTCCATTTGATATCCATGTTTTAGTTTCTCTTCCATTGAATATCAATAACCTTCCCCATTTCAATAGCACCACCACTTTTTTACTAGTGAAATTCCACTGAGTCTTAGAAAACCACTTTCCTAGAGGACTCTATGGGACACTTTATAAACACAATAGTCACATTTCTATAATATCACATGTAATAAATCCTTCCACCCATAATCACTGTATTGAAAATCATACCATATATTATTTTAGTACAATAGTTCTTGACTTGAGACATTATGGTTCTAGGGAAACAATAAAAAACAAGTTTACAACAAATCATATAGGCCACATGTGGGATACTAAAAACTTACAGTGAAAAGGGTTATAATAGTAAGTCCCATTGATTAGGTGGTCAAGAAGATTGGTGTTATCTACTATGGACCTGAGTATTGCATGGAGTGGTAAGGGTATTTTTTACCATATATAGTTTCATTTATATCGTAGGATGATGACCCTAGTTGAGAATCTTTTGTGTAATTATTTTGTTAAATATTAATATTTCTGAATCCAATAGGATGAATATGAATATAGAATTGATTAATGCCAATTGTTTGAAAAAATAGTATCATTATGATGTCAGAGAGTTTGACACTTTTTCAAAATATCATGCATATGACCCTTCTCAAATCCTTTGTCCAATTTTACACTGTTGTTATTCTAGACAAATTAGTCCAGAGGAGTTAGAAGAACACATGATCTATCACAGAATAGATCGAAGATATACATGTTGGAATAAATACGAGAAAAAATGAATGTAGGTAGTGGTTGGGATAACACGCCATTTTATGGATCATCTGATATAATTATAAGCATGAACAATGAACATGACCGTATTGACGATGTGATTACTGATGCGAATGATTATGAAGATCGAATTGAGTAAATGACAAGGACAGTTCAACATTAACTTGATTATTTCCCAAAATTGTTTGGGATGTTAACGAGTTATGAAAAGACACCATTGTATTCTCGTTGCACTAAATATACAGAATTGTCAGCCATATTAAAGATATATAATTTGAAGTTAGGCAATGGGTATAGTGATACTAGTGTTAAGGAACTACATTTTCTTTTGAATGATATTCTACCTGAAGTTAATGAGCTCCCGAGCCGAATATACGTTGCTGAATGAATGCTACGCTCGATGTGTATGATCTCTAAAAGAATACATGCCTTCTTGAATGACTGTATACAATTTTTTAAGTACCAAAAATCACATAAATAATACCCAAATTGTTGTTCTTCTCTATATAAGAAAGATGAATCTAGTACTACGAAACTTGTATGGTACCTTCCAATAATTACAAGGTTTAGTTACCTATATAGATTTGAGGAGACCTAAGGATAGTTGACATGGAATACAAATACAAGAATTAAAGATGGAAAACTATGTCACCTGAAAGTCTCTCTTCGGGGGAAGAGAATTGATCATGAGTATCTTAAATTTTGAAACGAGCCGAGAATCCTTCATATTACATTATCTATAGGTGGAGTGAATCCTTTTGGTTTTCAATGTTACATTCAAAATAAATGGATGATTATGTTGATAAATTCTAACCCATCACCGTGGTTATAAATGAAATGAAAATACATCATGTTATCTATTCTTATATCAGGTAACAATTTTTTTTGTTTATTTGGCTCTACTGATCTAGGTTTTGAAATTATTGTGGTATTCAGGTGTTATGTTGATTGATTCTTACAAAAATGAATATTTCACTTTGAGAGCCATGTTGTACGAGTATATAAAAGACTTTACTAATTATGGAAATTTATTACGATATAATATTAATGTAACTCAAGGGTGTAGCATTTGAGAATTGGATACACAATAAATTTTGTGGAAACATTCATTGAAAATCGTGTTTATAAGACATCTATAATTTCTACCTCGATAGCATACATATCGATATTGGATGACATCATTCGATGGATGTTTAGAAGAATGAAAATCACCATATACACTAATAGGTGATCAATTTTTTGAGAATTTAAATTATGTGGACACTAATTTTGGTAAACCATTTTTTAAAAACCTTATAAAAACAGATTGGGAAAAGAGATCATGTTTTTGGAATTACCATACTGGAAGTTCCTTTATGTCAGACATTTTCTTGATGCTATGCAAGTTGAAAAAAATGAATGTGATAGTTTCATCAGAATGTTTCTAAATGAACCCCACAAAATGAAGGATAGAATTAAGGAAAAGTTAGTCATAGTTGAGATGGAAATACGAGAAGGGTTGGCACCAGTGAAGGATGAAAAATTGACATTTATTCCTCCTCCTACTTACACTTTTTCTAGGGAGGATAGATAATAGTTTATCAACTTCTTGAATAATGTAAAGGTTCCAGGGGAATATTCATCATATATCAAGAACATTATGTTAGTGGGGGATTTAATGTTAAAGGTCCTAAAATCACATTACTTCAATGTTTTGATACAAGATCTACTTTCTATAGATTTACATTGCAAATTTTCCATTAATTTCTGCCATACATTTTCGAAGATTTGTTTCTTTATCAATGCTATATGCCATAATGTTTTAGAACCAAAGAAATTTCCAAATATAGAAAGAGAAATTACCATCATATTATGTGAATTGGAAATTTTCTTCCCGTCGACATTATTTGATATGATTTTTCATTTGATAGTTCATTTGGTGAGAGAGATTTGACAATGTGGTCCTATAAATTATAGATGGATGTACCCAATTAAATGATATATTAATATTTTGAAAGTCTATTTCAAAAATAGAATTTATCTTGAGGGTTGTGTTGTGGAGTGATATATTGTTGAGGAAGCCATTGAATTCTATACCAAATACCTGTTGGGTGTGGAAAACATTGGCCTACGAAAATCTCATCACACTAGCCAGCATGAGGGTGAAAAATTTTATTGAAGAGAGGTTGTCACAATCAATATTACTGCCCAAGAGTAATACCACCTTTATGTTTTTCATAAAATTGTCAACATTAACCCCTAGGAAACTCAACATTTATTAGATCTCAAAATAATGATGATAAATGTCTCCCTTTATTAGCGCTAAAAAGAACTGGTAATGGGAGGACCCTTAAAATCAATTTTCTTAGCCAGAATAAAGGGCCCCTTTTAGTAGCTATTTTTAGCGCTGTTAAAGGGGAACCCCTTTATCTTCACCATGATTAATAGTGAGTTTTTAGTTCTATTAAAATAGTTTTCTAGTGATTATAAAAGCCTTATTTGTAGTAGTGTAAGAATTTGATATCATTCTTTTTTAGGATTCCTTTCCCCAGGGTATGGAGAAAGGTTCTATGTTTGGTGTGTTTCTAAAAAATTCTAATGGGGAATTTTAGTAAGGGAGATGTTGAAGTAATTTCACCAAATGAGTTGATTTTTTACATAGTATCCAATGACACTAAACTATTATTTTCCTCAAGAATTTGTTTGTATAATGGATTAACTATTCGTCTAAAAAGATGTAATATATATGTATGAAAATCCAAGTTCATTATAGTTGGTATCATATGTAATGTTTAGTTAAACTTTGGAAATATAGATGAGAAAACATTAGTGAGATACAAAGGGTTATTTATAAGAATATGTTCCATTATTATATGTCAAAGGGTGAGTCGAATTATTAGAAAATGTACCAGAGTTTTGGTAAATTAAAGAGAAAGTTGTTACAATGAAATTAAATCCTTGTATGGATGGTAAAAGAGAATGCAGATCTAGCATAGAGGTACTTATGGGAAATATCTGTAAAAATGGCACATTGTTCTGGAATGGATCTTCATCTTGTGCATGATAATAGGCCTTCCTACACACATAGTTTTACATACTCTAGGTATACACTTTGTACATTCATAAAATTAGAATGAACCATCATGATATATTTAAAAAGATGATGACTTTAAATGAGCTACGATAAACCAAATGTGTCATAGATCAAAAAGAAGGTGTCATGATTTAGATGAGAAGAATTTGTGGGTGTGGAAAATAAAGACACAATATAATTAGTATTAAAGGAAAATGAAATGTTCTGTTAAAAAATTTATGATAAATAATTGTCACCCTAAGGTATAATTAACTTTTGAATGTTTTAAATTTGAAAATTATGGGAATGGTGAAAAAGATGTCTTATGGGGAAATCGCATATAGAGAATCAGCAATGTTATATGATTAATGGGTTTTCTATTGATGATGAAGAGACTATGAATGAAACAAGAAAAGAATGAGGTATTAAGAAATAACATGATTAACCCTTGTTAATGGATTAAGGATCAAGTGTAATAATTCAAGTGTTTTTGTATGGTAATTCTATAATTATGTAGTCTGAATCATATAATATATAGGGATTGTTCTTTAGTTGTTTGTTATAATTTATTTGAAAGAACATGTTGAATGATACTAAGTAACTAGAAATGTAGTATAAAATAATGTCTATATTTAATTAAAACCATGAATAATGGAATATAACCCTTATCATGTTCCTGATATTGATAAAATGAAATTTATTTTGGATAAAGGGATGTTTAAAATGGATAAAGAAAATTGGATCATAATGATTATCTTACAACTGATTAATGATTATATGATAATGTTGTTTATCCTACCATTGATGGTGTTTGAAAAAATTCTATATTTAAGGAATATATCTAATAATATATATTATATTTTAAGAATAAATATTAATGTATGGTTTCAATAAGGTTTTATGGTATGACAACATATTACTATATTCCAAGGGAATTCAAGATAAAGGTATTAACATGTCTGGTATGTGATAATTAAAATATAATTCATATTTTTTGTGGGAATATTGATAAGATTATTTTGAAAATTGAGTGAAATTATTTATAATGACTTTTATTTTAATATTTTGGAAGGGTTATAAGGTTAAAAATTTATTGAATTGATTAAGTTATACTTTGGATGAGGTTTTTTATATTAATTTATTACATCACTATATTAATATTTATGCATATTGAATATCTTGTGCTATCATTTTTTTAACTAGAGATATATGGTTTAAGCTATCATTATATAATATATATTGTGATTCATCATTGCTTTAGGAATAAAAAAATCATGTTCATTTCTTGGAGTAGTTGATGAAGTTGAAATTGATTGAAACACATCGAAAGTATGAAATATTGATTATGATATAAAGGAAATCAAACATCTAGGTATATCAGTCCCTTTAAAATTATTGATCATATCGAGCTATTAGAATATTGATGGATTCTTACATTGAACCTCTCTTAGGTTCATGATGTGTTTCATGTATCTCTCCTAACAAAGTATATACATGATCCATCACATGTACTAAAATCATAGGTTACACCACTAGAGCATGATATTACTTATGATGAATAAAAACTAGAGATTCGATATCAGTAAAAATTATACAAAAAAATTCTACTAAGTTGGTGTACAATTTTTGGAAAAACCACCATTTTAATGATGTTATGTGGGAACCTGGGGATGCAATGAGACAAATGTATCCTCTGTTTTTATTACCAATGTGATAAATTTCATGGGAGAAATTATTTTTAGGGGGGGTAAAGTGTAACACCATAAGATTATGTGAAATATTTTTTTCCAAGTAAATATAATACCTTAAATATTTTTCATTACATGAAATATTGAGATTATATTTCATTACACATAATATTTTGTTTAACCTATGTTACCCCCAACAATGTGTGTAGTTTGTATTACACGAAACAATGAGTCTAAAAAAAATTTAACTATTGAGGAATTATTATTTAAAATAATATTTATCACCTATATGTTTTAATAACTATTATGAATATGATTTACTATATTATCAAAATATATGTTTGAAACATTTATATAAAATTAATTCTTCTATGAAAAATTAATTAAAAATACAAATAATTTTTTTTTGAAAACAAAGAAAGTCATTTTCTATAATTTTTTTGTTAAAACAATCATGTTTTACATCAATAAATTAAAAAATATAGTTGGATAATAATATTAATTAAATTAATATGTTGTATATTAAATCAAATATTTGACATTA
The DNA here is from genome assembly GCA_963277665.1 of Viscum album. NCBI lineage: Eukaryota > Viridiplantae > Streptophyta > Magnoliopsida > Santalales > Viscaceae > Viscum > Viscum album. The sequence continues at coordinate 887,449,691 of OY728148.1, read as the reverse complement.
ATATTATGTTTTTTGGACCATATATAATAATAAATCTCATTTTAAGCTCAAAAACTATATTGTTCTAAAGAGTAATTTTATCAAATTTTTGTGAACTTATTTTAAATTTTATGGGAACATTTCAAAAATTTATTTGAAAAATAAAATTAATTTTTTAAATAAAAATTTAAAATTTATCATAGGATCAATATATAAAAATTTTCTAAAAATATTAATTTTTGATGAATAGTGAAGAATAATGAAATTTAATTTAAAATAACCTTGTAATTTAAATTATTTATACTGTTAAATTATATTTTAAATTGGTTTTAAATTAAAATCACATTAATTATATATATATATATATAAATCTACCGAATTTATTTAATTTTAATAAATTTCATATTGAAATTTGATATTAAAACCTTGTAATCTTTTGAACATTTTCTCTTCAAAAACCTGCTTTCCCATTACATATGTGGGACTAATTTTAAATTACATCATTCTAATTTTGTAAATTGAATTTTTAAAAATGTAATTAATATTTGGGATCATCATAATTTAAATTTTATTATAAGTTCAATTTAATTTATGAGCAAAATGAATATTGAAAACTGATAAATTTATTTACCACGGTTAAGGTACAAATAGGTTATCAAGGGTTAAAAAAAATATTGAATAAAAGGACATAAAACCTTGTTTAAAATATATATTTTTTTCCCCTATTTAGACCCTAATTTTTTTAACTCTCTATTTAATATATTGTTACCCTTTTTCCATGGAAAAAGCATTAGTATACCTTTATATTTCCAAAAATTACAATTGTGCCACTCATCTCACTTATAAAAGGCCACCCACTCCTCTTCTATACAAACCATAAAAAAAATTTGTTCAGCACATTGCTAATAAAAATCATCCCAAATTACCTCTTATAATCATATAAGAATTATTTTGGGGATGATCAAACCTAGGAAGGTTTTTTTGTGAAACCCTATGGAAGTTACTCGAAGAAGTGGAATCATTTTTCAACAACTATTTTTATTTAATTTATTCCTCCTCCACCGTAAATTATTATTTAAACATTCTGATATTATAACCTCATTATCATCCATATAATTATATTTTTTATATTAATTCCATTATGTAAAACCATCTCCACTTATATTAAATGAGTTACAAAATCATCATTTATGTGTGCAATGGACAACGACATCACGAACCAATGTCATTCAATTTTTCCATTACCACCTATCACAATTGGGTATGATAATGGTTATAATGTACATATAAATATATGATATTTGTAAAATAATTACTCTTCTTGTAACTAAATAATATATACCTCTTTGATTTCTATTATATAGGGGATATGATAATGTCGCTTGTGTGTTTTGCAGATTACTGCATCGTGTAATGATGTGTTTTTTTTTTCACTATCTCATTACATGGAAGATAGTAATGATAAAGATAAGTAATATATGTGAAATAAATGAAATAATAATCATATTAATTACATAAATATCATTATTAAAACATATATCATATTTTTATCTTTTCACCCACTAAAAGATGATAATGTCATTTTAGTACGTGTGGACTACCTCCATCAAAAAAGTGATGCTGCACACCACATGAATGGTATTTATATGTATATTTAAAGAAATAATATGGTATTTATGATATTATTATCATTAAATAATGATAAATTTTATCATACCCCTCTTCTATATTGATCATTGATAAATGGAAATATTACTCATGCATATGTTTAGGCTACTGTCTCCATGATCATAAAGTACATCATTTCTCCAAACCATCTTTATTAATTTTTATTATAAGTAAAATTTATTTATAAATATTATAATTAAGTCATGATTATAATTATATAAATTATTTAACCATGATCAAAGTAATAGTAATGAGAATAACAAATCAAAATACATATGAAAAACAAAGTGATTATTACCCAAGACATGATTTGACATGGAATTGGTAATAAATGGGTAATAAAGGGTCATAAGTAAATAATATATGGTATTATATATATAAGTATTGTTATATAATATATTTATATTAAACTTATATTTATTATTCATGAGGTTATAACATGTATGAAGGAATTCAAGACTTACGGTAAGGGATTTATTATCTCTCATTCATTTCTGGAAGAGAAGTCAAATATTCACTACTCGCTTTATTTGTGTGGTTTATATACTAAATAATTGAAATTATATATGCTCAATATACCTATATTAAATAAATTTGAAACTTATTTTTATTTTATTATTTAATATGTCTTAGGATTCAAAATATTACTAATGTGGAAGGGAATTTCTGTCTCACTATTTTACTCGTAAGAGTCATAAGGCATATTCAATACGTTTTTATTTTATGGGGTGCATATACAATCCATGAATTTATTTTATGATTTTCCAGAAAATAATAGCTAAAATATATCATTTTCAATAAAAATCATTTATGTTTATTATATTTCAAATTCAACCAAACTAGTAATGGGTTATTGTTATAATCTCATTTTTATCCAGATTGTTTATGATTAAGTCTCCAATGTAGAATTATTTTGATCCTCCTCTGATGAATTATGATTTATTTTCTTATCATTAATATATGCATGATATTTTCATGTAATATTATCATTTCCCACTCCATTGTAGATAAAATTGTTGAGAAATTTTTTATTATGAAAATCCTACTTTATTTCTCTCTTCTGTCAGAAATATGTTTTCTTCAAAAACCATGTTTTATAAAAATGTTTAAAAAATTTTGTTTTTAACATTATTAAAAATATTTAATAAATAAAATATTACCTATGACTTAATTCTTATGATTTTTTCAAATAAGTTTCTTGTTTTTTTTAAATAATACTCATCTCAATTTGAACAAAAATGTGAATAGAGTCCTGGTATTAATTTTATACCATGAATTGGATATAAAATAATTAAGACCATTATTTTATTTTAATCTTATATTATAATTTTTTAATGATATGTTAAAATATTTCTTTTGAAAATGATTTATTTTTTAAAATGTGTTTTTAAAACTAGAAAGGATATTTTATGCAAGAAATGATTTAAATTAATTTTTAAATAATCTATTATTAGATTCAATGTTTATTGTCAACTAAATTTTATTCCAAAAGTTTTTATTATTAATTTAGTTTCAAAAATTTATATAATATGAATTCTTATTTTACTCAAGAAATGTTTCAAGTGCCTTTTAAAAATCCTCTTCTATCTATGATGTCAACCTTTCTCATAGATTATGATTTATTGTGGATATGATCAAAGGAAAAAATTATTATTCGTTCTATGAGTGCTTTATAATATTGATGATAATATGTTTTTGAAACACTTTTCTATTAAATTAGGTAAACTGGGACAATTTTTTTAAGAAAACAGATTCTTTTTCTTCTACTTATACTGTGATGAAATGATGAAATGATAATGAAACCTATCTGTTTTTCACACGTTTTGACATGATAAAAGGTTTATGAAACCCAATTCATTTCATGGGTTATGATATTATAGATGTTGTATGATATTGTGGCGTGAATATTCATGATTTTCATTATGTGGCATGTGAGACCAATATATCTGTCTAATAATTTAGATAAATATTTATATCTCATTAGATAAACAGTATTGGAATGGTTAGTGGACCTTGTTTATTACGGGACTTCATCTACTATATTGGTTATGGGAGTTAAAAATAACTACTATAATGGTTGGGGGAGTGAAACCATTCCACTATAATAGCCTTGACCGTGAACCATGACTATTAGGGAAATTATTTTATATGATTATAATTATGCAATAATTTTTTTATCTTATTCAATTGTAATGATTTCATGGCTCAGTTATTCAATTACCTTAGGTTTCATTTATTATGAACTATGAATATTTGATCAATTAATGATGATTATGATCTTTTATATTATGGTTATAGTTTTAAAATTACATGATCATGTTCTCATAACTTTATGTTTATGATATGCTTATGTATATTACTTTTTTACCCATAATAAGAATTTGATATAACCCTTTCTAAGTTTTATTTTCCCAAGTTCTGAAGTAAGGCTCAAAGTATGGTATATCAATAATGAATACTAAATGGGGATATATTTATGGGAGATGTTGAATAAATTTAACCAAATGAGAATATTTTTTACCTAATCTCTAAATAAACTAAACTGTTATAGTCCCCAAGAGTGTATTTTTGTGATGTGTTGTCAATTATTTTAAAACTATGTCATATATATTTACTAAAATCATGGGATACTATATTAGGTATAATTGGGACGTTTTTTCTATCCTTTAGAAACTAGGTTGATGAATATTTAGTGAGATACCTAGAGATATTTCTAAGAATATGTCAAGGGATGTATCTATGGATATGTCAAAGAATTAGTAAAAGAATATGAGAATGTCCAAGAATCTTACTAAAGGATACTGAAAGTGGATTCCAAGAAATTATATTCTTTTCTAGATAATAAAAGTGGATGTGGCTATGATATATAGGCACATAGAGGCAATAACACTGAAAAGGGAACATTGATTTTGAATCGATCTTCCCACTCTACATGACAATAGACCTTGCTGCACACATGGTTTGACTCTCGTAGGGGCATGATTTGGAAATTGAAAAACACTTTATGGACTACAATTAAGTATTTTAATAAATAATAAATATGGAATACCTAATATTGATATAATGTTTCATAGATAAATAATAAGGTGTCATGATTTTAACATCCTATATGAGATTTTTTTATTATTATGTGGGTTTACACTATGATTAGGGTTGATCAAACAATTATTTTTGGTTTTAGTATATTGAAATAACCCAAAAGAACAATGTTAAAATTTAATGTGGCATAATTTTTTGTTATTATCATCTAAATGGGATGATGTATAGATTAAAGTATATTGTGATTATGGATAATTAGGTATCACATATCATGATTAAAAATGGGCACCATAAATAACTCCCAGACTCACCAAATAGGTTAAATATATAATTTTCAAAGAGTTTGGGTAGTAGACACCATGGAGAAAAGAAGACATAGTTTTTTATATTTCAAGAATGTGGGAAGAAACACTCAAGGGAATCTCTCTGAGGAAAGAGAAGATGTTTTGTTTGTGGAAAAGAAGTAAAAAATATAAGTATCTAAAAATAAAAAATTAAATGTTTCATTAATGTAATGGATGAGAATAATGGTATCCATAGGGTACCATAAACTATTGAATGTTTTAAATATAGAAAATATGAGGATATGGGGAAAATAGATGACCTAAGTGGAAATATCATTAAGATAATCAACAAAGTTGTCTGATTCATTATTTTTCTATTGATGATAATGATAATAACAATGACATATGAAAGGAAGGAGGTATTAAAGAATAATTTTATGAATTCATTAATGTATTAATGATTCTGTAGAATTATTGATGTTTGTTATAGGTATTCATGAATTATGTTATTTAAATAATTAAATATAAAAGGTTTGTTCTATAGAAAGTTTTTGTAATGGTTTTTGAAGAATGCGTGGATGGGTAATAATTACCTATAAAAGTTATTTAAAGGAAAGGTTATATTTTTTGAAAAAAAACAAGACTATGGTAATTTAACTCTTATGATATTTCAAATGTTATGAAAACAACTTTTAGTTTGGATAAATAGATTATTGATATGGATAAATGTTTTTGGATAATAATGATTATATTGGAACCAAATAATGATTTGTTGATAAAGTGGTTTATTATGTCATTGTTGGAGTTTGCAACATTTTTATTTAAGGAATATTTAAATTAATATATATTTAATTTAAGGAATAAGGAATCATATGTTCTATAAATAATTTTTATATAAATTCAGGTTATTACTATGTTTCAGGAGAATACATGATAAAGGAATTCACATGTAAATTATGTGACAATTAAGATATAATTCAGTTTATTGACGGATTAATGATAATTATATTTTGTAAATTTAGTGACATTTTTTCTGATGTAATAAAATTTATGATTTTGTAATGGTTATATGGTTAACCATTTATAAAATGGATTAAGTTAATAATTTGATGATTCATTAGATAATAATTCATTACCACACAATATGATAATTTATGCATATTAGGTAACCAATGGTGACCTTTTTGTTTACTATAAATAGAAGGAAAGACTTGTCTTCCTATTATGAATCTTGTGATCTATAAGTGATTTAGGAAAAAACAATCATCTTCATTTCTTGAAGTAAGAGAAGAATTGGAAATAGATTGAATCAAACCAAATGATGAATTTGTGCTTTTGATACAATGGAAATATAATCCCTAGGTATATCAGTTCCTTTGAAATTCTTAATTATATCAATATAGTGACCAATCGATTGGATTTTTAACTAATACTCTCTCAGGATTAAAATGTGTTCCTTGTATTTCTCCCAAATAACTGAACACATGATCTATCACTTATATTGAACTTATATGTAGTAATACTAGAGCATGATATTCATTATGAGGAATAAATGGTAGAGATTCATGATTAGTGAGTATTATATGATACATGATCACTCATGTGGCCAATGTTTTGTGTAGAAACCAAAAACCTGATAAAGTTATTTGGGACCTAGGATTGCAATGAAGAAGAATTATTCTTAGTTTTTGGTACTAATGTGATGAATTTTGATGGCAAAATTCATTTTAAAGGGTGTATAACTTAAAACCCCCACATTTTGAGAAATATTTTTTAAATAAATTTCATCATTTCATTATTTGATGATCAATGAAATACAAATTTTATCCTGAGTTATATAAAAAACTAAGTTTATCTTTTATTACATGTAAAACTAGGTGCAGTTTGTGTTGCAAATAAAACCAATTTTAAACAAAAACCGACATAGTTTCTAGAAATATTTATTTAATATCATATTAATCATCGAGAAATTATAATAGAGGGTATAAATATGATTAAATAAAATAAAAATTATATGTTTATTTCATATATATAAAATTACTAATTTGTGAAAAATTAATTAAAAATAAAAAAAAAATATTTTAAAATAAAAGATTTATTTTTATAAAAAATATTTTTATGGAAATTTTTTTTTACCAAGATAAATAAAAAAATTTGGTTAATTATTTTCATAAAATTATATACAATATATTAATTAAAATATTTGTAATTCATCTTATTAATTTTTTATAAAAAAGATAAGAATAAATCCAAATTTTATTGTTTAAAAAAAAATTCTAAAAAAAGATATGTATAATATTTGTATAATTATTTTAAAAATAATTTTCAGAAATTTTATAGTAATTATATTGAAAAATAATGTTTATTTTTTAAATAATAATATTAAAATTATATTATGGTTAAAGTTTTATATTTTTTTAAAAAGATTTATTTTTTGAGGAATTGTGAAAAATACTGAAATTTAATTGAAAACAGCCTTTTCATTTAAATTATTTATCTAATTAAATTATATTATAATTTTTTTTAAAATAAAATATTAGTTTAATTATATATATATGAATCCAATTTAGGTATTTTTAGTAATATTGATAATTAATTTTGATATAAAATCATTTTAAACATTTAAACATTTTCTCTTTGAAACCTCGCTATCTCGGCATGTATGCGGGATTAATTTTATATTAAGATTTTCCACTTATATAAATAGAATATTTTTAAAACGTATTCAATAATTTTTATTTGAATAATTTATATTTTATAATATGTTAAACATAATATTTTACGAAATTTAATTGTGATAACATTAAAAACTAATTAATATAGTTAAGGTAAAAATTAGTGCACCTATAGGTTAAATTAAACAGATAGTGGATAAAATGACATAAAAACTAATTTAAAATATATTTTATGTTAAATTTTATAGCCTATCCTATATAATTTTATATAAAAATCTATTTGGGGTCATTATTTCATGTGAAAATCCTTGGTACACCTTCTTCTTTTCAAATATTACAAGTGTGCCACTCACCTCACTTATAAAAAGCAACATCCTATTCTCTCATCTTCAAATATTAAAAAAAAATTAATTCTACCAATAAATGAAATAATCACTTCAAGAAAACCATTATCTATTTTAATAATCCTTATTTTTGTTATAAATCCATCATAGTGTGGCTTTTGGAGAAAACATAAAGAGGTTACCCGAATAAGAGGAAACATTTTTCAACAAGAATTTTTATTTTATTTCTACCTCCACATCATTAATTTATTATTAAACCATGATTATATAGTGACCTCAATATATTAAATATAATAATATTATTTTATATTACGAAAATAACCTAGAACCATCATCACTTCTATCAAATCAATTATGAAATCATTATCCATGTGTATAGAGGACTACCTCCTCGTGAATCGATGTCATTCATTTTTCAATTACCACCTCTCATAGTTAGGTTAGACGATAGATATAAAGTATATATATATATATTATTATATTTTAAGTATAATTATCTTTGGATTAATTAGATCATATATATGTTTTTTTACTTTCCTTTCAATAGGGGATAAGATATTGTCGCTCGTGTATAGGTGGAATACTGCCTCATGAAGGGATGTGATTCATTTTTTCACAAACACTTAACAATAAAGACAATAAGGATAAATTTAATGAATATATATGATATAAATGACACAATTATATTAATAACATATTTATCATTATAATAATATATGATATAATTTTATTTCGTACATTTTCACTCACTAAAAGATGATAACATTTTTCGTGTATGTGTGGACTATCACCTTCATGGAGAAAAATGACTCTATTGTAACAAGCACACCCCATAAATAATATGTATAATTATATTTTAATAAATAATATGGTATTCATGATATTATGATAATTTTAGAAAGATAAAATATTAATTACCTTTTTTCTATATTGATCGTTGTAAAATGGAAGCACCACTGATGCATAAGTACATCTTATCATCTCCAGGATCCGAACATACTTCGTTTATCAAAACCATCATCCCTGATTAGTCATAAAATGTTTAACGGATAGATAAATATTATAATTATTTCATGATTATTATCTCATATATTATGGAACCATGATCAAAGTAAGAAGAATAAAAATAAAAAAAGTAAAAATATATAAGAAAAACAATGACGTTATGAACAGAAGCATGATTTTTACAAGGAATTTTTAATAAAGTTATAATAAATGTTGTTAAGTATAAAATATATGATAATATATATATATATATATGAATATTTTTATAATATATTTATAACATACTTATATTTATTATATAGGATGATAATACATGCACGAAGGAAGTCGAGACTTAAGGTAAGGTACTTTTAGTATCTCTTTTATTTCAGGGAGACATGTACTATATTCACCACTTGTTTTATTCATGTGGTACAAAAACATCCCCATTGACATGTTATATCATGAATAAATCACTTTTAATTATATTTAAAATTACTTTTTATGTTGTTATTTAATGTTTCTTTTGATTCAAAATATTATTGATGTGGTAAAGGACTTCCTTCACACATTTTACTTCCATGAGGCACAAGCCATATTTAGTATTGATTTAATTAAGGTGGTGTATATAATTCTCATGAAATTATCATCTGTTTCTTATCCTAAAAATTATGTGGAATAAATATCCATTTTTTAATCTCTCTTCCATGGAAATTATGTTTCAAATATTACTAATGTGGGAATGGTTTGATCTTACAATCTCATTATTTATCAAATTTGATTATGATTAAGTCTCTGTGGTTAAAATATTATGACCCAAATCTCAATAATTATAAAATATTATCTTAATATAATGATATTAATTATATTTTCAAGTAATAAAACTATTTTCCCACTCTTTGGTACTAAATGAAATTTATAAAATGCTTCTAATAAAATCTGACACCATTTAATTTTGGTCAAAAATCTAATTTCACTCAAAACCATGTTTCCTAAAAATGCTCCCAATTTTTTTTAAAAAAATTAAATTATCTATTAACAAAACATTTACCCATTTTTTAATTTATAAAAAATTTTAATGGGATATTTATGTAGTTTTCCAAAACAACTATCATTTATAATTTATGAAAAATATGAAATGAATCATTATTTAAACATGTATGGTATGAACAGAATTTCCCATCGTTATGAAAATTATTTCATTTTATGATTCCTTTATAAGTTCTCAATGTTATTTTCAAGGAAAAGGATTTCAAAACTGATTATTGTTTTAAAGTTTATTTCAAAAGTAGAAGGGTTATTTTCATTAATAAATCTTTTTAATGATTTTATAAATCCTCTTTTAAATGTTTCAATGTTTATTTTCAAGAAAAATAATTTCCAAAATGTTTTATATATTTTCATTTTTATAATGTTAATTTAAATGAATTTGTTTTCAGGAATAAATTTTACAATTTTCTTTTCTAAATTATTTTCCAGACAAGATGGCATCCTTCTATATAGGTTATTCTATATCTAGGAAACGATCGAAGGACACCATTATTATTCATTCTATGAATGTTTTCTATTTATAGTTAAATTATTTTTATGAAATCCATTTAAATTCCATGGTTTATTCTATAAAAATTTATTTATGAAGCCCACTTCTTTTTCCACAGGGTTTTCTATGATCAAATGATGAATTGATTATGAAACTTGTCACTTTTCCATTGGGTATGATATGATGAAATGTTTATAAAACATATTTCATTTCAATATTTAGGATATGATTAATGATTTAAGATATTATGGAACACATTTTTTTTATGTTTTTTCTTATGGGTATATCCCTCTAATTCATTGGGTGATGATTTCATCTCATGAGATATAATGGAAGGGAATGGAGAGTGTACCATATTTTTTAGGGGTCTCTATCTAATATGATGGTATAAGGTGTGAATATTTAATTCTATGATTGGTGGGGGAGTTAACTAATTCCACTATGATTTCCTTGGAAGTGAGCCTTGAAAACAATGGGAATGATTTTATATCATTATGTGTATACAAAAATTTTATATCATGTGAAAATGTTATGCTCGAATGGATCATGTTCTTCGATTCTCAATGGATTAATGTCTTATGAACTACTAATGTTTATAACATGACTCAAGATTATAATATTTTATATTCTATGTATGGTTTTCAGATGTTATACTCATGTTCTCATACCCTTATGTATATGTTCTTCTTACGCATCTCCCTTGATTACCTTTACTGAGCATTTGCAACCACTCTTTAATATTTTACCTTTCCTAAGGTTATAAAAAATTTATTTACATATGGTTTTCTGTTAATAATATTAAAGGTGGATATATTTAGGGGGTTGTTTAATATATTTCACCAAATTAAATGATTTTGTACCTATTCTCCAAATAAACTAAAGTATTATGATCCTTAGTTATTTGTTTTCGTAATGTGTTGACTATTAATATAGAAAGATTTAATATCTATGTATGAAAATCATGGGTCTCTATAAGTGTACCTTATATTGAATTACAGACAACTTTGGTAGTTTTACCCTATATGAGAAAGGTAGGGTAAGACAATATGTTAGGTTGGTTGGATTACATCAGACACATGGATATTTTAGATCATATTTAGTACTACTATAGACATTCCAATGATCTCAGAGTTATTACCATGATTTTTGGAACATTATTATATTTTATAGGATAATGTTTCTTTATATATCAATGATAGAAGGAACTATTGTTCAATATTTTACTATTATACTAATTATTATGATGGATCCATTTTATTATTGTACTCATATATTTTTTAAAGAAAACTATTGATTCGGGGTATCATGAAATGCTTTTAGAATTAGATACGTAAAATATTTAAAGGATAAACACTTTTAAATATAATATGCCAATTTTATTATTAAGGAACTATTTTAAGGTAAAAGGGAAATATATTTTTATTTTATTTGTAAAAAATATAAAGTTTAAAACCAATATTTTGATAAATTTTATTTGAAAATATATTGAATTTGATATTTTTAATTGTTATTCATGGGGTGTTTTTTATTGTAAATCCATTTATTTTTACTACATTTTATCTACATTTTAGTTTCTTGTTCATGTCTTGATCCTACTTTAATAACCGTGGACTGATAGTCATTTTTTGGATTGATGGAGACCATAGGGTTATATAGAGAATATATTGGTTTTTTTGTTTTGTATCAATTCAATAGCATCCATGTCAAGAATATTTGTAATGGAATCTATTTTAATATTTCATTTTTGATTTTATTTGTATTTTATTTAATTGTTTATGTCATATTTGGTTTTTAATATTTTTAGAACAACTTATTTTTTTGTACATGTTTCATTGATGTATAAAGTTTTATAGATTCATTTTAGGGGAATTTTTAGTGTTTAATAATATTTATTTTGAAAAATCACTCTCTTGATTTTATATCTAATTCCTTGTATATTTCATGAACCTTTGTTAATCGAGAAAGAGCATTGTTCATTTCATAAGCTACCTCAGGTACTTGGTTTTGGGGTGTCCAAAAACTGGGTTGTGAAATTTTTTAACAAATTATAATTTATAAAGAGGCCCTAGAATTTTGTATGATATTTTTATTTGGATCATAATGGTAGATTAAAGATAGGGATATAGAACATGAGAGGTATCTTTGGGGAGATACCCATGAACTCTTTCTATTTTGGAGCCTCTATTAATTAGAGGATGTTGATTTATGAGTCATTGTTATGAGATTTGTTTATTTATATCTGGTATTTTTTGTTCTCTATTAATGGTATTAAATTATTTTTTATTAAATATGTATTATTTATATGATTATTATGATATAGGGGAAGATAGTTTGAGTTTAAATGGTGGTACATAATGAGATCACCAAATTTGGAAAGCTATGTGAAGCTTGACTATATAGTTTGGTATAACTTCTAGTGAAATATTTTCTTCTGACTCATGGCTTTCCAATCCATATAGCTAGGTCTTACATGGAAAATAGTCCCTCTTAATTGAAATTCTATATCATGTGGTGCATTGATATCTTTTAATTTATTTTAATAAAATTTTAAATGAGATTTTATGTATTTTTTTGAATTCCAATCATCAATTTATAAATTAATATTGAAAATTTTCAAAATGGGTTCAAATTTATTTGGTATTTTAAAAGGTGAATGGTGGTTTTAGAGAGAAAGGAATTTGGTGTTTAAATTTTTAAAAGGGATCTCAGGGTTTAAATCTATATTTACATGTGAAAACTGGGGATTTTAGATTTAAAAAGAGATATCACAAGATAAATAAAATGAACAATATATTTTGATTTGGTAAAATAATTTTAGAAAAGTCTATGAAAATTTCTAAATGATTTTCAATTTGGTTTTTATGATTTCAGAAACTAGGATGTGGGTTTTTGAAAACAGTTTGAAAAGGGAATGTTAAATTTTTTATATGGTTTTGATTTTATTTTACAAAATTCAACATTATATTTATAGTTAAATGTGACCTGGTATGGTATGGTTTTTCTAAACATATAATTAATTTTTTTCTGGTTGTTTAGGTTATTTAATTATAAATTATGTCTGTATTTTCAAGGGAATGTTTTGGTTGTGTCTCTGTAATTAAACCCTTTTTTAGATCAACCATTATATTTTCTTCTAGAGTTTCATAAGTTGAACTCTACTATATTTTATGTCTATATAGATCCTTGTGAAGAAGATGAATAGTTTGGTAACATCATGAGGATAATTGGATTATTGAGTGTCCAAGACTTTAAATATCATGTTCTATTAAATTATGATCAATGTTCAGAGTAAAAAAATCTATAAGACTATTATTCAAAATAACCCATGAGAGATTTATTTTTTGGATAATATTATGGAAAAATTCCTCAAGAGTCATTTCACTATACCAATAAAAATGTTTAATTTGATAGATTTTTATTGGATTCAATAATCAGATCAATTGTTGTTGGACTATGTTCAATATTTTTTTGCCTAATCCTTTATCTTATTGAGTTCTCCTTAGATTGTCACGAACCGACCCTACCGAGGCTCGAGCTGCAACTACCCCAAGCCCGCCTCCATAGTCCAGGGGCTGGCGACCAGCACCAATGGCACAACAACTCAGGGAGGCCTTTGCCTAAGTACATATACACACACATGCATCACACTCAATGCAACTGTGCAGAGTAAAAGAAGAGACAAGCAGAGTAAAAGAATAACTGCTATATAAAAACGACAGAGTGCATCGACCTATATAAGTACAAAGTACAAACTGAAAAGAAAATGGAAAAAACACGCGCCCAACCAAAAAGTGCCACAAACCGGAAACTGGTAAACAAAAAGGAAACAGCTGACGGGTCTCCCACCTAGAACCCGGCCACGACCACCGCACACGGTCCAAGATCCCAAGCTCCTACGCTCCTACGCTCCGCTAAAGCCACGCTCCACCTGTCCGTCGTCTGCAAGGGCACACCAAGTGCGGGAAAAGCCCAAGCAGGGGTGAGTATAAAAATACTCACTAGGATACCCCGAAGGCTTGAGGGAGCAACAAAGGAGGTACCGAAGGGTGAGCAGTAGAGCGAACATGAAATGTAGAGGAGTACAACTGAAAGTGCAGTAAAGATTCTAGCTGAACCCAACAAGAGAAATGAAGTAGACTCGTCCAGGCACAAGGAACTGGAAACGGTGAGAAGATGAACTTCCCATCGATTCTTCGCTACCTATAGTAGGAGAGTAGACTCGTCCAACCATGACAAGCTAGACGTGGAAAGCACGTGGCATACCCCGCGCGTCTTCGCCTCTCCTGGAAAAAGAGTAACCAAACCCATGCAGTGGGTACTGGAAACAAGGCATATACATATCTGTATGCTCAACAAGAAACCCGAACAACGTCGTAAGGGTATCTCCTTCCCATAGCTCAGCCCAAGAAAAGAGTCACCAACAGTCCTAGAGGTAACACCATCAACGATGCCCAACATCCCGCACGTCTACCCTGAACCGCAAGCCAAGGGGCTCAAACCACCGCACCTCGACACTATTCGCTTTAGGCGGTACTGACTCGCCCGCACGGTTTTAGGTCGCGTCACAAGGACGCGTCTCGGTGGGGGAAAGCACCCCTTATACATGAGAGTCCGTGGTAAAGTCAATCCACACCTCATCACTGCCCTGCAGTCGACATGTCTCCTCAAGGCAAAGCTGTTCCATCACCGACCCGTACAACCAAGGGTCCCGCTCTGGTAATCACAGAAGTAAGCCACATACTAGCCTAGTCGAGAGGACTGAGTCCGGAATGCTAATAGGTGTCCCACTGCCCAACCCCACTGGAGGGTAATTTATATCCAAATATCACGTGACCCACTACCCCGCCCTGCTGGAGGGTAAACCCTAATACATCAACCGACGACCCACTACCCAGCCCCGCTGGAGGGTAGACCATAATAAGATACTGGGTGACCCACTACCCAGTCCTACTGGAGGGTAAACCATAAGGCATCATCAAGAGACCCACTGCCCAGCCCCGCTGGAGGGTAGACCATAACACATCATCAGGCGACCCACTGCCCAGCCTCGCTGGAGGGTAGACCTGGAATAAGTCGATAGGTGACCCACTACCCAGCCAAGCTGGAGGGTAGATCTGGAACTAGACGACGGGCGACCCACTGCCCAGCCCCGCTGGAGGGAAGACCCTAAGAGGTTGTTGTGTGACCCACTGCCCAGTCTCTGCTGGAGGGTAGACCCTAGTAGCGTCGGGTGACCCACTGCCCAGTCTCTGCTGGAGGGTAAACCCTAGAAGTCGATGAGTAACCCACTGCTCAGCACCGCTGGAGGGTAGAACTCAAAACTGCACTAGCCATCTCCACCGGAGGGCACAACACGGGCCAACTGAACACGGATTGGGTATCGCGCAACCTCCCAACTCCCGAAACACTCACCAAAGGAGGTGCAGCGTCTGCTCCAGCACTAGGTGTCACTAGCACCACTACCGGCCAATCCATCGAGAGTGAAACCAGGGGGAGACCACTCAACCATACTGGTCAACAAACGAGCACCGAGTCAGGGGAAAAACTCCACCCTGTTGGTCAAACAAACACACAAAGGGACCCTCTATGTCATGAGAGGTCAAAGTACGCAAGAAGAACCCGGAACGCACGTGGGGCCCACACAACGTGTGGCCCCATCTCAACCCCAACTGAACGCACCAACGTTCTCAGGTACGAACAACCACATGTACCTCCACACATTTCCGTATACTCCCTGAGTATACCACAGTCTCAGCCCAAGGGCCATCGTGCACACACCAACCAACATCAACGCGAAGGCATGACATAACAACTCCACCTCAAAGGCCCAGGCACGGCCAGCCACATCTCATGAACCATTTACATCACTCTCCCAAGAGTGCGCGATCACACGCCAAGGGTCCGCCACAAACAAGGTAGGGCGAACAACCACTAGATCACCTTCCATGCTTCCACATTTCCCAAGATCGTGCAAGAGGCTCCGCACAGCCAAACGGATCACACCGTTGTAATCCTCGCGAAAAAACACGTGAGATCGACTACTTACTCACCTCCAACGGATATCCGACGGAAAGGTCACCGACACCGCCTCACGCCTGAACGGCGTCCCGTGATCCCGAGCCTCGGCCCCGAAAATAGTTGGGCGCATCGCACCATTGATATCCCCTCGGGAAAACACGTCAAAAGCACTACTCACTTGAGGGCCACAGATATCCGGAGAAAAAGATGCATTCCGGCGCACCGCACATGAGCGGTGCCACGTGGGACCGACATCCCGGTCCCGAAACTCAACAAACATATCGTACCGTTGTGGTCCTCTCAAAAAATCACACAAGATGGACTACTCACTTGTCCAAAACGGTCGCCCGGTGATAATGATGGAAAAACACCGTCAACACCCAAATAGCCCTCATGGGCCCCGCACCATTGTACCGAATTAGGGTGGGCGGATTGCACCATTGCAATCCGCTTGAAAAAACACCCAACATCGACTGCTCGCACGCCCCGAACGGACGTCCGAAGAAAAAGTCATGAAACGTTGCACACAGCTCAAGAGACGGGCCATGGGGACCGTGCTTCATCCTCGACCTCAACCTCCGGAACCACCCTGGAAACCCTCACCTCGACGCCAGAGTTCCAGCGCCACTGACGGCACTTAAAACGGACGTCGGACGCGTCCGCGCCGTCCGAAAACAAATTCTCAGGGAATACGCTCGTCCACTTAAGGACACGTCGCACCTCCGCGGCCCCTCATTTCGGGAATTAAAAATTCTTAAAACTAGCTCTAAACATTCCGCACGACGCAAGGTCTGCGCTGCTGCTGGCGGTGCGCAAAACGGACGCCCGTAGCGAATGCTACGGCATCAGAAATTCAAAGGAGCACACCCTTGGGACGGACTGGCCCGGACGGCCGGTCCGCCCACAGCCGGCCCGCGGCCCGGCCGCGGGTCTGGTTCGAGCCGCCGCGGCCAGCTGGCCACAGCCGATGCCACCGACCGGCCTTGACGGCCGGTCTCTTTTTCCTCCAGAGCGACCTGCGTTACACGGGTCGCGGTCGCCGCACGCGGGGTCACGCACCCCTCGGCTCCTCCTCCCCCTCGCGCTACGCTGGCGCCGCCCGACCGAAGCCCGCCGCCAGGGACCAGCTTGCCGCCACGTCACCCGCCCAAAGCCGGATGCCTACGCTGGCCGCTCGCCCGACCGAAGCACCGCGCCGCCGCCTGCTCGCCGCGCCGCCCCGGAGGTCTCCGGACCACCACGCTGCCGCCGCAAAATCCCAAAACCTACAACCTTTGGCTGGTGTTTGCGACCATGTCCGAACTCGGATTTTTGATCCGAAGGAGGCGATGGGAAGAACAGAAAACATACTATGCATATACAGTATTTTTTCGAAGATTAAACATCAAATCGATGCATATAATTGAATTCAAAGGGCGGTTCCGAAATAAAAACGCAACGCAACCTCTTACCTCTTGGGCGATGCTCGGAGCTTCACAGGGAGTCCGCCGCCGCGCCGCGCCTTGCCGGAGCTGATTTTCCGGAGATGGGGGAGGAGAGGGGAGGCTGCCTCATGCGGCTGTCCAGGTGGGGAAGAAGAAGAGGAAGGGGTGTGTTAAGCATTTAAATAGAAAATGCTTAACCACCCGCCCGTTGGCCCGAACCCGAACCCTCAGCAGGGTCGAGGTTAAGCCTCCCATGGGGTAAACACGATCTTCTGAGCACAACAGAGGTCTTGGAATTTTAATCTGAGACCCCATTCAAAAGTTATAAAATTTAACGTCTGAAGCCGCTAAATTACGAAAACGCCCCTAGGGCCATTTTTCACAAACGGCCCACGCCCGCGAAACTTACACCCCTCCTAGGGTAAACAGCACGCTCCAGACTCAACGGTGCCCTCAATTTTCCAATCCGAGCTACCTTTTAAGAGATACTAGCAGTTCTCCATTAAACGAATTAAATAAATTTATTTAATCCGTTTAACGTTCCAGAAGCGGGCGAGGGGTTCAAACGTCCCGCGCCGACAAGTGTTGTGTCGTTCCTAGGGTAAAAAACCCATTCCAGACCCATCCTTACACTCGGATCTCTGATCCGGATCACCGTTTAGGAGTTATCCCATTTATTTGCGTTTCAAGTGGGAACACACTGAATATTTAATTCCGGCCACTCCAGGGCTCAGAATCGCAGGCCGTCTGAAGGAGATGCTTTGGAATATTATGAAGAATATTTCAATGTCTTTTGTAGAAAAAACCGGGTTCTTACATCATTCCCTCCTTCAATCTTTTCGTCCCCGAAAATTAAAACTAGGGAGAAACACAGGGTACTAAGTCCACACCTGGCTTTCCCATACCCAGAAGAACCCATGCACAGCTCTGTGTCACCGCACACAGACCAAGGGATTGATCTATCCATGTAGGTCGGTCGTTGCTGACGTCGTGCACCCACTCCAGACTTTAGGGTTAGGGCAAGGCGGTAGGGAACCTCGCCATCCCTTTGCACAGTTTCAAACTGCCCGAAGGCCCTCGGGGGTAGCTTACCTCCCCGGTCAAACCTCTACATCGCACGCCACGACTGGAATCACCGCCCGCACCTGAAACAAGGCCCGATTATTCCCTCCTTCAGAATATTCATATGGTGAAACAACAAAGGATATCTGGTCATGCAAGATTTCACAGTCGATGTCTCTAAAAGAGGACTCTCTTACACGCTCAAAAGGCGAAGTATTCAACACCATCGACTAAAGGAAAAAGTCTCACGCCTTTTTCCTTACCAACACAGGGTTACACCCGATGCCCTGCGTCACCCTGGTAACACATCAAACAAGGAGAAGGTAGAAAATACTTTCACACACAGAGCCTAATAATTCTACTACAAAAAGTAGAAGAGTCGCAAGGGGTACCTCTCACCATCCCATGCTCAGCAGGATCATAGATATCCAATGCTCGCGGAAATCCTCGGTCCCAACTGTCAGCTCCCAAATCCTGACGTTGACAACCTAGTGGTGATGGGGAGATCTCATAAAGTCATCCCCCACTACTAGCTCCTCCCGCTCCTCTGCTAGCACCACCTCCCTGGGTACTACTCCGATCACGGCGCTGCCTCTGCCGTGGTGGTGCGCCTGCTGCCTGCCTGAAGCTCCCAGTAACTCGGGTCAGGCAGTCTCGTGACAAGTGACCTCGCCCATCACAAGCATAGCACCGGTGCTCTCTGGGCTACCCTGGTGCTCTCCGGCGCCACTGTGGTGTACGGCCACGGCCCGAGATCCACTAACGGAAGGGCATCCTCGGCTGAGGCACTACGCCTTTTCGCCACAGTGGTATACGACCACGTCTCTGAAACCGGCAGTGGGAAGGCCACCTGCATCGAGGTCCTGTCCTCCGGCGCCTGCTAGCTACGACAGACGTCCCGGCTCCATCGCGCCCACTAACACTACCAACCGCAAAAATTGACAGGAAGCCCTCTGTCACCAGCTCCTTCTCTAGCTCCCCAGCATATGTAGAAATGCCCAAGGGTACTCTGACAGCACAAATCTCTTGACGGAGACCCTGCTCAAACCTCAGCACTTGGAAGTTGTCTTCATAGACCAAGTCTGGGTAAAAGCATGCACAGTCTGCAAAACTAGCCGTGTACTCGGCTACCGTTATCCCTCCCTGCTGAAACTGCAGGAGCTCCTGAATCCGAACGGAGCACAAAAAGGAGTGAAAAAACTCCTCCCAAAACAACAACTGGAAGTCGTCCCACGAAAGAAACGACTCATCAAGTCGCTGAGTCACCAGACTCCACCAACGCCAAGCTGCCCCACGAAAAAGGTCGGCTGCCAAAGCCACACTCCGATCTGCCGGCGCCTGCACAAGGCTGAAAATGAAACCACTATCTCTAGCCAAACCTCTGATGCTTGGGGGTCTGGCTCACCACTGAACCTCAGCGGTCTCTTTCACTGGAACTCACGGAGCGCGCTCAACCCGCGCTCAAGCTCAGCCTGCTCTGCTGAAACTGTCTGCTGCTCCATAGGTGGGGGTGCTGCTACCGGCCCACCCGCAGAAAGGGGCTGGCATGATGGGTCATGGACTGTGGCCTCGTAGCTCACAGGGTCATCGTCATGAACTAGATATGTTATCATGGCTAGCTATCCTCACGGAGACATCCTGAATATTATCATGGAGTGTCGCAGTCAGATGAGCACATATGTATATACCAATACAACGACAACGATGAGGAGCTGACTCAAGAAGGACGGTCAAAGACTCGATCCTATGTGATTCACAAACAAATTTCCCTGAAAAAAGTGTCTCAGCATGCCGAGTCAACAAGAGGGTTATCAAGGTCCTGGTGAATGGATACGTCAGCCGCCGCACTATCACTGGACTCCCTGGCCTAAGAGTCGCTCTCGAGACACGTTAACACTATTGCCCTAATTTCCAACCAATTACTCTTTTAGGGACGTCCGAACAGCGTCCCAAGGAACGAACCACCTCTGATACCACTTTGTCATGACCCGACCCTACCCGGCCTCGAGCCGCAACTACCCCAATCCCGCCTCCATAGGCCAGGGGCTGGCGACCAGCGCCGAAGGCACAACAACTCGGGGAGGCATTTGCCTAAGTACCTGTACTCACACACGCAACACACTCAATGCAATAGTGCAGAGTAAAAGAAGAGACAAGCAGAGTAAAGGAATTACTTCTATATAAAAACCACAGAGTGCATCGACCTCAACAAGTAAAAAGTACAAACTGAAAAGAAAATGGGCAAAACACGCGCCCAACCAAAAAGTGCCACAACCCGGAAATAGGTAAAAAAAAGGAAATAGTTGACGGGTCTCCCACCTGGAACCTAGCCACGACAACTGCACGTGGTCCATGCTCCCAAGCTCCTATGCTCCTACGCTCCACTGATGCCACGCTCCACCTGTCCGTCGTCTGCAAGGGAACACCAAGTGCGGGCAAAGCCCAAGCAGGGGTGAGTATAAAAATACTCAGTAGGATTACCCGAAGGCTCGAGGGAGAAACAAAGGATGTACCGAAGGGTGAGTAGTAGAGCGAACATGAAAAGTAGAGGAGTACAACTGAAAGTGCAGTAAAGAGTCCAGCTCAACCCAACAAGAGAAAGGAAGTAGACTCGTCCAGGCACAAGGAGTTGGAAACGGTGAGAATATGAACTTCCTATCGAGTCTTTGCTACCTATAGCAGGAGGGTAGACTCGTCCAACCACGAGAAGCAAGATGCAGAAAGCAAGTGGCATACACCATGAGTCTTCACCTCTCCTGGAAAGATAGTAACCAAACCCAAGAAGTGGGTACCAGAAACAAGGAATATACATATCTGTATTCTCAACAAGAAACTCGAACAACATCGTATGGGGATCTTCGTCCCATAGCTCAACCCAAGAAAAGAGTCGCCAACAGTCCCAGAGGTAACACCATCATCGATGCCCAACATCCCGCATGTCTTCCTTGAACCGCAAGCCAAGGGGCTCAAACCACTACACCTCGACACTACCCGCTTTGGGAGGAACTGACTCGCCCGCACAGTTTTAGGTCGCGTCACAAGGACGCGTCTCGGTGGGGGAAGGAGCCCCTCGTACTTGAGAGTCCTAGGGAAAGTCAAACTACACCTCGTCACTGCCCTGTAGTCAAGAGGTCTCCTCAAGCCAAAGTCATTCCATCACCGACACGTACAACCAATGGTCCCGCTCCGGTAATCACGGAAGTAAGCCACAGACTAGCCTAGTCGAGAGGACTGAGCCTAGAATGATAACAGGTGTCCCACTGCCTAGCCCCCTGGAGGGTAATTAATAACCAAATATCAGGTGACCCACTGCCCAGCCCTGCTGGATGGTAAACCCTAATACATCAACCGGCGACCCACTGCCTAGCCCCGCTGGAGGGTAGACCATAATAAGATACTGGGTGACCCACTGCCTAGTCCCACTGGAGGGTAAACCATAAGACGTCATCTGGCGACCCACTGCCCAGCCTCGCTGGAGGGTAGACCATAACACATCATCAGGTGACCCACTACCCAGCTACGCTGGAGGGTAGATTTGGAATAAGTCGACAGGCAACCCACTGCCCAGCCATGCTGGAGGGTAGATCTAGAACTAGACGACGGGCGAGCCACTCCCCAGCCCCGCTAGATGGTAGACCCTAAGAGGTCGTCAGGTGACCCACTTCCCAGTCTCTGCCGGAGGGTAGACCCTAGTTGCGTCGGGTGACCCACTGCCCAGTGTCTGCTGGAGGGTAAACCCTAGTAGCATCGGGTGACCCATTGCCCAGTCTCTGCTAGATGGTAAACCCTAGAAGTCGATGAGTAATCCAATGCCCAGCCCCACTAGAGGGTAGAACTCAAAACTGCTCTATCAATCTCCACCGGAGGGCACAACACGGGCCAACCGAACACGGAGTGGGTATCATGCAACCTCCCAACTCCAGAACAACTCACCCAAAGGAGGTGCAGCGTCTACTCTAGCACTAGGTGTCACTAGCACCACTACCGGCCAATCCATCGAGAGTGAAACCAGGGGGAGACCACACAACCCTACTGGTCAACAAACGAGTACCGTGTCAGGGGAAGAACTCCACCCTGTTGGTCAAACAAACACACAGAGGGACCCTCTATGTCACGAGAGGTCAAAGTACGCATGCAGAACCCGGCACGCATGTGGGGCCCACACAACACGTGGCCCCATCTCAACCCCAACTGAACACACCAACGTTCTCAGGTACGAACAACCACATGTACCTCCAATCATTTCCATATACTCCCAAAGTATACCATAGTCTCAGCCCAAGGGTCATCGTGCACACAGCACCCAACGTCAACGTGAAGGCGTGACATAACAACTCCACCTCAAAGGCCCAGGCACGGCCATCCACATCTCGTGAACCATTTACATCACTCTCCCAAGAGTGCGCGATCACACGACAAGGGTCCGCCATAAACAAGGTAGGGCAAACAACCACTAGAGCACCTTCCATGCTTCCACATTTTCCATGACCGTGCAAGAGGCTCCGCACAGCCAAACAGATCACATCGTTGTAATCCTCGTGGAGAAAGACACGAGATCGACTACTTACTCGCCTCCAATAGATATCCGACGGAAAGGTCACCGACACCGCCTCACGCCCGAACGGCGTCCCGTGATCCCGAGCCTCGGCCCCAAAAACAGTTGGGCGCATCGCACCATTGTGATCCCCTCGGGAAAACACGTCAAAACCACTACTCACTTGAGTGCCACAGATATCCGGAGAAAAAGATGCATTCCGGCGCACCGCACACGAGCGGTGTCACATGGGACCCGCATCCCGGTCCCGAAACTCAACGAACAGATCACACCGTTGCGATGCTCTCGAAAAAGCACACAAGATGGACTACTCACTTGTCCAAAACGGTCGCCCGTTGATAAAGATGGAAAAACACCATCGACGCCCAAACGACCCTCATGGGCCCCGCACCATTGTACCGAATTAGGGCGGGCAGATTGCACCATTGCAATACCCTCGGAAAAACACCCAACATCGACTGCTTGCACGCCCCGAATGGACGTCCGATTAAAAGTCGTGAAACGCTGCACGCAGCTCAAGAGACGGGCCGTGGGGCCCGCGCCTCAACCTCTGCCTCAACCTCCGGAACCACCTTGGAATCCTCTGCCTCGACGCCAGAGTTCCAACGCCGCTGACGGTGCTTAATATGGATGTCGGACGTTTCCGCGCCTTCCGAAACAAAATTCTCGGGGAATATGCTCGTCCACTTAAGGACACATCGCGCCTCCACGACCCCTAGTTTTGGGAATTTTTAATTCCCGAAACTAGCTCTAAACATTCCCCACGATGCAAGGTCCACACTGCCGCTGACGGCGCGCAAAACGGACGCACGTAGCGAAAGCTACGGCGTTAGAAAATCAAAGGAGCACACCCTTGGGCCGGACCGGCCGGTCCTTCAACAGCCGGCCCGCGGCCCGGCCGTAGGTCCGGTTCAAGCCGCCGCAGCCAGCTGGCCGCGGCCGATGGCACCGACTGGCCTTGACGGCCGGTCTGTTTTTCCTCCACAGCGACCCGCGTTACGCGGGTCGCGGTCGCCGCACACGGGGTCGCGCACCCCGCGGCTCCTCCTCCCCCTCGCGCTACGCCGACGTCGCCCGGCCGAAGCCCGCCGCCACGGACTAGCCTGCCGCCGCGTCGCCTGCCTGAAGCCGGCCGCCTCCGCTGGACGCTCGCCCGACCGAAGCGCCGCGCGGTCACTTGCTCGCCGCGCCGCCGCCTGGAACCGAAGCCGCGCTGCCCCGGAGCTCCCCGGACCACCACGCTGCCGCCGCAAAATCCCAAAACCCGAAAATTTCGGTGGGTGTTTGCGACCATGTCCGAACTCGGATTTTTGATCCGAAAGAGGATATGGGAAGAACATAAAACTTACTACGCATATACAGGCTTTGTTCGAAGATTAAACATTAAATCGACACACATAATTGAATTCAAATGGTGGTTCGGAAATGAAAACGCAACACAACCTCCTACCTCTTGGGCGATGCCCGGAGCTTCACAGGGAGTCTGCCGCCGCGCCGCGCCTTGCTGGAGCTGCTTCACTGGAGATAGAAGAAGAGAGGGGAGGTTGCCTCCTGCGGCTGTCCAGGTGGGGAAGATGAAGAGGAATGGGTGTGTTAAGCGTTTAAATAGAAAACGCTTAACCACCCGCCGGTCGGCCCGAACCCGAACCCTCAACAGGGTCGAGGTTAAGCCTCTAATAGAGTAAACACGAACTCCAGAGCACAACGGTGGTCTCAGAATTTTAATCCGAGACCCCGTTCAAAAGATATAAAATTTAACGTCTGAAGCCACTAAAATACGAAAACGCCCCTAGGGCCATTTTTCACAAACGGCCCGCGCCCGCGAAACTTACACCCCTCCAAGGGTAAATGGCACGCTCCGGACTCAACGGGCCCTCAGTTTTCCAATTCGAGCCACTGTTTAAGAGATACTAGCGGTTCGCCATTAAACGAATTAAATAAATTTATTTAATCCGTTTAACGTTCCAGAAGCGGGCGAGGGGTCCAAACGTCCCGCGCCGACGTGTTTTGTGTCATTCCTAGGGTAAACACCCCATTCCGGACCCATCCATACACTCAGATCTCTGATCCGAATTACCGTTTAGGTGTTTTCCCATTTATTTGCGTTTCCAGTGGGAACACACTGAAAATTTAATTCCGGCCACTCCAGTGCACAGAATCGCACGTTGTCTGAAGGCGCTGCTCTAGAATATTATCAAGAATATTCCAAAGTCTTTCGTAGAAAAAACCGGGTTCTTACATAGATGTTGTTTTAATGGATAAATATTTTAAAATTGACATTCATCTTGATCATCACTCAAGTGTGATAGTGATTAGTTTATCCTCTTATGTAGATGAATTTAGGTGGTTTTTCTGGGTTGAAGAAATTTTGGTATGAGTGCTTGAGGTTAATACTACATTATATATTATAGGAAGTGGGAAATTTAATTCTAGTATAGGATAGATGAATTTTTCTATGTCGAATTAGACATGTGGTGGTATTAGGAGGACTTCCTAGATATATTCTATGACCACTTATAGTGGTAAAACACATGTGTGCCATAATGATGATAATCTGAGTCATCAGAATAACCCATATAAGAAATATCCAAAGACCAGATATGTTAATGGAAATTTATATCCAGTTGTTTTTAATAAAAAATATATTGATTCTAGGTCCATTGGGGTTTGAGGAATCAATTTACCCCAGTGGGTTTATTGCCTTCATGTAGATATTTTAATATTTCAGTGGTTTTGTTTGGGAGTAGTCCATATCATTAGTGATATTTATAGTATCTCTGTTGAGTTCATTAGTATGTTTGGTGGTCCATAGAGGGTGAGTGTTTTATCAGAGTTCTAATATGATGTGTAGACCAATTTAGTTGATCTAAACTTATTTTTCTTTGTAATATATCTTAGAAAACCCTATGGATGAATACTTTGTTAGAGGAGAGTTTAGTTGTTAGTTTGTGATATTCTAGATTAATTGGGTGATAAATTCAGTTTGAAAGATAAATGTTTTATATTTTAATTGGTGTTTTAGGTCGTGGTTTACCTTAATTTTGAGAATCATGTTGTGTTGATGAAGTTTAATATTATGCTTTGTATTGATCAACTAAATATACCAATGATTTATGAGGATAAAATATGTTATATTGTGGAGAATTATCTCATCCATATTTTCAATATTTTTGATTATTTTATTTATTTATTAGTCCTTTACCATATTTTCAATAGTGTTTGGGTATTATTTTATTTTTTATTAATAAAATTGGAAACACCATGCTGTGTCTTTTTCGTAGTGTAAGGGGAGATTTTGTAAGAAATGGTTTTCAAAATTCCCAAGAAGGGAGTTTTGGATGGCCTTAGAAGGGATCTGTGTTGTAGAAATTAAGAGATACCCTATTTATAATGATTTTTAGCTAGTATTTTGGGAGAGGTTTATCCATTTCCTAAACCCATCAATAGACCACACCCATTTTACAAGGTGTGGTGGATCTTGGTATCTCGGTGTTGCATAGGGTGGATTTCCTCAAGTGTTAGGTGCCTCAGGAATCAAAACAATGACTCTTACTCCATAGGTCCCTCCCATTGTTAATATTCTATAAGCCATGAGGTGACCCATGATATCTATTTGGGTGCGATCGACTACATCTAATCTTATGTTTTAGGTTCTTCTATTGAGGGAAGAAATTTGGGAGTGCCTTTTTGTGGTGCTTCCTAGGGAGCGGGTCACAACCATTTTGATTGGACCAAAGTGAACTCCATCTATAGGATATTTTAATGGTATTAGGTTATATTTATATATAATTTTTTTATGTTCTAACTCATTTTCACCTCTATATATTTAACTTGTGTTTTAGCCCTTTCTTCCCTACACTCTTGTGAAACTATTCAGAAGGGATCCCTATGGGTTTAATTATTTTATAGTTTGCAAATTTTGGGTGTCTTCCATTATTTTTAATTTAGTTATATAAAATTTAAGTCTTCTCCTCTCCCTTACATTATTTCTATCTTATTTTCTATTTTTTTCCTCCAGTTCCTCTATTCTGTTTCTATTTGGACAGACCTTATGGTGATGGATTTTCTTCATTCCTTGTGAGTATTTATGTTTAGGGAAGGTATATACTTTTTCAGGTCACATTCCTACCATCTGTGAAGTTCCAAACCATTCAAATTTTATTGGAGGAATATTTCCCCTTTAATTATCCTCCAAATTCTATATCTAATGATTTATTTCATTTTTAAAGATATATTTCTTAATATAAAATTGTAATATTAAATGTCATTGATGATTGGGAATAACGGAAAAAACATTTTCACTTGATTTTTAATTAATACTAGAATATTTTAAATATAATCAAATAGTATAAATATATTTTTCTTTAATCTCAGACACAATGTTTTTGATAAATTACTCAAATAAATTTTTAAAAGGGATCCCAAAATCATAAAAGGTGAATTGGCCTTTAAAAATAATCAAATAATCATTTATTTGAATGGTGTTCTTCGTTATTCAGTTGGTTAGTTTAAAATTTATAGAATATTTTGAATAATTTAATTTATTTTAGAATGATTTTCAATTTTACTTTCTTTTTATTTGAATCCAATGATTATTATGATGCTTGGTTAGAAATAAGTAAAGTGGAAATTTATGACAAAAAACACACCCATGAGATGTTCTCTTTCCTATTTTGTCTGTAAAGAATGAAATTATCCTTGGGATAATGGGTTTATTCTATCAACATACATTTATTGAATAAGGGGTATTTTACATGATGTTTTTAGGGGTGAGGCCTTAATTTTCATTTTGATTTTCTGTAATTAAACATATATATATATGTGTATATGTATTTATATTTATAGTAGTTCTTGTTTATATTTAACAATACCACCTCCATTTTATCTATATAATGGTAAAAAAAAGTAGTTAGTGGAATTTCCAAAAGTAAAAGATGTACTATCTTTGGATCACACATTTTATAATGGACCTTAGTATGGATAAATCCATGATTTTGGAGTTTCCCCTTTGTTAGGACTATTAGGGTAAAACTATGATTTTTTGTGGTTGGATTACATCAATTGCATCGATATAATAGATCTTTTTTAGTATTCTAGATTTCCCTTATGTTCCTCAGTATTCCCATTATTTTCTGTACTTACTTATATTATATGGGATATATTTCCATTATATATTCATGATAGAAGGAATTATTATTTCTCATTTACCTTATCTCATGGATAATATTTTTTATATTATTTTGATTGATTCATGTCATTATTATATTAATTTTTTTAAATTAAAATTTGTATATATGGTTTTTTGAAAATGGTTTAGAAATATTTTCATTACATCAATAAATTATTATCCCCTCTAAATGTTTTAACACATATCTATATTAAAGGAACTATTTTAAAGGGCATGATAAATAAACTATAATTGGATTTTTTAAAACATAATGTAGGAAACCTATATTTTGGTAAATTGTATTTCAATATTTATTGATATGCATGTTTTATTTAAAAGAATTTCATTGGGTGTGGTTTCTTATCACACTCAATGTGTTTCATACACACACTTTTATACCTTTTAATTTCAACTTTAGTATCTAATTCAACTTTTATCTCCATAAAATGATAATAATTTTGAGAATGTATGGTGACCTCAATTTTATATGAATATTCTATCAAGTATTTTTGGGTTTTTTGTAAATTTTTATCTTTTCAGTGTCGATTATGTTTACCATCATTTTAGTGGTTTCTATTATTGTTTATTTATTTTGGTTAGATATTCTTTAATATATTATGTAATTTTGGGTTCCTTCAAATTTATAATATACATATTATATTTCTTGTTGACCAATGATATATGAAGTGTTCATAATATATATTCAAGTTAAATTACTAAGTTTAATTTTATTTAATTTATCGATTCATTTAAATGAGAATATATATAGTTCCATGATACAAATCTCTAGCCTATTGGGATTTAAAATGGTGTTTGGGCATGTCATGGGATAACATAGGTGCCTAGTTCAGGTGTGACCCTGATTCGGATGGTTCCACCTAACCCTACTTATAAGATGAGGTAGAGGGTCCCATTCCTATGTATTTAGGGGCACACCTTGCAATATAATTAGTTTTTTACATAAATAGGCTATCCAACACCCTGGATTAATAGGGGATATCTAACCCTGTAATATTGGATTAGAATGATTTTATCATCAGGTTTGAAAACATTTGTTGGTATTATAGAGATAAATACATAAAATAACTATATTATCTGGAAAACAACCTCACATGTTTGAATGTGCCACACCATCATGGTAAAAATTTAAAAATACTAATGATATGTTATTTATTCACTCAAAACCAAGTCCCAAGCATGGTGATATAAAAATACACCAAGGCTAGATGATATGTATTTTTTGGTTACATGGAATGTATTTTTTCAAAAGAAATTTTTAATTCTGATACAATGTTGGAAGGTGATCTATCAAATTGTATGATTAAAAATATTTATTATTTTTAAGAGATTATTTAATTTTTAGAATTAATTATATTACATCAGAAAAATAATAAAAAAATATTTTTATAATAGTTTGATCTATATTGGACCTATTCTACTGAAATACCTCTCTAATCAATGAGAGATGTATTTTAAATATACTTATTTTTAAGGGGAATCATAACCCCATTTCAAAGAACCTTTTCAATTTTAAGAATAAATATAAAACCTGACTATTATATGGGAGTTCACAAACCAATTATAACACTGACATCAAACAGTGGATGTCCCAGCCTAAACAGACCTGACTGTCGAATCTGAGAGTAAAAACCAAAAGAAAGTAAATTTTTTAATGTAAAGTAACAAATAAAAATGTAGTGAATTAGTTTGATATTGAACTGATAATTATAGAAATAATATACGAATATCAAATAGATAAAGGTTAGGAAAGAGAATCATTGGGTTTTGGTTATAGAGTACTTGACCAAGTATTATCTTCATGGTAATAGAATTTTAAGTATATTAGGTTAATTCCATGAGATACAATCTAATAGATAAGATAAATGTTTTCAAAAGATCACAAACATGCATAACAGTATCAAAGCATCACAACAGAACACTTCTTTTCATAATATCAACTAGAAGTTAGAAATTTTTTTTTGAATAAATATGGCTTTCATATCTCATGGTCAGTATTAAATCGCTTCCGGAACTACATAAATAAAAATGAATCCTATCACACTCAATCTTAAATGATAGAAAATTGAAATTCAAAATATAGAAATAGGATTATTATATGATGAGAGAGAGACGGATATTATAACTGTAAAATTATCGCCCGAATGTCTTCCAAAATCTAA
The DNA here is from genome assembly GCA_963277665.1 of Viscum album. Lineage (NCBI taxonomy): Eukaryota > Viridiplantae > Streptophyta > Magnoliopsida > Santalales > Viscaceae > Viscum > Viscum album. The sequence goes on along the minus strand of OY728148.1, from coordinate 887,418,772 downwards.
AACCCTTATTAATAATTCAAAAATATTTAAAATCCTATTAAAAATATTAAATAACATCCAAAACTAATAAATAAATAGTAATACACTGAAAATAAAATAATAACTTTCTTTAAAATTCATAATTTTTAAAAATACAGAATATGGGCGGGTATATAAAAAAATTAAAAAATAATAACACTACATTAATGATTATAATTTTGTTGATAATAATATTATTATTAAATATGAATATGTAACTATTAAAAAACAACACATAATAATAAATATGAATTTATATGTTTGACGATGAAAGATTAGGGAAAAATAAAGAACAACCTATGATCCTTATAAATATTTGTTTATAACCATATGGTTACACTTCACATTGGTTATAGATAATGAATAATAATTTATAGAATAATTGGAATAAATAAAACAAATAAACTAATCATGTAGAATTCAATATATTATAAAATATAATATAGATTCATTTGAAGAAACCCAGGTTTTTATAACTATGTCATGGTCATAAACAATCCATACGTAAAGTTAAAATTGATTTTTAATGTAGTTTATAAAGTTAACCCTAAAAATTAACATGCTTTGCATGGGTGGAACAAAAAATGTATGAGATTCATGAGGGAAAGGTCATCATCATTGTAATGTTAAAATATTATTATGTAAGGGTAAGCATAATTTTGAAATCCATGTGTAAGGGTAACTTGTGTAAGGGTTCCCTAATTTTATTTCACAAGGGTAACACTATCCATGCGTAAAGGTAAAAAAGAAAATGTTTAATGGTAACAATAATATTGTGTAATGATAATAAAAATGTTTTGTAAATTTAAATGTGATTTTACACACCTTGCATAATGGTTGGAAAGTAACTACCTAATTTTATAATGGAATTTTTGAAAATCACATAACGATAATTAGAAAATGTATGAGGGTAACTAGAATTATCATGTTTTGGTGATAAAAAAAATACATTACTTTTGTAAGGGTGAGGAAAAGGCTACTTAAGGTTATAATTATCCTTTATTAATGGCAGAAACAAGTTGTGTGAGGATAAATAACAAAATATAAAGACTATAAAAAGGTAGTAAGAAATTTTTGTAAGGGTTAAAATATAATGCTTAAAGGTAAAGAATGACCATGAAAACTTTTGTAAGGGTATGTTATAAACAAATAAAAAATATAAAAACTAAATTTTTTGTTATTTAACAAAATGAATAAAATTATAACAAAATATATTATAAATAATAATGATAAAATATGATTAAATAAAAAATATTTATTAATAAAATATAATTAAATATGAATATTGAGAGGAATATAATGTTAGCTACATAGTGTGTACCACTGTGGCCAATGGTTTTCTAGGGAAAACACATGAAATTCCCCTTAGAGGTATATGGTGTGTGTTTTCAAATGTCCACCGGTGTGAGTACTCCATATACACACCATGATAATCGACTAGGGACACAACATGTGTTCACTTGACTACATGAAATGTGATTTTTATCTCTATTCATAACCCTAGATAATGTTTCTTTGGAACTACATGATGCTTGAATATAGAACACATATTTATCCTTACAATTCCAAATTATATAGAATGTTTAAATATCACATGGTTTTAATCTTTTATCTCCTTATAAAACATAAATCATATCCAAAATATCATCCATCGATGTAGCACCTATATGGGTTGTTTTATTGGCATCAATCTCCATAAATTGAAATATCTGTTTCCTTTCATGAACCCAAACCTCAATGCCCAATTGGTTTCATACTTTCACACCATCCTATAATTGATACTCACCATATTAAATCTTCATGTGACTCAAAATCCATTTGTAATCTCAATAAAAATTGATTATAGTGCCATATTCAATTTGCTCGCCAACTCTAATCGATAAATTTAGAATCACTAGCCAAAATGAAGGTTAGTGATGGATGAGTGAATAATAGGGAATGAAAAACAAAATTAAATCATATGTGTGATTAAATTATGACATTATTGAAAACCAACATCCAATCCTTTGTATATAATATATAAAACATAAGGTAAATCACACCAGACCCATTAACCCATAGATCAATCTCAAAATCATAAGTTGATAAGGACCTACAAATTGATTTAAAAAATATGGAAATAAAAAATTAAATTTTCCAAATAATAAATAAGATGTATAGAAAAAATATCAAATGCCTATATCAATAGGGAATTCCTGACACTTTAATATGTCATCGCAACCATTGGTCTTTTGGTCATTATTGCACAATTCAATCATTAGTAACAACATAGATTAAATCATGATTCTTTGATTTAATATCATAGTAACAACAAATACAAACAAATACTTTTTATAAATATATATATTTTTAAATAAAATTGGGATGACCCTGGTGGAAGTATGTATTAAGGTTTTAAATAGAATAATTTCCAAGATTTCTCCCTCAAATAATTATTTAATTGTTAATATATTTCATTAAATGACGTAACCACAATAGCTCATCCTAGGATTGGAGATGGGAATGCAAATTATAGTACTCATATAATAAAAATATCATCCATAACAAAATTGTGGTATCATATTTTACTATCCAAGATCCTATTTAAAAGAAAATTATAATTCATTATAATGCATGCGTTTGAGGTAAAAATAATATTTTAATTTTAAATATACTTTTTAATATGACACTATACTTGTAATAATTCGTTGTCTTATCCTGGGGGTAATCACCACATCCCATAATCAATGTAACCATTAGATAATTTTTTCTATAGTCATTCTCTAGGGTAAATTTATCATGTCACCCTAAGGATGAACAAGGATTATAAAACTAAAAATAGAGATAATTCTTGTTTTGTAAAAACTAGGATCTCAAGAAATATATTCCACCCCAACTCTCAAGAACATAAAAAGAAAAATAAATTCTATTGAGATCAATAATTAATGACACAATACACATGTCTTAAGTATTTTAGTAATGAATTATTGAAGATCATGATCTAGAGATTCATGGATCTTGGATGGATAGACCAATAGGAATCCCTAATAGGTTTATTTTCTTCAAAGATGGAATGAAAATGAGAAAAAAATTGTTCTAAAATAATTATCAGGTCCAATGTAATTATAGTTTTAAATTAATGATTAATTAAATATTAATGATACTCTATATGATATTTTGATGTTTCTATTTTCAAGTTATTCTAATTTTTCCATCCAAATTTCTAAATCCTAAAAATTGGGCTATCACACATCATTTTTTATACACTCGAAACCCATTATTTATAATATTGGTTTCATTTTATAAATAAATTTATATTTGTAATGATGAAACCTTAACTGTTTATGAAATATTAATTCTTGTGGCTCAATCAAGGTGAATCCTTCAAACCTGTCCATTGTTTTCGAACTAATGGGGTAGATTCGATGGATTTAAGGAATAATAGAAACATTGGGATTGTGCCCAATATTGGGGTTTTAATAGAATAAATAGATAAATTTGAAAAAACTAAATTAATTATCCCAAAGATCTCATAGATGGACCATACACATTTAATGTATAATTAATTTAAATTAAGAATTAGCTCATTTAGGGTAATCTCTTTGATCATACATTGCCTCTTTTATTTCATCTCATTGTATAAAGAAACTAATATACGATTCCTCTATATGAATCCACACATTCACCTCAAATCTCTAAACAACATTCTCAAAAAATTTGTTCCCTCCTAGAATAAGTAAGTGTTATTTTTTATTCATTGATAATAAAAATAATGAATATATGTTACCTATGTAAATCATTGAGTGAGGAAATTTAGGATTTCTCTTTAGGGCTCGAGATATTTCAAGAGTACATATCACAATTTTGTAAACCTATTTACTTGATAAATAACATAATTTAGAATATAAAAATAGGGTTAAAAAAATAAGTACACAAATTATTTTATCAATTTTTTAATCAATATAATTTATCATAAAAAATACAATAATATTTTTAATATTATAACCCATGAGATGTACATATAATATTATATCATAAATAAAGTAAATAATATTCATTTAAATGGTATTAAATAAAATAAATCATTTTCATTGAATCATTAAAATCAATCCATATCCTCTTATAATATATTATTTCACAAAATATGTGATGACATTTTTATTTTAATATAGATATAAAATAAATAAATATTTATTTTAATCTATTGAAAAAACATATTTATAAATAAATAAATATTTATTCTATTTTGAATAATTAAATAAGATACAAAATTAAACTCATATTATTTAAGCTTTAATATACTGTGATTTAATTTATGAAATAAAATTTTACTTAAATAAATATTATTACTCAAACTAGAAAATAAATTTATTCATTAAATTAAATTTAATAAAATTTAATGATGTTATTCCTATGACTATTGTGTTACCCTCTAGAGTTTTTTGAAGATTGAAATATTTTATTTTACTAAAATTCCATGAACATTATTTAACAACACCTCAAAGCACTCTCAGAGAAACAAGTTAGTGTAATAATCCAAAAAATCATTTATAATAACACAACCTTGTAATGTACCATTTGTTATAACTAATATCTAAAAAAATTATACATAATTTTTTTATCACACTATATTTCCAATTTATTTTTTTTTTACATTAAATTTTTTTTATATAAAATTCGTTGGATTTGGATTTCATCGGATTTGTTGGATTCAAAGAAATTTTAGGAGATATATTCTTCCCTAAATATCTAATGGAAAAATCCTTTCATGGTTATTAAATTAATTTCATATCATATATGATGAATCTGATTCATATGTCATCATACTTTTCATCAATTCACGAAATTACATAATCCCTAATATGTATTACCAGTTTCATGTATAAGGACCAATACACATGCAAACATATAGAATTATCTACTTACTGAAAAAACATTATAAATTCTTATTATTGGTCTATCTTCATTACCTCACTATGTTATATATCATGTGTAGATTTCATGAGATTAAGCCTCATTGTTTATGAATCCTCAATACCTAATAGTCAAACACCATAGTTGTCCCATTAAATGGATATATCATGAAAATAAGATATAATGATTTAACAATATGGTTATAACATCTTGAGGTTCAATTTATAATATGTAACATATAATAACCATTTTATGTAAAAAATATTATCTGTAATTTATCATTTAAAAATACATACATGAAAAAATATTTATGTAATAAGTAATATATATATAATTAAAAGTGATTTTTTATAATACCTACTCCAACAGAAACATTAAAGGTTTATGAAATATTCATCTTATGAAAAATCTATAATGTTCCCTTTAAACATATAAATTGATTAAAAAAATGACAATTTGGTTTATAAAATTCATGTCATGAAAAAATATTTAAACCAAATGTCTAATTCTCACTTTTTGATCCTTAATGAATCTCATCGCATCGTGGAGACAGTAAGCCGTACATATGCATTTGCGACAATACCATTGTGTTGATATAGAAATTTTATGTAATTGGATGGTATATTATATATAAAAAATCATTAACATGTTATATTTATTATTTAGGTCAATTATACTCACTATTATACCCATTCAAAGAATGAATTGTTGAAAAAGAAACTTTTCCATGATGTGGAGATGGTAAGCCATACGTACACACATATAGTGACTCTGTCATTCAAATGATGGATAGAATAATGAAAAGGGCTATACCATATTTATAATAACATCTTAGTATGTATAATATTATTGATTTATTATTTTTGTATGGAAACCAACAAATAAAAAGGATGTCAAAGATGAAAATATCTTTGAAAGATGTGATAAAATAATTACCTCTTCTTTGGGTTCTTCCTTTTGATTTGACCAAAAAGGCTTTGTAGGATGGCTTTATGATCAAATGATGGCCTCTAGGATTAAATTTGGATATTTTGGGGGTATATTTGATTATTTTTTGGCTGATACAAATATATTTTGAGTGTGAATTTGAGGGAAGGGGAAGTACCCTTTTATAAGAGAGGTGAGGGGCACTTTAGGAAGAACTTCAAATATTAATTTGTTATAAACATAATTTATAATTATAATAAATCCAAATGGAATTATTTAGAGGCTAAGGTGGGTATGGGTCGAAATTCATTCATCCAATATCTTTTATACATGTTTCAGTCACCATATTAACCATATCTTTTAGAATTAACTATTAGATAAATAGTTTAACTTTTACCATGTCTTCTTGTATTCTTACACTATATGGTTATAAACATACTCTAAAATTCCAAAACAACATAAAGTGGTTAATTAATGATATATATAACATTATTTAATTCCTTTTCTCGAATATTATATTTTTTGGAATATTATATAATTTAATAAAATTTTATTGGTTTTCAAAACTCATTTATGTTAATTTTGACACTATTTTGTATTTGGATTTTTTGAAAGTCATAAAATCAATATTAATTCAAAAAAAAAAATCATTTAATAAACCCTAAAATATCATATTAACCTATAAAATTCTTTTATGATATCAATACTTTCAAATTATATTTATTTTAATATCTATAATATCCATTATTTTATCACTTCGTTAATTAGGAAAATAATGCATCATTTTTGTGTCATAAATAAATATATTTATTTTACGATTATAAATTATAAATAAAATAACCTGATGTAGGAAACAGTTTTCACTTTATAATTACTATTTATAGTCTAAAAGATAACACATATTTCCTTATATAAATTCTTTTACTAATATATATATTTTTATGTTACATTTTCCTCAACTTTATATTAATTTTTATAATGTGTCATTTTACATTACAAGTGGCTCCATGGGGTCCCAAAAATCCACCCAAGGATGCCCATAGTCGGGTATGTATTATCCAATAGGGTTAGGAGACGTGTTAGGGTAATTTAATATTATTATATTATTATTTGTTACCCTTATTTACTGGATTTATCCTTTAACCATGGTAAATAAAATATTTACTAAAGTTACAATTCATAATGTCTAAAAATAAGAGCTACCTATTTACAAAATTTTGACCACATAATTACAAATTTGGAATCGATTTTTCAAAATTCAAAACACATAATATGAAGAAATTAATTTAATATCAATTCCCGTTGTTATATCCAAAAAGTTGGTTTTTAAGAAGTGAAAACTATCAAAATATTAACATTTGTTTATATATAATTTAAATCTTAATTTACATAAAATAACTTAAATTTTATTAAATTATAAAAATATAATCTAGTGATACTTTAAAACCACCAAAATTTAGAATTTAACTCTATAAATTATTTATATTAAAAATGGTTTTTTTAATTAAAATTTAGTATTTTTCATTATTCATCAAAATATGAATGTTATCATAAAAGTACCAAAAATTCTTTCCTATGATAATTTGGTTGTCCTAAAATTAAAAATGAAGTCCATTTTACCAAATTAAAAGGTTAGGATATTCTAAATTAAATTTTACTATTGTTCACAAAAGGACATAAAAAGTAGTTCTTTTAAGAAAATTGTTTTTCTTAATATATAACTATTTTAAGAAAACATATAAATTTCATTATAAATATGTTTTAATTTTGAGAAAAAATTATAAATAACATTTAATTTTTTGTAACTATTCATATTACTATATTTATTTGATAAATAAATATATCGTTTAAATAATTATAATATGAATGTGTTGTTTCAAAGAAACTAAATATTGCATATAACGTAAGACAAGTCGGTGCTGAGTGAAATATAAGATATTAAAATACATGAAATAGATAACATAATAAGAAATCATGGGGTGTTTCATTCTCCCCTACTACAATAAATTTCAACCTCGTAATTTGAAATTGTTCTTTGAAAATAAATTGTTTAAAATTGGAAATAAATTTGTTGAAAACCCACATTGGAAATAGCGTTAACATAATCTAGTATTAATAATAGGGAATTGGGAATGAAGAAGTCACCACAAAATTATGATTTTGGATAGGAGAATGTTATTGGAAGTTAGAGACACATAATGGGAAGAAGAATTGTAAATATTTATAGGGAGTGATTGAGGTCCTCAATCACAAACAGGTGAACAATAAATAGAAAATTGAGGGCCTCAATGCCATAAATCTATGCTGGTTTAAAAAATAACCAGTTCAGAAAAACATAAGGTATTAATAAAAAAATGGTTTTAATATCCTTTCCCAAATTTTTAAGATTTACTTTTTTCATAGAATAAGAAAAAAAGAATACTTGACAAGTAGGTTTCCATCCATTAACTAATTTATACCAAAAACTTATCTTTGACTCAAAATTATAATAAAACACAAAAATATTATATTTATCTTAATCATATAGGGTTCAAAAAAATTAATTTATAATTTATCTATCAGAACATTTTAACAAAACTACATTATACAAACTAGGAAATCACATAGGCTTGTGGTAGGTGATGCACCCTTGTCGCCCTTCATTTGTGGGTCCAAGTTTAACGACTATGATAGACGTGATAGGTTATTGCCTGATCTCCAATTTTTCCTTTTTATAACAATCTAAAAATAATCTTATGAAATGTTTTAACTATAAATAGTAGTATCCAACTTCCAACTTAATTCATTCCAACCTTTTGACTTGTCCAAAATACTTCTTTCTAAACTCACAGTCCAGAATTTATAAGAAGGTAAACATATTGAAGATCACTTTTTCAACGTAATAACTTGTGAATACCTTCATCATGTATTATCTTAATACATGGTAACACCCTTAATTTATATAAATAATTATTGATTACATTCATGCCCCCTTATTCCTTATAGAATACTGGATAAACTATTTATATCTGAAAATGTTGTAAACTCCAACAGTGATAGAGTAAAAAATGGTATTATCAAGGTAGTCAAGAATATCTAGTATAATTTTTCAAAATCAATCGTATCTTTTTCCAAAATAATTATCTCAGTTTCAAAATAATAATAAGGGTTATATATTCCCAAACCATATATTTTCCAAAATGCTTTACTTGAAATTTTGTTACTTTACTTATTACCATAAAATATAAAATCTTTAATGGAAACATACAGCAATACAATCGCTATATACTTTATAATTATTATATCATGTACATCATTAATAAATTACTCATATGACACACTTATTTAATAAGAACTTAATAACACTAATCATTCATCTTCATCTGTGGTAGTATCAAAACATGATTATTGTTTAATAGCATCATTTGGGTTATGCTCTCATGATTGGGATATTGATTCGTGTAGTGTCCTAACTCCTTGTAGATGAAACAGTGTTAAATTGAAACCCTTTTCTTACCATTGCAATCATGAACATGGTGTCCTTTTTCTCCACACTTATAACACACTCCCATTCCATTAAAAAACAACCCAAAGTGATTCTTTCCATAGTTACCACATATGGTAAAATCCTTCTTTCTCATTTTTTTATCCATATTTCTCTCTACCATCATCTTATTCTCTAGTTTCCCTTAAAATCCATATGACTCAGAGAATTATTTACTTATCCTATTAACACATGATACTTTTTTTCATATGATGAGAATACATTGGGCAATATTTCCCATTTAAATGTTTTCTTATGTCCAAGAAAGATATGATCATTCTTACTCACTGGATCATGCATAATGATAGTGTTATCATTCCTTCTATTGGGTGCCATTTATAAATGAATAAATACACTAGGTTAGAACATATGATATTGTATAATCCCAAATTAAGAAAAATTATCATCATTAATTGATGTTTTTTATACAACTATTCTCATTATCATAAAAATGATTTCATTGCGAGCATATTTTCTCATAAATACTTCTTAATTGTTTTGAAAGAAATGTGAATTATTTTAAGTATATATCCTGAGAGTGTAAAACTAGGTGCCCAATAAGGCATGTGGCCATGTACCAAGATAGGCCGAGTCAATCATGAAACTCATTTTCGGAGTTCTCACTCCTAGGTACATCTATGATAGAACCACGTCCGCTTTTAGTATGCATACAAGGATGTATTTTTTGGAAATCCCACTTAATATCTAAATTACCAAAATTTTTGGATGTTCTTCTATATTAATCCTCAAATTCAATTTTAGTGTAATGTTTCTTAATCAGAGTTTATATAAATCTATTTCCGAGGTTGTTTCTAAAATATCTCTGATACCAACTATAATTCTTAACACTAGAATCCTAGAGCTGGTCCATTATTTTAATATATTGGCGTGATTACAAGAAATCAATTCCCAAAAGACAGATCAGTTTAGCAGTATTGGAAAATAGATTATATACATGAAAGTGACAATACGTATTCATTCATAAAACAAAAAATAATTAATCTATATAAAACACTATTATTTCCCTAGACTAAACTTGAATATCAATCAGGATTCACTTCGTAGAATCCTGGAAAAACCAAACAGAAGAAAGGGGTGAGCTTAGATTCTCAGTAAGGGTAAATAATTTAGTGGAAGGTATATACATTTACAGAATTATGTGTAATAAAAACAAAAATATTTTAAACAGAAAATTAAATATAATATTAAAAAAAAAAAATTACCATATAAACACCCACATTGATATTATACAAGTTGTATAATCACAAGTAATAACAGATTTCATAATGAGGGAATGCATAATGCCAGACATCATTACCACATAGTCAAGTCCTCGTGCCAAGACTACTATTATAAATATTTTTAATCCATTGTGTCATGAAAATAATTTGTCTCATGAGATCTACTGATGCATCGAGGTGCTATAATGGGCCCCTCCGGTTACTTATTAAGTCCAATGCATTCCTCATATAGAAAGGGTAAACATAACATAATCATTAATATTAAAACTAGCATACAAAATGTCAATACTTTAACCATAATCCATCAATGGTATAAAAATAACACATCCAAAGTGAAACATATCATATATCATTCAATAAAATATGGAAGATTTTATTATAATAAATCAACCTCAATCAAGAATCATATCTAGTAAAGGATGTTGATATAGTTGAAAATGATTAGTAATACTCTTTGAGAGACATATCATTTTTGTGAAATCATTTGAATGTCACAAATTTATAAAGGAATTTATTTAAAATAGATTTTTGAATCAAAGTGTCCCATAACTCTTCTAATATTATGAATGGAATTGACATTTTAAAACTATATTTTCTATATAAATAAATACAAAATTCATTTTTAAATGATGGACATTAATTAACAATATTTTAAAAAATAAATATTTAAAATATTAAAGTGATAATATTTTCAAAGAGTCCCTTACATAAAACCATAAAAAAATGTTTTTGAAATTTTTTATGAAACATGGAAGTGGATTATAAGTATTTTCCAGTAAATACTTACACATAATGAATCTCGGATAATAATGATATTGAAGAATTAAACCATACATTATAATTTTCTTTAGTCGAGGGTACATTTAACCTCCTATATAATGACCATATTACGTTATTAAATTATAATAAAGACATATTCGTATATATTATATAATAATTTATTTATTTATGTCTTTATACTACCCATTTAGTAATAATTATTAAGTTAAAATACCATTTTGGGTAATAATCACTTTCTTTATCGTATGCATTTTAACTTTTTATTCTTGATTGTATCACTTATATCATGATATAATTTATTTGAAAATATAAAATATTATTTATGTATTTTATATATTCATAATATAAATATTTATAATATATAGATATATGAAATTGAAAACACCTTTTATGGAGACGTAAGGCTGTACATACGCATAAACGACATTTCTGTATTCATATAATATTGAACAAAAGTGAATGAGATATATGTATATATATATGTATATATATATTTCTACTAGAATTATTATTTCATATATTACATTCTTATTAATAATATATATTTTTATAATCATCATTGAATGGTGAATGTGGAAATCAATCTCATCGCATTGTGGAGACGGTAATCCGTATGTACGCACGAGCGAAAATATCATTCTATTGATAGTGAAATTGTATGTAATTGGATGGTATATTATATATACATAATCATTAAAATGTTATATTTATTATTTCCATCAATTTTACTCATTATTATACTAATCCAAATAATGAAGTGGTAAATAAGATACTACACCACATCATGGAGACGGTAATCCGTACATATGCACGTATGGCGACTTTGTCATTCATAGGATGGGTAAAAAAATGACTATTGTTGTAACATATTTATAAATAATCACACTCTATATAAGGTACTAGAAATATGATTTTGGTATGGCAAGAAAAAATAAAGATGAAGTTGAAGAAGCAAATAACTTTGATAAAGGTGATGAAATAAATAACTCTTATTTGGGTTCTTCCTTTTGATTTGTACAAAAGGGATCCTCAGGTTGTCTTTTTGTTAAAATAATGGCCTCTTGGTTGAAGTGAGGGTAGTTTGGGAGGATATTTGAGCTGTTGTTGGCCGAGCCAAATGGTTTTTGGAGGTGTGTATTTGAGAGAAGGGGAAGTACCCTTTTATTAGAGAGGTAAGGGTCACATTAGGAAGATTTTAAAATATTAATTTATTATAAACATATTTTCAGTTTATAATAGCTCCAAATGGATTTATTTAGAGGATAAAGTGGTTATGGGTTGAAATCATCTCTAACAATATATTTTAGACAAGTTTAGGTCAACATATTATCCTTATCTTTTAGATTTAATTATTAGTTAAATAGTTTAACTTTCATCAAGCCTTCTTGTATTCTTACAATATATGTTTATAAAGTAACTATAAGGTGACAAAAGAACCTCAAGTGGTTCATTAATTATATATAATACATTATTTATTTCTTTTTTGAATCATAGTTTTTGTGGAATGTTATATTATTTAATAAAATAGTATTGGTTTTAAAACTCATTTATGTCAATTTTGACACTATTACGTATTCAGTTTAATTGAAAGTCATAATAATACGATTACATCAAAATATTTATTTAATCAACTCGAAAATGTCATATTCACCATGAAAATTCATGTATGGCATCAAAACATTGAAATTATATTTATTTTAATATTTATAATATCATTTATTTGATTTCATCATTAAAAAAGAAAATGTTTCCTCATTATTATGTCATTAATAAATATATTTATTATATGTATAAAAATATAAATAAAAATCCATGACGAAAGAAATTTTTTTAGCTTTATAATTACTATTTGTAGTTGAAAATATCACTTATATAACCCAATATTATTTTTTTTAATAAAAGATATATGTTTATGTTACATTTTCCTCAACTTGATATTAATCTCTATATAATGTCATTTTCACTTAAAAGTGGGTCCATGGGGTCCAAAAATCAACCCACGAAATCTCATGGTCATACATGTATCATCCAATCAGGTAAAGATGCGTGTAAGGGTAATGAAATATTATTATAATATTATTTATTAACCATATTTACTGGATTTATCCTTTGACCGTGGTAAATAAAATATTTACTGAAGTTACCAATCATAATATCTAACAATAAAAGATACCTATTTACAAAATTTTGACCTCCTGATTCGAAATATGGAATCCATTTTCTTAAATTTAAAATATATAAGTTGAAAAAATTAATTTAAAATTAATTTTCATTGTCAAAACCAAAAAGATGGTTTTAAAGAAGTTAAAACTATCTAAAGTATGAAATGTGTTTATGTACAATTTAAATGTGAAATTTCATCCAAGAACCACAGTTATTTGAAATGATAAAAATATAATATATTTATAATTTAAAAGCACTAAAATTTATAATTTAACAATATAAAATATTTTGATTACAATGTAAATTTTTAATTAAAATTTAGTATTTTTCACTGTTAATCAAAACATGAAAGTTATCAGAAAAGTACCAAAAAATCACCCTAATATTATTTTTATATCCCCAAATAAATAATGATGTCTATTTTACAAAATTAAATTTTTAGGAGTGTCAAAAATTAATTTTATTATTGTTCACAAAAGGAACAAATTAGTTATTTTAAGAAAAAAGTTTCTCTAAATATTTAACTATTTGAACAAAACTAAGAAATTTTATTATAAATATGTTTTATTAATGTGAAAAAATTATAAAAAAATTAAAATTTATTTGTTACTATTCATATTACAATATTTAATTGATAAATAAAGATATCATTTAAATAATTATAATACTAATGTGTTGTTTCTTAGAAACTCAATCTTGGGTATAACGCAAACCAATTCAGTGATGTGTGAAATATAAGCTATTAAATTATTTTAATGAGATAACGTACTATGAAATCATTTGGTGTTACATAGATTGTGTGAGTTTCAAAGAGAGAATGGGGGAGAGGTTTGTTGTGACTATATTGATCATGACTTTTTTTTTAAAGGGGAACATGATTGCTGATTTTACCATTCCTATTTAAACACATAGGATGATTTAAAAGTTTGTTATAAGGATGATCCTTTTAGATTCCATGTTTTCCATAAAATCCCTTTTCTATTTTTCAGGAACTATGTTTTTGAATGAAGGATTTATTATTTCATGAATGATTATCATCTATAATTTTCTACATAGTTGTTCAATTTATAAAATTTAAGATACAATTCTCAAAATTTAATCTTATTTGTAAACGAGTTTCCATTGATAATTTTGATTTGGGTTAGGTTTAATTTATAGATAGTTTTAATGGTTTTAAATCACTTTTATATAATGAATAATACCTATATCATGGTCCTGCTAATGTTTTTAGATATATTTAGGTTTTTAAATAGATTTCTTAAGTGAATAAATGAGAAATATAAATTAGATGATCATTATAGAAAAGGAAGAATAGAGAGTCAATAATATCCACACATTCCCTAATAATTTCTTTAATACATGATTTATACTAATATTTTCCATGTGTTTATAACCTCAAAATTTTATTCTTTGACGTCTAAATTCTATTTTATTTTTTATTTAATTTTCTAAAAAATAAAAAAATCCCCAATTTATAAAAATTTATCTTCAAAAATTGAAAAACAATACAATAGTTTGAAACCTAAGTCTAAATACCACCCAAAAAGAAATTCCATGGGGATGATTTGTTTTATTTTAAGGGAATAATAATTGATTTAGGAAACATTATTGAGTACTCATTATTAAATGTAATTTTTGTGAGGGAGGTTTTTTAGGTGTATTTTAATTTTTTATGTCCAAAAAGTATAAAACTAATTTTTTATAATATATACTAAAATTTATAGAATATACCGAGATTATTGGTTCTTGGTCCCACATGGTACTATATATCATCATTTAGTGATACCCTTGGAGGAAATGATAATTGATTCAGTCCCTCTCCTATTAGTATGGGAGGGGGATCCTTAATCCTCCTCCATCGCTTGGCCTCCTTCCTTTATCACAATATCTAACCCAGTTTTCCATCAAACATTCCATAAAATCCCAATCAGAGATAAAGATTCAGAATTATTTGATGGATTTCCTCATCTTGCACTCTCTTTATTAGAGTTATCAGGAGCATTGTACATCATGAACCTGTCCATGGTGAATTTTTTCAGATGATATCAAATTTTAGTCGATTATTTGGATAGATTAGTGTTTGGTTCATGGGGATTCCAGGAGTAGGAGTTGGTCAGTATTCTATAAAATAGGAAAATAATGGTTTGATATTCATTAATGGATGATTTTATTATTGCACTGTCCTATGATGATCACATCTATAATTGATATATTTTATTATTCTTTAGATGGTCCTATGAATTCCATATGAGGTATGATGCTCCTACAACAGCACTGTGTGGAAGATTTCTCGAACATCCTATCCCATTGAAAAACCATATGATCATTCCCCGACATGGAAATATGGTTGTCCATTTTATATATTCAGATAGTATAAACCATTACATCCTTCACACAATTTTCTCTGATTCTTTTATCTAATATTATGTTTCTAAACCTCAAGTGGAGTGGTTCTATATTATGGATGGTGAAGAGTCCCATTAAAATCAAGCGATGGTCTATGAGACATTGACAGACTTCTGATCAACATGTAAATGCCTTGGCCGTTTGGATTGATCATGTTAGTGAGGTTGCATAGAACAACATGGAAGATCATCCCTTCTACGAACTGGTATTTTGAGTATGGTCCTCCACCTATTTTATTTTCTGGTAATTAAGATACTAATGAATCAAACATTTCGAATCATCTTCAGAAAGGATTGAGGACTTTGAATCATGAGATGAAATTTGTGCATATCTTTTCTATCATGAGACATGATTTTTGTGATTTTAATTCAATAGTGTAGGTCCATGGGGTCACTCGCTTGATCATTCTTTCAGTATCTCGTTATTTTATAGATAATCAGATGAACAAATGAGTGGGTAATGTGAAAGACCTTGAAAAAGGAGCTAGAAATAGGGTTGGCTATAATTTTAAAAAATCGTTTTCAAGGACACTCACTTAGAAACAAGTTTCTTATGGTTTCAAGGGAATAAAAACATCGGGATATGTATTTTCTATCCAAAGAGACTCATCAAACACAATTCAGCTTCAAAGCCATTGTTGATATTCTAAAGAGAAGGATGAGGAGATTGTGGATCCTAAAAGATAGAGAAAAAATATACTAATATGAAAAATAAATTAGACTGGTTAATGGTACATTAATGAAATTATTTCAAGAGATATAGAAACAGACTCCCAAAAATGTAAGGACTATGAGAAGGACCCCCATAGGATTATGAGAATTCGATCTTGATCTAGGAATGGAAATAAAGGTAACATTATTTCTATATTTCTTTACAAAAAATAATGGAATGAAAACAATTCCTAGTAGGGACTACCCAAATTTGTTAAAAATTTTAGAAACATGATCCCTTGGTAAATTAGAGAAATATTGTGTAGGTGATAGGCTATTTAAAACATTTTTGACGTTATTAGTAAAGTAGAATCGTGATAAGATGGGTGAGATATCTATAACTCCTAGTGTTGGGGAATGGTGTATCAAGGGAAGAATGATACATAAACCTTGTAGGAAAGGGATTCATTTAATGTTGACTGAGAGATGGATGGAAGAGATGATGCTTGATTAGAAAAAGAAAGAGTTTTTATCCAATAATCCAAATATTAAATTTAGGAGAAGATTTTGAATGTTACTTTACTAAAAGAATATATTTGAAAAATGTTTTTTGGGACTCACCTAGTTGATTAGAATACTGAGGGAAGATTTTAGATTTTAAATAAAGATAAAATTGTGTCACATGGAATCAATGAGGGGTAAATAAATCTAAGGGAGTATGTTGAGACATGAGACATGATAAAAAAACATTTTGAATACAATATCATGGATGATTCAGACATCAAGGTTACAACATTTGATTAGAGATTTTAATGATTGAAGGATTCAATATCCTTCATATTTCATTGGAATTGCAATGTGGATTATTATTTGGTTTGAGTTCAACTATATTTTTTTGGGTTCTCACTTAGCCATTAAATGTTTTTAACATAAAAAAAATTAATTTAGTAATATAAAATAGATCTTACCACTATAGCATAATATCTTATATATGTTCGCTTTTTAATATTTTTGAGTCAACTATTAAAATACCTAGATGAAATTGAATTGATAATGGACTTATCATGGATTATAATTGAAAAATCCAATAATTTAAGTCATCATATTTAAAAAATTGAAAAAATATTATATAGTATAAAAAGGCCCATATTTTTTTTGTAATAAAGTATTAATTAATTCATGAGATTCCCATATTTAATAATTTTTCTAGAGAATATCCAAAAGAAATTAAATATTTTAGTTATCTTTATATTAACCGGAAACACAAAAGATTAGAAGGAAATAAAATAAAATTGTAATATTTTATTTTTTTCTTTTAATGGAGTTGCTAACGAGTGGTTCTTTTATTCACGCTATACTTTTATCAGATATTAGAAGGATTTTTAATTTATTTTTCATTAAAAATTATTTGATTCCTATAGAACTAATTATATTGGAAAATAAATTTTTTAAATCTTGAAACCCTAATAATGATATTTATATGAATACTATGATATATAAAAAAAATGTTTTAGTTTCCTCTATCACTTAATAATTGAAAAAAGTATCCAATATTATTATGATGTATTGATTCTTACAAATAGTAGTGTGATTGGTGAAGCTAATAGAGGAACATTAGTTGATAAAATACATATAGCTTCTATATCATTAATTCAAAAAAATATCCTAAAAATATGAAAATCATTGAAAAAAGGTGTTTTATAGGTTAAGTATATTCATGATATCACCAATCGTAGTTCTAAAAATATTATTATTTCAAAATAGCTTAGTGGAATTACTAGCATAGTTTAAACAATGAAATTATCAAACACTATAAAACCTCAACTTTAACCTAGACCAATTATTAAAAAAAATTATACTATGAAATACATTCATTAAATAAACATTTTTACATCCAATTTCTTAAAAAAAGAGCCTATTGATATTTTTTGTACTACAAGACTATTTTAGTATAACCAATAAATATAATTTTGACCCAAAAAAATTTAACCACGACTAAAATAATCAAAATTAGGACAAATTGAGATATACCTAATATTAAATTTGATTTAATTGATGAATACTAAATTATTTATAAATCTAGGTACATCACTGAGCATGGTAATTCTGAAACAGGTAATAATTTACAACATGTTCATCCTATCTCAAAATATAAAACCAATTTGGAAGAAATTGTGATACCAAAAAATGAGGAAGAAGTGAAAAAATTGAAAATAATAAAAGAACATATTGAATACTAATATAGATCAAATAAGTCAAATGGTTATTGATGTTGGTAGATTGGGAAAACAAATGAGTAGAGGTTTACCAACACAACCCAAAGTCACCCCAAGAGATAAAGAGAAAAAATGTATACTTCATTGATCATAGAAGTGAAAAAATTTGAATAACCACTAAACTAATAATTTCAAATATAAGAAAAAACAAAATAATATTAAATATGAATACAATCATTTCTAACCCAGTTTAGAACCATTTGTGGATATAAAAACTAAAGATCTTGTTAAGAGTAATCACGATTTTGAAAATTCCTAATATGATTTTTTAGATAAATAAATTTCATAATAAGAGGATTTTATATAAATGAAAAATAAATATTTGAAAAGGAAGGGGTGTACTTATGTTCAAATTGGTTGATCAATATTTAGAAAACCACTTTCATGTCATAGTATTTTCCAACCAGAGAATAAATTTGTATAAAAATAACAAGACAAATAATTATTAGAACATTTTAAAATATTCTATGTTATCATAAATTTGTTAGATGAAGAAATATAAATATAAAAATATGAAAATTTAATTGAATGAAATTTCTTCCCAAAAAAAGGACTTTATGTTATGAGAGATTTTAAACATATGATGAAAAATTTCCAGAATGATATAATAGAATTTTTAATAAATTGTAAATATCTGATAACTTTCACCTCTGAGATTTAATAATAGAATTTGAGTTCAAGGTAACATTATGAACATGTGAACATCTATAAATGTTATACCACACTATTCTTATTCAAATTTACATTCCATAAAACTCAATACTATTTCAACAGTCATTCAACTTGCAAACTGAAGTACCAAAAAAACCAGCTAATGTTATTGATGTTATTCTAGTTTATATATGAAATACTTTTTTCCCTGCTAGTTTTATAGCATAGTTGTAAGAGATGATTTATTTTCAATGTACTAACCTATCATTGTTAAGAGACCATTTTTAAAGTATCTAAATCCATAATTAATTTACATAAATGAACCTTCTCACTGTAATTTATGAAGATAAGTAGTCCACATCAATATTATTCAATCCAGGAATCACTAAGTTGAAGAAAATTTATCCTCCAAAGTCAACATTGTTGTTTTTTATTTTACCTAGATGTCAACTGATATTAAATTTATGTATTTTAAATTTATTAATTTAAATATACTGAATCTAGATTAAATAAAAATATTATAACATTTAAAATTATTTCAAAATAATAATAGAACCAAATTCTTATGAGCCAAACATTTTTTGAAATGTTGAACCAATTATACAAAAACCTATTGAATTTTTCAAAAATACTAATAGTTTATTTTTTTATAATAATGAAATAGAAAACATTATATTTAAATAAACTATCTAAGGTGTTTAAATTGATATCCAAATTTCTATAAATTTGAATCCATTAGCTTCCTTTAAAACTATATCTTTTACAAAGTTTTCACATAGTAAATTAAAAATTAAAAAAACTTTTAGACCAAATATAAATCTAAAACATAACCATTTTGGAAATAATATAAGATATAATATTTATTTAATTGAGCTACATAACCCTTTTTTAAAATAAAAATTTTCAACCATGAATTATAACTAAAACCATTTCGTATAAAAGACAAATATTACTTTATAAGTGAATATGGGAAATTATCTATCATTATTTATAAATATATGTTAAATTATTAACAAAACAAAATTATTGGAATCTTTAGGTTCCCCATAAAATAATTATAATTTACCCTCCCTAAAATCATTCTAATTTAACCAATAACATACTTGTATATAATTTTAGTTGAAGAAAATTCCAATTTGTTGAGATAGTTCCAAAGGACATTGAAACCGAATATTTAAAATGTTTTTAAGAAATAATTTTCCACTTTATTATATATTTTAATAATAATTACCATATATTATATCTATTTTTTGATTCATATTGATGTTTTATATATGAAAAGCGTTTTTATAAATTTAATGAATGAATTTGGTGAACTTTTTTGTATAAGACATCTAAATAAATTGCTGATGTGTAAGTTAGATAGAAAAGTAAATTTATTCACTATGAATGATAATTTAACAATTTCTTTTTTAGGATCCATTTCATGAAATATTAGATAGAAAAACTCATTAAGATTTTATTGATGGATTTTATGGGTATTTTCAAAGCCACATAGCACCAGAGGATCAAGTGAAAATGACTTTCACATGCCTTCTTGGTACATTTTCGAATTAGAGACTACAGTTTGGTTTATTTAATGCTCTTGAAACTTTTTATATATATATTATTATTAATTTATATTAATTTTTATAAAATTACATGGAATAATTTATTGATGACTTCAATATTTTTAGATAATATTTCTAACTTTTCATGAAGATTTCAGTTATTTTTCATGAAACATGAATCCATAAACAATATCTTTGTGATTTAAAAAAATAATATTTCATAGTTAAAAATAGAAATATACTCTGGCATTTCATGTCTGTATATTGAATCCAAGTTAAAAAGTTCAAATTTAATGTAATCTCATTTAAAACATACCCAAAAAATATTTGTTATAATTTATCATTCCATGATAAATATTTTTTATATAAAAGATTCATAAATGATTCTATTTAAACATTTTTTCCCTCATTAAAGATAATTCAATAAGAGTAAATTTTTACTATTGAATAAAATTTTAAACAAGAATTTGAAGAGTTGAAACAAGAACTGATAATCAAAGTCATCATCCGACCAATAAATAAAACCCATATTTTGAAATAAAGACTATTGTTTCTAATTATTCTTGGGGATATGTTTAGTAAAAATCTGTAAAGGAAACATCATGCCACTGCATATAATTCATGTAATTTATATCAATACGAAGATAATTACACCACCACTAAGAATGAGTTATTGGTTTCCCTTTATTTAAAAAATGCATATGTTATTTGTTGGGATCTAAATTGATAGTCTTCAAAAACAATTCGACCATCAAATTTTCAATAAAAAATAATTATTACAAGATAAATATTTTGATATGGATCATATTTTTACATGCGTTTTTTATTAAAACAAAACCTAATAATGGAAATAAAAATATTTTTGGACATCCATAGAATCCTCATACCCAATATGGTTAATGGAACATTTTACATGTATCCTTAAATCAATGAAACCGTTCTTGAGTAAAAATTGTATGTTGATAGTAATGAGATATGTTGGATTCCTAGTTTAGAAAATTAATTGGATATTGGTTAATTACATGATTAGTTTTCTAAAAAAATCCATTATTTTATTTGATTTAAATTATTTCATTAGGGATAATCCTTAACTATGTTATTTTGGAAGATATCAAATGCGAGGATGATTAATTCCAAATTTTTAATTCAAATTAGGGATAATTTTTATCACACTATATATTGTAAAATAGAGTTAGGTTTTCATAAGGATTCATTATCATTTCTGGATCATATTTAGTATTTCATTTCACTTTGAAATAATTTTATTGAATTTTATAAAACAATTAGGATCTTCTATCTTTAAGGGAATACATTCAAAATAATTGAAATACCATAAAATTCACTTTTTTAGGAATTTTATGTATGAGGTATGATTTCCTGAGAACATTCTACAAATAATTTGATACCTTTACATGCTTCATACTATAGATTGGGTTTCTATATAGATAGTATCTATCCCTATAAAAATCCATGATGGAAATGTAGCTTTGAAATTTTTAAAAGAAAATATATTATCAAGATCCATTTTACCCAATTTATTAATAACTAAAAATGCCACAAAATTCTATAATAATACATTATAAGATTTTTTTGAAAAAGTATAGAGTAAATCATAGAGTTTCAACACCCTATCACACAAAAAATAATGGAATTATTGAACTAAGAATCAGATAAATCAAAAAGATTCTTTGGAGGACTGTGCATCCATATATAAACGATTTATATTTTAGGGTAAATGATACACACTAATACTATAGAACCAATTTTTAAATCCCCATATATAATTTCCCATTTTAGATTAGTTTATTGGAAATCATTTCACCAATACGCTGAATAAGAACAAAAATACATTTGAGATATGAAAACATGTACCATGAATCATTTTTTTAATAGAAAAGAAATAAAAAATTTCATTCAGTAGTGGGAATAAGTTCTAAAATATTATTTGGAATGTTACAGGATATATATGGGAAATAAAATATTTTTCACAAAGAAAGGATAATCACCAAAGAAAACATATAAGAAGATAATGTATTGATGTATGATTCTAGAATGAATCTATTCTCCGTTAAATTTTATTATGAGTCTTTAGATTATTTTATTAATACTTGGCGGTTTTCATCTTGGTGTTATAAAATTTAAAAATTCAAATAGAGAATCACCATTCAATGTGAATGGAAACCGATTAGTGATTTTTGAAGAGAAAATTCAAGAGCCTCATAGAGAGGAGGTTAATCATCAATATTATGTATGTAATTATCAATATGTTGTTTCTTTCCATATTATTATTTTTACTATAATTTATATATTTTATTTTCTCATTAATAAGTTATAACACTAATAGGAAATTTCACCATGTAATTGAGAGGATTTGATAAGAACATCCATATTCAATTTGAGATTTTTTATATTTCTTTTTTTTTTCAATTTTTTTATTTTCATATTTTTTATACTATTTATTTATTTCTAGTTTGTTTTTAGATATTTTAATAATCAAATAGAACACACATGAAAATATTTAGAAACTAATACTGTGAGTTAACTTCTATTTCATATGAAACTCATATTAAATGAATACACAAATAACTATGTTCCTAATTCAAAACATTAGAAATATCATGAAATGACAACTGAAATTTTGAAATAAATATCTCAAATGACTAAATAAATTTTAAATTCACCAATTTATGGGGCATGAAAATCATTTTTAATTCTTCTTCATAATCATCATAATTCTTGAGATAAATAATTAATTCTTCATTAACCATAGTTTTCATTAATTCTATTAAAAACAAATATTTTTAAGAACTATTGTATAAAATGATTGATCATATTTTTTATTTTAAATAACCTTTTCCTGAGAAAATAGTAACAATAGAATTTCTAAACAATTCTTATCTAAGTGATCCCCTAATATGTTATAACCTATTAGTTATTAACATTTTAATCCTAAAAATCACTATCAAACCTTCTATATAATGTAAATTTCATGACGTACTTGACTTAAAGTTTATATGAGATGACTTGTGGTTAGATAAATGATTTTTGGGATACTTTTGGAAGAAAATTATATGGTGAAGAATTTTTTTCTAGAAAAAGTGATTAAACTACGAAAAAGTTTTGAGGTAATGCTTCTATTGAAAAATAATATGAAATAGTATTTTGAAAATTCTTAAATAAATTATTTCCACTTAATAATGATTCTATAATTTGAAAACGCATTCTAAAGATGAAAGCATAATCTCTTCCCCTCACTATCTATGAATTGGGTTACAATTCAATTTTTTTTAAAACTAGACATTAATGTTATAAATTAAAAGAATATAGAAAAATATCAGGGTATATTTTGGTTGTTTAATTTTTGGATATATTCTTTTATATTTTTGAGATACTAGATATGATTTATTTCTTTGATAATAGGGAGATACTACACATATATGAAACATGATTTGGTCATTTTTTCATCTAAAATATATAAAACCTCCTAATTATGCCTTAGTTGTTTTGTAATATATAAACTACAGATTTAAATACTCATAAAAACCTTTAATAATCCCCCATTATTTAACACAAGTCCTTTAATCAGTTATAGTAGTGATTTAGGAGTTTATTAAACTTATTGTGACTCTAGAGTTTGTTTCCTTGTAAAAAATTTATTGTAATTCAATACTTTGATAAAAAAGGATATTTTATTATGAGGTAACTATATTATATTCATGGGGGGATAAATGAGTTGGGAATAAATTTTCTAAGGTAAATAAATAATTTTTAACTATTGTTATTCAGGAATAATTATGGCTTTTTTTCATGGTTATCTGTTAAAAAAATTATTTTTATAGTGCTGGAAATGGCCTTTAACAACTCTTAAAAAAAATTACTACCTAATAAAGATTAAAATACCATGAATTTTATCGGTTCTAAAAAATAACTCATAAAGGGGTCCTATATTGACGTAAAAAATGCCTTGATAAATGGGTCCTTTATCAGTGTTTTTTAGCGCAACTAAAGGCCCCATTTATTAGCATATATAGAACCAATGATAAAGTATACCTATATCAGTGATTTTAAATGAACTAAACAAACCACCCCGACCAGAGAAAAATAACACGCTTTTATAAGGAAAAAAATCTTATTTGTTGAATAATGTAAAGAAATATATTAATGGAAATTGTTAATTTCACTAAAATTGATGTGAGTTTTAATGAAAAAGATGCACTTAGAGTCATACTAGTCACACCATCTGGTGGATTGAGTGGAGTATAATTGAAAAACATATCAAATGACTTTTGGATCATTTTACTAATGTATCAAAACAATATGAATGCATTTTTTGGTTTTGAGTATGTCAATTGTTTCTTTTAATAAAATATCATTTTAAAATTTAAAAATGAACTTTTAACTCATTTAGATTACATTGTGTATCTATTTTCGTTGAAATCTACTAATACATTTCATAAATTAATTATGAATCCTTTTCCTAAATTATCAATAAAATTTGATTGTGTTTGATTTGTTTTCACTGAGTGACACTTTTTGAACTAAAATATTGATTTTAAACTAACAACAAACACTTTAAGTAATACATAGAACATTACATATTATATTGAGGTGAGAATAATATATACACATCAAAAATAACATATGGATAATTTTAATAATGTATAGAAACAATAAGAATGTGTTTTTATGGTTTTGAGTAGATTTGTTTTTCCATTTTACTAAAATTAATGTCAATTTTAAATAAAAATACGCACGGTGAGTCATATCGGTCACACCATGGGTAATACTGAGGTTAAAATGATTCTTGTACATCTCGAATGACTTATGTATTATTTTCATAAATTATCAAAAAAACTAAATGTCTTTGCTCGGTTTTGAGTACGTTAGTCGTGTTTTTTACTAAAATGTCATTTTAAACTAGAAACATTAACTTTTGACTCATTCTGTTATGATGATGTATCAGTTTGATGTGAAACTATTTTCTATACATCCAAAATATTATTTGAATAATTTTCCTAAATTCTAAAGAATATATGACGATGGTTTTAGGTTATTACTGATTGTCACTTTTTTAACTAAAATCTCAATTTTAAACTGATAACTGATACATTCAGTCATACCGGGCACATCATGTATCATATTGAGGAGCGTTTGATCCCCAAACAACATAAATGAATTATGTATCATTTTCATATATCATTAGAACAATTTAAAAACGTTTTAATTGTTTTTAGTAGGCATGTTTCCCATTTTACTAAAATTGATGCTAATTTTAAATAAAAACACTCACATAGATTCATATTGGTCACATAATGGGTTGGATGGTGGTATGGATGATTCTTATAAATATGAAATTTCTTTCGGATCATTTTCCTAAACTATAGAACATAACAAAATTCATTTTCCTAGTTTTGAGTATGTCAGATTTATTTTTTACTAACATTTCATTTGAAACTCGAAACACACACTTTGACTCATTCTGATCACATCATATAGTGGTTTGATGTGAAACTTATTCATTCACATCCAAAATGAAATATGAATCATTTTCTTAAATTACCATTAAAATTATAGCATGTTTGACTGTTATCTAGTGAGGGACTCTTTTATGATCTAATTTTTTTATTTTACACCGATAACAGACACATTGAGTAATACTAAGAACATCATGAATCTGATTGAGGTGAGGATGATTCCTACATGTAAAAATTATGTATGGATCATTATCATAATGTATCAAAATAATATAAATATATATTTATTAGTTAGAATAATGTGAGTTTTCTATTTTATGAAAATTCATGTAAATTTTAAATAAAAAGAGTACATAGAGTCATACTAGTCACATCATCTATTAGTTTTTGTTGTGGCTGATTCTTATACATCCCAAACTCTAAAAAAATCCTATGTTCCAATTTTACAATGTTATCCATTGAATTTCTTAGTTAAAATCTCAGAAATCATGAGAAACATTGAACAAAATACACCTTCTTGAAAAAAATAATTCAATTACATAAGAAAAAAATTATTATATGAGTAATTATAAAAAGAAATAAATTAAACACAAATATTAAATAATATATTAATTCTCTAGAAAATGATTCTATAGTGGATACATGAATATTGCATCTATGATTGATTAGTGGAGGTAACGTAATGTATCATGACAAATTTCAACAATGTAGGGGTGAATGGTTTTGAGGGAGAATATGTTGGTGGATGTTTTGTCTCACAAAGTCATGAAATATGGTCAGATCACCCCAACTGGATCAAAAAAAAAATCCACCAATATATGAAAAAAATTATTTTGTGAGTAATACAAAAAAAAATAGAAATATTAAATAATATATTAATTCTATGGACAATGATATTACTGTGAAAACTTCATGATTATCTCTTTGATTGAATAGAGGCAACGTCATTTCTATTCAAGTAAAGGAATTAGAGAGAACCTAATGGAAAATGATAAATGCAATAGTAAAATAGTGAAAAGGTTTTAAAGGGGGAGAAGTATGTGGATGTTTCAGTACAGAATGGCATGAAATATGGAAAGACCACCGCAACTCGATCCAAATAATCCATCTATATAAGAAAAAAAATTATTATGTGATTAACAGTAAAAATAATTATATTCATCATACATATGAAATTATAAATAAATTCTATGGACAATGATTTTAATATGAAAACATCAAGGTTACATCAATGATTGATCAAAGACAACATCATTTCTTTTCCTTCAAATATATGAAAGATGGACTAGAATCATATAAAATAAACCAAATCCGTAAGGAATAATGAAAATTAAATCAACATTATATTATATAATTTTTATGTAAAAAAGATAAATTATATCATAACATTACTTTTACATATTTCTAAGGGGTTTCCTTTATTATTCATTGTTTTTATACGATATTAGTAACATCATCACATGCAGAAGACATTGTCTCCATGAGTTTTAAAATATTTAATTTATATTATATTCATGTAGAAGAGAACATATAATATTATGATGAAAAATATCGTATATTAAAAAACAATTTGACCTTCTTATTGAACTCTGTTTCATTTATTTAAATGTTTTTGGGATTTGGTTCCTCTATCCTAAATCCAAATCCTCAATTTGTGTTCTCCACTTAAGTATAAAACATTTTCTACAATGCGATCAACCTGAAGTGATTGTGATCTTCCAATAAAAGGTTCTTCCTCAATTTAATTTTCATGTGATTGACATTTGTATTGGTCACAATTAGGACAATCGAATAATTCATGGTTATGGGATCAGAGACATAAAATACTTGCACCACTTGTAATTTCATTATGAATGGATTATCATTTTCCCCTTCAAAACTAAAATTCACCTTCATGAAGCCCCATTTAATCAACTTTTACGGAAATGATAATATCAACCCATTTGAAACAAAAAATCACAACATTAAATTTTGTATAATACAACTCTTAAATATATTCCTTAAATCAAAAATATGAAATATTTTAAAAAAAATTTATTCTATAAATGGACACCAATATGTTCATCACTTTAGAAAAATGTGTAATAGTATTTTTTTTCATTGTACTACAATCAGCATGTTATTTTATATTGAACGTATAATCATTGATTACATAACCAGTGTAACATATAGCCTTTTAATTAGAGCCTTTATCTATCCATTAATGTCATTTGGAAATATAATTAGGATTTTTCGATAAAACATTATAAATTTGATCTCATAACCTTTCTATAAACTGTTGATTATGTGTATTTCATATTCATCCTTCAACCCTTCATGGATTCCAATATTTAAGAATTTATTTGTGGGCTTGAATGTATGGATTAAAATATATACTATTTTGTAAAAAGTAAAGGTACACATTCTCCTAATCCGTCAAGGTAATTGTAACAACATCCGTTATAGATATACATTCTCCCATAAGAAATTTGATGTGATTAGATAATGGGATTCCGTTTCTGTAAATATCTGATAGGTAATCGGAATAGAAATAAATATCTTCTTAAACAATATATCATTATGCCAAACAACCTTCAGGACAAATTATATTATTTACATACCCTTTCAAAATATTCATATACCATTTAATGGTGTATATCTATATATAATGAATAGGACCACATAGTTGAATATATTTAGCCAAGTGAACTACTTGGTGGACCATTATATAAAATAATGATGGCGGGAAGAAAATATTTAATTCACATAATTTCATTTCAACCTCTTGAATCATGATGGGAAACTTCTACAAGGCTATAAATTTACAGTTTATGGATATGAAAAAATCAGATTCTAGTTAATGGTTGTCATAAATTTTGAGGTACAATGCAATGAAAACCTAAAAAATTAAATATTCCATTAAAACATGACAGTTGTGTGATTTTAGTCCTTATAACATTAAATTATTCACTAATATGAAATTATTGATATTTCATAAACTCCCATATTAAACATTTTCACTATTAAGGAAAAGGAAAATTTTAAAATTTTCATCTTTGGATTGAGTGTAATATACTAGAGGAAGAGAAGTTCACCTTTATCACTTTACTTATGCCAACTCTTCCCTTATCCCCATTTTAATCAAGTCCATCATATCCTTTATTTCCTTTTTCTATGAACATTTATTAATGTGCCAATAAATCTATCAAATACATTTTTTTTCTACATGTTAGACATCCAAAAAATGTATGATATATACAAAATTCAAAAAATGGTAATTAAAAATAATTTATCTCTTATTCTAACTGGATTTAAAAATGTTTTTTGAAAATGGTTTACAAAAAATAGTTTTAATATATTTTAAACTATTTAATAGTTGATCTCTCATTTTTGGAGATGATGTTGTGCCTTGTTTGATGTTACCATTAAATGTTGTCATCCGTTATAGGTATTTATTTCGTCGAGGTAAAAATTTATGTTATCATAAAAACACAATCCTTGAGGAATTATTCAAACAAACCGAGTATGCGTGTTTTTCCCAAAATGGACACCCCAATATTACTTTAATTCTATATCATGATAAATTAACATAAGCCTGGTAGTCATTTATCATTCAATACAATATTACCCTCAATGTGAATATTTATCTTCAATGAGCATCATACATTATAACACATGTATCCCATGTAAATTGCATATCATTGATCAATGGGTCAAAATATTCATCAATATGGTTATTGGGTTTCTTGGGTGTAGATATAGGAAGATACACTATAATATATTTAAAATTAATGCATAAATGTAGAGGAATATTATATTTTAACAAAATTATGGGTCATGTACTGTGAGTGCTACTCTATACACCAAAAGGATTTATTTGAGATGTAGATAATTCAAGATGAAAGTTTCTCACCTCGTTACAAAATTTGTGATATTTGTAATCAATTTTCTTTTACCGAGGAGAATCCTTTTGGTGTTGTATGTTACTAACATCATTTCCTACATCATCATGCCATTTCAATTGTCTAGTGGTTTCCTAAAATCCAAATAGTCTTCTAAAAAATGGAATGATAGGAAAGTATCATACATATTTTAAAGTACTTGATGAAGTTTTTATTGATATTCACCACTCCTAGGGAATTTTTGGAGAGATTCATGGTCCATGAAAAAAATATGCAATCATTTGGACACAGATAATTTTTAGAGATAATTCCAGTTCAATGTAACATATGTTTATCATTATATATTCAACATAGTATTTTATTTTCTTCAATTAGAATATAAATTAGGAGACCAAGTATTCTTGTTAAGATTTTTACACTCTATTTACTTCCAGAATTCTAATTATATAACATAAATAAAATAGAAAATGTTTTATATTTAGCACAACCGCTATATAATGGTTTATTGGAAAATCTATTTAACTCCCCAAACAAATTTTGAAAATCATGAAGTTCATCATCAATTATCATTTTAATTTCTTCTATACAATCTCTATTATCATTCAAACTTTTATTTATTTAAAATGGTCCATAAACTGAAATATCTTCGCAATCGTTTTCTACATTCAGTTTAGAACAAATTTATAGCTATTATATATTTTGTGACAAATAAAATGTTCTTCCAACTCTTCTAAACTAATTTTTTTTTGAATAATGACAACATAAACATAGATAGAGTATTTGAGAAGGGTTATATTCATTCTCTCGTGCAAGCTTTTTGAACTCTTTAACTACATCATTATTCTCTTTTGACAAAATATTAGCATGTATCTATTTTTTATTCATATCCATTATATTGGAATCATAAAATATTATGTTATATTCTAAATAAATAATTACACAAAATATATTCATTATCAAATGTGAATGACATAGATAATTCTAATAGGAGAATCTCAACATTTTGTTATTTCAAAATTTTCAATATGTTAAAGAAAATGTGTAATTGAATTTAAAGATAATAAATAAAAAACTATGGAAAGTTATAAGCTAGGAATTCATTCAAATGTAAAAGTTATAGACAATTGATCCTCATCAAATCATCTCCTGAACAATTTTCATTCCATTTTTTTGAGACATCCCTCATCTATAGTGGACATGAAACTATATTGCTCAAAATACTACAAGAATTATCCATTGATAGGACTACTAATTCTTAGAGTATAATGAGAAATATAAAAGTGATGGGGTATTGGTTTCATGAAAAAGAATTCAATAATGGCTCTTCCTGAGATGATGTTAATGAGGATGATAGTTTTCTATAAAAGACATATGGGATGAGTGTGAAGAATAAATATACAATAAAAACAATTTTTTGACACAAATCAAGTCTTTCGTGAATCCCCAAAACAAATGAAATAATAATAAAGGAAATTAAGGAGTAATAAGATACCCAAATATGATAAACAATAATAATAAACTCTAACTCAATGACGTAGAAGATATAAAAATGTATTGATAAAATATTTTAATAAATAAAAATTTATTTCATATACATGGATAGCAACTAGATATTCCTCGAGGTGGAACAAATACATGTAAACCTAAAAGTATAAATACATAAAATTAATTTATAATATATATA
The DNA here is from genome assembly GCA_963277665.1 of Viscum album. Lineage (NCBI taxonomy): Eukaryota > Viridiplantae > Streptophyta > Magnoliopsida > Santalales > Viscaceae > Viscum > Viscum album. The sequence continues at coordinate 887,386,655 of OY728148.1, read as the reverse complement.
ATTTCATAAAATTCATTCAATATTTTGGAACAAGTGATGTAGAAACCTAATGAATTATTACATATAAAATTAATGGTATATCAAATATTTGGAAACCTCTCAAGACACTAGGGATGTCATATCACCATACAGACCCATCCAAAGGATTATAGGGATATATTCACATCAGACAAACCCCTATGAAGGATTCAAGAGTTCCCATCTAATACACACTGACCCATCATTGATATCCTAGGGTTTTTTATAAAGAAGTTTTAATAAATAAAAAATAGACATCATAAGATATATCAGAAAAAGGGAGAAAAAAAACTAACACTTTAAAGGTATACCCCATACACATTAAAATATATATATATATATATAAGGAATTTATAATTCACCTAATTTCAAAAGAAATAACATTTTAAATGAATTTTTATGTAAAATAAATATAACCCCCTCTTAATTTTGAAATCTAGGACCATGATTTGTGAACAAATAATTATAAAATAACTCTTGAATTAAGAGTTATTAAAACACGTGTAAATATATAGAATGATATATATATATATATATTTATGTATATATATCTTTATAAAATAATCCTAACTTGATAAAAATATATGTAACACTTGTTGGAGAATATCACAACATAGAGAAATAAAGACAACCCCATACCAATTTTTAAAATCTGGATCCATTTAAAATAAATAAATATGGTATCACCCTTAATAATTTTTTTATTAAATTAGAAGAACCCAATTCTGAGAAACTAAAATTTTAAGGAAAAACCCTTACATCCAAATATTAAAATGTAATTTATATAAATAAGCTATGTTATATTAGTTTCATAATACAATATTCTATTACAGATTCACTCCATCACCAGAGTGAGCATTGGTTTTCGAAATCAATTTGATCATACTTTTAAGGTTTTTATATCCAAAACCTCCACTATTTATATAGTGGCATAAATATTAATTTAATCAGTTTATCTCTAGATCAAAGGTGATTCTCTATGATTTCAAAACAATGAAAAAATTAATCATGTTAAAAAATCTTGGGTATATATACAGAGAAAAAACTAAATTGATTATAAAAATAATTTAAAATGACCAAAACATGATACCCAAATGATTTGTCATGAAAAAAATGGAAAGTAAAAAAAATCAAAATAATGTAAAATGATAGGAGCCCAAATAAATGACGATATCATCGAAGAAGAAATCAAAAAAGAAAAAAAATACATAAATAAAATCATAATCAACAAATAGACACATGCCTACTTTGTTAGGTTGAAGAAAATTGAGACCCTTATATCCATAACTCAATTTTTTCTTTGAATACCCAATCTAAAAGAGATCATCATATGCAAAAAAATGTTCATGAAACTGGAGGCAGTGGGTTTGTTTGATTTGAGTGGGTTTGTGTGATTTGAGATTTGATTCACTAAGGAGGAGCATTGAAAGTGGGTGGAATTCCTTGAAATATTCTGGAATCTCAAAGGTTTTGGAACTGGTTAGTTTTTTTAAAATAGATTGGGGCACAATTATCAATGTTCAAAAAAATCTCTATTAATGAGTCTATTGATCAGCGCTTAAGTAATAAACATTGGTAAAATCCATTCTTATTAGTGGTTATTACTTAACCTCTGATAAAGGATTTACAATCATAATTATAAATATATTTTTTCAAATATATATACATAATAAATATATATATAAATATAAATATAATAAATATAATCCATATTTAAATAAATTTATTGTAATATTATAATTCCTTAAATATATAATTATTTATTTATAATTATTTATATTATTTTAAAAAATATATATCGTTTTATAAATTTAGATATTTACATATGTATAAATATGAATATAAGAATATTATTCATTATTTATGTCAATTTTCTATAAATTCAATAATTATTTAAATATATATAATTGTTTATTTATAATTACATAATTACTTTTAAGAAAGTAATTTATTTATTTATAATTATAAATATACAATTTTGTAAATATATTATTTATATTTTTAAATATAATATGTGCATTTATAAATATATTTATTTATGAATACTTTTTAAAAAATATTTATTGAAAAATATTTTTTTAACATTATTAATGAATATCTAATTTTATGTCCATTCATGTTTAATATAATTAAGATTGAATAAATAAAAAATTAATACACATTAATAATATTGAAAGAATGGATAAGTTTTATGTGTGTGCATGGTATATAAAAATAATTATGTATATATGAGATCAATATAAAACACATTTGACCTATGTTAAGTTGAAAAATGAAATAACATTCAATAAAATGTCTATTACTCTATGAAATTAGTTAGTATTTTTAATTCATATTAATATTTAATTATAAATCATTACTCACTAAATATATTTCTATTTAATGTAAAGTGCATTAATATATTGTAATATATAAATCATATTTATATACTTTAATATATATCTATATATTTATCATATAATATTTATTAACATTATCAATAATCATATAATTAATAAAATGTTAAATATATTTCTCAATTTACTTGTTTTTTCATTTTAATTTGTCTAATTTTCAATTTATATATATCATTATATTTAAAACATACTATTTATTAGTATTTATAAATAAACTCAATTTTTTTTATATTTTATGTACTTAATTCTTTCATTTTATTTATTTAGACTTTTATTAGTGCTAAAAAAGATGATAAATAATTCCTTTTTGGGAGATAAATATTTAGCGCAGATAAATGGTACCATTTATAAGCACTAAAAAAAGAATTGATAAATGGTACCATTTATCAGCCCTAAAAATAAAGCATTGATAATGGGTTCAATTTATCAATGATTTATTTAGTGCTGATAAATATTCCATTTGTCAATGCTTTTTTCAAGCACTAATAAATACCATCAGAGTTAAAATCATGTTATATAGTAATGATGATTAATCAGAAGATCATAGGTGTTAATTTTTATAAATTGTTTTGGAGGAAACTTTGTTGCTTAATTGATTAGGATTCTGACCTTTAAGTGTGAGGTAATTGATCAAACAAATATTTTATTTTTATTTTTATGTGTATTTATGTTCATAAATCCCTAATATTTTTTCATTTTAATCCCATTTTCATCAATTTTAATTTGCAATGGTATTTTGTTAATTTCAACTAAATTTCATAATTCATAATTTTTAAGGTTTTTGAATCATTTATTTAACAAATTGATTAATACAAGCATTATTTATTATGTTTTTTTGGAAGAACATGGGTTTTCACTTCAAATTAGAAAATTCAACTAATCATTGAACCCAAAGCATGATCGTTAGACTAAGAACATATTAAGACATCTTTTCTATTATCATAAAGCTTGAATGTAAGTATTTTGAGACCACTACATATCATTTTACTCCAAAAAAACTTTTTAATTTAATAAGAAATGTATTCCCAATATCTTGAGGATTATTCCACCATAAACATAATTCTGTGATTTCCGCCATAAAACTTATAAATTATTTCAATTATAAATATCATATGATGATTATTCAAAATAATTTTGGTTGAAAATAATAATATTTTAGAATGGCTTGGTACCAAAATTATTCTAGGATATAAATAAGGTTGGATTATGGGGATCTAATTTGAGAGGTAGATCAAAGGATAAAGTTCATTGGATTATCTAAAGTATCTTAAAGATTTATGTTCATGCTAATAAATTAAAATCAACACATTTGATCACATAATGATAAAATAGTTATAGATTTTACTTTTATTCTGGCTAAAGGAGCAGTTATACATGAATGGTGAATCCCAAGGATTTACTAGTGTGTGAAATCAAATTAAATTAATTTCTCTTCCATTTTCATGGAAGAATCAAGACCTAAATGGAATTCAGATCATATATGTAGTAAATAGATATTTTGGTGGTGTGTTATTGTCATTTAGATCAAGATATGTTATAATTATAAAGAACAAATGAGGAATATGAGGCATAATTAGTCTATTATGGGATAATACCAGAGGTTATAAAGAACCTATAAATATACAAAAATTATTAAATTATTTTCGTCATTATTATCAATCAAATAAATATCATGCATAGTTAATTTTAGTATCTTTATAAGACTAAGTAAATAAAATTTAAAACATGGATCTTGAATAAAACATCTCTTTATTTATCTTCCATAATGATCTTCTAACTTCCTTTTATATCCTACAATTTCATCGGATAACTGGGGGAATACAAGGACATAAGGGGTGATATAAAAATCCAAATAATTTAATAATCAAGGAAAAGAATCATAGAACATGATATTAAGACATAATAAGATAAAAAATAGGCATCAAACGTGAAAAATATGTTGTGGCATATCACAGAAAACATGGAATCATAAAATGATGGAAATATTGGAATGTGGTAGTAACATATAACCCGACATAAATGTAAGTCAAGGCTAACTGCCAAGAATATATCACATGGTGGACATAGTCCCATGATGGATTAGGTTTACTCCCTATTCCTATAAATGACATATCATGAGACAAAAAATTACACAATGTGTTAGGGAGATATTTGGGTGCACCCATAAAAAATTTTCAGGAATGTGTGTTCCACCTAAATAATCTTGCTTATGAAATAAATATAAATGGTAGCCCAAGGAATGAAATGGGTTTCATAATCATGTCCTAAGGCATAATAAAATGGTGTATCAAATTGGTATCCATGAAATAAGAGATTAAATCATCTCTATGAAACTGTTGAGTTAAAATATAAGATTAGATGATGAATAATGATGTCCAAATCCAGTGATTACATGACAATGAGTGATTACGAAACATTATAAATGACCCCCTTTAGTGTATTTTAGGGAAAAATACTAAGGAGTGTTTAAAGAGGAAAATGAATATTTATTTTATAAAACCATAAATGAACTAAAAAAATTTTCTTGAAAAAAAGTTATATTATATAAAAATATTTATTCATTGATATATTTTTTTGTGATTATTTGAAAATGGGTATGTAAATAAGAATTTATCTTTAAACAGGATTTATAATTTGGAGAAAATAAGAAGGGAATATTTTAAAACATGAAATTGCAATGAAAAGAAAAATTAATTGAGATAAAAATATATTTTTTGTGAATAAACATAATATTGGAAAATTATATAAGAATAATTAGTAATGAAATTGTATAAAATATTGAGAAATCACACCCTAAAACTAATTTGGAGGTTCAGAGGGATCCCATACCAGATGACCCAATGCATTATTCACATATTCTTAATGTCCTGGATAATAAAATTAGATTCAATAAATAATTAAATTTAAACATATTATATGTTTATTTTATTTATTTTAATTTCATTATGTTTATTTATGACCATTTTATAGAGTTATGGTGTTCAATTTCTTAGTTCCGGGAGCATTCGTTTCATTGTTTAATGGTTGGTTCCCTTGTGTAAAATTATGTATGTTATTATAAAATGAGAATATTACTCTAGAAAGGAAATTATATTCTATTTATACACTTCCATAAGTATAAATTGTCCCATATATTATTTATTTTTTGGATGTTAGGTTGATTCATTTAATAAAACAGTAATGATAATTAATTAGATTATTTTGGGTGGTTGTATGATCATCATGATGTGGTATTATTTTATTTAATATTATAAATAAATATATGTTCTAGAATTTAATAAATGTTATTATATACCTATTAAAATATGTTTTAACCATAATAATAATTTTAATACCATTTCTGTAGGTTGTAATGGAAAATAAAAACTCATTGTCCATGAAGTCGGTGAACCAATATATCACACTTAATGTTTTAAATTTTAGAATTAGTGGATAATATTAGAGACTTTATGATGAATATTACATTAATATGATAAAATTCCAATAAATATGTGACACTAAAGTTATCATTCCAATTTTTACAGGATATGTGAGTAGAGTATTAGAAAATAAAATAAATTAAAAGAAAAATATTTAGTATTTTGCCTCTTGAATTATATCTCCATGAGAACCTACTTAAGGAAGTTGGGTTTGGTATTTTGTTCAGACCAAAATCTCTGAAACATGGGAATGATACTTTGGAATGGAATTTTGTAGAAAATTTACAAGCTTCTATTCATAGAATGTGTGAGGGAAAATGGTTGTGAGGGATGGTATTTATAGGTGTAGAGGGGATTTTTTTATTATAATGCTTATGAGTTTATTATTTTGGATCAATAATTTCAATACTGTTGATTAATATGAATAATTATAGAAAATGGTTTTGGAGAGTTTGAACCAATTGATGCATAAATCAGCCATACATCATTCAGGACTCCAAAATTCATGTATTTGTTAAATAATGTAAATTATTGTATGTCAATATTCACCAAAAAATAAACAATTTAAGGAAAATATAAAATTACAGTCCTTTCCATTTTCACCATATATATTTTGAAAAAAATGATATCGATTTTAAGAAAATAATTTTCTAAAAATGGCAAAGTAATTTTTTAAATAAAATAATAATTTATTTAAAAGATACAAATTTTAATATTATAAACAACTTTTTGACACTTTGGAAATTTAATTGATATCACATAAAATTATCTTATATATATAATAGAACATAATAATAATTTTTTAATATATTTTAGGAAAATAAATTTTCTTTTAAATATTTATATTATTAATAAAAATTTAAATAGACATTTATGTTTTACAAAAAATACCAACAGATAGGTTATCATTTATAAAACATTTATTTACATATACCAAGATATATATATATATATATAATATTTTCATCTATAAGATAAATAAATTTTATTTATACTTTCATAGGTGTGGTTATAATTCAAATAGCAAGATTGTTATTCCTAATGGTCATATTACTATTCGAATAGTCGAGTTACTAGTATAATTGTATGAGATTCAAAATTTCTATAAATACATATTATTTCATTCATTATTTGTTAACATATATCTTATAATAAGGTAATTTATAATTTAATCTTAAAAATTAATATGATATTATTTAAATTAGGTTTTATTTATAAATGTTGTTCATAAGTGATGTCATTCTAGTGGATCAGGAAGATCTTAATTTTCCAATTCTAGTTATATTATTTTTTATTTATTACCCCATTATAATATTTATTATTATCATTGAATTATTTTATGACTAATGAATAATTATATTTTTATTGGGTTTTCAATGTAATTTATATGTTTTATTAACTGAGAAATGAAATTTCATTGATATAATTCTCGGTCATTACACATGTGGCTTTGGTAGTGTGATTAAATGATGATCCTTTATATGTCTAATTATTCCACTCTACTTCTTTTGAATTTTTCATGGAAGATTTTTTTTGAATGAAATATTTATTATTGTTTCTTGTATGATTCTATTTTAAACTATTCTTGATGTTTGATCAATTTATATAGTAAAAGTGACTATTCTTGTTATTTAACTTTCATTTTAAAGGTATTTATATGGAGTATAGTGAGTTTGACTAATTTTAATTGAATGGATGAATTTGAGAATTAAAATAACATTTTTATTGAGAGGAAACTAAAAATTATGTCTTATCATAGGGTTTATGTAGATTTATATTTTTACCCATAGATAATAAATTAAAAATATGAAATTAAATTTAGATAATCCTTTGAGGCAAGGAGGAAGGTAGAGTCCAAAGGATGCACATTTACCCTAACTGGTATAATAAAATATTATTTTCACTCTTGTTTTCAACCTATTTCAAATATAAAAATTTTCAACATTTAAATTAATAGTTCTGTTATTTTGTAGATTTAATTTTATACAATTGAAACAAATCCATAATTTAAGGGTAATATATCAATAAAAATGTAAACCAAAGTGAATGTTTTCTAATAAAGTCCAACAATCTGCATAAGAGACAACCTAATGGGATTATTTAGTAAATTTAATGGGTTAAAAAATTTATTCATTTCACATAAATAAATAAACATTTTTAGAAGTCACCTATGAAAGAGAGAGTATCTCCCACCAATGTAAAACCTTCATAGTCAAAAAAATGAAATAATATAAGAACTAATTTCATAACTTCTCCCATAAAACTACCCATCCTTTTATTTCCAAGGAATAAAACCCACCACAATCAATAAGGTCACCACAATATACTAGCATAAAAAATAATATAGTTCTCTTTAATATAATATACCAAATCAGAAGTAATCTATACCTCCTTTAACCATTCATTAGTTTCCAAATTAAAAATCATCCCTCATATATCTAAAAGGCTTGATATTGAAACTGGGAATGTTTTTCCCTAAGATTCATCTTCATCCACCTAGAATCCCTAATGGTATAAGATAACATTATGGTAAATGTTTCCAATCTAATCATGAAAGGGACATCGACTAAGAACCATACCTATAATGTAAAATAAATAAAGTCTCCATAATCTTGGAAAATAGCGCCCTTAATGTCATGAACCAACATAGGTTATTTTATATTACGATGCCCAAGCTAGACATAGTTTGTACCAAATGGTTTCCATGATCCCAAAGTATTGGATAAAAGTCCATGTCCATGGAAAAAAGGAAAGGGGAATGTTTTCATCCAAAATTAATAAATATAATGAAATAAATTTTGGGAATAAAAGATAAACACGGTATAATTTAAGACATCAAATTGGAAAAAATAATGATCAAAAATCCAATAAAGTAGAGTATAAGACCATAGTCCCAGAAAAAGGAAAATAAATAAACATAAAAAAATAATCAAATGATGCCTTCATGTGGTAGTGAGGTAATTCAAAACATACCTCTCCCATAATCTGATCCGAAAGATATAGTACTACCTTTATGGATGAGTAGCCTATTTAACCTATGATATAAAAAAGAATAATCTAAAATCATCTTATTAAATTTACATGTATCCCAATTAATAACAATTAAAAATAAAATATACTTCATACAAGTTTCAAAATAAGGGTACAAAAATAGTATTTATAAATTTTATTTCCTTAAAAAAATGTATCAAATACATTCCCTTAATAACACCCCTTTTTGAAAAACCATAGTTCTTTCTAAATAAAACAAAAACAAAAATTATTTAAATTAAATTAATCATAAATCACAATTTAAATTTTTTTAATGAAATTGTTAAAGAAAATACTAACATCATTTCATGAATTTAAAATCAACCACATGTCATCAAATATATATATCATCATCATGTAATCTAAGGTTGTACCAAAAAATATATAGAACAGTGATAACATGATCATCAGTAAAGCAATGTCAACATTATAGAAAAAATAAGCCATAAATTGAACCCTTCCCAAACATATTATATTACCATGTCAATCATAATTGAAGGGTAAATCCCATAGGTTGTCCTCTTTCCCACCTATTTCCACCATCCAAGGTGTTATTCTAAACTAGTGCACATGTATACCATGAATTTATACCTTTCCACTTGATTCTTCCCTTGATATATATATATGTACCTAACAACTTAAAAAAAATACCATATATTCAAGTCAAAACACAACCATTTATCTCACCCACACTTATGTGAACACACATAGGAGCACCCCTTTATTCAACACAACAATTCAATTTGAAATTCCTATAGAGGGAATTTTTTTTATCCATTAAACGATCTATAATTTCAGAAACTTTTAAAGGGGAATTTCCTATGTGTTTTTATTTAAAAAAACATTAAAAATGATAATCCATATTTTAAATCATTCATTAATGATAATGACATGAGACTATATTGGGATAACTAACATATAATCCAAAATTTAATCACTTTAACAAATAATATCATTCGAATAATTTCATAAAAAATATGGATGCACCTGATTTTTAGAAATAAAAAATTTTCCATCAATTTTAAAATCAGAATTATTAGTGATGTCAAGAATAATTATCAAAATCAAAATAGGAATTAAAATATATAAAATAAAGTCAAATTTCTTAAATAATAATTTTAAAGACAATTAATTTAAAAACACAATTTTCCCACATCCGAGAAAACTCAAGAAAACATTCTTATTTGAGATAACTACTTGATTATAGTCTATAATATTTAAAGACATTGAAATGATATTTTTAGAGCATAGGAAATAATTGAATAAATTTTATAAGAAGATGATTAGGACACCTATATCAAAACATTTGGGGAACCCACCAATGTAAGTGATCCACAAGATAGAGTGGGGGAGGATCGAAGAAGAAATATGAAGAGTTCTAGAACTATAATCCCTAGTCAAGAACCTTCAATATAATAATTTCTATAATAAAAAAATGAGAGGAATCACTAATCACAACAATTATCAAGTAGCATTATATGAGGAATAATGATCTGGGAGAAAACCCTCATTTTCACAATGGATCGACAAGAAACCCAATAAGAAAAGTAGACCTAATGAATTTCATTTGGCTTCATATCCATTTCGGAAGAGTAACATTAATAACAAGAACACCCAAACCAAAAAATTGAGTTATATATACCAAAAGAGGGTGTTGACATAAGTCTGCACATTAATCCATCATGGATTTGAGTTGGGATAGAAAATGTCACAAAACAGTTCCCCCAAATTCGTATGTATTGAGAAATGGTCAATGTAGAGGGAATAATAAATAAAACATGGCTTCATGTATAAAATTATGAAAATTACCATAATAAACTCATGTCCATCGACAACATTTACTGGTTAAAGGCTATAATATATTTTCTATGGATACTTTCAAGCACATTGGGTGTGCAGTGGTAACAATAAGATTATGTTAGCTACCACCAATCCCATAAAAGTCTATTGGATACCCATTGATCAGACGATGGATATAATTGGAATTTATAAGAAATTTTTTTCACAAATTCAAGCTAGGGGCTCTCAATAAATATCAATGGGGTTAGTTGTGACTAAATAAGCTAGAGGTCCAGACATACATGTTCTTCAATTTTCATCTCAATTTAATCGAAGGTGTAAAAAAATATATTGCATGTTACATAAAAAATTTAATAACCCATAAAATTTATCACATAAAATAGTGTGTTAAGTAAACTTATTTTCCTTCTACAAGATAATTGGGGGATTTAATCACTTGTTTCATCACTGGTCACCTTTTCATATATCAAACAATAAGTTGATCTAATATTATTTCCCTTCCAATCATTATAATATTCACTAATGAAAATCAATAATCATAATAATATCTCTAATCCAAAATCCCAAATACCGCTTTTCCAGGACACAACCCCAATGATATTACTATTAGGCTATTATCAATGAAGAGAGTTACCCTCAAATCTGTCATCTTATATTCTATGAGTTAGAAACTAGAATTTAGGTTATAGAAAAAAATTAATAGGATAAATCATCCTCAAAATTACATGGATAATTTATAGAATCCATCAATAAAATCAACAATAATAATTAAACCAATCTCAGAAAATTTACTTTCATATAATCCTATATAAAATTGTGAATTATCAGGATAAATAATTATACTTCTCTCCATGAATTCCACCAACCCTCAAACAACACCCATGAGATTCTAAGGCCCATATCAACACCAAATCCGAATAATAGTTTTGAAAATAATATATATATATATATATATATATATATATATTTGTGTGATAATATAAGTAGACTCTGTAATATCCTCTTGAAATCCTCTCATTAAAATCATTAAAGAGAATATTAAATCCATGATGAATAAATTTTGGAATAAACTAATTACATAAATTAGGTCAACTATATTTTCATCCCCATGAAGGGTTTCTCAAAAAATAATAAATAGAAGTAATATAATATCAATTTCATATATATATATATATATATAAAGTACCCCACATACATTTTTGTCTTAAACAAGTCACTCCTAAAGCCCGAAATCTCAGATACCAATGATCTCATCCCCTCCATATATCATAATGAAAATTTTTTCTGACACATCCCTTCCGCAACCAAATAATCATAGCCACCTCACCCATCATAAACCCATTGTCACATAATAAAATTTCGTATTATCACAACAAATATAAACATAAACTATACATTAATCAATTATAACTTGGTAATAAGTTCAAATGTTATAACCATAATCAATTACAACATAGATATATGTACACAAAATAACTTGAAACCTTCATATCATGAATAAACATGTAGGTCGTAACCTAATGATTTAACAACACTTATGAGTACAGATACTATAATAGTAAGTTACAATTTCTATGATATTCCCACATACATACTACATTTGTAAGAGATAATGGGTTTGAGAGATTTTTCATCCATCCATATGTTTAACAATCAATTTATTGATGTCAAGTATTGATATGAGAATAAATCATATTATTAATCTCAAGAGATTGGCTATATGAAATAATAGAACAAAATGAATATTATAAACCAGATTTTTTTTGTGAAACTATCCTATATAAGACTGAATCTATAACTAATGTCACATGTGAAAACCTAGATGTCATTGATATATACCTGTAGACTAACACTTTTCTATGAAATAATCATTTAGGTTCTAGCACTAACACTAATAACTAAATATTAATCAAATACCAATAATTTAACAATATCCTACAATTAATTCTAGAAAAATATTTACATTATCCATATAAATCCAGGATCCTGTTATTCAACATTGTAATTTTAGTTATCATATTACTGATTTTCAAAAAAAATTACCACATCATAGAATCTAAATTTTTTATATCATATTCATAAAAATTTAACATTAAATATTCATGAGTAATCATACCATTAATTAGTTCATCAATTATTATAATCTATAATCACAAACACTAAGCCACAACCATACTTACCTCAAAAGGGATATATTTCGAATATAATAATCAATTAGTGGTATAAAATAAGTATAAAAAAAATAAATAATGGCTCCCAACTTTATATAACCTTCCTAAAATCATCCAATACACCTTTCCAAACTATCCCTCTAAACATTTAATCAATCCATCTTTGTAATAAAATATACAAAATTCAACCCTCTCCATGTCAACCAACTATACTAAGTTTCTATGCAGACCTCAAAAAGAGATATGTATTATAATATATATAAATTGTATTAAATTATAATTTATATATCAACAATTTCAATGAGATATCAAGGATTCTACAGGAAATTCATTCATGATCAAAGAAAATATGGACCAAATTTAATTAACCACTTATAATAATTCTACCATCCATCATTTTTCATTACCATATTATTTAATTAATTACTTATGACCAATTTTTATTAAAAAATGAAGCCAAATATATTAGTAACTAATATTAGTGGTAATCAAAAAAATAATATAATCATTAATATATGTTATCATGTTTTGGATTCATCCATTAATATGATAAAATCAATGAATGTGTCATTCATTATCATCTCTATCTGATAATATTTAAATTTCATAATAAGTTTTAGGATTTATAAATGTGAAATGAATCATAAATAATCATATTAATATGAAACCACACTACCTAAATAAAATCATGATCCAATAACAAGAATTATAGGCATAATCTCCAGTTAAACAGCACTACCATCACTTTAATTCCATAATCTAGGATTGTTATATAATTTTGTCCAATATCAATAATTCACTCACTGGAAACCAAAAAATGATAATCCCACATTGAAAAAATATAAATGGAGAGCGGTGGAATCCACTTCCTCAAGATGATGTTTCATTATAACGGAACTAAAAAGAAATTATTGGAAAAGATAACTAATATGATGCTACTTGATAAACCCATGATTCATAAAGACATCATCCATTCGTGAATTATACCTCAATCATTATTAAGAAAACCATTGAAATTGGAGGGAGTATTTTAGGCCTATATATGGATGGAATGATGGACTAGAAGGGGTGAATAGTGATTTAATAAATTTTAAACATAATTAAAATTATCAGAGTAATATTTATTATAAAAAATTGATAGATAATGTGAGTGTGGTTTTCAAAAAATAAGTCAGTGGAAAAAATAAATGAAAATGAACACCTGAGTTTCTATAGTAGTTCTATTAACTATATGTGAACTAAGTATACTCTTTAAGCCCCTTTAAAACAGTGAGAGTATTGGTAATCTATAATAAAATTGGATTTATTTTACATGTGTAGACTATAACCTAATATATTATATGACAAAATAGACATTTTATACCTTTTCTAAGAACATGAAGGTCCCATACTAATTTAAGGATAAACCAATCATTTAAATTTTTTTATGAATGTGTATGTATAACCTAAAAAATATTATGTGTTCCTTATTTTATATCTGATAATAATAACCAGAATTTGAATTTCAATGGTTTTATAACCAATTTATGAAAAAAATTATAAATAGTTATACCAAAATAATAAAACTATGAAAATCTTAAAAGATGTTGAATAAGTTAATCTATTATAGAATAATGAAACTAATCTCTTTAAAAATGATGTAGAATCATCGGGTTTTAGGAAACCATAAAATTATAGTAAATAAAAATAAAGAACCTACTATATCTCAACAATTCAAAGATTCAGTAATTCATCAGGATTCATATGTTATATTTCACATTTCCCAGATATTTTATAGTCCAAAGCCTAAAAACTATGATAATCTAAAAGAAATATTGTGAATAATCTCTACATAGATGTTTTCTAAATGATCATTCTATATTAAAATAGAATTTTCAAAAATAGAAATGTCATATATTACTTTTTTAGTATTGTTCTGAGTAAAGGAGAAGTCGAGTGGTTATATTTTGGTGTCAAAATCCTATTTTTTTGGAAGGCCTTTTTATCATAGAGGTAATTATATATCATATATAATGGTAAGTGAAATTAAATGAAATGTTAACTCGTAATACCACATAAAGGTAAGATAATATTTAATAAATAATGTGTATGTTTATATAATCCATTTTACACATAGTTCATTTAAGGGATTGCGTGATTGTAACTAACATGCTATAAAAAGATTGGAAACAATGTTACTTAAAGGTAATATATATTTTTAATACATGTGTATATGTAACTAAATAATTTTATAATGGTAGTAAAAAACTAAATTTATTATGTTTAAAGGTAATGAAACTCTATTTAAGGGTGAGAAAAAGATTAATGTGTCTACATAAAGGTTACTAACATCTTCTATAAAGGTAAAAATCATGTTGGATAAAAGAAACTAGTATATTCAAATTGTTTTTAATTGTAAAAACTATGTTGTTTAAGAGTACATATAAATTTATATAGGATTTATAATGGTATTTAAAACTTATATAATTTCTATAAGAAGTTATGTAAGGATAAATGGAAGCCTATATAATGGTAAAAAAATCATAAGACATGAATATGGGTATCATGGAACTCACATAAGGGTAATAGAATATCGTATGTACATTCAAAAAGGTAACATGATGTTACGTAATGGTAAAGTGTAACTTAAAATACTTACATAATGTTAAAGTTTAATTTTTAAGGATTAGACAATCTTAAAGGGAAACACATGTAAGGGTAAAAACCAAGATACACAGAATACATATGTGTAGATAAACTATTTATTAAATTATTTTTTATCCAAAAATTAAAATATAATTTGAATGAATAAATCATGGAAAAATTTAAAACCAACTAACATAAACAAAATTTATTATTTTAAGGGACAAAAGACACATGTAAGATATAATTAAGAATGTAAAATAAATGTGATTAAAAATAAAAAAATTAAACCTTGATACTCACATGTTAAATAAATAAGATTATATTAAAAATAATAAAGAACATCAAGAGAGAAATTATTTTCAAATAATAATTATAATATATGTCATCCCAAATTTCTAATAGAGAATTATATAATAGGGTTTTCAATTTAGAATCTCAATAAAACTCAGTTTATCTATTTTCTAATACATAAAAACATAAAATATATCCTTTTTTAATTTAAAAGAAAATATTTAATTAAAATCTCAAAAACATTCTCTACAAAATATTCTACCCCTATTTTAAATTTAAATGAAATATACAAAAATACTTTAAAAAAATTTCCCCCTTTTAAAATCAACACCATCTAATAATAAGAAAAACAAATATTAATATTGAATACATGACTATGAAGGAACAGTATTCAGACTACTTATGTTAAAAATATTAATTTGTAAGATATACTCAAATTTAAAAATTATATCAAGAAATTACAAGACATGGACTTTTTTTACATAAAATAGGGTAAATAAATTATATAAAAATGAATATACATTAAAAAATCTACTGTAACAACCCATAATGACAAATGGTTATGTGGTTAAATGACTAAATGATATGAATCATGCCAATAAGGATCCCCTCTCTTTTATATAGCCTTCCTTATAAGAACATCAAAATTAAGCTTGATTGGCCTTGAGTAGTGATAACGATGGGTGATATTTTGGGATGTTTTCCATAATTTATGTGTGTGGTAAAATAACAATAGAAAAACATGTGTTGGCATATTGAGAAAATTATTAGTCTGATGACCAATTCAGGAATATTGTTGGGCCCAATAGAGGGGACCATATGTCTAGATGAAACTGGTGGTACCTCACGTGCTAAGACACAATGTCCATGATAAGGTGGGGTTCATATAATATTATTATGGAATTATTGATACATTGATATTAGAGTTGGAACACATTTTTATGTGTGGCGAACTACTTGAGTTGAGATTTATGGTCTATAATGAGAATGTTATTCTCTAAGGGGGTGAATCTCACACCTCAAAATGATGAATGTTTAAATTTCTAAAGCATATGACTCAGGTTAATAAGGTTCACCTTTATATTTAGGATCCTAACTAATTATAACTCCATAGTTTAGAGTTCATGGTCTGGAGTAGCAATCAGGATGGGTAAACTACTTAGGAGTCTATTAGGATGTGTGTGTGTGTGAGGACCAAGAACACTATAAGGTACATGTGATTGATTTTAGTGTAAATCATTAGTTTGATAACCCATTCAAGAATATTGGTGGGCCATATATAGGGGACCACATTTCTGGAGGGAAATGGTGGTTCCTGGTATGAAAGGAATTGGTGACCATGATTAGGTGGGTGCCTATTCTTCCAATAGGAACTAGTTTTTACATCTAGATTAAAACCACTCTAAACACATAATTAGTTAATGAAATAAAATTCTTCCTCTCATAATATCAAACATAAATTATACTATGTATTAAAAAATTTATTTTTCAAATAGTTTCATCATGTTACACAATTTAATACTTTAGGGGAAATCCTTTAAATTGATTCAAATTCAAATTAATATAACAATGAAAACATTTAAATCATATAATGAATAAAATAATTTTATTATGTATACTCCAACTTAAATGATGCGTCTCCAAAAAACACATTCAATGAATTTAAAACTTATTTGAAATGATTTAAAATATAGATTAATCATATTTCCATAAACCAAAAAAAGTTTAATATTCTTACTATCCATAAAGAAAAAAGTAGATACAAACATTTTGTTTCAGATCATGATAAATATTTGTTTTATATTTAAGAGGACTAATTTAGGTTCAAGATTAATTTAAATATATACATTCTCTAAATTAATGAACCTATTCAGAAATATATTCATGGAATTTATAAATATTTCCAAGGAGTTATGAGTTTAAGTTTCATTCATGAATACCAAAAATAAAAAATATAGAAATAGATTATTAGGTCATATGAAGAAACTGTTTATATACATTCCATCATACATGATTTTAAAATATTAGAGAGAATAAATGACTGTTATAGATAAATATTTACTTGTTCGGGTATACTATCATGGGACATATTGGTTTTAAATATAACAATTTGGAAACCCAAACTGAAAAAGTGTTATTCCTATTAACATTGAAATAATTATTAGAAGGAAATATTGTTTCCCCTAATTATTGAACATGATTTAAATAAGAATATAAATCATAGTGTCTATATGCTCCACATAAAAAACATTTAATATTATAAATCTTTGGATTAGTTCTCTTAAAGAACACAGTATTATATGATTTAGGAATGTTTTAGTTATAAACAAATCAATATCTTTATTATTTTATTGTATTCATTAACATAATTTTATCAAAATCTTATTTCCCTTGAATAAAAGGAGAGTGTATTGATTTAAATAAACAAAATTCATTTTATGTTTTTCATTATCAATGTTAACAATTTCCAAATCTTTCTAAATTCTATCATTTGAGAAAAAAGTTGAAATGTTTATTTTATTATTATATTATTTTAGCTTCTTTGTTTATTTCTAAACATTATAAATATCTTCTAAAATCAACATGAATCTTCGATATTGATCATTAATATTTTTAGCAATAAATCATTATATCAATCATTCTCATCTCATAAAATATTGTTTTATTTTTTATGTATCTAAAACTATTGAAAATTAGAAAATGAAGTAGAATTTTTATCATTCATGTTCTCTGTATTTAACAAATAATTTTATTTTTTTCAAATTAACATTTTTTATCATTAAAATCATCAAGAAACATTATATCATTCAAATAACCTAGTTCTGATGTTTCATTCTCAATTTTTATTTCTTATTACAAACACATGCATATTCTACAACATTTCTATATATTGAATATAATTCAAAACTAGTTTCAGAACAATAATTTTTAGTTACATAAGAAATTTTTAAAAATAGTGCATGAATGATTCAAGAACATCATCATGTGTATCCACAAAACCATATTTCATATTTTATTTCAAATTTCATATTCTATACTAATTAAGCTTTACTCATTAGTACAACTCTATCCGACATGATATTATTTATATATAATTTTTATCAATTTCATTCTATTTCATTATTTATTTTTTTATGATCAACTTTGGAATGGTTTGGGTCCTAAATTTTAAAAAATTAATGTTTATTTTCCTTTAAATATAGTACATTTTAAATTATTCCTACACTTATTTGATCATACTTTATTTGAAATTTTTTACCTTTTCACCAAATCATTCACACAATTTAAAATTTTGTTCAATTAAACCCGTTTACACTACTAGAAGATATTTTACATTCCTTAAATGATCCAAAATAAATATACTTATAATATTTAAATAATACTCTCTTCTTCTTGTCATAATCATCAATATACTTACTCATCATTTCTATTTTTTATTAAATAAGAGAAATGATCATATCATTCATATTATACAGAGTTAAATCCATGATTTTGTTGATTTGAACATTCCTTGAGTTCAACTTATTTGGTTATTCTCAAATAATTCACTCAATAAATATTTTTTCTTTTTTTGTCTACCCCATAATCAGTCCTATTTTTTTTAATTTCAAGATGAAACCACTTTGTGGGAAAGTGAGAACCGTACATAAAACATCATGAAAATTGGTCACAAATCAAAACAGACCACCCAAAAAAAAGGAAACCTGAAAACAAAAGCAGAACAAGAAATAGTGAAGCCGCAAACCTCTGATCCCTTGCACAAAAAAGAACAAAGTTGGACACTAGCATGAGGAATCCCGTCTATATTTCAATTCCAAATCATGTTTAATAATCTCTTTATCCATTAGATCAGAGAAGTGTGGAGTGAAAGAGAATAGGCTTAGATCCGAACTTTTATGGGTCACCTGATCTTGTTTATTTGCCTTCAGTAGGACCTCAGAAGAAGCAATTTGAAGAGAAGTTGGGTTTTCTCTTTTCTTCTTTGTCTCCTGATCCTTTGAACCCAATTGCATAAAAAAAAGAGAAGGAACCGGGGTGGATTTACTCTTGAGACACATTGAAAACATAGCAACCATAGGCTCCAGCTTTTGATCGGAATCTGCGTTGGCCTGACATCCCACAACCTCTTTAGTTGGAGGAGAAACTTTTTCCTCTTGCAAAGAAGACAGATCGTTTTCTATTCCACTTTTCACAAATGTCTTAATGACATCGAGATATTTCTTTTGCATTAGAGATCCTTTACTAACAGATCTGGTAACTGGTGGTTTCACTAAATTATAGTAGTCTTTCTGAGGATGCAACCTCCTCACATGTTTGGTGCAGACCTCTGAGTCCATGATGGTCTTATTACCCTTCTTGGCAGAGGACTAAATGAAAACTTCCTCTTGTTCCACTTCCTTACTCCCAGTTGACCCTGTACAAGTGTCAAAATCCATCTCAACTTCAAATACATCCTTTTTCCCTCTCTGAGAACTAACCCCATTATGTCTTACATCCTCACATTTCCCTCCTTTAAATGGAATTAGGTCTCCATCACCCAATATCGAATACCTGTTCAGGTTACATCAAGTTACCTTGATCTGCTTGCTGGATTGGCCCATGTCCAACTTCAAATTGGGAAGGCACTTGTTTCCCCTATCCTTGCCATAAAAAAACTCAAGTTGGAAACATGAATAAATTCCATTTACCTTTCCGGTCTAGTCTCATTCTAATTGGTTCCTAGTCTCATAGCTGAGGGGAGCTATTGTGTCACAACTTCCACATAATAAGGAGGATTGACATCACATCGTTCATTGCTATCTGGAACCACCAACCACTTTCCACTGGAAAACTCTTTCTAGTGAGTTAAATCCTCATTTAGCAGATTCAATTCAAGCATAGCTGCTCCCCCACGACAACATCTTAGTTCTGAATGTCCTTGGAGGAAGCATGATGAACAATAAAGAGTCCACGACTCATACACAATCGTTTGTTTGTATATGTAATCTCCGTCAATATCGATCCAAATGAATTACAAAGGAGGTTTTGATACATTAACCTCAACACATATCTGGGGTTCAATGGGATGGCAGACTGCTTGATTTCGATGATCCGCAATCAGGAAGCGGCCTACAATATTACCTATCATCTAAAAATTTGAAGGCTTTTGGAAAGTGAGAGGCAAACCTAGAAGGCAGATCCAAATTGAAAAGGTCCCTGTATCGTTATTCATGTGTAGTGAAATGGACAATCTAAGAATGATAAAATGAAATTGGTTGACGGAGCGCATGCCACCAGAAAAAGCAAGAGATAGGTCTTCTTCAGAAGATAAGCAAATCATCATTTGCCAAGAATCGAGCAAGCCAACCACAGCTCGTTGACGAAGACCCCCCCTGAGATTTGACGTGCCTATTGACAATATCAACAGAAGGCCTCTCGCGACTGATGTGGGCAACCAATGTGAGATTGTGCAAGGATAAAGCTTCTGAGAATTCTACGGGGGAAATTGGGAGCGATAAATCTCCATTAGTAAAACCAGGAACCTTTGGGGAAAACACGATACCTAGGAAGGCGGGGAGAGACTACGGGTTGGTGGAAGGAGAAAAAACGATGGGAAGCGCCATCGAAGAGTGGCGGAAAAGATGAGCCCTCATTCTCCTTGGGAGGGGAAGGAATTGCGGGGCAGGCTATCGTCGGTGGGAACCCTAGAGATGCCCGTTTTGGACAGAAACAAACACTAATAATTACATCATTCATCATATTATCAACATAAGAAACCTTTCAATTCACTATCTTAGAATTTGTTTTGTACATATCAATAATGTTATCCGGATCATGAATTCTAAATTCATTAAAATTATATATAATGTATTCCTAAATTGGTTCAATAAAACTTATCAATTCTGTTATGAGGGAATATTAAATTCATAAAAATGTAAAAAAAAATTTTCATGATGAAATAGGACTATAAAAGTTTCTAATTAAAATAAATTAATGTAAATAAATGATTTTATAAATTATCACATACTGAGTACCATTATTTATCGTCAATGTCTCCAAATATACATCTAGAATTTTTTAAGGATTAATCATTGATGAACTCATGTGGTTGGTTTTGATTGAAATTATTGTTAATTAGTTAAGAATATGAAAAGTCAATTAGTTCTAAATGTGATGATTATTGAACTGGTTAGTAGTTTATAAAACATATTTTATCTGTTATTTAAAGTGACATTCTGTGAATAATAGTTTAAGAAGAGTCCATGTAATATAATTTAGTTTTCATGAGGAATTGGTGTTTTTTGTTGTTTTGATTTGAGTAGGTTTGATTTGAATCATATGGAATATGGATTTTTATTTTAATGGCGTGTATATCAAAAAATGGGTCTTACCCATACCAGACAACTTAGGTGAACTACATCCACTTTTGATGTAGGAAGCCTACACCCGAGATAGCATGTGTTGGTATCATATGTGTATAAGAGTGTAACGCACACCCATGGTGGCACATGCATAGGTGGTGCCACTATTGTGTGTCCTGTCACGAAAGAGGATCAGAGCACCAATACAGGATGATGGATGTGAGCATAGGAGTGGACAAATAAACAATTTTTTTGATACTATCTACATGCTTTGTAATATAAAGAAAATCATATTCGAAGGTAGTTTCTATGAGGGACATCATTTATTTAGTTATTGTTCATCCACTTTAATATGTGGAATGAATATACATAATCCGATCATATTTTTTCATGATGTTTGATCAACTCTAATATGTTATCTTATTCATCAAGCCCATTTGAGAGCACATGTTTGTTGGGATAGCTTCATTTATTGTTGTCTTTTGATCATGATGAAATAGTCCAACAATAATTCCATCATTATAAATTCCATTAAATAATAAAAAATTAATGGAGAATCATTTTTATGATATAATAAAGGAAAAATATATGATATACAATGGAGATAAAAAATTAATTTATGATAGTGATGATTTCTCGCTATCGTAAAATGTATGAGTTTAGATAGTGGGAATGAGATAGGTTTATGGATTATTTGGCTATAAATTCCTTAATGTGAGATCATTTTGTGTGAGATATGATCACAAATCTGAAATATAATTTTAGATAGATTGTGGGAGAAATAAAGAACCACAGAACACGTGTTTCATAAGGAGGATATTCCATGAAGTTTATGATTATGAGAAGAATGTCATGAGCTAAAACCATGTGCTTTTCACACTTGTTTTATTTGCGACAAACATGGTTCAATGAAGAAATTGTGATATTAAAATACACATCTCACTTTATTTCCATGATATAAACTCTAAGAAATTGATTTCGTAACTTATGTGACGGTTTCTATGAAGATGAACATTTGGTTAATGAGTCTTGTGAAAAAAAGGTATTCTAGGTAGAAAGACAGTAAATGATTTCTATTTTAAGGAAGAGATATAATTAAAAAAAGAAAATAATGGCATACATATTTTATTCATACAATAATGTGATGAAAATATCATGTGTACATATACAAGTGTTCTCATAAGAAGGAGAGTCCAAAATAAAGCCGGAAATGTGTATTAACTTATGTATGGAAAGTGGATAGTTTTTGGTAGAGGTTATATATGAAATAACTTATATGAATTCATGAAATTTAACATGATAAATGAATGAATTTGGTTCTAAATATAACAAATAATGCATTAAGTTTATATAAATGTGTGTTCAATAAATGAACTTGTGTGAACTTGGAATTTTTCATTCATGAATGTGTGAAGTTTAGGCAATTGTATTGCTGGACATTTTACATTGACAAGACCATTATGTGTATTATATACATGCAAGAAGTTTAAATAATAATACATGAAATATAAATTTCATATTTAGTGTGTAGTATTTCTAGATTTAATATGGTGAACTATTTCATAAGACTCTTATATATGACTTATTTATTGTTCATTGAAGCAAGGTATTCAGTGTATAAAATTATATTTTACCCCAAAATATTGTACCAAGGATTATAATTATATATATGTAACCATAATTATTTTATAAATATTAGAATTAGTGAAATGGTTTTTGATTTATACATGGTCTAGTGTAATCCTGAAATCTCATGGATGGAAATCAAGTGATCATCCTATCAGTGGATCAAATATTCTATTGAAGAAGGAGGATCTTGTGACTGGGGGGTCTAATAAATAACTGAGGAGACTCTAGTGACTGGGGGGAAACCTAGTCAAATTTTTGGGGTGTCTAATTAAAAGAGAAAGAAGAGTTTTATTGTTGGGTTTATAATAACAATTAACTAGAGAATTGACTACTAGGGTGTATAACTAGTTTCTTACTGAACGATTGTAATTGATACAACGATTGTAGAAGATAATCTTTTTTAGTGTGTCTAACCAACATGGAAAGGCTGTAGGTATTATCTCAAAAACTTTTTAAAAAATAATGTGAGTTTTTTCATCTACTTTCTACATTTCATGAAAGATCCAATCATCTTGATAGGTGACAATGTTTTGAATTAGAAGGTGAAAAAGAATTTAGTAGAATAGTTGACACCTAATTCAAAACCCCCTCTGTTTTACTGCCTTATCCTTGGACACATTAATTGGTATTATAGAAGAGGCTAACTATGGTTGGATCTACTTCACATGTCCATTTTTATATTAGATGTTTTTGAATTAAATAATAGATATTCACGACAATTTATAATATCGTCAGATGGAAAATCCTAGTTTTACTCTTGATGTTATAAATATTGAAGTTTTAGTCAAGAATCATAAAAAATTAAGAAAAGATTTGAATCAATATTAATAGGAACTAAATTATAAATGATTATCAACTAATAGTTAAAGGTTCTCAAGGTGGTAATTGTTCATTGGAATCAGTTTATTAGAATTTTGATGAATCAAGTTCAATTTGTGATGAATATTCTCTCAATTATTAAAGTAGAGAACATATAAAGAATGTTCCCAAATATGTGTTCACATGTATGATTATAGAGTTTAAAGAACCTCATAGTGAAAAACAATAGATAGATTAAAAATATAATACTATAGAAGTGTAATTGACTAAAAGGTTGGAATTTAAAACACACTCACAAAACTTGAAAAATAAAAGTGAGATAAATATATCTTTACAAATAAAGATATAATGGATATATTAAGGAATTTAAATTTTAAATTTTTGAGAAATATGTTTTGGAAATAGTTTTATAGAAGTTATGTATGATCTAGAAAAGCTACATAATACATCAATAAATATCAACGATTTTCACTTGACTGATAAAATAGATAAAATAATAGTGATTGAAAATTTAATAGTAAAAGAAAATTATAAGCATGAATATGAGACTTAGAAGACAAATATTTAGTCATAACAAGGCCTTAAATTAGTTAAATATGAGAATATTTATCTCTACATAATATTTCTTGAACAATATTTGAAATTAAATAATATGGAAGAGGCACAAAATGAGTGTTCCCAAGCTACTATTAAATATTGAATTATGAAGGATTCATCTCATAAGAGTCTTATTTTCAAAACGATTAGATATAATGGTATGAAGATATTGATAGCCTCTAAGTATCAATTTACTATAAGATCATTGATGAAGGTAACCCTTTATAATGATAAATCTATGTGTATTAATTATATTTTGATGACTAGTGAATATTAAACATTAAAATATAGATAAACATTATTTATCAAAGATTTTCAAGAATCCTTTAGATCTTAAAATTTGGATGGGAAATTTTTTTGAAATTTTGTTCCCCAAATAAAGAATAAAAGAATAAATGTTCTTCAAAAAAGAAGAAAACTCTAAAATATTTTCATAATGTGTCATGGAAGTGGAAATCAATATTTTTAGATACCTTTGGTATTATTTAATGTTTGGGAATCAGGAAATTAATTTTTCGCACAATATATAATCATTTGAGAATTATATAATGATTAAATTTAGGGTTATAAAAGATAAATATTATTAGAAACTATCAAAATAGAAGAAATCATAGAAAGGGAATCAGTCTCTCAAGAACAGATTTGATTACTTTGGAAATTTCTGTTATTATTGCATCAAATGTGGTCATTGTTTTAATGAGTTCTAAAATATACCTATCATGCCCAAATAATATATTTTTGTGAATATAATACCTCAAAAGTGATGAATATATGAAATAATGATTTTTTTCATCCTATGGATGTAAGAAAAAGAAGAATATTGTTAAATAGAAAACTCTAAATAACTTAGTGAAGAATGATGTGAAGAGTGAAACAAAAAAATATTATTCTATTTTTGTTTAAATGGTGACATCATATACCATTATCAATTGGACATAAACATTAATACTACAAAATGCTATTTGGAATCGAAAAAAATAATAAATCCAGAAGAGACATAACAATATTGATTTAGTGAAAGTCATATATGATGAATAATGTGAAATATTTCACTAAATATGAAACCTAATGAATGATAAAGATTTGTCTGAGAGGTGTTATATGTCTTGAAATTTAGGTAAAAATTGATATTATTATTTGGATGAGAAGAATTTATCATGAATAAAGGGTAGGAATCTGTGACTTTTAGTTTTGGTAGATATAATTCCACACAAAAAGTTAATATTAAGAATGTTCAAAATTAATGTTTGATCATATGGCCATAATAGTTGGAAGAGGAATAAAAATTAGAAAAAATAGAGAAAACTTAAACCACTTCATTAGAAAATGTGAAGAATCATTTTTCATTTAAGATAATTATTGGTTTGAGAAGTAAATCTCATCCATGTTTCTCTAACATAGGGGAATTTAAAAACCACCTTATTCTCATATACATTGCATTTTAATTTCATTAATGTAATTATAAATGAAGGATTTATTTATGGAGAGGCATGAATTTCATGGAATGCATGAAGATCTTACATATAGGATATTATCCATCATGGAATACTATTGGAATCATGTTCTTCAAAATGAGGATGTATTGAGTTTATCACATTAGGGGGAGTACATAAGAGCAAAAATCCAATAATTAAATCTTAGTTGATATCTTGTGAATATAAGAACATAGAGTGAGGTATGAATATAATAATTCTAAATTCCAGATGGATTGAAATTGAATCTTTTCATTATTGAGGTATGTTGGTTACATTATCTTATTTTCTAGTAGAAAAGTAATTCTAAATGGGAGAGATTTATTATATGATGAAAACAGATAAAATAAACATAAAAGATGAAATATATTCTTATACTAAAATATTCATAATCAATATGTTGAGATGAATATAGGTTATTGGATGAAATATTTTATCAACCCCTGATAATAGGTTTTATTGTTGGTATGATATTCTCCAATTCACTGATATCTTTGGTGTCCAAATTTATCACACCTATCTTCGACACAAATCATTTCTCACGTTGACATCGATTTGGTTAATTTTGGCCCAATTATATTGTAATAGTGATTCCATAATTATAATATGTAAATTAGATTATAATTGATGGATGAGAAGATGATAATAGTAAATTTTTTATATTGAAGATGATAAATCCTTCCCATACTTATATGTTTGGATTTATTTCTAATAAGGGGAAGGAGATATCATTGAATTTTAAATTTATGTGGTTATAGAAAAAAAAGAAAAGGGATAAATTGAAAAACCCAAGTGGTTTTTTTAGATTGAAACTATTTTCAATTATTTTTGAATTTGAAAATTCAATAAATAATAAATGTGATTATTTTTGAACTAGATAGTATATCATGATACATGTGTCATTAGTTATTTTAAGTGATAGAATGTTTATACAATTTATAAAGATTCCATGAAAAAAGAACTAGTTTTCATAAGGAATTCGTGTTTTTTATGGATTAATTTTAAGTAGGTTTTCGAGGGATAATATGAAATATGGATTACTATTTTGATTATGTGTATATAAAAAATGGGGACTACACATACCATCCAACCTAGGTGGACTGTAACCACTACTGAGGTTGGTAGTCAAAACCCTAACATGCCATCTTAGGATGTATGTGTGTACAAAAGTGAAAGGTTCACCCAAAGAGGTTCATGCATATGTGGATCCACCACTGTGAGGCATATTATAGTATTGTATGGGAGCACTAGCATGAGTTTGTGCCAATGACCATGGTAGAGGACCAATAAAAAATTCTAGGATGTAGTTTTAATGCATTTTAATATAATAGAGAGTACAATTTAAGGTAGTTTCATTATGGAGCATACTTTTTTCATTCTTTTTTATAAATTTTAAAAATAAATGAAATGAGAATGAGTCTTATAATCAGATCTGTCCATGCCATTTGGTAAAACACAACATTACATATTCTTCTTCACCAAGCCCATTTGGGAAGAACTATTTTTTGGGATATGCCCATAAAGTTTTTTCAGATGATTGAGATTAATTCTTCCAAGATTCAGTTCATTATTATGATGATATAAAAATTATAAAAAAATCAGGAAACTTCAATTTAATGATATGAAAATGGAATAGTTTATGATATAAAGTGGAGAGAAAATAATAAATTTATGATGGCTACAATTTCTAATAGTTGTGAAACATATGAGTTGAGATATTGGGAATGAGCACGGTTGGTGGATTATTTTCCTATAAATACCTTAATGTTAACTCTTTTTTTGTATTATCAAATCACATATCTGTATGAGGATTTTATATAATATGAGGGATAAACAAGAGTTTTAGAATAGTTGTTTCATGAGGAGGAGATTATGTGAAGATTTAACTTACGTATAGATGTCCACGAGAAAATTACATGCGCTTTGAACAATTGTTTTATTCATGAATAACATAGTTCCATGATGAAATTGGGAGAGAACAAAACAAACCTCCCTTTATATATGTGATGTACACTGAAACACAACCCTTTATTTGTGATGGTTTTCCTTGAGAATATTATTGAGTTCATGAGTCTTGTAAAAATTTGTTCTTTCACATAGAATGATAATATATGATTATTTTTTTCCTATAGAGTTTCAATGAATAAAATATACCATGGTATGTGAATTTTATTCACTGAAAAGAATATTAATAGTGAGTGTGTGAATATACAAGTTCTCTCATAAGAAGGGGAGTGAACAAGAGATAAGGAAATGTGTGTGACCATTTGTGTATAGAGGGGATAGTGTGTGGTTGAGGATCTGGGTGAAAAAACTTATATGCATTCATGCATGTTCAAAATCCCACTTGATTGAATTTGAGACTAACCAAAAAAAATCAAGAGTTAAGTGGATTTAAATGTGTGCACAATATACAAACAAGTATTCATAAGACATTATCCATGTGTGAAAGTGTGATGCTTATGTCCCTGTATTGTTGCAAATTTTATGTTGTGAAGTCCACATAGTTTATTATATACATTCATGATGTTTGAAGAATCATACATGCAATATGAATTTCAAATTTATTGTGCTATTTTTTGTTACTGAAGTCAAAGAATTATTTCACCAGGATTTCATAACCTTGTTATTTAGTGTTCAGTGAGACTAGGTCTTCAGAAGAATAAAAAATATTTTCAGGATAATTATTATACTAAGGCTTCTGATTATCTGTTAGTGATCATAATTTTTTGAAATATACCAATATAAGTACAATGGTTTTTTAATTTTATATAGGTGAGTGTGATCTATCAAGATCATGGAGTAATATCAACTGATCATCCTATTAGTGGACCAAATCATATAAATAAAAAAAGAAAGGTCTCTTTATGGGTGGGGGGTTCTATCCTATTTCTAAAGAGGATTTAGAGACTAGGGTGTCTAACCAGTTGCAAAATTTGGGTGTCTTACCAACAGAGGAAGAAGATTTTGATTTTTGGGTTGTATAACCAGAATAAACTAGAGATTTGACTAATAGATTGTTTAATTAGTCTCTGTTTGAACCATTATGATTTATAAAATGTTTATATTTGATAATCGATGTTGGGGGGTCTAACCAACATGGAAAGGATGCTTGTATTAATACTGATCATTGAAAAATTATTTTGTACTATGTTCATTTACATTGTGTATTGAATGAATGATCCAATCATCTAAAAAGGCGACATTGGATTGAATTAAAAGGTGAAAAATAATTTAGTGAAATAGTTGAAACCTAATTTACCCCCCTCTTTATTGGACTACATGATCCCTAAACACATTAATAATCACATTACAATATAAAAATACAATATTCTTCAAAAATACCTCTACACAATCCATCCAATATACATAATCACATTCATTGAAGTGAGATGGTCAAGGGTTTGTAGGAATTTAGTTTCCTAAAATTTTATACAAAATTATATCTCCATAGACTATTAGGTGCATGATAGTGTTATAAAAATAACAATAAAATCGATTTTTTTAAATAATATTTGTAATAACTATACAATTGAACAAGGCTTAGGTAAAAAATGGATACTAGATAATGTTTTAAATACTGTCTAGAGGGGGTGAATAGTCTTTATAAACATATTATACATAATTAAATTTATTAGATGGTTAGTTATTGTAAAAATAATAACAGATAATGTGAGTGTTGTCTTATAATAATTAGGTAGTGGAATAAATAATGGAATAAGAATGTTGTGAGTTTTATAGTAGTAAAGTGCGCCATACATGAACCTAGTTTACTCTTCGATCCCCTAAAAATTAGTGAGGGGATTGGTACTCAATAAAAGATAAATTAGAATCCTTTTATAGGTGAAGGATATAACCTAAACAACAATATGATAGATTAAACCTTTTCATACCTGTTTTGGGAACTAGAATAAACTAGTATATTTAAGGACATAACATACCCTTCCTAATATTTACAAAGTAGAATTCATAACCTAAATAAAACCTATGTGTTCCTATTTATTGATCAGGTGAGCTTAACCAAACACTATGTTTTAAAAGAGGTATAACAAATGTATAAAAATAATGAAATAAAAATAGTTCAACAAAAATAATTTACTATCTAAATACCCAAAAATGTATATGATGAAAAGATAGTGTAAAAATTGAACATAAACCATTCATAAATTGATGTTGAAACAATGAGTATTGGGTAATGAGTAATACATAGAAAATCAGTTGAGATAACTTGTTATATCTCAATGATTAAGTGATATAATAATTTTTCATGCTTTATATATTATATCATACCATATTCCATGAATTTCATAAGTTAATCCCAAATGGATATGAATCTTAAAAGTACATACCATGATTCTACTCCATTAAAATGATTCCTATATATTTATAAGGTATTTAAAAGTAATATTTATGAATAAAAGAGAAATATATTACCATTAAAGTATCACACTGAGTAAAATATAACATGAGTGGTGTCGTTTTAGTGAGCATATCCTGGTTCCATGAAATACCTAAGATATATAAAGATAATTATATATCATAGAGAGGGGTAAGTGAAAAAAATATAAGGGAAACTCATGATACCATGTAACGGTAGGCTAATATTTAATAATCCAAGAATAAGGTAAGATTTTTATGCAATGTATAGGTCATTTAAGAAATTATGTAATGGTAAATCACATATTTCATAAAGGTTCAAAATATTTTTTGTTAAATTTAATGAATATCCTT
Source organism: Viscum album (assembly GCA_963277665.1). Classification (NCBI taxonomy): domain Eukaryota; kingdom Viridiplantae; phylum Streptophyta; class Magnoliopsida; order Santalales; family Viscaceae; genus Viscum; species Viscum album. The sequence continues at coordinate 887,355,316 of OY728148.1, read as the reverse complement.
AATCCACACATAAAGGTAACTAATAAATTGTGTAAGGTTAGGAAACAATAATAATTACCATGCATTATGGTAATTACATGATATATTATGTTACAAAAAACATTTATATAGTATGGCAAAGGTAACTAAGATTATTCATTAAGTTAACCAACATTTTACATAATATACATAATGGTAACCATAATGTTCAACAAGGGTAGATGGAAATTTATATATGACCTGTAATGTTTATTTCTATATATGTAAGGGTAACACAAAAATTTTTAATGGTAAATGAAATCTGATGTAGAGGTAAAAAATGTTATATGACTTTCATAATGGTACCACGAATCTCACATAAGGGTAACTAAATATCATAAGTACATAGTTTAAGATAACAAAAAGTAATGTAAAGGTAATGGGTTACTTATAATAATCACCTAAAGGTAAACATTATATTAGGTAAGGGTAATGGGATGTTTTTAAAATGTATAAAATCGTAAAGGGATACTCTTTTTAGGCTAAAAACCAAGAAACACAAAATATGTAAGCGTATATAAAATGTTTAGAAAATTAGTTTTTCCACAAAAAATAATATGAAAGATAACAATAAATGATGAAAAATTTAAATAACAATTAACTTCAACAGAATTTGTTATTATAAAGAACAACTAAAAAAATGTGGGATATAATTAATAAATTCTTAGAATACATTATTAGAGACAAAAAATATTAACATTGAAACTCACATGTGAAATAAAAAGGATTATATTAAACAATGTAATGAACATAATGATAGAAATTATGATCAAAAAATAATTATAATCTATATAATTAAACATTTTAGATAAGAATTAAATAAGGGGTTTTTTAATTTTGGAAAACAATAAAACAAAATTTATCAATTTTCCAAATAATTAAAAATGTAAAGATATGATTTTCCATCTCCTAGAATGAATGAATGAGAGAAGAACAAATAAGTAAAGATGACTTGTGTTAAAAATTAGATTAATTGTATTGGTTTCACCAAGAGAAGGCCTAGGGATCAGAAAAAAACCTATACTTTTATCCAAAACACTCCCACAACTACCTGAGTTTTAAATGAGAAGGAATACATATATTTAATTCAAGAAATACCTTGAATTTTAAATAATCTTAGAAAACAATACATCATGACATTATAGGGATTCATCACACCACATTGGGTCTAGATCTAAGGATCATGGAAAGATATCCCTATAAAGATTCCCCTTTTTCTCATGATTAATAACCATTCACTTTATTTAAATAATAATTTTCATGTTGTTTATAAGTTTATCATTCCATAATATTCCAACCCCTAAAAATCATGACACATCACCCTATTTATTTTTATACTAATAAACACTAGAACAAAATCATAATATATCATATGCACCATAGTGAAATAAGCCCCCAATGAGATATAACTAATGAACACATTATATGGGTCCTCATGATATTATAGACATACCACAAAAAATTAATATAAAAGTCGAAATTTTGATAAATAAGAGTATTAATCCATAAGTATGATTTCCTATTCATATATAAGGGGTTTTCCATTTCCAAAATAATATTTTAGAAATTCCACACTCTCATAAGAACTTTCCCATAACCATGGATATTTCATTGGATAACGAGTACGATTTTCTAATATAAGGGTCACTTTGTGAAAATGGGTGATATGAAAGGGTTAGTTATAAAAGATAAACTATTTGATAATGGAAAAATATGTAAGTGTTACTTATTTTAGATTAAATATTGGACGTGTGGTAATATTAAGACACATTTACACAATAGTAGATACTCTCCATAATATTATCAAACAATTTAAGATAAATTAGAAATATTGTGACCGTCATCACACCGTAACTTGAATTATTATGATGCAATCAAAAAACTCCCCCTTAAATTGGAAAACTTATATCTACCACCATATATTCCCTCAATCCACAATACATATTACTATAAGGAAATATAACATCATGACATAATGCAACAATCATAATGTGATTCCCTAAGGAAAAACACCAAACACCTTCCATGACCCATAAAATTACTGGAAAACATCCTCACACTCCCTTAGCACCAATGAAAAAATGGAATAAGGTATTTAAAAAATGGTCCCTTAAATGGTTACCTTGAACGAAATGGTGTTACATAGAGGAAAAAATAAAGGAAATCCATGTTTTGTATTTCTATATTTGGGAGAAACTCAATAGATCAAGAAGGGGGGAGTTAAATCAATTATGAAGAAAAATAATTCCTAAATACCATTGAATAATGTGATAAGGCCTTAGTATAGGTTATTTAAATGTGAATATACAGACATTAAACTATAATATTTAGGAAACTATATATTTAAATATAGGACTATGATTTATGGGATTTTAAAAAAATAGTGGTAGACTAATTAATTATTTCATTATATCACAAATATTAATTAAGATAAGGCACTAAAAATTTTATTAATTTGTTGTATAAAAATAGTAGGAAAACCCATTATAACACTATGATCATTCATAGAAAAAATAAAATATCATAAACAACATATATTTTCAAAATTTTGAATGAAACTTGTGTACTACACTAATATAGGAAATTCATTATTTTATGAAAGAATCCACTATTCCTAATGGCTACCTTAACAAGTGAGTGAAGGTAAAAATATAAATTATATTTTAACTAAATTGTAATGAAATAAAAATGAATTTGGGTACAAATTTCAAAATATTTCATTCATGTTATTGTATTACATTAATGAATTATAAATGATTGTATCATATATGTATAATAACTAAATTATTTATCTCATGTTATCATTATTACTACTTAGACTGTACATGTTCAATAAGAATTATACATATTCATGTATGGGGATGTCTCTAATGAAGACATTTATAAATATTTGAAAAGTCGGTTGGTATTGGAGGGAACACAGTTTTCAAAACATATACTGGTCAATGTGAGGGAAACTGTTAAATTTCAATAAAAAGTTAAAATTTAATTATTCTTTCACAATTTATGTCTAAAAAGATAAAGATTTAGAGGGTGTAAATTGAATAGAATGATATTAAATTCACATTTGGTAACAAATTTAACTGAAATAGGATAATTAAAAAACTACTGAAAATGAAATAACAAAATTATAATTTAGTTATATTCATTATTAAATTTAATATTTATTGTTTAAATCTCAGTATTAAATATAATATGTTACTCAAATGTTTTGTATCCAAATACTAAAATAGAGAATTTTTATAATGATTACAATAATTCAAGTAAACATTATATTTAGATAATGGAGGGTCATTTATAAGTCACCTAAGAGATGGCCATAACTTCAAAGTACTAATATGATCAATTATTATGAACCATTTATTTTTAATTGAGTGTTACCAAAAAATTCATTTCCTTTTCCAATTCTAGATACCATGATAAATTGTTTCATATTTGCAAACAACATTATTGTGGCATATCATAATTAATTAATAATTTAATAATACTTAAATCATAGATATCCAATATTAGTATATATTGCATAATATAAAATAATATAATCAAGAAATTCCAATTTATATAATGATAAATATTAGTTATGTAAAACTAAAAGTGAATTTCAAGGATATACGAAGAAGTGTTTTCAGTCTCTTTGGAGCTAAAACTATTATGTATTTTTATATATATACATATAAAATTTTAAAACAAATAATCATTCAAAAATTAAAGGACATACACAGATAAATATTATAACATCTATTTAAAAAGATTCATGTAAACTATTTTAAGGATAATTTGGTGGTAAATTCATATATATGATGATATTACTTTAAGAGAGTCAAGGAATTTAAATTGAAGTTGTGAATATACATTATAAAAGATATAGGTTTTTATGGGAGTGTTAGTTATATAATTTGACAACCAAGAAGTTATCGATATTTTAAATGTAGAATTTACATTTTCTTAAAGTCACATTAGCTTTTACATATCACGTGATGGTGGTATTAAAAGTATGATCTGTGATGATTCTTATAAATATTTTATATCTTACAAAGTTATTTTATAGATATGTTAAAAAAATGTCATACTTAACCATATGAAAACAATATTTATTAATGGATATCATATAATAGATAATACTAAATAAATCTATTTTATTATGGATTTATGTTTTTTTGATGAGATCTACTTTCTAAATCTAATTTTAGAAACAAGATGACATCAGCTAAATACTAATTGAATTTATGTAATTATAATGAAATCTAATTAGAATTTAATTATCCCTAATATAGAAAGGTATAAATTAATTTACTACCTAAATTTATATAAGTAGGAAGAGATTATATTTTGATATAGTGGGAGAAAGATTGTATATAGTGATGTTAAAGATCTAGATGTGCATGAGTTTTCATTAGAATAATAAACACCACAATACATACTGGGCTAAGTTATTTTAGTTAAGGTTACCATATAAAAAAGTAATAAGTACATAAGTGGTTTTATATTCACCATGTTTGGTGATATATTATTATATTAAAATAATGAATCCTATACTGAAGTAGTAAATAAAAACAATATGATATTGTAACGGTTATAATTTTTTTGAAAAAGACTCAATGTAAAAAAAATATATATTTTTGGGGTTTTAAAAGTTTCTCTTTAATCCACATGTGGATATTCAAAAAAAACTTAACATGTATAGTAAAATTGTTACCTATAAGGTATGATTTTTTACAAAAGGTGTCTATCGATGCATAGGAATACTCTATGAAAAAACTTTTTCCCGCAATTTCTCATACTAAAATTTATTTTGATTATACTTATTATAATAACCTTATGAGTTTATGAAATTTAAAAAAATTAAGTAAAACCACCTTAAATAATTGAAACCATTTAGAAAGAGACTACACGAGACAAAAAAATGTGTAGTGAAATAAAAGAATGTTAATTTGGAATGTATGTTATAAGGAACAATTTTTTTAAGAAATCAACTCAATATTGAAATATTTATTATGGTGAACTTATAAGAATGTATTATTTTTGTAAGATTAAATACATCCATGTTTTTAAAAAATAGAAGTGGGTGTTCCATAGTTTTCCATGTATAATACGTTCATAAAATATGGAAAAAGATGTTGAATATTATAGTTTGTAATGAAAAAAATAAAATTATTTCCCCAAGAATGATGTAAAGTTGAAACTCAAGTTATAAACATCATGATATACTAATATAGATATATCAGTTTTCATAAATCAATTCATAATATTTATATTAAAAATATGTTGGAAAATATAATATGGATTAATAAAAGAGATAGTTGTTTCATATAGCAAATGGAATAAATTTATTTATGATGGAATATTATGGAAGGAGAGAATACTATGATAATGAATAAGGTAACATATTTTTTGATGTTTTATATTTATTATAAATAAATAATATTCATAGAATATCAAATTTAACCATAGAACTATATAAGATAACAATCAGAATTGTCCAATCATATTTTTGAATGTGTGAAGGATATGATTATGGTACATAAAGAAGTAGGAATAATATTTATCAAGGGGATATAAAAATTAGTCTTCATTTAGATCGGTTTGATCTTATGTATAATAGTAGGTATAAATAAATATGAAAAACAAATTTTTTGAATCCATTTGAGGCCATATATATATTTATTGAGTATATTTTGGTGTCTAATACACCCTAAAGAATGATTTAGTCATGCTTTTCGAATTTTACAAAGATAAAAAATATTATCGAATTATAAATATTTTATAAACTTATAACTATGGTATTATATGAGATATTATATTTATGGCAGATGAAAAATGGTAAATACTCGAAGATATCATGTCTTATGAGTTTTTCTTAGAAATGTGATGGCACAACAAGAAGAGTACACATATAATAATGTAGTTATCCCAAACATTTTAATCATTACTTTACAAGAAGCATCGTTATCATTTAATATTGGACATGTTATTTGTTAGCTGTTGGAAGTTAAAGGATTTTATATTTGATTCTTGAGAACCAACTAAAAATATACATTGAATTATCAATATATTAAAAAATATTTTTCATATGAGTATTGTTATTATCTTTAAGAATAATTTAATAATGTTTTTAAAATATTTATTATATCTAAAGGCTATAACTAGTCTCCAATATAATTATAATCTAGAGGTGTTATAAAAATATTCTTCAACATATATCATATAGTCAAGATAATTTCTATCTTACATGAAACATATGATGTTTGACTATCATGCGTTGGAGTGTTAAATTACTTGATATTCTCATGATGTTCTCACTCATGGACCATTAAGAAGGGATTTCCGGAGGATAACCCAAATAATAATATTTTTAAATGATTATGTATTATTGGGTATTCCTACAGATGAATGTGTGTATCAATCCTTAGAGTTGATATTTTTATTAATTTGTTTCCAAAATTGAATATTCTTATTTATAGATAAAAATAATGATGAGTTATACTTTTGGTGAGGTACATACATTTGGTAAATAATAAGTGATATGGAATTAATTTAGTAATTCATGAAAGGATTTTAATATTCCATATTATTGTAAAAATATATCTCTGACAAATTGATTGAAATTAAATTGTGTAATTAAATCTATGCCCATGGTGGTTTATCGAAGATTTAATTTTAGAATGTAAAAGAGAGATAAATCAATCAAATAGAAAAATGACACCATTATGCAACATTTTTTATAATATACCAAGATAAAGGAATTATATAACACAATAGTATGATGTTTTTTGTTTTTGGGACATTAATTTAGTTTTCAATGGGTTTCTTGCTGTGTTTTTACATAGATCCAAAACATTATGTAACATTTCCTAATAAAACTATTAAAGAGGCCTATTTGGTTACATATTAAGTGTGTACAAAAACTAATTAAATTAAATTGAATATAACATTTAGAATATATGTTATTTATATCCTATATATTTAGAATTATTTTATTATTTTTTATAATATAAATTTAATCAGGATATACTCATATTTTGAATAATTGAATTGACATTTATATGTTATTTATAATTAAAATTTTAAAAAATAAATATTTATATATTTAAAAGTTTTGGGAATAGATTTTTATTAATATTTATTTAATTATATGAATATTAGAAAAATATTAATTTAGTATTTTAGTAAATATAATTTTTATTTAGTTATTGATTGAATAATATTAATTTATTAATTTTTTATTATTCAAAATCCCAAAAAATTCCATAGAGAATTGCGGGGTTGAGTTAATAACCCATTTAAATGATACATTTTATTTAATATCACATAAAAAAATATTTTTTTATTTATCTAACAAAATATATTTAAATAGGTGCATTTAAAAGGATATAATGATAATGATATTATTTTTACTTGATATGGGAAATTACTAAGATTAAATATTTGATACAGGGTTATTACATAATTATTCAATATCAAACCTTTTTATGAATCCAAAAATATGAGATTTTCAACTATGAGACATATTATGTAAAAATTAAATATATCTAGAGTTATCTCAAGCCCAAAATAGAAAATTCTACATCCACCCTCTCAACAACATAAAGGGAACAATGAAATCTCTTTTTGATATCAACAACGAATGACATAAAAAACTTTTCTGTACTTCACTTGCTCTTTTATATTCAATAGCATCATCCATGTAATTATGGAGAATGTGTGGATACACCTCGAAGTATCACCATTTATATTTTCCATTTAATTGAAAATATTACTAGAGGGAAAGGGGAAATTAATTATGAAGAATTATAATGTTCAATAAAATTATTATTTGAGATTAATTATAAATTAAAAGTGAAATATCCTCTTTAATAAATTATGCAGCAACAATATTCTAGTTATTTGGATTCATCCCATGAAACCTATGAAAAAACAAAATTATTCCCCCATCCAAAATATTTAATTTGTATCAAAACCTTCAATTATAATATAATTTTCTTAGCTAAAATATTTTTATATTTGGATGGATGAAACATCAAATATTTGTGAAATTATTAACATTATAGCGGCTTCAAGGAGCATCATTGAAAAATATAAATTAATTCTAAAAACGGGACAAATATAATTTTTTCATGGTTAATTGGAAGCATTGTGGAAGTTCTCAATATTATTTTTTCTTATAATAAATGGATAAATATGAATAACAAGATGAATACTATCAAATATATCATATATAAACAACAACCATTTAATTTCTAATTAATTTAAATTATTTTTTACCACATATATGGTAGGATAATTCATCAAAATTACATCATATTGTGTTTTAATTATGGAAGAGAATCTAATAAAGGATTCCCCTAGATAAATCTACACATTCCCTATGAGTGTCAAAAATTGGATCTTGAAAATTCAGGTTCTAGAAATGCTTAATCAAGTGTTATTCATCATTAATTGATGAGAGTAGAAATAATTTATGATTCTCTCCATATGGTTTGTATAGTAGGGGAGAGATGATTTATGTCTTAGGATTAATATAATTATTGTGGATGTCTTCATTATGTCAACATATCTACATGAAAAATGAAATAAATTGGCCTATATTCATGGGATTAAAAAATGAATATTTTTAAAATTCCCTTATCAATTTTTTAAAATGAATTATTTACCATGTCAAAATATAATATTTATTTTATTACAATATCACATGGAATTTTTTTATAATAATATTATTACATAAAAAATAAAGATTTATTAATTTAATCCATATTAAATAAAATATATCATTTTTATTGGAACATAAAAATTAATCTATACCATCTCATAAAATGATATATTAGCAAAAAAATTTGAAATGTATTTATTTCAGTATTCATTTAACCTAAATAAAAAATTATTTTAATATATTATCTCAATATTTGAATTAAGGAAATTTTAATTTTTACCTTGTGAAGAATTATACAATAGATAAAATTCAAATAAATTATTATAAATTATTTTTGAAATCATCTAGTGTGAGTTGATAACCCAACTCCCCCACCCTCCTAAAATTTATTAAAAATAAAAGATAAAAAGTTAGAACCTGAGCTTTAATTAACAAGAACCATCATGAAATTATAGATTTCACATGAAGTACCAAATATAAAGAACATCCAAGATAAAAAAAATAAAATGTACCTATACGAAGCTTATCTAACAACTTTTACATGTGAAATTACATAATATTCACTCAGATTAACCTATAATATTGAGAAACATTCCATGTGAAATTAAAAAACATGATTATAAAGGATCATTAAAGCCAAAACAAAGAAATCTAAAACTATTTCAATCTTCTTAGGAAACATGGAATGAAAATTCATGGAATCCAACTCCATGTAGGAGAAACATGAGGGGGTAAAATCACCATTGAATGTCTATAAAATGGAAATAAATATTTTATTTAAATTTATCCTCCTTAATAGTGAATATTCATTATATTATTTGAAGATAAACCTCCATAATGAGTTCAAAAACCTTTAATTTCCTACAAAAATTACATCTTTTTCATCGATCCAAGATTTTAGCTCGACCACCAAGTCATTCAGAATTGGAGATGAATTTCACACATTAGGATAAATATCTTCATCATCATTTCTAATAGAATTAATAGATGATACTGAATCACTGACAAGAGATGTGTAGTTACATATATATTATTTATATGTAGAACCTTATGTATATCATATGCATTTTTCTCTTTATACTGAGAAGGAATATTTGGTTTCCCTAGGCATATTCCCGAGGATATAGTGACAATAGTTCTTTCCAATTTATAGTTATCAATATGATTTTCAGTTTTAATACGTTTGGAGTGATAAATTCAACTGATCCAACAATTAGATTCTTAACATTTGTTGTATCATTATTAATAAATAAATATTCAATTAGTTATGATTTATCAAGTTGTAAATCATGAGAATCATAAATTTCTTCGCCATATTCCTTACAATAATCCATATCTTAATTAATCTAAAAAATTTAAAAAAATAGTTTCAATAGAATGTGAAATTTCATTAATTTCAGTAGTAGCTGAGGGACCTGCAAAATCCATTAATTTTCCCTTCTATACCCATATAATCTTGCTTTAAACTAGATTCTTGATAATAGTGTAAATATAATTATGATTATAAGAGATTAATGATTTAGAGAGATGACTAAACATATAACCATAGAAGAATTATTAATTGAGATTATCAGTATCAATATTCTAACTAGAACTAGAATCGAAATTGTAAATATAAATGCATGGATGAATAATTTTGGACAAATTAATATCAATGGGTATTCTATCCCCAATGGTCTTGAAATATTTGAAATTGTGGCATCAAATTTAATAATCCACTTGATGATTATTTAAATAGATTTGATATAAAAAGTCTTGAAAAGATAGATTTAAACACAATAGAAACACAATAAAACTAAGTAAAAATGTGGTTTGACACCATAATAAATATATGACGAACAATTTATCTCTATCACATAGAAAAAAGATAAAATACACATAACCCTATCCTAACATCAATAGAAATTATTATTTGAATAAATGTGTATATGTAAATGATGGGAATGATAAAACCCCATATAGAAGTCAGATAAGTTAATAGATTTAAAAGATCATCTGAGAAACATTAGGGAAGAGTGATGTTTTTAAAATTGATTTATTATGTAAAAGATTATGCCCTAATAGAGGGACTAATCATCCTTCCTTGAAAATGATGTTACTGGAAAAACTATAGGAATAGAAAATTTTTGGTGGAATGGTTCTTTCCTATCCACATCAATGGAAAAAGATCAGTTCTAATTAGAACTTGTTGTGCATATAAGATTCTGTTTTGGTGGAGATGCATGAGTGATCATTGAGAAAAATTGTTTGTTTTTAGTTCTTTATAACTCACATATTATAAATATAAACATCTAATAATTGAATTTGTATGATAAAAATTAATATAAATAAATACTATTACATAAGCTAGTGAATAAATTTATTCTTAAATTTAAATTAATAGAATTTATGAAGATTCTAGATACAATTAGTTTGTAACCCTCTAGGTAACATTAGCTAATGATAATAGGTGAATTTAGAAAAAAATTCCACAATCACCTTTTAGAAACACATTCAAGAACACATATTGAGAGAATTTAACTAATAAATTAACACAACTTTCATAAAAATGTTATAATGTAATATAATCTCATAGTCAACTACTATATAATCAATTTAGATGCTTAATTATGTCATCAACTAATATTGTTTATTTATTTCTCTTTGAATTTACAAACATAACTAGTCTATAAAAAACCATGGACAAGTATTTCGTTAGAGAAATTAGTTTCAAAATAATTTTCATCAATATATTCATCCATTAATAGGTCATGGACAAATCCTTTCATGACTATTAAGTTATTCTAACATCACTTATGCACATATAATGCATAGTACCTTTTTGAGTGGATACTTTCCACATCAATTAATTAATTTTTGATAATTACAAAATTATTATTTTATTCCATATAAAATGGGTGATGTAATGTATTTTAATTATTCACTATTTATTGAATAAAATAATTATATTTATTTATTGATTAATTTTATCTATTATTATTCAATATATGCATTATAAACTCATTTTGGAAAATCAAAATTCACATCAAGATGAGTTGATGAAAGACACATATGTTGAAGTGGTTAATGTAAAACCCTTTTAAGTATTAGATGACACTTAATAATTTAATAATTAATTTTATTCATTTGTATTCATCCATCTGAAATTTATTTTTATCAAAGTAATCATTGTTTTGTATAATGATGGTTACATAGAATAAAAATGATGTCTTCATAGAATACAAATTAATCTTAGGAAGTTATATTTAATCCTTATGAAGTATACCTACTAAATATATCCTATGTTTTAAATGAAATATACACACCCAAAAAGTGATTAACAAGGTGAAATAGTTTATATGCAAGTAAAATTGACTCTTACTACAGGAAGATTAACTCATATGAAAAAAACATATTTTATGTATAAAATCACTCGTACATAAAATATAAAATAACTCATAAAAATCCTAGATGAATCATACAAAAAATAAAATGGATCACATACAGAATAATAAAAATTAATTATACGTATCATATTATATGTCATGTATACAGAAATAAAATTATTTATAATCTTGTTAGTTTTTTTATTGAAAATTAAAAACATGTAGTTTTTATTATAATTTTATATCTCGATTCGATGTATATTTGTTTTACATATATCCATTTATTTATTTTTTCAATTTATATTTATTTTTTATACCAATCCTATGTGAGATAAATTTAATGTATTTAGTATAAAAATAAATTAAAATCATAAGGGATGAATCATTTATAAATTCTCATACTTCATATTTCAAAGTTATGAGGTTAAAATTCAAATTTGTCAAAATATAAAGGGTCAGTGTGACATGATTTAAGAGAGTTTGAAAATCATTTTGGATAGATAATATAAACTACATTATATAATTTTTATTCATTCTATTATGTTTAATTGTACATTAATTTACTGAATATCAAATTCAATTTATAGTAATACCACATGAATATTTTTTTTATTTATTAAAAAAACATGTTAAATGTTATATGGTAAAGAATAATTAAATGAATTTAGAGATTTCTGTTAGTTTTATATGTGTGTCTACTTTTTAATAAATTAGGATCAATAATTGATATAATATTTTATATTATTTTTCATACATAAAATAAAATTGATATTATTGTACATGAAAATATAGTTAAAATGAGATTTAAGGATTGAGTAAAACTTATAGAAGTTTTAATGAAATAGGAATTTTTATATATCACATAAAAATTGTATCCAAAAAAATTTAAATGACTCAATGTAAACATTACATTTAATGTTGTTTTGATAATTTATGGTTGTAATTAATTATTCAACATTCTATTGATCTTGGTTATCTCTACAATTAAATTCAAATTTTTGGAAATGATGAATTCTTGGTTCTCTATTATTTATATATTTTAAATTTTTTATTTTTTTTGATTTTTCATTAAAATGATTATCCTTAGGGTCTTTTTATACCACCCCTACAAAAGGAATGTATAGTTGTGACATTGTGAAATAAAAGGAATGGTTTATAGTTTTGTTATACCTCACTATCTAGAGATGTTTTAATGATCACAAAAACCAAATATGTTTCTTACCATATCAATTGATTATTATTTAGACATTATGATTAGAAGTCATATTAGGTAATCAATTGATTGAAAAAATAAATCAAAATGAGATTAGAGGGGTAATTTGGAGGCCCCCATTGGGAAAATGAACCTGCCAAATGGTAAAAGACAATTGAAAATTTTGTATAGTATAATAGAATCACTAATCTTATATAAATATAACTAACTATCTTATATAGTTCATTCTCCATCCAGTTAGGTATTAACAAACCTGTAACTTTTTAGGTATCCCACTAGCTACTCGGTGGAAGAAATTGGTTATGTTGGAATTTTTGTAGAATCAAAAAAATCTAAAAAATCACACCATAAAACAAGTAACAGTGGTAAACTAGCCAATAAATCCTATTCACCAAGTTAAATGGAGCATTGATAGTGGTCTTCAACGATGTATTTAACCAATTAAGACCTCATACTGGGCCCAGAAACAATTAATACTATAAATACAACCAATAGGCGGTTTTTTGAGGTTAATCATAAAAAAATGAATGTTGTTAATTTATAGTTAATGAAAATCAAGATAATGAGCATTGGTGATAATAGTTCCTCTATTTTCCCTCCCATTAAGGTCATTCTGTACTTATTTATTTAAATAATTGCATTTGACATATTTATATAAATTATTCAATCAAATTTAACTTCTCTATATTTATAGAAAAATAAGATAATATATTAAATGGGTTTGTGACTAAGAAAACAACATTTTTCTTTCTTTATGATTTCTAGGCTATTATTAAAATAAGGAATTTCTTTTTTTTGTAATTTGGTAACAGATAAAACCATGTACTTTTTTAGTTTTCTAACATAAGTATAAATCTAATGGTTTATAATCAATTGGTGTTTCTTATTTGTAAGTAAGTTCAAGGTATATTACTTCATAAACCATCAAATAATTAGGGTTGGAGATTTATGGGTTCATAATTGAGATATTACCATACTTCCTTACCAAATTTTTTACCATGTATTTTATTTATATTTTTTATGTTTTTCTATTTTATGTCCTTCATTATGTTAATAATTTAGTATTTCATCATATATATTACCAATATCTTATATTAGATAAATTAATTTCATTTTTTTATTTCTATTGTGAACATTATTTGACAATATACATATATATATATATATCATTTCTTATTTAATTTTAACTTCGCTCTTAATTTCTTAATTTTATTACATTATTCCGTTTTGTTTTCTTAAAATCTAATTCACCCCCTCTTGCTATCTTGAACCAACAATAAATTTATATTAAAATAATATTTTTTAAAATATTTTATTTAAAAATAATATTTGGTTTTAAATAATGATATATAAATAATGGAATATACCTATAACATCCAAGGTGCGACCAAAGGACACACAATTCATCAAGCCCATTTATTTTTTAGAACATACTACTGGTATTAGATAAATATAAATTTTAATTATCCCTGTATCATAACATAATCTTTTTTTAAAATTTTTAGGCATGGTTACACACCCACTAAATAACCGGAGGAGAAATTTATTCCTAATTAAAATTAAAGTATTGACATAGATAGAAAAAATAAAAATTCCCATTTTTATTATTTATAATAAAAATTATTTTAATTGAGGTTCCACTTTCAAACCCACCCACAAAATTTATGAATTGATTGATGTTACTTAAGAGGGTATAAATAAGGTTGAAAACATTTTTCATGAAATTAATATACATGTTTTTTAATTTTTAACATTTCTTCCTCATGAATAAATTTTAAAAAATTACTTTTTTTTCAAACATATGTAGTGGAAGAAAGTATATTGGTGATGTTTTTTCTATATAATTTCTTGTGAATAAGATATTTTTTTTACAATTAATTTGGATCAAAATGTAACCACAATTCTAGAATAAAAATATATCAAGAACATGGTGGTTAAATAACTCATTGGTTCTATTATGGCCTATGGGATAACCATTAATGTAAAATATAGGAAGGAAGCTAATGAAGTCAAAGAGAAAAATACTATTTCCTTTAAGGCAATTGATGATTAATTCTCTAGAATTAAAACAAAGATAGAACATCAATATAACAATGTAAAAAATCACTTGAATAATAAGAGACTCCTACACCATGATCAAAATGAGAATCAATATAAATATTTCATGGTAAATTTTTATCATTACAAAAAACTGAGATATCAAGATGAATTTACTCTTTCTCAAAAAGTAAAAAATGAAATATAATAAATATATCAATGTTTATACATATAGTGTATGTAATGACTATTTATATTCTTTCAACTCATGTGATGGATGTTCTATGTAGAAAATGGTATAAATTTAGTTATTTGATGAAGTTAATTATCCAATTTATTCCTACTATAATTATTTTAACCCTTATTATCCCTCAAACTAATTAGATTAACAAAATTTGTATATGGGATTTTTTAGACCTACAGAAATATTAAAAGAACTAAAATAGAAATCCAAATATTTAATTCAAAAATAATTATCATTCTACTAAAAATTTAGAGTTATACCTAAATTTAAAATGAAAAGTGGTGAGGAAAAACATGAATAAATAATTAAATATCTCAAAAATAGCCATTCTAAAATCATCCATGGTGAGAAAAGTTTATATAAAATTTCTATTTCTCAATTACTTGTAAAATATCATTTTAGTTTTTCTTACAAAATTCATACAAGAACATAAAAAAATAATACTAATTTTGTAAGAGTATACTTCAAAAATAAATATTGAAATTATTATAAAAAATTGGGTAGTTTATTTATGAATGTGATTAAAAAAAATCTCATTATATTAGCCCCAATAAATTAATTACTCTTATAATAAAATATTAATGAATAATAATATAAAATCATAATCTAAACAAGTATTGATTCTATAAATATATTTCTCCTTGTATGAGTGGATCAAAATTATGGGTACCAAAATCATTAGATTCTCAATCATTTTATTGGTATAAATGAATTATGTGAAAATCACAAGGAGATATATGATACTTGGATATTGTGTTCTTAATACCCACGTTTTATGAATACTCGATGTTCAATTACCGTTAATAACTTAATGAATTTCACATCACTTTTAGGGATTACTCAATTCAAAATATCATAAGTATGGGTACTATTGTTTTTTAAAAATAATTTATTATAAAATAGGTTTTATCAAATGAAAGATTAAAATACAAATTTCTTTGTATTAGAAAATCACGTGATAGTGGTTTTAAAGTATCTTTTGATTTTTTTTAAATTTTTTTTTGTAGAGGAAAAAATTTATTTATAGCTTCTCATTTTAAAAATTTATATATCATTGATTTAAAATATCTTTTAAATGAAAACATTAAATGTTTAAGTGTGCAAGATAGCGAGTAATGTCATTGTTATAAGATCCTTTTTCATTATATGATGTATATAATTTTAAAACATACCTAAACCATCTAGTATGATATTTACTTAAATTTTATTTAAAAAATAACTTTTTTGGTGAAACATACCAACTTATTAAGAAGAAAAAAACTTATTTCGAATATAGAAATGAATTATATAGTTGTGTTCTTTCCCAAGTTCTAAAGGATCCCCATAATCTTGCATCATACCTCAGTTCAAATTCATGTAGGAGTGAATTTCTATTGGAAAGTGGTGAAACATGCATGATGACACATACAGTTTGATGGAGTCATGTTGATGAATTGAGCCTTTGAAAATTTTTTGTGTCCTTTAAGATATGTAATGGTATTCATGACCAATGGGTATTCGGTCCCTGTAAGGAATAAATAAGGCTTAATGGGTGGGTTATCCCATATGGGCTATTGTCTACCGTTATGACCTATATTTGTGGTGTATTTATTTAGTTCAACTGTACCCCTAAGAACCAAATATAATAATAAATAAGTATATATGTTATCCCACATTATATTACATAACTTTTCAATACATGGTACAAGAAAAGGATCTTTTAAAGTTTAGTTTCCTGGAAATAAGGTATATAATACATGAAATCTTAAAATTATCATCTAATCCACGTGAAGGGATTATTAATAGGTTTATCCTTTGTTATATTTAATACATCTCATATCCCATGAACATACATCAAATGAAATGGTTGATCATGAGGCCCAGTAAGAGAAATAATTTACATCTGATCATGGGGAACATCTATAAGAATATGAGAAACATCATTTTGGATTTATAAAGAGATCCTAATGAATATAATAATAAAAACAACATGAATAATAACATTGAATTGTGTCCATAACATTTAAATGATACATTCATAAACCTATAATTATGGTTTTTCACAAATGTGTCATAATTGAAAATGATCATGGTTATTCACCAAGGTGTCATAAAACATTTCATCTCTAGAGATTAAATAATTTACCCAATACATTGGTGAAATATAATTTCAAAACCTTCGTATGTTTTATTTTCATGTGATCCAAATAGATCAAAATAAATCATTTCTTTAATAACCCATGTATAATGAAGAACTATTTTCTTATCAAAATCATGTTATACAAAATATCATAAAGACAAGATTATGACATCCTATTTAACACATGAAAGGAAATATGGGTTTATTATATGTAAATACCAGAATCAAAAATCTATTTTAAACTATAGTCGAAAACCCATTGAATAGAAAATATGTTTATGTATTCAAATAAAAATAACAATAGAATTTATCATGTAAAATAAGGAAATTCGTGATGTTAATTAACCAAATGGAAGGTATAAATCATGATGTTAGAAAATAGTAAAATGTGAAAAAAATATTATTACATTGATAATATATAATATGGATGTAAGGGCATGATCCAAAGGTTAATAAAATATATTAACCATAACATTTTGAAGACATATAAAAAGATGAATTTGAATTGAAGATAAATGACGGATAATTCCCTTACCATGAAGAGTTACTCCTAAATCAAAAGGAATAGAACAATGGGGGCTTGAGGACAC
This sequence comes from Viscum album, assembly GCA_963277665.1. Lineage (NCBI taxonomy): Eukaryota > Viridiplantae > Streptophyta > Magnoliopsida > Santalales > Viscaceae > Viscum > Viscum album. Next base: position 887,337,083 of record OY728148.1, on the reverse strand, counting down.
ATTGGAGGACCCCTTAGTGAAAAAAAGTAGAACATTAATGAGGATTGATTGGGACTAAAAGGAAATAGTGAAATGGGAGGGTGTTTACACCAAAAGTAGGTGATTTGTTTATTAATTGACCAATATTGGCCTTGAAAACCTAGGTTGTGGGAAATGGAAAAAAACTATATTACCCATTGTTTATACCATAGTTTTAGATACTTGGGAAAAATTTATGTTATTTAAACGAGAAAAACTGAGCGTCATTTTATATTACTTTTTTTTGATATGGAAACATAGTGATTACACAAAGTAATGCTTTTATATTCAATATTTCAATTCCAGACATTAGTAATCCATCTATAGGATTGAAATTGATGAAAATATATTAAAATAATATATATTAATAAAATAATATATTTATGCGGTTTTTTTGGTTAATTAATTTTTACATAATTATTAAATAATTATGAAGTCATTAAACATCCCAAATAAACCCAAAACAATATTTTTAATATTCACGAAAAATAATATATTTTAATAAATTATAATAAATTAACCCAAACCAAATTTTAATTTTCTAATTTAAAAAATATTTTTTGTTTTAAATAAATAATTCTCTAAATTTTATAATTTATAAATTTAAATATAAAAATCCATATTTATTAAAAAATTGTTTTATAGGGTGAAGTCAAATTTCTGACACTTAAAAATTTCCTTGGACATTATAAATTTATTTTATATTTTATATTTATATTAGTGTTATTTTAACATAATATTTATTTTAAAAAATATTACTCAAATTACCTTAATTAATTATAATAAATTATATATTTTCAAAAAGGTACAAATTGTTTCCGAAAAATCCATTTATCAAATTTCGTCGAAATTAATCATTGATTTTTTAGTTAATAAAAATTCATAGAATTTAATTGAGGGAACAAAAAAGTTGTTTTAAAAAGGTAATTATACATTAAGTAGACAATTACTAGACACATAATCCCTTATAACATCTGCATAAAACCCAAGGGTATGGTGTGCGATAGTGATAGATTAATGGGGCGGCTCAGCTAACATCAAATGAGTGGTAATTTATACTAACTTGAAATTATACCACAAGAGACCTTGTTAAAGCTTTAATTATTGAAGTTTATATTGGTATTTCCAAGGATTAACCTAATTATTCTACCTCCTTCTCATGCTCTGACAAATGAACTTCAGACGGTAAGACTCTACTAGTTGAGGTCATCACTTATCCTTTCTCGATTAATTATCCTTTGCCATTACTAATTATAAAGACTAATTATAACATTATAATTATTAATAATTTGGTATTTTTATAATCATTGAAATTTTCTAAATGTAATATTTATAAAAGGCCATATTTTAGAAAAATTCCAATAATTTTGAAATCCTAATGGCCATATATCCTTTTATACACTAAAAATAAAACATCATTATTCAATTCAATATTCACTACAATAATTTTCTAATGTGTTGATTCATATACTAATTTAATAATTTATATAATTTTTTTCATGGGGGTAATGATTCTAATCGATTGGAGGGATCTATGTTATCCCATTCTGGATTTTGTATTATATATTTTTTGTCTAGTTGTAATGTTTTTCATTTTAATTATTTTCTTAGTTGTATAATGTATTGATCATTATTAAATATATATGTTTTTCTTGTATCATATAATATAGCACACATTTTCTCTATAAAAAATAGCATTTAAAATTCATGTTTGATTACATTCTTCCCCCTTCATAAATTTCTTCCCCAAAATATCTCAATCTCTTATTGGAGAAATGTTGAGGGTGCTTATGCTTTATTTTTCTTTAAGTTACCTAGTTTCCTCTTCATACTTATTGTTCCTCCATTGAATTTGAGATGGTGAGTTGTCTTGTTTCCCAAAACTTTGTCTCTATAGTCAAGGATCTCAACTACCTTCTCCTCATAAGAGTGGTTGTGTTACAATTGTACCACTTATGAATTATTTACATTCAAGGGATCAAGTATTTACATCTACAAGAGAGATATGTGGAATACATAATGATCTTGGTCTATATATGGTTGATTTCTAATACAATATGACACTGTTGCTCTGCAATGAAGGATTTCATATAAGCCAATGTACCTATGTCTAAGATTCCATTTCATACCAAACTGTGTGAATCTCTTCCATGGTGATATTTAGTGGAATAATTTATCGCCAACATCAATCACCATGTACCTTTGACTATTGTCAGCATAACTCTTCTGTCGGATCTGAGAAACTTTTATATATTATTGGATGGCGTAAAACTTTTTATCATATATTGAATAATATTAAGCCCAATATGATTTCTATCACAAAATTCATCCCAACAAGTAGAAATTCTAAATTTCTTCTCATATATAGATTTAAAGGGTTCCTTTTAACACTCGATTGGATGCTATTATTGTATGAATACTCAAAAAATAGAAGGATTTGATACTATAAACATTTAAATTCCTTTTATCATGTTACTGTCAGGTCATCTAGTTAATGAAAAGTTCTTTTATATTAGGCATCACTTTTTTGGTGATTGGACGTACTGAAATTCAATTCAGTATTCAGATCATATTGGAGATATCTCCAAAATTTGGATGTAAAAATTTGATCATTATCTAAATCGATAGACAGTGGCTCCCCATGTAGACTTACCCCTTCCTTTTTTTATATCAGTAAAAGTTGGTCAAGGTAAAAATATATCAGAATAGTGATAAAATGGATAACCTTGGGGATTCAATCCACTATAAACCATATCACATTGTTTCATTTGGATGCTCTTGGGAGACTAGTAAAAAAGTCTATAATGATAGTTTCCCACTTCCATGTTGGTATTGGTAGTGGTTGCAATGCCCCTTTATGATTTTTTTCATTATACCTTCATTTTATAATATATCAATCACCTTTTAGTGTATTGAACAATATCCCTTTTCATATTATCCCACCAATAATGATCATGAAGTTCCCTATACATTTTAACTCATCCAGGATGTATAGAGAATTTAGATCTTTGATATTCATCCATTATATCATTCTTTATATTTTGAATATATATAACACATTTCATTGTGTGAAATTACATTATAACTTCTTGATATATATTGAACATTGGATACATCTAATTCCTTATATCTGATATCTTGTTTTGTAATAAATAATCTTCTCTTTGAGTCTTCATAATCATCTCTTGTAACGATGGTTGAGAAATCCTTTGAGATAAGATTGATGATGCACATTTCCTCTTTATTCTCATTTCCAACAATACTATGTCCTTTATTAAAAGGTCTCCTTGAATCCTCATCATTTATATCATAGTAGGCCCCCTCCTACATAATGTATTGGTGACGTTGTTTTCCATTCTATGGTGATAATGAATTGGAAAATCACAGTGTTTAAAAATTTATAACCATATCCTTAATCTCATGTTAAATTTATATTTTTGTTAATATATGCATAAAAAATTGGTTGTCTTTTTATATAACACATTTATCCCTGAAAATATAGTCCCTCCAAATCTCTAGAAAATAAATAATTGAAGAAAGATCTTGGTCATTCATAGGATAATTATGTTCATAGGAATATAAATATCAAGATGCATAATCAATCATATATTCATTTTGTATATAGAAGCACCTAATGCATTTTAGATATGCATCACTAAATAATAACCAATCCTTCTTTGATAGAGGGTAGAGTTAACACTCGTGCAGTAACTATTATACTCTTTAGTTCATAGAATCATTCTTAACACTCAATTTTCCAGATGAACATGCTCTATTTCAAGCTAGTTTTTTGTGGAATATAATTTCATGAAATGTTCTTCAAAAACCTCCTAAAATATCTTATTAATCCAAATAAACTATGAATATCAGTTATTGTTCTAGGTTGAGTCCTCTCCATCAAAACCATTGTATTTGTAGGGACAACAGATATTCCTTCATTGGTTAAAATTTTCACCAATAAAGAATCTTTTGGAAGTGAAAATTCTTATTTTTTTAATTTTCTAAATATATTATCATTCATCAGTGTTTTTAATATAGACCTTAGATGATCCTTGTTCTCATTGAAACATTTAGAATCTATCGTAATATCATCAATAAAAACAACCAAAAATTTATCAAGGTAGACATTATAGACTAAATTCATCAAATCCATAAATATATAATGAAAATTAGTCAATATGTAGGGCATAACAACTTACTCATAATCCTAATATCATGATCAGAAAGAAGTATTTGGAATATATTCTGTATACCCCCTCAACTGATGATAACCAGATCAAAGATAAATCTTGGAGAAGAATTGCTCCCAATGAAGCTAGTCAAATAAATCATCAATCCAGGGGAGATGGTATGTTTTCTTAACTATGACCTTATTAATAACCCTATAATAAATCCATAGAAGCATTTTCCATCATTTATCTTCACAAAAATAACATGTAATCCCCAATGAGACATTATTGGTCAAATAAATCCCTACATAGAAAGATATTTATGTTTTTTCTTTAATTCCTATATCTCAAAATTTTCCATTATATATAGTGCCTTTGATATCAGCTTTGATCCATGTATGAGTGCAATTGAAAAATAGACCTATATTTTTGTGGGAGGTCCAGGTAAATCCAAGCGAAACCCATCCACATGAACATCAACGATAAGTACATTATCATTATTTATACTTTCATTTTCTTCTCCATATATAATGATAATCACTATAAAAAATGACATGGGAGGTTCTTCTAGATGAATCATAGGTCAGGATATCTCTAATTTGAAAATAACAGTAGTTTTTTCATTCAGGACTACATGGATTTCATTACTTCTACAGTTGATCATAACATTATAATTTAAGAGAGATTCTATCCCCAGTATGGTGTTGAATTTCACCATAGGAATTACTACTAGATTTGAGATGATATTATGCTCACCAATTTCAATACTAGAGTTTCTATATATTGTTCATGCTTGTATAATCCCTCCAAGATTCTTATCTAATAACTGTACTAATAGAAGTTCAGATATTGATTCCACATTCTACGCAATGTTAGTGGATATAAAGGACTGTGTATAAAACGAATCAAATAGTGTACTTACTAGCATTAAGAGAATACAGAGACTACATTACACCACATAATTTAGAACCTCTACTTCATTCATCATGATAGAAAATTCCCAAACATGCTCCCTTAGCCTTTTCTTAGGTTGTTGGTGATTTACCTCCATTATCGTCTGATAATGGATAGTGATTGGAAAAGATCCTAAGTTCTACACACAAGATGAATTGATTTTCAAGCAATAAATATACGATTTTACATTTTACATCAGTGTTGTTAAGTTGAGGCATCACCTAACTATAATGGTTTTGAGATATATGTCCATCTCTTCCACACATGTATAGATTCCTCTCCCAAAATAGATGTTATCTGAAAGCTTCTTCCAACATTTTTTTTCAAATTGGATGTTTGATGTACAATAATCATCTTCCATGATCTGATTTACTCAATATAATAGGGAATTTTATTAAAGAAAAAAAGGAAAAAAATTCATGAAAAAATTCAAAAAAAACACCAAACAAACATAATGTATGGTTATGGTGAAAAGGAACAAAAACCAAATCAACAAAAAACACCCATTGAAATAGGGTGGGCACTGGAAACAAGATTAAGTTTCTATATAAAAAATCCCACAACAGAAGGCTTTAGGACACCCTCTGTATAACCATGATTTCTTCCTCAGAAAAGACTCTATAAACCAATCAACTAAGTCACCTATGATCCCCGAACAAAGTCAGCAACCGACTTCTTCAGATCATACACTGCACCCACAATAAAATCAAGCTTCTAAAAACAAAAACAAAGCAATCCACTCTAGGACAACACTCCACTAAAGAAGCCCTGAAAAAATATGCATAAAAAACCAGTGTTGAAAAAATAGAACACAGAAGGCCTAATACTTCATACTCGAAGAAAAAAATATAAGAAAACCACTCTAAAGAAGAATAGAAAATAAAACTAAGAAAAAAACCCCAAACTAATAAATCAGAACACAAGGGAAAAAAACCAAATAGAACAGCCTCAAACAGAGATAAAAGACAGCATAAATATGTCTAAAAATGGGAGAATTTTCACAATCCTATTTACGAAATAGAATAAGTTCATCTAGAACCTGATTATACCTAACAAAATCATCTCCATCAACACCTTTATTATCTAGGCCATCAGCAACAGAATTGGAATCCCTATTAATGTTAGTGATAATATGATTCAATGAAAATAGAGTCTCCAAAAAATTAATCCAACAATTAGTTATCTTCCAGGAGAAGTGAGAAAGACCCATCCTCATGGCAGGAACGACAACAATAGAATCATTTTTGAGCCAAAAATTTTCCCATCCACGCTTCATAGCTTAATCCACATCAATGATAATTGCAATAATATTAGCCTCAAGTAAAGATGAAAAGTCACAAGTTCCATGAAAACAACCAAGGGCATCCCCTTTATGATTCCTGAAAACAGCACCATTACCAAAAAGCCCTAGATTACCCCTATAAGCTCTATCCAAAATAACTTTTATCCAACCAAAAACAGGTTCCTCGCAAAGAACATCTAAAGTACCACGTGGAGGCCTGAAGTATCCCTTAACACTTCTCCAGTTCCTAATGGACAAATCATGAACCGAGATGAAGCAAAAATGCTCCCTTGGAATATCAACATTATGCATAGTAGCAAGAATGTCTGATAAAACCCCACTTACCGAGAAGGAAAAACTATCATGAATTAACTTATTATGAGAAAACCAAATAAAATGAAGGAGTTCTAAAGGAGCGACCCAAAAAAGATTCATCAATTGAGGATAAAGTGAAATAGAATGCCAACCTTGAAGGAAATGATTAATTTAAGACATATCAGGAATCCGGATTTCAAAAATATCATAAAACACCCTCCTAATTTAAGAGGCATTAACACAAATAAGAGACAAATGATCAATATCTTCACTATGTTGATGACAAAACACACATGAAGAACAGAGATAGATGCCACATTTTTAAGGAAAAAATCATTAGGAAGCTTCCCATGAGCTATTCTCTAAGAACATGTTGTCCGAGAAGGAATAAAAAAGTTCATATGAAGATCCCTCATCAACTTACAACCTATATTGAAATAACGAGAATGAATATAAATTTTTTAGAAGTAAGTAGTCTATTAATTACGGGTTATGAAGCCCAAAAATCCTCTCTGTTAGAGAAGCATTAATTATAGATAATAGAAACAATATGAATAGGGAGACCCCCATATTATCAAGATGATATTTAATCATTGCATTCAAATAAATGTTAAAATAATCCTTCATCAAGGAATCATCTAGAGGAAATCCAGTTCAGCTGGCCTACCAAAAGGATAATGATGAGTTCCTTGAAACAGGCCTTCCGGCATTAGAGTCAAGGAAAAAAATTGGATTTAAAAGTAGGCCAAATAGAAGAATACATATGATTAAAAACCCAATTCCTGAGCCTATACCTTAATTTATTAAGAAGAAAGTCCAGAGAGTTGGAATTACTATTTACTAGCCTCCAAACAAATGAATCCTGTAAATAATCATTAAAAACATCAATATTTTTAATTCCAAGACCCCCAGTATCATAGGGTTAACAAAAATTATTCCAAGAGACCGTAGATAATTTCCTCTCCAAAATATTACCACTCGAAATGAAATTTTTAATAGAAACATTAATTCTATTGATGAGAGAGATCAGACACTTATAGACCATGAATGAATAAAATAACTTAGAAATGATGACAGCCGTAACCAAGAAAATAGGACCCGCTAGAGAGAAGGACATACCCTTTTAGGTAGCAAGATGCTTTATGATTTCACAAAGAATATCAGAAAAATAACCAGAAAGTAATAACTTAGACATTAAACACAATTTTTCTTGTTCAAAAGATTGAATTTCAAAAAACAGACAAACATGATTTGTGACTAGTAAGGTATTTAGAGTCTGAGAAGATCAATTTAAATTTTTGGCAAATAGTATCTTCAACCTTTTGAATAGTAATGATACCCTTATAAATATTAATGTGGCCCTTATGAATACTAAATCATCAATATGAATAGTAACTTCACCCACAAGTGTATAATAATTTTTTTCATCATATAAAATAATGTATGATATAATTATATCATAGTATAAGTAAATAAATATTTTAAAAATTATTAATTAGTTGAAGGTATTTTTGTATAGAATTAATATTTAATTACAATTCTATAATTAATGTTATAATTTAAAACAAAATGTTTTTTAATAAACAAATATTAATGTATTAATATTTTCATATTTCATGGTTAAAGGGTTATTTTGTGAGAGCATAGTTATTTTTTTAAAGTGTTATAAAATCAGTTTTAATTTTAAAATCAATGTTTTTTGAGTAAATGAATATTTTAAATAAAAATTAAACATCTCATATTTAAAAAATTATTTTAAAAAATGGAGATCATTTTTGGATTATACATGTTAAATAATGGTGAGCGGGAATTTTGGGTATTTTTATGAAATACTTGAATTTTTGTTGAATAGTAAAATACAGTAAGTTACGGTATATATCAATTATAAGATAAATACACTATTAATTGAGTCATGGATGATGAAAGAACTATATTTTAGAACTAACATATACGAATTATTTATTTAGTCACAACAATTATCTATATTTATTATCATGATCCAAAAATAATAAAATAGTTAATAAAATATTCACAAAACACCCCACTCCTCCACTATAAATACCAGCCATAACCACCACTTCTTATCACACCACTAAGCCTTGTAGAATGTCCCAATTCATCCCCAAAAAACATTCCTAGTCCCACACCCACGTCATAGTTCTCATGGTCCCATCAAAAGTCCAAATCAATGTCCCTTATGGAGGCAATCAAATAAGAGAATTCAATAGTTAAATCCTCTATCTTTTAATTTAATTTCCTTTCAATTTTATTTTTAAATTTTTATCCTCTCCTAAAATCCTATATCAAAATGATAATTATAACTATATAATCATCTATATAAAAGAATGATATCATGTTAATGAAATATACTTTATAAAACAACTTTATCTATGTCTTTTATTTTAAAAATTAAATCACCATCCATGAGGTTCCTATTTACAAACATAGTTGATGAAGAATTTTCATTCATCAATTTATCCATAATGTATGGGCATGAAACAAAATTTAGGGTTGATCCAATATATAAATATGTATTCTGTACTATGTAATGTTATAGAACCATTATATATACAAAATATTAATTTACTAATCAAAACTAGTGCGTAGTGATCAAAAAACACCCAAAATTATCTAAGAAATTATCTCTAAATGATTATATAATGATTTATAACAACAAAATTTAACCAAATTATACATATAACTATTTAATGTTAGATATTAATTAAATTTATAGAGAATTATACCAATTTTTATTGCACTTCATTACTGATAAAAAAAGCGAGCCGATCATTAAAACTAACGAAACAGACTCTCTAGAACCCCTATTTTCTCCTTCAGTTTATGATTACTCTTTTATGTTCCACCAATAATTCAACAAGAAATTAATTAAAGGAATTAATTAGGTAGGAATTTAACTTTATATTAATTATATTCTCCATATTTTTGTTTTTTACTAATATATATAAAATTTCAAAACATCTTCTTCCCTATCTAATGTCAATGTCTGGTCAAAGACTGATCAACCACATATGGTAACATTTCCAGGCCAATATAGAAAACCATCCTAAATGGGGGATTTTATAAACTATATATAACATATAATCATATAATTATATCTATTATAGACATATATAATTAATTATATTAATTTATAATTTAACTTCAGATTAAATAGAAAAATTGATTCCAAACTAGAAATATTTAAGTGAAACATGATGTCAAACGCTAAAATTTTCAGCAGAAAAAATTAAGAAATATAAAAAAATGATTAAAATTCATAAATAGTTATAAAAATGAAAATAATTCTATTCTATATTATTCTTATAATAAATATAAATTTTTTTAGGAGGGACAATCAGGAAAAAATTTATGCATGAATTACGGTAAAGGATTTTGTAAAAATTTCTATTTCATTAAGACTTACATTGTATTTTGAAACTATTAATTTTTATGTGGTGTATATAATTTAAATTTTAGTTCATTTTTCATTTGAAATTATATTTTATTAAATACCCTTATTTATGTTTCATGGATATGATTATTGTCATGACATTATACATTTTACAAATGATGTTTATTTTGAATAATGTTTTAACTGGTGAAATATTGATGAATCTATATCCTATAAAGAATATGGATATTTATGAGACATGTTTTTCATGAATAAAATCTATGTATAAATAATTATTTGGACTTTTAGTGATGGTTGGGGCCTGCTATATCCCCCTAATGCATCAATAGGTCTCATTAGACATAATAGTTGGCAACAAACCCTTTGTGTTTGTTTCTAAATAGTATTAGTTGAGTTTATACCCAGACACATAAACATTAGTGATGTTATAATGGTTCCTGTGATAGATACTTTAATTCTACTAAATAATAATTTTCTTCGTTTAGTAATCATGTAATACTTTGCATGATATTTTCACTATGTGGAAAAAATGAATTCATTTTCTTTCCCAGTTTATTATCGGCATGGGATTTCAGAATATTTTCCTTTCCATAATTTCTATGCCTTATTAGAATAAATTAAATTATTATTAATTAATGTTACACTTAATTAGAATATTATCTCACCCTTATTATTTTTCCTTGCCCCCGGTTATCAAGAGGAATCATTTGAACGGGTTTTAAGGATTCTATTTGTTTCAGTTTGTTTCATATCATGATTTATTCTTCTATATTTCCAAATGTACTATGAGTATCATGTTTATAATCTAGTAACCCAAAAATACTTAATTGGATGGTACTTCTGGATTTTATTCCTCTTAATCAAGAAAATGTAGTAAAATAATGCACTGAATCTGGTTTTCTGGGGTTAGGGTGTTACCGTTTGTAACAGTGTATTTTAACAAACATAATGGAAACTAGATTTGGAAAATAGAGTCTAGAGGAAACAACCCTATGATAATGTTTTAGTGTAATCATAGAATAATATCTTATAATTTTGGTAATGTATATATTATTTGGGTCTTCCTAGAAATATTTTTTTGTCTGGATCCTATAGGTGGAAATGGTTTTGGGATCGATGTACCTAGGAGTAACAATTATGACAAGGTGTTTCGAACCTAACTCATGGTAACCTAGTACTTGACAATGGGAATTACTATGCACCTGGTCTAACATTCTTGGGGTAATATTCTTAGGATAATTCATATTTTCTTTAAAAACTAGTATTATGTTTTATTAAGTAATTTTTTTCTCAATTAAACCATTTTTACTATTATGAGATTAGCTATGTAGAAATATTCAATTTATTTTAACCATTTTTCTAAATCAATATTATGCATTATTATTCATAACCTATTTTAGTGTATACCATTGTTTTTTAATTCTCCCTAATGCAATAAAGGGAAAAAATACCTGTAGACAATGTACGTATTTCCCTACTGAGCAAGGCAATATAGTTTGTGTTGGACCTGAGAAGACCATGACAATAATATAAAAACTTATATAGGTTATGATTAATAACCATACTAAACCAATGTTGGATTGTTTCATGAGGCATAATCCCCCTTTTTTTAGTGGGTATACTAATCCAGTGGTATCTGAGCCGTGGATCGTGACACATAAAATTATATTTCTATCATTGGGATGAAATGAAATTGAAAAGGTAGTTATGGAAGTATAGCTTCTCAAGGGAAATTCTGACCAATGGTGGTTGTTGATCCAATATTCCAAAGAGGAATATGAAATTGAATAAAAGGATTGGATAAATTTTAATGAAATATTCTTTGACAAATACTTCCCTTGTGAGCAATGATAAAAAATGCAGTGAAAATTCCATAGCTTAGTGAAAATGTAATTAGAGAGTGTTATGTAGCATAAGTGTACCTTTAAAATACTATCTACGTACTCTATAGATTATCTATGTGATATAGAATAAAATATTGATCATTTCATGGTAGGTCTTAAGAAAAGTGTCCAATGGGAACTGACCTCTGAAATATTTTGATCATATGATGAAATTATATAAAGTTCCCATAAAATAGAGAAGTAATTTTATAGATCCATTTTTATGGTAAATCAAGGGAATAATAGGTCTTCTGATTACATTTTAAAAGGTAAAGATCCAATGAAGAATGATGGAATAAAGAAAATATCATTATTAGAAATATGTGGAATGAATCATCATGTAAAATAATTTAATGTCATGGGTGTTTGTTATAAGTGAAGATAAAAGGATAATCATTCTATTAAATGCACATAGAAGAGGGAAATCAATGATATTCAATGACATAATTGTAGGTATATGGGACACTATTAAAATATTGTCCTAATAATTGAGAAAGATTTTCATAGAAAAATATTAGAGATAATGGCTAAGATTACATGTTCAAAACTAATGAAGTTGAAGTATCTAATGATGTGTGGGTATGTAAAATTAATCATTTCCTCAAATCTAGAAAATTCTTTATTTGATTTTTGATCATGGAATCCTTTTATATATTCTCATTTTTCTAAAAAAATTAGACATTTCCATTGTAATATAATAAAGTATTTATCAGTTAAAACTACTCAGGGAAGTATCATTTCAATAAAGATGTGTCAGTCAGTCCCCTTCATTTCATGTAAACATAATTTAGTTGCTGACTTTATCATAATACCTATTATTTATTTGGATACAATCCTTGGTGCTAACTGGCATTGATTCTATAAAAAATTATTTCAAGAAGAAGGAAGTTATAATTTGTGATAATGGTGTATAATTATTTATCTATAAAGAAAAAACCTCATCATCTAATTCTTATCTGGATCCACATCTAGAAGATCTACTAAATAAAAATATTGGAGTGGAAGAGAGAACAACATCTAGGGATGATTAAATTTGTCTTTGAATTGAAGATTTACCAATTGGTCAAGAATATATTGACGTATTTTTAACGGATTTGTTGGACATATTCTAGAGTGGGAATTTTAGTTCTATAATCATTTAATTCTCGATGCAAGACCTATATCACAGAATCCCTATAGAATAACCTCTTTGGAATTATTTCAGGAAAAGAAAAAACTAGATAAATTGAGTGATAAATAATTTATTATCCCATTTATTTCTCTGTGGGGACCCCCTATTATATTTTTAATGAAAAAATATAGATCCATGTGGTTGTGCATTGAATATAGAGAAATAAATTCCCAAATTAACGGAATGCCTTATTTTTAGTTATTTGTGATAATCCTCATTTTATGGGTTTAGTGTGACCCCTTACAAGTCATGTAGTCTTAGTGAATTAAATGACTCAAGGTCATAGAATAATTCATCCCAAACATGAAAACATTGAAATTACCCTCCCCAATAACTAGATTGTGAAGTCAACATCCCGCTTAACATTTCCTTTTTGTTTTGAAATACCTATGCATAGGTGCAAATGCCTGGTCCCTATGGAAATTTCCATACCCTCTCATTCTTCTAAATTTGGTTTAATTTTTTATGGTGACAATTATTTCTATGAGTTCTCATATAGAGATAGATCCTTAGGTTTTACTAGATGAATATGTAATTAATGATAGTAATGAGGTGGTCTAAAGGCCTTGAGGTGGAATAAAGGCCGTGAATTATTGATATCATTAATTGTTTATCAGGAAAGAAGATATTCTAAAATTAGAATTATAAACCAGGTATAAAAATTACAAATATATATTAATTCCATTTGTACTAACTAATGCACCATCGATTTTCATGGATCTAATTAGTAGAGTTTTCAAGGAATATATAGATTATATTTTTTCGATTTGTATTGGTGATATCATGATATATTCCAAAATCTATGAGAACCATTAGAACCACTTGCATGTGGTTCTGGAGACTCATAGAAGAAAAGAGTTATAACATAAGTTTATTATGTTTGAATTATGGATACAAATACTTTCTTTTCATGGACATATTATCTCTAACGATGGAATCTTAGTTTATTTTACGAAGACAATGACAATCCATGAATGGCCTACACCGTTGAATATTACTACTATGTGTATATTTATTGGCCTAACAGGTTACTATTGGTATTTTGTAAAGAATATTTCAATTATGGAAAAACGTATAACCAAGCTAGCATGTAATGCGGTTAAGAATGTATGGATAAAACAATGTAAAGAATTGTTTGATGAAATGAAGATAATATTGGTCAGTGATCCAATTTAGACACTTCCTTATGGAAATAATGGGTTTTTGATATGAAGTGATACATCCAAAAAATTGGTTGGATTGGTTCCTTATAAAAAATGATGAATTTATTTCTTATGAATAATGGAAATTGAAGACACATGAATTGTTTTTTCCAACTAATGATCTTGAGTTAGCAGCTGTAAATTTTTTTCTAAAAATATGTGGATACTATCTCTATATTGAATGATTTGAGCTGTATATGGATCATAAGAGTTTGAAATAATTGTTCATATAGAAATAACTCAACATAAGGAAAATGAAATGGGTATAGTTACTCAAAATTATTATTTTTCAATAAAATACCACCCAATAAAGGAAAATAGGGTTCCAAATATATTAAACAAGAATGATCATGTACTTCTATCCCAAATAAATATTGAGAGAGAACATTTGTTATTGTATATAGTAATGATGGATATGATAATATTTATAAATGAGGAAACATTATTCTTTTTTCAAATTATTTCTAATTCCACTTTTCTAGAGTAGATAAAAACCTCCTAATCTGATGAATACAACCTTAAAAAATAATTAATCCATTAAGAATGAAATATTGGAAGAATTCTTTTATGAGGATGACGTTATGAAATTTAGAAAGAGGTTATGTGTTCCATTAATACAAGAGATAAAAATTAAACTATTAAATCATTATCATTGATAAAATTTCTATATACTCCATGGTAGCACCAAGATGTATAGAGATCAAAAGGAGAATTTTTGTTGGGATAATATAAATTAGAATCTTTATGACTATGTGTCAATGTTTCTAGTTTGTCAACATCTGAAGTCTGAGAGACAATATCAAAGATGATTTATGAAAACTATACCTATTCCTATATGGATGTGGGATTACATTATGATGGACTTTATCATGGGAGTACTAATGACACTGAGGTGTAATGATCCAATATGGGTAATTATTGAGAGTTTAACAAAATAGTTACATTTCCATGATATAAGGGAAAATTTTCCACTCGAGAATATTGCAAGACTCTACATTAATGAAGTTTTAAGACTTCTTGGTGCACTTATATCGATCGTTTCTAATTGAGATCCACAATTTAAGTCAATATTTTGGATGATTCTTCAGAAGGATTTAGATGATGAGCTTTATAAAAATACTTCTTATCACTATATAACCGATGGACAGTCTATAAGGACTATTAAAAAATTGGAAGACATGTTAAGATCTTGATCTCTTGACATTCCTGTTACAAGGGATCAGTTAGTACCTTTGGTGGAATTTTCATACAACAATAGTTTCCATTGTAGTGTTATAATGTCCCCATATGAAGCATTATATGGCAAGATATTCTGAACTCTAACTTGTTTGGATGAAGATGGTGAGAGGAAACTTATAGGCCTAAAATATATTAAATTGAAAATGAAAAAGGTAAATAAAATTTGGTCCCATACTAAAGTATCCAAAAGAAGAAAAAGGAGTTATTCATACAACCAGAGAAAGGATTTGGAATTCCAAGTGGGATATTAGTTGTTTTCGAATGTAACACCATAAAAGGGGGTGTTAAGGTTTGGTAAGAAAGAGAAATTGATCCTCACGTAAATCAGACCATTCCAAATTCAAGAAAAAATGGGAGGTATATTTTATTATTATGAAATTCCACCCAGTCTCTCCAATGTTCATGATGTATTCCATGTGTCATTGTTAATGAAGTATATGCTAGACCCAACACACATACTCACCTAAGAGAAAATAGATCTAGAACCTTATTTATCTTACTTTGAAGAGCCTATTGATATTATTGTCACTATAGTCAATTTATTGAAAAATTGGACAACTCATATGCCAAAAGGTCTTTATATAAACCATAAAATAGAGGAAGTATTGTCAAAACATATGGATGTTATGATGAAGAACCACCAAAATCTTTTTAGTGGGAGATGTAAATGAAAATTACTAAGGATAAAATTTATGAAGAATGGAAGAATAAACACCCAAAAATTTTAAGGTATGTTTATTTATAAATAATGTCTATTCATTAAATATATTACATTTCAAAAAACAGTAATTCATTATGAAACAAAAATATGTTATTATTATTATGTACACAATTTATATATACCCATTTTATTAAACATAATTTTTCCACTTTTATTAATATAATTTTGAAAAATGTACATATATAGTTGTGAGCAGTAAGATATTTAGAGTCTAATATGATTAACATGATTCTTTGGTGAATAGTAACAAGACCCTTATGAATAGTAATATTACCCTTATGAATAGTAATTTGAACCTTATGAATATTAAACTGTCTAGAGAGATAGTAACCTCAACCATGAGTGTATAAATAAAATTTATAATTCTTATAAATAAATGTCAAATTTTATTATATCATAGTATAAGAAAATAAATATTTTAAAAATTATTAATGTGTTGTTCGTATATTTATATGGATTCAATATTTAATTAAAATTTGATAATTAATTTAATCATTTAAAATAAAATGTATTTTCATAATATATATTAATGTATTAATATTTTCTTGTCTTGTGATTATAAAATAATTTTTTTGAGTCCTTAGTTAATTTTTAAAAATTGTCATAAAATATGTTATAATATAAAAATTGTAGTTTTTTTGTTAAATCATGATTATTATTAAAAATTAAATTTCGCATATATAAAATAATATTTTCAGAAAATTTAGATCATTTTTTTATTCTACAAGATAAATAATGGTTAGTGAATAGTTTTGGGATTTATATGAAATACTAGAATTTTTTGTGTTTAGTAAAATATGATAATTTACATTATATATACATTATAAGTTAAGTACAATATTCACTGATTTATAGACGATGTAAGAGCCATTGTTTTTAACTCACATATACCAATTACTATATCTATTCACCAGAATAATCACTATCTCTTGTCTTGAGCCAAAATAATAAAACAATGAATAAAATATCCACAAAACACCACACTCCTCGACTATATATAACACCCATCACAACCACATCTCCTTAAACCACTAATCCTTGAAGCTTTTCCAAATTCATACAAAAACCACTTTACAAGTCCCTCCCCCTATTCATGAGGTCTTGGTACCAAAAAAATAGGAAACCAATGTCCCTTAAAGAGGTACTCAAAGAAGAGAATTCAAGAGGTAAATCCTCACTATTTTCGCATTATTTTCTTTCAATTTCCCTTTTTATTTATTATCCTATCATAACATCCTCTATATAAATTATAATGATAACCCATTAATCATCAATATAATATATTGATATATTGATAATGGAATATCCTTCATGAAACTTTTTTTTCTCTCTCTTATATTTTAAAAACAAGATCATCGTCTATGAGATGTTGATTTACAACCTTCGTGGATGAAAGATTTTTATTCTTCAATTTCTATTTCATGGCTGGTCATGAAATAATATTTATGGTTGAACCAAAATATATAAATTTTATTAAATCAAATGTAATTTTATAGAACCATTATATATACCTAATATTAATATATTAAACAAAACTATTACATAATAATCAAAAAAGAACCAAAATAATATATTCAATTATCAATCAATGTTTATCTAATGAATAATCCAAATGACATTTAATTGAGTGATATATAAAACCATATAAAATTATATATTAATTAAAATTCTATATAATTATACCCATTTTATTTTAATAGCATTACTTATAAATAAGTGAATTAGTCATTAAAACCAAGGAAACAAACACTCTCGAACCCCCATTTTTTATACAGGTTACACATCCACCTTATTTTCCACAAACCATTACAAAAAAAATAATTAAAGGTATTAATTAGGATGAAATTTAACTATATATCAATTATGTTAAAATACTGTAAGTGTTATAATACTATATATATAATTTTAAAACATTTTCTTCCCACTCTCTCATCAATGGTCACTCAACCACCTATGGTGAAATTTCTATGTCAACACATAAAACCATCACTAAGGGAGGATGTTATAAACTATATATAATATATAAAAATAATATTGTATTAATTACATACTTCTTTAATTAATTATTATAATTTATAATTTATATTTAGATAAAATTTCAAAAGTTTGGTCAAACTAGAAATTTTTAAGTAAAAAATTATTTGAAACGCTTCAATTTTCATCAACAGAATCTAAGAAATATAAAAAATGGTTATAATTTATAAATAGTTATATTAATTAATATAATTCTATTCTATATCAGTATTTTAATAAATATAGGTTGGTTTTTCAGGAGGTACAAATTTGAAGAATTTATATGGGAATTAAGTTAAGGGACTTCGTCTCAATTTATTTTTCATTGAGACCTACTTAGTATTATATATCTAATCATTTTATGTGTTGAATCTATTAACCCCTTAAGATAATTTTTCATTTTATGTCACATTCTATTAAATATCTTTATTCTTATGTCATGGATATGATTATTTTCTTATTCGTATACAATATTACATATGGCCTTTATTTTGAATATTGTTTTAAATAGAGACATATTAATGAATCTGTATCCTCTACTAAATATTGATATTTATGAGTCAGTTTTTTCTTTAATTAATTCTATTTTTGATTAATTATTTTTAATTTTAATGAAGGGTGGGTGCACTATAGCCCTTCGGTGCATCGATAAGTCTCATGAGACAAAATAGTTGGCGACAAATCCTTTGAGTTTATTTCAAAAGAGAATAAGATGGGTTACCACCCATAGAATTGAACGATCTTAGTAGTATAATAGTTCATGTGATAGATGAATTATTTCCAATAAATAATAATTTTATTCATTTATTGCTCTCTCTGATTACATTCTATGATATTTTAAATATGAAAAAAATCTATGGATGCATTTTCATTCCGAGTTTATTGACAGAATGTGTTTCTCAAATTATATATCATTCCATAATATCTATGACTTATTGAATTTAATTAGATAATTATTTATTAATGTAATCATAACTGATCAGTTTTTGTCACCAATATTATTTACCATTTTCCCAGTTTATGAATAATAATTTATTGAATGAGTTTCAAGGATGTTGTATATTTCATTTTTTTATCATATTTTTTTTATATTTTCCAATGTACTATGAGTATCATATATCTAATATGGTCTTCCAAAAAATGATAAACTGATCATTACTCTAGAATTTTATTCCCTATAATAATGAAAATATAGTAAAATAATTATCTGACATTGGTTTCCTAGGCTTAGTTTTATACAGGTATATTTCCAGGGTGACATTCTCTTACATTGAATAGTGGAGTATAGAAAATATCTTTTCAATAGAGCTTTCACACTATCCTAAAATCATATGGTTGGTAAATACACGAAAATAATATGTTGATTGATGCATGGAGGACACACTTTAATGTTGTTCCATCAAGGTAAATCAAATTGCTCTACTTGATTCATGTTTTTATTTATAACTCGATATACCAATTGATCAATCTCATAATTTTCATTATTTTTTCATCCATCTGATATTTTTCAACACATAATCCATTTCTTGCATCATTTATACAGTTCATTATTTTTCCCAATATTTTATAAAATAATAAATCCTTGGTGAGAAACATGTTTCTTTTAAGAATCATATAATTGAAAATGAATTTTTTTCCCTAAAAAATCATTCATAAATATGGTAATATTTATAAAAAATAAATTATATATATATATCCTTAATAATGTCTTATGAAATGATTATTATTATCGAAACAAAAACATCCATGGGGAGTCGAACTAGTATTGAAGAAAGGCCCATTTTCATGCACCAGTTTCTAATTGAGTCTAGAGAAATGTAATGTTTTTGGGTGTTTGTAACACCGGAGACTTTTATAAGAAATATTTTATTTTTATGTTATATAAATCATCAAAGGAATCTTTCACTACAAACAAAACTAGCTTTTCTTTCTTTACACGGATTCACGACCTTCCTCGATAGCTTGTGTCGTACGCAATACTGAGTTTTACTAAACAACGATATGCTATTAAAATATTATTAAAACTAGCCGTTATGAATAGTAATACCCACTTTTTGAAATTTTGTAAATTTTATTTTTCAAAATGGACTTCATTTTTGGATTCGGAACATCGAAATTATCCTAGGGTGAAATTTTGGTATTTTTCTAAAAACTTTTGATTTTTGATGAATACTGAAAACACTGGGTTACTATTTAAAAACCGACTTTTTATTTAAATATATTTTAGGTCAAAATTGATACATAATACCTATATAAGTTCAATGCAATTCATCAGAGTCATTTTATAATAATTTTAGATATATAAAAAGTTTATTGAACTTTTCACCGTCTTTTACCCACCTCCTAGGAGAATTTGCAAATTTACATAAAAATTAATATTACCGCTTCTGTGAGTCGAATTTCAAAAATCCAAGAGACACGGTTAATATCATGGACTAAAATGTGGTTCAATGAGATGAAAATAATTTTTGGTGAATAGTAACATTTTACTTTTTTTACCACGGTTAAAAGTAAATAGGGAAATTAAGGGTAAAAAGGTTATTATTATTACCCTAACACATGTCCTAATTCTATTGGATAAGTGTAATTCTACCAAAAACAAACTTAGGAATAAAATATTACCATTTTTTCCCACTTGGATTAGATTAGGTCATTTATTATTAATTTATTTAAAGAAGGGTTAAAATAGTTAAAATCAACGTTTAATAACTAAATCATTTTTAATATTGGGTTATCCATAAGATAAATTAGACTATAAATATTAATTAGAATTATAAACAGATTTCCTACATAAATGTATATTGTTAGTAATATTTAGACAATAAATAATTTAATTTATTTATGACACAATGATGATGCAGTAATTATCTTATTAATGAAATATTGACATAATTGGTGTTATAAATACCGAAATAAATGTAATTTGAGTCTTTTTATGAATTAAAATAGTTTTCTAGGTTAATATGAGATGTCATTATTTATTTAATTAACTTTTTTCTAACTAATATTTATGTTATGAGTTTCACAAAAATCAATTACCAAATAGTGTCAAAATGAACATAAAATAGTTTTTAAAAGAAATATTATATTATTAATTGTTAATTTATTCTTAAAAATCTAAGGTTCTGTGAAATGACTTAGATAAGGTTATATATATTGATAATAAACAACTTGGGGTTCTTTTGACTTGTTATAGTAAGTTTATTAACCTTATAGTTTAAGAAAACAAGAAGACACGGTAAAAGTTAAATTATCTAACTTAATGTTAAATCTAAATGATAAGGTTAAAATAGAACCCTAAACTTGTATAAATTCTATTAGATTATAGGATTTCGACCCATCCCCAACTTAGCTTCAAAATAAATCAATTTGAAGCTATTAAAAACCGAATATGACTTTATAATAAAATAATATATTTAGTTTTTCCTAAGGTGCCCCTCTCCTCCCTTATAAAAGAACACCCCCTCCCTCTCTTCCTCACACCACTTTGAGCCTCCATGCTCGGCCAAAAATTGCCAAATTATCTTCCCCACTTCCCTAGAAACATCCTAGAGGTCCTGGTCTTCTTCAAAGACCAATTTTAGTTCCCTAAGAGGAGGTCTCAATGAGGCGCTACAAAGAAGAGGTAATGTCTGTTACCGATTCATTCAACTTTATTTATTCTTCCAATTCTACTTCATTAGTTGTTTCATTATAGATTAATAAAGTCATTATCACTAATATAATGGTATGTTATTATAATAATGAAAAAACCCTATTTCACCATCTATCCATCCTACAGAAAATAAAATCACCGCGCGTGCGTACGTACGGGATACCGTCTCCACGCCGTGGTGTAATCTATTTTCCACCACCACCTTACATGGATGGGTATAATGGTGTAAATAATAAATATATATTATTATTTTAAAGTGATATTGATTCTTAAATTGTATACATACACTCCAATACAATTCCACGATCATGGGAACGATATCATCACTCGTGCGTACGTACGGAATACTGTCTCCACGATGTGATGCAACTCATTCTACATGATCTTCATTGCATAATGATTATATAAATGAATTTAATGAATTAATATGATATATATTACAATAATACCATTCTGTAAATTAGGTATCTTTAACCTAAAGAGAAGAATAAGAATTTATTGGACAAAACATGCATAAGAACAAAAAGTTATAAACACCCGAATAACAAGTAGCAATGAAATATTACTAATAAGAAGCTAAGATTATGGCCACATATGATATCATAACAATGCGTATGATTCTGTAATAAGTAAATTACATTATTTAAATCATTATACAGGAGGTTCAGACACTTACGAAGCAAATCAGACGTAAGGTAAGGGAAAATCTCGCAATCTCATTTTTATCCGAGATTGTTTATACTTCCAAATTTTTGGGGGAATATTTATCATCCACATCCATGTTTCCTCAATATGTAATATTTATATCATTCTAGAATTTTTTATATCCAATTTTATCCTTCGGTGATTTTTTAGTAAAAGATATGAAAGTAATCTTTTTTCATTTTTCGTACGAGGTACTTTTTGACTTTTCCGACAAAAGTACAAGAAGAATTTTTTTTAACTTATATGGCATGAATGGATTTTTAAAAAATTATTTCCAAGAAGCTTCCTTTACAAGTTTTCATGATTAATTTTAATCAACTTATTTTAGTTTAAAATTGTAAGACATGTTATGAAAGGAAAAATGTTTTTGAAGTAGAAAAGATATTTTCATCGAGAATGGAATTCAAGTGTTTTATCAAAATTATTTTCCATCTAAGATAATATAGGGTTTTATTTATATCCCTATTATTACATTGATTTGATAATG
Organism: Viscum album; assembly: GCA_963277665.1. Lineage (NCBI taxonomy): Eukaryota > Viridiplantae > Streptophyta > Magnoliopsida > Santalales > Viscaceae > Viscum > Viscum album. The sequence continues at coordinate 887,313,857 of OY728148.1, read as the reverse complement.
TTGTGATGAAATTATTTTTATGAATTCCTTTATCTTATATGAATTGTTTTATGATGTCACAATGTTTATGAATACCATTTTTATTACATGGGTTAAGCTATGATGTATGGTTTATGATTTTGTGGAACACATAAGAATGGAATCACTATGAAATGGGTGGGACAAATATCTCCCTCCAATGCATTGGGTAAATATTTATATCTCATGAGATAGACATGGCTGGAACGGCAGGTTAAACCGGTTCAGTGAAACAGGACTGAAATGAGGAGTGAACTCGGTTCAGAAATGGACTTTGTCCGCTAAGATAGTCTTAACAATGAGTCTTGACTACTAAGAAAAGATTAGCTATGATTATGTGCATATGCCACAAAGTATCATGTCTTATGTTATGATTATTGGGATTACAATTCACTACTATGATTTATCCCATGTTATGAAATTATAATCTCTTTTGCAGGTTATGATTTCCAAAATGTTATGTTCTTATGAATATGATGTGATTGATATTTATTTTTTTTACCCTTACTGAGCATTTGAGCTCACCCTTTTGTATGTTTTCTTTCCCCAGGTCAGGAAGAAGGTTAGTAAGAAGGATATGCCAAAAAGGGACTCTAGATATAATGAAATAAATGGGAGACAACATAGATGATTTATGAACCAGTTGTTTATGTATCCTAGTTTCTAAAGACACTATACACATACGGTCCTTTCTTGGTTTGGTTATATGTTGTAATAAGTGTAATTCAATTTTGAAGTAATATCAATGTATGTAAAGTATGGGTCATTACAGTTGGTATCAGAGGAAAGTTATAGTCAACCTTTGGAATCTAGGATGTGAAAGCCTTAGTAAGAACCCTAAGGATAAGTCTAATCATAAAACACAATCTTAGTGTTTTAGAAATTGCCATGAACAACCTATGATAAGACCTTAAGTGTGAAATTTTATTCTTTATTATGTTGTTTTCCTATTATAATTAGTGTTGCTCACACTATTCTTCTTAGTTTTAGTCAATGGATAGAACCTGAAGGAACCGTGTTAATGCGGAATGTGATGGGAAATGCAATGATTGTCCCCCATGAGCAACCAAATGTTATGGTAGCTGGAATGAAAAATCTTGTAGTCATGCTCACACAACTTTCTCAAGCTATTAATCATACAGGACTTCTAGACGAGCAAAGGAAGGAGCAATATTCTGTTGAATACTTCACGAGGCAGCGTCCACCTTCATTCAATGGGTATTCTGATCCATTAGTGGCTGAACAACGGATCAGTACCCCTGAAAATATATTTTCAGTTCCTCAATGTTCTGAACATGATAAATTCATCTTAGCAGTTTATCATTTGGAAGGTGATGCTGATCAATGGTGGAATCTTATTAAGAATACGAGGCAATGGGATAAAATTGAGTCCATGGAATGGGAAAAGTTCAAGAACTTATTTTTCAATAAGTACTTCCCTCGTATTCTCCGAACAAAGATGGAGAAGGAGTTTCTTGAACTAAAGAAAAAGGATGATGTATCTATTGGTACCTACGATGTAAATTTTACAAGGCCTGCAAGGTACACTTCTAGGATTATTATCCAACCTGAGAGTGTGATCGATCGATTCTTTAGAGGATTAACACAAAGTCTTCGAAGGGTGTTAGCCTTAAGGGACTTCAATATCTACGAGGAAATTATTCCATGTGCCCTGAAGGTTGAGATGAAGATTGGAGTAACCCATCAATCATATGGGTTTGATAAGAGGAGGAAAATGGAATTCAAAGGAAAATCTAAAGAGCACACTGAAAAGAAGATGAGTTTTCCCTTATGCTCAAAGTGTGGAAGGAAACATGGAGGAAATTGTCTTAAGGGGACAAGCAAATGTTATAAGTGTGGAAAAGAAGGTCATCGGGAAATTGAATATCGAAATAATGGGAAGAAGATGTCTAATGATGCAAACAAAGGAAGGGATACATAGAATTAACCTACTACACTTCAATGTTTCAAGTGCAAGGAAATGGGGAATTATGCCAATCAATGCCATAATCCAAGGGTTTTTGATGATGATCGACGTCAACAAACTCTTAAGACTAAAGACAAAGGAATGTCACATGCAATTTCTATCAGCAACATGGAGTATGATAATGAAGTGGTGAAAGGTACACTTACCATCCACACTAAAGTAGCAAATGTTTTATTTGATTCTGGATCCACCCACTCTTTTATTTTTGAAGAACATTCTAAGGGTATCACCATATTACCTCAACAATTAGATGTTGAGTTAGTTGTGACAACCCCTAATGGCACAACAGTCGCATCAAAAGTTTATAATTCATCTCTGATTGAAGTTTGTGGGAAAGTGCTTCTTGCAAATCTTGTGATCCTTCTTATAGTGGAATTTTATGTGATTCTTGGGATTGATTGGCTTTCTCTATATGGAGCTCATATCAATTTCCAAAGAAGGTAAGTCACATTTCATATTCCATATCAATCTATGATCATCTATCGATGCAAGGATGAACATCACCTTCTAGTAGAAATTTCTTCCATATTAGGGGTGTTGATTCCACTAAATGAAGTTTATTTATCTCAAATGGTTGGTGAGAAACTCACGGTTAATAATATTCCCGTTGTATAGGATATTGATGATGTCTTTCCGGAGGAATTTCCGGGTCATCCACCAAATCGTGAAGTTCAGTTTTCAATAGAACTCATACCGGGTGCTTTGCCTATTTCAAAGACACCTTATAGAATGACCCCAATTGAGTTGCAGGAATTGAATAACCAACTCCAAGAGAATCCTGATAAGGGATTCATACACCATAGCGCGTCACCTTGGGGAGCACCTATTCTGTTTGTTAAGAAGAATGATGGATCAATGAGACTCTTCATTGATTATCGAGAACTTAACAAGTTCACTATCAAGAAAAAATATCCTCTCCCACGCATTGATGAATTATTTGACCAACTACGCGGAGCTCAATACTTTTCCAAGATTGATCTTTGTTCAGGGTATCATCAATTAAGGGTCAAAAGGGAGGATATACCAAAGATGGCTTTCCGTACAAGGTATGGACACTATGAATTTATAGTGATGCCATTTGGTCTTACTAGCGCCCCTAATAACTTCATGGATCTGATAAATATAGTCTTTAGAGACTATCTTGATCAGTTTGTGGTAGTCTTTATAGATGATATTCTTGTCTATTCAAAGAGCATGTAAGAACATGAAGATCATTTGGGAATTATATTGAAGACCCTGAGAAAGGATAAGCTTTATTCCCAATTTACCTATTGTGAATTTTGGCTTCAAAAAGTTGCATTTTTGGGTCACATAATCTCAAAAGTGGGGATATCTGTGGATCCAGCAAAAATAGAGGTTATCGAAAGATGGCCAAGACTGACAACAGTAACCGAGATCCGAAGTTTTCTTGGTTTGGCTGGATATTATCGACGTTTTGTGAAAGATTTTTCATGATTATCTAATCCACTCACCAGGTTGACATGAAAAGGAGTTAAGCTTGTTTGGACAGAGGAATGTGAAGAGAATTTCAAGGAGTTGAAAAAAAGGTTATCCAGTGCACTTTTACTCACACTTCTTTGTAGTGGAGAAAGGTTTGTGATATACAGTGATGCATCCAAGAAGCGGCTGGGGTGTGTTCTTATGAAAAATGATATGGTGATAGCTTATGCCTCACGACAGTTGAAAATCCATGAGCAAAATTACCAAACTCATGATTTGGAGTTAGCTACGGGAATATTTGCATTAATGATTTGGAGGCATTATCTTTATGGAGAAAGGTGTGATATTTATATTGATCATAAAGGTTTAATGTATATTTTCACCCAAAAGGAGCTGAATATGCGCCAAAGAAGATGGTCGGATCTTATTAAGGATTACTACTTCTCAATTCATTACCACCCTGGGAAAGAAAACAAGGTGGAAGATGCATTAAGTCGACAAGACCATAATAGCTTATCCATGATGAGGATCACAAAAGATCCAATATTTATGGATTTACAAAGGATGGATCTTGGAATTATAATGGAAGGGGAAAAATCATATCTTTCTCAATTGAATTCTCAACCATCTATACATGTGAAGATTAAATAGGCATTGAAAGAAGATGTATAGTTACAAAAGAAGGTGATAAATAATCCTGAATTAAACCTTGATTGTGATGGGATAATAATGTTCGGGAATCGGGTTTGTTTTCCTGCCATCCCAGAATTAAAGAAGGAGCTACTGGATGAGTCTCATAGATCTTCATTCTCTATTCATCCTGGAAGCACGAAGATGTATAGGGACCTGAAAGAGTACTTCTTGTGGGATGAAATGAAAAAAGATGTTGCTGAATAGGCCTCTCGATGCATGGTTTGTCAGCAAGTTAAAGCTGAGAGACAGAAGTCTAAGGGGATGTTACAACCATTACCCATACCCAAATGGAAATGGGAAAACATCACTATGGTCTTTTTCACTGGACTTCCTAAAACATCCAAAGCCAATAATTTTATCTAGGTCATAGTTGATCATCTTACAAAGTCTGCACACTTCATTGTTATTAGAGAGGATTTCACTCTAGGTCAAATTGCCATGATATATGTAAATGAAGTGGTAAGATTGCATAGAGTACCACTTTCCATTATATCTGATCGGGATCCGAGATTTACCTCGAAGTTCTGGCGATGTCTTCAGCATACTCTAGATACAGCGTTGAGTTTCAGCACTGCTTATCATCCTCAGACAGACGGTCAGTCTGAGAGAACAATTCCAACTCTAGAAGATATGTTGAGAGATTTCTCTATGGATTTAAAATGTGGTTGGGATCAGCACCTACAATTGGGGGATTTTTCTTATAATAATAGATTTCACTCTAGTATTTAGATGGCTCCTTATGAAGCTCTATATGGAAGGAAATGCAGGACTCCAACATGCTGGGATGAAGTTTGGGAATGAAAGCTATTAGGACCAGATCTTATTGATGATATGGAAGAAAAGGTCAGATCTATTCAACAACACATAACAGCATCATAGAGTCGACAAAAAAGTTATGCCGACAACTAAAAAAAGACCTAGAGTTTGAAGTTGGTGATAATGTGTTCTTACGAATATCTCCCTGGAAGAGGGTATTGAGAGTTGGAAAGAAGGGAAAGTTGAGCCCTAGATATATCAGTCCTTTAGAAATTCTGGATCATGTTGGGAAGGTAGCTTATCTATTGGCGCTTCCACCGAATCTCTCCTAAGTTCATGATGTGTTCCATGTATCTCTCCTGAGAAAGTACATACCTCATCCTTCACATGTACTCAGCTCAGAAGTTGTACCGCTGGAGCAAGATCTTTCTTATGACGAACATCCAATAGAGATTCTGGATCATAGAGAAAAGGTCCTTTAGAACAAGACCACTCGCTTGGTGAAATTTTATGGAGGAACCACAAATTTGATGAAGCTACATTGGAGCTTGAGGATATGATGAGGGAGAGGTATCCTCATCTTTTTGTTACAATGTGATGAATTTCGAGGGTGAAATTCATTTTAAGGGGGGTAGAATGTAACACCCGAGACTTTTATGAGAAATATTTTGTTTTTATGTTATATAAATCATCAAAGGAATCTTTCACTACACACAATAGTAGCTTGGATTTCTTTACACGCAATCACGACCTTCCTCGATAGCTTGCGTCATACGCAATACCGAGTTTCACTAAAAAATGATATGCTATTAAAATATTATTAAAACTAGCTGTTATGAATAGTAATACAAACTTTTTGAAATTTTGAAATTTTATTTTTCAAAATGGACTTCATTTTTGGATTCAGAACATCGAAATTAGCCTAGGGTGAAATTTTGGTATTTTTCTGAAAACATTCAATTTTTTATGAATAGTGAAACACTAGGTTACTATTTAAAAACCGACTTTTTATTTAAATAGTTATTTATTTTATTTAAATTTATTTTAGGTCAAAATTGATACATAATACCTATATAAGTTCAATGCAATTCATTGGAGTCATTTTATAATAATTTTAGATATATAAAAATTTTATTGAACTTTTAGCGTCTTTTACCCACCTCCTAGGAGAATTTGCAAATTTACATAAAACATAGTTTTACCGCTTCTATGAGTGGAATTTCGAAAATCTGAGAGACACGATTAATATCAAGGACTAAAATATGGTTCAATGAGATGAAAATAATTTTTGGTGAATAGTAACATTTTACTTTTTTTTACCACGGTTAATAGTAAATAGGGAAATTAAGGGTAAAAATGTTATTATTATTACCCTAAAACATGTCATAATTCTATTGGATAAATTTAATTTGACCAAAAACAAACTTAGGAAGAAAATATGACCATTTAGGCCCACTTGGATTAGATTAGAACATTTATTATTAATTTATTTAAAAAAGGGTTAAAATAATTAAAATCAAAGTTTAATAACTAAATATTTTTTAATATAGGGTTATACATGTGATAAATTCGACTATAAATATTAATTAGAAATCTAAAAAGATTTCATACATAATGGTATTTTATTTCTAAATGTTAAACAATAAATAATTTAATTTATTTATGACACAATGATGATGCAGTAATTATCTTATTAATGAAATATTGACATAATTGATGTTATAAATACCCAAATAAATGTAATTTGAGACTTTTTATGAATTAAAATAATTTTATAGGTTAATATGACTTGTTAGTATTGATTTAATTAATTTTTTTCTTAATAATAATTCTGTTATGATTTTCAAAAAAATCAATTACCAAATAGTGTCAAAATTGACATAAAATTGTTTTTAGAACAAATATTATATTATTAATAGTTTTTTTATTCCTAAAAATATATGGTTAGGCAAAATGACTTAGATAAGGTTATATATATTAATAATAAACATCTTGGGGTTTTTTTGGCTTGCTATAGTACTTTTATTAACCTTATAGTGTAAGAAAACAAGAAGACATGGTAAAAGTTAATTATCTAACTTAAAGTTAAATCTAAATGACAAGGATAAAATAGAACCCTAAACTTGTCTAAATTATATTGGATGAGAGGCTTTCGACCTAGGCCCACATTATCTTCGAAATAAATCAATTTGAAGCTATAAAAAACAGAACATGACTTTATAATAAAATAATATTTTTATTTTTTCCTAAGGTGCCCCTCTCCTCCCTTATAAAAGGGAACCCCCTCCCTCTCTTCCTCACACCACTTTAAGCCTTCAAGCTCGGTAAACCCCTGAAAAATTCTCTTCTCCACTTCCCTAAAAACATCCTAGATGTCCTGGTATTCTTAAAAGACCAATTTTAGTGCCCTATGTGGATGTCTCAAAGAGGCGCTTCAAAGAAGAGGTAATGTCCTTTACCGATTCTTTAAAATTTATTTCTTCTTCAACTTATTCTTATTTAGTTGTTTAATTATGAATTAATAACATCAGTATCACTCATATAATGGTATGTTATTATAATTATGAAACAAACTTATTTCACTATCTAACCATCCTATGGAAAACAAAATCACCGCGCGTGCGTACGTACAGAATACCGTCTCCATGTCGTGGTGTAATCTATTTTCCACCACCACCTTACTTGGATGGGTATAATGGTGTAAATAATAACTATATATGATTATTGTAATGTTATATTGATTCTTAAATAGTATACATACACTCCAATACAATTCCACGATCATGGGAAAGATATCATCGCTCGTGCGTACGTACGGAAAACCGTCTCCATGATGTGATGCAACTTGTTCTACATGATCTTAATTTCATAATGATTATATAAATGAATTTAATGAATTAATATGACATATATTACACTAATACCATTCTGTAAATGAAGTATCTATAACCTACAGATCATAATAAGAATTTATTCGACAAAACACGCATAAGAACACAAAGTGATAAACACCTGAATAACAAGTTGCAATGAAATATTACTAATAAGAAGCTACGAATAAGGCCATATATGATATCATAACAATGAGTATGATTCTGTAATAAGTAAATTACATTATTTAAATCATTATACAGGAGGTTCATACACTTACAAAGCAAATCAGACATAAGGTGATGGAAAATCATGCAATCTCATTTTTATCCGAGATTGTTTATACTTCAGAATTTACTGGGGAATATTTATCATCCACATCCATGTTTCCTCAATATGTAATATTTATATCCTTATAAAATTGTTTATATCCAATTTTACCCTTTGGTGAGTTTTTATTAAAAGATATTAAAGGAATATTTCGTCGTTTTTCGTCCGAGGTACTTTTTGACTTTTCCGGCAAAAGTACGAGAAGAATGTTTTTTTAACTTATATGGCATGAATGGATTTTTAAAACATTATTTACAAGAAGATTCCTTTACATGTTTTCATGTTTATTTTTTATCAACTTATTTTAGTTTAAAATTGTATGACATGTTATGAAAAGGAAAATGTTTTTGAAGTAGAAAGGATATTATCATCAAGAATGGAATTTAAGTGTTTTATCAAATTTATTTTCCATCTAAGATAATATAGTGTTATGTTTCTATCCCTATTATTACATTGATTTGATTATGTTGTGATGAAATTATTTTTATGAATTCTTTTATCTTATATGAAATATTTTATGATGTCACGATGTTTAAGAATCCCATTTTTATTACATGGGTTATGCTATGATGTATGGTTTATGATTTTGTGGAACACATAATAATGGTATCATTATGAGATGGGTGGGACCTATATATCCCTCCAATGCATTGGGTAAAGATTTATATCTCAAGGGATATACATGGCTGGAACGGTAGGTTAAACCGGTTTAGTGAAACATGACTAAAATGAGGAGTGAAATCGATTCAGAAATGGACTTAGTCCACTATGATAGTCTTGGAAATGAGTCTTGACTACTAAGAAATGATTCTCTATGATTATGTGTGTATTCCACAAAGTTTCATGTTTTATGTTATGATTATTGGGATTACAATTCACTACTATGATTTATCCCATGTTATGAAATTATAATCTCATTTGCAGGTTAAGAATTCCAAAATGTTATGTTCTTATGAATATGATGTGATTGATATTTTTTTACCCTTACTGAGCATTTGAGCATATCCTTTTATATGTTTTATTTCCCGAGGTCAGGAAGAAGGTTATTAAGTATGATATTCCAAAAATAAGCTCTAGATATGATGAAATAAATTGAAGACACCGTAGTTGATTTATGAACGAGTTGTTTATGTTTCCCAGTTTTTAAAGACACTATACCTATACGGTCCTTTCATGGTTTTGTTATATGTGGTAATATGTGTACATCAATTTTGATGTATTAGAAATGTATGTAATGTTTGGGTCGTTATAGTGTTACCCCTAGATGTATATGTTTTAGAGCCACATCCACTTGGTCTTATCAATATAGATATTTATTTTCAATAAAACCACTTACATAATACATCACCAATATTGTATGATTTTTTTCCTATACTTAGTCATTTCACTACGGGGTTGTACTAGGGATTTATATTTCAAATTACCACAGATAACTAAAGCATCCTTTGATACCATCTATTTCATCCCTCCTATTATTAAATAACATTTCAATACATGGCATAAATAGTGGGTCTCTCAAATATTAGTTTCTTGGAAATAAACTACATAATACTCTAATAAATAAAAAACTCTTATAATCCACATGAAATGAGTCTTCATGGGTTCATACCATGTTAAATTTTCTACATCTCATAACCTGAGGACATACATCAAAAGAAAAGGGTGAGAACAAGGCATAATGAGGGAAATAATTTACATGTGATCATGAGGAATGCCAATAATAATATGAGGAATATAATTTGGGAATGAGAAAGGGAACATGAGGAATATAATAAAAAAATATAATTAATAATAACATGGATATGTTGGTACAACATTTAAATGAGACATTCATAAGCATATCACTAAGGTTTGTCACTAATGTGTCATAATTGAAAATTACTAAGTTTATTCAGAAAGGTATCTCTGTAAGAACCCGGTTTTTTCTATAAAAGACATTTAAATATTTTTGATGTTATTCTAGAGTAGCGCCTTCATACGGCGTGCGATTCCGAGCCCCGGTGTGGCTGGAATTAATGTTTTACTGCGTTGACACTCGACATGCCAAATAAACGAGATAACTTCTAAATGGTAGCTCAGAAGAGTAAACTGAGGGCACCTTTGAGTATGAAGCGTGCTGTTTACCTTAGTAGGGGTGTAAATTTCTCAGGCGCGTGCCCTCTAGGGGAAACGCCATGAGGGGTGTTTTCATAATTAAGTGGTCTCAGACGTTAGATTTTATTTATTTCGAACGGTGCCTTAGATTAAAATTATGAGACAACCGTTGTGCTTGGGAGGTGGTTTTTACCCTAGGTGCGACCTAACTTTTACTGTGTTTGGGGTTTCAGAAATGGATTTAAATTTGGGTTGAGTTTTTAATTAATTAAAGGTTTAATTATTTTTCTTTATTTAATCTCTTCTTCCCCCACCCTCTCCCTAGAGAAACCCTTCCCATTCCTCTATCGAGATGCTCCTCTCCTCCCATGTTCTATTCCTCTTTCACCTCCTCCTCCTCCCATTGGCAGATGACGATGAAGCTTTGGATCAAGGTGTTCCCAAGCGCAATGAACACAGGGGATCTTTGCAAGCGTGTTCTTATTCGATGAGATATCCAATTCTAGGTAGGATTATTTTTTTTAATTATGTATCCCCAATTAATATTTTTTTTTGATTCATAATATTGTTTCATTGTCAATTTGGGTACTTTGGACATTAACAATAATGACTGATCAATCAAGTCCATCAATCGATCTCTTTTTGGTTTCTTTCTTCGTGTTTTCATCACGCATTCTTCATCGTCTAATTTTTGATACGATGGAATGTGTATGGATCATCGAGCGGGGCATAAAGCTGTGTATATTTGGGTAAATGGATTTCAGATCTATGATCGAATCTTCATTTCAACTTGGACTGGAGCTGCGGGGGCAAGTGGAACTAGAGGGTGTGGTGGTTCCATGCGGATCCAACGACAAGGGCAATTAGTCCGGCTGGTGTGAGCATGGAGAGTGACATTAGAGTTAGGCGACGTCAAGGAGGTTGCTGGAGCATCAACAGGGTGCCGTGTAAGAGGGTCGGCCCAACCAGTTGGTGTTGGTTCTTCGGGTGCCGAGGGCTTTGGAGGCAGTGCAAGAGATCACCGGGAGTGCGGGAGGACGGTGGACTGGGCTTAGCCGGGGTGTCAGGTCGAGTGTCAGAGATTGGTGCAGGTGGTCGGAGGAGGAGTGGTTGACGTGGGGGTTGGGAAACCTGGGAGACTGACGAGGGAAACAAGACTTGCGTGGTGTGGGTCTGGTGTTTGAAGAGAGAAAGAGAACTTTGGTTTTTATTGGAGAGAGAAGAAAAAAACAAGGAGAATAAAGAATAAAAAAAGGAAATATGGCATGGGGGGGGGGTTGGGGCGCCACCCCTGAGGAAATAAAAAAGAACGGAGATTGGTGAGAGGGTAATAAATAAATTAATAAAATATAAAAAAGGATGGGAGAAGGAAATAGTGGGGCATAATCCACCTTTGTAGCTTTAGGCGCATGGGGTAAAAGGGGGAGGAGTGACCCCCTTATTTTGATGTCTTTATGAATAAAGTAATAATATAAAATATTATTATTGTTTTTCTTGGAAAATTATCTTATCAGTTAGATCCTTTAACCAAGGCATCTGTTTGACACGTTGTTTGTGGCAGCATGATCTTAACCTTAAGACGGTCTTTTTAATTCCAATATAGGATACTTGATTCGGGGCTGAGGTGTGGGCCACATGGGCCAACTTTCGAGCGGGATGCAACTTTTTATAAGTCTTTCATCGGACGTCAGTTCGGGGCAAATGGATAGTCGATTGGGGGAGTTTTTTTTTGAGGGAGTTGTGATGACGCAACCTGCCCGCTTTAATTCAGCACGGTGGTGTGGGCCCCATGTTTGCCGTTTTGGGAGTTGGCGGTGATTTCAATCTTTATCACCGGGTGTCCGTTTTGGACAAGTGATTAGTCAATATTGTGTAATTTTCTGAGAGGACCGTAATGGTGTGATCTGTTTGTTGTGTTTTAGGACCTTGATGTGGGTCCCACGTAGCACTGCTCGTGTGCGGTGCGGGAAAATGCAACTTCTTCTTCGAACATCCATTCCATGGAAGTACGAAGTCAATTTGATGTGATTTCCCATGATCATCATGATGGCGTAGTTCACTGGACCTTTTTTGAGATCGTGGTGTGGGTCCCACCTGGGCTGGCTACGGTGAATATTACCTCTTTCACCTGGTGTCTGTTTTGGGCGATTGAGTAGTCAATCCTGTGTGTTTTTCCAAGGGATCGTAGTAGTGTGATCCATTTGTTCTATTTCTAGATCATGGTGTGGGCCCCACACGGGCTGGCTACAATGAATAGTAACATATTCATCGGTTAAACGTTACAGGCTAGTAAATGGTCTATCTCACGTGTTTTTTCATGAGGAATGCAACAATGTGATCCGTTTGGGCATGTGGAGCCTCATTTGAGATCTTATTAAATGTGGAAACATGAACGAGTGTTGGATGGAGGTCCCTTTGACGCACTCAGAACCAACGCACAGTAGCGATGTTGGTAACACCCGGTGATGTCAGTTGCGGTGCTGAGTTATCAGAATTCATCAAGGTCCACCCTCCAGCAGGGCTGGGTAGTGGGTCTCCTATCGACTTCTTCCAAGTCTACCACCCAGCAGAGACTGGGTAGTGGGTCACCTGTCGACTTCTTCTAGGTCTACTCTCTAGTAGAGACTGTGTTGTGGGTCACCTGCCGACTTCTTCCATCTCTACCCTCTAGCAGGGCTAGGAAGTGGGTCACATGTTGACTTCTTCCAGGTCTATCGTCTAGTAGGGCTGGGTAGTGGGTCGCCTATCGACTTCTTCCAGGTCTAACCTCCAACAGAGACTGGGCAGTGGGTTACACGACGACCTCTTAGGGTTTACCCTCCAGCGGGGACTGGGCATTGTGTTACCCGACGACCTCTTAGGGTTTACCCTCCAGTGGGGACTGGGCTGTGGGATACCCATCGACATCTTAGGGTTTACCCTCTAGTAGAGACTAGGCATTGGTTACCCGATTACTTATTTCAGACTGAGTACTTTCTACTAGACTTGTATGTGGCTTTCCTTCTTGACTACCAAAGGGGGACCCTTGGTGATACAAGATAGTGACGTGACCGCATTGACGTTGAGAAGACCTCTAGACTGTGTGACAGTGACGAGGTGTTGTTTGACTTTCCCCAAAACTCTCAATGATGAGAGGCACTTTCCCAACCAAGACTTGTCCTTGAGACGCAACCTAAAACCATGCAGGTGAGTCAGTGCCACCAAAAGTAGATAGTGTCAAGGTTTTGTGATTAGAGCCCCGTGACTTGCAGTTTGTTGTAGACGTGCAGGATACTGTGCATCAATGATGTTTACTTATGGCACTATTGGCGAATCACTTCCTTGGGCTAAAATATGAAATAGAGATCCTCTTATGATCTTGTTTGGGTTTCTTGTTGAGCATATGGATATGTATATAACTTGTTTCAGTACCCACTTCTTCGGTTATTGTTACTATCTTTCCAGGAATGGCGAAGTCACGCGGGGTATGCCACGTTCATTCTGTGTCTAGCTTCTCTTTGTTGGACGAGTCTACTCTCCTACTATAGGTAGCGAATGCACGATAGGAAGTTCATCTTCTCACTATTTCTAGTTCCTTGTGTTAGGACAAGTCTACTTCCTTCCTCTTGTTGGGTTGATTTGTACTCTTTACTGCACTCTCTATTGTACTCCTTTACTAGTCCTAGTTTGATCTACTACTCACCTCTTCAGTACCTCCTTTGTTTCTCCCTTGAGCCTTCGAGGAATCCTACTGAGTATTTTTATACTCACCCCAGCTTGGTCTTTTCCCGAACATGGTGTGCCCTTATAGATGATGGACACATTGGTCATTGACCGTGATGTCGTGACACGTCAGATTGATTATATTTTTAAGATTGCTTTATAGTCTAGGGTAAACCCTAGGTCGTCTCTCAAGGAGCGTTGGTAGGTTTAGAGTGTGTATTTTTGATAAAAATGTCTAAGAGAGGGGTGGTTTTGAAAACAGCTTAAAACAATGACTTAGTTGAAATAGCTTAAAAGATGAGTGACCAAGTGGATTTTGAGAAATATGAGATAAAAGGGTCGATGTGATTTCACTACACACATATCAAGTTCATTGTTCATAGAGATTCATCTTGGGTTTAGAGTAATCCTTTGGTTGGAGTTAATTGGAATCCCGATTAATTCCTAAGCTTTTATTTCAATACTTTACGGACCAAACCTTGACGTAACAATCGTATTGTCAAGGTCCAGTACTTATGCATAGAATAAGAGCTTCCAAAGCATATTGAAATCTCAATAAGGTGGGTATGAAAAGGATTCTTGTGATGTCCAATCGGAACAACACAAGTCACGCACTCAAAACCTCACACCGATCGGTTAGAAATTAAGAGCATAACACTCACATGCATCAAATCAAGAATTCAAATCTGAAATAAAATAAGATACATGGAATGAAATGTTTAAACACCCAAATTACTCCAAACCAGTAGCTAATTTATGCATCGGAACTCCCTTGGCATGTGTGTAGCTCCCTCACAACGAACACCCAACTTTTAGCTCGACATCGGGAGGAGGAGGAAGCTCGGGTGGAACTCCTTCTTCTTTGTTGATCTCCCTATGAGGATAGGGGCCTCCAGAACCTCCAAGGTGATTAGGAGACTCTTCTAGGACTCCAAATTGGCAGCACTTCACTCCTTGGCCGAACTTGCAAATGAGGAGCCCAAGGTGCCCTTTTATAGGAAATGTGGGAGGTGGTTTTGGGAACACAGATTTCATCAATCCACTTGCAGGACGCGTTTCGGCATTCAGACAGTCTTATCTCGCTTTGGAGAAAATAGAAAAGTTGTAGCCCTACCTCTTGACTGTCTCCACCGAAAGTTTGGCACCGTTTGGACAAATAATGCTCGAGATATTGATAAACTACAGAACACCGAATTTGACTTGGTCCAAATTCGGTGGCTCGGACAGATCAGTTCGTATGGGCCCCATGCAGTCCGAATCAGGATTGGGTTCCTGAATAGGAAATGTAGAATATTGAATTTTGGACAGGCCCACAAAATTTCAGCCCATTTGGATGCACGTATTTTGTGTACTATTCAAAACAGTGGACAGATGTCCATGGATCCATGCAATTTTGGCCCAGTTTTCTTTCACTTCATCAAGAGCCCTCCAAATCACCTCCACCTACATTGTAATTTTCAAAACAAGTATCATTGCCCTATTTAATAGTGATAAACACTAAATTATTGAATCAAACATGAAGTACAATTTGATAATATTTTTATAATTTTTAATACAAAATATGTTTAGCACAGCGGTGTAAGGGTGAAAATGAAACAGTGAATCGTGGTACGATCAGTCATGACTTAAGCAGAGCATAGGATTTTGGCAGCTTCGACCGCGGGCAATGGTCGTAGTTACGTTCGAGGTGTAGGACTCTCCAAAATGTTTAATTTTTTCACCTGTTGTCCGGTTGTGGTACGTTTCTGGTTGGGCTCGTGTTTTTTCCTTTTCTTTACAATTTACCTTCAGCACTTTCTTTGTACTGTTTAGAGGTCGATGCACATTTTTAGGTTCTTTATAACAGTTGGTACTTTACTTTACTTTTATTTTTAATCTTCACTTCTACATTGAGTGGGTTGGGTGTGTGTTTACATGTACTTAAGAAAATGCCTCTTCGATTTGTTTAGCCTTCGGCGCTTGTCGCCAGCCCCTGGCCTATGGAGGCGGGCTTGGGGTAGTTGCGGCTCAAGACTGGGTAGGATCAGGTCATGAAAAAGTAGTATCAGAGGTGGTTCGTTCCTTGGGATATTGTTCAGATATCATTAAAAAGGATTTGGTTGGGATCTAGTGTTACATTGTCAATGTGTCTCGAGAGCAGCTCTTAGGCCAGGGAGTCCAGTGACAGTGCGGCGACTGACGTATCCGTTCACCAGGACCCTATAACCCACTTTTCGACTCACCATGCTGAGACACTCATTGTAGGTAAATTTGTTTGTGCATCAAATAGGATTGAGTTTTGACTATCCTTCTTATGTCAAATCCCCTTTTTTGTTACTTTTATATACATATATACTTATCTGACCATGGCACTCCTTGATAACATTCATGATGTCTCCGTGAAGACAGCCATCTAGGATACCAGCTTTGGTTCGTGACGACGACCCTGTGAGCAATGAGGCCTCCATCCAGGACCGATCATGCGAGTCCCTTTCTCCGGGTGGGTCGGTAGCAGCACCCTCACCTGGTGAGTAGTAGGCAGCTCCAACAAAGTAGACTGAGATTGAGCGTAGGATGAGTGCGCTCTATGAGTTCCAGTGACAGAGACTGCTGAGGTTTACCGGTGAGTCAGACCCTAAGGTAGCAGAGGATTGTCTTGCGGTAGTGGTTCACCTCATCAGGATTGTAAAAACGTAAGCAGATCAGATGGTGGATTTGGTAGCCAACATTTTCCACTGAGGAGTTGGGCGTTGGTGGAGTCTTGTGACTCAGTTACTCGACGAGTCGTCACTTTCATGGGATGGCTTCCATCTAATGTTTTGTGAAGAGTTTTTCCCCTCCTGCTTACCCTCCATTCGGATCCAGGAGTCCTGATGTTTTAGCACGGATGGATGACTATGACTGAGTACACAAATAGTTTCGTTGACAGTGCATGTTTTTACTGAATCATAGTCCACAGTGGAAACTTCCGAGCACAAAAGCTTGAGCAGTGTCTCTGAAGAGAGATTCGTGCTATCATAGTACCCTTTGGCATTCCCACTTATGCCGGAGTGCTAGTGCAGGCATTGGTGAAGGAGATCTTTTTGTCACATTCTACAGTTGATGGTGGCAGTAGGCTCGACAGAGCCGAGACGCCTGCCGTAGCTAGCGGGTGTTGGCTGACATAACCTCGACGCAAGTGTCTTTCCGATAACCAGACACAGGGGCGTGTTCGTACACCACAGTGGAACCGGAGGGCACCAGGTAATCCTTGAGAGTTCCGGTGCTATGCTTACAATGGGCGAGGTCACTTGGTACGGGACTACCTGCCCAGCCACAATGATAATATCAGGCAGGCAGTAGGTACACCACCGCGGCAGAGGCAGCGCAGTGATCAGTGTAGCGCCCAGAGTGGTGGTGCTAGCGGAGGAGCGGGGGGAGCCGGATGTGGGGGACGACATTATGAGGTCATCCCATCATAACCAGGCGGTCCACATCAGGCTCCAGGAGCTGACATTTGGGACCACGGACAACCGCGAGATTTAGATTTCTACGATCCTTCAGAGTATGAGGTGATAAGAGGTACGATCTACAACTATTCTACTTTTTACAAGTAGTATAGTTAGACTATATATGTGAAATGATTTTCCCCCAAATCCTTTTTTGAGGTGTTACCAGGGTGACGTGGGGCATCGGTGTAACCCTATGTCATTAGAGTAGAAGGTGTAGAACCTTTTATTTTCGTCTATGGTGTCGACTCCATCACTTTCCGAGCGTGTAAGTGAGTCTTGGTTGCGAGACATCGACTATGAAACCTTGCGTGACCAGATATCCTTGGGTGTTTCACCATATGGATATTCTGAAGGAGGGAATCACCGGACCTTGCCCCAAGTGCGAATAGTGATTCCAGTCGTGGTGTGCAATGTAGAGGTGCGACCGAGGAGTTGAGCCACCCCTAAGGACCATCATGCCATTTAAGATAGTACAAAGAGATGGCGAGGTTCCTTACTGCCTTGCCCTATCCCCATGGTAGGGAGTGGGTGCACGATGTCTCCCATGTGGCTTACCATAGGATATGTGTGCGTGCTCCTATGAATTTCATCGGCAAGGGAAAACCTCGCGTGAACAGATCATATCCTTTGGTTTGTGTGTAGTGACACGAGACTGTTCAAGAGTTCTTCTGGGTACGGGAGAGCCCGATGTGGGATTAGTAACCTGGGTCATTCCCTGGTTTTTCTTTTCGGGGATGAAAAGCATGAAGGAGGGAATGATATAAGAACCCAGTTTTTTCTATAAAAGACTTTGGAATATTTTTTATGTTATTCTGGATAAGCACCTTTAGACGGCATACAATTCTGAGCCCCGGTGTGGCTGGAATTAAATTTTCAGTGCGTTCACACTAGGCACGCCAAATAAATGGGATAAATCCTAAAAGGTAGATTGGATGGAACAAATGAGGGAACCTTTGAGTCCGGATCATTCCGTTTACCCAAGTTGGGGTGTAACTTTCGTAGGCGCGGCCCCTCTATGGGAAATGCCACGAGGGGCGTATTTTTAATTAAGTGTTCTCGGATGTTAGATTTTATATCTTTCGAACGGAGCATAAAATTTATATTCTGAGACAACCGTTGTGCTCGGGATGTGGTTTTTACCCTGTGTGACCTAACATTTACTACATTTGGGGTTTCAGATGCATATTTAAATTTGCGTTGAGTTTTTAATTAATTGAAGGTTTAATTAATTTTCTTTATTTAATATCTTCTTCCCCCACCATATCCCTGGATAAACACTTCCCATTCCTCTCCCAAGGAACTCCCCTCCTCACATGCTCTCTTCCTCTTTCACATCCCCCTCCTCCCTTTACTGGACAACGATGAAACTTTGGATCGAGGTGTTCTGAAGCGCAACGAACGCAACAGAACTTGGAGAGCATGTTCTTCATTGACGAAAGATCAAATTCTAGGTAGGATTATTTATTTCGAATTCTATATCCCCAATTAATATTATTTTTGATTCATAATTTTGTTTCATTTTCAATTCGACTACTTTGAACATTAACAACGATGATCGATCAATCAAGTCCATCGATCGATCTCTTTTTGGTTTCTTTCATCGCATGTTCTTCGCGCATTCTTCGTCGTCTAATTTTTGATACGATGGAAAGTTTATGAATCATTGAGAGGGGCATGAAGCTGTGTCGATTTCGGTCCATGGATTTCATATATGTGATCGTATCTTAGTTTCAACTTGGACCGGAGCTGTGGGGGCGAGTGGAAACGGAGGGTGTGGTGGTTCCGTGTAGATCCAATGGAAAGGCCAATCAGTCTGGCTTGTGATAGCATGGCGAGTGACGTCTGAGTCTGGTGAGGCTGAGGCAGTCACTAGAGTAGTGACTGGGCATCACAGAAGAGGGTCGGCCCAGCCATCTAGTGCTGGTTCTTTGGGAGCTAAGGGCTTTGGAGGCAGCGCGAGAGATCATTAGGCGTGTGTGAGGACAGTGGACGGGGCTTATCCAGGGTGTCAAGTCGAGCGTCGGAGATCGGTGCAGGTGGCCGAAGGCGGAGTGGTTGACGTGGGGGATGGGCATCATGGGTGACTAATGGGGAAACGAGACTTGCGCGGTGCTGTTCTGGTGTTTGACGGGAGAAAGAGAACATTTGTTTTGATTGGAGAGAGAAGAAAAAAGACAAGGAGAATAAAGAATAAAAAAAGGGAAATCTGGCATGAGGGAGGGGGGTGCCACCCGTGAGTAACAAACAAAGAGAAGGGAGATTGGTGAGAGAGTAATAAAAGAAAGAATAAAATATAGGAAAGAAAGGGAGAAGGAAATAGTGGGGCGTGGTGCACCTTTGTACCTTTAGGCACATGAGGAAAGGGGGGAGGAGTGACCCACCTTATTTTGATTTCTTTATGATTAAAGAAATAATATAAAATACTATTATTGTTTTTCTTGGAAAATTATCTTATCGGTTATATCTTTTAGCCAAGGAATATGTTTGACATGTCGTTTGCGGCAGCGTGATCCTGACCTTGAGACGGTCTTTTTGAGTCCAATATCAGATACTTGATTCGGGGCCATGGCGTGGGCCCCATGGGCCGTCGTTCGAGCATGTTGCGACTTTTTATAAATTTTTCATCAGAAATTCGTTCGGGGTGAACGGGTAGTCGATTTGGGGAGTTTTTTTCGAGGGTGTTGCGATGACGCAACCCACCCGCTTTAATTCAGCACAGTGGTGTGGGCCCCACGAGGGTCATTTTGGGAGTTGGAAGTGATTTCCATCTTTATCACAGTGTGTCCATTTTGGACAAGTGATTAGTCAATCATGTGTACTTTTTCGAGAGGATAGAAACGGTGTGATCCACCTGTTTCATTTCAAGACAGTGATGCGGGTCCCACGTAGCAACGCTAGTGTGTGGTGCGGAGAAATGGAACTTCATCTCCTAACATCCGTTCCATGTAAATGAGCAGTCAATTTTATGTTTTTTTCGAGAGCATCGTGAAGGTGTAGTTCGCCCGCCCTTTTTTAGGATCGTGGTGTGGGTCCCGCTCGGGCTGGCTATGGTGAATATTACCTTCTTCACCGGGTGTCCATTTTGGGCGATTGAGTAGTCAATCCCGCGTGTTTTTCCGAGGGGATAATAGTACTGTGATCTGTTTGTCTGGTTTCAGGACTTTGGTGTGGCCACCACACGGGCTGGCTACAGTGACTAGTACCATATTCACCGGTTGACCATTTCAGGCGAGTAAATGGTCTATCTCGCACGTTTTTCCATGTGGACTGCAACGACGAGATCTTTTTGGGCACGTGAAGCCTCATTTGATATCTTATTAAGTGTGGAAACATGAACGGGTGTTGGATGGAGGTCCCTTTGACACACTCCAAACCAACGCACAATAGAGATGTTTGTAACACCCGATGATGTGAGTTGCAGTGCTGAGTTAGCAGACTTCTCCCAGGTCTACCCTCCAGCAGGGTGGGGTAGTGGGACACTTGTCGACTTCTTCCAGGTCTAACCTCCAGCAGAGCCGGGTAGTGGGTTGCTTGTTGACTTCTTCCAAGTCTACCCTCTAGTAGAGACTGGGCAGAGGGTCATCTGTCGACTTCTTCCAGGTCTACCCTCAAGTAGAGACTGGGAATTGGGATGCCTGTCGACTTCTTACTGGTCTACCCTCTAGCAGGGCTGGGCAGTGGGTCACCTGTCGACTTCTTCCAGGTTTACCCTCCAGCAGGGCAGGGCAGTGGATCACCTATTTACTTCTTCCAGGTCTACCCTCCAGTAGAGACTGGGTAGTGGGATACCCGATGTCCACTTAGAGTTTACCCTCCAGCGGGGTCTGGGCAGTGGGTTACCTGATGAACTCTTAGGGTTTACCCTCTAGCGGGGACTGCGAAGTGGGTTACCCGACGACCTCTTAGGGTTTACCCTCCATCGGAGACTGGGAAGTGGGTTACCCGATGACTTCTTTTAGACTCAGTCCTTCCTACTAGACTAGTCTGTGGCTTTACTCTATGACTACCGAAGCGGGACCCTTGGTGGTACGGGTGAGTGACGTGAAAACATTGACTTACAGTATTCCTCTCAACTGTGTGATAGTGACGAGGTGTGGTTTAACTTTCCCCAGAACTCTCAAGGATAAGGGTCGCTTTCCCCACCAAGATGCGTCCTCGAGACGCGACCTAAAACCGTGTAGGCGAGTCAGTGCTGCCAAAAACAGATAGTGTCAAGGTGTGGTGATTTGAGCCCCTAGACTTGTAGTTCAGGGAAGACGTACGGGATACTGGGCATCGACGGTGTTTACTTCTCGGACTATCGGTGACTCACTTCCTTAGGATGAGCTATGAAATTAAGATCCTCTTACGATCTTGTTCGGGTTTCTTGTTGAGCATATGGATAGGTATATACTTTGTTCCAGTACCAACTTCTTGGGTAATGGTTACTCTCCTTCCATGAGGGGAGAAGATGCACGGGGTATGCCACGCACTTTCCGTGTCTAGCTTCTCGTGGTTGGATGAGTCTACTCTCCTGATATAGGTAGCGAAGGCTCTATAGGAAGTTCATCTTTCAACTGTTTCTATATCCTTGTGTTAGGAAGAGTCTAATTATTTCCTCTTATTGGGATGAGATTTACTCTTTACTGCACTCTCTGTTGTACTCCTTTACTAGTCCATATTCGATCTACTGCTCACCTATTCAGTACCTCAATTGCTGCTCCCTCGAGCCATCGGGACATCCTACTGAGTATTTTTATACTCACCCCTCCTTTAGATTTTCCCGCACATGGTGTGCCCTTGCAGATGGCGGACTGGTTGGTCGTTACTTCAGCGGAGCGTAGGAGTTCGGGAGCTTGGACCACGTGCGGTGTTCGTAGTCGGGTTCCAAGTGTGGGACTCTACCAGCTGTTTACTTTTGTTCACTTGTTGCTGGGTTGTGGCACTTTTCTGGTTGGGCGCATGTTTTTTCCTTTTCTTTCCTGTTTACCTTCAGCACTTGCTTTGTACTGTTTAGATGTCGATGCACTTTTTGTGGTTGTTTATAGCAGTTGGTACTTTACTTTACTTTTCTTTTCTTTTTTACTCTGCAATTCTGCATTGAGTGGGCTATGTGTGTGTGTACAGGTACTTAGGAAAACGCCTCCCCATGTTTTTAGCCTTCGGTTCTTGTTTCCAGCCCCTGGCATATAAAGGCGGGCTTGGGGTAGTTGCGGCTCGAGCCCGAGTAGGGTCGGGTCGTGACAATCATAAAAAATATAATCTCTAGAGATTAAATTATTTACCCAAATCCATTGGTGTGTGATCACAGTGAAACCTTCACATGGCTTAATTTTTTGTAATCGAAGTATATAATAATAAATATTTTTTTTGGAGAAGTAATTTGTCCACAATGTAATGTTTATAAAGTCAAGGATTCTATTTTACACTTTGGAAATTCATTTTTAAGTTTGGAAATGATTAAAATATATTAAAATAATAGATATTAATAAAATAAAATATTTTAGTTCAGGTATTTTGGTTTTTTAATTATTATATCATTATGATAAAATTATGAATTCATTAAACATACCAAAAAACTGATACTATATTTTTACTATTCACAGAAAAATAATGTATTTTAGAAATTTATCATAATTTCACCCTAAACTAATTCCAACATGGTAATTTTAAAAGTTTTGTTTATTTTCTTTCAATAACTCTATAAATAATATAATTTTATCTTTTGAAAATAAAAAATCCCTATTTATTAAAAAAATTGGTTGTAAGGCATAATAATATTATTGAAACATTAAATTTTACAAGGATATAATAATTTTTACCATTTATATTTAAAAATGAGTTTTAAAAATAATATTTCATAAAAAAATATTATTCAGAATATATTAGTTTATTCTAAAAATCAATATCTTGTAAGAATATCACAATTATTCTCTGAAAAATTAATTTATTAAATGTCATCTAATTTAAACATATATTTTATTAAGAAAAACTATAATTAAAATGGAATTCCTATAATAACAAAATTTATTTTTAAAAAATAATTACACATAATATAACTAATTATTGTACACATACCCGTTATAACAATCATGTACAACTAAAGGTTATGTTTTGCGATGGTGATATATCAATGGGGAGGATCGAAAGACATCAATAGAGTAGAAATTTCCACTAACATGAACATATCATGTCACAGGATTCATTCAAGCTTCACTTATTGAAGCTTGCATTGGAATTTGTAAAATTTAAATCTCAGTGATGCATCCTCCCTATTATGATTAGGCAAATGTGCTTCATACGACATGACACTACTTGTTATGTCCGTTGATTCTCTTTAATTAATTGATTATCCATTGATGTCACTATTTTTAAATACTAATTATTAAGTAATAATATCCACTAAATGGTTATAGATATCAACTGTCAAATTTTCTAATGGTTATATTGGATAATAGTAGTATTTTACGATTGATAATATAACAGTCAAATCCCAATGATCAAATTTCCCTTTAATATCTAAGAATATCACCTCATTATTTCATGAAATATTCAACATGATACTTTTATAAGTTGTTAATCATATTAATGATATTTTTTTTTATTTCTGTAGTGTGGGAGATGGGGGTGATTATTCTAATGATTTAGATCGATCCATATTTTCCCATTCTTTATTTTCTATTTTATATTTTTTTTCTCCAGTGGTAATGTGGGGCATTTTAATTTTTTCCTAAATGACTAATTTAAGGAAAACTAATAAATATATATGGGTTTGTTGTGTATAATATAATATAAAACATATTTTCTTCATAAACAAATATCATTTAAAAATACTAGGTTATTAGAGAATCCACCTCTAAGGCCCTTGAGATTATTCAAATTCATCTTTTTAGAATAACATACATTGTAAGTATAAGAGGTTACTTGTAAAATTTTGTAATTGTTTAGTACTGTATTATATTTACATGTGTTTATTTATTATCTTAAAGAAAAGTGTCTTTCAATGTCATTATTAAATATGAGAAAAAGTAAAAATGAAAAATGAGATAGAATCATATATATTTGAATTGATCAGATGGGGAATTTTGATAATAAATAATATGATGATCTTTGCACATAAAATGTTTATAATCAAGATTTTTCTACTCCAATATCTCCACAATGAATGGGTTTATTCAAATATAACATTGAAATTTTCAATAGATTCCATGATTAAACTTAAATTAATTTAAAATACATCAGTATTTTTGTGTTGAGGTGATCGATACAACTTATTTTATCATGATTCAAATTCTATTAAGAAACTTCCTTAAAAACCCCCTTTGATATTTGGAAAGTAAAACATATAAAAGATAGATTTCAAAAAATGCATGTATGTTAATGATATATTGTTAACATTAAATAAAACAAATGAAATATTTACCCATAATCTTGTGATGGTTTTTTTATAGATACTCTATCTCAAGTAAAGATTGTATATTTTTTAATAAAAGTACCAAGACTATATAAGAATAAATTCACATTACATTTTATGATAATTTTTTAAACTGCATCCCCTAATTAGTGATAGTGAGGTTGAACAAGAAAACACGACCTTAAATAATCCACCTATATCTAAATAAATTATATTTATTATATATCCACCATCTAACCCTTTACCCAAGGCATGAGTGAAATATGAAGACAATACATTATAAATTTAATAAATTATTAACAAGATTGTGTTCATTATATATATTTAGTCATAAATTTGGTTAAAAACATATATATTTTCAGACCTCAAACCCCTATATATTGTGTATTTCATTAATGATGAAAACAGGGTAATTTCAAATCCATAGAAATTCAACTAATTCAAATGGAATAATGCTTGTAATGATGTCAAAATACCAATCAATCACATCATTTTCTTTAAAAATGGGTTTTTAGAAATAAATTAGATAATCAAGATAACATCACTTGAAATAAATATGAAATCACTCCAAAAGGATATAATCAATAATAATTCATTAATTATGAGGAAAATATTTCCCCCCATCACTAGGTTCGTGTCCAATAGAATATTATTTTCATTAGAAAATTATTTCAATAATAATCCTTTTCAAATATATGTAAATATTTGATTCTTGAAATGTTTTATTCTAAAAAAGTTTCTTTAAAAACTAATTTTTTTCAATGAATAAACATTTCCAATCATGGGTTTAATATAACTAAATATCAGTATGGTTTAAAATAATCCCCTAAATCATGATTTGAATAGTTAAAAAATTATCTTAGAAATAAATTTTAGAATGGGAAAATATTATTTGACCTTATTCTTAAATTCTATTTCAAATGATATTTTAATTGTTTGAATTTATATCAATGATTTTATTTTTGGTTTTAAAAAGGAATAAATTTGTAATGAATTTTTGGATTTAATGGTAAATAAATTTTTATATGAGATTTATTAGTGAATTAAATACATTTATTATATTTAAATTTTCTAAAAATATAGTGATTATATTTCTAAGTTAATGATAATAAATAATTGAACTATTAAATAATTTTTTTGTGGATCAAGTAAAGGAATTATGTACACCTGTCAATACTTCTAGCAAGTTAATGTGTGATTAAGCCTACCGATATTCATATTTGGTATTTATCATTATTTTAATATTCAATGTATTTCTATAGAATAATTTTTAAAATCTCATTTGGACATTTATATATATTTAAAATATTAAAATAAAAGATTATTTTACTTAAAAGGCACATATATTTAAATTATATGTTTTTTCAATACTGATTTTAGTGGATTACAATTAAATAAGGAATGTAAATTTGGGAAATTTCATCAAAATGTGATTTCATATTATTGGTCAGAGTAGATTACTCATGTGGGGGTAGTTAATTGAGTATTTATAAAATTTTCTATTAAATTTTTTTCTTAAAAATGTTTCCTAATAAAAAATGAATACAACCTAGTTAAGGAAGGTAATGTAGTTATAAAGGTTTGACTATTCATATTACCTCTCGAAAGATTGATTAATTCTCAGTAATATCAATATGAATTATTGATACTAATTTTTCAACAATTATAATAAAAAAATTGTAACTTCAATCCAAGACTAAATATCCAAGTAAAATCTAGTGTTTTCCAAAATATACAGTAAAGGAGAGAAAAACTACATTCAAAGACACAACAGATTAAACAAGTGGTTCAGTATCAAGCCGAGACCTATTCTACTCCACATTGTGATCTATCTCTACCAAGTAGTTTATATTAATAAAATTGATCCACATCCTGGATCAGGGGTAACAAACAGTGCATAAGACTATCTAGGTCACACGACCACTTCCACTTTTCGTTGTGGGTATAAACTACAAAGTCACAGAAGGACCTCTTCCACACTAATATGTGAGAGTAATAATATTTACAATGGTATGAGAGGAAGGATATCTGTTATCCTTTAGTTAAGTGCAAGAGACATTATGTGTTTCAAAATAGACATAAACACACTCTTCTCGAAAGCTAAAACCAGAACACAAAAGAGAAAAGATGATGAGATAAGGTTATAAGTGCTTTGAGAGTCATTCAATGAACCAATGGAATTTTAGGATGAAGCAAATGCAAGTATTGATTCATCTTGTGAATAATAGAGTATCTCATGTTTGCTGTTATGGTTTCTAATTAGATCTAGCTCATGCTCGACATGGATTTGGTACTGTGAATATGATCTTGATTCTGATCTATAGTATTCCATCCTTTGGATTGAGAGTTCCTCATGTTTTCTTTAGTTATATCATGTAGCATGTATCAGTTCTCTTTTTCAAAATGATCGCATGTCTACAATTAAACTTTTCATCTTCTTGTCTTAGTCTCACACATTTCTTTTTATTTTATAGTGCATGTGTTGGAGCCGACATGTGGCATGTATTCTGTACCTCATAACTCATATTATCTGGTTACATGTCTAAAAATAATCATTAATAATTATAGTTCCATTGAATGACTAAAATATGACCATTAAAAATTGAATTGAAAATTAAAAATATATTAAATAATGGTGTCATGGTATTTATAAAAACTGTGTCACTTGGAAATAGTGTCACCACGAAATTTTTTATTCTTCTTTTCCTTTAATTGGTGAGATAGTTATGATGTTATAGTTTTATTGAGGGATGAAACTGGTAGCACATATGTGATGTTAAGATCATAGTTTCAAGTCTTTTTTGAAAAATTGAATTCTGTATTAGTGATGGTAGCATGCAACCGATGTCATGGAGTTCATGAGATCTGAAACTGGTACTGGTGTCTGGGACATAGAGTCTATGTCACGATGTCTAGGTCCCAGTGTCTTGTTCATGGTTTCTGGATCACGGTGTTTGGCTCACTGTGTTTGGGTTATGGTGTCTAAGTCATGTTGGATGGGTCACGGTGTCTGTGTCCTTTGTCAGAAAACCAAAACTGGTGGCAAACTAACAGTTTCTCAGACATAAGCCAAATATCTCTATATAGACATAAATAGTAATATTCACAGAATGAATTAAACTTAATCAATAATATAATAAATCATTATTAACAAATGTTAAATTTTGTTTACAATAATCAAACATGATTTACGATTATTAGTATTTAGTAGAAGGTTATTTAAATCATAAAGATACCAACCATCTCTATAAATGATTTGAGATAGATGAATCATGATTTAGAGGATTTTTTATCATTAAAACATGACTAAAATATGTGGAGTCCAACCATCTCCCCCATTTTTATGAACAAAAATCATATGAAGTAGATACATGTTCTTAGTGTGTTGTTCTCCCCTTTAGGTCTTATGGCCTTAGTACTGTTATCCCCAATTTGAGATTATAAAAAAGTGTATATGAAAAAGAATGATATCTCATTACAATTATTATGTAAAAAAGATGTGCCATTACAAGCATTAAGAAAAAAAAACATCCCTATCAAAATACAACTTAACTTTTCTTCAGCACTAACTGTCTTCTCTTTTCCCTCGGTAGTAGAATTAGAAAGAGCAACATGAGAAGAAGTAAAATTTGAAGAAGGGAGTGAGACAATGGCCAGAGAAAGAAGAGTTAGTCCAAAAAAATAGAAGGTCCCAATTTATGTTTTCTAGATGACCAAGGAAAGTTTTGTTCAATTATAACATTTATGATCTGACTCAAAGCCCGGGATATAGACATTATTGTAGATACAAAGGCAGTGGATGAGGAAAGTGGTAAAACCGGTAGTAAAGGTGCAGCTACATGAGCCAGGATTAAAGTGCTATGTACTTGAAGATATGTATTAGACAAATAAATGATGTCCTTAATAATATAACCACTGTACTGCATTTCCTTTTAAAAATCATCTTTGTTCTCTATGAACTTGTATAATAGAAGAGTAAAGATTTTTAACTTTTAAACTTGAGTCTTAAAGTCTTAAGGGACATGATAAATTTTCATATTATTTATAATATATTTGAAATATTTGGTCTTATCATGCTTAGAGAAAATTATATTCAAGAGCAAATCCACCTTTGTAGAAATTTTTTCCGGAGCATCATTTGAAATCGTTGAATGAATACACACAAAATCAAAGAATATGTCACTATTCTGAAAAACATTAGTTAGACTCACCTTATCAAAAAAACTAAACACTGATTGATGCTCCACCTTATTAAAAGTTATGATCAGATCAGTATAAATGGATTGAGGTGACTTTCTAGAGGCATTGAAGGCTATACCAGCTAATGTGAGTGACTTAAGCTGATTCAGAACTTTTTGTAGACATCCCTTTTACTCAACAGTGAATTTTTGAGACAAATAACAATCTCAAACATCTATTGGACTATCTACTTGTTTCTATCAGCCACATTTTCATATAATGATGTCTAATTTAGATGAATCAGAGAGGAAACCTACTTTGGAATATAACCATTAACATCCTCAATTGGATGAGAAACATCAAATAATACTAATTGTAACTCCTTTTTCACATCTTCAACAGTATCCCGGAGAGACTTCACCTCATCACTCGATTGATTATTCCCAATT
Organism: Viscum album; assembly: GCA_963277665.1. Lineage (NCBI taxonomy): Eukaryota > Viridiplantae > Streptophyta > Magnoliopsida > Santalales > Viscaceae > Viscum > Viscum album. The sequence continues at coordinate 887,284,475 of OY728148.1, read as the reverse complement.
CTATCCTCTTGATTTTCATGAAGCATTTCTGGCTGAATATACCATTTGAGCTTCTCTAACAACAAGGAAACATCTCATTCACTTATATTGTTACAGGACTAGGTTGGGTGTTCATGAGCATTTCAACTCCAACCAATAAAGTATCTATGAATCCTTTCAAGTCACTTTGAATCAAGAAAACAAGAGGTACCTGTGAAGAATCTGGAACAGGAAATGAAACATGTTCTAGTTCCTTGGTAGAGATTACCTCTATAGTAGTGACCAGTTTCAATTGAAACACATTAGACAAGTCTATATCTTTAACTTGGGATTCCTCGGTATTATCAACATAATAGCCGCTTGGGAACTTATACTAGGTATCCACACTGCTTTTCTCAACTGGTTTAGGATCCTAAAAACTTCCTCTACTAGGGTGCTTCTCCCCCTCAAAAAGTTTATCTCTCATAGGACTAAGAGGTTAAGTTCCAGGATCCTGATCTAAAAGATCATCTTCAATACTCTCACCCATTTCTTTTCTATCGATTTGGAAGGCTTGTTCCATTATTTCATCAACCAACAGGATAATTTTATTATTAGACTATTCCTCTAAATTTTCCTCAACAACAACTTCATTCTCAAGAGAAAGTTATTCTTCTAGATTATCCTTAGAAAAAACCATTTTCTTTTACACTAACAACAGATTCTATACCAGAAGAATGTTATTCATCCAAATGAATACTTATTTCAGTAATATGTGTTTGCTTCTCAACTATGGTTGTTGAACAGGTGGAATACTATATTCCTTGCTATAAATAGTTTCTTCAATAATTGTAACAACTTCTTTTTCTTCCTATTCAATATGATAGTCAAAAAATTTCATATGGTTCCATACGAGGAAAAGCTATATTCATAGGTATTGAAGGATGATCAATTGAATTAAACATTTCATACAACCTCCCATTATCCTCCTTCCAAGTATTTTTCTATGGATTCCAATGTATTTTCAACCTTTTGACGGTAACCTTTGAGATAAATAATTCTTGATCATTGCTGATCTGTTCATTCGGTCCAACCATTCCTTTATCGTACAACATATCATAGATTAACCTTGAGTAGAACAAGTAATTAGACTTCGAGGTTATCTTAATCTACTAAAAAATATAAAGTATAACATAATTTCCTACGTCACTCTTATGTTAATTCTTAATAAGTTGTATCAAATATAAATCCTAATATTTTAGGGTAGAAAATTCTGCTTTTCTCGGACTAATTAGATTATGAATAAACTAAAAGAAAAATTTGGTTTCACCATCTAACTCAACAGCCATAGCTATTCCTTTTTCTTATTACCAGTCATGATTCCCAAGGCGTATTCTAAAACCCAAATATCAATAAGAGGAAGAGGTCCTTTATGGTAGTCCAAAAAAATTTCTTTATGATGTATCCCTATGTAGGATTCCTATAACCTCGAAGAAAAGATGCATCTTTGGCCATTAATCCAGCTTCTCACCACACTAAAATCTTCTATATCAAATGAGAATTGAACAAACTCATAGAACTAAGCAAAAAGCATTAGATAAATTGTCCTTGGATCCTTCAAGAACCAGTTCTTCCATCCATGCTCTTTTAGTACATTAAATACAAAATAATTTATTGACAACAACCACTTAATAAATTTTTTTTCATCTAGTACCGCAATTCTATCAACAAGGATTGGGTTCAGTGGTCCTTCAGGCATTACCTTCCATGATCATTTCACATTCATCTTAGATCTGCGCTTCTTAGGATTTGAAGAAGATGGGAACATTATTTTGGGAATTCAACATGTGGTTCAAGAGAGAGAGATATAAAGGAGCTGAAGGAGGTCTTACAGTTTGAGAGGGAAAGGTTTTAATTTTTAGAGAAGAGATCTTTTATGTAGAAAATAATGAAACATATTTAATTTTTTTCATTTATGGATTTCATGTGTACCAAATTCAAAATCAGATTATGAATACAGAAAAATAAAAAACCTAATTATATAGGTAATGAAATAATAAAAAAATGATAAAGTGTCATTATGGTGAAACAGGAACATGTTGTCTCTGTGAGACAGGAACAGGTTGTCATGGTGTCATCATTACGGTGTGTCTCCACATAGTGTGACACTATTATTTGATGCAGTAACTTCCTAACAATAGTTGAGATATAGAAACTGTGAGACCATTAATATAAACAATAACTTTAAGATAGTGACTATTGAATCTATCCTGAAACAGTAAACTGTGAAATAGTAAGCTATGAGACAACATATTTTGAAACAGTTCATTTTCTACATGATATTTATCATTCCTAACTCATGCATGATGTAACCTATCCTTTCAAAATATAATGGTTTGGTGAATATATCAGCAATAAGATATTAATTTAAAATTATTTCAAAAGTGATATCACCTTTTTGATAATGGTCTCTCCAAATGTGGAGTCTTACATCAATCTATTTTCACCTAGAGTGTGAAACATGATTTTTTGAGATATTAATAGCACTTGTATTGTCACAATTGTTAGGTAAATGTCTGAATTTATATCCATAACATTGTAATGTGTGTTTCATCAAAAATAAATACCATGCACACAACTACCAACAGCTATGTATTCAGCTTTGGTAGTAGATAACACAATAGAGTTTTGTTTCTTACTACTCCAAGATACTAGAGACTTTTCTAAAAGGTGACATGTTCTAGAGGTGATTCTTCTATCTTACATACAACCAATGAATGCATCATCTAGATATCTAACTAACTGAAATGATTTTACACTAGGATATAATAGTCCTAGATTGTGTGTATACTTGAGGTATTTGAAAATACTTTTAATATCATTTACACAACGTTCCTTTGATTTTTCTTGAAAACGAGCACACATACACACAATAAAAATAATATCAGGTCAACTAGCAGTTATGTAGACTAAGCTTGAAATCATTCCTCCGTAAGTGGATTGATCAATATATTTTCCATCTTAATCAAGATCCAATATACAATTAATACTCATTGTAGTATCACTACTTCTAGTGCTATTCAATCCAAAACGTCTCATATGATCTTTACTATATTTTATTTGATTGAAAATAATACCATCATTATTTTTAAGGATTTTAAATCTAAGAAAGAATTTTAGTTCACGCATTAAAATCATTTCAAATTCATTTCACATCATTTTAGAAAATTCAATACATAAATAATTTTTTATGATAAAAAAATTATACCATCTATATAAATATAAACTACGAAAACATCATTGCAAATTCATTTTATAAAAAGAGTAGGATCAGCTATAACTTTTTTAAAACATTTGAAAATAAGAAAATTACTTAATCTATCATACGATGATCTTAGATCTTGTTTTAAACCATATAATGCTTTTGATAATTTGAAAACACAATTTGGAACGTGAGGATTTTTGAATCTAGGGGTTGTTAAACAAAGACATCCTCAACTATATACCCATTAAATAATGCACTCTTGACAACCATTTGATATAGGTTGAAATTTATATGGGAATCAAAAGGATGTAGGATTCTAATGGCTTCAAGACTAGATACTAGCGCAATGGTTTTCCCATAGTCAATACATTCTTCTTGACTATATCCTTGTGTAAAAAATATAGCCATATTTCTAACTATATTACCATCTTAATATAAATTATTTCTAAACCCCATCTTAGTACCCATGGTAAAAGTATCATTGGGTCTGTCAAAAATTTTTCCTTTATTGTTTCATTCAATCTGATTGCATTGTTCTTGCATAAACATATCCCAAAATTCATCATTGATATCATCATTAATGTTTTTAGGTTCATGTTGTGATAAGAAAACAAGATGTTCAACTTGATTTCTATGATAACATCTAGTTTGAGTTCCATTATCTAAATATCATACAACAACATATAAAGTATTGTTCTTAAGGGTTATAACAACTCTAGAGAAAGGGTGGCTAGTGATTTTAGGTTCATCAATAGGTTTGGGTTCATTAAAACTTGAATCTAGACAATTTCTAGAAGTGGATGTTTTCATAGATTCCTTTACAAGATGTTTAGGGGATTTAACATTAATTTCCATACTTGGCGTATCATATTCTAGGTTTTCTAGAGAGGTCTTAAGCTCATGTGGATCTGTCTCATTAAACATTACATGGACAAATTCTTACACACATTTAGTTCTTTTGTTAAACACTATATATGTTTTACTTGTGATTGAATATCCTAAAAAAATTTCTTTATCACTCTTGGATTAAAACATGGAAAGAATGTCCTTAGTATTGAGGATATACAGTTTTCAACCAAAAACACTGAAGTAGCTTACTTTGGGATTTCTATTATTCTATAACTCACATGGAGTTATTTTTAGAATTGGTCTAATCAACACAATATTAATAATATATCATTCTATTTTTTCGCTTCAAACCAAAAGTAAATCGGTAAGTCATATTCACTAAGCATAGTTCTAGAAATTTCAAGCAAGTTCCTATTTCTTCTTTCAAAAATTCTATTTTATTGAGGTGTTGTAGGGGAAGAGAAATTTTGAATATAGACATTTTGTGGGAAAGAGGATTCATACTCTTGATTTTCAAACTCATGGCCATGAGCACTTCTTAAGAATATAATTCTAACTCCACTATGGCATTCTATATTTCTAGCATATTAGGTTAACTAAGAGGGGGAATTACTTATGTGAGCCAAAAGGAAGGTCCAATTATATCTAGAAAATTCATCTACAAGAACCAAAACATATTTATTCCAATTTAAACTAGAAACTCTATATGGTCCAAACAATTCTTGGTTAACCAACTCAAGAGGCTGAGAAGTGGACACTTCTTTCTATGGTTTGAAGCAACTTTTGATTTTATCTTTCTTTTGATAAGTAATCCACACATTATCATTTGGAAAATCATGTTTGGGTAGCTATTTGTCTAAAAATTATATAGTTATCTATCTAAGGGAGTGAATATTGTAGTTTCCTAGTCTTATATTCCAAATTTAGGACTCTTTGTGAAATACACTTAAACATGAAGCATTTTTAGAAACTAAATAATCTAAGTTAACAGCATATACATTTTCATTTCTCGTTGGAGATAATATTAATTCAACTTTAGAATTGAAAGAATTGCATGTATAATTTTACAATGTAACGTGAAATCCATCATCCCATAGTTATGAAATACAAAGAAGATAAAATTTATGTTCATCAATAAAAAGTAATTTGGATATTAATATTGAGTTATAGTTAATGATTTAACGAAGGCCAATTATTTTTCCATTGACATTGTCACCAAAAGTGACATGTCCACCATAAATTTTTATTATGTTCTTGAAGCATGAGTATTCTCTTATCCTGTGCCTTGAAGACCAACTTTCCAAGTACTATTGGATTTTACATGAGATCTTTAAACAATATTCATATAAAAAAGTCAAATAAGAATAGACTTTGGAAACCATATTTGTTTTCATCCAGTAATATTAGTAACTAGTGATTTAGGAACCCACATTTTCCACATAGGTTTCCTATATGAATTATATAATGTACTTAAAAAATAAAATCTATTTTTCCAAGAAAAGCCTGAGATATTAGAGAGTTTATCATGATTTGATTTATCAAAATATTTTCCTCAACTAGGAGTAAAACTGTATGTTTTAGATTTATAAACAGTATTGGTTTTCCCAAAATTTCATTTACCAGGTTGATATCCAATACTAGTGGTGTATATAGGGGTAATCTATTTACCTAGAATTTTTACCAAGGTATCTTTACTATTCATAAACCATTCAAAGACTTTTTTCAAATGTTAATTAGATAGTTTTAGTTCTTTGTTCTCCTCTAGATATTCAACATATTTCTCTCTTTCTATAGTAAGTTTATATTTAACAGTTGAGGTAAGAGAATACTATTTCTAAAGACTTTTATTTATCTTTTACTCAATTACATGTCTCATAATGAATATGTAAATACTCCCAAATTTCATCTCCAGCCGTATTTTTAGAATAAATTTCATCTCTAGAATAATAGTAGTTTTTTACAAGAGATTCTAGAGTTACCTCATATGAGTTTTTCATGAAACACATATTGGATATTTTTCTCTTGTTCATCATGATAATAATCTTAGTCACTTGAACTATCCTTATAAGCTCTCCATGTTTCTTTTATTTCATTTTTATACATTCTATATTTGTCTTCATATTTGTTTTATACTTGATATTGGGATAGTAAAACTTTACATGGCTCTTTCACATACATTAATAACATACTATCTCATCAGACATGTAACTTCTCTTCTAAACAATCTTCATGTTTCCATTTTTATTATATAATCCTTTGACTTTAGGATTTCTGAAAATTTTCTTCCTTTTGTAATATTTCTTAAACCTCTTATATAATGGATCCATATCTTAATCAATATCTAGTTATTATTATTTCCTGTTTTAACTTTCCACAGAAACTTGCAGTTACTCTTTTTATTTGTGTTTAGAATTGGTGGTCCTGAATGCCACAGATTTTCTTTTGGGTTCATCCTCCTCTTCCTTGTTGGATTTCTTATCCTCTTCGTACATCATTAATTTCCCAATGATTTATTTTATATGTAATCTTTTAATGTCATGTGACTCTCTAATAGAGACATAGGTCCATCTCTATCTATCTGGTGGGAATCTAAGAATCCTCGTGATTCATTCTTTTGAAGTGACTACCCTTCCATGTTAAATAATTGTGTTGAAAATTTCATTGAACCTGAGATACATGTAAAAAATTGTCTCATCAGGATTCATTTTAATGTTATCACATTTAATAGTATAGTTATTGAGTCTCATTTCTTTCACACTTGAAGTTTCTACATGTGAAATTAAAAAAAGTATCCCAAATATCAGGGATGGTTTTATATACAGAAATTCAGTTAAATTCATCATCTCCTAAAGAACAATATAAATCAATAATGGATTTGAAATAATTTTTTTAGGCAGTATTAGTTTGCTCATCCCAAGTAATTCTATCAGTAGCAATAATTTTATACTCTTCTGTAATTAAAGACCAAATTTCAAAGCACATACTTTCTAATTGCATTTTCGTTTTAATTTTCCATTGGGAATAATTAGTTATTTTAAATAATGGTTGTATGTGTTTTTAGTACCCTTAAATATATTATCCATAATAAAGAAATAGTTTTAAATTGATTAAAATATAGAATTAATAGAAATTTACAGATCATTAAAGTACAAATAAAATCATAGTTAAATTGTTTTAAAAATAGTCTTAATAGGAATAACCTAATCTGATACCAAATGTTGGTTGGAGTATATTACCGAAGAGGGGGGGGGGGGGGGGGTGAGTAATTATTAAATTTTTTGTTAATTTTTTCCTTAAGATGGTTCCCCAAAAAAATTAATACTTCCTAGTTAATTATGGTAATACGATTATAGAGGTTTGGTTCTTCAAATAACCAATAGGAAGATTAATTAATTCTCAATAATATCAATATTAACTATTGATAATACTTTGAAGAAACTATAATATGAAAAACCAATTATAGACTCTATCCAAGACTAACTATCAAAGTAAAATCTTGTGTTTTCTGAAATATATAGTAAAAAAGAGAAAAACTAAATTTAATGACACAACGGATAAAACAAGTGGTTCTGTCTCATGCTAAGACATAACCCAGTCCACATGTTTCTCACCTACCACAAAGATTTTTATATTAATATACCTGATCCACACATAAGATCGTGGTAAACAATAGTTCACAGGACTGTCTAGGTCACATAACCTCTTCCACTTTTCTTTACAAGTATAAACTATCAGGTCACACAAGGTCCTCATCCACACATATCTGTGGGAGTAACTAGATGTAGAAAGATAAGATAAGATGGATATATTGTATCCTTTAGTTTAGTAAAGGAGACATTGTGTGTTTTAATAAAAACATATTGAGTCCTTTTGTGAAAAAAGTGTATTTCAAGTTTGATGATCTAGTTTCTAGTTAGATCTATCTCATTTTCATTTAGTATTTGGAACTGTGAATTTGATTTTGATTCTAATATATGGTAGTCCATCCATTGGATTGAGAGTGATTCATGTGTTCTTTAGTTGTCTTTTTTTGCATGTATCGATTTTATTTTTCAACATGATCACGGGTCTAGTATTTGACTTATCATATTATTGTCTTAGTTCCATGATTTTATTTTTATTTTATTGTCCAAGTGTTGGAGCCAATAGGATGCACGTATTATGCACCACGTACCTCGTATTGTTAGGTGACATGTCTACAATGAATCATTAATTACGTCTATTCCTTTAAAAAAATCAAATATGATAGTTAAAATTTAAATTGAAAACAAAAAAATAGATTAATGAATAGTGTCACAGTTTGTCTATAGATTGTGTCCCTTGGAAACGATGTCACCAACAAAATTGTGTCTTTTGATTTTCCTTTGAGCGGTGAGACAATTATGATGCAACATTTGTGTTGATAATAACAACCAGTGGCATAGATGAGTTGTTAGGATCATGGTGTTGGGTCATTTTCCAAATATTGAATGGTGTCTTAATGATGGTATCATGGAACTGGTGTCACAGATATCATGATATCTAAAACTAGTCATGGGGTCTGGGTCATTGTATTTAGGACTTAGTGTATAATTCATGGTGTATGGCTCAAATTTTCTAGATCACGGTGTCTAGGTCAAGGTGTCTAGGTCACAGTGTCTGGGTAATGGTGTCTGGCTCATGGAGTCTGGGCCCTTTGCATGAAAACCAGAACCGGTGGCAAACTCACAGTTTCATAGACTTATGCAAATAACTATTTACAGACATAAATAGTAATATTTAGAGAATGAATTAGAATTAATCATTCATATAATAGATCATTATTGAAAAAATTTAAATATTGTTTATAATAATCAAACATGCATTAGGCTTAATTGGATTTAGTAGAAGGTTATTTAAAGTAGAAAGAATAAAACCATCACTACACATGATTTGAGATATATGAAATATGATTAATATGATTTGTGATTATAAAACATGATTAAAACATGAGGATTCCAACAACTATATATATTTGAATCGTAATAGGAAATATGAAATTTTTATTTATATGTATGAAGTAAAATATATAACCATGGGGAGTTGTTTCAGCCAATATAATATGATATAAAAAAATATTTTAAATTATGTGAAAAATTAAAATCAGGAAACTATTAATTATGGAAAAACTAGTTCCACTAGTTTTTCTACAAATTTAATTCATTACTCCCAAACAATACACATTGATTTTAGACACCAATTTTCTATGATCAATTCCAATAAATTGATATCTTTCTTCGGTTCATTAGCACTAATATTAAAATGGATGATATAGTTTCTAGGAAACATTCTTTAGCTGATTTAGAAATTATTAATGGTGATTTATATATGATATTATCGTGATACTTACTCATTAACTAATTAAATATTGAGATTTTATGAATTATTTATTTTTTAAATACTTTCTAATATTTTTTTTAAACTAAAAAAATAATAATATAAAAAATCATTAAAATTTCTAATGTAAAGTGATTGTAAAATTCATAAAGAATATATACTTGCCAAGACACAAAAACATGGGTTAGTTTTGGTGAAAATTCACCTAGAGGTTATAACCTTAGAATGGTTAGATGAATTTTTAATTTTATAATTTTATTTAAATGTTTTTTTCTACACTAAAGATCATAAACTACTTTAATGATTTAAAAAAGTAGAGATTTATAATATTTTGAATAAAATTTTGGAAAATTAAAAGATGTTAAAATTTTAAACAATCAATTTCATCTTTATTTTTATCAAATATTATATATTCTCTCTTGAAGGATTATTAATCATGGGTAAAAAAATATTATTATCTTTTGAATCTCTCATTGATCATTTGGAGTATTTTCATATGATAATATCTACTACTTTTATTTAACGTTTTTATAATCAATAAAAAGATGATGATAATTATACCTCACTATATTCTATTGTTTAAATGATCAAAAATCTCAATTATACATCTTACCTTTTCAATTAATCATATTTTAGTCATTATGTTTAGATTTCATCCATCGGAATCAGTTCACTAAAATAAGTCATGAAAAAATGTGTTGAGGGACTCTTTAAAAACCCTAACTGGGAAAAAAATCTATCCAATTTATTGAAGATCACTAAAGGACTAATATATTAGCATAGAAGAACCAATCCTATATGAAGCTCACTGGACTGTCAGTTGATCTCACTGACCATCCACTGTAGTTCGGAAAGAACTAGATTTTTTTGGTAGATGATCATATAGAATTTTGGAATATAGAGGATACCCAATTAGGTTTTTATTATCCTGGAAAACAATATAAATCCCATCATCCAGGCAATATTATTTGTTATATATATGATAGTGATGAGTTAGCAAGTTAGATAGAGCATTGATGATGTTATTTAATGGAATATTTAATCCAATAACACCTCTTTCTCAACCAAGATACCTATATATCATATAAATATATATCTTGGGAGTCTTGGAAAATATATTAATCTATGTTCAATGAACATCACTGAATTATAAAGGACAAAAATAAATACAGTGATCATTGATGACAAAATTACTTCCATTATTCATCCTCTTGAGATCTCCTTGTTCTTATTTATTAAAAACAATGATCTCCCATTTTTTTATCTCTAATTATATCAAATTCATATTATCTATATTCCTAGATAATTTATAGAATTTATTCAAATAGAATTTTCATTAAAACATTATTTTTCTCTATTTTGATTTCTTTGTTATTACTAAAACCAATTTCATTCTTTTCATGTTTTTCTTAACTACAAAAACAAGTTATGTTTCTTGATCTGTTGGATACTACTAAATTCTAGGGTTTTTTCTCTTTTCATGTTTCTTCGATACCAATAAATTATATGTTTATTAATTCTTTAACTATCATGAAATTTGTGTGTGAGATATAGGGGATCATAATGAAACAACTTTCAAACTCCCTTATCAAATTTTGTTCCTTTTGTTATACTTAAATTACACACCTTTTACTTTTTAATATACTTCATTCAATTAATCAATTAATTTTCCATCATATAAATTACTTATTCTCTTAACATATATAAAAATATCACTCATTAATTTTTTTTCCTATTGTGATATTTCTTTTATAAGAGATATATATAAATATATATATTTATTATTTTCCCTATTTTATCTTTTCACAAATTTATATAATTTAATTTCATTATTTTGTATTCTTATTTAAAAAATGAAATTTACCCCCATCCCACTTGTTATATTACTCTGACCAATATGTTGATTTATGGTCTGAAAAATGGTAAGGGTGGATCTTGTTATATTTTAACCGGAAGGTTTTAGGTAATTCTTATATGTGTTTGAAAGGAAAATTTGGGGTTCTTCTTCCATGTGTGAAAATGGTTGTGTATTAATCCATTTAATTTGTAAAGGATTGTGACTCTCCATTAAAACCTAATCCAATTATATAGTAGGAATTATTATCTTGTTTTCAGACTCTAAAGTGTTAATATAAGATCATTTTGATTCAAACTATAAGAATACATGTGTTCATATTTTTTACCACTAAAAAATTATTTTAGACTATGATATACCATTAAATTTTTATAGATCGGTCGATTCACCCCCCCTTGACCAGTCGGTCATCATAATGATGAATAAAAAATTTATATGAGAACATATCCCTTTATATATCTTAAATATTTAAATTATTTTACTACATTTTATAATTTATATTTTTATACCTAATTTTTACTCATTACTTAAAAATATCCAGATAAATTTTTTAAATATAATTAATGATCTATAGTTATTAAATGATTCCATAAAGACATTTATTTTATTATTTTATCATATATGGTTATTGGAATTCAAGGATGGATGTTTAAATTATAATGTTAAGCACAGAACATTGAATCCTAATGATATGACCGTAAAAGTTGTGTTTATTTGAAGGAGATCCCTTAATTAGTAATGATTAAATTATATAGGACTCTAACTAAAATTTGATAAACATGTTATATTGATAAATTAGTAGAAATTAATTTATTCATATATATACTTTTAAAAAAATACGTAAAATTTTAAAATATTTTTATTCAGAATGTATAGATCTAATACCATTAAAATAACTCCACTTGAGATGATTATAGACAAAATAAATATTTTAGAATTGGTGAAGTTGAGACTGTTGATCAAATGTTTCACATATTTTGTTGTATTGTAAAATGAAATGTTGTTTTGGGAGGAATATAACACCACCAATTTTTATTGAATTTTTTTATAGATACTTAACTATAAAAATTAATTCTGAGAAGTTTTCCTTTAAGAAAATTAAGAACATTAAAGATTACACTCTTGATGAATTAATTAGATTATCAATTTATTACAAATTAAAAACTAAGAATATTATTAATGAATTACATACTAAAAGTAATGGTATAACATATAAATATATAAATTGTTATAAATAATCATTAGGTTATGAGCTATGGGGATGTGAAATTCATGAATTTTTATAAGTTTATATATGAGTATACAAAAATAAGAAATGATTTTCTAGGAAGAGTATTAGAGATCATCTTAGAGATATTAATAATTCAAACATAGAAGGTGATGTTGTTTACAATGATATCATATGAAGCAACTTGTTATGAATACAGGATAAAGAGACATACAAAACAAGAATATTAATAGTTAAATAATAAAAAGAATAAAAAAATGAATAAAAAGGAGAAGAGAGCACACACTGTTAGACTGAGTTTTACTAAGGACTCGGATCGATGCGAATAATATGGGTCTAAAAATAAATAGAAAATATATTCTTAATAGATTATTTATACCAGGTTACTAAATCTCATTTTTAATATTTTAGTTTTGATTTAAAAACATCAAGTTAAATATTTATAGGATGAAATTAAAAATTTTAATGATAATATTTTCTGAAAATTTATAAATATGAATGGAAATTATATATAAGCCTAAAAATATTTAAGAAGAAAAAAAGTTCACTCTTGAAGAAAATGAGAAGTTAATAAATATATATAAATTTACCAGTGATAAAATCTATACATATTTAGAACCTATTCAAAAGTAAAATAATAAACTAAATGACTATATTTCTAAAAATAGTAATTTTACATAAAGAAAAATTAATGTTGTTTTAGAGTAAAACTAAAGGATAAAAAATGAAATTGAACTTTAAATAGAGACCTATAAAAATTTATTAAAATATTAGAAATTTAGGATAAGATGGCAATGACGAACAAAGTAAATAAATCTAATATTGATTTTGGTTATTATAATCAATTATCAATATATATAAGAAATTCATTTTTAAAAGTTCAAAATGATGTATACCTGATGATAGTTGATTTAGATATATGATAAAGGGATGTTATGAAAGTAATTTCTCCATGATATTTCAAAAATCTCTTCAAAATAATATAGCATATATTTACAAATAATTATCTTAAAAAATTAACTATGAATATATATTTGGACCAAAAAAATTCATAGGTATTAAATTTGTTTTAAATGTTTCAATGTGTGATTTTTTCCATAGATATTTGGAAATATATTCTAGGTCTATTTGTAGAGTATTTTCTTATCACGTGAATGGTTATGAATCCAATTTTATTTCATCAAGAAAATTTATAGTATTTAATTTTACTTTTTGTGATAATTCAAAAATAATTTTTAATGGATTTAGAGAGGTTGGTATTTTAATATCACAAATCATTTCAGTATATTTATATGTTAAAGGATTAAATTATAATTTAATTAATATTTATAAATTATATATTGATTAAATATATATATATATATATATTCACAATGATAAGTGTATATTATTTAAAGATAAATTGTTCCATTTTATGAAAATAAAAAATAAAATTTATATTATATCTATTTCACTAAAATATCTAACCAAAATGTTAAGTGTTTTAGTGCTATATAATTTTATAAAGTATTATGGGATATAAGGTATATTTCCCAATTTGATTGTGTTGTATTCCCTATTAATCATTACGGATATATCATGGATGTTTGATGTCAATATGTTGAATAAGTAGTGCAAGGAAATAGAAATTTAGATAGAAACAAACATTGAAAGATGATGTCCCATGGGAGTTTCCTTTGATAAAGAAAAAAATGTGGGAATTATTTTTTTGGAATATGGAATTGTAATATTATTTTCATGAAAAGTAGATAATTATCCTTTTTAAATATTATATGACTCACTTATGTTAAATAGATGATGGGTTTGAATATTAAAGACCCTTGGATAATATCGATGCAACCGAATTTTAATTCAAATTCTTCTATATAATTATTTCCACATAAGGAAATTCACCAAATAAATATACTCACATAAATAAATCCAAAAGAAAAATTCATGTAATGTGATTTAGTACTAGTGTCAAACATATGGGTGACCATTTAAGTGTGTCCATATATGCATAAAAATCACTGCATAAAGGGATCCACAGAAAGGGATTTACATATTATGATGGCTGAAGGAACTAGATGGTCAATATTTTTTGAAGATATAATTCTTGGGGATGAATAGTGAGCCATTTTTCATTGAAATAAATATCAAAATATGATTTATCGTGATTTTAGTAATTTATGAAGAAGAAGTATAATTTATGTATGTAATTGTGAAAAAATAATGAACTAACAACCAAATCTAGAATACACATGAATACATGCATATATAGATATCGAAAAAGAATTTTTTATTAGTTTAATATGACTAAGTGTATAAATTAATAGAAAATAATATTTTTATGATTAATAATTATTTAAAATAGGAATATATTTAATTAAAACTATAAATAATGAATAAAAATGAATTGATTCCAAGTGAATACATCTTAAATTCAATAAAAATAACGTTTATTATCTCTTGATTTATGTAGAATAATAATGATTTAGGAGAAGAAGTATATTTTTTTATTCCACGATACAAATAGAGGAGACATAATATCTGTGGTTTCATGATCATATATATATATATATATATATTTGTGTGTGTGTAGTTTTTAATGCATGTGGAATTCATGGATAGAAAGTGGAAGAATGACAGGATTTTATAAAAACAAGGCCTCTAAATGTTGTTGAATAATTTATAAAATTACAAATAGTTATTATGGAGTCTATTCATGGGGGGAATTAGTATATATCTATGTATTATGTTATTTTATAGTATTCTAGCATAGAATTTTTAGGAGTTTTGAAATACTGATAAATTTGGAGTTTCAGATGGGGGATTTCACATGGTATAAAATTTATGTTGAAATAAATAAGTATGAAACCATTAGAATTAGAATATAATCAATGATGTAATATTTTATTTCATGAAATAGCTATTTAATAGATTTTTGAAGAATAATTCGAGAGATAACTTTTACTTGTAATAATCTATAAAATATTTTGTATCAAATAAGAAAAAAGGATTCAAATTTTTATTTTCATTAAGAAGTCCTATGCATTAATGTTTTGAATGAAGTTGTGTACAATTTAGTGAATTTGTTTTAAAATTAACTAATTAACAATAATAATTATAGAAGAAGGCGTAATAATGGAAGGATATGCAATTTGATAATCATACAATTTGATTAAATCACCCCCAAAAAAGAAAAGAAAACAGTTAGACATTCTGATATGAAGTGGAAGAATCAGTTTTTTGAATTTTTTATTGCATAAAATAGAAGAAGGTATTTATTTAATAATCCAATAAATTTATAAATAATATGAAGAATAAGAATGGTGAGGTTCTACATCATCAACATGTATATTTGAATTTAGTGAAATGATTTTCATTTATTACCCAAACTAATGTCATTGTAATCTGTTAGATTCACATGGGCATGGTATGTGTTGAATCAAATTTTGGAGAAATAAAAACATGAGTTTTAAAGATATAACTAGTTCAATTTTAACTCATAGTTTTATACCAGTGAGTCAGTTGGGTATGGTGGAATCCATTTCACACCAAGGACACCCGTTCAGACATTGAGATGTAATTTTTTTGAAAATTTGTTTTCCTATTATATGTGTGTGATTGGGTGTGTTTTTTTCCAGAACAAAGGTTGGAGGAAAGAATATGATTTCTATTCATCTTCTCAATTTATGGAGTTAAAAATGGGATACAATGTACAAATTGAAAAAATGTCACCAATAATGATTCACAACCATATCAATGTCGAAAATATCCCAAATGGTCACCCTCAATTTTTATCAAATTATAGATCCCTTCTAATTGGATTTTATTTTTTGGAGTTATTCTTCTTTAAAAATTTATGTTTCTTTTTCCATTTTATGAGGATATTTTGTATTAGGAATGTTTTATCTAATTCATATTTTAATTATATCACTATAATGTATACGATAATCAAGAAAAACAATGAGATGAAAATATTAAAAATCTATCCCATTATATTAATAACAGTAAGAGTGATTTTCTATATATAGTAATAGTATAAATATTGTAGATCTATTTTAAATGGAGAAAAAATGGTGGTTCATTCAATCAAGTAAACAGAAAACCCTTTAACCTCAAAAGGATCATGGTATTAAAATAATTCAAATGTATATAAAATTTTATATAAAAAATACCCTTATGATTATCCATGAATTAGTGTAAATGATAATATATAAATAAATATATATGTTTATTTATTAAACGACATGAGGAATTATATTAAAAAATAATTAGTTTTTTTGACTTGTGGTATTTTTTAAATCATGTAGGAATAAATCATTTAGTTTAAATAATATTATAGATAATTGGAGGAATAAATGAAAATAAATATAAAAAATAAAAAATTCCCTATAAAGTGGTTGAATCCATTGAAGTACTGAAATTGGAGATTAAATAGAGATTCTTTTAGTTTTAAAGTGAATGTTTTACAGAAGTTCTAAATATGTATGGTATCATAATTTCAATTAAAGAAAAATCCATAACTTATGAGAAAAAACAACATCGATTTAACGAATTTGTAATTAGATGTTAAATATAAGTGTATAATGAGCATGCCACATTGTTATATGAGAAAATGAAAATTCATGATGTATAAGTTCAAAAATTGAGAAATTATTATGAAGAAATATATTTATTTATTGATGATTAGAACAACACTCTTAATATGAGATGATTTTAATTGGAATTAAAGATAGGTAATCTATAAATGAAACATATTGAATCATAGAAATTAAATAAGAAAGTACCTTCCACCATTGACTGTTTATGAAATTTTATATGTTCAAAAAAATATTAGTTGTGAATAAGATCACTGCACCGTCTCATTATTATTCTCAATTATGCTAAATGAAGGAGGTTCAATCCATTATAAATTCTAATGTTTTTCTTAGATATGATTTATGAAAAAAGTATTGGTTTGAATAAAAATTATATATAATTATGGATGATTAAAAATTATTCAAAGCCTCTAAATATTCATGTGGTGTATAAAATAATGTGTGAAGGTGTTGGATCCTCATGTAATCATCAACCATTGGTGTAAAAGGCCCCAAAATAGCATGATATTTGTTTTTTAAATTCTAAAACACATGTAATGCATAATATAAAATCAATGTTCTTTGTAAATGGTAGTGGTGAAATAGATTTGAAAATTGTGCATTGAATTTTTGGTTTAATTAATTTATTTAAGAAGCATGAAGGATATCTGAATCTGGTGGGTGAAATCCATTGAGGAAGCAATATACAGATATTAATAATAATATATACACTCCAAATATATTTTAAGAATCTTATAATATCTATGATTTTTTCCATGGTTGTGGTCATATAAATTTTAACACCCCACCCCACAAATTTGTCTTAAAAAGGTGGTAGGATATTACATGGAATTAGGTGACATACCCTTGAATGAAAGGCTGGAAATAAATTGCAGAGGCTTTATTTAAAGTTGAGGGATGATTTTATGTTTGAAATAAAACATCCAAAACCACGAAAACCATAACCAACAACAAAAATATTATGCATGATAAAAAAGTAATGCTACTAAATATAAAATGAAACTGATAATAATACCAACCACAAACCAAAAACCATATCAGAGTATAATGTTGAAGATAAACCAACAATTATCAAAGACACAAAAGATATAAATCCAAATCCCCCAAAATAATCCAAGATCGCACTAAAAACTAAATTCCAAATTTATCATGATTCATCAATAAATAAATGAAATACATTTCCTTTAACAGTGTATTTATGAATAATATCCCCAAATGCACCAAAGAGACATATAATTGGTTGATAAGATAAACTAATTAGGTTTCCACAAATTGACTTTCCAACATACAACACTAGGATATAACATGTTATAATATTTATATAAAACAATTTATATAAAAAATTTTAAACACTTTATATCATAGGAGAACCATTTATAAGATAAATGGTTTTCATACAAAAACAATATTCCAAACAAAAACAATTTCCAAGAAAAGAAACAAAAAAATTCATTTAAACCATTCCTTATTCTGTTGGTGTACCCATTACGTGGTTACACAATTACATGAAATCACACATGCATTCCTGTGTGATAGTTCTATCCTCAGGAGAATTTTATCATTGATCTACCATATCCTCGTAAGTTAAACATATATAATGTTCCCCAATATAAATCACCCATTATATAAGGTTATGTCAATGTAAATGAACACATTCCAACCACATATTACAAATTCCATGAGAAACAAATAATTTCACGACATTTTAATAAAAAATTTCTTTTATTGAAAACCTTTCAATAAAACCATTTCCATGAACAAAAACCAAGACATATTTAAAAATATCCATTTAAAATAATGGAAAAATCATTTTTCATAAAGACCAGTTTCCAGAATTTTCTAGACCATTACCAAAGAGGGTTTCTACCAATGTTTTCACATCATTTTAACTATCATTTTTAATAAATTAAAACAATATTAAAAAAACACTTTAATCTATAATTAGTGGTGTTGAAAGTGAAGAAACCAACCTCATAAACATAGGAGAAAATAAATAATGACACAAATTCATCAACACAATGCGATTAAAACTCTAATAACTCATCATAGATATTATTCCCTAACATTAAAAAAGCTGAATATCAATATTATTTCCATAATAAAACATATATATATTTTCAACAGACTAGATATATGAATCTATGAGAGGTTCTAAGAAGATGAAACGTAATAACCACCAGGAACTATGACTTGGAAAGAATTTTTCCCTCCAATACACTATGGTTTGCCCAAATATTTATCATATATACATGGTAAGGGCACCCATGGAATTTGGGAAGAGGAAAATTTGAGTTAGGGTTAGATTATGGAAAACATACTTTTAAGTGAAAAAATTGATCTTAATAAAAAATTTTAGATATTTATTTTAACAATACATGGTGAGCAACCATGGTTAGGAATTTTTTTTTCTAACCATGAACACGCCTCTGCCTCAAGAGATGCTTACATGGTTGGCTCACACAGTTAGAATGAATCCACACCAATAGTGAATAATCAATCTATTTAGAAAAATTATAATTTCTCTAGGGTGGGCGCACGTTATGGAAAATTTGTGCGCCCAACCATCCGCCTAACTAGAGACCATAATTTAACCATCCATGGTCACTCAGAGGTGGGTTTTAAGATATATATGAAATAAGGTAGGACCATCGTGATCTCCTAACAATGACCTAGCTATCCAATGTCAGCCATGACAACCCCTCCCCCACCGAGGAGTGAGGGTGGATCTCATACTTCTATGTTCCGTTATCCTGATCAGAATCAGTGCTCAGAGATTCTAACCATCAAGATAGGACTAAAGGATCCTGGTTTCTCAGAGGAACATCCATTGGATAAAAAACCTCTTTGGAGTTTTCCCTCTCCTCAGATCAACATGGCTTGGTGCTATTTCCTCACTTTGATCGAAGACATCTGTCTTTTCGTGACTTCATACTTCATTTCAGGTTAGCATGGGGATTGAAGAGCTTCATCTCGATTAGTTTTGGTGATTTGAATAGTTTCTTGCTATTGTTTTTATAGAAGGAATATTTTCTGGGGGCTTGGTCATGTGAATGTCAGGTTTTTGGTTTGTTTCAATTGCTTCTATTTTGATGGTCCATTGACTATCACATGGTTCAGGATCCACCTATGGTCGTGGAGTGGGTGCACCTTCATGGCTTACCAATTCCATTTTTCAATCAAGAAATTTTACATCTGGTATGGAATGATTAATGGAGGTTCTTGTTCTCGGATCTACATTCAACATACAACTCCCTGATTTCATCTAGATCAGTATTGTAGGGGAATATAATTTCAAAAAATTGGTGAGTTATGAAGAGCGTCCTTCTTTATGTGAAATATTCAACCAAAAAGGACAAGAAATGTTTTTTACTCAAGGATTTTTTTGGTAATACCCTGGTTGCACCCCAGGTGGGGGATTCACAGTGAAAGAAAACTACTAGTGAGGCTAGGGATGTCTCGGGTTCTTTCGAACTGATTGCCCATCTCCCTATAGATGACTTTCATCCTGAGTTTTATTTTGGGTTGTGGGAAGACTCCAACCCTTGACTAGTGTATAGTGATCTCCAAGAGAGTGGAGTGGTGATTGGTGGGACAATGATTCCAAACGATTCTCAGCATGAGTAAGGGAAACCCAGGGTGTTTAAATTTTTTACTGGTTTAGTATCACATTTGGGTGGAAAAGATGAGTAGTCTAACAATATGAATTGTCAAGAGTGGAAAAAAAATTAAGGATTCGGTCCTAAAAGTTAGGAGTTAGTCTGGGTTAATCTTCTCTAAATGTTTGGTTTTAAGCCCTCCCAACATATAGGAATCCAAGGGTATAGAAAAGGTATTTCCTAATGTATCTCCAGGTGTAGAGGAAGCCTCAATAGTCAAATTCTTATTTAGGCCCTTGTGAGATGTTTTCCTTATCACAAAAAATATTATGGTTAGATATCCATGAGATCCAAAAAGAAGATGAAGAATGTTGGATGTGCTGAATTATGTAAAGTGATGAACAAGATTTATTCTCCTTAAAAGATTTTTATTAATGGTAGTGAGATTTATGAAGTAAATAATTTGGCTTTGGGTTGGGAAGTAGATTTCCTTATTGAAGGTTTTTTTAGGACAAATGTAAGGGAAAAAATAGTCTCAGGATTCTAGGGACTTTCCATCCCCATCCAAGAAGAATAACATGAAAAGGAAAACTATTCCTACCTTCCCAATCCTATGCTGACTATACTAGCGGGAAAGAGGGAAAATTCTTGGGGATCCATGGGCCAAAGTTGTGAGAGAACCTTTACATCAAAATATATCTTAGACTCCATACCCTCAGAGGTGGGTGTATCATCGAGTGATCAGAAGGGAGATACTCTGAGACCCTTGGTTTTTAATGGAAAGATGATAGCCAAATTCAGTATGTTCAGGAAGGCTATAAAAATAAGTGATCAATAGGTCAAGACTTAGGGATGATTCCTTGATATCAAGGGTGTGGGATAGACTCGAGCAAGGGAGGTATCTATAGAATCTAAGCCAAGAACATACGACATGGTACACATATAATATTGATGTCTTCCTCCTAGAGGTTATCCCTCGGTTGATATGGAATCATTCCTGGAGTTGATGGATTTTATTGCATCAAGTTAGGCAGTTTTATCACCTCACACCCAAATACCAAAATCAAAAACATATTGTGGATGTACAGGGCAGATCTATCTGGAAGACAATCCATTGAACTATGATTTTGTTTTAGATTTCCTGTTGACTTTTCCTATAGTTGTTTGTTTACTTTTTAAGGTCTAATGATTTACCAAATGTGGGATATTTTGAAAATAAAATAAAATTTACTTTGTCGGAGGTATCTCAGAGAGGTTATATGGTGTCTCTTAATCGTGACAATACTTTTTACCTCCATAAAAGTATAAAAATCATTCAAAAACTTTTCTAAAACCCCCCCATAAATAACACAATTACTTCTCCAATTTAAAATACAAAAAGAAAGGTTTTCTTACATAAAACTGGAGGTGTTACAAAAATTATTCTTTCTTATATCATCATGTATCAATATAAAATTGGAATAAAAGGACATATAATTTGGTGAGAATATAAGATATTTATTTATTAATAAATAAGATTAATATTACAAAAAAAATCTACCAAGATGTTTCAAAGTAATAGTGAGTAATCTTTTAACACCATGATGAAGGAATTCTAGGATCAAATCAATTACAAGAAGTTTAAAATTATAACTATATCTTGGGTGATAGAAGAGAAGAAAGGAACTCATTATAATCCATGTCTAAACTTCATAAAATTATTTAATACACCTAATGAATGATTAATAATAAATATAGAACATTTTTAAAATTACATTATGTTAGAAGAAGCTCAGTTGAAATATTATGATAATGGAACATTCAATATTGAAAAATAAGAATATAAATTTTTTGAGATGTTTTCAATAAAAAAACATAGAGTTGAATAAGAGATGTGTTGAAGGTGTGGTATGGATGGACACAATGTTACATATTGTCTAAAAATCAATTTAGAGTAATTATATTCATTAAATAAAATTAATATTATATTGGGAGATTCAATTTCCTTAAAGGATAAAGAATAAATAAGAAACCGCCATAATGAATATGAATATGTGAATATTCCCATGATAAGAAAAAAAATCCAAATTTAAAAAATAGATGCGGAAGCATGAATAATAGAGAAACATTGTAATTAATATCCTATCAACATTATCATTTTAATTTAATAGAAATAATTCACATCTTATTCTCATACATTTTTTATTTCATTTCATTTTATAATATATTTTATTAAAGGTGTAGGATATTTTAATGGGGATAACTTCAGAAGGACTAGTTTCTATCAAATGTAAGAAAACAATTTGAAGATGTCACATTCCAAGATTGATCACAATTGTAAGTCCTCAAAAAAATAGGATGTAATGGTCATATTTGATGAAGTGATTTTTTTCACTATAAACTATTTATCAATAAATGATAAATATGATATCTTTAATCTATTTATTTAATTGTAAAAATAGTATACAAAGAGAAATATATTCCTTGGTGATGATGTGGATGTTTTTAAATCTAAAAAACCACATGATATTTTCATTTTTCGTGAATTGATTTTTTTTAAAAACATATAATAAATATATGTAATGTTTCCACCATGATTAAGATTGTTTAAAGTGTCACGTTGAGGGGTATACAAGTTTAAACATCATATAAAACCTATAATAATTATTAATCACTATGAATATAAAAAATATGGATGGTTCATAATTAGATTTCATTGAAAAGGTTTTCTTTAAAAATTTCTCAAACTCGACATAAAAGATTTGAACTTTACACAATAATTTAGAAATTTATTTAACTAATGTCATAAAAAACGAAATTTCAAGAAGATTCTTAGGAGTTTCATGAATTTTAAAACCTATATTTTTTACATTAATTTTTTTATTTATGTGTTAATGTGTTTGCAGAAAATATGGATCATATATTTCCTAATAATATTTATATAAATTGGTATAAATCTGTTATCCCAATCAGAAAAAATTTGAATAGCTCCTAAAACTTTAATGACTGTCTAATTTTAGTTAGTGTCAAATTAAATAAAAAATGGATAGTTTTTTTATCTAAACAATACTCTCTACTTTTCAACACCAATAATAGTGCAAGTAGATTAGTGAATAACTATTATTAGTGAATTTCTTAAGAATAGATTGATTCCACATTATAAATTACATTGTATTTTCTATCATTATGTGGAGTGAAATGAAATAGAAAATTTATGTGAGAGGGGAAGAGAAGGAATGAATAAATGGAGCACTTATTGACATAAAATTTGAAGTTATTGAATATAAATTCCAATGGAGTTATTTTTTAGCCCACATTATGAATGATTTATTTTTGTAGTGAATATGTAGCTATAAATGATATTTTATATCAATATGTTGAATAAGAATTATAAGATTTTGGTTGTTTGGTAAGAATATAGTCATGAAGGAGGAGAACCCATAGATTATCACTTTGATTAAGTGAAAAAAGACATGAATTCACATTTTAAATATTGGTATTTGAATTTTTACATAGTGATTCATATAACATAAAAGTGTCATTTTCATTGGAATTTTTGAAGCATTCACTTATGTAAATTGATGAAGGTTTTTAAAAATTGGATTCTCATAGATAATTTATAATAAAAAGTCTTATATTTATATGATTAAGGTACGGTTTGAATATATTTGGTTTTATTTTGATTTTTTTTGGAAAAAAATTATGAATTTATTTTTTTTATGGGAAAATGAAAAATTTATCACATAAGAATTCAAAAACATGTGGATTCATAAATGGAAATTCATGTAAGTAAATTTTCATTTAGATTCTTCTATAAAAGGGTTCCCATGTAATTAAATTCGCCATTTATAAATATTCACATAAGTGAACCCCTAATAAAGTCCCCATAATTGGATTTTATACTGGTGGTCAACATAATGATGGCCACATAAGGGGATATAGATACATTTTTAAATAACAACATAATGGGATTAAAATTGGGATACATATAAAAGGATCTAAATTATATTGTAGTTGAATGATTTGGGGGTCAAAGATTTTTTAAAGAAATAATTCATGTTTATTTATAGAAAGATATTCTTTTTTATGTTAAATAACATGATATGGTTTATCATGATTCAAGAATGTTATTATATGTACACAACCCTAAATAACCTATAAATTGAATATTTATAAAATCATACACTTTTTTAATGTTGAGGATAATTTAAAATTAGTGTTTTATAAAATTAAAAAAAATCTCATTCACATAACACAATTATAAAAAAAGTGTGCAACTCCACTAGAAATTCATTTTCCAAGAAAAGCAGGATTCATAGAATTAAACAATTATTCCATTAAAAACTTTTTTTTCTTATTTAATGTTGTGTCCCTGAAGATAAATTTTAGACCTTACTATAGTTCATAATTATCATTAAACAATATTAAAAACATTTAAAAACAATGGATTGGAACACAATGATCAGTAAGGGTTATAAAAAAATAAGAAATGAAACAATTTAATACATTTCAAAACAATGATATCCGGATAAGGTGTTCTTCTATAACAAAATAAAATTTGAACATAAATAATTATTTTCTTACACATGAAATCATATTTACTTCCCACATATTTTTATAAAATAAGATATAATAATACATAAGGAAAAATAATAATCATTAGGTTATTATTGAGAAAAATATAACCCTTGATAAAAATTTATTAAAAACAATTCTCCTTACCATAAAAGGGCGTAATCAGTTAAAACAAAAGATAATTAGCTTAAATTTTTAAATTATAAAATTTCCATGAAAATTGTTATAAAGAATAGATAATTCATGTAGGTTTTTTGGGACATAATCATTATATTGGCCTTATGAAAAAAATTACATGCTGAATCTAAAATAGGGTAAACATCAAACATAATCTTCCAAAGAACATTATCATTATCCAATAAATTAAAGATATATATCAGGATTATCTAATCATAAAAAAATATAAAGACCCTTAAATGTATAAAATAAGTATATTTTCTCATATCCCTCATCAAAATTCTAAAAAAATATATTTTATACCATAATAAATGTTATTTAAAAATAAATATATACCTCCCCTTTAAAATCCAATTTTAAAAACTAAAATACCCATAATAAATAGAAGTATGGTTTTTTTTAATTTTTTAAAAACATGGAACCTTATAAAAAAATTCAATAATAAAATAGTAGCTATGATAGTGGTAATATACATTAATGACATATACATTAAAATAAAACATTACTTTTTCCCATCTATAAGGAAAGTTAAATTGTACCTTATAAAAGACATAAATTAATTCCCTTAAGAAAACATTTAAATAAATTAAAAATTAATCTAAAATAAAATTTATAATTAATTTATGTTCATTTGAATAAATATAAAAACTATTACTAATAATATAGACATTTAATTTATATATTTAGAAAATAAATCTTTAAAACATTTAAATTGAGGATTTTAATGTAAACTGACCCTTACCTCGAGTCCAGATCAGGACATATGCTCCCTATCATACTGGGAAATAAAATTATGTAAATTATTTACCTACTTAATCACATGTTTTAAGTTAATTATTCCATTTATTTTATTAATTACAATGTTATATTCAAATACTTAATCAATTAATTTCACATCCAATGTTTTAACGACATTCATCTCGTTTTCCAAAAATGAATTTGGCAACATGACTATGTATATAGAGGTTATTATAACATAATATCTTCAATAATGATTATGAAATAGTTGTCATTTTTAAATATTAATTATAATTTTAAAACCACCCATGATATATGGTTATGAAAAATGAACTATATTATAATCATGGATACGGTAGGTCATTCACACACATGAGTAACATTTCAATTTTAAAAATATCATGATGAAAATAAGTTGAGTATTATATTATATTTAAAAAATTATATTATAATATGTATAATTTATATTTATTTAAATACACTTTTATATAACATCCATACGATGTGGTGATCAAAAATGAATCACATCATTTCAGGGAGGTGGTAATCCACCATATTCATGAATGACATTATCTTTTTTCAATGGATGTAAAGGTAAGAAAATTTATAATATATTTTCTTTCTAGAATAATAATTATATTACTAATGTCATATATACATATAAAATCATCAGTATAACCATCTATAAGAGGTGTTGATGGAAAATGAATTATATAAGTTCGTGAGGCAGTATTCTGTCATACACAAAAACAATGGATTCATTTCTCATTTGATGGAAGAAGATATGTATAAATATTAATAAATTAATATAATAAAATTTTTATTTTTTTAATATAATAATTTCATTATATCATAATGATTATAAGATTTTTTAACGAGATAGAAGAAAAAATAAAACAAAAATATTCTATTAAAAGTTATACATCTTTATCGGACAACCTCCTTCACTTCGTCTATTATGAACTCAATGGTTGGTATTATGCCCAAAACAATACATATAAAAAATCAGAATGGATTTTGGGAAGATATTTGGGTAGGGATTGGCTATAACAGAGATCACAAAAGTTGCGTCAAAATGAAGACAGGAGGTTCTCTTTCATAAGTGAGGGGTGGGTCACTCTTAGAATTAGTTGTAGTATTAAATTAATAGAGATTAATTTTCAAGGAAAAGTGGAACAAAATTGAAATAATTATAATATTGAAAGATTTTGAGTTAATATAATATCATAAAGTAAATTGTTTACATATTTTGGTGATTTATTTCACCCTTAGTATTTTATTTTAACTCCTCATCAATACTTTTTAGGATTACAATGATATCATTTTTGTACTTTAGGAGACAAGAATGTTTCTATAAATAGAAATGTGACTAATAAATGGATTAATTTTTATATATGAAAAATATATCCCATTAAATTAGATAATTGTTGGATTTTATTTAAAATTTAAATCATTTTATGAAATATTTTTTAATTATAAATATCCTTACTGTCATTTTTGAACTATTTATTTAATTGGATTTAAATGCCATTTATATAATTGTATAATTAAAATTTAATCCTTTATAACAAACATAATTTGTTATATTTATCTAAAAAAGTCAAATACATAATGAATTACTCATACAATATTACTTTTATAGTTTTTAAATCATTTACATTACTTTTTTATTGTTTGTAGAAGCATTATGTTGGGATTGCATAAACATTTAATGTAATTATATAATCACTGAAAATTAAAAATAAATTTACATAAAAAGTACATTAATTATGTTAAATTAAAATTTTATATAAATTAAATAGGTAAATTTACCCACATATTTGTAATAAAAACTTATTTAATTTTTTTATTTTCAAATTTCAAGCATTGTACATGTATTGCAAATTAATTTGGATAACTCACATATAATATTTCTAAAAAATATATATAAATATATAAAAATCATAAATAATAATTAATTATTATTAACCCATTCGAGAAAATAATTCTCCATTCATTAATATTATCATTTGGACACCAAATATTACACATCCAGTACTGTATAAACACTGCGAGGTTACTTGAAATGATTTCAATATTTATCTTCAGATAAATAAAAATATCAAATTTTTAAATATTTTTTTAATATATATGTATTATATTATTATATATGATATTTTATAAGATTTAAATAAATTTTTGTATCATATTTACATATTGGTAATATCATATAACATATCATATATAATAAAACTTTTTTTTGTAGTCTCACAAAACTAATTTAGAAAAATATCAAATAATAATAATAGGAAAAATTTCAAATTCTGAATCCAAAAATTAAATTTACATCATAAAACGAAAATATTATAAATAAAAAATTAATTTTAATATAGATATATATAAATAGATAGTTTTTATCAGAATTTGTTTTTAGCCCAAAAATATCCTTAAAACAAAATCAAGTATAATGTGGATTCATATGTTTTTTTCAAAGAGTTTTTTATTATTTAATTAATTAGATTATTTATAACTAAAATAAAATTATATTTTTTTAATTAATAAATTAAACCATTAAGGTATTTTTCAATGAAAAAATTTATAGTTTTATAAAAATTACTATTTTTTCAAAATTTACTATAAAGTCACTATTTTTTAGAATAATCCAAAAATTTCCCCCTATGATAATTTTGATATTAAAATATAAATAATAACATAATTTTTATAAAATTTCATTTCTAAAATGGTTATAAATTAATTAATTATCTTCACACAAATTGAAATAAAAACCATTTCTAAAGAAAATATATTTTTAAAGAATAAAATGTTTTTATTCTCATTCCTTTATGAATAACCATTATTAATTAAATGTTAATTCATTAAACTGAATATATACTGTACCAATTCCATTTTATGTATTTATTAATATTGGAAAATTTTACTTATTAACATTAAAATCCATTACACCCATAAGAAGAGATTTTTGAAAACATGCCTTTTACCTACAAAAGAATTTATCTTAATTTCTAACATGTTGATAATAAATGAATAGTTTATCATTAATTTTACTTAATGAAATAATCTATAGATATATTTAATAATATTTTTAATCATTTTTAAACTCCCCAATTTAATGGCTAGGCTATAATGGTTACATTTAAAAAGTAATATATCATGGGTCATTTATGCCTGTTGTTGTGTATTGTATATGCTATCTAACAGTGTTATTTTAAAATATTATGTTTTTATAGTTATGAATAGTATAAATAAACATTAGAGTGCCTTATACCATAAATAATGATTCTACATCCATAAAAATATTATTCATGTATACATGTATATGTGGATTATGAAAAAAGGGTATGAATTTCTTCTGCCCGAATTTATGACTTCTATACATAAGTGATTTTGAGGTGTATGAAGTTTTTAAAACAACAATATTCAGATTAAAAACTCTTAATAATGAATAAAAACTGGTAGATATTATGTTTGAGTGTTTTAAATGAAATAATATTTAGGATCTTTCTATTATGATTTATATAGAATAATGAAGTAAGAAGAGGATACATATTTTCAAGATCATTCCATAACATCAAATGGGGGTACCATGATCTCAATGGTTACATCAATTTATATATATTCTAATGTAATTTTTAAGTCATTTAAACACTATTTAATGAAACAATAATAGTGTTATGGTTATGAAAGAAGAATATCTATGGTAGTTACTACACATTTTACATAGTTATAAACAATTATAAGAGAAGATATTCAAGAATGAATTTATTAGATACCCAAATGTTATATACTTTTCAAATATTCGAGTTTGAAATTTCATGTGTTTAAAAATTCTTGAAAGTCTAGATATTATAATCATTGTATTTGTGTGGTACCCAATGAATATAAAAACGATGAATCCAAAAAATGAGGATGAAAATATAAACTATGATGAAATAGTTTATTTCATGATATATATATATATATTTAGTTTTTTTAAGAATAATTGATGTGAGACCAGATATAAGTCAAATTATATAAAAGATGTTGTATCTAAATAACATGATACGTGAAATAATAATTTTCATGAAGATTTCATATATGTAAAACCTGATAAGAAATATTAAATCGATCCATATCAGTTATGATAACATGATCTGAAGAAAAAAGAGATATGATAACAGAAAAATAATGGAATTTTGTGAAAATAAAATATTGTAAAGTCAAAATAAATCTTACTCTTCATAAATAAAATCGTCACTTAGACATAAGGTTCTCAAGAGGAATAAAGAGTTTTGTGCATTAATTTTTGCACAAAAAAGAATAAGGTGTTTCTTGAAAGTTTTTATGAAATTAATATAGGAACATGATAGAAGGAGTAGAACATTAAAAACACGAATTATTTATATTGGTGATAAAATTTTCATTTATTACACAAACTATTATCATTTTAAAGTGTGGGACTCACTTTTGTACATGATACACTAATGAATTCATAGGATAAATGGAAACATGAGTTTTAATGATAAACAAGTAAATCTTATATCTCACAGGTTAATACAAGTGGAAGTTCAATCATGGATGAACCTTTGTAATTTCAAAGAATAAATATGACAGATTTAAAGATGAAAAATGTAAAAAAATATTTTTTATCTTTTTTGGGTGCTTTCGGGTGTGATTCTTGTAAGAAAAAAGGTATGGGGAGATAATAAGATAAATATTCACCTTAATTAATTATATACGTAAGATATAAGTTGGATAAAAAGTATAAATTGTTTAAAATCCACCAAAACTAATTCAACCCTACCTCTTGGAGATTAATGAATACCTAACCCCCCACCCAAGATTCTTAAGAAATCTAAAGTTATGTTTTTATAGATATTATCCAAACACCAAAATGTTCAATAGATTTAGGAAATAGAAATAGATAACACCTATATCTATCAATATTTCATAAAATTTAAACATTATAAAGAGTCTTTCAAACCTATAAAAGATGTGAAAACTATAATACCTCAACAAGTCATTAACCTTTATTTATTTTGACAAATATCTATATCTATTCCTTGTGTCAATAATTATGTATTTTTTATTTTTTATTTTACTCGATTTACATGAGATTATTTTTTAACACAAAAATCTAAATATATTTCAACATTTTATACTTATTTTAATGTAATTTAAATTTTTTTACATAGTATAATCCATTATAAATGATAAAAGTGTATAATTAATAAATTTAGAATTTTAAAAATTCCATAGAGATAAAAGTTATTCTTATAATTTTTCATCCCCTTGGACACCCCCAAAAATGGATTTTTTTTGGGAGGTAAAATAGAAATTTACGAGAAGCAGATAAAACAATTATAAATGAGTTGAAAACTATTAGATTATTTTCGGAATAGGTCGTAAAAATATCATTATATGTGTCTAATAATTTTATTTTAATACCTATTTAATGAAAATATCGTATTATATATAGAATGAAAGAAAATAGAAGTTGGATATTTTGGATTATTTTTATTTGAAATTTATATTCATAACACAAAATATTCAGTAGATATATTTGATGATAATATGATTAAGGTATATTATTATATTGTTAAAATTTTAGTAAAGATGATAAGGTATATAATAAAATAACCATGATGGTTAAAGATCCTATTCAACATGAATGTAATGAAAATAATTTAAAATAAAATAATGTTAATTTAAACCATATTGAATGTGATTTTAAATATTTTGATATTAGGGAGTACAAAACTAAACAATAATGGTATTTCAAATTTTTATTGTAAAATTTATATAAAAAAACAATTAGTCATTTTTTGTTCCCATTATTCATTCATTTCTAAATTTGTTCCTAAAAATATTAATAAAAATTTAA
This sequence comes from Viscum album, assembly GCA_963277665.1. Lineage (NCBI taxonomy): Eukaryota > Viridiplantae > Streptophyta > Magnoliopsida > Santalales > Viscaceae > Viscum > Viscum album. The sequence continues at coordinate 887,252,457 of OY728148.1, read as the reverse complement.
CATATTATAATTGTATGTTTTCTATATAAGAAGAATTAAATCTTCTAGTAAGATATATGGTACGGTATTTCATAAAACTACCAAAGGAATAAAAATTTATTGGCAGTAAATATATTTTTATCAATAAACATAATGAATCTATAAATATCATTTTCAATATGGATATATTAATGGATCAGGAATATTTCTAAGAATAATGAATAAATTGTGATGAAAAGTTTTCATCAGATTATTTATTTAAATCAATATGAATTATATTATCTCACACTACATTTTAGGGACTTAAATTCATTCAAATCGATGTCAAAAATTATTTTCTAAATGGATATATTTTTAATCAAGAATATGTTAGACAACACTTGGTTTTGAAAATTAATGGTTTCATAATCATGTTTTAAAAAATTATAATGAAATTTATAAACATAATAAATTTCCCAAAGAATGGTTTGAAATATTATCTTATATTATTCTGAAAAATGGTTTTATAAAACGAAATATTGATCTTCTATTATTTGTATGTAAAATTATAAAGATATATTTTTTGTTAAAAAATAATTTTATGATTTAATTTTTAGATCATCAAATAATGATTTATGAACTCAATTTTCTAAATTATTTATAAGTTAATTTTAAATATGTTTTTTGGAAAATTTAAATTATTACTTGTATTCTTTCAAAATAATTATAAAATATTTATAAAAAAATATAAATATAATAATGAATTTATTAAAATATTTTACCATGATTACTGTAAAAGCTAAAACCTCATCATGTCCTCTTTATATAAAATATATGTTGATAAATAATGAAAATTAGTGGATAATAGACATTATAGAGGTATGATTGGTATTTTATTATATTTAAATTCGCCAAGGCTAGATTTAATTTTTGTGTTTTATATTTCAAATTGATTTTAAGGAAGGTCACTAAAAATATGAATGAATAATAAAATATAGTAAAGGTTCATTAAACATTAATTTATTCTACCTTAGAAACAAGATATTAATTTAAAAATTTATTATAATTCTTATTTTGGGTGTATGTAAAATAATTAATTGGAATCACTAGTGGAATGTGTCACATTCTTGTAAAAAAATTTGTTTCGTGGATTATTAAGAAATAAATTTTAATTTCAATACTTACTATTGAAATAAAATATATAGTTATAGTAAGTTATTAAGAGAAATGCTTATGGATTAAGTAAACTTTGATTTATATTTTTGTTTACATTGGTAGGTTTCCTCTTTTTTCAGATAACACATTAGCTATTACTACATCTAAATTTTTTTACATAACTCAAGAACAAAACAAATTGAAGATAGATATCATTTTATCAGATAATATGTTCCAAAAAGTATTTTTTTAATATGTTCCAAATGACTATTAACTCGAAAATATCTTTAACAATAATTTGGATCCAACTATGTATGAGAGAATTAAACATATATTTGGTCTGATATACGTTTAAAATGAATTTTTTTATGTAAATCATATTCTTAATATGGTTTTTTTTTCTTTTCATGATGGCTAAAATAATTCCATCTCAAAAATCCCACTTCAATTTAGCTCTATTAGTTTGTAATTAATTATTTTTGTGACATTATGTAAGCTTTATATGGTAAAAATGATTAATATTGTTGTACTTTATTATTTACAAACATATAATTAAATATATTTTCAATTTTGGGAGCTAAGTATGTAAAATATTATTATTTTTTGGCTTTCTTCAATTGTTAATCATTGTTGTTTACGATAATTATTCTTTAAATTCATTGAAATATTTATAGGGATACTTTTAGATTATATACTCTATATCAAAGGGAATTTTCATGTCTTTTTTATAATAGGTTTTTAAATTATTTATAATGTCAATTTATATTTTATGCACACATTCTTAGAGGATTCTTGTGTTTAATGATGTGTGAAAAGTTTATATTATCTGTGATTCTTCCTAAAATTATTCTTTATCTTCTTATTTAATTATTTTGATTTAATTATTTAGTTTTTATATTTTCTGATACTGTTTATTTTTAGTTTTTAAAATCTATTTTACAATTTATTTTATAAATTTTATTTTCTAAACATGTTTTAAATATTTACACTCTATTTAATTATCTTTATATAATATGGAGCTATATTTTCTATTATCTGTAACAATAAATTATTTAGTAATTGTCCTCTAAGGTGGTAAATAATTTATTTTCTGTGACAAACATGTTCCCAAAAGGGGGGAAAAGTTTCTATTTCTTATTATTTAGTCATTTTTATAAATTAAAAATGCGCGATGGATTTCTAAATTTCTATTTTTTTTCAATTACGATAAAAAGATAAAACTTATGTAGATCCATTTGATTTCAAATAATTATTTATTTATAATTATAAACATATTATTTGGTTCCCTATAACAAGAGTGAATAAATGTGTTTAATGATTTCAATACTTTTGGAAGAAAAAAATGTTGTTTAATTTTTTATTTATTTTTCTTATTTTTTTGTATTTGTTATGTGTATTATAAATTGTTTTCCAAGGAGAATCCATGTCAGTTTGAGTTGAAGAAATACTCATATGTTTAAGTGAAAAATATAAACATTTTTAAGTAATGGATAATACATGATAACTTTAGAGTCATGATTATTTAGTATAATTGTTCTTTTTGAAATTGTTTTTAAAGGAGTAATTATAAAAAAAGATGTTCATACTGAAGTAGAATATAATTTACATAGAAGAAAAATGATGCTTACAAATTTATATTTTGTCTTTAATATTTTTTTTATACTAATAATATTCAACTCTATCGAATAAAACATATGAAACACAAAATGACTCATTCATATATTGAAATGACTCCTATGAAAATTAGAATTATACTTACACTAGAGTGATTGAATAAAACACAAATTTTTGTATCAAAGTTTGAAATGCCTTGAAAATATATATCAAAATATTTGTTTGAATCCTAATAAACTCATAATACAAATAAAATGAATCACATATAATAGATCTGAAAGGAATTATATCATCAAAAACTATGCATATGAAAAAAAATAAGCCCCACATACTCATTAGTTGTTTAAAATAAAAAAATGTTACATTATACTTATCTTTTAATAACACAACTCTCTGAATTTTTTACATTCTTTATTCGATTTATTTATTTCACAATTATTTATTAATTATATCGATCCAATTTTCTTAAAAATTTAATCTTATTTTCAATTAATTAAATTGACATCACTAGGGAAGAATATTCTATTATTATTCAAACATAATATCTAAAAATTACAAGATGAAAATTTACACTACATGAAAAATTAAGAGTTTGTATCGAATGATTTATGAACATTTTCTCTGGATATAAATTTATATAATAATTACTACTATATTATATTTCTATTTATTCTAATAATTTTATTTATATATATTTTTTTTTAAATATAATTCATTGATAATTTAATGTCAAAAAACATGATTAATATTATCATGTATGAGGAAATAGAAAAGAATTGTGCTCTTGGAAATAATCATTAAACAAAACTAAAGATGTTCATTTGTTTCACATGTGCAACAACTATTTCAAAAATAAAGAACAAAAGTATATATAAGATTTAAAATTTATAAATATAACGAAAGTATTTTTAATATTGTTGTGCATAATGAAACTATAAAAATATAGTTTGACACATCCAATATAACGTGTATAGGTATTAATGACATAATAATTGTGTGATATCAAATTATCGGGGTGGTGTGAAATAATTTAAGGACACATTGTAAAATCTGTGTTCACTTTTTCATTGCTGATTTTTTGTTGGACTTAAATATTCGAAATTCTACTAATCTATGCTTCATAAATATTGAAATCCTCATTTTTTAAAAATATTGTTTCTATGGTGCTTTATGTTTTTATCTTTTTTGTGTATGTTATTTTTTTTATTCTGTTTTCATAAAATATAATGACCACGGTGTTAGGTTATTCCATATATTTCAAAGGTAAATCTAGTTATACCTTGGTTGGTAAAAGGCATGGGTTTTAAATTGTACTTTTATTCAAAAAATCCAGTGTTTGTTTTCTATCAACTACAAAATGATATTTAGGGATTTTTCCTCCATGTATCAAAAATGACATTGAGGGTTTGTGCCACCATGTGTGAAAAATATTGTGTTTTGGGGTGGGGATCGAGGTATAAAAAGTTAAAATTTTAAGGGGTGTGAATCCACATTAAAATATTGGTTGCTAATATAGTTCTCTCCACAACCAATCATTGAGAGTGTGAAGAGTAAATGTGGGATCACATTCTTCTGAAACACTAAAAAAATTCTTTTTCATTTTTTTATATTTCAACTACAGATTTTTTTAAAAACTAAAATATCTTCTATTTATAAAGTAGTCAATTAAACCCCTTATAATCATTCATCCATCATAACGAGGACCAAAAATAAATTCCATGAGCTTCCATAAATACATTTTATATAAATGTATCCAAATAAGAAATCAAAGAAACACATTATTATTAATCTCATGTTTATGTACCAATACACAAACCCATGGGTATAAATATCCAATTAAATATAAAATATGTATTATTTCTACTAGATTTTTTATACTTATTACCTACATTTCTTAGTGATCACAATGTTTTTAAATCATGAATAAAATTCATAATGTTGACTATCCCTTAACACCTGATAGTCTAACTGAATTTATGTCACTTTAGATAGATGTATCAAGGCCAGAAAATATATTTATTAATGAATATTTTCATATGATCTCTATGTTCTCACTATAAAATATAAATGTATTTAAATATTTGATTTGATAATTAGTATGATTTTTTGTCATGATAATATTTTAGAGATGAAAAAATTCTACATGATAACATATATGTATAATCAAAAGTTAAAAAAATAAATTAGATCAATATTACCACCTCCAATGGAAACAATAAATATTTGAATTTTTTTGATCATTATGGATCCATTAAGTAGAATCAATAATATATATAATTTAATTAAAAAATACTAGGATGGTGTAAAATATTCATATTGATATAAAATATTTGAACTAAATTTATTTTCCCATTTACCATGGTTTAGTTAGACCACAGGGAAGATAAAATCATTACTAAGAATTAAATTATTAATAAAACATATAGGATGACTTCAAAGGATTGAAAGTATTTTCTATGAGGTATTTCCATCAAGCTCATATAGAAAATATTAGACAAATTTACATCACATGAAAAAGAGATATATGTTATGGTGGTATATCTATGAAGAAGACAAGGGGGGTTGATTTAGTCGTTTTAAAAATATTGACAATTTGAAAACATATATCTTTAAGTGAAGAAATAATTTTCTTCTCTCTCAAAGTAAAACAAGTAGCGGAAATAAATACAGGAAAAGAACACCAGGATGTCTTCTGGTTTGTTGAACAGAAATATGCTAGTCCACTCCACCAACTATCTACTCTATGAGCTTGGTGGTTTTTACTAGTAGGTACTATTATTACAAGACTTTCCAAAAATGAGTAAAGTAATTTGACACCATACAAGGATTTTAAAAGGAATTATAGTTCATTAACAGTGAACCATTAATGTCTACGTCTTAGTCTGATATGCTGATACTCCCCCATGACTGATTCCAAGTAGATGATTCCCCACCAAAATAATAGAGATTGATTTTGTTGATGTCATAAGTTGAATGTCCCAGTTTCTACAACAACTAATAGATGGATTCACATCATCAATATAGCAAAAACAATTTATCAAAATAAACTTTAATGTCAACCAAGCTTCATCATCTTTAAACAACAACAAATAGATTATACAATGATTGTCCCTAATTCCTTTATCTAACAAGAGAAAATTATAATGATCAACGAATTTCAATTATCTTTTCAAAAGTATCGATCTGTTAATATAAATAGTTTATGTCCCTTTTAATATAATTTTCACATCTATTCTTTTCTTTATTTTTTACCTTCCAAAGAGCGATATATATATATGGAGACTAAAATATCTAGTAGTTGTTAAAACATTTATCATCCTTAGGATACAGAAAATAAATAGAGTCAATATAATTCATAAGATATCCCCAATAACAGTGTAGCACCATTTCTTATTTATTCCTATAGAATAAGTCTCTAATAAATGAATTCAAATTAATATGAATAACTCTTCCAATAATATCTACATAATATTAGAAGCACTGAAAAATTTAATACTTCTATTTATATCCATTCAAACCTCTCAAAATAATCCCAAAAAAAGTCACGCAATAAATAATGAATATTTGAAATTAAATTATTCAAAGAAACTCATAACATAGCTTATAAATATGAATGATTTAATTTAATATATGTGAGTTATTTAATTCTGTGAAAAAACCACTTTATAATGATCTTTAATACTAAGAAGACCTTTACAAAAATCTTGTAAAATATCAAAGATTTAAATCTGTATTTTTTCAAATTTCAACATACGTTTACTTCAAAAAAATTAAAAAATTTATAAATATAGTGTTCAAGTACAAATCATTTATTATCTAAATTTATAGTATACTATATATATGTAATCATAAAATAATTTTGATGATCCATAAGTTTCCCTCTTAAATGTAAGATTCATTACGTGTGTAGGGTTCTTAAACCATACTTACTTCTCTTAAAAAAATATAGATCCTTTCAATTAAAAGGTTCTTTGAACATACTTATCTTATAATGTAGAGTTTAGATACCATAATTTATTATTCCACTGTAATGTTGAATACAAACATATAGTTCATGATCTATATGAATTATACAAAGGGCATGGTTTATTCCATACGATACTCTTATCCACATAGGGTATAAACAATTAATCCAAACTCTAATATAGGGTTGATATTTCTTATGTAACATTTATCAATATATGGTAGGAATAATGTTTCTAGAAAACTTAAACAAATTAAATTTGGAATTCACTAAATTTTTTAATCCCCTTATCATCATATTCAGTCTTAATCCTAAAATATTTATTTTTGAAAATATTACGATATTTATAATGGTTCAATAATCGAATCAATCTAACATCTACAACTCTCAATACCATTGAAAAACAAAGGAAATAACATTCTAGAAAACTACAGATGGGAAACTCCCTTCCCAAACATTGGTGAATTTATTGACCATCCAAAACACTTTTTCACCCTTTTATGTAAACTGATTAAATCTTGATAAATATAATGGATTTTTACATAAATAGATAAAATGAAGATAATCTTCATATATTTCCAATGGAATAAGTTTCATATGAATATGATCACAATAACTTCATATATATAATAAATAATTTGATGTACTAAATTAGAAACACTTACTAAATTTGTTAGACAACAATGATTCATTGGTTGAAGTAATTATGGCCAATAATAATTTATTTTCCTTTAAAGAATGTTAAAAAATGGAAATTTATTTTATATATCCTTTTAAAATATTTAAAATGTGAGTAGTAATAAATTTTTTAAATACATTGAATTTTAAAAAATAATTTTACAAAAAAATTAATAAAAAGAGTTATTTTAAAACATTTTCTGAATACATAAAACATTATAAACTCCCCATAAATTCATGTTCCCAAAAATAAAGGATATAATTAAGGATTCATGAAATCATATATAATATTATCAAATTAATGATACGGGATTACAATGAATGTGTTAAACCATATAATTCATTCCATAATAATGAACCATTTAAACACACGATATATATTTAATATTACTCCCATTGATGCCATGAATAAATATTTGGGATATTATATGAGTTTTAAAAAATTAATTTCAAAGAATTTAGATAATTATTTTTAAAAAATTAACAAAAAAAATATAAATAATAAAATATTTTTAAATAATTTAATTAAATGACATTAAAATAATTTATTTAAAGGATTTTGAAAGAATTTAATTAAAATTTTACATATTTAATAAATGACTATATCATTTTAATCTAATAATATAATAATTAATGAGAAATAAAAATAGAATAACTTTCACTTGTAATTAATTTAAATAGTCAAGAAGTAAACATATTCTTACTTATAATATTACCAATAATATAAAATCATAATAAAAAATCTTATGGGTGTTGATTAATAAAATAAATTAACGAATTATGTAATTTGAAAAAAATTATAGAGTGATATAATGATTTAACATTATAAGAATAGGAGTAATTAAATGTATATGAAATCAAGATAAATCATTAGAAAAATTACCCTATAAAAAACTGTCACTGAATTTAAATTTAATATTAAATATGAAAATAAAATATTTCATAGATTAACTATTCAATATTTAATGAAGATTATTTTTAATTTAATAATGAATAAAAATATAATGAATTCTCAAAATTTTCAAGAAAACACATGATGATATGACGATGATGTTTAGTGGCACATACCTACACTGTATCAAACACAAGTTCTTTTGGTTCCCATATACTTTTGGGTTCTTCAATGTCAGCAATTAACGATTTGGGTACCCAAATTTTTTTATTTTGATCTAACATTTTACAATTAAATATATATAATAACTTTTAATAATGAACATTATTGACACCACATAATTGAGGTTTTAATAAATAATAGTCATTAGCATAACGTTTGTTAAGACCACAATATAAATATTTAATAGTAGACATGCTTTTTCTATTTGAACCAAGAACAAATAATTTTTATATAATTTTATTTGTCTCAATTACTAAAAATACTGAATTTTCAAAAGTAATTTTTTTAAACAACAATTTCATTTGAATAATTATAAACCTTAATAATCATAAGCAAATCATTCTTGAAATTATCAACATCATAAATGTTTTTAATTTTAGTTTAATGCAGATCACAAGATATTTTGGAAGTATTAAATCATAAATCTGGAAGCTATTTTGATAAACTCTCTTTATCAATTAAAATATCATCATAATATTTTAAATGATTTTTATGCTCCTTTAAATATTCAAATTTATCTTAAAGCATAAAACCAATATTATTATGTTCCTCAAAATAAATACTTTTGTAATTATAAATTTCATAGAAATAATATTGTACCACATTAGCATGAACCATAAGACATAAATTATCCTTTTTATTTTTATTCTCGCATTATGATTTCATAGTATATTCATCATTTGAATCTTCATATGAATTACTAGTAGCCTTAATTACTTTCTTTCCTTTCCATTTATATTCAGATTTATTTTTAGATTTAATCAAAGGATTTTTAGGTCTCGAATGACCTTTCTTTTTACACTCAGAGCACCTAACCCGATTCCCTATATTCAAATTCAGTTTCCCTTTTCACCATTTATATAGCTTTCCAACGTTTTTAGCATGATTCGACAGATCATCATTTGAACCTGAATGAAAAGAATCATTATCATAAAATTCATCCATCAAAACATTGAGTGTAGGTGTTTTTTTTTGATAGAAATATTATTTTCCACTTCATCTTGGATCTCTTATGCATAAATCATCAGGGTTTTAATCAATTCAATCATATTTAATTCTTTTACAGGTTTGGATTTTCTAATACCAGCTGATATTCCATTTCAAGTAAAAGGTAAAACCCCATGTTCCTTTAATTCCTAATCTAGATCTCGAATAGGAGTTAACAAGGAAACAACATTATTAACAACATCTTTTAATCTTCCGTTCATCTGATTAATGATCTCATATTTTTTCATTTTGAATGTCTAATTTTTTTTCCAGTATTGTACCTTAGTTTAATGAAATTTTCAGTTCTTTCATATGAAACCATAACAGTATACCACATTTCATTGGTAGAAGCACATTGTGAATCAGGATTTAATTCATCAGGAAAAAGACCACATATAATTTTATTCATGGAATTTGAATTAATATCATACTCAGTTTCCTTAGAATCATCCCACTATTCTGGTTTTCAAGGGATTTTATAAGGTTTGATAATATTCATATAAACATTGAAACCAAGATTCATCAAATAGATAGTCATTTGATCTTTCAAACATTTATATTTATCACAATTAAAATATGGAGCAAATATCAACAACATACCTTCTATGAATTATCCAATGATATTTCTCTTTGTCTAAATCTTTTACACATGCTTATTAGAGACAAAAATATTAATAACTCCCTGCCTCTGATAAAAATTGATATTTTAGGATGTATATGATGAATACATAAGTGGGGGTGTGTTGTTTCCTTTAAAAAATATTGAAATTATTAAAACATCCTTCCTGCAATGATGTTATCCTTTCCTTTGTTGTTAAATTAGAGTGAGAAGGGGAAATAAATAAATAAAAAGAACAAAAGTATGTATGGTGGATTGGGGCATATAAATCCTTTATTCCACTCACCCAATTTTCTACTTTATGATCTTGGTGACTTTCATGAGTAGGTCATCTTATCATAATACCTTCCGCAACTGAGTACATGAAGTTTACACCATACAAGGCTTCTATAGGGCCTTATTTTTCTTTTATAGAGAATCGTAAATGACCACATCTTAGTCAAAGAAGTCGAAACTCCACCATGAATGAGTTGGAGCATATGATACACTACCAAATAAATATATATAAATTTTCTTGAGGGTAAAAGCTAATATTCAAAATTACAGCAAAAACTGACTGATGAAATCAATTCATCAATAGAACACAACAGTAGCAGAAAGATAATCTTCAATGTAGAGAATGGTTCTTATTCTTTAAACAGAAGAAACTTGATTATAAAATTACTGCTCAGGATTATTTTATCTTTACACCATAAGATAATAAGAATGAAAAAATAATTACAATTATCTCTTCAAAAGCATTGTGCTTCTAATATGAAAATATATAACGCCTTATTTTTAACAGAGTATTCTCATCCCCGATTTTCATTGTTGTTTTTTATTTACCTTCTAGAGAAAGATATATATAGAGAATATAAAATCCATCAGTTGTAACAATATTTATCTTCTTTAGGATACCCAAAATAAATAAGGTAAAAATCCTTCATAAAATTTCCCAAACAATATCATTGAACCATTTCTTCTTTATTCTTGTAGAATAAATCACTTATAAATACATTCAAAATAATTTGAATAACTCCTCTAAATAATATATCAATTATAATAGATGCATTGAAAAGTTTAAAAATACGATTTAAATTCATTCCAACCCCACAAAATAATCCCTTAAAAAATATTCACACTATAAATTAGGAATTTTTTAAATCAATTAATTCAAAGAGATTCACAACATCCCTTATAAATAAGGATAATTCTATCCTTTGAATGTGAACCCTTTAATCACTCGCAAAACCAATTTTAATGATATTTAATACTAAAAATACCATTATAGAAATAATGTAAAATGTCACATATTTAAATATTCAAAATTGAAAAGTCAAAAAATGTGTTCCTTCAAAAAATGAAAAAGTAGGAAATGTATCGGTCAACTACATAGGGTTCAGTCTCCAAATGTAAGGTATAATACAGAAGGTGGATCATAAAATTATGCTTTATGATCCATACATTTCTATCTAAAATGTGTGGTTCATTACATACATAGGGTTATTTAACCATAAATTCTTCTCTTGAAAATGTAAGGTTCCTTTGAAACCTACGGTTCTTTAACCATACATTTTTTATAACATAGGGCTGATATACCATACATTATTCTTCCAACAGAATGTTGAATACAAACATATGGTTCATGATCGATACACATTGTAAAAAGTATAGGTTTTATTCCTTACATTACTCTTTTCCATGTAGGATATAAATAGTGAATCAAAACTCCAATGTAGGTTTCATATTGTGGAAATTATGTTTATTAATACAGGGTATGAACAGTGTTTAAAAAAAATGTAAACAACTTATCTATATAATTCAATTAATTTTAGATTTTTATCATTAGATTCATCCATAGTCCCATACTAATTATTTTTATTAAATCTAATGTTATTTCTTATGGTTCAATAATCTAATCAATCCGACTTCTAGAACTCTTGATATCTTTGAAAATCATAAGCAATAAAATTTTGGAAAACTAAAACAGGGAAACTAACATCGCAAACATTAGTGAATTTATTAACCAACCAGAACACTTTTTCATCCTTTTAAGTAAACTAATGATATTATGAGAAATATATTGGACTTCGACATAAATAAATAAAATTAATATATTCTTAATATATTTCCAATAGAACAAACATCATAAGAATTTGAACACTATTTCCGGATATATAAAATAAATATTTTGATATACTAAATCTGAAACACATAAAAAATTTATTTGAAAAAAATATTAACGGGTTGATGTAATTATTAAAAGTATATAAAAATGAGAATGATAGGTATCCCCTCAATAATATATTCTTCATTAATATTATATTTAATTTAATTGAATGGATGGATCTTATGAAAAAATTAATTTCAATGGATTATTTTTTCAAAATTTGGAAGAGGATTAACCCTAATAAAAACCTCTACAAAATTCAACGAATTTTGGATGTTAACTTTTTTAATATCTTACTTTATGTCACAAACATGTTGATTATCATGAAGGATTCATGGAAAGTAAATATTTATCATCAATCCAAGTATTTTTATATGAAAAATTTAAGAGTCTTGAAGTTGTTATTTGCGGTTTAGATAATGTTTGATCAGAAAAAAAATAAAAATATGACTATCATTGGAGAAATATGCGGAATGTATACTAAAATAATTTAACATAGATGAATCAAAAAAAATTAAATTCTTATATTTATTCATTTAATGATGAGAAAGTGTTTAATTGTCGAATATAATGAAAAAATAAAATTGATATGAAATCATGCACAATGGTTATTTTATTAATTATATATTGTATAGTGTGTATGACACAAAACATTTATTAGATGAGGAACAATGTGGGTTAGTTTTTCTCCAATACTGGAAAAAATTAGATACAATTAAAATGATTCAATATTATTTTAGAATCACATTAAATTTAGTTTTATTTCATAACATAAATAATTTACTCTGTTAGTATTAAAAAATATAGATACGATCAAAGAACTAATCCACTGTTGAAATAAATGGAGAATGTTTCGTCTATAATTTCATAATAGTTCCTATATATTGGAAATTGTTGATACATAAATAAATATATTTATCCATAACTATATTAATGTATATTTTCATTAAAAACTATAATATGTAGATATTATGGTTAAGGTAATTTTTATAAGAGTTCATGTTTAGTTATATTGAATACAAAATTATTTTGATATTTAAAGTGGCATGAAAATGAGAAATAACACCCAAAATATTGAATAAAAAAAATATTCATTATCATTGCACATACACATTGATGGATTTACCACAATTGATACTAGTTACGATACATTAAATAAAAAAAATAGACAATGTGATAGATATTAAAACTAGAGTGAATTAAGATGCTTTTCCCCTAGAATAAAATAATTGAAGGAATCAATTCATCAAGTTAACAGGATGATAAACCATGTTTTATGATATAAAATTGGTTTGAAACTATAATAGTATTTCAAAAATTAATCATTATAGATCGTAATTATATTAATCTAATATAATCAAGATTCCAATGAACATTTCATACCAAATGGTTCTGATATTATGTGCTATAATTCAATTATCAAGAAATGCACTTTGGGAGTGTTAGTCAGACCTAAATAGATACATCCCGATTTCATGAAGGAGCCATAAAAATCCCCATTGGAATTATACACATATATATTCAGGTACATAATATTTTATACTCCCATATCCATCCTTCATACCATTGGATTCCACTATTGAACACTACGAGCCTCCCACAAATTCCCTCCATGAACACACCACACTAAAATCGAAGTTAAACCTCAATTCCTTCAATATTCCAAACCTTACATACAATGGTAGGTGACCTGAATCAAAACCATAAATTATTAGTACTATAGAATGTAATCCACATTTACTAGACATTATTTCTATTGAAGTAGAAACACACATCAAATATGCACCTCTAGATGAAATTTATAGAGGATAAAACAAGACCTAGATGCTTTACCCACTAGACTTTACCCTAAAAAACTATGGTACCATATGATATTAACTTTACACATATTAATAAATAAAAAATATATTGAAAATAGATATTTTTTTCCATATAATAGAAATTGTTCAGATAACATGTTCAAGTAGTCTCAACCCACTTTTACAGTGGGTCCCATTTAATCATCTTGTTTCAATACCATTTTCAATTCCAGGATGCCTATTCATTTAATCTCAATGAATATCAATACCCTCTAGCCTATTTAACATAATTTTTTATCCAGTGAACTGAGGTAGTGGTTATCAACGAGGTAACATCCATTGACATGTAATAAAAAAATTGACCACTTCCCAACACAAATCAATAATACAATCATATTATGTTATCCAAATTTCTCTATTATAATCCATTGTCAGTGTCTTTATCCCATGGTTGATATATATTCAAATTATCACAATCTAGTTTATTTATTTGAAAAATATTATGGTTTAACATACCAACAATATATCACGTTAAGACTAATTTAGGTAACCTATGGGAACTACATCACCCTTACACATAATCAAATACCTCTATAGAAATATCATACAATGTTCTTCATATATCGTCCATTTAACCATGTCCCATAGAGGCATATTGTTTCACAATAATTTCATGGACTAAAACATTCATTAACATTTAAAATTAATATTATATCCCTCTTATTTTTAATAGCTCTAAATTATTACCCTCTAGAGAGTTCCGAATGAAGTGGTATTTTAGGTCAATTGGGTTTTCCTTTCATAGAAAACTAAAGTCTGATATTTGTGAATTGTACCCATATTATTACATAATAATAATATATTTTACATCCCCATTTTGTGATTCTATAATATAAACCTTAATTAGACCATCTGCTTCCCCTCTTCATTTTCTTTTTTTTTGACTCTTCCTTCATTGTAAAAAAATATACCATGGGTTAGAGACTTGACATCTTGTTCACTACCATTCCTTTAAAAGTGAAAACCAAACTAGTTTAACTCTTAATAGTACATGAGTCTTCCCCGAAGTTTTCATCTACATACCCATATATGTTATCATACATCTAGGAACATAAGTTTTTATATTCTTTTCATTGGTATTCTAAATAATATATTTCATGGATTCCAAATGTTCTTTCTTTATATTGGACATGGAAAGACCATTGGATCCCACCACATAAGAAATGATTAGGAAAGATCATACTATATAATACAACATACTAACTATTATTAGTGAAAATAAAATATTTTATTTGTAATTTTCATTATCCAATATCACCAATCATTTCCCCTTGGATAGTGTGAAGTGTACAATAAGTGGGTTCTAAACCAACTTATATCCAAACATACTAAATCACTCAATAATATTACAAACAAAATCCCTCTAAGATAACATCATGATTATATATTTGCAATACCACTCAATCATCATTTTAAATATTTTTTTATCTTATTTGTGATATTTAATTATGAATCATTCACTAAATTCTTTATTCGACTATTAAATCATTATAATTCTTAAAGCCTTCAAAATAATATCAGTTACATATTGTTCAAACATGATGAAAATTATATCCTAACACTCTTTCAAGTAGTAATAATAGTGCTTATTTATTAACATGATTCCATTTTTTTTCATAAATTCATATATATTTTAGTTTCTTTATCTTGGTTCTTGTTTTATTACATAGAGACATATATTGACTTTGTACAGCACGTATTTGTTCTATTGATCCATAAAACCCACTAGTTTCATTATATAAATTCATTTCTCCAAATATCCTATGAAAAATTATGTTTTCACATACATTTTTTCCAAATCCAAACACATGAAATAACTATTACATGAACTTTTAGATGTTGTTATATTTACCAATTAGTGAGAATATTTTAGAGAAGTCTATATATTCTTTTTCCTAAAACATATTTAGCAAAAACAAAAACTTAAAATTTTTTATTCCATAAAGAGATTATTTTATCTAGAAGAACCACTTCTTATATAGTTCTTTTATCCCTTATGGTAGTTCAGTTAGTTCCAATATCCAATTATCTATAAAAAAACTTTTAATCTTTCACAAATGACTCCGACTATATGAAGTTACTCCTTTTTTATTCTTCTATCTAGTTCACTTTTCCCTATCTATCCATTAAATGTAATAATTTCAAGTTGGTGTCATAAATATGAACTAGCATTCAAACATTCATTAATATTGAAAATAGGTATTTGGTTCATATCTCTCTAATATTAATGATTTTGATGATTTTAATCAATCCTAAATATCATGGTATCTCCCTAGTATATCTTATACTATCTTAGTTCCAAGCATTTTTCAATTCCATATGTAATCTTAGAAACCTATGTCTGATCAAAAATCTCATTCAGATCAACTTGAATTTTTTAATTGAATTATTAACCTTAGTAAATTTCACAATAAAATTATAATATTTCATAAAGCCTTTTTAATAAATATAAAACCTTGAATTCTGATAAATTATCTCATTATCATTATCCCAAAGTCAAGATCAAAATAGTTTTCCTCTATATCCAATAAATACTCATTACTTGTATTTCTTCCACATATTTAACTTGGTCCATATAATCATCATCGACATAATAAAGGCTCTTGAAACCTTTTAAATGGTTGAGTTCCTTTATCTTATCATAGAACAGAACTTATATAATGTTCTTCCTCATGTATGATGACAATCTTAAATTAACTATGAATTTTTCATAGATGACAAATTCCACAAATAAAATCCATATCAATTCCTAAGTATAAACATATTCTCTATATCTTATTCATTAATTTATAGATCATTCATTAATATACATCATTCTAATATTGTGTCCCACGTATAGTCTTATTAACTATTTTACCTCTATTCTTATAAATGTTTTGGATTCTCCTTACACTATACATACAACTATTTTGGGACATTAATACTTTCTACATACTTTCATTCTAATTTTTTCTCCATTTACATCCACTGAAAAAATTATTCAAACACATAAAGTACCTTTCTAATAATATAAATTCATACCTAGCTCATTTGTGTATATATTCTCAAATTAAACAACAAATTTTATTCATTCCTAAGTATGAAACACTCACAATATTGGATGTTTGTATGATCTAGATTTAATATTCATTTAACTACTAGAACCTTAATATTCATCTCATTGAGATGTCAGACAAAAAAATCAATAAAATTAAATTCCCTGATGATATTGTTTATCCAGTATTCACTTCATCTAATGTTATTGTTAGAGATAATATTTTATCCATTATTCCTCTATCCATGACCATTGACCCATGAGTGATCCTCAATAATCTATTCTCAGATTTTGTTACAAACCCTACTTCATCCAACTATCATATATAAATTAACTTTTTCTACAATCTAAGTATGTGTTGAATTACCTTGAGATCAAGGTAACATATGTTCTTCATCGAGACTAAAGCATCTCCCTTCCCCATAATGTTTAGAGGTTCGTTATGGGATAAATGAATATTATAGAACTTACTTGACACTTAATTATTCATGCATCCCTTATCTATTAAAAAGTGGAATTATTATAAAAAATAAATGATCCATTATTCTATTGGAATGTAAACACATATTAGTGAACTACTAATTCCATATGTTACCTCGTAATTGATTGATCTTTTTCTATAGTATATTTCCTATATGAAATTTAACATCTTTTTTTATTGTATATCTTGAGATGGTTTCTCTTTCCAAAATTAAAATATATGGAGAATGGACCAATTTGTTTAATGTATATAATCTTTCATGATTTATATTTTGACTTATTGGATTAGAAGACCATCCTCATCCATCTGCATTGAGTTCTCTTCTATGTGGTACTTGTATTTTCTTTTTTCAACGATTTTAATTTTGTATAATCCCTTGAACAGCCTCAAACAGTAATTTAGACATCCTATGAAAACTGATCATGTTTTTTTACCATCACATCCAACCATTGTGGACGGTATCATAACAACAAACACCCCCATAAATCTTTTATATTCTTTACATTAAAAAATTTAGATGACATTAAACTATTTTAAATTAATTAATAAGATCATCCATAGATCGATATTTCAATAACCTTATAATAGTCAATCTCCACATAATAAACACCTTATTCATTATTGTTGGTTTATCATACATTTACTCTAATTTATTCATGAAATATAACAATTTATTTACCAATGATATTTTATAGGCTACATTATGATCCAATAATATCATAATGATACTAGGTTACTTTCAACCCAAAATCTCTCACTCTTCATTGCCCATATTATTCATCTTGAATCTAGTAAGTGGATAATTGCAATATATTTGTATGAGATAATCCATTACCTACATCTATTAAATTAAAATGTATTTCCCATAAAATCTATCCATCTCGTCCTTGTATCCGTTGTAGATCATACCTTCCAATACAAGTAAAAACCCATTAAATTGAAAAAATAATTGAGGATATTTAATTTATACCTATTCTCCCTACTATGTATGTGATTCTATGATCTAAACAGATATTTGATACTACTTGTTGGGATATGAACACACCAATTATCAACTATAATAACTACTCTCGATACTATGAAAAATTGATGGAAGATTCTTTGGATTCCCTACCAATTACACATTACCCTAGAAGCTTCAAGTATTGGAAGGTAGTAAATTGATAGACCATAAGCATCCAACCAAGTCACACATCTCATACACATACAATATATTTCTAAATAAAGAATAAAGGTTGAATTATAATGAAATTAAAGTATGTTTTATTTTTATATGGTTTGGATAATTAGGTCCAACATCCATGGGAGAACACTATTTCCATTTTCATTGTCGTTGGATGATACAATGTATTCTAATCAATCAAAAAATATTTTCAATGATAGATAATTTTCTTTCTCCATCATAATATATTTTCATATCCCAAGTAAAAGTGGTCCCACAACACTTTTATTGTGGATTCATTATGGACATCTCATTGAATAGACATCTAAAATTCCCGAACAACCCATTATTTGATATTAATGAATTCTAATACCAAATAAAATCTAGAACCTGATCGTTAAATCTAGTGAACTGAGAAATCTATTCTGAATGTAGTAACTTCTAGTAACATTATCTGATAACATGACCACAACCCATTATACATCAATTAGAAAATTTCATTATCTTCATATGTTGCCTCCAATGAAATTTGTTTTCTCAATCTACAACATAAAGGTTAGGTATCATCTAGTTCATTCAATCTGATTAATTAAATCAGTATATATGTAGGCATTACATCCCACCAATCTTCACTCAAAAATGAACCATGTCATTGTGGGTCAGTTTTGGTTAGTAGAAATATTAATTTTTTATTTAAACAAAATAATGTAAATTTTTACCAGGTTTTAAATGATATTTTGGATATATTTGGATTAGTAGTTCGGTATTAGAGATCCCAATGTACGTCTATAAGGTATTATTGTAAAAATTCATCATATATTTAAGGTATCATGACACTGACATTAATGGTCATATCAGGATGGTTTTTCACATAGGATCAGACCCTCTTACTAGGATTCATCAATTCACAACTGAAAGGGGTCATGCAATGACATTGGTTAGAAGGGAGGTTGATCCCTCTACTATGGGTAAGTGGGAATAACAACCAAATGTTAGAGTTAGAGGCTTATAACCAAAAAATATTCACATTATATTACTATAATATCCATTAATACATAATCATAATTTGAGTTTTCTATTTATTTAAAATTAATGTGATAATGTCTGTAGATTATATTCCACACTAAAAGTTCATAAATGTTCTATGCTATAATGAGAACCCTAACTTGTTATAATACTATTCAAAAATATATGTTATTTGGCTAAATGATATATTATAATAGGAAATATATGACATAGGATACCAATGGTAGGGGTCTCGTAATACATTGGTATTTCTTATAATGAAATTCATCCTTAGTAATCTGTAAGATAATATGATTGTGATAACTATACCTAAGAGTAGGAAATACCCATGTTTATATTTAATTAGATGTTCCAGGTTATATATGTGCATAATAGTAAATAGACATAATTATTATAATTAATTAATGTCATGAGATGTGTAAATTTATGTATTGACAAAAACTATGATGAAATATTCTCAGGGTGTGTAAAGGTTTGTTCAATTCATTTTCATTAGTATTTCATTAATGAATAATTTGTGAAAGTATTTTTCCATTATATTATTTAGTGAAATTTTATATCTTGGGTACTTTTAGGGGAATGAATCTTCTTAGTTAATTATATATTCATGATTTTTTTATTGGCATGTTCATATCTGAAAATTCAATGAAATAGACATCACACACATTTCTTGGTGAAACAAATATGCATCCTACTTAATTGCGTATATCATGAAAAGGGGAATATGTTACATAGTTTACATTCATATGTGTTTGATTTTATTAATATTTTAATGTTTTATTATATAATTGCATTACTTATTTTATATGAAATGTGAATCATTTGTGTGAAATATTAATGTTTTAATACTAAGTATAATTTTTTGAACATTTTTAGAAGTAGACCAACTGTGTTAGTTAACTATTTTATTTATTAATCCCACCCTACTGATAAAAATTATATGGTTCATATTGTCCAGTATTCATTATTAAATTTCCCACATATCAATAGAAGGAATCATTGGCCAATTCTGACATTTGAATGGTCATATGGACCACACAAGAAGGCCCATTGAATCTATGAAAAAACTAGGCCATCCATTAATATTGAATTACAGGGCTCATTCAAGTAGACTAAATTCATTAATTTTCCTCAAAAATATGTATATCAATTCAAGGATTTGTAGATAAAAATTTTAAGGCCAAACTCCAAAAACAAGGGGCCAAAATGATGTTTTGAATTCCATCCCATTATTCTATCTGGGAATTAAAATCTAGACACTATTCATGACATTCCTCATGATTTAATAATAAAATAAATCTAATATCTCTTAGTGTGAAAGAAGAGATATATATGGCCATCTTTTGTGCAAAAAGCATTGGAATTTTAAGGATTCTTCTTATTCAAAAACCCATTCACATTTTGGACTTCAAAATGATTGGATTGAAATGTACAGATTAAAATTGTTTAATCACACCACCATACATTTGGATCCTTAATTCCAATTGCCACCAACTTTTCATAGTACACATGGGGGGTTAAATATCTAAAACATTGAAGAATGAGTGATCTCTAGATTCAGCAGTCTAGATGTCCTAATCATCGAGCCAATTGGAGGGGTAGTTTTGGAATTCAAACAATCCACCACCTTGGACAATAAATACATCCCCTCCTATCAGTTAAAAAAGGTTGGAATTTTGAAAGAGGGGATCAAATATTGGAAGAAACATAGTTTTAAAAGGGCTATGGAGGACCTTCCATACTCATGTTTTCAATTGATAAACTCTTCATCCTCTCTTTGTTTCCTTTTACTTTTATGTTATTCATTATTGTAATCTTGTACGTATTTTTTTGTAATTCGTTATTAATGCAAGTTTCATCATTAATATCACTTATTCTCATCAACCATATATAGTTTAATATTTATGTTCTTAACATAGTTTCAATATAGTGGAATCCCCTTCCCATATTTTGCTTTCTCATTCAATCTAATGTTCGTTTTTAATTATCATCATTGTTTGTGTGTGTATTTGATGCACCACTCTTTTATTATCCCTTTATTTTTCTAATCATTTTAATTTATCATCATAATAATTATAACTAAATTACTAATAATTTCAATGTATTAATAAATCTCCCATTGGGGTGAGTTATAATTTACTGATTTTAACTGATTAAGAGATTTTGCTCGATGAGTATTCTTTGAATTAACATTGTGTATGTTAGACTAATCTTGTTATGGATTATTGTCATATTTTGTTTAACATATGTATTTCATAGATTATTGGAATCATAAATACACTACGATAATCAATTACTAATTGATAATGGAATCCAAATTAAGTTATGGCGTGGATTAAAGCCTTAATAGTTATTAATTCCAATCAATGTAAACATGTGACATGGGTGTTAATTTAATTCAATACAAATCAAGGCTCGAGGATATCACAAGCTCAACTAAATATTGATGAACTCGCCCCAATCTTTATATATTTTTTAGAATAAACATCATCCATAAATTATTTCATAAGAACTGAAAAAACCCTCAATCACAATACAATAAACTAAAAATAATTGACCGTTAAAAGTATCATCAATGAGGATTCGACCCAAGTGCTAATATACACATTAGAAGAGCACCATATAATTGATCAATCAATAGGTTACAATCATCTACACATTTAAATGGAACTGTTTTTGGGGATAGTGCTTGAATTAGTCTTTAGTTTATGGTTATTGTAAAAAACAAAAAAAAATTAAAATAATTGAAAAAACAAAAAGAGTAACCCACTATCTCATAAAAATAATAAATGAAAAAAACAAAGAAAACCCGACCTTCCCCTTTCTTCCAAAAATTGTCAAAATTCCTTATAGCCTCCCAAACAGTCCCTTGGATATGTTTGAAACTGAAATTGAGTGAACACTTTTCCATCTGAGGAGGAACATAAGAGATAATAAAATAAATCAAGAACATGTCCTTGACCAACCAATAGAATTATATATGGTCAATACTTGGGAATAAACACTTTAATAACTTGATTCCCCAAATATGAATTACCCACATCTTGGTATTAAATATCCAAACATAGAGGCTGACTTTGAACTCAAATCGAGTTTGATTCATATTTTACCACATTTTCATGGGTTATCCATTGAGGATCCACATCTCCAGATTAATGAGATTCAAGTGGTGTGCTCTATCATGAAGCCTCCAAGGGTGTCTGAGGAACAAATTAAACATCGATAATTCCCTTTTTCCTTAGTTGACTCCACCATGTCATGGATTTACTACCTCCCTCATAGTTCTATAACCACAAGTAATGGCATGAAGAGACTATTCTAAGAGAAATTATTTCCTGTTTCTCGTACTACTACTATCTGAAAGGAAATTAGTGGCATCCGTCAATTACCTTATGAATCACTCCATGAGTACTGGGAGTGGTTCAAAAATTCTTGTTGCAACCTACTGACATCACCAAATCCCTAACCAACTCTTGATCCAATACTTTTATGAGGGGTTATTGGCAATGAAGAGAACCCGCACTGATGCCGAAAGTGGCAGTTCTCTTATTGATACAACTCCTGCAACTGCAAGAGAGCTCATAAGAAACATGGCTGCAAACACAAAACAATTCCATAATCGAGCACATTATCAAGTAAAAAAATCCCAATATAGTCAATCTATAGAGCCAATCAAGATGATAGAGTAGATGAGTGAAATTACAGGTCTTGTGCGACAACTAGTTGTGGCGGCCGAATCCCCAATCTCATCTTCTCCACAATATCTATTCACTGGACCTATAAAGAATAGTGGAATTTTTATCCCCTCATCTCATCCAACTGACACATGTACACAACACTAATAGTATCCCTCTGATTTATCTTGACCAATGGAGATCAATGCAGCCAATGCTCAGTAGAACACCAACCCTCAACTATCAGGTCAGTTTGTAAGAAACTTCAACCAACCTCACACTGTTCCCTTCTCTTCATCATATAACCAAGGCATGATGTATTGTAATCCCATCTCTCTTCACCCTCAATTCCCTTCTCAAAACTTACACCAGTTTCAATATGGTCATGGTTTTGGTAACATCCAAAAACCTTATCCTTTTGTTCCACAAGAAAAAAGGAGAAATCCTCCTCCCCCTCTTCCAGGAATCCACTATCCCAGTGAGCCTTCTCAATTCCCAAACCAAAACAATTGCTTTCTCAATAACCAAAATCAAGGTAATCCCAATACTGGAAAATCTCATTCTTCCAAACAAACATGGGAAAGTGCATTGGAAGAACTTTCCTCCTTCACCTCTTCTGGCCTTAAAAACATTGAAACTCAAATTGGGCAACTTGCATCCCACCTGAGTCAGAAACCACAATAAAATTCATCCCAACTCCTAGCTCAAACATTACCCGACCCCAAGGTTATTGTAAGTGAAATTACACTTAGATCAGAGAAGCAAATTTATATTCCTCGTGATGAGATCCCCCCCCCACTCCCCTTTAAATGTTGACCTATACAACTAAAAGAAAAAGAATCTTGAAATGGAATCTGAATACATTCCCTCACCTCCATCCATTTGACTAATAAATCTAATACATTTTCCTCAAGTTGTTCTTAAACCAAGGAAGTACTTTGAACCTGATCTTGAAATGATTGAAATGTCTAGACATGGTGAAGTTATCATTCCTCCCTTAAATTCCAAAAAAAATTCCTAAGTATGCCAATTTTCATAAGAAATTGTGCACCCACAAGAGGCAACATAGGACCTTCGAAAATGTTTCCACCTAGAAGTTTATTCCGATAAAGTGAATATATCCATGGGTCTTTACGATTCCATGACAAATTGTATGTTCAAACATTAATGATGTGCTCATAGACCTAGGAGCCTCGATTATTGTCATTCCCAAATCCATATTCTCCAACATTGGTCTAGGTCCCATGAACTTAATGGGTGTTTTCATTTAGTTATCCATTTGAAGAACAACTAGTCATGAGGGAATAATTGAGGATATCCTTGTTTGAGTTAATGATCTCATCTTCCCAGCTGATTTCTATGTCCTTGACATGGAAGGTGAGACAAACTCTTCTTGATCTCACATAATTCTAGGAAGACCATTTCAAATGACAGTAAGAACCAATATTGATGTCCATCCAGGCATCTTTTCCATGGAATTTGGAGACCAACTAGTCAATTTAAATATTTTCCAAGACATGCGATACCCATATGAGGATCCCTATACATTCTTAATCCATACTTCCAAGGATACTTATAAGAGCCAATTGAACCCTAATCCATCATGTTCTTCATTATCTAAAGAAAAAAGATCTTATTAAATCTTTACACCATCATTAACCAAGTTATATATGGTGAAGTTGATTTTGACCTCTCATTAAAAGTCTATATCAATCTAGAGGAACATGAAAACTCTATTGAATCCCATATCAACTCTGATCTCTACTGATCCCCCTTGGACAGTATTAAGGAAAATGAGTCTGAAGAACCTGAACTACCTTCCTCTATTCTTTAGTCGTCTAACACAAAAATGAATTATAAGACTAATCTAAAACATTTTCATACACACCTAAAATATGAATTTGATTTCCATGATCACGCTTATCCTCTCATTTTCTCTGCTTAACTTACTGAAACAGAGGGTTCCAAAAATGTTAAAGTGTTAGAGGAAAACAAAAAAGCCTTAGGTTGGACACAATATGAAATACTAGGAATCAACCCTTCTCTTTGCATGCATAACATCCATTTTGAGGAATCTTCCAAACCAATTAGACAAACACAAATACGAATCAATCCACTCATACTTGAGGCAGTTAGGGATTAGATCACTAAGATTCTTCAAGCTTGTCTTATATACTCAATTTACGATACTGAATGGGATAGTCCAATTCATGTTGTACATAAGAAGGGTGGGATAACTGTTGTCACAAAATCACATGGGGAGGTAGTCACAAATAGATTGAAGAAAAAATGGCGTGTGTGCATAAACTATAGGAAATAAAATGTTGATATAAGAAAAGATCACTACCCTCTTCCATTCCTTGATCAAATTCTAGAACGATTACCTGTAAATTCAGAATATTTATTTCTTGATGGATACACCTCCTATTTCCAAATCCCAAACGCACATCAAGACCAAGAAAATACTACTTTCACTTGAAACTTTTTAACATATTCATATAGGAGAATTACTTTGGGCATTTTAAATACTCTTGAAACAATCCAAAGGTGTACGATGAGTATCTTTTCTAAATTCATTGAACACTACATTTAATCCTTCATGGATGAATTTATCATTTATGGTGAGTCACTAGAATCATTCTTGAATTCACTCTCTCTAGTCCTTCAATAGTTTATCAAGTGTAACCTTGTGTTAAATTTTGAAAAATGTAACTTCATGGTTGCAAATGGGATTGTTCTTGGAAACATAGTTTCAGAAGAGGGTATTGAAGTTGATCAATCCAAAATTGAAGTGATCCAATCACATCCTGAACCCACCTCTGTTCGAGACATACGTTCATTCCGTGATCATTACGATTTCTATTGTAGATTCATCCATAAATTTAGTAGGATTTCCCTCCCACTAACTTGGTTTCCCCAAAATGATGTCACATTCCATTTCTATGTGCTTTGAAAGAGAGCCTTTGTTGAACTCAAAATTTCTCTTACATCTGCCCCGATAATCCGACCCACATATTGGGCCTCACCCATTTAGATGATGTGTAATGCTTCTGATAAAGATGTTGTGGTTGTTCTTAGTGAAAGAAGAGAAAAAATTCCTCATGTAATCTATTATTTCTCAAAAACATTGGATAAAACACAATCTCATTACACTGTAACTGAAAAGGAAATTTTTGCAGTGGTTTTTCCTTAGATATATTTCAAATCAACCCTTTAGGTTCCAAAATCATCATCTTCACTGACCATTCTGCTATAATTTACATACTCACGAAAAGTGATTCCAAAGATAGGATAATAAGATGGACCCTAATTCTCCAAGAGTTTGACCTTGAAATCAAAGATAGACCAGGAAAAGAAAACCCTATAGCAGATCACATGAGTAGAATTTTTAATTCTTCTCATTATAAAATAATTGATCCGGAATATCCAACTGATCACCTTTCATATCTATCATAAAAAATACCATAGTATTCCCCAACTATAAATAACTTATTTTCTGGTGTCTTTCTTGAAATATTTTCAAAGGAACCAAAATTGATGTTGAAAAGTGATTCAAAATACTATTTTTGGGAAGAAAATATACATTGGAAAACTGGGGCTAACATGGTAATTAGGAGAAGTGTTATTGAAAATGAACATTCTTCCATCTTAGAATTCTGTCACTCAATGCCTGTAGGTGGCCATTTTGGACCACAAAGGACCTCCCAAAAGTTCCTTGACTCCGGATTCTTCTTGACATCACTCTTCAAGGACTCACATGAGTTCTGTCAATTAGGTCCCACTTTCCAAAAGTTTGGCACAATTTCCATAATAATTGAAATACCCCAGAAGCCTTTACTCATTTGTGAGATCTTCGATTCTTGGGGAATCAATTTCATGGGACAATTACCCCATGCAATGGATTCTCATACATCCTTATTACCGTCGATTATGTTTTAGGTGGGTCTAGGACAAATCCAATAGAAAGGATGATTCACATATAGTTAGTGAGTTCCTAAAGACACACATATTCCACCAATATGGTGCATAATGTGCCTTGATAAGTGACTCAGGAACCCATTTTTGTAATAAAACCATAGAATCTATTTTGAAAAAGAATGGTCTTGTAAACAAAACATGAAATGAATATCAAACCCAAACAAATGGCATAGATTAAATTTACAATGTAAAAGTGAAAAGATTTCTTGAGAGAATTGTAAAACCCACCAAAAAATACTGGAATGAATGACTTGGTGAAGCACTTTGGGCTTTTCCATCCAAGGGCCCGAAGACCTTAAATTTTATTTATTATGATAAAAACCCCTTTTATGGGAATAAGGGGGGAAACCCGCAAAGACTTCATGGACAAAAGACAAATCACACTTGAAGGACAAGAAAGTAAAACCAAACTCAAGACATGAAGCTGCCCCTCCCAATCATAAAAACATGATGAAGCTCTCCACCGTTGCAAGAAAAATCAGATAGCATGTGTCCTGTGTCAAAGCACAGGCCATATCTGATGGAAACCTCCATACCCTCTCAAACAACCAAAATCAAAAAGCTCTGCAAAGATGAAACGCCAGTTCTTGAACCTCCTCTGAGGCATGCTCCATGTGGTCGAATCCGAATGCACTGTCTTCCCACCATCATGATCATAGGAAAAATCACAAAACAAAACTTCACAAACCATTTCACCATTCACCAGAAATTCTTCAACAAGAAATGACGAACCCCGCTGTACTCCATAAGACTCCTACCAACACTGTAGTCACCGGAGTGGTCAGAAGACGATCCAAGGAAAGAAAAGATAGGCCATCGTCTCCTAGGACTGGACGACCCAACACTGTACCAATGAATCTTCTCTAATGAGGGGATATGATCCGTTCTTAACCAGAAACGCCACTCGGGGCATGGATCTATTCAGATTGGAGCCGCATACGAACCCTCCTCAGATTCCGACACAAGAAGACCACATAGAGGGAGAAAATCTAGGGATTGACAAACTCAAACCAGCCGCCGCACATCATTCCAACAGAACCACCATTCCAACAGAAACACCCTTTCAACTCAAGAAGAAGACAATAAAACATCAAAACAGACCTGAAGGAGAACCACATGAACAATGGATAGGAAACAATATTCCTCCCCCCTCCTCACCACTCTGAGACCGACCCCGGTCCTAGGACCACCAGCGAGACGCGACAGGACCTCAGTGATTCTCCATTGAACCAGCGATAGGTGAAGACGAACTGGAACATCGTCAAGATGAGAAGAAGGCGAATCCAAATAATCACCGGGACGAGTCGATGGAGCCCTCCTGTGCAGACGACGCTGCGCAAGAAATTCACCTATCCAAGCAGAAGCCGAAGCAATGATCTAACTGAGCTGAGACACCGAAGCCTCGCTTGTGAAGACGAAAGGCATTTCATGATGGAGAAATGGTAATGATATTCAATTCTAGATTTTAGCTTCACCTAGGTGACGGTAAATATTGTTGGGAAGGTCCTTTTGTTATTTCTAATGTTTACCTATTTGGTGGAGTGCAAGTCCAGGACCCTTCTTCCTAAAGGAAATTCAAAATTAATGGAAATTGGTTAACGAATCACCATGAGAGGACACACAATCTTGGAACCACATCTACTTCCATCGAATCCCCAACATCTTCAGTTGACTAACCACGAGATGGAGAAGGAGATCCACCAAATCCAAACTAGTGGTACCTCTTTTCCTTTAACTATCTCTCTCTATCTATCTTCCTCTATCTACCTATTTTTTCTTCTTACTATATTATTAAATTTTTTACCACTTTCTTCATCAAACCCTTTATTTTTATCTTTTCCTTTTTGTGTGTCTGTGTTTAAAAAAAACAAAAAACAAATCATAAATAAATAAATAAATATAATAAAACGAAAAGTTTCCTGATTACTCAAATTCAACTTTTGAAATTTTGTCTAACCATTTGGGGGAGTCAAAATACATGGTTTCATTTCCAAAATTTTCTGTTTCATCGGGAAATTAGATAAGGAACCTTGTGTCAAAAACAAAAAATTTTGATTGGTCAATTTTTTTTCATTGTAATATGATTTTCCCTACCAGTAAGGTAGATAATTTTCTTTCATTCCAAGGACGCATATGGCCATATTTTCAAAATGTGTGTTTTTCAACACTATTTGTGATTCTTGAGTTTGTGGACCATCAAGCTGAATTTCTTAATTTAGTGTGCATTAATATGATATAGGATTTTTTTGAGCGACATGATAAGTATAATATTCAAATATCCTCCCATTAACCATATATCAATCATACTTTTGAAATCCCCATGGAGCCTATGAAATATTTTTCTTTGATTTCCATATTACAATCCCAATACCTTATCCCACCAAATATCAACATGGATTTTCATTGCATAATTTTTTTGAAAATTAAGTGTGGGGGAATGGATTTCATATTGGGTACACTTTTCACCATGTTATCATATGCTTGAGGGAAATAATCCGTTTCAGTGAGGGGGAGAGGTTTTCATTCAATGTGTTTTACCGAATGTAATGTATATTCAATTATACAATTTTGCAAATGTTATTGACTAGTGTTCAAAAAATCACAAAAAAAAAATCATAAAATAATACAACAAACAAATTGGGTTGTGTCTTAGGTGGGTCAAAAATCACTCTTCCTCAACCATTGAACTTGTTATAACTATTATAATTAGTTCCATAAAGAGATAAATCATGGGTTGGGATATAAGTGTGAGATATTTTTCAAGTTCATCTTTCAAAAAATGAAACAAAAATAATAAAAAGAATAAAAGTAGAGAAAAAAAAAGAACACTTATGTCATTTGAAGAAGATTTGTGTTTTGTAAATATTTCATCTTTTCATCCCCTTAAAATATTATTCACCCTTTGTGTATTTCGTTACAAAATCATGCCCTTGTAAATATGTGTTTTAATTTCCTTCCATGTTTCATTTCAGAAAAAATTATGCATTGTTTTGCCCATATTGGTGTTTTACCCCTATTCTTATCTCTCTTGGGCATTAAATTCATACCATCCCATAGACATAGATAAACCCCTTAAAAAAGACCTCTTAATTATTGATCGCATTATGTTAGAGATAAGAAGATGAGAGCTCTTACAAACTCTATGATTTTCACTTTTGGTCGGTGAATGTGTGAAGCTCCATAAATTAATTTTATCATCATAAATGGAGTTTGTTTTTTGTGCCACCATTTTCCATTTATAAATTTGATCTTGAAAAAATGAATTGTTTTTGGATCAATTTTTCTATTACAACTCTTGGTGGAATCCAATATGGTTGAGTGAAATTTTATAAACCTCCCCTGATTGGGGAAAAAATTTAATATTTTTTGGTGAGTGAAAATTATTTTGTATTTTCTTATATTTGTTGAACATGTGTACTTGAACAATAATAAGTGTGAGGGATTTGATGTTATTCAAATTTTAATGACATATTATATACTCTCTTTACTGAATTGATATGAAATGTGCATAATTTGTATGAAATATTAATTTTTTAATACTAAGTATAATTTTTGAGAATTTATAGAAGTAGTCCAATTGATTCAGTTTAATATTTTATTTATAATAGTAATCCTACTAATCCAATTTTTTGGATTTTTTTGTTTATGATTCCTTATTCAATTTACCATATATCATTAGAAGGAATCATTGGCCAATTCTTCAATTTGAAGGGTCATATAGACCACACTAGAAGGCCCATAGAACCTATGAAGAAAATGGACCATCCATGTAGATTGAATTACTGGGATCCATATTGAAGTTTTAATTCATTAATTCTCCTAAAACATTCTGATAAAAGTTCATGGAGTCATGGATTAATATTTTAGAGCTCCACTCCAAAAACAATGGGTCTAAATGATGTTTTGAAGTCAAGCCCACCATTTTGTCCATGAATTATAATCCAGATACTATTCCTGACATACCTCATGATGTAATAATAAAATCAAGATGATATTTTTCAGTGTGAAATAGGAGATAAAGGAATCCAACTTTGGTGAAGAAATAATTCGGATTTGAATGTATCTTCTTATCCAACAACCCATTCACATTATGGACTACAAAATGTATTGATTGAAATGGAGAGATTAAAATTGATTAATCAAACTGCCCTTACATTGGATCTTTATGTCCAATGGCCACAAAATATCCAGAGTAGATAGAGGAGGTGAATATATAAAACTTTTAAGAAGGATATAACTATATATTATTCTGTCTAGATGTCCAAATATTCCATCCAAGTGGATGGGTTGTTTTGGAATGCAAACAGTCCACCACCTTGGGATATAAATACATCCCATCGTCTCCTTTCAAAAAGGTTCGAATTTCAGAAGAAATGAGGAGATATTGTCACGAAAAAAGACTTTCCAAGGGCTTGTGAGAAACTTCCATACTCATGGTTTCAGTGTATATACCCTTCCTCCTCTCTTTGTTTCCTTATACCATTGTGTTCTTCATTATTGTAATCTCGTATGTATTTTGTTGTAATTCTATTTTAAGGAATGTTTCTTATTCAATATATATTATTCTAATACACCTTATGTAGTTTAATATTTATGTTATTAAAATAGTTTAAATATAGTCGATTCCCCTTCCCTTTTTTTTCTTTCTCATTCAATCTAAGGTTCGTTTTTAAATACCATCATCATTTGTGTCTGTGTTTGATGCACCACTCTTTTCTTATCCCTTTATTTTTGTTATATTCTTAATTTATCATCATAATCATTAAGATAATGTTATTAATCATTTAAATGGATTGGTAAATCACTCATTTAGGTGATTTATTGTTTAGGGATGTTATGAAATTAAGATCTTTTTCTCGATGAGTATTCTTTGAATTAACATTGTTTCTGTTGGAATTAACATGTCATTGATTAATGACATATTTTGTTTAACATATGGATTCCAGGGATTATTTGACCAATAAATATACAACAACAATTAAGTACTGATTGAGATTAGAATACAATTTATGTTATGTTTTGGATTAAATCCTTAACACATTGGAATTATAATCAACATCAACTTGTGACATGGGAGTTAATATAATGCAATATAAAGAAAGGCTGAAGGATATCCCAAGCATAACTACGTATTGAATTTTTTAAAGGATGGGGCCGAAGCCTCATTTTATTATTAAAGAAATGAAAAGACCTCATTTAACTGGGTAGAGTGAGACCCGTTATTTCTTTTTCTCTAGAAAGAAATCCCCCAATCAAAATACAATCATCTAAAAAATGACTATTAAAGATTATCATCATCGAGGATTTGACCCGAGTGCTGCTATACACATTGGTAGAGAACCAAGACATTGACATTTCAATAGACGACAATCGGCCGTGCTTTTAGTTTTTTATTTTCATTATGGAATTTAAATGATTTCTCAATTCGTGTATTAACATGTTTCTATATTCTATCCTTAGACGTTATGTGTAACAACTGAATACCACTAAAAAATAATCTTAGTGGGTCACATAAGAATTGTATTCGCAAATTATATTATATTCTATATGAATTTATCATATTTATTCAATATTACTCTCATATATAGCTCAATATTTATTCATGTTATGTTGATCGCATATATTCAGTCACTAATTATTTGAGAAAATATTATATTAGTTAAATAATAACTAATTATTTTTTTTGGAAATTTATTTATTTAATTCCATAAATATAATATTTATTTATTCTAGTTTATTCTAAAGATGACAAATATTTATTTATTTGGAAACATGAATATTTAATGGGTATTTATTAATTATTTTTTTGAGTATAATATTTATTTATTTAATAGTGAATATTATAGTAATATTAATTTAAATAAATATATTATCATTATTCAAGGTTTGGTGAATATTAAAGAAAATTGGTAGATATATTAAATAGTTCTATGAGATATGAAATATTTTATTACATTTTCATAAATATTAAAATATTTATTCAATAAAATAATATTTTTTTATCAGCAAGATTAATGAAAGTCATGTAAGTAAAAATAATATTATTATTTTGACATGACTTTCACTGAAGATTAAGAGAAAAATAAGAGACCATGAGAAATTATTTATTCTCTAACCATAGTTCTATAAATACCTTATTATTTCAATAATATATCCCAATTCATACCATTATATGGATTTTTGTGCATGGCTAATTCATAAAATATTTCTCTCGATCCATATAGAGAACTTTTTCAAAAACATTCTCATGAGTGGAAAATGATCATCCTCTACCACCCTCTCAATTATAGTGGAAAACAGAAAAATTATATCTCCCTCAAGGTAATATATTTCAATCAATAATGATATATTTTTTCATTAGAAACATTATTGAAGGTACCTAGAAATTTATATTAGTTATTTATTTTAATTCAATGTCAATGAAATTGTTTCTTAAAAAATGATTTTGACAAAATTTTAAAGATCATTACTTGATGAAGAACATGTGAAAAAACATTAAAGATGCTATTAAGAGGTGATAAAGAATATGGCTAGAATATACAGTTACATGGTGTGTAATTGAATAGAACATGTCATTTACTAAGGTCCATCACAACTAGATGTCACATAGGATACATGGCATGCAAATAGATAAATGATAGGATTTACTCATTGACTACATTAAATACACTATGTGTTGACTAGGACATCCTTGTATATGGTTTATCATTTGATTCATGTATTTGTTACATGACATTTTCGATTTTTGGACAAACATAGAAGAGACTGCATGATGTGTATCTAGCGTACACATTAGGTACCTCATCAATATTAGTGGCTAATATACAGGGTGAGTCCCTTTTCATGTGTTGTGGAATCAATTTCATGACATATAGATAGTTGAACACATCCTAAAATTGATACGCAACTACATGGATTACATTTCATCTATGTTATATCCATGTTGATTTTTTATGTGGATGAAAAATATAAATGTTTTTTTAAACCAAACTATATTTTGTGTTGCTAGAATACACATAGTTTAATCAGACATTATTTAATTTAAAATAACATATTAATTATACGATAAATTAAATACAAAATACTCTGTATGGTTTTCATTTACACTATGTTTAATTCAAGCAGTAATGTTGTGAAAGTATCATATATTAAATGTGGAATATGACTTAAATATATCAAATTTATTCTATTTGAGACACTAGAAACAAATTAATACATGAAAATTCATGTACATTACATGCTATAATAAATAAAAAATAAAACGTAAATGGTTATGTGTAGTTATGATGGGTATTTATTGTGTTAAACCAATGAGTAATTGATTTTATTTATTTTGGATTAATTATGAATGGAAATCCAAGAATGATCATATGTAAAATATCATAAAAGAATTAATTAAGTAATTAATTTAATAAATTTGATGTGAGTTTATCATAAAAATTAATTGAATTGAAATGAGTTCTAGAAAGTGTACAAATATAGATTTGTATTATGTCTAGATTATCATGAACCTAGATCAAGAAGTGTATATTCTTGGTTTAATTTAATTAAATTCTTATTTCATAGTTTTTATAATATATTTTTTAAATTAAAATGGATGTTGGTGTTTCATCCCCTTGCATATTTTATAAGGGGATTAATTCACATGATTTATTTTATCTAAACACCATAAACAATCTGTTACTTACCCTAGCATGTGTGTGATTAAAAGATTACGTTATAGATGGTGATCCAATATGACTGGAGGTAGTTCAAGATCAAATCAAAAGTGAAAAAACTCAATAGTTACATTATATTAGAGGTGGAATAATGATGGTCAAACCGTGTTATAGTTCAAGTATTTCCTCACTATGTTAAGGTTCACATTATCATTCTATAGATAAACTCATGATTATTCCAACAATTATTATTATGTTTCTTTTATTTTTATTTTTATTTATTTATGGATGTTATATCTCTAGCAATTATTAATGGAATTAGAAAATGTATGAAAAAATTAAAATAAAGTAAAATATGTGAAAATTATATCAATAAATGGTTAATTACATAAATAAAATCGAATTAATATTATCAATAATGTAATTAGATAAAATAACAAATTTACACATAAAGAAAAATAACAAATCACCCAAATTAAAATATTAATTCAATATGGACTTCTAATACATGGGTTTTAATCGAACCATAGTTCTTAAGTGCTTGACCCACCACTATTGGAGTGATTTAAATTATCATGAAATTTCAATTGTAATTTTTGGGTCCACCAAACCTAGTAATCATTAAGGGTTGATCAAATTCATGAGATTTTGGGTAACTAGTGGAAATTTGTTGAGGAATTCTATTTCTTGGATTTCAGAATCAGGGAGTCCAATCAACAAAATAAGGATCTTTTATTTTAATGAAATTGGTAGGACATAACAATGTAAAATACATCAAATAGCTTATTAGGACCACTTATGGGTTATGATAAGGGAAATTTGTGTCGTTTCCACTAGACTATCCATGAAATAATATATTCCAAAACTAATGGTTTGGGATATTGGGTTTTTTGTGAAATAATGTAAGACCAATAAATAAAATTTATTACATCATATAGTTTGTTAATGAAGATATGAAATAACATATTCTTTTCCATTAATTTAGAATATAGAAAATGATGTCATTATAATAATATGTTAATTTTGAAAAAGACCATGTTCCCACCCGCATAAATTTTTAAGGGTGGTACAACTTTTTATACACAAAACTACAACATAAATATTTATAATATGATTGTGAATCCATTATACCTATGCAGCCACATCATAATGAAAACTAAGGTATAGGGGATTCTTACAAGGGGTACATGGTTATGGTACTAAATTATGTTTCCTCAGATATCAACTATTTTGGAATAAAATATAAGGAAGAATAAGGAAACAATGTATATACCATGATGTCTCACCTCTTATCTCTATGTAAATAATAAGAGAGACTTTAAAAAATGAAATTGTAACGACACTATAATATTGTAAACTGTAATAGGGTTTTAAGTTATTGAACTTGTCTCCAATAAAGTGAATTATATAAATTAGTTAGAGATGTTTGGGATTCCATTTTATTATGCTATTATATATTAATCTAATTTTATTATATACACCTAATATGTTCTCTTTATTCAACATGATTATGAAATACACAAGATGGATGAAAAAATAATGAATATTTTGACTAAAATCCATGATATTGATAGGATTTTATGGGAACTTGATTCTATAACACTTATAGTAAACAACATGATAGGAAATTTTTAAAATACCAAAGACCATTTTGTGGTAAATTATTTCTTTATAACATTATTAAATTTGATAAAGTATTTAGAATTAGTAAGGTGAATATGAAAATATTTTCCTCTAATTTGAACATAAATGTATTCTTTAAAAATAATTAAAATAGATTGAATATGAAAAAATAAATTTTATCTAATTCAAATATATTATTTATCGATTATAATTTTTTTTTCTATTCTTTTGTATCAGAAACTAGAACAAATTTAATTAATAAAAGTAAGAAGGAAAAATTATAAGAATTAAGATTTATTTACTTATATGTTAAGGAAAGGTGATTCATATATCATCAACAATAAGCGCATAACTTTACGAATTAAATTAGAAATATCCTAGTGGATGAATAAGTAATTATATTATATCATTGGTGAGAATTTAAAAATATTAAATTTTCATGTGGTATAATTAATTTTACAATATTGTTTTTCATTATGTGTGACCTGTACATTTATCTATGTGTTTTGTAGGACATAAAAAATATTATTTCATTTATGAAATAACTATTGTTATTTTTTCATACATAACATATAGTCCATAAATTATTGAATCATTGATATTAATACAAGAAGTCAATGATAAAATATAAATTATATGACTCATACCCAATTATGGAATGATATTTATTTTTCAAATTAAATTCATGTTTGATGTCAAAGATATTCCCAAAAGTTTATTTAATTTCAATTTAGTTAAAAAAATCATATTATTATTATTATATAACTACTCATTGAGTATTACAAAAAGAAAAAAATAGATATATATATATATATTATAAATGTATTCTAGATTTGGTTTAGATACATATATTAAACAATTCCATGGTAAATATATATGAAAATTTATATACATCATTAAATTAATTTAAAAAATTTTAGGAATTTCTTATGAAAGTAATGAAAGGACATGGTTAAAGATATAAGATCATCTAGGATGGTATGACAGAGAATATTTTAACTAAGTATTCATCAATCATTGATGTATAGACCATTTTTTTTAAACTCACATTACCTTATTTACATCATATAAATAATAATAGTATATAGTATATTGATTAAAATTCTTATCAGTACTGTAGGTGTCCTTTTATTCAACTCCAGATATATCTCATAGTATAGAATCATAAAAACTAATTATATGCCAAGTAAATTGACTAACTGATTTCGTAATTTATGATATGATATGTGGAAACCCAAATGTAATGTTATTTTTATTTATTGTTACTTAAAATTGTCTAGAAGGTCTTTGAGTTTTGGTTGGTTTCGAGATGAACATTTACATTTTTAAAAATATTTTATGAGGAGGACAGTTAGCTCGTAATATTATTTATAACCATGTAGTGTCCCTGGGGGAGTGCCGGTCACTTTGATAGAGAAATTTTACATGAATTAAACGTGGTTTTTCAAACTGTGTGATGCTCCCCATAAGTTTTGATGGTCTTTGGGTGTATCTGCTGTGAGGTGTATAGTTTTTCTAAATTGTATTTCAACATATAGTAAATAATGCATCCTAATAATCCTTGGAAGAGGTTGATTCATGGTTGGCACATTATATGGTAAATAGTGATTCCAATCCATGATGGTTCCTTGTTTCAAGGAATTGGGTTACACACTATTGGTGTATTGTTTTTAAAACCAGGTGTCCTATATGTGTTTTTAAAAAATTCGAATTCTTCATTTTCATCTTCCCAAATTTCAGGTATTCAGCCCCTCTTCTCCCCCTATTATACTACTCAAACCCTGGGATCCATATAAGTTCTTCATCTTCTTCCTCACCTTGATCATTTCCCTATCTGTAGTGTTTTATATGTGGATTTGATGTATTTCTTCATCTCTTTTTGTTCATCAACTTTCCCCTACACTATTCTCATATTTTTAACTTTCCCGATGAACCATAGAACACTTTTGGTTGATTTTAGGGTTCTATTTGGATTTAATGTTGTGTTTTTTAGTTCTTAGTGGTATTTGGAACCGTTAATTTCTACATAGGTATGGTTACTATTGGAGGTGACATGTTACAATGTGTTTAATCTTGATTATCATTTCTTTGAGGTAGGTGTCTCTATGAAAGTTCATTATTTTTTATCTAAAGGGGGGTTTTCTCTTTTTGAATTACTTTTTAAAGAAATTATGAATATATGTGATAGATTATATATGGTTTAAAATATTGAAAACAATAAAATTGACTTATAGTGGATGTTTTTTGGGTTTTGTGGGGGTTTAAATAGATAACATATGGTTTTATGACTATTTATAAAAACCACTACTAAAGGTGGTGTCAGAATCCATCTAATTTTGGTTCTATCTATTACCAAAGGGTTTCTTGGAACCATTGTATAATGTGTGTTTAGAGGTAATTTTCTTAGATTTAGTGGTGGTTTCCACTCTTAGATAATGATGAAGAAATAGTGGATTTTTAAAGTATTGTTATCCACTAACCATTTTTTAGGGGAAACCGCTGATTAAACTAAAAAACTCAACCTAAATAGATTTTGACCTTATATAGCATATGTTTAAACCACTGTTATAAAAATAATATATTGAGGTGGTTTAAACCACCTCTATATATCAATTTTCAAATAAAATAAAACTGTTGAATATGATACACCAGAACAACCAAAAAACCAATAGATATGACAATATACAAAATAAATTAATTATAATAGAAATAATATCATAATAAAAAATTTATTAAGGGTCACAAAATAAAATTATATCTCCAAAAATAAAACACAATGGGGTTATTATTTCCCTTTATTACAAGATATTGATGGGTACAAAATTAATTATAACCAAATTCCCCAAACTAACAAAAATAAAACCTCTAGTCATTGGTGACCTAATCTACCATGATCTGAAGTAGGATATCATAACAATTTATGTGAACAAAATATTTCAACACAATATGTTTAGATGATGCTATTAAGAAAAGAATAAAAAAAACCACAAATTTTAAAAAAAAGCAACCCACTGAATAGCTAGAATTTCTACATGTCGCTAAAAACTAAAAATATATACTAGTTTTTTTAAACAAGTACCATATTCCATTGTAGGGATTTTTATATCAGACATTCAATGAAATATTAATGGTTAACATATAATATTAGGACCACTATTTTTATAGCATAGTGAATGTCATGTTCCAACCAATAGGGAGATACAACATTTCATATCATCTTTAGTATATATATTCATATAATACTATTCAATTGAAATCGCCACATAAAAGATCTCCCATGAAAATGAAGAGAGTGGGGAAACAATATATTGATTTAACATGAGTAATGTCTACCTCTTTTATCTAGAATTAAAATTCATTAAACATGGCTGTTTGGGACCCCCAACTAACAACCAAGAAAAAAATTCACTATCTAAGGTATCATCTACAACACCACTTCTATATAAATATAATGTCATGAAATGAGATATGCTCAAAAACTAAAATTTATATCCACTGTTCCATTCATAGTTTCATTATGACTCCTAGAAAAGATTCTAAAAATCATAAATACAATTTATCCCCTGCTAATGATATAATAAATATGTTCATTGTGATTTTCTCAAGAACAGATCAAGGGATTATTTCATCATACACATAAACATCTGAACTTCATAATTAGAATGAATGTAGATGCATTATATTTCCTCTTATTAAGGGAAAATCATCAGTCACCCATACAAATTTATTATTAAATCACTTCATAATCACAATTATAGATTCATCGACATAATATAATATTTAAATTCATTTGACGA
Source organism: Viscum album (assembly GCA_963277665.1). Taxonomy (NCBI): domain Eukaryota; kingdom Viridiplantae; phylum Streptophyta; class Magnoliopsida; order Santalales; family Viscaceae; genus Viscum; species Viscum album. Next base: position 887,211,927 of record OY728148.1, on the reverse strand, counting down.
GGAAACCAAAAATAGGAGTACAAACACATTAATCTTTTAAGTGAATAATTTCTACAATGCCAATTGTAGTAACTACTATAAAAAATATGAGAATAATAGCTTTTAAAACCAAGTAACGTATGATTCTTTGATTTGAATCAAATTTTAATTTTAATTGAATAACTATGAGATACATTTAAATGATTTAAAATCATTAAGATTGTATCTTTATACAAAATTTTCAATACAAAATATTTTAGAGCATACTTTCCACTTTCATCCAGTTAGAGATCATTCTTTATGTTCATTGTTTGTAAGTCATTATGATCATTGATATGGTCCTTTAATATTTCATTCCCCTTAGGAAATGTGAAGATAAAATTTTCACAACCATTATTCTCAATGGGCATAACATCACAATTATTCCCAAAAAAGTTAAATTGTTAGTACATATCATTGAATAATATAATTTTTTCTTCTATTTTTGTATTATAATTTCACTAGACGATGGAATTTGAACTTGTTTCCTATTATCATTCAAATGATGAACCTTCCCACATTATATTTCAACATTTCAATGTTGTACCAATATTTCAAATCCTTTTAAAAACATTTTATGTGGTCTATGATCAATAACACGATTGAAATTAGACATGATACACCGAAGTCTTTGAGATGCATTGAGAAATCACTATTGAAATAAGAATCATAAATTTTTATTCTAAGGCAGTCATCAAAGATCAAAATAATTATACAAATAGTAAAATCCAAACCCATATATGTGTTCTAACTAGATAATTTCTTATGTATATGGAAGTCACTAATGGTCTAAAAAAGAGTAGAATGCATTTTGAACTATGTTCTATATAATGCATCATATTTCTCAACACCATTAATCTATAAAACCTATAATTCCTCAATTAGAGGCTGAAAATATACATCACAGTCATTTCAAGAAACTTTTTTTGTGGAATAATCATTACAATTATATAAGACATTCATTATATACACATCGACAGAGGTAGATTATATCGGATAAAAATAGATAGTCAAATGCCATAACAGTTTCTAAATGTCCCAAAGTGGTCAAATCCATCAGTACCCAATCCTGATGATACATTACTAGGATCATATAAGAAATATAGATATAATGAATCAACTGTATTCCAATGGATATAAATCTCTTGGATGTCACATTAACCAATCGTTGTTATTATCTATGGAATGCAACTTCATTTTCTCTTCATTTTTTATAAAATGAATATTATTTGTAATCAAGGATTCAAAGGTTAGTAACGAAAAACTATTGAAGGTGTCTTCTTTTTATTCTTCTTGAAATTAGTATGTTCATTCATACTTACAACATCACCCATTTACTTCTATCTAGAAGATGAACAGTTTTTGAATTCTTATCTACTTGAATCCCTCCCAAATAAAGCATATAATTTTTTAGGACAAGAATGTATTTTTGTATAAATCAGACCAATATTTTTAATTTTTTTCATGTAATGAAACGAATCCTGGATCTTTGCTTCAAGAAACTATTCACACAACAATTCCAATATCATGCATATCTCCTTGTTTTTAATTTCTCATAATCATTATATATTATAAAAATTTATTAGAAAATAATATTTTGAATATGTAAAACACACACTATAAAACTCTTTACTTCAACCATCATCTAAATAATGAAACCACTTTTTATTCTCAATGAATTTATCCCTTACATTAGCCTCCACAGAATCAATAATAAGATACAATTACATATTACATTATTAATTTGGTTGTCCTATAGTCCCAAAAAATAACATCTCTTCTTACTATTTGTAGCACCCTCAACTGGTTATTCATATATGTTTTTATGTTGTCTTTGTTGTATTATAATTATAAAATAATCATTTATAAGGTTTTTTATTTCATTTTCCCTTATCAATGAAATTTTGAGCTCATTTTTGGTTTGACATTTGAGATCAAAAATTCTATAATGTTTGATTATCTCTAAAAATCCAACCAAAATATAGATAAGGTAATTAATTCAGTATCATATTTTCAATAACTTCATGTTTCATCAACTATCTTCTAAATTTACATTTTGGTCAGGGACATCTTATTGTCCCATCAAAATATTTATTAGAAATTAAAGAATTTAAAAACTCTTCTAAACCCTTAGTATACAAAGGTGTGTTGTTTATTAATGTGATCAATATTTTATCCATGTATATCACAATGTGATGAAACTTTATTAAAAAAATTATAACACATACTTATTACTAATTTAGAAAATAGATAAATGGAAGTGAAAAAAATGTTACCCAAGTAGTTATAGGAAGAGTCACATGAGTACTAAAAATGTCAAAGTATAAAAGGAAATCCATCGGGGATGATATTTTGTAAAATAGAAGCAATAGAAAAATTATAAAATAATTAATTACAATATATTTGAATTGTTCAATGAAAATAATTAACAAAACCACACATTGAAAATAAAATTTAGAAATATATATTTTTCCATAAAATCACTTTTTAAGGCAAGATACCCCTCTTTAAATGAAGTCAACAACTTTAAAAAACTGACTATTAAATTATATGATAAACCTTATATTTTAGTTTGAAAAAAAATAAAAAAATTGAAATTATATTTTTATGATAGATTAAAGAAAATAACAATCCATTTACTATTCTATTTCAAAAAAAGAACAATTTTTATTTGGTAAAAAAAATCTATCAATGAATAAAAAACCATGAAACATCAATGGATAAATATCATGGCTCTAATGTGATAATCTAACACTTTACGAACACATAAACATATTTCTATGGTATGATTAACTCATATGGGAACACCCTAATATACACTACGTTGGCCTCAATAATATTTAATACTAATATCTTGAATGAAATCATTAAAATGGGTACGAGTACAATAGAATCAAACTATCATAACACTTTTACCTATAACTCCAACTTATATACCCAAGGCATCCCATGTAATTTTTAAATTCCAAACATCAAAATATTTGACAAAATATTCAAAAGACTATAATTTCACACATATTCATCCATGTATGAAAAAAATTTTCAATTAAATATATCACCATGTCAAATAATATGATTAAAAAATTATCTATATAACAAAAAGTGGAACATATATTGGGTGGAATAAAATTATATTAGCAATAAATCAATCCAATCATGGTGAAATCAAAAAAATCCCATGATATCATTATATTAAAATCTATAATAATTCATATAATCAATTATGGTTCTAATTAAGATATATTAAAATATATTAGTTTGTTATATATTCCACTAAAATTATAATAACCCTTTTAAATAATATATTTTAAATATCATATATGGAAAACCCCATTGAAAATACACTGATCTCTAAAATTTAAAAGTAAAACTCCTGTACAAATCAAGAAAGATAGTTTAAATATGGTTTTTATTAGTATAAGTCAATTTAAAATTTCCATGTTTTTATAGTTAGGTAAAAAATATAAATGAATAGATTCACAAACTCTAGACCAATGTATGTATTACAATTACATTAGATAAATTTAGGGTATGTGTATAGAGGGAGTCTTCACCCAATAAATAATGAAACCCTAAAATTATATCGTACCCTATCTACTGTGAAAACACAAATTAAAAATTTATACCATATATACTATGGTGGGGTTGGCAGGTGGGAGAAGACTTATATACGGTGAGAGTCGGGGTGAGGGTGAGTGGGGCTCAGGGGAAACCATATATCCAAGTTAGGGTGAGGTCAAGTGGGGATTAGGAGAAACTAAAGTGTTATAGAGGGAGATGGTTTGGGGAGATCATGGAAGAATGAAGGTATGAAGAATGATTGGGATCAAGGGGCTTGGGGGAAACCAATGTAACAACATTCACTCAGGGGGGCACAAGGGAAACAGAAGCTCTGGCGATGGGAGAAATACCATTGTGGAGAGAACTTAGGGTAGGAGGTTCTCGGGGGTGAGTGGGTGAGGGTGGGTGGGGGGGGGGGTTATTGGGGGAGAATTGGGGGATGGATTGTATAGGATACCTTATTTTTAAAATAAATGTTTTAAATTTAGAAACACTTTCTAAAAAGCTGCTGCTAAAATATGAATTTGGTGTTGTGATTTAATAGTGTTTTGAGCTTGGAATAATTTGGTTTTTAGGTGAATTCAATGTATTCATATTTAAAATGTAATTTGTAATAGTGTTCAAATTTTATTTTATTTCAATATGGATTTTTAAAATATTTTCATTTTTTCATTAGTTTTTAAGCTGGTTTTAGTTTCAAAGGGTGAAAACTATGTTTAAAAATGGTATTTAGTTTTTAAGTGAGGTTTTGACCTCTCTATGGTTTATAAATGATTTACATATTGTATTTAAAATATTTATTTGAAATTTTTGTGTGGTTTACCCCATATGATAATTCTATGATGGATTATGTTAAACTATTTTGAAGGAAATGGATGGAATTTGTCTTTATTTTGGTGTTAAAGGGTGAGACCCATGCGGGATGGGTGGATTTGACATGTTTTATGCTATGAGAGTGACTTCAATAATTTTGGATAAATGATATAAATTGTGTTTTATAAAAGTTGAAATGGATTAGTATATAAAAACAAATTTTATTATTAATAGTTCAGTTGGAACATAGGTTTTAAAATAGTGGCTATGAAACACACACCATAATTTACCCTTTTTTTCTTACATCATCTTTATGTTATTGATCTCTATGAGGTTATTTTTTGTCCCCTTTTTTGGTTGTTCTTGTTATAATTGGAGTGAATATTTTAATGGGGTTATTCATCATCGGGTGTTATGGCTGTGGGTGGCCTCAGTTATTCATTATTCATTGAACAAGACTTTTTTGTTCCGAATCCTCACTACAATTATTTTTCATGTGATATCCGATACTAAGTGGAAGATAAAAAATTTTCCACTAGTTATTTCAGAAGATGATAGTTTCCTACAAATCATTATAGAAGCAATGGGCTAGGTGTGTATTTTTTATAACACTAAGTCCTTTCTGGGATTATTGGATGACTCGTGGTTTCAAATTTAGTGCAAGTTGGTAGATGGTTCTCAAGTTGGCATACCTAAATATTATTAGATGATATTCATTTTAGGAATCCTAGGGTAGATCCCATGACACATTCAATTTCCTGATCCATGGTTAGTAAATAATGGGAGTATTATATATTGTTCATTCATATCATTTCCCCTTTATTCATTCTTATGGAACCTTATTATTTAATATTGTTATATTACTTGTGATATATGTTTCCTATTTTTTGTTGTCTTATCTATGTGTTTGAGATTTTTTCCATTGAAAAATTATTTTTCAAATATGTTTTAAAAAAATATTTTGAAACTAAATGAAGCCTTTTTTTTAAATGCTTTAATGTGTTCTAAAAAATAGATTCCTTTCATTAAAGATGGATTTGGTCGGTGAAATGTTTTGAATTGATGGTTTTCATTTTGATAAAAAATTTAGTGTATTGATAAATTTTGATGAGTGTGTGGTTTTGAAATTGATTAAGTTAGTGGATTTATTATCTAAATTCTTATATTCTAATTTTTAAAACCATGGAAATTTTTTATCGAATTGGTTTATTGAGTTTTTTATTTCTATTACCAATATATGAAAAGCTTAATTTTTAGTTTATTTTAAATATTGAATTTCTGAATTACTTTACGTAATGAATTTAATAGATTCATTGGGTTTATATAATATACATTTATTTGAATATAACTCTTATATATTTTATATTCTTGGTTTTCAGTGGGACATACTCTTTATTTATCATTGCTGACATAGAATGACATTGGTGGTTGAAGGAAACAAGAGTTTGTACGAAGATGATTCAAGATTTTCGCATGTTGGTTGTGAGATATATTCATTTTAGTTAGTGTTGTATCTATTAACTTGTCATATTTCTTCTATTTATGGATATAATTTATCTCTATTCAAATATGTTGGATTAGTTTATTTGGTTATAACAAATTAGAATGTTTTTTAATCTGCATATTTAATTTATCTATTATATTTTATTTAACATTGATTTGGGTGAAACCATTCCCAAATGGATTTCGATGATTACCAAGAACATATTTCCATCCCATGGGAATCATGAAATCTCTTTAGGCCTTGTGGTGGGACATGTCAAGAGTTGGGTAAAATGGAATCTTAGGTTTATTCATTACAAAATGGTATTAGAGGACATCAATGTCATTCATAAGAGACTAAGCCTCTTGTGTATCCTTTTTAATTTTGAGAATTCCTAATCTAAATGAGATTACGGTTTTCAAATATTGAAATTTAAGGGTGTGTAATGTCTAGCTAGCTATTGATTATCCGAAACCTCAATCTATTAGGGGATATTTTGTTGCAAATTAAATATTCAAGATGGTTTTATTAGTTTATAATGTATTTGTTGTGAATTGATGTTGTTTTACCTCCTTTGATTTTGTATGTGATATTTAGGTCTATTTTTTAGTTTCTAGGAGAAAATATAGAAGAACCTGATCTTCATGGTTAGCACACGTGGATTATAAAACTATCTACTACTCATGAAGTCAAGTCTCCCTCCTCAGTAGAGTGTGTTGCATAATTGTGGACCAATTTCCAAATCCATGAGACCAAATCGTGGATAACATTATTTCTTCCCCTATTAGTCTGTTTAGACTCCCCTTGAATCTCGATTCTCTAAAGGTTGTTTTCACTTGTTAGAGATGGATTTAAGAGTGTGTGGATTATTTTGGGATTTGGTAATAAGTATCATTTTATGAATTCTTGTTTATTTATTTAATTATTATAGGTTTTTAATCATTTTTTTAAAACAAAGGTATTTTTTGAATGAGTTGTTGTGGATGTTATCAAACGACCTAATGGCTTGTGAATTGAGTTCTCTTATTAAAAGCATGCTTTGAGTTGAATCATGAAGATTACTATGACTTGGTGACTATGTGACTTAGTTAATACATTACTTGGTTACTATTTGACTTAGTGACTAGATGACTTTGGGGATTCATGACTTATCAATACTCTGTGTGTTATCAAAACTCATAGTGTTATCAACCCTCCAGGTGTTATCGACACTCTTTGCATTATCAAAACACCATGTGTCATAAAAACTCTTTGTTTCATCAAAAACTATGTGTATTATTGATACTAGGTGTTCTTTATACTACATCTAATAATCCTACTTTCATTACTATAAGCTTATTCTGGTGTGATCTGATTATCAATCATTTGTTTATAATGTGGTATACTATGTATTTATTCATGGAATACTTCATGTATTTATTTTTGGTATATTATTATTATTTATTTGTGGTTTATTTTTTGTAATTATTAATTGTATTACTTCATTACCTTGGGGTATCCTACCGAGTATTGTTTTACTCACCCTTTTACATGCTTTCCCCACATGTTCCATGTCTTTTCAAGATGATCGATGCTTTACTGGAGTTCTAGGTAGACCAGGAATAGGTGGTGCTTATAGTGTTCAGACAGAAGAGGGGTGATCCTATAACTTCAGAAAGCTATTCTACGCATACTATTAAGGTATGATTTTTTGCAAAAATGTTTTAGGAACCTATGTATTTACATTAGAGACTCATTCTTTATTGGGGATGTATTTTTTCCTTGTTTTCAATCTAGTTTCCTAATGTCATAATATTTGGGTGGTATCTTAGTGTATGAATGCACTATATATACTGTATTTTGACATTTCAGCATTTTAGGCTTGGTGATATGTGTGTGTGTGTGTGTGTGTGTTTAGGTACTTAGCCAAATTCCTCCCATTTGTAGGATATGCCTACCCGTTGCTACTCACTAGCCCTTGGACTATCAGAGGCAGGCATTGGGTAGTCGTGGAATGGGCCCCTCTGGGCTGGGTCAATACATCAAAATACATTGAGGATTATTCTCATAATCTTTTCACTTGGTGACCTATAATAGTGATGGTCATAAGGACTGACCTGCTAGTTGGAATTCCACATATTTATATGAGATTGAATATTCTCTTATGTTAAATTTTGTATTATTCCTCAGACTTGAGATTGTTATTAATGTGTGTCATGAATCAAGTACTTTTATAAATGAAAGAAAACTATTATAACATATTCTCTTAGCAAGAAATCTTACAATGGGTGTATAATAAGTGATACAATTCCAATTAAAAATCTAAAGAAAGGATTTTACTCTTCCATGTTAATTGAAGAATATATATTAAGGATTTTTATTTAAATGGTACTTTCATATTAAATCCATAAAAACATGTGTTTATTGGTAAGATAATTTTGGAATTTTAAAGAAGGATATATCATTCATATAGGGTAATGAAACATGTATTCATCAAATTTTGTGATACATAGAGACAAAGGGATTATATTATATAATAATAGAAAGTGTGTGGTTATTATGTTATTAACATATTTATCTATTGTTACATTGTCAATTTGTTAGATAATAATCATATACATTAAGTATGATCACCTAATAACACTGAGAAAGTGACCACAACGGTAAGAAACAAACTATATCCATAATTTAATAATGTTCTATTGAATTTAATATTAAGAATAAATGTTATTCACAGCATTTTAAATAATAATTATTCAAACATTATTGATCGCATAAATTTAATAACGGGGTTTTCATGTTTATATTGTTTCTATTGAATTTTATCTCAGGTTTATTATTCATAAGGAAATAAATAAAAATTAAATTTTTACTATTTTAATGAATAGATTAATATAAAAATTTATTTGTTAAAATGAATATTAAAATAAATATTTAATTTTGAATTTATAGAGTATAATATTTATTTATTTACCTAATGAATAATATTTATTTTATTAAAATTTTCCTTATTAAAAGGGTCACAAAATTCTACGGAGGATTGAAAAGTCGAGTATGTGGCCATATGAAAATGTTATATTTTTTTAATATAAATTAAAAAAAATATTAATTTATTTATATAACAATTCATATTTAAATAATAACATGTAATTTTCTATTTTATTAATATTTTTATTATTATATGATATGGGAAATTACTTAGAGTTAATATCTTATTATGGGCCATAAAATCTTATTGAATATTAATCCTAAGAATAAATTCTATGTTATATAAATTTTTATTTGTGAGACCTCTTTTTATCTATGTAAATATATCTATAATTCTATTTATTATTTGTGATAAAATCCTCCATCTTATAATCATATAGAGAATAATAGAATCCTATATTGTGATCAATATTGACATATGTAAAGCACATTACTCAAACATTCTTGCACTTCCTGAATGTTGATCAGTGTTTGAAGATTCATGTATCATGTTTGGGTATACCTTGAGGAATCCTAACATGAATTCTCTACTGCAGTAATGACATAACAAGAACGATAATATAAATTTATCGAGAAGAGTTACAATGTTGAATGATTATTTTAAAATAATTAATTGTAAATTAAATGTGAAGATACTATCTAGGATATTTTTGGGTTTCATTTATCATGTTCGTTAGATTAATCCATAATGACCAATTAAATGCAGAATTGGGAACCTTACTTTAACTCTCATTTCACCATGGAACCATCATGTTGGATATAAAAGGTCTCATTATAATTTATAATTATTTGTTATTTGTAAGATCTATTTTATTTGCCTTTTAGTTTTAATTTCTTAAAATTATTTATTAATCCTTTTTTTAGATAATTTATCTGTTAGAAATTTTAATGGCCAAGAATAGGTTCATACATGCAATGAAATCTCAAAGATTTCATCTAAATGATGAATTACTCAGATACATGATGTGTAATGGTAAATGAAACATCGGGTACCTATGGTTAAGCATATAAGAAGTGGGAAACAACAATCTCAGTATACCATGTGGATTGGTACATGACACCATTACACTATTTGTATTGAACTCATGGGGGGGCATAGTGCATGGGGGATTAAAAGCCATATAGCTAGTGTACATTCCGTCTTATTCGACATAGTTTTGACCATGAATAAATAACATCGAGATTCATGGTAAAATATTTGGTGTCAATACATGTAACATGTTTATTTCTAGATAAGGTATTCATCCATAAATGGATTACACAATATATAGCGTCTTGTGATCTTTATACAACATGTGGCAACCCACACAAGGTACACATTGGGACTCATGGAATGTTGTCTGGGTAAACATATAAAAAATTATAAGGGAGATATAAGATATACATCATGTATCAAGTTGTACATGTTGTGTAACAGGTGTCATTGCAAAGAACCTACACAATAATTTATTTTTCATGGGTCATGTGGTTCAAGACACTATTTTATACAAGAAAAAAACTATATGGCATGTAGTTGGTTGTTAACATGGCATAATAAAATATCCTTTCACACTTGATGCATTCTAAGTTATTTTTTGCATGTTGTGTGGACAAAAATTATTAATAAATAATATCAATGTAAATTTTACAACTACATGATGTATAATAGTTTTCACACAATATGTGTGATTCATTTCTCACTCCATAAATATTTATGGCGTGTCATGCATTCATATATACCAAACCATATACAAACCTATATCCATATAACTACACTCCATTTATATCATGGCATTTCGTGTAGCATACAAGAAATGTAAATACAAGGTACATGACAAGGAATACATAGAGTGTGAGCCATACGACATGTTGAGTAACAATACATGACATATATGTACTAAATTTCAAAAATGAATTTCTTCTGATATATAATATATTGGATTTTTCACATCCAAAGTACGCAACTTGTAAATTTTAAAATCCACAAATACATTTATTTTTGAATAGAAGGTTCACATTGTACATCCTTCTAAATACACATCTTTTAATTATTTATTTAAAAATATTATTAAAATTATTGAATTTATATAAAATAATAAATGATGAGAATCATATTATATATAAAGGAGTATATGAAAATAATCATAGAAAAATGAATTAATTAACTAATTTGATGATTAATTTTTCAATTCATGTAAATTTTTATTAATTAGAATGAATTGAAATAAATTTTAGAAATTTTAGATGAAAATTATTTTATTTTTTCCATTAATCATGAGATATAAAAACTTATCTATGATTGGGTTAATACATTTAATTTAATTTTTTTATGTTTCTGTATGATAATTAATTAATAAATTAAATATAATAGTTTGTGTATCATTCATACCTTTTTGTTAGTTATAGCCTAATAGTTTAATTTATATAAATTTAAACCTCTGGTACCCCTCACTAATGAGTAAGTAAAAATTTATAATAGATTAAGTTCCCAATGAGATGGTAATGTTAGTCAAGATGATAAATAAGATAATTTTGGAGTAATTCAATAACAACCAATCATCTTATCAATGATTTAATTTACCTATCATCATGGTTGGTTGATCTCTTCTCAATAGACAAACTAATAATTAAAATACATTAATCATATCACATAATGATTTTATTTTTTCATTCCATGGTTGTTTATATATATTATGAGTTATTTATTTGGTTAATTAAATGAAATCACATAAATTAAATACATTGAAAAGAATAATAAGAAAAAAAAACAAAATAAATCTATTTTGTATAAATTATTTTATTATAAATTATGTTAATGACATATCATATTAATAGGAATTTGAAGAAAGAAATTATGAATATTTACGCATATGTTTAAATAAATCCCTCAGTAAAATTTTAATTTTAGTAAATTCCTATCATTATTTGATTAATAATTCAACCATATATCTAAGTATTAGTCAATAACTCATTAAAATACTTTCATTTATTGGAAAGTTATAATTTATGTATTTGTTTTCATTAACCATGTTATCATCAAGAGTACTTGTTTCATGAACTTTCTTCATTGGTACCTTCTTTTAGATCGTCAATGATGAGGAATGTGATGCTCTAACCCCACGTATAATCACTTATGGGTTAATGAATAGAATCATAGTTTAAATAAAACACATATAGGGGGAATTACTATAAAAAATCATAGGAAATGGAAAAAAATATACAAATAAACTGCATATTAATATATAAACCAATGAAAATATATGTAATGTCAAAAAGATCTCTAACTGAAATAAAAATTTTATGCTAAACACCAATGGTATAAATAATGAAGTCTAATAACATTATAATAATATTTTCGATCTATAAAGTATAAGATCAATCACAAACTTCTTCCTGTGGACCCAAAAAATAAAATACACACAAAAGTGAGCATAAAATTATAATGTGTGGGATCCTCCAAAAATCCTTTTTTGAAATTATATAAAAAGTATAATAAAACCTCAAAAAATAAAGAGGCAAATAAAATGGAGACCTAGATTAAGAGAATTATATTTCTATCCTCATCATGGATCTCTCACTATATAATTCACAGAACTAGGTAACGTAATGTCAAAGAAATGTATAAAATAAAGGTACATAACAATCATTTTCACACTAAACTAGTTCCGAAAAAACATAATATCACACATAATATAATTCTCATCCCCTTTATAAGTCAAAATGCACAACCATGCCCACAAATCATATGTATAACCAAATAATCATATTCAAATAACCCTCATATCCACATAATCACAAAATATGATGGGGATTCATCACATAATATTAAAATACTATTGGTACAATGTGAACATAGGATGTCTAAAAATATAAGAAATTTAAAATTTTACATATGATCAATTCTCGAATATCATTATAGAAAAGAAAACCCGGTTACAAAACCCAAGGATCATGATTGTTTTAATCAATTTTGGAAGATAATTCAAAACCCTACCTCATTCTATTTTTTATTTGAATTCATGTTCTATAAATTTTCAATGTTTTTTAAATGAAGGAATTGGGGAATCCCTATAAATGATACATGCTTTAATTAAGATCCATCCAGTATGTCAATATTTGGTATATATATTATATCATATAAAAACAAATACAATTTTCATATCCTTTCAATAATAGAAGAACCATTTATGTGATCTAGAATGAAGCACTTGGATCAGGGTGCATAGATCTCCTCTTTATCACACAAGAATTTCGGACCAAAGAGATAGATTCTATAAAAACACAGTGAACGTATTTACCTTGAATTTGGGATATTCAAGTCTTATATAGGTAGGATTAAAATCTCTAAAAGTATAATTAGGCCAAAAAATAACATAAAACATATAAATGGACCTTAAATCACACTAAGGGACTTAAAGAAATCCAAATATATCCTTTACAGTTTATCACATACTTATAACATTAAAAATATGTTATATCATAAATTTAATTATATTAATTAAACTCTCTTCCCCTATTAAATACATAGCAAACCTTGAATAATATTAATCGCTTGAAAAATAGTTGTTTTGTATTTACTTAATTAACTATAAATAAAGTGTGTAAATAAATTCAAAACATATTCATATCTACATTAATAAAATTTAATTAATTTATTTATTAGTGATTCTTAAAATTCAAAAATCATTTGAACCCCAATATGGGGACCAACAAATCCTAAAGTGATATTTAAAAATAGTATAGACCCTTGAATACGATTGTTGTATGACCTTGTATTATGTTATCGTGATACAATGAAGTAATAATCATAAACAATGAATATATTTTAAAAACCCATCAAATCCCCTATGTATATATGTTATTGTTATAACAAATGAAAACATCTCCAACTTACAAACACTGTGTAATGTAATCTCTTTGGAATATGATATCTCCTAATGTATGATTCATAACTTATGTAACCACACCTACCATCACTGATTTTTTTATAAAAATACTAGATATAATTGACCTCTTTTATCATGGCTATGTATTTAGTTAAGGTACCAATATCTTGGAAAATTGGTCTCAATATATCTCTTCCTCTACTTGGATGATGAAAATACCATATTTTTAGTAAAACAATATCATACCACCAATGAAACATGGAAAAAGTGTAAATCACAACAAAATAAATGTTATGGTATTCATCTTTCATTATATTATGGGATCAAATGGTACACATAAATAATGATTTCTTCTTAAGATAACAATACACATTTTCATATTTAGGAATAACCAATTACACATTTAATACACAATATTCTTTTTGGTATGGTAATCTTCATTATCTCAACTGCATAAGATTAATAAGTTTAAATATCATTAAGAGAACTATCAAATCATGAGAAACCCCAAAAACTAATTATAAAACATCATATGATTTCTGTAAACATGATGTGTCTAAACTATATGACATATATTTAAGACTATTATCGTAGTATATCAAGGTTCTCAGTATAGTTGGGAACTACAAGAATTTTTATTATATGAAATGAAATCTATCAAAATTTCAATTTATATTGTACATGGTAGAGTAACATTACAATCATGGTAAGATAAAAAAACATGAATATAGAAACATTTATACATTTAATGGAAACCAAATCACATATTTGAGTTTGGTATAGGGAACCCATTCATAACACTCCCACATTCACTAGAACCAATAACCAATTACTATAAAACCACTGTCACTCACATTAAAATCATTCTTCTAAAAAGTTATGCATTTACTCATGGGTATTACTGTGTTATCAACTATATAAAATCTATTAACTTCAACCATAAATATTTTAGCAAAATCCCAAAATAGATGAGACTTTGTCAGTATATATATTTTATTCTAGTCTGACATGGGTTCCATGGATATTACCACTACTATATTTTTATAATTCTATATTTTATAGGGTTTGAACTGATAGATAAAAAATGTATTTGAGATATTTTGGTCAGAGTATGACACTCAAGGAGGGGTGAATTTAGTTCCTATAACAATTTCTGTTAAAAATATTATATAAAATAACTTAAAGGATTCCTTTAATTAGAACTAACCCATACCTATTAATCAACATAATAAAATTATTATAGTTTTACTATTCAAATATATTTTCATAAGATTGATTAAATATCAGTAATATTAATATGAGGTATTGATAAAAAATTTAAAACTATTATAATAAAGAAAAATAGATATAATTAATATTCAAGACAGACTATCAATTTAAAATTTAGGTTTGTAAAAATATAAGTTAAAATAGATAAAAACTAAATTTAAATACATAGAAGATAAAAAAAGTGGTTGAGTATCCACTCCCCTTAGTGATCCTCTTCCACCAAGATTATTATATTAATAAACATGATCCACACCCAGGATCTGGGTTAACAACAAAACATTGAACAGTCCAGGTTACGTGACGTCTTTCACTATTCTATATGGGAAAAAACTAGGTCACACAAGACCACTTACATAGTTTTATGTGGGTGAAATGGAGTGTAAAAATATTTTATACTGAGGATATATTTTATCCTCTAGTTTGGTGAAGGAGATAATGTGTTTTTTAATATAGACACACACACACAATGCTTGAAAAGTATAAAAACAATACACAGTAGAGAAAAAGTAACGATAAAGGATTATAAATTATTTGAGTGTTGTTATATGAAACTCTAGACTCATAAGATTTAGTAGATGCAAATTTTGAGTACTCTTGTGATAACATATTATCTTGGGTCTTGTATTTTTATTTCCAGTTCAATGTTATGTTCTTTATACTTCTTTTTCTACTTAGGTTTGCAACTACAATAATGTTTGAGGTTTTGATCCACAGTAGATTAGCCACTAGGAATACAGAGTTCTCTATGTGTTCTTCAGTGTAAGGATTTTCTCCTATCTTACATGCATTTCCCTTCACAAACTCTATCTCATCTCCATCACACAATTTTTTTTTTTTCGGGGTGCTTGTGTTGGGGTTGAAAGGAAGAAAAATTTCTATAGTGCATACATATGACTATTAGGTGACATGCCTACAAAGAAACATTAATTATGACAGTGTCTATAAATAACTCAAATATATCCTTTGGGAAAAAAATTAAATTAAATTTAAAAATAATGAAAAATGATTAATTATGGAATAATGTCACAGTTTTTATTGAAAATAGTGTCACTAGAAAAAGTGTCTTATCTTTTGAATTTTAGAGGTGAGATAGTCACAGTGAGATGGTCACAGTACCATAGATGCATTGTGATCATGAAATGGAAGCACTAATGTGGTTTTAGGATCACGGTGTCTCAAACCTCTAAACAGTTTCTTGTTACTAAATCTTAGAGATGGTAGTAAGGACCGGTGTTATAAGATTTATGAAATCTGAAACTAATTATAGTGTTTGAGTCATGGTGTCTAAGTCCCGATGATTGGGCCATTTTTTCTAGGTTACAGTGTCTCAGATATGGTGTCTAGGTCATGGTGTATTGGTAACGGTGTCTGGGTTACAGTGTCTGGGTCACAGTGTCTGGGTTACGGTGTCTGGGACTTTTCCAAAATTTAAA
The DNA here is from genome assembly GCA_963277665.1 of Viscum album. Classification (NCBI taxonomy): domain Eukaryota; kingdom Viridiplantae; phylum Streptophyta; class Magnoliopsida; order Santalales; family Viscaceae; genus Viscum; species Viscum album. The sequence goes on along the minus strand of OY728148.1, from coordinate 887,195,518 downwards.
ACCAATGGAATACTTATGGTTTCTCATGATTAGCCAAATGTCTACAAATATTCTTAAGATGTAATACTAATAAAATGTATTAGCCCTAAGCATTAGTATAATGAAACATAAAAAATCATGATCAAACATATTTTATATGATTCAAATATGATGTGTGAGATTATAAATCTGTATCATATGAATGTTTAAACCATGAGTTGTAAGCATTAAAATATAAGGAAACTAAAATTCTCAAATCATGTGTTATGATAGGTTAAACATGATTAAAATGAGTTGTGATAATTAAAAAAATAAACATGATGAGGCCAACGATATCCACTTTTGAGGATGAAAAATCATGGCATCAATAAGCCGTGGTTGAGTATATATATGTCTTGTATTATTTCTCTACTTTTTTCTATAAATGTAATCAGCACAAATATTCCTTGGCTTATTTCTCACCCTATTGGGATTATAAAAAAAAGAGAATAATATAAAATATAATAATCACTGAATGAAGGTAATAAAGAAAAGAAACAACAATAGTTTCTATTGTATTAGATAAAAATATTAGAGTTTATTAAAAGCATGCGACATGATAAAAGAAATACCTATCAAAATACATCTTTACCATCTCTTCATCACCATAAGTCTTCAATTTTCCCTTGGTAGAGAGATCCACATGATAATATGTAGAGGTTGGATAAGGGATATGTCCAATAGAGAGAGAAGGAAGATGAACTCCATCAAAAATAGAAGGTTCTAGAGTTGGTTTGGTTGAAGTCATGGGAAATGGATTATCAATAATAATAGGTCTACTCTAGGTTAGATCATGAGATAAAAACATTGTAGTAGGATTATAGGCAGTGGAAGAAGGAGTAGAACCATGCTTCATAGGGGTGGTTGTAGGTGCCACAATGGTAGTAATTTTCATGTGGAGTTAAGGCGTCATTTACACAATGAAATCTGCGACTATCTTAGCTCGATATAGCATAGCCTTATTAAAATCATAATCATTCTTCCGAAACATGTTAAACAGAGGATTATAGACTTTTACTTATTGAACATGAATCTTGAAGGTTTGAGTTATACAAGGAATTTTTAAATTCACTACAAGGTACTTAATGTGATGGGTTAGATCATGCTTAGAGTAAATTATGTTAAAGGATAAGTCTACTTTCTAAGAATGTTTTTCTTGAACATTAATTGAAATTTTTTAATGAATACTAAATAAATCAAGAACTCAGTCACTATTCTTGATAAAATCATAGAATCCATCCTTATCAACACCGCTGAATATTGGATGAAGCTATTGTTTAACAATTTTTATGATTAGTTTACATTCCATAGGCGGAGATAGTTGTCTAGAGGAATTTATAGCTATAACGGCTGAAGTGAGATACTTAAGTTGATTTAGAACTTTCTACAGACATCCCTTATACTCATCAGTCAATTTTTATGTACAACAATAAGATAATGCATTCCATTTACTATCATGATTTTTCTATTAGCCACTTTTTCATATATTGAATTCAAATTTGGTTGAATTAGAGATACAACTTTATATTGGATCTAATCACGAATTTCTTCAACATGATGAGTAGTAGTATCTTATCCAGTTTGCAACAAATTATACATATCTTAAACCATAGGACTTGGTGAATTCACCAAATCACTCATCTATTTATTCTCAATTATGACTTCTTTATTTTTATGAATCATTTTTGGTTGATCCTACCATATAACATTCACTAACTATAATCTCCCTTATCTTTCACTGAGATTAGTCATTGGCGTAGGCTGTGACTCTAAGATCTTTTCAAATCTAGTTAAAAAGGTGTTTCTAAAAGATTTCAAATCACCGTGACTCACAGAATCATATGATTCTAAAGTAGGTTCTGGAACAGGAACTAAAACATGTTCAGACACTTTGGGAGAGGTTACTTCTATGAATGAAATTGCTTTCAATTGAAACACAATAGAAATATCTATGCCTTTTACTAAGGCCTATTCAGTATTTTCCAAATCAAAATAACTAGGAATAATGTAACAGGTATACATAGTTCATTGGTCAAAATTATTGGGAACATGAACACTTTCTAATATGGGGTTTTTCATCCCCTCAATAGGTGAATTACTTCTAGGACAAAGAGATTAATTTTCCTGACCCATATCCATGATCTCTTCACTAACTGGATCACCAATCTATTTTCTAGATAGCTAAAAGTCATGTTCCATTCATTCCTTAGTTGATAGGAATAATTTAGGTTCATCTTGTTTTTATAACTATTCTACAGTAGTGGGTCCTTTTGTAACAAAAAGTTATTCCTCAATAGCAGGTTCATTTTCTATAGCATAATATTCTTCAAAAGTGGTATCTTTTTCAATAGTTATCCCTTCCAATATAGCAACACATCTTTGAAAAAGCAGGTATATGTTTTTCCACAACTTCTTGTGGAATAGGTAGGACACTGTATTCATTGCCTAAGAGAGTTCATTCTGTAGGTGTAGCTACCGAATCTTCAGTCTCCTCATCTGAGTATTCAAAAAATTCATCTGGTTCCAAACCAGGTTTTGATTTCTTCATAGGTTTAAAAGGATTCTCAATTGGATTTAACTTCTTATACACTCTTTCATTGTCTTCCACCCAAGACTTTTTCCATAGATTCCTTATAATTTACATCCTTCTTATTGTATCCGTTGAGATAAAAAAATTCATATTACTCAATACATTCTTTATTCGGTCCAAATACTCTTTTAGTAAAAACATTGTAGTAATAAATCTAGAATGAAATAGAGTGGTAGATTTAGAAGATGACATAATCATTTTACACATGTGATATATGATATAATTACATAGATTGATCTTGTTCCCATTCTTCATAAGATGTATCAATAATAAATCTTGATACTTAAGGTTAGAAAAATTCCATTTCCTTGAATAAATAATATTTTGAATAAACATAAATAAAAACCTTGTGTCAACATCCAACTCAGCAGCAATTTCCCTTTTTCTTCTTATTTCTAGAAAAACTTCCTTGGGCCTTTTCTATGTTAAAAACTACACTAGGAGGAGGATGTCCTCGTTGGTAATCCTGAAATATCCCTTCATGTGGTCTACTTAGGAAAACAGACCATATGATCAATGAAAAGGCACACCATTGACCCTTAATCCATCTTCTTTCTACAAAGTCATCTTTAGTATTGAATGAAAACCGAACATATTGATAAAACTGAGAAACAGGCTTCGAATAAGTTGGTCAATTCACTTTTGTGAACCAGATCAACCATACCTATTCTTAATGTACATTCAAGACAAGTGACTTACTTGTCAGCATCCACTTTAGACAGACTACCTTTTATGGAACTATTGTTCTATCATCAAGGCCTGGATTCAGCGGTCTCAGAGGAATCCCTTTTAGATGCTATTTCACTTTCTTATGAGATCTGCACTTCTCCTGAGTCTATAAAGATGTGAGCCTCATTCTAGGCATCCAATGTGGGTTCAAGAAAGGTGAAAGGTTGAAATAGGACTAACGATTTGAGTGATAAGGGTTTCGATTTCAATAGAAGTGAGCTCGAGTGAAGGGAGCAGTGAAATATATCGGGTTTTTATCACATTGAGATTTCAAGCATCACAAAATAATGTGCTATAAAAAATAATGTAACTGATTAAGTGATCCTAGAAAAAAATTCTAAAAATAGAAATCTTTGTCATTGTGGTGAGACCAGAATAGATCTTCATAGAGTCAGTAATATGGTGGGTCTCTTAATACTATGACAGTATCATTGAGATAAAATGTACGAGGTAGTAACTGTGAGATATTAACTATGAGACCATAAGTAAGAATCAGTAACTTCAAGACAATAACTTCTAAAACTGTGAATCATAAAACCGTAACATGTAAAATAGTAAAATGTTCACTTGAGGCTAATCATCTCCAGCTCATGTATGATGTAATTTATGCTTTCAAAATTTAATGGTTTAGTGAATACATCAGTAAGCCGACGTTTAGTGCCAATGAATACCAAAGTGATATAACCTTTTTGATAGATATCCCCTTTAATGTGATTGTTTACATCAATATATTTAGGGATGGGATGTGAAAAAGGAATATTTGAAATTTTAATAGCACTTGTATTATCATAATTCATAGGTACATGTATGATTTTACATCCATAGTCTAGTAAGGTGTGTTTAATACTCAATATTTGTTCCCAAAAACTAACAGATGCTATATATTTATCCCCATTAGTAGATAATGCAACATATTTTTTATTTTTGCTACACCATAATACTACAGACTTTCCTTAAAGGAGACAAGTTCTAGAGCTTCTTTTTTTCTATGTAACTTGCAACTACTAAAATCAACATCTCAATATATAATCAAATCAAATGACTGTCCTCTAGTATAAAATAGTCCAAAATTGGTTGTATGTTTGATATATTTAAAAATACATTTAATAGTAATAAGATGTGATTATTTAGGGTTTTCATGAAAACATGCAGTAACACAAACACAAAACCTAATATCAGGTCGACTATCAGTTATGTTGAGTAAACATTCAACCATTCCTCTATAAGTGGTTTGATCAACAGATTTACCATTCTCATCAAGATTTAACATACAATTAGTGATCATTAGATTATCACTACATTTATACTATCTAAGCCAAAACGTTTTAGATGATATATTGTATACTTTCTTTTATTTAAAATAATATACTCCTTATTTTGAAATTTTTGAAATCCAAGAAAGAATTTTTCTCACCTATTAAACTCATTTATAATTCATTTTGCATCATATTTTAGAAACCAATGCATAAATAATTTCTTGAAGATTAAAAAATAATGTCATCTGCATAGATTTGAACAAATAATACATATTTAGAAATTCATTTTATAAAAAGTGTAGGATAATCTATACATTTTGTAAAACCTTTTAAAATAAAAAAACTACTTAATCTATCATACCCAGCTCTTAGAGATTTCTTTAGACCATATAAAGATTATTTTAATTTAAAAATATGATTTGGAAATTGAGGGCTTGTACAACCAGGGGTTTTTCAACAATGAAATCCTCAATATATAACCATTTATTAATTCACTATTGACATCAATTTGATAATGTTTGAATTTTAGATGTGTTGTATATGCAAGAAATATTCTAATGGATTCAATTCTAGCTAATTGTGAAAAGGTGTCTTTATAATAAATTCCTTCATGTTGAATATAACATTGTGAAATCAATCTTACTTGGTTTGTAACTTTGTACCAGCTTCATCTACTTTTTCATTTAACACCCATTTAGTACATATGGTCATGGATTCTTTGGTTCTATCCACTAGTATACAAACATCATTCCTTTCAAACTAATTTAACTCTTCTTGGGTAGCCATCACCCAAAATTCATCATTTATGTTTTTATGATCAAGATGTGATAGAAAATCATGGTGTTCAACATGATTTTTTAGAGAAGATATAGTCTATGTTTCATTATCAAATTCTCCAACTATTGAATCTAAAGGATAGTTCTTAAGAGTAATAACAGCTCTAGAAAAATAAATACTAGTAATTTTTTGTTGTTCAACTGGTTTAGGTTCATTATGGCTTGAATCTGGAGAATTTCTAGAACTGGATGTTTTAACAGATTCATTTATAATATGTTCATAAGATTTATCAATAATTTATATATTTGACATAACATCATCAAGATTTTCTAATGAGTTATTAGGTTCATTTGGATCTATTTCATCATACTTTACATGTACAAATTCTTCCAGACATTTGGTTGTTTTGTTTAAGAAAATATAAGCTTTAATAGAGATTGAATATCATTAAAACATCATTTATCACTCTTGGATGAAACATTATCAAGATTATTGTTAGTATTAAGTATATAGAGTTTGCAACCAATAACTTTGATGTTATTAACCTTGGGTTTTCTATTGTTCCAAAAATCATAAGGATTTATTTTAAGGATAGGTCTGATTAACACTCTATTAATAATATTTCATGTTTTATTGATAGTTGTAGCCAAAAAGTAAATAGATAAGCCATACTCACTAATAATGGTACTAGAAATTTCATTCAAGGTTCTATATCATCTTTCTATAACTCCATATTAATGTGGTGTCCTAGGGGAAGAGAAATTATGACCATATAGATTTAGTGAGAAAAAGGATTTGAACTCTTGATTTTTTAACTCTTGGCCATGTTAAATTCTTAGATACATTATTCTAAGTCTACTAAGATTTTCTACAGTCCTCACATACTTGGTAAAAAGAGAACATGATTCACTTTTTAGAGCCAATAAATAAGTCCATGTATGCCTAGAATATTCATCTAAAATAACATAGAAACAATTCATCCCATTTAAACAAGAAAATATTTATGGTCCAAAAAATCCATGTGGACCAACATGAGAGGTTGAGAAGTTGAGAATTCATTATTTGGTTTGAATGATATTTTTTTTGTTTATCATTCTGACAAGGATTTAAGACTTTTTCATTTAAAAACTCAATCATAGGAAGGTCATTGTCTAAACCATTTCTAGTAAGATTTCTATAGGAGTGTATATTTCAGTTTCCTATTCTTCTATTCCAAATACATGAATCTTGTGGAAATACACATAATAATGAAACATTTTGAGATACCAAAGAATAAAAGTTTACAACATAAACATATTCATATCTTAGATTATAAAATATTAGTTCATTTTTAGAGTTAAAAACATTATAAGCATCATTATGAAATTTAACATGAAATTCATCTTCACATTGTTGTGATACACTAAGAAGATTATATTTCAATCCATCAATAAATAGTACATTAAAAATTAAAACTGAGTTAGTGTTATAAATATATCTTACGCTAATTATTTTTTATTTAACATTGTAAACAAAAGTTATATGCCCACTATAAATCATTATTAAATTCGTGAAGCATGAGTAATATCATATCATGTTTCGTGAAAATCCACTATCCAAGTACCATATGATATTAAAGGACGTATTCAATCATCTTTCCTATAAAATAAACAAAAAAATAGATTTTCTTCTCTGGATTTGTTTGGGTCAAGTAACATTAGTAATTAGTGCTTTAGGTACCCACATTTTCTTCAGAGGTTTCCCATAAGAATTATATAACCTATTTGAAAAATAGATATTATTTTTTCCAGAATAACAATAGGTAGTAAATGATTTTCCAAAACTAGAACCAGTAGTAGTATTTTCATTTTTTGGTAGAAAAATGTATTTTCTATATTTAGTTAGAAACTTGTTTATGGTGATATTTCTTTATCCAGGTTGGTTTCCTATACTTGTAGTATATCTAGGTGTAATTTTTTTTGCCAATAATCAATGTAAGAGTAATTTTAGTATTGGTAAATTTCTCTATTTCCCTTTTTAATTGTTTAATAAATAACATATGTTCACTGTTATCCTTTAGTAATTAAATTTTTTTTCACTTTGTCTAAAGCACGTTTTGATTTAATAGTAATGGTCAGGGAATTGTGTTTCTTCAAAAAAAATTATTTGTATTTTTTTCTCATTTCACTTGTCTTCAAGCATATTACACTATTCAATTAATTATTTACTATTAATATTTTTATAATCCCTATAAACTCTAAAATAATAGTAATTTTGAACAGGAGATTCAAGGGTTTCCCCAGACATGTTTATCGTAAAATACAAATTGGCACTGTCAGTCTTTCCATCATGTGATAAATTTTATTTAGTTGAACTTTCCTCAGAATCACTATATGTCCCCTTAAGAGCCTATATATATTTTCATTCTTTGACCTCATACCACTTCTTATATTTTATCTTAAGGTAGTCTTCTTTTAAATTTACCTTTCTATTATATTCATATCAGACTATTTCATCATATTTTCCACTTCTCCTCAAATACTATTTCTATTTTCCTTTATGATCATATCTTCCTTTGAAGATGGGCTTTCTGAAAAATTTATTTCCTATATAAAACCTCATAAATTGTTTAGATAATTGATTCATTTTATCACCACTATCAGATGAAGAATCATTATTTCTTATACTGTTAGAGTGAAATTGTATCATTTCTTTTTTCTTATACTTAGAAGTAGTTATTTTGAATGCCACTGCCTTTATTTTCGGTTCAACTTCCTCCTACTAGATGACTTTTAATCGGTCTACATACATCATCAAATTTCATATCATCTCCTTGAATGGAAGGTTGCTAATATCACAATATTCTCTAATTGAGACAATGGTACCAATCCATCTCTCTTCAATACATTTGAGTATTCTCAAAATTTTCTCATTGGTTGTAACATCACTTCCCAATGAAATCATAGTGTTAAAAAAACTATTAAATAGATATACATGTCATAAATAGACTCATAATGCTTCATTTTAAGGTTTTAATATTTTATAGTATATGTTTTATGTATCATTTTTTAACACTAGAGGTTTATTCTAAGAAACAGATAAAGTATCCTAAATTTCATAGGATATTTTACATGCAGAAATTATTTTGAAATCTCCATCTGCTAAATAATAGTATAAGGCATTCACATTTTTGCAATTATTATTATAATAAGTCTTATTTGGGTTCTCTCAATTGTTCCTATTAGTAGAAGGAATCTTATATTCATCTATAATGAAAGAGAAAATCTCAAAACCCATACATTAGAAGTTAATTTTAATTTTAATCTTCCATTGTTCATAATTTGATCCTTTTAAGATTAGAGGTCTGTTAGTATAACCACATTCCAATATATTCTACATAAAATAGAATAATGTTTATATTTTTAAAGAGATAAAAATTTATAACTAACAAAAATTTTGATATCTTTAAAACACAACTAAAATCATAGTTGAAATTTTTTTAAAAATAGATTTAAAATTGAAAAATATAGGTATTTTATAAAAATTAAAATCCTTTAGTACCAAATGATGGTCGGAGTATAGAACTCAAGGGGGAGGTGAATTTATTTCCAATAAAAAGTTTCAGTAAAATGTTTTCTTAAATTAATTTTAATGATTCCCCAAATTAAAACTCAAAGATGCTAGTTAGTCAAGGTAAGAAAATTATAATAGTTTGACTGTCCAGATAACTTATTAGAATATTTATTAATTATCATTAATATCAATATGAGATATTGATACAACTTTCGAAACTATTATAATAAGGAAGAATAGTTATAAATAGTATGAATGACTAATTGTCAAAGAAAAATTTACTATTCTAAAAATATATGTTAAAACAGAGAAAAACTAAATTGAAAGATACAATTGATAAAAAATGTGGTTCATTATTATTCCAAGACCTAATCCACTCTACTTGGTGATCACATAATTCGAATAAGTTTATATTAATAAACATCATCCAAACCCTAGATCAAGGATAACAATAGTACACAGGTCTGTCTAGGTCAAATGACCTCTTCCACTGTTCTACATGGGAAAACAAATAAACATGTCAGAAAAGACCACTTACATAGTTATAAATGAGAGAAAAAGAGTTTAAAATGATGTTTGTGTGAGGATATCTTGTGTCCTCTAGTTTGGTGCATGATACAGTGTGTGTTTTAATACATACCCACACACACACACTGCGCGACAAGTAATAAAAACAATATGCAGACGAGAAAAATGTTGATAAAGGATTTGAAATTCTCTCAGTGTGTTCAACATAAATCTGGACTCGTAAGATGTAGAAGTTGAAAACTGCGATTCCTCTTGAGAAAACATAATATCTGGGGTCTTGTGTACTAGTTTTTTGTTTTATGTGATGTTCTTTATAGATATTGTTATTCTTAGGGATGCTACTATGAGAATGTTTTAGTTTTTGATCCACAGCAGTTCAGCCACCATGAATGGACAGTTATTTGTGTATTATTCATTGAATAGATATTGTATTATATTTCATGAAGTCACCTTTTTGAACTCTATCTCATCTTCAAAACACAATATTTATTTTATTTCAAGTGATTGTGGTGGGACCGAAAGGAAGCATGATTACTACACCTCGTACCTCATACTATTAGGTGACATGTCTACAAAGAAACATTAATTATGTCAGTGTATTTAAATGACTCAAATATGAATATTAGAAATAAATTTTAAATTAAATTTGATAAGATAAAAAAAATAGTTATGTATGGAATAGTGTCACAGTTTTTCATGAAAATAGTGTCACTAGAAATGGTGTCTAATCCTTTTCCTTTTAGTGGTGAGACAATCACACTATGACAGATATGGTGCCATATTTTCATTGATATCTAGAACCGATGTCACATATGCGTTGTTAGGATCACAGTGTCTCAGGTAACAAGGTATAGTTCTTTGTCACAACTCTAAATAGTGTCTTGTTATTACGTATTGGAGATGGTATTAAGAAACCAATCTTACTATATTTATGAAATTAGAAACCCATTACAGTATCTGAGTCACGGTGTTTTAGTCACGGTGTCTAGGTCATGGTGTTTGGGTTTCAATATCTATGTTGTTGTGTCTGGGATACAGTGTTTGGGTTATAGTGTTTAGGTCACAATGTTTTGGTTATGGTGTTTGGGACTATGCCAAAATCCATAACCGATGGCAGACATACATTTTCCCGGTCTTAGCCAAATATATGTAATCTTTCTTAAGAAGTAAAAATCTTTGAATATATTAGACAAAAAAATTAGTATAATTATACATAATTAATCAAGATCAAACATAATATATAATATTCAATCATAATGTGTGATATTCTGAATCAGGATCTTGTTAAAGTTTAAACCATGTGTGGAAGGTAATAAAATATAAGGAAACTAACCCTCTCCAAACATGATTTATGATAGGTCAAACATGATGAACATGATTTTTGAGCATTAAAATAAGATTAAAATTTGAGGAGTCCAGCAAGATATACATATGTCTCTTGAATTCTTCAATATATTCATTAGAAACCACTACATAATTTTATTTTTCTATATAGTTAGTGACCAAATGTTTCATTGAGCTTCTCCATCTCACGACACCTCTATTAAGAAAATAATAAATGTCCTAGATATTATTTTTGATCATGTTGATCTGTTTGGATGATAGAATAAGTGTAGCACCTCATTACTAGCTCCTGATGCACTTTATATACTTTTCAAATATACATTGTATATCTCAATTACATTGAGATAGTTTTTACCACTACCTAATGCGGATATTTTAGATTCTATTGATAACTACCCATCACGATTAGTGAAAATGCATCATAAAACCATGTTCTTAGAATGACATTGTGATATTCCAAAATAATGAATCATAAGCTATTATACTCATTCTATCAATTACCTCTAGTGTTTTTGTGATAAATTTTGGGGGATACACTTATTCCATGTGATATCAAATACAATCCTCTCTACAATAATTCTGTATTCTCCAATTTAAATAACCTATAAATATATATAATTTACTTATTTGGAATAACCATTAAGATCACTCCCACTACATATTAATCCCTATAATATATGCTTCTTTGCCTATATCATTTATAGAGGAAAATTAATATAAACAATTATTTTTGGATCATAATAATTCAACTTCATTTTCAATTAATAATATTTCATCTACAAATAATAATAAGAAAATAAAATAATCACAACTAACCTTATAATTGATTTAAATCTATCATTCATTCCAAAAAAACCAAATTTTCTTATAGACTCATCAAAATATAAATTATATGATTGTGATTCCTACTTCAATCCATAACTGGATCATTGAATCTTTCATACTATACTGGAACTCATTGTCTTGATAATCCCTAGGGGTTAAGTCAAATAAGATTTTTGACTAACTCTTCATTTATAAAAATAGTTTTGGAATCCATTTTTCAAATATCACAATCATATAAGTCTATTATTTCATTTAATATTCTGATTTATTCTACCATATAAAATAACAATAATGTTAAATTATATTTTATGTATTTATGTTTCCTAAAAACTATTTTAGTCATTTATTATTTATAGCTAATTAATTTTCCATCAATGTTTAGATTTTCCATGAATACAGCATTGCACCTAATAGGTTTTAGAACATCAGTAGGGTCTATTAAAATAAAAACATGATTTTTTAACATGGAATCTATATCATAATGCATATATTCTTTACATTTAGCATCATCCTTTCCATATATTACTTACTTGTAGTTTAGAGGTTTATTTTCCTTATGAATTAATGAATCACCAAGAACATTTATAAAAAAACATATATTTGTGGTTCTCTTACCTCTATAGTATACCATTTCAATAATTTTGTCTCGGGAACATCTCTATCTCCCACTATCTCTTGTAGATATTTTTCCCATACCAACCCTTATACATCATGAAATCAACATAATAAAATTCAATATTGCTCCCATAATTTTCAATATAAGTGTGTTACCTACCTAGATATATGAGAGGTATTTCAATAAGTACTCCCATTTTTTGAATGGATTTAAATTTTGTATCCTTTAGTTTCAATAAGATAACCTATAATGATTCAATTTGTACTTTGAGATGATAATTTCTCTTTAGTTATAGTCATGAAACATGGATTACATCCACAAAATTTCATATATAAAAGACCATGACTATTTATTTATAATAGTTGATGTTGAATCCCTTCTAATGTCATATTCGGTACTTGATTAATTTTATAAAAAATTACGCAGAGTTCATTTCCTTAAACGTTCAATTATAGATTTGAATGACTTATCAATGATTTTATATGAGTCTGAGTGGAGATTCTTTAGATTCATAGCCATATAATTTTCTACATTATTTTGTTATTATAGAAACATCTTAAAGGAATTAGACTTATACCTTTTTATTATATATATAATTAATAAATTCATCCATAAGTGTTATGAATTTCGAAAACCCACCTCCAACATATATTCAAAGTGGTAAATATACATTATTATGAATAAATTCCAAAAATTCTATAATTATTCCTCCCTTCTCATTGGAAAGTGATTCAATCATTTTCCTTTAACAATAATTAAATACATACATTATTTTTAAACTTAATAGATTCTATTTACCCTTCTTGATATAATTTATTTAAAAAATACTTGTTGAAATTACCAAAAATAATGTTCCATGGGTAGGTAATACATGAGTCATTTTTACTATATTTTTCCTTGATTTCCCACACTGGATTTTCATGTTCATTTATATACAATCAATTATTAAAGAGATTTATTACGAAACACATGGTATCCTTATAAAAGGGAAAAATTAATTTAAAATTTTAAATAAAAACATATAGTGTCTATAATTGACTATAATAATATGTATCTAGTAATTAGTGGTATATAATAATAAATTTTAACACAAGAACCATTACATTATAAAAAATAATATGATAATCTATCATTGTTAATCCTACCAGTCATGAACCATTTACTACTCAAAGATCCACCACACCCTTTTTAATCTTTTAGAATATAATTTGTTCTTTTATTTGTATAATGTTTTTCATTATGTTTTATAAAAAACTTAACTTTTATAAATAGATATGTTTTATTACATAAATATATATCTAAAGTAAAATCATCCCCTTTCATTTTTTTCATATACATGAAATTATTATTGTAGTGACCTTTCTTTCCATAATAAAACTCTACTATCGCTTTTTTATTAACCTCCCTTTATATTATTTGATCCTTGGAGGTGTCATGTGTCAATTTCATTGTATTAGATTCATCCTTTAGCCACTAATAATTTCTATCATCTCCTTTCATCACCATACATACTTAAGAGTTAGAATTATTCATATCCTTATCTTCTTAGAAATCTAAATAAAATATATCAGGAAGCTGATTCATTATGTTATTCATATTATAATTAATGATGAAAATCAAGAATATGGGAGTTAAAGTGGAAAAAATGAGATCATTTCCTAGTTCATTGATTAATTTGAAACTATGGGACCCAAATCTCTCAATCTACACAATCAGTCTATGTTCAACAGATCCTTCTTAACTCCATTATAATACCATGCACTTATACAACACACTTGTTAAATCATATCTGTCATGTTGTTCTATATATTAGTATAACTATTGGAGATGATATATAATGTTTTATACATATTCATCATTATGAATTTTTTTCATCCCCTTATACATTTATTAAAACAAAATGATTTTAAAATAAAGAACATCATCCATATTATTTTTATACTTTTATTTTTCTTCATTTATTTATCCCTTGAGAGTCTTATTAGAAGTATGGTATTCCATCACATATTGATTCCTATCATGGTATAGATCCATGTTCAAGTGTTTCTACCACTCATGGATGTAATGTACTGTCAGGATATTCTTTTTTTCTAATAATGATAATAGTGATATTTAATTCGTTTTGGTTTCTATTTGATCAAAAAAATAAAATTTCTCATATTAGTAATTATATTGATTAACAATATACATTATTGATTAATTAATATTTTATTTTATCCTCCTATTTTATCCAATTTTAATATTCCAGAAATATTAAAGTTAGAATTATCAGTCCATTTTGTATTCTAATGACAAGGATCCTTAAAACCCAAAAGTCATAGTCCACGTTATGGTCAGGCCACTACTCAGTGTTATTAATGGTGGTATTTTGTCTTTCCAACCCCATTAATTTGTGGCTCCTTAAATTATTGAGTGATGTCTCAACTTATGTAAATTAAAATTTTGATTTACTAAACAATTTTTCCCTAAAGTCGCAACAATATACTCATCAATACATCATTATTTTCAAATTTAGTTAAGTTAACCCAACTATTTTTTAATAACACCCCATTAGTAATACTCACCCTAAACCAGGGATAAGAAGCACCACATACTTATGGTTTTTTATAAATTTATGTGATTAAAGGAATTTTATTTTACATTCCTTTGAGAGATTTTAACTATTCTATATGAATTAATTGTCTTAATATGAAATATGTTTTTATGGGATCACACACATAACATAACCATACTTTCATAAAAGAAAATTAACCATATATTAATTCATATTATTTATTAATACCTATTTATTACACTATAAGGTCATAAAAAATACCCATGCATAAAATAATTATAAACTATGAATAAATAATGGTAGGAAGTGAATGATCAAAAAAATATTACTACGGGATGATCCATTTGGAAGATAATGAATCATCGAGATTCTAGGGGTGACTCCCCAAGTTATGTCTTACTCAATTTACAGTGCTTACCTCCCATGAAACATATATATGCCTCTTCTTATATTTCTCCAAGTCATTGCATGGTCTTCATCTTAGTACTTCCTTTTAATTATACATGAATACACACACATGGGTGATGGGGTCTTAGGAATTAAAAATACACATTAATACGATCAATAATGTACAAAAGTACACTTATAAATTTAATTAGGAGGTAATTTGTTATTCAAACCATCATTTATAATTTAATAATTAAAAAATAGCATTATAATAAATAAATAAATTAATATATAAAAAATAGGATATATATTGGTCGATTAATATAATGATTTGAAGTGAGAAAATATATTAGTAGTTTATAATTAAATTTTAAATTTATTTTACTCAAGGGAATTAATTAAGAATTAAAATAAAGTAAAAAATTCTATATAATAATTTATTTATAAGATGGTCAGATACTTTTTTATTAAATTCTAAATAATTTTACCAAAGTATAGATTTTTCATTACTTTTTATGGGTACCTGGGAATTCCAATTTCCCCCATAGGTGTTTTTGGGTCCTAGGGTGACTCAGATAGGGTAGGCTTACTGGTAAGGAGTTTCATGTCGACAACTCTTGCATTCCCACATGCAAGGCATATGGGCTGTAGAAGGGTGGTTCCCCTTTTCACTACCAATATTTTTTTAAAACACCCATGATATGTTGGTGGTTGGTATGATACTTACCAAAATAGTGTGTTTGTGGGGTGGAGGTGGTAGAGCAGGTCACATGTGGTGGTGGATTTATCACTTACTTTATTTTATTTTATTTTATTAAACTCTACCATGTAAAATAATGGATACAAACCCCTTTTTGTTTTTCAAACCGTATTTTATATTTATAACCCCATCAATTATATATATATATTATAATTTTTTATTTTTTATTTTAAATCCTTAATAGATAAATTCATCATTTGGGTGGTCATTTCTCTTCTATATGACCGTAGTTCAAATAATTGTGTGTGGCATTAGGACCACATAGATGCTCTCTATTAAAATTCATGAAAACTATTTTTGTATTTTTATTAATTAAAAACATAATATTTTTAGAAAAATTAATGGTAACATGTGCTCAGTGGAAGTACAAAATCTTCAGAAATTAATAACTTTCACCACAATATTTATAATGCGAAGCATTAAACGTTACACAACCTAAGTATCTCATTTGATTTAATAATTTAAATAAATAAAATCAATACCATACCTTATTTATTTTATTAATGTGAATTCTACACAATGATGGTGATGGGATCCCAAAGAAACTAATATTTTATCCTCTAGATCATCCTCATGCACTTAAAGAGCCATATGGTATGTTGTTTTTTTATCTTCAGGTGTTAGTGAAGAGAAATAAATATTCCTTTGATGTATTTTTAACCATTGATTCATTGTTTCATCAATTTATAATGATGTACTTGGATCATGGTTCTCATATTTTCGCTTTCTCACTCTAAAATATGGATAAGAAGAGATATATGGGAAATAAAATTCAAGAGAATAAATATTCCCATGATTGTGGGATTCTCATTCATTATATCGGTTGGATTAATGTCTTGGAAATTAATATTTTTTACCCTAAATAACATAAACCTCAAAGAAAGACTAAAATTACATTAAAAGACTTAGTAAATCATTCAAAAATTATAATTATATTTATTACATGCTTAAGACATCAAATATATGTTGATATATAAAATCATATCCTTAAAAATGTCTTTATTCACACATTAAATACATAATAAACCTTGAATATTAATATTCATTCAAAATTTATTCTTATTATATACTATTAATTACTTTTGAATATAGAGAGTAAATAATATTGAATTTTATTATATTAAACTTTAATACAACTGAATTTATTTATTTCTTGGTTATCAGTCAAACTCAGATATTAATGAAATCCCATTGTGGGACTGGCCATGTCCTAAAGCCTTATTTATTAATATAGGATAGACACTGGAATATTCTGTGTTTGTTAGCCTCAAGGACATTGTCTCGATATTAGTGGGTATTAATTATAGCCTTGGAGAATATTTTAGCAACAAATGATGTAACATTAGGTGATAAGGTATAGTCATAGAAATGAAAAAATTTCCTATAAACACATATTGTTTTTTGTAATATCTTTATCTTATGATAAATCATAAAGAAGGATGCATAATTTATGTCACCATCCACACCTTTATGGTTTATTCTTTATTTTTCCTTACCAAATTGACGTACCTTCATCAAAATGTCCAAATATTTTGTGATGGTATTTCTATACTTGTTAATTGGGCCTAGGATATCTGTTTATCAACTGAAAAGTGAAAATTAATGTCTTGATCATTCAACCAATGTAATTCTACCAAGGAAATACCCAACAAAAGAAACCTCAACACAACATAAATTCTATAGATTTCATCTTCAATTAAATTTTATTATCAATTTGTACACATTGATAACAATATCAATGTTACAGACAAATACTCATGTTTATTGATAAGAATAAACAATAACACATATAACATGTGGTAATAATATTGGTCAGTTAGTCATCACAATCTCAACAACAGGATAAAAAATGACATGTTTATAAGAATATGTTTCAATTCTTATGATCCCATAATACCTGATAGTCAATCATCTTATGTGTATAATTATTATGTAGTATCTAGAGAATTAGATATATGTTTATGATTAGTGTCTTAGCATCTATAGGTTAACATTAGAGATGGTAACATCTTTAACATTTTTTATTCATCATGTAATCTATGGAAATTACAATGTATATACTACCGGAAGATGTAATGTAACCCTCATGGTAATATAAAATACATGCATATATAAAAAAATGCACATGTATTTGTAATAAATGTACATATAAGATTTGGTTCTAGGGAACCCATTCATAAAATATATATAATATAACTTAATACATCACAAATCATGCACACGTAATCATGTGATAAACAAAATCAATTACTTCTTTGATATATGTATACCTGATAACATTAAGACATCACAATTTTTATATATATGCAAGTCATAACATTGATCCATTATAGCCCATATTAATACATATTCTATAATAGTAAGACACCATAGCACAAATATTCCTATATATATATATGATGATGGGAATAGAGTGTGGGGGTGGGGGAGTAGTGATTCTTCTATATCATATAAAACCTATATGTTTGTACAATACTTATAATCCAAGGCTAAACATGAATTCCATTATCATTATACTATTCAGGTGGTGGAGCGTAATAAATAAAAAAACTTATTGAATATTTTACCAAAAACATTTTTAAGGGAAACTGTCATATCCATGACTCAATCTGTAAATAATATCTTAGATGAAAACCTAGAAGTATCACCAAGGATGAAGAATAAAATACTCTTATAATCACACAATCATAATGATTAAGTAGTAACACTACTCAATTATTATTAATGAATTTCCAATCATTTAATAATATCCCATCACCAGTTCCGAAATAATATTTACATTAACTATCTAAATAAAAGATTATTTTAAGGAATATTATAATTTTACTCTTCATATCCATTCTATTTTAATCATCTACCCTATAAAAATTTTCAAAAATAATAAAATATAATAGTACACTTCATTTATCATTACTGAATGAAAAACCATCCTCTTCAAAATTCATCAAATAATTTCTACCATCCATGATCATGGGAAATAAGGAACTACTATCCATACATGAATAAATAATATACTCAAAAAATAATAAGAAATAAATATAATAAAATAATGAAAAAATCCAAGAAGGTCTCTCAAACTATGAAAACTATCCAGACCTTTTCCTCAATGCCTTTTTATCCCACACACATTATGCCACCATCAACTACATCACGACACTGCCACAAGAATTCCATCATAATTCAACCCTCTTTATATTAACGAACCATACCAAGATTATATTTCAATCATATTATAGATATTATAATATATAAAAATGTATGAAAATAATAATTCTAGTAGAGATAATTTCAATGATTAATCAATAATTCATTAATCAATGTATGGGTGCTTATAAAAATTAAAAAAAACAATTTAGTAATCCACTAGTATTAATTCAAAAAATCATCATCTTCATATACCATATAAATAAATCAATTCTTTATGAGTGAATTGTTTTATGAAACAAAACCTCTATAAACCAATAAGAAATATAAATTATATTCATTGAAATAATATTATAAAGGAAACATTCAATCATGTTAAGAATTTATTTGGTGGAATGATGATATTAAAGAATGCCACATTCATTATCATTCATGTGTTACCATAATTATATTTCTTAAGCACTTTAGACATACCAAATTTTAAATGAATCATTGATAACAAAAAAATTGTCTAACAAACTACCTATAAAATATTATGAGGAAATAATATGAAGAATAGTCATAGTTACATGTGAAACAACCCTACCATCCATTTAATTATTAAATCCTATTTCATTATCTTATTTAAGAAAATGTTAACTATTTACCCATAATAAACCAAAAAATGATAACACCATATCAATAAATCATTAATAAGTTAGGTCAATAATTCCTTTCCACGATATGGAGCATTAATAATAACTAAACTATATAGAATAATGAAGAAATATCACCAATATGAATTCTTATAGTGAACCCCCAATTAAAATATACATCACCCCATGATGAATTCTCTATAAATAATTTATAATAAACCATATAAATTGGAGAAATAAAAACTATCATGGCTTTTAAATAATTAATGAGAGAATAATGAAGAAAGAATGATGTAGAGAGAGATACCTTGTATTGAAGGCAGTGATTTCACAGAACAAAAGATGAAGGATCAATCAGAGTGGACTATGTTCATCTAAAATTATTCAATAGATAACTTTTATCCAAGGGGTATGGAAGAAATAGAAAGAATATTTAGGGTAACTCTAATTTATAGATAATTCAAGAAGACACTATTTCATGGCATTATTGTGATTTGACAAGTCACGACGAGACTATATCTAAAGAAAATGATGTAATCTACAAATGTGGATCCCCATTATTTTAATATTAAATAAATATTAATTCATTGGAAAAAATTTTGTTCATGTTTAGTCTAATGTTGTCACACTTCAATGATCATTCCCCACAAAAATCACGACACACCTCCCAAGCTCATTTTATAACAACTTTTCATTTTAATATGTTTTTTCATTTAAAGTAATAATTTTTTGAGTGTCTTTTATAAAACAAAATAGCATAGTAAAAGAAACCATGACATATTTTTTACAATGCAGGGTAATAAATAATACAACATTAAAATGAAATGTAAAATTGCTTCAAGGAAATTATAACAAGCATAAACCTCATTTAATAAAAAATGAATTTTTGAAAAAAATTCCTTACATAGTATTAGTACTATTTTTAAATTATTAATTTTTATTTTATAATAATAATTAATTGATAAAATTTAATGGTTATGGGATAAATAATTAATGTGATATGATTAAAATCATTCAAAATTCAAAAATTATACTTTTTTATGAATCATTTTCTAAAGAGTTTTATTTTTTATCCTAAATTGAATTGACCACTTTTAAATAATTATTATAATAAAATGGTTCAATGTGAAAATAATATATTAACACTCATTTAATTGGTAATTGATATGAAATATGATTAAGAACACTAAATTTTCAAAAATGTAATTTTTTGATAAAAGTGTTTATCATATGATTTTATATTTACATTTAAAATCCACATCCACAAATTTCTTAATTTTTATTTCATAAGAAAACTTTATTTTATAATTATTCATGTTAAAATTTTATTTGGGTGAATTTTTTGTAATTTTCTAAAATGGCTTATTTTTAGATAAATAGTTAATATACAATTTTAAAAAATATGATAAAATTTATGAAATCATCATGATATAAGCTTGGATTAAAGAGTAAAAAAATATTAAAGTAAATCATTTAAAAATAATAATAATAATTTTTAAATTTATTCTTGAGTTTTATTATCCTAAGTTATATTTAATTCTAATTGGAAAACTATTTTGGACTTTTTATTTTAATTAAGTATTATAAAAAATAAATTTAAATTTTTTGCTGACCTAAATACCGAAAAAAATATTTTTTAAAATCATAAACCAATAAATTTGTATTTAATCAATAGTATATATTATTTTAGATTAAATTTATTTTATGCTTACAAATATAATTTTTTCAAAAAAATTTATCTTTATAATTGTATTAAAATTAATTTCTTCCACCTATAAAAATTGTATCTTGTATGTTGGTTTTCATATTTGGGATAATTTTATTCAATTTTTTTAATATTTATAATTTCACCATTTTCATAAAAATAAGTTGTGATTGTAAAAATTAGCCATCCCAATAATGGTTTAATTTGTTAAAAAGAGGATTATTTAATAGATATGGTAAGAAATCATAAAACATTATCTATTATTGATTGGATTATTGGATTCTTAACCTTAACTATCTTAACATATAAAAAATTATAATTCAAATCCAGTTTCCTTGATAATGACTCCCCTTTTAGTGTATATATTTATACAAAGACAAGCATCACTTCTATTAATTATAAAAGGATCCCCTGCCACCCCTTCAATGATACCACAAAAAATGAACTCTCCCATATAATCATCCATTTTTACTTCAATAAAAAACCTATACAACATTATTGATATTTTGATAAAAATTATAAAATCTAAACCACTCATTTACAATAGGATAATAGAATGTAGAATCAATCTAGCAAGGATATTAGAGCGTATATGACTAAGAATAAGATTGAGCTAATGGTTTCATTGTATCAATTTAAATTCCTTGAGGCATGCCTAATTTTGGGAACCAATTTTTTGTATTCATTTGACTCAATACCCCATGAATTCCTAATACGGTATTTTTAATGTAATTTATGAGATTTTCAATGATAAATCACATCATTTCATTCAATTTTTTTAAATAAATTATTATTAAATCTCTGAGTATTCATTATCTCAATTTAATTTCCATGATAAATATTTCATGTTATGAACCTATATTTATTTAATAGTGTGTGAAAATGAACCCAGTTGAATTATTATTTTTATAAATCACTTCTTATTTATGTGATTTAAAAGACCATATAATAATTTCGTTCTCATATCCTTTTAATTCACTATTTAATGATAATGTAAGGGGTCTTCATATTAGTTTAACTTCATTGATAAAATATTAAAATTAAGAACATATTTTTAATATGTGAAATATACGACCAAATTGGAATATTATATCTTGAATCTCATTATACTCATGGTACAATTATGTTCAGTCATATTTTATTTCATTAAAATAGGTTTTCATTTTAGAATACAAAATGAATTTTATTTAGATTAATTAATTTAACCATTTTGGGGATTTTACAGAAATATTTCTCTTCCATTTTCATGTTCATTATATTTTTTTAAGAATATTCATCCCAAATATTCTATAATTTTATAAGGTAATTTTTAGTTATCTTTTACTTTCTGTACAATGGTTTAAAATGGAATCATTTAATTTTTTTTATGAGTTTTCGTTTAATTTTTTTATGAATGTGTGATAAGTATGTTTGTTCACATTTACCGTGTGATTTTAAGTTCACATTTTCAAGTCCATTATTCATAAATAATCTTTATTTTCATGTTTCCATGGGTTATAAAAGAAATTATACTTTTTTTTATTCTATGAACTTTTCATTTTTTATGTTACTAACATAAAATGGATATTTTTTTCAGATCATATTTCTAATACTTTTATGAACATATTTTCATCTACGCCATCATATTATTTAATGTTACTATCCACCTTCTTTAAATGGATTTCCTATTGTAGGATCGAAATAGTGATGTAGATGCTCAATATACAAGAGGGGGGATGAATTGTATACTTTAAAAATTCCTTTGGAACCTTTAAAGTTAGTTAAGATTAAATGTGTTTTCCTTAAGCAAAGGAAAAGGCTATGTTTAACAAAGTTAAACTAAGAAAATTCACAACACCTCTTAACACCGAATGCAAACTAGGAAAGAGATTCCGAATGAGGGTTCCGGAAATATGGTTCCGGAAATTTAATCTTA
Organism: Viscum album; assembly: GCA_963277665.1. Lineage (NCBI taxonomy): Eukaryota > Viridiplantae > Streptophyta > Magnoliopsida > Santalales > Viscaceae > Viscum > Viscum album. The sequence goes on along the minus strand of OY728148.1, from coordinate 887,172,183 downwards.
ACAAATGATTACAATATGAGATTCTACCTTAAAGCATATAGAATCTAAATGAAACAGAGTACAAATAAGGAAGTATAAGAAAGTTATACTTTCCTTATAATACAAAATGCAGCGGAATATAAACAAGTAGTAAAACTACAAGTAACAAGATATAAGTCTTTTAACCCAAAGAGAAGGGTATCCAACAACCTTGGATAAAGGTCCCTTGATTTATACTTTCAAGAAAATCTGTCTTACCCACACCAGGGTAAGCCCTCGATACGAAGATCGGAGTCTCAGTATTGCTATCCCCACAAGCCCTCAACTTCATGGTAGTTGGCAACCTCTGTCTTCCTCAGCAAGAAAGCCCTTGAACTTTAAGGTAGTCGGCACCTCTGTCTTCCTATTCCCGGAAGCCCTCGAATGTAATCACCAACATTCGGAGTTGCACGAAGCATTGTGAGTTAATAAGAGTCTTTCTCTCTAGAAATCACTTCAAGCAGATTAGTCAGCCTTTCAACACTTTTTTTGCCATCAGCCACGAGCTCTTTCAAATGAGCTCCTATTTATAGGTAAGGTCGGCTCCTTCTCCAACGGTCATATTTTACTTAAAGATCGGAGGGACCTGTACACGTGTCACTTAGACAACGGTTAGTTTATAACAAAACATACGACATCGTTTTATAACAAAATAAGTGTAACAGAATGTACGATATAGTTTTAAACTCTAACATAAAAGTTCGGAATGAAAACTTCGGAGTGAAGGTTCGGAGTGTAAGGAACAATAGTAAGAGTAGACAAATTTTAGAAGTGTAAGTAATATAAAAGTTCGGAGTCAAACAAGGATATTTTTCGGAGTCTGAATTAATTCAGATTGTATAAAACAAAGATACTCAAATTCTGTTTAATCGGTGAATTCGGAATGAGAATTCGGAATGAGAATTCGTTATCAGAAATCGTAATGAGAATTCATCATGAGGATTCGTAATGAGAATTCGTCATCAGAATTCATAATGAGAATTCATCATTGGAATTCTTAATGAGAATTCGGAATGAGATTTCTTCATTAGAATTCGTAATGAGAATTCTTCATTAGAATTCGTAATGAGAATTCTTCATTAGAATTCGTAATGAGAATTCTTCTTCAGAATTCGTATCCTGAATCTGGAATAGAACATAGTCAGAGTTCATATCCGAAATTCGGAATGAAACTTCCTTATAGTTTTTATCCAGAATCCGAATCCTAAAACAGAATGCTTTATCTCAAAGTTTCAATGATTCCGAGAAAATAGAAATGAATCAGAATTTCATACTTAATAAAAATATGGATGAAAATAAGATAAGGATAATTTTTCTTATAAAAGCGATTTTACTTATAAAAGCAATTTTCCTTATAAAAGCAATTTTCCTTAAGAAAGCAATTTTTCGTACAAAAGCAATTTTTTTAAAATAAGGTGTTTGTGATTTTCAAAACAAGAAGGAATGGAAAAGTCATAAGGAAAACCTTATTGACTCAACAATCTCCCCCTTTTTTGAAAGCACAAACATCCTTATGAAAAAGAAATTATAAGAAGAAAGAAAAACACTAAGGCTTATCTCCCTTTGCTTTAAGGATATTGATGAATACGGCTAACTCCCCCTTAGGCTTTGAAACTCTAAGGATCGTATTCAGATTTCCGGAGTGATAGATAAAAATGTCTTCTTTAATGAAAAAGCTCCCCCTTAAACAAACTCTTATTAGAGTTTTTCTTTTTCTTAAGGATATTTTTCTTCTCCCCCTTTGATAAACTCTTATTAGAGTTCTTATTTTTCTTAAGGATCTTTTCCTTCTCCCCCTTTGTGATTTTCAAAAAGAATTGGAGGGAATGGAAAAAAAACAAAGTACCTGAAATATTAGAAATGAAAACAAAAGAAACGAGAGGCACAAATTTCATTAGGTTTGAAATCTCGACAACAACGAAAATATTACAACAAAAAGATCGGAGTTGGTTATTTAGGATATTTTTCATTTGACATGAGCCCCTTTAGAATAGTCTTGATCTTCTTTAGGTCTTTATGATCTTCTTCACCTTGCTTCTCTAGGACAACTATTCTTTCGGATTGAGGTTCAATTTGTCTTCCTGGGCTTTCATCTTTTCTTCCTGAGCTTTGATCTTTTCTTCCTAAGCCTTCATCCTTTCTTCAAAATCAATCTGATGGTCCCTTTCAAACATCCAGTTTTGAGAAACAGAATTCAGCTTCCCATTCAGATCTCTCACTTCTTGAATCCGGAAGTTCTTTTCTTCTTTCAACATCTTTTCAAAGGATGCAATTAACTCATTTATCTTCTTGTCCTTGGTCTCAAAAGCATCTTTAACATTGTCGTGAAACTCATCGAGCAACCTCATCTCTTCCACGGTCTTCTTCGACCAATTTGTCCTCCTCTTGCATGATTTTCTATGATCTTCATAGCCAAAAAAAAAACGTTTTGAACTGAGCCTCAATTTCAACACACTTGTCCATAACCATAGATACGGAGTCAGTTTTCTGATTCAAAGCATGTTGGAGCATCTGGCTTCTTGAATCAATACTTGAGATGGTCGGAATGGTTCCCACCAACTTCTTCAAAGACTGAACAACAAAGTCATGCCCCACTGAAGATGACTTCGAATATGAAACTTTTCTTGGAGAAATTTCTTCTTCAAAAAGTTCAAGCTTTCTCTTTGAAGAGCTACCAACTTCCTTCCTCTTCCTCACTTCTGAGCTCGGAGTATCAACAAGAATTTGCTTTCCCTTGTATTTTTCCGGAATTGAATCCTGTTCTGGAGTTCTCTTCTCACTATCAGAAACTTGAACAACATTATCTTCTTCATCAGCGACTTCCTAAACACGAACCCCTACGATTTCCTTCTGAGCAACAACAAGTAAAAGATGTTCTTCTTCTCCATGATAAGAAACTTCTTCTTCTCCTTTATCTTCTTCCATTGCTGGTGTAACTAGCTTCGAAGATTCAGCTTCAGAAGTTCGGAGTGATAAGTGTTCCGAAGGTGTCCTCTTGTAATCATCTAGTTGTTTCAGCACATCTCCGATTTCACCACTTCCTTCAGCACCCTCTTCTACTTGTTCCACTTGCTCAACTTGCTCTACTTCCTCGGTATTCTTAGCAATAGCTTCTTCCGAAGCAACGAGATTTCTTCCTGGAGTCTCAGGTAGAGATTCCAAGGAGAAAGATCTCGGAACAGGAATAGTTGCTAAAACCATTTCATTGAATTTTAACAAAGCCTGAGCTACCTCAGCCTCAGACATCTTCTTCTTGAGATTCATTTTCTTTTCTTGTTTTCAAGATCATCAGCAGTTTTCTCCTTCAAGGCCTTAGCCTCCACAGGGTCCAATCCGAACTGTGGATCCCCTTCTTTCCTTTTATCTTTATCTGCTCTCCACTTCATAACAACCTCATCAGGATAGGCTTTCTTCTTCTTTGGTTTTGGAGGTGCGGAATGGACTTCCTTAGACTTAGGATTCTCTACTTGTACTTCCACTTCTTTCAGCTTTCTCTTCCTTACTGGATTAGATGATTCTTGTTCAGCAGCTTTCGGAGCCGCTTCTTCTTGATTTGGCAAATCGAAGAACTCACCAGTTTCCTTGTTGAAAGCCACATCCATCCTCTTAAGAGTACCATCGCTGACCAACATGATCTTGCAAACTCTTGGCTTAGATTTGCAAGCCTCCTTTAAAGACTCAAGGCACCGAACAATTAACTTGGAGAGGATTTCTGGATACATAATAATCTGAGCTCTCAGATTTCCTTTCTTCAAATTTTCAATAGTAAGAAGAATGTGCTTCATCAAGTTGAACTTCCTTAGATTTATCAGGAAATCTAAGATATAGATCTCACTTTTCTTCAAGCTATCTTTATCACCTTTCCTCGGTACGATAACTCCTTGTACCCATAACTCCAGAATCCGGAAATTTGTAGATAGACTTGCAATCTTCGGAGCCTTGTCATCAGCCAGTCCGAGAGTTTCTTAGGCTTTTTCCTTGTCGAAGCTACCCTTAGAGTCTGGCAACACATGTGAAATAAACTCGGCTTCTCCTTCATAAGACAGCCCTACCAAGCTTGCAGCCTTGGTGTGAGAAAGCTTGTAAGTCTTGCCATAATACTTAAAAGAGAACTTCTCCATATTATCATCTGTAAAGAAGGAAACTGATTCATAGAACTCGACAAGTAAGTCTGAATATACTTCATCTTGGTTCCCGGTTTTTGACACCGCAACATCTTCCCAGCCATTCAACTTAATGTTCTTTGAAATAAGGTAATCATAGTTGTTGAAGAAATCCGAATGGACTAACCATTCTCTGTAAACTAACCATTGCAAAATAGGCTTAGTGGATGACATTTCTTGAGATGCTAACTCCACAGACATTCAGATCTGAAGTCCTCTAGGAAGTTCGAAACGGATAAGACTGATGTTCGGAACGGCCTTAAATCAGAGAGGCAGAGATTCGTGACGCGAGAGCTTGAGATCGATGTGCGATGAGTATTTGGGTCCCCTTTATATAGGCAACGAGATGACGGTTCAACTTCCACGGTTGATCTAACGGTTGGAATGATCTGAGATCAGATCTGACGGTTGAAAAGTTGAATCCGATCTTTTTGAGGTTTTTATTAAGACAATGAATTAAGAAAACTATAATCCGAAAACATAATACAAGAAAATGCCAGCAAGAAAAGTATGACTATGAAAACATTAGTAAGGAAATCATACCTTTCGGATTGGATGAGGAGGATTATTCGTAATGGATAATATAAAAAGATGATTACGGAAAAAACATTATTATGAAAAGACAAAGTTCTCAAAAATTTACTACGGAAAACTATCTCAGTACGAGAAAAAACTCAGTACGAAGAAGTCAATACAAAAAACATAAAAAAACAGTACAAAATAATTAGTATGAAAAAGTTAGTACGAAAAACACATTACGAAAAGAATCGGTACAAATATCTGGTTATGAAACTGCCAGTATGTAATTTTCCATTCCGGAAATTTTCAATACGAATACATCCATTCCAGAATTATTCTGTATGAGAATGTTCATTTTGGAAAATTTTAGTTCCGGAAGTTCCATTCCGGAAATATTTGTTCCGAAATGTTTGAAAACAAATTTTGAAAAACTTTGTTAAACAAACAATCAAATGTACTCCCCCTATGAAAAGGAGTTTATTACTGTAAGGAGACTTTTTCAATAGAAAGTTAATTAAGAAATATTACCTTATGGTCATCATTCCTAACTTCTGTTTAATATATTCAAATCTATCAGAAGGCAAAGATTTTGTGAAAATATCAGCAAGTTGATCTTGCGTTCCAATAAACTGAAGAATAATATCTCCTTTGAGTGTGTGATCCCTAAGAAAGTGATGCCTAATATCTATGTGTTTTGCACGAGAGTGATGTGCAGGGTTTTTACTTAGGGCAATGGCACTTGTGTTATCACACAAAATTTGAGTTTTAGTAAAACTCAAGCCATAGTCTGTGAGTGTGTGTTGCATCCACAACACTTGAGCACAACAGCTTCCAGCTGCTACATATTCAGCTTCAGTAGTGGAAAGTGCTACAAAATGTTGCTTCTTGCAAGACCAAGAAACTAAAGAATCTCCTAAGAAATGACATGTTCTGGATGTACTTTTTATATCCATTCTACATCCACCAAAGTCAGCATCAGAAAATCTTTTTAGAACAAAATCATTTCCAGATGTATAAAATAATCCTAGATCCATGGTTCCCTTAAGGTAGAGAAAAATTCTTTTTACTGCCTTTAAGTGAGATTCCTTTGGATTGGATTTATATCTTGCACATAAGCATACTGAAAACATTAAGTCTGGTCGACTAGCTGTTAAGTAAAGTAGACTTCCTATCATTCCTCTAAAAGATGTTTGATCTACTGGTTTCCCAGCTTCGTCATGATCTAAAGAGTTTTAGGTACCAATGGGAGTACTTATACTCTTAGTGTTGTCATAAACATACATTTTAAGAAGATCTTTAATATACTTATGTTGAGATATGTAGGTTCCTTCTGGTTTTTGAGAAATTTGAAAACCAAGGAAAAATGTTAACTCACCCATCATACTCATTTCAAACTCAGATTTCATTAGACTAGCAAAAGAGTCAGTCAAAGATTGCTGATTTGAACTAAATATAATGACATCAATATAAATTTGAACAATAAAAATATTTTTCTTATCTTTCTTTATAAAAAGGGTTGGATCTGCATTTCCCTTAACATAGTTATTTTGAAGCAAAAATCTAGTGAGTCTATCACACCATGCTCGTGGGGCTTGTTTAAGGCCATACAAAGCTTTGGTAAGTCTAAAAACATGATCAGGATGTTTTGTATCTTCAAAGCCAGGAGGTTGTTCAACAAAAACTTCCTCTTGAACATAACCGTTAAGAAAAGCACATTTTACATCCATTTGGAAAAGATTGAAATTAAAGAATGCTACAAAGGCAAGTAGAATACGGATAGATTCAAGTCTAGCTATTGGAGCATAGGTTTCTTCATAGTCTATTCCTTCTTGCTGATTATAGCCTTTAGCAACATGTCTAGATTTATTTCTAACAATGACTCCATTTTCGTCACATTTATTTCTGAAAACCAATTTTACTCCAATAACAGAAGTTTCCTTAGGTCTTTCAACCAAGGTCTCGACTTTATTCCTTTCGAATTCATTTAGTTCATCTTGCATTGCTTTAATCCAATCATCATCACCTAAAGCTTCCTCACTGCTTTTAGGTTCTAATTGGGATAGAAATGCTAGATGTTCTACATCATTTCTTAAGGAACTTCTAGTCCTTACAGGTTGGTTTACATCACCAATGATACTATCACTGGGATGATTCTTAAGAAACACCTGATTTGGGTTTTGTAAAACCTGTTCATCAACATAGGGTAGAAAGTCTTCTGGGGTAAATGTTTCAGAAGTATCTTCTAGAATAATTTCCTTATCAGAAGGTTCTTCTATCAACGGTTGAAAATCAGTTTTTGAAAACACATCCGAAGATGTAAGTTGAGATGGTTTAAAAACAAAAGGATCTGACTCATCAAATTTTACATGTACTGTTTCTTCAACAGTACACGTATTTTTATTAAAAACTCTATAAGCCTTAGAAGTTGTGGAATATCATAAGAAAATTCCTTCATCAGACTTTGGTGCGAATTTATGTAAGTTATCTTTAGTATTCAAAATGAATACCATTCAACCAAAAAACTTGAAGTAGGAAAGTCTTGGTTTTCTACCATTCCATAACTCATAAGGAGTTTTATTAAGAATATGTCTAATCAAAACTCGATTTATAGTATAGCTAGCAGTCCTTACAGCTTCAGCATAGAAATGTCTAGCAATAGAATATTCACTCAACATGGTTCTAGTTATTTCTTGAAGAATTCTATTTATTCTTTCAACTACACCATTCTGTTGAGGAGTTCTAGGTTCTGAAAAATTGTGAGTAATACCTTTCTTACTACAAAAAGTTTCAAAATCTGAATTTTGAAATTCTCCTCCATGATCACTATGAATAGTTTTCAATGGAAGGTTTTTCTCATTTTTAACTTGAGCTCTAAAACTTTTTCAATAAGAAAAAGCTTCAGTTTTCTTTGCTAGAAAATAGACCCAAGTAAATCTAGTGTAATCATCAACTAGAACAAACACATAGTATTTTCCTCGAATACTTCCAGTTTGTGTTGGACCAAAAAGATCCATGTGCACTATCTGTAATGCATCAGTTGTTGAGACTTCACCGATTGACTTAAAACTAGATGTATGTTGCTTGCCATATTGAAAAGGATCACAAACTTTAGAAGAATCAAATCTAAGCTCCGGTAGATCCTTAACTAGTTTCTTCTTAGAGAGTTTACATAGGTTTCTAATATTACAGTGTCCTAATCTTCTATGCCATAACCAAGAATGATCTTCTATTGCACTTAAGCAAGGTAAATCTTGGTTCCTGAGGTCTTCTAGGTTCAAAGTGTAGACATTCTCTTTCCTATTGGCTAAGAGAATAAATTCTTCCTTGTAATTGTGAACTAAGAATTTATCATTCCTAAAATTCACAAGGTAACCTTCATCACATAACTGACTTATGCTAATGAGGTTATTCTTAAGACCTTTAACAAAAAGAACATTTGAAATCAAGGTTTTACCTAAAAGAAAAATATTACCAATATCAACAATCTCTCCCTTATCATTGTCTCCGAATGTTACCTTTCCTCCTTTCGTTTTGATAATCTTTTCAAAAAATCTTTTGTTACCAGTCATGTGTCGGGAACATCCACTATCCATGTACCATGTATTGTTGCTGATACTTTCTTTATTTTCCTGAAATCATTAAGAAAATTAGACTTTCGGAATACAAACTTGTTTGGATCCGAGATTTCCAGACAATAAAATTTTAGGAACCCACATCTTCTTAGAAAAGTATGCTTTGTGAAATCCTAGAGATTGGGTTTTGTTTAAGGAACAATTCTTTGCCCAGTGACCACCACATTGACACTTGGTACAAAATGGGGCACTTTGAGGAACAAAATAATTGTTACTGAAAATAGGTTTTGCATGGGTATAACCAAATCCGGATTTATTTCTTAAAGGTCGTATTTGGGAATACATCTTATCAAAATTTTCCTTACAATGGGTAAAGATTGATAAACACTTATTTAAGGAAAAAATTTCAGACTTGAGTTTTACAACCATGTTTTTATCCTAAAAATCATTAGTTTTAGAACTAGAGTTAGGCTCGAAAACATTTTTATTAGAAATTACTTTTTCTAATTCTTTAGGAAGTTTATTCTTCTCATAACTTACTTCCTAATGATTTTTTGAAATATTTTCAAAATCAGCATTTTTCTTATCAAGATCATTAGAATGATCTGATATCTCTTTTGTAAGAATAGAATTCCTAGAGTTTTCCTTATCAAGTTTCTTATTGAGTTTGGAATTCTCAATCTCAAGAAGTTCAGCAAACCTAGAGACTTATTCATAAGTGGGTAAAGTATTTTCCTCATCAAAAGATGATTCTTCATCAGAAGAGTTATAATACATACTATAGTTAGAATTTAAATAAATATTGGTCAATGATTCAGCATTTCGTACCTTAGCCATAAGACAATGATTATCAATAGGTAATCTGGCTATAAGACCAAGATTCTTCTGTCCTGAAGATTCATAATCAGAAGATTCATCTGAAGAGTCACCACCACTGGCACTCCAGGTGTCATTAGCTTTCAGAACATTCTTAGTTTTAGCTTTATAATACTTACTTCTGTTCCTGTCTGAATGTCTTTCCTTCCTTTCTTTCTTTTTTAGCATAGGGCAATCTAGTCTAATATGTCCAGCTCTCTTACATTCATAACAAGTAACTTCTCCATCTTTATTATCTTTACTGTCCTTTTTCTTATACTTAGTTTGAAAATTTCTCTGGCCGGCTATCTTGTTCATCCTTCGAGCAAGATTGGCTAATTCATTTTCTGAGACTTCACTCTCACTAGATTCGGATTGGAAAATAACTTTCTTAGACTTGGATCTGGTTTTCTCTCAGGAGTCTTAGCTTTCATCTGATTTGAAGTTGTATTAAAAGCAACAGTACCATTTCCATTCTTCTTGTTGATGTTGTCATCATCTCTCTTCATTCTTGTTTCATGTTGTAGAAGAGTTCCAAAAAGCTCATCATGAGTAATTTGAGTTACCTTCATGTTCTCATCTATAGCTGTTCTCTTGGATTCCCACTCATTGGGAATAATATCAATTATCTTTTCCACAAGAGCTTCATCATCTAATCCTTTCTCTCCCATAGATTGTAGACTGTTGACAATAGTCATAAATCCTTGTTGAACTTTACAGATAGGTTCTCCATAAGGAAAATTGAAGCCATGATATTCAGCTCTAAGCATAGCTCTTCTAGTCTCAATCACTTTAGAAGTCCCAAAGTGTGTAACCTCTAACTTCTTCCATATACAATTAGCTGCTTCACAAGAAGAAATTTGGATATATATATTTCTGGTCATTGAACATAGTAAAGTGGTGTGTACCTTATAGTTGAGTTGATATTCTTGCTTTTCCTGGTTAGTAAAAGATCTGACTTCCTTGTCAGGAATTTTATAATCACCAGTAAGAATAACAATGTTGTCTACTCTAGTATTGACAACAAAAGTCTTCATACGATCTCTCCAGTATTCATAGTCATTACCATCAAAGATTGGTGGTCTTGTCGGATTTAGATTGTCAATTGAACCAACATTAATTCCTGCCATACTTAAAATAACTTTGCACACAAACTTGTTAGTAGCAAAGAATCGTATTAACAAAGTTCGGAATGAGAAAAGTTTCGGAATGGGTAAGTTTGGAATGATAAAGTGGGAAAGAAAAACTTGTATGTGAGTAAAAGTATTTCAGAGACCTCCTCTGATACCAAATGTAATATTGGTATAGAGTAAGAGGATTCCAACCTCTGATACCAATTGTAAGATCGAAATAGTGATGTAGATGCTCAATATACAAGAGGGGGGGGGGTGAATTGTATACTTTAAAAATTCCTTTGGAACCTTTAAAGTTAGTTAAGATTAACTGTGTTTTCCTTAAGAAAAGGAAAAGGCTATGTTTAACAAAGTTAAACTAAGCAAATTCACAACTAACACCGAATGCAAACTAGGAAAGAGATTCCGAATGAGGGTTCCGGAAATATGGTTTCAGAAATTGAATATTAATAAATGATTTCAATATGAGATTCTACCTTAAAGCTTATAGAATCTAAATGAAACAGATTACAAATAAGGAAGTATAAAAAAGTTATACTTTCCTTATAATACAAAATGCAGCAGAATATAAACAAGTAGTAAAAATACAAGTAACAAGATATAAGTCTTTTAACCCAAAGAGAAGGGTATCCAACAACCTTGGATAAGGGTCCCTTGATTTATATTTTCAAGCAAGTCTGTCATACCCACACCAGGGTAAGCCCTCGATACGAAGATCGGAGTCTCAGTCTTGCTATCCCCGCAAGCCCTCAACTTCAAGGTAGTTGGAAACCTCTGTCTTCCTCAGCATAAAAGCCCTCAAACTTTAAGGTAGTCGGCACCTCTATCTTCCTATCCCCGGAAGCCCTCGAATGTAATTACCGACATTCGGAGTCGCACGAAGCTTTGAGAGTTAATAAGAGTCTCTCTCTCTAGAAATCACTTCAAGCAGATTAGTCAGCCTTTCAACACTTTTTTTGCCATCAGCCACGAGCTCTTTCAAATGAGCTCCTATTTATAGGTAAGGTCGGCTCCTTCTCCAACGGTCATATTTTCCTTAAAGATCGGAGGGACCTGTACACGTGTCACTTAGACAACGGTTAGTTTATAACAAAACATATGACATCGTTTTATAACAAAACAAGTGTAACAGAATGTACGATATCGTTTTAAACTCTAACATAAAAGTTCGGAATGAAAACTTCGGAGTGAAGGTTCGGAGTGTAAGCAACAATAGTAAGAGTAGACAAATTTTAGAAGTGTAAGTAATATAAAAGTTTGGAGTCTAACAAGGATATTTTTCAGAGTCTGAATTAATTCAGAGTGTATAAAACAAAGATACTCAAATTCTGTTTAATAGGTGAATTCAGAATGAGAATTCGGAATGAGAATTCGTCATCAGAAATCGTAATGAGAATTCATCATGAGGATTCGTAATGAGAATTCGTCATCAGAATTCGTAATGAGAATTCGTCATTGGAATTCATAATGAGATTTCAGAATGAGATTTCTTCATTAGAATTCATAATGAGAATTCTTCATTAGAATTTTTAATGAGAATTCTTCATGAGAATTCGTAAAGAGAATTCTTCTTCAGAATTCGTATCCTGAATCTAGAATAGAACTTAGTCAGAGTTCATATCTGAAATTCGGAATGAAACTTCCTTATAGTTTTTATCCAGAATCTGAATCCTAAAACAGAATGCTTTATATCAAAGTTTCTATGATTCCTAGAAAATAGAAATGAATCCGAATTTCATTCTTAAGAAAAATATGGATGAAAATAAGATAAGGATAATTTTTCTTATAAAAGCGATTTTTCTTATAAAAGCAATTTTCCTTATAAAAGCAATTTTCCTTAAGAAAGCAATTTTCCTTACAAAAGCAATTTTCTTAAAGATAAGGTGTTTGTGATTTTCAAAACAAGAATGAATGGAAAAGTCATAAGGAAAACCTTATTGACTCAACACCTATGATAATGTTTTGATGATATTTCCATGAATCCCATTTCTTTTCTTGATTTTCATGAAGTTAAAAAATTAATAATGAATTATATTATGTTCTTATGGAATACATATGTTCGATTTATTATTAGGATACATTTTGGTCTATAATATCCCTCCAATGTATTAGGTACAATTTTATATATCATTATTGCAACTGGGTATATAGGCTATTAACAATATAAAAATGGTTCAGAAATAGTTATCCCATGCCAAAAGGAAAAAAAGTTGGTAACCCAAGCCTACTATAATTTGATAAGGATTTTATCCTTTCTCATTACGTGATGAATTTGATGGTATTAAGCCTTACATATGTAATGATTTATTTACTTATGATTATAACACACTCTAATGTAATGTTTCCAAGATGGGATTTATATTTTATACGTCTATTATGGTTCTTTAGTGTCCTATAACATGATATATGATGTTATATAATTTTTTATTTGTATTCCCATAGGACTTTTATTAAATTAAAAATAACTAAAACAATCTTCAGAATGGTGTTATACAGAACAACTTTCCCTCAAAAAAAATAATCCAAAACCAGGTTTTTTCTAATCCTAACTACAATATCATGTGATTCATAGTGAATATAATTATAAATGATACATCCATGACTGTGAACCCAACCACATGGATGGGGCCTTATGATCTAGGTTCTCACATTCTACCAAATTCCATCAATGTCAGTGCTATCTGAGTCATATTTTCCATCATCATATTGTGTCTCCACTCTCTTAGATGAGTCATCAAGAAAAGAGAACACACATTATTTCTTTATATGTGTTAGAATATTATATTAATGGAACCCTATATCCATATAATTATTTATATTATCAATTATATCAAAAGAGTTATGAGTATACACCTGTTCCAAACCCAATGAAATAGGTTCAACATGGGAATCCACCACCACCAGGGGACTATTTTCTAAATACAATGGGGGTTTAAAGATACAACCAGAGAGAGGAAGAAACATGAACCAAATTATAATTATGATCCTCAATTCCATTAAGTGGAGGTAAGTGAATTGACCTATAAACTTTTGGATGATCTATCCTTAGAGAAGCAACATGTTTAGCCTAAGGAAACACAACCCATGCCCCATAAAAGTCATGGATTCTAGATGAAGCATTGATAAATGGAGAAGGATAAAAATAACCAATTCCTCCTTATGAATGAATATATAAAATATCTTGGAAATGAGGATCTTCCCTTGATGATCCTATAGTAGAATGAATGTCTAGTGAATAACACACAAACCTTTCTTTCACAACATCAGAGACCAGAAAACCTGCAACATGTGAGGTGAATGGAGCATTATTTATAAGGAAATGAGATTTTGTGAAATACTTGTTTTAAAATTAATTTAATCGTTTCGTTATTTTACATTTCACACAACACTAAATATAGATTTTTTATTCTAATATTATATGTTACACCAAGTTAAACTTGCACTACATGAGGAGCAGACTTCTCTTCTGTTACACAAAACACCACGTTTATATGAAACATAATTTTATTATTATAATTATTTAAACAAGAAAATTATAACCTATATATTTGAGTTTAAGGAGTGAACATGATTAACTATAAAATAAAAAATTATTTTCACATGTATATTAATTTCATTGATCAATTAATTATAACTGATTGTAAAAACATATTAAAATAAAATTATATGGTTTTTGGAATAATTATTTAAATATGAATAAGGGTGTTTTATACCTATAAATAAACAAATAAATAATATTGGATTATGTAAAATAAATATATTTATAATATATTAAATATTATTTATAAAATTCACCTTATTTGTTTTATAGACATGATATTAGAAAAAAAATTAAATTTTATACATAAAATTTGTATTTTTCTTAAATGATAGTTTTTTCAGATTTCAAAAGTGAACTTGTTTCAAATCATGTTTTCAATAGTTTAATAAATTATTTTTTGTAAAAAAAAGTTTTATTTGATATCAGTATATATAAATGTACTTTTATATATTGCTATTTTTTTAATAAGTTTTATTTTTTTATGAATGATGAAAATTGTAAATTTTAATTTAAAATATATTTTTCCTTGAAATAATTTAGAGTGTTATATTATATCATTGATTGGATTTAAAGAATAATTTGATATATTATTTATTAGTTAATTTAATGTTGGAAATTGTAATAAATTTTACATTGAATTTTGATATAAAAACATATCAATTTATTGAACTGTTTCACATTAAAGACATGTTGTTTCATTATGTCTACATAATTAATTATTAAATTATTTCAGAAAATTATGGGAATTGAATTTGGGAAAATTGAATATATATTTTCAATCATATGTTTTAAATTTATTAATTTGGAAACATTTATTTTTGGACAATATGAATTGTAATTTTAATAATTGTTTTTCTAGAGTTAATGGTAAATCGAGTAATTAAGGGTATAAATAAAATTATAAATATAAAAAAATACTCTAAAACATAAAATATGTTTTTTATAAATTTAATTCAGTCCATAAAACCTAATTTATAAATTTAATAATTTAATGGAAACATGTCCCTGAAAATGACTAGGATCTTATTAAAATTAAATAGAGTGACAAAATGTCACACTCTTACATTAAATTAGAAAAAAAAATTAATACATGGGGAAATATAAAATATTATAGAATATATATATTAATATTAAATATAAAAAAATTTATATATATCAAGGTATTTTATTTCTAAATTTTTGTGAATTAATAATTTTCATAAATAATTATAGAATAATGATTCAATAATTTTTTATTTATTGAAATAATTAATTAAATGATATTATAAATGTTAAAATAAATATAATTAGACTTAATGATGGGGATCAAATATTTTTATACATAAATTTTACTTTTTATAGGTGTACTAAATTAATTTTTTTGAATATATCTTGCCGGATTGATTTTCTTATAGTTATTGGAATGAATAGTGTAGAAATTGACACTAAAGATATTTTATGAAAAAATTATGCTATTAAATTAGTTAAATTTCATAAAAACCCAAAATAAGGACAAATGAGATTTTATATCGTCTAAAATATAAAATATTGGCCTTTTATGGTTCAATTTACACAATATGGGTAATAATATCCACATTTAAATATTAAAAAATATGTTACCTTAGCCAAAATTTAAATTGGATAACTAAGGGTTAAAAAATTGTATTGTTTAAAATTACATCAAAACATTTATAAAATAAATTTTTTGATGATATAATCACCTTATCATACATTATATCTAAATTATTCCTCATTTTGTGGCATTTGGATTTAAATTTAATTTATTTAAATTTAATCTTTTGGGAAATTCCAAAAGTGCCCTTGCACTCTATTATAAAAGGTAACCTCTTCTTATCTTTTCTTCACACATCAAAGCATATATGGATCATACCAAATATAGAAAAATATACTGAAATAGTACCACCATTCAACCTGAAAGCCTCACTTTGTGCATAAATCCAACCAATGTTGTCATTATGTACAAATAAAATGTAGATACCCAAAAAAAGTGATAACATTCATCAACAAAAGTTTTTGTTTAATTTCATATGTAAATCAGTTAAAATATTTTTTTATTGTTTATAAAATAACCACAAAATAATAAATATATTTATAGGTATTTATATTGTTTTTTCAAACTATACTCTTTCAAATATCCCTCATATGCGATACACAGTCATCATTCATGTGTACAACGGACTACAGCCTCGGAAATCAATGTTGTTTGTTCTTCCATTTCATCCTTAGAATATTGGGAATAATGAAGTGATTTATGTTTTTATATAAAATATATAATATTTATGATTTATGTTTTCCTATTTAATTATTATACAATACATACCTTTATGTTTTCCATTTATTTTAAATATGATAACTTTGTTTGTGGACATTTGGACTACCACCTCCTCAAAGAGATGAGAATCATTAACACATCATATAGAGTATATTAAGGATACATTTAGGGATTTGATATGATATAAATGAAATAATAATTATAAAGGAATGATATTATATATATTTCATTTACTTTATTTAATTAAATGCCTGAATAAAATGGATACAATATTAATGTGTACGTACGACCTACCATCACTATAAACTGTGAATTTTATTTTCTATTAATATATTTTATAGGATATTAAATATATATATATATATAATTCAAATATATTATGGTCATATCATGGATATCATTCACGATATGATGAAATCATAATATAATTAGGAGGACATGAGATATAACAAATGAAAACACATGTGAAAAACAATTCATTTATTTCATGAAGTGTTGTAGTAACATGTAATTGTTAATAAACACGTAATATGAAGTCATAATAAAATAATATATTTTATTATATATAAGAATAAGGTTCTATAATAGATTTATAATAGACGTATATTTATTTTATAGGATGTTTGAATGAGTTCGAAGAGATTCAATACACAACTTAAGGTGATTTCTAGTCTAACTTTTATTTCTACGAGACTTATGACATAATAACCACTTAATTATTTGTGTAGTGTATATACTTCACATGAATTTATTAAATGATACATATACTTAAATTCATGGGTATTTACCTTTCCATTTTATGTTCTAACATTGATTGAATTTAAACTTTGAAAATTTATAAGTTAGTACAGTAATTTTGCCTTTGTTTCCATTCATGAAGACACATGTTATGTTATGAACTTATATTCTATTATAAAGTATATACACTATAATTTTATATGTTCAATAAAGAATCCAATTATTTTCAATATATTTCAAGTTTTATGTAATGTGTGTCTCTCTTCGGTCAGAAATCTATGTTCCTTCACAAAAATGTTTTCAAAAGATATTTTAAAAATGTATTAAATGTTTATTTATGAATTTTCAAGTAAAAAAGGATGTAAATGATGTATAAAGAAGTTTTAAAATATTCATTTACTACTATATAATCATATTTTCAATAAAAAGGTTTTATTAATATTTTATTATTTAAAAAAATCATAATTGATATGATATTCAACTCAAGAATTATTTTATGTGATCTTTAAAAACCAATTTCCTTATAAGAAATCTTTATTTGATGTTTCTTATATGTTAATGGGAATATAATCCAACAATACCATTATTATTATATCTCTAAATGGATTATTTTTTTATGGATTGGTAGTTATTAAATTTGATTTATTTCCATGAGTTCTGTTATGATGGAATTTTTATAAAACCCATTTCTTTTTATGGGTTTTGAAATGACTTATGTTCTCATGGAACATAGACGTATGGTTTTTGTTATATGATTTGTGGGAACTATAACTATCTCTAATGCATTAGGTAAATATGGACTACTCATGTGGTATATATGTTATTCATGAACCTGGTTCTATTTTCACAATTATTTTTATGGACTAATTTTTTCAGATCCATTATTTTATGCATGGAACTAGATTTAATGTCTATATATTTGTGCAAGGGCCTAATTTTGGGTCCTTAAGTAAAATATAGGACATATTACTATTTATACAGGTTCAAAAAGTTATAATTTCATTTGTATTTTAAATTTTAATATCTTCATCCAATATTATGATCTCATAGATTATGTTCTTTGGTCTTTTTATGATCCATGTTTTATGAACCACCAATATTTATTCAATGTTTCCAGATTATGATCTTTGATAAGATGGGTATGAGCATTTAATGTTATGATCACATTATCATACCCATTCTGATTAGGTTTATTCTTACATATCTCCATTTTAACCCTTTTTAAGAATCTGAGCACACTATTTTTTATGTTTCTTTTACCACAGATATGAAGAACTATTTTATATATGATTTTTCAATAAGGGTTATAGATATTAAGTAATAGTAATAAGAATATTTATATGTATTTTTTTTCTAGTTTTTCTTACCTAAAAGTGTCCAAAGGAACTAAACTAATACATTATTTGGTCATGAGTATGTTTATTACACAAAAAGAGATGCAATATCCTTGTAATAAAATTATATTTTTTTATTATTGATATCAGAGTAATGTTTTATTCAACCTTTTGAAACTATGATGAGAAACATATTGAGACCCACAAGTATTTTTCTACGTATATGTATGGGGATGTCTCTATGGATAACCCTAAGGTGTCTAGAACAAAATATCAGGTTTTATGATTTAAAAATCCTAAACGTAATTTTTATGTCTATTTTTTTCTTATATGATAAGTAATGCTCACACAATGCTTTCTGGTATTAGTAAATATGTATGAATTAGAAGGAATAGGGTTGACAAAAACTGTTTAATATGTTGAATGTATATAAATTATTAAAATCTATGTCCAAAGTGGAAATTTCATTATTTTAATTTTGATGGTCATATGAGAATTGGTTATACTAACCGGGATAATGTGACCTCAAATGACATGTCAAAGGTTTGTGATTTTCTAAAATAATTTCATCCGTTAAAAATAATAAGAGAGAATCGATTTATGATTGGGGAACCATAAGGAATGATTAATATTTTATATTTTATTCAACAAAAATATGATGAATCTTGAGTAATGGTATATGAATAAATATCGATGATTAATGTGTACCTGTTTTGGAATTAAATGATTATTTTTTTCATTGAGGATTGAAATGTATCTGTTCAATGGTGATGGAGGCTTATAAAAGTGATTTGATGACAATGTAATATTCATAGGAAACACTAGGTTAAAGGGAGGATAATCCCTTATATGTTCCGAATTTTGAGAAAATGATGTTTTGATATTGATATATTGGATGTGAATAAGTAAATTTGATGGTAAAAACTACCTTAAAATTGATTAATGGTATTTTTAAAAAAGTGGTTTACACTATAACAGTTGGTGATTAAGACAATTCTGGACTAAATGAATATGTGAAATAATATTTGAAAATGGAATCATGAAGATATTCAATGATATTTATGGTAATTAAAGTTATTATCTTGTTTTAATAGAGGAAATGATGAAGATATTCCAAAGATTGGTATGTGACAAATAAGTGATACAGTATGTTTTATAGGGATCAATGATAAGATTTTTGGATAAATTTAATAAAATTATTTCTAATGATTTGGTCTTTAATCTTTCAGTATGTTTTTAAGGATAACCATTTATGGAATGGTTTTTTATAAACATATAATTATATTTAAGAGATGAATGTATTATATCTACATATAAGGATTTATGCATATGGGATAAGTTTTTCTTGTATTTTTTGTTGTGATAAATATAGATGTAATGACCAATCACTATATTTATGGATCTTATGATAAGATAATATTTCAGAAATTACAAATTTACCTTCATTACATGGAATAATATATGATTTAGAAATTGATCAAGGAATAATAAATAGTGATAATAAGCTCAAGTTATGTAAATATTTTTTCTTATGAAAATTTTTCAACTTTAATAAAATGGTCTTGAAATAATGTGTTTTCTCATTATCACCATTTTTTATGACATCTAAAAAAATTCTGAATCCTATCTATGTTATGGATTTTTTATCATTAAATTGTTTCTCATCATGTTCTCTATCACTCACCATCAGAACATGATAGTTAGATTTATTTTTTACTTATATATATTCACTATCCATCTATGTTGTCTTATGTGGAATCCATGTTATGTGTAATTTTGGGTAACCATTATGTTTCCAACATTTCATTTTGAAAGAATTTTTTTATAATTATTTCACATTTTTGGTTTTGAATAAAGGATCTTTAAAGTATTAAATAGTTGATAACCTAAATGCATTTGGTGGGAGAAATTAATTTTAAGGGGGTTAGAATGTAACACCCCAAGATTTTGTAAAAGATATATTTTTCAAATTAATTTTAAATATTAGATATTTTTTGTTTCACAAAATAATGAATATTTATTATTTTATTCATTAATTATATGCTACACAATATTATGCTTTCACAATATGTTGCACCGGATTAGATTACGTTATATGCAAGACCTTTTTTATATAACATCATTTAAATATCATAATTAGTTAAATAAGACAAATATAACCTATCAGATAGAATGTAGGGTAGGAATATGATAAACTAAATTATTAAATATGGTTTTCAAATGTATAGATAATTCTTTTACCGATTAATCATAAAAGAATTTAAACCCCTTTATAAAATATAAACATTTTTTTGAAACACTACTTAAATGTTCACAAATGTTTTTATACATATAGATAATCAAATATCTCTTCATTGAATATAATAATGAAATAAATTTTTAATATATACAATCTAATTTTTAAAATTCATATTATCTATTTTATACACGTGATATAAGAAAAAATCTAATTTTACGTATAAAGGAAATATTTTTCTAAAAATACATATTTTCCACCTATTGATGGAACTGTTATTTAAAATATAGTTTTCGAAAAATTAATAAATTATATTTGAAAAGATATAATTATTATATTAATTAGGTATATAAAAATTTATTTGGGTTGTGTTGTTTGTATTTTTCAAACGAGTTTCGAATTTTGATAAATACTGAAAAAATAATGAATATTAATTTAAATTTATTTCTCATCGAAATAATTTATTGTGTTAAATTATATTTTTTATTGGTTTTAAAGTATAATTATAATAATTTAATATTATTTAATTCAATTTTTCTCACTAGAATCCATTTTACATTAAATATGGATACAATAATCATAGTAATCTCATGAAAGGTTCTACTTGAAGGACACATTATTTATTCCCGTCTGAGGGATAAATTATTAATTAATTTCTGGAAATTTTATAAATTTAAATTTATAAAATGGATTACTTATTCATAATCATAAAATAGAAGAATATATATTAGGTCCCTTTTATTTTTTGACAATATGAATAGTATGTTTTGTAAAAAAAATTACAATGATTAAGGGTAAATTTGGTAATTAAGGGTAAAAACAATATTATAAATATTAGAAATCTACACTAAAACTTGCCCAAAAATTATTTTATGAAATAAATGTTACCCTTCAAACTGATGATTTTAAATTTAATAGTTTAATGGACACTTTTCCATGAAAATGTCTTGGATATGTTTAAAATTAAATAGACAGATTTTATGTAACACTCTTACTTTTAATTAGTATAATATTTTTTATGTAAGGTTAATTAAATAATTTTATTTACTATGTATATTACTAAAAATTATAAATGTTTTATCTACATAAATTTAGTTTATTTTTAAATTTTAGTGAATAAATAATTTTAATAATAATTACACAATGATGATGCAATAATTTTTTGATTATTGAAATTATTATTTATATAAAATTATAAAAATTAAACTAAATATAAATATACATAAATAAAGTTTTTAATGATTTTTTATATAAATATAATTTTTTTTGGGTATATTATGTAAATCTGTTTGAAGTTATATTTCTTTATTGACTTTCTTAAAGTCAGTGTAATGAATAGTTCCAAAATTAACATTAATGATATTTTATGAAAATAATATTTTATTAAATTAGTAAAAAATAAAAAATTACTAAATAAAGAAAAATTGGATTTTATATGGTATACAGTCATAGAAATTGAACATTTACATTTCAATTAAAAAATATTATGTAAAAATATCCACATTTTAATATTGAAAAACGTGTTTCCAAAGTTAAATTCAAAATACGTTATCATGGGATTAACAAAAAAATATATGGTTAAAAATTACACAAAATAACTATTAAGAATACAATTTTTGATGTTATTATTACCGTATCCCACATTGTATTATAATTTCAAACCATTTTGAGGAATTTTTATTGATATTTAATTTATTATAAATTAATCTTTTGAGAAATTTCAAAAGTGACACACCCCACTCTTATAAAAGGGATCATATTTATCTTTTTTCATCACACATAATAACCTATTTGGTTCTAAATATTCCATCCAAATCACCTCCATAATTTCATATCCTAATCCTAAAAGCCTTACATTGGGATGAAATCATACCAAAATATTCCTTTTGTAAAAATGAAAAAAAATACCCAAAAGAAGAGGCAATGTTCATCAACAAAATTTTTTGTTTTATTTAATCCATAAACATTTTATTTTTTATTTCAAGATTATATAACATTATAAGTATCCTTACTATACTGAGATATATTTACATTATGTTTCATACTTAAAATTACATAGAATTCCATCAAATGGGATACACCTACCTTGTTTGTGTGTACGATGGACTACCGCCTCATGAACTGATTTCATTCGTTCCTCCATTTCCACCAAAAAAGGTTTATAATAACGATGAAATTTGTATTTTTACATGATATTTATGATATTTATAATGTATTTATGGTTATAAAATTCTTATATAACACAAACCTACATTCTTTCCATTTTGTTTAAATATGATAATATTGTTTGTGGACATGTGGACTACCCCCTCCACAAAGCAATGTGATTCATTCACACATCACATGAAATGAATTAAGGATGGTTTTAGTTAAATTATATTATATATATGATGTTATATAACTATTTTAATGATATAATATAAATTTACTTTACTTTATTTTATTCAATACAAGAATAAAATGCAAACAGTGTTCATCTGTACATATGGCCCATCATCACCATGAAGGGTGTATTTAATTTTCTATTTATATATATATATATATTATTATAAATACATATATAAGGAATATATATATGATATTTATATCATTTTTATCAATATATATATTATGAAATAATGATATAAATAACTGTAAAAAAATATAACAAATGAAAACACATGCAAAAATCAAAGTAGATACAACACAAAACGTAACATTCACATAGAATTGTTAATAAATATGAAATATAAAGTCATAATAAAATCATATGTTCTTTTATATATAAAAATAATGTTATATAATTTATTTATAATATACTTATATTTATTAGACACGTGGTTTGAAAAAGTACGAAGAGATTCAAGATATAATGTAAGTAGATTTAGAGTATTACTTTTATTTCTTCAAGACTTGTTCTATATTGACCACGAGTTTATTTACTTCGGTGTATATAAATAACATTAATATATTATATAAACCTTATAATTAAATATATGTCTATTTACATATCCATTTTATGAGATCACATTCATTGAATTTATGTATAATGACCCAACTCTTTTTTGCATTAATACACGCTTTATTATATAACATTACACTAAATACAACCCAAAAGATCAATAACTCTTGTCTATTTTGGAATTAGGTAAATTTAATTACATAATTTACATGTGATGAAAGAATATTATTGAAAAATTATTTAACATGTTTATAAAATACCTTGGATTGCAAAATTGTGCATGATAACCTGGTGACCAACATAAGAAAAGGGTGATCTATAAAGCCAATTAATGGAATAAACATGGAATAAAATGAATAAAATAATACATGTTACACAACAGGGAATAACATTTTTATTAATTATAAACATGAAAATGTGACATGATATAAAATTATAATCATAACATGGGAAATGGGGAAATAACATAAAACACTGAACCGTAAACACAGGTCAAGGATAAACCCCCCCAAGACGTCATGCTGTAAAATTCCCTATAAAGGAATCTAGTTCACACCCTATAAAAATGTGATGTCTCGTGATCCTAAATATTACCCAATGCATTGGAGAGATATTTATGTTCACCCATCATATTCATTTCATTCTCATGCTTAAGTGTCACACATAGATCATAAAACATTGATTCATTCATCACCAAATTTTATTCTAAGATTAAGGAGTTTCGAATACATATGTGTAATTTCCCAATAAAAATGTATGTGTGCTTAAATGTGAACACCATTGATATAAAATTAGTATGGTATTTTCTATTGAATTATTTTGTCATGGAATATCGTGGTGAATTTATGGTATCATAACAGTGTCGCGTAAATATTCATAAAAATGGATTGATGAGAGAGAAAGTGGTATGTCATCACATAAAAATAAAATGGTAAATAATAGGTAAATAAAAAATACTACCCCAACAATAAATATTTTTAAGTACAAGGCATAAGGTAAGAGAATAATAATAATAGGGAAATGAATCCTTACTATATTTCGGCATGGTAATGGGTGTACATAGTGGATCTTGAGGTGATTAATGAGAGTGAATGGATCCCTCATAATTTATAAATTAAATGTACATTAAGAGTAATTTGTTAGAACATATTTAAAAATATAAAAATAGAATTTAATAAACACAACATAAAATATGTTCTTGAATGTAAATGAGAAGAGATTAATACCATACAAACTTTTGGCATGCTAACGAGTGTATATTTAGGATCATGGGTGGCTTAATAATAGTGAATGGGGAATCAAATCATGTAGAAATAAAAACTACAGTATGTGGCATATATACGAACATTTACTAACATTAAAAATTGGAAATTAATAAGCAAAACATAAATTAAGTGATTCAATAAAATAGAGAGTGGATTATCTATTACTAAATATCAACATAGTTATAGATTATTTGATGGTAAAAATGAGAGTGAAAAAAAATAAAATAATTAAAATAAATCAATTGGATAGTATTTAATTTATATAAATTAATTAAAATATAACAAATTGAATATAAAAAGACTATTTTCAATCACGGTACTTCAATTAAAAGGAGGAGAGGAAGGTGAGGATCCCTTAATTGAGTGTGTGACACCAAAAGCATGGGAGGGGATTCAGGATAAATCAGGGTTCTTTGGGAGGACTCTGGAGAGTGTGGGTCTGAGTATGTAAATGATCCAAATAATTTTAGTGATGAAATTGTTTTTCTTGGGTGGGTTTATATATGAAATGATGCAGATTTGTTTAATTTTTTTGTTTTGGCCACTACATAATAAAAAATAAAAAAATAAATCATCCCCTATTTTTCCAATGCTTTCTACCAAATCGGAGTGGTTTAAATTATTATATAAGGCCAAGGTCCAAAATTAATAAAATAGTACCCTTTTTTATTTGGAGTTGATTAATAATATTAAAGAAAGGATTTTAAAACCATAAAATATATTACATGTTTTGTATAATTGAGAATAGAACTTTAAATAAAATTAAGCAAACATAAAATAATACTATTTAAAATTAAAACATATAATTTTTCATAGATACCCTTTATATTAGTTTTTACATCACATTTGGTTCTTTATGATGTCGTAATAAAAAAAATATATTTATATTGTATTTAAATTTAACTCAAAAATTTGACTATCTCAAAAAATTATGAAAAATATTCCATTGTATATTTATGATATAATGACTCCAAAAATAAAATTATTTTTATAAAAATATTTATATAAATATGTGAATTGTACTTTTTTAAAAAAATCATTTTTTCAAACTGTTGGGACTTTGAAAATAATAGTTTTCAAACCCTTATAAAAATTATATTTGACCTCATAAAAACTATATAATAATTTATATATTTAAAACAATATTTTATAGAAAATATTTTCTTAAAATATCACTAATTCATGAAACATATTTTTTATATTAATTTCATATTACTTAAGAATACAATCAGTGTTTTATTTTATACTTTTTTGTCAAGCCTATAACAAAAGAATTTATAAAATAAAAAATAAGAAATAAATATAATCATAATTTTATTGTAATAGAAATATATATTCATACTGTTATAGTTACTTTGTTTCTAGTCTTTTCTAAATAATATTTACCCTTAATTTACATTTTTTCCTTTTACATTGTAAATTAATATTAAAAACATTTGTTTTCAGATTTTTCAAAAATTATGGTTATTTTATTATATAATATTTATTAATATGTTTAATATTATGGAATCAAATATATGAAAATCAATTTATATAATTGGAATAATTTAATTTAATATAAAACTTTAAAGAATGGTGGCATGTAATTTTCTGAAAATTCTATTTATCAAGGGAAATAAGATTTTTATTTAACTCTATAACTAGTAATAATAATTATATTGATTAATGTTCATAAATATAGATATATAATCTAAAATTAAAATTTAAATCATTTATCATCTGGGGATATTTTAATTATTTTTAATCCAAAGTCATTTTTCTTTTTAAAATTGGATTCAAAAGAAATGAATTTTAAGATTACAAATAAACTAATCCTAATATCTGATATAAAGTTGGTTTAAAATGTAATTAATTCAATATAATTAAATAATAATTATATTTCCATCAAAATGAAATTTATAGGACATTTATAATTTTAATTTTATTAAAATATCAATATAAATGTTAATTAATACTTTTTTTCATTATTCACTGAAAAATCTATATTTTTCGGAAAACTGAATGTTACCACTATATAATAATTATGATTTATTGATAGAAAATATGGATTAAATTTTATCAAATTAATTTTCTAAATGTTATATTAAATAATTATAGTATATTTTTCAAATAAATAAATCAAAGTTATTTTTGAAGAAAACATAAAAAAAATATATTACAAAATTTTGGTTGATTATTTTCCAATAATTTATCAAAATTTTTAAGAGATATATGTATTTCGTAAATTAGTTAATCCAATTCATATCCATAAATTTAATGTAAAGGTTAAATTGGTCATATTTAAATAATCATCATTTGTTTTGGTTCAATTGTTCATATTGCATAGGCTATCACACAGAGATTTCTCTTTTGAAAACTCGATGTGTTACATTTTTCCCTATTAAAAAAAGTGTGTACGTGAATTTTAATCATGAAATCGATAAGAAATGTATTTAATATTTTAAATAAACTAATTGAAAACCCACATGAAAAAAGGATTAATAAATCATCGTATAGAAAAAGTGAAATGAAATTATAAACGACGCGACATAACATAGTTTCCAAGTTAGAGATAATTAGTGGTAAGATAGAAAATAGACATAAAAGAGAAATATAAATCCAAAGAACCAATTGAGTGTGATAGATAACTTGGTCTAGATAAATTCAATTACCACGGGACTATAAACTTGTGATGGTTAAAATGACCATCAAATAATCATAATATGAAAACATTTTTTTCTAGATTATTTATTTAGAGTCAAGGAATTCCTTTATAATATGAACTATCAACATAAATATATATTCATTCTTGATATTTATATTTACATTCCAATACAATTTTATACTTTTTATCCAAACTATTAGATCTCAAAATGATTTTTTGTACCCAAATCACCAGAATAAACTTCTTACGGATCACATAATATACCAATGAATATAATTTTTTCCCTACTATTTTACTAAACCCAAAATGGGTAGTATAATGTGAGATAATAACTTAACACATAATTCACTAACATTATAAAAAAACTCAAAGGTTTAAAATATATCATTCTTTAGAAAAATACCCATATATATCATTATTAGTAGTAAAATTAAATAGTGTCTTAACCTCAAAAGATATCTCATACAATTCTTCTCACACTTCCAAAAATGAAATATCATTTATCTCTGATAATCCAAATGGGTATATATTCTTCAACAAAAATAAAACATCTCCAAAAATTTGTTAAATCACAAAAGAATTTCATTCCTTTAATATGTTTATGAAAACATCATTCCAATATCGTATCACATAGATCTTCAAAAGCTATACTAATGAATTTAAAGATATGTTAAACCTATAAAATTTCATCCCATGAATATTTAGGTTTGAACCATAATAAATCACCTATTAAGGATTAATAATCCCTCAATAATATGTTTTATAAAATATCATATTATCACTAAATCACTTTTATAGGTAATCAGTACAATTTAAAATAAATTTCAAGTCATTATAAAAAGACAACTATTGAAAAATACTTATTTTTTTCTGATTATTGTATCTAGAATATCATCGATATACTAATTCAACAGCATAAATCTAATATACCCTTGAATAACCACCTTAATATTTACCCTACAAAAATTTCCATAGTATAGGTCATTTTATAGTCATAAATATTTGAGACAGATAAGATTTCTTATAGAGAAATAATATCCATAATATTGAATATTCATTATCCTACATGTAATTTTTTTAAATTTAATGGTGATCTATGGTACAGATAGTTAATTCCATCTGTCAGTTATTTTTATTTTATTTTTAATAATGAAACCATTTTATAACTATGATAACACCAAATTAAACTAAAGTATAAATGATAATATTTTCAAGATGAAAATACCCAACAACATTAACATGCTATGCATAGTCCTTTTTTATGATTAAAAATCAATTTGGGTGGTAACTCAATATTAATAAAAAAATTTAAAAGAATGATAATATGACATTAATTGTAAAAGAACATGAAATACCCTAATCTGGATTAAAGGTTACATATAAATAAATCATCAAGATCCACCTTAGAATTGGACATTCTATATTCCCTTATTCTTGGAGATTATTAATGCTCATCATTCCTCTCATCCCTTTAAATAGATAACTAGTGTAGATAATTCACAACATCTCAACATTTATGACATAAAATTGTACATGGAACTTTATATTAATTTTCATTTACATCAATCACATTATCTATTTTCCCATAGAAATTGGATACTTTATGCCCCATATTCCCATACATAAAAAATATCTCAGTACCTTTGTGAAATTTCCCTTTCTGGATTTTTCCATAATTGGTGGAAAAAAGGAATATAGGTCTTATATCCCTTATCAACATTATTTTATGAACATCTTTTTAGATTTTATCTTCTTATTTATTTATGTTTTGGTTATTAAACAAATTTCTATTTGTTAATTATGATTTTTGATATCTGGTTTGGCATAATCACAATATAATCAATGTGAGCTCCCATCTGATTGGCCATCTCATTTGGGAAATCATTAAATTGTCCTTCACATTGGTTGTTTATTTAAAAAATCCTATTTCTAGCCATTGTATAGAATAAATGGAAATTTTAATGATGAGTAATTTCAAACACATAAATTGTAATCCAATAACATTAAAATGATAACATATAAATTAAATATATTTAATTAATATATGAATTTATAGGATTCAATATCTGTTATCGATTATCAATTTTCTAACATAAAAACTTTTGGATATTTTTGATTCCATAATAATGGTTCATAATGATATTATGAATTTACCAAATATATCCTCTAGGAGTATCAAAGCATGTGGGTAGTAAGTCTCATTGTCTGGTAGATAGTTACCCTGAGTCAGGCCTGAGACACCGTGTTAGAGTTGTTATGCCTAGGTATATCTATACAAGAACCACATCCCCTTGTAATATACAAAAAGGGATATATTTTCATGAGAAACCAATTACTTAATAATTAGAAAAAATAAATGATTCTTTCTTACACATAGTCTTATCCAAAAAAAATTTGCTACTGTTTTCAAATCCTAATCCAAACAATAACAAATTTTTTTCTCAGATACCAACTATGAAAAATCACCATTTTATTTATGATTAATACCTGATTTATTACATAAAATTATAACTAATATAACCCAAATTATTGATTAGATTAGTGAAATTATTTATTAGGCACATGGAATAAAATCTAGAACATATGATACCACAAAAGTTTGAGTAACACCCTTAACATTACCCTAAATTTCCATAGATTTTTAAACTACAAGGGATAACCTAGGGACAAACATAATAATGGGGTGAGATATACATCCAAAAATGGGAATAAATAAGGCATAACATGAATATAAAAATACATTTTACACAATAGTAATATCAATGTGGGATATAAATATAATGAATTAGAAACATGGAAATGAGACATGATATAACTTGATAATCATAACATGGGAAATGTGGAAAAAAACTAACTAAATTTTGTTTATAATTGGTGCCCGAAAAGAATATAGATGAGCACTCAAGGGGGTCAAAATTGGTGCAACCGCAAGGAATATCATTGAATAATGTATCTACAATCCATAGGGAAGGACCCCATGCTATCATAAATCCTAATGTCATTCCCTGGCTTAACCTGACAAGCAAGCATGTCGACTGCAAAGTTTTCCTCCCTCCAAACATGATGAATTTTATTCTCCAAGCACATCTCTCTCATACATCTATAGATTTGGTAGACCATGTCCCATGGCACCTCCAGACGACCTTGTTTGGACTTCACCAAGACCTCAGAGTCAGATTCAATTTCTTCCACCTTGAAATTTCATCTTTTATACAACATCAAGCCAAAAAGAAGTGCCTTCACCTCCAAACCTAAGGAAGATCCCATTACACTGAAGGAAGTAAACCCTATCTTCACTGATCCACACGAGTCATGGATGATCCCTTCACCTCTCATTTTCCCATGTAAAAGGGTCCATCCATGTTAAACTTCAGGACACTGAGATGTGGTTACCAAGTGATCCAGTGACCCCTCGCCAGATTAGGTTTGTAGGGGAGGTTAATTATCCTACACACTGTCTCCGATGATTTCCACCCCTTCATTAGTGGACCCATATCCATAATCAGTGATTTCAATAACATTTTAAGGAACATGAACGAAACCCGGGATCCCCCCCAGACCTTGTTGCATGAATCCCAGAGAGTCCAGAAAATAGATGAAAATATAATGGTCCTTACCTTTATTTCCATCACCATACACTCCGAAACCTAGAACTATAATTCCATGAGGCCATGTATAGTGATTTTTTCCTCAGCCAGACTATGGTGGGGAGACAACCATGACTATAGGAATTGTTCCCACTCACTATGAAAAAATAGATGAACAAATGACTCTGTTTAAGGGTACTTACAATAAAAACAATGAGAGAAAAGAGAAATTACATTACTTCGTATGTTTTCATCCATAGATATATATTTTATCATTATTGTCTAGGTGAGGAAATTTATCTTCATAGGAATATCCTTTCACCAATGTCTGGTAGCCCAAATATCATGATGGCCCTACTCATGGAGAAGAATCATGTAGTCAGTGATGGAAAATATTCCTGATGATGACCTGGTGAAATAGTAGGTATCCTAAACGTCTTCCATGATCACCTCCTAACAAACCTTCTCATAATTCGTAATAAGGCTGTATATAACGAAACAAGGGATTTCATTAGCCTCTTTAAACATGATATCTAGAAGTGGACCTTCAGGAAATTCCAGTGTTCTTCCCGACTAGTTGTCCTTCCAGAATTGGATCTCCCCATGCCCTATGATCCATCGAGTTTCCCCTTTGAGATTCATGAGATGCGATAACATGTTTTGTGAAAGACTAGAATGTCGGGGGCCTCTCCCCCTCTATGTTACCTGATGATCACTATACTACTTCTTGGAGAATGATTCCCACAGAGATTCCCCCTGATAATATTCCATTTCAACCTACCATGGACACCTTGGATGGTTTTCCTAATATCCTAGAGACTCACTCCCCTTTCCTATATCAGGTCAGCCATATAATCCCTTGATGCCTAGTGATAGTGTCCCTCTTGTCTGGATTCCCATATGATGGTTGAAATTATTTTCTATATACGATCCACAGTCCCTTCGGGGGGCCTAATCAGTGAGAAAACGTGCATGGGTATCGAAGACAACATGTTGTTGATGAGGGTCACCCTCCCACCAAATGACGAGATGTTGTTTTTCCAGATTAGGATTCTCCCAAGAATTCGGTTGTTAATTTCTTCAAAGTGTTTCATCCTAATGTTCCCTTGAGAAAGAGGTAATCCTAAATAGATCATTGTAATCTGCTTCTGATGACAGCCCAGAATGTCCTGAATACACCTACTACCTCTTCCTGAACATCGGATGGATATGAAAACCTAGATCATTCCCTTATTAACAACCTAACCAC
This sequence comes from Viscum album, assembly GCA_963277665.1. Taxonomy (NCBI): domain Eukaryota; kingdom Viridiplantae; phylum Streptophyta; class Magnoliopsida; order Santalales; family Viscaceae; genus Viscum; species Viscum album. Next base: position 887,140,116 of record OY728148.1, on the reverse strand, counting down.
TTAGGTGATCATATGAAAACAGAATTTCTTGCTAGGTTGTTAAGTGATCTACACCTTCCATTGATGAAAATCAGGATGTCATCTGCAAACATGAGATGAGATACCAGTTCAAATCCACAGCTTCTCTTGAAAGGGGCTAACCTTCCATACTTTACACATTGGTTGAGGTTTTTGGATAATGCATACTGTGCTAAGATGAAAAGGGATAGAGAGAGTGTATCTCCTTGGAAACCCCCACTAACTGATTTGATGAAACTGAAGCACCTTCCCATCAATGAAACAAACAACCATGGTGAGAAAAATCACCTGAAACAAAGGTAACAAAAATACTATTTGAAAAAGAATCTTCTCATAACCCTGATGATGAATCTCCACTAAATCTTGTTTTATACTTTTTACATATTCACTTGAAAAATCATATTTGATCAAATGGACCTGGTGTTAATATCATTGAACAGTTCACTTGCTATTCCCACCACCCCCTGTATGTTCTGACCTTTGATAAAGTCGTGTTGTTCTCACGATATCAACCTAAGAAGTATTCTACCCATCCTATTTGAAATGAGGGTGCCAGGGATTTTATAAGAAATGTTGTAGAGTGATATAGGCCAGTAATGACCGATGTTAGAGGTGTCCTTGATCTTCAAAATTAGAACAATTCTGGAAGCACAAAAATTTCTGTTCAAGGAACCACCGCCAAAGTTGTGTTGCCCCTCTTCCACTCCCCGGGGTCCCACCACCTCCCAAGATTCAACAAATAAAGCACAAGTGAAGTATTTCTGTCCTAGAGTGATGTTGCAATGTATCTTAAAGGTCACATCGTTGACCTCCTCCATTGAAGGAACCACTGAAAGATCGCAGTTATCCTATTCATTAACTAGTTGCGGTATGCACCTTAAAAAACTCTCCATTGAAGTATTTACTTGAGAGTTATCATAATGATAGGGAATCTCCCCCACAAAAAAATCCTTTAAAATGTTCCAATTCCATATGTTCGTCCGCCTCCATGTCTGATGTAAAGACCCCATTCCCCAAACTGATGTTGATCTTCAAGAAGGACCTCTCTTTCAAACATTCATGAAGAAATTCACTTTTACGGTCTCCTTCCTTTAACCACCTCACCTAAGACCATTATTTAAAATTCTATTCCTCCTCCAGTATCTTCTCTACAATAATCACGTGTTTTCCACAAAGAATCACAAAGGAATCTTTATCCCAAAACTCATGTAGATTCTCATCCAGTATGCTAATATCTGCTTTAATTTTTTCCACCATATATTCATCCCAAGGTCGTGAATCGAGCCATCCATGAATTTCTGCTTTAGGGGAGTTTAGAAAGTTAGTCAGGCCATTCCATGCCCTATAGACATCTCTACTGTCCCATGAATCCTTAAGTATGATCATGAAGATCTCATCTTTATGCCATGCATTCAGGTAATGGAAACTGCTTCATCGAGGAGCCTCTCTTTGGAGATTCAGAATGAGTGTCGTATGATCAGAAATTAGCCATGGAAGATGTGCGACTAACATTTTGGGAATGTAATCCAGCCCCTAAATTTTTGTAATCCACCTTTCCAGATGGCTCCAGATGTGACTGGCACCCCTCCTATTATTTCACCTGGTAAACATGGGTACCTTGAACCCCAGATCGAACAGACCTTCACACGAAATGAAGTTTCTGAAATCCTACATGCCACCACTGCTCACATTATCCCCAACATTCTTCTCTAATGGATGTGTGATCGTATTTAAGTCTCCCCCAACGAACCATTGGAGTGAAGCTATTTGTAGCATTTCTTAGTGCCTCCACAGATTCTGGTGATCGACCTGTTTCGTGCTAGCATAAACCACTAAGTAGATTTCAAGTGATCCATCAAAGGAAACTTTGATGTTAATACACTATGATATGATATCAACCAACTCAACAATCACACTCTTCTTCTAGAAAACCCAAATATGTTTGTTATCTGGGTGACCATGCAGAGAATATGGGAAGCCCATTTGACTGGAAACATATTGGAGCTTTTGTGGCTCTTGTTTCGGTTCAATAATCACAATAATTGATGACTGATGCTTCCTAGCTTTAGAGGAGAAAAAGATTCTTTTTTCTTGTGCCCCTAATCCATGAGCATTCCAGAGCATGACGGAAACCATAATCATATATTCCCCCGAATTTTATGGTGGGAGGCATTGGGTAGGGATAAAAAGGGGGAGACACCACTTTGTTGGGATCGTGAGCTGATGAAAAATCTAGGATGGGATGATGAGGGTAAACACATTGTGGGAGAGAGCATCTTCATCTTTGGAAGCCCATCAAACTCCTTATAGATCACCAATCGGTTTTCTAACGGCCTTTGGGTTATCCCATAATATTAATTCAATTATCATGATTATGTGTGTCACATTGATCATTAAACATGGATTCATTCATCATCGAAATATATTAAACAATAAAAGAGTGTGGAATTAATATTTGTATGTCCCATAACAATAAATATATGTTAATAAATGTGTACACACGTTATAGGACAAGGGTATGTTGTTCAATATAATTTTTTTTTGTTATGGAAGATTGTGATGAAATTTTGATAGCATAATGGTGTCATAGAAGGATCCATAAAAATAAATTGATGAGGGATAAAGGGTTCTATCATCATATATATATATATATCAATTATGAAGTAATTGGTATATGGAAAAGCATATACCAAAGTTATAAATTTGGAATTATAAGGCATAATGTAATGAAGAATCATGGATAGTGAAAATAATCTTAATAATATTTCAGTATAGTAATGATTGTAAATAATGGATCATGGGAGGCTTCATCAGAGGGGAAGGGGATAAAATTATATATATATTAAATCGAATGTTATTAGAATATGAGAGAACATATTAAAACCCAAGAAAATGTAATCGAATTGACTTAAAATAAAATATGATCTTGAATGGAAATGAAAATAGCAAAATCCATTACGAAATTTAGACATGGTAATGAATGTAAATAATGAATAATGGTAGTCTTAATGGGAGATAAAGGGGTCTATAATCATATATACATAAAAAGGAAATTATGTGGGATATTGGAGAACATATCACAACATTAGAAAATGGAAATTAAGATGCATAACACAAAATAAGTGCTTGAATAAAAATGAGAGCGGATCACCCCTTACTAAATTTCACCATAGGTATATCTTAGGTAAGGCCCAAAATGAGAGAGGATAATTGGTATCACATTAAAATAACATAAATTATAAATTAATATAATTTTAATGAATTAATGATAATATAACCAATTCAAATTAATTGGACCAATTTCAAACATGGTTTTTGAATTGAAAGGATGCATAAGGCCCCAGCCTTAAACATTTCATAATCTTGAGTTATTTCAAGAATTATCATTGTGGATCATTTTAGGTTTTATAGTTTTAGATAACTAGTCCTAAACTATTATATTACATATAAAAAATTACAATGTAGACACTTACACTCTATCCAGTTTAATTTCCCAATAATAAAACTCATTAAATAGAACATGAATCTAATTCTTGATAAAAATCATATTGAATTATTCATTTCACTTACCATTCCTTATACCATGTGAAAGAAATTTCAAAAACATAGGATGAGCATAAAAATATCAATAAAGGATACAAATTATGGAAATAAATCATTATTCCATTAATAGATACGAATAAATGAAATAAAACTTTTATTGATAAAACGTATGTTCTTTAACATACCTAATGAAATCATAATATTTATGAATAACTCATTGAAATCATAAATCATAAATGTAACTTGAGGAATCCATAACAAACTTACATTTTAGTTTTAACATTCACATAGGGAGTGACCTTCATGGTTACATTTTGAATAACCATCATAGTATATTCTCTAAATATCTTAGGATAAACTATATTGTTTACCTCTATCATGTTACCCAATGCATTTGAGAGCTATCTCCGGTTCACCCTCCGTTAGTTTATCAGGGAACCACCAATATATATAAAAAACCCCCAAAAACCATAACATAATCATAACACATAAAACGATCATAAATAGGAGATTACATTTCCACATTGTAATCAAAATACATCATTTCAAGATATTGACATAATAAATGCATTGTGAAAACCATGGTCACAACCCCCTCCCCACAATGTGTACCTCTCCTGGGCTAACAATGTGGAATGGGAGATAATGACCCCCGATTCCCGCCTCTAGTGGGCCCCGAGTTGACGACTAGCACCGAGGGTATAATGAACACACAAATGGGAGGCATTAACCTCTAAAAGAACACATGCGGAAGAGAGAGATAAGATAGACCCCAACCAACTCCAACTCAGAACTAAAATATTAAATAATTACAAGTACATATATGATAATCCATGAAAAAGTACAACAACTGAAGGGAAACTACAAGTACCTAAAAGAAAGTAAAAACATCAGCGACCACAAGCCTGGACAACTCCTGCAACCAGAAGCTAGTAGTAACCGGCCTGATCTCCAACCTGCACCAAGTGACCTGAAAAACATTTTATATATACATAGGGTGAGTATAAAATTATACTCAGTAGGATCCTCCCCGAAGCCTCTCGTGAAAAAGTAAAGAAAGCATGATAAAGCATAGTGAACAACAGTGAAACTAACTCATCACCTAAACAGGTATACTAAGTTCCCAACCTCACCATGGATACTCTGTCCAAGTAACGCATACAATAATATATCATATAGAAAAGAATATAAGTGGTACCCCGCTACTACTTCCCCAATATATTTCCACTTTTCCCCAACGAAATATGTTTTGTGCATCTCTCTCCAAAGGCTTTCCCATATATACCTGGGTTAAGCTCCACAATCTTTACAATGTGCTCCACAAAGGCTTTCCCACAGACACCTCGGCTAAGCACCACACCATCCTCTCATCCAAAAGTAACTAGGTAGTTTCTGAAAGCCAAAACAGCTCGCATAACGTGTATCATACATCGGGTAGTATACCTCAAGCTATTACAGCCCATACTCCGAGTAAGGATCCTCAAGACATCACAGCCAAATACATGCTACACCTATAGTAGTTCATATGATACTATATCCAGAATATATCTTTGTGAATAAACACAAGCCATTACATCCCTCTATACACATATATGGGTAAAACTAATTGTTGTGCCTGATGGCACTAGTATCTACCAAGAGAAGAGAGCGGGGTCAAAGGGGGTAATTAACCATTCAACCTCCCATCAGAATATTGGTGAAAACACCACCCAGTGCTCAGAATCCCTGGGCTATCTGTTTCCCTTACAGATGGGGTGGAGTATCGTATAGAAACACAAAAAAGTACAGAATATATATAATTCACAACCACACTATGGGCATAACCTAGTCTTAGTCTCAACTGCAGCTAATGTCTCTCGGACTCCGGGCTGCTATTTCTAAGACTAGGTATCCTATAAGCACACAACCAATTGAAGAACATCATTAGGTTACTTCATTACCTTTTTCAGTAGTTCCAATTTATGTTAATTAATTATTTTCACATTAATTAACCATGAACACAACCTCATTAAACTTCATTGGAATAACATTCAAAATCGACTATTCCTTTAGAGATTCAACATCACCTTTAAATTCCATCATCTCCATCCCTGTGGATTAACATCAATTATTCAAACATTCATTACAGAATTACTTTCCCATATTCTCAGGCACTCTAGAAAAGAAACATGTGCTACTAAACATAAGGGGGCTCAACATGGTGAGTATATGTACTACCCATCGAGTCTTTTCCGCCTATAAAAAGAGCGTATACATGTTCTCCTTTGAGAGGCTAAACATGGAAATCACGTGGAATACCCCATGCGTGTTCATCTCCCTCGGAAGAAGAGTTTGCAAGACCAGCTACCTTGAGAATTGGGGAAACGTAAAATAGATAAACAACCAATCAAACCACCAAACATCCAACCATAACATCCACCCCATACCATCATCCCTGGTGACCTCCTCGATACCCATATACATAAACCGATGCATCTCGCCACTCTAGGAATCATCCGCTGCCACAACCACAAGGCCTCCCTGCCTCCATATATCAAAACACCCCTCCGGTGTCACATCACAGCACAACATTTCACAACACCCCTCCAGGGTCACATCACATCACAACATATCACAACACCCCTCCAGGGTCACATCACAGCACAACAGCTGTAAAAAGAACATCGCATCAACTGGGCTCTTGGCCCTTTAACACACAAAAGGGTAACTCAGAACCCTTCAGGGAATTCAATAAGTCCAGTTCTTCAATCCATCTTTAATTAAAAAATTCAATTCGTTGGTTCCAACATCGTGAACCAATTCAGTAAGCTATCTCAGATGATTAAACATGCTTACTATACCAAATTTAATCAATATCAAATTACAAAAAGAACGAGGTCTGTTTTCATGCCTCTTTATATTTATCCAATTAATTATCAATTAATTCCGACTTTACATTCTTTATCAATTATATCAATAGCAACATGATATCAATAAAGAAATATATATCACACTATCAAGCAAATCAAGAGGCAAACCGTTATCACGGTACAAAGAAAAAAACATGAGATCAACCCAATTCTTTTAATCTAGTTCAAATATTTAATTAGGTCAATTCCATTGGGATCCAAATTCCAAATCATGATAACTCTACGATTGCACAAAAACAATTAGGGAATCCATCAATCCCCTACCTAAATGTTTTTCGAGGAAAACCACAACGGTCGATGAACGCCTAAGAAACCGGGTCAATTCTACACGAATCCTCCTTAGATCACATATCCTAACACAACCAAGACCAAAAATCATCACAAACTACATCCACACATTTAGAACTACTCGTAATAGGCGTAGATCTAAGATCCAGAGAGTAGAGGAGGAGAAGATCTAGTTAGATCAAAAAAACCAAACAAAAAGGATCACATAACTCGAGAAACCGGCTTCTATTTGCGAAGAGAAGCATCTGGATCACCTCCAAAACACTTGGGAGAGGTTCTTACACCTCCAGGGAAGGGTAATCCTGGGTTATGGCCGATTAGGGGCTTAAATGAGGTGATTAAAGGAAAAACGATTTAGATCCACAATTTTAGGATCTAACTTTAAGTGCTCGCACCGTTAGTCCGCACGGTTCGAAAAACCATGTGCTAACCGTGTGGTAGCTTCTGCCTTGAAAAACACTCCTCGAACGGTTAGTCCACATGTTTAGACAGACCGTGCGCTAACCGTGCATTATCCACTCTCTCCAAGACAACCTTGCATGGATTGGCTGCACGGTTTGGGCAAACTGTGCGCCTCCCGTGCGAAGGCCATAACCCTTTATATTTCCTTAAAAGTCCACCCAAATGCACCCCAAGCCACCTAGACCTTCCATAACACCTCCAACAACCCATTTTCACAAATTAATGGACTAGAGAGGTATGGACCATTACATCTGATAACTCTCAAAATATTGTCGTCCTCGAGAATCCAAAAACCACCTAAAGAGAAAGCAAAATTGGGTCTGAACAACCACCCACCGAGATACCTCTCAAAAGAGATCAAGCTACCAAAGAAACAAAGGGAGCCAACTCATAAACATGGAGGTTTCAAAACCTCATAAGTTACAATGATACATGAAAAGAGTTAAACATCAAAAAAATCTGGGTACTAAGCAAGTATCTATGACTCACGTTCCCAAGTACTCTCCTCCATGCCACAGTGTCGCCACAATACACGAACTAAGGGGATGGTACGCCCTTGAAACACCTTCTCCTTATGGTCTTGGATCTCCATAGGTCGCTCCTCAAAGGTGGAATCATCATCAACATCGATCTCTCCCCAATCGATGATGTGAGAGTCATCATGCAGATAACAACGTTGCTGTGATACATGGAAAACATCATGTATCTGAATCATCTCTGGGGGAAGTGAAACTCAATATGCAATAGCTCCAACATGAGATAACACCTCAAAAGGCCCAACAAAATGTGGAGAAAGATTACTCCCACGACCAAACCTTGGCTGACCACAATGGGGAGTCTCCTTTAGAAACACATGACCCCCAACATTAAACTCCAAGGGTCTCCTCCTTTGATCAGCATATGATTTCTGACAATCTTGAGCTATCTTCATCCTCTCACGAATTACCTGAACCATCTCTGTTTTATTCTACACTAGTTACAGTCCGTGAATTGCTGACTCTCCGACCCCAGTCCATCACAACGAAGAATGGAAATGTCGGCCTTACAAGGCTTCAAACAGCACCATACCGATGGTGGAGTGGAAACTATTATTGTAAGAAAACTCCACCAAGGGTAAGTTCCTCATCCATGAGCCTCAAATATCAAGAACACAAGAGTGTATCATGTCTTCAAGAGTCTGGATAGTTCGCTCTATCTGGACATCCATTTGAGGATGAAAAGCAGTGTTAAGGCATAACTAAGAACCAAAAGAACGTTGGAGACCTCTCCACACCCTAGAGGAAAACGAGGATCTCGATCATAAATTATTGTCCTAGGGACTCAATGAAGTCTCAACACCTCCTCCAGATACAGCCTCGACAAAACTTCCACTGAACATGACTCCTTGATTGCTCTAAAGTGGGATGATTTCGTTAAACAGTCCACTACCACCCAAATAGCATCATATCCTCCTGGAGATCGAGGTAAACTAGTATCTAAGTCCATTGAGATGTCCTCCCACTTCCACTGAGGAATCTATAATGGCTGGAGAAGTCTAGAAGGAACACGTTGTTCGGCCATCACCTTCTAGCAGACTAAACATCGAGACACAAACTCTGAAACCGCATTCTTCAGCCTAGGCCACCAGAACTGACTACTCAAGGTTCGGTACATCTTCTTCACACAAGGATGCACCGCTAAAGGAGAACCATGGAACTCTCTATGGATAGTCTCGTGCATTTCAAAGGGAACAAAAATCCTTCCATGATACAACAATCGGTGTTGTTCATCCTCCGACCAACCATCAGGGGCCTCCCCACAAACAACTCGGTCTCTATAGACATCCTCATCTACATCACCCAACTGGAACACTTCCACCTTCTGCATCACGGATGACTGCACCGTCATCTGGAAAAGACAACCTCTACCCATGACTTCTTCCATATCAAGATGCAAAGCTGGCAGTTATTCCATTACTCTCTAGGAATCACCGAATTCACACACAACATCACTATGTGACTTTAGGCTCAGCACATCAGCCACAACATTCCCTTTTCCATGTGTATACGATATTTCAAAGTCGTATTCCTGCAAGAACTCCATCCACCGACGCTGTCGCAAGTTCAAGTCACGCTGGGAGAAAACATACCTCAAACTCATATGACCGGTGAAAACCACAAAGCACTCAACAATGAGTTAATGTCTCCATAAGTTCAAAGAAAACACCACGATTTCCAACTCAAGATCATGGGTGGAATAGTTGCGTTTATGGGGATTCAACTGCCGAGACCCATAAGAAACAACTGACCTCTGCTGCATGAGAACACAACCTAACCCCAGATGTGATGCATTGCAGAAGACATCAAACTAAACTCCTTCAGCTGGAATGAAAAGGACTGGAACACTTACTAACTTCTCCTTTAGATACTTGAAAGCTGCTTGACACTGATCAGTCCATATAAAAGTATGATATTTCCTAGTCAATGATGTCATAGGAGTCGCACCAAATGGGAAATTAGCTAAGGACCTCCAATAGTATCCCGCCAGACCAAGGAAACTTCACACCTCTGAAACTATCTTGGGGGCTGTCCAAGACACAACTGCTTATATCTTCAAAGGATCCACAACTAATCCATGTTACGACACAACATGCCCCAAGAAACGGACTTCTCGAGCCCAAAACTCACACTTCGACAACTTCCCGAACAGCTGATGTCGACGAAGAACTCACAAAACGGCTCTTAGATGCTCTGCATGCTCCTCTTCAGATGCAGAGTACACAAGGATGTCGTCGATGAAAACTACCATGAAATTGTCCTGGAACTCACGGAACACAGCATTCATCAATCCCATGAATACAGCTGAAGCATTCGTCACACCAAACTACATTACAATGAACTCATAATGTCCATGATGACCACAGAAAGCAGTCTTCGGGATATCCTCATCCTTCACATGCATATGATGGTATGCTGACTGCATTTCGATATTTTAGAACCAACCTGCAACGTTTAGTTGATCAAATAATTCATCAATTCACAGAAGAGGATAGAGATTCTTTATTGTCACTTTTCTTATGCGACGATAATCGACACACAACCACAATCTGTCGTCAGCCTTATTCACGAATAGAACTGGTTCACCCCATGGTGACACCCTTGGTTGAAAAAATCCACATGACAACAAACCATAAATCTGTATACATAGCTCTCATAACTCAGAAGGAGAAATCCTATATGGGGAAATAGATATAGGTGATGCTCTTGGATGTAGGTCGATACCAAACTCGATCTCTCGTAGAGGGGGTAAGGCTATAACCTCTTTTATAAAAACATCAGGGTAATCCTCTACAGCCATAGGAAACACCAACTAGAAAACCTCTGAAGAAAGTAGTATCATCTCAGCACCATGGTTGATAAGGATGTGACTCCCCTGTGACCCATCTGAGGATTTCATTCACCAACAAAAACCACTTGCTCTCTATCTGCACCAATGAATATGACCTTCTTCCTGAAGCAATCCACGATAGCCTGCATCGAATAAAACCAATCCATGTCGAGGATGACATCATATGTCTGTATTGATAAACATAGGAAAACTCCCCAAAAGCGGTGATTCCCCAACATTATCTGACAATCTCTACATACTTCAAACAAGTCAGCTCGACCTCCAACTGGCATATTCAACTCCATGGGAACTGGAAGACTCTCTACCTCAAGTCCCAAGGCATGGACAAGGGAAGGTGTTATGAGAGAGTGTGTTTCTACTGAATCAAAGAAGGCATACACCAAGGTAGAAAACCAGCAAAGGGTACCTAGAACAACGTCTGGCTCACCTGGAGTTGGAAACGCTAGAGCATGAAGCTGACCATGGCCTCTTCCATGACCTCTCTGACCATGATGATGACTATCACCAGGGCTACACTCTGATCTCTGAGGACGGGGAGTGTCATGGGGATATCCTCTGCCTACCCCATCTCCCCTATGGTGATCTATATTCGGTGCAACTGGATGATGCTGACTCAGCGGAAATTGCCCCAATGGAGGAACGTAGAGCGTAGAGACCAATGCATGATGATCACACTGAAAGGTCGGGCACTCCTGCTGCTAGTGTCCATGACCACCACAAGAAAAACAATCACCTGATCCCTTGGCATATGCCTCAGAGTTTCTGCCTCTGGAGAAACGATATGTGAAGGGCTGGGACCTACCCTCAGCCGAACGGGAAACACTTCTTCCCTGAAAATCGAGAACCATGGACCGCAGCGCTTCCTCGTGAGGAATCATGTTGATTCCCCTCTCGTAATGATCTGGTCCTGGCCAATGTCCTCTCAACAACCTTTTCCCTTTCCAGCACCTCAAGATATGTCTTTTGTGTAAATGGTGTGACCTGGCACTAGATCTCTGGATGAAAATCCTCCTCGAAATGCCTCACCATGTCCTCCTCATCTGGTAATAGGTCCGAAGCATACCGTAAAAGGTTCCTGAAACGGATCCCAAACTCCCAAACACTGGAGCTCCCCTGTCGAAGGGTATGAAACTCCTGGTGACTGGACGCCCTTGCAGTCGAGGAAAGGAACTCAACTCTGAACTTGTCTCGGAACTCCCCCCATGAGATCACTCGCTCCTCACGATCCCCGAGGAACAAGAACCACCACTGCATTTCTTCTCCATGAAACATCATCACAACTAAGGACACACAATTCTCTTTCCGAGCACTGATCAAACTGAATCCTATCTCGACCTCCTCCAACCAGTCTTTCGTGACCGCATCTGAAATGGAGCCCTCATACTTCTGTAAATATTGGCTCTAAAACTCATGGAGTGTATTCCTCCAAGGGTCTTGAACATCATCCCTTACCCTGCGATGACCTGCTACAATAGCATGTTGGACATCTTCTATGCGAGCCGAACGAGGACGTCGACCTGGAGCCATTCCTGCAAAAGAACAAATAGTTAAATCTCCTAAGACTGGAATATGGAAGACTCAACATTAATTAATTAATTGTTTTATTTCATTCATTTTATGTTAACCTATCCCACGGTCTACCCATTCAAACACAGGCACAAAGAATAATGATGCATGATTCTTTCCTAGGTCTCTACCCCGCAATTAGTATCACCCTGTTTAGTATCCATTGAAAACATAAAGGTCTGTCAAAAAGATCATAGGGGGCCCTAAACGCCTATGTCTCAGCCAGTCCACAGTGTTTACCTCACTGTCTAAACATGAATGACAATTTTTCCCTAAAAACCCATGCATCCTCACTTGTGCCTAACTCCAAACTCCATCATATCCCTCAACCAGACCTCTAATACCACTTTGTCACGACCCCCTCCCCACAAAGTGTACCCCTCTTGGGCTGGAAATGTCGAAAGGGAGATAATGACCCTGGATTCCCACCTCCAGTAGGCCCCAGGTTGGCAACTAGCACCGAGGGTATAATGAACACACAAATGGGAGGCATTACCCTCTAAGAGAACACATGAAGAAGAGACAGATAAGATAGACACCAACCAACTCCAACTCAGAACTGAAATATAAAAGAAAGCCAAGTACATATATGAAATGCCATGAAAAATTACTACAACTGAAGGGAAACTACTAAGTACCCAAAAGAATGTAAAAACCGCAGCGACCACATGCCGGAACAGCTCCTGCAACCACATGCTATTAGTAACCAGCCTGATCTCCAACTTGCTCCAAGTGACCTGAAAAACAGTTTATATATACATAGGGTGAGTGTAATAGTATACTCAGTAGGATCCTCCCTTAAGCCTCTCCTGCAAAAGTAAAGAAAGCATGATAAAGCCTAGTGAACAACAATGAAACTAACTCCTCACCTAAATAAGTATACTAAGTTCCCAACCTCACCATGGCTACTCTCGCCAAGTAACGCATACAAGAATATAGAATATAGAGATGAATATCAAGGGTACCCCGCTACTACTTCCCCACTGGTTTTCCGCTTTTCCCCAAGGACATACATCTTGTGCATCTCTCTCCAAAGGATTTCCCGTATAAACCTGGTCTATGCTCCAAAATATTCACCTCGTCCACCACAAAGGCATTCCCATAGACACCTGGGCTAATCACCACGCCATCCTCTCAACCAAATGTCACCAGCTAGTTTCCGGGAGCCCCCACAGCTCACATAACATGTATCATACATCGGGTATTATACCTCAAGCAATTACAGCCCATACTCCGAGTAAGGATCCTCAATCCATCACAGCCTATACACATTACACCTATAGTATTCCATAGGATACTATATCCAGAATAAATGTGTGTGAATAACCACATACCATTACAGCCAACTACACACATATATGGGGAAAACTAACTGTTGTGCCTCATGGAACTAGTATCTACCAAGAGAAGAGAGCATGGTCAAAGGGGGTAGTCAGCCATTCAACCTCCCATCAGACTATTGCAGAAAACACCCCCCTAGGGCTCAGAATCCCCGGGGTGTCAGTTGCCCTTACCGACGGGGTGGAGTAGCGTATAGAAAAACAAAAATTTCAGAATATATATAACTCAAAACCACTCTATGGGCATAACCTAGTCTTAGTCTCAACTACAACTAACGTCTCTCGGACTCTGGGCTGCTATTTCTAAGACTAGGTATCCTATAAGAACACCACCAATTAAAGAACTTCATTAGGTTACTTTATTCCATATTTCATCAATTCCACTTTACTTTAATTAATTATTTTCACATTAATTAACCACACAAACTACAACATTAAACTTAATTTGCATCACATTCAAAATCATCTATTCCTTTAGAGATTCAACATCACCTTTAAATTCCAGCATCTCCATCCCCGTGGATTAACATCAATTATTCAAAAATTTATTACAGAATTACATTCCCACATTCCCATGAATTCTAGAAAAGAAACCTATGAAACTAAACACAAGGTGGCTCAACACGGTGAGTAGATGTACTACCCGTCGAGTCTTTTCCGCCTATAGCAAGAGAGTAGACCCAATCTCCCTTAAGAGGCTAAACACAGAAAGTACGTGGCATAACTCGCATGTCTTCACCTCCCTTGGAAGAAGGGTAAGAAAAACCAGCTGGCATGAGCAGTGGGGAAAAGTAAAATAGATAAGAAACCAATAAAACCACCAAACATCCAGCCATAACATCCACCGCATACCATTATCCCTGGTGTCCTCCCCGACACCCATATGCATAAACCAATACATCTCACCACTCTTGGCGTCATCCGCTACCACAACCATAAGGCCTCCCTACCTCCACATATAACAACACCCCTCCGGGGTCACATCATAGCACAATATATCAAAACACCCCTCTGGGGTCACATCACAACACAACATATCACAACACCCCTCTAGGGTCACATCACAACACAACAATAGGAAAACGAACATCACATCAACTGGGCTCCTGGCCCTTTAACACACAAGAAGGTAACTCAGAACCCATCAGGGAATTCAATCAGTCAAGTTCTTTAATCCATCCTGAATTAACAAATTCAATTCATTGGTTCAAACATCATAAACAAATTTATTAAGCTATCTCAGAAGATTAAACATGCTTACTATACCAAATTTAATAAATATCAAATTACAACAAGAACCTGGTTTGTTTTCATCCCTCTTTATATTTATCCAATTAATTATCAATTAATTATGGCTTTACGTTCTTTATCAGTTTTATCAAGAGAAACATGATATCAAGAAAGACATATATACCACACCATCTAGACAATCAAGAGGCAAACTATTATCATGGTACAAAGCAACAACATGCGATCAACCCAATACTTTTAATCCAGTTCAAGTAATTAATTAGGTCAATTCCATTGGGATCCAAAGGCCAAATCATGATAACTCTACGATTGAACAAAAACAATTAGAGAAGCCATGCATCCCATACCTCAAAGGTTTTCGAGGAAAACCACAACGGTCGATGAATGCCCATGAAACCGGGTCGATTCTCCACGAATCCTCCTTAGATCTCCTCTCCTAACACAACCAAGAACAAAACTCATCCCAAATGACATCCACACACTTAGAACTATCCATTACAGGTGTAGATCTGAGATCCAGAGAGAAGAGGAGGAGTAGATCTATGTAGATCTAAGAAACCAAACAAAAATGACCACATACCTCGGGAAACCGTCTTCGATTCGCGAAGAGAAGCCTCCGGATCGCCTCCAAAACGCTTGGAAGAGGTTCTTCCACCACCAAGGAAGGGTGATCCTGAGTTATGGATTATTAGGGGATTAAATGTGGCGATTAAAGGCAAAACTAGTTAGATCCACAATTTTAGGATCTACTATTAAGTGACCGCATGGTTAGTTTGCACGGTTTAACAAACCATGCGCTAACTGTGCGATAGCTTCTTCCTCGACAAACACTCCTTGCTCGGTTAGTCCACATAGTTAGACAAACTGTGCGCTAACCATGCATTAGACACTACCTCCAAGACCATCCTTCAATGTTTTGGCCACACGGTTTAGGAAAACCGTGCACCTCCCGTGCAAAGGCCATAACCATTTAGATTTCCTTAAAAGTACACCCAAACACACCCCAAGCCACCTTGACCTTCCAGAACACCTCTAACACAACATTTTCACAAAGGAATGGACCATAGATGTCCAGACCTTTACAACCATTTTCAATGCCATGATATGTAAAAGGATATATGGATATTGTTCTCATTTTAAGAACATTTTGGCTTGTTAGGGAAGCCAAATATCAAATAATGACCATGGCAGTGGAAAGGATATTGTGGTAGCGTATGTAAAAAAGAAAAACTCCATTTTTCATTTTGTAAAATGCTCTCTAAAACAATAGATTACTTTTGAAAACTATTTAATGAAATTAAAATTTAGAGGGGTTGATTATACACCATATAAAATAGGTTCGTGTATAAACCAAAATATGGCTCAATGAAAGGAGATTGAGATGTAGTCTTTTAAAAATGTTTTTTTAATAAAATAGATCAATTATGTGCATTCACTATTTATATAAAAAAATAAAGTATAAATTAAAGATAAGATATTAATATTTATTTCTCACATAATCATAGCATGACATAATCAAGAAGTTTAACATTAACCCAAAAAATGGAAATTGGGTTAAGAAATTCCCTTACCTTGAGTCTGACTTGTCTTGTTTGTTCTTTATTTTCATGAATAATTAATTTAAGTAAATTTATAATTTCTTCACAACCTATTTCATGTGTATTATTCCTTTTATACCACTTATTACCTTGTTATAACAATCATATAATTATTCATGTTCATATCGGTAGTTTTGTTGGTATTCAATACTTGAGTCAAAAAGGAATGTGTTTTGATGTAAATTCCCATGTGGTAAAAATAAAATAATCTCTAGAATATTATTAATGAATTAAATATCATATATATCTAGTTTATATGTATTTATAATAGTCCATAACATTTGGTGATATGAAATGAAATGCATCGTTCATGGAGATGGTAGGATGTACGTACGCATAAATGATATATTCATTTCTTTTTCATTTTAATGTATTGAAAACATAATAATAAATATGTATGTTATAATTACAGTATAATATTTTAAATTATATTTGTTATATATATTTATTAATTTCATAATTTATACATTCCGTGTATGTAATGAATGAGTCATATCACTTTGCGGGGGCGGTAGTCCGCACTTCCTCAATTGAAATTATCGTATTTACACATTATGGAAGCATAGAGGATTGAAGTAAATAAAAGATACATAAGTATAGTGACAATAAAAATGTAATATATATCATATATAAATACTATTTAATCATAATGGACACCATGATAGGTGGTAGTAGAAAATTGAACAATCATCATTTCATTAGAGGGTAGCTCGCCATATACAGAAACAGTATGTTCGTAACCATTAGATGTAGGTGTGTGCGAGTTTAGTTTGAATCCTTATAATTAAAAAAATCATAGTATATTGAGGATTATTTTGTTGATATATAATTAAATAACAATAAAAGAATAGGGAGTGAAGAATAAAAATAATGGAAATGAACTTTAAAGAATACGCTACCTCTGAAACGTGTAACTTTTTTTGATTTGAGCCAAAATGATTTCATGAATTACCTTCTTCCCAAGGTATGGATTATAGGAGGAATGGTCTCATGTTGGGAGATTAAATGAGATGAATTTTCATGATCCAAGGGGAATTTTTGGTTTGAGTTATGTGGGAAGAGGCGGCGGCCTTTTATAAGATGGAGGAGGAGATCTTTAGGAAGGTCTTGAAATATTAATTTATTATATATTCCATTTCAATTAAAATTTTTCATAAATTCATTTAATTAAAACATAATATGATTTTGGTTTGAATAAAAATAATACAATAACTAGATTACATGTTTTTTATAATTTTTTATCATTATCTTTTTGGTTTGACCCTTATTTTTCCATTTATAATCTTACTGTGATTTCATGTTATTTACAAATTGTGGGTTAATTTAATTACAATATCATGTCAAACGACCCACAAGAAAGTTATTTATGATATATTTGGAATTATATTAACCATTTTTAGAAATCTTAGATTTTTAGGAATTTAATACCATTTAATAAACTACTTTATAAATTATGTTAAGAATTATGTTAATGTTGGACACTATTCATACTTAGATTTTTTAAAAATTAATTTAAATATTATTGTTTAGAAGAAAATTGAATAAATTATAACTGGCCATTTTAATCTATATAATTCATTTATGAAATTAATTATTCCAAAATATATTAATTTTAATATTTATAATATGATTTATTTGAATCTTAAATATTGAAGAAATCACTGTATCAAAATTGTTTCATAACCAAATTAATTTTTTTATTATATATAAATTAAAAATAAAATATAATTATGTATAAAATATTTTAATATTTCTAATTACTATTTATATTCAATGATATCAGTTATATAACCCACATTAAAATTGTTTTAGAAAAAAGATATATGTTAATGTTATTTTTCTCTTTACATTAAATTAATTATTATATAATTCCATTATCACTCTCTAGTGGATTGATGGGGTCCTAAAATACACCCAAGTATTCCCATAGTATGAAATAACTCATTCGATAGTATTAGGACACATGTTTAGGAAGTTTAATATTATTATAATATTATTTCTTCCCCTTATTTACAGGATTTACCCTTTAACCATGGTAAATAAAATAAGTACTGAAGTTAATATTTATAAATTCCAAACATTAAAGGTACTTATTCACACAATTTGTACTTCATGATTACAAATTTGGAATCCATTTTTTCAAATTCAAAATACAAAATTTCCAGATTTTAATTTAAAATTAATTATTCTTGTCAAAACCAAAATTCATATTTTTAAAAATTAAAAACTATCAAATGATTGAATTGTTTTTATATAAAACATAAAATTTAAATTACATATAATGAAGAAAATTATATAAAATGATAAAATAGTAATCCAACTTCACTTTAAACCCAATTAAAATTACAATGTAACTATATAAATAAATTAGATGAAAAGATAGTTTTGAATTAAAATGAAGAACATTCCACAATTCATTAAAATGTGAATTTCGTTAGAAAAGAACACAATTTCAACCAAATTAAATATTGACGTTCAATTCTAAAGAAGAATAAAATTTTTTATATAGAACATATAAAAGTGAAAAAAATTATATTTAAAAAGGGTTCACCTTTAAAAGGCGGTAAATCAACCTTTTAAAATATTAGATTATTTTATGACTAAAATTGGATTATTTATAATTTTGAGCCACTAAATTTATTGGATAATTGTATAAAAATTTAAAAAATAATTAAAATCATAATATGTTTAATTCTGATCCTTCCCACTAAAACAACGGGTAGATATTAATTACCATTTAAAATAATAATACTGTTATATTATTTTTTTGGTATAACTCAATGTTGTGTGATACGTAAGAATTACGAGAAACCTGTTGTTGTGTGTTGAGTCCACTATCAAAAAAAGATACCCCTTTAATGTAAAAATAATTTATCATTAGTATATATTAATATAATTGAAATTATATCATTCTATAAATACCTTAGAGCCTATATAAATTTTCCCTTTTGGAAATTGTATACCTGCAATTTTATTTACTTATCAAATATGTGGGGTATTTATCATTTATATCATTTTTAGATTACCCCATTGCCTATTCAACCATATGGTTTTTACACAAAAACATTACCTAATGATTTGCCTTATTCTATAACACTTTCTCTCTGAGGTTAAGAATATGTACTCGTTGTTCCTCAAAAAAATATTCTCTACCAACTGAACTACAACTAGACATAAAACATTAGATGGATCCGGAATATACTTTCTCAGCATTGAAATATGAAAACCATTGTGTACCTAGGATAAAATTAGAGGTAAATCCACCAAATAGGAAACTGATCAAACATTCTCCAAGATTTCACAGGATCCAGTGAACCTCAGACTCAACTTTCCCTTCTTACCAAAATGCATCACACTTTCCCATTGAGAAACATTGAGAAATATTTGATCACCTACCTTAAAATAACGATCCTTCCTTGAGTTATCAGCATAAATTTTCTTCCTTCTCTGAACTATTATCATGTTTTTATGAATCACGAAAACTTTTTAGGACATATCTTCTTCCAATTATGGTCCAATAAACACATTTTCACATACTTCGTCCCAAAAAGTTGGAGTTTGACACCTCTTTATATATAATTCTTCAAATAATACCATATTTATACTAGAATAAAATTGTTATTATATGAAAACACAACTAAATAATGATGTTGGTCCCAAAATCCCTCGTAATCCATTGAAAAATCTCATACCATATCATCCAATGTACAAATTGTTCGTTCTGATTTCTCATATGATTTTTGATGAAATCATGTACTAAAATTTAATTCAGCACCAAAGGACTTCTGAAGGCCATTCCAAAAGTTTGATGTGAACTAGGGACCACGATTAAATACAATTGAGAGAGAATCACCATGTAACATGAATATCCATTTAAAATAAAATAGATAAAGCTGATCTAGAAAAATATTAACTATAATGGGAAAGAAATGAATATATTTAGTCAATAGATCAAAAATAACATAGATTCCATTGTTACATTGAGATGTCTTTGGTAATCCCCCAACAAAAGTCATGGAAAAATTTTCCTATTTCAACTCTGGCACTATAAAAGGCTAAATAATCCCTTTCGAAAACTGCTTGTCTTCTTTAACCTGTTGAAAAATCAAACATCTCAGGGAAAAGTCAACAATATATCTTTTGATTCCATCCCACCAGTAATACTCTCTGAGATCAATTTACATCATATTACTTATTGCAAGAACTGAAAATGGAAAACTATGAACTTCACATAATAACTCTTTTTTCAACTTTGAATCTCAAGACACACAAAATCTACCTCCAAACATCAAAAAATAGTCTTTATCAATGTTAAATTTTGGTAACATACCCTTATGAATTTATTATACTTTTTTCATCAACTCACTGTCTTCTTTCTATGCTTTGATAATTCATTCTAATAGAGATGATGTCAGTACCATATGAAACAGAATGGAGTAATTCCCTTCACCAATAACATCCAATACAAAATTCATCAACTCAAAAACCAAGGGATCTTTTTCCTAATGTAGCATGGTTAATATAGCATTACTCTTTAGAATCAAAGCACATTTCACAATATTTTCCTTTACCAGATGGTAATTAATAGTGTAATCATAATCCTTGATTAATTCCATCCATATCCTTTATCTCATGATTAATTATTTCTATGTGTATATATACTTAAAACTTCTATGATAATTATATATTTCACACTTTATGCCAATCAAGTGATGCCTTCAAATTATTAAAGAAAAAATAACAACATCAAATTCCAAATCATGTGTCGGACATAGGCATGTCTATACAATAAAGAATCATTGTAGATAAAAATGCACCATTGCAAGAAGGTAATGCCAAAATAAGTGCATTTAATAATATTATTTTCAATTATTGAAAACCTTCATCACATTATTTTGTCAATATGAACTTAAAACCATTTTGAGTTAAGATTTCCAGTAGTCTAGATAACCATGAATTGTTTTTCATAAACCTCGAGTAATTACCATCTAAACCAACAAAAATTTGAATCTCAGTTAGATTTTTGGGACATGTGCATTTTTACTGAAATTTTGTTTTATTAGGATCAACAGTTATTCCATATTTAGAAACAATGTGAAAAAGGAATGAAATTTGTTTTAACCAAAAGTCACACATGTTGATGATCCCATACATCTTATTTTATTTTATGGTTTTTAAGGGAACCCTTAAATGACATTCATTCTATTTATTACATTAAGAATATACCAAAATATCATCAGTAAACACACCCACAAACTTCTGCAAGAACATATGGAAATTTATATTCATAATATTCATGAGTATTGAAGGTGCATTGGTTAAACCAAAAGGCATAACTAAAAATTCATAATGTCCATATCTAATATGAAACAAGGTCTTCGTAATGTTGGATTCCTTTAAATTCAACAGATTGTACCACGACCTCAAATAATTCTTTAGAACATATTGAGATCCCTGAAGATGATAATAAAATTCATCGATATGAGGAAAATGAAATATTTTCTTAAAATGATGTTATTCAAGGATATGTAATCAATATATAGTACAAATAGTACTAGAGAACTCCATGGTGATGTTCTTGGTAAAAAAAACCTTTATCTAATAACTCCTACAATTTATTCTTTAACATTAAAAGATCAATTTGAGCCATTCGATAAGGGGTTTTGAAATTGGATTAGCATCAGAAACTAAGTCAATATTAAATTCAACTTCCAAATCAAGTGTTATACTAGAAAAATCATCAAGAAAAAACTTCATGATACTTAATTACCAATGGTGCATCATTATTCTAAACATTTCCTTTGTTTTCAACAATACGTGAAAGGTAACATTCATTTCCTTCTTTTACTAGTTTCTCAACTTCATAATTTGTTATCAATAGTAAGGTTTCATTTTATTCCCAAACCAAAATTATTTCTGAAAGCAAAAATCATTAGCTTGACAATTAATCATAGCATGATAAATGGATTGGCAATCCATTCCACAAATAAAATCAATCTCTACTGTAGAAAAAACAGTAAGGTTTTCAAGTAGATTATTTCTACACAATGGACAGTAAGTTTTTAATAATTTTGTTTTATATCTACATTAGCTAATGGTGTTTTTAGAACAAGTTTTGGATTTATATAATGAGATGGAATTTACAATTTACAAGAAACTTTCTCATAAATTAATGAATGTGTATACCTAGAATCAAAAAACACATGGGAATAATTGGAATAAATAATCAATGTACATGATACTACTTCATTTGATGGACCAAAATATGCTGAAGTAGTTGTGAATGATTTCACCACCAATTTCTACTTATATTCTGGCTTCTTTCCATCATTTGAGTTCTTCATCAGATACTCATTTTCATGGTAACCCTTTTTGTTGCACATAAAACATTTTACTAACTATAAATCATATTTTAAAATACCACCAACCTAATTATTTTTAGGGATATTATGAGCCTTATGTCCCACTTTACCAGATTGGAAGTACTTACCAGAATTCAAAAGGTGTTCCACAGTGTGTTTTGTTGCATGATTTTCCATAACGAAAAACTTATGTTTCTTACCATCAGAATATTTTGAAAAGTTCTTCGATTTCTTTTAACACATTGACCACTTATTATCCTATTTTTCAAAGAACATATAATTATTAGAAAACCCTATTTCCACCTTCTCTTCACATAGAACTTGTTTTTAAAACCTTTTGAACTCATGAGAAAATAAATCTCTATGATAATTTGGTTTTAATAATCTGTAAAAATGATTTATTTTACTATCATGATCCCGTATGAAATTTGGAGCAGACCTTTCCAGTCGGGTGTATTTATCATCATAAGAAGCCACTAATTAATCATACTTCCTTAGTTCAATGAATTTTTTCCATCCTAAGTCGAACCACCATAATAAAATATGTCTTAAGGAACATAACATTGAATGTTTCCCAATCACGAGCATCAATATCATCACTATCCTTGATATTTTTATCCATCGACCACCATCGACCGACTTCACCATCCAAATGTTAAATATCAAGACTAAACTTTTGATGTTCTGAACACCCTATGAAATTGAAAATATTCTCATGTTCATTAATCAACACTTCAAGTTGCATAGGGTTGGATGATCCTCTGAATGATGGAGTATGTTTCCTCCTGAATTTATCCACTACCAACATATTTATTTGTTGTTGATATTACTAATCTCGTGCAAAGATACCACTACCATTTATAGACTGAGTCAATTGTTCTAACAATAGAAAAAAAATATGCATTTTTGATTCTAACCAATTTTTATTGGTGATTTGTTAGGTTGTTTTTCTCTTGATGTCGTCCCATCATAGCTTTCCTGTTTCATCTACGGAAAACATTTCTGAACAAAGACATATCTTAGATGAATAAGCATGGTAAAATTAAAATTCTATATCATTTTCATCTTACCATAAATTAAAAATAATATATGTATATTCATTTAACATGATCTTCACTCCCAAAGTTATCCAAGACAACCTATAATACCAACTATAACGCCCTATACATAAAAATTAATAAATCATTAGATAAGTCAAGAATTCACATTAAGGATCATTTTAGGTTTAGAGTTTTAGATAATTAGGCCATAAATATTACATTACATCTCAAATATTACAACGTAGACACTTATACTCTATACATTTATTTCACAATTTGAAAACTCATTAAATAAAACAAGAATTCTTTTCAGGATAAAAATATTTTAGAATTCTTCTTTTATTATACTCTTCCTTATACATTGTGAAAAACATTTTAGAAACTTGGGAGGAGTATAAAAATATAATTAAGGGATATAAAATAAGGAAATAAAACATTAGTTCATGAATACAAAAAAATCAAAAAAATCATATGTTTTACTAATAAAAAATTATCTCATTAACATACCCCATAAAATCATAAGAATTATGATTAACTCATTGAAATAATAAATCATAAAAGTAACTTGTGGCATCCATAAAATACATACATTATATCTTTCATAGCCACAGTGGGAGTTACCTTTGTGGTCACATGTGGAATACCCATCATAGTATATTATGTAAATATCATAGGAGAAAAATTATCATTTAACTTATTCAGGTAACTAAATTCATTGGAGAACTATCTTAGGCTCACCATGCATTGGATTATCACAGAACAACTCGTATATGTAATCAATTTCCAAGAACCATAACATAATCATAACACATAAATCAAGACTAAATGAAAGATAACATTCCACATTGCAATCACAATATATCATTTCATGATATTGACATAATAAATGGTTTCTGAAAACAATTTTAACAACAAAAATTCTCAAAAGGGTATATGGTGTTTATTTTTCATTTAAAAACATTGCAGCTTGATAGGGAATCCAAATTTCAAATAATTCTCATTATGGCCAAAAGGTCATTGTTTCCACGTATATTAAAAAGAAACATTCCTTTTTTAATTTAGTAAAATGCTTCATAAAACAAAATATTGCTTTTTAAAACTATTAAATGAAATTAAAATCCAAAGGTGTTGATTATACACTGTATAAAAAAGGTAATGCATAAACAAAAATATGCCTCAATTAAAGAAAATTGATATGAAGTCCCATTGAAAGATCATTTTTTTAATAAAATAGATCGATTATGTGTATTCACTATAAATACACAAAAAATGTATAAATAAAAGATAACATATCATTAGTTATTTCTCAATAATCATAGAATGACATAATCAAGAAGTTCTTGATTAACCCAAATAATGGAAACTGGGTTAGGAAGCTCCCTTACCTTGAGTCAGACAGGTCTCATTTGTTATTTATATTAATGAATAATAAACATAAGTTAATTTAAAATTTCTTTAGAACCATTTTAGTGTTTATTATTCCTTTATTCATCACTTATTATCATGTTATAACTATAATATAATTATTCATGTTCATATCATCCTTTTGGTTGATATTTAGTACTCGAGTCAAAAATGAACTCGTTTTGATGTAAATTGTCCCTGTGATAAAAATTACACCATCTATAGAATATTATTCATGATTAAAATATCATATATATAAAGTATGTATGTATTTATAATATTAAATAACATTTTGAGAGATGAGATTAAATGCACCGTTCATGGAGACTGTAGGCCGTACATGCACATTAACAGTAATTCATTTATTTATCAAATTAATGGAATGAAAAATTGTGATATATAGATATGTTATAATTATAGTGTAGTATTTATTCTATATATGTTACATATTTTCATTAACCCTATCCTCTATATGTTCCATGTATGTAAAGAATGAGTTATATCACCTTAAGGGATCTATAGTCCTCACTTCCTCAAATGAAATTATTTTTTTACAATTATGGAAAGAATGAATGTAAGATAAAAATAAAAGACACAGAATCATAGAGAAAATATAAATAAAAAATATATCATATATATATACCATTCCAGCATAATGGTCACCATGAGAGGTAGTGGGATAAAATTGAACAATCATCGTTTCGTGATGCAGTAGTTCGTCGTACATAGAAAAAGTATTTTTGTATCCATTAGATGGATGTGTGTTAAGTGTAGTTCAAATACATATCATAACAACAACATATTATATTGAGGATACTGGTGTTTTTAGCTAATCAATGAATAAGAAGATAATAGGGAGTGAAGAAGGAAAAATAAATTAAATGTACTTTAGAGAAGGCACTACCTCTAAAATGTGTAACTCCTTTTAATTTGAGCCAAAAGGTTGTTTTGCATTGCCTTATACCCAATTTAAGCATTATAAGAAAAATGGATGGACTTTTTTTTCATATTTGTGAATAATTTGGACCAGCCAAAAATCTTGAGATGTGTGAGATATGTGGGTTGAGGTGGATGCCTTCTATAAGAGGGAGGAGGGGCACTTTCAGAAGGTCTTGAAATATTAATTTGTTATTGTTTAAATTTCTTTTAAAAATGGTCAAAAAACCCATTAAATTAAAATATAATATGATTTAAATACGAGTACCCATTATCCAATAATTTTTATATAGGTTTGGAATATATTGGTATCCTTATCTTTTTGGTTTAACCCTTATTTTACCTATCTTAATCTTAAACTGATATCATGTAAATTACATATTGTTAGTTAATGTAATTACCATATCATTTCAGAAGACAAAAAATAAATTTATTTATGATATATTTGGACTTATATTAACTATTTGGTCGAAAAATATATTTTTATAATTTAATATCATTTAATAAATAATTTTATAATTTTGCTGATGAATTATGTTAATTTTGGACACTATTAATAATTGAATTTTTAACAAATTATTGACAAAATTATTATTTCAATTTTTTAATGAATCTTAATGATTCATATTCCTCTAGAGAATTCATGAATGACATTAATTATGTCAAGTAATATTTATTTTTTTATTCATAATATCATTTATTTAAATACATTATTTATAATGAAATAACTACATAATCATTATGTTATATTTAAATTTTTTTATTGAAAATATAAAAATTATAAATATAATATTATGATATTGTATATCCAATTATATTTATAATTAGTATTTATAGTTAAATATATTAGTTATATAACCCCACATTAAAATTGTTTTAGTAAAATGATATATGTTAATGTTATTTTTCTCTATACTTTAAATTAGTTATTATATCACGCCATTATCACTCCCAAGTGGATCCATGGGGTCCATAAAATCGTCTCAAGGACGAACATGGTCAAAAATAACTTACCCAATAATATTTTCACATGTGTTAGGATAGTTTAATATTATTATATTATTATTTATTACCCATATTTACCAGATTTACCTTTTAACCATGATAAATAAAATAATTTCTAAATTCACTATTCATAATATCCAAAATTAAAAGGTACATATTCAAAAAAATTTACGTTTTGATTATACATAATGAATATATTTTTTTAAATTCAAAATACCAAATTTTAATCAATTAATTTAAATTTTTTTCTCATTGTCAAAACCAAAAAGATTGTTTTTGTGATGTAAAAACTATCAAACCATTGACATTTGTTTATGTCCAATTTTAATTTAAAATTACAAAAAATGACCAAAATTGGATTAAATTATAAAAACATATTCCTATTACAGTTTGAAACCAATTAAATAGAAAATCTAAATAAATAAATAAACTAGATGAAAAGACAATTTTGAATAAAATGTGTCATTTTTCACAATTCATTAAAATATAAATTTCATTATAAAATTACCAAAATTTCAACCAATATAAATTTTTATGTTAATATTCTAAATAAGATGTTTATTGTTTCAAATAGAACACATAAAAGTGAAAAAAAATATTCAAAAAGGGTTCTCCTACAAATGGCTAAAAGTTGACCTTTTAAAAATATTTGAGTATTTTATGCTTAATATTGAGTTCATTCTCATTTAAGCCTCTGAAATTTATTGGATAAATGTAGAAAAAATTAAAAATACTGAAACATAATAATATATTTAATTATGTTCATTACCTTTAATAAAACGTCTAGGAATTAATAAATATATAAATTGATAATAATATTATATTATTTTTCGGTAAAACTCAATGATGTGTGCAACATAATATTTTCGAGAAACCCATTATTGCATGTCAGGTATGCTATACTAAAAAGAATAACCATTAATGTAAAAATAATATCTTATTTATAGGTATTAATATAAATGAAATTGTATTATATTATAAATATCAGGGATCCTATAGGAGGAGGGGAAGGTGGGGATCCCTTACTTTAGTGTGCGACACCAAAAAACTGGGAGAGGCTTATTATGAACTTGGGGGAAATTTTGGAGCACTCAAGTGAGTGTAGTAAATATTATTTATATGATACATGGAGATTTAATAATGATAAATGATATATTTCTTTGGTTTATATGGGAAATAATAGAGATTACTTTATTAGTTACATTTTGGACTCTACAAAAAAAATATCCAAAACCACAAACCATCTTGTGGATTTCCACATTATTTTTGAAAAATGGGAGTTTTTAATTATATTATAAGTCTATGGGACTAAATAAATAAAATAATACTCCTTCTTATGATGAAGAAATTCTTACTTATAATGAAAAGAAATTTAAAACTGTGAAATATATTACATGTTTTGGAAGATTATAATATCATTATAAAATAAACAATATAAACATAAAATCACATAATTTTAAATGTAAAAAAAAAATTTGGTCATGGATCCCATTTATAGTATTTATTGAATAACCTTTGGGTCATTATGATGTCATAATACAAAAATTATATTTATTTGGAATTAAATTTTTACCCAAAAATTTTATTGTCTAAAGAAAGTTATATTATATTCACTGTTAGATATTTTTGATTTTATGATTCCAAAAATTATATTCAATTTATAGAAATAATTTTCCAAAAATTTTATTTTTTTACTTTTAAATTGAAATCTATATTTATTAAGAAATGCTGATTTTTTACAGTAATAGTTTTCAAACCCGTATCAAAATTTTATTTTACATGATAAAAAATTTATGATCATATATATTTAATAAAAAATATTTATAAAAATATTTTTTAAAAAATATCATTAATCCACAAAAGGAAATGTATTAATTTACAATTCATAAAACTTTAAAAATATAATTTCTGTTTTATTAAATAATTTATTTTATCAAATAGGTTACAAAATAATTTATTATTTAACAATGTTCAAGAATAAATATAATCTTATTTTAAATTAAATTTATATATAAATATTCATACAATTAGAATTAATTTTTTTTCTAGTCTTTGTTAAAATATTTTCACTCTTAATTAACCTATTTTCTTTTTTCTGCAGTAATTAGAATTTACTAATATTACTAATCATATTGTTAAAAAATTAATTTGATCTTATTAAACAATATTAATTAAGATATTTCAAAATATGGAAGAAATTTTATAAAAGTTAATTTATATAGGTGTATTTATTTAATTTATAATAGAACCGACAAACATGATGGAAAACTATTTTATGAAAAATCTATTTTTAAAGGAAGAGACGATTTTGATTTAACTCAATATCTAATCAAATGAATTATATAGATTAGAACTCATAAACATAGATATAAAATCCAAACATTTAATTTAAATAATTTATAATTTTGGGTTATTTTAATTAATAATAATCAAGTGAAATGTGCCATTTTAAAATAGTTTTCAAAAGGAATGCATTTTAAACATAAAAATAAACTTACACTAAAATCTGGTATAAAGATTGTATAAATTGTAATTAATTATATAGAATTAAATAATATATATTTTACCATTTAATCAAATGAAAAGGATAATTTTAAATTTAAATTAATTAATTTATCTTTTTAGAAGGAAAAAAACTCTATATTCATTATTCATTAAAAAACCAATGTTTTTCAAAAAATTCATAATTTTCAACATAAGTTAATTATGGTAATGGGATATCATAAATGGAGTTCATTTTATATATAATGTTTATAAATTTTACTGAAAATAATTATAACATATTTTTTATTAAAATAAATAAAAATCATTTTTCAAGAAAACATACAAAAAAACATTACCAAAAACTGAATGACAATATTCTAATAATTTATCATTAAATTTAATATATATATATATATATCAAAAACTATTTAATCATACTCAAATCCATAAATTTAATTTAAGTTATAAAAATATTATATTTAAATAATCATTGTTTTTTTGGGTTCAATGTTGCGTATAACATAGACTATGAGACAAATTTTTCTCCAAACAGGGGTGGTTACATTACAGTTGAAAAAAATACAAAATTGGTAAGGTGATTTTCTCCAATAAGACTTATCTGACACAAATGTTATTTTATACACCTATACTATTCTATGAGGTGTATACACAACCCTATTATAACGACCCATACTTTATATACATTGTTATTACTTCAGAATTGAAGCACACTTATTACAACATATAACAAAACCAAGAAAGGACCGTATAGGTATAGTGTCTTTAGAAACTGGGAAATATAAACAACTGGTTCATAAAGCATCTACTTTGCATCCATTTATTTCATCATATTTAGAGTCCCTTTTTGGCATAATCTACTTAATAACCTTCTTCCTGACCTGGGGAAATAAAACATACAAATGGGTGAGCTCAAATGCTCAGTAAGGGTAAACAAAAGAAATATCAATCACATCATATACATAAGAACATAACATTTAGAAATCTTATCCTTCAAAAGATACCATAATATCATAACATGGGATAAATCATAGAAGTGAAATGCAATCCCAATAATCATAACATAAAAACTGAAACTTTGTGGCATACACACATAATCATAGAGAATCATTTCTTATTAGTCGAGACCCATTGCCAAGACTATCTTAGTGGACAAAGTCCATTTCTGAACTGAGTCACCCTCGTTTCAGTCCGGTTTCACTGAACCGGTATAACCTACCGTTCCAGCCATGTCTATCTAATGAGATATAAAATCTTTACCCAATGCATTGGAGGGAGATATAGGTCCCACCCATCTCTTAATGATAACATTCTTATGTGTGCCACAAAATCATAAACCATACATCATAGCATAACCCATGTAATAAAAATGGGAATCTTAAACATCATGACATCATAAAACAATTCATATAAGATAAAGGAATTCATAAATATAATTCCATCACAACATAATCAAATCAATGTAATAATAGGTATAGAAACAAAACCCTTTATTATCATAGATGCAAAAAAATTTTGATAAAACACTTGAACTCCATTCTTGAGGAAAATATCATTTCTTCTTCAAAAACACTTTTCCTTTCTTAACATGTCGTACAATTATAAACTAAAAGATGTTGATTAAAAATAAACTTTAAAACTTGTAAAGGAAGCTTCTTGGAAATAATGTTTTAAAAATCCATTCATGCCGTATAAGTTAAAAAAACATTCTTCGTACTTTTTTCGGAAAAGACAAAAAGTACCTCGTATGAAAAACGACAAAAGATTCCTTTCATATTTTTTACTATAAACTCACCGAAGGGTAAAATTGGATTTAAACAATTGTATGTGGATGGAAATAATATTACATATTCAGAAAACATGGATGTGGATGATAAAATACACCCCAGTAAATACTTAAGTATAAACAATCTCGGATAAAAATGAGATTGTGATATTTTCCCTTACATTAGGTCCGACTTGCTTTGTAAGTGTCCGAACCTCTGGTATAATGATTTAAATAATGTTATTGTCTTATTCCAGAGTCATACTTATTTTTATGATATCATATATGGTCATTTTCTTAGCTTCATAGTAGTAATATTTCATTGCTACTTGTTATTCGGGTGTTTATAACTTTTTGTTCTTATGCGTGTTTTGTCAAATAAATTATTATTCTTCTCTTTAGGTTATAGATACTTCATTTCCAGAATGGTATTAGTGTAATATATATCATATTAATTCATTCAATTCATTTATATAATCATTATGAAATGAAGATCATGAAGAATGAGTCGCATCACATCGTGGAGACGGTATTCCGTACGTACGCACGAGTGATGATATCATTCCTATGATCGTGGAATTGTATTGAAGTGTATGTATACTATTACAGAATCAATATCACTTTATAATAGTCATATATAGTCATTATTTACACCATTATACCCATCCAAGTAAGGTGGTGGTGGAAAATAGATTACACCACGGCGTGGAGACGGTATTCCGTACGTACGCAAGCGCGGTGATTTCATTTTCCGTAAGATGGATAGATGGTTAAATAGAGTTGTTTCATACTTATAATAACATTTCAGTATATGAGTGATACTGATGTTATTACTTCATAATGAAACAACTAAAGAAGAAGAAGTTGAAGAAGAAAGAAATTGGAAAGGATCGGTAATGGATATTACCTCTTCTTTGAAGTGCTTCTTTGAGACCTCCTTTTAGGGCACTAAAATTGGTCTTTGAAGAATACCAGGACCCATAAGATGTCTCTAGGGAAGTGGAGAGGATAAAATGGCAGGGGTTGGCCGAGCTTGAAGGCTCAGCGTGGTGTGAGGAAGAGAGGGAGGAGGTTCCCTTTTATAAGGGAGGAGAGGGGCTCTTTTGGAATAACTAAAAATATTATTTTATTATAAAGTCAAGTTCGGTTTTAAATAGCTCCAAATTGATTTATTTCGAGGAAAAGGTGGGGATGGGTCGAAATCCTCTCATACAATAGAATTTATACAAGTTTAGGTTCCTATTTTAACCTTATCATTTAGATTTATCATTAAGTTAAATAATTTTACTTTTGCCATGTCTTCTTGTGTTCTTATACTATAAAGTTAATAAACTTACTATATCAAGCCAAACGAACCCCAAGTTGTTTATTATTAATATATATAACCTTATCTAAGTCATTTTACCGAACCGTAGATTCTTAGGAATAAAATAACAATTAATAATATAATATTTGTTTTAAAAACTATTTTATGTCAATTTTGATACTATTTAGTAATTGATTTTTTGTGAAAATCATAACAGAATGATAAGTT
The DNA here is from genome assembly GCA_963277665.1 of Viscum album. Taxonomy (NCBI): domain Eukaryota; kingdom Viridiplantae; phylum Streptophyta; class Magnoliopsida; order Santalales; family Viscaceae; genus Viscum; species Viscum album. The sequence continues at coordinate 887,107,206 of OY728148.1, read as the reverse complement.
CGAATAAAGTTAATTAAATCAATATAAACATGTCATATTAACCTAGAAAATTATTGGAATTCATAAAAATGCTAAAATTATATTTATTTTGGTATTTATAACATCAATTATGTAAATATTTCATTAATAAGATTATTTCTGCATCATCGTTGTGTCATAAATAAATTAAATTATTTAATGTCTAGAAATTAAAAATAAAATACCATTATTTAGGAAATCTTTTTAGCTTTCTAATGAATATTTATAGTCGAATTTATCTTATGCATAACCCCATATTAAAAATTTTTTATTTATTAAACATTGATTTTAACTATTTTAACCTGTCTTTAAATAAATTAATAATAAATGTCCTAATCTAATCCAAGTGGGCCTAAATGGTCATATTTTATTCCTAAGTCTGTTTTTGGTCGAATTAAACTTGTCCAATAGAATTAGGACATGTGTTAGGGTAATAATAATATAATTTTTACCCTTAATTACCCTACTTACTTTAAACCGTGGTAAAAAAAAGTAAAAAATTACTATTCACCAAAAAATTATTTTCATCTCATTGAACCACATTTTACTTACTGACATCAACTTTGTCTCTTGGATTTTTGAAATTCCACTCACAGAAGTGGTAAAATTAAGTTTTATGAAAAATTCAGTTTTTTTAACTACCACTTAGTGGTTTCACTATTCTTCAAAAATTGAAAGTTTTCAGAAAAATACCAATATTTCACCCTAGTCTAATTTCGATATTCCGAATCCAAAAATGAAGTCCATTTTTAAAAATAAAATTTATAAAATTTCAAAAAGTGGTTATTACTATTCATAATGGATAGTTTTAATAATATTTTAATAGCAAATCGTTGTTTAGTGAAACTCGGTATTGCGTACGACGCAAGCTATCGAGGAAGGTCGTGATTTCGTGTAAAACAATCCAAGCAAGTGTTGTGTAGAAAAAGATTCCTTAGATGATTTATATAACATAAAAGTCTTGGGTGTTACATTCTACCCCCTTAAAATGAATTTCACCCTCGAAATTCGTCACTTTGTAACAAACAGATTAGGATACCTCTCCCTCATCATATCCTCAAGCTCCCATGTAGCTTCTTCTAATTGGTGGTTCCTCCATAAAACTTTCACCAATCAAGTGGTCTTGTTTCTTAGGACTTTTTCACTACGATCCAGAATCTCTATTGGTTGATCTTCAGAAGAATGATCTTTCTCCAGCGGTACAACTTCTGAGCTATGTACATGTGAAGGATCAGGTATGTACTTTCTTAGGAGAGATACATGGAACACATCGTGAACTTGAGAGAGATTCGGTGGAAGCTCCAATCAGTAAGCTACCTTCCCAACAAGATCCAGTATTTCGAAAGGACCGATATATCTAGGGCTCCACTTCCCCTTCTTTCCAAATCTCATGACTCTCTTCCAGGGAGATATCCGTAAGAACACTTTATCGCCCACTTCAAACTCTAGGTCTTTTCTTCGGTTGTCGGCATTACTTTTCTATCGACTCTGAGCTGCTCTTATGTGTTGTTGAATAGATCTGACCTTTTCTGGCATTTAATCAACGAGATCAGGTCCAAATAGCTTTCATTCCCCAACTTCATCCCAACAAGTTGGTGTCCTGCATTTCTTTCCATAGAGAGCATCATAAGGAGCCTTCTGAATACTGGAGTGAAAGCTATTATTATAAGAAAATTCCACCAAAGGTAGGTGTTGATCCCAACCACCTTTGAAATCCATATATCAAGCTCTCAACATATCTTCTAGAGTTTGAATTGTTCTCTCAGACTGACCGTCTGTCTGAGGATGATAAGAAATGCTGAAACTCAACTCTGTATCCAGAGTATGCTGAAGACTTCTCCAGAAATTCATGGTAAATCTCGGATCCCGATCAGATATAATAGAAAGTGGTACTCCATGAAATCTTACCACTTCCTTTACATATATCCTGGAAAGCCGATCTAGAGAGAAATCCTCTCTAATAGCAATGAAGTGTGAAGAATTTTTAAGATGATCAACTATGACCCAGATAGCATTATTGCCTTTGGATGTTTTAGGAAGTCCTGTGACAAAGTCCATAGTGATGTTTTCCCATTTCCATTCGGGTATGGGTAATGGTTGTAACATCCCCTTAGACTCATGTCTCTCAGCTTTAACTTGCTGACAAACCAAGCATCGAGATACATATTCAGCAACATCTATTTTCATGCCATCCCACCAGAAGTACTCTTTCAGGTCCCTATACATCTTCGGGCTTCCAGGATGAATAGAGAATGAAGAACTATGTGCCTCATCCAGCAGCTCCTTCTTTAATTTGGGGATGGGAGGAACAGAAACCCGATTCGTGAACTTTATTATCCCATCACAATCAAGGTTGAATTCAGGAACATTTCTCACCTTCTTTTGTAACTCGACATCTTCTTTCTGTGCCTCTTTAATCTTCATATGTATAGATGGTTGAACATTGATTTGAGAAAGATAAGATTTTTCCCATTCCATTATAATTCCAAGATCCATCCTTTGTAAATCCATAAATATTGGATCTTTTGTGATCCTCATCATGGATAAACTAGCATGGTCTTGTCGACTTAATGCATCTTCCACCTTGTTTGCTTTCCCATGGTGGTAATGGAGTGAGCATTCATAATCCTTAATCAGCTCCAACCATCTTCTTTGGCGCATATTCAGCTCCTTTTGTGTGAAAATATACTTTAAACTTTTATGATCAGTATAAATATCACACCGTTCACCATAAAGGTAATGCCTTCAAATCTTTAATGTAATGATTACCGCAGCTAACTCCAAATCATGATTTGGGTAATTTTTCTCATGTATTTTCAACTGTCGTGAGGCATAAGCTATCACCATATCATTTTGCATAAGAACACACCCCAATCCCATCTTGGATGAATCACTGTAGATCACAAACCTTTCTCCACTACAAGGCAGTGTGAGCACAGGTGCACTGGATAACCTTCTTTTCAACTCCTTGAAATTCTCTTCACATTCCTCCGTCCAGACAAACTTAACTCCTTTCCGAGTCAACTTGGTGAGTGGATTAGATAATCGTAAAAAATATTTCACAAAACGTCAATAATATCCAGCCAAACCAAGGAAACTTCGGATCTCAGTTACTATTGTTGGTCTCGACCATCTTTCGATAACCTCTATTTTTGCTGGATCCACAGATATCCCATCTTTTGAGATTATGTGATGCAAAAATGAAACTTTTTGAAGCCAAAATTTACACTTGGTAAATTTGGCATAAAGCTTCTCCTTTATTAGGGTCTTCAATATAATTCTCATGTTATCTTCATGTTCTTCCTTGCACTTTGAATAGACAAGAATATCGTCTATAAAGACTACCACAAACTGATCAAGATATTCTCTAAAGACTCTATTCATCAGATCTATGAAGATAACAGGGGCATTAGAAAGACCAAATGGAATCACTATAAATTCATAGTGTCCATACCTTGTACGGAAACCTGTCTATGGTATATCCTCCCTTTTGACCCTTAATTGATGATACCCTAAACAAAGATCAATCTTGGAAAAGTATTGAACTCTGTGTAGTTGGTCAAATAGGCCATCAATGCATGGGAGAGGATACATGTTCTTGATAGTGATCTTGTTAAGTTCTCGATAATAAATTAATAGTCTCATTGATCAATCTTTCTTCTTAACAAACAGAACAAGTGCTCCCAAAGGTGACGCACTAGGGCATATGAATCCCTTATCAAGATTCTCTTGGAGTTGCTTCTTTAATTCCTGCAACTCAATTGGGACCATTCTAAATGGTGTCTTTGAAATAGGCAAAGCACCCGGTATGAGTTCTATTGAAAACTCAACTTCACGATTTGGTGGAAGACCCAATAATTCCTCCGGAAAGACATCATCAAACTCCCATACAATGGGAATATTATTAATTGTGAGTTTCTCACCAACCATTTGAGATAAATAACCTTCATTTAGTGGAATCAATACCCATAAAATGGATGAAATTTCCACTGGAAAATTATGTTCATCCTTGCATCGATAGACGATCATAGATTGATCTGGAATATGAAATGTGACTTCCCTTCTTTGGCAATTGATATGAGCTCCATGTAGAGAAATCCAATCCATGCCAAGAATCACATCAAATTCCACTATAGGAAGGATCAAAAGATTTGCAGGAAGCACTTTCCCACAACATCTAACTGTTGAGGTAATAAGATGATATCCTTAGAAAATTCTTCAGAAATAAAGGAGTGGGTGGATCCAGAATCAAATAAAACATTTTCTACTTTAGAGTGGATGGTAAGTGTACCTTTCACCACATCGTTATCGTACTCCACATCGCTGATGGAAATTGCATGTGACTTTCCTTTGTCTTTAGCCTTAAGAGTTTATTGACGTCGACCATCATCATCAACCCTTGGATTAGGGCATTTTTTGGAATAATCTCCCATCTACTTGAACTTGAAACATTGAAGTGTAGTCGGTTAATTCTGTGTATCCCTTCCTTTGTTTGCATCATTAGACATCTTCTTCCCATCATCGCGGCATTCAAATGCCCGATGACCTTCCTTTCCACATTTGAAACATTTACATGTACCTTTAAGACAACTCCCTCCATGTTTCTTTCCACACTTTGAGCATAAGGTAAAGCTCATCTTCTTTTCAGTGTGATCTTTAGATTTTCCTTTAAATTCCATTTTCCTCTTCTTATCAAACCCATATGACTGATGGGTTACTCCAGTATCCATCTCATATTTGAGAGAACATCGAACGATTTCCTCGTAGCTATTGAAGTCCCTTATGGCTAACGCCCTTCGAAGACTTGGTTTTAACCCACTAAAGAATCGATCGATCTTAATATCAGGTTGGATAATAATACCAGAAGCGTACCTTGCAAGTCTTGTAAAATTTGCTTCATAGGTACCAACAGATTCATCATCCTTTTGCTTCAGTTCAAGAAACTCATTCTCCATCTTTGTTTGGAGAATACGAGGGCAATACTTATTGAAAACTAAGTTCTTGAACTCATCCCATTCGATGGACTCAATTTCATCCCTTTGCCTCATATTCTTAATAAGATGTTACCATTGATCAGCATCACCTTCCAAATGATACACTGCTATGATGACTTTAACATGCTCAGAACATTGAATAACTGAAAATATCTTTTCAGTAGTACTAATCCATTGTTCAGCAACTAATGGATCAGTAGACCCGCTGAATGAAGGTGGAAGCTGTCTCATGAAGGATTCAACAGAATGTTGCTCCTTCCTTTGTTCGTTTGGAAGTCCTGCATGATTCATAGCTTGAGAAAGTTGTGTGAGCATGGATGCAAGATTTTTCATTCCATCTCCCATAACGTTTGGTTGATTAGGGGGACAATCATTGCATTGCCTGTCGCATTCTGCATTAACACGGTTCCTTCGGGTTCCAGCCATTGACTAAAACCAAGAAGAATAGTGTGAGCAACACTAATTATAATAGGAAACCCACATAATCAAGAATAAAATTTCACACTTATGATCTTATCCTAGGTTGTTCATGGCCATTTCTAAAACACTAAGATTGTGTTCTATGCTTAGAATTATCCTTAGGGTTCTTACTAAGGCTTTCACATCCTAGTTTCCAAAGGTTGACTATACCTTTCCTCTGATACCAACTATAATGAGCCATACTTTACATACATTTTTATTACTTCAGAATTGAAGCACACTTATTACAACATATAACAAAACCAAGAAAGGACCGTATAGGTATAGTGTCTTTAGAAACTGAGAAATATAAACAACTGGTTCATAAAGCATCTACTTTGCCTCTATTTATTTCATCATATCTAGAGTCCCTTTTTAGAATAATCTACTTAATAACCTTCTTCCTGACCTGGGGAAATAAAACATACAAAAGGGTGAGCTCAAATTCTCAGTAAGGGTAAAAAATAGAAATATCAATCACATCATATACACAAGAACATAACTTTTGGAAATCTTATCCTTCAAAAGAGATCATAATATCATAACATGGGATAAATCATAGAAGTGAAATGTAATCCAAATAATCATAACTTAAAACCTGAAGCTTTGTGTCATACACACATAATCATAGAGAATCATTTCTTATTAGTCAAGACTCATTGCCAAGACTATCTTAGTGGACAAAGTCCATTTCTAAACCGAGTCACCCTCGTTTCAGTCCTATTTCACTGAACTGGTATAACCTACCGTTCCAGCCATGTCTATCTCATGAGATATACAATATTTTCCCAATGCATTGGAGGGAGATATAGGTCCCACCCATCTCTTAATGATACCATTCTTATGTATGCCAAAAAATCATAAACCATACATCATAGCATAACCTATGTAATAAAAATGGGAACCTTAAACATCATGAAATCATAAAACAATTCATATAAGATAAAGGAATTCATAAATATAATTCCATCACAACATAATCAAATCAATGTAATAATATGGATAGAAACAAAACCCTTTATTATCTTAGATGGAAAATAATTTTGATAAAACACTTGAACTCCATTCTTGAGGAAAATATCCTTTCTTCATCAAAATCACTTTCCCTTTCTTAACATGTTGTACAATTATAAACTAAAAGAAGTTGATTAAAAATAAACTTGAAAACTTGTAATGGAAGCTTCTTGGAAATAATTTTTTAAAAATCCATTCATGCTGTATAAGTTAAAAAAACATTCTTCGTACTTTTTTTGGAAAAGTCAAAAAGTACCTCGTACGAAAAACGAAAAAATATTCCTTTCATATTTTATACTATAAACTCACCGAAGGGTAAAATTGGATTTAAACAATTGTAGGTGGATGGAAATAATAATACATATTCAGGAAACATGGATGTGGATGATAAAATACACCCCAGTAAATACTAAAGTATAAACAATCTCAAATAAAAATGAGATTGTGATATTTTCCCTTACCTTAGGCCCGACTTTCTTTGTAAGTGTCCGAACCTCCTATATAATTATTTAAATAATGTTATTGACTTATTACAGAATCATACTTATTTTTATGATATCATATATGGTCATTTTTATAGCTTCTTAGTAGTAATATTTAATTGCTACTTGTTATTCGGGTGTTTATAACTTTTTGTTCTTATGCGTGTTTTTTCGAATAAATTCTTATCATTCTCTTTAGGTTAGAGATACTTCATTCCCAGAATAGTTTTAGTGTAATATATATCATATCCATTCATTCAATTCATTTATATAATCATTATGAAATGAAGATCATGTAGAATGAGTCGCATCACATCGTGGAGACGGTATTCCGTACGTACGCACGAGTGATGATATCGTTCCTATGATCGTGGAATTGTATTGGAGTGTATGTATACTATTTCAGAATCTATATCACTTTATAATAGTCATATATAGTCATTATTTACACCATTATACCCATCCAAGTAAGGTGGTGGTGGAAAATAGATTACACCACGGTGTGGAGACGGTATTCCGTACGTACGCACGTGCGGTGATTTCATTTTCCATAGGATGGATAGATGGTTAAATAGGGTTGTTTCATACTTATAATAACATATCAGTATATGAGTGATACTGATGTTATTACTTCATAATGAAACAACTAAAGAAGAATAAGTTGAAGAAGAAAGAAATTGGAAAGGATCGGTAATGGATATTACCTCTTCTTTGAAGTGCTTCTTTGAGACCTCCTTTTAGGGCACTAAAATTGGTATTTGAAGAAGACCAGGACCTCTTGGATGTCTCTAGGGAAGTGGATAGGAGAAAATTTCAGGGGTTGGGCGAGCATGAAGGCTCAAAGTGGTGTGAGGAAGAGAGGGAGGAGGTCCCCTTTTATAAGGGAGGAGAGGGGCTCTTTTGGAATAACAAAAAATATTATTTTATTATAAAGTCATGTTCAGTTTTAAATAGCTCCAAATTGATTTATTTCGAGGCCAAGGTGGGGATGGGTAGAAATCCTCTCATCCAATATAATTTAGACAAGTTTAGGTTCCTATTTTAACCTTATCATTTAGATTTAACATTAAGTTAAATAATTTTACTTTTACCATGTCTTCTTGTGTTCTTATATTATAAGGTTAATAAACTTACTATATCAAGACAAACGAACCCCAAGTTGTTTGTTATTAATATATATAACTTTATCTATGTCATTTGGCCAAACCTTATATTTTTAGGAATAAAATAACAATTAATAATATAATATTTGTTTTAAAAACTATTTTATGTAAATTTTGATACTATTTAGTAATTGATTTTTTGTGAAAATCATAACAGAATGATAAGTTCGAACAATGTTAATTAAATCAATAATAACATGTCATATTTACCTAGAAAAGTATTTTAATTCATAAAAAGTCTCAAATAATATTTATTTGGGTATTTATAACATCAATTATTTCAATATTTCATTAATAAGATAATTTCTCCATCATCGTTGTGTCATAAATAAATTAAATTATTTAATGTCTAAAAATTACAAATAAAATACCATTATGTAGGAAATATTTTTAGCTTTCTAATGAATATTTATAGTCGAGTTTATCTTATGTATAACTCCATATTAAAAATGATTTAGTTATTAAACATTGATTGTAACTATTTTAACCCTTCTTTAAATAAATTAATAATAAATGCCCTAATCTAATCCAAGTGGGCCTAAATGGTCATATTTTATTCCTAAGTTTGTTATTGGTCGAATTACACTTGTCCAATAGAATTAGAAAATGTGTTAGGGTAATAATAATATCATTTGTACCCTTAATTACCCTATTTACTTTTAACCTTGGTAAAAAAAAGTAAAAAGTTACTATTCACCAAAAAATTATTTTCATCTCATTGAACCACATTTTACTTACTGAAATCAACCGTGTCTCTCGGATTTTTCATATTCCACTCACAAAAGCGGTAAAATTATGTTTTATGAAAAATTCAGTTTTTTTAACTACCACTTAGTGGTTTCACTATTCATTAAAAATTGAAAGTTTTCAGAAAAATACCAAAATTTCACCCTAGGCTAATTTCGATATTTCAAATCCAAAAATGAAGTCCATTTTGAAAAATAAAATTTATAAAATTTCAAAAATTGGTTATTACTATTCATAACGGCTAGTTTTAATAATATTTTAAATAACATATCGTTGTTTAGTGAAACTCGGTATTGCGTACGACGCAAGCTATTGAGGAAGGTCGCGATTTCGTGTAAAGCAAGCCAAGAAAGTGTTGTGTAGAAAAATATTCCTTTGATGATTTATATAACATAAAAGTCTCTGGTGTTACACCTATGACATGTTGTGTCATGAATCTTCTTTTAAAGAAATTGTAAACTTCATTTAACGGTATTCACTCTCTGATAGGAAATATGTGTTCCTTTAAAAAAATGTTTTACAAAAGTATTTTAAAATTGTTTTTAACTTTTTTTCATAAATATTCATGGAAAAATAATTACAAAGATTATTAAAATAGTTTTCAAATATTCATATCAATTTTTACAAGGATATTTTAAATGAAAAAAAATTAATTCATTTTTTATGATTTAAAAATAATTTTTCATAAAGGGTTGTATATTATGCTCAATAGTTATTTCATGAATCCATTGAAAACTATTTTACTTCTAAGACAACATTATTTGATGTTTCTTAAGATTTATTGGTTATATGATCTAATGATATGATTCATATTATCTCTGTGAAATTTTTTTGTTTATAATGGATTGATACGTATGAATTCATTTTCTTTTCCTTCAGTTATGTTATGATTGGATGTTTATAAAGACTATTTATTTTGGAATACAATCATTCATATGGGACATATATGAATGGTTTAAATTATGTGATGGGTGAGACCAATATCTACCTTTTATTCCTTGGGCAGTGATGGTTAGCTGATGAGGTATATATGTTATTCATGAGACTGATATCACGTTCACCATTATATGCACAGATTGGGTGTTCTTGACCATAATTTTATGTATGGATATAGTTTTCATATCCATATGTTTATGCAAGGGCTTGATTTCATTTTCATAATTTATAGAGTGAATCTGTTCTTATTTTTACATGTTCACAAAGGTATAAGTTTATTTTTAAAAAATAATATCATTTATGATGTCAATGTTAGGGTCTCATAGATTATGTTATTTTATTTTATTATGATTCATGTTTTATTAACTTCCAATATTCATTCAATGATTCATTTTTATGATCATTATTATGGAGTGTATGATATTTTAATGTTATCATCACATTTTCATACACTTTATGCTCATTTTTATCATTTCATATCTCCCATGTTTACCCTTACTGAGAGTCTTATCTCCTCCTTTTCTTATGATTTTTTATATAGGAGATAAAGAATTATTTTAAGTTTGATATGTTAAAAAGTTTTCTAGATGTGATGAAATAGGTGCGAGAAGAGTAAGATGTATTATGAACCATTTATTTCAGCTTCTATGTTTCCAATGGCACTAAAAAAATACGGTGTTTGGGTGTGTGTATGTGAATTTCAAAATGCAATATCCATGTCTGAAAATACATGGTCATTATATCATCATAACCACCGACTTAAGATCATCTTATATAGACTATCATCACTAGTCCTATATGATTCTAGACATAATCCAATTGTGAGGGATCCACAGCATCAATAAATTTGGAACAAAAAGGTGTGCTACAAAACATGGAGTTGTTTAAAATAAAGATTCAACATGTCAGAATTGCATAAAGTGATATTCCATATTATAAAACTATGTCATAATTACCTATCTTTGATGATGAGATAAGTGGATCTACATAATTTATCATCCCCTTTTTCGAGGCACGTTTAAAGAATTTTTGACATTGGGTATCACTTTGTTGAATTGGAAATGAAGGAACCTCAATATCCATATTTTTACTCTTACTAGATCATGATGTAATTCATTTTTTTCCTGATGTTAGTAATGATCAGAAAACTCCTTTTTGGTTGCCTTATTAGATGAACACACTTCAATAGTCATCTCCTCTTCCAAAACCTCAGTCCAATACAAAGAAATTTAATTTCCATAGAGTCCAATTGAACATACACCTATAGATATAACACTATAAAATCCATAAAAACAATCTATGAATCAAGAAACTATTTTCTCATAGGAGTAACTTCCCTCTATTTAGGCTTTGAACTAGTTGACACATCAGTAGAACCATCATTAACTACCACTACCCCAATAGTTTCCACATCATCCAAATGAACCCCCAATTGTGTATCACTACAAAGAACCTTTCCCTACAAGGGGGTTCCTCCTCCATTCAATGACTGACCATGAGAATAATTTACAAAACCATTATGAGAATCAATCATAGAACCTAAAACCCTTCTTTAACATATATTTTCCTCATTCCCTCATGAATTGAAGTAGCCATAATGAGAAGATATCCTATAATTTTAAACTCAATCCTTATGACATTACAATCAATGTGAAAATGGGGGAAATTTTTTTAATTTACACCTATATTATATTCATTATAATCAGTTTCAAGCATCACTCTATCCTCTACAGTATATCACATGTCATCTTCAACTAAGAACTGGGCATAGTGGCCAAATCAGAACAACTCAATTTCTTTTTCAATTTTAATCAGAACCCCAATCTCCAATGAAATATAATTTATAATTATTGGGTTGAATAAAAACCAATTAATCACATAAAATGTAACCCATAGTAGGATAGGTGAATCGTTAACCACCTTAGGATTAAAATTATTCTCCCATTCATGATTATTTAAAATAACTAATTTCATAGAAATTCAACCAAATACCCAAAACCACATCTCCAATTCTTATAAATGAATGAGGATATAGAATAAACCTATCCCTAATGATATGCCCCTCCAGCTTGTAAAACTCTAGATTCCCAAAAGGTGATAAAACAAACCCCCAATTTTTTGTGGCAGTTGACCTAGATGTAAAATAAAATGTTTAATGATATATTACATACCAATTTCTATTCAGTCAAGGATAATGTACCCATTAATCTTAACATATTCAGAATCTCCATTTCATTTAATACTTCCACAAAAAATTTCTTATTAAGAGAGAAAAAACGAGTTGTTACAGTATCATATATCTGAGTGTCAATGACATATCCCCTTCAAATAGATTTATTTATTTTTCTATTTCCGAACTAGAGTCCTTGTGATAATGAATTATCCCATAAGAAATGAAAGATTTAACTTGATAATTTAAGAATTCCATGAGAATTTTTACATCAACCAAGTTTATATGAATATTTGTGATTATATATTATGATTTAGTTGTCCTTTTGATCATATATTTTACATAATATCATGATATCTCACTTGTTTATGATCTTACTCATTATGATTTATAGATAAATGTTCCCTACTTGATCATTTGACATCAACCTTATTATGATTCAATTTTCCCATGTTATATATAATAATAGTATTTAGGGTATATCGAGAATAGCATCACTTGTACAAATTTTTTGGGAGAATTATAATTTGATTTTAAAATAAGGAATCCATGTTTTAGTAAAATATTTTCCATTGGATTATAAATATATGGGGTTTTCTAGTTCATCATTTTTTATAATTTACCAAAAGTATAAACGTAAAAGTTATTGGATATATAAGTGAATTAATCGTGGTTGTTAATATTATAATGTCATATGATTAAATTTGGGTCAATTCCATTGTTATAAAAGATTGAATGTAGGGAGTCTACTTTAAAAACTGAATCCGGGTGTATAGATTTAGGCTAGATGAGTTTGTATCAAATAAAGGATTAGATAAATTTAGATGTTGGGTGTTTATATTTTATGTATATTTAAGAGTATTTGACACTAATGTAGCTTAATAGGTTTAAGAATGATCATTACATAAAAGGCATAAATAACACATTTTTGGTATTATGTGATTTCTTTTTAAGATTTTTATTGATATTTTGAGAGATTTATTGAGTTATTGGAAGGATATATGAATGCGGATTCTATAAAACATAGGTATGGAAGGTGATTTTATGTTGAGGTAAATACGGTTAATCTGGAAAATGTGTTAATAGATGTCTGGAATATAAGTTCAACTATACAGATTAACTTGGGGGCTGATAATTAATTTAGAGGTAAGGTGATTAGGGTAATTTATGAAAAATATTAATATATATTTTAAATAATATATTATTATGGTATATATTGATTAGTATAATTTTTTTGTGAATAATGATTTAATAGATATTTGGAAGATAAGACACAATTTGGGTTTAGAATATGTTAAAAATTATCATGTTATTTGTTTGTTATTTTTTATGTGGATTTCATTATTAATATCAAGAGGATTAAACTTATGTAAATATGGGATGAAGTAAATTTCTTTTAGTTTGATAAATAGCTAAACTAAATGTATTTTGGTTTCAAATGATGGTGTTATAGGATAATATAATTATTATTTATTTTACTATTTTTATCGATTATTATAAAAACTATTTTTTTGTATTTTTTTGGAAATAGATAATGAAAATAAAGTTTGGAAATGTATGAAAATAGATACTCTAACATTTCATATCACGAGTTATGACTATATTAAGACCACCCTTTTCTTTGTTCATGGGTAAGAGAAATTTAAATTGGTAGGCTTCAATATATTTATGGGGGTAAAATGTAACACCACTATATTGAATTATGTTTTTTCATTTAATTAAATACTTCTTGATTATGATGTATTTCTATACAATTGACCAAAAATAAACCATGATATAGTTTAGAACAATTCAGGAAATATAATTGTATATTCTATGTATAGTATGTAAAAAAATCATTGTGAAATTACAATAAGAATTAAAATTCAATAGAATAAAACATTTATTTATTATATGAAAATATATTTTAATTACATAGATGCTATTATTATAATAGTTAAAACATTATTTTCCTGTGTCAAATATATATATATATATATATATATTAGATTTAATGATTATAGGATTAATAAGAAATGTGATATGATTAAAGTATTTCAATATAAAAATTGATATATTTAAAATAACTATTTCAAAAGTGTTATGTATTTTTATCCTAAATTTTATTTTTTAACATTAATGAATTATTACAATAAACTGTATCAATTTAAAATAAAATATATTATAACACATTTAATTTATAATTGATAATAAATAAGATTCAAAACATATAATGTTTTAAAAATAAATTTATCTATAAAAATAGTAGGTCATTATATTTTATGTTTTTGTTTAAATGTGAAATGAAAAACATTAAAATTTTAATTTGATAAATCAGGAATCATTTTTAACTCACAATGTTAGAATTATCTAATGGTGGAATTTTTGAGATATTTTATTAATTATTGCTTTTTTTTGGAATAGTGAAAGAATATATTTTTACAAATATTTTATCTTTTATGAAATGATCATGATATAGACCTGATATAAATCTTATTAAACCTTTAGATAATCCAATGATGTATTTAAATAGTAAAATAATACATTTAAAAATATTATGTTGAACTTGGAAACAGATGATTGATTATTTTGAAAAAAATTTATATTTTATTTGAAGACAAAAGTATAATTTTTTCATTTTTCTTTTATTAGGTATTCATAATGATCCATTAGTTATTGGATTTATTTTAAAAGAGAAATATATTTTTTAATCATAAAAAAATAAATTTCATAGAAATCAACACTATACATGATTATGGTACAAATTCATTTCATTTTTAAAAAGGTAATTTTTCTAAAAACTATTTTCATCAGGATAAGTGTATTTATATAAAAAATAATTTTTATAGCTAATAGAATTTGAAAATTTTAAATTGGGTTTCATTTTTGAATCCCAATGCTATAAAAATTTATTTAATAACACTTTGAAGACTAATCAGCTATTTTTGGACTACGATTGATCCGTACAAATTATTTTGGAAAAATTATTAGTATATGTGTTTTATATCCACATTTCTGAAACCATTGTTATAGTTTATATGAGATACATATAACAAACATTTTAAAAACTCACTAATATTTGTAATTAAAAATAAAATACAATGTGTTTTGATCCAATCACGTTCCAATTATGCTTCAATGACTTAACAATTAAGTAATAATCTGTTTTATGAACTTAATTAAATATATATTATTGAATATATAAAATTAATTTAAATTTTGAAGCCATTATTATTATTTAAAAAATTAATGCATAACAAATATGGTGTATATACCAACGGTTCTCCAAATCTACTGTTATAGAAAAATACTGATTTTTTTGGAGAACAATTGGTATTATTACCTAAATTGTTTGGAACCTATCCAAATTTACTCTATAATCATTGGTATTATGTAACTATAAAGCATATATACCTGGAATTCTCTAAAACTATTGGTAATGTTATATTGTTATATGTAAATGTTCTATTAGTCTCACTATATCTAAATTAGATAATAATAAATATTTTATATTTGGACATAAAAATAAGATATCATGGTAAAATTTGGTCACCTTAGTAAACTTTGAATGGATAAAAAGGGGTTAAATTAAAAAACACAAGGCCAAAAATATCATTAAACCATATCTATAATTTATTAGATGTGTTTATTATTTAATCCTCATATACTATTTTTGAAATTTTGAAATATTTTTCAACTTTCTTTAATAATGACCAATTTTTTAATAAACAATAAATATAAATTTTTTCATTCCTAAATCTTCTAAAAAGAGCCTATATCCACCCCGTCAAATCTATAAAAAAGATTAGAACTATTTCTTTTATTATTCTATATTTTATTCCCTAAAACGTATATTTTACAATGTTAATATTCTAATCTCTATAATAAATTCTAAACCTTTCATTTCCATGAGGTTCTTTAATAAGGGATTTTTTCTCTCAATGAGGATAGATCATGTTTTACCAAGTTTATGTCTAGGGCAGTGTGTTTTTTGTATAAATTTTAATTCCATGAGGATTGTTTATTTTTTCACAATGATATGGTAATATTTTGATTCAATAGCCTAGAATTTCATATACTATAATTTTCATATAATTATTCTAATTTAAAAATCTAAATAAATAAATTTCTTTTTATGTATTTTGATTCATTTTTTATAAATATTTTAAGGGTTATTTCTATCAATTTACATTTATTGATACATATTTCAGGTTATTTTCCTATTTTTATTTGACATGGTGTGAATACTAATACCATTTAATTATTTATAATAATTAACTTTTTAATCATTTTATTTGACATTCCATATCTTAATCTATTATCCATGTAATGTTTTTCCACTTGTTAAGAATGACATAAGGGGTTTCATGTCAATTTCGCATCATTGAGTGAGGATTCATTTTATCCATCAATTTTAATTTATAAGATGTATTTAATGAATTATTTCAATATTATACCATAAAACGCTTTATTCACATGGAATTTGAAGTTCCATCTCATGTTTTTTCTTTGAATTGGGTTTTGTTTACATAAGATTTAAGGGGTTTTATTTAAAATCATTACATAAGGGTTTCCAAGTCGATTATCAAACTCATTATATTCTGTGACAATGTTATTTATAATATTTTAGGAATAGTATCATCTATAATTAAATGATTTTTAACTTCATTTTCTTATATATATATATATATGACATTCATTACATATTTTTAAAATTATATATTTTTGACATTTTTCATATGTGTTATTTTTTACCATCAATCTAAAAGAATGAAAATAATTTTTTTACATTTAATACTATAATATACTCTCCCTCCACCATGAACATTATTTAATCTTAATCTCCATGTCCATGATTCTATGTATTCTCAAATAAATTCAATTTATATTTCTTTATTATTTTTTTATGATACCTAAATAAAATAAAATTTATTATTAATTTCTTTAGTATAGTTGTAATTCATTATTAAGGTTTTTTTCATCTACATCAAAAATAATTAATGATTTTTATGATTCACTAGGAATATTATCTAATTATACCAATAACCTTACTTATCTAGATTTATTATGATTATGTTTTATGGAAATTATCACAAAACTCATTTCTTTCCAAAAGATTGTTATGTCATGAATAAATTATAAATTCTACTTTGTTCTAGTGGGATACATATGTATGTTTGATCATTATATGAAAGGTGGGTCCATTTTATCCTTCTAATGTAATGGGTAATGTTATATATATCATGATATCAAAATAGTACAAGGGAAGTTAGCCCAAGCCCTTGGGTATACTAGAAGATAGACCATTCTCAAAATGTACATGATTTCTTAACCAATTATATATATATATTACAAATTAGGTTATGATATCCCTTTTTGTTATAGATTTATTGGTTTTTATACTTGGAATATATAATTTTTTATATTTTTTTTATTCCACAATCTAATGATTTGTTTACATAACATAGTTAATGTTTTATGATTCTGTGATGGACCAATTATGATCATATTCTATGATGTAAAATGTTATATCATTTTATATGATTCAATGTTTTTTAAATCAGATATTTATCCTGTGGTCATGATCTCTATCATGCTTATTATTTGTCCCTTTATGACATATTAATATGTTATCCCTTATGAAACATTTAAGATCCCATTATTATGTTTATATTTCCCTAGGTTATGAATTTGTTTATTATATATGATATGATTATAATGGTACCAGGTTTATATAATTTTATAGGATATATTGAAAAATTATGTTATAATATAAAATCTTTAATTTAGTGGAATAATTTATTATTGGATGATAAGGAAATAATGTTTCATTTAATGGTTTTTTATAATTCTCTAGAAAACTAAACCTTAATAGTATTGGGTATATAAGTGAATCAATAATATTAAATGATATTTTAATTATAGATGGTTATATTGGGATCACATTAATTTGTATCAAAAACATTATTTACATAGTATATTTTAATATTGGTGCTGAGTTTAAGAATCGATGGTGTATCATCATACACATCTTAATCATCCATAAAACAAAACCATGACGAGGCCTATGAACAATAGTTCAACGAACCATAATTTGAGAGAACGTGGGAATATGACCACATGTTTTTAATGGTGTGAAATACTTTCTTTGGAAAATCACTAGAAATGTATCATAGGAAATATATGTAAGTGATAATCCATAGGAATGGTTTTTTGGATACGTAAGGGTTTCACATTTTTTAAATTATCCTCAAGACTCTTCATGTAAGGATAAGATCCAAAAATCCATAAAAAAACCTTATGTAGGATGTCATGAAATGGTTAATTATATATGGGTTACTTTTTAATAAAATGTTGATACCAACTATTTAGTTTTTTACGTGTCACTGTATTAAAAAAATGTGATAAAAATGTTTATTATGTAAGTGTAAATCCTAATAGGGTGACATGTATGTGTGACTAACTAACACCAAAAAGTCCTTCATGTTGCATCATATTCACCCTATTTCATGAGTAAAAATGGAACATTTATTTGGTATTTCTTGATACTTTTCACACCACAACATAAACACTCATGGTAAAATAAAAAAAATAGCCTCTTAATAAGAAAACATTAAACTCTCCTAGAAAACTTCTCTAAACCATAACACATCTTCATGTTGCGAAACATACCATCACATCAAAACACTACTTTCATGGAATTATTCCTAAGGAAACTAGATAAACACCTTTATTAACCCAAAAATCTACTACTAAACATCCCTAGTATCCCAAGGAACATGAGAACTAACAACAGAAGGGTTGAGAAAAAATATGGACTCTTATATCAGATACAACTTATATAATTATCATCATAGAGTATAAAAAATCCAGAATAAAATTGTAAGAGTTTTATATCAAAACCCCCCATAATATAACTATAAAATAGGGATATAGATATAATTACAAAATGGAAAACATATCATAGTAAAGGCCTAAAATCACACAGTATCATAAATATCTCATCAATAAATCCAAGGTTATACATATTGTCTAAATAATATAAATGGTCAAAAAACCTGTGATATTGAGCATGCATCTAAAATTAATGCTCTCAAGTATTCTATTTTAAACCATCATACCACCATTAGTTATGAGCTAAATTAATAGTATTCCCACACTACACTTTTATCTTATTTTTTTGAATATTAATGTTCCACTTATTGACCATGACATCATCTCCATTTTTTTAGTCACCCTAGTAATTTTCATGAGATTCATAATCAAGATACACACAAACATAAAATATTTAGAATATTTAATGAATCTTATAAATTTATAGGGGAATTTAAAATACACACATAGATTAACCAATGAAATAAAAAACCATGAAAGGCCCCAAAAAAATTAGAGAGAAACACTACACTAGTGATCAAACCTTTGATACCCATAGTGAGTATATACCTTTTAAAATACACAACATCCAATTTCAAACACTAGAGTCCCATTATGATAAATATAATACATATTATGATCCATAACATCCTTTATAAACCTACTAATAACATTCACATTCTTTATCATTCTCTACACTAATTATATTCTATGAATTATTGACTCTCTAACCACGGTCTAACATAACAAAGACTAGTATGGTTGGCCATAAAACACATGAAATTGATCTATAATAATTGTGGAGTTATAGATATTATTTTTGAAAAAAAATCACCCATAAACAACAAAATATAGAATACATTCTTGAATATTACACTAACTTTTATCAATATTTTGTTTCATTTAACCATCGGTATAAAGATGAATGGTTTTATTATGGTGTAACTAGGATACGAAAGAAAACAAAATACCTTTTCAAGACTATAAGTTATATGAAGATATCATTTAATGATTAATATGTTAATAAGAATATATAGACTCAAAATATTCTCCAAATAATATCTTAGTAGGAAATCCAATATGCACAACTCTATAATCATCAAGACGAGAGACGACGCCAATATATGATCCATAATCACATAGATCGCATCATATATAACTCGAGATCCAAAAAAATCATGAAATATGTTATTATATTTTCCAAATTCAATTGAGGTACCCTTACTGGTAGTAAAAACTCACCAAGAACATGATGTTTGACCTTCACTATCTGATAGATCCAACACTGGGATACAAAATTCAGAACTCATTAATTCATCTATGACCCTCATAACAAACCCCTAAAGGAATAAAATATCTTTTCCATAGTATGGTATACTACCATGGTTAGGCATCATAACTAACGAAGAATCACCACACACATATCCCAGGGAACACATATCCTTCCTCAGCATAACAACTAATATTGATCATCCTTAAAACATCTCTTAAGGTAAAAACTATAAAATATTGTATCCTGCCAAACATATACAACATAATCCCAAATGTAATATTCTTCAACCTACAGCACAAAGTATGAATACATTATCTTATGATAATGAAATTATCTACCATTGAATTTATACTTATGAAGATTCATCATTGTAACATCCTCCATCACACTCTACTTATCCTCCAACTCTTGAACAATATCACCCCAAGAAAGTTTTCTCAGTGACTTACCAAAAAAATCCATTCCCCTAGTGTATAAGAAATATCTAACTCAAAATCATGTAAGAATTATATATTCCAAAATGATCAAAACATTAAAAAAAAATTAAAGATGATATATCTCAAACTTTAGTGACACATAATGACCAAAATGTGGTCACTCATGAGATATTTTCACAGTAACCTGAAGGAAAACTGAATTGCGATAGGTTTATGATCATTTTTAGGGTAGTAAGGTTAATTCATTCATAACTGATGAAACCCATATGGAATTATTTCTCTCCAATATATCATAAAAAACCCTAACAAAATAATAAAACATCAAAAAAATACTTAAATATGACTTCAACCATTGGAAAATAAAGAGCATAATCACTAAAATTACAAATCCTTTAAATACTAAAAATATACCTAACATTTTTCATTCCACACAAAATACCAATATTTCATGGTAAAAGGTGTTATAAGAGTTCTAATCAAAGATAATTTGGGAATAAAAGTCTTATAATATATTTAATATCAAACAAACATGAAACCTATATCATATTAATTAAGTATATTCAATAAACAATCACCCCTATATTTTTTGAATCCACAACTACTCCTCAATAATTCACACCATGTCTCATTAAATTAACCATATAACCCAATAAACTAATATTATATAGATTTATAAATGGATGATGGAATCTAACAACTGCTATGTTGGTTCATCGGTTCTCTACATTCAACCACTTAGACATAGAATACACAAGGATGTATTGAATAAAAACCACCAAGAATTATTATTGTCACTCAAAAACCATAGAATCCATTAGTCCAATGAAGATACGTGGTGAATGCATGTAATATATGATCATCTCCATGAAATTATAGTACACAGAAAAATATTTTAAATGATCCTTCAAAATATAATCATCTTTCACTCATATCTAATAATATTATAATAAAAAATTGATACTAAAGAACCTACTAGATCCCTTTAAATGATCCAATATGTCAATATTTTTTTGAGGGGTATTTTGGTTATTCGCTATCTGAATATTCAAGAGATGATATAGATACAAACCCATGGAATATAATAGTCATTCTTCTTGATCAAGATTATAGCAACAAAGGAGACACACAGTTTCTAATAAACTACTCTACAAATGACAATAAATCTAAATCTACATCTCCTAAAACTCTTAAGGATACAACCTATAAAAGAAAATAAAAATATAAGAGATACAGGGATATAATTATATCCCAATATTGATTTCATGTTTAGAGGTTAAATTTACAACCAATTCTTAGAAAAAATTTAGGTACTCTTAAACAACCCTATGAAACACCACCAGATGAACCTATACCAATCTCAACACCAACTTGGTCATCATAAAAGATAATGAATTGAAACACATCTAATCCATATAACAATCCCACTCACTAATGTACATCTGATGCTCATTATTATAATTAAAGAATATAACTATCTTCCTGATGTAATCGATGATATCATACACAAAATAAAACTTATTAATGTTGAGGACGACATTGTATGGATGTATATGAAAATATAGAAAGTCCCCTAATTATTGATGTTTCCCAAGAATCATATCACAAACTCAACAAGAATAGTATTATAAAACTCAACCACTAGTTGGAATATTCCATAGAAATTTCACTTGAATCATAACCACCTATATAACAAGAAATTGGACTATGGTGGGTGAAATGAATGAATGTGCATCTCATAATAAAAGTAATCATTCCATTCCAAAATTTGAGAAAAATACAAGAGACTTGGGGTGGAAGAAGATGATGTAGTCTAAGGGAATCCACCAGAGGATATTTTTACTACATCCGGGGAAAAACGTCCCAATATAATCTCAAATATGGTACCTAAAAACTATAAGATTAGATTAAATGATATGGGGGAAATTTAATCCAATCCTTATAGTATGAAACATTGAATGGCTATGATAATAATAACATCTACCCATAGATCTGAACCTGGAAATATTGTTTGACTTCCTTCTAATGGATATCTAGTCCATGCCTATATTTTCTGAATAATATCTTCATTTTATAACACCTCAAGGAGCATCTATAACATAAATAAGGGGACTTGGAATTGTATTTTAATATGCAATGCCTCCTTGAAATTAAATTCTCTCGGATCTTCATCAGGAATGAGGTGTGAAGTATATCATAACAGTTTCTTAAACAGAAAACTAAACTCCCACATACTAGACCTTTATAGTTTTTGTATTTCAAATTCATTTTATATGTATTACAATTAATAAATCCCCTTTAAATTTAAATTTTTATTTATTATCATTATTTATAATTTTCAAGGGTATTTTGGGAATTTTAGTATAATTCAATTAAACAATCATTTTTATGTGTTTTGATTCAATTATTGAATAAATTGATCAGTTTGTACCTTATTTTCGGATAATGTGGTTTTTTAAACCTTTTGTATTTTTAATAGATATGATAAAATTTTGATATGAAATTTACAAAAAATCTACTTCGTATAACTCTATGCATCATAAGTCTTTGAATGTATTATGTTAAATCTTGAACATATGTATTCCAATCCAAAAAAAATCATTTAACTAATAAATAATACATTCTTTTTTGATAAAAATAAAAAAAACCCATCATCTAAAGTCATATTCCAAACATTGCATAACTCTTTGGAATCCACCAAAATATTTATAAATTCTTACAATGAGTACATTCATATGATGAATCCTCTAAATATTTCGGATAACAAATTTGTGAAAATTATGAAATCTAAGAACTAGAAAATAATTCCACAATTTCATGATGGTTAACCCACATGGATCTATTTTAATAAGATAATTTAAGGATTATGTTCATGGGTTGATTTATATGAGATTGAAAACATGGTTCACATAAAAATTAAATTTCATCAAAACATTCAATTAAATGATGATCAAAAATTTATGTATTCTACTTCGAAGCTGATCAAAGGATTTGTTTTGTATGTTTGTATAATATCAAGGATTATCTAAAATATGGAATCAAATTAAAATAGAATTTTTACATTCTCAAGAAGGAAATGAGCCATTAAATTGGTACAAATCATGTGTGTTACAAATAGATAATGAATGAGAGATGTGTTGTGAATGAATTGATCATTATTTTTTTGTAAAGGGGAACATGATAGCATATTTATCCATGCCCATATAAACCCATAGCTAGATATGGAATTCTTTTATATGTTTGATCCTTTTAGATTATATGGGTTCCATTGTATCACTTTTTTATTTTTCTAGAACTATGTTTTTGAATGAAGGAGTTATTATTTCACGAATGATTTTCATCTAAATATTACTATGTGTTTTTTCAATTTATAAAATTAATGATAATTTTTTCATAATTTGTTCTCGTTTCAAGAAGAGTTTCCATAGTGAATTGTGAGTTTGGTAAAGTTCAATTTCTTGATATTTTTAATGTTTTTGAGTCCCTTTTTTATAGAGAATAAAACATATATTATGGTATTTTTATAGTTTTTATATATATTTTGATGTTTACATATAATTATTTGTTAAAATTTGAGAAAAGTAAATTAGATTATCATTATTGAAATGGAATAATGGAGAGTCCAAAATATCAGCACATTCTATGAATACGTCTTTAAAACATGGTTTTTACTATTATTTTCTATGTGTTTAAAATGTCAACATTGTATTCTTTGACTTCAAAATTATATTTTATTTTAGATTTAATTTTGGTAAAATTAATAAAATTTCCTATTTTAGAAAACATTATTCTCCAAATATAGAAACATAATGGGATAATTTTAAACATAAGTCTAACAACCTCCCTGAAACAAAATCTGTGGGGATGCTTTGTTGTATTTATAGGGGATACATTATTAATTATGGTAACATGATTGAGTACTCATTATCAAATGGAATTATCATCAGGGAGTTCTCTAAAGTTGATTTTAAATTTTTTATATCTAAAAAGTATAATACTAATTTTTTTCCTATTATATACTAAAAATAATATAATATACATGAATTGTGTCATGAACCATCCCCCAGGGCTCTTTCTATGACTTCCCCAAGCATGCCTTCCAAAGGCCTGAGGCTAGTGACTAGCACCGAAAAGGTGTATCCCTATAATGGTAAGGTATTGCATTTAATCCTATAAAAACACACAAACTAGAACATAAAGAGAAATAACAACTAATAAACCATTGTAGTAAAAGAGTAATGAATGTAAGGGTACAGAATACAAGCCCCAACTGGAATAGCACATGTACAACTGAAAAGTACAATACAACTGGAAAAAAGGAAACAGTTCCTAGGTTGTCTTATGAGGATCCTACCTAAAGGGTTGTTATATATCGACTCCTCAGCACTCCACGTCCGCCTATCTCCTCTTCATACGGCATGGTCCTAGCTCCCTCAAACACCAGGACAACTACTCATCGTCTCCACGAGACACAATAAGGTGTAGGTGAAGCCCATGATTGGGTGAGTATAACAATACCTAGTAGGGACCTCAATACCCACGATGGTCTCTCAAAATTACACAAAATAAAACCCCAAAGAATGATCTCAATCCCAAAAAAGGAAGCAATAGACACAAATTAAAAAGTGTCTCACCTCCAACTAGGTATTTCAGTGAAGTATTAAAGTACAGATGATGAGTCATGAAGCTAGATCATCTTATTCAATCAAGAGGTAATGCTTATGACCATAAAAGGCTTACCTATGTAGGATTGATAGATACTAACCCCTGAAATGATCCACATCTGATCTAACCCACCTGGAGTCTATAGGTAACTAACCCCTGCTGTCCCACAGAGGATCTGACCCACACAGGATCAGTATGCACTGAACCACACAGGATCACTGAGTGATGACCCAAACAGGATCTGAACTACATATAACTGGTATGCTCTGACCCACATATTATCGCTGAGAACATATCCACAGAAGATCTAACCCAAACAAGATCGACATGCGTGGACCCACGCAACATCGTTGAGCAGTAACCTCCGTATGATCTGTATCCAACCTCTGCCTCACTGCCAGCCATTGGATTCCACGCACTTGGTGCACTCGAGTTTTATAGAATCTGCCCTCAAGATATCAGTCATACCTCGACCAACATAAATCATCTCAATGGAGTAACCCAATGAACCTCTATGTCATAAGGGTTCCAACGCGATATGCAGTACATCAATCGGACGCCCTGTCTATGAGTTATAAGAATTTTAGTTCTGGGGTCCTGGTTGGATTCAGGTTTTATGCAACCCATCTGTACTCCAACTAACACCAAAACTCAAGAAAATTATACCAAAAAGGAGAGTCTTGATCTAAGGATCCCAATTCTATAGACGGTTCTTCAAATGAACGTCTGGTTCTCAATATATGACCCTTTATGTATTTTCAAGGCCCGGTTGGCTCGAGTTCGGTCCGACTCGGTCAGTCCGACCAAGTCTGGCATGGGCCGTAGAGGGTTTTGCCTGACCCACAAGGGGGCGGCCCACAAAGGATTCCCGTAAGGGAATCCCTGCTCGCAATGGGGTGGCCTGCGAAGGGCGGCCCGCAAGGGGTCCACTCGCCCTGGTGTAGCCTACAAAGGGCTCCTGCAAGGGGGCATCACCCAGTGGGGTGGCCCATGATGGGCAGCCCATTCAGGGTGGAGCGTCGTCCGACCAGAGGTGGGGCCCGGTCCTGTCTGAGGTGGATCATGGATTAGCCTGATTGGGGGGTCCTGTCCAAGGGGGAGTACGACACACTAAGGGGTCCACCCTATCTGGCGCGGGGGGGGGGGGGGGGGTGACCACCCGGTCTCTTGGACTTCCAAAGATCCCGAAGGATGTTTGGTTTGGGAAGCGACGGCACCGCATGGGTGTCAGCCAGATGTCGCAGAACCCATCGAAGGCATGGGTTCGAATTATGTCATGGCATCAACCATGACTTCTTTTCCACCAGTGGCGCACTGGTCGCGCCGCCTCTCTGTCTCCAGCAGCGCATTTGTCGCCCCGCCTCTCCTTCTGCAGCCGGCAAAAGTGATGTACCCCTCCTCCAATCACCATGGAAAACGAACCATGGTCCTCTTATCACCAATAGTAAACAATGGAGTTCACACAACATATTTTCTCCATGACAGATAAGTCATGTGCACTTTTTTCTCAGTGGTAGAACACTATGGCGTGCCACACCTCCTCTGTGGCCGGCCAGTGCTGACCATTCTGATGACAACCATAGCATTGTGTTGCTGCCTCCACATGCAGCGTGAATCGACGCACACCTTCTTCTTAGCCATTAAGTGTCACTGCACTGGTGGTATTCCACAGAGAATACAAGTATGTCACAAATATTGTAGAGGATCCGGGCCAAGTTCGTTAGTCCAGCCCCTCCGAGTTAGCTCATAAACAAAACGGAGGATAGAGGGATTAAATATATTCACTAGATATAAATATGAATTAAAACTCCTACATTGAATCATCAGAGAAATGCCCACTCTTGAAGGTGGTTTGGTGTTCTTCATTCTGGTAATAGGCTTCAAATGACGCCACTCGTACATCTTCCTCTGATTCGTGGTTCAGTGTCACTCATCACCTCCCACTGGGATCGGCTCCGTCCTCTAAGGGTTTAGTGTCACGACACTCCTTCAGTCCTTCGTTGCTTGGTAAAGCTATTTTGATACCCCTCCCCATGCTTCATATATATAGGAGAGTGGGAGTGTATGTAACAATGTGGGGAATTAATGGGGGCTCAAAAATTAGGAACCTTTATAATTCCCCAACGACATCGTTACATAGGATTGGCTGGTCAATCCATTTATTTCCTTGACACATCGCTAGCCCCACACACCGCTTGTCCGTTGGAGGATATGAAACAAAAAAAAATTATTTCATTTCTTTTCAAAATGTCACAAACATAACTTTTTCCAGACCTACTGTGGTCAATGTAAATTCTCCCTTATGCAAATCCTGTCACTACGGATTCAACAGTGCCCTTGGATTTTTAATTCAAACACCGGTTCAAAAGATAGAAAATGTTTCCCCCACATTTAATGAATAGACCTTAGAAAAATTTCAATAAATTAATAACGTTCACCCACAACCCGCTCTAGTCCGGGTTAGGATCCACCGAAGGAGAAAACGCACCAAATAACTCAACAGTACTCTCAGATTTTCAATCCGACATACCATTTAGATGTTATGGATTTTACAATTAAATAATTTTCACTTAATTATTTTCTTTACAGACAAAAACTAACTTTCACTGGTGGCTCACACCAACCAATGTTAGTATACACCTAAAGAAAGAATAACCTCATGAGTTCATCAGTGGTCTTAGATTTTTAATCTGAGTCACCATTCTTGAGTTATAAGAATTTGAAAAATAAAATAACTCTATTTAATTAGTTTATTGATGGTTATGCCATTTTCAATATTTCTCACCGTATTCCTGAACCGAATTACATAAGTCATTGCTATGGTAAAACAATCATTCTGGATTCAATGGTGCCATCAAACTTCTGATTTGGGAAATAATTTAAGAGTTTTTCAGATTTTTTCAGGAAAACTACTTACGCATATTAATAAAGCTTAATAAAAATTTGATGAAACATTTCGGGGACTCTAGGCCTGGGAATCGTCTGCCAACAGATTTTATAGTCTTGAAATAATTCTATATAATTAAAAAATATATACAGAAATTTTGGGACATTACATTCTCCCCACCATAAGGATTTACTTCCCCAAAATAAAAAACAAAGGAAAAGAAAAAAATGGGTGGGACTGAGCATGAATCTAAGACTCCCGCTCACATGTGCTCCCTTGAAGGTTCCCATTCTACCAGTGAATGCACACTAGAGGTATCGACCACCCACAAAGAAATTTCTCCCATCAATCGTCAATATACTTTAGGAACTCTGTAAATGTCACCCCATCATGAAAGTTCAACTCGCCATAGTCAATGACATGTGATGGATCATGCACACATCTCCTCAGCATCGACACATGGAAAAAATTATGCACCTGGTGCATCTTTGTAGAAAGAGATAGACAGTATGCCACCTCTCCCACTCTACTAAGAATCTTCAAAGGTCCAATGATTCTCAGAGATAGATTGTCGCCCCAGACAAACCTCCGAAATACTTATCAGGGTAGGACCCATAAGAGGACATAGTCTCCCTCTTCAATCTCTAAGTATCTTCATCTCTGGTCAGCATAATTCTTCTGCCAGCATTGAGAAATCATCACTTACTAACAAGTGAGACAACTTGATACAAACTCTGCCACTACTTCCTTCATCCCTTGCCAGTAGTACTAATGCCAGAGGTCCTTGTACATCTTCACCACACCAGGATTTACCATCAAAGAGGATGTATGGATCTCCCTCAAAAACTCTTCCTAAAGTATAACTAACACCATTGTGCATCCTGTAACGATGAAGAAGTGCTCCCCACCTTCAGAAAAATCAACAGGTGCATGTCCTGAGGATATCTGAGCACGTCAGGATTCACATTTAACATCCCAATCTATGCCTCCCAAATTAGCTTAATAATTGGGGGAGAGACAGTCATAGACTGGAGGTAAGTTGCTCCATCTTTATCCATGAAGGATACTCACAATGCGACTAGTTGCTCTGACACCCCACTTAGGAACTATAGACTAGACATCTAGTCGAATGTGTCTGCTACCATGTTCCCTTTCCTAGGAGTATAGACTATGTCCTGTTCATAGTCTTAGATAAACTATATCCATTATCGTGGACTTAGGTTTAGGTCCTTCTGTGAGGAGATCTACCCAATACTCTTGTGATTAGAGTAAATAATAGACCATTCACCCATTAAGTAGTGCCACTACATCTTCAACGCAAAGACCACTGCAGGTAACTCTACGCCATGGGTATCATAGTTCTGATCGTCAGTCTCCATCTCATATTCTAAAATATCTATTGAAACTTCTCCCTACCCATGAATGACTCCCTCCTCTTCATCAAATCTGACATGGGTTCCACTACCCTGGATAAGTCTATTTCAAAACTCCGGCAGTACCCAACCAAAGTAAAAGTTCCTATCCCTTTTGGGAGGTTAACCAAAAACTTCTTTTGAAAGGATTCCCCACACTATGAAATTTTTGTTTGGAACTCCAAACTCAAAACTCCCACTTCCATGAGAGTATGGCTGGCTGACTCAAGGGTGATCCACTGCTCCCTCCTTCACATGAGTTTATCATGTGCTGCCTAAGATTCCTTTTTCATTGATAAATGAAAATACCATTCTGATGTTTTATGTAAACCAAAACCTTTTTTCCTAATAAAATAAATCGGAGTATGAAATGTGGATTTCCATTACATACCCAAACTAACATCATAAGGCCTCAATGCTTCCACCACGAGGTTCCAACCTAAACTGTTGCCTTAAGGGTCGTATCACACCGTTGGAAATTTCGATTTTCGAGTCTTCTCCCAAAGTTATCTCCAGACGTAAGGTTCATGTCAACAATTTAACTAGAAACTATAGGTATTGAATAAGATTAATGGAATGAAGGAATGATTGGTTTTTATCTCAATTAATATGATAGCTAGTAGTAGTCAAACAACATACCCTTAATAATTCTTGGAGCCTTGGGGTCACACTCCTAGACTGCATTCAGCTAATCCCTTACCTTTTCCTCCATCTCCTTGAACCTACTGGGAACCGCATTGAGGTCGTGGTTGTAAAATTTCAAAATGTAAACTACCTCTTGCGGCTATCCTAGATACACCTTCACATCTTCTGCCCTGTAGATTTATCTGTCCCTAACACTTCCTCTCCCTAATACATTTTACATTCCCAAGTCTATGAGACTGATGTAAATTTCCTGCTTTCATACAGCTAACATTCACTAGCTGTATTCACATGGACAAATAACATTCATCTATAAAGGTACTCTCTAGAACACTATCGTAATTAGGAATGAATATAGAAATAATGCTGACTGGATTGTCCTGAAACACACCTAGCTCGGAGGTCTAAGAACTGAAGCATTGATCGTACTGTATTCATTGAGTGCATGGGATGGTTGGTACGCCTCGATGAATACACAGCTACCGACATATCGTCCTGCCGAAGCTATTGAAGCTCTAGGGAACTCACATACCCTACCTATTTAAGGAAAGAACCCCCCTTATTTGAGGACAGTTATCAAGCTTGTCCACAGAAATTTCACCTCTTCACAAGATCAGGATAACCTAATCCTTGTCATCATCCTGCTTAGCCATGTAGAAGGCTCTCTATTAGGACCATCATTAGATCGAATGGTTCCCTGGCTAGATGGAAACTCGGCCACCTCCTCAAGTTAGTCTATAGAAACCTGTGAATTGGGCATGCCTTGGAACCTGAGGGGTATCTGATGCTGAAATAGGTGTAAGGAACTAAGCCTAAATGTGTCGTTTACTGATACTACTAGTTGTAACTGATGACCAACAGGCAGTGATATAGCTGGAACACTACCCGAAGGTACCATCTCAGGCAATGGTCCATGTACCGAAGACTCATCACCATGAAGACCATTCTCTTGGACATGCACTACTAAATACTAGAAGCTAGGATTCTCATCTGGTCTGCTGGTGTCCCAACTAGGCAGAAAACTCAAGCCACAACCTCTATATAGTCCTCAACTGCTTAGGGGTCTATCTCGCCTCAAAACCTTAGAGGCATCTGCCGTTGAAACTTGTGAAACCCACTCAATCGGAGTGCACAATTTCACAATGAGGCTGGTGGTAACTACGCCCCAATAGGTGGTGGGGATGCTGGTACACCACCTGAAGGTTCCAATACAGTAAGAGGGACCCGCACCGGAGCCTCGTCGCTCGGTGGGCCATCAGCGTGTACTCTCTCGGGAGTCCTGCCTGGTTTTCTATGCGATGGAATCCGAATAAGAGATAGGTGTACCATGGTCATTAAGTTATACATGGTGAGATGACTCAAGAAACCATGAGTAAAACATTGCAAAAACAAATACAATCAGTGATTCTGCGTTCTGAGTAAGAAATGAAAATTCAGGGACCTAGTGTGTGGATACGTTGGTCGCCGCACCAACACAGGATTCCCCAAACTGAACATAGTACTCATAACACTTAACATTATTTCCATATAGAAAATATCAGAGTCCTAGTCCTTTGGTAGAACAGACTCCTCTAATACCACTTTGTCACGAGCCGTCCCCCGGGTCCCATGTCGTGACTACCCAAAGCCCGCCTTCCAAATTTCATAGGTTGGCGACTAGCACCAGAAAGACATACCCTATAACGGAAAGGCATTGCCTTAAAATCTATGAAAACACACAAACTACAACATAACAAGAAGAAACCACTAAGTAACTACTGTAGTAAAATAGTGTTGAAAGTATGGGGTTGGAATAAAAGCCCCAACTAAAAAGTAAAAATACAAATGAAAAGTACAATACAACTCAAAAAAAAAGGAAATAGTTCATGGTTCGTCCTTCGAGGATCCAACCTGTAGTGTAGGTATATATTTCCTCCTCAACACTCCACATCTACCCATCTCCTCTACATACTGCCTGGTCCTAGCCCCCTTAAACCTCAGCCCAGCTACTCATCATCTGCACAAGACACAACATGGTTCGGTCGAAGCCCATGTATGGGTGAGTATAAAAATACCAAGTCGAGACTTCGAGACCCCTGAAGTTATCTCAGAATTCCATAAATTAAAACAAAAAAGCATTATCTCAATCATAATTCATGAAGCAATAGACCCAACTCAAAAAGGGTCACATCACAAACAAGGGTTTTTAGTGATGTATAGATGTACATATGATTAGTCATGAAAACATATCTTCTTATTCTATCAAGAGGCACTACTTATAAACATATTGAATCTGACCCACAAAGGATCGATAGTTACTAACCCCTACAATGATCCACATAGGATATGACCCACCTAGAGTTTATAGGTAACTAACCGCCACTAAAACACACAGTATCTGAACCACAGAGGATCTGTATGCACTAACCCACACATGATGGCTAAGCGCTGACCCTCACAAGATCTGACCCACAGAGGAACAACATGCATTGACCCACACAAGATTGCGTAGTGATAATCCACATAGGATATGACTTACATGGGATCAGTATGTGCGGACCCACATAGGATCGCAGAGTGTTGACCACTTTATGAACTATCTCTGACCTCCGCCCCACTGCTTACCATTGGATTCCTCGCACCAGGTGCACTTGAGTTCTGTATAATCTTCCCTTGAGATATTCTTCATCCCTCAACCAACTTTATGCTCTTAATAGTAGTAACCAATGAACCGCCATGTCATAAGGGTTCTAAT
The DNA here is from genome assembly GCA_963277665.1 of Viscum album. NCBI lineage: Eukaryota > Viridiplantae > Streptophyta > Magnoliopsida > Santalales > Viscaceae > Viscum > Viscum album. The sequence continues at coordinate 887,074,324 of OY728148.1, read as the reverse complement.
GCAATAGACGATGCGTCAATCAGATGCTCGGTCTGTGAGTTATAAGCGTTTTAGTTATGGGGGGTGGTTGGATTTGAGTTCGATCCAAACCGGCCATACTCCAATTGTCTCAAAAACACAAGAAGAGTATATCAAAAAGGACCTTCTCAATCGATGGATCTCAATTCCACATACGGTTTTTCAAATGAACATCTGGTTCTCAAGATGTGGCCCTTTAAGTGTTTTTGGGCCCGGTTGGCACGGGTCGGGTTCGGCCGGGTCGGCCGAACGGGTATGGGCTGCGCTGAGGTCTGGCCCAGCCCACAAAAGGCAGCTCAGAATGGGCGGCCCGCATGGGGGTGGCCTGAAAAGGGTTTCCCTCAAGGGGGCGGCCTGTCTGTGATGAAGTGTCGTCCGATCTGTGGTGGAACGCGGTCCGGGATGGGGGGGGATGTCTGGTCCAAGGGTGAGTGTGGCCCATTGTGGGATCCACCCTAGCTGGAATGGGGGGTGTACCACCCAGTCTCCTAAACTCCTGAATGTTCTATAGGCCATTTTGTTTGCAAAGAGGTGGATCCGTGTGGGTGCTGCACGGTCGCTGCAGAACCCGTCAGATGCAGGGGTTCGGTTTCGGTTGCGGCTTCGTGTCTGCCCGCGGCGTGCTGGCCGCACTGCCTCCTACTCACAAGCGGTGCATTGGTCATGCCACCTCTCCTTCTGTGGCTGCCTGAAGTCCTACCACTTCCTCTGATCACTGCGGCTAATGAGCTGTGGCTCTCTGCTCTCCAGTGGGGTGCCGCACCTCCACTATTTGCTACAACTAACAAGCCGTGATGCCTTTTTGATCACCAGTGACGTTCGACAGCATTCCACGCCTCCTTCAAAGATGACCAATTCTGACCGTTCTGATGAATTATAAGGATTTGGGTTGCAGACTCCTCTTATGATGTGCCTCAGCACACACCTTCTTCGTAGCCTGACGGTGTCGCCGTGCTGGCGGTATTCCACAAGGAACTCAAGGGTTTTACAAAGATTGTAGAGGGTATGGGCTTTATTCGTTAGGCTAGCCCCTCCTTGTTATCTCGTAAACAATAGGGAGGATATAGGGGTTTAATAAATTCCCTTAAAATAAATGATAATTAAAACCCCTACCTTGAATCCTCAATGAAACACCCACGCTTGAATGTGGGTCGGTGTTCTTCATTCCCGCAACATGCTTCAAACAACGCTACTCATACATCATCCTCTGGTACATGGATTGGTGTCACCTATCACCTCTAACTGGGATCTGATTCCTTTTTCTATGTTTTTGGCACCACAACACTCATTCAACACTTCGTTACTTGGTGAAGCTCTGCCGATACCCCTCCCCAACATCTATAGATATAAGAGAGGGGGAGGGTAAGTATTGATATGGGTAATTAATTGGGGCTCATAAATTATGAACCTTTATAATTCCTCAAAAATTTTGTTACATAGGATTGTGAGGTCAAGACATTTATTGTCTTGACACATCGATGGCCCCACACTCTGCTTGTCCGTTGGAGGATATTAAAGAAAAATAAAAAAATAAAAAAATATCATTTAATTTCTTTTAAAAAAGTCACAGAACTTTACTTTTCTCTAGACCTACTATGGTAAAAATAATATCTCCTTTAAGAGAATCTTGGTGAAGCAAATTCAATGGTTTTGTCAGATTTTTAATCTGAGCACCAGTTCAAAAGTTAGAAAATACGGCCCACATGTTTATTTAACGTACCATAAAAAGTTCAATAAATTAATAACATTCACCCTCGACACGCACCGTTCGGGGTTAGGTTTAACCAAAAAAGAAAATTCTCCAATGAACTCAACGATACTATTTTATTTTCAATATAATATAACATTTATATGTTATGAATTTTACAATAAAATAATTTTCACATAATTATTTTATTTACGGCCAAAAACAAACTTTCCCTGGTAGCCCACGCTCCTCGATGTTAGTTTCTTCCTATTGAAAGGATACCCCATGAGTTCTGCAGTGGTCTAGGATTTTTAATCTGAGTCACCATTTTGGAATTATAATCTTTTGAAAAAGAAAATATAATTATGTATTTATTTTATTTACGGTTATCCAATTTTCGGGTTTTCTCACCAGAGGCCTATGCTGACTAATCTTTTGTCGCTCCAAGGGTAAACCCAGTATCTTGAATGCAACAGTGACCTCTTATTTCTAATCTGTGAAACCTTTTAAAAGTTATTCCACTTTTTTAAGAAAACTTCTTACACACACTAATTAATGTCTAAAAAAACTTCAACGGATCATTTCAGGCACTCCGGTACTTGGAATTGTGCACCGTCAGATTTCACTATCTTGAAATAATTTCATATAATTAAAAATATTATATGAGAATTCTATGACATAATAGATTATATATTCATGGTCCCACTCACTAATCTTCACCCACCATCAGTGATTCCCCAGGCAGATATGGTCATGGATTCCATCCCTCCCCCATAAGTGAAGGGGGATCCATCATCCTCCTCTATCACTTGGCCTCCATCCATTTTCCTATTATCTAACCAATTTTCCTTCCATCATTCACTAATATTTCACTCAGTCATAATGTTTTAGAATTATTTGATGGATTTTCTCATACTGTGCTCTCTTTATTAGAGTTATCATAAGCATTGTACCATCAAAACCTGACATTAGTGGCACATTTCAAATGGAATTATCCATTAGTTTATTATTTTGACAGATTTATGTTTGGGTTATGGGGATTACAGTAGTAGGTGATGGTTATAATTCTAGAAAAGAGGCATATAATGGGTTGATTTTCATTTATGGAAGATATTATTGTTTCTTTGTCGAATGCAACTCACATCTATAATGGATCCATTTTCTACTTCTTTATATGGTCTTATGACTTCTATATTAGGTGTGACTCTCCGAAATCAGCATTGTGTGTAGGATTTCATGAACTTACTCTACCATTAAAAAACCATTTGATCATTTCCCTTCATAGATATATATTTGTACATTTTATATATTTTGGTGACATAAAAATGTCAACCTTTAAATCTATTTCCTCATATATTTTCTTTAAATATGATGGCCTAAATGTCAAGTGGAGTGCGTCTATATTATTGTTCGGGAAGAGTTCCATTAAAAACAAGGGGTTATCAATGAGAATTGGATTAACTTCTTCTCATATTTTAAATTCCTAGTCAACTTTTATTTATCATGTTAGTGAGGATATATGGAAAAATATGGGGAGATCGTCACTTCAACTCACTAGTCGTTTGATTATATTCCTCCCCATATTTTCAATACTGGTTATTGGGATTGTAATGAAACAACAATTTCTGATCTTCTTCAAAAAGGCTTGAGGCCATTTAATGCTGATCTGAAATGTGTGGATATTTTTCCCATCCTCATATATGATTTTTTTGATTTTATGTCAATAGTGAATGTCCACAGGTTATTTGGCCTAGTCATTCTTTCAGTATCTCCTTCTTTTATAGAGAATTTGATGACCAGATGAGGGCGTAATGTAAATTAGGTTGAAAAAGGAGCTGATACTGGGGTTGGCTATAATTTAATCCAATTATTTTCAAGGTAACTCTCCTCAATGCATGTTTCCACTTTTTTTATTGGAATATGTACTTCAGGATATGAATTTTATGGCCAAAGAGACTCACCAAACTAGGAAGGACTATGAGGTGGATCCCAATAGGGTTATGAGAATTGGGTATCAATTGAGGAATGAAAATCAAGGTAACATTGTTTCTAGAATTATTAATATAAATAATAGAATGAAAAAAAATTCCAAGAAGGGTCTACTGAAATTTATTTAAAATTCTAGAAACTGGATGCCTAGGTAAAGTAGAAAAATCATTGGAAAGGTATAGGCTAGTAGAAATATCACTGAATGTATAACTAAAGTAGAATCTTGGTAAGTTGGGTGAGCATGATATAACAACTAATGATGGGTAAAAGAATTATTAATGGAATAATGAACCAAAATCTTTATAGGAAATGGATTTATTTAATGTTGAATGAGAGAAGGCTGGAATTGATGAAGATTAAATAGAAAATTTTTTTTTCTCCTGCAATCCAAAGAATAAATGAAGAAGATGAATTTCAATGTATATTTACAATATAAAGAGGAAAGAAATATGTATGTAGTATATGTCTAAGATGATATGAATAATGAGACAAGATTTTTGACTGGAATGAAATATGAAATTTTTTCAAATAGAATCAACAAGGGTTAAATAAATCTATAGGTGTAAATTATGTCATGGGAAAATATGATAGAAAATTTTGAATACAATATCAAGGTTGATCCAAACATCAATGTGACATATTTTTATTTGAGTTTTTAAAGATGGTAGTATTCTAGAAACTGTTGCATTTATTTGGAATGGTATTGTGGTTTATTATTTGGTGGGAGTTAAACTATTTTTGGCAGGTCTCACATACCACTTAAATGTTTTCCCTGAAATAAAAACAACAGTTATTAGTAAAAAATAGAACATAACACACTATAATAATATATGGTAATGTTTCTTTTTTTATATGTTTTTAGTCTACCATTAACAAGCCAGGATGAAATCTCATTTAACATGAAATCATCATGGATAATAATTGAAAAATGAATGAATTAGGTTCATCCTATTGACACAGTAAAAAAATCTTATATAGTAACATGAAACCTCTATTTTTATGAAATCAAATATGAATTCATTCAACAACATCTTTTATTTAATAACTTTTTAAGATAATATCCAAAAAATCAAGATTTTAAATATCTGTGTGTTAAACTCAATCCCAAAAGATTATTTGGAAATAAAATAAAATTATAATATATTAATTTCCCTTTAAATGAAGATTATAAATAATGCATTTTTATTAAAATTATGCATTTATCTAAGATTGGAAGGATTTAAAATTGAATTTTCTTGAAAAAATATTTCATTCCAAGAGAACTACGTACATTTGAAAATATATTTTTTGAATCCTGCTATCCTAATGAGAAACATTATATAAATACTAAGATATTTTGATGAAAGCTTTTTTTAGTTTCCTCCATCACCAAATAAGTGAAAAAAGTATCTAATATTTTTATGAAAGATTATGTCTAACAAATTGGAGTGTGATTAGTGATGCTACCAAAGACCTGGAATATATTAAACACCTATGGCTTCTATAACAGCAATTGAAAACATGGACAAAAATTATAAAAAACTTTTAACCATATGCATTTTACATGTTAAATCAATTCATCATATCCCCACCCCAAATCTAAAAATATCATTATTTCATGATTTCTTAGTGGAATTACCACCATGTTTTAATCAATGGTATTTTCCAACACTATAAAACCTCATCCAAAAAAATAAGATTTTTCAAGAACGTGTTTACTATGGAATGTGTTAATTATAAAAATATTTTAACAATTTTTTTTATAAAAAGAACATGTTTAAATTTTCTATTTTGTAAGCCTATTTCAGTGTAACCAATATAGATGATTTTAACCCAACCAAAATTATATCCCTAGATGGAATGATCACACCCATGAAAAATTGAGATATCATTAATATACATGATGATTTTTTCAAAGATAATAGATTAATTATAAATCTAGATACATCACTGAGCATGAAAATTCTCAAACATGAAAGAAATACTAACATGTTCATCCTATCCGAAAATATAAAAAAATGGAATAAGTTGTGAGAAAAAAAAAGGAAATAATAAAAAAAATTACAATAAGAAAAGAACATTTTTAATATATAGAGAGATCAAATAAGTCATTTGGCTACTGATATGGGTAGTATAAGAAACTGATTTAGTTGAGGTTCACATAGATAGTCCAATATCAACAAAATAGGTAAATGGAAGAAAAATTTACTTTCTATTGAACATAAATATGGACCCAATTTTAATAAAAACAAAAAAAAATTAATTTTAAATCTAATAATAAACTGAAAACAATTAAAGAGGAATAATAACTATTTTCACTTTGTGTAGAACCTATTGTAGGTAAAAAACAATTTGAAGATCCTGTTGGGGGTAATAATGATTTATAAAATTATTAATTTGTTTTGATAGTGAAATAAAACTCATAATAATATTATTTCATATAAAATTATAATAAATATTAGAATAGGATGGGGTTTACTTTTGTTATGATTGGTCAATAAATATTTAGACATCCTCTTTAATGCCTTAGTATCTTTCCAATAGAGAATAATGTTGTAAAAAATAACATGAAAAATTAGTCATAAAAACTTTTAAAAAACTCTATGATAATATCAATTTGGTAATATGTTCAAAAAAAATTAAATATGAAAAGAATTGAAAAAAATTTGTCCCCACAAAAGGGAATTAATGTGATGAGAGATTTTAAATTTATGACGAAAATTTTCTTCAATGATATAACATGATTTAACAGTCATATTTAACTATCTTATAACTTTCCACAATCATATATAATAGGAGAATTTCAGTTCAAGGTACCACTATAAACTAATGAGATTTTATAAATGTTATTCCATACAATTTTTATTCTTATTTAGAGGCCATAAAACTCAATACAATTTAAACCATCATTCATCTTTCTAAGTAATGTACTAAAAAAAATAACTAAATTTATTGATGATTTTATTTTTCATATAAAGAAGGATGGTTTTACCTAATAGTTTTTATGGCCTAGTTATAGAAGATGGTTTTTATTAAAAATAATTACATGTAATTTCTGGGAGACTATTTTTTAAAGTATCCAAATACATAATAAACTTACCTAAAGGAAGCTTATCACTATAATTTAGAAGAGAATTAGTCTACGTCAATATATTTCAATCCATGAAACACTAAATTGGAGATTATTTAACCTCCAATGTAAACTGTGTTGTTTATCTTCTACATATATGTTCCTTGACTTTAATCTTATGTTATTGATCATTATGATTTTGAAAATAATGAATCTGGATTCAATAAAATTGTTGATAATATGAAAAATTATTTCAAAATATTTATAGAACCAAATTGTTATTAGCTAAATATTTTTTTAAATATTAAACCTATTATTTTTAAATTTGTTTAATTTTTTAAATATAGTAAAACTATTTTTTACTATTAAATAAATTTATATATTAATATTTCAATACACTATTATGGTTGATAAAATTAATAGCCACATTTCTGGAAATTCAGATCCTTTAGCATCCTTTAAACTTGTACCTTTTATATAGATTTCACTATGTAAATAAACTATTGGAAAGACATTTGTAAAAAATATAAATCTAAAACATAATCATTTTGGTAAATAAATTGGATCAGAAATTGATGTAACTGAGTTACATAATGCTTTTTAATAATAGAAAATTTCATCCTTGAATTATTACTAAAACAAAGAACTAAACATGTCAAATATTCCTTTTTATGTGAAGATGGTAAATTATATATAATTATTTATAAAGATATATTAATGTAATAAAAAAATTTGGGAAAATTTAAGATTCATAATAAATCATTATAATTGACCCTATTCGATCTGACAAGAATGTATCCTTCAACTTACATGTATATAATTTCATTAGTGGAAAATTCCAAATTGGGGAGATTATTTCAAAGGACATTGAAATATATTTTGATAGATGTTTTTATGAAATAATTTTCCACTTTATTAGATATTATAAAAAGAATTCCAATATCTCTTATCTAATGTGTCATCCCTATTCATGTTTTCCCTATGAAAAGTGTCTTTATAATTTTAAATAATGAATTTGGTGACCTTTTCTATGTCAGATTTCCAAATAAATTGATGGTGTGTACTGTCTATAGAATTGTAAATTTAGACACTATGAACGATCATTTACCACATCCTTCTGATGATTTATTTCATGAAATATTATATATAAAGTCTCATTAGAATTTTATCGATAGATTTAATGGGTTCTTTCAAATCCACATAGCACCTAGGGATCATGTGAAAAATACTTTAACATGACATGTCGGTACATTTTTGTATTGTAAAATAAAATTGTGTTTGATTAATGCACTAGGAACTTTTCATATATGCTTGATGATTATTTTATATGAAATCTTATTTAATTGAATTGATGTTTTTATTGATTACTTCCCCATTGTAGATCATCTTTTCAAATTTTTGTGAAAATATTTGTTAATTTTCCTAAAACATGAATCCATAAAAATATTTATTTTGAATTAGGAAATATAATATCTAAAAGTAAAAAATAGAATTATACTCAGTCATGTGGTGTCTCCAGATGGAATCCAAATTGAAAAGTCCAAATTTATTGTAATCACATTAAAAACATACCAAAACACTATGAGTGAAAAGATATCATTCTTCAGACAAGATTTTTTCTATTAAAGATTCATAATTGATTTTAGTAAAACTTCTTCTCCTTAATAAAAGTTAATTAAATAAGTAAAAAAAAATTTCTTTGATTTTAATTTTAAATAATAATTTTAATAGTTGAAATAAGAACTAATAACGAAACTCATAATCCAACCACAAAACTAGAACCCAACTATTAAAATCAGGAAAATTGATTCTAATTTTTTCTTGGGGATATGTGTAGTCATAATCTATAAAGTAAGTATCATGTCAATATTTATACTTATAGTTATTTAGATCAATCCCAACATAATTACACCACATCTGTGAAGAAATTACTAGATATTATTTATTTTAAAAAATTCAGATGTTATCTACCAGGATCTAATGTGACTGTCTTCATAAACCATTCGATAATAAAATTTTCAATAAACAATCACCATTTAAAACTATGAATTTTGAGAAATATCATATTCTGACAAGAATTTTTTATTAAATTAAAAAAAATAATGGAACTAAAAATCTTTTGGATGTCTATTTTGTAATGGCCCAAATATTTAAAAATGGAATTACTCCCGTATTATTGTAATTTCATATAGTATAATTCAAAAAAAAATCAGTTATATATCATAATAAAAGCTTTATAAATCATGAATTAAAAAAAATAGAAGTGTTTCAAGATGTAATGAAAATTATACTGATGAAATTGTTACAATACTTTAAGAATAGTAATATGACCCTTATGAATATTAAACCAAACAAATGAATAGTAACCACACCCATTAAAATATAAATAAAATTTAGGCACCTTATTAATGAAATTATTATGTAGTTATTTTATGGTATAAGTAAACATCGGTTTTAAAATTTATTAATTAAGAGTTGGTATTTTATGTAAGTCATAATTATTTAATTACAATTATATGATTAATTGAATAATTTAATAGAAAATTTAATTTCATAAAATGAATTCATAAATTAATATTTTTATGTCTTATGATTTTAATATAATTTTATGATAACTTAAATAATATTACAATGTGTTATAAAATAATGTTTTATTTTTAAAAGTGGTAATTTTTCAAAAAATGATTACATTAATTAAAAATTAAATCTAAAATATTTAGAAAATTATTTTCATAATATGGCATCTATTTTTGAAATTAGCACGTTGAAATTTTCCCCGGGGGATTTTTTGTAATTTTTTTAAATAGTTCAATTTTCTGGTGAATTGTAAAAATATTGTTTTCCACATAACCAATATACCTTAAATTACATCATTCATGACGTAATGGTGACATAATCTTTTATAGAAAGTTATTTTCATCCATGGTGTATTTAATTTCAAAAATGATTCCTTAAAATATAATAAACTCAAAATATATACTTAAAAAAGAACTTTCCAAAACCAAAAGTCAAAATTAATTCCATAAAATATCATTTTCATTCCTTTAACTTTCCTTCTAATAAATTAATTCATTTAAATTTCAAAAATGGTTTAATGTCAAATAATAATTATATTATATTAATAAAAGATTTATATTTTCAAAAAAAATACTATCAAAAGTCAAACAATTGTTATATTATATTATTTAATATTTTATTCCAAAAATACCCCCTCCTCATGAATAAATAACACATCTCCATCCCCTTGGAAAAAAATAACTCCATTCATTAATAAGCCTAATATCTACCCAAATCCTCCCTCTCAATCCCTTTATAATACCTAGGGGTGTTCTGGATTCCTGTAACTTCAATCACTGTGGGAGTTATTGTTTCATGCAAGTGAAGATACACTGAAGAGAGAGTAAGTCTCTATTAAATCTTGCCTCTTGTCTTCTTCTATTTAGTTTTTACGCTTTCCATTTCAAATACATATGATAAAAAATTTATTTTACAGTATTCTAACATTATATCAATGATGTTAACCTTATATAATTATCATATTAATGAAAAATATAAATGTAATACTTCCCTTTCCACCTCTTTCGACATCATCCTATTAAAGGTCAGTTTACCACATACAGAGAAGTTTCCAAGACAATTATTATAACCAACTTCTTGAATGGAAAATATAACTTATATATAATATAACGATTTAAAAGTACATGTATTACATGCTTCTGGAATTATTTATACAAATTTGGAAATTACATTTAATAAAATAGTTAAATAGTTTCAAGAAGGGATTTTTTACGTAAAATATGATATCAAAACCCTTCACCTTCGTCAATAAAAATTAAGAAATATAATACAATTAATATAATTGGTAAATATTTTATAAAATGACTATAATTTACTTATGTATAATTATTTTATTAAATGTATGTTTATTATTTAGGAGGCACAAAAGAGATGAAATTAGGTAGGAATTAAGGTAAGGGGATTTTTCAAACCAAACTCCATATATTTGGGTTTTTTATCTTTCAAACCATTTGAAGTGTACTTATTCCTTAATAAAATAATTAATTTATCATTATATTATCTTTTATATGATATAAATTCTTTTTTACTTGTGTTCATGGCAAACATAATGTTTTCTAAAATAACTCTTCTTTCAAAACACTCTTTTTAATTCTAACTCAAGGTTGATTACTCTTACAGAAATTATATTATGCGATATTTAATTTGGGAAATCAAAGTTAATGAATGTATGATTATGAGTTGAAACCCATTACATTCCATGTTTTATTTATGTTCATGATTGATATATGTTTTATTTGGAATGCATGATAATATACATGTTATGATGTGATGGGTTCACCTAGAATTATATAGCGCAATTTTAATGTTATGATGTTACGGGTGCACTGAAAATTATATAGAACTGCAATTCATTGGGTAAAGTGAATAACCTAATTATTAAAGTTAAATATGTGTGAATATGAAGCAGTATGTTTTCCCAACTATGTGTGGTAGTTGACCGTTATGGCATGATATTTCATTTTTATGCATTGCCACATTCCAAGTATTATATTAATAATTCCTCTCGTGGTTATGATCATATATCAATGTTATGATAATGATTATCCTTACCCCATGTTATATTTTTTCATTTTATTATCTATCCTCTTACTGGTATTTTTGCTCACTTTTTTTGATGTATATCCCTATGTGACAACTTTTACCGAGGAGAATTTGAGAGACAATAAGACGATAAGGAAGAGTGAATTAAATTAATGTGTATGTGTTATATTCTAAATTTTATGTATTATCCTAGTTTTCTCAAGATATTAAACCATTGGATCCTAGTCATGTAATTATTTTATGTTTTTTATCATTAAAATGATGTAATATTACTGTAAGAAAAGTAGTGTCACTATAGTTGGTATCAAAGAAAGGTTATGTTAATTTAGGAATTGGGATTAGAGAACCAAGTTGAAAACCCTTATTGTGAGACTAAGTATATGTAATCACATAATAACATTTTTTAAAAATAGGTATCCCATAAGATATTCTTTTAGAAATAATTTCCAAAAAAAATAAATTTTTTTATGAATTATTGACTTATGTATTGTTATAAAATTTTCTATTTTAGAAAATAATGGCAACCAGTAGAAACCAGGACAAAAACTTGTGTTAGGTACAATGTCATGATTTCCTTGTTGAAAGAACGGAAAAGTCAAAAGGAAATCATTATTGACTTAACAATTTCCCCAAACATGAAGGAATGGAAAATTCAAAAGGAAAACCTTATTTACTCAACAATATCCCCAAACATGAAGGAATGGAAAAGTCATAAGGAAAAACTTATTGAATCAACAATCTCCTCTTTTTTTGGAATGCACAGTCATCCTTATAAAAAATAATACAACGATTTAAAATTATTTTACAAGACTTTGAAAATAAAACTTATCTCCCTTTTGATATGAACAAAGATAAATACGACTAACTCCCCCTTAGGATTTAGAACACTAAGGATCATATTCTAGATTTCTAGAATAGTATTTTTCATTATATTCAATACAGAAATTTCGATAATGATAACTCCCCCATTAATAAACTCCTCCTTCCATAAGAATATTTCTTCTCTACTTAGTATTATTTTTCTTTTCTCCCCCTTTGTTATTTTCAAAATTAATTTGAGGGAATGGAAAAGAAATTGTGGTACGTGAATGATTTATACAAGACAACACAAAATGCAAGAGAGAAAGGAAAATTTCATTAAGTTTGGAAATAATTTGTACAAGAAAGAAAATACAACAAAAGATCGGATTGGATCTATTTTCCTTCCTTCTCCATGGGTATCAACTTATTCAATATGGTTTTCAACTTTTTGAGTTCCTTGTGGTCTTCCTCTACTTGATTTTGGAGCTGATCCTGATCCTATGATTTCTTTTCTAAATATTTTATCTTTTCTTCCTAAGCCCTGAGGACTTCTACCTGAGCCTTCATCAGTTTATCATAACTATATTCTCTTCAATCTCGGTCTGAAGATCTCTTTTCTTCATCCAAATTTGGGCAACAGAATATTGCTTCCCATTCAGATCCTTTACCTCTTGAATCCGAGTATTTTGATCAAGAGTTACATTTTATTCAAAAGTGGTTATAAGATCTTTGATCCTACCATCTTGAATGTCATAAGCCTCCTTGACACCATCTTGAAACTCATCAAGTTCTCTCAAATCCTCTACAGCCTTCTTTGACCGGCTAACCATTTTCTTACACGATCTTTTACGAGCTTCATAGCTGATGAATAAATTCTTGAGATCAACCTCAAGCTTTACACACTTTTTCATCACCATGTAAACTAAATCCGATTTCTGATTTAAGATTTGTTGAAGCATATAACATCTGGATTCTATTCTATGGAAAATTGGAATTGTGTCAACCAACTTATTCTATGATTGAACAACAAAATCATGTCCCAGGGATGATGATTCCAAATCTGAGACTTTTCTGGGTGAAGGCTTTTTCTCTAGCTCCACAAGATTTTTCTTTGAAGATCCACCATCATATTTCTTCATCACAACCTCTTTAGTGGGTGTCTCAACAACTACTTTTTTTTATTTATCACATCTCCGAATGTCTTCTTCATTTGGAGATTTATGTTCGCTACCAGACAAATGATCCATATTATCCTCATCTACTTATTTTTTCTGAGCTCCTACCTCAGCATCTTCAGGATGTATGAAATCATGGTTTGAACTTTCTTCCTCAGATAATTTATTAACTTCTTCTTCACCCTTATAATATTCACATTCCTCATCCTTCCTAGGAGTTTCGAGCTTTGAAGACTCTACTTCAGAAGTTTAGATTGACAATTTCTCAGATGGGATTTCCATCTCATAAATGTACTCCACTTGATTAATCAAATCTTCTATATCACCACTGCATATAGCTTCTTCTTATACTCCTTTAACAACTTCTTTTTCTTCAACAACCTTCTCTCAGGCTTTTTCTGGAGTCATGAACTTATTCCCTTAAGTCTTAGCTAAGGGTTCTACCAGGATGTATTCTGGTACCAGAATTTTCCCGGATGGTAATTCTGTAGCCTTCAAAATAGATTAGACTAACTCAACTTTATTCATTTTCTTCTTTTTCTTCTTTTCATTAGGTTTCTTATCAAGCTCATCAGCGGTATTCTCTCTTAAATCATTGGCCTTAGCAGGATCAAAACAAAAACTTGGCTCCCTTGTTTTATTATTCATTTTTTCTTCCCTCTATTTAGCTATGTCCTTATCTGGATACACTTTTTTCTTCTTGGGTTTTGGAGGTGTGGATTGTTTGTTCCTTAGATATTGGGGTTTTTTCTTCTTCTTTTACTTCCTCCAATTTCCACTTCATTCAAACCTTTTTTGATGGTTCAAGAACTTATTGTTCATTCAGAACTGCTTTATCCTCTTCCTCTAGTAGGTCATAAAATTTTCTTGAGTCCTTAGAAAAACCAATATTCATTCTCTTCAATGTGTCATCACTGACTAACATAAATTTTCAATTTCTTTCCTTCAAACTGTAAGGAATCTTGAATGATTCTAGACACCAAAAAATTATCTTTGAAAAAATGGCTGGGGACATGATAATCTGGGATTTCATGTTCCCATTCATAATATTCTCAATTGTAATGAGAATATGCTTCATCAAGTTGATCTTCCTCATATTCACCGGAAAATATTACATATACATGTCTCTCTTCTTCAAGGTGTCCTTATCACCTTTTCTCAGAATGATGAATCCATGAACCCATAACTCAAGGATCTGATTATTTGTAGAGAGGTGATAAATCATCTGAGTCTTGACATCATAAGGACCAAGGAACTCCATATCTTTCACCTTTACAAAACTACCTTGAACACCCAGCAACTTATGAGAAACAAATTCAGCCTCCCCTTCATAAGACAACCCCATCAAGCTTTTAGACTTTTTGTATGAAAGGGAATATGTTTTTCCATATATTTTGAATGAATATTTACTCCTCTCTTCTTCTGTGAAAAAGATCATAGATTTATAAAACTCCATAAGAAAATCTAGATATAATACATCTTGACTCCTGGCATTGGTATTAATATGATTTCTCATCCATTCAACATGTTGTTCTTGGATATAATGGAATCCTACATGGTAAAGAAATTTGGATGGACCAACCTCTCTCTCTAAATTTGCCACTCCGAAATCATCTTGACAGTTTAAATCTCTTTATAAGGAACTTCAATAGACATTCGGATGTAAGAAAGATTTTGGTGATTCAGAATAGGATTTTGAAAGAGGGGTAGAGCTTCGGCATGCAAAGGCTTGAAATCCGATGTGGGATCACCTTTGGTGGTCCTTTATATAGGTTTTTGAAGTGACGATTCATCTTTCATACTTGATCCCAAGGAATAAAAAACTTTTGATTAGATCTAACAGTTGACATGATATCCGCAAGGAAAATTTGGTAGGATCCAATCATTTAATATTTTTCAAGAAAAATACATTAGTATTTCAAGAACCTAGATTCTGAAAAATTTAAAATACAAAAGAAAATACCAACAAGTACATGATGACTATGAAAAAATAAGAAATAAAACACACCTTTCGGGTTTGTTGGAAGATTATTCATAGTGAGGAAGAATTCCTCTTGAAGAAATTTATATTTCAAAAATTTTGATTACAAAAAAAGAAAACGAGAAAAAAAATCCATTATGAAAATCTTCATTACAAAAAAATTCATTAAAAAAATTTTGAGTATGGAAATTTTAGACTACGAAAATTTTCATTTCAAAATATTTGAAAAATCTAACTACTAAATTTTTAAAAAAACTGTTTTACAAAAAAATTGAAAACTTCATTACGGAAAACATGAAAAAATTCATTACGAAAAACATGAAATCCTAACAAGAAAATGTACTCCCCCTATGAAAATGAGATTATTACTGTAAAGATATTGATTTCAACAAGAAGTTAATAAAGAGGTTTACCTTATGGTTATCATTCCTAACTTCTGTTTAATGTATTCTAATCTATCGGAGGGTAAAGATTTTGTGAAAATATCATCATGTTGATCTTGCGTTCTGATGAATTGAAGAACGATATCTCTTTTTTTTGTGATCCTTAGGAAAATGATGCCTAATATCTATGTGTTTTTCTTGATAGTTACATGCATCGATTTTACTTAATGAAATTTCACTTTTATTATCACACAAAATTTGTGTTTTTGTAAAACTCATACCATAGTCTGTGAAAGTGTGTTGTATCCACAACACTTGAGCACAACAGCTTCCAGCTGCTACATATTTAGCTTTATCTATGGAATGTGCTACTGGGTGTTGCTTCATTCAAGACAATGAAACTAATGAATCTCCTAATAAATGAAAAGTTTTAGATGTACTCTTTCTATTCATTCTACATACACCAAATTCAGCATCCGAAAAACTTTTAAAACGAAATCATTTCCAGAGGTATAAAAGAGTCATAAATCCATGGTTCCCTTTAAGTAGAAAAAAATTCATTTCACTCCCTTTAAATGAGATTCCTTAGGATTGGACTGATATCTTGCACATAATCATACTGAAAACATTAAGGCTGGATGACATGGTATCAAGTAAAGTAAAATTCCTATCATAACTCTAAAAGAGGTTTGATCTACTGTTATCCCAGATTTATCATGAACAAGAGTGTTTGAGGTACCAATGGGAGTACTTATACTCTTAGTGTTGTCGAATGCATTATTTTTAAGAATATATTTAATATACTTATGTTGGGATATATAAATTCTTTCTGGTTTTTGAGAAATTTGAAAACCAAGGAAAAATGTTAACTCACCCATCATACTCATTTCAAACTCATATTTCATTAGATCCGCAAATGAATCAGTTAACGATTTCTGATTTGAACCATATATAATTTCATAAACATAGATTTGAATAATCAAAACCTTTTTCTTATTTTTATTCATAAAAATGGTTGGATCTACATTTTTCTTACCATAATTATTTTGAAGAAAAAATACTATGAGTCTATCATACAATGCTCGAGGGGCTTCCTTAATTCCATAAAAATATTTGGTATGTTTATAAGCACGTTCAGGATGTTTTGTATCTTCAAAACCAAGAGTTTGTTCAATTAAAACTTCCCCTTGAACATAACCATTATGGAAAGAACATTTCACATCCATTTGAAAATGTTTGAAACTGAAGATTCCTGTAGTGTCAAGTAAAATATGAATAGATTCAGGTCGAGCTACTAGAGCATAAGTTTCTTCATAGTCTATTCTTTCTTGTTGATTATAGCCTTTAGCAACCAATCTAGCTTTATTTCTTACTATGATTCCATATTCATCACACATATTTCTGCAAACCCATTTTACTCCAATAATATATGTTTCCTTTGGTCTTTCAACCAAGTGTCAGACTTTATTCCTTTCAAATTCATTTAGTTCATCTTGTATGACTTTAATCCATTCACCATCACCTAAAGATTCATCAGGGCTTTTTGGTAATAATCGGGAAAGGAATGATAGATTTTATACATCATTCATTAAGGGAATTATAGTCCTTACAGGTTGATTCACATCACCAATGATACTATCACTAGGCTGATTCTTAAGAAACACCTGATTTGGGTTTTGTAAATTCTATTCATCAACATACGGTTGGAAATCTTATGGGTTAAATTTTTCAGAATTATCATCTTGGACATTTTCCTTATTATAAGGATCATCTATCATGTGTTGATAATATGTTTTTTAAAACACATTCAAATATATAGTTAGGGTTGTTTAAAAACAAAAGGATCAATTTAATCAAATTTGATATGTACTATTTCTTCAATAGTATAAGTGTTTCTATTGAAAACTCTATAAGCCATAGATGTTGTGGAGTAGCTTAAGAAAATTCGTTCAACATATTTAGGTGAGAGTTTAAAAATATTATCTTTAGTATTCAGGATCAATACCTTTCAACCAAAAACTATGAAGTAGGAAAGTATAGGTTTTCTACCATTCCATAACTCATAAGGAGTTGTATTAAGAAAAGGTTTAATTAAAACTCGATTTATAGTATACCAAGTAGTACATACATCTTCAACCCAAAAATGATTGGCTACTGAAAACAAACTCAACATGGTTCTTGTTATCTCTTGAAGAATTCTATTTCTTATTTCAGTAGCACAATTCTGTTGAGGAGTTTTTGGTGCTTAGAAATTGTGAGTAATGCCTTATCTACTACAAAAATTTTCAAAATCAGAATTTTGAAATTCTCTACCATGATCATTATGAATATATTTCAATGGAATTTTTTCCCATTTTTATCATCGGCTCTAAAACTTGTTAAATAAGAAAAATCTTCAGATTTATTTGCTAGAAAATAGACCCATGTAAATCTAGTGCACTCATCAACTAAGAAAAATACATAATATTTTCCACTAATACTTCCAGTTTGTGTTGGGCCAAAATGATCCATATGTACTAACTGTAATTCATCAGTAGTCGAGACTTCACAAATTGATTTAGAAATCGTTTTATTTTTCATTCCATATTGGCAAGGATCACAATATTTTGAAGAATCAAATATAAGATCTAGTAGATCCTTAACAAATATTTTCATAGAATGTGTTCATAAGTTCATAATGTTATAGTGTCCTAACATTCTATGCCAAAACCATGAATGATCTTCCATTTCACTAAGGTAAGGTAAGTCTTGGCTCCTATGGTCCTCCCAGGTTAGTGTGTATATATTCTCTTGCATATGGGCATAAATAATAAACTCTTCCTTGGAATTTTTTACTAAGCACTAATCATTTCTAAAATTCACAAGGTAACCTTCATCACATATTTTTATTATGTTAATGAGATTTTTCTTAAGACCATTAACATATAAAACATTTTAAATCAATTTTTTTTCAAGAAGAACGATGTTACTTATACAAATAATTTCTCCCTGAGCGTTATCTCCAAAATTTACATTTCCTCCTTTTGTCTTGATAATATTTTCAAAGTAGTTTTTGTTACCAGTAATAAGCCGTGAACATCCACTATCCATGTACCATGTATTTCTGTTGGTATTATATTTACTTTCCTGAAAACAAAAGATTTAGTCTTTTGGAAGACAAACTTTCTTGGATCTAGAAAATTCAGAAAGAAAAATTTTAGGTACCCAAATTATCTTCGAAAAATAGGTTTTATGAAACATAAAGACTGAGTTTTGTTTAAGGAACAACTTTTTTCCCAATGACCACCACACTGACACTTAGTATAGAATGGATCACTTTGAGAAAGAAAATAATTGTTACTAAAAACTGGTTTAGAACTAGTATAACCAAAACCAGAACTATACCGTAAATGTCAGATTTGAGAATACATTTTATCAAAATTTTCTTTACCTAACGTAATGTTTGAAAAACAATTCCTCAAAAAAATATTTAGGATTTCAGTTTGATAACTAAGTTCTTGTGTTCGAAAACATTTTATTTTGAACTAGAGTTAGGCTTGAAAACATTTTTCTTAGAATGTACGTTTTCTATATCTTTAGAA
This sequence comes from Viscum album, assembly GCA_963277665.1. Taxonomy (NCBI): domain Eukaryota; kingdom Viridiplantae; phylum Streptophyta; class Magnoliopsida; order Santalales; family Viscaceae; genus Viscum; species Viscum album. Next base: position 887,055,040 of record OY728148.1, on the reverse strand, counting down.
TGTTAATCCATATCAGAATTTACTTCTTCAAGATTTTTTGAAATATTTTCCAAATCAAGAGTTTTCTTGTCAAGATCATTAGAAAGATTTGATATTTCATTATTGAGAATAGTATTCCTAGAATATTCCTTATCAATCTTTTTCATGAGTTTTGAATTTTCATTATCAAGGAGTTTTGAAACATAAAAAATTCTTCATAGGTAGGTAAAGTATTATCTTCATCAGAAGTAGATTCTTCATCTGAATATTCATATTATTTATCATTACTATAATTTGCATTTAATGAATCATTGGTCATTGATTGAGATTTATGTACCTTAGCCATTAAACAATGGTTTTCAATAGGTAGTTTGGCTATTAGACCAAGATTCTTTTATCCAGAAGATTCATACTCTGATGATTAATCTTTAGAGTCTTCACCACTGGCACTCCAGGTGTCATTAGATCTCAATATTTTCATAGATTTATCTTTATTATACTTATTTTTGTTTCTCTTAGAATTATTTTCCTTTCGTTCTTTTCTTTTAAGCATAGGAAAATCATACATTATGTGCCCAGCTCTTTGGAATTCGTAACGAGTAACTTCTGAAACTTTCTTATCATTCCTTTCATTCTTATTATGACTGGATTTAAATTTCTTCTGTCTAAAAATCTTGTTCATCCTTCGAACAAGATTGGATAGTTCATTTTCTAATGATTCACTTCCACTAGATTCAGATTGAATAACAATATTCTTGGATTTCGATCTAGTGATTCTCTTAGGAGTATTAGATTTCATATGATTTGAAGTTATAGTAGAAACAACACTATCATTCCCATTCTTCTTCTTAATGTTAACAGTGTCTCTATTCATTATAGTCTCTTGTTGTAGAATTGTTTCAAAATGTTCATCAAGATAAATCTGAGTGACCTTTCATTATTCATCAATAGCTGTTCTCTTGGAATCCCACTCATTGTTCATGATTTCTATGATCATATCAACAAGGGATTCCCCATGTAATCCTTTCTCACCCATAGATTGTAATATTTTAACAATATTCATAAATATATGTTTCACTTAACATATGGGTTCTTTGTAGGGAAAGAAAAAACCATGATATTTAGCTCTGAGCATGGCTCTTTTAGTTTTAATAACATTGGAAGTTCCAAGGTGTGTATCTTCAAGATTCTTCCATATAAAATTTTCTTCTTCACAAGATGAAATTTGGATATATATATTCCTAGTCATGGAACAAAGAAAAGTATTGCATACCTTATAATTTAGTTGAAATTCATGCTTTTCTTGATTAGTGAAGTTACTTACTTTTTTGTCAGGGATTTTATATCCTCCAGTAAGCATAAAAAAATTATCCACTCCAGTATTGATAATAAATGTATTCATGTTATCTCTCAAATATTCATAGTCATTCTCATAATCAATAGGAGGTCTGGTTGGATTTATTTTATCAATGGAACCAACATTGATTCCTACCATCATAATGAAAATCTTCCACACAAACATGTTAGTTACAAAATTTTGTAAACAAGGAAAATATTCCCCATCTAGAAAAAAATATAGACCAAGAGTATCTTTAAGGAAAAAAACAATCTGAACATTATGAGTCTGAAAATCTGATTCTGAAATTATGAAAAATATTAATTCTCTTCTGAATCTAATTGTGAGATTCATTCAGATTCAACAAATCCTCTAATACTAATTGTTGAGATGGTTTGTGGAGTATGATATACTCATTAATACCAAATGAAGGATCGAAATAATATAGATACTTAATGAAGTATCTAATGATTCTCAAAATATTAGAGGGGGGGGTGAATTGTATTCATTAAAAAAATTCTTTTGGAACTTTTAATGGTAGTTATGTTTAACAATTTTGAACAAGTTAATTCAAAAACCCTCTAGTTCTACACACTTTCTTGATTCCGGAAATATGATTTCGAGAAAGTTAATCTAGAAAGATGGTTCTGGAAATGAATATTAACATATGTTTAAAAATATGAACATTCTACCTTAATGCGTATAGAATCTTACTAAATCAGAGTAGAAGTATAAGATAGTACTACTTTCCCCAACAAACAAAATATAGCGGAAAACTTGAAACAAACATGTAACAAGTAGTAAGTCTTTTATCCCAAATAGAAGGTTATCCAACAACCTTGGATAGAGGTACTTTGATTTATACTTTCATGAAAGTCTGTCTTACCCACACCAGGGTAAGCCCTCGATACGAAGATCAGAGTCTATCTTGCTATCCCTAAAAGCCCTCAAATTTAAGGTAGTCGACACCTCTATCTTCCTCAATATGGAATACCTAAACATCAAGGTAGTTGTAACCCCAGTATTCCTATCCCTGTAATGCCTCGATTGTACACAACAATAATTAAAGTTACACAAAGAAAATCTGAACATGACGTTCAGTACGCACAAAGCAATAAATTCTCTCTCAAGAAATCATGTCAGCTGCATGTAATCTCTAGATTGATCAATTTATTGTGAGATATTTCAAATGAGCTCCTATTTATAGGCATCGCTTCAATGGTCGGCTCCCTCCTCCAATGGTCATATTTTTCAATGAATTTTGGAGGTACCTGTACACGTGTCACTCAAACAATGGTTAGTTAGTAACTAAATTCATGACATCATTTTATAAGAAAACAAGTGTTAGAAAATATATGGTTGCATAACCAAAATCAAATATTCAATATGTAATAAAATAAAAGTTCATAGTCTAATCAAAAACATATTCGTTGTCTATAATACAAGGATATTTGTATTTTTTTTTCTAAGGAATTCGAAACCTGAACTCTATAGAATTATAAAGTCTGAATTTTAAGGAAATTTGGAATCTGGATTCACCAGAATTCAGAACCTGAGAATACAATGTTTGGAGTCAGAGTTCATGAGAATTTAGAGTCAGAGCTCATTAGAGTTTGGAGTCTGAATTTAGAGAACTCATATTCATAACACACAATGTTTGGAGTACGACTTCATTAGAATTTGGAGTCAGAACTGAGAAGAGTTCGAAGTCTAAAAACAGAATTCTCTTTATCTATGTATTTTATGATTCCAAGATTTTAAATAAGAAACCTAATTTTATTTTTAGATAATATTATAAACAATGAAAAACATGGTAAGAATAAAATTCTTTGGGGAAGGAAGATTTTCCTTATAGAAGTAAAACATAGGGTAAAATGAGATTTTCCTTGATATAAGGTGTTAGTGATTTTCAAAAAAAGAATGAATGGTAAAGTCATAGGGAGACCTTATTGACTCAAAAATCTCCCCCAAACATGAATGAATGGAAAAGCCAAAAGGAAAACCTTATTGACACAAAAATTTTCCAAAAATGAAGGAATGAAAAAGTAATAAGTAAAACCTTATTGACTCAACAATCTCCCCAAACATGAAATAATGGAATAGTCTTAAGGAAAACCTTATTGACTCAACATTATTGAATAACATCCTCAATGCTTTGAGAGGTTGAGTTCAAAACCACAAATAAATTCTTACCCAACTTTCTCAAATTATGAACAATATGCTGAATAATATTGATGGTCGCCCATCACCTAATAGGGAGAAATTTCTTATCAAGTGTTTTATGAAAGAACAAACAATGATGTTTAGTGGATTTTATAATCCACTAGTTGTTTAACATTGGGTAAACTCAATAGGGAAGATATTTTATTATCTTTGATATTCTCACATGCATATGGTGACCCTGGCTATTTATCGTCTAGATAGAGAGGCCAGTTAATTGTGGGTGTTTATTAAGAACACCAATTAGTGGGATGATATTGAAGATATGGAGTGGGAATAATTTAAGATAATGCTTCTTAAATATTATTTCCCTATTACTTTTTGAACTATAATGGATAGATAATTCATAGAGCAGTAACAAAAAGAAGAATAATCTTTCATAGCTTATGAATAATATTTTAAAAGGATTGAAAGGTATGTTTTATGTTTTTTTATAAACAATGATAGAAAAATTGATAGATTATTTAGTGGTCTAAAAACAATACATTTAAAGGCTCTAGAAATTTGAGTATTTGGGAGTTATTAAGAAGTAGTTCTATGTGCTATCAACGTTGTGATGGAGTTTGGAGAGTTGTCCTATGTTTGTGGAGATAAGAAATGAAATGTGGAGTTTCATTCTGGGGGGTCTGTGGAGAAAGGTTGAATGAAAACTTGACCACCCACATGCCAAAAATGTTATAAGAAGCATCATGGGAACTGACTCAAAGGGATGGGGAAATACATCAATTGTGGGAGAGAAGGCCGCCAAGTTCAAGAATTTCAAAAAGGAAAGAGAAGGAAAGATAATGTGTTGGAGGAAAGGATAGAACCACCCATGTCCCAATGCTACAATTGTAAGGAGAAACTGAACTATAAAAGAAATTGCAGTAAACCAAGAGTTCTTGTGGGTAATCAGAATCATCAGCCAAAAAATCCAAAGGAGAAAGGGAAGGATTATTACATCACTACTATAGAAGTGGATCAAGAAAATGAAGTCATAAAAGGTATATTTCCTATTCACTCAAGAATGGAAAAAAATTATTATATGATTCTAGTTCTACTAATTCTTTTATATCATTAATGTTTTCTAGAACTATAAATTATAATCCATGAAATCATGAAATAGAGTTATTCATAGAAATACCAAGTGGTTCAATAATTACAACCCATGTTTTGGAATCATCCTCTATTGGTGTATGAGGTAAGATACTTCTAGAAAATCAAGTTATAATTCCCTTAGTGGAATTTGATGTTATAATGGTAATGGTTTAGATCTCGAGAACATATCAACATCCAGGAAAAGAAAATAACTTTTCATATTCTGAACAATACCATGCTCCTCTAAAAATGTAAGTAATATCATGAATATTTATTATAAACACCTTTTACAGTGTGGGTGTTGATTCCTTATGAACAAGCATACCTCAGTCGAATGGTTGAGTCAAAGGAATGTTCCGACCTAGTGGATATGTCCATTGTGAGGGAATACAATGATGTATTTCCTAAATAGTTACCCAGACGTACCCCAAATCATGAGGTAAATTTATCAACATAACTCATAACCGGAACTACTCCTATATCAATGAGTCCCTATAGGATGTATCCTTTCTAAGTGTTGGAGTTAGAGAAGAAGCTATAGGATAATTTTATAAAAGGGTTCATATTCCAAAATTCAACACCTTGGGGTGAACCGATGCTTCTTATCAAGAAGAAGTAAGGAACAATGCAGGTTTGTAGTTATTATCAAGAACAAAAAAAGATAACCATAAATAAAAAGTATCATCTTCTGAGAATTTATGACTTATTCAATTAGTTTCAAGGAGATAAATACATATAAAAGGTGGATCTTCATTTGGGATTTCATTATCGTAAGGTGAAGAAGAAGATATTCAGAAGACTACCTTCAGTAAATGTTATAGGAACTATGAGTTTTTTGTGATGAAATTTGGACAAACTAATTCCCAAAAATATTCATGTATTTGATGGATATTGTCCTTAGACATTACATGAAAAAAAAATTTGGAAGTTTTTATTGATAACATTCTCATATACTCCAATAACAATGACAAACATTAAGAACATCAATAGCTTGTGTTGGTGACATTGAGGATGGAGAAGATGTATTTCATGTTTAGAAAGTGTGACTTCTGGATGCAGCAAGTCACACTATTGGGACATCTGATCATAAGTGAGGGAATTTTTGTGGACCCATAATAATAGGGCAATTGAGGAAAGTCCCAGAACCTTATGTGTCCCAGAAATATATAGTTTTCTTTCATTATGTAGGTACTGAGAAATGATTGTGAGACATTTCTCAGGATTATCATTCCCATAAACTATGTTAACAAGGAAAGGGGTGAAGTATGTCTGGACAAATGTGTGTGAGTAATCCTTCCCAGAGCAAAAGAAATTTCTAATCACATGCACGTGTATTGAAAATACCAAAAGGTGGAGAATTTTTTGCAATATACATTGATTATTAAAATAATTGATTTGGTTATTTATTCATGAAAAATGATAATGTGATAGACTACAACTCATGAATGTTGAAGATCCTAGAGAAGTACTACCCAATTTATTATTTGGAGCTAGCATATGTGATATTTTCGTTGAGAATATAGAGGAACTACATATATTGTGAGAAGTGTGATATATATATATAGATCACTAGATCCTAAAGTATATATTCATACAAAAGGAGCTCAACATGCATCAAAATATATGGTTAGAGAAAATAATATACTACTATTGTCATCTCCGTAAGGCTAACAATGTAGCTAATGATCAAAGTAGAAATTAACCTTATACAATATCAATGTAGTGGATTGATGAAGACCTTATCCTCATGGATATGGAAAAGATGGATTTGTAAATAAAACCACCTAGAATACATCCTACAATTTTTAAATTATTTTGTAACCATCTATCTAAGAGAATATTATAGAGGCAAAATGGGATGATCTGGAGTTAATAAAGAGGATGCATTTTGTAAAGGAAGGGATACTGCAAGAGTTCCATATCAATGATGATGGTGTGATTTAGATTGGAATGAGGTTTTATGTTCCTTAATAACACGGGATAAAGAATGAGATACTGGACAATTCGCATATCATTACGTTCCCTATCCATCCTAGGATTACCTGGATGTACTGTGATCTCCATGAACACTTCGGGTGGGATAACATGTAGATAGAGACTGCTGATTATATATATAGGTGCTTGTTTTTTTCATTAAGATAAAACAGTGTGAAAAAATTCTATTTGGATGATGAAACCGTTACTTATACCCATGTGGAGATGGGATAATGTCACTATTATATTTTTCATTAGACTCCCAAAGAGATCCAAAAGAAATAATGAAATATGGGTTATGGTGGAACAACTCAGCAAGACTTACCACTTTATGGAAATTTGGGAAGACCACTCAGTTGAAAAACTAGCAAACGATATATGTGAAGGAAGTTGTGAGACTACATGGAATTCCACTCTCAATTGTCTCTGATCTTTTTCCATGGATCTAATCTAAATTCTGGAGGAGTCTTCATCAAGCATTGAGTACCGAATTAAATTTTAGTGTGGCCTATCACCCCCATACTGATTGCCAATCAGGAAGTACTATGCATACACATAAAGATATTTTAAGAGTATAATATTTATAATTAAATGGTTTATGGGTTAAAAATACCGCATTTATTGAGTTATTATACAATAATAGATTCCAATCAAGTATTTATATGGCTCCATATGATGTTTTTTATAGAATGTGATGTTGAACTCCAAGCAGTTGTGATGAAGATAGTGAAAGAATGATTCATGGACCTAATATTTTGTGAGTGAAGACAAAGAATGTTCAATTCATCCAAAAACATATCAATGATACTTTGAGATTTAAAAGGAGCTATAGTGAAAACCGTCTAAGGGACTTAGAGTTAGACATTGGAGATAAACTATTCCATTGAATATCACCATTGAAGATATTCATGTGGTTATGAAGGAACATGAGGCTAGGACCAAGGTATGATGACCCATTTATGATCCTTGACTTAGTAGAAGTCATGAACTAAAAGATTTGACTTCCACAGAATATGGATCAAGTTCCTGATGTGTTTCACATATCACTCCTGAGAAAGTACATACCAGATCTCTCATACGTACTGAACTCAGAGGTGGTATAGATGGATGTTGTAATCTATTATGAGGAGAAGCCAACAAAAATTATGGACAATAGAGATAAGGTTTTATGCAACAAGACAAACCAAATTTTCAATTTTTATGGGGGATCCATAAGTATAAAGTATAATCGTGAAAAATGGAGGAGGTGATGAAGTGGAATTACCCTAACCTATTTAGGTAAAATGAAATTTTGCGGGGGAAATTCCAAAAGGGGGAAGAATGTAACGACCCAAAATTTTATGAATGGATTTCATCTCTTATTAGAGTAATTTCATATAGTGTAAATCACATAAAATAACTTAGAGACGATAATAAAATAATTAAAATTGTCACATTCATGAAATATGAAGTGTTTTAAGATTTTAAGGAACCTATACAGATTAAATAGTAACATTACCTTTAAAATCGTAATATGACCCTTATCAATAGTAAACTAAAATAATGAATTGAAACCAAACCCATTAAAGTACATTTTTTGGCACATTATCAATGAAATTATGATATAATTATATTATATAATTTGTAAACAAATGTTTTAAAAATTATTAATTATGTGATGGTATTTTTTGTAAGTCCAAAATATTTAATTATATCTTTATGATTAAGAAAATAAATAAAAAGAAAACTTATTTTCCTAAAATTTATTCATGTGTTATTATTTTAATGTCATACGATTTTAATATAATTTTATTAAAGCTTAAATAATATTTCCAAGTGTTATAAAATCAGTTGTAATTTTGATATCTCTATTTTTTTCTATAAAATGATTATTTTAATAAAAAATAAAAATTATTATATTTATAAAATTATTTTCATAAAATGGTTTCCATTTTTGAAATAATCATTTTGAAATTATCCAATGGTGAATTTTTGTTAAATTTCATAAATAATTCAATTTTTGGGTGAATAGTAAAATAATGTTATTCACATAACACGTATACATTACATCACATAATTTATGATGTAATGGTGACATTATAATTTTTAGATTTTTAGGATCTTCCGTGGATTATTTAATTCCTTAAGTGGTCCATAAAGTACAATATTCTCATTTTATAACCTTCAAAAGAATATTCCAAAACCTAAAGTCAAAAGTGATTTCCCAAAATATGATTTTCTATTTCTTTTCAATATTTTTAATATTTCAATGAATTTGAATTATAAATATTATTTAATGTCTAAAAATAATTATCTTATATTTATATATGATTTATATTTTCAAAAAACTACTAATATTATTCTATCCTTTGATATCTTCTTTTATTTGATATTTTATTATAAAAATACCCCCTCCCTCAAGTATAAATAACCCCTCTACCTCCCCTTAGAAAACCACTACTCTCACTTATTACTAACCCAAATATTTCCACAAATACTACATATCAATCCCATTAGAATACCTAGGAATATTCTGAAGTCCTCTATACCAATCACTAAGGGAGTTATAGTTTCATGTAAGAGAAGCTACACTAGGGAAAGAGTAAGTCTCTATTAAATCTTCTCTATTTTCTATTTAATTTTTATTTTTACCCTTTTCCTTTCAAAAAAAAGGGTAAAAAATTTATTATACTATTACTTAACATTATATAAATGATTTTTAACGTACTGTAATTATTATATTAATTAAATAAAAAAAATTCATACTTCCCTTTCCCGCTCTTTCTACATTATCCCTGTAATGGTCGGTTATCCACCTACAGAGACACTACCAAGGAAATTATTATAACTTCCTTAAATTCAGGTATATTATAAATTATATATAATATATTAATATCATATTACATATATTCTATGATTATGTAATGAATTACACTAATTTATAAATTACATGTAATAAAAAAGTGAAATCATTGTAAGACGATGAATTTTTATGTAAAATATGATATCAAAATGATTAAATTTCTGTAATGGAAATTAATAAATATAATCCAATGAATATAATTGAAAAATATTTTAATAAAATTATTATAATTTACATCACAATTTTTTTAATAAATACAAGTATATTATTCTGGAGGTGCAAAAGAGACAGAATTAAGCAGAAATTATGGTAAGGGAATAACTCGAAACCAACTCTCTTTCTTTAGATATTCCCACTTTCACCCCATTTTATGGATTCCTATTCCTTAAAAATAATTTCTTCATCCTTATTAAATCTTTTCCGGGATATAATTGTTTTCTAAGAGGGATTATGACAAACAAAATGTTTTCCAAAATAACTCTTCATTAAAAACACACCTTTTACTTCTAACTCAAGGTTCATGATTAATTTATCAAGTTTTTTATTCCCACATTCATTTGGGAACCCAAATTTTATGAAAGTATTCTAATGAGATGAAACCAATTCCATTTCATGGGTAATTTATGTTCATGATTGATATATTTTGTGTTAGGTATTCATGCTAATTTAAATGTTATGAAGTGACGGGTGGACCCAAAATTATATAGCACAATTTTAAAGTTATGATGTGATGGGTGACCCCAAAATTATATATAACTCTAATGAATTGGGTAATATTAAGAACCTATGAGTAAAGTTAAATATCCGTGAATATGATGCTAGATGGTTTTATATATATGTGTGGTTGTTGAAAACTAAGACATGATGTTTCATTTGAATGAATTTCTATATTCCAAGACTTCACTTAAAGCTTCCTATCATGATTATGATCTTATTATTATGTAATGATAATGATTATGCTCACCTGATTATATATTGTTTCATGTTGTTATCTATCCTTTTACTGGGCTTTTAGCTCACCCGTTTGTTATTTATATCCTCATGTAACTAGTTGTACAAAATAGAATTCAAGATTCAATAATAACCTTAAGAAGAAGAAATTAAATGTATGTTTATTTTTTAGGTTATCAATATTATGTGTGGTTCTAGTTTTTTCAATACAATAAACCTTTGGATCCTAGTCATGTAATTGTTTTATTTTTTATCATTAAAATGATTTAATAGTAATGTAATTAAATAATGGTCTTTATACATTTAATCAGTATAGCCACTATTTATATAGAAATGTTTTACATCTATAAACAAATAGAATAAACCTTTCATAGGTTGATATTGAATGTTATTAGGAATGACATATTTTGGTTTTATTGTTTAGTTATTATGTGGATTCTATTCAATTACCCCATTATATTTCTAAACAAATCCATATGTTCTAGTGATTTAAAAAATTAAATTTGGGATAATCCTTAACTATAGTATTTTGGGAGATACCAAATGTTAAGATGATTTATTCCCAATTATTAATTGACAATGGGATTGATTTTTATGAAACACTATGTTTTAGTATAAATATTTGATCTCAAAGAGATTCTTAAAAATTATTGGATCTTAGTTTGTATTGGACTTCACTTTGAATTTATTTTATTTAATTCTATAAATGATGTAGGAGATTATAGATTCAAGGTAATACTTTCAAAATAAATGAAATAAAATAAAACCCATATTTTGATGAATTTGACATATTTAATATAAATTTCATGAGAACCTTACACAAATATTTTGGACACATTTACCTAATTCTTACTAAGGACAGAATCCATCCCCATAAGAATAGATGATGGAAAAGTAGTTTACAAATTTGTAAAAGAAAATATATTTTCATTATTAGGTTTAACCAATTTCTCAATCACTGACTAGAGAAAATAATTCTATAACAGTACATTAGAAGGTATTATGAAAATATTTATAGTAAATAATAGAGTTTTAACACGCCATCACCCATAAATTAAGGCATTATTGAACTAATAAAGAGATAAATCAAAAAAGTTATAGAGATAATTATGAACCCAAAAAGAATGTATTTATGTTTAAGGATAGATGATACACATTTTGAATTTAGAAAACTTTTAAAATCCCCATAATTAATTTCTCATTTCAGATTAGTCTATTGGAAATAATTTCACCAACATACAAATCTAAAATAGAAATATTTTTTAGTTGTGAAAAAATGTACCATGAATATTTTTCCAGTAAAAAAAATATTATTTTAGTAGTGGTGATAGGAAAGAAACAATTATATTCAATGTTATAGGATATATAAGGAAAAATAAAATACATTTCATGAATATTGGATACTCAACAAATAAAACATATAACGAGATAAAGTGTTGTTATTTGACTCTAGAATGAATCAATTATCAGTAAAATTTCATTATGAATGGTTAAAACCCATTATTAATACATGTGTTTTTCATTTTGGTGTTATAAAATTTAAACTTTTCAATAAAGAATCGCCATTCAGGGTTAATGGACACCTATTAATGATCTTAAATGAGAACATTAAATAGTAGCTGGGAGTAGAAGTTAATCATAAATATTATTAGTGTCATAAACCATAGTTTGTGTCATTACATATTACAATTTTTTGTTTTTCCTAAAATATGTATATTTTATTTTCTCATTAATCAATTATAACATAATTAGGAAATTGAACCATGTAATTGTGTGGATGGGGGAAGAACATCCTTAGATAATTTGGTATTTTAGTATATGTTCTCTTTTTTTATTTAATTTTTTTTCTTTTTCATTCTTGTTTCATAATACTGTTATTTTATTTTGGGGGTTTTTAAAAACAATTTAATATCAAATTAAAAACCCATGTAAATAATTAAAAACTAATATAGCGAGTGAATGCACATTTCCCATGAATATTATATTAAATGAATGAAAAAATATATATGTTCCTTATTCAAGACTTTTTAAATCTCATCAAATAAACCCAAAATTTTGAATTTTGTATATCAAATGAGTATATAAATTATAAATCTACAAAAGAATGTGGTCTGAAAAAAAAATTTAGATCTTATTCACATTCACATTAATTATTGAGATATCTAAAAAATTCTTTCTTAACCATGATTTTCTCTAATTCTTTCAAAACCATAGATTTTATTTGAACTTGTGATCAAAATGATTGATCTAATTTTATTATTTTAAATCCATTGTTTTAATGAAATTTTTTACATTAAAAATTCCTAAACACTTCTTATATTGGTGATCCCCTTTGATGTTATAACCTATCAGTTTGTAATGTCCAGGAATTTTCCATGTATTATTTTAATATTATATGGGAAAACATTTCAAGACTAGGCTCTGAGATGGTGTGCCCTTCCGAGGCCCAATGAGCCCGGAATAATTGTTTGAATTTAATTTAATAATTAAATTACGTGCGCATGAGGTTTTCCTGAAAAAAGTGGATAACTCCGGAATGTGTGCTCGGATCAGAAATCCGAGGGCACCGTTGCGTTCATAACAGCAATTTTACCATAGGTGAGGCCTAACATCGGCCGGCGCGGGTTGGCGGTTAAATCTAGATTTTGATGCAATGGTAATAAAATATTTAATAAAAATATTTTATTTCATTATAGATATCTTTTAAATCCTTTTTTTCTTTTATCCTCTTTAAATAGAGGCTTACACCAGGGTCCAGGGATACAAACCCCATAACCCTGAAAACCATTGGTGGATCTGGAGGAAACCCCCAATGCGGCGGTGGCGATGTTCTTAACAGATTTCGATGGCGACGACGACGCGGCGAGTGGATCTTCACCGGCAAATGCATCAAATCCAGGCAGGATGCTGATTTTTATTTTCCATTCCCCATTTTTGATTTCCACAATGAACGCGGGCTCATCCACGAATAGATTAGCTCGCGGATCGATCTTTCTTGTGGGATGGTATATTGTGGGGATTTGTGGGGAATTGATTCTTGAAATTTGTTTGGTTTCGTTCAACCTTCTAACGGTGACGAACCATGATCGACACGAACATTGATCGAGGTTCTCCCCTCTCATTTTTCTATGTGTTCTCCCCCAAATTCTTCACGTTCATCATGAGCGTTCTTTGAATTCTTCATTGGGTGATGAAAAACATATCCTTGCGCATCTGTTCTACGATGCAACGATCCCAAATTGAAGGATCAACACCACATCGGTCTTGTGGAGGTGCGCTGACGGTTTCGGTGGACGGATTGAAGTGGATCGGATGAAATCGTTCTTCGGACGATTTTTGCTCGGATGGCCGGAATCAGATTTAGGAGCCGATTGAAGGCCTGAAACCCACAGATTTGGCTTCACAGAGACGAGGCGACCCGATATCTGGAGTTTTGCGGCGAATGGACAACCGAATCAAGATCCGAAAAATCGGCCGAGGTGCGCGGAGGAAGACGCGGTTTTTGGGATTTTAAAGACTACATGCCGTGTAGTATGGGCTACACAGCATGTGTTCGTTGGTCGGGTTACTTGGCGTGAACTCCGGGAGTACACGGACACGGGCATGATGCACGGCCACAGACATGCCGTGTATACCCCTCCCCGGCCAGACCCGACCAGATACACGGGGTACCCCGTGTACTGGTACATGGGAAGGTGACACAGAAATGGGAAGAGACCGTGTACAGGAACATGGCCATCCTACACGGAGCGATCCTAGGCGCTCAAACACAGCATGTGTTTTCTTCTACACACCGTGTAGTTTCTTTCGACAAGCCGAGTGACACGGGCCAGTTACACGGGCAACACCCGGGGTCAAAGAACACGGCCCGTACCTTTTCTAAACGCCGTGTAGTTTGGTTTTGCACGACTTGAATGATGGACATGAGTCATTCACATGGGCAGTACCTGGGGTCATGGAACAGAGCGTGTAACCAGACTACACATCGTGTAACTTTTTTTTCATGGCTTGAGCCACTTGCCTTTTGTGACTTAGAATAGTTCTTAGGGTTCGTACCATTGGTAATCCCCAGAAGGTTCTGGCATCAACTCCTTTATACTGGGGTATGATCCCTTCAGCAAACCACCCGAATAGAGTTGATGGAATCCTCTATGTGAGAGTTATATCTGCATCCTCTATTCATTCCTGGAACCCTAGGTGGAGTTCTTAGTATTGACGTGACCAACTTTACCCGGGTACCGATCCTCTGCTTAGCGGATTATCTCAGATTGATTTGTCGGAATCACCCCTTGACTTGGTTGTGATCCTAATTTGAGAATCTAGTTCCCAAGGTACATGTGGAGTGTGTTCTCTCGGAATGAGTACTTCATGCCTCTCTCTTCAGACCTAGGAGTGTGTCCTCTTGATGGTATGCTTAGTGGAATCATCGAGCTGGATCCTAGTGGCGGTTTTCGCGATGGTCGTTTTTGTATGAGTATATCTGGATATTCTTGTTATATGTTCTGTAGACATATACTGTGTAGAGCTGACTATACCTTTCATTGTGGTATTTTCCTTTGTTGTATTTCCTTTGTGGTTTTCGGGGTGTCCTACTGGGTATTGTTATACTCACCCCTACACGGGCTTTTCCTGCAGGTGTCATGTCTTGTGCAGACGAGTGAGCCTTTGACAGGATTCTAGGCGAACCAGGACCAGACAGTGTTCAGTGAGATCAAACAGGCCGAGGTGTGTTCGTTCGGTGACAGGTTGCAGTCTCAGTACCTTTTTCTACAGGTTGGACTTTATTGCAGACTTCCTTATTGGTGGGCTAGTACTTTTGGCCCAGGGTTTTACTTTACTTTACTTTAATTCCCTGTTGTACTTTGTGGTTGGGTTTTAGTGTATGCATGCATCTTTGCTTTTTTTTTGTTGTAGTTTTTACTTTTCAGCTTTGTGGCCTGGGAGATGTGTGTGTGTGTGTGTACAAGTTTTTATGCAATGCCTCCCATGTAAATAGCATGCCTACTCGGTGCTAGTCACCAGCCCCTGGCCTATTGGAGGCGTGCTTGGGGAGTTGCGGCTTGGGCCCCACTGGGACGGGTCTTGACAGATTGGTATCAGAGGAGGTCGGTTCTACCTTAGGACCCAGAGTCTGTGAGTTGGTTTGGGGCAACAGTGTTAAGTGTTTCGAGTTTGGATCTCAAGACAGGGACCCCAGTGTTGGTGTGGCGGCCGACGTATCCATACACCAGGACTCTGATAAATTTCTTTTTGACTCGGAATGTGAAAATACTAGTTTCATGGGGAAAAATAATGGTACATTCATCATATAATAATGGGTTGTGGTTTCCATGTCCTTCCTGAGTCACCTCTCCAGATATACTCACTGACTGTGATACATCATGTTTCTTGAACATGATGCCTCCGCGATGCGCAACTACTAGGATCTAGTAGCTCAATCACGAGGATGACCCCCTCAGTGATGAAGCTTCGATACAGGGACCAGATCCCCCAGTTCTACCACCAGGTGGCATGACAGTTATCCCTCCCCCTTTGGAGAAGTGTTTAGCGCCTACTGTACCAGTGGAGGAGGAGCACAGGATGAGCGCACTCCATGAGTTTCAGAGACAGAGACCCCTCAGGTTTCGAGGTGAGCCTGACCCTCAGGCAGCAGAGGACTAGCTTGAGGTAGTGACCAGAGTCTTCGGTTTGGTCAGGACACCAGAAAACTAGATGTTGATCCTGGCAGTGAGCCTTCTATAGGGCTCAGCAGGGCGATGGTGGAATTTGTTCATCCAGACTCACGACATGGAAACTCTTACATGGTCGGTGTTTGAGCGTCTCTTCAGAGAGGAGTTTTCCCTAGTTACCCTAAGAGTAGTACGTATACAGGAGCATCTTCAGCTCTAGTAGGGAACCATGACTTCGGCTGACTATTCATCGAGATTTACCGACCTCTCGTGGTACATGATGGATATGGTCAGAGATCAGTACTTCAGAGCTCAGACTTTTGATCGAGGCTTGAGAAATGATATCCAAGCTAGCATCATCCCTATGAGAATTTCTACTTATGCTTGGGTGCTGGAGCGAGATTTTTTGGTGGAGAGCTTCCTGGCAGAGCAGGGACAACTGGCAGTTGTCAGTAGTGGGTGAGATGGAGTAGAGACCTCAGCGGCAGTGAGTCGACGTCAGGGACCCAGGAATGGGAGACGTTTCGAGAGGAGATCCCGGGACAGGGGACCAGCCGTGCATGGTTCACAGGGAGCTTCCATCCAGCCTCGAGAGATGCAATGTTACTCATGTGATGGCATGGGACATCTCACTTGAGATTGTCCGACCCGTCGTGCTACTGACACAGGATCAGTGGATGAACCACCGAGGCAGAGGCAACGTGTGGAGCAGGCAGATTTGGGAGGCAGAAGACGTGGCAGAGGAGCTGGGAGATCATCTGGAGGTGGTCGGTGTTTCGACCCTTTACCACCACCACCCCTAGGAGGTCCACCCCAGGCTCAGGGAGCTGGTGGATAGAGGTAGGGACAGCTGCAGTCGGCAGAGGCTGATGACCCAGGTACTCCCGGAATGATTTGAGGTACTATCTGTGTCTTTTGTACCTTGGCTTCCATGTTGATAGACATAGGTCCTAGTCATTCCTTTCGGGCTTCTTATCTTTTTTGACACCTTGAGATTCCAGTTGAGCCTTTGACTCAACCCTTAAGCTTAGAAACACCGACTAGAGAAGATTCATAGATCACACACCTTTGCAGGAAGTGTGACTAGACCCTTGGAGGCGAGAGTTTCAGTTGTTCTTCTTGGTGGTAGCATCGAGGCCTTACGATGTCATTCTTGGCATGGATTGGTTATCCACAGTTCATGCCCAGATTGATTGTTTTTGGTGAAGGGTGCAGTGTGTCCGTAGTGATGGAATGAGGTTCTCTTTTAACGGTGAAAGAGAGACCCAGGAAACGCAGGATAGACTCATGCATAGGAGGGCACAACCTATTTCACACTAGTTGGCTAGCCTAGCCTTTGGCGTGGAAGATGTTACAAGTATCTAGTTTCCAGTAGTGGTGGCTGAGTACAGGGACGTCTTTCCGGAGGATGTCCCCGGGCTACCTCCACATCAGGAGATAGATTTCTGCATTTAGTTGCAACCCTGGACGACCCAGATATCAGCATCAGCTTATCAGATGGCTCCTGCAGAGCTTCATGAGATGAGGGTGCTGCTGGATGACCTGCAGAAGATGGTCTTTGTGTGACCCAGTGCTTCACCCTGGGCGGCCCCAGTTCTGTTTTCCAAGAAGGTGGATGGGAGCTTGAGGCTGTGTGTGGATTACCGGTGCTTAAATTAGGTGACCGTGAAGAACCGGTATCCACTACCGAGGATAGATGACCTCTTCAACTAGTTGAGAGGGGAACTATGGTTATCGAAGGTTGATCTACGATCAGCCTATCACCAGTTGCGAGTAAGAGAAGAGTATATACCGAAGATGGCTTTCAGATGTCTCTACAGTCACTATGAGTGCTTGGTGATGCCCTTCGGTGTGACGAACACCTCGGCAGTGTTCGTGGGACTCATGAACCAGATCTTTTATCCCTATCTAGAACGGTTTGTAGTGGTCTTCATCGATGATATCCTTGTGTACTCTGCTTCTGAGGAGGAGAACTTGAGACACATAAGGATGGATCTGGACACACTCCGAGAGCACCAGTTGTATGGGAAACTCTCGAAGTTTTAATTATTGTTACAGGAGGTCCACTTTCTGGGACACGTTATCTCAGCGGATTGTGTAGTAGTGGACACATCAAAGGTAGAGGCAGTGCTAGCATGGGAGCCACCCCAGAGCGTGACGGAGGTGCAGAGTTTCCTTGGGTTGGCAGGCTACTATTATAGATTCATCCATGATTTATCCCGGATTTTAGAACCCATGATAGCTTTGAACCGAAAGGGATAGCCTTTCGTGTGGACCGAGATATCCCAGCAGGCTTTCCATGAGTTGAGACTGAGTCTGACGAGTGCCCTGATCTTGAGATTACCGGAGGAGGGTGTTGAGTACGTAGTGTTCTACGACGCATCAGGAACCGGTCTTGGTTGTGTCCTGATGTAGAGGCAATCAATGATTTTCTATGGCTCACGTCAGTTGAGTCCACACGTGCAGAACTACGCAACCCATGATCCTGAGTTGGTAGCGGTAGTCTTCGCATTGAAGATGTGGCGGCACTACCTGATGGGCGAGCGGTTTACCGTCTACTATGATCACAAGAGTCTCAGATATATCTTTTTCAGAAGGATCTGAATTTGAGACAAAGGTGATGGCTTGAGTTCCTCTAGGATTATGATTTGAGATCGTTTATACTCCTGGGAAGGGGAACGTGGTGGCAGATGCTCTCAGTAAGAAATCCAGTTCGCAGTTGCTGGATGAGGCGAAATGGCAGTTGGCCTCTTTGGAGTTTTCCTTCATGGATGGAGATGAGGGATCTTACCTTCAGTCAATGGTTGTTACCCATCCACTCATACAGTGAGTCAGGTAAGCACATCATGAGGATGCCAGCTGTGAGACTCTACGTGCTCAAATATCAACATGTGATGCTGTTGTTGGATATTCAGAAGGAGGGGAGCACGTTGTCCTTTTCAGTGGGAGCACGGTAGTACCAGTGACGTTGCAGGAGGAGGATCTGAAGGAGTTCCATAAATCCCCTTTGGCGGTGCATACCAGCGTGGAAAAGATGTACCAGGACCTCCGATGTCAGTTCTAGTTTCCATGGATGAAGAAGAGTGTGGCAGAGTTTGTTTCTCGGTGCGTTACTTGTCAGCAAGTAAAGGCTGAGCACCAGGTGCCAACAGGTTTGACTCAGCCCCTTGAGGTGCCAGAATGGAAGTGGGATGTGATATCCATGGAATTCGTGATAGGTTTACCACCATGTCTAGGGGACACGATGCCATATGGGTTATCATTGATCGACCCACCAATTCGGCCCACTTCCTAGCCATATGAGAGAAGAGTTCGGTAGAGAGATTGGGACGTCTCTACGTGCATGAGATAGTTCGGATTCATGGAGTACCATCCATGATCATATCAGATCGTGATGCTCATTTCACATCCTGGTTGTGGAAGAGATTGCATGAAGCTTTTGGTACTCAATTACGCTTGAGCACAAAGTTTCATCCCTAGACTGATGGTCAGATAGAGCGGACCATCCAAGTCCTGGAGGATATGCTACGATCTTTCATACGTGACTTCAGTAGTAGCTAGGAGGATCACCTACCACTGGTGGAATTTTATTATAACAACAGTTATCATTCCACTATTGGTATAGAACCATTCGAGGGTCTATACGGGGGACCTTGTAGGTCGCCACTTTGTTGGACTGACCCAGGAGAGTCAGCACTCATGGGCCCATAGATGGTGAGAGCTACTACAGAGAAGGTTCGGGTCATACAGGAGCGGATGAAGACTGCACAGATTTGGAAAAAGTCTTATGCCGATCGGAGGTGGAGGCCTTTGGATTTCGAGGGGGGAGACCATGTGTTCCTTCGGGTATCACCTCGACGGGGATTGCGGAGATTTGGCTGGGGAAGCAAGCTATCTCCGAGGTTCATTGGTCCTTTTCAGATTTTGAGTAGAGTTGGTGAGGTGACGTATCACTTGTCTCTACCTCCTTAGATGGACCATGTACACAACGTCTTCCATGTGTCGCAGCTATGGAGGTACGTGCATTATCCATCGCACGTCATCGACTAGGGCGATCTGGACATCGATGATGGGGCGACCTTTGCTGAGTACCCATTGGAGATCGAGGATCGGTAGGAGAAGATCCTTCGTGGATGAGATATTCCCTTGGTACATGTCCGGTGGCAGCACGAGAATCTCCAGGAGAGCACGTGGGAGCGGCAGGCTCATATTCGCGTGCAGTACCCACATCTTTTTGAGTATCCCTTGTTTTGGCTTTTTAGGGACGTAAAATCCCTAAGGTGGGTGTGATGTAATGTCCCTGATTTTTTCATGTATTATTTTAATATCATATGGGAAAAAATTTCAAGACCAGGCTCTGAAACGGCATGCAGTTCCGAGGCCCAGTGAGCCCGAAACAAATGATTGAATTTAATTTAATAATTAAATTATGCGCGCGTACGGTTTTCCTGAAAAAGTGGATAACTCCTGAACGGGTTCTCAGATCAGAAATCAGAGGGCACTGTTATGTTCAGAACAACGATTTTGACTTAGGCGAGGCCTAACTTTGGTCGGCGTGGGTCGGTGGTGAAATCTAGTTTTTGGATGCAAAGGTAATAAAATATTTAATAAAAATATTTTATTTCTGTAGCAAGATCTTTTAAATCCTTTTTTTCTTTTATCATCTTTAAATAGAGTCTTGTTCCATGGTCCAGGGTTACAAACCCCATAACCCTGAAAACCCTTGGTGGCTCTGGAGGAAACCCCCAACGCGGAGGCAGCGACGTTCTTAATGGATTTCGATGGTGACGATGACTCGACGAGAGGATCTTCGCCGGAAAACGCAGCGAATCCAGGTAGGATGTTGATTTTGATTTTTGATTCCCTATTTTTGATTTCCACGACGAACACGGACTAATCCACGAACAGAATAACCCGTGGATCGATCGTTCTTGTGGGATGGGATTTTGCGGGGATTTGTGGGGAATTGATTCTTAAATTTTGTTTGGTTTCGTTCAACCTTCTAACGGCGATGAACCAAGATCAACACGAACATCTATCGATGTTTTTATCTATCATTTTACTGTGTGTTCTCTCGCAAATTCTTCGCGTTCTTCATGAGCGTTCTTCATGTTCTTCGCAGGGCGATGAACAACAGATCGTTGTGCATCCGTTATGCGACACAATTATCGCAAATTAAAGGATCAACACCGCATCAGTCTTGCGGAGGTGCAAAGACGGGTTCGGCAGACGGATTTAAGTGGATCGGAAGAACTTTTTCTTCGGACGATTTCTGCTCGGATGGCCGGAATTGGATTTTGGAGCCAATTGAAGGCCCAATGTAAAGACACGTAAAATTCAAGGGAAATTTTTTCTTAATTTTCTTTGGAATTTTACAAGAGGGCTGTTTCTGACGGCACCTGATTCCGAGGCCCGGAGTGCCCGGAATTAATTTCCGAAGTTCGGCTCGGGTACGTTCAGTGAACGAACGTGCGAGAATTTCTAACTTTTGACCCGGTGCTCGGAATTTAAATCCGAGGACACCGATGAACTCGCAGCGCCGATATTCGCTTAAAGAGACCTTTTCCGAGGTTGTGTTTATTTTGGGTTGAGAGTTAGTTTTTGGGAGTTTAGAATAAGTTAAATAAAAATTGTGGATTACAAATTTTTATTTAAACTTGTTGGTTAACTTCTCCCAAAGGGAGTTAAAAGGTGGGACCCACATCCACTTATCCTCCCTTGGGAGGATTAAGTGTGGCGGGGCCCACACGAACCCTAAACTCCTCATCTTCTCTCAAAACTCCCTTTAACCCCTCTTTAAATGATATGACTACTTTGTTATTTAATTTAGAGTTATTTTATTTGAATTTCAAACCTTTGAAATTTAATTTGTTAAGTGTGTGAATAAAATAAGACTCTAGCTTATTTTATTTGGTTAGAACTCTCTAGCCTTCTTGAGATGATTTTGGGATATTCTTCTTCTTCTTCAACTTGATGAAGAACGCGACGAACCATCAAGCTCCGACGAAGAATGCCGCTCCTCTCTTCTTCGTAGCCGGTTGTTTCCGAAGATCGACGACGCATTCTGTGTCAACAAAAGGGAACACCGCTTCCTCCTCAGACTTCCTTCGTCGTCTCACGAAGATTCACCAACGACGTACTTCTTCGGACGTACCTCTTCGTCAACATAATTGACGAACGATTACCGCGACGCCCGACCTCCACGATGTTGTCTTTCGCGGGTCGTTGACGATCATCGATCTTGAAAGCAAGGTAGGGGTTTGTTGTGGATTATTTATTTACTCTCGTTCTTGGTTCTAGCATGATAATCTTGTGGTTAATAATTAAGAGTTTTTATCTAACGACAGGGGGGTCAGACCGCACAAACACGGGCGAATTCCCCCCCTTTGTTCTTGATTATTTTTTTATATTCTTGTGGATGAACGAGAAGGCGTGGTGCCGTCGCACCACTTGGGAATCGCCCGCCTTATTTGCATGGCACCGTCGCGCCGCGCCGTGGAAGGATTATCATGAACGCGACGCCGTCGCGCCGCGTCGAAGGGTACCAAAGGCGCCGCGGCCGGAGCGGGGCCGCGGCGGAGGGGCGCGGTTCCGTCGCATCGTGCCGAACGACGAAGGCCGCGGCCGGTTCCGGGCCGCGGCAGTACGAGAGGACCGACGGCTAGCCGGGCCGCCGGTGTCGGAGGCCGGAAGGGGACCGGCTTTGCCGGTCCCATTGATGAAGAACCGGCCGGCCAGGTGGGCCGGCCGGAAGGGGAAAACCGGGGGAATTTAATTCCCCCGGCCATCTTTAATGCCCCCCATTTAAGAGGGGGGGCCGGTTTCATTAAGGGGGGCAGGCGGCCCCCCTGTTTCCCTCAAGGCAGGCCCCCACGAGGGGGGCTGGTTCTCCAAAGGCACGGCTTAAGCCGCGCCTCCAGCCAAACAAAAGCGGGGGCCTTGCCCCCCGCGCGTGGCACCAAGCGGCGCCAGGCCGCGCAGCCGCCGGCCGGGCCGCGCCGCCGTGCCGGACCGCGCCGCCGCGCCAGACCGCCGCTGGCCGAGCCGGGTCGGACCTGGGTCGGGTCGACCCGGTTCGGGCCGACACAGGGGGGGGGGGGGTCGGGCCGGGCCGCCCCGGACCCCGACCCCCCGTTTTCGAGACGACTTTGGTCTTTTGGCCATAACCTGAGCTACGGACCTCCGATTGACGAACCGTCAGTGGAAACGCGATCCTTGGATCGAGACGGTCGTTTCGGTATATTACACTCAGGGTTTAGGAATACTTTGAGTTCGGCCGGGTTGGTTCGTACACGAAACCAACCGGGCCCTCGGAGCGAAAACGCACATATCTTGAGCTACGGACGTCCGATTGACGTGCCGTCAGCTTTGTTGTGTTCGTCTTAGTGAGATGCATATTTTGGCATACTCCGCCCGAAGTTTGGACGTAGGTGGAGTATGGTCGGGTTGGTTTTGACTTAGAATCCAACCGGGCCCCTGGGACGAAAAAGCCAATAACTCTCAGACCGAGCGTCCGATCGACGCGCCGTCTGTTGCATTGAGTTCCTGTTGACGATACGGAACTTTTGGATACATCAACTCTGGACTTTGTGACAGTTGATGTATCAGCCTCTCGGCTCGTGGAGCGGACCCTCCGAACGAGCTTGCTGTGTGCGGGAACCCTAGTGTTGGCTGCGACTGTTACTGCTACAGCTACTGCTACTGCTACTGTGACTGCGACGACGACATTACAGAGATCCTTTGTGGATTCGACGACGACTACAGCACTCAGCGATCCTACGTGGATCAGTGCTATAGGTCCTATGTGGGCCCGATCCTGTGTGGGTCCGATCCTGTGCGGGTCTTTCCGCTCAGCGGTCCTGTGTGAACCAGTGCCTACATGTCCTGTGTTGGCCCAATCCTGTGTGGGTCTTTTGCGGGGGTTAGTTACCTATCGATACTTCGTGGGTCCGACGACTTAGATGGACTAGAGATC
Source organism: Viscum album (assembly GCA_963277665.1). Taxonomy (NCBI): domain Eukaryota; kingdom Viridiplantae; phylum Streptophyta; class Magnoliopsida; order Santalales; family Viscaceae; genus Viscum; species Viscum album. The sequence continues at coordinate 887,031,017 of OY728148.1, read as the reverse complement.
ATCTTTATCGTCCTTTGATGAAGTATACCTGTGTGAGCTGAATCCTGTTGTTTTCCTGTGTGGATTGTGTTGTGCTATCTTTTGTGGATTTCGTTTTGCTTTCCTGTGTGGAATACGTATACTTTCCTGTGTGGAATGAGTTGTACTTGGGCTCGGAGGTTGGAGCGTTTTGGGAATTGATGACTTAGGTATATGTATGGGAATATACCTAAGCAATTTCCGTTGTTACTTCGTGATTGTATCTTCTTTTGTGGTTTATCCTTTGTGGATTTTGGGAGACCTTCAGGGGTCTCGGGGTCCCTACTAAGTAGCTTATACTCACCCATGCACGGGCTATGCCCTCACATCGTTGTGTTGGTTGCAGACGACGGACATCGTTGATCTTGGCTGAGGCTTGCAGAGCAGGACGGTACCTGGAGGTGGACCACTGGGTGGGACGTGTTCGGACCGGATGACGGGACCCGTGGAGCAGTGGAGCTATCTGTACCCACCCTTCAGGTGGGATCTCCAGTGGAAAGCTCGGTGTAGCGGCTTTACATAAAGTTGTTGTTTTCCCTTTCGAGTTGTACTTTACTTTTAGTTTGGGTTTGTATACTGGCCCATTTACTTTTCCGCACTTTCAGTTGTACTCTGTTTTTACTTAGTGTTTACTTTCCGCTTGCTTACTCTGTGGTGTTTGTTTACTTTACAAAGGCAATGCCTTCCCTTTTTACCGGGATTTACGCCTTGGTCCTAGTCGCCAGCCCCTGGCCTATGGAAGGCGGGTTTGGGGTAGTCACGGCACGGACCCCGAGGGCGGGTCGTGACAAATTGGTATCAGAGGAGATGGCCGAGCAGCAGGTGGTGGGAGACGCTTTGAGGCTCTACCACCACCACCACCAGGAGGTCCACCCCGACCTCAGGGGAGAGCACAGCTTCAGGCAGCTGAAGCTTACGATCATGGAGCTCCGGAAGCGGGTGGACTAGTGCGGGACTAGCTCCAGGCATAGAGGCCGTTGCCCATAATTCATCTTGCTTCGTAGTTTGTGTTGCTTTGTGTCCTTGTACTTTAAGTTGAAGTAATAAAAGACACTTCCCTTGGTGACTTTTGTTTTCTTGTCTTTTGTTTGTTTTTACTAAGAGGTCCCGGTTAAAAACTGTTGACTTGACCCTCACTTGTGAGATTATTACTGGAGGAAACCCAGTGACCACACACTGATGCCTACAGTGTGACTCAACCCTTGGAGGCGAGAGTAAAGTTTGGATCTCTTGGTAGCAGCGTCGAGGCCTTACGACGTCATCCTTGGTATGGATTAGTATCATCCATGTCGGGATTGACTGTATTAGGCATGGAACGTGGTTCATCCAGGGGATGAGACCGGATTTCACTTTTCGGCAAAGGAGAAATCTTTGCAGCTTTGCCGTACGTTAAGGAGGAAGGGGAAACCCTTCGTGTGGATAGACAGTTGTCAACAGAGCTTCCAGGAGCTGAGACCGAGGTTGACTAGCGCACCTATCTTGGGGTTGCCTGAGGAGGGAGTAGGGTACGTAGTCTACTGCGATGCATCAGGGACCGGGCTCGGATGTGTTCTGATGCAGGAGCGGGTAGTGATCGCCTATGGATCACGTCAGTTGAGGCTGCATGAGCAGAACTACGCTACCCATGACTTGGTGTTGGCAGCAGTGGTCTTCGTTCTGAAGACATGGCAGCACTATCTGATGGGCGAGTGCTTTACAGTCTTTTCTGATCATCAGAGTCTCAGGTATATCTTCTTGCAGAAGGACCAGAACCTGAGACAACGGCGATGGCTCGAGTTCCTCCAGGACTATGACTTTGAGATAGTCTATACTCCTGGGAAGGGGAACGTAATAGCCGATGCCCTCAGCAGGAGGACGGGCATTCAGCTACTTGAGGAGGCGACGGAGCAGCTAGCCTCTTTGCAGATATCCTTCGTGGATAGATATGGATCAGCCTTCCTCCAGTCTCTCACAGTCACCCCTCCACTACTACAGCAGGTCAGAGAGGCACAGCGTGAGGACGCTGACTGTGAGACATGGCGTGCACAGATATCCTCGGGACAGGCACCTGATGGTTTCTCCCTTGGAGCAGAGCACGACATCCTTTTCAGAGGACGTACCATGGTACCCGTATCTTTGTGAGAGGAGGTGCTGAGAGAGTTTCACACTTCTCCTTTGGCGGTACATCTAGTAGTGGCGAAGATGTACCAGGATCTCAGACGACAGCACTGGTGGCCGGGCATGAAGAAGGCTGTGGCAGAGTTCGTTTCTCGATGCCTCACCTTCCAGCAGGTGAAGGCAAAGCATCAGGTACCAGCAGGCTTGGTACAGCCCTTGGAGGTCCCGGAGTGGAAGTGGGACGGCATATCTATGGACTTCGTGACTGGACTTCCACGCACTTCCAGAGGTCACGACTCCATCTGGGTGATTGTTGACCGACTCACCAAGTCTGCACACTTCTTAACCATCAGAGAGCAAGGTTCAGTGGAGAGCTTGGGACGTCTCTATATTCAGGAGATTGTGCGGCTCCACGGCATGCCATCATCTATTGTCTCCGATCGAGATGCTCGCTTTACTTCCCGGCTTTGGAAGGGGTTATAGGAGGCGTTCGGGACGCAGCTACGTCTGAGCACAGCCTTTCACCCTCAGACGGATGGTCAGACGGAGAGGACCATTCAGACTCTCGAGGACATACTCCGCGCATGTGTCCTCGACTTCGGTCATAGCTGGGATGACCACCTACCCTTGGTGGAGTTTGCGTACAACAACAGCTACCACTCCACCATCGGGATGGCACCGTACGAGGGGTTGTACGACCGACCTTGTAGATCTCCTTTGTGCTGGACAGGCCCTGGGGAGTCAGCACTTGTGGGACCGGAGATGGTCCAGGACACGACAGAGAAGGTCCAGATCATCCAGGAGCGGATGAGGACAGCTCAGAGCTGGCAGAAGTCATATTCTGACAAGAGGCGGAGGCCACTAGAGTTCGAGGATGGCGACCACGTCTTCTTGCGGGTCTCACCTCGATGTGGTATTCGGAGATTTGGCTGAGGCGGCAAGTTATCTCCGCGCTTCATCGGACCCTTCCAGGTTCTCAGCAGGATTAGCGAGGTGGCTTATCGCCTGGCTCTACCACCTCAGTTGCAACGGATGCACGACGTCTTCCACGTGTCTCAGCTGAGGAGATACGTGCACGACCCGACACACATCATTGACCATGGGGAGCTTGACATTGATGATGGGGAGACTTTTACGGAGGTCCCGGTGGAGATAGAGGATCGACAGGAGCGAGTCCTACGTGGACGTTCGATTCCTCTTGTGCGCATCAGATGGCAACACGAGAATCTCCAGGAGGGCAAATGGGAGCGCGAGGCTCAGATGCGTGCTTAGTACCCTCATTTGTTTCCCTAGTTTTTGATGTATTTTTACGGGGACGTAAAGCCCTGAGGTGGGAGTAATGTAAAGACCCGTAAAATTCAAGGAAATTTTTTTCTTAATTTTCTTTGGAATTTTACTAGAGCGCGGTTTCTGACGGCACCTGATTCCGAGGCCCGGAGTGCCCGGAATTAATTTCCGAAGTTCGGCTCGGGTACGTTCAGTGAACGAACAAGCGGGAATTTCTAACTTTTGACCCAGTGCTCGGAATTGAAATCCGAGGACACCGATGAACTCGCAGCGCCGATATTCACTTAAGGAGACCTTTTCCAAGGTTGCGTTTATTTCGGGTTGAGAGTTAGTTTTTGGGAGTTTAGAATAAGTTAAATAAAAATTGTGGATTACAAATTTTTATTTAAACATGTTGGTTAACTTCTCCCAAAGGGAGTTAAAAGGTGGGACCCACATCCACTTAACCTCCCTTGGGAGGATTAAGTGTGGTGGGGCCCACACGAAGCCCAAACTCCTCATCTTCTCTCAAAACTCCCTTTAACCCCTCTTTAAATGACATGACAACTTTGTTATTTAATTTGGAGTTATATTATTTGAATTTCAAACCTTTGAAATTAAATTTGTTAAGTGTGTGAATAAAATAAGACTCTAGATTATTTTATTTGGTTAGAACTCTCTAGCCTTCTTGAGAGGATTTTGGGAGCTTCTTCTTCTTCTTCAACTTGACGAAGAACGCGAAGAACCTTCGAGCTCCGACGAAGAACGCCGCTCCTCTATTCTTCATAGCTAGTTGTTTCCGAAGATCGACGACGCCTTCCGTGTCAACAAAAGGGAACGCTGCTTCCTCCTCGGACTTCCTTCATCGGCTCACGAAGATTCACCAACGACGTACTTCTTCGGACGTACCTCTTCGTCAACAGAATTGACGAACGATTACCGGGACGCCCGACCTCCGCGACGTTGTCTTCCACGGGTCGTTGACGATCATCGATCTTGAAACCAAGGTAGGGGTTGGTTGTGGATTATTTATTTACTCTCGTTCTTGGTTCTAGCATGATAATCTTGTGGTTAATAATTAAGAGATTTTATCTAACGAGAGGGGGGTCGGACCTCACAAACACGGCCGAATTCCCCCTTCTTTGTTCTTGATTATTTTTTTTATATTCTTGTGGATGAACGAGAAGGCGTGGTGCCGTCGCACCACGCGGGAATCGCCCGGCTTATTTGCGTGGCACCGTCGCGCCGCGCCGTGGAAGGATTATCATGAACGCGACGCCGTCGCCCCACGTCGAAGAGAACCAAAGGTGCCGCGGCCGGTTCCGGGCCGCGGCGGGGCGAGAGGACTGACGGCTAGCCGGGCCGCCGGTGTCGGAGGCCGGAAGGGGACCGGCTTTGCCGGTCCCGTTGAAGAAGAACCGGCCAGCCAGGTGGGCCGGCCGGAAGGGGAAAACCGGGGGAATTTAATTCCCCCGGCCATCTTTAATGCCCCCCCATTTAAGAGGGGGTCCGGTTTCATTAAGGGGGGCAGGCGGCCCCGCCGTTTCCCTCAAGGCAGGCCCCCACGAGGGGGGCTAGGTCTCCAAAGGCGCGGCTGAAGCCGCGCCGCCAGCCAAACAAAAGCGGGGGCCTTGCCCCCCGCGCGTGGCACCGAGCGGCGCCAGGCCGCGCCGCCTTGCCGGACCGTGCCGCCATGTCGGACCGCCGCCGCGCCGGACTGCCACCGGCCGGGCCGGGTCGGACCCGGGTCGGGTCGACCCGGTTCGGGCCGACCCAGGGGGGGTCGGGCCGGGCTGCCCCGGACCCGGACCCCCCGTTTTCGAGACGACTTCGGTCTTTTGGCCATAACATGAGCTACGGACCTCCGATTGACGAACCGTCAGCAGAAATGCGATCCTTGGATCGAGACGGTCGTTTCGGTATATTAAACTCAGGGTTTCAGAATACTTTGTGTTCGGACGGGTTGGTTCGTACACGAAACCAACCGGGCCCTCGGAGCGGAAACGCTAATATCTTGAGCTACGGACGTCCGATTGACGTGACGTCAGCTTTGTTGTGTTCCTCTTAGTGAGACGGATCTTTTGGAATACTCCGCCCGAGGTTTGGATGCAGGTGGAGTATGGTCAGGTTGGTTTTGCCTTAGACACCAACCAGGCCCCTCAGACGAAAACGCCAATAACTCTCAGACCGGGCGTCCGATCGACGCGCCGTCTATTGCGTTGAGTTCCTATAGACGATACGGAACTTTTGGATACATCAAGTATGGACTTTGTGACAGTTGATGTATCAGCCTCTCGGCTCGTGGAGCGGACCCTCCGAACGAGCTTGCTGTGTGCGGGAACCCTAGTGCTGGCTGCGACTGTTACTGCTACTCTTACTGCTACGGCTACTATGACTGCGGCGATGACAGTACAAAGATCCTTTGTGGATTCGACGACGACTACAGCACTCAGCGATCCTACATGGATCAGTGCTACATGTCATGTGTGGGCCCGATCCTGTGTGGGTCCGATCCTGTGTTGGTCTTTGCGCTCAGCGGTCCTGTGTGAACCAGCGCCTACAGGTCCTGTGTGGGCCCGATCCTGTGTGGGTCTTTTGTGGGGTTAGTTACCTATCGATCCTTCGTGGGTCCAATGACTTAGATGGATTAGAGATAATCTTTATCATCCTTTGAAGAAGTATACCTGTGTGAGCTGAATCCTGTTACTTTCCTGTGTGGATTGTGTTGTGCTATCTTCTGTGGATTTCGTTTTGCTTTCTTGTGTGGAATACATATACTTTCTTGTGTTGACTGAGTTGTACTTGGGCTCGGAGGTTGGAGCGTTTTGGGAATTGATGACTTAGGTATATGTATGGGCATATACCTAAGCAATGTCTTTTGTTACTTCGTGATTGTATCTTCCTTTGTGGTTTATCCTTTGTGGATTTTGGGAGACCATCAAGGGTCTCGGGGTCCCTACTGAGTAGCTTATACTCACCCCTGCACGGGCTATGCCCGCACATCGTTGTGTCGGTTGCAGACGACGGACAACGTTGATCTTGGCTGAGGCTTGCAGAGCAGGACGGTACCTGGAGGTGGACCACTGGGCGGGACGTGTTCGGACCGGACGACGGGACCCGTGGAGCAGTGGAGCTATATGTACCCACCCTTCAGGTGGGATCTCCAGTGGACAGCTCTGTGTAGCGGCTTTACTTACAGTTGTTGTTTTCCCTTTCGAGTTGTACTTTACTTTCAGTTTGGGTTTGTATACTGGCCCATTTACTTTTCCGCACTTTCAGTTGTACTCTGTTTTTACTAAGTGTTTACTTTCCGCTTGCTTACTCTGTGGTGTTTGTTTACTTTACAAAGGCAATGCCTTCCCTTTTTACCGGGATTTACGCCTTGGTGCTATTCGCCATCCCCTGGCCTATGGAAGGCGGGCTTGGGTTAGTCACGGCACGGACCCCGAGGGCGGGTCGTGACACCCAAAACCCACAGATTCAGCTTCACGGAGACGAGGCGACCCGGTATCTGGAGTTACGCGGTGAATGGACGACCGAATCGAGATCTGGAGATTCGGCCGAGGTGCGTGGAGGAAGACGCAGTTTCGTGGATTTTCCCGACTACACGCCATGTAGTATGGGCTACACAGCATGTGTTCGTCGGTAGGGTTACCAGCGTGTACTCAGGGAGTACACGGACACGGGCAGGATACACGGCCACAAACATGCCGTGTATACCCCTCCTTGGCCAGACCCGGCCAGATACATAGGGTACCCCGTGTACTGGTACATGGGCAGGCAACATGGACACAGTCAGAGACTGTGTACGAGCACATGGCCAACATATCCGGAGCGAGCCCAGGTGCTCGAACACGGTGTGTGTTTTCTTCTACATGCCGTGTAGTTGCTTTCGACAAGCCGAGTGACACAGGACAGTTACACGAGTATCACTCGGGGTCAAGGGACACATGGTGTACCTTTTCTACACGTTGTGTAGTTTGGTATTGCACGTCTTGAACAAAGGACACAGGCCGTTCACACAGGCAGTACCCGGGGTCAAGGAACACATCGTGTAACCATACTACATGCCCTATAACTTTTTCTTCATGGCTTGAGCCACGAGCCTTCTGTGACATGGACTAGTTATTAGGGTTCTTACCCTTGGTAATCCCCGGAAGGTTCTGGCATCAACTCCTTTATACTGGGGTATGATCCCTTCAGCAGACCTCCCTGAATAGTGTTGCTGGAATCCCCTATGTGAGACTTAGAGCCGGATCCTCTATTCATTCCTGTTAACCGAGGTAGAGTTCTTGGTATTGACGTGACCAACTTTACCCGGGTGCTGATCCTCTGCTTTGCAGATTAGCTCAGATTGAGTTGTCAGAATCACCCCATGAAATGGCTGTGATCCTCATCTGAGCATCTTGTTCCCAAGGTACTTGTGGAGTGTGTTATCTTGGAACAAGTACTTCATGCATCTCTCTTCAGACCTAGGAGTGTGTCCTTCAGATGGTATGCTTAGTGGAATCTTCGACCTGGATCCTAGTGGCGGTTTTCGAAATGGTCGTTTGTGTATGAGTATATCTGGATATTCTTGTTATATGTTCCGTAGACATATACTGTGTAGAGCTGACTGTACCTTTCTTTGTGGTATTTGCCTTTTTTGTATTTCCTTTGTGGTTTTCAGGGTGTCCTACTGGGTATTTTCATACTCACCCCTGCATGGGCATTGCCCGCACCTGTCGTGTCTTGTGAAGACGAGCGAGCCTTTGACAAGATTATAAGTGGACCAGTACCGGATGGTGTTCAGTAAGATCGGACAGGCCGAGGTGTTTTCTTTCGGTGACGGGTTGCAGTCTTAGTACCTTTTTCTACAGGTTGGACATTGTTGCAGACTTCTTTTTTGGTGGGCCTGTACTTTTGGCCCACGGTTTTACTTTACTGTACTTTACTTCCCTGTCGTACTCAGTGGTTGGGTTTTAGGGTATGCATGCATCTTTTTTTAAATTTTCAAATTTGTGGGATTGGAGGTGTGTGTGCGTGTGTACAAGTATATAGGCAATGCCTCCCATGATAGTAGCATGCCTACTCGATGCTAGTCACCAGCCCCTAGCCTATTGGAGGTGGGCTTGGGGAGTTGCGGCTCGGGCCCCTCTAGGACGGGTCGTGACATAGTTAGTAAAATTAAATGCCATAAAATTGCTATTAAACATTCTATATGAAGTAAATTCTAGGATGTAGTTCACATAATGTTTATATGAGATTCCATGTGGTTAGATACATCATTTTGATATATTTTTGGAAAAAAATTAGATGGTGATTAATTTTCTTACTGAAAAAGTGATTATAGTATGATTGTTTCCTCATTATAAATTTCCAAGTAGAGTTCCCAAAATATGTTATAATGATTATTAGGTGCTGGAGCTATAGAAAAGTCATAAGAAATAACAGTTTGAAAATTCTTAAATAATGTATTTTCATTTAACAATGATTCTATAATTTCAAAATATATTCTGAAGCTGAATGTTTCATCACTTCTCTGCACAGTCTCAAAATTATTTCGAAATTCAAATTTGAATAAAAACTAGAAAATAGTGTTACAAAGTAAGGTAATAGTGATGACAAATAGTGTTTTTATTTAGTTTATACTTTTTGGATCAACGCCTTTATATTATTGTGATACTATAAATGATTTGATTGTTTGAGAATGAGGTGGCCCCACCCTTTAATGAAAACTGATTTTTTTCATTATTTCATATAAAGGATACCAAAACACCTAATTATTCCCCAAATTTTTTTTGGCATATATAACCTTATAATGGAAAGCCTCAAAAAAACTATGAATAATCCCCCATGATTTAACATAAATCCTTGAATCAATTACAGAATAAATTAAGGAGTTTATCAAACTTATTATGACTCAAGAATTTGTTTCCTGGTAAAAAATTTATTGTAAACCAATACATTTGTAAAGAGGAAAATTTATTATGAAGTAAATATCTCATGTGAAAGGGAGGATAAATAAAGTGGGAAAACATTGATTGAGATAAATAAAAAAAATTATAATTATGGTTTTTGATGATTCATGTGGTCTTTTCATTACATGGTGATCTACAACAAAAAATTCCATTAACAATTCTATAAATGGCCTTTATTATTTCTTGTAAAGCACTGCATGCTTGGGAAAGATTAAAATCGCTAGTCTTCTATCAACTCTACAATATATTTCATAAAGGGGTCCTTTATCAGTACTAAAAAATGTGCTGATAAATGCATCATTCATCAAAGATGTTTTTAACACCACTAAAGGCCTCAATTATTAGTGATTTTTGAAGTGCTAATAAAATTTTCCTTTATAAGAACATTTAAAGGAACATAATTTTTTTTCTTTATCAGTGCATTAAAAAGTGCTGAAAAATGTCTCCTTTATCACTACTTTTAAAAAAGCTGATAAAGGGTCATACTGTAGTGTGCTGCAACAGCACACCGCCACACCAAAAACACACCAGATACCAAAACAATTAATTCCCAATAAGGAATTTAAATGAAATGATGTTTACAACACAAATAAAAGAAAAAACTATGTTATAGACATTTCAAAAATTGTTTTATACAGTGACATAATTAAAAATTGTTGCATACATTAAAAAACATCAATGTTCCTTTGTCTTTTCTTTTTGGCCCCAGCTCATGCTTCTACCGAACAAACCACCCATTTTAGAGAAAATAATTCACTTGTATAAGGAAAAAATTCTTATGCTTGTAATTATATAAACAAATAAATAAATTGAAAGTGTAATTTTACTAAATCTGATGACAATTTTTAATAAAAAGTCACATCTAGAGTCATATCGGTAACATCATGCAGCGGATTGAGGTTATTCTAATTCAAAAACATCTCAAATGACCTTTGGATAACTATATTAATTTTCCAAAACAATATGAATGTGTTTTCTCATTTTTGAGTATATCAGTAGTCTATTTTTAAAAAAATATTTTTAAACTAGAAACACATACTTTTGACTCATTCCACCCGTATGGTGTATCAGTTTCTACTGACACCAATTCATTAAAATCACAAATTAAATTTGAGTAATATTCCTATATTATCTATAAAATACGAGCATGTTTGATTAGGTTTTACTGACTCACACTCTTTGAACTAAAATATCGATTTTAAATAAATAACAATCACTTTCATTCATATCGGGCACATCATGTATTAGATTACAGTGCATATAATCCCTCCACATCCGAAATGGATTTTGGATACTTTACATGAAGTATCAAAACAATATGAATGTGTTTTTTCAATTTTGAGTAGGTATGTTGTACATTTAACTAAAATTGATGCAAATATTAAATAAAAAATAATCACTTTGAGTCATATTGGTCACACTATTGAAAAAATTGAGGTTTGTATACTTCAGACACATCTCAAATGAATTATGGATAATTTTTCTTATGTATCAAAATAAATAAAAAATGTATTTTCTCATTATCAAGCATATCTATTTTTATTTTTATTAAAATGTTAGTTGAAATAAAAAACATGCATTATTGAATCATTATGATCACATCATGTATCTGTTTGATGGGAAATAATTTATTATTAATAACAAATGAATTATGAATTGTATTCCTAAATTATAAATAAAATCCAAGCATGTTTGGTCAGTTTTTAGTGAGTCAAATTTTTTCAATAAACATATCAATTGTAAACTAATAACAGCAACTTTCAGTCATACTGGGAACAACATGTATTAGATTGAGGTGAATCAGAACCATAAACATCAATAATTACTTATTTATTTTTCCCTATGGTATCAAAACAATCGAAATCCATTTTATTGGTTTGTGTAGTCCAATGGTCCATTTTACTAATATTTATGCCAATTTTAAATAAAAATACCCACATTGAGTCATACTGGTGACACTATGGGTCAGATTGAGGTGTGTCCTATTCTTACACATATCATGTGTCTTATGAATAATTTTCAAAATGTATCAAAATAATACAAATTCATTTTATTGGTTTTGAGTATGCCATTTTTCTTTTTTACTAAAATTTCATTTTAAACAGGAAACATGCACTTTGAATCATTCCGATCACATTGTATATTGGTTTGATGAGAAACTGATTCTTCATATCAAAAATTACATATGAATAAATTTCCTTAATTTTCAATAAAATCACATAATGTTTGGTCGGTATATAGTGAGTGACACTTTTTGAACTAAAAGGCTGACTTAAAAAAAATAACAGACGCATTAAGTCATACTAGGCACATCGTGTATCCGATTAAGGTTAAGATGATTCATATGTATCAAAAATGACCTATGGATCATTATATTAATATATAAAAACAATATAAATATGTTTTCTTGGTTTTGATTTTGTGTGTTTTCTATTTTATGAAAATTAATGGAAATTTTAAATAAAAAGAGTACTTGGAGTCATATTGGTCACATCATGCATTGGATTGAGGTGATTCTAATTACTAAACATCCCAAACTCTAAAAACATTTCCAAGTGTCAATTTTAACGTTTTTTCAATTCACATTATTTGTTTAACTTCCAACACAGAATAAAAATCTTGGAAGATACCACCCTATCTCGAAAAAAAATAATATATGAGTAATAGTAAAAAAGAAATAAATTATAGATAAATATGAAATAATAAATAAATTATATGGAAAATGATTTTACTACAGAAACATCAATATTACATCTATTATTGTGTACTGGATAGAACATGAGGATTGTAATTAATGTCACCATTGTAGGGATTAAAGATTTTGAGAGAGATGAAGTCTGGGGTTGTTTTGGTGCACAAAGGCATGAAAGATAGGCATATAACCTGAAATTGAACAAAATAATCCACCTGTATATGAAAATAGTTATTATCTGAGCAATACTAAAATGAAATGAATTTTACATAAATATGAAATGACAAATTAATTCTACTTACAATGATTTTACTAGGAAAACATAAACATTACCACTATGATTGAGTGTATGAGGAATCATTTTTCTTCCTTCAATAGTTGTTTGAGGGATGTTGAACGAAAATGGTAAATGCAACTCTACATGGTTTAAAAGGTATTGAGGGAGATGAAGTCTGTGAATATTTTGGTACAAATGGAATGAAATATAGACATATCACCCCAAATGAAACAAAATAATACACCGATATAAGAAAAAAATATTATGTGAGTAACACAAAAAATAAATAAATTTAAAATAAATTTGGAAAAATAAATTAATTTTATGGAAAATTATTTCACTATGAAAACATCAAGATTAACTCTCTGATTGAGTAGAGATAGTGTCATTTGTTTCCTTCACCTTTATGATAGATAGACCCAAATCTTATAAAATAATTTAAGTCTGTAAGGAATAATGAAAATTAAATCAGTGTTACATTATAGAATTTTTTTATAAAATAGAGACATTAAATCATAGAATTACTTTTACATCATTAAAAACTAATTACTTCATTATAATGTATTATTATAATAGATTGGTAACATCATCATGTGTAGAAGACATTATCTACAAGGGTAGTTAAATATTTAATTTAGAATATGTTAATGTAATAGAGAATATTTAATATTATGAGGAAAATCATAGAATTTTAAAAAACACTTTTACCATATCATTGAAATCTATTTATTTTATTTTTGGTATTTTTTTTCTCTATACAGAATCAAGACCCCCTCTTTGTGGTCCCCACTTATGTACAAAACATTTTCTACATTGGGACCAACATTAAGTGATTATGATCTACTAATAGAATGGTCATCCTTAATTGAAAATTCTTCTGACCTGAAATTTGTTTTACTCTCTAGTAGGACAACCGACCAATTATTTTTTGTGGGATAATAACTTCAAAATACATTCACTACTTGTGTTTATATTAGAAATGGATTATATTTTTCCCCTTCGAAACTAAGATTCACCATCACGAATCCCATTTAATTAACTTTCATTACAATGAAATTGTCGACCGATTTGCAAAAAAAAATTGGAACATGTAATTTTGTATATTCCAAATCATATATATATTAAATAATGAAAAAATATGACATATTTTCATAAATTTGATTTCTATCCTTGTAAACATATATGTACATCGCTTCATCCACCAAGCGTAACATCACTGTATATCATCGTACTGTAGTCATCATATTATTTTGGATAACTTTATAATCATTAACTACAAAAATAGTGTAATAAATAACCTTTTCATTTGATCCTATGGTTATCCATTGATGAAATTTCGAAATTGACTTAGGATTTTTAGATAACTCCATATAAATTTAATATCGAAACCATACTATAAAGTTTTTATTATGTGTATTTCATATCCATCCTTCAGCCCACGATGTATTCAAATCTCTATGAATTTTACTATGGGATTAAATGTATTTATCAACATCATTACTATTTGGTAATATATAAATGTGTGCTTGCTCCAACTATATTAAGGTAATTGTAACAACATCTCTTCTAGAAATACATTCACCCATAAGGAATTTGCTGGGATGAGACTTTAGGAGACCGATGCTATGAACATATGATATGCAATTTTTAAATAATTCAATATCATTTTAAACAGTATATCATTCTGAAATAGAACCATCTGGCTGACATTGATTCCTGACATATGATTTCAAAATCATTATCTACAATTCATTGGGATACATCCATCTTTAATGGACAGGACAAAGTAGTTGAACCAATCTAACAAAGTGAACTATTCGGTGGACCATTATATCAAATAATTATGGTGGGAAGAATATCTCTAATTCCCATAATAAGATTTCAAACACCATATTCCGGATGGTAAACATCAATAAGTCCACAACATTATTGTATAATGATTTTACAAAGAATAAGATACTAGTTATATCATGTCATATAGTTTGAGTTATAATGCAATGGGAACTAAAAAGCATTAAATCATATATCAATAGATGATAGTTGTGTGATTTTATTCCTTGTAACATCAATCTATTCATTAATGCTACATTCATGAAATTTGATGAATACTATTGTGGATCTTTTACCCTATTAAGGATAATGAAAAGTTGGACTTTTTTTGTCTGGATGGAGATTATTCTGCTGGGTGAACAGGAATTAAACATTACCCATCACTGATTCCAAATCATCCCTAATCCCCATTTCAATCATGTTCAACCTACCCTTTATTCCAAATTTAATTTTTTCATGGAACATTTAGTATCATGCCAATAACACAATCAAATATTTTTTTCATTCTAAATTCATGACATCATGAAAATTTCAGACATACAAAATATTTCAATATAGAAATTCAATGAAAATTGATCCCTTTTTCCAACATTATTTTGTATGGTTTTTTTGAAAATGTTTTATCGAAAATAATTTCAATATATTTTACTTTATTTTATAGATGATTTCCCATTACTAGAGATGGTGTTGTTCCCTCTTCGATAAACCCATCGAATGTTTTCATCCTGGATTAGTAATTGTGTCATTGGGGTAAACATTTTTGAATACCAAAAAGCATAGTCTTTGAGGAATGTTTCATCAAAACTAATTGTCTATTTTTTTTACAAATGGAACACACCAAAATTCCATTAATGTTATATCCAGAAAGAAATTTATCAATGTGGATGTTATTTATTATTCCATACAATATGAACCTCAATGTGAATTTTTCAATTATATAAGCATCACAAATTGTAACACACTTATACCACATCAATTTTAAATCATGGATTAATGGATCCAAATAGACATCGATATCATTACTAGGTTTCTTTGGTCCAGATATATACAGAGACACCATAATGTATTTACTCTCCACAAATAAATATAGAGGCAAGTTATAATTTTAAAAAATGATGGTTAATATTCTATTAATACTACACTGTACACAAAAAGTATTTATTCCATCTGTAGATAAAACAATATGAACGTTTCCCATCTCATTTCCAAATTTAGGATACATTTAATCAATTTTTTTCTACTAAAGATAATTTTATGGAAATAATAGGTTTCTATATTTATTTATTGTTTATGTATTCCCTTTTAATTGTTTAGTGGTTTCCTAAAATCCATATAAGTTTCTAAACCATATAATGATAAAAAATTAACATACATATTTTGAAAGACTTGATTAATTTTTCTTGTATCCATACACACCACACTTAAGGAATTATAGGAGTGATTTATTGTCCTTGTGAAACAACATACAGTCATTTGGAACGAAAATATTTTTAGAGATAATTACAATTGAACATAACATTATTTTAGCATCATATGTTCAACCTGGTAGTTTATTTTCTTCTAGTAACATATCATTTAGGGGACCAAGTATTTCTGTAAAGCTGGAGCCACTCCATCCGCAACTAACATTCAAATTATATAACTTCAATACATCTGATAATGTTGTGTATTTAGTAAAAATGGTATACAATTGAATATTGGAACATATGTTTAATTCCAAAAACAACATTGTAAAATCATTTAGGTCATATTCAATTATCATTTTCATTTCATCCACGTGATCTCTATCATCATTTACACTAGTATTCATATCAAATGATCCATAAACTGCAATATCATCCCAATTAGTGTCCACATTCTGTTTTCCCCATGTTTAAACCAAAATTTATAGTTCTAATATATTTCCTGAAAAATTAAATTTTCCTCATACTCTTATGAATGATTAGTTATTGTATAAAAAAAATGAAAACATAGACATCTTATTTGAGAAGGGTTGTGTGCATGATCTCTTGAAAGCATGATGAACTCCTTAACCCCATCATCATACTCTAATGTAAAAAATAAATATACATCCATTTTCAATTCATATCCTTCCAATTAGGTTCATAAGAGATTAATTTTTTACAACAAATAAATAAATACACATAAGATATTCATTGTCAAATGTGAAAATTTATAGAAAAATATATTAAGGGAAAATCAAAATAGGTTTATTTCAATAAATATCAATATGTTGAAGAAAATGGGCAATTGAATTTATGAAACTAATTACACAACTATGGTAGGTTTTATCGTATGAATTAATTAAAATTTTAATTTTATAGTTAACTCACCCACATCAACACATCTCCCAAACATTTTTCATTGAATTTTTTTGACACGTCCTTCATTTCTTCTGTACATGAACCAATATTTCTTGAAATACATTAAATATTAGTCATCCATGGAATGAGTAATTCTCAGATTACATTGAGAAATATAAAATATATGGGGGATGAGTTTCAATAATCAAATTACAATAATAAATTTTCGTGGTACAAATAGATGAGGATGGAAATTTTCTATAAAAGAGATGGTGGATGAGTCTCAGGAAACAAATTGTAATAATATTTGATGTTTGACACAAATAAAGTGTTTCTAAAATCCCCTAAACAAATGAAAATATAATATAACAAATTAATGAGTAATTAGAAACCCAAATATGTTAATAAAGAATAATATACTCTAATTCAATAACTTTTATGATATAAAAATGTATTGATCAAACATTTTAATAAATAAAATGTTATTTCATATACATGCATAGTAATTAAGGATTCCTAGATATAGAACAAATACATGTAGGCCTAAAATAATGAATTCATAATAAAAATTATAATATATATAATTTCATAACATCAATTATATTTTTTGGAACAAATCATGTAGAAACAAAATGAATTATTACATTTAAAATTAATGGAATATAAAATAATTAAAAACATCTAATGAATAGTTAGATGTCATACAACCACACCGACCCATCATAAGGATTGTAGGGAGTTCATCGCATCAGATATACTCATAGGAAGGAGTATAAAGAGGCCATCTAATACACATTGACCCATTTTGGATATTATAGGGAGGTCTATAATAAAGTTATCATAAAAAAATATAGACATCATCAAGACATATCACAAATAAGGGTGAAAAACACAAAAACACTTGAAACATGCATCCCATACATAGTTAAACAAAAATATACAACATAGAATATATTATACTTATAATTGAAAAAGATAATGAACAATTAAATATAATTTTTAATGAAAATAAATATAATCCCTTATTAATTTTTAAATCATGAACCATAATTTTTTAGTAAATAATTATAAAATCATCCTTACATTGTATGTTATGAAAAAACATATAAATATATTGAAAAATATATATTTACATACATATATAGGTGTGTATATATATCATTATAAAACAAACTTAAATTGATAAAAAATATGTAACCCTTTTGGACATAGTAAAATAAATACAAGCCCATACTAATTTTGAAAATACAGAGCCACTGAAAATAAAAAAAATGGTCTCATCCTTACTAATATTTTTATTAAATTATAAAAATAGAATTCTGAGAAAATGATTTTTTAATGAAAAAAACCTTACACCATATTGTTAAAACAGAATTTAAATGAATAAATTCCCTTAAATTAATTATAGAAAATCATCTTCTACTATAGCTTCACACCATCACTAGACTAAAAATTAGGTTCCTAAAAAAATTTAGTCATTCATTTAATGTTTTTATATCCGAAACCTTAACTATTAATATATTGGAATAAATATTTATTTAATTTCTTTATCATGAAACCAAAGTTGATTCACTAATATTTCAAAATAGTTACAAAATTAAGATTGGGGAGCAAGATAGAGTATAAATATAGACAAAGAAGAAAATTTATTTAATAAAATAATTTTAAATGACAAAAATAGGATATCCAAATCTATATTCCCGAAAACAATGAATCATAAACAAAATCAAAACAATATACAATGATAGGGGAACAAATAACTGATGACATCGTCAAAGAAGAAATAAAAAATGAAACTACAAATATAGAAATAAAATCAGAACCTACAAAGGAAAAAAAACATGCCAACCTCACTAGGACGAAGAAAATTAGAGATCCTCAAATCCAGATCTCAATTTTTTTTTCAGAAACCAAAACTACAAGCGAACTTTAGATTCCAAACAATCTTCATGAAACTAGTGGCAGTGGGTTTGTGTGATTTGGGTGGGTTTGTGTGATTCGAGCTTCAATTCCATGAGGAGGAGCACAGATGGTAGGTGTCTTTCACATAAAATTTATAATATATCTATAGGTTCACAGGTGATTTGGGTTTTTAAAATAGAACATGAAACTTTTTTTATTTCTTAAAAAAGAACTAATAAAGAGTCCATCGATCTGTCCTTATTTAGTGAACAATGATAAAATCCATCTTTATCAGTGCTTAATACATAATCCCTGATAATGTATTTATAATTACAATTAAAAATAATTTTTTTAAAATATATATATTTAATAAATATATATATATAAATAGATTTGTTAAATATATCTCTTATTTAAATATATTTATTCTAATTTTATAATTATTTAAATTAATTATTAATTATTCATAATTATTTAAATATTTTTAAGAAATAATATTTATATCATTCTATATATTAATATAATTATATATAATTATATATAAAATAAATATATATAAATATAAGTATAGTAAAAGATATTCATTACTTAAGTAAATTTATTATAAATTTAGTAATTATTTATATTTATAATTTTTTATATAAAATTATATAAATAACTTTAATAAAAATACCTATTTATTTAAAATTATAAATATATAATTTTATAAATATAGTGTTTAAATATATAAATATAGTACGTACATTTATAAATATAGTATGTAATTTTATAAATATAGTTTGTATATTTATAAATATACTTATTTATACTATTTTTTAAAAATTATATTTCTGCAAATATATTTTTATCATTATTAAAGGATATTTATTTATAAGTGCATTCATGTTAATAAATAGTGAAATTGAATAAATAAAAAATAAGTACCCTTTAATAGTATTTAAAAAATGGATAAGTTTTGTGCGCGTGCATTGTATATAAAAATGCATTAATTACATATTATTGAAATAAATATAACACACATTTGATCTATGTTACATTGAAAAACCAAATGAAATTAAATTATATGTCTATTACTCTATGTAATTAGTCAGTATTTTTAATTCATATTAATATTTAATTATAATTGATTATTCACTAAAAATAAACATATTTTATGTAATGAGCATAAATATTTTCTAATATAAAAATCATATACTTATAAATTTAAAAATATCTATATATTTAATATATTCTATTTTTTTACATTATCAATAATCATCTAATTAATAAAATGATTAATATTTTTCTCAATTTAATTATTTTTAATATTAATTTATTTAATATTCATTTTTTATAAATATATATATTTTATACAATATATTTATTAGTTTTTATAATTTTTTTCATAGTATAATCAGTTTATTAATTATTATCAATAATTATTTAACATATAAAATTTGTAATATTTTTGTTGATAAACTCATTTTTTTAGTTTTTATTTATATAATTCTGTTATTTTATTTATTATGACCTTAATAAGTGCTAAAAACTAATAAATGATTTTTTTGTGAAAATAAAATATTTTTAATAAACGGTACCATTTATCATTTCTAAAAATAAAGCATTGATATAGGTTACACTTTATCATCCTTAAAAATAAAGTGTTAATAAAGTGTAAAATTTATCAGTGCTTTCTTTAGTGCTGATAATGATGTCATTTATCAGTTCATTTTTCTATTATTGATAAATATTAGTGTTGTTAAACACTTATTTTTAGAAGTGGTATTTAATCGGTAGATCACAACGGTTTATGTTTTAAAATCATTTTGGTGGACCCTTATTTGCTTAATTTTTTAGGATTTTGATCCTTAAGTGTGGGGTAATTTATCGAGAAAATATTTTTATGTGTATTTATATAAATAAATCCCAACTATTTTTTCATTTTGATCCCATTTTATTCATTTTAAATTTCCAATTGTACTTCTAAATTTCATTTAAAATTTATTAATTCATAATTTTTAAGTGTTTGGAATCATTTCATGAATAAATTTAGAACTATGAGATTTTTTATTATGAATGGTTTCTGAGAAACATGTTTTTTAACATCAAATTAGGAAATTCGAATAATTCTTGAACATAAAGCTTGATATTTAGACTATTCACCTTTTAAGTCATCATTTTTTATATCATAAAGATTTAATGTATGTATTTTTAGATAAATATAAAGAATTAAAATCTATAATGAGACTTTCTAATTTTATAAAAAATATAATCCTAGTATCTTGATGAATATTTTACCCTTAACATTATTCTTTGATATCCACCATAAGACATCAAAAGTATTATGATGATAAAAATCCTATGATGATTATTCTAAATCTTTTTGTGTGAAAAATTAAAAAAATTAGAATGTCTAGAAATAAAAAATCATTCTTTGATATTAAAAATATAGGACCACGGGGAACAATTTTGTATGGTACATCAAAGTCTAAAGTTAATGGGATAACTCAGATGAGATTAAATGATTAATGTTCATGCTAAGTATATGAAATAATCACATTTGATCACATATATATAATAGTTTTAGATTCTACCATTATTACGAAAGAATGATTTTTTATACATGAATGGGGAATCCTAAGGATTTAGATGTGTATGGAATAAAATTAAAATGCATTTCCCCACATTTTCAGGGAAGAATCATGACATAAAATGATTGCAGACCATACATGTAAAAGGGAGTGATTTGGTTGGTGTGTTATAAACATTTAGATCATGAGTTGTTATAATAATTAGGAATAAAGCAGGAATATTTGACCTAATTAATCAATTCATGGATAAAACCACCAGTTATAAAGACCATATACATTTAAAAATATTATTAAATCGTTTTAAGCATTATTATATTTCAAATACAAACCATGGATAGTAATGTCAAGTGTATTTGGAATACTAGATTAATAAAATTGATGATATGATGTTATAATAAAATATATATTTATCAATATTCCATAATGAACATATAAATTCCTTTGATACCCTACATTTTTATAGGATAGTTAGAGGATTACATATAAAAAAGGGGTAAGCTAAAAATACCAGTAATAGAATAATCATGGAAAACAATCATAGAACATGAGTTGTTGGCATAACATGATAATTGCACATGAGCCTCAGCGCAGTTGGTGAGGACTCCTTAAGTGTGTCTTGGAGATCTGGGGTCAAATCGAAGTAGAGGCTAATTTTCTGGTAATTTTGTAGTACTGTAGAAAGGTAATGTCGTGGTACTATAGTAGGAGCTCTGAAAAATTGCAGTAGATACAGTAGCAGGAACTGTAGTAGGCACTGTTTGGCACTATATCGACCGGGAATATTACCCTATTCGGGCCTTCGGGCCACCGATTTGGTCACCAAGACCATTAAGGCCATCGGGCCACCCAGGCCTTCAGGTCAGTAAGTCCTTCGGGGTAGCTCAATGCCTTCGGGTCACCTTAAGTGCAGATGAAAACCAAACAACCTACAACGAACAAACTTCAGAAGGAGGAGGAGCAAGGAGAATTCACCATAGTAGAATATAAACCGATTTCAAGAATGAGAGGGTATGGAACCTACCATCGGGACAAGACTTTTCATGCACGGGAAAGTAAATCCAAAGAGCTAGGCGAAGGGGGAGAGTATATTTCCTGATGAAGAAGCTGGGGATGAGTAATCCCATGTATTTACCCTGGGTTGTATGTAATTTTTGAAGCCTATGAGCAATGAATTTCCTTAAGGCCTATGTACCATGTAATACTTATGCGTACAGACCTTGTAAGGGTTCAACATCACCCCTTGAAAGGTGGATTATCAAAATCAATAATAAAATAACGCCTTCGGGCCATTTGAGGATAAAATGATAACATAATCGGCATGGAAGATGAATAAAAATGTTGTAGATTATCTCATACCACATGGAGTCAACAAATCAGGGAAATATTTTAATGTTATAGTAACATATAACCTGACCCAAATATTAGTCCATTTTAACTACAAATAATATATCACATTGTGAAAAATGTCAATAATGGATTAGGTTTACTCCTTAATCATATAAATGACATCACATCAGACTAACAATTACCTAATTCATTATAGAACTATCTTGGTGCACGCATCATAACATTTTCATGAATATGTGTTCCATATAGATAATGAAACATAAGGAATAAACATATAAAGTTTCATATGAAAAAAAAACTTTTTTCTGAATCAGGTCATAAGGAATGAAAAAATAGAGTATCAAAATGGAATCCATTATATAAGAGAGTAAATCATCTATAAGAAATCATGAAGTAAAAAATTAAGAATATATCATGAATAATGATTTCCCAATTTAGTTATTACATGAAAAAGAGTGCTTATGAAACATTATAAATGAGCCACTTTAGTGGGGTTTAAGGGAAAATACTAAGCAGTTTTTAAAAAGGGGAAATGAATAATTTTTTATATAAATCTATAATTGAACTAAAATATATTTCATTAGAAAATGATATATTATTTAAATATATTGATTATTTAACATTTTTTAAGGAGTTTATATGAATATGGGTATAAAACTAAGATGTTTTCTTTAATATGGCTTTCTAATCGAGACTAAATAAGAAGGGAACCTTTTAAAACATGAAGTTATACATCATGATACGATTAATTGAGATAAAGAAATAAATTTTGTGAATACTAATAATATTGGATAATTATATAATAATAATTAATATTTTAATTGGATAAAATATAGGGAAATTCTAGCCCAAATGTAATTTGGATGTTTGAAGAGATCCCTTAGTTTATGGCCCAAATATTTCTTTACTTATTCGTAAAATCCTAGTTAATAAAATTATATTAATTAAATAAGTAAATTATAAAGTATTTTATATGTATTTTATTAATTTTAGTTTTTTGAGATTATTTTTGACAACTTCAATGAGTTAAGTAGTTCAATATCTTTGTTTTGGGAGCATTTGTTTCATTGTTTCAAGGTCGATTCCCATGGGTAAAATTAAGGATATTCTTCTAAAATTGGAATAGTCCTCTAGAAGTGAAATTAAATAGAATTATTACACATCTATAAGTTTAAATGGTCCCATATTTCATTTAGTTTCTTAATATGTTGTTTATTCATTTTATAAAACATTAATGATAATTATTTAGTTTATTTTGGCAGGTTTAATGATCATTATGTACAAGTATCATTTTTTTAATATTATGTCAATATATTACTTCATGGATATGGGAAAAGTAAAAACATAAAAATTAAAATATTTTTTACCACTAATAATGGTTTTATTACCATCCATGGAGGCGGTAATGTAAAATGAAAACTTGTCATCCACGAAGGCTATGAACAGATATATCACATATGATTTTTCAATTATAGGATTAATGGTGAAGATTCAAGATTTGATAATAGATATTTCATTAATAAATTATAATTACAATATATATATGATACTAGATTTATCATGCCACTTTTCATAGGGGAGGTGATTAAGGGATAAGAAAAGAATGTAAATTAAAAGAGAATGATTATGTATTTTTCCTCCTGAATTTTGTCTCCATTAGGACCAACATAAGGAACTTGGTTTTGGTATTTTGTTAAAACCATAATCTGTTAAACTTGGGGAATATAAATTAATGGTACTTTGGTAAAATATTTATGAGCTACAAGTCATAAAAGGTTTGAGGAAAAGGTGTTGTGAGTAGTTGAATTTGTAATTGTGGAGAAGTGTTTTTTATAATGCTTATGAGTTTATTATTTAGGGTAAAAACATCAAATTGTATTGATTTCTATGAATAAATATTCTAACTTGTTTAGGATAGTTCAAACTAATGTGTACTTACATCATTCATTCATCACCCATGACTCCAAAAATAATTTATTTGGTTAATAACATAAATTAATATATTTCACTACTCACCAAAATATAATCTATTTAAGGAAAATTCAAAAATTTCACCATTCCCATTATTCAATATATATATTTCAACAATGAAATCCATTTTATGAAAATAATTTTCAATAGATGATAAATTTCTGTTTAAAATAAAATAAATTATTTAAAATATAATGAATTTTATTTTATAATTGAATTTTTTGACACTTTATATATTTAATTAATGTCATATAAAATTATATTATATTTAAAATAGAACATAGTATTAATTTAGGAATACATTTTATGAATATAAATTTTCTTTTAAATCATTCTATTAATTATAAAACTGTAAATAAACATTTATGTTTTAAAAAATACAAACAATTAGTTTATAATTTTTAAAACATTTATCTACTTATACTAAGAAATACATATATCATATTTTCATTTTATAAGATGCCTAATATTTATTTGAACTTTCATAGTTGATTTTTCTATTCTAATAACAAGATTTCTATTCTTAATGCTCATATTACTATTCAAACTCTCATGTTGCAATTATAACTATATAGTTTTCATAATTTCTATAAATACATCATATTTTATTCATTAATTATTCACATATATTTTCTATTAATTAAATTTATAATTTAATCTTCAAAATGAATATTATATTATTAAAATTATCTATTATTTCAACAACATTTTTTATAATTGTTATAATTCTAGTAGGTGAAGTAGATCCAAATTTTCTCATTCTTGTTATCTTATTTCAAACTTATTATACAACTGAAATATTTGGAATTATTCATCATCACCATGTAAATTAATATTAAAGATAAAGGAAAATGATGCAGAAGACACTACATGCCACTACATGCCTAGGAAACTCATGCTTAAGGTAGCCTAAAATTGTGAAGGTTGAGGGCATCCCTTCTAAACAGATTGACCCCATCAGGTCCCAAGAAATATTGATTATGATAAAATAAATTATCAGTACCACTTATATCAAGTGAGGCTAGGTGATCCACGTCTTTGTTCCCCACACACCAGGTGTGGACCAATTTTATGGTTCTATTCAAGATCCGCTTGTATTTTTTGATGATATGAGAAACCGACCAAGGAGTAGAGCCAATGCCATGAAAAGAATTGTGAAGAATCACAGAGTCAGTTTCAAATGCAAGGATGCTCAACTATCTCTAGGGATATATGGTAAGAAAGTTGAGAATATTAATGGTCTCTTCCTGAAGAGAAGTTCCCCGACCCAGGAAGGCTATATATTCAAAAATAACTGAACCCCTTACATCACAGATGACCCATCCACCACTATTGTTTCCCATATTACATGACCCATCCATGTTCACTTTTAGACCCCTTTAATGATGTAGGTAGTAGACCCAATTTCCATTTAAACCATTTCTACTAGGGGGTGGTGGAGGTACCTGTTAGACATCATTGAAGGATGGCATCCTCCCTCCAATTTCTGAAAATTCTGACTATGTCACAAGGTAGATTCTTCATTATGAGGATGATGGTTCTTCCTAAAATATAGTCCCCTCATGCCTCGTTCTGTTTCATGCCTTCCGGATACACCAACATCCAGCCTATAAGGCAATAGTGCGATCTGTTTTCTCCATGCCCTTTTCACTCACACCATGATACCATTTGTCCAGGAAAGGGGAATCATCCATGTTAAGAGAGAGTAAAGTGGGGAACTAATCTAAGAAGGACAAATCATTGCACACCCACTTTCCCTCAAAGAATATTTGGGCCAATACCTCCTCTTGATGATTATTAAAACATGTGAATCTAAAAACAATGTTGATACCACAAATTCTTATGTTCTCATCTGTGGGAATAGAATTATTCCTAACCCTAATTATGATAGAGCTGACTTTTTGTCTGAGGATAATTTGAACCATAGAACTTCATTCTAGCCCTTAGTGTGATCCCGCAGGTTCATAGCCCGGTGGATGTCCTTTCTGTTGAAGGACCCCAATGTAAAAATAGTAAACTCACATTGGTGAGTGCCTTATTTGAGATAAATAAGACTAAAGAGATCCATCTCATCCTTTTACATAACCACTTTGATGAAAGGAGGGTATAATCTAGCCTCTCTGATGGATATATCAGTGATTGGGAAGCCCATAAAAATAAAAATCACCCTGGACTGGTTCTATTTCCAAAAATAAATGTATCCTTTCCCAACCATCCATTGTGCATTGGGCTAATGATTATTGAGGAGGTGAGAGATAACATTACATGGCATAAATAAAAACCCATCTTCTTTTCCCTAGTTATCACAGAGATTCTTTTTCAGGGTTATCTCACACAAGGAATAGTTTTCTAGGATATCCCAGACCAACTTCACATGCATGCACTGAAGGGTGTCTTCATGATTCTATACACTAATACCACCCTCCCTAACATGTCATTCCATATTTCTCTAGGATTCCTAATGTCTTTTTCCTTCTCATAGGGGGTCCTAGAAAAAATAATAAAATATTTGGAATTTATAATTATTTATTTTCTGACTAATTTATTATAATATTTTAATTGAGCTTTCTATATGAGGTATATGTTATATGATATAAGAAGAAAACTTTTATTGATATAATTTGGGATCATTACAATGGAGGATTGGGTAATCTGATTCAAGGAAGACCCTTTATATGTTTATATATGACATTTTATCTCTTTTATATTTTATTAGAAGTGTGTTTTTGAATTTATTATTTCTTATTATTTCTTGATGTATTCTATTTTAAACATTAATTTATGGTCTATCGATTTATATATTAAATGTTACTATTCTAGTCATTTCATTTTCTTTGGAACAGTCTTTCAATTGAGTGGAGGGAGTTCTTCTACCTTCAATTAAACAGAGGACTTTTGGCATTTGAATAAATTTTATAAAGGAAAAATCATACAATGAGTTCATTCAATAGGTTTTATGTATATTTATCTATTTTCCAAGTTTTCAGGTGTTAAAAAATAATAAATTTAAATTAGACAATCCTTTTAGGAGAATAGAAAGGGAGAGTGCAAAGGTTCCACACTTATCCAAACCGGTACATTGAAATATGATTTTTACTCTTATATTCAACCTGTATCCAATCTCAAAAACATTTAAAATATTAGTTTCTTTATTTTTTATATTTAATTTTATACAAATAAAAAATACCTAATTTAGTGGTAATTTCTCTATAAATATTGAAAACCATAGTGACATTTTTAGAATAAAGTCTAACAACCTCACAAAGATACATCATAATGGAATTATTTACTAAATTTCATGGATTAAATTATTGATTAAGATAACATAACTAAATCAACATTATCATAACTCACATATTAAAGAGAGATCATCTCTCACCAATGTACAACATTCATGGTTGAAAAAAGGACGTAATATTAAATCCCATTTCATAACTTATCCCCTGAAACACCTAAATCTTTTGATTTCAAAGTAATAAAACCCAACATGAACAAGAATCTTCCCATTACATACTATCATCCAGAAATAATATATTTCTCTTTACTATCATAGAAAAAACCATGTGTGATCTGCACATCCTTAAACCATTTATTGATATCCAGATTAAAAATAGACCCCTCATACACCTGAAGGCTTTGATTTTGAATCTCAAGATGTTATTTTCTCTAAGAGTCATCTTCAACCACCTAAACTGCCCAAAAATATAATAGAACATCATAATAAACTTCTAAAACATAATCATGATAACGAAATCAACTTAGAACCATACATGTAAACTAAAAAATAGTGACTCCCAAATCATGGAATATAGAACACTTAACATCACAAACCGACCTAGGTTATCCCAAAATTGGACTCCAAAGCTAGAAATAGCAAGGCCCAAAGGGAGTTCATGATTCTGAAGATCTGTATAAAAGCACATATCCACTGAAAAAAGGAAATGGTAATTTTTTCATCAAAAAGTAATAAATATAATAAAAATATACTTGTAAATAAAATATGATCATTATATAATTTAGGAAATTAAATAGTAAAATAATGAACAAGAATAAAATAAAGTATAGTATAAGAGTAATCTCCTAGAAAATGATAATAAATAAATAAACAAAAAATTAAAATGATGCCTCTAAATGGATTAGAGGTAATTCCACAAAGTCATCCCCAATAATCCAAACCATAAGATATAGGACTACATGTACGACTTAGTATCATATTATACCTTTTATATAAATTGGCATAAACTAAAATATGCTTATATCATTAACATCCAACCTAATGCATAACTGTTTAAAATAAAGTATATTTTATTCATTTTTCCAAATAAGGATACAAAAATAAGAATTATAAATATTATTTCTTTAAAAAAATGTTTCAAATATTATTTCTTGACAACAACCAATTTTTAAAAATCATAGTTAATTCTAAATAAATATATAATTTGAATTATTTAATCATAGTTTATAGATCATAGTTTAATCAACTGTATAGATATTTTTTGAATGAAATAACAATATCATTTCATGAATTTAAAATCAATAACATTTCATAATGTATACATATACCATCATCGTGGAATCTGTGGTTCTAAAGAAAAACACAATTGAATAGTGATAACATTATTATGAGTAAAGGAAAGTACACACATTAGAAAAAAAATTACAAAAAAATATTCCAATTCCCAAACAAACTGTATTACCATGTCTATCATAATAGAAGGTCACATCTTATAGGTTTTCCTTAGTCCCAACTATGTCCACCAACAAGAGAATTATTCCAAACTTGTTCACAAGTGTACGTAGAATTTCCACCTCACCACTCATGTTTTCCCATGATATATAAATGGATGTGAGAATTTCAAGGTATTAAATAAATGTATATATTAATGTTATAAAATGACCATGTATCTCACCCACATCTATGAACACCCACATATAAACACCCCCTTTATTCAACATAACAATACAATTCAACAATCCTCATTAATGAAATACCATTTCAACAATTAAAAGATCTATAATTTCCAAAACATTTAAAAGGGAATTTCCAATGGGATTTTGTTTTCTAAAAAACATAAAAATGATAATTTGGATTTCGAATCATTCATTAATGGAAAATAAATTAATCTATATTTGGAAAACCAATACATGATACATAATATAATTACTCTAAATAATAAAATCGGTTAAATAATTTCTCAAAAATTTAGGACACACCTGATTTTTAAAAAATCAACATTTATTAATCTTTATTAAAATAATAATAATTATTGATCTCATGAATAATTATAAAAGTCAAACTAGGAATTAAATTTATTAAAATAAAGTCATATTTCATAAATACTATTTTAAAAAATAGTTAATATAAAAAACCCCTTTTATCAGCTTCAAATAAAACTCTTGAAAAGAAAATTATTTTATATAATTAAATGATTATAATTAATAATATTTAAAGTCAATTAATTGATATGTGGATTGCATATGAAATCGTGGATTTAATTTTTAAAGGGGTGATTGGGAAACATACATCAAAACAAATGAAAAATCCAAGACTAGAAGTGATCCACAAGAATGAGTGGGGGAGGCTCATAGAAGAAATATTAAGAATTATAGAACCACAATCCCAATCAAGAATCTCTAATATAGTAATATCTATAATAAATAAAATGAGATGAATCACTAACCATAGTTATTCTTAAATACCACTATATGAGAAAAATTGATCTGAACAAAAACTCTCAATTCCAAAAATATATCTATGAGAAAACCAATTATAAATTTAGATCTAATTAATCCACATGGACTTAATATCCATTGGGTAATATGAACATGAAGAAAAATAACCTATAAAACAAAAATGTGGTTGTACATAACAGAAGAGGATTGTGACATCAATATTCACTGATACACCATGAATTTGAGTTTGGATTGAAAATATCATCGAAAGAGTTCTCTTGACTTTTTATGTATCATTAAAAGTTCAAGTTTGATGGAATAATAAATAAAATGGGGTTTTGAGTATAATAATATGATAATCCCCTTACTAAACTCTGTCCAGCAACACCACCAGCTTGACGGAGGATGTAATATATTTTATGTAGCCACTACCAAGTCCACTAGCTTGCCAGTGATTACAATAGGATTGATGTAGCTACCACCAATCCCACAAAAGCCTAGTGTATACCCACTAGAAAGACAATGGCTATTTTAGGAATTTTGGATACACTTTTATGCACATTGTAAATCTAGTGGATCTCACTAGGTATCTAGTGGAGTACAAGTGACTAAATAAGATAGAGGTCCAACTATACGTGTTCTCTAAGCTTCCACGTCTTATTACATACACTTAAAAATCCATGAAAAATGTAAAATAATGTGGAATCAAAATAAATTATGATAGATAGCCTATGTTAAGAAGTGACTATTATATAAATCAATTAAGATTCACCATAATTCCAATTTTCTACTTAATTTAATGATAGGAGTAAGAAATCATATTACATGATACAAAAAAATAACCTATAAGAAGCCTCACTTAAAATAGTATGTTACGTACACTTATGGTCTTTGTAATAGATCACATGGGAATTTAATAACTTGTGTCCTAGATGGTCACATTTTTCATATCTCTCACTAAGTTTAGCTGATATTGTTTCCCTTCCAATCATTAAAATACTCACCAATTCCTATCCCTAATCTCAGTGATATCTCTTATACAAAATCTCTAATGCCACTTTTTCAAGACGCTCCCCCAATGGTATCCCTCTTAGGCAGTTAGTGACTAATGTTACCCTCAAATCCCATATCTAATATGTTATGAGTTAGATACTAGTTTTTAGTGTATAGAGTAATCATAAATGGGAGGAATCATCCATAAAATTACTTGTAAAAGCTATATATTCCATAAATCAACATTATAGAAATAAGTAATAAAATCATAGTACATTTAATTCCATATAATGCTTAACCAAATAGACAATTATCCAAATAATTACCTATTCCTATAACCACAAATTCCAACAACCCTCAAACAACATCCATTAGAATATAAGGAAAATATCAACACTAACTACCAGTGAAATTCATAAACTTAGTAAGATCCTACACAAAAACTATCATGAAAATCATGAGGGAGAATAAAAAATCCCTTATGAATAAATAGTGGAATCAACCCATTACAAAATTCAGGTCAATAATATTTGAATACTCATGAAAGATTTCTCACCTAATAATAAATAGAAGTAACATAATATTAATTTCATATATATAAGAAAATTACCCCACTTCCATTTTCCCTAGAACTAGTCACTTCTAAACCTTGAAATTTCACATCCTAGTGATCTCATCCCCACCAAAGATCATAATAAAAAACTATGCTAACACATCACTTCCACAACCACATAATCATAGAAAACTCACCCATCAAAACCATATGGTCACATAATAAAATTGTGTATTATCACATCCTATATATATCAACACTATACCTTAATCCATTATATCTTCAGAATATGTTCACATTTTATAACCACAGTCAATTACAACCTAGATACATGTACACCAAATAACCTGAAGCCTTTATAGCCCACATATATAGGTTGTTCGTGACCCCATGTTGTTACAACCAATATGAGTACATATAATCTAACTGTAAGACACCATTTCAAGGATTTACCCACATACATACAATGATTGTAAGAGAGAGTGGGGTTGGTGAGTTATCATCCATCCATATCCTTGACATCAAATATATTGAACTCAAGTCTAGATTCGAGAATCAATCATGTGATTCATCTAAGGAGACATAACTAAAGAAAAAATAGAATATAAAGAATATTATAGACCGCAATTTTTTGATGGTGAAAAATCCTATATTAGACTCAATCTATAACGACATACACACATGAAAACCTATATTTAATTGATATGTACATATAAGATAACACCTTTCTCTATAATAAACCTTCATGTTTTAATACTAACACTACTAACTATTGATTAATCAATTACCAATAATTTAACAATATTATACCATTAATTCAAGACTAATATTTATGTTATCCCCATAAATCGATGATCCTTTTATTCAACATTATAGTTTTAGTTTCCATTTCGATGATTTTCAATTGTTTTACAAATTATTATCTTATAATTATTAATATATCTTATTCCAAAAAAAACATCATTAAATATTCATGAAAAGTCATACCCTTAATTAATTAATCAATTATTACAATCTATAATCACATGAAATGATACCTAGCCATCGGTACCTCAATACAAGATATATTTGAAATAGAATCATCAATTGGTAGTATAAAATAAATACAAAATAATAAATAATGTCTCCCAACGATATTTAACTTTCCTGATGTAATCCTAAAAACATTTTCTACATAATCCCACCATCAACTACCACAATCCATCTCTGTAATAATATGATAACAACTCAACAGTCTCTATGTCAACCAACTGTACTAAGTTTCAATTTATAATTCAGAATGAGATATATATTATAATATATATATATAGAAATTTTACTAAATCATAATTTCAATATACATAATTTAAATAGAAATAATTTCAATTATAAATCATTAATTCTATAAGTAATTCAATCCTGATTACAGAAAACAAGTACCGAGCGTAATCAACCACTAATATTAATTCTACATATAATCATTTTTCGTTACCATATTAATTAATTAAGTCATTATGAACAATTTATAGTAAGAAATGACACCAAATATATTTTCAACTAATATTTGTGGTAATAAAAGAAATAATTTGGTTAGGGATATGACTTATCATGTAATTAATTTCTAAATAAATATGATAAACTTAATGAATGCGACGTTAATTATCATACTTATCATACAATATTTAATTTTTATAATCTGTTTTAGGATTTATAAATGTTAAATGAATCATAAATAATCATTGAAGTAGGATATCACACTACGTACATAATATCATGATCCAATAACATGAATAATAGTCATAATATTAGGTGAAACCACACTACCATCACTTTAATTATTTAATCATGGATTATTATATTATTTAGTTAAATCTCAACAATTCACTCAATTGCATCCAAATAATAATAATCCCATACTAAATAAATATAATTGGAGAAGGGTTGAATCAACTTCCTTGATATTATGTATCCATGATCCCTAAACATAAATTAAATGATAAAAAAAGTGAACTAATATGAAGCTTCATCATAAACCAATAATTCTTAAAGACATCATACATTCTTGAATTATCCTTCAATCATAGGTAAGAAATCCATAAAAATAGATGGAATAGTGTAGGCATATATATGGATGGGAAGATAGATTAAAAGGGGATTAATAGTCACATAAAAATTTTAGACACAATAAAAATTATCAGAGTACTATTTATTGAAAACCAAATGATAGATAATTTGAATGTGGTGTTAAATCAATAAGTGAGTGGAAAAAATAAAACCAAAAAGAACACTTAGTTTTTTATAGTAGTTCAATCCACCATATGTGAACTACGACTACAGATGAACACCCTCTTACCCAGTGATAAGATTTTTAACCAATAAAAAATGTTGATGTATTTTATAGGTGAAGACTATAACATAGTATATTATAAGAAAAAAAGAAATTTTCCAACCTTTTTTTGAACATGAAGGACCAATTCTAACATCAGGAAAGACTATACATTTCCAAAATTTTATGAATGTATATGTATATCCTAAACGCCAACTATGTGTTCATTATTTTTTATTAGTTAATAATAAAAATACTCTAAATTTTAAAGGTGGTATCACCAATTTGTGAAAAAAATTATAAGCACTTCCACCAAAATAATAAAACTATGTAAATTTCAGAAGGTGTTGAAGAAGTAAATCTAGTGTAGGACTATGAAATTAAGCCCTTTAAAATTGATTTAGAAACATTTTTTCTTACTAAACCATTAATATATACCTAATAAATATAGAAATTCTATTGTACCTTAATTATTCAATTATTCGGTAATTTCTCATTCTTTATATGTTATATTTCACTTTTCCCTCATATTTTTTAGTCCAAACCCAAACATTAATGATAATTTAAAAGAAATGTTGTGAATAATATCTACATTGGTTTTTTCTAAAACATCATCATATATTAAGATGAAACATTTAGAAATAAAATTAACATATATTATATTTTTAGTATTGTTCTTAGTCAAGGATAATCTGAGTGGATCTATTCAATTGAGAAAATATTTCATTTATAGAATAACATTTCTTTATAAATGTAATCATATGTAGTACATAAGTGAATATGAAATTCAACGAACAATTATCTCCAAATACCACATGAGGGTAAAATAATATTTAATAAAAAAAGTGTACTATTATTTTTTTGCATGGTACACATAGTCCATTTAAGGAATTGTGTGAGGGTAAATGACATACTGTGAAAAGGTTGGAAACAATTTTGCATAATGGTAAAAGATATTTTTAATACATGTTCTGTACAGGTAACTTTCATCTTGCGTTAAGGTAACTAGAATTTTACATGTTTTTTTAATGGTAAAAAATGTTGTTTAAGGGTAAATTGAAATTTATGTAGGATGCATAAAGTTAATAAACACCTATATAATGGTAATATGAAGTTATGTAATAGTATATTTAATCCTATATAAAGGTAATAAAAATTTATAAGACATGGGTAAGGGTATTGAAGAACTCACCTAAGGTTAATAGATTATCATAAGTACTTACATAAAGGTAATAGGATGTTATGTAATGGTAAATTTACACATGAAATACTCACATAATGTTAATTTTTTACATGTAATGTGTACATAAGGTTAAAAGGAATAACATGTAAGGGTAGGGGGGAACGAGCACAGAGAGAATGAGCGGGAAGACGGGAAAGAACGCGCTTCACGCGCCGCTGGCGTTTCAAAATTTCCCGGCCGCTACCTCTGAGATTCCGGTTTCCGCCGCATCGGGGTCGTCGGGGCTTCGGCCTGCTATTGCGTTGACGCCGCCGGCTTTCTGCATTGAGGGCTCGCTGGATGCCTCAACTTCACGGCCAGATCCGGGACTACCGCCTTCATTCAAAGATGTTCTTTGCCGCCCCCGTCCTGCCTCCGAGCCTGGGGGATCCTCTTCCCCCGCACTTAAAGCTTCGTCTTTCCGGGAAGGTGGCTCTCTGGTTTTCTCAGTCTCGGCGGCGACTTTTCGGGAAGCTTCGGATTTCCTCAAATGGACGCTGGTTGCAAGATTCGGAAGAGACAAGCCTCCTTTGCATCTGTTCAAACCCTTTGTGAATTCGTGGAACTTATCTTTTCCGGCCAAGATCTCGGTCCTGAACCGGAGTAGTTACTGCATTGTTTTGGAATCTATCGAGGACTTCATCAAGGCTTGGAGTTCTTGCCCCCGGGCTTTCGGGCGTTGGCGTTTCCATCTGTGCCGGTGGTCGATGGCTTCTCAGTATGGAAGGGATTCTTCAAGGGCAGCGGTCTGGATCTCGCTACCCGGTCTACCCCTGCCGTTTCGAAATCCGCATCTTCTGCGCGGGATCGGAGACCCGATTGGTGTCTTTCTTTGCGCTGATGCGAGGACCACCCGCCTCGAGGATGCAGCGATGGCACGAATCTGCGTTGACCTGGATCTAGCTTCCCCTCTGCCAGAAAGGATCGCCCTCAGAGTGGAAGGATTTTCAGACTGGTCGCAGCCTCTAGTTTATCCTTCAGTTCCGTTCTTCTGCTCGGGATGTCAGCTTCAGGGGCATTCGTCTTTCGCCTGCCATAGACGACGTTCGAAGGGCACGGTTACCGGTCAGTCGGAGGCCCGGTGCTCTACTGGTGTTTTGAAGGCTTCTTCTCCCGGGGTTTATGACCAGACCATGCCTGTCGTGGGTGATGCGGAGACTTCTTTCGCGTCTTCGGTTGTTCAGGAAGAGGGGGATGGGGCCGACATGCTTACGGTCTCCTCTGGTGTGGACGACTCTCCGTGCATGGAACTGCTTCCTTCACGTCAACATGGTGCGGGTTTTAGCCTTCCTCAGCCTCGAGAACTGGTTGGGACTCTCCTCCGGATGACTTCGGGTTTTTGTGCTTCTTTTCTTGTTCGAAGAACTTCGCCAAGTTCCTTCTTCGGGAGCTTGTGGAGGGTGTTTGCGGGGTGTGATCCGTTGGCCAGAACGCCTGTTTTTCTGCTGGAGGGGCCGCACATTGCCCCATCTGGGCAACATTTTTCCTCTGTCCTGGGCATTGGGACGCGATGCGAGGAGACTCCAGAGGCTGGTTTCCATGGGATGGGGTCACAGTCTCAAGAATGTCCGAGAGAGTTTCTCAATGGTTGCGACGTGAGGAGTCCGGTTTGTTCGGATGGGATGATGGGGTCTCTCCCTCCAGACTCGTCTACCCTGGTTAGCTCCTTGCTGCCTACTTCAAACTGTTTCAATGTCCTTTTACAGGTCCCGGAGAATTTCTCTCCGGGGGAAGTCATGCCGTCCTCCCCGGTCAGTGGAGTGTGTACCCGAGCTCGTGCCAAGCTTTATCAGACTCCTCCCTCAAGCAATTCTAAAGGCCAGATGTCGTCTGGGGCCAAGTCCAGGCGACCTTGGAATCAATGATATCACTCATTCTTTGGAACGCCCGGGGCCTGGGGGCACGGGCTAAGTCGGATTTCCTGGTTTCTGAAGTTCGACGTACAAAGGCGTCCGTAGTTGTGATTCTTTAACATAAACATCATTGTTCAAAAATTTCCAGCTTTGCTGCAAGGCTTGGCATGCGGGGTTATATTCACGGCGATCCAGTTAACCAGCATATTTGGGTCTTCTGGAGAGGTAATGTTTCAGTGGACGTGTTGGAAGTTTCTAACCAGCATATTTCTGTGAAAATCACTGAGGGGCAACAGGGGTGTCTTTTCTCCTTTGTCTATGCTAAGTGTGAGGCCAGGGAGAGGGAAGCGTTGTGGCAGAGTTTGGACAAATTTGATCAAGGGAATTCAGCATGGTTTGTGGGGGGGGGATTTCAATGTCATTATGGATACGTTGGAGAAGAAAGGAGGCGGTAGGGTCCCCATTAGTGACCAGCAAGCCTTTGCGTCCTGTGCCTCCCGCAACGGTTTACTTGATTTGGGTTTTGTGGGAAGTAAATTTACGTGGTGCAACAACCAAAGGGGGCATCGCCGCACTTGGTGCAGATTGGATCGGTGTTTTTCTAATCTTCAAGAAATCTCCTCTTTTCCGAATGCAAGGGTGGAACACCTTGTGCGAGCTTTATCAGACCATGCTCCTCTTCTCATCAAGCTGGAGCAAGGTTCGGTGAACAACCGGCGGTTTTTCTATTCCAATCAATGGAAATCAGATAGCAGTTTCTGCTCAGTGGTGCTTTCGTCTTGGGCGAAGCCCATGCAGGATAGGCATTGGATGGGTTTGCACGGTAAATTACGAAGGCTCAAGGAAGACTTGCAGCATTGGTTCATCACCAGACTCAATTTTTCGACCAATTTAGAAGAGATTAAAGACGAAATTGAGCAGCTTGAGAGAAGGCTGGAGGATTCATGGGATGAGGACAACTTTGGCATTCTTGTTGAAAAGAAAAACCTCCCCACTGTCATACTCTTGGAGCAAGAAAGAGCTGTTCGAGAGAAATCCCGAGCTACTTGGCTTAGAGAGGGGGATAGAAACACGGCCTTTTTTCAAGCCTGCATCAAAGAAAGGAGGCGTACAACTGTTCCCAATATCCGAATGGGTGATGGGTCTTTTACCCAAGATATTGAGGTCGTGGGAGGTATGGCCTTTGATTATTTCAAAATGTTGCTGGCTGATCCTAACCCATCTATGCAGGAAGGCTATCCGTCTGAACAATCCAACTTGTTTAGCTTCTTATCCAGGGTGGTGTCCAGTGAGGTGAATCTGGCTTTGGAAAAAACGCCGGATGTTGATGAGATTTGGGAGGCAGCTAAGGCCCTTAATGCTGAAAGTGCCCCGGGGCCGGATGGCTTTCCAGGATCCTTCTACATCAGTTTTTGGGAGTTGGTTAAAGGGGAGGTCGTTGAGGCCATCCAGGACTTTTTTAGAGGGGGATACCTACCTAGGGTGGCTTGCGCGTCGAAACTTATTCTCATTCCAAAAGTGAAAGACCCTTCTTCGCTCAATCAATATAGACCAATTAGTATGTGTAACTTCCCGTTCAAGATCCTGGCAAGCATTCTCAACAGAAGGCTAGCGGTTCATCTTCCCCAATGGGTCTCTGAAAATCAACAAGGTTTTATCAAAGGGAGATCTACTCAATCGGTCATTGCCATGGTACATGAATTGGTGGGGGATATCAACATCAAGTCGCCCGGATCCAATGTGGTGATTAAAGTGGATATGCACAAAGCCTACGATAAAATGGAATGGAGCTTTATCATTAAAGTGTTGGGGATTATGGGCTTTTCCAGAGGGGCTGTGGACTTACTGTTTAGAATTTTCAGCTCTCCCTGGTTGGCTATTTCTTTCATGGGAAAGCAGTGTGGGTTTTTCAAGCCCAACCGTGGACTGCGACAGGGAGATCCCCTCTCTCCCAGCCTCTTCAGTTTGGTGCAGGACGTCCTTAGCAGATATATCGAGGAGAAAGCTCTTAGTGGAAGCCTCCGTCCTTACCGTGGTAGATCCAATACTAACGGTATCTCACATATCTTTTTTGCTGATGACATGCTATTTTTCTTGAATGGTAACAGGTGCACCATTAGAGAATTTAACAGGGTAATGGAAACTTATTGCAAGTGGAGTGGCCAGACCATCAATAGAGAGAAATGTAGCGTGTTTATCTCGAAATGGTGTTCAGACAATAGTGGGAAAAAGATTACAGATGCGCTGGGTATGCAGAAAAATTCCTTTCCTATGGAATATTTAGGAGCTCCTATTGCGCCAGGAAGGGTTCGGATTCACCACTATGATGGGCTAGTTGGGAAAATTACAACCCGTATTACAAATTGGAAGAATCGATTCTTGTCTTTTGGGGGGCGCATCACGTTGGTTAATTGTGTCTTGTCCTCGATCCCCATGCACGTGCTTTCAGTGCTTAACGCTCCAAAGGCAGTGCTGAACAATATTGAAAAGGTGCTGAAAGGCTTCATATGGGACTCACACAATGAAGGCAGACTTCACTGGACTTCATGGGACAGGATGGCTAGGGAGATTTCTGATGGTGGTATTAATATTCGAAGTGTCAAAGGGGAAATGTTGGGCATGCAAGCTAAACTTGCGTGGGATTTTCTGGAAAACAAATCGATGTGGGCAAGATTTATCAATAATCGCTATGGCAAACAGATGGACAGTGGCAGAGGGACTTCCTCGCGACTTTGGCTCATGATTTCTAAACATTTACCAGTGCTCCGCATGAACTCCAGGTGGCTGGTGGGTTGTGGGCAAATTAATTTCTGGAAGGAGAACTGGGTTGGCTCACCGCTGGGGTTCCCAGGCTGTCCGGCCCCGACGATCTCATTTTCTCAGGCAAGCAATTTCAGGCCATTTATTCAGGCCATCCTCACACCCGACCAGCTGAAGGTGTTTGACGACATCACCTTGAACGAGGAACTGGACAAGCTCATCTTTACGGGGTCGGCTTCGGGTGCCTTCTCTGCTAAGGGGTACCGCTCGGTGTCTTCCGCCCATGGCATCCCCGACCGATGGAGTGGAACGGTCTGGTGCGGCGATCTTCCGGTGAAATACAACTTTCTTTTTTGGCGTCTTCGGAACAATGCTCTCCCAACCGACGAACAGGTGAGGAACAAAGGGATCTCTTTGACATCTAAATGTCTTTGCTGTATTGCTTCCAAGGAGGAGTCGGTCGATCATCTTTTCTTTGCCAGTGACTGGGCGACTACAGTCTGGAGCTACCTGGGCGATGCTTTCGGGTGGGGAAGCCGGGCAGGCACACTTGCCACGTTTCTGCATCTTTGGTTCTTGGGTTCTGAAGATAACGATTCAGAGAAAAACGCGCGGGCAGTGCTGCTTGTTGCGGGCTGTTGGAGCATCTGGAATACCCGAAATCAAAGACGTCACGGGGACACGTCCTGCTCGCGCCTGGCCATGATGGTTAGAACCAGGTGCATCGTGGTTGAATTGATTCCGTTAATCAAAGGATGGATGAATATTCCTACACTGCGAGTTTTCATGGCAGGTAACTCTGCTGTTCGCACCTTACAAGATGCTAATAGGCGAGGCAGATGGGTGAAATGGAATCCTCCAAGCAGTGGGTTGAAACTGAATGTGGACGGGTCATGTGTGTCTGGTTTTATGAGGGGTGGGGGAGTGGTTCGTGATCCCCAAGGGGCAGTGTTTCTGGCCTTCAGTGATGGCTTTGGAGCGGGAGACTCCCTCAGGGCGGAAGCTTTCGCGATGCTGAAAGGTATTGAGCTTTGTCACTCGCACAACATTAAGTTAGAATCGATCGAGACCGATTCAGCTATCCTCCATGGATCGCTGCAGGGGAAGTTCCAAATCCCTTGGACCATTGTCTACATTATTCGTAAGTGCAAACGTCTATTGGATCCACAGGTGATTATTAGTCACACATGGCGCGAGGGGAACATGGTGGCTGACTTCCTCGCCTCAGGAATTACTAATGGTGATCGTAATTTTTTGTTTTCCAGGCTGCGGTCTCTTCCACATGCATGTGGTAACTTTGTTAGGGCAGATGCATTGGGTCTCCAATACTTTAGACCTCCTTAGGTTTGTTCTGTGTAGGGATTTTCCCACCTTGAAATAATAAAAAGTTAATGTTGGATGGATGTAAGGGTAACGACCAAGATACATAGAATATTTAAGGGTAGATAAAATCTTTATAAAATTATTTTTTCATCCATAAATAAAATAAAATCAATAGAAAAAACAAATCATGGAATAATTAATGAAAAATTAAATTAATTTTTTTTATTTTAAATACAAAATTACACATGGACATATAATTTAGACATTAAATAACATGTGATTAAAAATACTACAATTAAACCTTGATACTCACATTAAAAAAACAAGATTATATTAATAATCTTAATGAACATCCTGAGTGTAATTATAATCAAACATTAATTAAATTCTATGCCATTAAAAATTTTCTAGAGAGAGTTAAATAAGATGATTTTCAATTTAAAAAAAATACATCTCAATTTATCAATTTTCAAATACCGAATAACTAACAATATATCCCATTTTTAAATTTAATGAAAAAATTTAATTACTAAAATCCAAATTCTCCCCAAAAAATATTCTACCCCTTTTTAAAATTCATAAAAAATATATGAAAAAATTTTCAAAAAACATTACCCATTTTAAAATCAACATCATCCAATAAAAATGAAAAAAAATATTATTATTGAATAGATGACTAAGAATAAAAATTATTCAGACAACTTATGAAAAAAAAATTAAATTATATGGTATACTCCTATTTAAAAAAGACAATAAGAAATTACTATACATTGTCATGCTTATATAAAATAGAGTATGTGACCTATTTAAAAATTAATAGAGAATAAAAAATAAATTCTACCATAAAAAATGATAAATGGTTAAATGAATAAATTATATGACTTATGTTAATAAGACACTTCTATCTTTTCAAGAGCCTACCTGATTAGAACATCACAGTTATGAATTCTTGGCCTGGAGTGGATATCATGATGGGTGATCTTTTGGGAGGTTTCCAAGAATGTGGGTGTGTGTGAGGAAAAATAAATCTATAAAGAACAACTATTGGCATGTGGGTAAAATCATTATTATGATTTGCCTATTAAAGAATGTGGGTGGGCCCTATGGAAGGGACCATGTCTATAAAAGCAACTTGTGGTACCTGGAGGGCTAGGAACCAATGGCCATGTTAAGGCGGAGTGTATGTGATGTAACCCGGACCTAGTTGTTACATTGGTATCAGAGATGGAACCCAACAATAAGTGTGCTTCACTTATTGATTTGAGATGTAGGGTTTAAAATTATGTTTTTTTTCTCTAAAGGGGTGAATATCAGACCTCAAAATGTTAACTGGTTAATTAACTAAAGGATATGACTCTTGTAAATAAGCTTCACCTTTTATTTCAGGAGACAACCGAATTATAACTCCATAGATAAGAATTCTTGGACTAGAGTACTGATCTAGATGGGTGTCCTTTTACGGAGTCTACCAAGATGTGTTTGAGTGAGGAAAATGAATACTAGAAATAACATATGTTGGATTTTGGGGTCAATCAATAGTTTGATAACTCATTCAGGCATCCGGGACGTCCCTATAGAGGGGACAACATGCCTATGAGAAAATGGTGGTTCCTAGAAGGTACAAAACTGATGATCATTTTTTGGTGGGGTTCATATGCTTTCAGCGGGGGCTCATTGTTAAATCTATAAACAAAACACTCTAAACACATATTCCTTTATGGAAATAATATTCTTATACTCATAATATAAAACAAAAAAATTTCCATGTATTGAAAATTAAAATTTTCAAATATTATCACTATCTTACTAAATTTAATACTAAAAGGAAAATCCCCCTAAATTGATTCAATTTGAAATGAATATAATAATAAAACATTTTAGCCATATAGTTATTAAAATAATTCAAGTACATATACTCAACCTTAATTGATACATTTCATAAAAATATATTCTGTGAATTTGAAACATATTTGAAATTAATTAAAATATATATTAAACATCTTACAGTAAACCAAAAATAAATAAGTAGAATATAGTTACTATACATAACGAAAAAAATTGATTATGAACATGTTATTCCAACTCCTGTTAAGTAGATATTTTATATCATAGTAGATTAATTCAGGTTCAATATTAATTTAAATATCTACATAATCTAAATTAATTAACCTATTCAAAAATATATCGACTGAATTTATAAGTATTTACAATGAATTAATGAATTTAATGTCCATTCCGAAACACAAAAAAATAAAAATATAGGAATAGATTATTAGTTCACATGAACAAAAAGTTTATATAAATTATAGTAAACATGTTTTGAAAAAATTGAGTGTATGAAAGGTGGATAAATAAAAATACTTACTTTTTCATGTATTCATTATTGGGACAATTTTTTTAAATATAATAATTTGGGAACCCGTGCTAAATAAGCTTTATTCATATTAATATTGAAATAATTCTCTCAAGGAATCAATGTTTTTTGTCATAATGATTGAAAATTATTTAAGGAACAATCTGAATCATATTGTATAAATGATCCACAGTTAAAATAAGTAACATTTTAACCCTATGGATTAGTTCTATTATAAAACAAGGAATTATACATTTTATAAATCTTCTAGTTACAAAAAAATCTTAATTTTTCATAGTACATTTTCTTCATTCACATCATTTTATCAAAATTTTATTTCTATTACAGAAATGGAAAGTGAGTTCATTCTATGTAAAAAATATTCGTTTTATGTTTTTCCTTCCAATCTTAATATATCTCGAAATCTATCTAAATTTTATCATTATAGAAAGAAGTGGAATTATTTATATTATTATTATATTCTTTTAGATTCTTGATTTTTTTCTAAAATTTATACATATCCTATAAAATCAACATGAATCACCTTTCATAATATTTAACATTTTTAGGAATAAATTCTTTACATCAATCATTCTCAGTTAATATATTCTTATTTTCCTTTTTATTTCTGTAGAAATATTTACAATTAAAAAAAGAAGTATAATTTTTATCATTAATGATTTCTTTATCCAACTATTAATTTTCTGTTTTCAAATTAGCAAAATATTTCATAAACAAATTGAAGAAAAATTAAATCATTAAATGAAACAAATTCTAATTTCTAAATAATATTTTTTTATTTCATATTACTGACACATTAATATTATACATTATCACCATAAATTAAATCTAACTCAAAATTAGATTCATAACCAGTATTTTTAGTAACATAAGAAAGATTTAATAATGGTGCATGAATGATTCAGGAACCTCATCATTTGTGTCCAGGAAAACAATATTACACATTCTCTTGATAATTACATATTCTTTATTACTTGAGAATTACTCACTAGTATAACTCCATCTTATGTGATAGGATTTCGTTATACCTTTTGGTATTTCTCTTAGTTTATTTATTTATCTAATTTTGTACAATCGAATTTGGTATGGCTAGGTTTCCTAAATTAAAAAAATATAGTGTATTTACATTTAAATATTTTACATTTTGAATGAATATCTCTCATTATTGATCTTCCTTTATTTTAAATTTTTCCCCTATTCACAAAATCCTTCATAAAATTTTAATTTTTTTTCAATTAAATTCATTTTAAACTTCTAGAAGATCATTTACATTCATTAAA
Source organism: Viscum album (assembly GCA_963277665.1). NCBI lineage: Eukaryota > Viridiplantae > Streptophyta > Magnoliopsida > Santalales > Viscaceae > Viscum > Viscum album. The sequence goes on along the minus strand of OY728148.1, from coordinate 886,986,448 downwards.
ATAGTTAAAAAATATAATTATAAAATTTAAATTATAATATCCTCTTTTTTCAGAATTATTAATCTACCTACTCATCAATTCTATCATTTATAAAAAGAAGTGATATGATCATCTCATCCAATGTATATTGAGTTAAATCCTTTCTTTGATTTCAATTTTATTTGTGTTCCACTTCTTTGAAAATTATCAATGTATTTAGTCAATAATTACTTCTTTCAACATAGTCTCCCTTAGATAAACCATTCCATTCAATATCATAGAAAATTATTTGTACATATCAGTAATATACTCATGATCATGAATTCCAAATTCATAAAATTCTACATGATGTATTCCTAAATTGGTTTAATGAATCTTATAAATTATGTGATTGGTGTATATTAATTTCATATAAATGTAATAAGAGGATGTTTAGGATAAAATAAGACAATAAATGTTTATAATTAATATAAATTAATGTAATTTCATGATTTTATAATTTATCACATACATAGTATAATTATTTATTTTTACTGTATCCAAAAATACTTAATGAATTTTATAAGGATTAATTATTGAAGAACCCATGTGGTTTGTTTTGATTGTTTTTTTTCAATTAGTTATGAAGATGAAATTTCAATGGGTTATAAATTTGAGCATTGTTGAATTTTTTAGTAGTTAATAAAACATGTATCCTTAGTTTTATAAAGTTCCATACTATTTACAACATTTTAAGAAGAGTCCATACAATATTCTTTAGTTTTAATGAGGATTTTATGTTGTTTGTAGTTTAGTTTTGTGTAAGATGGATTTTCATCATAGAAAATATGGAATACTATTTTAATGGTATGTATATAAAAAATGGGTCTTACCCATACCGAACCGCCCAGGTGGAGTTCAATCACTATTGAGTTGGGTAGCCTACACCCTAGATATCCCGTACATGTATCATAGGTGTATAGTAGTTCAAGGTGCACCCAAAGTGGCACATTAATAACTAGATCCACCACTATATTGCAGCGCATGGTAGCAGATCAGAGCACTAGTATGAGGCGATGCCAGTGATCATAGGAGATGACTGATAATCCATTCTGTGTAGTGTCTTCCAACCTTGTAATATAAAGGATATTACATCTGATGGTCTTTTCAATATGGTACATCCTTTTTTAATTAATTCTCATAAATCATAAAAATGTGGAATGAACATGTATAGTCTGTTCATATTTTTTAGGTCTTTTGATCAAATTTCGAACATCATCTTCTTTATCAAGCCCATTGGAGTGCGCATATTCATTGGGATATCTTCATTCAGGGTTATACTTTGATCAAAATAAAATATTCCAACCATAATTTCAAAATTATTATTTTTATAACATGATAAATTTTTCAATAAAAATCGTTTTCATGATCTAATTAAGGAAAAATCAATGATATATAGAAGAGAGATAAAAATGAATTTATTATTGTGGTGATTTCTTATAGTCATAAACCATATGAGCTGAAGCAGTGGGAATGATCTTTGTCAGTGGATTATTTCAATATAAATACATCTATGTTTGTTCATTTTGTTTATGATATGACTGCAAATCTAAAATTTAATTTGGTATAACTTAGGGAATAAATAGAGAAACATAGAAGAAGTGTTTCAAAAGGATAAGAATCCAGGATGCGTTAGCTTATGTGAAGAATGTCCAGTGCTAATGACATTTTCTTTGCACACTTGTTTGATTTTTGAAGAAGATGGTTCAGCGAAGAAATTATAAAATTTCAATACACATATCATTATATTTCTATAATATATTCTATGAAAAAGAGATTTCATAACTTATTTGAATATTTTTATGAAGATGAACAATGGGTTAATGAGTTTTGTACAAATAATGTATTGCACGTATAAAGAAATTATATGATTTCGGTTTGCAAGAAGGGTTTGAATTAAAAAAAATAGTGGCATAAACATTTTATTCATACAAGAAGATGATAAAAATTTCATGTATTCATATACAGGTGTTATTATAATATGGAAAGTCCAAAAGGGAGTAGGAAATGTTTGTGACTGTTTGTGTGAAATGTGGATAGTTTTTGGTTGAGGTTGTATGTGAAAACACTTACATTAATTCATGCATGTTTACATGCTCACGTTAAATCATTTTGGTCTAAAAATAACAAAACATCCATTAAGTGGATTTAAATATGTGTGAATTATACAAACATGTGTCCACACGAAATGTTTCATGCCTAAAATTGTGGTGGTTATGCATTTGTATTGTTGCACATTTTACAATGAAAAGACAATGAAGTGTATTATATACATACATGAAGTATGAATAATAATATATGAAATATAAATTTCCTGTTCAATGTATAGTTTTTATAGATTTAATCTAGTGAATTATTTTATAATAATCTTATATATGACTTATTTAGTGCTCAGTGTGTCTAGGTATTTAGTAGAGGAAAGAATATTTTCCTAATAATTCTTATACCAAGGATTCTAATTATCTATATGTGATCAGAATTGTTTTAGAAAGACCATAATCAGTGAAAAGGTTCTTGAATTGTACATGGGTCGGTTTGATATATAAATCACATAGAAGGAAATCAATTGATAAGCTTATTAGGGGATCATATATTCTAATGAATAATTATGAGCATGTGATTGGGGGGTTTAGAAAATTTCTAAAGAGGATCTAGAGATTGGGTGTTCAAACCAGTCAAATAGTTGCAGTGTCTCACCAAATGAGGAATAAGAGTTGTATTTTTGTTTATATAACCATAATAAAATAAAGAATCGACTACAAGGGTGTATAAATGGTTTATTCTGAAACCAATATAAATGATGATAATATTTTAGTGGATAATCTATGTTAGTGGGCCTAACCAAGATGGATAAGATGTGGGTCCTATTACTGATCATTGGAAAACTATATTGAGTTTTGTTTTATATAGTTTAAAATTTCACGAATGATCAAATAATCTTTATAGGTGACATAATTTTGAAATAAAGGTGTAATATAATTTATTTAAACATGTTAGACACTATTCAACCCTCCCCCATAGAGTGAATTCATTTTTCTTGGGAAGATTAATAGTTTCTAGTGAATATGCCACCTCTAGTTGGATCTACTTTACTTTTCCATTTGATTTTATTATAAGTATATCAAATAGATATTTTATTTTCAAGAAAATTCAAAATATCATCAACTGGAAAATCCTTGTAATACTCTTGATGTTATAAATGATGATGTTTTAGTAAAAATTATACAAATCGGAAGAAAATATTGGAAATTAAGATTAATATGAATTAAAATAAAAATGAATATTAACTTCAAGCTAAATGTACTCATAGTGGTTTTTTGTTATGTGTAGTCTGTTTATTATAATTCTGATGAATCAAGTTCATGTTGTGATGATTATTTTGTAAATTATGAAATTATATAGCATCTAAATCAATTTCCCCAATAAGTGGTCAAATTTATGATCATAGTATTCAATGAAATTCAGGATGAATAATTATAGCTAAAAGAATAGTCTAATACTATGGAAGAGGTATTCAGTAAAATGTTGGCATATGGAACAATCTCACAAAACTTCTAAAATAAAATAAATAAAAAAATCTCTTTTCAAAGAATAATTAACTAGATATATTTAATAAGTTAAAAAGTAAAATGTTTCTTAAATATGTTTTTGAAATAGTTTTTATAGAAATTATCTATGAACTGGAAAAGCCCCATAATACATCAATAAATATCAAAGATGCTCAGGTGAATGATAAAGCAGATAGAATCAAAGAGCATGATGATTTTTTAGTAAAGGAAAATCATATGCATGAATATGAGATTGAAAAGGTGAAGATTTAATTGGAAGAAGGAATGAAATCAATTAAAGATGAGCATATTTTTCTCAAAAAAACATTTCTTGAACAATAATTGAATCTAAGGAATATGGAAGAGACAAATGTAGGGACTTCATAAGATTGTAGGAAAAGAATTATTTCAAAGGATTCATCTCATTTGAGTATTATTTTTTAATATACTAAATATAATGGTATGAGGAGACTGATATTAACCATGTATAAATCACTACATGCTCATTGATGAAGCTAACCCTTTATAGTGATAAATATATGTGTATTAATTATTTATTTATATCTAGTTCATATTCCACTATAAAGTCCTAAAAAGCATTGGGGGATAATGATTATTATGTATCCTTTACATAATAAAATTTGGATGTGAATAAGTGTATAAATTCATGTTCCCCATAGAAGTTAGAAAAAAAGAAATGATCTTCCCAAAAGAAGAAAAATCTATAATATCATACTAAAGTCTCACAGAAGAAGAAATCAAGATATGTTGGCTATTTTTGGAACTATTAAATGTTTGGGAATAAATAAATGAATTTTTGTAATTGTATGTCATTTTATGAAAATTTAAAATGATTTAATTTAGGGCATGAAAATATTAATATAATTGAAATCAATCACAATAGAATAATAACTCCTCAAAATGGAATCAGTCAATCAAGAACAGATTTGATTATATTGAAAAGTTCTGTGACTTTTTAAAAAAATGTCATCATTATTATTATGAGTTTTTAAATATACCTATTAGGAAAAAGTCATCTATTTATGTAAATAAAATACCATAAAAATTGAAAATGATATGAAATAAATATGTTCTGTTATTCGTGGGATGTAAAAAAAAGAAGAATATTGTTACATAGACAACTCAAAAGTAGTTTGTGAGTAATGATGTAAAGAGTGTCACACAAAGAAAATATGTTTCTATTTTTTAAGAAAAGGTGACAACATGGACCATTATGAATAGGACATAAACATTTATACTAAAGAAATAAAGATGTAATTGAAGAAATAATAAATCTATATGAGAAAGAACATGATTGATTTGGTGAAAGACATATATGATGAAGACTGTCAAAAATTTCTTAAAACGTGTTACATAATGAATTCTATGGTTTTGTGTGAGATTTTTTATATGTTTGGAAATTCAGGTAAAAAAATTGATATGCTTGTCTGGATATGAATATTTATAGAAAAATAAAGGCTATTGTCCTATCACTACAAGTATTCCTAGAATAAAGTCCATATATAATGTTAATATATATCATGACCAAAAATAAATTATGATAATATGGATAGAACATTTGGAAGATCCATGAAAATTAAAACAAGTAGAGAATACCAAAACCACTTCATTAGAAAATTTAAAGAATCTTTTTCAATATAATATTATTATTGGGATGAGAATAAACTCGCATCTCTGTTGTTCTAATTGAGGATCATTTAAGAACCACCTTATTCTAATAAACATTGTGATTTACTTTCATTCATGTAATTGATGTTGAATCATTTATTTAAGGAGAGACATGAATTTCATGAAAGTTGTGAACTTCTTACAACTAGGATGTTATCCATCATGGAAGACTATTGGCATAATTTTGGTCATAATGAAGATAAAGTGATTTATTCTCTTGAGAGGGAGTACATAAGATCAACCATCAAATATTTCTATCTTAGTTGATATATTATGAATATAAGATGATAGTATGAGGAATGAATATGGAAAATATAAATTTTAAATAGATGTAAATTTTATCATTTCATCATTGATGTATGTTGGTTGAATTATCTTGTTTTTACTCAAAAAACTAATTCTAAAAGAGTGATATTTATTATTTGATGAAAAATGATAAAGTAACTTTCAAGGGGAAAATATCATATTGCACATAAATGTTATTATTATTTCAATTAATTTAAATTCATGAGATTGGTTGAAAATATTTTTACAACCCCTAATAAGAGGATTTGATTTTGGTACGATATTCTGAAATTCATTGATAACTTTACTGTCAAATTTTATCACACCTATCTTCTATATAGATCATTTCTCATATATACATAGATTAGGATAATTTTAGCTCATTTATATTTTAGTAGTGGTTCCATAATTCTAATTTTTATATATAATTTATAGAAGCAACGATAATGCTAAAAAATTTAATTTTAGAGATGAAAAATCCTTCCCATCCTTATATATTTTGATTTCTTTTATTTAAGACAGAGAGTATATAATTGAATTTTTAAATTATGTGGGAATTGAAAACAAATACAAAGGGGGAGATTGAAGAAACAAATTTATTTTTTAGATTGAAATAGTTTTCAATAAGTTAATAAGATGAAAATTCAATGAGTTATAAATTTGATGATTATTAAACTGGTTAGTAGTTAAGGAAAAAGTGTCATTAGTGATTTGAAGTGACATAATCATTACAACAATTGAAATGGATTCCCTGCTAAAAGATTTTGTTTTCATGAGGTTTTTATGTTTCTTGTGGTATAATTTTGAGTAGGTTGGATATGTATCATATGGAATATAGATTACTATTTCGATGGTTTATATATCAAGAAATAGGGGTTCTCAATACTATCCAACCTAGGTGGACTGCATCCAAAGTTGAGGTGGGCAGTCAAAACCCAAGCAAGCTAGGATTAGAATAATAGGTGTACTAAAGTGCAAGTTGCACCCACAAAGGTAGATACATAGGTGACACCACCACCGTGAGGCATATCATAGTACTATATGGGAGAACTGGCACATGGCAGTTCCAACGAACATGAGAGAGGACCGAAAACCAATTCTAGGACGGTGTTTTCTTGCATTGTAATATAAAAGAGAGCACATTTGAAGGTAGATTAACTGTAGGACATTATTTTTGTGGTTATTGTTTAATAATATTTAAAATAATGGAAGAAAATGAGTTATCTGATCCAATATACTCAATCCATTTGGTCAAATCCATCATTCCTTCTTCTCCATTACCAAGCCCATCTTAAAGATCATGTTTTTAGTTATTTCATAATAACGTTTTCTCTGATGATCGAGATGAATTATTTCATGAATCATTTCATCATTTTAATTATATAGACATTCTAAAAAAATCCTACAACTTAATATCCATTATATAACATAGGAATCACCAGAGATATACAGCGGAGAAAAAAAGATTTTATGAGGGCTGTGATTTCTCAAACTTGCAAAACATATGAGTTGATATAGTGGGAATGAGCTAGGATAATAGATTATTTTCAAATGAATACCAGAACTTTCATAGATTTTTTTATAATATCATAAAATGTCCATGATATGATTTGAGAGAACTTGAGGGATAAACAAAGAATTTTAGACCAAGTGTTTTTAGAGGAGGAGATTCTATGAAGCTTTATCTTAAGTAAAGATGTCTGCGGGAAGACGATATGTTATTTGAACACTTGTTTTCTTCGGTAAGATATTGGTTCCCTGATTCAATTTGGAGAGTTTAATACCCACCTCCCTTGAAATATGTGAAGTACAAAAAGAACTTGTTCATTCTTAAATTGCATGATTGTTTTCACGAAGAACATTATTTGGTTTGTGATTTTTTTGAAAATAAAATCATGCACATAGAACGACATCATTTTATTACTTTTTCCTTATTGGAGTGAATTAGAAAAAGAAACTGAGGAATGAAAATTTTATTCACACAAGAAGAATAGAAATAGTGAGTGTGTGCATATAAAATTGTTCTCATAAGAAAGAGAGTGAACAAGAGAACAGGACAATGTGTATGACTATTTGTGTGCAGAGTGGAAAGTGTGTGGTTGAGGTTCCCTATTAAAACCCTTATATTAATTACTGTATGTTCAGATGATGACGTGAAAAAATTTGAGATTAAACATAACAAATCATGAATTAATTGTATTTAAATGTGTGCTCAATATACCAAAATGTATGCATAAAAAATTATGCATTCATGATTGTATGAAGTTTATGCATTTGTATTATTACAAAATTAAGGTAGAGAACACCATGAAATGTATGATATACAATCATAAATATTAAAGAATCATACATGAAATATGAATTTCATTTTTAGTGCGTAATATTTTGAGAATGATGTAAATTCTTTATTTCATAAAACTTTTATATCTAAGTTATTCATAGATCAGTGAGGATAGGTCTTCAACAGAAGAACGAATACTTTCCCAAGAAGTATTATACTAAGGCTACTAATTATCTATAGGTGATTATAATTAATTGAGCTAGACCAATAACAGTATAAATATTCATTAAATTTACATGGGCCTCTATGATCTATCATGATCATGGAGTAAGATCAAGTTATTATCATATCTATAGACCAAATAAAATAATAAAAAATAATGGACTTGTGAACGGGTGTGGGGGGTCTATCCATTTTCTAAAGATGCTCAAGAGAGTAGGGTGTGTAACTAGTTGAATTATTGGTGTGTCTAACCCATTTAGGAAGATGAGTTGGATTACTGGGTGGTATAACCAGAATCAAATGGAGAATCGACTATTGGATTGTATATCTATTTTATATCTGAATAATATTAATTGATTGAAATATTATAGTTGATAAACCATGATGGGGGTCTAAACAACAGAGAATGGATGTTTATATGAGTACTAATCCTTGTAAAAATAGTTTGTGCTATGTTTCATTTACATTATGCATTGAATTAATGATTATCTCATCTTAATAGATGAGAAAGGTTTGAATTAAAAGCCAAATAATTAAGTAGTAGAATAGGTCACACTTGATTCACCCCTATCAATGTGATTTCATGACCCATAGAAACTCTAATAATCATATTCCAAGATTCAATGCCAATATTTTTAGAAAATTCCTCCATACAATCCATACAATATACATAGTCACTTTCATTTTAGTGAGATTGTCTAAGAGGATGCATGACTTAAATTTCCGAACATCACCTTAATAAAATTATCCCTCCATAAACTATTATGCCTATAACAGTTTTATCATAATAAATATAAAATCAGTTTTTTTAAAATAATCTGCAGCAACTATCCAATTAAATAAAGCTCAGGTACTGTTTTTTGTCCCATATAAAGCTAAAATATAGACTATAGGGTGTGAATAGTCCTTTTAGACATGTTATACTTAATTAAAACTTTCAGATTATTATTTAATGAAAAAATAATAACAGATAAAGTGAGTATGGTGATCAAAAAATTATTTAGTGGAATAAATTATGGAATAAGAATGTTCGTATTTTTATATTAGTACAATTCACAATAACACGAAAAGAATTACATATACACATTATGTTTTTAGTGGAATGGATGGACTCCACTCCCAAAGCGCCCAAGGCTCCCCCTGATGGTGGATCATGAAGATGACCTAGAACGCTGATGGCAGCTGCCGTTTCCCCTCCTCCCGCAGCTGGGGGAGGGGTTTCTTCGTCCTCTGGTCTCGCTGCGCAATGTGGTAAGCTTGTTTCTGGTTTCTTCATGCCTGAGGTACAGGTAGAACCGAGGGTTCTGGGATGCGTTTCTAGTCAGCCCATTGTTCCAATCTCAGTTTGAGAGTTTTCCGAAGAAACATCGTTGTTTTCCACCGCCTTAATCGAAAGATTTGTACGGTAACGTCCACTGAATGATGATTTTGGGAAGACGTTGAATGAAGATTGGGGTTTGAAGAATCAGGCATGGGTTTGGATTTTTGGGCCTCAGCAGATCCTCATCATCTTCTTTGATGAGGATGATCTAGGTAGGGCATGGTCTAGATCAAGGAAAGCCTCCCCGTTCCATCTTCTTCGGTGGTCTTTTGATCATCATTTGAACCGGGATTACCCTAATCTCTCCATATGGTTGAAACTGCCGGGACTCCCCCTCCTATTTCAGAACTCCGGTCTTCTGAAGTCGATAGGCAATTCCATTGGACATTTCATTTGCACTGATCGGAGGACAGCCTCCATGGGAAATCCTGCATCCGCACAAATCTGTGTGGAGATGGATCTTTCAAAGAACCCACCTGGAGTTGTCTGGATCATGGTGGAGGGTGAGTATAGGTATGCACAAAAGATTTTCTATGAGTCATAGATTCCATTCTGCTCCTTCTACCATAATCATGGGCACGAGATGGATGTTTGTCGCAGGAGTGGACTAGCTTCACGTCCAGTGGAGTCATGCACAGCGGTGGCTGATCCTTCTCCCGGTGCACACTAGGATAATGAAGTTCACCCCTCTAATGATCTAGCTATTGCTGCTATTATGGAGTAGGGAGTGTCATCAATGGAATTGATGAACGGAAACACTCTGAATTATGGATTCAGTCAGGTTCTAGTGGATGATGCTAGAGAAATCCAACAGGACAACACTGGTCGGGCTGTGATCCGACAAGGAGACTCAACTTTGAATGATTCTACCACATCTATGAATTTGATAGCAGATCCAGATTTACAAAAGTTAAATATATCCGGATCTGCAAAATCTGGATCCAAGGTTAAGCATGAAGTGGAGAGATTAAATACTGACTTCTAGTACATTGGAAGGGGGTTTTCTCTAATGTAGGATATCACTGAATCTGTGGAACTAGTGTCTGAACAGAAGAACACACCAGATGTCCTGTTGCAGGTAAATTATCATGAACTATTAAATTGTTCTATAAATAGATTTGCAGTGCTGGTTGATGTTGGAGAAAATGTGTAAAATGAGCTTGAAGTGGCATAGGAAATTGTAGAGAAAGACGGCCATGTTACTCTGGACAGAATGATTGATGAATGCAAAAGCCCCGGTGCTGATAACCCAATCAAGACACCTCAACTGGAGGGTGGTAAGGATGGCGGTTTCATCCCTCCTAGGGACCATAAAAAGAAGTGGGGGATAGATATGATTGTGAAGAAGAGCTCCACAGTCACAAAACATCCTACAGTGATGCGGTTAAGAATGGAAATCATGAGACCATAATCAAGGAAGTGGAAGAAAAATCCCAAAGTAGGAGGAATCCGCAGAGGGACTAATCAGACCTTCCCAAACCAATGGTGACAAGGTCACCATACAAGAATGTTGGGATCCAAGGAAATGACTTTGCAAATGGGAACAGTGGCAAGCAAAGGGGAGAGTCCCCTAATACAGATAAAGGGCCCAACGGGAAACGGCCAATCAAGGAGAAAATGTCTGCATAAATGCTTAGAAAGAAAAACATGTATCTTGAACTGATGCGGATGTACGAGTCTTCTGAATGGGAGTCAGCTGATCCTGGTGATGATTTATCTGATGATGGGGAAAGGGATGCGTATGGTTTTTCTATAATGTAACATTTATTTTTTCTACTACCTTTACATGCACTTTTCCTTCAATAAATTTGAGGGACCAAGCTTTCTCCTGGTTCAGACTTTCCTGGTAATTCACTATACATGAACGTAATTTTCTCTTTGATCCCATAGAACACAGTAGGATGATAGGTACTCAATAAAAAATATTGTATAATCATTTTAATGGTGAAGGGTATACCCTTATAAAATATATTATAAAACATAAATTTTCCTACATTTTTTAGGAACTAAATGAAACTAGTATATTTTAAGCACATAACAAACCATTCATAATTTTTACAAAGTAAAATTTATAACCCAAAAAATCCTATGTGTTCCTATTTCTTGATCAAGTGAGCATAACAAAACTCTAATTTTTTAAGGAGATATAAAATATGTGTGAAAATAATGTAACAAAGTTATTAATAAAAAAATGACTAACTAAATATACAAATGTGTCAATGAAGAAATGATGGTGTCGAACATTGAACTTAAACCCTTCATTAATTAATGTTGAAATAATGAATATTTGGGTAGATAGTAATCTATATAAAATTAGTATATAAAACATTTTATATCTTAATGATTAAGTAATTTAATAATTTCTCATGATTTATATCTTATATAACACTATTTTCCATGAATTTTATATGTCAAACTTGAATAGGTATGATTCGTAAATGTAAATCCCATGAATTATCTCTATGAAAATGATTCTTAAATATTAATCATTTATTGAAGATAAATAGTTATTAACAGAATTGATATATATAAATATCTAGGTATCAAACATATTCATGGATTAGAGGAGTGGTTTCATTTTAGGGAGCACATCCTAGTTTCACAAAATACATATGCTTTATAAATGAAATTATATATATTATATAAGGGTATATGAAATAATAATTAAGGGTAACTCTTAATAACATGTAAGGGTAATCTAATATTTAAAAAATAATTCATAAGGTATTATTTTATATTCTTTATATAGGTCATTTAAGGACCTATATGATGGTAAATCACTTGTTGTGTAAATGTTCAAAACAATTTTTTATAAATGTAAAAAATATTGTAATCTACTCATAAAGGAAACTGTAAAATTCTGTAAGGTTAGAAAACAACAAAAATTATCGTGAATAAATGTAATTATATCATATGTAATGGTAAAAAAATATTTATATATTTTTGTAAAGGTAAGTAAGATTATTCATAAAGGTAACCAATATTTTTCATATTATATGTAATGTTTTCTACAATGTTCTATAAGGGTAGATATAAATTTATATAGGTTGTGTAAAGGTAATTTATATACATGTAAGTGTAAGAAGAAGATTTTTAACGGTATATTAACATCTATGTAGAGGTAAAAAAATTTACATGACATTTATAATGGTTCGTGAGAACTCACATAAGGGTAACTAAATATCAGAAGTATGTAGTTAATGACAACAACATGTTATGTAAGGGTAAATGGTAACATATAAAAATCTCATAAGGGTAAATAGTATATTACCTAAGGTTAGAGGGATGTTTTTAAAACATAGATAAAGTTAAATGGAAACTCATGTTTGGGTAAAAACAAATAGACAATAAACTTTAAGGTTAGATAAAATGTTTTTAAAATTTTTTTATGAAAAGATAATCTTATAAAATATAATAATAAATGATGAAAAAAGTAAATAATAATTAGCAGTAAAAAATGTTATTTTAATGAACACAGATAACATGTGATATAGAATTAATAAATTCATGGAATATTTGATTAGATATAAAAAAATTAACATTGACACTCACATGTGAAATAAACATGACTATATTAAACAATAGTGTGCACATATTGGGAGAATTTATTATCAAATATTAATTATAATCTATTTAATTAATCATTTTCAATAAGAATCAAATAAAATAATTATCAATTCTGGAAATAAATAATTGAATTTATCAATTTCCCGAAATCCACCACACGAAAAGATAGACACTATTAGGTATTGGAAAGAATGAATGGAAGGGGAATGAAAAATCGAAGATAAATTAAGATAAAACATATATTAATGGAATTGGTTTAACAAATAAAAGGCACATGGATTAGTAATAAAGTCTTATATTTATCCAAAATACTCCAATAACTACCATTGTTTTAAGGGAGAATTATTAAATATAATTAATTAAAGAGACAAAATGAATTTATAGATAATGATAAAAAATAATACATAATGACATGATAGGGATTCATCACACCATTGTGGGCCTAGATATTAAAAAAATGACACTATATAAATGAATAACCCCCTTTTCCTCATGATCTATAACCATTCATTCAATTTAAATAATAAATTCCATGTTGTGCATACGGTTATCATGCCGCAAAGATAAAACTCTCTAGAAATGATGATACACCTCCATGTTTCCATCACTATCTGAATAAACACTATAACTAAATCACAATATTCCCTATGCACCATAGTGCAAAAATCCCCTTATGAGATATAATTAATGAACACAATATTGGGACCTCATGAAATTATATTCATACCTCCTAAAATTACTATAATAGTGTAAAATTTGACAAATATGAGTACTAATCCATATATATGATTTTCCATTGTTGTGTAAGATATTTTCCTTTTCCAAAATTTTATTTGAGAATTTTCACACTATGATAATACCTTATCTATAATCATGTATATTTCATTGTATGACATGTAAGAGATACTTAAGTAAGGTTCACTTTTTCATCTATGGGTGATATGAAAAGTTCAATTAAAAAATATTCACTATTTGATAAAGGACTAATATGTATGTGTTACTTATGTTGGATTTAATCTTTTAAGGTTATAAATTATGGTGACTCAAAGGATACTGAATTATATTTATAGTATAGAAGATTCAATCTATATTATGATCAACCAGTGTAAGATAAATTAGCAATGTTATGACATACTTCACAACAAAACCTGAACTCTTATGGTGTAATAAAAAATTCCTATTAAATATGAAAACATCTAGCTCTCACCATATATTTCCCAAATCCAAAATACATCTTCTAAATATGACATATACAATCATGAAATAATTAATCAATAATGATGTGATCCCTAGGTAAACACAAAGAACTCCTTTCATGACCTATGAGACCACCACCAAACATCCATAGACTCTCTTGCGACCAACGAAAAAATAAAGGAAGGTATTATAAAAATTATCATCCCTTAAATGTTTCCCTTGCATGAAATGATGAAAATTATAGTTAACAATTGAGGAAATATGGATTTAGGATTTTTGTATTTTAGAGCCACTCAATAAATCAATGAGTCGGAAGTTAATTCAGTAATCAAGAAATTACTTCATAAATACCATTGAATAATATAATAAAGAATCATTACAGCTTATTTACTTGTGAATATGAATACATTCCACTATAATAATCAAGAAATAAATATATTTAAATATAGGGTTGTTGTTTTTTGGGATATGAAAAATTTGTGGGAGACTAATTAATTCATTAATTATATCCCAAACATTAATTAAGATAAATCACTAAACCTTTGTTTTATTTGTTTCAGAAAAATGAAAATAAAACACATTAAAACATTTTTATCCTTCCTAGTCAAAGATAATATCCCCAACAACATATATTTTCAAGAGTGGTAAAGAAACATGTTTACTATGCTACTATATGAAATTCTTTTTTATGTAATGGAATCAATTATTCCTAATGGCCCCCTCAAAAATTGAGTGAAGGTAAAAAAGATAAATGATATTTTCACTACATTGGAAAGGAATAAACATGAATTTGGGAACCAATTTAATAATATTTCATTCATATTATATTATTATATTAATAAATTAATTATTTGGATTATATATGGATAATAAATTACATTTTAATCTCATGTTACAATCTTTAATACCTAATCACTTCATGTTCAATTAAAATTATAAATATTAAGTAGAGGTAAGACTCTAAGGAGCACATTGATAAAGATTTTAAAAGTTGACATGTACTAGGGGGAACATAGTTTTTAAACCATTATAGTAATCCAAGTGAAGGAAATTTTTTAAATTTTTATTAAAAGAAAAAATTTAATTGTTCTCTAACAATGTCTGTAAAAAAGGAAAAAGATTCAGGGGGAGTGCAGTGAAGAGAATGATATCGAATTGATATTTGGTAAGAGTGTTCATTGAAATAATGTCATCAATTAACATTTGAAAATGAAAGAATAAACGTATAATTTAGTTTTATTCATCATTAAATTTAATATTTATATTTCACCATTTAGTATAGAATATTATATGTATGTGAAATTTTTTATATCCAAATAATAGAAAAAATATTTCATAGAATTATTACAAGAATAGAAGTAAAATTTATATGTAAATGATAGAGGGTGATCTCTAAATCACCAAAAATAATTTCATTACTTCAGATTACTAAGAGGATAGATTATTCTAAAATATTAAATTTTAATTTAGTTTTACCAAACCATTTATCTAAGTGTCCAATTATAGATACAATATAAAATTTATTCTGTAAGAACTTGGATCTTCGTTTTAGGTATGATTTTCCTTTTTCTGGAGTTTTTAAGAAAAATGGAGTTTCTGGAAAATTTCGAATTACACACAGTGTACTTTCTGGGTACATGCCATGTACTCTTTTCATGCTCTAAGCCGTATACTGGCCGTGTTCGGGCCACACACACGGTTTGTAGGGGTGAAGTGGATGCCGTTTTTAGCGGAGTACGGAAAACCCACTACACGCCGTTTACTTTAAAAATACACGTCGTGTACATTTCTTTTTTTTCACTAAAAAAATCGGGGTCGCGCCTCATCATTATAAACGTCTTCATCTTGTTCTGGTTTGTCCGAGAGAGACCCTTATGGCCGAATATTCCCCGAGCACCCACATCTCTGTTCGTTCTCCAATTCGAGCACGATCGATTGCGTTGGAAGCATAGCGGTGAGTTCTTCCTTCTTCTTGAGCCTTGTTTTCCAATTCTCCCTCATTCCCAAGTTATCTAAGGTTGAACATTTTCTGCATTTTTTCAGATCTACGAAATTCTAGGGAGAATAAACCATCATGGTTCAAGTATATCGGTCACCCAGGATAGAGGTAGGTGGTTTGGGCCTCACCATTCAATGTCTCTGAGTTTTATGTGCAAATTCCACCAATACCCATGAATGGGGTATTGCGTGTTTACCTTTTTTTGATTTCTTTGTATTCCTACCTTGCTTGTATGCTTCTGTAGTGGTAAATTGACCTTGTTAGAGGATAATTTGTTGTGATTGGATGTTTTTCCCTTGCTTCGTCTGTTTACGACCTTTGGTTCTTGTTGCCTTTGGTTGCTACACCTGTTTTCATGCCTTCTAGTTATAGGTTGAAGTGAAATTCATGACATGATTATTTCCATATAGACTGTTTAGCTATGTAGCTATATATGTGTACTTTGGTTATCCAAGTAGCTCTATAGGTGTACTTTGGCCTTATAGAATTATTATGCACTGCCTAGCATGAGGCTGAGAGAACCTAGTGCTATAGACTATAAGGGATAGACCGAGTGAGCTTCCCAGAGAGTCTTAGACAATATATACTACAGAGGGGATGGACTTAGTGATCTCCCAGAGAGTCTGGGATATTATAGACTACAGGAGGGTAGACTGAGTGAGCTTCCTCAGATAGTATTACCTTGTTTGAATTTCTTTAAGAACCTTCCCAGGCTAGAGGAGGAATTGACTGAGAGAGCTTCCTCAGAGAGTATGCAGTATACCTGAGGCTATAGGAGGAATTGACTGAGATAGCTTCCTCAGAGAGTCTCTAAAACTTATGGATAAGAGGGTTAGACCATGTGATCTTCCTCAAGAGAGTCTCTGACTACCCTTGACTATGAGGGGAATTGACCGATAGAGCTTCCTCAGAGAGTCTCATAAATTTGTATGACCAATCCATAGCGGTTAGGCCGAGTGTACTGCCCAGAGGGTTTTGGTACTTCTTGGATAGGACAAGAAGTAATTTCTGTGAGTACTTCCCATAGTGTTTTCGGCTTTTAGCTGTTTGTTTCTGTAGATTCGTTGGGGATTGATTTCTGCTATGTATCATCTGGTTTTACTGCTTACTGTTTACTGCCTGCTGCCTTATTGTTGTTGTTTACTGCTTTGTGTGCTATTACCTTCCACATACTCACTTACTATTAGGCATAGATCTTCGGGTGGTTGCCTACTGGGATTTTTATCACACCCTGTTTGGTTCATGCTTTTGGGCCCAAGAAGACTATGTTGTTGCAGGTATAGACAATGTCAAGCACCCCTCGACTTATGGAACTTGATTTCTTGGAGCAGGGGATCATGGGACCAAGCTTTATCTTGTAATGCTGAAGAGAAGTTTACTTTCTGTTTCACTTTTTTGGTACTGTGGTGTTTAGAATTGTGACTTTTTTGGCTATTTTCCACGAGTTGTATTCTGCATCATTCCATAAATGCATATTGCTCTAGTTTGTTGATTTAGTCTTCCGCTGTTTATATTGTAGGTTATTACTACTTCTACTATTGCATGTTATTTTCTTCCACTGTGTACTCTTCCAATGAGGGCATAGTTTCCCCACTATCACACCCAAGGCCCTCGCTGATAGCCGACAGCCTCTGGCATTTGGGGAAATGCTCTTGAGGCCATGTGACCAACCGGGTACGGGGCACCTCTGGGTGGCTTCCGAAACCTGAACATTAAAAAGTGGTATCATAGGAATTCTTTTATCTTACATTATTATTTGAAGACTTTAGCCAGCGATAGGACAGATTCGATACTTGGTAATGAGTTTTTCTCATTAGTAGCTAACCCATGTACAGGGAAAAGCCATACTACCTCATTTATTGTATTTTTCTGGTTTTGAGATTTTACGGTTGATATAATTTCACCTAGAGTGATTCATATACTTTGTACTATTATTGTTTTGATATTACAGTTCTATTTCTATTGCAACCCAATGAGATGAGGGTATGCCATCTCATGCATCATCTAGGCACATGTAGAAATCACATGCCATGCATTCTTTCCATGCCATCTAGGGTACATTAGCAATTTCATGCTGTTCTGATAGACTTTTTCTAGATTATGCATGTTGTTGTGATAGATTCTTGATATTTTCTCTACTGTTTTGTTAGAAAACTGTTTGTTTGGTTCTCTGCTCAAATGAATTCCAAATTTTGATTCTTGAGGTGTTATGGGCCCTATTGGATCGGAAGTTGGTGGATCATGATCAAGTTTTCCCTTATACAAGACTTTTGGAGATTCCAAGCCTTGATTCGCGGGGATTATGGGCCCTCCCAGATCGGAATTTGGCACCTCTTTGCTTGGTTTTATGTGTTTCTGGGTATTCTGTGTGGTTTCTGAGTTACTGCCTAGAAAAACCCAGAATACACGGCGTGTACTTTCTGGTTACATGCCATGTAGTTTTCAGGACTTTTTACTAACTGTGTGTGCAGGAACATAGTGTTGTAGAAATAAATTCAAGAACACGCCATGTTCGGCAGGTACACGTCGTGAAGTTAGAGGTGTGTACCTGACCGTGTCTCCAAAAACACGGGTCGGGGAAGCTCGAGTAGAAACTCCATGTTTCTTTTAGAACACGCCGTGTAGTCATGTCCAGGTACCTGGCCGTGTCACGAACAACACGGGGCGATGTCACCTTCACCTATACATGCCGTGTTTATTTTGAACATTCCATGTAAATGCCAAGCCTGTAGACATCCGTCTAACTAACAACATGGGCCGCTGAGTCGGTGTCTAGTACACGATGTGTCCCTAGGGAACATGCCGTGTAGTCTGATTTTGTTTGACCATGTGAGTTATCCGTGTAAAGCGACTCGGGCAGGGGAATAGTCTTCAAGTACACGTCGTGTGTTGGGTTAACATGCCATGTATTTGGGGTGTTACATGACCTGTCAGGCAGGGGTACATGCCCATGTCAGAGGCTTAAGTAGACACGCCGTGTAGTTTTATACAGGCCGTGTAGTCGTGTTTTCAAAACATGTTTTCTTTTCTTCCCATGTTCCTGTTTTGTATTCTTGTGTTCTATGTCCCTGTTTCCCTGATCTAAGGTGTACTTTTTATCATTCAGAGCTATGCCTCTGAGACGTCCCTCGGTTGTACATCTGTCATCAGGTAGTGATCAGACGCCAGATATGGATGATGAGGGACTTCCTGTCGATCCTCTAGTCGAGGCAGCCTTGGCAACAATTATCATACCCATCACAGCCGCCGATACAAAGCTCATGGAGGACTTCTTGAGGATGATGCAGACCTTCCAGGGAGCACCACCTCCTGCCCCGTTGATGGCTGAGTTGACTCGGATTTTCCAGCAGCAACATCCTCTATCTTTTTCAGGTGATGGAGGACCTCAGGCTGCCGAGTCATGGATAAAGGCCACACTGACTATCTTTGAGCACCTAGAGATCCCTCCAGAGAAAAGGGTAAAGCTGGCTACTTATATGCTCCGGGACAACGCCAAGAGGTGGTAGGAGGTGATCTCATGGTCATGGTGTTAGCAGGATATGTCTTGGGATGAGTTCCGCCACACCTTCTATGACTACTTCTATATGGAGACCCTGAGGGCCGATCGAGACCGAGAGTTCAGGAATCTGCAGCAGGGTACTCTCTCTGTTATGGAGTACTCATCTCGTTTCACTAAGCTGCAGCGTTTCACACTGATCCCAGTAGGTGATGAGTTTTTCCTTGCTAGGAAGTTCGAGGATGGTCTCAGGCAGGAGATTCGTTCCCAGGTGAATATCTTCCAGTTGACTTCGATATCCTCCATCGTCAACCAGGCGCTGATCACTGAGCTCAATCTAAGGGATTCTGGAGTAGTGAGTCAGGGCGGTTCGATATCCAGAGATGGTGTTCCTCTTACAGATAGTAGGAAGCGTCACAGAGAGTCTTCTCGAGGAGATCGAGTTTCGCAAGATGCGTCTTCTGGTAGCCAGGTTGTATGCTACCAGTGCGGTAGGAGTGAGAATACTAGGCCTCAGTGCTAGAGGGATATGATGGAGTGCCAGACTTGCAGCAAGATGGGACATCTTCAGCATTTCTGTCATATCTTCTCATCTTCAGCTGGTGTTAGGGGTTTTTCTATGACCCTGCATTCTAGAGATGCTTCACCAGTTTTCCACCAGTCAGGGAACTGCAGTTCTTCTGGTCGTTCAGGCCGAGGTGGAGGTCCCGGCTGTGGTGGGAAGTCACCAAGTCATCAACGATAGTAGAGTGGAGCAGCTCAGAGCAGTCAGCTAGGGGCGCGGGGCCGCGGTGCAGGCCAGTCTTTCATCGTGGAGCAGACCTATCAGGATCAGGATCCTGGACCATCTACGGTTCGAGGTATGGTCTTAGTAGCCTCGGTTTTATCTTCAGTACTTTTCAATACTGGTGCTTCCCATAGATTTATCTCTATTGCCGTTGTGGAGATCCTTGATCTCTATATCTTTTCGTCTGCCGATTTGTTGACACTTGACACTCCGTTAGGAATGAGGACATCTAGCGTATGACAGTGCAGAGAGTGCACTCTTGAGGGTGAGGGGTGCCATTTCATATGGGACCACTATGTCTTGGAGATGATGGGATAGGATTTCATTCTTGGGATTGATTCATTGGTTCCCTTCCAGGAATCCGTTGATTACTATCACCATAGGGGGAGTTTCACATCACCAGAGGGAGTATATTTCCTTCATAGAGGCGAGTGGGATGTCTAGGTGGGTAGAGCTGGACCAGAGTATCATGGGCTAGGGAAAGTTATATCCCAGATTGTCAGTCTTTATCTGGATGACCAGGGGACTTCACAGTTAGACTTTCCTCCAGTGGTGGATCGTTTTAGGGATGTCTTTCGTGAAGGCTTTTCAGGTTTACCTCCAGAGCGTGAGGTAGACCTCTCGATTGAGCTCGTGCCAGGAGCGGAACCGGTGTCCATTCCTCCTTATAGGATGGCTACACCTGAGTTGCAGGAGCTCAAGAAGAATTTGGAGGAGTTGGAGGCAATGGGTTTCATCCGACCTAGTACCTCCCCTTGGGGTTCGCCTGTCCTATTTTCAAAGAAGGAAGACGGTACCCTTCGACTCTGTGTGGATTATCAGAAGCTGAACCAGTTGATGGTCAATAACTGATATCCCTTGCTGAGGATCGATGATCTATTTGATCAGCTTTGAGGAGCCCGGGTGTTCTCGAAGATCGATTTGAGGTATGGTTATCATCAGTTGCGCGTAAGACCATCAGATATACCTCCAACATCCTTCAGGAGAAGGTATGGTATTTTCGAGTATACATTCATGTCGTTCAGTCTCACGAATGTGCCTTCTGTTTTCATGGCACTGATTAACTGAGTGTTCCATCCGTACTTAGACGCTATTGTCGTGGTCTTCATGGATGATATCTTGGTGTACTCTCACACTCGATATGACCATGCCACACATCTTGAGATCGTTCTGAGTACACTAAGAGAGCATCATCTTTTTGCTAAAATCTCGAAGTGCCACTTTTGGATGGATCAGATTCACTTCCTGGGTCATGTTATCTCAGAGAATGGAGTATCTGTAGACCCAGAGAATGTGAGAGTTGTAGTTTCCTAGGAACAGCTGAAGAAAGTATTTGAGGTGCGGAGTGTCCTATGGCTGGAGGGATTCTACATATGCTTCATTCAGGATTTCTCGTGCCTAGAAGCACCGTTGACAGGTCTGACAAAGAAGGGGGTGATATTTTTATGGTCAAATTCTGGTGAGTCAGCCTTTCAGGAACTGAAAGGGAGGTTGACGTCAGCACCGATACTTGTCTTACCAGATCCAGGTAAGGGCAACACTATTTACTGTGATGCTTCAGGTATCGGTCTAGGAGATGTGATTATGCAGGAAGATGGAGTCATTGTGTATGGGTCTCGGTAGTTGAGGCCACATGAGAGGAAATACCCTACACATGATTTGGAGTTGGCAGCAGTTTTTTATGCCTTATGCTGTTGGAGACACTATCTTCTGGGAGAGCACTTTGTGGTATTCACCGACCACAAGAGTCTCAATTATATCTTCACTCGGCGTGATCTGAATCCGAGACAGCGCATGTGGGTCTAGTAACTTCAGTCCTTTGACTTTGAGCTCACCTATACGACGGGAAAGGGAAATGCAGTGGCAGATGCATTGAGCAGACGAACCCAGTTTTAGGCTGTTCAGGAGGCCTGCGGTGAGTGGCAGCTTATGGATCTATTTTCTGAGATGCATTTGGAGGTGCACGATAGGCAAGGACAAAAATTTATTTCATCTGTGGTTGTTACCTCTACACTTCTTGATCGGGTACAAATGAGACAGCTATCAGATTCAGAGGCCTTATTCATGTGGGAGAGTGTGTCAAGAGAGAACCCTCTTCCTGGATGGAAAATGGACGATGTGGAGATCTTGTGTTTCTAGGGATTCATATGGGTGCCAGCAGAAATACGCGAGGAGATGATGCATGATTTTCTTTCCTCAGTTTGGGCAGTTCATCCTGGCGTCACCAAGATGTATCAACATCTTCATTGCTAGTACTGGTGGATAGGTATGAAGAGATATGTTGCTGGTTTTGTCATTATATGTTCTACGTGTCAGCAGGTGAAAGCAGAGCATCAGTGACCAGCAGGGCTCTTACAGCAGTTACCCATTCCGGAGTGGAAGTGGAACGATGTCGTGATGGACTTCGTGACCGGGTTGCTGAGGTCACCGTAGGGAAGTGATGTTGTTTGGGTTGTCGTTGACAGACTTACGAAGGTAGCACACTTCATTCCAATCAAGTATACCTTCAGTGTTGATGATCTGGGACGACTGTAGATCCTTGAGATTGTACGTCTACATGGAGTTCCACACTCCATTGTTTCAGACAGATATGCACGCTTTACCTCTCGTTTCTGGTAGGGAATTTAGAAGGATTTGGGTACCCATGTGGTTTGGATTACATTGTACCATCCCCAGACTGATGGACAGTCTGAGCGCATGATCCAGGTGCTTGAGGATATGCTCCGAGCATGAATTCTAGTCTTCGACAGTTCTTGGGAGAAGCATATACCTCTTTTGGAGTTCACCTATAACAATAGTTTTCAGGCGACCATTCAGATGGCACTATACGAGGCTTTGTATGGTAGGCCATGCTGGTCACCGTTTTGCCAGCTGGAGGTAGGAGAGGCAGCTTTTCTAGGACCTCGTCTTGTTCAGGAGACCTTATAGCAGATAGGGTGGATTCGGAAGAAGATGGCTACAACACAGTCTTGACAAAAGTCTTATGTTGATCAGTAGAGACGACCTTTGGAGTTTGAGGTCGGAAATTAGGTCTTCCTGCGTGTCGCACCGAGCTTGGGACACAAGAGGATTCAGATACAGGGTAAGATTTCACCTTGGTACGTCGAGTCGTTTGAGGTGTTGGAGAGAGTTGGTCTAGTTCCCTATTGGTTGAAACTACCTCAAGGGTACCGGGCTATGCACGACGTTTTCCACATCTCCCGGCTCCGACATTACTTTTCACACCTGCCTCATGTCCTCCAACCCAAGGAGGTTGAGCTTGAAGCCGATGCGTCATTTGAGGAGCATCCTATCTGGATTGTCGATCGCAGTACGAAGGTTCTCCGAGGATGGTCTATTCCTCTGGTATGAGTGCTATAGCAGCACAGGCGAGTACAGGATGAGACATGGGAGAGGGAGGCCGAGGTTCGATCATAATGGCCTGAACTGTTCGAGGATCATTGTTTTATGCTCACCTAAGGAAATTCGGGGATGAATTTCTTTAAGGGGGAAGTTTGTGAGAACCCGGATCTTCGTTTCAGGTACGATTTTTTTTTCTGGATTTTTTAAGAAAAATGGAGTTTCTGTAATATTTCGATGTACACGCTGTGTACTTTCTAGGTACACGTTTTGTACTCTTTTCCCCCTCGAAGTCGTGTACTCGCCATGTCCAGGCCACACACACGGTGTGTAGGGGTGACGTGTAGGCCGTTTTTAGCGGAGTATGGAAAACCCACTACACGCCGTGTACTATAAAAATACACGTCGTGCACTTTTATTTTTTTAAACTAAAAGAACCGGGGTTGCACCTCATCGTCATAAATGTCTTCTTCTAGGGATGGTTCGTCTGAGAGAGACACATATGGCCAGATCGTCCCCGAGCTCCCGCCTCTCCATCCATTCTCCGATTTGAGCACAATCAGTTGCGTTGGAAGCGCAACGGTGAGTTCTTCCTTCTTCTTGAACCTTGTTTTCCAATTCTCCCTCTTTCTCAAGTTATCAAAGGTTTAACATTTTGTGGGTTTTCTCAGATCTACGACGTTGTAGGAAGAATATCGATATCCTCGGATCAAGGTAGGTGGTTTGTTCCGTACCGTTCAAATTCTCTGAGTTTTATGTTCAAATTCCACCAATTCCATTGAACGGAGTATTACATGGTTACCTTTTTGCTCTCGTTGTTTTCCTGTAATTATTTTATGCTTGTGTAGAGGTAAATTGACCTTGTTAGAGGATAATTTGTTGTGCTTGGATTCTTTTTCCCTTTATTTGTCTGTTTATGACCTTTGGGTCTTGTTGCCTTTGGCTGCTACACTAGTTTTCATGCCTTGCAGTTATAGGTTGAAGTGAAATTCATGACATGCTTGTTGCCTTGTAGACTATTTAGCTAAGTAGCTCTATAGGTGTACTTTGGTAAGCCAAGTAGCTCAATAGGTGTACTTTTCCCTTATAGCATTATTATGCATTGACTAGCATGAGGCTGAGAGAACCAGGTGCTACAGACTATAAGGGATATACCGAGTGAGCTTCCCAGAGAGTCTTAAACATTATAGACTACAGAAGGGATTTACTGAGTGAGCTCCCTGAGAGTCTTGGATATTATAGACTAAAAGAGGATAAACCGGGTGAGCATCCTCATATAGTCTTACCTTTTTTGAATTTCTTTAAGAACCTTCCCAGGCTAGATGAGGAATTGACTGAGAGAGCTTCCTCAGAGAGTCTGCAGTATACCTGAGGCTATAAGAGGAATTGACCGAGATATCTTCTTCAGAGAGTCTCTAGACCTTGGGGATAAGAGGGTTAGACCGAGATATCTTCATCAAGAGAGTCCCTGACTACCCCAAACTATGAGGGGAATTGAGCAAGTGAGCTTCCCCAGAGAGTCTCATAAATTCGTATAACCAAGCCAGAGGGGTTAGGCCGAGTGCACTGCCCAGAGGGTTGTGGTAATTCTTTGATAGGACCGGAGGGAATGGCTACGATTACGTCCCAGAGGGTTTCTGGCTTTTAGCTGTTTGTTTCTGTTGATTGGTTGTAGATAGATTGCTGCTATGTATCATCTTGTTTTACTGCTTACTGTTTACTGCCTACTGCCTTTCTGTTTCTATTTACTGCTTAGTGTGCTTTTACCTGCCATATACTCACTGACTGTTAGGCACAGATCTTCAAGTGGTTTCCTACTGGGATTTTATCTCACACCCTGTTTGGGCCATGCTTTTGGGCCCAAGCAGACTATGTTGTTGTAGGTATAGACAAGGGAAAGGGCCCCTCGACTTCTGGAAGTTGATTTCTTAGGGCAGGGGAGAATGGGACCAAGCTTTGGCTTGCGATGCTGAGGAGTTGTTTACTTACTTTTTCACTTGTTTGGTATTGTGGTGTTCAATATTGTGACTTGTTTGGATGTTTTCCTAGAGTTGTATCTGTCATCATTCCATATATGCATATTGCTCCAGTTTGTTGATTTAGTCTTCTGTTGTTTATATTGTTGGTTATTACTGCTTCCACTATTGCATGTTATTTTCTTCCACAGTATACTCTTCCAATGATGGAATATTTTCCCCACTATCACACCCAAGGCCCTCACTGCTTGTCAGAAGCCTCTGTCATTTGGGGAAATGCGCTTGAGGCCATGTGACCAACCGGGTACGGGGTGCCTCTGTGTGGCTTTCGGAACTGGGACGTTACAGATTCATATTATAAATGAATGTTTTTATGGTATATCATACATAATTAACTGTTTAACAATACTTGAATAACAGATATCCAATATTTAAAAATATTGATGAATACAAAATACTACAATCAGTTAACTCCTATTTATAGAATCATAATTTATAGGTAAGTAAAACTCAATTTAAATGTCAAGGATATACCAATAATGGATTTTGGAACATTTTAAGCTAAAACTCTTACTTATTTTTATATACATAATTATTATGTTTTAAAATAAAAAAAATTCATAAACTAAAGAACATGTTCCAATAAATATTATAAAATAAATTTAGAATGATTAAAGTAAACTATTTTAAGGATATGTTAGTGGTAAATTAATATATTTTATGATATTCCTTTAAGAGATTATAGTAATGAAAATTGGAGTAATGAATATAATTTGTAAAAGGTATATTATCCTATGGGAGTGCTAGATAAAGAATTTAATAACCAAGAATTCATCATTATTTTAAATTTAGAGTGTATCTATTCCTAAAGTCACATTAACTTGAACATATCATGTGATGATGGTATTAAAAGTATGATCATTGATAATTTATATATATATTTTTTAATTCATACACAATTCCTTTATAGAAATGTTTAGAAAATAAGAATGTAACACTTAAATATATGAAAATTTTATTGATTAATTGATATCATATAATTGATCATATTAAATAAATCCATTTTATTAGGGCATTATGTTTTTTGATGCGATGTAATTTCAAAATCTATTTTCTACAACATGATTACATCAAGTAAACACTAATTTCAAATTAGTTAAATATTAAGAAATCTACATAGGATATAATTTTCTCTAAGAAATAAAGTTATAAAGTAATTTATTACCTATATTAATATAAGTGTGAAGAAATTATATTTGGATATAGTGGGAGAAATATAGACATTATTGAAGTCAAGGATTTAGATGGACATGAGCTTTTAGACTAGTAAACTCTACAATAAATATTGGGATAAGTTGTTTTAGTGATAGTTACCATGTAAAAAATGTATCAAGTACAGAGGTGGTTCTATATTCATCAATTTAGGTGAAATATTATTTGAATTGAATAATGATTCCTATAAAGAAGTACTAAATATAAACATGTTGATATTTGATTGTTCAAAAAGATTTATATCTAGACGCTATGTATAAATAAATATTTTGTATTTTTGTGGTTTGACTAGTTTATTTTAAATCCACTACTAGATATTCAGGAAGAAACTAGACATGAATAGTAGAGTTGTTACCAATAAGGCATGATTGGTTACTAATGTTTTCAAGCAATGTCTAGGAACACTCTATGAAAAAACCTATTCCCACCATTTATCATACTAAAATATATTATTATTATACTTATTATAACCACCTTATGTGATTATGAAATTTAAAAAAATCATGTAAAACTAATATACATAATAGAAACCGTGTAGAAAATGACTATATGATGTACCTTAAAAGGTGTAGTGACATTACAGAATTCAAATTTGGAATGTAAATTATAGAGATCCATTTTTTATGAAATCAAATCATTCATGACATATTTATTTTGTTGATGTTTTAAGAATGTATTATTATATTAAGATTGAATATAATCTATGTGTTTAGAAAATATTAGTAGGTGCCCCATAGTTTTCCAAGTAAAATTTTTTCATTATATATAAAAAATATATGTTATGGATTATAGTTAGTAATGAAAAAAATATGTTTATTTCTCCATGAATGACTCAATTTAGAAAATCAGCTTATAAGGATCATGATATAATGAAATAGATATATAGGGTTTCTTAAATCCATTCATAATATATAAATTAAAAATATGTTGGAAAAAATAATATGGAATAATTCTAGATATAGCTGTTTCATATGTCAAATTGAATAAATCTCTCCATGATGGCATATTATGGAAGTATAGGATGCTATGATGATGAATAAAATTACATATATATTGATGTTTTACATTTATTATAAATAAATAATATTGGCAGAATATCAGATAGAACCAAGAGAACTGTATAAGATAACAGTCAGAACAATCCAATCCTATTTAAGAACGTGTGAAGGATATGTTTCTGGTACATTGAGAAGAGGTAATACTAGTTATCAAGGGGAATTAAAAATTATTCTTCATTTTTATCAGTTTAATCATATATTTAACAGTAATTCTAATTACATATGAAAAAAAATTGAATACATTGGTGGCCATATATATATATATTGATTGAGTATATTGTGGTGTCTAATGTATCATAAACCATGATTTATTAATTGTTTTTAAATTTTACTAACATAATAAATATTATTAGAGTATATATATTTTATGAACATATAAATATGGTACTATACATTATTTAAAATATATAGAAGATGAAAAAAGGAAAATACTTGGGGATATTACATCTTATGAGTTTTTTCACAGATAAGTGATGCCACAATAAGTAGAGTAGCCATATATTAATGTATTTGTCCCAAAATTTATAGTCATTACACTAAAAAATAATTTTTATCATTTTATATTTGATAATATATTCATTAACAATTGTAATTTAATGAATTTTTTTATTTGATTCCCTTGAACCAACTGAATTTATACATTGAATTTTCAAGATATTAATAAATAACTTCTCATATGATCATTAATCTAATAAGTAAGAATAATTTAATAATATATTAAAAATATTTATAATATATAAAAGCTATAAATGGTCTCTGATATAATTAAAAACTAAATATACAATAAAAACCTTCTTCACTTAAATCATATAGTCAAGGTAATATCTATCTGATAAGACATTGATGATTTTTGACTATCATGTGTTGGATTCTTAAATTACTTGACACTTATTCTCATGAAGTTCACAATCATTAATCATAAATAATGGATTTCACGGGGACAAACTGAATAATAATAATTCAAAATGTTTTTTGTTATTAGGTGATCTTATCTATGAATGTGTGTATCAAACATTAGAGTCTATATTTCTATTAATATGTTTTTTAAATAAAATAGTTTAAGTTATAGATAAACCCATGATGAGATATACTTTTAGGGATGTAATAAAAATTTAGTGAATTATATGTGATATTTAATTAATTTAATAATTCAAAAAAAGTTTTTAATATTACATATTATTGGAAAAATATATCTCTGACCCTTTGATTGAAATTAAATTATGTAGGTAAATTCACGTCCATAGTGGTTCATCGATGTGTTCATTAAAAACTTTGAAAGGGATATAAATCAATCATATAGCTCAATGACATAAGTATTCATCCTTTTTTAAAATATATCAAGACTAAATAATTATATAAGATAGTAGTGGGATGTTTTTTGGTTTTTGCATCATTAATATCTTTCTCAATGGGTTCCTAGATGTGTTTCATGACATAGATCCTAAACGTTATGTATGTTTTCCTAATACCACTAAGAAATAAGCCTAATGGGTTACATAGTAAGTGTGTACATAATATAGTTCAATTATATTGAATTTAATATTTAGAATATTTATTATTAATTGCATGTTGAATAATAATTATTTTATTATTTGTGATCATATAAATTCAATCATGATAAATTCTTATTTTGAATATGTGAATTGAATGTTATCGAATATTTATTATTAAAATGGTAAAAAATAATTACTAATGTATTCAATAGTTTACAGAATAGATCAATATAAATATTTATTTAAATACATGAATATTAAAATAAATATTAATTTTGTATTTTAGTGAATATAATATTTATATAATCATTACTTGAATAATATTACATTGAATAAATTTATTATTAATAAATATATCAATAAATCCTATAGAGGATAGTGGGATTGAGTTAATATCCCATATAAATGATATATCTTATTTTATATTAATTAAATAAATATTATTTTATTTATTTAACAAATGATATTTAAATTGGTGCATGTCAATATATATATTGATAGTGATATTATTGTTACTTGATATGGGAACCTACATTGATTAAATATTTTTTAGTGGTTCATATAATAATTATTGAATATCAAACCTAATTATGAATCCCAAATTATGTCATTTTCAACTATGACACATATTATGAAAAAAAATAAAATCACATTATAATTATCTCAAGCCCTAAATTGAAAATCTTATATCCACCCCTTCAACAACATAGAGGGACCAATAGAATTTTTTTGTTAATATCAACAATGAATTTCATAAAACACTTTTCTCTACATCGGTAGAACCTACATTTTCAATACCATCATCTGTAGGTTTTGGGATCATGAGTGGATAACCCTATAGGAATCCTCATTTCTATTTTCCACTAAAATGAAAAAACTGAAAGTGGGGATGGGTAAGTTAATCATAAAGAATTATCATGTTTTGGACAATTACTGTTTTAGAGTATTTATAAATTGAAATTTAAATATCCTCTTTAAGAAATTATAGTGATATATTTTTCATGTTATTTCTAATCATTCATTGAAACAGATGAAAAACCAAAGATCATACAATCATCCACCAGGTTTTATGTTTCTATAAACCTTCATATCCCCACATATTCTATATTATTTTGGAAATAATCTTATGTGACTTGATAACTCAATACCCCCTCCCTCAAAAAAATTATTAAAAATGAAAGATACAATTCGAGAACCCAATCTCCAATAAACAATCACTTTCACAATATTATATATTATACATAAAGTATAAAAGAGTAAGAACATCCAAGCTAGGAAAGATAAAATGTACCCATACAAAGCATGTCCAACAACCATTACATGTTAAAAATACCGAATCATTACTCATATTCACCTATACTATTGAGAAACATGACATGATAAATTAAAAAAAATATAATAATGGATCATTACATCCCAAACATAGAAATCAAAAAATATTTCAAACATTCTAGGAAAATTAGCAAGAGAATCCATGGAAGCCAACTACATGTAGGAGAAAAATGATGGGAATAACCAATATTTAATGAATCTAAAATTAAAATAAATATTTCCTTTTAAATTCATTCCCTTTCATAATGAATATTATTTATATGATTTAAAGATAAACCTCCACAGTGAGTTTCTAACCCTTTTATTTTTTATCAAAAATTAAATCTTGATTGTTG
The DNA here is from genome assembly GCA_963277665.1 of Viscum album. Classification (NCBI taxonomy): domain Eukaryota; kingdom Viridiplantae; phylum Streptophyta; class Magnoliopsida; order Santalales; family Viscaceae; genus Viscum; species Viscum album. The sequence continues at coordinate 886,955,233 of OY728148.1, read as the reverse complement.
ATCATAGAGTTTAGCTCCACCCTGGAGTGATTCATGATTTCATATGCAATATTCAACATTAGATATTATCATCATTAAGAGTAGAATTAATAATAAATACTGATTTAGCCACAAGGGGTGCATAATTAAATTCTTATTCTTTAAAGAGGAAACCTTAAATATATCATCTACCTTTCGATACTTATACTAGTAAAGAGTATTTAGTATCATTACACATATTTTTAAGGATATAGTGAAAAAAATTCATTCAAATTTGGAGTTATCAATATGCTTCACTGTATTTTTTTAATTTTTAAGTCATAAATTCATCTGATTCCACAATTATATCCTTAACTTTTGTAGTAGTATCATTATGAAATACTTCATTAATTAGTTAGGATTAATCAAGCGTTAAGACGTAGAAATCATCATCTAGTTCACTAGATTCCTTAATCAAATAAATATTCCATAATCCATAACATAATCCACCTCAACCTATTAAACTATATTTCTAATAGAATTTGAACATTCCATTATCTCAAGAGTAGTTAAGGGACCTACAAAATCCTTTAATTTCCCATTTCATACCCATAAAATCATGAATAAGAACTGATTATTAAGAATAGTGTGAATATAATTATTTTTATAAGGGATACACGATGTGGAGATATGACTAATAATAAAACATGATAAGAAATATTCTGAAATATTATCTTTATCTTAACCAAAACTAAAATCAAAATTCTAAATCTAGATTCATGGTGTAATAATTTTGGGAAAGTTAACTTCATTGGATATTATATAAACCAATGTTCTAGAAATATATATAGTTGTGGAAAGAAATTTAATTATCCAGTTTAGTAGGATTTAAATATATCTGAGTGAAAAATTCTTGAATAGATAAATCTAAATATTATAGAAACACAATCCAATAAGTAAAAATGTGGTTCGATGACATAATAAAAATATGTGGACCAATTTATTAATATAACAGGGAAACATGAGAAAACCCATGTAAACCTAACCTATCATCTATATAAAAATTATCTATAGAAAAGTGTATATCTACATGATGGGAACAATGAATCTCTATATTGAAATTAAATAATCCAATATATTCAAAATGTAATCTGAGAAATATTAGTGAGGAGTGTAGTTTTTTAAACTGAATGACTATGTAAAAGAGGAATTTTGAAGAGAGGGACTCAACATTCTTCCTTGAAAATGATTTTAATATATAAAATATATGAATAGAATATTTTGGGAGAAATGGTTATCTCCAATCTACATCATCAACAAAAGAGAAGTTCTTATAATAACATATTGTGCATATATGATTGCCTTACGGTGGATATGCATGATCCATAATTGAAAAAATAGTTGGTAGTTCCTTCCAACTTACATATTATAAACATGAACATATTATTACTAATTTTAAGTGTTAAAAAATTAACATAAATAAATAAAATTATATAAGCTACTGAAAATTTTTATTCTTAAATTTAAATTAATATAATTTTAGAAGAATCTAGATAGACTTAGTGTGTAAACCTCTTGAAATATTTCTATAATTATAATAGGTGAATTTAGAAAAAAAGAACATAATTAGTTTTTATCAACACATTCAAGAACAAATAGAAAGAGAAGTTAACTTATCAATCACCAAAAACCTTCCTACAAATGTTATAATGCAATATAATCCCATAGTTAAAAAATATCTCATCAAGTAGGATGTATACTTATGTCATCAACCCACATTCATGATTTATTTCTCCTTTAATTTCAAAAGGAACATGTCTATAAACTACCGTGGACAAGGATTTCATCAGATAAACCAGCTTCAACAAAATTTTCATCAATATATTATTCCATTAATATATCATCGACAAATCCTTTCACGACCAGTCAATTAATCACATATCACATATTGCACATCAAATGGATAGAAACTTTTTGAGTGGCTCCTTACTGCATTATTTAATTATTTTTTTATAATTAAAAAATTCTTATTTTATTACATTTAAAAAGAGTGAATTAATATATTTGAATCATTCACTAATTTTTTGAATAAAATAATTATGTGGATTTATTGATTGATTTTATTAATTATTATTCAAATGTGCTTCATAAAGTCATTTTTGAAATGAAAATCCACTTCAATTTGAGTTGATGAATGACTCATATGATGAAGTTACTATCTTAACGACATTTTAGGTATTAGATGATAATTAAACATTTTAGGAACTATTTTACTCATTAGTATGTACCCTTATGAATTTTTTTAACAGAGTAATTGCTGTTTTTTAAAATGATGATTACATGGAATAAAAATGATGATTACACAAAATAAAATGGATGCTTGTGAAGTTATATTTAATCCATATGATGTATACCTACTAAAAATATTTTATGTTTTAAATGAAATATAATAAAAAATTATTCTCAAGTCGAAATAGAGTTCATGCAAGTAAAAGTTTCTCTTACTCAAGGATGATTAACTCATAATCAAAACAACATTTTTCTATTTATGAAATAACTCACACAAAATATACCAAATAAATAATACAAATTATAAATGAATCATAAAATGAATAAACTGACTCATATACATAATAGATAAAATTAATCGTATGATTATATTAAATGAATTATACAAAAAAACAGAATGATTCATAAACTCATTAGTTTTTTTCCTGAATATTAAAAATATTCACTTTTTGATGATGTTTTTGTATCTCCATTCAATGTATATATGTTTTAATTATTTTTATTAATTTAATTATTACATTATTATTTATTTATTATACTGATCTTATGTACGATTAATTTATAGTATTTAGTATAAAATTAAATTAAAATCACAAGTTTATAATCATTTATAAATATTCATACTTCATATTTCAAAATTATTTGGTTAAAATTAAAATTGGATAAAATATGAAGAGTTGGTATCACATGATTGTTGATAGTTATAAAATAAATTTAATATTTATAATATAAACTCCTTTATATAATTTTTATTTATTCAAATTACTTTCATTGTGAATGTTATTTTGTTTAACTAAATATCAAATTAAATTCAATGTAATTGCGTATGAATTAATTTATTGAAACAAACATGTGGTTTGATATATGTGAAACAATAATTGAATGAATGTAATGATTATTTTAGTTTTATTTGTGTGTCAATGTTTGTATAAATGGAGATCAACAATGGATATAATATTTGAAGTTATTTTTCATAAGTAAAATATTTTTTATATTATTGTACATAAAAAGTTATATAAAAATAGTTTGAAGGATACAATAAAACCTATCAATGTTTTATAGAAAAAATAAGTATGATTGGTCACATAAAAAGTGTATCATAAAAAAATTAATTGAATCAATATGCACATTAAATTTAATTTAGTTTTTATTAGTTTTTGTTTGAATTAATTGTTAAATATTCTATTGATCTAGGATAACTCTTAATTTAAATCGACATTTTCTTATTTCTGTTTTCATGGTGTATTATTCTTTTGATCTTTTGTATGTTTTATTTTGCTTTTTTATTTTTTCATTACAATCATTATCCGTATAGTCTTGTCATACCAACAATACAAAGGTATGTATGGTGGTGAATTTTGCGATAAATGGAATGGTTTTTAGTTGTGTTATACCACATTCACTAGGAATATTTTAATGATGAGAAAATGAACTAAGTTTCTATCCATTTTAATTGATTATTATTCATCCAGTAAGATGATACCTCATCTTAGAGAATCCATGGATTGAACAAAAGAATATAAATGTGATTAAAGGGCCAATTTGAAGGCCCCCATTGGGGGAATAAACCCACCAATTGGTAAAAGACAAAAAACCAATCAGTAGAGTATAAAAGAATCACTAAACATATATAAATCTAACTAACTAGCTAGTAAATCACAATATCCATTAATTGAGGTATTAAAAAATGATATTTTTATATATATTACATCAACAAATTTGTGGATGAAATTGTCTAATAGGGGGGGTTATAGAATCCAAAAAAATCCCACTATCCAACTCGTCACATCAGGTATCTAGTCAATGTATCTAAGTCAGAAATCCAATTGGCGCATTGATAGTGGTATACAAAATATTGTTTAACCAATTAAGACCTCCTACTATGCCTAAAAACAACCAAATTCTATAAATCCATCCTATGGGAGGATCTTTAAGGATAATCATAAATCTTAAATGAAAATCAGTGATTTATATTTAATTATAGTCAATCTAATGAGAATTAGTGATAAAATTTATTACATTGTTCCTCCTTTTTAGATCACATTGTACTTATTTCATTAAATACTTTTCTTTACCATCTTTCTCTATAACATTCTAAAAAATTTAACATTCTCTATATTTCTAAAAAAATTAATAGAATACATTTAATGTGATTAGGCCAAATAAAACTCCAATTTATTTTCTTTTCGAGTTCTTAGTTATTGTTAAAACCATGGAATTTATTTTTGGTATTTGGAATCTAAAAATACCAATCCCCTTTAATGTATTCTTAGAAAACTATATATCTAATGGTTTATACTACTGTTGGGTTTCTTTTATACCACTAATTTGAATGTATATTCCATTATAAACCCTCAAATAATTAGGCTGGGAGATTTAATGGATCATAATGGACCAATTTCCATTCTTCCTTAAAAACATTTACCTTGACTTTTGTCACCATTATGTCTGTTTTTCTATTTGATGTCTTTCATTAAATTAATCATTTAATATTTCATCATATATATTACCTAATTTCGTAAATTATATAAAGTTATTACTCATTTTTTCATTTCTGTTGTGAACTATATTTTACAATACACATACCTACATACATACATATATTGTTCATTATTATTCAATTTTAACATATCTCTTAGTTCCATAATTTTGCCACATTATTTTTTTTATTTTCAAAAGATGTAATTCACCCCCTCCTGCTATCATGATCCAACACAAAATTTATACCAAAATAATATTTTTTTCAAAAATTAATTTAAAAATATTTAATGGTTTCAAATAATGATTTTTAAATAATAGATTCTACCACTAACAACCAAGGTGCGCCAAAAGGACATACAATGAGTTATGCCCATTTATTTAATGAAAAATACTACTATTATTAGAGAAAAAATTAATGCATACTTTTCAAGGTAGCACAATTGTTCATTCCCATTTATTTGATGGGACATAATACTATTATTAAAGAAAATTAATTTATACATTTCAATGTTGCATAACATATTATATTTGTTAACTTTTCAGGCATGGTTACACGCCCACTAAGGAATGAGAGGAAAAATGTATTCATAATAAAATTTACACTTTTTAAATTGATAGAAAATCAATAAATTCCATTAATTATTGTTTATAATAAAATGATTTTAAAATATGTTCTACTTTAAAAACCACCCATGAAATTTATGAATTTATAGATGTTACTTGAGAAGTATAAATACCGTTAAAAAATTGGCCTTTACATTCACATACATGTTTATTAAAGTTTTAGTATGAATCCTAATGAATAAATTACTAAAATTTCTATTTCTTTCTCTAACATATTCTATTGAAGAAAGTCTCTTGGTGATGTTTCTTCTATAGAAAATTATTTTGAATAAGATAATTTTAGTTTTTTCAAAAACATGGGAACGAAATGTGACCATAATTCAAGGAGAAAAAGATATAATGAATGAGGTGGTTAAAGAAATCATTGGTACTGTAGAACCTCCAGTTTGGGGTGTTTGACTATTTTTATACATTTTTATATATATGAAGTGGTTTGGAAAGGCTTGGAAGAGTATGGGTGATTATGAAAATGTATTTGAAAAGATTGGATTCCTTTATAATTATAAATGGTTTGAGAATGGTATGGGGATACCATGTGAAAATAATAGATAAACATGCAAGATGCCACTGTTCAAAATGTAACATCAATGCAGTTAGTGAAAAGTTTTTCAAAACATGCGATTTAACCATGTGGTCCATTAAAAATGGTTTCTTTAATTTGGGTTAGTCGGGATTTTCCCTAACATAACCATTTCATCTCCCATATGAACCATTCATATGATTCCTTGTTATCAAGGTCTATAGTGGCTCTCCTACCCATTTTGGAAGCAAATAGAATGGGTTTCTTGGTGATTTGAAGGTGGGGCATCTCAGGTAAGTATTCTCTCTTGGTTTATTTGTATTTCTCTGAAGATCTTATCTTCCCTCTTTGTTGGATTTCTATATCTACATATATTAAATATAGATATGTGTTTTTTTACTTAAGTGATGATATAAATTATTTTTGGTGATCGGGGAGGATATCTTATGTGGTTTTGGTTGGGAGTTTGTCTGGTTTGGTGGTGCGGTTTCTTATGGTCTGATTTTGCCATAACCATGAAGGTAGGTGGATTCTCTGTTGACTCTACTTTACTAGAACTATTTTATTTAATTGAAATTAATTTTTCTTCTTGAAATTAATTATGAATATAATGTGAAAATATTGTTTCTAACCCATTTGGTGATCATATGGGTATATTGGTTGAAATGGGATATTGTTGCCAAAAGGGGCATGTTCAGTGATTTTAAAATCTAGATTTGAAAATTCATAAATTGGACTGGTTTCTAAAAATGGTTTGGGAAAAATGATTTCAATGATAATGTGGTTTATTAAAATGAATTTTTTCATGGAAATTTTTTGAAGGGTTTTTTAGTAAATCGTTGATTTATTGATGTCATTAGCATATGTTGGAGATGGTTGTGTTCATAATGTATGGTCTTGGTGTTCTTTATACTTGTTTTTTGGTAAGGTATTATGGATTTTATTGATTGTGTGCAAAGTTGGTTGGAAGTATCACAATAAAAGGTGATGGATAGTTGATATAAGTGACACCATTAATGATAATTTGTTAGCAAGTACAACAAGTTTGGAAAAGTAATAATATAGTTTTAATGGGAAGCTGCACCACAGTTTTTTTCCTTGTTGTGCATTTCTATGCCAGATGAAAATTGTTGTGCTAATGTAGTATGATGAAATGGCTTCTGGAATAGACATTTTTCATTCCATTGGGATGCATGGATTCTCTAAATGTGGATTGGTAAGGGTGTTCTTTGATTATGTATAATTGTTGAACTGTCTGTCGTTTTATATAAATTGTTTTATTTAATTGTGATAATAGTTTTATACTTGTTGTGTTTGTGGGGAAGTCAATTGGGGAAATCCTACTGAGTATTATTCCTCACCCATGGTTTTGAACATTGGTGATTTTGTAGATGTTGTATTCTGAGACACATGTAAGAGTAAGGAATATCATTTATCTTGTGGTTCTTTATGATGATTGGGTGGTTTGGTGGATCATAGAGAATATAGATTATTGTGGAGTAGTAGAGTGTGTCTTGGTTTACTCTGGGTATTTTGTTTATTATTCCTCTTGGTACTCTGATTTTGGGTGTGATATAGTTAGGGTGTGTTGGTTTTTGGGAATTTTTTGGGATTACTTTGGTTTTATTTTTGTACTATATGGTTCATGCTTTTCTGTTAACATGCATCATGTAGTTTTTTTGTAATGGATTGTCAGGTTAAATGGTTAATCTTAAGGGAAAATCATTCCCCAATTTATTTTTGACTCCCTCGCCATTTATTGACAACCATTGGCACCAGGGGAATGTCAATTAAGGCCCTATATAACCTCACGGCCTTCTCAAGCCAATGAGGAAGAGGAGAGGCATCACAAGTTGTGTCATTTTGTTTGGTCCTTCGGTGTTAACTGTTGTTCTTGGTGTTGACATTTTTTCATTGTCTATTCATTGATTTAGGTTGTTATCAAGGCATAGGATTATCAAAACATGGAATGTATATAATAAATGGGTGTAGCTGACCATTTTTGTTGAACTTCATGTTACCATGCATTTGGATACATAAGTGTTTTGGAGACACTTATATTCATTAGATATCTCACTGTCATGGGTGTAGAAAATGAGATGATCATGAAATGAATGATATAAATGAATTCACTATAGGATGAATTATTCATTTGGTATAATGACTTATGTTATGGTATGAATATATTGATGTGTGTAAAATCTAGAAATTATATCTGATGTGTGGATCTGAAATGTGAATGGTTTTGGTATTTTGAAAATAGGTCAATTTACAAAACAATTTGGGTTATTTAGAATAGTGAAGCGTTGGAAATGTTAACTTGAGGAACACCTAGTTTTGATAGCTGTTATGTAATTGAATTTTAATTTTAACCATTTTATTTCTATAGCTATGAGACTTATGGTTGTTTTTGTGTTGATAGAAATGACACCGGGTAGGTGACGTAGAGACCAAATGGAGTAGGCTGATGAAACTATGTTTGTAACTGAGCCTCAGACTGTGTTGAGTTGTTTTTAGTGTGGCTCTAAGGGACACATCAAGTAGGTTTTTACAAGACAAAATTGATTATGTCATAATTGTATGTAGATATGGCATCTTTAGTGGTATTTCCATAATACTCCAAGGTTTGGTGTTCATTACACTCCTCAGGGGTTGTTGGCGTCATGTGCCTCCATGGGATGGGGGAAGCATCATTCTCCTTGTGAGTAGACCAGAGTTACTCATGGTAAGTCTGGAAATACCATGACACCACAGCAAGGTAATAACTAGTAGAGTGTGGAAGGAAATCAGTTGTTCGGAGTTGAACATGTTGTGATGGATTATCAGTTGGGACCATCCACGGTATGAGGTACAGTTCTTTTTAATTCCACATTGATGTAATATTTATCTAATATGGGTTCATCCCACACTTTTATTGCTTCTTGTGTTATTATTTTGTTGGTTAAATATGTGGAAATGATGTCTTTGATTATAAAACTTCAATCTCCTCTAGTTCAAAGAGTGTGTCGAGTCATCCTATGTAGAGTGTTTTTCATAGTTATTGATGACATTGAATTGATTTTGTATTTTTTAATACTTGATATGGATGATTATGATATAATCCTGGGAATGGATTCGTTTGAAATATTTAAGGCCCACATCGATTTATATGAGAAAATAGTTAGTTTTACATTATAGTATTGCATTGAACACCTCTTTAGATGGGAGAAAAAATAAAATATCAGTGCAATAGATTTGTTTTCCGAAGATATAGGATCTCAAATCAGTTATATTCTACCTTCCTTGAATTAGTGGAAGGTGTTGAGAAGAGTGTTCTCCAGGCAGTTTTTGATAATTTAATGGATTTATATTCTGAAGAATTTTTAATGTTTCCACCTGTGATAGTAGTAGAGTTTACGATTGACCTTCTTTTGGTGAGAATTTTAAATCATGTTTATCTTACCAAATAGAACTAGTAGAATTGTAGGAATTGATGGTGCAGTTTCAAGAGCTAGAAAACAAAGGGTTCATCCAGTATAGTATGTCCCCATGGGCAGTGCCGATTTTGTTTGTTAAAAAGGTGGATGGAACCTTGTGGAACTATGTTGAATATTATATACTTAATCAGGTTCTGATAAAGAACCTATATCCAATTCCACACATTAATGATTTGATTAAACAATTTAGGGGAGATTAGTGGTTCTATAGATTTACATGAGGTCACAACATCATCAATTACAAGTGACAAAGATGGATATTCCTAAAACATCATTCAGAATTAGATATGGCCATTATGAGTATGTGGTTATTCCATTCGATCTAATGAGTTCTCCATCAATTTTCATGGAATTGATGAATCTGATATTCTAAAAATACATTGATTCTTTTTTGGTGGTATTTTTTTATGATATAATTGTTTATTTGAGAACAAGGGTGTTGCAAGAGTAACACTTGGAAATAGTGTTGGGCGTATTGAGGGATCTATGCTTGTATGCAAAATTGACAATTTTTGAATTTTGGAAACATGAGGATCATTTCCTTGGCCATGTAATTTTCAAGAAGGCTTTATTCGTTGATCTAAAAATGTTATAGGTTGTTATCTCATGTAATCCAGTAAAGAACGTTTTTTGAGATTTAGAGAATCCTTAGTATAGCTGGCTATTATCTATGTTTTGTTCTTGATTTCTCATGACTAGATCCACTGATGATATCTCTAAACAAGATTAATGTGTCATTTCAATGTGATGAGAAGTGTATGAAATGATTTTAAGAGATAAAGGGTTTCCTTACATCAGCACCAAACATGGATTTGTCAAAAATAGGTAAAACTTAAATGGTGTATTATAATGCATCTGGATCAGGGTTGGGATGTGTTCTCATATCGGGGGATCACATGGTTGCATATTGATCATGTAATTTGAGTCTGAAATAGAATAATTACAAAAAACATTTTTTGGAGTTGGATGAAATGGTGCATGCTTTGTAGATTTGGCGTCATTATCTCTTCGATGAGAAACTCATAGTGTTTACTGATCATAAGAGTATAAAGAATTTTTTATTTATGTGAGAATTGAACATGAAGAAAATATGATGGATGGGATATCTCCAGATGATTGATTTTTTACTTAATGTAAAAATTGGTTAATAGAAATTATATGGTAGATGCATTGTGTAAAAAATCATATGCTCAGGTGGTGAAGCATGCATCAGAACAATGGTAGTTGATGTCGATCATTACTGAAATGCAGTTGTAATGTGAGGAATGGCGTAAAAGAGTGTTCTTCTTTCTGGTTTTGTGGGTTCGTAATGTGGTTGGAATGGATAAAGATGCTCAAGAACCAGATTCTGTGTTTTCGGTGATGAGGTCAAAACTGAATGGTGGGGAGTCCTTTGAGGGCTGTGAATGCAACATGGATTCAATTATGTGTATTCCGAATTGAATGGTGGTATCAGTGGACTATTAGGAGGAACATCTCAAATAATATCATAATTCTAGGTGGTCTGTCATTCCTAGAATTCAAAATATGTATAAGGTGTTGATAACTAAGTTTTGGTGGGCTGGTATGAAAATAAAAGTGGACGAGTTTGTTTTGAGATGCTTGATTTGTGAGAATGTCAAGGAAGAACAATAATATCTATAAGGAATGTTGCAATAATTTCCTATTATAGTGTGGAAGTGGGAACACATAGTGATGGATTTTGTTATAGGTCTCCCAAGAATGGTTAGGAAGCATGATTCTATATTAGTGATTGTGGATCATCTCACATAGTCGGACCATTTCATCCTAGTTTTTGAATCTCTTATGGTTGAGTATTTGTCTAAAATCTATATATGGGACATGGTAAAGAGGTGTTGTGTTCCAGTTTCAATTGTGTCAAATAGATATCCAAGGTTAACATTCTGTTTTCTGGAAATCCTTGTAGCAATACATTGGGAAATAGTTGATGATGAGCATGGTGTATCATCCCAAGACAGATGGAAAACCTTAGAGGATGATATAAACAGTGGAGGATATTCTAAGGGCTTGCGTGATGGATTTTTATGGTTCATGGGAGAAGCAATTACCACTGGTGGAGTTGATAAATAATAATAGTTATCACGATTCAATGAATATGGATTCATTTGAAGCATTGAATGGGAGACCGTGTTGTTCCCACCTATGTTGGGTGGAAACGTGTGAGGCTTCGATGGTTGGACCGATCCTTTTATAACAGAATATGAAGATGATCAAGTTGATCAGAAAGAGGATGGATACATCTCAACGTCTTCCAAAATCATATGCGGACCGTCATCGACGACCTCTGTCATTCGAGGTGGCTAATCATGTGCCTTTTAGACTCTCTTCTAGGTTGGAACATTTTCTTTATGAGAAGTAGGGTTTGTTAACTTTGATATATATTGGGCCTTATATTTTAATTGAGCAGATTTGATAGGTGTCTTATTAGTTGTATTTTCCACAATGGTTTAGTGTAGTGAACACTGTATTTCATGTGTCAAACTTGGAAAAGTATTTCCTAGATCATGTCCATGTGATTCGTTGGGATAATGTTGAGCTAGAACCAGATGATTCTGTGGTGAATGCATGAGTGCAGATTGTGGATTGACAAGAGAAAGCCGTGCGTGGATAAATCATTAGTTTAGTTCAAGTTTTGTGGTAGCATGGTCAGATTTATGAGGATATTTTGTCAGGGAAGAAAGAGATAGTCATGTAATGGACTAAGATGTTTTGGAAATGAGATGGTTCTCTATATTCTGAGGACTCAAATCTATTCGTGGTGGGAATGAAGCACCCCATTTTGAGCTATGTGACCTTTTTAATACATTTTTATGCACATGAAGTTGTTGATAATATTTTGGGAGATTTTGGGTGAGATTTTAAAAGATTTTGAAATGTTTGGATGCCTTTATAAGACATAATGGTTTGAGAATGGTTAGGGGAAACTGTTAAATAATCCCAGGTAACCATAAAATATGCAACTATTTGGACAGTAGCATCAACACGATTAGCACATGGTTTATCAAACCATGTGAGCTAACTGTTTAGCACATAAAAAATGGGGTTTAAATGGGGTTAGTCGGGGTTTTCCTTAGTCCACCCATTTCTTCTCCAATACAAACCCTATGTGGGATTCCCTGATCTCAATGGCTAGAGGGGCTCTCCAACCCATTTTTAATGCAAAGTGAATGGATTTTTTAGTGGTTTGAAGGTGGTTCATCTTAGGTAAGTCTTCTCTATTGGTTTTATTGTGGTTCCCTCTAAATCTTCTCTTCTATATCTTATGGTTTTCTTGATCGACATTTGTTGCATATATATGTAGGGTTATTGATGCATTATGTAATGATATTAAGGTTTATTGATGATAGGGGAGAATAACTAGAGTGGTTTTGGTGGAGTGTTTGTCTGGTATGGTGGTGCGGTTGTTTGTGGGTCAATTTTGCCGAAATGCTAAATGTAGGCGGTTTCTCTTTCGACTCTAGTTTTCTATAATATAATTCCTCATTTAAAATTAACGTTTTTACTGGAAATTAATTGTAAATATGCTGTGAAAATCATGGTGGAAACCCATTGGGATATAATTTCCAGATTTTGGGTGAAATGGGATATTGTTACAAAAATGGACTTGTTGTGTGATTCTGAAATATAGATCTTAAATTTGGTTTCATGGATTGGTTTATGAAAATGGTTTAAGAAAATGGTTTTCAATGATATTGTAGTACATTAAAATGATGTTTGGAAAGCAAAATGGTAAAAGGGTGTTTTCAATTAATGGTTGATTTTTTGAAGTGATTAGTTAATGTTGGAAATGGTTGTGTTCATAATGTGTGGTCTTGATGTGATTTATGCTTGTTGGTTGGTCATGTATTATCGCTTGTATTTATTTTGTCTAAGGTTTGTGGGAATTGTCACTATATAATTTGATGGATAGTGTCTAGAAGGGAAATAATTATAGATAAGTGGTCAGGAAGTACCACTATTTTGGAAAAGTAGTAAACAGGTTTTGGCGGGAAGTTCCACTATGGTTGTTTTCTTTGTTGAGTTCTTCTATGAAAGATGAAAACTTTTGTGCTAGGGTGGAATAGTTAAATGGATTATTTCATGGTTTTTTGGCATTCACATGGGTCTCTTGGTTTGGGTAAAGGTTTCTTGGTATGAGTGTGTTTTGCCTATGGGTAACATTTGAACTATTTACTGTTTTATATAAATTATTTTATATAATTGAGATAATGTCATTACCTTAGTGGTGTGTTTAGTGAATTAATTTTTATAAGTCCATATTAATTTAATTAATCACCCTTGCTTCAGAAAATTGGTTCTTTTGAAGATATTATATTTTGGGAAATAGGTATGAGTAACGAATCTCATTTTTTAAAGGTTCTTCTTGCTTCTCGGGTGGTTTTGTGGAGCTTGGAGCATGTAGATTATTGTGGAGAAGTGGATTGTGTCTTTGTTTACTCTAGGTATTTTGTTTAGTCTTTTTCATGGTACTATGATTTTAGTTTTGATATGGTTTTGATTTATTTCTTTTCAGGAATGGTCTTGGATTAGTTTGGATGTATTTTGGAACTAGAGGGTTCAGGTTTCTATGTTAGCATTCATCATTTAGTTTGGTTGCCAATGTCTTGTTTGGTTGGTTGGATTATCTCTAGGGAAAATAATTCACTAATTTATTCATGAAGCCTCAGAATTTATTGACATCCTTTAGTGCCATGGGAATGTCGCTTAAGGCCTAGTAGCACCTCACATCCTTATTAAGACAATGCAGAAGGGGTGGAGAGTTATAGGTTTTATCATGGCCTATGGGATAACTATGAATGGATAATATGTGAAAGATGATAAAAAAGTCAAATAGAAAAAACATTTAAGGAAATTGATGATGACTCTTTTTGATGTGAAACCAAGATAGAAAATTTATCCAAGAAAGTAAAAAAGATATTGAAGAATAAGAGACTCTTCCACTGTGATTAAAATGAGAATCAATAAAAATATGGAATGGTAACTTTTATCATTACAATAAAATCCGATACATAAATATATATTTTCAGCTTCCAAAAAAGTAAATAATCAAATATAATAAATATATAAATGTTACTACTTATAGTGTAAGTTATGACACTTTCAATTCATTCTATTGAAGTGATTGATGTTCCAAATATCACAGGGCATAAATTTAGGTATATGATGAAGTTAATTATAATACTTATTCCAATTATAATTCTTTTAACCCTTATTATTCCCCAATCCAATAAGATTATAAAAGATTAATAGATGGATTTTTTAAACATACAAAAATATTAGATGAACTAAAATAGAAATACAAACTATTGTAAAAAAAATAATTAAATGTATAAATAAATTACGGTGTTATCCTAGAAAATTAAAAATGAGAAAATTTGATGTTAAAAATTTAAAATTAAAAATTAAATATATGAAAATTAATATTCTAAATTCATCCATGGTGATAATGGTTTAAGTAAAATTTTTATTTCTCATTGACAGGTAAAATATAATTTTGGTTTTGGTTTCGAAAATCATACAAGTACCTAAAACAGAAGACTACTTTTTTAAGATTATTCTCCAAAAATAAATTTAGAAATTGTTATTGAAAAACAACATATTTTATTTATGATGTTGATTTAAAAAATTCTCATTATGGTTGCACTAAGTCAATTCATATTTCAACTAAATAATTATTTATGAATCATTATTGAAAAGCATATTCTATACAAGTATAGATTCTTAAATTGATTTTGGATAACATTATTTGGTCAAAATTGTGGGTTCCGAAATATTAAGTTTATTGATCATTTTATAGGAAAAACTAGTCATGTAAAAAAGAAATAAAAGATACATGGTTCTTGGATAGTGTGTCATTAATGAAACATGTGTGATGACTACTCTATGTTCAATTATCTGTTGTAGGTAGATGGATTCTACATCACATTTGGGAATAACTCAAGGAGTAATATCACTAATATAGGTACTATTAGTTTTTAAAATTAATTTATGATTAAATATGATTTAATTAATAAATTTTTAAATAGAATTTTCTTTGTAATTGTAAATTATGAGATAATGGTTTTAATGTCTCTTTTGGAAATTATTTTTTAATGTTTTTTATTCTAAAGGAAAAAATTTATTTATAGCTTCTAATTTTAAAAATTTACATGCCATTTATTTAAAATATATTTCAAATCAAAACATTAAATACTTAAGTGCACATGATATTGAGTCAATACTTTTTCATAGGAACCTTTTTCATAGTATGATGCACACACTTTTAATACTTAAATAAAATCATCTTGTATGATATTTACATAATTTTTATTTCAAAAATAAAATTGTTTGTGAACGTTATCCACATGGAAGAAACAAATAACTTATTTTAATTATAATAACTAAGTATGAAGTTGGGGGTATTTATTGAGTTTTCAAGGATACCCATAATCATGCATCATACCTCAGTTCAAATCCAGGTGGGAGAGAATTTCCAATGGAAGGCAGCGACATACGTATGATGACACAAAAAAATAATATGGAGGCATGATGATGCAATGGGACATTGTCCAATTTTTTGGACTTTAGTCCATATAATGGGATTCAGGCCCACTCGGATTTTGGTCTAGGTAATGAATAAATAAGGCTTGATGGGTGGGCTATCCAATTGGGGGATATGGTCTACCATTATGGTATGTGTGTGGTGTATGTAATTAATTCAATTATACCCCAATGAACCTAATATAATAATAATGACTTATATATGGTATCCCATATTTTATTACATAATTGTTCATAACATGGTACAAATGAAGGATATTTTAATGTTTGGTTTCATGGAAATAAGGCATATAAAACAAGAAAGCATAAAATTTTCATCTAATCCACTTGAAAATATTATTAATGGGTTTATCCTAAGTTACATTTACTACATTTTATAACCAATGAACATACATAAACATAAATGGGTGACAATGAGGCCTAGTAAGGGAAGCAATTTATATGTGGTCAAGAGTAATATCAATAAGAACATGAAGAACATCAATATGGATTGATAAAGAGATCATGATGCATATAGTAATAAAAGTAACATGATTCATAACATTTAAATATATCTAAAACATTTATATGATACATCCATAAACATATCAACATGATTTTTCATAAAGGTTTAATAATTAAAAATTACATAGTTTATTCACCAAGGTATCATTAAACATGTCATCTCTTGAGATTAAATAAATTTTCGAACACATTAGTGAAATATCATGCCACAAACAACATATTTATTAATTACAGGTGTTCCACATATATCATAATATATATATTCTTTAATAACCTATGGATGATAAAGAACAATTTTCTTATCAAAATCCTAACATTCAAAATATCGTAAAGACATGCTTACTATATCCTTTTTAAACACTGAAAGGAATTATATGTTTTTTAATATGTAAATATCAAAATGAAAAAGTAATTAGTAATTGTAATCTAAAGCCCACTGAATATAAAAGAACACTGGATATTCAAATAATAATAAAACTAGTTTTTATCATGTAAATGATTGAAATTCAATAAGTAAATTTGTCAACAAGAAAAGTTTAAAAAAAAATTTAGAAAAGAGTCAAATGATAGAAAAGAATCTTCTCATAGATAAAATATAAATTTTATGTAAGGGTAAGGTATTGTGATTAATAAAATAGAGTAACCATAACTTTTTTATTCCATATAAAAAGGGGTTTTTGAATTCAAGTTAAATGAAGGATAATTCCCTTACCTTGATGAGTTACTCCTAAATCTTGATGAACAGAACATTGGTAGTTTCAGGGAACCTTGGGGGATACATTAGGAGGTGAAACACTTAAACATTGTGTTGGATCGATTAGAAGTGAATGGAAATAAAGAAATGGGAAGGTATTTGTATCAAATGTGGATTAATTGTTTAATTATTTCCAAATATAGGCCTTATAATCCTACATCATGGAAAATGAATAATAGGGGTCTTATCTATTATTCTCCCATGGTTGTGGTAATTTGGGAAAAATTGTATGTTATTTATATACATAAAAACTGATCATTATATTATATTACATATTTTGGTATAGAAACATAATGTTTCCAGAATGTAATGTTTTAAAACACAAAGTTTCCTTTCGAGACTTCGAAAAGTCATTTATAGGTTTGAAATTGAATAAAATAAATTAAAATGAAATTTATTATTAAAATAACAGCTTCTATGTATTGTATTGAATTCAATTAATTATTACCTCATTATGAAATAATTATAAATTATATAAATATACTGAAAAACCCGAACTGTATTTTTTTCAATTCATTTAAAATAATGTATTTAAAAAAATTCATAAATTCATCCAAACCTAATTTTGATTTTCTAATTTAAAAAATTATGTTTATTTTATCAAAATAATTTTCTATATATGATAATTTTAATAATTAAATATAATAATCATTATTTATTAAAAATGGGAGTTATTGGGATTAATAAATTTTCCAACAATTTAAAGTTTCCTTAGACAAAATATAGTTATTTTATATCTTATATTTAAATGATAGTTTTTTAAATACTATTTATTTTAAAAAATATTATTCAAAATACAATATTTTCTTATAAAAAACATCTTTTCTAAAAAGTAAAATTTACATCTAAAAAGACCAATTATCCAATTTGGTCTAAATTAAACACATTTTATTAATAAAAAATACTCTTAAAATAGAGTAGATTGAATAGAAATTTTATTTATAGAAACGAATTATACTTTAATTAAGTATGTCATAGACATGTAACCCCTTATATGATCCGTATCTAACCAAAGGGTAAGGTGTGAGATGATGATATATTAGTGGGTTGGCTCAACAAATATTAAAGGAGAGGTAATTTATACTAACTTGATCTTCTACCCCCGGAGACATCGTTAATTCTTCACTTATTGAAGTTAGAATTGGTCTTTGCCATGGGATAACCCTAGTGATATTACATCCCTCTCATGTTATGATAAATTTTCTATACACATAACGACTCTACAGGTTGAGTCAATTTTTTCTCATTTCTAGATTAATTATTATGTGTCATTACTGCTTATAAAATGTAATTATAGCATTAATATTATTACAATGGGTATAGTTTTCAAAATCAAATTTTCAAATGGTAATATTGTCTAAAGGTCATATTTGACAAAAATTCCTATAATGGTGAAATCCTAATGGTCAATTTCCCTTTATATTCTATAAATAAAACTTCATTATTTCGTATAATATTCACTAAAATAATTTTGTAATATATTGATTCATATACTGACATTTTTTTTGTTTTTCCCATCGTGGTGATGATTCTAGCCGATTGGAGAGATCTATATTTTCTTAATTTGGCATTTTTATATTTTATTTTTATATGCAGTTGTAATGATTTTCAGTTTATTTTGTTTTTAATAGAATAATGTATTTATCATTCTAAAAGAGATATGCTTTTTTGTGTATCAAATAAAATAACATAAATTTTCTTAGGGAAATAATATCTTTTAAAAATTCTAGGTTATTACATTCTTCCCCCTTCAAAAATTTCATCCCCAAAATTTCAACTCAATCTATCAATTGAGAAATGGTGGGGGTAATTTTTCTTTATTGTTTCTTATAGTTCCCAGGTTTCCTCTTCAAAATTAGGGTTCATCCATAACATTTGAGAATGTGATTTATCTTTTTTCATAACACTTTATCTATATAATTTCGGATCTCCAATGGATGCCCTTTATAAGAGAGTTCATGTTCTAGTTGTACCACTTTCATATTTAGTACATGTTAGGGATCAGGTATGTACTTCCTTAATAAAGATACGTCGAATACATAATGAACTTGGGCTATAATAGTTGGATTTTCTAGTCGATAGTAAACTATTACTATGTAATCAAGGATTTAATATAGGCTAATTTACATAGGTCTAACCATAAATTTTTTCCCAACCAACATCAATCACTTCCATGGGGATATACAAAAGAACCATTTTTCTCCAACATAAAACTCCAACTTCCTTTGACAGTTTTCAACATATCTCATTTTCCAAATTTTATAAACATTAAAATATTATTGATTGGTATGAACATTTTTTTAATCTCTTGCATAGGATCAATCCAAAAAAACCATCACTCACCAACTTCATCCCAATATATAGATTTTGTATATTCCCTCCCATATATTGCGTCATAGGGTACCGTTGAATATTCGAGTAGAAGATATTATTATATGAAAACTTAAAAAATGGGAGGTCTTGATCCCATACACCATTAAATACCATTGATCTTATTCTTATCATATACTCTAATATATGAATAGTTATTTCAAATTAGCCATCAGTTTTTTGGTGATATGACATATTTAAATTCATTATAGTATTTAGAGAATTTATGACAAATCTCCAAAATATAGATGTGAACATTAGATCCCGATCAGAATCGATATACTGTGGATCCCTATGTAGCCTCAACACTCCCTTTATGTATGTCTTTAAAAGTTTCTCAAGATTGAAATCTTCCAAAACAGTGACAAGATTGGAATTATTTGTGAGTCAATCCACTATAAACTGTGTAACATTTTTTCATTTTGATTTTATTGGGAGACTGGTAACAATATCCATAATGTTATTTTCCCACATCAATGTTGGTATGGTTAGTTATTGCAATACCCCATTATGAAGTTTTCACTCTTCCTTCACTTAATGATATACCATGCACCTTACTATTAATTCAGAAATATTTCCTTTCATATTATCCCACAAATAATAACCATGAAGTCCCCTATACATTTTATTGCATCTAGGATGTATAGAGAATGTAGATCTATGATATTCATCAATTAGTTATTTCATTATATTTTGAATATATAGAACACATAGCCATGTGTGAAATTTCCTTACAACTTTTTGATCAATATTGAACTCAAAAAACATGACATTATTTACATCTGAAATCTCTTTATTAAATAATATATCTCCTCTTTGAGTCTTTTTTATCTTATCTTGTAATTATTGTTGAGAAATTATTTTAGATAGGATTAATGATGTCAATTCTATCATGATTACCATGTATAACCATTCTATCTCCTTGATTAATGGATCTCCTTGAATCCTTGTCATTTCAAGTACAACAAGGCCACTCTTACACAATGTATCAGTGAAATTATCTTCTGGTGTGAAAACTAATTGAACAATTATAGTCTTTATGAATTTATTACCATCTACTTTTTGACATGTTTAATTGTTTTTGTGTGAATATATGCATTGAACATTGGTGGCCTGTGTATATATCACATTTCTCCATATAAATATTGTGCCTCAAAATATCTAGATAATAAATAATTTAATCTCTCTCTAGGTCATGTGTACTTTAATTATGTTTATAGGGATATAACTATCAAAATGAATCAGCAATCACCTTTTTATTTTGAATGATAACACACCAAATACCTTTCTGATATGCATCACCAAATAATAACAAATCCTTCTCAGAGATTCGGTAGAGTTAACACAGGTGTAGTAACCAATCTATTATTTAGTCCTTCAAAACATTCTTCACACTCTATTGTCGAGATGAACTTAGATCCATTTCGTGTAACGTTTTTTTGGGAATAAAAATCCATGAATTTTATTACAACAACATCCTATAATATGTTTATTGTCTAAGGAAAATAAAAATATTAATTACCATTATAGAATCTGTCCCCTCCATCAAAACCATTACCATGGCAGGGTAAACTGAGATTCCATTATTGTTTAAAATTATCCCCAAGAAAGAAAATGTTTGTAACCAAAATTCACATTTTTTTAATTTTTCAAATATCATATTCTTTCTAAGAAATTTCAATTTAACCATTTGATGATCACCATTCTCCATGAAAAATCAATAATCCTTCATAATGTCATTAATAAAAACAACCAAAAATTTATCAGGGTAGTCCTTAAAGACTTAATTCATCAAATCCATATATATAGAAGGAGCATTATTCAAGCTGAAGTACATAACAACAAACACATAATTCCAATATATGGATCATATGGAAATATTTGGAATGTATTATTTATAAACCCTCAACTGATGATAACATGATCTAAGACCTATATTGGAATTGAATTGAGCCCCATGAATCTAGTCCAATAAATAATAAGTCCTTGGGATAGGAATAGTTTTCTTCATTGTGACCCCATTATGTTCTCTACAAACAATTAATAGCCCCATTGTTCCATCATTCTTCTTCACAAAGAGAAAACGTTATACCTAAGAAGACACACATTGTCAGATAAATCCATACTCCAAATATCATTATGTTGTTTCATTAATTCCTATAGCTCCACATTTTCTATTATATATGGGTTCTTAGATATCTTCTTTGATATAAGTATGAGTTCAATAGCTTAATATACCTCTCTTTTTGTGGGAGGCCCAGGTAAATCCTCAAGAATTACATCAACATAAAAATCCATTATAGAGGCATTATTTATATTTATAATTTCATTTTATTCTCCATATTTTCTAATAATCTCTATAAAAAAGGATATGGGTTGTTCTTCTAGTCTAATCATTGGTTAGGATATATACCCTTTTAATGTAATATTAGTTTTTCCATTTAAGACTACTGATGTTTCTTTACCTCTATAGTTAATCTTAGTATTATACATTGAGATTCATTTCATCTCAGGTAAAGTGTCGAATTACACCCGGAGAATTACTACTGTATTTATGATGATATTGCACTCACTAAAGTCAATACTATAGTTTATATATACAATTTTTTCTTGGATAATTGCCTTGGGAGTCTTGACTAATATATATACTTATAGAAGCCCATATTTTGATTCTACATTCTTCACACTGATAGAGGATATAAAAACTATATATAACTAGAATCAAACAATGTACTTACTATCTTTGAGAGAACAATTATAGTACATTCAACCACATCATTTAGAGCATCTACTTTGTCCATAATGATATAAAAATCCTAAACATAAACACCTATTATTTTATGAGGTTCTTGGTTATTTACCTCCATTATCCTTTGATTTTGATAATGATTGGAAATGTTTCCAAGATTTTCACACTCGAAGCATTGATGTTCAAGTTGTAAATTAACCATTTTCTCATTTTCATTAGTGTTGACAAGTTGAGGCTTCACCTCATTGTAAATATTTCCAGGTATATGGTCATCTCTACAACACTTCTACAATTTCCACTCCCGTGGAAGTTGTACTCTAGATGATTCCTCCAATAATTATTTCACATGTGAATTTGGTCCTACTTTTTTCATCTTCCATGATCAAATTTACTCTATATGTTTGGATCCATAGCTCTATTATTTTAATTGGACTTATGTGACCAGTGTGTTTCTCCAAACCACAGTTCAAACTTCATAGCACTTTTAACTATCTCTTCAGAGATTTCATAGTCTCAATTTTCTAACTCCAAATATGTGGTCATATTCCACAGATGAATATATAATTCATTCCATTTAGTTAGATAAAAAATATAGTGGTTTATCGTGTAATTCTTATAATGTTCATCACATATATTAGCACCAATTTATTATCTTTATAATTCATTTTTAGGAATTAGTTATCCATTTTTTATCACATCGAACTGGGAAAATAATTGTTGAAAAATATTCCCCTAATCTATTCCCACTCAATTTCATCAATATCATCTCATAAATTCATCGTTTTAATCACTTTCCACTACTGATCAAATTCTCCTTCTAAGTGGTATTATGAAACCCCAAAATATTATGATATGTTTGATCATAAATAATTTTAATTCATTAGATAGATAATATTTCACACAAAACTGAGGCACTATGAAACAACACTGTGTTATTATAATCTTGTAAGAAAGATAAATATATACTAGAAGTGAGATATAATTTTTCTGCTTCATTGAATCTAATTTCAAAAAATGCACATACATGATTGTGATCAATATGGTATTTAGAGTCTCATAGGATCAATTTAATTTTTTATGTGAATAATAACATGGCCATTTTGAAAAGTAATGTTACACTTAGGAATAGTAATATTACCCTTATGAATAGTAAATTGGAATAAAGAATAGTAACCCCACACATTAGTGTATAAATAAAATTTTTGGAATCTTAATAATGAATGTATGATATTACTATATCATAGTATAGATAAATAAACATTTAAAAAATTATTAATTTGCTGTTGGTATTTTTGCATGGAAGAAATATTTAATTAGAGTTTTATAATTAATGAAATAATTTAAAATAAAATTAATTTTCATAAAATATATTATTGTATAAATATTTTCTTGTCTCATTATTATAGGATTTTTTTTGAGAACTTAGTTAATTTTTTAATTTTTCATAAAAGTAGTTATAATATTAAAATCGCTGTTTTTCGTGTCAATGATGATTTTAATTAAAAATGAAAATTATCATATTTAGAAAATTAATTTTGTAACATGGGATTCATTTTTGTATTATACACATTGAAAAATAAAATAGGTTAATATTTTGGATTTTTTTTAAATACATGAATTTTTTTTGAGTAGTAAAATACAGTAATTTACTATATATATACATTATAAGTTTAATAAACTATTAATTGAAAAATGGCTAGTGTAATTACTGTTGGTCTGAACTCAGATGTAACAATTACTATATTTAGTCACAGAAATCATCCGTCATTATTTTCATGTGAAAAAATAATAAAATATTGAATAAAATATTGAAAAAATACCCCACTCTTCCACTATAAATTCCACCCATCACTGCCACCTCTCCTCACACATCTAAGCCTGGAATCATGTCCAAATTATTCCCAAAATTATTTTACTAGTCCCTCCCCCAAGTCTAGGATGTATTTTTCACAATATAATAATAAACTAAGGACCCTTAAGGAGGTACTCAAGGAAAAAACTTCAAGTGGTAAATCATATATCTTTTCTTTTAATTTTATTTCAATATATTTTTTCATTTATTATCCTTTGATAAACTCTTTTTTCCAAATGATCATGATATCTACTATCACAACCCATCCCTTGAGGCTCATTCCGTGATTACCCTAATCTTGACATCCATAGGCCAGGGGAAGATGACTAGCACTAGAAAAGAGTATCCATAAAATGGGAAGGCATTGACTTTAAGACTATACAAGCACATGGACTAGAACGTAACAAAATGAAACAGCAAAGTAAAATTGTTTTGGTAAAAGTGCGTTCTGAAAGTAATGGGTCAGAAGACATGACCAATAAGAAATATAAAACTACAACTGAAAACCGGAAACAACTCCCAAGATCATCCATCGGGGATCCTACCTGAAGGGTATGTACGACTCATCTACCCAACTCTCCACGTCACCTTTCACCATCGTCCACCGTCAGTTCCTTGCTCCCGAGCCTCAGTTATGGCTGCATGTAATATACACATGACTCAACAAGGTATGGGGGAATCCAATGCATGGGTGAGTATAATAATACCCAGTAGGGCCCCTGAAGCCCCCAAAGGTCTCCCATAATTCCACAATGGAATACCACAAGCATGATCACAATCATAAATTGAAAACCGAATGACACAACTCAAACTATGTATAACTAAGTACAACAGTACATATGATTATCCGTAAGGATATATTATCATACAATTTCATGAGGAACTGCTGCTGACCCATACAGGATTGATAGGTACTAACCTTTGCAGGAACCACACAAAATTAATAGGTGTTGATTCATAGAGGATTGTTGGGTGGTGATTCACAAAGAATCAATGGGTGTAGATTCACAAAGAATCGATGCGTGTCGATTCCCACAGAATCACTTGGTGGTAATTTACGTATAATCACATGATTCTAAGTCACACAGAATCTTTGAGAGATGACTCCCATAGAATT
This sequence comes from Viscum album, assembly GCA_963277665.1. Taxonomy (NCBI): domain Eukaryota; kingdom Viridiplantae; phylum Streptophyta; class Magnoliopsida; order Santalales; family Viscaceae; genus Viscum; species Viscum album. The sequence goes on along the minus strand of OY728148.1, from coordinate 886,929,978 downwards.
TGTAGGTGCTAATTCACACAGAATCGTAGGGTGTTTATTAACACAAAATCACTGGGTACTAATAATCACAGAATATTTGGGAGTTGATTCACATAGAATTTCTCTTCATTATTCACATCTCAGTTATAAATAGGATTATAGCTAATAGTATGGTTATCTCAGGTAGAAACAGCTCCTCAACCCATCAGTCATATTTCAACTAGCATGAATTCCCATGAAGAAGTAACCTGATGAACTGTCATGTTATATGGGTTTCAACGCAACATATGACACATCAACTAAACTCTCAGTCTGTAAGTTATTTGAATTTTAGTGCTGATGGCTCGGTTGGATTCATTGTTGATCAAACCAATCTATACTCAATCATTATCGAAAATAATCATTGAGTATCTCAAAAGATTTGTCTCACTCAAAGGATCCCAATGTCATAGACGGTTTGTCAATCAGACATCTGGTTCACATGATACGGCTTTTTAAGTGTTCTTAGGCCCGAGCGGGGTCCGAGTTTGGTCCGAATTGGTCAGTCTGACCTGACCTGACCTACCATGGGCTGACTGACCTTTCTAGGTCCAACCTAGACTGGCTCGGCTAGAACCAGCCTAGGCCACAGTGGGCTCGCCCCTCTAGGCAGCTAACCGGCCCGACCCCCTTGCTGGGAGCTTCCCTCTGGGTTGTCCCATCCGCTAGTAGGAACGACCCGAGCAGTGTTCATGCAGTCCTTCTCCCAAAATTCTCAAATATATGTTCAGTTCATCAAAGGGAAGGGCTAGGTGTCATCGCCTCATCACTTATGGGACTAGTATGGAGCAGGTCCCAGCCTTCACCGCAACCCATTCAATACGATGCATGATGGCACAACTCCTCCTTCATCTATGGCTGACCTTTTCTAAATGCATGTCTGATGGATGTGGCCACAAGCGGTGCCACCCTCCTCCAACGCTAGCGAGCACTGGCCGGTGTCAGTTGCCAGTGCTGCCATGCCGGTGGAAGACCGATGAATCTTCTGAGGGCCACTAGGTGAGATCCGGTTGTCCATTTTTATTTCTACTCATGCCTTCGGGCCTCCCGTGATGGCACTGTCATTGTGCACCTCCCGGTTTCAAGGTTCCATCATTTTGGGAAAACCCACCCCTAAAGAACGTAATGAGAATCAAGCGGCAAAGGATTGGGGCCTTGTTCGTTTGTCCAACTCCCTCCATGTTAGCATTATAACAAGTGAGAGTAATTTATACATCACATTAATGAAATGATTAAAAACTTTTAAATCCCTTGCAACTACCAAATGAAAATTCATGAACAAGGGGAATAATTGGTGGAATTTCTTGAATTAATTGACAACCCCTACCTCGAGAATCGTTGGAGTCCTCGTGGTAGTGGAAGGGGAATTTGTGCTTTGATGAAGCCACCAGTGTTCTTCGCTCTAGTTCATTGTCACCTAGGCCTCTGTATCTGTCAGTGTGTGGTGTCGTGTTACGTCGCCAGAGGTTCCTCACTAGTTGAATCTATGTCAAAAAATCTACACAAGCCCTATTTAAATATATGGGGAAATGAGTGAGTAACACAGTGAGGAATTAATTAGATTCATTAATTTATGTAATTACTGTTTCACATTAATTACCTAAGGGGTGGTTACACAGAAAAAGTGTAACCATGCAATTAATATCCCATATTTAATGTTCTGACCACCTCCATGGTCCCTTCCTCCTTCATTCAACAGGTGGTAGGAAAAAGAAAAAATAAAATAATAATTCCTATGTTATTTTATTATTTCTTTAGAAGTTCATAAAAACTATCTATTTCACCCAAAAAATTTCAATCAATGTTAAGCCTCCCTTATGTGAATCATGGCGCTATGGATTCAATGGTGCACTCATATTTTAATTCAAACATTTATTTAACAGATAGAAAATTCCACTTGTGCGATTATTGAACGTTCCTTTAAAAAAGATTCAAAAATCCATTTCGGGCACATTGGGCCTCAGAATCATGTGCTGTAAATTTTTTCAAACTCATTATAATCCCAAATAATTAAAAAGATAATATAATTTTCTAGGTCATTAAATTATCCCCACCTTAGGGCTTTCCATCCATAAAAGCTTCATAAAAAACTAGGGAAAATGTTGGTACTCGGCCTATATCTTAGCCTCCCACTCCCTTGTTTTATCATAGAGATTCTTGAGTTTGCAATGTAATCGAACTAGAGTAATCAACTGCCCATGAAGGAGATTCTCTTTTTGATCCTCTATGACCATTGGGAACTCCGCAAATGTCACCCCATCATCTATTTTCTACTCACCATATATAATAATGTGTGATGGATCAGGAATATATCTCCTCAGTTGCGACATGTGAAAAACATTATGTTCCCGGTGCATCTGTGGGGAAAGATCTAGATGGTATGACACATCTCTTAATCTGATGAGGATCTAGAAAGGTCATATGAACCTCAGACTAATCTTTATTAGGGTGAGACTCGTAGGAAACATAGTCTCCCTCCTCATAGAACAAGGGTATTTGTCTCCTTTCATCATAAGACTTATTTCGGCTCTGTGCGGTCTTCATCCTCTCCTGGATGATCTGCACCTTCTCTATGGTAGCCTGTACCAACTCCTATTCCCGGAGTGATGACTCCCCTGGTTCTATCTTGAAAAGGGTTGATCTATAAGGTTGCTCTTATAGGGCTTCATATAAGGCCATGCTGATGGTGGAGTGATAATTTTTTTTGAATGTGAAATCATCTAGGGAAAAGTTGTCCTCCTAACTGATTCCAAAATCGAGGACACAAGCACGAATCATGTCCTCAATTTTCTGTATGGTCCACAATGTCTGACCATCTATTTAAGGATGGAAGGTGGTGTTCAACTATAGCTAAGTCCCAAAAGCCTCCTAAAATCCCTTCCTCAAGCGGGATGTAAAACAAGCATAACGATATGAGATGATAGTCAATGGAACCCCATGATGTCGTATAATCTCCATTATGTAGAGACATCCCAATCTCTATACTAATCCCTACTCTTGGATGGGTAGGAAGTGTGATGACTTGGTGATTTGGTCAATGATCACCCAGATGGAATCATGGACCCTAGACGTATATGGTCACCCCATTATGATGTCTATGGATATACAAGACCACTTCCACATCAGTAGCTTAAGTGGCTGAGCTAAGCCTATTGGTAAATGATTCTCAGCCGTCGCATGCTGACAAGTGAGGCATCATGAAATGAACTCTACCACTACTTTCATCATCCCTGGCCACCAGTATTAATGTTGGTGGTCCTGGTACATCTTCACCAATCCAATATATATAGATAAAGGGGATGTATGAAGCTCCCTCAACACATCCTCCCATAGCATTAGTAGTACCATGGTGCGTCATCTGAAGAGAATAATGTGCTCCTATCCTTTAGAAAATCCCTCAAGAGCCTGTCTTGGGAATATCTGAGCACGTGGGGCCTCACAGTCAATGTCCCCAAGCTATGCCTCCTGAAAGTGCTGAAAAAGTGGGGGAGTGATAGTCATATACTGGCGGTAAGTTGTTACTTCTCTATACATGAAGGATATCTGCAACGCGACAAGATGCTCTGTCGTCTCACTTAGTAGCTATAGACAATACCTCCTAATGAGTGTTTCTGCAACTATGTTCCCCTTTCCTAGATTATAGAATATCTCAAATTAATAGTCCTGGTGGAAATCTATCCATCATCACTGTCTCGGGTTTAGGTCCTTCTGTGAGATGTTATATCTTAGACTCTTGTGATCAGAGTAGACTGTAAACCTTTCACCCATCAAGAACTTCCACCACATCTTCAGAGAAAAGACCATTGTGGTTAACTCGGGGTAATTGTTAGCATAGTTATTATCATGATGTATCAACTTCTGTGAGCTATAGGCGATCACCACTCACTTCTACATCAGGAAACAACCTTGTCTAGTCTTGGATGTGTTGTAGTAGACTACATACCCAATTCCCTCTTCTAGTAGCCTCATGATGGGGTCACTCGTCAGTCTCTACCATAGATCCCAGAAACTCTGATGGAACTTCTTCTTCCACATGAATGGTTACCCCATCTTCATCAAATATAATAGGCATGCTGATGCCATAGAGATGTTAAGTAAAAATCACCAGTAGTACCCAGCCAATCCTAGGAAACTTCGCACGTCGGTCACACTCCTCGGTGGATACCAGGAAAGAATTGCCTCTTTCTTAGCTGGATCCAATGAAACTCCATCCACTAAGATAAAATTCCCTAGAAAGTGGACTTCCAATATCCAGAATAGGAATTCAAGAGATTTTTATAAATCCTGTGCTCTCAGAGTGTATCCAAAACAATCTGTAGGTGTTTGGCGTGATCCTCCTCCGACACCGAGTATATCATGATGTCGTCAATGAAGACCACAACAAAACAATCAAGTTATATCTGGAAGTTCATGTTCATTAGCCCCATTGACACTGCTAGAGAATTCGTTGCGCCAAAAGGCATCTCCAAGAACTCATAATGTCCATAACAACATGTGATAGTTGTCTTCGGTATGACCTCATCTCGTACATTGAGCGGGTGATAGCCTGATCTGAGATCTATATTTGAAAACCAACGAGCTCCCTTCAGCTAGTCAAATAGATCATCGATCCTTGAAAAAGGATACTTTTTCTTCCCAGTATCTTGATTTAGGCATTGGTAATCCACACAAATCCATATAATCCCATATTCCATCATGGAAAACTATATCAGGGATGTACATGGAGAAACACATGGCCTTACAAACCCCTTTCTACGCAGTCCTCCAACTATACCCTCATCTTACGAAACTCCATCAGAGGCATCTAATATATTGGTGTAAATATCAGTTTCATCCCAGAGTACAGTTCGAATTGAAAGTCTACCACCTTATAAAGAGGTAGTCCTGGAACATCATCATGGAAGACATCAGCATACTGGTCCACCAATATAGTATAACTCGGACTCTTCTTTTCAACTGCTCTGAGGATGTGGCTATCTAACTGATGAGTGATCAGCTACACCCTCTTCTAAGATATTCTATCATGCGCTGCAAAGTTGTCCTCTTAACAGGTTAAGGTAATCATGATCCCATCCACACAGACACAACACACTTTTCACATAAAATATTTGATCTAAGCCTGGATAGTGGATAGCAAGTACATACCCAAGATGAGGTCATATGACCTCGACGCTACTATTAGGAGATCCCAGCTGAAGAACTCACCTACTAGTGTGAACTCAAACTGCCCGAAATAGTGTGTAATCATTGAATCCTCTGTAGTAGGAGCCTCAAATCGCAAGGATCCAGCCAATATCTCCATCAGAATCTCTGAGTTCGGAAAGAGTGTTGTGGTAATTAATGAGTGATTGGAACCTATGTCTATATGTACTGCAGCTAGGGTGCAATAGACATAGATCATACCTCTAATTATCTTTGGAGGACCATGTTCATAGGCCTCTGCTACCTGTAGCTGTGCTCACCCTTGTCCACCTGCTCCCTGTGGTTAGGGTGGACCACCAGGTGGTGGTAGTGGTAGAACATAAAACCATCCTCTACCATGTGACAACCCAACTCCACACTACCCAAAGTCAGTTCCTTGAAAAATGATGTGTGAGGTTTTAGAAAAACCATTCACGGATATTTTTCACATCATGTCCCATATAGTGGATCGATTCAGTTCAGGTTCTGGAAAACCAGTTACTTCTGACATGCTTCTTCAGTGGAAAATTGTCACACGTAAAATTTATTAAAAAAATGTAGGGTTACCATACGAATGCCTAGTATGGGGTTTCAAAATATCCTAATATACCAAAAATAAATTTTTAAAAAAATTATTGTTTATTTTCCATAAAAAATTTTCTTAATAAATGTTGTAGCAAATGTCACTTGTAATTACAAATGTCTAAGAAATAAAATAACACAATTGAAAACATCCTAATAGGATTAAAAGGGAACATGATTCAATTATAGGCATGCTCATTTAGAGTAAAAAATAAAATACATTATAAAAAAGTATGACATATGAATATGCAAGTAAAAATTTATTAACTGAGAGTGATACATAATCAAAGTTGTGTATAACGATAATAACTTCGATTTCATTCTATTCTACTGTGAAATATACACTAGCTAATAAATCACTGAGTGTAAAATAAAATTCATGCCATAAGCATTTACTTCTTCTGATACTCATTAGTACTGGATCTTAAATAAGGATATTATACTAGTCGAATATCCTCTTGGTTAATTAATTATCTTAAAAAAAATGAAGGAACTTATAATATCAGACTCTGTCAAGACCTCATGTCAAGACTCTAAAATGCCAATGGCATCATGCCATGACCTGATTGTCTCATGGGAACTATCAATGCATTGAGGGGATTTCATTAACTAGTACCCAACCCATTATACTGAGTGTATTACATTCCTCATATTCCATAAAGTTTCGTATATTAAAAATTTCACATACCACTATGAATATTTAATTTTCTCATTTTATATTATTCAAATTTTCCCAAACCACCTTGAATAATCTAATCCATAATTTCATAAAAAATCATAAGAGTTCTGATTACATTCATTAGAATTTACATATATATAGCGAATCAGAGATATAAGTATTAATTACAGAACTATCAACTACATGTAAATGTCATTGACTGGTGAGTGTGATAACCAAATTATGGAATAAGTGATGAAAAATAATACACTAAAAACATAAATGTTTTGTTATATAAAATGATAAACATGAACCTTTAAGACATTATGAATCAATAAATTTTTTAATTTCCCCTGGAAGCATAATCAGTTTAGAATATAAAAGAAATATTTTAGGTGGGTTATTAAACTTATATAAGCTCGTACATTTATTACTAAATTGATTTTGCATATCACATCACAAGGGTATAAATAATTCTAAAGATAGAAAGTATGAGATTAAACCATAAATAACACCATTTAATATATATATATATATAACTATTTCATACAAATGAATATTAATGATTCAAACCCCAAATAGTATACTCAAGTACTCTCCACAATTACATAACACATCATAAGTATAAAATTTATAATATCCACAGTTGTGGTTTGTTTAAATTGTTTATACAATACAGTGAATATAAATAGCAGTGTTTAAAAAAAATATATTTATAAAAAAAATGTTTTATTCTTTCTTTGTAATCTTTGTGAATTCAATGTAAAATTGAGGATGAATGTTTATCTGCATAAAAAAAATTCCACATATCAGAATGCACATTATGTATTATATGGGTTCAAACTAAAAATTCATTGACACCCATATGACTTTGATTATTTAGTCACATTAATTAACAAAGTACCAAAATATTAAATAATAATATAAAATTTAAATGGATTATTTATTAAACAAATTTCTAAAAATGTAATCCTCGATCACACATATAACATATATGAACAATCTGCTATACCTAAGGGTCTTACACCAAAATCAATCGACACATACATGTTTACCAAAATGAGAATAAGTCACTTAAGTCCAATGTTGATAAACTTAGAACTGGTCCAGTAGGTGAGCTATACAAAATATATATTTATATTCAACCATGTTTACTATATACAAATATATATATATATATATATATGTTTTGTACAACACATAATTCCTTATGTTTTAAAACTTTATTAAATCTTGAAACACAATGTTTAAAAGTCTTAAATGTGGTAATAATAAAAAATATATATCAAATTATACAGTTATATTAATATATAGGTGTAATTGAGTAAATATAAGGTATGTAAGCAAGTTTTTCTTGAATTAAATTATCCTTCCGATTTAATGATACTACATAACCAAAATTAAGGAAGTCTTGGAATCGGGTAGGAGGGTTTTATCCAAACCACAACTATATATATATATACATACATACAATAGTGTACATATAGAAATACATCAAATTCAACATAATGATAAAATCAATATAAATCACTTACATTCATAACACAATTTGAACGCAAAAACCAGGAGGCCTTGGATTGGTATAAGAGAAAATTGTAACTGAACCATAGGGTTATATATATATATTAATGAGTATACATATATATATGTATATAAATTAAAACAAAAAATAAAAGACAAAATATATTACCTTACCCTAGTTTGAGGAGGAGGAGGGGCTCTGGGATTTTGCCTAAGAAGGTTTGATAGAATCTTGAGAGGGGGAAGAATCGAGGGGTTATTACTGTGTAACAGGTTTCTTATAAACTACATAAAATATATAGAATTTTTAATGATACTATTGAAAAAACTGAGGCCTATTTGGTTAATAAAAATACGATGGGGTTGGTCTTCGTGGAATGGGAGGGCAAGGATGATAAACTGGTCTCGGATGTGGATAATCGGTGCATGTGGGAGTAGAATACGTTACTGGTGCTACGCACGTGGAGTAGAAGAAGATGTCACCGGAAGAAAATAACTGGAAAACGAATGGATGACCAGGACTGGATTTGGACATGATCCAATGGATGAGGAGTTTCCACGAGATTTTAAAAGGATATATGACTTGGATTAGGTCAAGGTGGATCAGATGGTTCAGATCAGTGTGGTGTTTAAAAATTACACGAACAACTGCAATTAAAACGTGTGAGATCTTATAGCTCAGGGAAACACGGTGTTTTAAAATGTATCAGACCATCATGATTATACCAGAATTAGATTGGATGGTGCATAAAAACATGAGGTATTCTATGGCTGCTGAGGACCGAGCGCCAGATCAAAACATATGACACAGATCATGCGCGCCATGATATGACGGTCTGGATTCGATCTTGGCCAATTTTTCTCATCCCACATCAAATCAGATAGAGTTTTTGCAGCCCATTAAAAGACTAGATATCTCGACCTTATTACATATTACTCCTACCTCTACCGGTACAACCTCATATCATGTTTTTCGGGCATGCTATTGCGCCCAACCATGCTTCTATGCCACCCCGCATGGCGGTGCCTCTGGTTCTCTTGTGCGGTCATGTGTTCCCTTTAAGGTAGCTATGCCCCCCCCCCGCTCAGGCCATCCTTTTCTGAGACTGTGGGATAGGCTCATCCATCTAGCACGCGCTATATCCCTCAGTCCGACTAAAGGGATGGCCCCCGGTGGGTATATTTATTTTATAAATAGCCAACTCCCAATCAATACAATAAAATCTTAGAAAAAAATGTTCATTTTAACTATAAAGAGAATATATTACCTTTTATAAAACATGATTTTAATTTTAAACATTAAAATATTAAGGTACACCAATTAAATTATTCTTTTCTTTGACTTAGAGTATTACAAAAATTATATATAAACATGTTTCCAAAATTATAGATAAAAATCATACCACCCATTAAACACAATGTTATGACTTAAAATTTAATATATCTATAAGAAAATTGTTCTAGTATTATCAAAGACCATATTTAACCATTAATAATGAAAAAATTTACATGCTACTTTAAATTTTTTTAATGGTTTTTAAAATCCTCACCTTATTTTAAAATCACACTAACTGTAGTTCAAAATATTAAAACATTTCCCTTTTAAAGCTCATAATTAGAGGTTTTATTATAATTTCAAGTAATTAATTAAATATTTAAGAAAACTAAATTATACTTAGATATTTTTAATTAATCCACCAAATGACCAGAATTTATAATTATAGTCATTAGAACTCAACGGTCACCTAGGGAAACTCTCAAATTGGGTACTTATAAAACCATGAATTACGGTATTCCAAATTCAACACAACTTGGTGAAGATGGTATATATCATTCAATTGATTCTTAGTACTGTAGTAGATTTGGCCATACTAATGTTCATTGGGATGGATCCAAAGGACACATAATTTATTCTTGGGGTTTTTTTTCTTTGGTTGTCTCCCTGTAATTTTAATAGGTATTTTTGGTTAATATGGTTTTCCTTTGACCTTGTTGGAAAGTAAAAAACCTCAGGGTTTTATTTAAATGTTTTTTTTATTTATAATATTTAGAATTTGTTCGGATAACATGAAAATAAAACCATAACATTACTATTACATGATATATTAGTTTTGGGGTGTCACATTATTCCCCCTACAAAGAGTTATGTCCTCGCAACTCATTTCATACAACCATGCTAAAAAATACTCTCTGACGTTCTTCGCTACATCCTCCATCGTGGGAGATCCTCAAGTGTGGCCAGCTGAATACCCAAGTTGGGGTTCAACTCTTCTGCTTCCTTGGCCAAAACATGCCTCTAGTATAATGGGTTATACTAATGTAGTGTACACTACGGTGCCCAGAGGGAGGCTCGAATGGTAGAGAGTTTATAGATATACTAATGGAAAATCTCTCTAAGGAATCATTAGACCGACTCTTGTTTGAATATGTCAAGGTCATATACATGGTCATATAAACTGAATCTCATGATTTGGTTCATATAGGTTGCGCAAAGGATCCCTTCCAAAGCAGCCTCTTGAAACCTTAACCTGACGATGATGCTTCAAGAAAGTATGAAGCATTGGAAAAGACCTTCATGGTACTTTTCCCTCCGTCTATACTCAAAATGTTGAGCATCGACTATGCGGTTGTAGATTTTTTCATTCCCTGGCATGAATAAAGAATTTCTGGACTGTTCGATATCCCGTAGATATGTTTGCATGTTCATCATAGGTTTGTGAAGGGAATGTATTCATTTCAGCATGTCATGACAATTATGATCTCTAGAAGTTTGGTAGGAAGTGATAGAAGATAAGATGGTGAACTCGTGTCATATTTCTGAAATTTTACAAGTCATGTTTTATTCAGCCAAGACATTAACATAAAAAATCATGTTAAAGTAACGAAAAACAAAAATTATTTTGTTATGCAATGTTCATATAACCAAAGTATTACATAACTAATATCTAAGTATAATAGCATGCGTATATATTTCCTAATGTCCTTCAATATGGAACTTCACCGGATTCACCGGGGTTGGCGATTTCCCTAATTCTCAGTCAAACAGATTCCCAAAGTGGTTACAAACTCTTCAATATTCTGGGTATAGGTGCTACATGCGCAGTCAAGATTAATTAGGTGTGGGATATTATATTTCCAATAAAAGGAATCATGGAGGGTATGGATTTGGGTTACATCTTCTTGAACATGTTTTCTATATTATAAATAAGTATATTCTTCCTCAAGGATTTCAAAGTCCATGAACAGACCTAGATGACCATTGGGTATGATTTGACCGAGGTATGCTTCCCGGAGGTCACCCTCTTTTGTAGCTTCTTGGAAAATCATTAGTAAAAAGAAGATGTCATCCAAGGTGAAGTATCGAAATAGAAATTCATGATACCTTCCCTTATGTGCATAAAAGATAAGATGGGCATGCATCATTAGAATTAAATCAAAGATAGATCCTCGATGAAGTTGGAGTATGTGAGGATAATTGGAAACCTGATAGAGATGTTGACATGACAAACAAATGTTTTCAAAAGATTCATATCCTTCTAAACATTCCATGGCTAATATGGTTTCTAATATTTCAGTCGGAAGGGACAAAAAGAGTGATTCATCAGCCATCTGAAAATTAAGAAAAATTAATACATAGTAATGCTTATGTAAATTTTTCTTTGTTCATTTCTTGTTTTCCAAAGTTATCTGAACTGAAACCTTTGATAACAACTGTGACATCCGGACTCCAGAATACCGAGAGTCTATTCTGTCAAACATGATGTGTGAGTTTTTACAAAAACCATGCACTTATATTTTACACATCATATCCCATACATAGGATTGATTCGGTTCAGGATCTGGGAAACCGGCAACTTCAAACAAGCTTCTTCATTTGTAAATTGTCACCTAAAAAATTTATTTCAAAAACGTATGGTGATCATTCGAATGCCTAGTAAGGGGTTTTAAAATAACATAATATAATGAAAATCAATTTTGAAAACGTTCTTTAAGATTTTCCATAAAACATTTTCTTATGAAATGTTGTAACACATGTAACATATCATAATAATTGTCTAAGAAATAAAAGTGCACAATTAAAAGCATCCTTACAGGATTACAAGAGAAAATGACTCAATTATAGACATGACCATTCAAAGTAATAAGTTAAACACATTCTAAATAAGGATGATATTTGAATATGAAAGTATAAATTTAATAACTGAGAGTGATAAAAAATCAGAGATGCGCATAAAGGTAATGACTTTGATTTTATTCATTGCTACTGTGAAATATACACTGACTTATAAATCATTGTTTGTGAAATAAATGTCAAGCCAGAAGCATTTAATTCTTCTAATACTCATAATTATTATCTCTTAACTAGGAATATTATACTAGTTGAATATCCACATGGTTAATTATTTATCATAATCATAATGAGGGAATATATTATATCAGGCCTCATCAAGACCTCGCGTCAAGATTCTAAAATTTCAATGGCCTCGTGCCATGACCTGATTGTCTCATGAGAACTATCAATGCATCAAAGATAATTCATTAACTAGTCCAAAACCCATTATATGGAGACTATTACAATCCTCATATTCCACAGAGGGTCGTATATTCAAAATTTCTCATACCACTTTAAATATTTAATTTTATCATTTCATATTACTCAAAGTTTCCCATAATAGTTTGAATAATTTAATAAATAATTCAATAAATGGACATAAGAGTTCTAGTTACATTCATTAGAATTTACATATATATAGTGAATCTGGAATATATGTATTTATTATAGAACTGTCAACTGCATGGCTATTTCATTGACTGGTGAGTATGATAACCAGATTATGGAATATGTAATGACAACAAATGAACTAAATCAAATACCAGTTTTGTTACATAAAATGATAACCCTAAAACTGGAAGAAATTATTTATCAATATAAATTGGAATTTCACCTGGATGCATAATAAATTAAAAGGATAAATAGAATATTTCAGGTGGGGTGCTAAACTGATAGATACTCATACATTTTTTTTCTTAAATTATCTAGTATAACACATCACAATGTTATACATAATGCTAAAAATGGAAGGTATGATATTAAACAATAACTAACACCATTTACTATATATATATATAAATAATAAATTCATACAAATGAATATAAAAGTTGCAAACCCCAAATATTATACTCATGTACTCTGCATAATTACTAAACACATAATAAGTATAATATTTGGAATATCCACAATTATGGTTTGTGTAAATTGTTCATAAAACATGGTGTATATAAAGAGTATTGTTTTAAATAAAAACATTTTCAGAAAACACATGTTTTAGTATTTCTTAGTAATCCTTGGAAAATTTTAAGTAAAATTGAGGATCAAAGGTTATCTTCATACCAATATTTTCACATATCCGAATACACATTATGTATTAAAGGGGTTTAAACCAAAAAATTATTGACACCCATATGACATTTTTATTTTAGTAATATTAATTTACAAAGTACCAAAATTTTAAATCATAATATAAAATTTAAATGGTTTATTTATTGAAATTTAATTTAAAAAAATGTAAACCTCAATCACTCATATTACTTATATGAACAATCGGGTATACATAAGGCTCTTACAAAAAAATCAATAGACACATACATGTTTATCAAATGTCAATAAATCGTTGAATTCTAATATTGAGAGACTTAAAACTGGTCCAGGAGGTGAGTTATACAAACTATATAATTATATTCAACTATGTATACTATATACACACCCCTATATATATATATATATGTTTTGTAAAACACATAATTCCTAATGTTTTAGAACTCTCCTTAAGTATGAAAGTTAATGTTTAAACTTTATAAATATGGATATAATAAAAATTTTATATAAAACTATATGGTTATATATATATATGTGTGTGTGTGTGTGTGTGTGTGTGTAACCGAATATATAAAAGGCACGTAAACATGTTTTTTCTGAAGTCAATTATCCTTTTGATTTAAAGATACTGCATAATCTAATTTCCAGAAGTCCTAGGATTGGGTAAGATGGTTTTATCCAAACTAAAAACTTGTATATATGTATATATATACAAGAGTGTACATATATAAATATATAAACATTAACACCACTATAAAAACTGTATAAATCCCTTACGTTCATAACACAATTTGAACAAAAAAATGTGGAGGCTAAGGATCAGTATAACAGAAAATTTTAACTAAACCATAGGGTTATATATATATATTTTGACGAGTATACAAATATATAATTATATACATTCAAAAAACAAAGATAAGGAAACATCAATTCCCTTACCTATGTTTGAGGAGGAGGATGGGCTCAGGGATTTCGTCGATGGAGGCTTGCTAGATGCCTGAGAAGGGAAAGAATAGTGGGGTTCTTGGGGTGCAATGGGTTGCTTATAAATTTTATGAAATATATAGAATTTTTTATTTTGCAATTGGAAAAAGAAAGGCCAATTCAGTTTACAAAAATAAAAGGGGGTCGATCTTTGAGGCAGTAAGGGAAACAAGGATCAACCTGTCACAAGTGTGGATAATCAGTGCAAGTGAGAGTAGAATACGTCACTGGTGATACACACACGGATAAGAATAAGATGTCATGGGAAGATAAGAACTAGAAAATTAATGGAGGACTATGATGGGATTTGGCCCTGATTCTGTGGTTGAGGAGTGTCTAAAATTTTTTAAAAGTACGGGCAGCTCAGATTAGGTTGTGGTGAATAAAATAGTTCAGATCAATGTGGTGTTTAAATATTACACAAAATAATGAAATTAAAATCTGTAAGATCTAACAGCTTAGGGAAATGCAGTGTTTTAAAAAGTTGCAGATGGCCAGGATTAGATATGCATTGGATCGAACGGTGCATAAAAACGCAGGGGATTTCACGGTTTCTGAGGATTGTGTGCCGAATCGAAACAGATGGCCCAGATCACACGTGACGTGACACGATGGCCCAGATTCAATCTTGGCAAATCTTCACATGACACATCGAATCGGAGGGAAGTTTTACGGCCATTTACAAGCACAATGCTCTCAGCCTTATGCCAGATTACTCCTCCCTCCTCCCAGTACTGCCCCGTTCAGGGTTCTGCGGGAGCGCTCTTACTTCAACCTAGGCCCCTATGATGCCCCGCAAGAAGGTGCCTCGGGTTCCCGTGTGTTCTCTTGTGTTCCATTCGGTGTTGCTATGCTCCCCACTCGGGCAAGCCTGTACTAAGGCTGAGGGATAGGATCAGCGCCCTAGCATGTGGTGCCTCCCTCAGCCCAGCTAGAGGGCTATCCCCTGGTGGGTATATTTTTTATTTATAAAAGGCCAACTCAAAATACAAACCATAAAATCATAGAAAATAAAAATGTTCATTTTTATTATAAGGACAATATCATAACTTTTATAAAACCAGATTTGCATTTTTAAATTTTAAAAGATTAAGGTACATCAATTAAATTAAGTATTGCCTTGACTAAGAGTATTATTATAATTATTAATAATCATGTTTCTAAAATCATAGATAGAAATTATACCTCCCTATAAACAAAATGTTATATCTTAAAACATTATATATGTATACAAAAACTTTTCTAGTTTTATCAATTACCTTGTTTAATAATTAAGAATGAAAACATTTACATGATATTTGAAATATTTGAAAGGTGTTTGGAATGCTAACCTTATTTTAAAATTACACTAAGTATTGTTCAAAATATTAATCTATTTCTCTTTTAAATCTCAAAATGAAAAGGTTCATTATTATTTCAATTGAAAACATAAATATTTAAGAAAACTAATTTATACTATGATATTTTTAATTAATCCTCCCAAATGACCAAAGAATATAATTATAACTGATAGAACTCAATGGTCACCCAAGGAAACAGTCAAATTTGCGACTTATAAAACCATCAATTTGGGTTTTCCAAATTCAACGCAAGTTGGTGAAGATGGTACAGATCGTTCTATTGATGCACAGTGCAGATGTTGTGGCTTTGGACATACTAATGTTCATTGTGACAGATTCGAAGGACCCGTATTATCTTTTTGGGGTTTTTGTTGTATTGGGTGGTCTCACTATAATTCTAATATGTCTTTTAATGGGTATTTTTAGGTAGTATGGTTTTCCTTTTTCCTTGTTTTAATGTAAACAGTTTAGTGTTTTATTTATATAAAATGTATGGTATTTATAATTTGAAAATATGTTCGGATAACATGAGAATAAAACCATAACAATACTATTACAAGAGAGATTAGTTTTGGGGAGTCACACACCACCTACTACAAGACCAGCTCCACTGTCCCATCCGCCACCATTCATATCACCTTGCTCAAACCTCAGTCGCTGCCTTGGAAGTACCTCGACTATATGTTGATCGTCAGTACGACTGGTCAGGCAGTCGTGATCCATGTGGACCTGCCCACCGTACTTGAAGAACACACTTCCTCCATACTAACCCCCTCTGACTCGTTAGCTCTTCACCTCCGACCCTACATCCAGGGGTCTCCCTTGAGAAGGTATAGTTCTCTTGGAAGTCTATGTCATTTTCCTGTTGACTACTATAGTTGACTCAACCACATATCGTCTGGTGGTTTCTCTCACCGCTGATTCCTGCTCAGTTAAAAAGTTCTCCCCCAATAATGCTCACTCAAGCACTCCAGCATGTGTTAGGATATTGAGCAATATCATTGATGCTCTGATATCCCACTAGTAACGCTAGTCAAAGGAATGGGACCTGAAGAATGGTTCCTGCACAATGTTTGTGGAGTAGCGCGAGATGTCAGTGAATCTCGCTGAGTACTGGTCCACTGATAAGCTTCCCTACTGTAAGTGTAGCAGATCTTGGATACACACATATCATAGTTTCACTGGGAAGAACTGATCCATGAAGAGGTGCTCATTGTACATCCACAATATGGACACCTCATCTTGTAACTGGAGCATCGGGATCCCCCCGTCTTCCTGATGTGTCCAGAAAAAACCTAGCATCTATGGTCACCATCTGCTCTACTGGTGTCCCACCTAGGCAGAAAACTACTTATGTAGCCTTCAGACAGTCCTCAGCTGCCTAAGGATCTGTCTCACTTCAAAACCTCAAAGACCTCTACTACTGGAACTCGTGAAACATTCTCAGTAGGCATGCACCATCTTCTTGTGGGGAAGTTCGTAACTGCTACCCTCTGAGTGGTGGTGTTGTTGGTACACCACCTAAAGGTTCCAAAACACTCAGAGGGACCTACACCGAAGCCTTATAGATTGGTTGGTCATCATCATGTACTCTCTCAATAATCTAGGATAGTGGTATATACAGTGGCATCCTAAAAAATGTAGGTGTGCCACGATCAATAAGTTATACCTAGTGAGGTGAAGAAAAATAGATCAAAGAAAAATCATTTCCAAAACACACGAAATCAGTGTTTTCATGCACTGAGTCAGAAATAAGAATGTATGGTCCTAGTTTATGGATATGTTACCCTCTACACCAACACTAGAGTCCCCAAATAGAAAAACACAATAAAAACACATAATATTATTTCTTGATTAAAAATATAAGAGTCCTAGTTCTTCGGTAGAACTGACACCTCTGATACCACATTGTCACGATCGGTCCCTCGAGGCCCATGACCTGACTACCCTAAGCCTGCATTCCATAGGATTGGGGTTGACGACTAGAAATGGAAAGGTGTATTTCTAAAATGGATATACAAGCACATAAACTAGAACACAACAAAATACAACCACGAAGTAAAGCTACTATAGTAAAAGTTTATACTAAATGTAAGGGGCCAGAATACAACCCCAACTAGAAGGATACAACTACAACTAAAAATAACAAATAGCTCCTAATATTTCCATCAGGGATCATACTTGATGAGTTAGTGTGTCTTGTCTCCACAAATCTCCACATCAATCATCACCGTTGTCCACCATCAGGTTTTAGCTCCCGAGTATCAGTCAAGGATTATCGTCGTCTACACAAGACACAACAGGGTTCATGCGATGCCCGTGCCAGGGTGAGAATAAGAATACATAGTAGGGACCCCGAGACCTCCAAAGGATTCTCATAATTCCCCAATAGAAACCCACAAGAATGATTTCAATCAAAAATCACAAAGCAAAATACACAGGTCAAACTAGAAATAACTGAGTACAACAGTACAGATGATTAGTCATATGGCTAGATCATCACACTCTGTAAGAGGCTCTGCTGCTGACCTACACAAGATCGATATGTATTAACCCCCACAAAACCCACAGAATATCGATATGTGCTGATTACACCAAAACCCACGGTTCTGATTCCCACAAAATCTATAGGTGCTTATTCACACAGAATTGATGGGTGATGATTTTCAAAGAATCTCTTGGTGCTGAATCAAACATAATCTCTTGGTGTTGAGTCACACAGAATCACTAGGTGATGATTCAAACGGAATCATTATGAACTAACTTATAAATAATCGATGGGCGATGATCCATAGAGAATCATTGGGTGTTGATTCACACAGAATCATTGGGTGTTGATTCACACAGAATTGATGGGTGCTGATTCTGACATAATAACTCTTTGTTGGACACATCTATTTTGATAATATCAAATCATCTTTAATTTATGTGATATTAATTTTTTGATTATGTATTAATAGTGTTCCATTAATATTATTATTTTTTATCAAGAAAAAACTATGTACTTTTAATTTCACTGCTCCTTTAATTAATCTTACAGTGAAAATTTTATCTAAGTTGAAAGGTCACTGATGAAAGGTCACCGATGAAAGGTCACCAATGAAAGGTCACTGAAGAAAGGTCACTGATGAATGGTCACAAATTAAGGGTCACCAATTAATGTCACTGATAGAATGTTCACTGATGAAGGCCACCGATAGAAAAGTCACCGATGAAGGTCACCGATGAAGGTCATAGATGAAAGGTCTCTGATGAAAGGCCACCGATGAAGGTCCCCGATAGAAGGTCTCTAATGAAGGTCACCAATAAAAGGTTATCGTTGAAGGCTACTGAAGCTATCTACCTTGAAGACAACTGTTGAGAAAGCTACCACTACTAGTCGATGGATGATCACTCTACTACTCCATACTTTACATTCATGAGACCGTGTTTGGAGACTGTACGAGGTACGAGGAGGACCACACATTGTTTATTTATTTCTATTGTTGGACTTTAAATATATAAGAGAAAACCGAGGATGAAAATATAACAGTTCCGAAAAGGTTTGTGAAAGAAGTGCATGAGAAAGAGCTTACTCACTAGATCAAAGAGAACAAGGATGAACCATCTATCACTTAAACATTGAATCCAAGATCATAACGAAGATCAATTTTGGGACATGAAATTTCAAGTGTGTCTTATGTGATTATTCAAATCTTTATCCAACCAAGAAGAAGAACACCTTAGTTCATGGAAGCTAGAACTTAGAGTTGCGACACTCTATTTTGAGAACAACCTCTAGAGAAAGACTCGAACTATATATACTTCACTCTAAGGATTCAAGAGCTGTACTGCAAACAAAAATATCTTTACTAACTCAATATTATAATATTTTCTCTATTGTGTTATTTTAAGTTTAAATTTATGATAAGTGTGTGTTTTTCTGTTACAAACACAGTATTCAATTCTTGAACTGGATAATACTAAAAATCCACATATCAAACTTTACCTACACCTTGGTTCCCATGTATATCTATGGAAGAGACCATGTGTAGTCTGTATTGTTTGTTTTTCCCACAAAACATTATGGTAGAGGGTGTGAGCCCTAGAATGTTTTTAAAAACTATTGTAAAACCCGATAGAGGATGTGTGTCAAGTTTATCATTTATATAAACTATTTAGTGGCAGGTGATCACTATGTGGAGAGAATTAAGACTCGTCTTGAGACTGAACCTCTTATTTAACTGTACCGTGTACTGTATTTTGTTATACTCTATTTTTCTGTTTTCTATAGCTCATTATTTCAAAAAAAGGAAGTTGTTTTTAAATTAACTCTGATAGTTAGTTATGGTTAGTGTGTCAATGTGCTTAATTAAGTAAACTTGTTTCAAAATATGAAAAAGTCTTTTAAACCGATTCAACTGAAGATTAATCACCCTTTGAGAAACTCGTTGACCAACTGAAAATTTATATCTCTACTAACATAATTAACGGGGCTTTCTCAAAATTGGGGGATCTTTAACATAATGTTTGTAATAGAAAATTTATGTAGTAACTCAATTCACCCCCTCTTGAGATTCCGCTTTGACCAACATTTTCTCTCAAAGGATTTAAAATTTTGTTTTTATTATTACTACCATCTGAACTATTATACAAGTTTTCAAATTTCAACTGTGATTTTAGTTATATCTTAATGATCATAAAATTTATATCATATATAAATTTTCGGTTCTTTAACTTGTAATTAATAATAGATAACATTGTTGAGGGTTCTCAAACCTAAATGAAACCTTTCATTAATGGTAATAACGTTCCTCAGTGGAAATTAAAAATGAAAATGTATTTAGATAGCATGGGTCCTGAAATTTGGGACACAATAGAAGAACAACAAGCATTGCCTCTTACTGCTAGGGATATATGGTCACAGTTGACTAAATCTACATACAACAATAACTCTAAAGCAATGAATGTACTATATTATTCTTTAGGTTATGGAGAATTCAATATAATATCTTCCTATAAAACTACTTATGAAATTTCGGATACTTTAGCTATTTCTCATGAAGGAACCATCAATGTTAAAGAAATTAGGTTAAACAAATATACTATTAAATATGATAATTTGAAAATAAATCCTAACAATCTTATATTAGAAATGTATCACAGGTTCAATGAAATAGTAAATACCATGAGTCTGCATGGGAAACTAGTTGAAACAAGGATCAGATTATGAGGTTGCTTCGATGCCTACCTGACAGATAGAGAGGAACTTATGTTTTAATCCAGGAATCTTGTGACATAGGCAAGATACCAGTAAAAGAACTAACTTGAAAAATATTGATGTATGAAGAAGAGATTATGGTAAATCATGAAGCAGATGATGTACCAAGAAATAAATCTATATCATTCAATACTGCTACCTCAAAGATCAAAGATAAAGAAAATTTTCAAGCTCTTGTAGGCACTTCCACCAGTGAATATACAGATGCTGACAGTGATGATGAGATGAATCATTTTTATAGTTGATTAAAAAAGATCTACTACAAGATGAAGTTCTCTAGAAAATAAAACAATAAAAGAATGTATGATAGTAAAGGACCGTTGAAAAAGGATAGAAAATGGAATTACAACACAAATGATATATTATTCTATGAGTGTAAATGAAAAGGCCATGTGATGGTTGATTTACTCAAGCTGAAATTTAAGATGAAATTTGAAGACCAGTGCATGGGATATAAAAAGGCTATGAAAGCTACTTGGAGTGCTTCAAGAGATTTCGATAGTGGATCTGACAGATCAAATATT
This sequence comes from Viscum album, assembly GCA_963277665.1. Classification (NCBI taxonomy): domain Eukaryota; kingdom Viridiplantae; phylum Streptophyta; class Magnoliopsida; order Santalales; family Viscaceae; genus Viscum; species Viscum album. Next base: position 886,908,532 of record OY728148.1, on the reverse strand, counting down.
GAAATGAACAAACATGAAAACCTATGATTCATGACAGAAACATCTGAGGTAATACCCAATTTTCCTATAAATAATAATTATTATTCTAGGAATTAAAGTGAATCAAATAATTATGAGAATATTACTAAGGATGAACTATTAGAATATTGTAGAATTCTAGTGGATACAATTAATGAACTTAAGGATAAATATAAATTATTGAAAATACAACACAATTTAAATGATAATTATACGTCTGATTTGGATATTATGAAATAAAATTGTTATCAGCTATTAAAAGAAAATATTGAACTTAAATTATCAAATGAGAAACTTAAAAGGGGTCTTGATAAGTTTACTACAGGTAGAGATACCTTGACTTAGTTTCTATGGAAAAAATTTCTCTAAAATACACAACTGGTCTAGGATATCAACTACGATATAGAATGAATATTAAAAATAATTTTGTTCCAAAATCTGGTAGTTCACTACTAGTTCAAGTTATGGACCATCTATTGAAAAACAATTCTATAAAGAAATTAACAAAGTGTTCTTGTCTAAAAATATATCTGTTGATTATAGGAAACCTGTGATACAAGTATGGGTTCTGAATGCTTTACCTGCTATCCTCTCTGGATCCAAGAAGATCGTGGTACCAAAGTTACCTTGTACTTAAACTGTTTAGCCAAATTTTTTTTTAAAGATCTCTTATAAGACCATATTGTACTTGGATAGTGCATGTTCAAGATATATAACAGGAGATTATTCAGGCTTCAAGAGCCTAATTAATGTTAATGGTGGACATGTCAAATTTGGTGATAATGCTAAAGGTCCAATCATCAACTTAGGAATAATGGGTAACCCTTATAATATAATAATTTCAAAAGTACATATTTTTGATGGGTTAAAATAAAATTTACTAAGTATATCTCAGTTGTGTGAGGATGGTTTCATTGTTAAATTTGAAAATTTGGCATGCAATAATTACAATTATAAAAATTATTTAATATTTTCTACTCTTGGAAATTAAAATGTATTTATTGTTGATTAAATTGATTATCTAAGAAAAATGTTTCTTGTTTAAATGAATTTTATAAGGAATCCTGGTTATAGAATAGAATATTAGGACACTTCAATGTGTACTCACATGGAAAACTAACTAGGAATTTTTTAGTTAGAGACTTACCTAAAATGGAATTCCCACTTAAAAACGTTTGTAAACCTTGTAAAAAAGGAAAAATATATAATGATTATTTCAAACTAAAGAAATAAGTTTCTACTTCTCAAACTCTAGAGTTTGTTCACATGGATTTTTTTGGACCATCTAGAGTTTCAAGTTGAAATTGGAAACAGAACGTTTAAGTTCTTGTCGATTATTTTTCTATATATACTTGGGTATACATTCTATCTCACAAATTCAAAGCATGTTCTTACTTAATCAAATATTCCATTTCTGTAGAAAATCATAGCTGACATAGAATTGAGACCTTGAGATGTGATCATGTCTGTGAGTTATAAAATCAGGAGATTGAATCGTTTATCTCAAAAAATGGCTATAATTATCATTTTCTACTCCTAGAACTCCTCAAAAAATCGAGTTGTAGAAAGAATAAATATGACACTTCAAGAGATTTCCCAGACTATGCTAAATGAGAATAATATACCTATCTATTTTTGGGTTGTAGTTGTTAATATAGGTTCTTACATCACTAATAGAGTCATAATAAGATATGTTCTGAAGAAAACCCCTTATGATCTATCGAATAATCAGAATCCTATGGTTAATTACATTAGAGTTTTTGGTTGCAAAGTCATTATTCTTGATAGTAAGGATAATCTTGAAAAAATTCTATGAGTGATGAAGGTATTTTTCTAGGTTACTAAATCTCTAGTAAAGCTTATATAGTTTTAAATAAGAGAACCAAATGTGTGGAAGAATCAGTTCATGTAAAATTTTATGAAACTAGTCCACATGAACCAAAATCCTTCATTGAACATCTTTAGGATGATATGTAAATCACGACCCTAATGATAAATATAATGAACCCCTAGTGAAATCAACTATTTCTGAAAACTTTCCAGAATCTGAGCATGATGAATATGAACCTATATACAACCATGAGGAGTCTATTTCATCTCATTCTGTTGGTATTATAACTCTCAAGAATCGTCTTTTAGTTGCTAGAGTTGGTGATTTAAATAGAGAAACACAGACTAGAGCTTCTATGAGAAACCAAGTTGAACATCAAGCCTCTCTTTCACATCTTGAACCCAAAAATATTAATGATGCTATAAATGATGAATTTTGGGTGATACCCATGAAATAAGAATTAAATCAGTTTGAATGAAACAATGTTTGGGAATTAGTAGAATTACCTAAATACACTTTGACCAAAGGAACAAAATGGTTGTTTAGAAATAAAGTTGAATAATATAGTAACATAGTTAGAAACAAGGATAGACTAGTTGCACAAGGATATAGTCAAGAAGAAGGAAGATACTATGAGGAAAACATTTCACCTATAGTTAGACTAGAAGCCATTAGGATACTACTTGCTTATGCAGGTCATCCGAATCCTAAACATTATCAATGGGATGTTAAATGTGCATTTCTAAATGGGTACATAGGTGAGGATGTATTAGGTAAAACACCCCATGGTTTTACAAATCTCCATTTTTCAAATCATGTATTTCAACTTTCTAATTCTCTATATGGTCTTAAACAATCTCTAAGAGCTTGGTATGATAGACATTGTTTTTTTTTCATATTTCAAAAGATTATACTAAAGGAATAGTTGATCCTACACTTTTTATTAAAATTATTTTCAATGATGTTTTAATAGTACAAATTTATGTAGATGACATTATATTTGTATCCTCTAAAAATTACTTATGTACTGATTTCTCAAAAATGATTCCATATGAATTTGAAATGAGTATAATGGGGGAAATTAAATTTTTCCTTGGATTTAAAAAGTTTCAAAATTAAAATTGTATTGGTTTAAATAAAAGTTAATATACTAAGGATCTTTTTGAAATATTTTGGTTTTGATAGTAATAAAGGTAGTTATATACCTATGATTACCACTTGTATGATGGATGCTGATAAAAATGGTAAAATATTTGATCAAACCAATTACAGAGGTGTGATTTGGAGTTTTCTCTATCTTACTGCTAACAGACCTAACATTATGTTCAGTGTATGAATGTGTTCTCGTTTTTAAGCCAATCCCAACGAGTCTCATTTAAATATTGTTAAATGGGTTTTTAAATATTTCAAGCATTCTACTAACATATTATTATTTTATCTAAGTGTAAAATCATTTTATTTAAAAAGTTATTTGGATTATTAGATTTCTGATTTCAAGTTAGATAGGAAGAGAACCATTGGAACATGTCACATTTTGGGCAAGTCACTAGTATATTGGTGTAGTAAAAAACAAAATTCGGATACATTATTTACTGCCAAAGATGAATATATACCTGATGGTAGTTGTTGTGCTCAAATTATTTGGATTAAACAAACATTACTATACAATGGATATCAATTCAAACACGTATCTATAAATTGTGAAAATACAAGTTCTACTAAAATCTCTAAAAATCCAGTATCTCATACTAGGAAAAAGCACATTGATGTGATACAACGCTTCTTGAGAGATCATTATCAAAGAAGTGATATCACTCTTGAATTCAATGGCACTAAACACTAATTTTCAGATATATTCACAAATCATTTGAGTTCTATGAGGTTAAATTACATCAAACATAAGTTAGTTAAGATATACTATTATATATGGACATTATCGTTAGGAACCAGACCATCAGAACTCAGTGTTCAGACCTCACTATCAGACCTCACCATTAGGAACCTCACTGTTGGACCTCCCCATCAGACCTCACTATCAGTCCCCACCGTAAGACCTAACTATAAGACCGTTGGACCCCACCATCATACCTCACTGCCAGACATCACCATTGGGACCTCACCATTGAGACCTCGCCGTTGGGACCTCACTATTGGGACCTCACCGTTGGCCCTCACTATTGGGACCTCACCATTAGGACCTCACTATTGGACATTACCATTGAGACCTCACCTTTGGGACCTAACCGTTGGGCCTCACCATTTGAACCTCAATGTAGTCACCTTATCGATAGTTGACCATTCTGGGACTTTCCATTTTTCTGCTGGAATATATACCTTTTTTAGTATTACTTATTTCTTTTACTTGATATGTTATTTAGATCCCAAAATGATTAATATAGATTACGAACTACATTCCAATTCACTTCACTTTTCTCTCAAACCTCTTTCTCCCTAACCTTGAAACCTCACCTTGTACTGAAACCCTCGAACCGCATCAAATTACATGGAATGATTTAATATACTGATGGTCTGTGATGAAGGAGATGAGCTAAACCCTATGGGACATCGACATAAATCTAGCAGTGGAAGAAATGTAGTGTAAATGTTGATCAATCCACATTTTTTGAAGAGGGAAATTGTGGTTGAGAAGGAATTATGTTCCGAATGGCTATTGTCGGGACGGTCTCTAGTGATGAAAGCACTCGAAGTGCAAGATTGGGTAGAATGAATTGCAAATAAAAATGGACATTATTACCCTTAGTTAATGAAATAATTTTGTGAATCTATGATGTTTGAGCAGTAGGAGGGTGATAAAAAAATGACTTCAATGGTATATGTGGTAAGTGTGGGTTTCTACTCTGTTGAATGGTATGAATGTTTAAGCGTTCAACATGAAGGGATTTTTTATAACTACTCTAGAGTGGTACCTCCCAATAGTGAGTTCTACTATTATGAATAATCCTTGGCTGAACTGACAGGGAATGGAATCCCTTGGGAAGTGATTCCTACAATAATAGAAGGAGACGACATGATACTTTTTATGCTTGTTCAGTATGTTTTGAGTCCCTGGTGAGGGGAATTTTCTACCCTAAAGTATCAGGACATATTTATTTGGTATCTTTAGAAGCATGGATAGAAGATAAAGTTTTTTAGGTTGTTGATGATTCAATTAGAGTATATGAAAAATCCTAGTACCAAGTCCAATGGTTTGTTTCATGAAATATTGATATCCTTGATGTGAAAGTGAAAGGAGTTGCAAGAAATAAATAGGAAACCATTGTTTTAAGGGACATCTTCTGCATTACCAAGATGATTTTTAATTTGATTAAGATAATATGGAACCCATGGAAAAGAAAATGGGAGAATGATGAGACTAAGCTAAATGAATAATTCAATCCTCTCACGAATCCTACATGGCCAAAGGATAAAAGAGATCCAGGTATTAATCCAAATGATGTTGAGCTAGTATAATCAGATGAATAAGAAGATGGTAATATTATGTATGAAAGATAGGATTCTCATATTGATGGTAGGAATGATCATGACCTTCCCTCAAATACTCATGCCAATATTGTATCCTTTGGTTTGCCTAGGCCACCAAAAAGTTTTCCTAGATGATAGACTATCCTAAGGGATAGTGATGATGAGGAAACCAGTGAAGAAGAAGAATAACCAAATTTCATAAGAGGAATTAGAGGAACCTCAGAAGAGGTAGAATAATAAAATATAGACACGATGATTTTGAGATAACTATTGATGAATGTGGATATGAATTTCTATGTCTTAGTCTATTTATAGGATAAATATAAATGGATGAATGTATAGATGAAGTGGTTTCTAAATCTGTTGAAGCTATAACTGTAGTGACAGTAGTTGATGATTCTATAGAAGAAGTGGTATTGGACACTCCTGTTGATGGAGTTGATCCAAGAGGTATAATAGAGATAGATGTTATTGATCAGTAGAATTCACAAAGAGAGGGGGAGGAAACAGTTTCCATAGGTTCAGTGTTTGTTACTCATGGGATAGAAGACTATTCAAGAGATCCTCGATTCATTGTCATGGGATTAGACTATGGGACTCTGATTATAGAAGTCCTAAAAAATCCCTCCAATTTATTCTATTTTAGAAACTACGATTGTACAAAAAGTAGTGCTTTTACATTGAGACTAGGTGAATAAGGATGATTTAGAATCATTAAAGTCTAACTTGAAGAGACACATTGACGGGAGATTTATTTAGATAGAGAGAACATTGGATCTAAATCATGAAGTGGTGGCATCTTCAATAGAAATAATTATTTCTATCCCTCACTAAAATTTTCTACATGAATTTAATGAATGTAAAAATCATGTCATAACCTTGGCAGAGCCTATGAAATATGTGAATAAATCTATTTCCAGTTTAGAATCTTATATGGCTTCAAGGGTTCATGTAGAAAGAGATCTTAATTATGTCCAGAGTGTTTCTCAACAGATGGTCAGTTGTGTTTGAGGACTTTAAGAAGTCTATGGAGACACATGTGAGTGGAAAAGATGATGATGTGAAGAGTCTGATCAGTGGTTTAACCACATAATTTAAGGATACAATGGTTTTTTCTATGGCACCTCTGTGTGTATCAGCTTTCTCTTCAACTGCTCCTATTTATCTAGAAACTTTTAGACTGGTTGTAGAGAAGAAGTGGAGAAGTTCTCTGGCGCCAGTACATCAGATCCTCAGTTTATGACTCAGGTCATTTCTACTGCCTGAGAAATTCATAAACTTGTGGGATATTATTTTAGGGAAGTTTTCAAGATCATAAGGCAATCAGAGAGCTAGTTTATTTATACTACAAAATGGTGTACACTAAGAATCTGACGATGGTCACTCTAAGATGATTTTGGAAAACATGAGGATCCCACTGGTCACACAGGCTTTTAAAGATCATGTTAGTATACTTATGGAGTTCACTACTACCATAGAGAAATTCAGGGAGAATATGGATGATTTTATATCACCTATGGAAATAATAAGAATAATTATAATGGATTTCAGAAATCTGTTTTTACTCTTCCTCAATGTGGACTTAACTCCCATAATTGTTCCTCCAGCATTAAATATTTCATCGGATGCCTCAGGCTCTACCAGTGTTGCTCCATTGATGACACCTTCACATTCAATCAGAATCTTGACCCCAATGATCCCTTAGAGATATACTCACTATTGGTCTACTGATGCCTATGTAGTAGCTCCTCCTACACTGGTCACTATAATACCTTGGATTCTCCCTCTATCTTCTGGACTAGACTATCATCTTCCAAAGAAAACTCTTCCTTATACATTTAAATATGGTTTGAATGTGGGGTTTCTTAGTGGATAAGAATCTTTGTAGACTATTTGTATATTGTATTATTACTTCATTAATAAAAAAAATACTCTTTTGTCTACATTGTTCTTATATTATTTTTGTTAATCACAAAGGGGGAGAGATTTAATGTTTAATTTATTCCTTGAATATATACATTATCTATATTTTCCACAATAAAATGGTTCAATTTTACATATACACACCTCTGAAGATATTAGAAAATATGCTTAACCCTGATTTAATAATACACAAATCTAAATTTTCATTAACATAATTAGTGATGATAAAAAATAGAGAAATTTTTGGACTCGACTATTTTTATAATCCCAAATCAGGTTTCATTTATGTGATAATCATTTTTCTATTATATGATAATCATATTAAATTAATATTCTCATTTTAATTATCATGTTATAACTATTTACTTTTAATCTCACTACTCTCTTGTTTAAGATTACAGTGCTAAATTTATCTAAGTTGTATGGTCACTGAGGAAATTTCCATAAATGAAATGTCACTGATGAAAGGTCACTGATAAAAGGTCACTAATGAAAGGTCACCTATGAAAGGTCACACATTAATGGTCACCGATGAAGGTCACTGATAAAGAAGTTCAACGATGAAGGTCACCGATAAAATGGTCATCGATGAAGGTCACTAATGAACGTCACTGATGAAAGGTCACTGATAAAAGGTCACCAATGAATTGTCATCAATGAAGGTCACTGATTGAAGGTTACCATTGATGGCTACCTATGTAGTTGACCATTATGGCTATAATTGAGAAATCTACTGCTACTAGTCTACCGATACTCACTCTTCTACTCTATACTATACATATCATGAGACAATGTCTAGAGACAATATGAGGTATGAGGAGGAATTCACGTGGTTTAATTATTCTTATTGTCAAACCTAAAATATATAAGAGATGACTGAGGAAGAAAATGGAAGTGTGTTGAAAAGGTGTGCAAGAGAAGTGCATGAGAAAGAGCTTAGTCGCTAGATCAAAAAGGACAAAGAAGAACCACCCTGCACTTACACATTGAATCAAATAGAATCACGAATATCATTTTTGGGAGAACAAATTTCACATCTTTATTTTGTGCTTCTTTAAATCTTTTTCCTACCAAGAAGAGGAACACATCAGTTCCTAGAAGCTTTTTCCTGGAGTTGCGACAAACAATTTTTTTAGAAAAACATCCAGAGAATGACTCGAACTACAAATTCATTACTCCAAGGAGTCCAAAGATGAACTGAAAACACATAGGGAATTCTAAAATCAATAATATAATATTTTCTATATTGTGTTATTTTATGCTTGAATTTTTGGGAAGTGTGTGTTTTTTTGTTACACACACTTTCTCCAATGCTTTAATTGGAGGATACAGAAAATCCTCACATTGAAATTCACATACACTATATTTCCATCGTATAATTGTGGAAGAGACCAGGTGTGGTCTGTATTGTTTGCTTTTCCCACAAAGAAATGTGGTAGAGGGTGTGAGCCCTAGACAATTTTTGAAAACTATTGTAAATCCCAATATAGGTTGTGTATCATTTTTATCATTTATATAAACTTCTTGCTGGCAATTGAACACAAAGTAGAGAGGATTAAGTCTCAGCATGAGACTAAAACTCTTGTTTAAATCTATTGTGTACTATATTTTGTTATACTATTCTTTTCTATTTTGCAAGGATCATTATTTCAAAAAAAGGAAGCAATTTTTAAATTAAAAATATTATTAAGTTCATGTTATTTTGTGCGTGTGTTTAATTGATTAAATTTGTTCCAAAAGTTGAAGAAGTGTTTTACATTGATTTAACTGTGCACTAATCACCCTTTGAGAAACCTATCGACCAACAAAACTTATATATATATATATATCACTAATTAACTAGGTTGTTTCGAAATTGGGGGATCTTTAACAAAAATATTTAATAGATATTTTATGTAGGAACTCAATTAACCCCCCTCTTGAGATTCTAATCTGACCAACACTCTTTATTTTTAATATCTCAAGAAGACAGAAGATTCTCCCTCATAGTACGCTTGTCCATGGGAGAACCACTCCTCCAGCCATCAGACTTATTTCAACCAGCACTATTTACCTCGAAGAAGTATCCCAACGAACTTCCACATCATAAGTGTTTAAATGCAATAGACGGTGTGTCAACCAGACATCCGGTCTGTAAGTTATTGGAATTTTAGTGTCGAGGGATCAGTTGGATTATGGGTTGATCCAACCCAGTCGTACTCAAAAATTATCCAAAACTCTCATGGAGTATCTCAAAAGGTCCTTCATAATCCAAGGATCCTAGTTCTGAAGACAGTTCCTCAAACAGATTTTTGTTTCGCATGATACGACCTTTTAAGCGTTTCTTGGCCCGATACTGGTCTGAGTCCAGTCCGACCCGGTTTGCCCGACCCTGCCTGGGCCAAAATGACCCGGCCTAGTCTGATCCATCTTGGCCCAACCAGGCCTGGCCTGAATGGACCAAACCCTTCCAGGTTCTCCCGACCCATTCTGGGCCGACCCGCTAGGCCCAGTTGGGCTTGGTTGTGGTGGGCTCGAATCGCTAGGCTGCAGACCGGCCCGACCTACCAGTTGGGTGCGGCCCACTGGCTGGCGTGACCTGGACGGGGTCTCCTGGTCTACCTCTAGAATGTAACAATGATCTGTTCAGTTTATTAAAGGGCAGTGCCAGGTTTCGCCACGTCATCACTCGTGCGACCCAGAAGGAGCGGGTCCCGAACTTTATCGTAGCTTCGTATCTGTGGCATGTCCACTATAGTGTTGAGTGGCGCTGCCTTCTCTATGTCTGTAGAGCATCGTCTACTGCCTTCTCCTATAAGTGGCAGTTTCCAATGCCATTGAACCTCTTGTGGGTCATCGGGTAAGCTCTGGTGGTCCATTTTATTTTCCGCTTGTACCTTCGGGCCTCCCGAGATGTCATCGTTGTTGCGCTCCTCCTAGTTTTAAGGTTCCTTCATGTTGGAAAAACCCCCCATTGAAGAAAGTAATTAAAATCAAGCAGAAGAGGGCGTGGTCCTTGTTCATTTGTCTCTCTCTCCCTCCGCATTAGAATTATAACAAATGACAGAAATTTATACATCACATTAAAATAATGATATATCTATTTTAAATACCCTGTAACGACCACCTGAAAATTCTAGAATGAAGAGAGGAATAGTGGGAATTTAATGAATTAATTTACAACCCCTACGTCATGAATCATTGGTGTCATAGCGGTGGTGGAAGGAGAATCCACACTTTGATGAAGTCGTTAGCGTTCATCACTCTCGGTTCGTTGCTGCCCGAGCTTCGGTCTCCATCAGTGGATAGTGTCGCATTACATCACCAGATGTTTCTCTCTTGATGAATACATGTAAAAAACTCTACCCCAAGACCAATTTAAATTTAGGGGGGAAAGGGTTAGTAATGCACTGAGGAATTAATGATATTCATTTATTGATGTAATTAATGTGCCACATTAATTACACGAGGGGTGGTTACGCAACCAAAGTGTAGCCATGCATTTAACATCCCATAATTAATGGTCTAACCAACTCTATAGTCCCCGCCACCATGGTTCTATAGGTGTTAGGAAAAAAAGGAAATAAAATTACAATTCCTATGTTAATTTATTATTTTTTTAAATTCATAAAATCAAACTTTTTTACCCGAAAAACTGTGGTCAATGTAAAGCCTCCCTTAAGAGAATCATGGAGCTTCGGATTCAAAAATTCTCTCGGATTTTAAATCATAGAACCAGTTCAAAAGATAAAAAATGATGCATGTGGGTTTACTGAACAACCCTTTGAAAAAAGGTTCAAAAGTTCATCCTGAGCACACCGGACCTCGGAATCATGTGCTGTAAATTTTTGCAGACTCGTAATAATCCAAAATAATTTTAAAAAAAATTACAATTAATTTAACAAGCCTTTTCCACTATAGTATCATCTATATAATATAATTATATCATTTTAATTTAATATCCTTCATGAAAATACTTTCTCTATCTCTTTTATTTAAAAAAGGAAATCATCATCCATGAGGTCTCAATTTACAACCTTAGTGGAAGACGAATTTTAATTCATCAATTTATACTTCAAGGATAGTCATGAATCATTTTTCATGGTTGAAACATATTATAAAAGATTTATTAAATCCTTTTCAATGTTTTGGAAGAGTTATATATACATAATATTAATGTATTAAACAAAACTAGTGTGTAATGATCTAAGAATACCCAAAATTATCTAAGAAATTATCAATAAATGTTTGTCAAATGATTCAACCTCAAAAAATTAAAAAAAACCGATATATATAACAATTAAAAATTATGTATGATTTCTAATTATAGATAATTATAACATTTTTACTTAAACATTATTAATTATTAATAAGTTAACCGATCATTAAAACGAAGGAAATGAACGCTAATAAACCCCCATTTTTCTTACAGGTTATGCTTCCTCCTTCCATTCCCACCAACCATTACACAAAAAATAAAAAAAAATTAAATATGCAATAATTTAACTATATATTAATGATATTAACCCATTTAATGTGTTATAGTACAATATATAAAATTTTAAAACACCTTCTTTCCACCATCCCGTCAATGTCCCATCAAACTTCGATCAACCACCTATAGTGACATTTCCAGGTCAACACATAAAATGATCCTCAATGGTGGATGATATAAAATATATATAATATATACATATGATTAGATTAATTATATACTTATATAATTTATTATATTAATCTATAATTTACATTTAGATTAATTAGAAAAGTTGTTGGTAAACTGACAATTTTTAAGTAAAACATGATGTCAAAAAATTCAATTTTCATCAAAAAAAAATAATAAATACAAAAAATGATTATAATTGATATATAGTTATATAAATGACTATAATTATATTTTTATCATTGTTTTAAAAAATATATTTTTGTTTTTTAGGAGTTGAAAACATGAAAAAATTTAAGTAGGAATTAAGGTATTAGATTTCATCTCAATTAATATTTCATTGAGAATTACATTATATTCTGCACCTTATCATTTTTATGTGATTTATCTACTAACCCTGTGATATAATTTTCCATCTTACATTACAATCTATTAAATACCTTAATTCATGAGTCATTGATATTATTATTTTCTTAACCGTATAGAATGTTATATATAGTGTTTATTTTGAATGTCGTTTTAACTAGGTAAATAATGATGAATACGTGTCCTCTAATCAATATAGGTTTTTATGAGACTTGTTGATCTTGAATAAAAACATTGTATGATGTTTTTTATTTTACTTAAACTGATGGGAGTGGCCTGCTATAGTCCCTCGATGCATCGACAGGTCTGATGAGACAAATATATTTAATACAAACCCCTGCCATTTTCTTCCAAACAAAATTAGATGGGTTTCTACTGGAAGAATTAAACTATATCGACAGTATAAGGGTTCATATTCCACATACATGGAATTCAATAAATTATAATTTTCTTAATTTAGTACCAATTTATTAGTTTCTATTATAATTTCACTACAATAAAAAGTGGATGAAGTTTCTTTCCCCCTTTAATGATGGCATGTGTTTTTCAGATAATATACCCTTCCATAATGTATATTACTTATTGTATTTAGTTATATTATTATTACTTCATGTAATACATAATGAGAATATAATCTCACCCTTGTTATGTTTCCATTATATAGGTTATGAAGATGAATCCTTTGAATTAGTTTGAAGGATGATTTTTATTTCATTTTGTTTCTTACCATGTTGTATTTTCATATCTTTACCAATGAACAATGTGTATCATGTATGTATTATTTTATTAAATAATGTCTAAATTGAACAATAATTTTTGATATTATTCCTTGTAGTCATGCTAATGTAGTAAAATAATGCACCAGATCAGATTTTCTGGGGTCAGGGTGTTACATTTGGTATCTTAAGAAGTTTAGTAGAAACATTGGAAACTAGATTTAGAAAAGAACATTTAGTGAACTGGACCATAATATTGACATTTAGGATAATGAAAAAAATGACTTCCTGTAATTTTTCTAAAGTAATGATTATGTTGGTAATCCTTGAAAATACATCCCTATCTGGATAAAACAAGTTGAAATGGTTCTAAAATATATTTAACTATGGGTAACAACTCCAAAAAGGAATTCTAGTCTAACTCAGGGTAACTTAGTACACAAAAATGACCCTTACTGTGCACCTGGTTTGACACTCCTAGGGGATATTCTTAGGATAATTTACATTTTCATTAAAAATGTTTATAAAGGGGTTAAAATTAAATATGTACTCAATGAAACCATATTTATAGTTATGATATTAACTATGAATAAATATTCAATTAATGTTTGGTGTATTGGTAACTCAATATTATGCATTATGATTCATCACCTAGTTTTGTGTATAACATTTTTTAGTGATGCCACCTAATAGAATAAAGGGAATCAATACCTGTAGATAATGTATGGATTTTCCCACTGAGCATGTCAACATAGTTAGTGTTGGTCCTAGGAAAAGCATACCCATATTAGGGAATCATACTTAGGTTGTGACGATTAACTATAGTACACTTATGGTAGATCATTTCAGGTGATAGATGCCCCCATATTTTAGTGGGACTACTAATCAAGTGGTATTTAAGAAGTGGATTATATGCCTTGAAATGATATTTCTATCAATGAGATGAAATGAAAATTAAAAATTGTTACTGGAAGTATATTGTCTCAAGGGAGATACTGGCCAATGGTGGTCACTGATCCAAAATATTAAAAAGAAAGAAGAAATAGATAAAAAGTATTGGATAACATTTAAAGAAACAACCATAGACATATATATACCTTGTGAGAAACAAACAAAAATGTAGTGAAATTTTATTTTCTTAAAGAAAATTGAAGAAGAGAGTCTTATGGAGAATCAAGATACCTTCACAAGACTAGTTAGGTATTCTATAGATTGTGTACATGGTTTGAATGACAAGATTTGTCATTTTATTTGGTATTAATCCTTGTCTCTGAAGGGAACTATCTTCTGAATTATTTTTATTATATGATGAATGTTTATTATGTTCCATAAAAATAGAGAATTTTTTTTAGATCGAGTATTTTAAGGGAAATAAATATAATACGAGATCGTATTATAACCAATAAAAAGGTGAAGTTCCAATGAAGAATAACGGAACCAATAAATTACCATTATGTTAAAACTTTTGAAATACTCGTCTTATAAAATGATTTAATGTCCTATGATATTGTTATATGTGAGGAGAAAGGGTTCATTGATCTAATAAAGGAAAGGGGAAGAGACAAATATATACTATTCAATGAATTTTTTTAGGTATATGGGATACTATTAAAATTATTGTCCAAACCCTCAATGAAACATTCTGAAAAAAGGCTAAGAGAGAAAGGCCAATCTTATGCGATTAGAACTGGTATGGTTGATGTACTTAATGATGTGGTGTATGGTATTTTAATCATTTCAATAAACATATCCAATGATTAATTTGATTATGGATCATTACATTCTTGTATATCTTTTCAGATTTCTAGGAAAATTATATATTTCCCTTTTAATTTAATAAAGGTGTTTTCAGTGAAAAATCTTAATGAAAATATCATTAAAATAAAGAAGGTTCATTACATCCCCTAAATGACACATATATGACATTTAGTTTCAACCCTTTTCATCATACCTATGATTAACATTGACATAATCCTTGGATTGAACTGTGTTTCAAACTATGATGAAAACAATTATTTCAAGAAGAAAGTAGTTATAATATGTGACAAATATATATAATACCTTATCATTTGAGAAGAAAACTCATCATCAAATTCTTATCCAGTTCCACCTCAAGTATCTCTAATAAATAAAATTATTGGAGTGGAAGATAAATCTATATCTAATAATGTGGAAAGCAGTATTCAATTTTAGGATGTAATTATTTTGAACGAATATATTGATGCATTTCTATATGATTTACCTAGACATCCTCAAGAGTGGGATGTTATGTTCTCTACTGATTTAATTCATGATGCATGACCAATATCAAATTCTACCTATAGAATAACCACTTTGGAATTAGTGAGTGTAAAGAGAAAACTATAAGAATTGAGTGACATGGGATTTATTCTCCCTACTATTTGCCCATGGGGAACCCCTATTCTATTTTTAAAGAAGAAATTTGGATCCACGATGTTGTTCATTTACTATAGAGAATTTAGTTACTAAATCTCCTAAAGGCCTTATTCTTATTTATTTTTCTTAATCCTCATTTCAAGGGTTGGTGGGGACCCTTACAAACACGTATACTTAGTGGATTAGATGACCAAAAGGGCTTAGATGAATTCATAAAATACATGAAAACTTGGAAATAACCCTCCCCAGTATCTAGATTGTGAATTTATCTTCCCACCTTGGAATTTATTTTTCAGTTAACAATACGTATACATAGGTTTATAGTCCTTGTCTCTATGAATATTTTCATACCCTATCATTCTTCAAAATCAGGATAGTTTTGTTCTGGGGAAACCGCCTACTCTGAGTCCTCATCTGGAGCTAGATCCTTTAGAATGTTTTGTTAAATCTACACTTCATGATTTGAATGAGGTGACCAAAAGGCCATGATGTGTCCAGAAGGCCCTGAATTATGGATATCATCAGTTGCATGTGAGAAAGGAAGATATTATAATTATAGGATTTTGAACCAGGTAAGGACATTATAAATTTATGATAATACCATTTGGACAGACTAATACACCCTCATTTTTCATGAATATAATTTATAGTTTATTCTTATAATCTCATGATGATTTTTATGGTATTTATTGATGATATCTAGATATATTTCAAAAAAATTGAGAACCATGAGAACCACATGCTGTTTGTTCTAGAGAATCTTAGAACTAATTATCTATCTTGGAAGTTTAGTGTGTTTGAATTATATCTTCAAAATGCTTCTTTTCTTGGCTTTATTGTCTCTAAATATGAAATATCAGTTGATCCTATAAAGAAAAAGGCAATCCAAGAATTTCTTATGCCAACTATATAACTGAGGTACGTGATTTTGTTGTCTTAGCATGTTACTACCGATGTTTCATACAAAATTTTTCCCAACTGGAAAACCCAATAACCAAGAACACTTGGAAATGGGTTATGTTTGTATGGACAAAAGAATAAACAATTTATTTTGAAAAATTGAAAAAAATATTGGTCAATGATCCAATTTTTAATCTTCCCGCTAAAAATTATAGGGTTTTGATATACATTGATGAATCAATGAATGGATTGGGTTGTATCCTTATGAAAAATGATAAAGTTAATGCTTTTTCATCAAGGAATATGAAGACACATGAAAATGTTATCCAACTCATGAACATCAGTTAGAAACTATAATCACTACTCCAAATATATGAAGACACTATCTCTATAGTGAAATATTTGAGATATATAAGGATCATAAGAGTCTGAAACACATTTTTTCACATAAAGAAAGCAAGATGAGGAAAATGACATGGCTCGAGTTGCTCCAAGATTATAATTGTTCAATACACTACCACCAATGAATGGAAAATAAGGATACAAATTCATTAAGCAGGAAAGATCTTGGATTTTTGCCCCAAATGATGATTGAGATATATCATATTTTCATGGATCTAGAATATATGAGTATGGAAATTATGATAGAGGAGGAAACATAATTCGTTTTTCAAATGAATGATAATCCATCTTTTCTAGAGATGATAAAAAGATATAAATCTAATGATGAGAACCTTCAAAAGAAAATTAAAACGGTTAAGGATGGTATATTGGATGACATTTTTTACAAAGATATTGTTATAAAATTTTGAGAGAGTTTATATTTTACATTAATACCTGAGATAAAAATTCGAACTATTAGATGATTATCATAGCTCAAAATTCTCTATACACCCTAGTAGAACTAAGATTTATAGATATCTGATGAAACATTTTTGGTGGGATAACATGAAGTGGGAAATTGATGACAATGTCTCAAGGTTTCTATTTTCTTCAACATGTAGAGGCTGAGATACAATATCCTAGAGGAGTTATAAAACATATAACTATTCATATATTGAGGTGGGATGACATTAATATAGACTTTTTTATATAACTACTAAGTACAACTAGAAGGAATAATGTTATATGAGTAATTATTGATCATCGTACAAAATTGGAACATTTCTTTATTATAATGAATGATTTTTCTATCGATCATATAGTAAGAGACTCCATTAATGAATTTTTAAGACATAATGGTGCAGCTCTATCGATTATGTATGACTGAGATCCCCAATTTACATCAAAATTATGGAAGAGTATTTAAGAGGATTTCGATACTAATCTTTATATATGTTCTTTTCATCACCCTAAAAATGATAAAAAGTCTTAAAGGACTATTCAAACATTGGAAGATATATTGAGAACTTGATAACATGACTTTCAAGGTATTTTGGATCAGTAATTACCTTTTTGTGGGATTTTCCTATAATAATAGTTTTCATTCTAGTATTTAAATGGCTCAATATGAAGCATTATCGAGAAATATAAATAAAACTATAAATTTTTGGGATGAAGTTGGTGAGAGTAAATATATAAGACCAAAAAATATTAAAGAGACATTGATAAAAGGTAAAGACAATTCAGACCCATATTAAAGAATCCCAAATTAGGAAAAAGAGTTATGATTATAACCGAAGACAGGAATTGGAATTATTTGTGGGAGATCATGTATTTCTAAAATTATTACAATGGAAGGGTGTCTAAAGGTTCAGTAACATAGGTAAACGAATCTCTTGGTACATCAGACCATTCAAAATTCTAGAAAGAATCGGTGCTATAGCGAATAGTATAGAAACACAACCAAGTCTCTCCAAATATCATGATGTGTTCCACATATCACTGTCAAATAAGTACATTCCAGATCCAATAAACATACTCACCTATGAGAAAATAGTACTAGAACCTAATTTATCTTATTGTAAAGATCATATAGACATTCTTGACACTAGAGAGAAAGTATTGAGAAATCGGACAACTTGAATTGTAAAAGTTCTTTGGGGAACAATAAAATTCTAGAAGTAATGTGGGAACTTAAGGATGGTATGAAGAAGAACCACCCACATATTTTTAGAGGGAAATATACATGAAATATTATGGGGATACAATTTTGGAATGAGGTATGAATATAAAACCCCAAAATTTTGTGGTATGTTTCTTTATAAATAATTTCAATTCATTAGATAACTTATATTGCAGAAAACACCGAATCATAGTAAAAACAACACTCTGTAAACAATACATTAATAACCAAGGTATTAAACATATATTTTTTACTTCTATGAATCAAATTTCAAAAATTGGGCATACATGATTATGATCAGTAAAATATTTTGAGTTTGATAAGATCAACTTATTTTTTGGAGAATAGTAACTTGACACCTTGAAATAGTAATGTTACCCATCTGAATATTAATATGAAACTTATGTATAATAAATTAGCCAAATGGATAGTAACCTCATCCAAGAGTATATAAATAAAATTTAGTCATATTATAAATGAATTTCTGATATAATTATATAATAGTATAAGTAAATAAACATTTTAAAAATTGTTTATTAAGTGTTGGTATTTTTGTTTGTAATAAATATTTAATTAAATTTATATAATTAATTTAATCATTTAAAAGAATTTTTTTTTCATAAAATATATTAATATATTAATATTGTATTATCTCATGATTATAGGACAATTTTGGGGTACCTTGGTAAACTTTTGAAAGTATGATAACAGCAATTATAATATTAAAATCAATGTTTTATGGTAAATGATGATTTTAATTAAATATTAAACTACTGATGTATAAAAAATATTTTTATAAAATTTAGTTCATTTTTAGATTCTACTATGTAAAAATGGTTAGGGTGAATATTTGGAATTTTTTTAAAATACAAGATTTTTTAATGAATAGTAAAATATGGTAATTTACAGTATATATATAATATAAGATCAATGAAATATTCATTGAGTCGTAGATGCTGTAAGAACCATTTATTAAAAACATCTACCAATTATTATTTCTATTCACTTGATTCATCACTATTTATTTTATTGATCTAAAATAATAAATTAATGAATAAAATATTCACAAAACACAACACTCCTCCAATATAAATACCACCCCTCACCACCACCTCTCTTGAAACATCTATGCCTTAAATATTGTCAAAAATAAACCCAAAAACACTTTCATTGACATCCTTAACCAATTACCATTAGGTCTTGGTCCCATAAAATGACCAAACCAAGGTCCCTTAAAGAGGTACACAAACAGGACAATTCAAGAGGTAAATCCTCTCTCTTTTCTTTTAATTTCCTTTCAATTTCATATTTTATTTTTTATCATCCCCTAACTGCTTATTCCCAAATGAAACAAATATCAATAATATCACTTATATACTGGGATGATACATTGTTAATGTAATTTCCTTCATGAAATCGTTTCTCTAACTCTCTTCTATTTTAAAAATAAATTCATCATCTGTGAGTTGCATATTTACAACCTTCATGGATGAGAAAATTTTTTTCTTCAATTTATTTTTTATGGAAGGAAATGATACCATTTTTAATGATGAAAATTATTATAAAATATTAATTATATAATATTTAATTTTATAGAACAATTATATTTTTATTATGAATTTATTAAACAAAACAAGTTCATAATGATCGAAAAACACCCAAAATAATCTAAGAAATTATATATAGAAGATTATCTAATGATTTATCCTCATAATATTTAGAAAAATGATATATATATAACCAATTATAGTTATGTTTTAGTTACAAATCTTTGGAATTATACCCATTTTACTTGAACAGTATTAATTATACATAAAAAACAGATCATTAAAACCAACGAAACGAATGCTCCCGAACCCCCATTTTTTCCTTCGGGTTACGCTTAGTCTTTATTTTTCCACCGACCATTACACAACAAATTATTAATGAAATTATTTTGGAAGTAAATTAACTATATATTAATTATGTCAAGATATTATAAGTCCAATAATACTATATAAAAAAATTTAAAACCTCTTCTTCCCACTCACCCATCAATGTCCCATCAATGGTCGGTCAACCACCTATAGTGATATTTCCATGTCATCGAATGAAACCATCTACAAGGATGGATGATATAAACTATATATATTATATAAAATTATAATTTACTTCATTGTATATGTATTTAATTAATTATATTAATTTATAATTTACATTTAGATAAAATAGAGAAAGTGTTTCCAAACAAGTAATTTTTAAGTAAAACATGTGTACAACGTTTCAATTTTCATCAAATAAAATTAAGAAATATAAATTAATTATTAAAATAGATAAATATTTATATAAAATTATATAATTCAATTTTATATATGTATTTTAAAAAATATATGTTGGTTGTTCTGGAGGTACAAAAATGATATTTTTTTTTCTTGAATTAAGGTAAGTGACTTTGTCTAAATTTTTATTTCATTGAGACATTCTTGTTATTGTGAACCTAATCATTATATATAGGGTATATACATCCCCTTTAATATAATTTTTCATTTTATATTACATTATATTAAATATTCATATTCTTGTGAAATGGATATGATTATTTCATTAGTCATATACCATTTTACATACAGTGTTTATTTTAAATTATCTTTTAATTGGGGAAATATTGATGAATATGAATCCTATAATCAATAAGGATATTTATGAGACCTAGTTTTCATTAATTAAATATATGTATTAATATTTATTTTAAATTTTAGTGATAGGTGGGACCGGTATAGCTCTTCAATGCATCAATAGGTCTCATGAGACAAAACAGTTGGTGACAAACCCTTCGTGTTTATTTCCAAATAGAATCTGAATCAATACCGCCCACAAACATAAATTGACTCAATAGTATAATCGTTCATGTGAACGATACATGGATCCAACTAAATAATAATTTTCTTCATTAGATACTGATTTATTTCATTCCAAGATATTTTCACTCTGAAAAAAAATCTATGGATGCATTTTATTTCCCAGTTTATTAAAGGAATGTGTTTTTCATGTTATTTACCATTCCCTAATTTTTATACCTTATTGAATTTAAATATATTATTATTTCTTCATGTAACCCATTATGATAATTTGAGCTCACCATTATTATGTTTTTTTCCACTGGTTATGAAGAGTAATACATTGAATGAATTGTACGGATGCTGTTTATTTAATTTCGATTCATATCATGTTGTATTTTTATATCTTTCCCAATGTAATATGAGTATCATGTATATAAATTGGTCTTCCTAAACAAATAAACTAATCATTCCTTCAAGATTTGAATCTTTGCAATAATTTTAATGTATTAAAATAATGCACATTCCTTGGTTTCTTGGGGTCAATGTTTTATATCTATACTACTAGGGTGACTTTCTCTTAGGTTAAATATTGGAGTATAGAAGGTATCATTTCTATAGAGTGTATAAATTTTTCTAAAATCAATGGGTTGGCAAATCCACTAAAATAAGGTGGTCTTTGACACATAAAGGACTTAACTGAATGTTTTTCATTCAAGGTGAATATAATAGATCAACTTGATTCATGTTATTATTCCTGACCTGAGATATATAATTTATCATTCCCATAATGTTTTATATTATCACTTTCATAATACATTTATCAAAACCTCCAAATCTATTTTTTATTTTTCTAAAATCTAGTGTTTGAATAGAGGTAACCACACAATTCAAAATTCAACTATAGAAACATTCCATAATTTAAAAATAAAAACTTCAACTGATAAAATGCACAATACCCAGATTTAGAAAAAAGTAGAAAAATACAAACCCTCCATTGTCACCTCATCAGTATCACCCCACCCAAAAACCATCCGTGTGAACTTTGAAAATTTGAATTTCAAAATTGAAAATTCAAATACCCAGCATTACCACCTCAGTTGATGCAACACCTCACACTGCACACCCTATCCACTGTCACTGGAATCTCACCACCGTCAACCGCATCTCCTCTGCTGCTGTAGATACGCCACAACTGAAGCTCAAAGGACATCGAAAAAAAATAGTCGAAGCTCCTGCAATGCCGACGACCGCTAGATCTGCACAACCCAAGACCCCTTGGAAACAACTACATGATTCCAACTGGGAGAAGAGTGGTGGAATCCGGGAGAAAGAACGGGGGAAGGAGAAGAAGAAGGTCGTGATGAGGAGCTCCACAACATAAGAGTCCCACAAGTGAACCAAAACACCATACATCATGGTGAACTGCATCATCTCATCACGGAAAGCCACAATGCAGTCACTACTATAGAAACTCCAAAACCAGACTTCCCGGGACCTCAAATCCACCAGCCAAACTAGAGAACTGTTACAAAATGAAGAACCATACATGATATCCTCCAAAAAATATGAATACCAACGCCTAAAACATAAAAAAACATGATTTTTGGGAAAGAAACCCCCAAATATCACCACCATCACCGGCCAAAAACTCATAAAATCACCCTCAGTAAGAAGAATAACCAAAGCATCACCATTGGAAAATTGAACCCCATCGTCCGCCAAAACCCACATCCCAAAGCCCCTTCATACCCACCACCCTAGGTCCGACCAGGAGTGATGGGAGGGATTAGAGTTCAGGGAGGTGCTTTGAATAGGCCGAGACATCTATGACCCCCATAGAAGTCGAGAACAAGAAAAAATTTGAATCAAAGAAAAAGAATAAGAACCTAAGAAGCACGCAGGTTACACGGTCGACGTATCCCACCTCCCAAAACCATCAAAGAGCCACTGCTTCAAGACCGACTTGGAACAGAGCAAGGGGACATGAGGTCAGGGCAGATATATGGCCAACCGGAAACCAGAAAACGAAGAAAAGAAACAAAAGGGTGGCCAACATGAGGGCGCCTGAAAAATCCTATGACTGCTGAACCACCAAACCCAAAACTATCATGAAAACCTTGCACCGGATCTGACCTGGAGGGCATAAAGAAAATCAAGGTCAGAGAGGGTAGAAGAGGACACATGTTTCAATAGTTAAAACCATGGACAAGGATGGCATGTAGGAGACAAAAGGAGGAAGAATGGAGATAAAGGAATGGGGATCAAACACACTACCACCCCAAAGCTTAGGGTTTCAGAATAAAACCCTAGGTGAAGTCAAAGGAGACCGAGAGAGATCCGGGAGACTTGGGCGCCATCAGACATTTATCAACACATCATAAATTACTCTAATCAGTTATGTAGTTCATTATCTTTCCCACCTTTTTTTTAAAAAAAATATCTTAGTGAGAAAATTGTTTCTTTTAAGAATTATATAATTCTAATAGAATATTCGTTCTTAAAAAAATAATGCTTAAATATGTTAATCTATAACAACAATAAAATTATATATATATATATCCTTCATAATGGTATATAAAATTATCATGATTAACCAAACATATTCTGTAAGAATGTGAAACCACGAGTGAAGCATGGCCCATTACTATGAAGTAGTTCTTGATTGACTCTAGCTGAATGCAATGTTTTCGGGTGTCAACCCTATATATATATGTTCCAAAGACACATACACTTGTTCTTATCCATACAAGGATTTATTTTCTTAATGAAAGATACATAATACGTCACCAAATTTCTATTATGTTCCCTTATATTTAAAATTCTCTTTAGGGGTCATACTAAAGACTTATAATCCAAATTCCCATGGATAACTAAACCGTCATTTGATACCAAATATTTAATTCATACATTTATTACATAACTTTTTATTACATGGTATATACATAGGATCATTTAATGTTTAATTTCTTGAAAATATGGTACATAATACAAGAAAACATAAAAAATTATTACAATAAACTTGAAAATATTATTCATTGGTTTATACTAGGTTATATTTACTATATCGCATAACTTGGGGACATACATCAATGGAAAATAGTGAGCATGAGGCCCAATAAGTGAAATAGATTACATGTGATCATGAGGAATGTCAATGAGAATATGAGGAATATAATTATGGAATGAGAAAGATAAAATGATTTATATCATAATAAAATTAACATGAATAATAACATGGGTATTTTTCAAAAAAATTTAAGTGAGACATTCAAAATAATATAACTAAGGTTTTTCATCACAGTGTAAAAATTAAAAATTACCAAAGTTATTCACCAGGGTATCGTAAAACATATCATCTCTAGAGATAAAATTATTTAACCAACACATAAGAGTGATATCTAGGTGAACCATTCATATGACATAATTTCATGTGAGCCATCTGGATCATATTAATTCTTTTGTTATAGAAAAGTAGGTTTCCACAAAGTAATGTTTGAAATGTCTAGATTTTCATTTTACACATTAGAAAGTCATTTATAGGTTAAGAAATGATTAAAATAAGTTAAAAACTATATATTAATAAAATTAAATTTTTTAGGTTTTGGATTATGGCTCAATAATTATTTCATCATTACGACATAATTATGAATTCATTAAACATTCCTTAGAACCAAAATAGAATTTTTACAATTGAAAAAATTTACGTATTTTATAAAATCATAATTAAATCACCCAAAACAAATTTGAACATGATAATTTAGAAAATAATTTTAATTTTATCAGAATAACTCTTTAAATATGATAATTTTGACTTCTGAATATAAAAAATCTTTATTTATTAAAAAAAGTGGGTTGTAGGGCATAATCATATTATTGATAGTTAAAATTTTCCTAGGAAATAATAAAATTATTTTTATCATTATTATTTGAATAATAGTTTTTTAACATACTATTTTATTGTAATAAATATTATTCAGAATTCCATAGTTTATTATAAAAATCTATATCCTTTTAGAATAGTACAATTTGTCTCTGAAAAAATAATTTATTAAATTCCATCTCTATTAAACATATGTTTTACTAATAAAAACTCATTTTTAAATGGAAAACAAGGTATAATAATTTAATTTTTAAAAAATAATAAAT
The DNA here is from genome assembly GCA_963277665.1 of Viscum album. Taxonomy (NCBI): domain Eukaryota; kingdom Viridiplantae; phylum Streptophyta; class Magnoliopsida; order Santalales; family Viscaceae; genus Viscum; species Viscum album. The sequence continues at coordinate 886,883,226 of OY728148.1, read as the reverse complement.
AATTATGTAAATAAATCCTGGAAACATAACCATATAAAAAAATTGTGTAGGACTTAAGAGAAAGGTATGTGATAGTGAAAGATTCATGGGGCATCTCAGATAACACGAATAGATTATTAATTTCCACTAAATTGAACATATCCAATAGGATTATTTATTCATGACTCACTTATTTAATTTTGGCTTAGGCTTGGTCAAATTTAAATCCCTGTGACTCTACCTCCCTATTACGATCTGAAAAATAGACTTCATACGACATGAATCTGCTAGTTAAGGCCATCACTTATCCTTTATGCATTAATTTTTATTTATCCTCATGACTTATAAATAGAACTTATAATTTTATAATTTATTAAAAATGGTTATATTTCTCAACGGTCAAATTGTTAAATTAGTATATTGAGTAGTAGTCATATTTTACCAATGGTTCTATAACTTCAATTCCAATTGTTACATTTCCTTTTTATGTATACAAATATCACTAAATTATATCATTTAATATTCATTGTGATCATTTTGATGATTTGGTAGTTTCATAATAATCTATTTTATTTTTTTAGTGTTGTATATGGGGTTATTATTCTAAAAGATTAGATCAATCAGTATATTCCCGTTTTATATTTTCTATTATAATTTTTTTGTACGGTTGTAATATTTGGAATTTTAATTGTTTTCATTTCTTACTAATATAAGGATCATTAAAAAATATATATCTTTTGATGTATTATATAATATAAAAAACACTTTTTTCAAGAAACATAAATCATTTAAAAATCATAAGTCGTTATAGCATCCACCGCTATGGACCTTGATATTATTAATATTGATCTTTCTATACTAATTGAAATTTTATGTATAATATGTAACTTGTAAAATTTTTCTATTATCGATGACTGTATTAGATTTAAATGATATTATTTATTATCCCATGAAAAAGTGGATTTTATTATCATTATTAAATATTACATGAAAATAAAACTGAAAAATGATATATAATCATATCTATTTGAAATGATTATTATGGAAATATTCACAAGAAATAATTTGATGAACTCTATACATCCTAATTTCAGAGTCATTATTTTTCCACTCCAGTTACTCCCCATGAAAATGGGGTTATTGAAATATAAAATTGAAATTTTCAATAGATTTCATGATGACACTTAAATTAATTTAAACTCCATCAATATTTTTAGGCTAAGTTGGTCGATACAACTTATTTTACCTGAATTGATTTCTCTTAAGGAACTTTCTTAAAAATACCCCTATGATCATTGTAATGGAAAACCAATGAATGTAATAATTTTTAAATTCTTGTATGTAAATGATATATTCCAAGAACTAAATAATGTCAAGCCATATTTTACCCTTAATCCTAGGGATGTATTTTTTTAGATAATTTAACTAAATTATAAAATGATAATTTTTTAATAATAGAACCAAGACTGTAGATCCAAGATAATATGACCACTAATTATCAACCAATATCTAATGAAATTAAATTTATGGTAGAACCAATATTTAACCCTTTACCCAAGGAATGGGTTAAATATAAAAACCATACAGTAAAATGTAATAAATGATTTACAAGATGTTGTTCATACTATAATATTAGTCTCAAATGTGGCTAAACACATAGATTTTTTCAGAACTAAAACCCCTAAATATTTATGATTTCATTAATGATGAAAATTGGGTAATTAAAATCAAGAGTAATTCAACTAATTAACATGGAATAATTCTTGGTTTCTTGTTCAAAGACCAAATAAACTCTTAATTGTTTGTACTAAATGGGGTTTTTTGAAATAAATTTGATTTCAAATGTATTATCACTCTAAATAAATCTAGACTCACTCCCAAAGGATATAATCAAGAATAATTCATTGATTATGGTGAATATATTTCACCCATCACTAATCCGGAGTCCAATATAATCTTATAATCATTAGGAAATAATTTTTATTTTATTATTTTTCAAATAGATTTTATAATTGGATTTTTCAAATGTTTTACTCCAAAAGGTTTTTTGTTGAAAAAACTCAAAATTTTAAATAATTATAATTTCAAAATCATGTTTTTTATATAACAAAATATCATTATGATTTTATATGATCCCCTCAGTCTTGATATCAGGGGTCAAGTAATTTATTTTATAAATAAATTTTAGTATGGGAAAATATTAATTGGCATTGTTCTGAAATTCTATTTCAAATGTTATATTAATTTTTCGAATTTATATAAATTATTTTATTTTGGGTTCTTAATTGGAATAAAATTATAAGGAGTTTTTGTTTTTCATGGTAATTGAATTTCAATTGAGTTTTATGGGTTAATTAAATGAATTTATTACATTTAAATTTTCAAAAAACGTAGAGAGTATATTTCTATGTTATGGAGAATAAATAATTTAACTATTAAATAATTTTGGTATGGATCGAGTAATGGAAATAAGTACACTTATCAGTAATTTTTGCATGATAATTTTGGATGAAGGTAGAAGAAACTCATGTTTAGTATTTATCTTTATACTCATTTTAAATCCACTTCTAATGAATAATATTTTAAATTTCATTAAAACATTCTTAAATTTTTAAAATATTAAAAAATAGTTAATTTTACCCCAAAAAAAGCATCTACTTAACATAAATGTTTTTTAATACTGATTTTAATGGATGTTAATTAAATAAGAAAAGTAAAATTTGGATTTTTCATTATCTTGTAACGTCTTATTTATATAACAATAGGAAGAATAAAAATTACAAAGTTATTTATATAGATGAAGTGGAATATATAACCACAGAGTGTTGTTTCAAACCACTTATTTTTAATAAAAACTCTTATGGGTTATGGGATAAATTAAAATCTTGTTACTATTAATTATGACAACACTAGTGCCATTAGTATTTCTAGTAATTTAATTCATTACTCTCACACCATACACATTGATTTTAGACAAAACAATTCAATGATCAATTCCAATAATGTTATATCTTTCATCCGTTCATTGGAACTAATATTGAAATGGTTGATATATATTTGATGCCTCTTTCTGTAAACCATTTTGACACTATTATAGGTGATTTAGGCGTCATGTTTGCTTGATACTTATTAATTAACTTTTTAATTCTTAAGGTGTTATCAATTATTTATATTTCAAATACTTTATTAAATTTATTTTATAAAATAATAAAATAAAACAAAAAAATTTAATTCATTCCATTAAATTAGTTTATGTAAAGTTATTATAATATTCCAAAAGAATATATACATTTCTAAACACAAAAATGTCTGTTGGTTTTGGTAAAAAAGGGTATAGAGTTTATAACATAACAAAGGGTTATATGGATTTATTATTTGATAATATAATTTAAATATATATTCTTATTTAAGGTTTATAAATGAATTTCATGATTAAAAAAGTGTGGAATTATGATATTTCAAGTAATATTTTGAAAAATTCAAATATGTTTGAATTTAAAAAATAAATTTCACTGGTATTTTTTTTAAAATCATATTTTTCTCTCTGGAAAGATTATTAATCATGAGTAAAAAATATTTTTATAATTTGTATCACTCATTAATATTTTGGAATAAGTTTTTTATTATGAGAATTTCTTCTAGATTTATTTCAAGTGTCTATAATCAATAAAATAATATAGATAATTATACCTCACTCTCTTATAATGTTTTAATGATCATAAATTTCTACCATGTATATAAATTTTTTCATTAACGATATTTTAATCATTATATTAATATGTTATCCACTAGAATAAATGCACCAAAAGAAGGAATGGAAACAATTATTATGGGACAAATTAAAGGCCATGACCGAGAAACAACTCTGTTTAATTGGTAGAAAGCAACCTGTCAACTAATAGAGTATCATAGATGAACCAGACCAGCATGAAGCTCACTGGATAGTCAGTGGATCTCCCTAACCATAAAGTGAAGTTTAGAAAGATATAGATATTATTAGGTAGCTGATAAAGAATAATTTTTGAAGCTAGAGGCTACCCAATTGTATTTATAGAATTTTAGAAATTAACAAAAATCCCATCATTTAGCCAATATCATTTGGTGTCTATCCAATGGTGCTGAGTTATTAAGATAAAAGGAGCATTGATGGTTTCGTTCAATGGAATTTTTAACACATTAATACCACATTCTCAACCTGGATAACACTATATCATATAAATATATATCATGGGAGTCCTGGATTATATAATAATAAAACATCAATAAACAACACTAATATATAGTGTACAAAATTCAATCATATGAACATCAATGAAAAAGTTACTTCAATCTATTTATATCTTTTGGTACGTATCTCTTCAAAAACATAGATCTCTCAAAATTATATATCTCATTATATCAAATTCACCTTATATAAATTTCTATAAAATTTATATAATTTTCTGATATGGTTTGTGCATTGAAAATATTTCTCATTCAATATTTTCGGTTCTTTTTTATTATTAAAACCAATGTATTTATTTTTGAGTTATTGGAAATTTAAAAAACAAGGAATTTTTCTTGGAATATTGGCTACTACTATGTTAAGGGTTTTTTTTCTTTTCATGTTTCATACATACAAGTAAATTAAAGGTTTAATAATTCTTAAACCATAATGAAATTTGGTTGGGGAATATAGAGGCTCATATTTGAACACTTTTCAAACTACCTTATCAAATTTTATTCCCTTTAGTCAATTTACATTATACACCTTTTACATTTTAATATCAAAAATTCAATTAATCAAATAATGTTTCATCATATAAATTACACAATCTATTAACATATATAAATATATCACTCATTGAATTAGTGTTTTCTCTATTGTGATATTTCTTTTATAAGAGATATATAAAAATATATATTGTTCTCAGTTTTCTTATTTTAACATATCACTTAATTTAATAATTTTATAATTTCATTTAGTATTATTATTTTAAAAAATAATATTCACCCTACCGATATTTTTATGTTACATTGACCAACATGTTGGTTTATGGTCTGAATAATGGAAAGGTTGGATCGTCCTCCATTATAAAAAAAGGTTCTAGGTTATTCCTCTATTTATTCAAAAGGAAAATTTTGGGTTGTGCTTCCATGTGTGAAAATGGTTTTGTATTAATCTATTTCATTTTTAATGGATTGTGACTCCCCATCAAAATCTACTCTAATTATATAGTGGGAATTATTATCTTGTTTTAATTGTCTGATGTGTATATATAGGATCACATTGAATAAAACAACTATAAAAATAACTGTGTTCATATTTTTTCCCAATAAAAAATTATTTTATACTCTTATATGCCATTAATTTTTTATAAAGTGGTAAATTTACCCCTCTCTTGATTAGTCGGTCATCATAAAAAGGAATAAAAAATTTAAATGAGATCTTAACCCTATTTATATATTAAATATTTAAATTATTATACAAAATATTAGGATGTATATTTTTCGTACCCAATTTCTACTCTGGAATAAAAAGTCCTAGGATAACATTATTTTATATAATCAATGAGTTCTATTGAATGATAGATTCCCCAATGACCTCTATTTAATTATTTTATCATATATGGTTATTTGAAGTCATGGGTGGAAGTTTACCTGAAATAGTTAAGCACTAACCATCGGACCCTAATAATATAACCATAAATGTTATCTTAAATTGATTGATATCCCTTAACTAGTAATGATTATATTATTTATTACTCTAACTACTAGGTGATGAACAATTATTTTGTAAAATTGGAAGAAAATAAATTATTCATATATCCACTTGTGAAGAAATGCACAATATTTGGATAATATTTTGATTCAAAAATTATGGATTTAATATGCTTAAAATTACTGAACCTGGGATGATTAGGGATCAAAATATTATTTTGAAATGGTTAAATATGAGACTGTTGATCAAATGTTCCACACATTTACTATTATTGTAAACTTAAATATTAGTTTCTGTTGAATTTTGGATAACCTATTTTTGTTGAAATATATTTTATAGATATAACTATAAAAACGAATGTTGCCAAGTTTTCCATTAATGAAATTAATAACATTATATAATAAACTATAGATAAATTAATAAGATCTTCAATTTATTAAAAATTGAGAATTATGTATATTATTAAATCATAAAAATATAAAATTAATAGTATGACATTTAAATATATAAAATTTTCAACTAACACATTATGTTCTTACCTATAGAGAAATAAAATCTAGGAATTTTGATAAGTTTATATAATTATAGAAAAATAAGAAATGATGTTCAAGGATGAGTATAAGATATTATCTTAGAGATGTTCGTAAGTCAAAAATGGATGGTAATGTAGTTTTTGATGTTGTAATATAATTAACTTTTACAAATTTTGCATAAAGGGGAATGAAATGTATTATTATACAAAGTAAATGAATGAAAGGTAGAAAAAAAGATGAAAAAAAGGATAATATATCCCACACTGCTAGACTGGGATGTATTATGGACTCAGATTGGTGTGAAAAATATAGATCTTTAAATAAATGGAAAATATATTATTGAGTAACTATTTAAATATTTTTAATAAATATCAGCATGGATCATTGAAATTTCATTAAAACCCCTCTAGTTAAGGATCTATTTAATAAAATTAATATTTTTAAAAATGATATATTTACAAAATTTATTAATATATTATAAAATGAAATATAAGAATAAAAATATTTATGAGGAAAAAAAGAACACTCTAGAAAAAAATAAGAAGTTAATAAATAAATCATAGTATACAAATGATAAAACATACACATATTTAGAACCTAATCAAATGTAAAATCATAAACTAAATGACTATATTTCTAAAAATAAAGTGTTTGAATAATGAAATATTAATGTTGATCTATATGAAAATAAAACGATCAAAAATGAAATTTAATGTTTAAATATAGACCCCTAAAAATTTATTAAAATATTATAAATTTATGAAAAAATATTAAGAATGAATAAAATTAACAAATAAAATAGTAATTCTCATTATTATAATCAATTATTCAAAATATGTAAGGCATTCATTTATAAAATTTCAAAAGGATGTATATAAACTAAAACTTGTTTTAGATATATGATAAATGGGAATTATAAAATCAATTTCTCTAGGATATATTAATAATATATTAAACATACTAGATCCACCATTTATAAATACATATCTTCAAAAATTAACTATGAATAAATATTTAAAATTAATATGGATTTATAAAAATATTTTTTTCTAACCTAAGTGGACCAAATTTTTCATGGGTACTAATGTTGATTTCAATTTATTAGTGTATGATATATGGCATTGATGTTTGGAAAAGAAATATTGGATTTCTTATTTTGTATTTTATCAACACATAAAAGGATATGCATCAAATTTTCATTCATCTAAAACATTTAAAGGAGGTAATGTTAATTTTTATGGTAATTAAAAAGGTTTTTTAAAAGGTTTAGGAGAAGTTGGTATTTTTATATCTCTTATCATTTTAAAATATTTATACTTTAAATAATGAAATTATAATTTCAATAATATTTATCAAAATTTTAATGATGAAAAACTTGTAAATTTTATCAAAAATAAGTGTATTATATTTAAATATGAATTTATATTTTTTATGAAAATAAAAATAAATATTAGATTATATCAACTTAACTAAAATATATGACCATGATGATTTGTGTTTAACTGTCATATAGAAGGGTAAAATTTAATGGAATATGAGATATTGATCCCCCTTTGTGTGTGTTAAATTTTATATCAAACATTATGGATATATCATAGATGTTGAATGCTAATAATTTGAATAAGGATTGGAAGAGAATAGGAATTTGGATTGAACAAAACCATGAAATAGGAGTTCCCATGGGAGTTTCCCTTTAATTACCAAAATAAATATCAGAATAAATTTTATGGAATATGTAAATTTATGAATATTTTAATTATTTTCATGATTAAAGAGATAATATTCCTTTTGAAGTCTTAGATGTTTCCTTTATGTTAAATGGTAAATGCATATGAACATTAAGGGCCATGGACAATTTTTAATTTCAAATCTTTTATTTGTATAATAATTGCGATTCTTGATGATTTTTTTGTTTTTTAAGGGGATTTAAAAAATTTGTAATTTTGATTTTGAACTAGAAAAAAGACAAAGGTATTATGTAATAATTACCACACATAGGGATTTATAAATAAAGATTCATTTAAGAGAATTTTCCTTCAGATTCTTACACATAAGTGTAACCACATAAGGAAATTCATGACATAAATATATTAACATAAACAAATCCCAAGAACAAAAAATGTAATGTAATTTAGTACTAGATTCCAATGTAAGGTTTACCATTAAATGGAATCCATACATGCATAGAAATCACTGCATAAAGGGATCCACATAAAGGGATTTACTTCTTATGATATATTGAATAACTATAGGATAATTTTTTTGAGGATATAATTTTTTTTGATGCATTGTATGCTATTATTCATTGAAATAAACATAAAAATATCATTTATCATGATTCTAGCAAGGTATGAAGTTGTTGAAGAATAAAATATGGAATTATTTGTGAAACAAATAATGAATCCAAAAAAATAACATCTTTATTATGCATGCATAAATGCATATATGGGTAATAAAAAAAGGTTTTTATGAATTTATTACAACTAGGTGTATTAATTGAAATATTTAAATATTTGGTGGATTATTAAGTATATAAAATATGAATATTTATAATTAATACTATGAAGAATGAAGAAAACTCAACTGATTATAGGTTAATAGATATTAAATTCAATAATAATCATGATTATTATATCATGATTTATGTAAAATATTAACGATTCAGGAGAACATTTATATATGAATTATTCCATTATACAAATTGGGGTTAAACATGAGGTTTTTAATGCATGTAAAAGTCCTGGATAGGAAGAGAAATAATGCTAAAATATTTTAAAAAGTACACACAATGTTAATTAATATTTTTTAAAATTACAAATTGTTATGATGAAATCTATTCATGCGGGGACTTTTTTGAGATCTAGGTCTTTAAGTATTTTATGATATTTTAGTCGAAAATTTTTAGGTGTTTTAAGATACTATTAAATTTGGACATTTAGATGGGGGTATTCACATGGTACCCAATTAATGTTGAAATAAAATAGTGAGAAATAATTTGAATGAAAATATAATTGATACTACAATATTTTATTTCCTATAATAGATATTGTGTAGGTTGTTGAAGATTAATTTGTGAGATATTAGATAATGGAAAAAAATATATAAAATAGTTTTTATCAAATAAGAAAAAAGGCTCGAAATGGTTATTTTCTTGACGAAGTTATATGCATTACTGTTTCAAAGGATAGTGTGTATGATTTAGTGAACATATTTTAAAAATTACAAAAGAGGAAAAATAAGTGAAAAATAAGGATGAACAATAAAAGTAAATGAATTTTGATTGTTATAAAACATGACTAAATCTCTCCCCAATGATTACTATTCCCCATAACAAGTTGTGGAGATAAAAAGGGGTCAAAAAGTATAAATTGAATAAATGTTACCGAAACAGATTCACCGCTATATCACTGTTGAATATATACATAACTCATTACCCCCAATTTTTATAAAATCCATGATCATATATAATTTGATTCTCATTTTTGGGAGTTATTATTTTTTAAATATTTGAGTTTCATTCCAAATTTATAATGATATTTATAATTCGAGAAGTTTCATCTAATTAATATCATAATTATATCACGAAAAAATGATATGATGAACAAGATAAATAATTAGAATAAAATACTAAAAAATATATCCCTTTATATAAATAATAGTAAGGTATATTTTAATTATATAGTGATAGTAACCAGATTATATATCTAATTTAAATGGATAATAAAAGGCGGTTAATTTTTACAAATAAATAGACAACCATTTAAACTTAAAAGGATTAGGGTGTTAAACTGATCCCAATGTATATGAAAATTCTAATGAAAAAATCTTTTTAGAGGATGAAATCATTTGGGGAAATGATAATATGTAAACAAATATATATTTTATTCATTAAATGACTTGAGGAATTATTTTACATAATAATTAGTTTCGTTGACTTTTGGTATTTTTGAAATAGTGGAGGAATAAACCATATTGTGTAAAGAATATTATAGATAATAAGAGAAATATTAGAATATAAATTTCAAAAATATAAAATTCACTCTAAATTCGATAAATCTATTAAATTAGTAAAACTGGAGTTTAAATAGAGATGCTCTTAGTTTTAAAATTAATGTATTAAAGAACATATAAAGAAGGGATTTGGATTTCAATCAATGAAAAATCCATGCATTATGAGAAAACCAAAAAACAACATTGATTTCATGAATGCACAATTAGATGTTAAATAAAATAGGATCATGGATGATGACACATTATGACAAGAGAAAATGAAAATTTATGATATATTAGTTTAAAAATTGAGAAATGATTGTGTAGAAAAAAAATTATTGATGGAATATAAAAATAACACTCTCAATATGAGATGTTTTGAATTACAATTAAACATGGATAATATAAAAATTACACATATTGAGTTATCAAAATTATATAAGAAATGACATACCACCATAAGATATTTAGAATAGTTCTTATGTTTAAAAAAATATTATTTGTAAAGAATATCATTGAATCAAATAATTATTATTCTCAATTAGGCTCAAAGATAGAGGTTCCATCTATTAAAAACTATACTGTTTAATTAAACAATACTTTTAAAATAGTATAGTATTGAATAAAAATTATGGATAAGTAAAAATTAATTGAAGCCTCTAAATATGTCTATGGGGAATAAAATAATGTATGAAGCAGTTTTATCATATTGTAATGTTCAACCAATGGTGTAAATGGCCCCAAAATAGCATGTTAGTTTTTGTGGAAATTCAAAATAACATGTAATGGATAATATAACATCAATATTTGTTTTTTATGCCCTAGTATTGAAATATATTTGACAATTGTGCATTGAATTTTTGGTTTGATTAATATATTTTAGATGTACGATGGAAGTCCATTTCAAGTGGGAGAAATCCATTGAGGAAGATACATACATATATTTATAATATATCTATCCAATTCAAATATATTTTATGACAATTTCAATATCTACTACGTTTTAAATGGTTGTGGTCAACGGAATTGTAACACCCCACCCCACCTCATTGTCTTGAGGAGTTGGCAGGATGTTACATGGAATTACATGACATCCCTAAGAAACAAAAGGCTGGAAATAAATTCCAAGTGATTCTTTTAATGTTGGGGGATTATTTTCACTTTTAATTAAAAAAACCAAAAAAAAAGGAAACCATAACCAAAAAAACTATATGATGTATTATAAAAATTTTATTCCACTGAATGTAACAGCAGATTGACAATAATTCCAACCAAAAACTATATACCACATCATAGTATAAAGTAGAAGATAAACTAACAATTATCAAAGACTCAAAATATATAATTTCATATCCCCCAACATGCTCCATGATCTAACTATAGAATCAATTACCAAGGAATCATGATTCATCACTAAATAAATGGAATCATTTCATTTAAGTATGTCCTTATAAACAATATCCCAAAATTCACTAATGTTTCCAAGCTTTGGGTGAGTATTTAAACTAATTTGGTTTCCCCAAAATTAATTCCCAACTCACAACACTAGGATATAACATGTTAGAACAATTATATAAAAAAATAATATAAATTCATTTAAAACACATTACATCAAAGGAAGACCATTCCTAAGAAAAAGAGTTTCCATTCCAAAACAATATTCCAAACCAAACCCATTTCCAAGATAAAAAAAACCCCAATTCCTTTAAACCATCCCTCATTCCATTTTCATACCCAATACATGGTTATAAAATTGCATAACATCACACTTTCATGTATGTGTGATATCTCTATGCTCATGAGAGTAATCTCATTGATTTACCATGTTATCATAAGGTAACCATATACGAAGTGGCCCAATGGAACATCCCCCTTTCTTAAGGTCCTATCAATGTAAATAAACACATTCCAATACTATATGCCATATTACATGAACAATGCATCAAGTCAAGCAATTAAAATATTTTTTTTAATTATAAATATTCTATAAAACCTTTTTCATGAATCAAAACCAGGACATATTGTCAAACAACCATTTAAAATCCTGAAACAAACATTTTTCATAAAAACCAATTTCCAGAATTTTCCAAACCATAACTAAGGAGGGGTTATACCAATATTTTCACATAAATTTCACAATCAATTTAAATCAATTAAAAAAATATTAAAACAATCATTAATTTTATAATAATAGGTGTCTAATGTGAAGCCACCTACCTAAAAAACATGGGATAAAATGAATAACGACTGAATTATTTTAACAAAATGTGATAAAAAATCTTAAATCCCATCATAGTTCTTTTTTCCCAAACAATAAAATATCTAAATATCAAAATTATTGTCTATATCTGACATAAATAAATCCCTAATGGAATTGATATATGAATCTAATAGAGGTAAGAATAATAAAATAAGTAACAACAATAATGAACTGTTACTTGAAAAGATTTTTTTTCTCAAATACACAATGTTTTTCCCATATATCACTCCCCTATTGAGGGGAAGGGGCCTTATAGCCTTTCGGAAGAAGTATATTTGAGTTAGGGTTATATTATTAAAAACATACCATTAAGTGGAAAAATTGAGTTAGATCAAAAATTTTTGGATCTAACTTTTAACAATGCATGTTTAGAACACATTATTAGGAAACTTATGTGATAACCATGAACATTCCTCTTCAATAGGTATATCCTCAAACACTTGGCTTGAATAGTAAGACAGACCATCCTCCCACATTGTAGAATCCCACTATCCAAAAAAGAACAGTGTCTCTAGGGTGGCCATACAGTTTGGCCAAACCATATGCCTAGCTATGTGCCTAACTGGAGCCCACTATATCACTTTTCATGTTTTTTAGATGTTTTATATGATTTTTATAATTGTCCTCAAACTATGCACCTCCAAAAAGTAAAAAGACGTCCCAAAACACCTCCAAATCCTCCTAAATAAAAATCCAATTACAATAGGGACTCAAAAAATAGAAACAGGTTTTCTTACATATAATTAGCGGTGTTATAGAAATATTGAATAATCATATCTTTATGTATGAATGAAAAATTCTATTAAAATGACATATAATTTGGTGAGTATATAAGAGATTTAATTTTCTAGAAATAAGATGAATATTATAAAAAAATCTAACAAGATGTTTCAAACGAAGAGTGATTCATCCTTGCACACCATGAATATGGAATTATAGGATCAAATCAAGTCTAATAAAATTAAAATAATTACTAAATCTTGGGTAATTGAAGTGAGTAAAGGAACTCATGACCATCCATGTGTAATCTCTAAAAAAATTAGTCAATATACCAAATTAAGGACTAATAATCTGTATAAAACCTTTGTAAAATTCAATTAAAATAGAGGAAGTTCATTTGAAATACTTCGATAAAGTAAATTAAAATATTGTATATGAGAAATATAAAATTATTGATATGTTTTAAATAAATACAAAATAGAGTTGAAGAATATAATTTTAGAAGGGGATTTTTGGATGCAAACAATGTTATAAATTATCTAATAATCATTTTAGAATACTATATTCATTAAATGAAATGAATATTATTTTGGGAGATGAGTTTTACATAAATAATAATGAATAAAGAATCAATACACAAAAAAAGAATATGAATATGTGAAGGGATACATACTAATAAAAACAAATAAAAATTTAAAAATAGATTTGGAAGAAAGAATAATATAGAATCATTGTAATGAATATCATATCAACATTATCATTTTCATTTAAGAGAAATAAGTACCACCTTATTATCATACCTTTTTTTATTTCTTTTCTTGTTATACTGTAGGTAATTAATAGTGTAGGATATTATCAAGGGGAGTACCTCAGAAAACAAGTTTCTATCAATGAAATACAACAATTTAACTATGTAACCATTGAAGATTGACCACAAATGTGAATCATAAATAAAATTGGATGAAATTATAATATTTGATAAAGTATGTGTGTTCACTAAAAAATATGTATATGTAAATAAAAAATATGATATCATGAATTATTTATCTACTTTAAAAAAAGTATATATTGAGAATGATCATCCATGGTGAAGATGTGGATGTATTTAAATCTACACTGCCACATGAAGTAATCCATTCTAGTGAAATGATTATTTTTTAACAACTTGTAATAAATATATTTAATAGGTCAACAATGATTAATATTTTTTAAAGTGTCTCCTTGTGGGGGATACAAGTGAAAAAAATTATACATAAGCTACTAGAATTATTACTCAATGTTAATATAAAAATTGTGAAAGGTAATTAATCATATGTCATTTAAAATTTTTTCTTTTTTAATCTGTCATACTCAACTACAAATAAATTATAACCTAACACAGAAATTGAGAAATTTTATTATTGAATTATATTAATAATGAAAATATAAGAAGATTTAGAAGAGTTTCATGACATTTAAAAGAAATTTTTTTACTTTATTGTTTATTATTAATTTGTTCATGTGAGAGAATAAAATCTAGTTTATATATTTCATGAGAATATTTAAATAAATTTGTATAAATGTGGTACCCTATTCCAAGAAAACATGGAAAACTCCTAATAAAGCTAATTATTCTATAATTTTAGTTAGTGTCAGATTTAATTAAAAATGGGCTTTTTTTTTGAAATAAAACTCTCATGTTTTTCACACTATTCATAGTGTAAACAGACTTATAGAGGAATAGATGATAGTAAATTTCTTAAGAATTAATTTCTTCCACCTAAAAAAGTACTTTTTATTTAATATAAATAGGGGGAATAAAATGAAATAGAAAATTTTATGTAAGAGGGGAAGAGATGGAATGAATGAAGGACTCACTTATTGATATACCATTTGAAGCTATTGAAAATAAAATCAAACGCGGATATTTTTAACCCCAAATTATGTAGTTTTTATATTTTTAAGTGAATATGGAGCTATAAGTGATGTTTTATATCGAGGTATTTAATAATGATTAGATTATATTAGATGTTTGGTTAGAAGAAAATCATGAAGGAGGAGAACCTAGTGATTGTCAATTAAATTGAATGAATACATCAATGAAATTTTTTAAGTTGGTATTTGATTTTTTTATAGTGAATCATATAATAGGAAAGAGTAATTTACATTAAAATTTATGAAACATTTAGTTACATTAAATGAAAATTGTTTTTTAAATATTGTAGTCTCATATATATTTTAAAATAAAAAAAAAATCATTTATCTCTATGTTTAAGGTAACGTTTTGAATATAATTGTTTTTATTTTCATGAGTATTGGAAAAAATATAGAATTTTTTTTATGGAAAAATGAAAAATTGATCACATAATAATTACCACAAAAGATGATTCATAAATAGAGATTCATGTATATATATTTTCATGTAAAGACTTCTATAAAAGTGTTACTATGTAAATAAATTCACTATTTAGATATATTCAAATAAGCGAACCCCCAATAAAGACCATAAAAGTGGATTCTAAACCAGTTATCAATGAAAGGGTTACCACATAAGGGGATGTAGATACATTTTCAAATAACCTCATAATGGGATCCAAATTGGGATTTATATAATGGGATCTCCATTTTATTCTAGTGTAAGGATTTGGAGGTTTCATAATTTTATTTTGGAAATAATTCTTGTGGATATATATAGATTTATTTTTCATTATGTTAAATATCATTATATGTTTTATCATGACTATTGTTGGTTATTATAAGGACACAACCTTAAATATTGTGAAAATTCATTTTTTTAGAAAATATTACACTTTAATTAATGTTTTGTATAATTTTATCATAGTGTTTTAAAATATTTAGACAAACTATTTCACAAAACACCATTATAAGAAAGTGAGAAACTACATTAAAAATATCTTTTTCATCAAAAACAAAATACTTAGATTTGAACTCATGTTTCCAAAAAAATTGGTTTTTTGCTACAATGTTGAATCCTTGTAGAAGAAAGTTAGAGTATAGTATAGTTCCTACATATACATAGGCACAATGAAAAACATTTAAAAAAATGGTATTAACCCACAAATATAATTATGGGTAATAAAAAAATATAAAATGAAACTCTTTAGTACTTTTTAAAACTATGTTATCATAAATGATTGTTTTTCTTTAACAAAAAAATTTACCACAAATAATTATTTACATACACATGAAATCGTCTTTACATGCCAAATATTTTCATAAAATAAATTAAAATTAAACATAAAGGAAAAATAAAAATCATATGGGTTTTATAGAAAATATGATAACCCTTGAATTGTTTTTATTAAAACATCCATTTTTTACCCTAAAAGGTTGTACTCATTTAAAATAAAATATCATTAGCTTACCTTTTAAAATTAAACAATTTATATCCAAACTCTTTAAAATGAATTGAAAATTGATGTAGGTTCCATGGGAAATAATCATTATAGAACCTTTATAAGAACCCTTAAAATTGGAATAACAAATATCGCCAACTAACAACATAATTTTCAAGAGAACATAATCATTAGACAATGAATTATAGAGATATTTTAGGCTCATCTGGTAATAAAAAAATTATAAGGACTATAAAAGGTATAAAACACGTATATTCATCCATTTTCATCATAAAACACATAAAAATATACTTTTTAAAGTGGATGAAAAACATTTCTAAATATTAATATACACCTTCCCTTTAAAACCCAATCTTCAAAACTAAAATACCCATAAAAATGTAATCATGTTTCATTATTTTTAAAACTAATGTAACCTTTTAATGAAATAAAAAAATAAAATAATTGTAATGGAAGTAAAAAAATATATCAATGACATATAAATTAAAATAATAACTACTTTTTCCTTCTTTAAGGAAAACTAAATTGTACCTTATAAAATACAGAAATTGATTCCCTTCTAAAATAATCTAAATAAAATAAAAAAGAGGCATAAAACAAACTTTATAATTTATTTATGTCCATATAAAGACATATAAAAAATATTTTTAATTATATGGATATTTATTTAATATATTAAGAAAATAAATCATTAAATTTTTTAAAACGAGCCTTTTAAGATAAAGTGTCCCTTACCTCAAGTTCAGATCATTACGTATGTTCCCCATAGTATTGAAAAATAAAATTATATTAATTATTTTCATGATTAATATTATTTTTTATGTTTATCATTCCTTTTATTTTGTTTATTACAATGTTATATGCATCAAATTAATCAATTAGGTTAACATTAGATGTTTTGACGACATTAATCTCATTTCACCAATTTGAATTTGGTAAACTGAATATAGTCATTTGGATAATTATTCTATATTTTATTCAATAATAATAATGAAATTGTTTTCATATTAAATAATTAATTATAATTTCAAAATAATCCTTGATATATGGTTATGAAAAATGAACTATGTCACAATCATGGATATGTTAGGTCAAACATACGAATGAGTAACATTTCCATTTTGAAATGATCGTGATGGAAAGAAGATGAGTATTATTTTATTGTTAAAAAAATCTATTTTACCAAAAAGATCATTTTATTTTATCAAATACAATTATATATACCATCTATGTGATATGTTGATGAAAAATATATCACATCGCTTCTTAGAGGTGGTAATCCACACCAATCCTTGAACGACAATACCATTTTTCAATGGATGGAATAGTTAGAAAATTTATAATATATTATATTCATATAAAAATAATTTTGTTACTATTATCTTATATATAAAATAAATCCATCCTTATAACCATCTGCTAATGTAATTGATGGAAAGTGAATTACATCAGTTCATGAGGTGGTAATCTGTCATACACATAAACAATATATCCATTTCCCATTTGATGGAATAAGTTATATATTAAGGATTATCAACTAATATAATAACAACTTATATTATTTAGGAAACAATTTTCATTATATAATAATGTTTATAACAGTTTTTAATGAGATTGAGGAACACATAAAACTAAAATATTCTATTCAAATTATACATCTTCTTCGAAAAACCTAATTTTCATCAACCTTTAAGACCTTCTTCAAAAAATAATACCTATAAAAATTGGGGATGGATTTTGGGAAGATATTTGGGTATGTATTGGCTAATCCAGAGAAATAAAAAGGTGATTGGACCAGAGGATAGGGGTTTACCCTTCAAAAGTGGTGAGTGGGGCACTTTTGGAATTACATGATGTAATAAATTAATATAGATTAATTTTCATGAAAAAGTGGAATAAATTTTAAATAATTATAGAATAGGATAATTATGAGTCAATATTATCTCTTATAATAAATTTTTACATGTTTTTGTGATTTTTTTCACTCATAGTACATTGTTTTAACCCCTTGTCAACTCATATTATGATTACAAGGATATCAATTTTTTACTCTTAAAGAGTTAAAAACATTAATATACGTGGAAATATGACTAATAAAGTGACTATTCTTTAAATATTAAATCATATCCAATTCATTTAGATAATAATTGGATCTTTTTGAAATTTTAATCATTTAATGAAATATTTTTTACTATTAATATCATTAATGTCATTTTTTGAACAATTCATTTAATTTGATTTTAATGAAATTAATATAATAGTATAATTAAAATCTAAACCTTTAAAATATACATAATATATTATATTTATATACAAAATTCACAATACATATCATTTCACAAAAAAATATTACTTTTATAGTTTTTAAAATCATATATTTTATTTTTCTATTATTTGGGAATACATTATGTCAGCCTTTCCAATAAAAGTATACGGTAATTATATAATCATAAAAAATTTAAAATAAATTTACACAATAAAATTAAATTAATTAAGTTAAATTAAAAAATTTATATTCATAAAATATGTATATTTAACAAAATCTATGTCATCAAAACTTATTTAATTTTTTATTTTGACATTTCAAGACTTTTTCAAGCATTGTACTACAATTTGTGTAACAAATGTCAGATCTTGTGTTTTTCATGAGGTATAGATCTCTCTTTATGGGTTAATATTATTTATTTAGTTTTTTTCTTAGAACCTAAGTGGGGTCATGTGCATGTTGGGGTTTTTTTTAAAGAAGGGGAAAACATGCTAAAAGGTGGCTACAGGACAGGTACATGTCTTGTACAAGGCCTACACACCACGTACTAGGCCGTCATGATGTGTAGCCTGTCTGGATTAGAAAAAAAAAATGGATATTACATGTCTTGTACTTGACAGACACAATGTGTACTTTACCAATGGGATTTTTATAAAATAGGTAGTAGCCTAATGTTTTGACATACATAATGTTTTTCTCCCATTTCTAATCTAAAATACCCCTAAAATAGTTTTTCATATGTAGAAGCCATTGCTACTCTGATTCAATCATTTTTTTTCACTTTGGAACTGAATTAATATGTAATAAATTAATTTTTCAATATTCTTGATTCTTTAAAACAATGACTTCACTATTTGGATTTAGGCTCATATGCCCTAATATCATGTTCTTCATTCATTTTTCAGATTTCTTCCAAAACTGGATGAATAATGAATTCATACTAGACGAGTTGTCCACTACTAAGGCAAGGTAGGTGTTCTATACTTTTTTTTCAGATTTTCTTATGCTTTTCTGACATTCAATCAACATTTCACCTGTCAAACATTTCGGGGAGGCCTTGTTTTTTAGCTAGTTGCTTGTTGTATCTATAGACAAACCTATTGAGGATGGTAATAGGTTCTGTTTAGGTGCATTAGAACCCGTTTCTCATTTCAATGTCACCCATGGGGTGTACCTTGAGGAATATAACCTATTTATTTCTATTTAAACCACCAAATGGGTGTGTTCTTATGCTTTCCTTGTTATAGGAACACTATTACTATCTTGATAACTTGAATATCTTCTTTAATAGATGTACTGCCCCTTGATCTTTGAATATCATGTTATTCCTTGTCTATTTTTATCATTTTTATGTCAAATAGATGATATGGTTGGGTATACCTAAATGAAATACTAATGGCATGTTAAATAGTTTCTATGAGAGGTTATGCCCATATTCTTGTTTTGATAAATGGTTAGCATGAGTGTGTATACTCATGGATTGTGTAAGATGATGTGAGTGGGTATACTAACATGGAGTTTTTGTTTAAACATAATGATTGAATCATTGAATTAATGAGTTCATAAATTCCTTAGACTGTTATCTATGGATCTAGAACGTTGTAGTGGATGCCTTGCGTTGACTCTGCCACTTCGGTTGGGATTCTGTGGGATGCCTCAGTCCTTTATACTATGTGGATCCATCTTTTTTGGGTTCTCCTAGGACATAATATTTCCATGTTCATAGGACTGCAACCAATGCCTAACTGAGTTTCCACCAGGAAAACCCATGGTAATAAATGGGATTCCTAGGATAAGATCCATGGATCTAGACCTCCATGGTCTAGAATTATAATATATATGCCTTTTTAAATGAAAACATTGATCTATACCTTGCGTTCTAAACTTAACTATTCACTATGGCTATGGGATATTTGACTTCACTATACAGAAATTTCATGGGACACTTGACTTTTCGATAGAGTGTGGCTATGTGTTACAAGATATAGATGGATGTACTACGTGGTTGTGGTACATTCATGTTTACTTCATTATAGAAGACCTATTAGGAGATGACTCTCCTTTTCCGTTAGTCTTATGGGCTGTTTGATTTTTATAATTGGTATAGACTTGTTTCAAGGGAATACAAACATTACTTTACTAGTTTTTTACACTTGATAGAATTTTTTTAGAATTGTTATTAGAACTGTATAGAACTTGGTGGTTTCCTACTGGGATGTTTATTTCACACCCTTTTTGGGCCTCCTCAGTGACACAAATATATAATATTGTTGTAGGTGATGATTGGGGAATGTGCCCTGGTATATGTTGTTGACTATGGATTTGTAATATGGTAACTTAGGACCATGATGAGGCTTGCGATGATGGGATATTTTTTTTTTCGTTGTTATTTTTGGGACTTGTACTATATTACATTTAATGTGCTATTCTATATTCTTTATAGATACTTATAACATCTGCATCATTTTGTATATGAGACACTTTTGGTTATTTATATGTATTCATATCATTTCATACATTCAGTTGTGTGATATTTATTTTACTTCTGATATTTATTGTATGTTTTACTTCTATTGTAATAATCTAGTAATGAGGGCATAGTCTCCCCCACTGACTCACCAAGGCCCTCGCTTCTAGTCAGCAGCCTCTGGAATTTGGGGAGACGCTCTTGAGGCCATGTGTCCAACCAGGTTCGAGGAACTGTTTTTGGTGGAATATGGGTCTCGGATGTTAAAACGTGGTATTAAAGTAGTTTTTATGGTTTGAATTATTGTTGGGTGACACTAGATAGGGGTAGGAATGAAATAGAGTTTTGTAACAAACTATTCCCTGGAGTAGCTACCCCGTGCATAGGGAAAATCCAAATTGCCTTCGATTGAGTACTGAAATTCATGGTTTTTACTATTATAGTTGATTTTATTTTACTGCTAGGTGATGCGATTAATTTCTACTATTACTATTGATGCAATTTTGGGTTCTATTTCAGTTGCAACCTGATGAGATGAGGTTGTTCCATATCATGCATCATATATACAATTAATATAATCACATGTCATGCATTATTATATCCCATCTAGGATGCATTATATATCTCATGTTGTTGTGATAGTTGATGTGATAGTTTTTCCTTATACTATGTAAGTTGGTTGCAGTATATAATGGTGTGACATCATCATTCAATCCATAAGGATTATGGGCCCTTATGAATTGAGAAATGGCGCACCAATGGAATGTAAATGATAAATGAACATGTTACATATATGGTATTAATGAGAGCCTTGTTTTTGGGTTCAGAAGGTGTTAGGGGTCCTCATGGATTTAAAAATTGGAAAATCCATGCTTGTGTTTCTTGAATAACATAATATGAAATGTAAATATAACTTGAAATAGTGAACAAATACTTGGCCTAGACCCAACATTTGGGTTGTTATGAGGAAACGTTTCTAGTGGTTTATTGGTTTTTCTTTGAACAGTCCTGGAATTAATAGCAAGTTGTGGGTTTGACTTCATTTTTTTTGTGGGTTTGGACCTGTCCTATGAATTTGAGATTTGTGATTTGATTTTCTTCATTCCGGAGGTGTGTGTTTGGAATTGTAGATACATGCCACCACAACGACCTCTAATGGTATGCCACGATGGTGGCGATGACCATACTTTAGAGATGGTGGCCACAAGATACTGGTTGATCCTCTTATATTGCCAGATATGACACTTGAGGTTGTTCTAGACACAGGTGATAAGGCACTGTTCTGCAAGGGTTACTTTCTCTATATGTAGATGATATAGGGGAACCAAAGCTATCCTTGACTATGGATAAGCTGACATGGATGTTTTAATAGAATAATTCTATTATTTTTTCAAGGGATAGAGGACCACATGTTACAGAGTTATGAATAGAGACCACATTAGTGAATTTTGAGCATCTAGAGATACCTCTAGAGTGGAGGGTAAATCTCATGACTTATAATCTATGTGGAGAAGCAATGTGCTTGTTTGATGTTCTGAACCAGGATGACGGGATGTACAATATGGGTTTGGATGAATTCGAATCCAGATTCTATGATTACTTTTACCCTGTGACTCTATGAGTAGAGAAGTCTAGTGAGTTCATGCATCTAGAGTAGGGACTGATAATATTTATGGAATACTCAGAATTATTTATATAGATATAGAGGTTTTCACCGATGTATCATACTGATGGGCTGTTGAGGAAGAGACACTAAGAGGAAGGTCTCAGACATGATATTAGATCTCTGGTCAACTTGTTAAGGGTGAATTCAATCACGTAGTCTATAAATTATGCACTGATTACAGATTGGAACATGAGGGAATCTAGGGGTACAGAACATTGAAGTGTTGTTTCTCTCCCCAGTGGATCTACATATTCAGGAAGGAAGTGAAATTTCATGGCTTCCCATGACATGAGTGCTACTCAGGATGTGGGTTCATGTACTTTGCTATATTTCCATCAATTTCATAGGTGATTCCATGAGAAAATTTAGGGTGACATTGACCTATTAGAGTGCTGAACATGCGGTAGGATGGGTCACATGTAATAGGTTTTCTGGACCTTCCCTACAGTTGCGATTCGTAGGTGGTTAGTTCCAACATTGGGTTAATTAGCAGGTTCTTTAGCCCCACGATAGGTTTTGGGGAGGGAGTATTGAATGCTAGTTTGGATGGGGCATTAGTGGACATGGTTGTGGTATCTAGACAATATGTTCTCAAAGATAGCAGGTTAGAACAACTCAGGGTAGTCGGGCATGGGAAAAGGGCCACGGTACATGCTAGACATATGCTGTGCATCAAATCCAACAAGATTATGATTCTAGACCATCAATAGTGATAGGTACGATCTTATTAGCTTCTAATATTGCATCTTATCTTTTCTATACTGGTGCGTCTCATAGTTTTATCTTCAAATAATTGGTAAAATTCCTTGGGCTTGTGGGTTTTCATTCAAAGGGTGTTTTGACGCTAAAATCACTATTTGTAGTTAGAATAGGTGATGTGCACCAGTTCATGGAGTGTCCCCCTATTTTCTGAGGGTGTCACTTCATATGGGATCTTTATGTCCTTGAGATGATATGTTTTGATGTTATTCTTGGAATGGACTGGCTTGTGGCATATCGAGGAAACATTTATTTTTTTAAAAAAATTGGGAACAATCGCGAAAGCGGAACACATGAAAAGAAGAAAATTACATGTAAATCGCAAGTCCGGGGACTTGACATCATGACCTTCCCCTCTCCCCCCAAGCCCTTACCACCCCAACACCAATGGTGGGGCTATCAAGAAAACATTGAATTCTATCTCTGGAGGGTGACATTCAAAACACCAGTGGGTGAAGTGTTTACTCAATAGGGTGAATGTGGTGTCCAGGTTGGAAGAGCAGGACCCAAGCATCATGGGCTGGCCAGGATGAAAACACTAATTACTACTTGGTTTTTGGATGATTAGGGAGTAGGCCAGGTATACTTTCCTTCAGTTGTTATGTGAATAAGGGATTTCTTTCCTGGGGATTTTTCTTCATTTACCTTATAAGAGATAGGTGTAGTTTTCAATTGATCTAGGTCTAGGAGTTGCATGGGTATACATTCCTCCTTACATGATGGCTATGAAAAAGTTGTAGGAGATCAAGATTCAGCTAGAAAATTTGGATGCAGAGGGGTTTATTAAACCCAGTATTTCTCTGTGGGGTTCACCTGTCCTCTTTTATGAAAAAGGTTGTGTTATATCCTATTCTATTCAAGGATTATCAAACACCGAACCACCTTATATTTAAAAACCAATAAACATTTCCATAAATTGATGACATGTATGAACAGATTTGTGAACCATGAGGGTTCCTAAAGATCAACATGAGGTGAGGATATCACCAGGTGCGTGTTTGACCTGCAGACATAAGTCATACAGCCTTTCATTTCAGGTAAGGGTTATATGGGTATCTAGTTATGTCATTCAGTCTCAAAAACTGACCAATGTTTTTCATTGCTTTGATGAACTTAGTGTTCCATCTTTACATGGATTCTTTTGTGGTGGTTTTCATGTATAATATCATGGTGTATTATTACAATCAAAATGACTATTCTAACCATATTGTGATCATTTTGAATACACTGAGAGAGATTATGATCACAAATTTCCACTTTTGGATGGATCAGATTCACTTCCTGGGCTACATCATCTATGAAATAAGAGTATTAGTGGACCCAGAGAATGTGAGAGTTGTAGTTTCTGAGGAACAACACAAGAAATTTATTGACATACCTTGTTTCTTAGGGCTAGGTGGGTACTATAAGAATTTTATATTGGAATTATTATGTTTTTTAGTGTCGTTGACTAGATTTACTAATAAGGCTGTGAAAATTATGTGGTCATAATCTAGTAAGACATCCTTTCAAGAGATGAAAGGGAGGCTGACATCAGCACTAGTCCGGATACTACCAGAGTAATGAAAGAGAAACATGTTGTACTGTGAAACATTTGGTATTGGGATGGGGGCAGTTCCGATTCATGGAGATCGATATGAGATAATGGGTCTCAGTAGCTGAGGCCTCATGAAAGGAATTACCCTAGGCATGATCTTGAGTTAGTGGTAATTGATAACGCGTTGCACTACTGGTGGCACTATTTACTGGGAGATCATTTTTAGTGTATATGTATTACAAAATACTCATGTATATATATAATTGGTGTTATCTGAATTTGAGGCAGTGATGGTTGTTGGAGTACCTATCATCCTTTGACCTTGAGCTTTCAAACACGCCTGGTAATGGAAATGCAGTGGCCAATGCACTGAGCAAAAGGACTCAGATATAGGTAGTGCAATGGGCCAGTATCAAGTGGAAGCTTATGGAGTTGTTTTTTGAGATGCATCTAAAGGTTCACGATAGATAGAGCAGACTTTTCTTTCATCTATAGTTGATAATTATACCATATTGTAAAGAGTTAGGATGAGGCAGATATCAGAATCCAAAGGCCTAGTTCTATGAGAATGTGTCGTAGGTGGGGACCCTCCTCCTGGTTAGATGGTGGTAGATGATAGGATTTTACATATCCATTAACATGTATGGGTTTCAGTAGATATACATGAAGTGTTCATGTACAATTTTTATGACTCATTAGTTCACCCTAGATTCACCAATATGTATCGTGACTGGCAACTTTAGTACTGGTGGATGGAAATGAAGAGAGAGGTAGAAAGTTTTGTTATGAGGTGTTCCACCTATTAGCAAGTGAAGACAAAAAATCAGTGAACAATTAGGATTTTACAGTAGTTAACTATCCCTGAGTGTAAATGAGATGATTTCATGATAGATTTTGTGATGGTTTTTCCATGGTCTCCTTGATGTAATGATGTTGTGTGGGTTATTGTTTATAGGCTTATGAAGTTCACACGTTTCTTGATAATCAGGGAGACCTGCAGTGTTGATGATATTGGAATATTGTACACCAAGAGCTGGTACGACTTGATGGGGTCCAATGAAATATCATTTTAGATAAGGACACCAACTTTACATATTGTTTTTGGCAGTGCTTTTAGAGGGAACAAGGTTCATAAGTTCTTTTGACCACAATATACAACCCTCAGACTTGCGGTCAGTCAAAGCATATGATATTCGTGCTAGAGGGCATGTGATGAGCATGCATCCTAAATTTTAGGGGATCTTGGGAGAGGCACATTCCCAATGCTGAGTTATCCTATAATACTAATTATCATTTGACGTTTCATATGGAACATTATGATCATTTATACGATAGTGGATTTTATTCTACCCTATGAAAGTTAGTTGTAGGATATTCATCTATACTGGGACCATATCTCATCCATGAAACGTCTAAGCAGGTCTAGATGATTACGATGAATATGGATACATCGTTGTCTCATTATAAATCATATGCCAATTTCTATAGATGACCACTAGAGTTTAAGTTCAGGGATTGGGTTTTCATACATGTTTCATCGAGGTTGGGACATAAGCAGATCAGGAGACAGTGTGAATATTCACTGATATATGTTGTTCTATTTAATATTATGGAATGAGTTTTGTAGGTTTCTTATTTATTGAAATTAAATTATAGGTACCAGGAAATTCACAATGTCTTACTTGCATATCAGCTATGCCACTATCACTTAAACCCATATCACGTTTTTCATCCTGAGGAGGTTGAGCTTCGATTTGATACATACTTTGTGGAGTAACTAATTTGTATAGTTGATAGAAGCATGAAAGTTATATGAGGTCGATCAATTCCCCATGTATGTGTTTTATGGCATAATGACCGTTTATAGGACGAGACTTGGGAGAGGGAGGCCGACGTACATGCTTAGTGGATAATGTGTTTTTAGATGAATTTTGATCACCCATCAGAGAGAAATTTGTGGGAGGATTTCTAAAATGGGGGAAGATTGTATGATCTTGGGTTTTTCTTGAGGTATAGATCACTATTATTTGGTTAATGTTGTTTCATTACCTGTTGTATTGTACCCTAAGCCGGGTCATGGGCCGGTATAGTTGTTTTTGGGGAAGTAGGGGAAAAACATGCTAAAAGATAATTTCATGCCAGGTACAAGTCATTAACATAGACTACATGTAGTGTACTACTAGTACACACCTTATACTATGACTTCATGATCTGTAGACAGTCTTTATTAGAAAAAAAGAATAGGGTAGTGCACACCGTGTACTTGGCCACCACCCCATGTACTTTCCCAGTAGTTCTATTTTATGAAAGTGGTAGTTGCCTCATGTTTTGATGGAAATAATGTTTTCCCCTCCATTCTGTACCCAAAACACCACTAATCTAGTTTTTGATATGTATAAGCGATCTGAACTTTGATTTAAGCGGCATCATTCATGTTGGAACTACATCAGTATGTAATCGATTATTTTTAGTTGTTCTTGATTATTCAGAACAAATACTGTGATATTTCAATTTAAGCTCATATGCTCAAATATCTCATTATTCATCTATAATTTATATTTCATCCTAGTAGGATAAATCCAGACTTGATACTAGATGTGTTTTATACTACCGAGGCGAGATAGGTTGTATATAGTTTCATTTTTCTTTTCTTGTGATTTTATTATGTTCGACCGATATTCCACTCATCATAGATTCTATAGAGGCCTCGTTATTGGGATAATTTTTTGTTGTAGTTGTAGTTATACATTGTGAGGATGTTTGTAGGTTCTATTTGTGTGTTTTGGCACCCATTTGTCAATTCATGGTAACCCAAGGGGTGCGCCTTAAGAGAAATAACCTATTTTTTTCCTATTTAAACCACAAAAGGGTTGTGTTCTTGTGCTTTCCTAGTTATAGGAAGCCTGTTACTATCTTGATTGGTTGAATATAGTATTTAAGAGATGTACTGACTCCTTTCAATTTTAATATCAAGTTATTCCTTTTTTATTTTTATATAAGGTAATATTAAATGGATGACATGGTTGGGTATACTTATATAAAATTCTAATAGAATTTTAAGTGTTTTATATGGGAGGGATGTCCTGTATTCATGTTTTAAAAAATTATTTTCATGAGTAGGTATACTCAGGGATTTTATAGGTTTATAGAGTGGGTATTATCACATTTAATTTTTATATAAATTTAATGATTGAATGCTTGAATGATTGGGTTGATATATTCCATGGTCTGTTGTACATGGATCTAGAATGTGGTGGGGGATTCCTTCGGTTTACTTTGCCCCTTGGGTCTTGATTCTGTGGGATGCATTGGGCCTTGCTACCCCATTGATCTGGATTTCTTAGGCTCACATAAGAATTTATATTATCATGCTCCTAGGACCCCAACTAGTTCCTAACTGAGTTTCTACTAGGGAAACCCATGGGACTCGATGCGATACCATAGACAAACACCATGGATCCAGATATTTGTCCTCTAGAATTATTATATAGATTCCTTGGAACATGAATCCTTGTATTCAGACCATTAATTCTACACTTCACTATACGACATGTCCATGGGATATTTGACTTCACTATATGGTGTGGTTGTAGGACACTTAACATATCTATATAGTGAGGTGGTGGGTTACAAGATAAAAATGAATGTACGGCTTGGCCATGTGACTTTATGGTTTACTATATTATAGATTCCTTATTTTGAGTTTACTATCTTTTTCAGGTATCCTTGAGGTCTGTTTGGTTTCACATACTACTATAGACTTATTCCATGGGAATACGCACTTTACATTACTTGTTTCTTACACTTTTATGCACTTCTGTAGAATTTATATTAGAAATGTATAGACCTGGGTGGTTGCCTACTGAGATGTTTATCTCACACCCTCTTTCGGCCTCCCCAAGGACCAAAATAGATTATATGGTTATCAGTGATGATAAGGGAAAGCGCCCTAATACATGTTGTTGACTATGGATTTAGAGTAGGGGAGAATAAAAAAAAGCTAAGGCTTACGATGCTGGGATACAATTCTGGTCTTTTATTATTTTTGGGACTTGTACTAGATTACATTTCTATGTGTTTTTTCTAGCTACATTATAGATACATGTACCATATGCATCATTTATTATATGAGACACTTTTTTTTATTTATATGTATTCATGTCTTGTCTTACTTTTTGTTGTTTTCTGTTTATTCTGCATCCATTATTTATTGTATTTTTTACATCTACTATGATACCTGGGTAATGAGGGCATAATCATCCAAAAAAACCTAGGCCATTATTTCTAGTCAGAAACAACAAGCATCTAGTGATATGCTCTTGAGGCCATGCAACCAACTGGGCTCGAGGCACCATTTCATGTGGCATCTGGGACTGGGACATTACAACTCACTAGTAATATAACTCCAAAATTCATATAGATAAATAAAAATCATTAATATTAATTAATATTAAATAAAAAAGGCTAGAAAATAATTCTCCATTCTTTATTATTATTATTAGGACACTAAATTTTAATTTTCCAGTACTATACATGGAATCTGTCGGTACTGAAAATTATTTAAATATTTATGTTGAAATAAATTATAATTTATATTTTTTTAAAATATTTTTGTAATATATTTGTATTATATTACCAAAAATTATAGTTTATAAGATTTTAATAAATTTTTATATCATATTTATGTTATGAAAATATCATTAAATATATCATATTTAAAAAAACTATATTTTTTACAATTCACCAATAATTTATCTTCATCAAAAAAATATAATATTAATCCTAGGTCAAATTTCAAATTATGAATCCAGTAAATGAAATTTACATCATAAGTACAATTTTTTATCATTACTTAAAATTAATTTTAATACAAATGCATAACAATCAGTCATTTTTATGAAAATGTGTTTTAGCCCATTAATATACTTATACCAAAATCAATTATAAATGTGATTCATATGTTTTTTTTTCAAAAAAAAATTCATTTGTAATTAAATAGAGTATTTATAATTAAAATATAGATATATTTATTCTATAAAAAACTAAAATTATTTTAATATTTTTTAATAAGATCATTGAATGTTTTAGATAATAGTTATTTTCATAATTTACTGAAATGTCTCACATTTCAAAAAAACCCAAAAAATTTCATTATGATAATTTTTATAGTCTAGTTTAAATAAATATATAATTTTTATGTAAATTAGTTTCTAAAAGTATTATAAATTAATTATATTATATTCCCACAAATTGAAATAAAACTAATTCTTAGGAACATATATTTCTAAAGAATAAGATGGTGTTATTCTAATTCCTTTACGAATAACCATAACTAAATAAATGTAAATTAATTAAATTTAATATATACTCTACTTATATAATCTTACTAATATATAAATAGTGGCAAATTCAACTTATTAACATTAAAATCCATTACAACGATAAAAAGATTTTTAGGAAATATATGTATTTTACCTTCAAAAGAATATATCTTCATTTCTGACAAGTTGATAATAAATTAGTAGTTTCACATTAATTTTATTTAATGAATATATATATATTTAATAATATGGTTATTCATATTTAAATTCTTCAATTTACTGTCTAGGTTATAATGGTAACATTTAAAAAGTAATATGTCAGGGTTCATTTATGTTTGGTGTTTCATACTATATAGGCTATCAAATAGTGTTATTTTAAATATATGAGGTTGTCATTTTTATGAATATGATAAATAGTATTTGGAGTTCTTTACACCATAAATAGAAAATATAACACCACAAAAAGTTTATTCTTGAATTAATTTATATATGGATAGTAAAAAAATATTATATATATCTTCTTCCTGGGTTTATGGATATTATACATCAGTGATATTGAGGTGTATGAAGTCTGTAAAATAAGAATATTACAAGGTGAAACTCTAAAAAATTAATAATAAGTTGTATATTTAAGGTAAACCAAATTTAAAATAATATTCAAGATCATTTTATCAGGATTTATGTATAATATTGATGTTAGAAGAGGAGAAGTATTTACGATATCATTCAATATATCAAATGGAGGTATCGTGATCTCTATGGTTGCATCAATATATATATATATATATATTAATATGTATTTTATATTTCATTTAAACTTCATTAATATAAATAAAAATAGTGTTATGATTATGAAATAATAATTCCTATTATAGTTAGTAAAAAATATATACAGTTATAAGCAATTATAAGAGAATCTATTAATGAATGAATTTAGTAGAGATCAAAAAATTCTAGAATATTCAAATTTTCTCAATTGAAATTTCATGTGTTTAAAAATTATAAGATATCAATAGATTATAATCAATGTATTTTTGTGGTACCCAATGAATATAGAAACTAAGAATCTAATAAAATGAGGAAGAAAATATAATTGATACTGAAGTATTTTATTTCATGAGATATATATTTCTTATTTTTTTGAAGAATAAGTGGTGTGAGACGCAATAGAAGTCAAAATATGTAAAATATTTTTTATCTAAAATACGTAAGACATTACATAGTTATTTTCTTGAAGATGAACTATGTGTCAAATTATATACGGAATATTAAAATGCTCCATATAACTTATGTTAACATGCTATGAAGAATAATGAGATAAGATAAGGGAAGAATAATTTAATGTTGTGAAAATGAATTATTGAAAAGATAAAATAATTATTACCCCTAAGAAATAAAAAAATCATATATAATCAATTTTTTTATGTGTAATAACAAGTTTTATGCATTAATTTTGGTATAAAAAACAATTAGCTATTTTTACGAGTTAGTATGAAATTAATACAAGGAAGATGATGGAAGTGGAAACACATTAACAACATGAATTATCTATTTTACTAAAAAAATATTCATTTATACCCCAATATATTATCATTTTATTGTTTGGGATTCACTTATGTGAAAGATACACAAATGATTTTTTAGGATATATGAAAACATGAGTTTCAAGGATAAACATGGATATCTTATAGGTCAAAGGTTGATACTAGTGGGATTTTTGATCACGGAGGAACCTATCTCATTCGGAGGAATAACTATTTCACATTTATAATTGAACCATGTAAAAATACATTTTTCACCCTATTTGGATTTTTGTGTGTGTGTTTCTTTCAATAAAAATAGGTAAGAATATATATTAAGAGAACCATTCACATTAATAATTGATATATACCAAATGTAAGTTGTATAAAAATTATAAATTCATTAAAAGCCACCAAAAAATGATTCACCCCTTTCTCATTGAGTTTAATGAATTCCAAACCATTCCCCCTGAATATACATAGTGAAACTAAATTTATATTTTCATAAATGTTATCAAAACACCAAAATGTTCAATTGATTCTTAAATTAAAAATATACAACACCTATATCTTCCAATATTTTATAAAATATAAACATCATAAAGAGTAATTCAGACCTATCAAAGAAGTGAAGACTATAATACCTCAACAACTCATTCACCGTGATTTGTTTGGACCAATATCTATATCTAGTGTTTATAACGACCCATAATTTTCAAACATTTTTAATAAATAAAATTGAATTAAATTCATTACAACATATAATAGAGCCATGATAGGACTTTATAGGTATAGTGTCATTAGAAACTGTGAAACATAAATAATCGGTTAATAAAACATCTACATTGTCTTCCACTTATTTATTCATAACAAGACTCATTTCTGGAATATCTTACTTAATACCATTCTTCATTACCCATAGAAAAGAAACATATAAAATGGTGAGCTCCAGTGCTCAGAAATTGTATTAAAGGGAAACAGAAATCATATAATAATCGTAAGACATAAGAACAAAACATCTTAAAATCTTATCTTTCATAATAAATATCAGGATATCATGTCCTGGGATAAATTTCAAAATAATTAATATACATAATCCAAAAAGTTATAACCTAATAAATAATGTTTTTTGGAATACACGTAAGCATAGAAAATCATTTCCATATTATCCAAGGCTCATAGCCAAGACCATCATAGTGGACAATGTATATTACTAGACTAGGTTTAATTATTGTTCCAGCCCTGTATTACTGACTTGTATTTACCTTTCATTCCATTCATGTATATCTCATGAGATATAAATCAATACCCATTGAATTGGATTGAGATATAGGTCCCACCAATAACAAAATGAAATCATTCTAACATGTGAAACAAAAAACATAAATTATTCATAATGGCATAAACCATGAAATAAATAAGTATTATTAAATAGCATTACATCACAACATAATCCATATAAGATAAATTGATTTTATAAAAATAATTACATAATAATAACAATAAATTAAAATTTCTAATAGGGAAAGAAACATAACCCTTTGTCGTCATAAATTGAAAATTATTTTGATAAAACACTTGAGCTTAATTCCTGAGAAAAATATCCTCCCTTCTTCAAAAACGTTTTTTATTCTCAAAATGGTGGGAAATTTTAAAAGAATAAAAATTCGTTGGAAATAAAATTGAAATTTTATAGAGTATGCTTCATTGAAATAAGTCATTATGAATATGTAAAAATCAGTTCATACTATATAAGTTAAATGAAATTCGTCTCGTACTCTTATTGGAAAAGTCAATAATTACCTCTTACAGAAAATGAAAGAATGATTTCATCCAACCCCTGTAGTAAACATAAAACTGGGTAAAATGAATTTAAAAATACACATTATAATTTTAATTTTTTATTGAAATCATATTTAGAAAACATTGACATAGATGATAAATATTCCTCATTAAATAATTACATATAAACAATCATAAATAGTAATGAGATTGAAAAATATCACTTATCTCATTTATGATATCATTTCTATGTATATAAACATATTTATAATGGTTAAATTAGGTTATTAAATTATACCATAACCATATTAATATTTATTATATTGTATATTATCCTATTATATCATTTTATTAATAGTGTTTCATGTTTCAATATTTCAATTATTTCGGGTCTCAACTGCTATATTTCAACATTCCTATTTTTCCATGTAAGTCGTGTTTATTATTCCTAAGATGGATTTTATTCATGTTAAGATGATATTCAGTTTATAATTATTATTTTTACTCTTCATATACATTTTATAATTATTCATGAGTTGTTAAAATAGAGAATGAATCTCACCGCGTCGTGGAGACGGTATGCCATACGTACGCACGAGTGATGATATCATTCCCTTTAATTGTTAAATGGTATAAAATTAGATGGTATATTAAGTATAATGAATAATTTTAATGTTTTATTCATTATTTAAATCCATTATTTCCTTAATTATACCCATCCAAATAAATTATTGTTGAATAACATATTACACTACGACATGGAGACGGTAAGCCATACGTACACACACATGGTGATATTATTATTTGTAGGATGGTTAAAAGGTGGTATATGTTTTTTTCATAACTATATAAACATATAAACATATATAAGGTACCTTATTTATTAATTTATTATGGAAACCAAATATGAAGAGGATGATGAAGAAGAAAATAATTTTGACGAATGTGATAAAACAATTACCTTTTTTCTACTATCACCCTTTGATTTAAACAAAAGGTCTCTCTAAGATGGATTTATTCCAAATGTGTGGACCCTATGAAAAATTGAGGGGAGTTGGGAGAGGAAATGGGTCAGTTTTGGCAGAGAAAAATATATTTAGAGGTGTTTTTAAAAGGGAAGTATAGGTTCCCTTTTATTAGAGAGGGGAGAGGCACCGTTGGAGGTACCAAAACTATTAATTTAATATAAATTAATTTTTATGAAAAAATTCCTATAATGTGGATTATTTAAAATATTATAATAGGATGGTTGGAAATCATCTAATCCAATAAAATTTAAACATTATTTTATTTTATTTTAAACCATATTATATTTATTTATCCTTATTTAATCTACTAAATTTTAATTGTGGTAATATATTCTAAATATTTAATAGTAATAACTATTTATATATATGGTGTTAATTAACCATAAATTGATATTTAAGGAAATTTTAGAAATTATAATTATCAACTTGTAATTTTTAAACATTTCTATGATTTTTTATAATTTAATTAAATGTTATTTACAGAAAATATCAATAGCATCAACTTTAACAATATTCATTTCATTGATTTTAACTAGAATCCACATAGAAGATAACATATAAAAAACATTTAAAATATTTAAAACATGTCATAATATCCTATAAAATTCATGGATAACATTAATTAATTCCAATTATAAATCTTTTAATATTTTTAAAATAATTTATTTGTTATTTCTTTTAATAAAATAATTCTTGTGTCACTATTGTGTCATCCATAATGAAAATTATTTAATTCCTAAAAATTATAAATAAATACCTATGATGTAGATTAATATTTTATCTTTATATAGACAGTATCTAGTATATATTATCTCTTGGTTATACATATATTAAATATAATATACTAATAAAAAAATAAAGTGTGACATTTTGTCATATCCATTGATTTTAATAAAATTAATATCATATTCATGAGAAAGTGGCCATTATGTGATTTCATTTAGAAACATATATGATAAGGGTTTAATTTATTCATTTAATAAGATTTTTAAAATCATTAAGTTAATTTTATAATATTAATTTTACCTTTAATTTTCTGATTTACCTTCAACTATGGAAATAAAAAATATTTCCAATGTTACTATTCATAATGCAAAAAAAAAATGTAGCCTGTTAAAATAATTTAATCATAATGATTTCAAATATAGAATCCATTTTTAAAAATTTATAACATAGAAGTTAATGTAATTAATTTAAAATCAATCATGTTGTCATAATGAGTGAACAAGTATTTAAAATTTTAAACATTTCAAAGCATTGAAATATTTTTACAAATGAAGTCAATATAAAATTAATGATAATTATATAAATTATATTGTATGATAATAATATATTATAATTATACGATAAAAAAATAAATATTATAATTTAATGATGTAAATTAATTCAATGGAAAATGTTGTTTTCTCCTAAAATTTTGTGTATATTTACTATTCATCAAAACAGGAAAGTTATCGGAAAAATATCCGAAATTCAACCAAAGTAAATTTTTTATCTCTATTTAAAAATAATGATTATGTTTTCAATTATAAATTATTAATGTGTCAAACCCATAATTTTAATGGGGTTCTCCATTCAAAAGCCTATAATTACCCTTTTAAAAAAAGTTTTTATATATCAAAGAGCATTAATTCATTCCCAATGACTAAAATATCGATATGTTGAATATCAAAAAAATAATTTAAGTATATTAAAATATAAATATATCTTTAATTTCATTACAACAATAAATTCACTCAATAATAAAAATATCTAATTGATTTATATTTTTCATAAATAATCGATAGCTAATAAATTCATAATGAATTTTCATAAGTGAGTCATAATTATTCCTGCTAACCTAATAGCTAGGAAATAATGGTATTTTTATACTAAGGAAATTTAGAAGTTCATTTTAACTCATTATTGTGTGATACACAAGCTACTAAAGAATAAAAATTATTTAAAGATAATAATTCATAAAAACATTACGGTGCTACATTTTACACACCTTAAACTGAATTTCTCCCTCAAAATTCATCACTTGGAAAAAAATAGATGAGTATACCTATACCTCATAACATCCTTAAGTTCCCATGTATATTCATGAAATTGGTGGTTCCACCATAAAATTTTAGCTAAGACGGTGGCTTTATTTTTTCGAACATTTTCTCTAAGATCCATAATCTATATAGGTTGTTCTTTATAAGAAAATCTTGCAATAGTAGTTTGACTTCTGAGTTAAATATGTGTGAAGGATCTGGTATGTATTTTCTTGAGAGAGAAACATGGAACACTTCATGAACCTGAGAGAGATTAATTCGAAGGGCCAATCGTTAAGCTACCTTCCCAACATGATCCAAAATTTCAAAATGACTGATATACCTAGGGCTTAGCTTTCCCTTATTTAAAAATATCATTACTCTCTTCCATGGAGATATTATTTAAAACACCTTATCACCCACTTCAAACTCTAGGTCTTTTCTTTAGTTTTCATCATAACGTTTTTGTCGACTCTGAGAAGTTATTTTATGTTATTGAATAAATCTGACATTTTCTTCCATTCCATATACAACATCATATCCTAATCATTTTCTTTCCCCAACTTCATCTCATCATGATGGAGTTCTAAAATTATTTATATAGATGAATTCAGAAGGAGGCATATTAATAATAGTGTTAAAGATATTTTTGTATTAAAATTACACAAAATGTAGGTTTTGATCCCATCCACCTTTGAAATATATAGTGAAATCACTCAACATGACTTCTAGATATTGAATTATTCTATTAGACTGGCCATCTATTTGAGGATGATAAGAAGTGGTGATACTTATCTCTATATCAAGATCATGTTGAAGACTTCACTAGAAAATCAAGGTAAACCACAGATCCCTCCTAGATATAATGGAAAGTGTTACTCCATGAAATAATTCCACTTATTTTACATATAACATGGAAATTTGATCAAGATACTGATCATCACTAATATAAATGAAGTGTGCCAACTTCATAAGACGATCAACTATAACCCAGATATCATTATTTCCATTGGATGATTTGGTATGTCTGATGAAAAATTCCATAGTGATTTTTCCATTTCTATATTGGTATGGGTAATTATTCTAACATCCCCATAAAATTCTATCTCTCAGCCTTAACTTTCTGAAACACCAATCATCGAGAGAAATATTAAAAAATGTCACTTTTCATTCCATCCCACTAGAAATAATATTTTAGAACCATGTACATATTTTTTATTCTATGGTGAATAGATAATTAAGAACAGTCATACTCAACCAAAATATCCTTATTTATTTTATGGTATGGGAGGAATAAAATCTTGGTACTTAAACCATATTATTTCATCACAATCATGGTTGAATTCAAGAACAATTCTCAGCTTCTTTTGTATCTCTATGTCTTTATTTTTTGCCTCCTTAATATTAATATGTATATATGGTATAACATTTCTTTGAGAAAGATAATATTTCCCCCTTAATTTAAAATATAAACATCCATCCTTTGTAATCCATAAACATTGGATCTTCAGTGATCCTCATCATGAATAGTTTATCACTGTCTTATCGACTCAAATAAATATCCACCTTGTTCGCTTTCCTAGGGTGGTAATGTATTGAGTAGTTATAATATTTCATTAACTCCCACCATCTTCTTTGGAACATATTCATATCCTTTTGTGTGAAAAAATACATTAATCATTTATAATCATTATAAATATCTCACCTTTCACCATATATATAATGCCACCATATATATAATGCCTCCATATCTTTAATGATAATATTTCTATAGATAACTCTAAATCATGAGTTTGGTAATTTTGTTCATGGATTATAAATAGCTATGAGGCATAATCTATCACCATATCATATTTCATGATAACACATCCCAACCCTTTCTTAGATACATCACTATATATCATAAACCTTTCTCTAATATAAGGTAGTGTGAGCATATGTGCACTAGATAAACTTTTTTTATATCTTTGAAATTCTCTTCACATTATTCTGTCCATAGGAAAATGACTCTTTTCAAAGTAAAAATTGTGAGTGTATTATATAATCCTGAAACATATTTCACAAAACGTCAATAATATCAATCCAAACCAATAAAACATCAGATCTTAGTTACGATTTTTGGTCTCATCCATCTTTTATGAAATTTTGTTTTCTATGGATCCATAGATATCCTGTCTCTTGAGATTATATGACCCAAAAATGAAACATTCTAAATACAAAATTCACACATGGAAAATTTGTCATAAATCATCTCTTTTTTCAGGGTATACATTACAATTATCATGTCGTCTTCATTTTATTCCTTTATATTCGAATAGACAAGAGTATTGTCGGTAAAGACTTCCACAATCTGATCAAGATAGTATTTAAAGACTCTATTCATTATCCATAATCCCTTTTTTAATTTTCATATGCCACACTATTGTTATGTGAGAACCATTTAAAAATATACAAAAATAACCCCCACAAGCCCCACTTAGAAAATCGAAACAGATCATGATAAATTCAAAATTAAAAATCCATCTTCAACCATTAACTGAGTACCACCACTACCACCATGGAAAAAATGATAAAATTAAAATTTTAAATTAAATTTCATCACCCCCCATGATTTACACACATTAAAAAAGAGGCACATCCATCATGGCGGCTACCATGTCCTTTGTGACACATTATCATCACGTAGTTGACCTACTGTTAACCTGTTACTCATCACCACCATAACCTTACATGATGTTTATCACCAACACGTGAATTGCACGTCACACCCTTCTTCACCAAAAGGACTTTGAGGACTAGCCACTCAAAGTCTTCATCATCACTCAAAACAACACACATAGGCCAAACACAATCAGAATTTATTGAACCACAGTGTGATGAACCAGAAAAAAAAACCTCCCAAAAAACCCGAAAACAACATCGAAGTCAAACAGAAAAACATTTCTCTAGCACTTCTGATGTCGAGTGGATGAAAACCAAACCATAACATCATCTTAAACCGAAAAAAAGCAAACAGATGGAGGCTCTACCATCATCCAATCAGAAACATCAAAAGGCCTAACATCATCAGAGGTCGAACCACAGAACAATGATCGAAGGACCGTTATAAATCTGATAAGAACCAAGGGAAATTTACCCCATGAATAGAATCTAACCATCGTGATAGGAAATTTTTGAGAATAATCACTGGAGAAATAATACTAATACATTCCCTTTAGACCGAACACTACCACCAACAAAATCCCAAAACCACCAAAAACTCCTTCATAGGGGACCAAAATGGGTCCAGCACACTGGTAAAGGTAGTAACAACATATATTGTTGGTCGATAAAATAGGAATGCCACCAAAAATTGATACTAACAAATCCAAAACCACCAGAGTGCTTTCTAGTCCAACCAATTTGGGGTTTTGGGGATAAGGTTATGGAGAAAAGAACATTGTAGTGACATTCAGGGAACAAAAAACAATAGGGAACAACAGAGCATCATAGAACTGAAGTATAAGAAAAACTGAAAGCAAGGAGATGAATGAAATCCAAAATCGAGAAAAACCAATGAAAGGGAAGAATATAACAAAGAACCACCCGCCACGATGACCTATTCAAGGAGTATCAGCGAGGAGAACCAGAGAGAGGAAGAGAGAGGGGGATGGTAGGAAAACCCTATACCTTAGGGATAGATCCACCTCAACTATATTCATTAGATCCACAAAGATATCATGGGATTAGTAAGACCAAAAGGAATCACTATATATTCATAGTGCCTATACATTGTATGGAATTCTGTATTTTGTATATCCACCTTCTTGGCCCTTAATTAATGATATCTTGAACAAAGATCAATCTTGGAAACGTATTGAGATCCATGTAGTTGATAAAGTATGTCACCAATGCGGGAAAATGATATTTTTCTTAATAGTGACATTGTTAAGTTATTGATAATCAATGCAGAGTCTCATTGGTCCATATTTCTTCTTAACAAACAAAATTGGTGCTCCCCAAAATGAGCACTAGGGAATATGAATCCCTTATCAAGATTCTATTGGAGTTAATTTTTCAATTCCTTCAGCTCAAATGGGGACATTCATTGTGGTGTTGTTGAAATATGCATAACACCTGATATGAGTTCTATTTAATATTAAACTTCACAATTTGATGGAAGACCTATGAATTCCATCGGAAAGACAACATCAAACTCCCATACAATGGTCATATTATTAGTCATGATTTCCCCCCAACTATTAGAGATAAATATCCTTCTTTTATATGAATCAAAACCCATAAGATGGAAGATATTGATATTAGAAGGTTATATTAATCATTTCATAATTAGATGAACGCAGATTGATCTGAAATATGTAATTTGACTTTGCTTCCTTGTTAATTGATATGAATTCCATATAGAGAAAGCCAATTTGAGCCAAGAATCATATAAAACTCTAATATAGGAAGGATCACATTTTTTAGGAATCACATTCCCATAAACGCCACATAGTGAATAATTATATACTTTTGACGTGATTTTTGTTCAATTAGAAGCCATCGCAGCTAACTCAACTTCTAATTGTTGAGGTAATATAGTGATACCCTTATAAAAATTCATAAAATTTTTTTGGCTGGGTCCAAAATAAAATAAAACAATTTATACTTTAGATTTTATGGTAAATGTACCTTTAACCACATCATTATTTTACTCCACATTGTTGATAGTGATTTCATGTGACTTTATTTTGTCTTTGGCCTCATAATTTTTTTGATGTGGATTATCATCAATAACCCTTATATTAGGGAATTAATTCGAATAATTCCCCATTTCCTTACGCTTATAGAATTGAAGAGTATGAGGTTAATTCTGTGTAGCCTTTTCATTGTTTGCATCATTAGATATTTACTTCCATCACATAGACATTAAACAGCTTGGTTCCATAATTTTCCACACATAAAACATTTACTGGTCACTTTTAAATAATTTCCTCTCTGTTTCTTTCCATACTTTGATAATAAGGAAAAACATATCTTGTTTTTAGTGTGTTATTTAGATTTTCATTTGAATTCCATTTTTATATTCTTATCAAATCCATAGGACTAATGGGTTACTCCAATATCCATATCAATCATGGGAGTACAACAAATGATTTCATTATAGATATTAATGTATCTTAAGTATAATACCCTTGGGAGACATGGTTTTAAACCACTAAAGAATTGATTAATTCTACTCTCAGGTTGGATAATAATTCTAGAACCATACCTTGAATGTGTGGTAAAATTTCCATCATAGGTACCAAGGGATACATCATCCTTTTCCTTAAGTTCACGTAACACCTTCTCCATATTTTTTAGAAGAATACGAGGAATGTATTTATTGAAAAATTAGTTATTGAAGTTGTCCTATTCCATGGACACAATTTCATCAGTTTGCCTCGTATTCTTGGTAAAATTCAACCATTTATCAGATTAACCTATCAAACTATTGACTACTAAGATAACATTATAATGTTTATAATATTGTGGAACTGAATATATATTTTCATAGTTACTAATCCATTATTTATCCACTAATGTATAAAAATACCTAGTCAGTGATGGTGGATGCTTCCTCATGAAGGACTCAACATAATGTTGCTCCCACCGTTTCTTGTTCTGAATTCCAACATGATAAATAGCATAAGAATGATTAATGAGAATGGATAAAAGATATTTAATTCCATCTCCCATAGAATTTGGTTTCTTTAGGGGATAATTATTGTATTTCTCATCGCTTTCAACATTAACATAGTTCCTTTAGGGTCCAGCCATTGACTAAAACCAAGAAGCATTATGTGAGAAACACTAATCAGAATGGGAAAACCACATAATCAAGAATAAAATTTCAATTTATGACACATTTGGTTTTATACTCGGTTATTCATGGTAATTTATAAAACACTATGATTGTAACATATATTTAGACATATCCAAATGATTCTTACTAAGGATTTATCATCGTACTTTCCAAAAGTTAACTATACCTTTCCTCTGATACAAACAATAACAACCCATAATTTACATACATTGATATTGCTTTAAAAATTATGTCCATTAATTACAACATATAATAAATCCATGACAGGACTATATAGGTATAGTGTCTTTAGAAACTAGGAAACATAAACAACTAGTTCATAAAATATCTATATTGTCTTCCACTTATTTCTTCATAACTATACTTCTTGATAAGATATATTAGTTAATAACCTTATTCAAGTACTGGGGAAAACATATATATGAAAGTGTGTGATCAAATTATTATTAATAATATACAAGGGAAATATAAATCATTTCATAATCATAATATATAAGAACATAACATTT
Organism: Viscum album; assembly: GCA_963277665.1. Lineage (NCBI taxonomy): Eukaryota > Viridiplantae > Streptophyta > Magnoliopsida > Santalales > Viscaceae > Viscum > Viscum album. The sequence continues at coordinate 886,839,966 of OY728148.1, read as the reverse complement.
TAAAATCATATCTTTCATATGAAATATCGGGATATCATGTCATGGGATAAATGTTCATAAGAATTAATGGAAATAATCCCAAAAATCATAAACTAATTCATTATGTTTTGTGTCATACCATTAATTAGAGAAAATAATTTTCCTATTTCCTAGGGCTTATATCCAAGACTATCATAGCGGATGAAGGGAATAACAGAACCTGGATTACTTGTTGTCACAACCCTATATCACTGAACCAAATTTACTTATCATTCCAGTCATGTCTATATCATGAGATAGATATATTTACCAAATCCATTGGAGGGAGATACTAGTCCCACCCATCTCACAATTAAATCATTCTTACTTGTTTCACAAAAACAAAAATCTTTCATCAAAGAATAACCCATGAAAGAAAATTGGTTTCATAAACATCATTCCATCATAAAATAATCCATATAAGATAAATGGATTGTATAAATATAATTCCATCTTAAAAAAATAAAATCAATGTAATAATTAGGATATGAAATAACCCTATTTCATCCTTAATGGAAAATAATTTTGATAGAACAATTGAGATTAATTACTTAATAAAATATCCTTTCTTCTTAAAAAATGCTTTATATTTTCAAAATGTATTACAATTTTAAAAGAAAATAGTTTAGTTTAAAATAAACATCAAATCATTTTTATGAAGCTTCTAGGAAATAAGGAATTATAAATATGTAAAATTCCATTCATGGCATATAATTTAAAAAACATTATTCTATCACTCTTGCAGGAAATGTCAAAAAATACCTTATATGGAAAATGAAAGAAAAATTCCATAAAAAACGTATTAAAATAAAAAATGGGTAAAAATAAAGTTAAACATACATAAGAGAATAATAAAAATTTTATGAATTTTTTTTAAAACCTAGACATGAATGATATATATTCCCCAGTAAATAATTATGTATAAGCATTCTTAGATAATAATGGGATTGCAGAATTATTCCATACCATATGTATAATATCACTCATATGTACCCAAACCACCATTATAAGGGTTAATTTATTTAATTAAATTATACTATAATGATATTAATATTTTTGATATCATATATTGTCCTCTAATATAATTTTGTTAATAGTACTTCAATATTTCCATTATTTTGTGTAATAACTGCCTCGTTTTCCCATTCCTGTTTTTCCATGTAAGTCATGTCAATTTTGATTAGGATGTATTTTATTAATTTATAGAATGATATTATGTTCATAATTATTATTTGTAATATTCATATAAATTTTAACGTGGAGATTGAATCTCATTGCATTTTGGGGACGGTAGGTCATACATACACACAAGTGCCAATATCATTTCCTTTTGTTGTTAAGTGGTAGGGAATTGGATGTTATATTAATTATAAAAAATAATTATCATGTTATATTAATTATTTAAATCCATTATACCCCTAATTATACCTATCCAAATAATGTATTGTAGGATAACAGATTATAGCAAGGTGTGTAGATGGTAAGCCATATATACCCATGCATGATGATATTGTTATTCGTATGATGGATAACAGGAGGTATCAGGTTGTCCCATAACTATAGTAAAATATTCGAATGTATAGGATACAATATTAAATACCTTATTTTTATAACTACATATAAATAAGAAGTATAATAACAAAAGAATTTTGAAAGAGATGATAAAACAATCACACCTTTTTCAAGAATCACATATTGATTTGCATAAAAGGCCTCCTTAAGATGGATTTCTTCCCAAAGTGTGGCCTTTAAGTTGAAGTGAGCGAATTTGGGAGAAAAAAAGGGTAGGGTTTGGCCAATAAAATGAGATGTATGTGTGTTTGTGTGATTAAAAGAGAATGATAACAGCCCTTTTATATGGTAGTGGCGGGGAACCTTTAGAAATACCTAAACTATTAAATTAATATAAATTAATTTTTAGATTAAAATGCCTCCAAAGATTATTATTTCTAATATTAGATGATAATATGTCGAAATCCACTCAACCAATTAAATGTAGACATGTTCTGATTCTATCTCAATGCTTATAATTTTGATTTATACATATTTAATCTATATAATTTTAATTATGGTAATATATTCTAAATATTTAATGGTCATAAATATTTACTTATATGGTGTTATTTGTCCATAAATAGATATTTTATGACATTTTATACCTTATAATTATCACATTATTATTTTTAAATAATTTTATGATTTATAAATAATTTTAGAAAATGTTATTTTTTTAAAATCTAAATAGTTACATTTTTGACACTATTCATTTCATTGTTTATAAATAAAATCCAATTTGAAGATAAATTTGAAAAAAAAATTGAATATAATAAAAAAATCTCATAACCACATTAAACATTCACATAGAACCTTAAATATATAAAATTAAATTTCTTTTAATATTTTTATAATCATTTTTTTATATTTGGGTTAATAAAATAATTTATGTGTCACTGTTGTATCATCATTAATTATAATTATTTAATTTATAAAAATTATAATTAAATTATATGATTTAGGTAATTATTTTAGATTTACTATGACTATCTATAGTTTATATTATCTCCTTCTAATCCATATATTAAAATTAATATACATAAATAAGAAGAAAGTGTGACTTTTTTGCATATTCATTGATTTTAATAAAATAAATTTTATATTCATGGTAATGTGGACAGAAAGTGATTCCATTTTGAATGAAAGAGGATAATATTATAATTTAGTCATCCAATTGAATTTTGACTAGTGTTAAGGTAATTTTTTAATATTATTTTAACATGTAATTACCCGATTTCCCTTCAACCATTGTAATAAAAATAATTACCAAATTTATTATAAATAATACTGAAAAAAAGTATCCTATTAAAATAATTTTTAGATAATTATTCAAAATATTAATTCCATTTTTAAAAATTCATAATAAAGAAGTTATAATATTTAATTTAAAATAAATCTCGTTGTCGGAATGAGAGAATGAGTTTTTAAATGTCAAAACGTTGCAAATGATTGAAATACTTTTACATATTATTTCAATGTAAAATTAATGATAACGGAATAAATAATATATTTTGAGAAAAATAAATTCAATTTATAATTTAAAACCATTCAATAATATAACATAACCATATAAATTATGTCGATGAAAAAATTTATTTTATTTTAAAATTTAGTGCATTTTTACTGTTAATCAAAACATGAATGTTATCCAATAAATATCAAAAATTAATTCATAGTAAATTTTTATATCCTATTTCAAAATAATTTGTTTAAATTTTCTAATAAAAATTGTTTATGTGTTAGAATATTAATTTTAATGTGGGTTTTCTTTCAAAGGTGTAAAATTTACATTTAAAAAATTGGTTTTTATATATCAAATTTGATTTATTCATACCATATAAATAAAATATCTATTGTATGAGTATGAAAAATATTTAATTATTTTTATAAAAAATATCAATATCACTAATTTTGTTACCAAATGTAATTCACTCAATAATAGAAATCTCTAATTAATTTATATTTTCCATAAATAATTAATAGCTAATGAATTAACAATGCAATTTCATAAGTTAGTTATAATTATTCCTATTATCCTAAAAGCTTGGATATAATAGTATTTTTATACTAAGTGTATTTCTTGGTTCATTTAAACTCACGATTTTTTGCAACACAACATACTGAAGAATAAAAATTATTCAAATAATTTTTTTTATAAAAACATTCAGGAGTTATAATGTTGGTGTTAAAAGGTATGTATTTGTCGTTTTTGTTGATATTACCAAATATACATGGGTATATTTTTTAAGACAAATATTTAAATCTATTTGACCATTTTATAATTATTGTAAATGAATTTAGAATTATTTTTACACATTATTTTCCAATAGAAGTGACAGGAGTGGATTATTGAAAAATTTAAAATTATACAAATTCTATAAAGATAATGGTTATTCATATAAATTTTCCTCCTCTTAGACTCCCCAGAAAATTGTGTTTTTGAGAGGAAAACTAAAACATTACAAGAAATTGATAGAACCGGGACTAATGAGATTAAAACTCCGAGATTAGGGACGAAGGTGTAAAAATGCCATTCTATATGCCTAATAATGTTATTATAATAAATATTTAAATTAAAATCACATAGGAACTATAGAAATTAATAAAACTATAAGTTGTATATTTTAGAGTATTTTGATATTTAATTTATATTTGCTGTAAAAAATAGTGCATAGATATATTTGATAAAAATATGATGAATTTATTTTTTTTATTGTAATGCTGATAGAGTATATAATAAAACAACATTGAGGGATGAAAATCCTTTTCAAGAAAAATTTAATGAAAATAATTAAAAAGAAAATAAAAAAATTAAACCATATTGAATATGATTTTAAATATTTAAATTATTGTGAGGATAAACCTCAAAAATAAAATTATTTGAAAATTTCATTAAAGGAATCATTCAAAAAATCATGAAGTACTTTTGTGTTCTCATTAATCATTCATTAATGATTTTGTTCCTAAAAATATTAATGAATATTTATCATATTAAAATTGTATGTTTTCTATATTAGAGTAACTAAATCACATTTCAAAAAATTAATTATGTTATTTTATGAAACTACCTATGGAATTGAAAGTTATTGGAATTAAATATATATTTATAAATAATAAAATTAATCTAGAAATATAATTTTAAGGAGGCTCTATTAGTGGATCATGGATATTTAAGAGAATATTGAATAAATTGTGATAAAACATTTTCATTGGATTCTTGATTTAAATATATAGTAATTATTTTATATCATGCGTATTTTTATGGATTTAAATTATTTCAAATGGATTCCAACACTGTTTTTCCAAATGAATATATTTTAAAGGAAGAATATGTTATACAACCGTTGCTTTTGACACGTTAAGGTTTCTTAATCATATTTAAAAAAATTAAAATAGATTTATAAACATAAACAATATCGAAGTGATTTGTATGAAATATTATCTAATATTATTCTAAAAAATTGTTTTACAATAAAATATTGATCCTAAATTATTTATAAGGAAGACATATAAAGATATCTATATTGCTTAGAAAATAATTTTTCATATAGTTGTTTGATCATTAAATGATTATTTACGAACTAAATTCTCCAAATCAATTACAAGTTAGTTTGATATAAGAACTATGGGAGAAATAAAATTATTGCTTGTACTTCAACTTTTTTAGAATAATTATTGTATATTTACAAATAAATACAAATATTATAAAGATATTATTAAAATAGTTTTATTTTATAATTGAAAAATCTAAATCATCTTCATTATCTCTTCATGTATACAATATGTTGATAAATCATTAAAATTATTGGATAATAGTATTTAGGGAGGTAGGATTGGTAGTTTATTATATTTAAATTCTTCTAGGCCGCATTTAATTTTTTAATAATTTTTTCTATATTATAATGTTATCTTAGGGAATTTACACTAAATATATGATAGAATAATAAAATATAGTAACGGTTTTGTAATCATTAATTTATTCTATCTCAGAAAAACATATTTTGATTTTAAATTATCTTCAAATTCTTAATATGGGTAGATGTAATATAAATAAATAAAATAAAAATTTGAATGTGTCACTTTCTAGGAAAAATATTAGTATAATGGAGTTGTAAGAAATAAATTTTAGTTTCATTATCTAGTATTTAATTTAAATATATAGAAAAAATAAGTTATTGGGAACAATACTTAACGATTAAGTAATATTTGATTGATATTTATGATTAATTTTATAATTTTCTTATTTTATGTGATAACTCATCAACTATTACTACATATATTAATTTTTTACATCACTCAAGAACAAAATATATTGTTGTTAGATATTATTTTATTAGAGACAATGTTCTAAAATGTAACTTTTTTAATAAGTTCAAACTGATGATTGACTAAAAAATATCCTTACTAAAAATATGGGTTTTACTATTATATAAAGAGTTAAACAAGAACCTAGCATGATATAAATTTAAAATGAATTTTTTACGGACATCATATTCTTGATATAGTTTTTAGGCATTTTTTGAAGGCTAAAATAAATCCATCTCGAGAATCCCACTTCATTTCTACTTTATTAGTTTGTAATTAATTATTTTTGTGACATTATATTAGCTTAATTTCTTGTGAATAAATAATATTGTTGTATTTTATCATTCAATAACATATAATCAATTATATTTTTACATTTTGGAAAATGAATATGCAAAATATTAATACATTTTTGTTTACATCAATGGATAACAAATTTTTATTACTATAATTATTCCCATAATCTATAGACATATTTCAAGAGATTTTTTTAGATATTATACTATCTTTCAAGCGTAAATTTCATGGATTTTACAAGTGTTTTTAAATTATTCACCCTGTAGATTTATAATTTATATAGACATTTCATTGGATGCTTGTGTTTAATGTTGCATGAAATTTTTTTCTTATAGGATAGGATCCAGACATTTATTCTTTATCTCGATTTTTCATTTTTTTATTTTTTTATTTAGTTTTTATATTTTCTGATACTATTTATTTTCAGTTTTTAAAATTTATTTTACATTTTATTTTCCTAATTTTAATTTTTAATGATGTTTTTTATGTCTACCCTCAGTTTAATAAATTTTACCCTTGTGGGAGTTACATTTTATATTCTTGGTAAGAATAAATTATTCAGTAATTTTTTTTCTAAGGATGTTAAACATTTATTCTCGGCTACAAACATGTTACCAAAAGGGGTGGGGGTATGTTTTCCTAGTTTATTATTTAATCTTTTTTATTATTGATAAATGGGAGAAGATTTTTTTAAATTATATTCTTTCAATTAGAAAAAAGGAGGAGATAGTTTAGTGGATCCTTTTAATTTTTCATAATTATGTTTTGATAATTACAAAATTATTATTTTCTTCCATCAAATAAGAGTAATTTGTTTGAATATTTCAATATATTTAGATGAAAATAATGTTATTTAATTGTTGATTGATTTTTCTTATTATTATTTATATTTTTTTTTGTAATTTATAAATTGATTTCTATGAAGAATCCATGTCTGTATGATTTTAGGAAAGACACATATGATTAAGTGATATAATTAAATATTTATATGTATTGTATAATCCTCATCACATAATAATCATTATATTTTATTGTAATGTTTCTATATAAAATTGTTTTTTTGAAAAGGAATCATTCTTACCAAAAATAATGATTATGCTGAAGTAGATTGACGTTTACACCGAAGACAAATGATTCTTACATATTAATATATTATCATAATGATGTATTTATACTAATATTTTTCAACCATGTAAAATGATTCATATGAAACCCAATGTGAATCATACACAAGTCTAAATGTCTCATATGAAAATTAGACTGAAGGTTACACTAGAAATATTAACACACACACACTATTTTTTGAATGTATAAAATGGACTGAAAAAGAATATATAAAAAGACTTTTATGAATCCTAAAGGACTCATAATAAAAAGAAAAATAACCATATATATAACATGTCAAATGACTTTTTTCATATCTAATGACTCATATGAAAAAATAAAATTCCCAATATTCTTAATAGTTTTTTAAAATAAAAAAGTGTTATGTTTTTTGTACCTTTTTATATCTCAACTCATTGAATTTTTTACTTATTTTATTTTATTTATTATTTTCATAATTAATATTTAGTTATATAGATCCTATATAAACAAAATAAATTTCATTTTAGATAATTAAATTAACACCATAGGGGAAGAAGCTTCTATAAGTATTCACACTGCATATCTGAAAATAACGGGATTAAAATATTAATTGCTAGATAAATGAAGAGTCAATATCAAATTATTAAGTAAAATTATATGAAGGAATTAATATTTGGAATGACCAATATTATATTAAATTTTAATTAATTATAAAAATTTTAGTCCCATATATGTTTTTCTTTTAGATAAAATCAATTGATAATTTAAATTCAAGACACCTAAATATTATTATCATGTGTAGAGAAATACACATGAAAAATTCTATTAGAAATAATAATTGAACAAATATATTATTTTCATTAGTTTCACAAGTCCATCTATAGTTTCAATAATGATGAAAAAATGAATCAAAAATATTTAATGATTATTTACATAAAAAATATTTTTGATATTATTGTGCATAAAGAAACTCTATAAAAATAGTTTGACACATCCAATATATGGTTTATAGGTATAAAAAACATAATAATAGTTTGATATCAGATAAATGGAGTGGTGTGAAATACATTAAGGACTAATTTTAGACTTTTTGTTCACTTTTGTTTTCATAATTTTTCATTGGACATAATCATTCATCATTATACTGATCTAGGATACCTAAATATTCATATCCTCATTTTCTAAAAATCATATATCTATGGGGCCTTTTTATTATCTTTTGTGTTTGTTTTATTTTATTTATTTTAATAAAAAATAAAGAACTTAGTGTAGGGTTATACCATCCAATCCAAAGTTAAACTGGGTTGTGCCTTGGTTTGTAAAGGGTAGGTGTTTTCAATTGTACCTTCATTAAAACAGTTCCATGGTTAGTATTTCCTCCACTACCAAATTAAGTTTGGGAGTTGTGCCTCCAGGTGTGAAAGAGTATTTTTAGGACATGGGACTCTAGGTGTGAAAAATATAGTGTATTGTGGTGATATTCGAGGTTGAAAAATGTCAATTTTAATGGTTTATCGATCCACATTAAAATACATGCCACTTTTATAATGCTCTCCATAATCACTCATTTGGATTGTGAAGTGTAAATGTAAGATCACATTAATCTGAACCACTATAAAAAAACTTTTTTTCATTTTTTTTATTCTACTAAATATTTATTTTTAACAATTATATATCTCTAATTATTTATTTTGTCAATTCAACCCCTCATAAACATTGAGTCATCATAACTAGGACCAAAAAAAAATTCCATGTGCATATGTAAACACAGTTTTCCTAAATGCATCAAAATGAGCAATCAAATAAAAACATTGTTATTGATATGATGTTTAAGGACCAATAAATGCACCCATATATCTAAAAAACCAATTAAATATAAAACATGTTTAAATTCTATTGGAGGTTTTATACCAATTACCTTCATTTCTGAGATATCACAATGTTTTAGATTCAAATAAATAATTTTTTATGCTTTTCATCCATTTACACATTATAGTCAATGTTAATTTATTTCCTCTCGGATAAATGTATTTAAGGAATAAGGCATACTGATTTATGAATAATTTCATATCATCTCTTTTTTTCATTATAGTATTGAACTATATAAATCAATTCTATTTGATAAATAGTATGAGTTTTTTTCATGTAAAATTTTCATAAGAGAAAAAAACTCTACATGAAATGTTATATATATATATATATATAATTGGAAGTAAAATATCAAATAATTCAATATTACCAACATTAATGAAAAAATAATTTTTTTTAAAAATATTCATCATTATAGAGCCTTTATGTAGAATTCATTAAATCTATAAATTAATGAAAAAAGTCATTGGATAGTGTATAATATTCATATTGTTATAAACTCCTTGAACCAAATCAATTTTTCTCAAATTTCCCTTTTACTAAGGATTTGGTAGACCATTAGGAATATAAAATCATTACTATGAATTGACTGATTCAAAAAAACTATGGGATACGCTCTATGGATTAACAATATTCTCTATGAGGGATTTCCATCAACTTCATATAGAAATTTTTTGAAAAATTTACTTGACAAATTTACTTCACATGATAAAGAGTAATGTTTTTGGTCAGGATTTTTATGATGAAGACACAAGAGTGGGGTGAATTGTGTCCTTTTAAAAATATCGACAATATTAAAACAACCATCTTAAAATGAAGCAATCCATTCATTATCTATTAATGTCAATAGAGCAGCAAAAATAAATATCAGAAAAGAACAAAAGGAGGTATGGTGGTTCTGGGAATAGAAATACCCTGGTTTACTCTCCCAACATTGTACTCCACAAGCTTGGGGATTTTCACTAGTTTTTCCTCTTATAACAAGACCATCCACAAATGAGTACATATAGTTAGAAATTTACAAGGATTATATAGGGCCTTATGGTACTTTTACAAGGAACTAAAAATGTCAACATCTTAGTCTAATAAGATGACACTCCAACATGACTATGTATGAGTAGCTGATACTCCAAAAAATCAATAGATATTGATTTTGTTGACAGTGCATGTTTAACCAAACTTTTTGCAGAAACAACTAATAGATGAAATTAGATTCTCAATATAGCACAACAATAGTAGAAAAATAATATTCAATGTTGAGAGGGATTCAACATCTTTAAACAAAAACAAATAGATTAGATAGTGATTGTTCATGCATACTTCCTCATTACAACATACGATAATAAGAATTAACAATTAATTTAAATTCTATATTCAAAAGCATCAAGATTTTATTAAAAATGTTTTTAGAACATTCATTTTAATAGAGTATCCATGTCTCCAATTTTGTTCGTTGTTTTTTACATTACCTTATATAGAGAGATATATATATATAGAATAAAATATCCAAAAATTATAACAATATTCTACTTCCTTGGGATATTAAAAATTAATGGACATAAAAACCATCATAAAATATCCCAAATAATTTCATAACACCTTTTCCTCTTTATTACTATAGAATAAATCTCTAATAAAAGCATTCAAAATAATTTGAATAACTCATCCAATAATATCTACATTATAAAAACATCATTGACCAATTTTAAAATCCTTATTAATTCCATTAAAACCCCTAAAAATAATCCTTGAAAAAAATATTCACACAATAAATTATGAATATTTGAAATCAAATCATTCAAAGAGATTCATAACATCCCATATAAATAGGAACGATTTAATCAGTTTCCTAAAAGACATTGAATCAATTTCAAAACCTCTTTATAATGATCTTTAATACTAATAAGACCATTATAGAAATCACATAAAATATTGTCGATTTAAATCTCTAACATTGAAAAGTCAAACATAGGGTTCCTTTAGAAAATGACAAAATAGAAAATGTAGGGTTAAACTATGTGGTGTAAATTGTTCTAACATTAGGTAGAAAACATAAGGTTTATCATAAATGTAATGTTAATGATCCATGAGGTTCTATCTAATATGTATGGTTCATTACTTACATTGATTTCATTAAAAATACTTTCTTATCCTGAAAAATGTAAAGTTCTTTCAATGGTAATGTTCTTTGACCATACTCTTCTAATAACGTAGATTTGAGATACCATACATTATTTATCAATCGTAATGTTGAATACAGGAACACAGTTCATGTTACATACACATTATATAATGTGTATGGTTTATTCCATACACTATGTTTATCCAACTAGTGGGTAAACAATGAATCCAAACTCCACCATAGGGTTCATATTCCTTATATTACTTTTATTAATGTAGGGTATGAACAATGTCTCTAGAAAATTTAAATACCCTATCTTTAGACAACACTGAATTTTTTGATCCCCTTATCATCAAATTCTTCATTAATCCCAAAAGACATATTTTTATTAAATCTCATGATCATTACAATGTTTGATTAATCAAATCAATACGACATCTACTACTATTGATATATTTGAAATATATAAGTAATAAAATTCTGAAAGAATGTAACAGTGAAACTACCATCCCAAACATCAGTGAATTTATTGATCATCACAAATATTTTATCAGACTTTTATTTATACTGATGAAATAAATATTAATATATTGAATTTTGACATAAAAATATGAAATAAAAATAATATTCAAATCATTCCAATGTAATAAACTTCCTAATAATCTAATAAATATATATTTATATATAAAATAAATACTTTGATGTACTAAATCTACAATAATTAACCATTTTATTAAAAAACTATGATTGATGGGTTAAAGAAATTATCCAAACTAAATAAAAATGATAATGATGAAGAGCCACTCAATAATCTCTACATTTTTTATAATTACAAAACACTAATTAATTATCATCCATTTCTATCTCTTTATGTAAGGATCAAAAAATATCTTCATTAGTATATAAAATAAAATAATAATAAAATAAAATAAAAATTGAAAAGCTATATTTTCAACACCATTTTAAAAATATTTATGATTTTACAAAAAAAAATTCTTCCCCTTAAAAAATTTGAATATTTACAATTAATTTTTTATGAATTTTTAATATATAACAAATTTTAATAATAATATATTTTTTAAATACATAATTTTTTAAAACAAATTTAGAAAAATAAAAAACTAGTTATTTCAAAAACATGTTCTCAATACATATAGTTATATAAACTCCCATGAAATTCATGCTTCCTTAAAAAAAGTATATAATCAATGAGCCATGAAAATATATAAAATATTATTCAATGAATGATAAAGGATTTTAATGAATTTGTTAAAACTTTTAATTTATACTATAATAATGAAACATTTAAACACATGATAAATATTTAAGATTACCCCGTTAAGACCATGCATAAGTATTTATGATATTCAATTAATTTAAATAAATGGTTTTCAATGAATATAGATGACATATTTTTTAAAAAATAAAAAACCATATTTTTTAAAGAATTTATTTAATGAATTTTGAAAGAATTTATTTAAGGGATTTTCAAAGAGTTTAATTATAATTTTACATATGTAATAAATGACGACAAAATTTTAATCTAATAACAGAATAATTTATCATAAACATAAAGAGATTAATGTATCACATCAAATTAATTTAAATAGTCAAACATTAAACACATGCTGACACATAAGATAACCATCAATACAAAACCATAATGAAATATTTTATGGATATTTATTAATAAAATAAATCAACAAATTACTTTATTTGAAAAAATAATAGAGTTATAAAATGGTTTAATATTCGAATTATTGGGGAAATTAAATATATAGGAATAAAAAATAAAACATAAAAAAATTCCATTGTATAAAATTGTTAGTGTATTTAAATTGAATAATAACTTTTGAAATAAAATACATCATGGCATAACAATTCCAGATCTATTGATGATTATAATTAATAGATTTAGAAATAATAATATTATAAATTCAAAAAAAATTCAGGCAACAACATGATGATATAATGATGATGTTTCGTGGATCATTTCTGTAAAGTATCAAATACATGCTCTTTTGGGTAACCTTATAATTTTGGGTCCAATACTATCATAAATTATTGATTTATTTAACCAAATATATTTATTTTGATCTATCATTTTTTAATTAAATCTATATAATTATTTTGAATAATGAAAATTCATTGCACAGTAGAGTTGAGGTTTTCTAATATAATAGTCATTATAATAATGTCTATAATTACCATTACAAAAACATTTAAAAGTAGATTTTCTTTTCCTATTTGAACTATGATAAAAATAATTCTTATATAATTTTGGTTTTTCATTATTACTACCAATACCATGTTTTCCATTGTGATTTTTATTTTTACCAATAATTTGATTCAAATAATTCAGTCCATAATAAGAATAAATAAATATTATGTTAAATTATCAACTTCATCCAATAATGTTTTAATTTTATTTTTATGTATATCGTAAGAAATTTGGAAGTATTAGATCTTAAATCTGCAACCTGGTTTGCAAACTCCCTTTGACAATTGAATTATCATCATAATATTTTCTAATATTTTTTCCTTTATTTTATAGTTTCAAATTTATATTTAGGAATAAAACAAATACTATTATGTTCATCATAAAAAATTCATAATTTGAACCTTTATAAAAGAAGATTGTAGCTCATTAGAATAAGCCATAAGACAAAGATTAAAATTTTCATTTTCATTCTCAACTTATGATTTTATAGTAGATTCATTATTTGAATCTTTATATGCATTTCTAGTAGCCTTCATAACATTCTTTCCTTTTTCTTTATATTCATATTTTATTTGATCATTACTCAAAGGATTTTCAGGTCTCATATGACCTTTTATTTTACACTCATAGCACCTAACTTCTTTCCCATTATTCAACATTATGTTTTTTGGTATTATACTATAGTTCACTAAAATTATTAATTCCATTATATGAAACCTCAACAGTCTTCCACATCTCATAGGCAATATAATATTGAGAACCATGATAAAATTCATCAAAACCATGACCATTATAATTTCATTCATGGATTTTTAATGAATATCAATTTATGATTTTTTAGAAGCATCCCACTTTTCCTATTCTCCAATAATTTCATAAGGGTTGAAAATATTCATATAAACAATAAAAAAATATTCCTCAAATATATAGTCCTGTGAGATTTTCAACATCCATAATTATCACCATTAAAACACAGAGTAAGGATCATCGATATAGCTTCTCTGAAATTTTCTATTGATATTTTCTACTTATGAATCTTTTACATGGGCTTGTTAGATCCAAAAAGAAATCAGAAGAGCCCTCTTAAAATGAAGCGATCATTTATTTTCTCTAAATGTCGAGCAAGAAATGGAAATAAATAAAAGAAAATAAAATAAGAATGTATAGTATTTTGAGGAACAAAAACCCCCTGTCTACTACCCGAACACTCTACTCCATGAGATTGGTGATTTTCACTAGTATCATGTCTTATCACAAGACCTTCCACAATTGTATACAAGGGTTGACATCTTACAAGGCTTTTAAAAGGCCCTCTGGTTCTTTTATAGGGAACTGTAATTGTTCACATCTTAGTTCGAGAAGTCGAAACTCCACCATCAATAAGTCCAAGTAGTTGATACTCCACCAAATCAATAGAGATTTATTTTTATGATTGTACAAGTTGAACATGAACGTTTCATAAAAAACTCACATAAGAAATCAGATCATCAATTTATCACAATAGTAGTGTACCAATAATCATCAATGTCATGTAGGCTTAATCATCTTTAAAAAAAATAAAATAGATTATACTATTATTATTAAATAATTATTCATCTTTATTCCATGAGAGAATAAAAAAGAACAACGAATTTCAATTCTTTCTTCAAAAGCATTGAGCTTTTAATATGAATTTTTTAACACCTTTTCTTAATGGAGTATCCAAATCTCATCTTTTCGTCATTGTTTTTTATTATCATGCTCAAGATAGGTATATACAAAGAATAAAATAAAAATCAATTGTAAATACATTCCTTTTTCTTAGGATACCGAAAAGAAATAGATTTTATAGCCTTTGTAAAATATCCGGAATAATAGCCTAAAATCATTACCCATTTATTCTTATATAATAAATTTATAGTAAATTAATTAAAAATAATTTAAATAAATCCTTCAAAAATATCTGAATAATAATAACCATATTTAAAAATTTAAATTTATAAATTAAATCTATTAAAAGTATTCAGAATAATCCATGAAACAAATAGTCACACAATAAATAATGAATATTTGTAATCAAATCATTCAAATTGATTCATAATGGCACTAATAAATAGAAATAATTTAATCTGTTTCTTGTGACACATTAAATTTGTTGTAAAGACACTTTATAATAATTATTATTGTAGAGGAGTCTATTTCAGAAATCATGTAAAATATGTTGGATTTAAATCTCCAATGTTGAAAAATCAATCATCGGGTTCCTTCACAAAATGAAAAATTAGAAAACGTAGGCTTCAACTGCATAGTATTCAATATATGAATGTAAGTTAGAAAAACTAATGTTGATAATAAAATAAAGGTTCATGATACATATGTTTCTCTTTAAAACATAAGGTTAATTACATACATATGGTTCTTTAACCATAATTTATTCTATTTAAAAATGTAATGTTCTTTTCAAACATAAGGATATTTAACTATAGTTTTCTAATATTTTAGGCTTGTTATAACATATATTCTTCTTCTAGATTAATTTTGAACACAAATATTTTTTTTATTCCATACACACTATATAATGAAAAGGGTTTATTCTTTATGTTATTCTTATCCATGAAGGGTATGAACAGTGAATCCAGACTGTATCATAGGGTTGCTATTCCATATGATACGTTTATAAATGTTTGGTATAAACAGTGTTTCTAGAAAATATAAGCAACTTATCTTTATAATTCACTACAATTTTAGAGCCCCTTATCTTTAGATTCAACATTAATACCATATGACTTATTTCTAGTAAATCTCATAACCTTCTTGACTGTTCAAGGATCGAATCAATATAACACCTACAACTCTATATATATTTGAAACACATAAGAAATAACATTATAAAAAACTATATTTGGGAATCTTCTTTCCCAAACATCAAGTAATTTATTGACAATACAAAACACCTTTTTAAGCCGTTTATGTAAAATTATGAAATCAGGATAAATATATTGGATTTCCACATAAACAAATGAAATGTAGATAATCATCATATCATTTTGGTGGAATAAACATCATAACAATATAATCAATATGTATTTATATATAAAATAGATACCCTTATGTACAAAATCTGAAACACTTAGAAAATTTATTAGAAAAAAATTATTGACGAGTTGAAGTAATTTTCAAAACTAAATAAGAATGGGATTGAAAACGATCCACAAAAAATTATTTTCTTTATTGATATATAATTTAATTTTTTTGAATGATTGAATCTTTTGAAAAAAAGGTATTTCTATAGTTTTTTTCTGCTTTTTGAAAATGATTAAACCTAATAAAAATCTCCACACTAATCTGTGAATTTTTGAATGTTAACTTTTTTACAATCATACTTTCTGTCACAAACATGTTGATTACCATAAAGGATTCATGGAAGGTAAATCATTAGGATATATCCATTTATTTTTTATATGAAATTTTTTAGAGTCTATAAGTAGTTATTATGTGTATAGATAATTTTTGGTCAAAAAAGTGATAATTTGTCTATCTATGGGGAATTATGTTTACTGTTTACTAAAATAATTTAACCATGATAAAAACAAAACTATAAACATTCTCATGTTTAGTCATATGAAGTTGAGAATGTGTTTAATTATCTTATATAATGAACAAATTATAAGGTTATGAAATCATGAACTCTAGTGATTAGACGATTTATATATGGCATGGTGTGTATAACACCAAACATTTCTCAAATGTTGAAAATTGTGGGTTGGTTTTTTTGGAATCATAGAAAAAATTTATTATAAAATCAAAAGGATTGAAAGTTATATTATCATCACATAAAATTTATTTTTATTTTTTAATATAACTAATCTACTATATAAATATTTTACAAATATAGACATGGTCAAATAACTAATCCACTCTTTAAATAAATGATGAATTTTTCAACTATTATTTCTCAACAGTTCATATATATTAGAAAATGGTGTTTCATAAATACATATATTTATCCATAAATATATTAAAGTAAATTGTAATTAAAAACTCCAACAAGTAGGGATTATGGTTATGGTGATTTTTACAAAAGTTCAAGATTAGTTATAATTAATAAGAAAATTATTTTTATATCTAATGTGGCATGACCATGAGAAATAAAACCCACAATATTGAATAATAATAAACAATATTCATAATCATTGGACATAATAATTGATAGATTTATAACTTTTGATACTAGTTATGATATATCAATCCTAATCAAATTGATAATGTGATAGTGATTATAACATGAGTGAATTAAGATTATTTCCCCTATAATGAAATAATTGAAGGCATTGAACTGTCAAGTTCAAGGTAGGATACACCATGTTTTATGCTATAAATGTTTGTTGAAACTATTATAGGATTTAAAAAAATTAATCATGAGTGATCATAACTATTTTAACGTGGTAGTCTCTTGATTGTAATAAACATTTCATACCCAAAGATTGTTCAATTGATTTCTATAATTCTATTATCAAACAAAGCATAGTGGGAGAGTCAGTTAGTCCTAAATAGATTCTTCCAGAATAGATGAAGGATTCTTATAAATCTTAATTGGAATTTCACAAATGGATATTCCTGCACATAATATCGGATACTCATGTTTCCCACTTTCCTTCCTTTGGATACCCATGGTTGACAACTACGTGCCTCACCCGAATGCATTCTATGAACATACCACACTAAAATTGGGGTAGAACCTCAATCCAAGTACTATTTACTAATATCCCTTTATTGGAAGGTGCCCGAATTTTACCAATAATGTAATATTAAAATAGAATATCATCCATATAGACAACACATTTTCTCAATTGGGGTATAACTGAACAACCAATATGCACCTCCAGATCTTATGTATAGTGGGTAGAACAAGCCCTAGATGCTTCACCTACTATAGATTACCCTAAAAACCCAATGTACCATAAGATAAGAAGTTCACACACACTAATAAAACATATTAATGATTGATAACAGTAATATTTGTTTCTATATAATAGTAACATTTTAGATAACAAGTTCAAGTAGTCTCACCCCTCTTTTATAGTCAGTCGTAGTCAGGCATATTGTTTCAATAAAATTTTCAATTCATAGATGACCAATATTTTAATCTAAAACAATATCAATACCCTATATCATCTTCATACTAATTTTTTAGCTAGAAATACATGCTATTTATTATTAAAGTCGAAAATTCCATTGACATACTATGTACAATGGACCAAGTCCCAACACACATCCATCATACAATCGTATTATCTGATCCAACTCTCTCTATTGGAATAAATTGTTGGATTCTTTATCCCAAGGATGAGATATATTACAATTATCACCATATAGTTGATTTTCATGAAACATAAGAAGGTTTCACAAACCAACAATCTCTCATATTAATACTACTTTAGTTAACCTCTCAAAACAACCACAAAATTACACAAAATAAAATACAACTATAGAAATATCAATAAGTATTCTTCATATCTCATCTATTCACCCAAGTCCCATAGAGGCATATTTTACCCCAATAATTCCTTAGACTAGAACATTCGTGAAAATTTATAATTAATTTTATATCCCACTAATCATCTATAGATGTAAATTATTATCCTCTATAGTGTTCCGAATGATGTGGTATTTTAGGTCAATGTTTTATTTTCATGAATAAAAAACTGAATTTTGCACTTGGTTAATTTGACACTTATTATTAAATAACAATATCATTATTTAGTTAATCATTTTGAGTTTCTATAATGGATAAAAACTATATCAACTCATTCCCCTATTCCTATTATTTTATGGATTCATCTTAAATTGTAGAAACATATAACATTGCTTAGAGCATTGACATCCTGCTCACTACCATTCCTCTAAAAGTGAACACCAAACTAGTTTCACTCTTTTGAGTATCTATTTCTTCATCATTTTTTTCTTCAACATAACCATATAATGTATCATAAATCCTTACACATATGGTTTTATCATCTTTTCCATTGTGATTCTAGATTATCTATTTCATGTATTCCCAATGTAATTTACACAGATTGGACATGAACTGACTGATGGATCCCAACACATAATAAAGGAATGTGAACATTTATACAATAGAGTACATCATACTACCAATTCCTGATGTAGAAAAAATAATTTATTTTTAATTTTAATTAACCACTATCTTTAATGAATTACCCTTCAATAGTTTGAAGTGTGAAAAAAGTGGGGTTTAAATCAACTTATTTCCAAACATTCTGAATTACTCAATAATATTCAAAGAATTATCCTTCTACGATGACATCAATATTATCTCTTTACAATCCCACTCAATCCTTATTCCAAGTATTATCTTATCCTCCATGAGATATATCATCATGAATCATTTAAAAAAATCATTATTCTACTATTGAATCCATATAATATCTATACCTGAAAAAATCATATCACTAACATATTTCATAAATATTATAAAAATTATATCCTCAAAAACCTTCTGCTTGCAAAAATTGTTCTCATTTCTTAACATGAATCTATTTTTATCCATTTATTATTATATATTCTCATTTCATTATCTTGGTGCTTGTTTTAATTCATGTAGACATGTTTTAATCTTGTATACCCCACAATTATTATATTGATCCATGAAACCTAATAGTTTCTGTAAACAAATTTCTTCTACTAAATCTCCTTTGAGAAATTATGTTTTTGCATCCATTAGATCCAAATCCAAACACAGGACACAACCATTATAGGAACTTATAGATGGTGGTATGTTTAAAAATCAATGAAAATATTTCATAGAAGTCTTTATCATTATTTGAATAAAACATCTTTACCAAAAAAAATAAACTTAAACTTATTATTTCCAACAATATCTTCCTTTATCCAGAAGATGAACTTCTTCTCAAGATCTAGTTTCCCTTTTCATAGTTCAGTTAGTTACAATGTTCCACTGATGTCCTAAAATAACATTTCTTCTTTAGCCAATAAATCCCATTATTCAAAGTTACTTAATTTGGATTCTTATTTTTGGATTACATGTCCCTATCCTTCCATTAATTGTAAAAAGTTCACATTAGTTAAATACCAATGAACTAGCATTATAACATTCATTGATCATGGACATATTTATTTTGTTCATCTCTCTCTAATACTAAATAATTTGATCATTTTAATCAAGCTTTAGTAGATCTTGATCTCCCTATTATATTTTCCAATATCTTAGTTCCTGACATTTTTTCATTCCCTAAAAAATATTCAAAACATATATCTATTCAAAGATATCATTTTGATTAACTTGAATTTTTTATTTGATTTATTTCCCTTAGTATATTTATCCATAAAATTATAATATTTGTACAATATATATTTATTAATGACCACATTTTTAATTCTGATACATTATCAATTATCATCATCCAAAAGTGACGATCAAATTTTTTTCCCTATATATCCTATAAAGAACTATTCCATGGAGTTTTCCATAACTTTATCTTGGTCCATAGAATCCAAATGGACATATAAAAGGCTATTGAATCATTTGAAATGGTTTAGTTAATTTATATTATTAGATAAAGGAACTTTTAGAATTTTCTACCTCATAGATACTGACAGCATTATATTAACTAAGTATATTAAAGAGTCGACTTATTACACATAAAATTCAATGAACATTAAAAGAATATTCTCCATACCATATTCATTATTGTATTTTTTATTCTTTTAACTACACCATTCAAATATTGTGTCTCAGGTATTGTTATCTTATTTATTTTCCCTCTAAGAGTGCTAATCGTTTCAACATTCTTTCAGTATTAATTTCTAACACTTACATCCACTAAAAAATTTATTCTGATACATCTCTTATGTGTTTAATATTGTCAAGTATTACTTAGATCATGTGCGTATGTATTCTAAAATAAACAACACTTTTTATTTTTTACTATGTATGAAACTCTCACAATTTTTGAAGTCTATATGATCTGGCTTAAATTTTAATTTCACTACTGGAACCTTCATATAAATCTCAATGAGATGTCAGACTAAAATATTCAATAACTCTAAATTTCTTGACATTGTGGTTCTTGCGGTTTTCACTCCATGGAATCATTTGTTAGAGATAAGGTTCAATCCTTTATTCTTCTATCCATGATAATTAACCCTTTAGTGATCCACTATAATATATTCTCAAAGCCTATTAGAAACCCTACATCATCCAATAATCCCATACAAGTTATATTTCTTCACAATATTTGTATGTGCTGGACTACCTCGAGATCAAGGTAACTTATGTTCTTCATCTTGACTAAAAAATCTCTATTCCCCATAATTTTATAGGTTTATTATAGTTTCAGTTAAAATTATAGAACTTCCTTGACACATAATTATACATGCCTCCATTATATGTTAAATAAAGTAATGATTATCCAAAATTAATGTTCCATTATTCCATTGGAATTTGAAAACTTATTAGTAAACTAATAATTTTTTTAGCTACCTCATAATTGATTGAACTTTTACATTGGTATATTTCCTATTTAAAATTGACCCTATTTGTTTGTAGTATATCTCGAGACTGTCTCCCTTTCCACATTTCTAATATACTAATCAAGGACTAATTATTTTACATTATCTAATCATTCTTGATTTATATTCTGACTTCTTTGATGCGGGGTCCATCCTCATCCATATACAATGAGTTCCCTTCAATGTGGTACAAGTACTACAAATTTTTTATGATTTTAATATAGTATAATCACATGAACATACTCAAACACTAATTTAGAATTATTACAAAAAATTGATCACATTTGTTACTATTAACTCCCAGCATTATGGAAGGTATGATAACAAAAAAAGTTCCAATAAATCATATAAATACATTAAATTAACAAATTGTAGATAACATTAAATTGTTTTAAAATAATTCACATGATCCTCCCTAGATCTATGTTTCAATAACCTCACACTGATCAATCTCCACATCATGAACACCTTACTCATTATTGATTTGGTTTCATACATTTCCTCTAGATTATTTTTTTATCTATAATAATGTCTTCACCTATTTTATATCAAAAGAAAACATTATGATCTAATAACATCAAAATAATTCTAAGTGATAAACTTTCAATATTATATCATTATTCCTCATATATAATCATATTTATTTATCTAGTTAGTGGAGAATTATGATCTTTTTGGATGAGATCACACATCACCTACATCCATTAAAATAAAAAGCTTTTCCCATAAAATATATCAGTCCATTCCTTGTATACTTATGAGATCAAAACTAATAATACAAGTAAAATCCCACATAAATGAATAAACATATATGGAAATTGAATTTATACCTAATCTTCCTACTATGCGAGTTATTCAATGATCTAAACCAATATTTTATAAAACTTTTTGGGATATTAACACACCATTTATCTACTAGAAAATCTACTCTAGATACTATGAATAGTGGATAAAACATTCCCATAATTGTCATCCAATTAGAAATTACCTAGGAAACCTAATGTATTGGATGATAGAAAATTCAATGAAAATAATCATCCTAGAAAGACACAAACCTCATACACACACACTCCACATGTCTCAAAAAAGTAATAAATGTTTAAACATAATTAAAATAAATGAAAAATTAGTTTTATATGGTTTGGATATTTTGGTCCTATGTACATGGGAGAACACAACATCAATTTTCATTACTGTTGGATGATACAATGTTTTTAGATCAATCCAAGAATATTTAAAATGATAGATAAATTTGTTTCAACATCACATTATATTTTTTAGACACATGTACATGGAATCCCACCACACTTTTATTGTGGTTTTTTAATTGTCATCTAATTTCATTGCCATCTACAATTCTTGAAAAACCCATTATTTGATCCTGACAACTTCCAATAACCTATAAAATCTAGAATTTGGTCGATAAATCTAGTGAGTAGATAAATTTATGTTTAATGATGTAACTTCTGTTCACATGATGTTATAATATGACCATAACCCATTATACATCAATTGGAAAATTGAATTGTTTACTCGAGTTCCCTCCATTTGATTTTTTATCATAATATACAACATAATAGTTAGTTATCATCATGATCATAATATTTGGTTAATTAAGATACTATATAAGTAGCCTTTACATCATAACAATCTTCACTATATAATGAACCACATCATTGTGATTTAGTTCTAATCATTGGGAAATTTAATTTTTTTATTTGATCCAAGGAATTAAAATTTTTACCATGTTTTAAATTATTTTTGGGATATATTTTTTGTAGAAGTTTGGGGGTAGAGAACCCATAACATATCTACAAGGTATTATTATAGAAATTAGTCATGGAGGTAAGGTATCATGAAATGGACATGAATGGTCACATCGTGATGGTTTTTAACATGGGATCGAGCCACTTACTAGGATCCATCATGTCACAACTGAAAGGGGTTATGCCATGAAATTGGTTGGAAGGGTGGTCGATCCCTCCACCCTGGGAAGTGGCACTATGACCCAAATTATATAGTCAGAAAATGATAAACTAAAACTATTCAAATTATATAAATAGAATATTCATTAACATATAATCATATCTTGATCATTTTTTTATTTAAAATTAAGGTTATGATTTCCATGGAGTATATTCCACAATCAAAGGACATATAAGTTCTATACTATGATGAGAACATTGAATTGTTATAATGCTGTTCTGAAATAAATTTTATATGGGTTAATGATATATTTTGGTAGGAAATAGACGATACAGGATACCATGGGTAGGGGTCTCAAAATACATTGATATTTTATCTAATGATGTTCTTCATTAGTCTTCTATTAGATAATAACGTTATGATAACTTAACCCAATAAAATGAAATCCACATTTTAATATTTCCTTAGATGATCTCATTTAAAGATGTGTATAATAGTAAATAGACTTTATCATTATTGATAATTCATTTTAGGAGTTTTTTATATTTATGTATTGATGAAAGATACGATGAAATATTATTGGGGTTAGGAATGACATGTTTAATGCATCACAATATTTATTTCATTAATGAATAATATGGGAATTTTTTTCAATTATGTT
Organism: Viscum album; assembly: GCA_963277665.1. Taxonomy (NCBI): domain Eukaryota; kingdom Viridiplantae; phylum Streptophyta; class Magnoliopsida; order Santalales; family Viscaceae; genus Viscum; species Viscum album. The sequence continues at coordinate 886,815,375 of OY728148.1, read as the reverse complement.
TTTAGTGAAATTTTATATCATTGGCCCTTTTATAGAAATGGAAATTTTTTATCAACTATAATTCCATGATTTTTTATCCGCATGTTTATTTCTGAAAATTCAAATAAATAGCCATGAAGCACATCGGTTTATGAATCCAACATGCAACATAATTAATTAGGGATATTGCGATAATGGTATTATATTATATATTTTAAATTTTTTATGTTTTCTATTTTCATTATAGAATTGAACTTCATTCCCTCTAGGTTAATTAAAATGTTTTTATATTCTATCCTTGGACATTATGGGTAACAACTGAATACGACTAAGTAATATTCCTAGAGGGTCACACATTAAGTGTATTTGTAACCTCAATTATTTTTATATGAATTTATCATGTTGAATAAATATTACTATCATATATGGATTAATAATTATTCGTCTTGGGATGATCTCATATATTCAGTTACTAATTATTTGAGAAAATATTATATTATTTAAATAATAACTAAATATTTTTTTCAAGAATTTATTTATTTATTTCCATAAATATAATATTTATTCATACTAGTTTATATTAAAAGTAGAATGATTTATTTATTTAGTTACATGAATATTTAATGAATATTTGTTAATTATTTTAGGGAGTATATTATTTTTTTAGTTATTAGTAATCCAAAAAGTTATATTTATTTACTTAAATTTATTATCATTATTCATGGTCTAATTAATATTAAAGAGGATTGGTAGAATAATTTTAATGGTTCGGTGTTAAATAAAATATTAACTTCCATTTTAATAAATATTAATTCATTTATTCAAGAGAATAATATTTTTTTATTATTGAGTGTAATTCATGTCAAGTAAATAATTATAATATTATTATTCTAACATGGATTTCATCGAAGAGTAATAGAATAATAAGGGACCATGGGAAATAATTTATTCTCTAACCCTACTTCTATAAACACCTAATTTTCTCATTAATATATCCCTTGTTAAACCATTCTAGTTGTTTTTGGGTAATAAAAATTCTAGAATGGTTTCTTTCAATCCATAGATATATCTTATTTTTTGAATATTCTCATGATCGGACTGCGATCCTCCTCATCGACCCTCAAAATTCTAGAGGAAACTAGAAAAATTATTTCTCCCAAAATGGATTATATTTCGATCAATAATGATTGATATAAGCATTATAATCATTCATTCAAGGACACCGACATTTATATTAATTTATTATTTCAATTTAAATCCAATAAGAATTATTCTTAAACAAACAAGATTCATTCAGATTTTAAATGATCTTAAATATTTAAAGAATATAAGAAAAATTATTAAATATTTCGTCAAGAGGTGATTAATATTCTGACCGAATGACATAGTTACATGGGGTGTAATTGAATTGTACATGGCATGTATTGAGGTCCATCACAATTGGATATTTCATAGGATAAATGGCATTCCAAGTTATAAATGTTATGTGGTATTTATTTACTGCATTAAATACACTATGTATTAATTAGGACATCATGGTACAAGTATTATAATGTGTTTCAGGTATTTATTACCTGACATGTCCGAATGGTGGTCAAACAGCAAAGAGGCCACATTATGTGTATCTAGCATACATATCATGTACCAAATCAATATTAGTGGCTAATTTACATGTCAAGTCCCCTATCATGTGTTGTAGAAGCTGTGACATGACATATAGCTTGTTGTACACATCGTTTAAGTGTTACCCATCTATATAGATTCCATGTCATCTATGTTTTAACCATATAGAATTATTATGTTGATGAAAAAAATAAACTATGTCATTAATCCAAACTATATATTTTATTTCTACAATACAGCCAGTGTAATCATGTTTCAGATAATTTTAAAATTTAAATTAATTATAGGATAAAATTTATAACTATATACCTTGTATGGTTATCATTTACACACTATATAATTCATATAGTAAATTTGTGAAAGATTTATATATTAAAATTTTAATATGACTTAAATATGTCAAATTTATTCTACTTGAAACACTACACAAAAATAAATACTTAAAAAGTTGTGTAAATTACACGCTATAATAAATAAACAAAAAAATAATACAATGTTTTTTGTAGTTATGATTCTCATTTATTGTGTATACCCTAAGAGTGAATAATTTTATTTATTTTGGATTAATTATTAAGATCCCTCCAAGATAGTATGGATGGAAATATGATAAAATAATTATTTAATAAATTAAATAATTAAATTTTAAGTTATTTTGTAATAATAAATAAATTAATTGCAATGAATACAAGGTAGTGTATAAATATAGATTTTCATTATGTGTGAATTTTTAATAACCTATACTGACTAGTGTATATTATTGGTTTCTTTTAATAAAATTATTTTTACATGGTTTTTGTGATAATTATTTTATTAAATTAAAACGGTCTTTGGTGTGTCATCCCCCCATCTATATTATAAGGTTCTTTATGCCCATGATTTATTTTTTCGAACCACCGTAATAAATCATTTACATACTTAACATGTGTTTGAGTAAAATATTATGTTATAAATGGTGATCCTAGGTGAGTGGAGGTAGTTCATGATCAAATATAAGATAAAAAACTCAGGAGTTACATTGGATTATACGTAGAATACTAAATTTCAAAAGAAGTTTTATTTCAAGTACTTTTACACTATGTCAAGATTCACTTTATAATTATCTATAAAAACATGGGATAATGACACCATTAATTATAATTTTTCACTTTTATTTATTTATAATTATTTATGGATCCTTTATCTCTATCACTTAATAAATGAAAAAAAATACATGACAAAATTAAATTTATTTAATCTATGTGAAATTTTTATCAATACATGGATAATCAGATAAATACAATCTTATTAATGTTAAGATTAATGTAATTAGGTACAATTAAAAATTTAAACGTAAATAAAAATAAAAAGTAACCCAAATTAATATATTAATTCAATGTAGCCTTCTAAAAATTGGGTTTTAATCGAACCATATTTCAAACTGCTTGACCCATCACTATTGGTGTGATTAAAATTCTCAAGGAATTTCAACAGTAATTTTTGGGTCGACATAATCAGGTATTAAATAAATGTTGACCAAATTCATGAGACATTATGTATCTAGTGGGAATGTGTTGATGAAATATAAGTCTAGTATTTTAGAATTAAGGAGTTCAATTAAAAAAATCAAGGAGCTTTTAGTTTAATGAAATTGGTAAGATATACCAACCTAAATAACATCAATTAGGTTTTCAATACACCTTATGGGTTATGATTGGGGGAATATGTATCCTTACCAAAATACTATCCATGAAAAAGGATATTCCAAAACTAATTTTAAGGGATATTGGGTATCAATGCAATAATGTATGTATAATAAATAAATTTGATTATATTTAATATTTTTGTATTCAAGATATAAAATAAAATATTATTTTACATTAAAATAGTATATATAAAACAATGTCATCATAATAATATGGTAATTTTGACAAAGACTGTGTTCTCCCCACAATAAATTCCCAAGGGCAGTGCAAATTTTTATTTACTAAATTAAACATGAAAATTTACAATATGATTTGTAATCCCCTATACATATTATACCACATCATAAAAAAAACTAAGGTGTGGAGTATTCATAAAATAGGTAGATGAGTAAGACACTAATTTATGTTTCATTAGATAGTTGATATATTAGAATAAATGATAATGAAATATAAGGACAATGATGTATATACCATGATGTATCACCTCGTATCTATTGGAAAAAAATAAAAATGATTTAGATAAATGAGATTGTAATTAAACTATAATATTATAAACTGAATTAGAGTTTTTGGCTATCTATCTTGTCTTTAATAATGTGAATTAAATATATTATTTAGCAATGTTTAAGATTCCATTTTATTATAAAATTATACATTAATCTCATTTTATCATATATACAGTATATGTTCTCCTAATTCATCTAGATTACAAAATTGACAACCTGTATGAATAGATCAAGAGTATTTTGATTAAAATTAATTAAATATATAGAATTTTAGGGTAAATAGATTCTATCACACATATACTAAACAACATGATAGGAAATTTTGAAAATACTAAGACCATTTTATGATAAATGGTGTCTTTACAACATAATTCCACAAGATAAAATATTTAGAAGTATTTAGGTGAGTATGAAAATATTTTCTTCTCATGTCAATATAAATTTAATCTTCAAACAAAATAAGAATATATTGAATATGAATGAATAAATTTCATCTAATTCAGATATATTTTTTATAGAATGTAATTTTTTTCAAATAATTTTTTTTAAATACTAACTCGTATTTAATTACTTATCTTATGAAAGAAAAATACAGTAATTAAGATTTATTATCCTTGATATTAAGTGAGGTTGATTTATATATCATCCATGTGAAGAACATAACATCAAGAATAAAATTTAAAATATCCTAGTGGATGAAAAATTTATATTCCAATATCATTAGTTATAATTTCAAAAAATTTAATTTCTAAGTGGATTAGTTCCATTTAAAATATTATTTTTCATTAAGCTCAAACTATACATTTATATATGTGTTTCGTTGGACACAAAAAACATTATTTAACGTACGGAATAAATATTGTTATTTTTTCATACATAACTAATAGTTCATGAATTATTGAATCATAGTTATTTATCCAAGAAATAAATGATAAAATATAAATTTTATAACTCATACCAAATTGTGGAATGTTAATTATTTTTCTTGTATAATTGATGTTTGATGTCAAAGATATTCCCAAAAGTGTATTTAGTATCATTTTAGTTAAAACCAATCTAGGTATTATTGATATCTAAATACTTATGTAGTTTTCAAAAAATAAACAAATGGAAATCAATATATTATATAATTTTCTAGAGTTAGATTATCTATATATCATAAACTATTTGAATGTAAATATATATTTAAGTTTATATACTTCATTAGATTACATTATGAATTTTTTGTAATTTCTTATGAAAGTAATTAATGGAAATTGTAAAATATATAATATATTCTAGGATGGAATTTGATTAAATATGTTAACCTAGTATTCATTAATCAATAAATATAGATATAGTTTTTTATAAACTCAAATCACCTTATTTACATCATATATATAATGATAGTACATGGTATATCAATGAGAATTCATAAAAATATTTTATGTTTTATTTTATTCCTCTCCATATATATCTCATAATATAGAATCACCACAACTAATTATATTACATGTAAACTGACTAATGGATATCAGAAGTTGTAGTATTATATGTGGCACCCCACATGAAATGTTGGTGTTTATTCTGTGTTATTTAGTCTTTTATATACTTTTTTAAGTATCGGATGGTTGTGGGAAGAAAATTAATGTTTTTGAATGGTTTTGGGAGGAGAATGATTATATCTCATGGTTAGTTTGAACCATGTAGTGTTCGTGCAGGTGGGCAGTCACTTTGATATAGCTATTTATATGAATTCAAAATGGGTTTTCAAACTGTGTGAAGATCCCCAATAGTTGTGATGGGATTTGGGTGAATCTGGGTGAGGTGTATTGTTTTTCTAAACCATGTATAAACCTCTAATAGTTATTCCTTCCAAATTTTACTAGGAATGAGATGGTTCATGGTTGGGACACTATTTGGTAAACCATGATTCCAAGCCATGCTGGTGAATTATTTCAAGGAAACGGGTTTCACATGATTGGTATATGATTTTTAAAACCATGTGTCCAATACGTGTTTAATAAAAATAGAATTTTCCATTTTCACCTTCTCTAATTTAGGGTATTTTCACTATTATACTCTCCCTGTTATGTTAGTCTATCCATGGGAGACCTATAGGTTCTCTATATTATTTATCATTTTGATCCTTTCTCTATCTTTGGTTTTTTTTAATTGGATGCAATGTATTTCTTAATTTCCTTCCCTTTATCTTCTTTCCCAAACCCTATTCTTTGTGTGTTAACATTCCCCATGAACCAAACAACCCTTTTGGTTGACTTCTGGGTTATAGGTGGATCAAATGTTGTTTTTTGGTTCATAGTAGTAGTAGGCACAATTCATTTACCTATGGGTATAGTCACCAATAGAGGTGACATGTTATGAAGTGTTTCAGCTAGATTATCATATCTTTGAGGTAGGTATCTCTATTAAAGTTATTAATTTTTGAATTTAAATGGTTTTGTACATTATAAATTCCATTTTATTTAAATTATAAATACATTTGAAAGATTTTATGTGTTTTAAAAAATTCACAAAAATAAAGTTGACTAATAGTAGTAGTTATTTTTGAGTTTATCAGCAGTTTAAATAGATTTAATATGGTTCTATGAGTATTTCTATAACTCATTATTGATGATATTGTAGACATCTATCTCAAATTTCATCTATCCATTTATATTAATTTTCTGGGAATCACTAAAAAAATTTGTTTAGCGGATGTTTTCGGGGGTATTATTTTCAGTTTCCTATCCAAGAAAATACCGAGGAAATAGAAAATGTTTAAATAGTTGTTATCCACTCACCATTTTTTTAGTGGAAACCGCCAAATAAAACCAATAAAATGACCCCTAATTAGATTTTTTACCTTATATAGTTAATGTTTTAACCACCACTAAAATTTATATATAGAGGTGGCTTAGAACACCTCTATAATCACTTTTCAAAAAAATAACATCTGCAGAATCTATAGCGCCAGAATAACAAAAAGCCGATAAATATGAAAATATAAAAAATAATACAATTAGAACTATAATAATAACATAATAAAATAATAATAAATGGCCACAAAATAAGATCATATCTCCTAAAATACAACTCAATTAGTTTATTATTTCCCCTTCATAGAAGATTCTGACCGTTTCATAATAAATTATATCCATATTCCCTAAACTAACCAAAATCATACCATTACCCATCGATGACCTTATATTCCTCAATTATACATAGGATTTTTTCACATTTTAGATAAACCTCATATTTCTACTCAATACCTTTGAATGATTCTATCAATAAAAGAATAAAAAACCACAACTTATAATGAAATTCATCCATTGCATAGCTAATATTTGTACACATTGATAAAACTTGAAAATATCTACTAGAATTTTTTCACCAAGGACCACAGTTCATTGTATAGATTTTCACACTAGACATACAAATCATTATTGAAGGTTAACATACAAAATTAGGACCACTATTATCTTAGGGAAATGAATGGAATGTTGCATACCATCATGAGAAACCACCTTTCCTATAATGTTAATAATATAAATTTATATAATACTATTCAATCGAAATCACCACTTAAAATATATACCATCCAAATGAATAATGTGGGGCCATAATATATTAATTAATCATGTGAAATTTCTCCCACTATTATTTTGAATTACAATATTTTGTTGGCTATTTGGGATCCCCCTCTATCAATAGTTCGAAGAATTAAAAGTAAATGGTATCATCCACCACACTACTTCTATATAAATCTAATTTTTTGAATTTGGATATTCTCAAATAGAAAAATATATATCCACCAGTCCATTAATTGCATCAATATGCCTCAATGAAAAGAATCCATAAGTCATAATCACAATTTCAACACCACCACTAATACATGAAATAGGTTCAGTGCGCTTGTCTCAAGAACACATCAAGGTAATATTTCAACACACACACATGAACATATGGACATCATCTTCAGAATGCATATTTATGGATAATATATCCCCCTATAAAGGAAATAAAATAATTCACCCACATAAATGTATTATTATAGTACCTCATAATCATAAGAATGGATTAATCATTGTAGTAATATATTTAAATTCATTCAATGACGAAACAAAAATATGAGTACAACACAAGTAACCTTTTCAAGTAATAATTTTTGCAATGCCAATAGTAGAAACTACTATAAAAAATTATGTGAATAATAACATTTCAATACATGTAACATATATTGCTTTTATTTGGCACAACATTTTATTTTACTTGAATACCCATCATATACATTTAAATGTTTTAAAATTATAAGGAATATATCTTTACCAAAATATTCATTTCAAAAATTATCGTATAATACCTTCCATTATCATCTACCCTAAGATCATGATTTATATTCATTGTTTGAAAGTACTTCTGAGAATTGATATGGTCTTTTAATTTTCAATTCCCCTTTAGAAAAGTAAAGATATAATTTTCAAAATAATTATTCTCAATGTTCATAACATCAATATTATTCCACAATAAAATAAATCACCAATATTGATGTTAGAAGAATATACTTTTTAATTCAACTGTTACATTACAATTTCACCTGAAAATGAACTTAAAACTCATTTCCTAGTATCATTAAAATTAAAAACCCTTCCAATGTCTATTTTAATATTTCCAAGTTGTTCCAATATTTTAAAACCATTCAAAAAATTCCGATGTGGTCTATGATCAATGAAAACATTGAATTATTACTTATTCTACCAAAATCAACAAGATGCGTTGAGAAATATTCAATGACACAAGAAACACAATTTTTGATGTATGGTTGTTGATCATCCTTAAAATCAATGTACAAATAGGAAAATCCAAACCCATGTAAGTGTTCTGACAAGATAAGTTACTATGTCCAGGGAATTCACTAATGGTCTACGTTAGAGTAACATGAATTTTGAACTTTTCACTATAAGATTCATCATATGTATCAACATTTTAGCTCCATAACTCCTATTATTATTAAATTATAGGTTGAAATTATACATCAATAATACTTTTAGACATTTGTTTTCTAGGAATAGTCATTAAAATGATAAAAGATGTGTGATTCGTACACATCGACAGATGTAGATTATAAGGGATAAAAATAGATGGTCAAATACTATAATTAGTTCTCAATGTCTCAAATGGGTTGAATCTATTGGAAACCAATCCCAATCTTACATTACTAGGATCAGATGAGAAATCTGGATATAATAAATCAAATGACTTCAATGATTGTGAATCTCTTGGATGTCACAATATCAAATCATTGATATAATATATATAATTCAACATCATTTTCTCTGTGGTTTTTGATGACATGAATAATATTTGTAATCGAGGCTTCAAAGGGTAGTAACCTAAAAATTCTGGGGTTTTTTCTTCTTATTTAATGTAGTATTTTGATTAAGAAGTATAACATCGCACATTTGCTACAATTTAAAGAAGAATACTTTTTCAATCATATATACTTGAATCCCTCCCCAATAAAGCATATAATTATTGGGATCTTAGCTTTGGGAAATAAATCACATGAAAATTCCAATATCATGGACATTAAATTGATTTTAATTTATCATATTCATTTATTTTGATGCAAATTTATAAGAAAAGAATGTTTTTAATATTTCAAACATCCACTATACAGATCTTTATTTCCATCATCAACTAAATCATGAAACACTTTTTTATTATTATTGAATTTCAATCTTATATTAGCCACCAAAAAAATGATGAGGATCTAATGACATATTACATTCAAGATCAATTTTCCCAAAATTCCCAAAAACCTCACATGTGAATTTATTATTTGTATCTCCCACAACTGGTTATTATGATATGTTTTTTTGTTGATGTTGTTGTCTTGCAATGTTGAAATAATAATTTATACTTTTTTTATTCTATTTTTTGTTATCATTAAATTTGGGATCTCATTCTGCTTATTGACATTAGAGAACAAAATTTATGTAATGTTTGATTCCTTATACAAAATCCTACACAAATATAGAGATGTTAATTTCTTCAGTATCAAGTGTTCAAAAACATCATGTCTCTTCAACCATCTTGAAAATTTATATTTACCACTTGGTAATATTATTGTACCATAAACGGATTGATGGAAAATTTAAAAATATAAAAACTCCTCCAAAACCTTAGCATATTGATGTGTGTTCCTTGGTAATGTGATATTGATTTTACACATAAAAATCATAGTACTTTTACACTTTATTTAATAAATTAAAACACATAAGTGTAAATATATAAGAAAAGAGATAAATGGATATAAAAAAATACAAACCAAGTATCTGTAGGAATATTAATATGTGTACTAAAAATGTCAAAGTAAAAAAAGGAAATCAATACTGGATGGTATTGTGTAATATAGAAGAAATAAATAAATCATAATATAATTAATAAGAAAACATTTCAAATGTTTTTTTAAAATTAGTTACCAAACATCACAATTAAAACCAATTTATAAATATTGATATTTCCATAAAATTACTTTTGAAGACAAGGAACCACCCTTTAAAAGACGTCAACTAGAGTCAAGAACATTTTTTTAATGACACGATAAACAACATGTTCTAGTTTGAAAAAAATGAATACATTTATATTTTAAATATATATTAAACAAAATAAACATTCCACATACTATAAAATTATAAAATTATGATAGTTTTTATAAGGTAAAACAAATAAATCAATTAGAAAAATAACTGTGGAATATCAATGGATAAATTTCACAGTCTTAATGAAGCAATATATTACTTTACTCAAACATTACTATCTTTCTAGGTTATGATTTAATACTATGGGAACAACCCAATTTACACTACCTTAACCTCAGTAATATTTAATTCTAATAGATAGATTGAATTAATAACTATGGTTATGAGTAGAATGAAATCAAACTATTATAACACTTTTACCTAAAACACCCACATAGACACTTAATGATTCCCCTGAATGTTTTTAATTCCAAACATCAGAAGATGAGAAAAATTATTCATAACACCACAATGACACACATTTCTATCCATGTATAAAAACAAAATTTTTCAAATCAATATATCAATCATCTCATATAATATGATTCAAAAATGATATATATGAAAAAAAATTGGAACATATATAGGATGGAATAAAATAATATCAACTTCAATTCAAGCCAAACATGGTGAAGTAAAAAACTAAATTTAAACCAATGAAATAATTATCTTCAAATAAATAAGAATTCATATAATAAAATATTTTTCATATTATGATATAATAAACACAATTAGTTAATTATAAAATCCATTTTAATTATAATGACCCTTTTAAAGAATAAATTATAAATATCATATATGGAAAACCCTCTTGAAAATACATTGATCTCTAACATAGAAAAGTAAAACTCTTATATATATAACTAAATATAGTATAAATAAGGTGTTATATTGTAATGAATTGTATATAAAATTTTCATTCATTTATAGTTAGGTAAAATATATAAATGAATAGAATCACCTGCCCCAGAGCAATGGAAAAATTCAATTACATTAGATAAAAGTATGTTAAGGATAAGGATGTATTCTTCAAACCATAGACAATAAAACAATAAAATTATATCATACCCTATATACTATGATAAACCTATATCATAATTTTTTACCTATATATTCTATTGGAGATGGCTTGTGGGAGAAGACCTGCAGGTGGTGAGGGTGAGGGTGAGGGTGAGGGGAAGCTCTGAGGAAACTATAGATCCATTCGAGGGTGAGTTCCCATGGGGATTCAGATAAACTAAAGTACTGAAGTGGGGGAGGGTTCGATGGGATTAGGAAAAAATGAGTGGCTGATGAATTCTTGGGCTTAATGGAATTTTGTGAAACCGTATTAACAGTGATCCCTCAGGGGGGGCTTGGGTGAGACCAATGCCCTAGTGAGGGGGGAAATACCATGGTGGTGAGGGATCAGGTTAGGGGGTTATTGGGGGTGAGTTTCTATAAGGGGGTGGGGGTTCTTAATTGAGAAGTGGGGGGACTTAGAGGAGAATGATTCTTTTTTAATAAATGGTCAAAATCTAGAAATAGTTTTTAAAACCCCTCCACTAAACTATGAATTTGGTGTAGTGATTTCATGGTGTTTTGTTCTTAGAATAATTATATTTTCATGTGAATTCAATGTTTTCACATTTAAAATGGAATTTTTAATAGTGTTTAAATTTTATTAGTTTCCCAAATTGATTTTTCAAATATTTTCATATATTTAATTGGTTTTCCACCTTGTTTTAGTTTAAATGGGTAAAACAATGTCTGAAAAGGTAATTTGGTTTTTAAGTTATTTTTTGACTTCTATATTATTTGTAAAGGGGTTAAATATAGTATTTTATGTATTTAGTAAAAATTTGTGTGTATTTTACGTATAATGTGAATGAATTGGTGGATGTTTTTTAAAAAATTGATGGAAATTAAATGAATTTGTCTTTATTCTTGTGTTCGATGGTTGTGACCCATTTGTGATGGGTGGATACGAAAAGTTTTAAGTGGTGTGAGTGACTTCCATAATTTTGGAAAAATGATTTTAATTGGGTTTTAAAAAAGGTTAAAGAGATTCATATCTCGATAAATGTCTTAGTATTAAATATTTACATGGATCTTTGGTTTTGAAATGGTGTTTGGGAAACACACCCTTAATTTCCCCTTGTTTTCCTACAACATGTGTGGGTTAATGATCTATATGAGATTAATGTTTTCCCCCTTTATTTGAATGTTCTTTTTATGCCAGTGGCACATTATATTTATGGGGTTATTCATCATTGGTTGTTAGGGGTGTGGATGGCCTCAGGTTACGCCTTATACATTGAACACTGTTTTTTTATTCAAAATTCTCACTACTATAATTTTTCATGTGAGATCAGATACTAATTGGAAGATATAGTTATTACCACGAGTTATTTCGCATTATGATAGTTTCATACCAATAATACTAGGAACAAAGGGTGAGGTTTGGATTTTTCATAGTAATGAGTATTCTTTTGGATAATTGTATGAAATGTGGTTTAAAATTAAGTTCATTCTAGTAGTTTGTTCTCCTGTTTGGAATACCTATAGACAATTAGATTATTTTCACATTAGTAATCATTGGGTAGATTCTATGACAACATCAATTTTCATGAACCTTGGTTAGTGATTTATGTGAGTTTTATATATTTATCATTTTTATATTTTCCCCTGCATTCACTCTTAATGAACCTTTTATATTTTATATTTTTATATTCTTTGGGATATATTCTTCTTATTTTTTATTGGTTTATCTATGTGAATGCCATTATTTCTGTTGAAAAATTATTTTTCAAATATGACTCAAAAACACATTTTAAAAATTAAAGAATATTTTGTGAATTATTTAAATTGTTTTCTAAAATAGGTGCCTTGCATTAATTATAGATTTAGTAGATGAAATGTTTGTAAGGGATGGATTTCATTTTAGTAAAAAAAATCAGTTGTATTGTTAAATGTAAAAGAGTTTTTGTTTTTAAAATGGATTTTTTTAGTGGATTTATTTTCAAACTATGTGTGTTCAAATTTTGAAAACCAAGAGAAATTATTATCAAATTTGTTTATTGAAATTGTTATTTCAATTTATAAAATGTGATAAAGAATAATTTTTAGTTTATTTTCAAAAAATATCTTATGATCTTCTATATGAAATGAATTCAATATATTTGGTGGTTTTTGGTAACCTATCTGTATTTTTATATCACACCTATATAATTTAGGTTGTAGGAATTTAGTGGGACCCATTATTTATATATCATGGCAGACCTAGTGTAAGTTGGGTGGTGTAAACAAACCATAGGTTGTGTTAATATGGTTCGAGGTTTTCTCAAGTTGGGTGGTATCTATTTTGTTCTTAGTTAGTGATTTATTTACTACTTAGTGGTATTTCATTAGTTTATAGATGTCATTTATCAATATTTAAATGGGTTGGATCAGTTTAGATGGTTATGAGTAATTGTAATGATTGTTTATTTTCTATTATTCATTTATATATTATATTATCTTTATTATTGATTTGGGTGAAACCATTACCAAATTTATTTTTGTGATTCTTGGTACCTGGTTTCTATCCCATGGGTATCATTAAATCTTATTATGCCTTGTGGGAGGCTGGTTCAAGGGCTAGGAATAATCTAATCCTAGGATGATTCATTAAAAAATGGTATTAGAGGACTTCTATGTCTTTCATTAGAGATTAATCCTCTTGTGTAACCCTTTTTATTTAGTAAATTCATAGTAAAATTGATATTAATGTATTTGAATCTTGATAATTAATGTTGGGCGAGTCTAGATAGATTGTTTTGATCATGTACCTCATGCTATTAGGGGATGTTGTGGTTTAAATTGAATATTAAATATACTATTATTAGTTTAGGATGGATTTTTATGTGATCTAATGTTGTTTTATATTCTTTGATTATGTATGTGCTATTGAGGTCTAATTTTTGGTTTTATGGTTGAAAGAGAGATGAACCTGATCTGCAAGGTTTGCAGCAATGGCTCCAGAAACTATCCAGTACTCTTGAAGTCAAGTCTCTCTCCTTTTTATAGTGTGTTTAGTAGTTGAGTATTAGTTTCTCAATCCATGAGACAGATTCATGGATAACAATATTTCTTCCCCGGTTAGTCTCTTTAGAATCCTGTTGAATCTCAATTATATAAAGGTGATTTTCACTTTATGCAGATTGATTGAGGAGTGTGTAGATTACTTTGGGGATGTGGTTCACATGAACCTTGTATTAATTCTTGTTTATTTCATTGATTATTATTTTTTTAACCTTTTTTTTGAAAAATAATGTATTTTTTGAATGATTACTTTCAAACATGATTTTGATGAATGTTTTATAATGTGGATTATTTCAATGTAAATTTTGGGATGAGTTTTGTTTTAATCTTTATTCTTTGTTTTTTCTCAGAATTACTTGATTTAAAAAGAGATCTTAAAAAATTGTATTTAAAAAGAGTTTCATTTTGAAAAAAAAATTGAAGGTGTTTTGAAAAAAGAAAATTCTTTTTATTTTTCTAACTTGGACGATTGGTTTTCCAGTTTCAGTTTAATTTTCAATGAGATTTTGGGACATGCCTTGAAGGGGAAATGTTGTGTGTTCTCCACCAAGGAATATTTTTTATTGTTATGTTTTCTTGGTTGTCTAGTAGAACTTTGATGGAGGGTTATTTCAAACTTTTTTGAGGAAATGGTGTTTTCAAAATAAAATTTCATTAGTTTTGGATGTTTTGTGCCTCTTTTGATGGATTGATTCGTTAGTTTGATTACTATTTTTTGAATAAATTAGTTGGTTTATGTTTCAAGGATTTAATTGACGTGGATTTTTTATTTTTGGTCGCCTTCAAATAGTCCAAATAGTTTCTCCAATTATAGTTCCTTCCAAGACTCTAAGTGAAGTGGTGGAAATGGAACAATCCTTATTATTAGACCCCATTTTGGACTTCATGAATCATTATCTGTCTCCATTTAGTTGTGATCAAGGGTCGGTGGATATTGTAAATCGGATTTAAGAGATAGATGTAATTCTCAGTTCTCTTAGGAATCTAAATTCTTTACATATGGGATCTATTGGGAGAACCCCTATTTGTTTTTTCAATGTCTAGTAGGAGTCGATGGTAACGTCTTATATATGTAAATTTAGGGCTTGAAAGTTCTTCATGATGTATTTTCTAGTGGTTAATTCCATAATATATGTTAGTGGGGAAGGATCTGGATATTTTGAGCCTTTTTCCTAGTGGCCAATTATTAACGGAGTACATGAATCACTATTAAAGTTTGGTTATCATTTTACAAAGAATGTGGGTAATGATCTATAGAAATCTTGTTTCATTAGAGGTATCCATCATCCAAATATCTGTTCATTTATATAGTCATCGATAGTGAAATATTTTCAGGATTTTATCAGTGAGTCCACATGATTAGAAGATGCACAATATTTGAATGATGTAGTGTTTGATAACATAGTTTCATTTGATGTGCAGTGGAAGTGTTGAGGGTGTATATATTACCTAGTGATTAAGAAGTAGAAACCTGATGATCCAAATCCTGGATAAAAGTGTCTCTTTAGTGGGAGGAAAAGATATTTGGTGGTATTCCATTTTGGGGATCAAGGGAATGATAAACCCTATTATCTTAACTATCCAATAGTATTACTCCATTTCAGTTTTTTTACTCATCATTATAAGTTTTGTGACATGAGGTTTTTTAAGGGGTATCTTCATTTGATCCTTTTTTCGGTTGGTTGATTATTATACCCCTACTCTTTTGGTTATAATAATCATTTTGGAGCTTCCTCTATAGTCGTTATGATCCTGGGTATGGTTCCATTGAGTATGCTCTTGTAAATGGTTGGGATTTAATTTAATGATATGTCATGTTTTTGTGGAATTATTTCCCCCTCTCATTCCCTTTTGAGAATTTTTTAGTTGGATATGAGTGTCATTAGTTGATCCCTACTATTTTGGTTAATCATGAATTAGAGTTTAGGATTAAATATTTACTTTATTAAGCCTCTTGGTAATATTTAATTGGAAATGGAAAAATTATGGGGTGAATGATTAGGTAAATAGGGTTTGTGATAAACCAGTTCTGTTAGGTATACTAAATAGTTGTTAGATTATTCTACTTAGGATGCACCGAGTAAGGGTGATATATTTTTTGACCATAGTTTATCTGCACATTCCATGACCTTTGGTTTAAGAGTGAGTTTCTCTCATGGTTTCCCAATTT
Source organism: Viscum album (assembly GCA_963277665.1). Taxonomy (NCBI): domain Eukaryota; kingdom Viridiplantae; phylum Streptophyta; class Magnoliopsida; order Santalales; family Viscaceae; genus Viscum; species Viscum album. The sequence continues at coordinate 886,798,790 of OY728148.1, read as the reverse complement.
CTCCAAGATGTGTTTTTTAGTGATTTCAATTTACTTCCACCATGTTTGAGGAATTCTAAATGGTGGGGAAATTGTGTTAGTTCACTTGTGATTTTGAGGACTTCTTGTTCAAGGTTATCATTTTAGTATACAATGAGTTATTTGGAAACCTTGTGGTTAATTTATTCTATTATTTTTAGGATTTAGGTTATTGGATTTGGGGTTTTTTGGTCTCGAGAAGTTATTATCAGTTAGGTTCTATTTTGATATTTCATTTTCATTTTTATTTTCCTTCGTCATGACTTTTCTGGGAATGGGGTATCATGGTGGGGAGTTTGTGACATGGAATGTGTCATAATTGTATTTATTTTTTTATATTTCCTTCTTTGATTTTGAGTTTGGTAGCTATGGGATAAAAATACATGTTTTCGAGGGGGTTTAGGAGGAGCACAGTTAGCCTGAATAGTATTAGTAGCTATATGCTAACCTTGTCAGTGGGACTATCATCCTAATAGATCCATTTTTATAGCTTTCACGAGGTTTCCCAAACTTTGAAGAGATCCCCCAGAAGCTGTGAAAGGATTTCAGTGTGTCTAGGGTGAAACCTATAGTTTTTCCGAACCATGTGTCACCCTAGTAGAAATTGTGCACCCACATTGTCTTACGCAGAGGTTAGAAAAAAATTCGAAAAATCAAGTATCCAAATTGTGTGGGTGGCATCATTATAGGTAGTTGGTTGTGTATCATTATCACACTATTTGTAATAACATGTGTCAAAACCATGTGGCCATCTGGGTCCTTAAAAATTATAAATTTTTATATTTTTCTATTATTATATTTATGTGGCTTTCACCCCTCTTATCCCCCTATTGAATTATACAACCCTTTGGAGCCTTAGAAGAGCTCCATCTTCTTCTTATATGGATATCTTCCCTCACATTAGCATGTTCAGGTTGATTCATGTTTTCTCTTACTCTTTTTCCCTTATTCTTCCTTCCCCTATCTTATATCATGGTTTTAACATTACTCATGAAGACTATATCCCTTGTGGTTGATTTCATGATTCTGAGTGGATCTAATGATGGGGTTTTTGGTGTCTAGGTGTATTATGAACTATTAATTTCCCTATGGTTTTTTTCTCTTTTGAAGGTACCATATTATGAAGCCTTTAAAAAATAATCTCATCTCATTAAGGTAGGTATTTCTATGAAATTTTTTAATTTTAGAATTCAAAGGGTTTTTGGGCTTTTCAAATGCCTTTTTCTTGAAAGTTTAAATTTAAGTGATAGCTATGAGGTGTTTTTAAACCATCTCATTTTGTTCTGATCATGGAATAATTTTATTTCATTTTAATTCCATATTTTTATATTTTAAATATAATTTTTACTCGTGATATTATTTTATGAGATTCTTGTATGGATTTTTGAAATGCCATTCGTATTTTTCATTGGGTGTTGGCCAGTTTTTATTTTCAAAGGGTGATAATAATGTTTTAAAAATAAAATTTAGTTTTGATGAATGTCTTTCACCTCAAAAATTATTGTAATGAGGTTCTTTATTGTTATTAAAATAGTGATCTAAAATGTGTTTTTTTACCCCTTGGTAGGATGCCTTAATAGGATGTTTTAAAAAAAATTAAATGAATTGGATGGCCTTTGGCCTTGTATTTTTTAACGGTGAGGGCCATGTTCAATAGGTAGATTTCATATCTTTTATGTGGTGTGAGTGATTTAAAACAATTTACAGAAATGTTTTAAATTTTTTTTATTGGAAATGGATTGGTATCCCGAGCCTTCTTTTTTTGTTAAAGGCCCAGTCAACACTCTAGTTTTAAAATGGATGTTTTTAAAGACAGAAATTTACATCCCATTATTTAAAAATACCTTAAGCTGGTTACTGATAACTATGATATTTTTATTACACATTGTGTAAGAATATTATTTTCATTTTATGAGTGAAATTTATTTTTGGAGCAATTTATAATGGGAGTTAGGGGTGAGGGTAGCATTGGTTATGCCTATTACATTAGACTTGGACAGTTTGTTCGCACACCTCACTTCCATTAATACTCATAAAAGACTGAGTACTATGTTGAAGATCTAATTTGTTCCTCTAGATGGTTCACATGCCACTAGTTTCTGAATTGTCATGTTAGGAAAAAATATATAGGTTTGGTATTACTATCACAATGAGAATTGTGTGGGCTAATTGAATGAATTTTAGTTTGAACATTAGTGCATGATGGTATCTTGTTTAATGGTTATTATTCCTATATATATTTATATTAGTCACACATTATGACTCCTATAGTATATCCCATGACAAATTTGATCGCTTGATGATTGGTTAGTGATTGGGGAGATATTGATCTAGTGTTCATAATTATCATTTTTCCTACTTTCATTATTATAGAACCTTATATTGTTTCTATTGTTATATGGATTTTTATATATGGGTCATTATTTTATTTTCATAAACCTTGTTTGTGGGATCATCTTTTTTGAGAAAAATGTTCTCAAATATGTTTGGAAAAAATGTTTTGAAATTTGAAGGCTCTGGTATTGGTTCTTTAATGTGGTTATCAAAAAAGGTGTATTACTTTATATATGGCTTCATCAGGTGAAATATTCATATGTGACCATTTTTATTTATATAAATTTTTTTATGAGATATTTAAATAGGTGTGGTATTTTGGAATGTACTAGGTGGGTGGATTTTTTTAAATCGTTTGTGTTCATTTTTTAAGAACAAAAGGGAAATACCTATCTATGTGGTTTAGGGAGTTGATTGGATTCCATTTACAGAATTTTAAAATGATACTTTTTAAATTATTTTCAAACTATAATTTGTGAATTTTCTTATGAAATTAATTGCATATATGAATTTGTTTTGGTGACATACAAGGAGTTTTAGTACAAGATTATAGATTTTAGGTTCCATGTACGTAGTGAGACCCATTCTATTATCATTGTTCCAAGCATGGGGTGAGTTGGGTATTGGTGAGAAAATATAGTTTTTTAATATATTTATTGGTTCTAAATAGATTTGGTTAGTATTTGTATTCTTTTTAGTTAGTTTTTTATTTGATTCCTTGTGATATTCTATCTATTTTTGGATGCGTTTTATTTATACAAAAATGGCTTGGATCATTTTAGTTGGTTATAAAATGATATCATGTTTATTTATATCATATCATTCATTTATTAATTATTCTATGTTAATCTTTTATTTGGTGGAAAACATATTCAAAGGGATTCCCATGATTCCATGATACTGGTTACCAGCCTATAGGGAATGGTAGTGCCCTTTGGGTCTTGCGGTAGTTCCGGTTGGGTGTTGGGTTTAGTAGATGTCTGGGCCTATTCATTACATGATGTGAATTAATTATGTCACAGACATAGATTTCTTGATGATAATAATATTTTATGATAGACCAATATTCTAATATACATTAATAGAAACAAAAATTAAAACTGTTTTATTATCCTGTAGCTATTGACGATATTATCATCCCAAATATATAATGGTATAACTAATATAGGACATATTTCTATAATGGAAGGAAATATCTTTTCTGATAGTGGGAGAAAGTATAGTTTAATTTAATTTTTTTCTCTAGATATAGAAGTTGGCATAAGAACAATTAACTCTATATTTTTATGTAAGAGGATTATTCCATATATATATATAATGTACAATGGTTAAAATAGTTGTGGTTGTTTTATATTCATTGTGCTCTGTAATATATGTTATTCCCAAATAATGATGATTCCTATAATAATTTGAATTATTTAGTCTATCTATGTTTGATAAGTTCATTTGATGTTAATGATTGATTCCATGTAAAAAACACGTTTTTTAATTTTGGTCGTTTCACCAATTGATGTAAATCCTTTGTTAGTTATTCAAGAGAAGGAATACAGGGACAGTCATGTTTGGAATAATAAACCATATATGATTATTGAATGTATTATAATATCTTATCATAGTCTTTGATAATAAATTTTCATTAATAATCATGAAAAAAATCCAATTAATGTTTTCTTCTCATATATTTTCTATGGTTATTTTATTGGGTATTCGATGTCAAGACCATTATCCTTAAACGAAACCTTATGGTAGATGTCAATAAGACTTTACCAAATGTGTTTGTGAAATTATGAAATTTACATATGATCCATAATGTTATTTAAGGATCCATTTATGGATCGAAATAATATTAATGATCATAGGGAAAACATATGAAATAAATTTTTTCGATGGATTCTATAGATTGTTAGTGGGATTTATATGGTTCTCAATGAATATATGTGTGATAAAATAAAATGATAAAGGTTATTTATTTTGGTGGAGTAAAATTAAAGCTAATATCTCCAATGCCTTAAATAAAATACCATGTTATTAGGATAAATATGTTCTATCATATATCATAGAGTACTTTAGTACCAGTCATTATACATATCTAACATTGTATTGAGAAATTAATGATACAAATACACACTTTAATGGTATCTAGCATCACATGATATTCTTATGATTTATTGAATACATATTCAAAAGAATGATTTGGAAATCTATCACACATGCCTTGATATTTAAATAAGATTGATCATTGTTATACATGATGAATATATTGATAATATCAAAAAACAGAAGGAGAACTATATATTTTATAAGTGAACACTGTCTAATATTGTATTGGAAAGAATATTTGGATATGTTTTGGTAATTGGAAAATGATAATAATAGATTTCAAGGGATATAAAACATGACTACTTTAAATTAGTTTTATCTAGGATCATAATAAGGCTAATAGTATAGCATATTATTGCCAGTTGTTTCCATATAAAAATTATACTAAGCATCTTTTGAATTTTTATGTAGCTTAATAGGCATGTTTAAAAATATTTTTTGAAGATTTTAGAATATTATATATATTGTAATGTTAAATCATATTATTATAACATTTTTAATATAATAATATTCATGATTTAACGGATGACATAGAAAAGAATTATATACTTAGTCATTCAAAACATGAGATATTTTCTCATTGATATAGGGTTAAATTAAGTATATTGGTAATTGGTCAAGTCTTTGGATCAATAACAATATCCATATATCATTAGAAGCATGTTTATCATATAATGATAATCATTTTAGTTATTATTAGTTGAATCAAGTGAATGTGAGTTTATAATTGATTTGGTTCCCAAGAACCAACTTCTATACGCATTTGAGTATTTGAATTTTCATTAATATCTAATCTTAACATTATCATTCTTTAGTATGAAAAATAATGTTATAATGTCATTGAATTAAAGGTTACACTAAATGGATATAACATTTTCTACTATGATGAGAATATGTAAGTCTTATGATAGCATTCATAAATACATGATCTATTTTCCATATGAAATTTTAAAAAGAGATATAGATGGTGCATGATACCATGGTTAGGGGGCTTATAAGACATTGAATCTTTTTCTCATAAATTTTATCCTTAGTATTCCCTATGATAAGAAGATTATATGAAATTTCCATTCCAAAAGTAAATTTGTAATGCCCCAACCACAGTTACCCAAAGTCGGTGCATTATTAATAACATTGGCATGATCATAAGGAAATCATGTCTCAAAATACCGATCAGTTTAGTATAATTGGAAATAAGATTCAAACATAAGTTCAACTTTACAACTTGAAAGGAAATAAAACACAAATATATTTCATTAGAAACATCCAAGCCTCCTATATTATGCCTATTGGTCACTCATAACTAACTTCCTCATATCCTGGAAAAATGAAACATAAGAAAGCGGTGATCTCAAACGCTCATTAAGGGTAAGTAATACAACGAAAAATGACATAAATATTAAGGATGGTAAATAATTGAAACCTCATGCCTTTACAAATAATAAACATGAATACTTTTATGGAAAGAATATAAGATGAGTAAATAATGCCATAATAAAACATAATCATGGGTATTTTACTAGTCTAATGACCACATGAACCATCAATATTATTTCCATAATGAGGGATTGTATAATTCCTGATATTCTTAAAAAAATTTCAAGGACTCGGCCAAGAAGTCTAAAAATGATTAAGCCCTTGGCCAAAACCAGAAATCAAATTGGGAATGGGCCTTGGCCAATTCCTCATCTAGTTGTCTCCTGAGACCTACCAATAAATTGAGGAGCTATAGCAAGCTCCACCCGTAACTTACTAAGTCTAATACATTCTTCATATGAAAATGTTTAAACATATAATAAACATCTGTATTAAAAAAATCTTATGAAATGTCAATACTTTAACCATAAACCATGAATGGTAGAAAAATAGCACATCCACAGTCAAACATATCACAAAACCTTCAATACAGTATGGAAGTTCTGTATCATAATAAATCAATTTAAATTAAACATAAAATCCTCCAAGGATGTTGACATAGATGAAAACAAAACCCTTTTTAGAGAAAGATCTCTTTATATTTTGAAATAATTTAAGAATCACAAAATTATAAAGAAAACATTTATTTTGAAAATATTCTTATATTCTTGTAAGGGGATCTTCGATGATTTTATAACTGCGGAAAATAACCACACCCTCCGTATAAGATAAAAAGGAAATTCTTACATTAATTTTGTCGAAAAGGTTAAAAAGGACATTGTTTGAAAAATGATGGAAATATTATTTTATAAAAAGTCAAAAAGGGTATAACTGACTTTGACCCGTAGTCCACAAAATATTAATAATTATTTGAAACAAATTTTGAAGAAACATGGATGTGGATGATATAGAGGTCTGAGTGGACAATTGCTTATAAACAACCTCTAATAATGAAGAGATTGTAAAATAAACACTTACCTTGTACTTTTCCTTGGTTTAGGGTATGTTAAACTTGTTTATAATGGTGAAATTGTTGTTACTAAATTATACAAGAATCATATACATTAATATGATATCATATATGATCTTTTACCATTGATTTGTTAGTAATATCTTAGTATTATCATCGTTTTGGGTGTTAACAGATTCGTTTTTCTGTATATTATTTATCATGTGAGCCATATTTGTTATGTATGGGGTGTATATTATTCATATCCATAATTATATCAAGTCCTTATACATTATTTTTAATCATCAAATGAGAATTATACTTGAATGGATACGATGGGGAATGAATCACATCGCGTTCGTGGAGACGGTAGTCCGTACGTACGCACGAGCTACAATATCATTATTTTGATATTAAAATAATATATAATTGTATGTTATATCATATATAAAGAATCATTATCATGTTATATTTATTATTTACATGAATTAATCATCATTATTATATCCATCCATATAATAATGTTTTGAATAACAATTACACCACGACGTGGAGACGGTAAGCCGTACGTACACAGGTATGTTGACATGTCATTAATAGGATGGATAGAATATTGAATTTGGTTGTACCATATTTATAATAACATCACGGTATATGTAAGATACTGGAGTTATTATTTTAGAATGGGAATAAAAAATAAAGAAGAAGTTGAAGAACAAAGGAACTTGAAAGATGGTGGTGAAAACATTACCTATTAATCAGGTTCTTCTTTTTGATTTGATCAAAATGGATGCTTAGGTTGGATTTATGATCATACTAAGGACTCTAGGTTGAATTTAGGTAAGTTTAGAGAGTATTTGGGCCGTTTTTTTTTGAACCAAAAGGCTTTGACGGTGTGAATAATTGGTTAGAAGTTGTGTCCTTTTATAAGGGGGAGGAGGGGATCTTTAGGAAAACATAAAGTATTAATTTATAATAAATTTATATTCTGTTTCTAATGGCTCCAAAGTGGATGATTAATAGTCTAAGGTAGGGTTTGGTCGAAATCCTTTCAACCAATAGATTTTAGACAGGTTTGGTTCATTATATTAACCTTATCTTTTAGCTTTAACTCTTAGTTAATTAGATTGACACTTACCATGTCACTTTGTATTATTATATTCTATAGTTAATAAACATACTATATACATCCAAGAGACCCCCAAGTGGTCCATTATTGATACACATATCATTATCTAAGTCTTTTTGTCGATCCTTAGATTTTTAAGAATAGAATATCAATTAATAATATAATACTTGTTTTAAAAACTCATTTATATCAATTTTTGAAATATTTAATAATTCATTTTTGTTAAAGTCTTAACAACATTATTAATTTGAACCAAATTCCTTTAAGAAATAATAACATGTCATATTAAATAATAAAAATCGTGTATGGCATAAAAAATTTTAAATTTTATTTATCTTAACTTTTATAATAAAAATTATTCGATTCTTTCATTAATAAGGAAAATACTACATCATTATTGTGTCGTAAATAAATTATATTATTAAATTTCTAAAAATTATAAATAAACTGACATTATGTAGAAAATATATTTATCTTCCTAATTAATATTTATAGTCTAAAATATAGCATTTATAACCCTATGTAAAAAATTTTCTAAAAGATATATGCTTATGTCATTTTTGTATTTACTTTAACATAATTAATATAAAGTGTCTGTATCACCTACAAGTGGATCCATGGGGTCCCAAAATAATCCCAAATATGCCCATTATCGGACATTTATCAACCAATAGGGTTAGGACATGTTTTAGGGTAATTTAGTATTATTATAATATTATTTTTTACCCTTATTAACCGGATTTACCCTTTAACAATGGAAAAAAAATATTTACCGAAATAATTATTCAAAATGTCTAAAAGTAAAGGTTACCTATTTAAACAATTTGGACCTCATGATTATAAATATGGAATCCATTTTTCAAAATTCAAAACACATAAGTGGAAGAAATTAATTTAAAATTAATGCCCGTTGTTAAAACAAAAGGCGTTTTTATGAGATAATAACTTTCAAAAGATTGACACTTGTTTATGTCTGGTTTAATTGTGAAATTATGTACAATGACCTAAATATTATTAAATGGTAAAAATATATTCTAAATATACTTTAAAACCACTCAAATTCATAATTTATCACTACTAATTATTTTGATTAAAAAAGTAGTTTTTAATTAAAATGTAGTAATTTTAACTATTCATCAAAATATACAAGTTATCTGAAAACTACCAAAATTTAACCCTAGGATAATTTTGATATTTGAAATCCAAAAATGAATAACATTTTGAGAGATAAAATTTATAAATTTTCAAAAAGTGGGTATTACTATTCAAAACGGCTATATTGATTGGTCACGGTGTGTTAGAATCTCGAAGTTGCGTACAACACATGCTACTGTATTATTCAAAGAGAATCCTACCATGGAAGTTTGGGGTGTTAACATTCTCCCCTATTTCAATAAATTACATCCATTCAATTTGAATTGGTTTTTCGAAAATAAAAGTTTGACAATAGAAAATACCTTTGTGGAAACCCCATATAGGAAATTGGTTTAATAAAGTTTTGTTTTAATAAGAGGTAATGGGAAATAAGAATGTCAACACCAAATTATGGTTTCTAATAGAAGAAAATTGGTGGAAATTATATACACTTAATTAGAGGGAAAATGTAAATATTTATAGGGAGTGATTGATGTCATCAATCACAAACAAGTGTAAAATTGAGGGCCTCAAATTCATCAATCTATGATGATTTAAAATATCAGCAGTTCAACAAAACAAAAGGTATTACGATAACAAATTTTTGGTTTTAATATCCCTTCCCTAAATTTTAATAATTATTTTATTCATAGAATAATAGAAATATATATATATATATATTACATGTAGAGTTTTCATCCTTCAACAAATTTCTACAACAAAATCATCTTTCACTAATAAGATAATAGAACTAAAAAATATTATATTTACCCTAATCATATAAGGTACCAATTATTAACACATACCATTAAAATGAAGAAACATATTTTCTAATAATAATGGAATTCTTGTAGGATAGTGGTATGTAATAAAGTCATGTCGCACTATTGTTGTGGGTTCGATTCCTGTATCTTTGTCCGACGCGACGGATTATCGCCCGACCTACAGGTTGTCCATTTACTAAAACTATAGTATCATAATAATCCAAAAATAAACATAAGAATTGTTTTAACCTTAAAAAATTGTATCCAATGTTCAACTTAATCCATTACAAACATTATAGTTATCCAAAGTACCTCTGTCCAGACTCTCAGTAAAAGGTATCTAAATTCCAAAATCAATTGCAACATCGGATTCCTCAAAAAATTGATGTTTCTCTTATTGTCATATACTGAAAATATGATTACCTTTTTCATATTAAAACCTTAATGAAAACAACAAGAACTGCAGTAAATTCTTATATATATCACATTATTCTCATAACCAGAATATAAATCTTGAGTCCAAAAAAACACAAAAACATTAATTATTTCTCTTCAACTGTAGTAACAGCATAAGCTTGGCCTTGATCCCTTGGATTTTTTAGCAGTAATTTTCCTTAGTGATTAGGGCATTCATTTGCATAATGCCCCACTTCTCTACAATTGTAGCATTCATCATTGACAGCCTCTTTCTTTCCCTTGCAATCACGATCCCGGTGACCTTTTTCTCCACATTTATAACACTCTCATTCCTTTTAGGCAAGTACTGGGTTGATTCTTCCCACAAATATCGCATGATGGAAAATCATTCTTTCCCTTTTTTCCCTTTATCTATCTCTTTCTCCACCATTCTCGTCTTCTATTGCTTTACTTTATTGTCATAAGATTTAGATAATTTCTTTTCTATCTTGATAGCACATGAGACAATATCTTCGTACAATGAGAAGGATTGTGAGACTAATGGTCGACGAAGAAATGGTTTTAACCCATCAAAGAAATTATCAATATTATTTCTTGCGTTATGTATATAATCTGCAGCATGCCTTGCTAACCTTGTAAAGTTAGACTCATACATTGCAACATTCTCGTCTGCTTTTTGCCTCAAACTTAGAAATTGTCTTTCCATATCAGCTCGATGGTCATGAGGAATTTATTTTTCTAAGGAAATTTCTTAAAACTCTTTCCATTCCATACTTTATACTTCTTCATCTTCCTTTGTTTTTGAATCAATGACCACCATTGATCACCATCTCTAGTAAGGAGGTAAACTTCCATGACAAATTTTCACTTTAACAAATCCCTAAATCCTGAAATATTTTCTCTAGGGAACTTAACCATTTCTCAGACACTAATGGGTTTTTACTCCCATTGAATGTTGGTGGTTTCTACCTCATGAAGTGATCTAACATTGATCCCCCACACTGCGTATTAGGGTGCTCCATACAGGTAAGGTTATTATTCATAACCTGAGTGAGTTGTCCCAGTATAGTGATAAGCAGATCAGCACCTGTTGTATCACCAGCTCCACTATAATAATCTTGAGAAGGATGGAAATCCCTACATGGAGTTCGTGCATTGATACAGTTTTCATTCCTTCTACAAGGATCCAATTCTAAAAAATGTAATAAACTATATTAGTTTATGAATCGAAATACATAATTCGATACTTGTAAAACACTAAAAATAAATTGAATAGTTTATGGATATATTTTATAATCATAAAAAGGTTTTCTTTTAGGAAGTATATACTTATAAACCATTCATAATGGTTTGTAAATAAAATGAGTGTTATCCTAAGAATATTCCCCGAGAGTGTCGTAACCAAGAGTCCAGCAAGGCCCGTTGTCATGCACCAGTTCCCGTTTGAGTCTAGCTCAAATCGGTGTTTTCGGGTTTTACCCCAAGGTACATTTGTGCCAGAGCCTCCTCTACCTACTCATATCCAGACAGGGATGTATTGCTTGGAAAACTCATAAAATCTCTACAATACCAAAATTCTAGGAAGTTCTTCTATACTAACCTTCAAAGTCCTTCTTAGGAATATGTGCTCTATTCAGAGTTTATCTAAATCTAGTTTCCAAGGTTTGTACTAAACTTCCTCTGATACCAACTATAACACCCCACCCCAGTTAACCAGAGTTGGTTCATTATTACATAACATTGGCATGATCATAAGGAAAACATGACTCTAAAGACCGATCAGTTTAGTATTAGTGGAAACAAGATTCATACATAAGTTCTACATTACAACTTGAAAGGAAATAAACAATAAATATATTTCATTATAAACATCCAAGACTCCTATATTATGCCTGCTGGTCACTCATAACTAACATCCTCATATCCTAGGTAAATGAAACATAAGAAATGGGTGAGCTCAAACGCTCAGTAAGGGAAAGTAATACATCAGAAAATGACATAAATATTAAGCATGGTAAATAATTGAAACCAGATGCCTTTACAAATAATAAACATAAATACTTTTATGGAAAGAATATGAGATGAGGAAATAATTCCATAATAAAAAAATCATGGGTATTCTACTAGTTTAATGACCACATGAACCATCAATATTATTTCCATAATGGGGGAATGTATAATGTCGGACATTCTGAAACATTTTTTCAATGCCTCAGCCAAGACATCTAAAAATGATTAAGGCCTCGAACAAAACCATAAATCAAATTGGGAATGTGCCTCGGCCAATTCCATGTCTAGTTGTCTCATGAGACCTACCGAAGCATCGAGGAGCTATAGCGGGCTCCACCCATCACTTACTAAGTCCAATACATTCCTCATATGAAAAGGTTTAAACATATCATAAACATTCGTATTAAAACTAGCATACGAAATGTCAATACTTTAACTATAAAAAATGAATAATATAAAAATATCACATCCATTTTCAAACATATCACAAAACCTTCAATACCATATGGATGTTTTTTATCATAATAAATCAATTTCAAATAAACTTATAATCCATCAAGGATATTGTCATAGATGAAATAAAAACCCTTTTTAGAGAAATATCTCTTTATATTTTGAAATCATTTAAGAGTTACATGATTATAAAGAAAACATTTATTTTGAAAATATTCTTATATGCTTGTAAGGGGAGCATTGACGATTTTATAATGGCGGAAAATAACCGCACCCACCGTATAAGTTAAAAAGGAAATTCATACCTTAATTTTGTCGAAAATGTTAAAAAGGACATTGTTTGGAAAATGGCAGAAATATTCTTTTATAAAAATTATACAAGGGTATAAATTACATTATCCCATAGTCTAGAAAATAATAATAATTATTTGAAACACATTTTTAAGAAACATGGATGTGGATGATAAAGATGTCCCAGTAGAGAATTACGTATAAACAACCTCTGATAATGAAGAGATCGTGAAATAAACACTTACCTTATACTTTTCCTTGGTTGAGGGTAAGATAACCTCCTTTATAATGGTGAAAAAAGTGTTACTAAATTATACAATAATCTTATACATTAATATGATATCATATATGATATTTTAACATCGATTTGTTAATAATATCTTAGTATTATCAACAGTTCAGGTGTTAACAGATTCGTTTTTCATTATATTATTTGTTATGTGAGCCATAATTGTTATGGATGGTATTTATATTATTCATATCCAGAATGATATCAACTCCTTAAATATTATTTTTAATCGTAAAATGAGAATTATACTTGAATGGATACGATGGGTAATTAATCTCATCACGTTCGTGGAGACGGTAGTCCGTAAGTACGCACGAGTGACAATATCATTATTTTGATATTAAAAAAATATATAATTGGATGGAATATCATATATACGAAATCATTATCATGTTATATTTATTATTTATATGAACTAATGTAACACCCCAAGCTTCCTCGGTATGTTTCCTTTCGAATAATGCAATGACGTGCATTGTACGCAACTTCGAGATTTTAACACACCACAACCAATCAAACTAGCCGTTATGAATAGTAATACCTACTTTTTGAAATTATATATATTTTATATTTCAAAATGGACTTCATTTTTGGATTCAGAATATCGAATTTAGCCTAAGGTGAAATTTTGGTACTTTTCGGATAAATTTCATATTTTGATGAATAGTGAAAATTACTAAATTTTAATTAAAAACAACTTTTTTAATCAAAATAATTAATAGTGATAAATTATGAATTTGAGTGGTTTTAAAGTATATTTAGAATATATTTTTACCATTTAATATAATGTTGGTCATTGGACATAATTTTACAATTAAACCGAACATAAACAAGTGTCAATCTTTTGATAGTTATTATCTCTTAAAAACACGCTTTTTGTTTTGACAGCGGGAATTAATTTTAAATTAATTTCTGCCACTTCTGTGTTTTGAATTTAGGAAAATGGATTCCATATTTTGAATCAGGATGTTCAAATTGTGTAAATAGGTAACTTTTATTTTTATACATTTTGAATAGTTACTGTGGTAAATATTTTATTTACCATGGTTAAAGGGTAAATCCGGTAAATAAGGGTTAAAAAATAATATTATAATAATACAAAATTACCCTAAAACGTGTCCTAACCTTATTGGTGGACACATACCCGACCATGGGTATCCTTGGGTCAATTTGGGGACCCCTTGGAGCCACTTGTATGTGGTAGGGACACATTATATTAATAAAGTTAAAATAAAAATAAAAATGGAATAAGCTTACATCTTTTAGAAGAACAATTTTTACATAGGGTTATACATGTTGGATTTTCGATTATAAATATTCATTAGAAAGATAAAAATATTTCCTACATGATGATATTTTATTTATAATTTTTAGACATTAAATAATTTATTTTATTTATGACACAATGATGATGCAGAAATTACTATAATAGTGAAAAATTAAAATAATTGATATTATAAATACCCAAAAAAATATAATATGACACTTTTAATGAATTAAACTAATTTTCTAGGATAATATGATATATTAGGATTGATTTAATTGACTTTTTTCGAAATAATCAATCTGTTATGAGTTTCACAAAAATCAACTAATGAATAGTGTCAAAATTGACATAAAAGAGTTCTTAAAACAAATATTATATTATTAATTGATATTAAATTCCTAAAAATCTAAGGTTCTTCCAAAAGACTTATATCAGGATAGGTTCATCATTAATGGACCACTTTTGGGTCTCTTGGATGTATATAGTAAGTTTATTAACCATATTATATAAACATACAAAGAGACATTGTAAAAGTGAAACTAATTAACTTAGAGTTAATACTTAAAAATAAGGTTAATATAAGTACCCAAACCTGTCTAAATTCTATTGGATGAGTTGTTTTAGACCTATCCCCACCTCATCCTTTGAATAGTCAACTTTGGAGCCTTTGGAAACCGAATATGAATTTATTATAAATTAATATTTCTAGCTTTTCCAAAGGTGCCCCTCACCCCTCTTATAAAAGGGCACTCCTCCTTCTCTTTTCCTCACACCTCTCAAGCCACTTGGCTCGTCCAAACTCTGCCCAACTAAGCTCCCCACATCCCTCTCCTCCTCCTTGAAGCTTCCCCTTATCCAGAAAGCATTTCAACAAGTCCTTTGGTTCCAACCAAAGTGAGTTACCTAAATTAAAGGTAACGATTTCTCTTAAATTATTTTCATTTATTTTGCTTCTTCAACCCCCAAACTCTTTTTATTTCCCTTCTTTTGTAACAACACCAGTATCCTCAATATACTAGGATGTTGTTATAAGAAGTATTCAAACTACACATACACACAACTCCATCTAATGGATGATGAACATAATGTTTCTGTGGATGACAAACTAACGCCTCACGAAACGATGATTGTTCAAAAACATCTTACCGCCTCTCATGATGGCCATTATAATGGAACTGTAATTAAATATGATATTAATGATATATATTTTATATATAAGCTTCTGTAATTCCATTTTATTTCATACCATTATTCGTTTCATGTTGTATATACATACGATAATTTCATTTGAGGATGTGCGGACTACCGCCCCCTTAAAATGATATGACTCGTTCATACCACACATGGAACGTATAAAGGATGGTGTTAATGAACTTAAGTAACATATATAAAATATTATATTATACTGGAATAGTAATATACCTATGTATCATTTGGATTCGATTCTTTTAAAATAAAAAATTAAATGGAAGTAGCGTTCGTGTGTACGTACGGACTACCGTCTCCACGAACGCGATGAGATTCATTCTCCATCGTATCCATTCAAGTATAATTATCATTTAATTATTTAAAAATGATGTTTAAGGACTTGATATCTTTCTGGATATGAATAAGATACAACAAACATGACTTATGTAACAAAACATATAAAAGAAAATGAGTAAGTTAACACCCGAAACGACGTTAATACTAAGATATTATTAACAAATCAATGTTAAAAGATCATATATGATATCATATTAAAGTAAATGATTCTTGTATTATTCAATAAAAATTATTTCACCATTATACAGGAGGTAAACCTACCATCGACCAAGGAAAAAGTACAAAGTAAGGGATTTTCTAATCTCACTTTTAATTTCGTGAGAATTCTATTGTTCACCACTTAATTATTGCATGTGGTGTATGTGTACTGCCCATGATTGTATTCATTTTGTAATATACTTTAATTTATGGGTATTTACATCATCATGGTATGATACTTCTTTCATGGGTGTATGTTTCGAAAGTTACCTAATCGATAAGGGGATTTGAGATTTCAATTTCCACTCATTTGGCTTTACACATATTTCATTGATTATATTACCCCAAGATTATGTGTGGAATCACTATTCATTTGATTATGTCATAATTTCCACTCCCCTTCCTGTGGATATAAGTTTGATGCACATAATCACTCCATTGGTAATTCTCAAGTCATTGATATGAATTTGATAAGAGTAATTTTAACTCATTCTCCATTTGTTGAGTTAAACATCCAATTCGTTGGTATTGTTTTTACAAGAATATGTGTGAATGTCCTTTGATTGTTTTACACTGAATATCCAATCATATTTAGTGTATTTATATTTGTCACACATAATTATGTCATTGATTTATCCTTAACCTAAGGATACAACCTTTACAAGAGATTTCATCTCAATTTACATTCCATTGAGACTTCTTTGTTGATATACACCAAATCACTTTTATGTGGTGTATATAACGTACTTTGACATAGTATATCATGAATCCCTTTATTCTCATGATATTACAAAGTTTTGATTACCACAATTATTTGTATTCAAGTGTCTCTTTTGGTTGGAATCTCTAACTAAAATACCATTTTTAAAATGATTTAAAGACTTATTCTTCTAAATCATGCTCATTAATGTCCATATTTTAAAAATGGTTTTAAGGATTTATTTTTATGGACATTAAAGTTTTAAAATTAAAAATCCTTTTAAAAATTTCAAAGTGGTAGGTGACACTTTGATTCAAAAATCTATTTTTGAATGTCTTCTTGACAAATAGTGTGACTTTTAAAAGTTTTCAAGAAAAGGGGGATATTTCTCTCAAATAGTTATGATGATTATTTTCATCTATGTCAACATCCTTCATTATTCATGATTGAGGTTAATGTGATACAATACAATCTTCCATATTGTATCAAATGAGTTATGTTTGACTGTGGGTGTTCTATTTATATACCATTCATGGTTTGTGGTTAAAGTATTGACATTTCGTATGCTAGTTTTAATACGAATGTTTATGTTATGTTTAAACCTTTTCATATGGGAATGCATTGGACTTAATAAGTGACGGGTGGAGCCCGCTATAGCTCCTCGATGCATCGGTAGGTCTCATGAGACAAACTAGTGTCTTGGCACAAGGCCTTGGCAAAATCTTATTTGTAGTCTTGGCACGAGGCCTTGGCTATGTGGTTATGATAGTCTGGCATTATGCATTCCATCATTATGAAAGTGGTTATTGATATTGCATGTGATCATTCGACTAGTATAATATCCATGTGAGTAAGTAAATGGCATTATTTCATTTTACCTTTGCCATTTTATGCTGAAGTTCAAGTTTAAAAGGCTTTTGTTTTAGTTATAAATTGCCTTAAGTGTTTATTCTTATTTATGAAAGCTTCTGCTATAATGTTATCCTTACTGAGCATCCGAGCTCACCCCTTTCAATGTTTTATTTTTTTTTTCCCAGGATTATGAAGAAGTAATTTATGAATGACCTGCAGGGATAGTATGAGGGGATATGAAGACAAGATGTTTTTTTTATGATGTAATGTAAAAATTTATGGATGTATCTAGTTATTCCAAGGCTACTAAACTAATCGGTCTTTCGAGACTTGATCTTTCTCATGATCATGCCAATGTTATGTAATAATGCATCGACTCTGGGTAACTAGGGTCGGGGCGTTACAGTTGGTATCAGAGGAAGTTTAGTACAAACCTTGGTAGCTAGATTTAGATAAACTCTGATTAGAGCACGTAGACCTAAGATGAACTTTGAGGATTAGTATAAAAGAACTTCCTAGAATTTTGGTATTGTAGAGATTTTGTGAGTTTTCTGAGCAATACATCCCTGTCTGGATACGAGCATGTAGAGGCGGCTCTGGCACAGATGTACCTAGGGGTAAAACCCGAAAACACCGCTTTGAGCTAGACTCGAACGGGAACTGGTGCACGACAACGGGCCTTGCTGCACTCTTGGTTACGACACTCCCGAGGGATATGCTTAGGATAATTTACATTTTCTTTACAAACCGATTTAAGTAATATATACATAAGATGAGAGTAAATGACCTTGGTTAATCCTAATATGTTTCAAATTGAGAATATGGTGACATTTTAATCTCTAAATGATTTTACGACTACTATTACTCACACAATGCTTTATGGTTTTAGTCAATGGATGGATTCCAAGGAAGTCATAGTGACTTTGAGAATGATGTACAAGATGGGAATGGTGGTGGCAATGAGCAACAAAATGGAATGTTGATAGGCGTAAAAGATATCGTCTTTATGCCAAATCAGTTTTCCAAAAATATGATCAACAACATATATATTAACCAACTCCCAGACTCAACAAGGAAGAGAAAGGTGATAAATGATAAGAGCTCCAGCAATGGAGACCATGGAGAAAAGAACCCTCAATTTTCATCATGCAGGAAATGTGGAAAGAGACACCCATGAAAGTGTCTCAATGGGACAACGAAATGTTTTACGTGCGGGAAGGAAGGACATAATGTAAAGAATTGCCGAAGAAAAATGAAGAGTACTATGGAAGAAGATAAAAATGGTCCCAAGAGTCCATTTACAGTCATTTGCCGTAAATGTAGGGGACCTGGCCATTACCCGAGTGAATGTCCTATTCTATAGGATATTTTCTTGGTCAAAGAAGAAGCTATGTGGGAATAAATGGTTGGAGAAATGTTTAAAAAGTATTAGCACTCCTTGTTGATGGGTTTACTATGGAATAATTTTCTCTTGTATTTGTAACCCCGCAGTTTTCCATGTGAGAATGATATTTGAGGAAGAATTGTCTCTTCTCTTGTGGATATAGGTATAAATAACCATTTGGATTTATATGATCATTGGGGTTTGAGAGAATTATATGTTATTCTAATTTGGGATGAAGATTCAAGGTATGATATAACATTTGTGGTTAAATTTATGATATAGTATTTTGAATAATTTATCTCATTTTGGCAATACTATAAAATATAGTTTTTGAAAAAGGACAACACGTAGACCGTGTGACAACCCGTCGCGTCGGACAAAGCTATGGGAATCGAACCCACAACCAAAGTGCGATTGGGATTTATCGCCTACCACTGGACTACGTGAAGTCCCTGGTTAGTGTGACTATTTTTTTTGTTAAATGATTTTATTGATCAATAATAAGTTGATTTGGGTTCTTATTTCATATCAAAAGAATACCCTTGGTATAGGAAAATGATTTGGTAATTAAGTGATAAATGTTATTTTGGAAGATGTTCGTTTTGTTAGGAACACTATATGCCCAAGGAAAATAGAATACAATGAGGTTTCATTTGTGGAGTAATGATAGATTTTTATCTACGTTTTTATTGTGGATTTATAGTGATTTGGGTTATTTATGGAAATGATTAACCTATAATAGAGAATATGTGATTAGGTTAATTACTTTTGAATATGTGACTTTAAGAGTATCTGATGTCATTTGGAGATATAATTTAACATGGGAGACTACATAATCAAATTCTTCTATGTTTTGGGTTTCAATATTAGTTTGGATTATATTAAAGGATTTTAAGGACAATTGGTTATTGAATGGTATCTATTTAACTTTGGGGTATTGTTGGTTTAATTTTAGAAATTAAGATTAGTGCATATTTATCTCAATGAATATTCTTTTGGGGAATCATTATATCATTCACTGACCATTTTGGTTTTGATTAATCTTCAAAGACAATGTAAATATATGGTTTATCCTTCATGGATCATGTGATTCTATAGAAGTTTATTCTATCTCTTCCAGTGTGACCAAGTCTTCTTGAATACTCATCGTTTAAAAAAATGAGTTAGTGGTGGAAATTTATTAAATAATGAAAATCTACTTAAAATGTAAGAATATCTCATAATGTTCTTAGTCAATATCATAAATGAATTCCTCTTCCTTATGTAATGTAACTTAAAAAAAATGTTGTCCGTTTACTTTCCTACTAGGAGACTAATGGTCGTTTGTCCCAACACAAGTTTGTGGTTTTCTCATTGTTAACTTCCTCCTGATCATGATTTCTATCCCTCTCCATCAGAACTTGACACTTAGTTTATCATCCATATCCATGTTTTCTTACATGGAATCCTAGTATGGGTTATCTTGGATGACCCTTATACCTCTCTTTCTTTCTTTTAAAGTGATAGTTTTATTGACTTTTTTCCCGATGTGGGACTTTCCATTATATTCCCAAGAAAAATTTTAAAAATTGCGAGGACACAATTTATTGAAGGAGGGGAGAATGTAACACCCCAAGCTTCCTCGGTATGTTTCCTTTCGAATAATGCAATGACGTGCATTGTACGCAACTTCGAGATTTTAACACACCACAACCAATCAAACTAGCCGTTATGAATAGTAATACCTACTTTTTGAAATTATATATATTTTATATTTCAAAATGGACTTCATTTTTGGATTCAGAATATCGAATTTAGCCTAAGGTGAAATTTTGGTACTTTTCGGATAACTTTCATATTTTGATGAATAGTGAAAATTACTAAATTTTAATTAAAAACAACTTTTTTAATCAAAATAATTAATAGTGATAAATTATGAATTTGAGTGGTTTTAAAGTATATTTAGAATATATTTTTACCATTTAATATAATGTTGGTCATTGGACATAATTTTACAATTAAACCGAACATAAACAAGTGTCAATCTTTTGATAGTTATTATCTCTTAAAAACACGCTTTTTGTTTTGACAGCGGGAATTATTTTTAAATTAATTTCTGCCACTTCTGTGTTTTGAATTTAGGAAAATGGATTCCATATTTGGAATCAGGATGTTGAAATTGTGTAAATAGGTAACTTTTATTTTTATACATTTTGAATAGTTACTGTGGTAAATATTTTATTTACCATGGTTAAAGGGTAAATCCGGTAAATAATGGTTAAAAAATAATATTATAATAATACAAAATTACCCTAAAACGTGTCCTAACCTTATTGGTGGACACATACCCGACCATGGGTATGCTTGGGTCAATTTGGGGACCCCTTGGAGCCACTTGTATGTGGTAGGGACACATTATATTAATAAAGTTAAAATAAAAATAAAAATGGAATAAGCTTACATCTTTTAGAAGAACAATTTTTACATAGGGTTATACATGTTGGATTTTCGATTATAAATATTCATTAGAAAGATAAAAATATTTCCTACATGATGATATTTTATTTATAATTTTTAGACATTAAATAATTTATTTTATTTATGACACAATGATGATGCAGAAATTACTATAATAGTGAAAAATTAAAATAATTGATATTATAAATACCCAAAAAAATATAATATGACACTTTTAATGAATTAAACTAATTTTATAGGATAATATGATATATTAGGATTGATTTAATTGACTTTGTTCGAAATAATAAATCTGTTATGAGTTTCACAAAAATCAACTAATGAATAGTGTCAAAATTGACATAAAAGAGTTCTTAAAACAAATATTATATTATTAATTGATATTAAATTCCTAAAAATCTAAGGTTCGGCCAAAAGACTTATATCAGGATAGGTTCATCATTAATGGACCACTTGTGGGTCTCTTGGATGTATATAGTAAGTTTATTAACCATATTATATAAACATACAAAGAGACATTGTAAAAGTGAAACTAATTAACTTAGAGTTAATACTTAAAGATAAGGTTAATATAAGTACCCAAACCTGTCTAAATTCTATTGGATGAGTTGTTTTAGACCTATCCCCACCTCATCCTTTGAATAGTCAACTTTGGAGCCTTTGGAAACCGAATATGAATTTATTATAAATTAATATTTCTAGCTTTTCCAAAGGTGCCCCTCTCCCCTCTTATAAAAGGGCACTCCTCCTTCTCTTTTCCTCACACCTCTCAAGCCACTTGGCTCGTCCAAACTCTGCCCAACTAAGCTCCCCACATCCCTCTACTCCTCCTTGAAGCTTCCCCTTAGCCAGAAAGCATTTCAACAAGTCCTTTGGTTCCAACCAAAGTGAGTTACCTAAATTAAAGGTAACGATTTCTCTTAAATTATTTTCATTTATTTTGCTTCTTCAACCCCCAAACTCTTTTTATTTCCCTTCTTTTGTAACAACACCAGTATCCTCAATATACTAGGATGTTGTTATAAGAAGTATTCAAACTACACATACACACAACTCCATCTAATGGATGATGAACATAATGTTTCTGTGGATGGCAAACTAACGCCTCACGAAACGATGATTGTTCAAAAACATCTTACCGCCTCTCATGGTGGCCATTATGATGGCACTGTAATTAAATATGATATTAATGATATATATTTTATATATAAGCTTCTGTAATTCCATTTTATTTCATACCATTATTCGTTTCATGTTGTATATACATACGATAATTTCATTTGAGGATGTGCGGACTACCGCCCCCTTAAAATGATATGACTCGTTCATACCACACATGGAACGTATAAAGGATGGTGTTAATGAACTTAAGTAACATATATAAAATATTATATTATACTGGAATAGTAATATACCTATGTATCATTTGGATTCGATTCTTTTAAAATAAAAAAATAAATGGAAGTAGCGTTCGTGTGTACGTACGGACTACCGTCTCCACGAACGCGATGAGATTCATTCTCCATCGTATCCATTCAAGTATAATTATCATTTAATGATTTAAAAATGATGTTTAAGGACTTGATATCTTTCTGGATATGAATAAGATACAACAAACATGACTTATGTAACAAAACATATAAAAGAAAATGTGTAAGTTAACACCCGAAACGACGTTAATACTAAGATATTATTAACAAATAAATGTTAAAAGATCATATATGATATTATATTAAAGTAAATGATTCTTGTATTATTCAATAAAAATTATTTCACCATTATACAGGAGGTAAACCTACCATTGACCAAGGAAAAATTACAAAGTAAGGGATTTTCTAATCTCACTTTTAATTTCGTGAGAATTCTATTGTTCACCACTTAATTATTGCATGTGGTGTATGTGTACTGCCCATGATTGTATTCATTTTGTAATATACTTTAATTTATGGGTATTTACATCATCATGGTATGATACTTCTTTCATGGGTGTATGTTTCGAAAGTTGCCTAATCGATAAGGGAATTTGAGATTTCAATTTCCACTCATTTGGCTTTACACATATTTCATTGATTATATTACCCCAAGATTATGTGTGGAATCACTATTCATTTGATTATGTCATAATTTCCACTCCCCTTCCTGTGGATATAAGTTTGATGCACATAATCACTCCATTGGTAATTCTCAAGTCATTGATATGAATTTGATAAGAGTAATTTTAACTCATTCTCCATTTGTTGAGTTAAACATCCAATTCGTTGGTATTGTTTTTACAAGAATATGTGTGAATGTCCTTTGATTGTTTTACACTTAATATCCAATCATATTTAGTGTATTTATATTTTTCACACATAATTATGTCATTGATTTATCCTTAACCTAAGGATACAACCTTTACAAGAGATTTCATCTCAATTTACATTCCATTGAGACTTCTTTGTTGATATACACCAAATCACTTTTATGTGGTGTATATAACGTACTTTGACATAGTATATCATGAATCCCTTTATTCTCATGATATTACAAAGTTTTGATTACCACAATTATTTGTATTCAAGTGTCTCTTTTGGTTGGAATCTCTAACTAAAATACCATTTTTAAAATGATTTAAAGACTTATTCTTCTAAATCATGCTCATTAATGTCCATATTTTAAAAATGGTTTTAAGGATTTATTTTTATGGACATTAAAGTTTTAAAATTAAAAATCCTTTTAAAAATTTCAAAGTGGTATGGGACACTTTGATTCAAAAATCTATTTTTGAATGTCTTCTTGACAAATAGTGTGACTTTTAAAAGTTTTCAAGAAAAGGGGGATATTTCTCTCAAATAGTTATGATGATTATTTTCATCTATGTCAACATCCTTCATTATTCATGATTGAGGTTAATGTGATACAATACAATCTTCCATATTGTATCAAATGAGTTATGTTTGACTGTGGGTGTTCTATTTTTATACCATTCATGGTTTGTGGTTAAAGTATTGACATTTCGTATGCTAGTTTTAATACGAATGTTTATGTTATGTTTAAACCTTTTCATATGGGAATGCATTGGACTTAATAAGTGACGGGTGGAGCCCGCTATAGCTCCTCGATGCATCGGTAGGTCTCATGAGACAAACTAGTGTCTTGGCACAAGGCCTTGGCAAAATCTTATTTGTAGTCTTGGCACGAGGCCTTGGCTATGTGGTTATGATAGTCTGGAATTATGCATTCCATCATTATGAAAGTGGTTATTGATATTGCATGTGATCATTCGACTAGTATAATATCCATGTGAGTAAGTAAATGGCATTATTTCATTTTACCTTTTCCATTTTATGCTGAAGTTCAAGTTTAAAAGGCTTTTGTTTTAGTTATAAATTGCCTTAAGTGTTTATTCTTATTTATGAAAGCTTCTGCTATAATGTTATCCTTACTGAGCATCCGAGCTCACCCCTTTCAATGTTTTTTTTTTCCCAGGATTATGAAGAAGTAATTTATGAATGACCTGCAGGGATAGTATGAGGGGATATGAAGACAAGATGTTTTTTTTATGATGTAATGTAAAAATTTATGGATGTATCTTGTTATTCCAAGGCTACTAAACTAATCGGTCTTTCGAGACTTGATCTTTATCATGATCATGCCAATGTTATGTAATAATGCATCGACTCTGGGTAACTAGGGTCGGGGCGTTACAACTAAACATCATTATTATACCCATCCAAATAATAATGTTTTGAATAACAATTACACCACGACGTGGAGACGGTGAGCTGTACGTACGCACGTATGGTGACATGTCAATCAAAGGATGGATAGAATACTGAATATGGTTGTACCATATTTATAATAATATCACAATATATATAATATACTGGATTTATTATTATAGAACGGTAATAACAAAGAAATAAGAAGTTGATGAAGAAAGGAACTTGCAAGAGGGTGGTGAAAACATTACCTCTTAATCGGGTTCTTCCTTTCGATTTGATCAAAATGGATCCATAGGATAGATTTATGATAAAACTAAGGCCTCTAGGTTGAATTGAGGGAAGTTGAGAGAGTATTTGGGCAGGGTTTTTTCAAACAAAAAAGCTTTTAAAGTGTGAATAATTGGTTAGAGTTTGTGTCCTTTTATAAGGGGGGGAGGGGCTCTTTAGAAAAAACATAAAGTATTAATTTATAATATATTTATATTCGGTATCTAATGGTAAAAAGTATATTATTGAAATTATAAGGTGGGTTTTGGTCTAAATCCTTTCAACAAATACATTTTATATAGGTTTAGTTCATTTTATTAACCTGATCTTTTAGTTTTAACTCTTAGTTAATTAGATTGACATTTACCATGTCACTTTGCATTTTTATATTATATAGTTAATAAACTTACTATATACATCCAGGTGACTCCCAACTGGTCAATTAATGATACAACAATAATGATATATGTCTTTTTTCAGAACCTTAGATTTTTAGGAATATAATATCAATTAATAATATAATACTTGTTTTAAAAAATCATTTATGTCAATTTTGACAATATTGAATAATTTACTTTTGTTAAAGTCTTAATAACTTTATTAATTCAAAACAAATTCATTTAAGCAATACTAAAAAGTCATATTAACCAATGAAATTATTAGATGGCATCAAAATTTTCAAATTAGTTTTATTTTAACTTTTATAATACCAATTATTTGATTCTTTCATTAATAATGAAAATACTACATCATTATTGTGTCATAAATAAATTATATTAATATGTGTCTAAAAACAATAAATAAAATTTGATTATGTAGTAAAGATTTTTATATTTATAATGAATATTTATAGTCTAAAATATAACATATATAACCCAATGTAAAAATTGTTTTTCTAAAAGATATATGCTAATGTTATTTTTGTATTTACTTTAGCTTAATTAATATAATGTGTCCTTATCACCTACAAGTGGATCCATGGGATCCCAAAATAGACCCAAATATGTCCATGGTCAGACATGTATCAACCAATTGGGTTAGGACACGTTTTAGGGTAATTTAGTATTATTATAATATTATTTTTTACCCTTATTTACCGGATTTACCCTTTAACAATGGTAAATAAATTATTTACAGAAGTAATTATTCAAAATGTCTAAAAATAAAAGATAACTATTTACACAATTTGTACCTCAGGATTCTAAATATGGAATCCATTTTTCAAAATTCAAAACACAGAAGTGGCAGAAAATAATTTAAAATTAATTCTCGTGGTTAAAACAAAAAGAGTGTTTTTAGGAGATAATATCTATCAAAAGATTGACACTTGTTTATGTCTGGTTTAATTGTGAAATTATTCCCAATGACTAACATTGTATTAAATGGTAAAAATATATTATAAATATAATTTAAAACATCCAAAATTCATAATTTATCACTATTAGTTATTTTTATTAAAAAAGTTGTTTTTAATTAAAATTTAGTAATTTTCAGTATTCATCAAAATATAAATGTTTTCTGAAAAGTACCAAAATTTTACCCTAGGATAATTTCAATATTCCAAATCCAAAAATAAAGTCCATTTTAAGAGATAAAATTTACAGAATTTCAAACAGTGGGCATTACTATTCATAACATATACTTTGATAGGTCGCGGTGTGTTAGAATCTCGAAGTTGCGTACAACACACACTACTATATTATTCAAAGGGAATCGTACGGTGGAAGATTGGGGTGTTACATTCTCCCATACTTTAATAAATTGCGTCCTCACAATTTGAAATTTGTTTCGAATATAAAATGTTGACAATAGAAAATACCTTTGTGGAAAACCCATATCGGAAATAGGGTTTGTAAAATTTAGTTTTAATAAGAGGGAAAGGGAAATAAGAATGTCACCACCAAAATAGGGTTTCAAATAAGAGAGCATTGGTGGAAATTATAGACATGTAATTAGTGAAAAAATTTAAATATTTATAGGGATTGATTGAGGTCATAAATCACAAACAAGTGTAAAATTGAGGGCCTCAAAGACATCAATCTATTATGATTTAAAATATCATCAGTTCAACAAAACATAAGGTATTAGGATAACACATTTTTGGTTTTAATATCCCTTCCATAAATTTTAATAATTAATTTATTCATAGAATATGATATATATATATATATATATATACTTGAAAAGTAGAGTTTTAATCTTTCAACTAATTTCTACCACAAACTCATCTTTCACTCAAAAGATAATAAAACTAAAAAATTTTATATTTACCATAATCTTATAAGGTTCCAAATATTAAAACATACCATTAAAATGATGAAAAATATTTTCTAATAATCATATACTTCTAGTAGGCTAGTGGTAGGTAACAAATTCATATCTCACTATGGTTGTGGGTTCGATTCCTACAGCTTTGTCCCACGCGACGGGTTATCTCCCAACCTGCAGGTTTTCCTTTTACTAAAACTATAGTATCATAATATTCCAAAAATAATCATAAGAATTGTTTTAAACTTAAACAATACTATCCAATGTTCAACTTAATCCATTCCAAACAATATAGTAATCCAATGTACCTTTGTCGAGACTCTCTGTAAAAGGTATCTAAATACCAAAATCAATTGCAACATCATATTCCCCAAACTAAGTAAATCTTCTCTTATTGTCACATACTGAAAATATGACTACCTTTTTCATATTAAAACATTAATGAAAAAAAAGTACTACAGTGCAATCCTTATATATATCACATTATTCTCACAACCAAAATATAATCCTTGAGTCCAAAAAACACAAATACATTAATTATTTCTCTTCAACTGTAGTAACAACATAATCTTGGCCTTGATCCCTTGGATTTTTTTAGGTATGTTTCCTTGGAGCATTGGTAATTCATTTTCATAATGCCCCATTTCTTTAAAATTGTAGCATTAAATATTGACAGCCACTTTATTTCCCTTTCAATCACGAGCCTGGTGACATTTTTCTCCACATTTATAAAAACTCCCATTCCTTTTAGGAAAGTACTGAGGTGATTGTTCCCACAATTATCGCAAAATAGAAAATCCTTATTTCCCTTTTTCCCTTTATTTGTCTCTTGCTCCACCGTTCTCTTCTTCTCTTGCTTTACTATATTGTTATAAGATTTAGAGAATTACTTTTCTGTCTTGATAGCACATGAGAAAATATCTTCGTATGATAAGAAGGATTGTGAGACTAATACTCGACGAAGAAATGGTTTTAACCCATCAAAGAAATGATCGATCTTACTTCTCGGGTTATATATATATTCTACAGCATGCCTTGCTAACCTTGAAAAGTTAGACTCATACTTTTTAACATTCCCATCCTCCTTTTTCCTCAGACACCGAAATTGTCTTTCTATATCAGCTCGCTGGTCATGAGGAAAGTATTTTTCTAAGAAATTTTCATTAAACTCCCTCCATTCCATACTTGATACATCTTCATCTTCCTTTTTATATTGAATTAATGACCATCATTGATCATCATATCCCATAAGGTGGTAAACTGCCATGAAAACTTTTTCCCTTTAACTACTCCCAAAGCCTGAAATATTTTCTCTAGGGAACTTATCCATTGCTCACATACTAATGGATTTGTACTCTCATTGAATGTTGGTGGTTTCTGCCTCATGAAGCGATCTAACATTTATCCTCCACACTGCGGATTAGGGTGCTCCATACGGGTAAAGTTATTATTCATAACCTGAGTGAGTTGTCCTAGTATGGTGATAAGATGATCAGCACTAGTTGTATCACCAGCTACACTATTATTATCTTGAGAAGGAGGGAAATCCCTACATGGAGTCCGTGCATTGATACCGTTTCCATTCCTTCCACTATACAATATTCCTAAACAATGTCATAAACTAGATTAGTATATAAATAGAAATACATAATTCCATACTTGTAAAACACTAAACATAAATTGAATAGTTTAAGGATATAATCCATAATCATAAAAAGGTTTTCAATGAGGAATTATATACTCATAAACCCTTTATAATGGTTTTTAAGGAAAATGCTAATTATCCAAACCATATCCCCCGACGGTGTCGTAACCAAGAGTTCAGCAAGGCCCGTTATCGTGCACCTGTTCCCATTCGAGTCTAGCTCCAAGCGGTGTTTTTGGGTTTTACCCAAAGGTACATCTGTGCCAGATCCAACACTACCTGATCGTATCCAAAAATTGATGTATTTCTTGGAAAACTCATAAAATATCTACAATACCAAAATTCTAGGAAGTTCTTATATACTGTCCTTCAATGTCCATCTTAGGTCTATGTGCTCTAATCAGAGATTATCTAAATCTAGATTCCATGTTTTGTACTAAACATCCTCTAATACCAACTATAATGCCCTGACCCCAGTTACCCAGAGTCGGTGCATTATTATATAATATTGGCATGATCATACAAAAATTATGTCTTTAAAGACCGATCAGTTTAGTATTATTGTAAATAAGATTCATACATAAGTTCAACATTACAACTTGAATGGAAATACAACACAAATATATTTCATTATAAACATCCAAGCCTCCTAGATTATTCATGCTAGTCACTCATAACTAACTTCCTCATATCATATGAAAATGAAATATAAGAAAGGTGTGAGCTCAAACGCTTAGTAAGGGTATGTAATACAGCTGAAAATGACATAAATATTAATCATGGTTAATATTTGAAAACACATGCCTTTACAAATAATAAACAAGAAAAGTTTTATTGAAATAATATTAGATGAGTAAATAATGCAATAATAAAACATAATCAATGGTATTATACTAATCGAATGACCACATGAACCATCAATATTATTTCCATAATGAGGTAATGTATAATGCCGGACATTCTGAAACATTTTTTCAAGGACTCGACCAAGACATCTAAAAATGAATAAGGCCTCAGCCAAAACCATAAATCAAATTAGGAAAGGGCCTTGGCCAATTCCACATCTATTTGTCTCATGAAACCTACCGATGCATCGATGAGCTATAGAGAGCTCCACCTGTCACTTACTAAGTCCAACACATTCCTCATATGAAAAGGTTTAAACATATCATAAACATTCGTATTAAAACTATCATACAAAATGTCAATAATTTAACCATAAATAATGAATGGTATAAAAATAGAACATACACAGTAAAACATATCACAAAACCTTCAATACAATATGGAAGTTTTTTTATCATAATAAATCAATTTCAAATAAACTTAAAATCCATCAAGGATGTTGAAATAGATGAAATCAAAACCCTTTTTAGAGAAATATATCTTTCTATTTTGAAATCATTTAAGAGTCACATAATTATAAAGAAAACATTTATTTTTAAAATATTCTTATATGCTTTTAAGGGGATCTTCGACGATTTTATAAGGGCGGAAAATAACCGCACCCACCGTATAAGTTAAAAAGGACATTCTTACATTAATTTTGTCAAAAAGGTTAAAAAGGACCTTGTTTGGAAAATGACAGAAATATTCCGTTATAAAAAGTAAAAATGGAATAAATGACATTAACCCATAGTCTATAAAATAGTAAGAATGATTTGAAATACATTTTTATGAAACATGGATGTGGATGATAATGAGGTCCCAGTAAAGAATTGCGTATAAAAAACCTCTGATAATGAAGAGATTGTGAAATAAACACTTACCTTGTACTTTTCCTTGGTTGAGGGTAGGTTAACCTCCTATATAATGGATAAATAATTGTTACTAAATTATACAAGAATCATATACATTAATATGATATCATATATGATCTTTTAACATTGATTTGTTAAAAATGTCTTTGTATTATCATCGTTTCTCGTGTTAACAGATTCATTTTTCTTTATATTATTTGTCATGGGAGCCATATTTTTTATGGATAGAATGTATTTTATTCATATCCATAATGATATAAAGTCCTTTAACCTTATTTCTATTCAAAAAATGAGAATAATACATAAATGGATACGATGGGAAATGAATCTCATCGCATTCGTGGAGACGGTAGTCCATACATACACACGAGTGATAATATCATTATTTTGATATTAAAATAATATATAATTGGATGGTATATCATATATAAATAATAATTATCATGTTATATTTATTATTTACATGAATTTCACATTATTATTATACGCATCCAAATAGTAATGTTTTGAATTACAATTACACCACGACGGGGAGACAGTAAGCCGTACGTACGCACGTATGGTGACATGTCATTCAAAGGATGGATAGAATTCTGAATATTGTTGTACAATATTTATAATAACATCACAGTATATATAATATACTGGATTTGTTATTTTATAATGTGAATAAAAAATAAAGAATAAGTTGAAGAAAAAAAACTTGAAAGAGGGTGGTGAAAACATTACCTCTTAATCAGGTTCTTCATTTTGATTTTATCGAAAGGGTTCCTTAGGATGGCATTATGATCAAACTAAGGACTCTAGTTTGAATTTAGGGAAGTTGAGATAGTATTTGGGTAGGGTATGTCTGACCCAAAAAACATTGAAGGTGTGAATAATTGGTTAGAAGTTGTGTCCTTTTATAATGGGGAGGAGGGGCTCTTTAGGAATAACTTAAAGTATTAATTTATAATAAATTGATATTCGGTTAATAATGTCTCAGAAGTGGATTATTAAAAGTCTAAGGTGGGTTTTGGTCAAAATAATTTCAAACAATAGATTTTATATAGCTTTGGTTCATTATATTAACAATATCTTTTAGTTTTAACTCTTAGTTAATTAGATTGACATTTACCATGTCACTTTGTATTATTATATGATATTGTTAATAAACTTACTATATACATCCAAGCGACCCCCAAGTGGTCCATTAATGATAAACCTATCATGATATATGTCATTTTTCAGATCCTTTTATTTTTAGGAATAGAATATCAATTAATAATATAATATTTGTTTTAAAAACTCATTTATGTCAATCTTGACCATATTTAATAATTTATTTTTGTTAGAGTCTTAAAAACTGTATTAATTCGAAAAAAAAAATTAATTTATGAAATAATAACATGTCATATTACAAATAAAATTCTTGGATGGCATCAAAACATTAAAATTATATTTATTTGAACTTTTATAATACCAATTATTTGATTCTTTCATTAGTAAGGACAATACTACATAATTATTGTGTCATAAATAAATTATATTATTAAATGTCTAAAAATTATAAATAAAATACCATTATGTAGAAAATATTTTTATCTTTCTAATTATTATTTATAGTTGAAAATATAACATATATAACCCTATGTAAAAAAAATTTTCCTAAAAGATATATGCTTTTCTCATTTCTATTTTTATTTTAACTTAATTAATATAAAGTGTCATTATCACCTAAAAGTGGATCCATGGGGTCCCAATATAGACCAAAATATTCCCTGTTTTGGACATGTATCAACCAATAGGGGTAGGAAATGTTTTACGGTAATTTAGTATTATTATAATATTATTTTTTACCCTTATTTGCAGGATTTACCCTTTAACAATGGAAAACAAAATATTTACCGAAGTAACTATTAAAAATGTAAAAAAATAAAAGTTACTTATTTACACAATTTGGATCTCCTGATTCTATATATGGGATTCATTTTTAAAAATTCAAAATATAGAAGTGGCAGAAATTAATTTAAAATTAATTCCCATTGTTAAAACAAAAAGCGTGTTTTTAAGAGATAATAAATATCAAAATATTGACACTTGTTTATGTCCGGATTAATTGTGAAATTATGTCAAATGACCAAAATTGTATTAACCGGTAAAAATAAATTCTAAATATACAATAAAACCACTCAAATTCATAATTTATCACTATTAATTATTTTGATATAAAAAGTTATTTTTAATTAAAATTTAGTACTTTTCACTATTAATCAAAATATAAAAGTTATCTGAAAAGTACAAAAATTTCACCCTAGGATAATATAGATATTCTGAATCCAAAAATGAAGTCCATTTTGATAGATAGTATTTATAAAATTTCAAAAAGTGGGTATTAATATTCACAAAGGCTACTTTTATTAATCGCGGTGTGTGAGAATATCGAAGTTGCATAAAACACATGCTACTGTATTATTCAAAGAGAATCGTATCATGGAAGTTTGGGGTGTTACAAAATTTACATTTATATTTCTCATTGGATAACCCTATAAGCGGAATTTTATAATATTCCTAATTTTTTATTATTGTTATTAATAATATAATGAGTCAAATATTATAATTTATTGGGGAATTTCATGGTGAAATTTGATTACAAAAAGTATGGAAACATTGGTTGCATCACAATTGTTATTTTATTGATGAATAATGTGGCAACTTATTTTTCCCTTATACTATTTAATCGAATCTGATAACTATAGTCCTTTGATGGGAATTAATCTTCATGATTATGTAAATGGAAACTATAGTCCTTCTCTCAGGTTCATTTTTGAAAAGATGAAGAAAATACATCAATCACATAGGTTGTTTACATAAGCATGAAACCCGCTTGATCAGTGATATCTAGATAATGGGATTATATTAAATAGTTTATGTTTATATTTTTTATTATCATTATAGAGATTACCTTGTTTCTAAGTTTGTAACATGGTATATTTCTATATTATATCGTCAAACATTAAGTGTAACAACGTAATTCCACAAAGAATGAATACTTTATTATCACATAGAAAGTATATTTGGGAACTTAGTTAAATCATACATGAATTTAAGATATTAAAAAAAATTTCTTATTTGTGGTTTAATATTTATTCAGATAATTTGATAATATATATTCATTCACTAGATATTTGATAGAATATTTTGTGAGTGTAATATTAAATAAATATTTATTTTTTGTTTAATTATTTATTTAATTTTATAAAACTAATATTTGTTTATTCTAGTATATTTACAGTGTAAAAAAATTATTTATTTGGTTTTTCAATATTTAAAAAATACTGATTCGTTATTTTAGTTATAATAATATAAGTTTATTTTTCATGGATTAATTAAATAATATTTATTCATTTAAATATAAATTAATTCTTCAATGTTTGATCAATATTTATTAAGATTGATGGATCATTTTTAATGATCTAGTGAAAAAATGAAATATTTAATATTATTTTCTTAATTACTAATTTATTATTCAATGAAATAATATTTATTTATCATTGTGTTTAGAACATGTCTGGTAATTATTATTATTATTATTATTATTATTATTATTATTATTATTATTATTTTGATATAGGTTTTACCAGGGTTTAAGAGAATAACAAGGTGTCTTGTTCAATTATGAATTAAATAAAACAATATCTATAAATACTTGGTTATGTCATTTCTCTTACCCTATCCATGCCATTATAATGGTTTTAGTGCATTAAAATTTCACAGGAGAGGTATCTCGGTCCCTATGGAGAACATATTCAATAATTATCTCCATGATATAGCGAGGTCCTCCCCCAATTCCATCCCAATCTATAGAGAACAATAAAAATTCATTTTAATCATTAAGGATTATATTTTGATAAAAAAATATTGATAAAAATCATTAGAACAACCCAGAAATTAAAATAGAGAGTTCTATGGTAATTATTAATGGTTTTTGAAACACATTTAAATCACCAGTAGTATGAATCCACCATTGATTACTTTGACATAATGAAAACACGAAAAAATCATAAACTAACTCATCAATGAATAAATAATTCTAACAAGAGGTAATTTTTAATATTGAATCAAATTGATTATAAATTTTATCTGATGAAAATATCTCATGAATTCTAGAGTTGATATATCATCTAGTTCGGAGGTTAAATTTAATGGTTTGGATGAAACATTTTTTGGGTTCCTCGATGACTTCTTTAATTTATGCCCGAATAATTTCACCAAAGAGGAAAAATTTCAATGTGCCCTTAGTTTGGAGGATTCACATAACAACCATTTCATTTATGTTGTTATTTAGTTGATGTTTATTTTTTATAATTGTTTTGTAAATTTTACATGGGGAATATTAAAAATAGATCAAGATTTATTTACTTCAGTTAATTGAGAGAAGGGGGATCACACTATTTTGCTCCCTTATTTTCCCACCTTCCCTTTCTTATAGTTGGGTTTTTTGAATTGGTTTTGTATTTAATACATGAGGTAAATTTCTTCCACATATATTAGTCATTATGTCACCTTGTTTTGTTATAATTTTAATTTTCCTAGTTTGTGTCTCACCAAAGTTATTCCACTAGGCTATAGTCTAATTGTGGTACTTTATGTGGCATCATTGTGTAGCCTTTGTAAGAAATCAATGAAGAGGATGTTCATCTAGTAAATAATTATTTATCTTTATGTATGTATTGCTGATTTGTTTTTATTTTTTTAGTTATTTTGTGTTAAATTACCCTTTGGCTCGAGTGAATTAATTGGTGTTTTCATGTGTATTATATCTCGGATTATTTTGGGAGTGGGATACCCCTCATTACTTATGGTTTGACACTATTATGCTTCTTGGTGAGCATGGAATTGATTATTCCATCAAAATATTATTGTTTTAGATGAATTTTTAGAAATTTAATAATTTTTATGGTTGTTTTTTGTTAAAGATGGACTTGGTAGAGGTGGTGTGAGCATAGTATCATGTTTTGAGTCAATAGATGATGAATTTTTCTTCATTTATATATATTTTAATTTAATTCCATAATTTCATAAATATTTCTATCCAATGATTTTATATTCTTGTGAATTATAAAATGAGTATATATTTATTATCCCTTAATTGTCGTGGTTTCTCTCCTAGATTTTATTTTATTATTAAAATTGTTTTAATCTTCTAAAATTTAAAAAAAACTATTTACGGTACGTGTTTATTAAAAATCTAAAAAATATACTTATGAATGATTCTTTTTGTTTTTAATAATTTAAAAAGGGATGTAAAATTGTATTTCAAGAAAATGTTTTAAATGTAAGAATGGTCATGGGTTTCCAAAATTAGTATTTTGATTTAATGACTGTTTGATATTTTCATTGATTATTTATTGGTATCTATTTTTAAATTTTGTTTGGTTGTGCTTATAAATTAATTTACCATTTCAAAAAATAATAATTTTTTCATGATTATTTAATAGATTAATTTATAACGTTTTTTTCCAAAATTTAATAACCTATGTTGTTATGGGTTTTGAAATTCATTGGAAATTTTAATTGTTTATCATGAAGTAGGGCATGTTTCTTGAATGGGAGTGAAATAAAAATTTTAAGGGTTGAACCATATAAAAGGGAATGTTTTTGTTATATATTGAGTCCCTGATGGTGTTTTTGGTGCTCAGGTGAACATCCGAGCAAACCTGGGGTAACCCCCTTACTAATTGGGGTTGTAGTAATCCTTTTTCATTGTGATGGGTAATGGTCATGATGAAATAATCAATGAGAATGAAATGGTCATTCCATGTTTGATTTATTTGTGTTATGAAATAATTTTATATTAATTTTGGATAAGGTAAATATTCTTATGGAATGGTTATGTCACAAGAGGGGGTGTCGCACCGTAAAGAAGAGTCTTATAATGGTTATGAGGACTCTTATGAATTTAAACTTTTTTCATTATGGAAAGATAGGTTAAACCATGTATCTTAGGAAAGATATAATATACTACTATGTGGGAGATTCAAGGTGTAATGTGAAGGCTCTAAAACATGATAGAGGGAGGTCTCACTAAAATAGTGATAAATATCGGATGCACCCTATTCTTAGTGGGGTTTCACAGTTTCCCTTATGGGTCATGACTCTACATGGTTTAGTGGAAGAATTTTATGAGAGGATTCTAATACCCGAATTATGACTAACCTATCCTTATTTCATTCAAAAGGCATAGAACGTTAATTTTAGGGCCAGTCCCCAACATGAATTAGTGTGAGAGAGGCATCAATAAGGGTTCAATTGAAAGGTTCCTACCATATTCTTCAAAAATATGAATCCACATTTAGGGGTGATTTCATATAATTTCACATATTTATTATAGGTGTACTTGTTCCCATTATTCCATTTGTTTTATTATGTTTTATTACCTATGATTTCATTTAATATCATGAAATCATTTTTCGTTGATTCAATCATTTTATAGTATATTCATGTGACGAAAAAAATGTATTTTTTATTCTTTTTTAAATAATGTATTTGAAGGATGATTATATGAAATTTCTCTCCATTTATATTATGTTAAGTCACTTGGTGAATTTTTATTATGGTTTTGATCGAATTTGAAGGAATTGGAGATTGATCAGTTACAGGTTGATAAGTATTTCTCTGGGTATTGTGTTAAATGTAATCCATATATATTATATGTATTTTTAGTTGTGGGTTTGGTGTGTTGAGATGGCTCAATGAGATTTTAGGTGATTATAACTTATTATATTATATAAAATAATTATTTATAAATCTTTATAATAATTAATTAGGATGGTGTGGCTTGAGATAAGATCATAAGAGATAACATGTGATTGGGAGTGGCTTCAAAAATCTAAATAGGGTTTAAGATGAGATTTATTGAATGTGGTAACTCTATATGTGGTATGTGGTCTCTAAACATCTTCCAAATGTTTATTGTTTTCTATGTAGCATGTGGTATGTTGTCTAACCATGTATGGATGATAAGCCTTATGTTAATATAGTCTTCTAATTATCATCTAAGGGTAGAAAAAAATATTCAAAATTAAGCATGGACCCATGAAGAAGATTTTGATGCATTGACAACTTTCAACTGAGTTCACGATCATAGATTTGTACCTTGGTATACACAAATCCTAGGGCAGTTCTCCATGGCTAGTGGGGTAGGTGTGGAATTATTTTTCCTAGTGGATATAGTTGTAATCCTCATATGTGTCAAAAATGATGGGAAATTCCCTTTCAACATTGTTATCAATCCATGGAGAGTTCCATTAGGGAGACGAATCCCCCTAGACTATAGGTGGTCTGATTTATAGGGGTTTACTTTGGTTATTTGTTGACAGCTCTAATAAGGGATATATAAGATAGACCATTTGAGGGTTGGAGAATTGTAAGGGACATAGTGTAACAAAATGAGATTTCACTATTTATATTTCACAAGTAAATATTACTTTAACTGTTTCATCAGAAAGACTGAACACTAACAATCCACATATCTTTACGGTAATACATATTGATCGAGGTATGGTAGTCATTGAATAAGTAGATAAAAATAGTTATAACCAAGTTATGAAAAATATGTCCCTTTTAATAATGTTTCAACAATTGAATCTGAGAATAATATTAAATCAAAATATTATACTTAAATTTTATTTTATAAAATGGATATTTTTTAAAGTCTTATATATTAATTATTAGCACAAATTTTAAAAGAATAGTTAATATAGAAAAAAAAAATTTCCTATAAAAATAGTTTTTCAAAATATTATATGATATTATTTTAAGGTTAAATTTATAAATTTAAGAGTTCAAATTGGGAAAAAAATTATGTTTTCAATTATCATAACAACAAAAGGATAAGATTACTTTTTTTTCTATTTTTCTAAAATGATTTATTTTTTGAAGATTGGTGAAAAATCATGCCATTTTAAATAACATGAATTTATGAAACCATTAGTATATAAGTATGAATATTTAATTAATGAAAACTTTTTTATGTAAAAATATTTACTTTATAACTGACTTTATTAATTTAATAGTGTTTTTTTAATTTACACACCAATAGTTTACCTTTTGGAATATGAGTTATATATTCTCAAACACAATTAATACCTTATTTATTAACAATTAAAAATTAAATTATATCAGATTGAGGAATTTTACTGAATGAAATTGATTTCTAATATTAAATTATTTGGTTCAAATTATATAATTAATGAAGTTTTATTTTTTTAAAGATTAAGTTTCCATATGTACAAACTAGTTTCTATATTGTACGAAAAGACCCAATGGGCCTTAAGGAATGACTTCACAAGACCACCTCTATAGGCCATGGGATGGTGACAAAAACAAAGTTGGATATCACAAAAAGAGGCCTTAGCCTAATGTACATGGGTGCATGCCCCCACATACACCACCATGAAATAGTGTAGAGATATAAAAAAACCAAAAATAAATAAATGCATACATCTATACCAAGCAGAGTACAACAATGGTATATAAAGGTATAATATAGATCCACCAATATAAAACAATAGAAACATCCTAAATTCTCTAGAGGAGGGTATTGATGTCAAAAAACCATCGGTATGTTCCTCGCCTCAACTCTGGTAAATACCCCAGTAGTTCTAGCTATGTATTCTCTACCTACTCCAAGTCCTCCTAGGACTCCATCAAAAGGCATGTGGCCATCAGAAGACACAATACACATTCATGAACATACCATATAGGGGTCAGTATAAATATACTTAGTAGGCACCCCAAAAACCCTAATAGATAAGGATCAGCTGGAATACATCAGTCTGCTCCTCCCAACCAAAGGGAACCCAAATGAGATAGAAACACCACCTTAATACCATCTTCAATTAACATGACTATTCAGCTCAAATCACCGTGCTTTTCAACAAAGAAGTGACAACAACACAAGTTTAACCCGAAAATAAAACCAGATATAAAAATCTCATGAACCCAGTCTCATGATGTTCTAACCTCATTGCCAGCAACCGTTTCTACTCGAGGCTCTAAAGAAAACTACTGAAATCATAGTCCAAGAGCTGATTCATCCCAAATGAAACTCATCCATGATGAAAAATTGATAATTTTATATCACTTAAATGCACATCCTATTGACACTCAGTATAAACACTGAACTCCTCAGATTGGGGATCACATCTAGGATCCACAAGGGGATACTTAAACCTGATTAGACAACTAGAAGATCTCTCAGACAGGGGATCACATCCAGGATCCACTTGAGGATACCCCTACCCACTCTGACATTCCATAGGTCACAACACCTAGATAGAGGATCATATCCCTATTAAGGGTGGCCACAACGATTATGTATGGGATTATACCGTCGATACTAAAATCCCTACCAAAATCACCTTCTGAGTAGGGGATCGTATAACTGACAATACCACAACCCCACTATCATTTCCCTTTGTGTAGGGTATCATGTACCCTAAGATTCCACAAAACCCATAGAGGGTTTTCGTTTTATAAAGTGTATTGTCACCTATGTAGTGTTGGTCATAGTGATAATATGAACACGATCTACAGAAACAATATGAAAGAGGATCCAACCTAAACTTCGCTACAGTGATAAAACAACTCTATCTGAGCTCATCCTATTGAGGTGATCATAATCCTATACCGATGAAATAAAACCAAAACCCACATAGTGTAAGTTCTAGGGGGACCCAATAATCCTTTTTTATCATGAAATCACTGAATCAAGAGACCCTTATGTTATCATCGTCACACACCCCTCTTAGTCTCAAACTGTGTCCACCACTGTATTCTACACAGAAAAAAACACATGATAGGCTACTTTACCAAAAAAGACAATTGAGAAAAATAAAAAATTTCTCTATTACCATCCCATATGGGTCATTCTGGGTCCCACGCCTCGATTCCAAGACATATCAACTGTATTGAGCTATTGTTAGACAGACTAGAAAACACATGGGATTGACTAGTCATTTTTCCAAAATGGACACCCAATAAAAATTTCATATTTCACAGAAAACTCCAAGACAGAGCCTCATGAGTCCTACACCCTGATCTCCGTTTAAACACCTAAAATCAGTTTTTAAACATTATACATTAATTCTAGGCTCTCAATGCAGCTTATGGTGCATCAAATGGACATCAGACGCAAGACATGTGTCTGGTCCAAGATGCTCTAAATAATAATAATAATAATAATAATAATAATGATAATAATAATACTAT
This sequence comes from Viscum album, assembly GCA_963277665.1. Lineage (NCBI taxonomy): Eukaryota > Viridiplantae > Streptophyta > Magnoliopsida > Santalales > Viscaceae > Viscum > Viscum album. Next base: position 886,757,185 of record OY728148.1, on the reverse strand, counting down.
TATTATTATTAATGGATGTTTCAGGCCACCATGTCTCAAGATTGCAACAAAAGGTAATCAACATGGATTAAAAAGGTCCACCTCTGAGTAAAGGTCATGTTACAACAAACATAATGAAAGTTAAACCCCTAGTTTGCAAGATATTGGTTTTTTATAATAAGAAAAACCCCATCCAAAAGTCTTGTTTGGCCGAGACTGGTGAATACGACTCACAAATGTTGGCCTGTGGCACAACCATACCTCCGCACAATTCCATCCACTGGACTTCATTGGATCCCAATCATGCCATTTCCCGCATTCCTTGTACTGCTTCCCCTAGACCCCATGCCGCCCATCTTTCCAGCCTCGACCACACCATCTCACTATTAAGCCACATTCCATGGCCCACCAGGAACACTCTGGTGATCCGAAATGGAATATGAGACCTGTTTCGGAAAGCTCGGGACCCTATCTACATTTTCCCATCATCTAATCAAAGATCCATTTATGATTAAAACACAAAATGAAGCAATAAAGTGGGGAAATGGTATTAAAACACAAACAACATACCTTGAGGGTGAAACATCAAAGCTTCAAGTGTAGAATGGCATCTACGATGTGCAGATTCTCGATCTAGTGATGAGAAGTGTCGAAAACGGCTTCTGGCTTCCCTTTTTTTCTTTGGTTCATCGAAGACTAATAATATAATGGGGTCAGTTATTTAAAAATAAAGTGGTGAAGGTGGAGAGGGGGAGGATTAATTTTTTTGAAATTAAATCCTCACAAATAAGAATCTTGGTTCTCGACTCACCTCTGAACAAAAACATGACACCGACAATGATTATATCTCACCAAAGGTAAACATGGAATTCCGACCTCAACAGCTATCTCTAAAATTAAATATGAGACTCTGTTTAAGATTAATTTAATATGACATCTGAAATAAATTAATTTAATTTATTTATCAAAATTATCTTGATAATGTTTTCTACATAAGGAATGCATCCAAAATGATTATACCCCACCTAGGGTAAACAACATGCTCTATAATCAACCATGGCCTCAGTATTCTGATATGAACTACCATTAATAGATAACCCATATCCTATCCATGGATTGTATGAAATACCTAATATTTTTATAAAATTTATAATGGGCACACCGGGCCTTAGAATTGAACTTTGTCTCAACACCTATATTTCGAATTATTCTTAAGAATATTCCAATGTCTAACAGAAAATATTATGAGTTGTTGCATACTCCCCACCCTATGACTTTTCATCCCAAAAATTTCAAAGGCTAGGGATAAGATAAATATATTAAACTCTCAACTCGGTCACCCACACCAACAAGTTCACTGATACAACCACAATGAAACAAAGGGTTTTTGTGTTTCTTACAAGAACACACTCAAGGGGACCACAAGGGATACCCCACCCATGTCTATCTCATCTGACATCGACAACGTGCAATTGGGCACCTATTTCTTCAACTGCGATTGGTGGGAACACCAAGTGCCTGGTCTCCTGTAGTCATAGGTTCTAGCACTACACACCCTCTCTATCTTATCATAGGGAATAAAAAACATACTCTGAACACACAAGTCAAAGGAAATCATCTACCTCACATTGATAATATCATCTTTGGGTGGAACTCGCTCTCTTGCACAGTTTTGGATCGCACTTCATGAATTCATATTAGTGGGGAAAGTGTTTCTCATCCTTGTGAAATTGATTCTATGTTGAACCAAATCACACCCTCATGTCTCAACACATGGGGTAAAACAAACAAAAAAAGGATTCCCAACACACGCAAGGTCTTACCAGGACCTTCTAGTAAACATCCGAACACAAAAACCCTCCCCGAACACATAATTCAGAGGTAATCATCCACCACACCTATAAATTATCCACATTGGGTGGCCCTAACATTCCCACAAGGATTTAATCGCATCAACAAAATGAATCTAAATGGGGGAAGGATCCCGCTTCCTCATGCATTTGAATAATGTCACAAAACACTAGCATAGGGTCATCTTGACGCCCTTAAAAAATCTCATGAAAGAAATAGAATATAAGGACTATCAAATAATAATGTATATAAATTACAATAAATATAGTAGAATGGACTTAGAGCATTCCTCTATCCATCTACTGAGCTTCTTGGTGGAACGCCTATATGGCCAACATATGTCCCCTCCCCTGTACATCATCTCTTTAAGCCTGGCATGGACCACCTGGGGGTGGTGTTGGTGGAATCTCGTACTAACTGCCACCACCCACTACTACTCCCTCTCCTCATCCATATCCACCACCATGAAGACCTATGTGCAAGAAATTCTTCCACTTCCAAGGATATCAGTTTACGGTATCCCTTGCAGCATCATGATGGGTTGGACAATCTCTAGAAATATGTCCCTGGCTATTTCAAGTATAACACCGCCTCGCTTATGGTTGACCAAAACCATCCTGAGATCCATGATATTCAAATCCTCTATTCTGGGGGTCGCATCCTGAAACATTGCACATGACTGAACCCCGTAGTATGTCATCAACTACTAGCTCTCGAACCAGCTACTAATATCTTAGCTCATACGTGACCTGCACTAACGGTCAAATTATTCTTTTTGAGAAATCTCTCCACCTCCAAGGCCCCCTCTAGTACTCCAACATATGTGGGAATTCATAGTGACACCACCAACACCAAAATCTCCCAATGAAATCACTACTAAAATGTTTGTTTTCAGAAGAATGGATCTTGAAGCACATCTAGAAAGTAATGTGATAGGTATGTCAACCTTATAGAGTACTCTGCCACAGTCCTGCTCTCCTACTGATGTTGCAGATGCTCTTGGATCTGCACCGACCATATTGTTTTTAGATACAACTCCTCCCTAAATTTCCACTCAATATCGGCCTAAGAAAGCGTCTAATAATAATGGGTCTGAATCACAAGACTCAACCAGCACCCGACAGAACCATGAAAAATGCATGCTGCTAGAACAATCATTTCATCTAGAGGTGTCCTCACTATGTGAAAATCATGGGTGACTACCTCAATCCATTCATCGTCTTCTTATGAGTATTGGTCACCCTAGTACCTTATAGATAGTTGCCTCCAAAACTCGTGCAACACACATAGCCTATGTGAATCCTTGTCCACCACTGTCGGAACAACCTGCTACACAATAGGTCATGGATCAAATGACAGACCTCCTGTCGGTCGATTATTAGAACTAGTACCCTACAATGAATCCTATATTTAGGGCATATCAAAACAAAAAACCAACCTCAGAACCCTTGATGACTATCTTCATGGAGGAATCCCAAAACAAAATCAAAAAAAAAATGTGATCAAATAGTATATTTGGATATATGACTCTAAAAGAACAGGAAAAATCCCAAAACCAAGTCCTATATGATGCATGTACCATTGATTTCCCATGATAATATATTCCTAATGCCCTAAGTTTAAAGGTAGGTTATATGGGTCATGGTGAATGGATATATTGGTCGCCACACCAACACTGGAGTCCCTAGACTGAAATCTAAACTAGAAATACTCAAACACCATTGCAATGCAACCCATACCAAGCTGATGACTATAGACCCAATGTGGAGATGACCACATATTATTACACTATATCACAACCCCACCAAATGGGGCTTGTGATATGACTCCCTAAGGCTACCTCCATAGGCTACGAGTAGGTGACTAGTGCCACATAGTCTTTCACACACAAGGAATCCTTAGACAAATGTACCTGTAATCACTCACCACATAAAACTACATGAAAATTTATAGAGATATATAAATTTTTTTAAAGAAATAAATTTATATATCTATTCAAACTAATGGACAGTCACAATAAAAAAAAGAGAAAATATAGGTCCCACCAAAAGAAAACTGTAAAAGCAACCTAACTACTGTGAAAGAGGGGATTTCTTTCAGAAACCTATTAGTAATCTCTTTAGATTCGTTCTAGTAAACACCCAAATTGTTCTAGAAAAATAATCTATACCTTCTCCAAGTCCTCTGGCGACTCCTTCAAATTTCATGTGGTCTTCACAAGTCACAAGGCATGTAAAGGTAGATCCATTGTAGGGATGATTATAAAGATACTCATTAGGTGCCCCAAAACCCAAAATGAAATGGAGAAACTAAAAGGCATCAGTCCTCTCATCCCATAATGGGTGAACCCAAACATGAGATAAAATCCACCTTGAAACCATCCTTGACTAAACACGACTTATCATATCAAATAATTGGTTGCGTCAATAATGAAGTGACAACACCATATGGGAAACCTAGAAATCACACCAAATATACCCATATCAGACACCAAGTCATAGGAGGTTCTGAAATCATCACCAAAAAATGTTTATATTCATGGATCTAAAGTAAACCACTAAAATAACACTCATAGAGCTGATTCATCCTTGATGACACTCATCCGAGAGGCACACGCTCTTCAGATATCACTACTAATAATGTCATGATGACACATAGTAGAAACACAGAAATCCTTGGATATAAGATCACAACTAGGTACCTCTAGGGGATACTAGAACTCGATATGGTATGTCTAAGATCTGTCAGATAGGGGATCACACCCATTATTCACTAGGGGATACCACAACCTGCTGTAATGTTCCACATGTCACATTACTCTGATAGATGATCGTCACCCACGTATGGGTGGTCATGATGATGTTTTAAACTTCATCTAGTATCAGTAACAATGTAGGGGATCGTACTGCTAATACCACAAACCCTAAAAAAACCACCCACCTAGTAGGGTATCATATAACTGATGCTATTTCCACCATACTATCATTACTAGCTACATATGGCATCATGTACTTAATGATTCAATAATACCATATAGTGATGTCCTACTATACACGGGATAACCATTCATGTAGTGCTGGAACAAAGATTTTAAAAACCTGATATTGGGAAATGATAAGTTAGAGGATCCCTCCCAAGCCTCACTGGAGAGATGTGTGAAATCTATCTGATATCATCATATCGAGGGGATCTCATTCCAATAACATGGACGTTATACTAAAAACCATCATAGAATAAGGACTAGGGGGACCCACTCAACCCTGTTGGTCACAGAATTATTAATCCAATAATAACTTACAGTATCACCTGCACACTGCACCTCCTAGCCTCATACTACGGCCCCCACTACATTCTATGTACAAAAACATTAATGATAGGCTATGTACATTCCCAAAATAGATATCATGGAAAAAGAGATATTTTCACTACAGAAAGCCTTAATGGGTCATTGTGGGGCCCACACCACAATATTTAAACCCATAAAATGGAACACACCATTTCAAACCACATCAAAAACACACATGATGTACTACCCATTCGTCCAAAACATAAACCTGACCAAAAAGGCACATTTCACCGCAAACACCTAGACCGAGCCTCATGGGCCCGCGCCCTGATTTCGGTTTAAAAAACAAAAATTAGTTTTCAAATTCCCACATTAATTCAATGTTATCAACTAAAATAATGACATGTTAAACAGGAAGCTGAAGTAGGAGATATGTCTGATCTATGTGGCTCCAAATAATATTAATTATATTATTATTATTGATGGGTGTTTTATTTCACCATGTCATAAGCCAACAAAAATGTTCCTCAAAGTGACCGAAAAATTGACTCTATGAATCAAGGGTCATTCATCCACAGATATCACAAAAATCGGACCCCTAGTTTGGAAGATAAGGTTTTTTAATAAAAAACCTTGCATATTTCTTGAAACGGCTCGAACGGTCGATCCAGCGTGCAATCACCTACCTGCGGCCCAGACACGCTAACCCCTCGCACCTGCCACAAACCCCCACCCACTACCGACCAACCTTCTACCCCATGCTGACTAGGTATTCTAGAATACATTGAACTTCTTAGTGGCTTCCACTATGCCAACAGTGACCGTCGAACCACCACCTTCTACCGAAGCCACCCTCACCAGGCCCACATGCTGCCATATTATATGGATCATCATGAATATTCCAGGGGTTGAAAATTGAATCCAATATATGTTTTAGAATCCATGGGTTCCAATCTAAATTTTTTTTATCCTCTAGTCAAAGAACTGTTAATAATTAAGAAAAAAAATAAAGAAAAAATTAGGGGAAACGAGATTAAAACACAAATGGCCTACCCTGAGTGTGAAAACACCAAATATTATAATTCACAATGACACATGTGATGCAGTTATTCTTGATATTGTGATGATAGGTGTCATAAATGGATTTTGGTGGCCCATCATGCCTTGGTTCATTAATGAATAAGGGGAGAAGGGGTTAGTTCCATGCATATAAAGAGGGGAAGTATGAGGGGTAGGAGTTTTAAATCTTTTTAATTAAATCCTCCCAAATTAGCAACACAGATCCTAAACCACCTCCAACCAAAAACTCAATGATGATAATGATTATGTCTCCCTTATAGTAAATGTGACATTCTGACCTCAATTGTGTGTCAGAAATTCATTCTGAGGCTCCATTCAGGAGTTAATCGATCCGGAATCTGAAATAAATAAATTTAATTAATTTATAAGAATTCCCTCAATAACATTTTTCAAATAATTCATGCGCTCGCAAATGTTATAACCCACATAGTGTAATATTCATGTTCCAGACTCAACCATGGCCTCATTTTTCTGATCCGATCTTCCGTTTATGAGGTAACCCATTTCATCCACCTTTATAGTATGAAAATACATAATATTTTTATAAAAGTTATTCTGGTCACACAAGGCCTCATAATTTCATGTCTTCCCAGTACCTAGAACTAGAATTAATCTTAGAAATATTCCAATGTCTGATAGGGAATAACCTGAGTCGCTAAACTAGAGTTAATGAAAAAATTCCAAAATTTAAGAAAAATATAATAGTAATTAGATGAAAATGTGTTTATTTTTTTAAGAATTATTGGTTGTGTGACTGATTGACCATATGTAATCTGATTTCCATTATTTCTTAATTTTTAAGCTACAATCCAAGACAGTGATGATAAGAACCCAAGTTTTCATGATTTTTTTTGAATAAATTTATTTTTTTATTAACTTCTGTCACATGTAACACTATGTTATTCTTGATTTATACATGACACCTAATTTATTCATGTGTTATTCACAACACCATGTCCACTAGGCACTCTACACAATAACTATTTAGCTTGCTTTATACATGATACCATTTTTTAACAAAACGAAGATATATTTTTAATATAGTTATTTAAATATGACTGTTACAACCTATATGTTAAAATAAAAAATATTAATATTCACACCATATTTTCAAAGAGTTGTTATAATTGTTTTATGTACTTAATTTTAGGTAATATACTTATATGTTTTTAAAATACTATTTTCATAAAAAAGGATTTATATTTATTTTTGAGCACAATAATAAAATTAATTTTAAGAAATTTTAAAAAAATTAATTTCATAAAATAAATCATTGTTTTAAAATAATCATGTCAATATATTATTAGGTAGTATTTTATTTCATTTTTCTGAAAAAAATTGAATTTCTAATGAATAATAAAAAAATACCAAAATTTAATTGAAATATGCCTCTTTGTTTAATTTATTTGTAATTCTAAATTAAAATATTAATTTGGTTTTAAGTTTAATTAGTTCAGATATACATTTATTATTCCATTTTATGTCATTTTAATCGATCTCAGAATGAATTTTCATTTTATAACACTTTATCCTTTTTATCATTTTCCCCTAAAATCCTTCTTTCTCATCACATATGAGTGATTTGTTTGAAATTAAAATTTTCGACATCTTAGTATATAATTTGAAAAAACTAATTCCATATTTGGAATAAGAATTATCTATATTATCTAACAATTCTAAATTAATTTTTTTCTAAAATGAATAGTAAAAAAGAGTAATTATTGTTTACTGTGGTTAGGGTTAAAATTGGATTACTAGGGGTGTTAAACATAACAAATATGGGTTAAAAATAACCCAAAACTTATCAAAAACCGTATATCTAGATATAAAATGATTTTAAATAATTTATTATTTATAACGGTCCATTATTGGAGTTCTTTGACATGAAAAAAACACATCTTAGGATTTTTTATTTAAAAAAATTATAAATGTGTCACTCACCTAACTTATAAAAGGACACAACATACAATCACTTATTCACTTATTAACCCATTTTTTTAAAAAAAATCTAAAATAACTTCCCAAATTTCCTTATATAATCTAGTAATCATTATTTTTTTAATAAATCAAACCTAGAAATGATTTTGGGGTAAGCCTTTCAAGGATACATGAAGAAGAGGTTGCGTTCATCAACGAGCGTTGTTGTTTTTTTATTCTTACACCAATTTTGATTTTAATTGAAACTTGATGATAAATTAAACTCAGTATATTCCATATATTAATATGTTTTTATGTTAATGTAATTACCAATATCTATCACCACTTCCATCAAATGGGTTATAAAATTATCCATCCTGTGCACGGTGGACTACCTCCTCACTAACTATGTCCTTGGTTATCCATTACCTCATCTCAATGATGGTTATAAGGATGTATTTATTTTTTATATATGATATTTATGATATTATTATTCTTACATATTTTTTATATCATTCATAACTTTATTCCTTCCATTTCATGGGAATATGATAACATCGATGTTTTGTATAGAGGGCTACCACCTCAGGAAGCGATGTGATTACGCTTTACGTGGATAGAAATAAATAAGTATTTAATAAAATTTTATAATATATATCATATAAAAATTATTATATAATGATAAAATATCATTTACAATTATTTATTTTAATCGAACAGGAAAATAGAAACAATGTAATTGTGTATGTACCTCTTACTGTACCATTAATGATGTACTTCATTTTCTACGAGTAAATTTTATGAATTAATATAAATTCATTTATAATTACTATATATGATATTTATACCATGTTTAAATTTGTAGACAAAATTAAACCAATATAAAATTAATAGAATCTTAAACAAAAAAATTAAACTTACACAAAAAATACAAGATTCATTGCTTGAAATGTTACATTGATATGGAATTGATAATAAATGGGTCATAAAAGGTCATAAGTAAATTGAATATGTTATGATATATATATATATATATATATATAATATCTGGTTCAATAATATATTTAAAATATACTTATATTTATTATATAGGATGTTTTAATGAGTACTAAAAAACTCATGACTTAGGGTAAGTGATTTCGGTCTTACTTTTATTTTCATGTGAGAGACATGTCATATTCACGACATGATTATTTTATGTGGTCTGTATACTACCCATGAATTTATTTTATTATTATTATAATTGATATTATTTTTATTTACATACACATTTTAGAATCTCTCTTCCTTGGGTTTTTTGGTTCAAACATTACCAAATTTGTGAGGGATTTTTGTCTCAATTTTCCTTTTTTTGAGAAAGATGTCATGTTGTGAAGAAACATTCTTTTAAGAGGTGCATATACATACCATTTTACATGTTATATATTGACTCTATTTACCTCATTATATTTTAAGCTTCATTTACTCATATTCATTCATGTGTATTAATATTAAAAGTCACCAATGTTGTAATGATTTCGTGGTACAATCACATTATTTATTAGGATTGATTATGATTATTTTCCCCATGATAAAATACTATGATCCATCTCTCAAAACATTAGTAATTTTATTATCCCCTAATTATTCTTCTTATTAATTATACCATTTTACCACTCTTTATCACTTATAATAATTGAGAAAATGTATTTAGAAAAGTCAAACATTTTTTACTCTTCATTAGAACTCTATTTTCCTCTGAAACCAATTTTTTAATAATTTTTTTTATCTTATAATTTATAAATTACATTTTTTACCCATGTTTTATATTTTAAATTTTTTTTGAAATAAATCATCATGTCATTTCCAAAAAATACTCATTTATATTTAAAAAAAATGTTAAATGAAATTTTTTTTAACATGTAGGGAAAGAATGAAACATACCATAATTATGGAGATTATTTCATGGAACAACGTTTATATTTTTTACAAGTTGTTTTAAAATAAATTTTTTTGAAAATTTTGTATGTATTAATTTTTATCTTCAATTTGTAAAGGATTTTTTCTTTAAGAACTATTTTAAATTATATTTAAAGCATCCTTATTTATAATTAAAGTTTATATTCAAAGAAATGGATTTTAATAAATGTTTTCGGTTTTAAAAATGTTTTTTAGGTACATTTTTTTCCACCATAAATTATTTAAAATATTTTTAAGGATTCTTTAATAATATCACAAAGTTATTTTTAATAAAATGGATTCTCAAAAAGGTTTTATGTTTTAAAAATTATTTTCAATGAAATTTTATTTTCTTCAATAAATGTTTTAAATGATCATTTAAAATTATTTTCCATACATGTTGATATCAATTTATGTTTCATATACATTAATGGGGATATTATCCAGGTATTTAATTATTATTAATTATTTGAATTTTTTTATAATAAGATAATTATGAAACCCATATATCATCCACTTATTCTAACATGATATAATTATTACGAAACTCCTTAATTTTTCATGAGTTATGATGTGATGAAATGTTCAAATTTTCATCAAACATGTATATTTTCCCAAGGATATTAAATTTTGAAATAGTTTTGAAACCTATTTCATTTCATTGGTTATTATATGATAAATGTATGATAATCTGTGGGCACACATATGTATAATTTTCATAATGTGATCAGTGAGACCTATATTTGCCTCCAATGAAATGGGTAATTCTTAATGTTATATGATATCCAATGTTACACAATAGGTTATACATTTCCTATAAAAAGGTACACTAAAGGACATCTAAATATGGAAGAAGGTACATGGGTGGTTATCCCAAGACTCACATGTTAGGAATGTATTGGAGTGTATCATTGACATAATATTTTTTATTATTTTGTATATGCCACAAATCTATATATTATACCAATATTATCCTCTAATGGATCATGTTATTTTATTTCCATAGGATCCATGTCTTATGAACTATGAATATTTTTTCTATGACTAAATATTATGATCATAACTATATAGTATTTCGTTTTCAAACGTTATACCCAGGTTCTCATACCCTTATATGCTTGTTATGATTGTGTATCTAACTTTTTAACCATTACTTATCATATAAGATCACCATTTAATATGTTTTCATTAAATAGGATATAATTAAATTTATTATTTATAATATTTCTAAGAATGGTTCTAATTATAATGAAGATAGTGAAAAATGATGTATCTCACTTCTGAACTAGTTGTTTCTGTTTCCATGTTACCAAAGTCACTAAATTATTATGGTTCTAAGGAACATTTTTTTAATGTAATTATTTTTTATCTAAAATTATGTAATATCTATTTATTAAAATCATGGGTCGTTATCGTTACTATAAAAGGATAGGTGTAGACATCCTTTTGAAACTACTTTGAGAAAACCATAGTGATATCCCCAAGTACATTTTTAATGATATGTATTCCGATCAGTCAAAGTGTAGAAAAATAATTTTGATAAAGGATATAGTTAGTAGTTTCCAAGAAATTACATCCCTATCTTGGTACTACAAGTCGATATCTCTAAATAAGAGGTAAAAATGGTTAATATCTCTAAAAAGGGATCATTGATCTATACTCAATCAACACATGGTGGATGATATTAAGCCTCACTACACACATGGTATTACACTCTTTGGGTATTTTAAATGAAAATTAATAAGCTCTTTATAAACTATCATGAAGGATTTAAATATACGATAACTGTGAATGACCTAAGATAAACCTATTGTGACCTAAATTAAAAATAAGTTGTCCTAGTTTACACACAATTTATGGTAGTTTTCATGATTACATGGTTACTGAAACTGATTATTATTTCTTACACAATAATTTTTGGTTTTACTAAATGGTTAGAACCTGATGAACCTATTTTAATGCTAATTAGAATATAAAATGCAATGATTTTACACATGAAAGTCCAAATGTTATGGGATCTAGAATACAAAATTCCATCATTATGCTCACACAAATCACTTAAAAAATGAATCATTCTGGTTTTGTAAACAAATAAATGAGGGAATAATATTCTGTTGAGGACTTCATAAGGCTATGTCCACCTGCTTTAAGTGGGTATTCTGACCACCTAACTATTGAATAATGGATCAGTACAATTGAAAACATATTTTCATTATAAGGTGTGTGTATTATTTAAATTTCATTTTGGATGTCTACTATTTAGAAGGAGAATTTGATCAATAGAGTGCTCTCATCAAGATTAGGTGGAAACATGATGAAATTAAATTAATGGATTTGGAGGAGTTCATGAAAATATTTTTTTATAACTATTTTATACTCATATTTTTATACGAAGATGGAGAAGGATTTTATTTATCTAAAACAAAATATTTATAAATTTATTGGCACCTATGAGGCTAATTATATAATTATTACAATGTATTCATATTTTATTATCATAAAACAAAAATTTAAGGTCAATCATTTCACTAGTGGTGTGAAAACCCATCTAATGGGAATTAACGATAATTCACATTAGTAGATATGAAAATATTTTTTGATGTGTAATAAAGGTGAAAATGTTGGTTTAGGTTACATATCAATATCATGGTTTTGATTAGAAAAAAAATAGAATTCAAAATAAAATATAGAAACAGTGGAGAGATGAATATGAGAAATACTTTATGTGAAAAGAGTGGGAAAAATAATGGTGGAAATTTACTTAATGAGACTACTAAAAGTTTTTAGTACAGATAGGAAGGTCATCAAGTATCTGAATACTGATGTCATGGGAATAAATTAGATAATGATATGAATAATAAAAAATATCTGTAGATTTCATTCTGACACGTTGGTGTTTCAAAATTATGGTATTTAGGAATTATGCTGATATGTAACCAAATCCAAGAGATAATAATGGTGATAAACTCCAGAATCCACTTATGTTTATAGAAAAAGGGAAATCTCAGGCGATCGCTACTTCTAATGAGGGGTGTGGTAAAAACATGGTTAATTTTGTACTTATCATCTACTATTGAACTAGTAATGTATTATTTGACTATAGATCTACAGATTCTTTCATATCTAAATAGTTTTATAAGGGTATAACGATGCCACCAAAATGATTAGATATAGAATTAGTATTGAGACCCTGTGATTTTAAAATGATCACATACCATGTATATGATTATCATTTGGTTGACATTTTTGGGAATGTTATTCCCTCAAATCTTATCACTCTTTCTCTGGTTGAATTTTCTATTATCTTTGGCATGGATTGGAATTCCCTATTTAAATCCCACATCAATTTACAACGAAGAGAAGTCCCCTTTGACATTCTAAACCAATCAATGATCATATTTTAGTGTGATGATAAGTAAGAACATAAAACTGATATATAATCCAGTTTTTAGGTATTTATTCCCATTAAAAGGGTAGTTTATCATATATGGTTTGGTAGAAAATATATATCAATCATATTTCTATTGAAATTGAGTTTTCTTATGTATTTCTTATAGAGAAACCAAGCCTTCCACCAAAATCTATATATATGTTCTAAATAGAACTCATACCTAGTGCCACAAAAATTTTAAAGACTCCATATTGAATGGACCTGATGAGTTTAATAGATTGAATAATAAAATCAATGAAAACCATGAAAAGGGATTCATTCAAACCTTTTTTTCATCATGGGGTGCAAAAATTCATTTTGATAAAAATAATGATGAATCAATGAAACATTGAATTGATTATCAAGAGATAAACAATATACCAATCTAGAACAATTATCATATTCATCGTATTGTTGACTTTTTTGATCTACTATGTAGGGATTAGTACTTTTACAAGATTCATTTAAGAACCCTATCATTCTACATGTTAAATAACCTTTTTGTTTGGGTTTGATTCCTTATATTTGACCAAATATGGATACATAGTAAGGCTATAGTGTTAATATGATTGTGTGGGGCATGTATTATTCTTGTAGAACTATATTTTTTAGAAAATAGATAGGAATCAGGGTTAATAAAAAGTGTGTTTCCCACTCAATATGGTTAGGGAAAACCATGTGGGATGTTTAGAGCACAACAAAATGTGGCAATGGTTTCCTCAACTATACGACCCAAGATTCATGGTCAGATGATTTTTCTCAGACATTTGAAATAGAAGAATAACAAAGGATATGCATGGTTTTTCAAACCATGTGCCGAGCCTATGTGAGGGGTCTCTGGGGATTTATCTGGGAATAGGGATGAAATTTGTTTTTTCAACCAGGTGACCAAGACTTCCAATCACATAAAATTAAGATAAAATGATCATTTCCTATTAAAATAGTTATAAATTAAACCCCCTATTTTTTATTTATTCTTTAATGGAAAAATAAAATTCATGATCTCCTTTGAAGATAACATCACAAGCCTAATGCTAGGGTCCTGTATGATTTCTCTATTTGACCTCCAAATAAAGATACATTTTTCTTGTTGTATAGCCTCTGGTAATATCTACACTCCTTAAGATCCTTTTTTCATCCATATTTCTATCAGTGACACTATGTTCAAGGAAGTAAATATTATCTATATTCTGGGGAGTTGTCTTATAATCCATTTTTTCTAATAAAGTCCAAACTATGGGTCTATACCAGATAATGCATCTACTAGAGGCATATGGTCAGTGTTCTATGGATTTTCACTCAATTATCTCCTTTTTATAATCATTTTTTTCTCTTATGATGATTCCACTAGGATTTCAATCTAAAAAATCAACTCCTTTAAATTAATTTTTCAAACAATTATTATACGACCTTAATAACATTAACTTCCATCACATAAGGTTGATACCTTAATATTAACGACCCCAATTAGGACGTGTTTTTTTCTTCATTGGAGACCCATGTTTGGTTTATCTGCCACACCGTATGGGTGTGTTTTACTTTACCATAAATTAGGTTAGTGTTTCATAATAATTAAAAAATCATTATGTGCGTGTTATGGAAGGTATAAATATATATAATTTGGGATAGATGAATTATAAATTGAATTGATAATTTGTTTCATCACTTTATTCACATTTTCATGATTAATTAAAGGTAATGGAAGGAACCTATAAAATGATTAAAATGCATGATTATTACATGGAATATTATAACATATAAATACAAATTAAATTAGTATAAGTTTACAAAATTTTCATGAAATTTTTCATTTATATAAGAATTGTCATATTTGAGCTAGCCTTGGTTTCCCAGGGGAATTCCTTGAGAACTCCGAGGATGGAATTAGAATTCATTGAGTTGGTTATCATGTGGGATACCCAACAAAGAAGCATGTTATTGTATTATTATTTGAATGAATTTCCATTATACTAATGAATCACTTATCATTTTTTAAATATTATATTTCCTTGTATACAATCCTTGGATTCAGCTTGATGTCTTCATACTTTCGGCTGAATAAATTCACCCTATTAGACCCAGTCATTCACATCCTAGGATTACTATGGACATCTTCCATGGACTCAACTAATATTCTCTAGTGGAACCCCTTGGTTGTATACCATGGACAATTATACCCTGATTCTTAGATTTTGTGAGTTACTATAATGATTTAGATTTTTTCCTAAATTTTAAGATTCCTTAGTTTCTCCTTTGACCCACATTTATTATTATCATCTTTATTACTCCATGATTATTAGTATAACCTAACTTGTAACACCAATATAATAATAAAATAATATAATATTCAAGGAAATTTCCAATTCAGGCTTAATAATGTATGATATATTTATGTTTGTCTACATTACATTTGTTATATATAACTTCACATAGTATAGTTTATCTCCACATACTATATTTTAATAGACTCTATTGGGGGTTTCCTACACATATTTATCAAAAAAACTACCTGGGATTTCTTTTTAACCTGGGAGGATTACATGATTCGATGTTTAAATAAAGGGAATCATCCCTCTTTTGACAAATGACTCTCTTACATTATGATAGAATCTGGGTTTCAAATGACCAAACTAGAGATCAATATTATTGGGTTGTTTTTCCTTTTGATTATTTCATATATCATTTGGTGTACCATATATTATCTACCTTATATGTATTTTCTCTATTTTTTAGATACATTAAACAATCATATTGTATATGATATTGTTGTAATATTTTATTTGATTACTTATTGCATGGATGTGTATTAATGTTCCTTCTAACTAGTTCAATATTATACTGATTCCTCTTACTTTCATTTTATATCACCGTTGTGATCTACACTAATAATATTGCATTGTCTCCCTACTGTCTCACCATAATCCCTCATTATTAGTTGATAGCCTCTAGTGTATGGGGAGGTGTGGTTGAGGCTATGTGTCCATTTGGGTTGTGTTGGTCGGTAGTGAATCGAGTCTAGTACATCATAAAGTGTTATCAGTGGTTATTTCATATATTTTTTGATTTTTTTTTTAAATTTAGAAATGATATTGGGAACATGTGGGAACACATTCATAAGAAGTTTCAAGTATTATCTAATTCTTTTTATGGGTAAGCACAATGTTTACTGGGAATAGGGAATTGTTTTTCTTTATTTCACCTTTTATAATTTATACATTTTCACAATTTGGTGATACACATTAATTAGGGTAATTGTTATTCTTTATAGAGATTATTTTTTGTATGGTATAGAAATGGTGATTGATACATGTATCATTATAAGAACCTAGGGATTCCCAATCCATATATATGCCATTTCATAAAGGTTAATTTTACTTCTTATATTTCCTATGTTTCTTATGATTTTTGAGTGAGTCACTGTTGTTAAATATGCATGTTCGACTATCCTCTTCTATAGGAAAGATAAATAGATAGTTCAAAATGTTTCAATAATACTAAATGGGGTTTCCCATATATATTGACGAATGCATCTTATATAGCCAATTTCAATTTGTGTAAGCTATGAAACCATGGTTACATGGGATGGTATTTTTTTGTGATTACTCGATTGACAATTACAATTGATAATGTAATTGGGACCCTATAAATTTTAAATGGTAACTCAACAAAATAAATACATGATATTTTACACTTTATATTTTGAGACTAAATGTAATGGGGTGGTTGAAATGAAATAGGTTGCAATTTCAATTTATAAATACTATTGGTCTTCTCAAACTATTCATGACAATCCAATTAATTGAACCTTATGATATGCATAAAATTAAATAAAAACCTAAATAAAAATTCCTAATTATAAATGAAATTTATTCCTATAATTGAGTAGGAAAAGTGAAATTTATAGAGTGTTTCCATCCATAAATATAAATTGACCCCAATTATAATGGAACCCCTTTAATTGAAAACATGAACACATACCAATACCATAACCTTATAAGTGGTAGTTTGGGTATTATACCATGGGAAGTGAACCATTTTATTATCTTACACTGGCATTAGTGATTTAATATGCTTTGGTTCCTTGTTTTGATGTGTGCTCTTGTCATTTCTAGTGCTATGAAATAATGAAATCCATTAGTCATGTTCTAGGATGGTAGTGATGACCCTTATTCGTTGGTGGTGGGTGATGATCCTCCAGTGTTACCTCAAGTAGTTCCACATAATGCACCACACTATATTCTAGATTTAGCCACTAAAATTTGACTTTAATAGGGTTTACTTTTCTTTATCAATTCAATTAAAGGTTCTCTATCACAAACACAAATTAAGTATGATCATACTCATGAGTTTCAGAAACACCATCCTCTAATGTTACTGTGGAATGGTAGTACACTGGTTATTGATTCACATATATAATCTATTTTTTCTATCATTGAGAATTTGGAAACACCTCTTGAGAGGAGGGTCAATATCACTTCTTATATTCTTCATGATTCTTATATTTTCTAGTTGTATCTAATTACCTAGGACGGTCATCATCATGGCATGTTCTTGGAATATTTTCAGATAGCCTTCTATGAATATGTTTTACCTTATAAACTAATAGGTTATTGGGTCAGGGTGTTTATGAACCTAGAGTAGGGTTCTATGTTTATCATAGACTATACAAATTTTATCATAGAGCATTAATGCTCCACACAGCTTCTTTCTAGTGATGATCTATTATGAGAGACTCTTTGAGGATGGGATCATGTGTTCCACCCACCCTTTGCTGAATTTCATATATTTGATATACTATTAATGTGTTCTTAAACTAGGCTTTTATCACTAAGAAAAAAGAAAGGGACTTTTTAGTACTAGGAATATAGGTTTAGTAATGAGATAGGGTAGTGGTTCTTCCAACATCAAGAAGAGTATAATTGGAGGTTCTCATCAGAATAGTGGCATCCAGAGTATCTGAACTGGAAGCTCTATTTTATTCCATCAGTTTGAATGGAAGGTTCATGTGAAACCTTAGGGTAAAATAGGCACAATTGAGTGTCATTATTTCAATAAAATGGGCCATATTCCGAGTTATTTTTAGATCATTATGTCTATTTCTAGTGAAATAGGGGCCACACTAGCTCCTCCTTCTAGAGAAGGAATAATGGATCTGTATCATTATATAATCTGGAGTGTTACTAGCCAAATAGGATACAGAATAGGTCATGTTGGGTTAGCCAGACTTCTAATTTTTAGTGCCAATAGTGTTTAATTTCTTATTCTATCCATGTTATTGGTCCAGGCCATGGATTATGCAATTTTCATGCATTATTTAAGATACCTGATTAGTAGAGTTCATGATTTTCTAATTTATGAGGTACTATTATTCTATCTGATACTATCATAAATTATTTATTCAATATAGCTTCTTCTCAGTCATTTATATTTGTATAGAATTTAGAAATCATTGGTCTTGAAATCCTATACATCTATAGGGTGATGACCCTGGACACAATATTAGGTGTATTGTCAGTGGGTATACACCAATGTAAGGACTATTCCCTTGAGGTAAGAAGTTATCGTTTCTTATAGGATGTCTTCATCGTCAAGATGATAAGATTTTATTTCATTCTCAGGATAGACTGGTTGATCCCCTATCATACCTCTCAGGATTGTAATCCATATAGGGTATCATTTACATCACCATAGGGTGGAAGTTATCTTCAAGGGGGCGAGTAGAATGTATAGGCTAGACAAGTTGAACTAGAGCATCATGGGTTGAGAGGAGTGACAATCCAGATCGACCACATTTTCTTCAATGATCAGACAATGCATCTGATATATTTTCCTCCCATTGTGGATTGTTTTAGGGATGTTTTACTCGACGACCTCTTTGGAATAACTCTTGATAGAGAGGAAGATTTTACAATCAATCTCATTAGAGGATAATCTGTATTGTGTATTCTAATTTACAAGATGTAACCTAATGAGATCAAAGATCTCAAGAGGAAGATTATGTTTTTATAATATATGAGTTTTATGTGACCCAATACCCCTCTATGGGGTCCTTTTCTCCTTTTCTAAAAGAAGGTGGATGGAACAACCCAACTATGTGTGGATTAACAATAGTTGAAATAGATTATGGGAAAAATCAGTATGATTTTCCTTTAATAGATTATATCTTATACTAGCTACAAGGATCTAGAGTGTTCTCTAGGATTGATATGGGGTTGAACTATCATTAGGTTCCAGTTAGAACATCAATTTTAAAATGCATGTTGTTCTTCAGTTGTTATGGCTTATATGAGTATCTAGTTATGTTGATTTATCTTAAAAATGTGCATACTATTATTATGGAATCGATGATGATGGTTTTCCACCCATACCTAGATTATATTTTCAGGATTTTTATAAATGAAATCTTGGAGTATTATCATAGTAAAAGACACCATGCCAAACATCTTTACATAATATTATGTACAATGAGAGATAATCATGTAAATTTTAATATCACTAAGTTCAACATCTAGATCAACAATTTTCACTTCATCAGTTATATTATCTCTAGATTAGGAGTATCAATTATCCTAGAGAAGGTGAGTGATGTTATTTCCCAGGATTATCCCAAGAATATATTTGATATATTAAGATTTTTGGGGATGTAAGGATATTATAAATATTTCACACCAGAAATTTCATTCCTTGAGGAAGAAATTATTACCTAAAATTAGAATGGTGTAATGTTTTTATGGGTTGAAGCACGATAGAAGGCCTTTAAAGAGATAAAAGGAAGGAGTACATTGATGTCGATCATGATTCCACTATATCCTAGTAGAGACTATATAGTGTTCCTGGATGCTTTTGGATCTGGGATGGAGGTACTATTAATATAGAATGATTAATTCGTTATATATGTATCTCACTATTCGATACATCCAAAGAATAATTACCCAACACATGACATTTATCTTATAGATTTTAAGCATGTATTACATTGTGGGAAGAATTATATTATTGGAGAGCACATTGTGGTGTATAAGGGCACAAACCCTAAAATATATCATTATTTAGAATGAAATGAATCTCATATAGTGAATATGGGTTGAATATATTAAATCCTTTAACAATTATCATGACGATATACTGAAAAGGGAAAATGTGGTAGCTGATGCGTTGAGTTGGAAAACTCAGGTACAAGACATTCAGGAAGCCCGTGATGAATGGATATTTATGGACCTATTTTATGGGATGCATATGATGTTTTAATAGATTCAGGATCTACCTTTTGTTTTTTCAATACTAGTTACTTCTTCACTCTTGGATAGGGTGAATAGAATGAGGTTCTTAGAACATAATGGTTTGTCCCTAGGGGAATGTATTTTAGGTGAGGACCTACCTCTGGATTGGTTTGTCGAGGGGGAAATAATGCTATGTATAAAGGGGTATATCTAGATTTCAAAAAACATGAAGGAGGTGATAATTCAAGAAACTCATTCTTATTAGTGGTAATTAAACCCAGTTATATCTAAAATGATTCATGATATGTGTCGTTAGTATTGGTGTCCTGGAATGAAATGTTATCGTACAGGCCTTGCAACTAGTTGTTTTATATGTCAGTATGTGAAGGTGGAAGACCAGAGGCCTGATTTATTTTTATGAAACATATACTTACTATAATGGAATTCATAGGACGTCATAATGGATTTTATGACTTGTTTACCAAGTTCACCTCATGGTGTTGATGTAGTTTGGGTAGTCATGGATTGACAAAAGAAGGTAGTACACTTACTTCCTGTTAGGGAGACATTCTCATTGAATGATCTTGATCAAATGTATGTCATTGGGAATATATTACTACACCTTATACCTCATTCTATCTTTTTAGATAGGTATTATTGTTTACCATCGAGCTTCTAGCAAGGTTTATAGAGATATTTGGGTACAAAGCTTCTTATAAGAAATGGTTTTAACCCACAAACATAGGTCAAGTCAGAATAGAATATACAGGTATTGAAGGACATGATCTGATAATGAATCATTGATTTCATAGATTCTTACAAGAATTATATCCCTCTCATTGATTTTTCCAATAATAATATATTTTAGGAAACAATTTAGATGGCTCTATATGAATCTTTATATGGTGGGCCATCTTGTTCACCTCTTTAATATCTAGAGGTAGGGAAGGCAGTGTTACTGGGACCTCGTCTCATGTAGGAGACATTGAGGAAAGTTCATTTTATCATAATTTGTAGGGATACCTCTAAATCTATAAAGAACACATATAATGATCTCCATCCTTGATCTATAGATTTATAGGTCGTCGATTTTGTTTTCTTTTGTGTATCACCCAATCATTTGAATAGGTGAATACTATGGAAAGGGATGAATTATCCATGATTATTTCCCGTCCTTTTTAGATCTTAGATAGATTCGATCTAGTATCCTATTGGTTTCTTTTACCTCAAAGGTACTACATCATGCACGACTTCTTCCACGTTTCAGAGCTTTATAGTTCCCATGATGATCTATCTCGTGTTTTTTATCCTGAATATGTGGAATTGGAATCTAATTCTTCTTTTGTGGAGTATCCCATATTTAACATTAAATGTATCCTATAGGACCTTCTATGAATGACTATTCATCTATTACAGGTGTTAGGGTAGAAAAGTCATGTACATGATGAGACATGGGAGTGTGAGATTGATGTATATTCTAGGTGGTCGTAGTAATTATTTAATGAATTTATACCACCATTACAAGGGAAACATAGGGAAGAGTTCCTTTAAAAAAGGAACATTGTAAGAACCTAGTGTTTCTATGAGGTCGAGACCATTTTTTGGATAAATTTCATGGTTTGGACATAATATGGAATCATAGTAAGGATATTGAGGAAATGAGTGTGGTCAGGGCTTGTTCAGATCTCAAAGCCATGTATTTTAGAGAAAATATGTGGGCTGCATGGTTAGATGAAATTTTGAATCCTAGTATACCAATTAGATAAACCTGTTCATGGTTTTTAGTGCAGAAATAGTGCTTTTACTTTTCTAGAACTGTAAGAACCAAGATACATGCACATGTAATTTATCCTCAAGTTGTTAAAGAGGATTTTTCACACAAGATATGCATGGTAAGTCAAATTTTGCACCTATCCCATGTTAGGGGTCTCTTGGAATAGATTTGGGTGAATTTTTAGTGAATATTATGTAAATATACGTAGCAGAACCATATGAAATCATAAAATTATTTGAACTTCCAATTTTTCTCTTAAAAAACATATGACTCAAAATCCATTATTTTATATTTATTCTCCCTCAAACAGACCCACTTCCACCTCTCCGTTGATGTTCCCCTATCATCCCTAAAGATAATATCTTTTATATTTTATATATCAGACCTCATAATGATGATATTTTTTTTGTTGGATAGGCACTTGTAATCCCTTCACTCTATATGCTCATTTCATCATTTTTCGTTCTATCGGTGTTGTTATTTTTGTGTGATCTCATTTTCCCTATTTTTAGTGCGTTATTCAGTTATTCTATTTTTTTGATATTAGGAAAACAAAGGGATTATAAATGATGAGGAATCTACTAGTGTCATATGGTATGTGGTATATTATTTTCCCCTTATTTCATTCCTTTTTATAAACCATTTTTTGGTTTTCATACTAGTTTTATCTGGTATTTCCACTAAAAATTCACCTTCTTAAATTTAATTTTCCAACAATGTATTATATGACCATAATAAAATCACTTGAAATAATTAGATAATTTCAACCACCCAATGTAGGGTTTTTTCCTTATTATTATATTGGTTATCCTTGTTGGTTTTATCTGTGACACTGTTTAGGTGTGTTTGACAAGACGTTTGATAATTTAAGTGTTTCATCATAATTAATAAACCTTAAATTAAATTTTATGGAAAGTATATATATATATATATATTTATCACTTGACCTAGTAATATTATAAATTTAATGAAAAGTTTATTTCGTTTTCTCAACTAACCATTTCTATTAAATGAACTTTAATGGAATAAATATATTAAATGATTAAAAGGGATGAGTATTACATAGACTATGATTGTATATGTTTATAAATTAAATGAGTATAAGGTGACTATTGATTTTGGACCTTTTTCATCATTATAGGATTGTTTAAATATGAGTATTCCTTGAATTCCTAGGGGAATTCCTTAATCACTTAGATGATTCCATTATAATTTATTTAGATGATTGCCATGGGAGATACCCAACATGAAATATGGCCCTTTTATTATTAAGTGAATTCCATGATATTATACATATTATTCACATGACATATTTTAAATATATTATACTACCTTGGATACACTCCATGGATTCAGCTTCATGTCTTCTAATAAACTATTCCATGGATTCACCCAATTGGGAACATTCATGCTCAGCTTGATATTACAATGGATGAGCACCATGGACTCTGTTAGGTTATTTTATAGTCTAATTCTTTAGGTGTACCCCTTGTATTACACTAAAACGGTTATTTCTAGACTATATGAGTTACCACTATAACTTTTGAAGACCCCTACTGTCTACGATACCTTTTTTTCTCCTTGGATTGTCTTTATTTATCATCATATTTATTACTCCATGATTACATATATATCATAATTCATAACCCATAGTTAATAATTAAATGAACACACATTCTGAGAAATTTCTAGTTGAGGATTAAGCAACGATGCATTGTTTATGTTGGTATGTTTTAATTTTTATATATTTACCTACACACTGTATAGTTTCTACCCACAAACTGTATTTTTATAGACGTTGTTGTTGGTGTTTGAATGAGATTTATCCCACACACTATCCAATCCATCATTGGATCCTAGTAATTTTATATGACTGCAACTATGGAAAAAGTCTGGTATACTGCATTGAACACCTGACTTGATTTTTCTAGGCTGGAACATGGGTATCAGACGACTGACCTAGATCTCAATATGAATGGATAGTTGCATCCATTTATATTATTTTTGTATATCATTTATTTTATTAAAGATTTCATGCCTTGTGTGTGTATTTTCCTTTTTTAGAGACATTAAGTCATCATTTTGTTTGATATAGTTATATATATTTTTTTGGTTATTTACTATATGGATGTTTTCTTTATTTTCACTACCTTGTTCATTTTTACACTACCTTATTCAAGGACTTCTTCCCCCCTTTCAAAAACCTACTATATTAATGGTTGTTGGATTCCTTTTTTGGAGATTCTTCTGCTCCAATAGTCGAATGAAAGTTATCTTCCACCGCATTTTCCCCATATATTCATTAAGGATGACATTTCAAAGGCACCAATGACTGGGTTTGAATTACTGTAGTCGATGAATTTTGGTGGAATCAGGTTGTCGTATACAAATCATAGAATGATTACAGTGTAACGCTCCGACCCCAGTTACCCAGAGTCGGTGCATTATTACATAACATTGGCATGATCACAAGAAAGATCAAATCTCGAAAGACCGATTGGTTTAGTAGCCTTGGAAACACTAGATATATTCATAAGTTTTACATTACATCATTAAACGAAAGACTACTACAACAACATATTGTCTCCATAATCCACACTCATATCCCCACATAATATCCCTGCAGGTCATTCATAACTTACTTCTTCACTTCCTGGGAAAAATGAAACATAGAAAAGGGGTGAGCTCAAATTCCCAGTAAGGATAACAATATAGCGGAAACTTTCATAAATAAGAATAAACTTTTAAGGCAATGTATAACTAAAACAAAATCCTTTCAAACATGAACTTTCAACATGGTATGGCATAAATAAAATGAAATAATTCCATTTACTTATTAACATGGATATTCTACTAATCGAATAATCACATGCAAAAATCAATAACCACTTTTATAATGTTGGAATGCATAATGCCAGACTATCATAACCACATAGTCAAGGCCTCGTGCCAAGACTACAAATAAGATTTTGTCAAGGCCTTGTGCCAAGACACTAGTTTGTCTCATGAGACCTACCGATGCATCGAGGAGCTATAGCGGGCTCCACCCGTCACATATTAAGTCCAATGCATTCCCATATGAAAAGGTTTAAACATAACATAAACATTCGTATTAAAACTAGCTTACGAAATGTCAATACTTTCACCATAAACTATGAATGGTATAAAAATAGCACATCCACAGTCAAAATTGTCACAAAACCTTCAATACAATATAGAAGTTTTGTATCATAATAAATCATCTTCAAATAAGCTTAAAATCCATCAAAGGATGTTGACATAGATGAAATCAAAACTATTTGAGAGAAATATCTCCTTTTTTGAAATCATTTAAAAGTCACACATTTATAAAGGAAGTAATTAAAAAGATATTTTTGAATCAAAGTGTCCCATACCACTTTGAAACTTTTGAAAGGAATTAAAATTTTTAAAAACATTCATGTCCATATAAATAAATCCTTAAAAACCATTTTGAAGTCATTAATTAAAAAGATTTATAAAGATAAATCATTAAAACATTTAAAATTCTGATTTTTATAAAGAGTGCCTTTCTGAAATTCTTAAATTATTTATTTTGAAATCATTTAAAAGTCACATAATTATAAAATAAAACATTTACTTTGAAAATATCCTTGTAATCTTGTAAGGGAAGCTTTGACGATTTTATAACGGCGGTAAATAGGTACACCTGCCGTATAAGTTTAAAAAAACATTCTTACCTTAAATTTGTCAAAAGGTAAAAAGTGCCTTATTTGGAAAACGATGGAAATATTCCTTTAAAAACACATAAGGGTATAAATTACTATAACCCATATTCTTAGTAAAAAGAAAAATTTTTTTGAAATACATTTCTAAGTAACATGGATGTGGATGATAAAGAAATCCCAGTAGATAATTATGTATAAACAACCTCGGATAATGAAGAGATTGCGAAATAAACCCTTACCTTGTACTTTTCGTTGGTTGGGGTAGGTTAACCTCCTGAATAATGGTGAAATAATTGTTATTAAATTATACAAGAATCATATACATTAATATGATATCATATATGATCTTTTAATATTGATTTGATAATAATATCTTAGTATTATCGTTGTTTCGGGTGTTAACTTACTTGTTTTCTTTCATATGTTTTGTTACGTAAGAAATGTTTGTAAAGGATAGGTTGTATATTATTCATATCCATAATGATATCAAGTCCTTAAACATCATTTTTAAATCATCAAATGATAATTATACTTTAATGGTTACGATGGAGAATGAATCTCATCGCGTTCGTGGAGACGGTAGTTCGTACGTACGCACGAGCGATAATATCATTCTTTTGATATTAAAATAATATATAAATGGATGGTATATAATATATAAAGAATCATTAAAATGTTATATTTATTATTTACATGAGTTACACATCATTATTATACCCATCCAAATAATATTATATTGAATAACAATTACACCACGACGTGGAGACGGTAAGCCATACGTACGCACGTATGGTGACATGTTATTCAAAGGGTGGATAGAATACTGAATATGGTTGTACCATATTTATAATAACATCACAGTATATGTGAGATACTGGAGTTATTATTTTAGAATGGTAAGAACAAAGGAAGAAGAAGTGGAAGAAGAAATGAACTTGGAGAAGGGTGGTGAAATCATTACCTCTTCTTCGGGTTCTTCCTTTTGATTTGATCGAAAGGGCTCCTTAGGTTGGCTTTCTGATCAAACTAATGCCTCTAGGTTTTAGTGAGGGATGTTGGGAGAGTATTTGGGCAGATTTTGGCCGAACCAAAAGGCTTTGAAAGTTTGTAGAAATGAGAAGGAGGAGTGCCCTTTTGTAAGAGGGGTGAGGGGCACCTTTGGAAAAGCTAGAAATATTAATTTATAATAAATTCATATTCGGTTTCCAGTGGCTCCAAAGTTGACTATTCAAAGGCTAAGGTGGGGATAGGTCGAAAACCACTCATCCAATAGAATTTAGACAGGTTTGGGTACTTATATTAACCTTATCTTTAAGTATTAACTCTAAGTTAATTAGTTTCACTTTTACAATGTCTCTTTGTATTTTTATAAAATATGGTTAATAAAATTACTATATACATCCAAGCGACCCCCAAGTGGTCCATTAATGATGAAAATATCCTGATATAAGTCTCTTGGCCGATCCTTAGATTTTTAGGAATTTAATATCAATTAATAATATAATATTTGTTTTAAAAACTCTTTTATGTCAATTTTGACACTATTCAATAGTTGATTTTTGTGAAACTCATAACAGATTGATTACTTCGAACAAAGTCAATTAAATAAATCCTAATATATCATATTATCCTATAAAATTAGTTTAATTCATTAAAAGTTTCATATTATATTTATTTGGGTATTTATAATATCAATTATTTTAATTTTTCACTATTATAGTAATTACTGCATCATCATTGTGTCATAAATAAAATAAATTATTTAATGTCTAAAAATTATAAATAAAATATCATTATGTATGAAATCTTTCTATCTTTCTAATGAATATTTATAATCTAAAATCCAACATATATAACCCTATGTAACAATTGTTTTTCTAATAGATATATGCTTGTGTCATTTTTGTATTCATTTTAACTTAATTAAAATAAAGTGTCATTATCACTTACAAGTGGATCCATGGGGTCCCAAAATTGACACAAAGATGCCCATGGTTGACCATGTATCACCCAATAGGGTTAAGACACGTTTTAGGGTAATTTAGTATTATTATAATATTATTTTTTTAACCCTTATTTACCGGATTTACCCTTAACCATGGTAAATAAAATATTTACCGCAGTAATTATTCAAAATGTCTAAAAATAAAAGTTACCTATTTACACAATTTGAACATCCTTATTCCAAATATGGAATCCATTTTCCTAAATTCTAAACACAGAAGTGGCAGAAATTAATTTAAAATTAATTCCCGCTGTCAAAACAAAAAGCGTGTTTTTAAGAGATAATAACTATCAAAAGATTGACACTTGTTTATGTTTGGTTTAATTGTAAAATTATGTTCAATGACCAACATTATATTAAATGGTAACAATATATTCTAAATATATTTTAAAACTACTAAAATTCATAATTTATCAATATTAATTATTTTGATTAAAAAATTTGTTTTTAATTAAAATTTAGTAATTTTCACTATTCATCAAAATATGAAAGTTATCCGAAAAGTACCAAAATTTCACCCTAGGCTAATTTTGATATTCTGAATCCAAAAATGAAGCCCATTTTGAAATATAAAATATATATAATTTCAAAAAGTAGTTATTACTATTCATAACGGCTAGTTTAAATGGTTGTTAGAACTCGGTGTTGCGTACAACACACGCTATCACATTATTCAAAGAGAAGCGTACCGTAGAAGCTTGGGATGTTTCATTTTAAATTTTTGATTTCCGCATTTAGTCAAAAAGTTTGAAATATAGTATTTAAAAAGGGTTCACTAATAAAGTTTATAAAAGTGCAATACTGAAAATGAATTTGTTCTTGCATTATATCTAAGAAACTCATAATATGGATTCTAAAATTATAAGGATTATATAAACATTAAAATTTATCTAATACTATTCATAACCTCTTTTGAACGGCTTTTTTTTGTAAGTCATGGTGTGATTGAACTCAGTGTTGTGTGTAGTGCAAGTTTTTGAATTATTTTGAAGAAATAACACACTATGAAATCTTGGGGTGTTACATTCTCCCCTCCTTCAATAAATTGCGTCCTGACAATTTGAAATTGTTCTTCAAAAATAAAAGGTTGAAAATAGAAAATATATTTGTGGGAAAACCCACATCGGAAATTGGGTTACTAAAATTTAGTCTTAATATGAGGAAAAAAGAAATGAAAGGGTCACCACCAAATTATGATCTTGATTAGGAGAACATTGGTGGCAATTAGAGACATATAATTGGAGGAAAAACGTAAATATTTATAGGTAGTGATTGAGGTCATCAATCACAAAAAAGTATAAAATTGTGGTCCTTAAACTCATCAATCTATGATGATTTGAAGTACCATCGGTTCAACAAAATATAGGGTATTGGGATAACACATTTTTGACGTTTCAAAATATCTTAGTTGAAATCCCACATCGAAAAATGAATTAATGAGGCCTCTATTTAAAATAAAGAGTGGAAAGTATGAAGATTGCCGAAAATAACACATACTAGGGTTCCATGTAGGAAAATATGGATATGGAGGAGAAATCTAACCATCAATTATCTGATGGAGTGTGGTAGAGAACATGGCTATGAAAAGGCCAACAATCCCAAAGCCATAAATTAGAGATGATTTAAGGTACCATCTAGGGAAACATTTTTGTTCTAAGTTCCTTTTATTAATGTTGAGGAATTTATTTATGAGATTGACTAAGATCATAAGGAAATATACTTACTTTATAATTAGAGTTTTATCCATTAATAAATTTCTACCACAAACTCATCATTCACTCTAAAAGATAATAGAATGTAAAAAAAATTCTATTTACACTATTCGTATAGGGTTCCAAAATAAACGAATTTATAATTCATCTACAAGATCTTTTAATAAAAACTACATTATTTAATACAGGACATCTCGTGGGCCAATGGTAGGTGATACACCCTTGTCGCCCTTCGGTTGCGGGTTCAAGTCTCGCAGCCTTGCCGGACGCGACGGGTTGCCGCCCGACCTCTGGGTTGTCCTTTTATGGAAATCCAAAATAATCCAAACTAGAACTATCCAAAATACTTCTATCCAAACTCACAGTCCAACATTTATAAAGAAGGTAAACATAATATAGATCCTTTTTACCCCGTAATAGAATATGAATACCTTCATCATGTATTACCATATTCCTTATTGATTACATTCATGTTCCCTTATTCCATATAGAATGCTGGATATACTTCATTAATCCAAAAATGTTTTAAACCCCAACAATGATGGAATATACAAATCATTAATCAGCTTCAAGGTAGTCCATAATATCCAATATAATTTATCCAAATCAATCATGTATTATTCTAAAATCACCACCTCGGTATCTGAACCATATTATGGTTTATCTTTCTCTCAACCATATATTTTCCAAAAATTTATCCTGCTATTGAGTCACTTTTCTTTGTTCCACACAATCTCAAGTCCTTAATGAAATAGTACTGCAGTACAATCCTTATATACTCCATAATTATTATAACAAGTACATTGTTGATACTACACTCAATTGACATAATCAACATAAGAACTCTAATAATTCCTCTTCATCTGTGGTAGTATCATAACTTGATTATTATCCAATAACATCATTTGCGGCATAGTCTAATGACTGGGACATAGGTTCGCGTAGTGTCCAAACTCTTTGCAAATGAAGCATTGAACATTTAAAACCGTTTTCTTACCCTTGCAGTCACGTACTTTGTGCCCTTTTCCTCCACACTTATAACAAACTCCCATTCCTTTCAGGAAAGTTTCAGGGTGTTTCTTTCCACAGTTACCACATATGGGAAAATTCTTCTTTTCCCTCTTCCCTTTATCCATCTTTCTCTCTTCCATCCTTTTCTTCTCTTGCTTCCCTTCAAAGCCGTAGGACTCAGTGAACTCTTTACTTATCTTATCAACACATGATATTATTTCTTCATATGATGATAATACATGGGAGACTATTTCTCTTATAAATTCTAGCTTAAGACCATGAAAGATATGATCCTTCCTTCTCTTTGGATCATGTGCATTTCTGGAGTTCTCATTCCTTTTACTGGGCGCCATTTCTAAACAATGGCATACACTAGATCAGTTTATGAATCAAAATACATAATCCCATAATTATAAAACACTTAACATAAATTGAACTATTTATGGATATAATCTATAATCATAAGAATTTTTTCTTTGAGGAAGTATATACTCATAATCCCTTCAAAATGATTTGTAAAGAAAAATGAGAGTTATCCTAAGCATATCCCCCGGGAGTGTCGTAACCAAGAGTGCAGTAAGGCCCGTTGTCGTGCACCAGTTCTCGTTCGAGTCTAGCTCAAAGCGGTGTTTTCGGGTTTTACCCCTAGGTACATCTGTGCCAGAGCCGCCTCTACCTGCTCGTATCCAGACAGGGATGTATTTCTCGGAAAACTCACAAAATCTCTACAATACCAAAATTCTAGGAAGTTCTTCTATACTAATCCTCAAAGTTCATCTTAGGTCTACTTGCTCTAATCAGAGTTTATCTAAATCTAGTTTCCAAGGTTTGTACTAAACTTCCTCTGATACCAACTGTAACGCTCCGACCCCAGTTACCTAGAGTCGGTGCATTATTACATAACATTGGCATGATCACAAGAAAGATCAAATCTCGAAAGACCGATTGGTTTAGTCACCTTGGAAACACTAGATATATTCATAAGTTTTACATTACATCATTAAACGAAAGACTACTACAACAACATATTGTCTCCATAATCCATACTCATATCCCCACATAATATCCCTGCAGGTCATTCATAACTTACTTCTTCACTTCCTGGGAAAAATGAAACATAGAAAAGGGGTGAGCTCAAATGCCCAGCAAGGATAACAATATAGCGGAAACTTTCATAAATAAGAATAAACTTTTAAGGCAATGTATAACTAAAACAAAAGCCTTTCAAACATGAACTTTCAACATGGTATGGCATAAATAAAATGAAATAATGCCATTTACTTATTCACATGGATATTCTACTAATCGAATAATCACATGGAAAAATCAATAACCACTTTCATAATGTTGGAATGCATAATGCCAGACTATCATAACCACATAGTCAAGGCCTCGTGCCAAGACTACAAATAAGATTTTGTCAAGGCCTTGTGCCAAGACACTAGTTTGTCTCATGAGACCTACCGATGCATCGAGGAGCTATAGCGGGCTCCACCCGTCACATATGAAGTCCAATGCATTCCCATATGAAAAGGTTTAAACATAACATAAACATTCGTATTAAAACTAGCATACGGAATGTCAATACTTTCACCATAAACTATGAATGGTATAAAAATAGCACATCCACAGTCAAAATTGTCACAAAACCTTCAATACAATATAGAAGTTTTGTATCATAATAAATCATCTTCAAATAAGCTTAAAATCCATCAAAGGATGTTGACATAGATGAAATCAAAACTATTTGAGAGAAATATCTCCTTTTTTGAAATCATTTAAAAGTCACACATTTATAAAAGAAGTAATTAAAAAGATATTTTTGAATCAAAGTGTCCCATACCACTTTGAAACTTTTGAAAGGAATTAAAATTTTTAAAAACATTCATGTCCATATAAATAAATCCTTAAAAACCATTTTGAAGTCATTAATTAAAAAGATTTATAAAGATAAATCTTTAAAACATTTAAAATTATGATTTTGATAAAGAGTGCCTTTCTGAAATTCTGAAATTATTTATTTTGAAATCATTTAAAAGTCACATAATTATAAAATAAAACATTTACTTTGAAAATATCCTTGTAAGCTTGTAAGGGAAGCTTTGACGATTTTATAACAGCGGTAAATAGCTACACCTGCCGTATAAGTTTAAAAAAAACATTCTTACCTTAAATTTGTCAAAAGGTAAAAAGTTCATTGTTTGGAAAACGATGGAAATATTCCTTTAAAAACACATAAGGGTATAAATTACTATAACCCATATTCTTTGTAAATAGTAAAAATGTTTTGAAATACATTTCTAAGTAACATGGATGTGGATGATAAAGAAATCCCAGTAGATAATTATGTATAAACAACCTCGGATAATGAAGAGATTGCGAAATAAACCCTTACCTTGTACTTTTCGTTGGTTGGGGTAGGTTAAACTCTTGAATAATGGTGAAATAATTGTTATTAAATTATAAAAGAATCATATACATTAATATGATATCATATATGATCTTTTAATATTGATTTGATAATAATATCTTAGTATTATCGTTGTTTCGGGTGTTAACTTACTTGTTTCTTTCATATGTTTTGTTACGTAAGACATGTTTGTAAAGGATAGGTTGTATATTATTCATATCGAGAATGATATCAAGTCCTTAAACATCATTTTTAAATCATCAAATGATAATTATACTTTAATGGTTACGATGGAGAATGAATCTCATCGCGTTCGTGGAGACGGTAGTCCGTACGTACGCACGAGCGATAATATCATTCTTTTGATATTAAAATAATATATAAATGGATGTTATATAATATATACAGAATAATTAACATGTTATATTTATTACATACATGAGTTAAACATCATTATTATACCCATCCAAATAATATTATATTGAATAACAATTACACCACGACGTGGAGACAGTAAGCCGTACGTACGCACGTATGGTGACATGTTATTCAAAGGGTGGATAGAATACTGAATATGGTTGTACCATATTTATAATAACATCACAGTATATGTGAGATACTGGAGTTATTATTTTAGAATGGTAAGAACAAAGGAAGAAGAAGTGGAAGAAGAAATGAACTTGGAGAAGGGTGGTGAAATCATTACCTCTTCTTCGGGTTCTTCCTTTTGATTTGATCAAAAGGGCTCCATAGGTTGGCTTTCTGATCAAACTAAGGCCTCTAGGTTGTATTGAGGGATGTTGGGAGAGTACTTGGGCAGAGTTTGGCCGAACCAAAAGGCTTTTAAGGTGTGAATAAATGAGAAGGAGGAGTGCCCTTTTATAAGAGGGGTGAGGGGCACCTTTGGAAAAGCTAGAAATATTAATTTATAATAAATTCATATTCGGTTTCCAATGGCTCCAAAGTTGACTATTCAAAGGCTAAGGTGGGGATAGGTCGAAAACCACTCAACCAATAGAATTTAGACAGGTTTGGGTACTTATATTAACCTTATCTTTAAGTATTAACTCTAAGTTAATTAGTTTCACTTTTACAATGTCTCTTTGTATTTTTATATAATATGGTTAATAAACTTACTATATACATCCAAGAGACCCCCAAGTGGTCCATTAATGATTAAACTATCCTGATATAAGTCTCTTGGCCGAACCGTAGATTTTTAGGAATTTAATATCAATTAATAATATAATATTTGTTTTAAGAACTCTTTTATGTCAATTTTGACACTATTCAATAGTTGATTTTTGTGAAACTTATAACAGATTGATTACTTCGAACAAAGTCACTTAAATCAATCCTAATATATCATATTATTCTATAAAATTAGTTTAATTCATTAAAAGTTTCATATTATATTTATTTGGGTATTTATAATATCAATTATTTTAATTTTTCACTATTATAGTAATTACTGCATCATCATTGTGTCATAAATAAAATAAATTATTTAATGTCTAAAAATTATAAATAAATTATCATTATGTAGGAACTCTTTTTAGCTTTCTAATGAATATTTATAATCTAAACTCCAACATATATAACCCTATGTAACAATTGTTTTTCTAATAGATATATGCTTGTGTCATTTTTGTATTCATTTTAACTTAATTAAAATAAAGTGTCATTATCACTTACAAGTGGATCCATGGGGTCCCAAAATTGACACAAATATTCCCATGGTCGACCATGTATCAACAAATAGGGTTAAGTCACGTTTTAGGGTAATTTAGTATTATTATAATATTATTTTTTTAACCCTTATTTACCGGATTTACCCTTAACCATGGTAAATAAAATATTTACCGCAGTAATTATTCAAAATGTCTAAAAATAAAAGTTACCTATTTACAAAATTTGAACATCCTGATTCCAAATATGGAATCCATTTTCCAAAATTCTAAACACAGAAGTGGCAGAAATTAATTTAAAATTAATTCCCGCTGTCAAAACAAAAAGCGTGTTTTTAAGAGATAATAACTATCAAAAGATTGACACTTGTTTATGTTTGGTTTAATTGTAAAATTATGTTCAATGACCAAAATTATATTAAATGGTAAAAATATATTCTAAATATACTTTAAAACTACTAAAATTCATAATTTATCAATATTAATTATTTTGATTAAAAAAGTTGTTTTTAATTAAAATTTAGTAATTTTCACTATTCATCAAAATATGAAAGTTATCCGAAAAGTACCAAAATTTAACCCTAGGCTAATTTTGATATTCTGAATCCAAAAATGAAGCCCATTTTGAAATATAAAATATATATAATTTCAAAAAGTAGTTATTACTATTCATAACGGCTAGTTTAAATGGTTGTTAGAACTCGGTGTTGCGTACAACACACGCTATCACATTATTCAAAGAGAAGCGTACCGTAGATGTTTGGGATGTTTCATTTTAAATTTTTGATGTCCCCATTTAGTCAAAAAGTTTAAAATATAGTATTTAAAAAGGGTTCACTATTAAAGTTGATAAAAGTGCAATACTGAAAATGAATTTGTTCTTGCATTATATCTAAGAAACTCATAATATGGATTCTAAAATTATAAGGATTATATAAACATTAAAATTTATCTAATACTATTCATAACCTCTTTTGAACGGCTTTTTTTTGTAAGTCATGGTGTGATTGAACTCAGTGTTGTGTGTAGTGCAAGTTTTTGAATTATTTTGAAGAAATAACACACTATGAAATCTTGGGGTGTTACATTCTCCCCTCCTTCAATAAATTGCGTCCTCGCAATTTGAAATTGTTCTTCGAAAATAAAAGGTTGAAAATAGAAAATATATTTGTGGGAAAACCCACATTGGAAATTGGGTTACTAAAATTTAGTCTTAATATGAGGAAAAAAGAAATGAAAGGGTCACCACCAAATTATGATCTTGATTAGGATAACATTGGTGGCAATTAGAGACATATAATTGGAGGAAAAAACGTAAATATTTATAGGTAGTGATTGAGGTCATCAATCACAAAAAAGTATAAAATTGAGGTCCTTAAACTCATCAATCTATGATGATTTGAAGTACCATCGGTTCAAAAAAATATAGGGTATTGGGATAACACATTTTTGACGTTTCAAAATATCTTAGTTGAAATCCCACATTGAAAAATGAATTAATGAGGCCTCTATTTAAAATAAAGAGTGGAAAGTATGAAGATTACCGAAAATAACACATACTAGGGTTCCATGTAGGAAAATATGGATATGGAGGAGAAATCTAACCATCAATTATCTGATGGAGTGTGGTAGAGAACATGGCTATGAAAAGGCCAACAATCCCAAAGCAATAAATTAGTGATGATTTAAGGTACCATCTAGGGAAACATTTTTGTTCTAAGTTCCTTTTATTAATGTTGAGGAATTTATTTATGAGATTGACTAGGATCATAAGGAGATATACTTACTTTATAATTAGAGTTTTATCCATTAATAAATTTCTACCACAAACTCATCTTTCACTCTAAAAGATAATAAAATGTAAAAAAATTCTATTTACACTATTCGTATAGGGTTCCAAAATAAACGAATTTATAATTTATCTACAAGATCTTTTAATAAAAACTACATTATTTAATCCAGGACATCTCGTGGGCCAATGGTAGGTGATACACCCTTGTCGCCCTTCGGTTGCGGGTTCAAGTCTCGCAGCCTTGCCGGACGCGACGGGTTACCGCCCGACCTCCGGCCTGTCCTTTTATGGAAATCCAAAATAATCCAAACTAGAACTATCCAAAATACTTCTATCTAAACTCACAGTCCAACATTTATAAGGAAGGTAAACATAATATAGATCCTTTTTACCCCGTAATAGCATATGAATACCTTCATCATGTATTACCATATTCCTTATTGATTACATTCATGTTCCCTTATTCAAAAATGAATGCTGGATATACTTCATTAATCCAAAAATGTTTTAAACCCCAACAATGATGGAATATACAAATCATTAATCAGCTTCAAGGTAGTCAATAATATCCAATATAATTTATCCAAATCAATCATGTATTATTCTAAAATCACCACCTCGGTATCTGAACCATATTATGGTTTATCTTTCTCTCAACCATATATTTTCCAAAAATTTATCCTGCTATTGAGTCACTTTTCTTTGTTCCACACAATCTCAAGTCCTTAATGAAATAGTACTGCAGTACAATCCTTATATACTCCATAATTATTATAACAAGTACATTGTTGATACTACACTCAATTGACATAATCAACATAAGAACTCTAATCATTCCTCTTCATCTGTGGTAGTATTATAACTTGATTATTATCCAATAACATCATTTGCGGCATAGTCTGAGGACTGTGACATAGGTTCGCGTAGTGTTCAAACTCCTTGCAAATGAAGCATTGAACATTTAAAACCGTTTTCTTACCCTTGCAGTCATGTACTTTGTGCCTTTTTCCTCCACACTTATAACAAACTCCCATTCCATTCAGGAAAGTTCCAGGGTGTTTCTTTCCACAGTTACCACATATGGGAAAATTCTTCTTTTCCATCTTCCCTTTATCCATCTTTCTCTCTTCCATCCTTTTCTTCTCTTGCTTCCCTTCAAAGCCATAGGACTCAGTAAACTCTTTACTTATCTTATAAACACATGATATTATTTCTTCATATGATGATAATACATGGGAGACTATTTCTCTTATAAATTCTAGCTTAAGACCATGAAAGATATGATCCTTCCTTCTCTTTGGATCATGTGCATTTCTGGAGTTCTCATTCCTTTTACTGGGCTCCATTTCTAAACAATGGCATACACTAGATCAGTTTATGAATCAAAATACATAATCCCATACTTATAAAACACTTAACATAAGTTGAACTATTTATGGATATAATCTATAATCATAAGAATGTTTTCTTTGAGGAAGTATATACTCATAATCCCTTCAAAATGATTTTTAAAGAAAAATGAGAGTTATCCTAAGCATATCCCCCGGGAGTGTCGTAACCAAGAGTGCATCAAGGCCCGTTGTCGTGCACCAGTTCCCGTTCGAGTCTAGCTCAAAGCGGTGTTTTCGGGTTTTACCCCTAGGTACATCTGTGCCAGAGCCGCCTCTACCTGCTCGTATCCAGACAGGTATGTATTGCTCGGAAAACTCACAAAATCACTACAATACCAAAATTCTAGAAAGTTCTTCTATACTAATCCTCAAAGTTCATCTTAGGTCTACGTGCTCTAATCATAGTTTATCTAAATCTAGTTTCCAAGGTTTGTACTAAACTTCCTCTGATACCAACTGTAACGCTCCGACCCCAGTTACCCAGAGTCGGTGAATTATTACATAACATTGGCATGATCACAAGAAAGATCAAATCTCGAAAGACCGATTGGTTTAGTAGCCTTGGAAACACTAGATATATTCATAAGTTTTACATTACATCATTAAACTAAAGACTACTACAACAACATATTGTCTCCATAATCCACAATCATATACCCACATAATATCCCTGCAGGTCATTCATAACTTACTTCTTCACTTCCTGGGAAAAATGAAACATAGAAAAGGGGTGAGCTCAAATGCCCAGTAAGGATAACAATATAGCGGAAACTTTCATAAATAAGAATAAACTTTTAAGGAAATGTATAACTAAAACAAAAGCCTTTCAAACATGAACTTTCAACATGGTATGGCATAAATAAAATGAAATAAGGCCATTTAATTATTCACATGGATATTCTACTAATCGAATAATCACATGCAAAAATCAATAACCACTTTCATAATGTTGGAATTCATAATGCCAGACTATCATAACCACATAGTCAAGGCCTCGTGCCAAGACTACAAATAAGATTTTGTCAAGGCCTTGTGCCAAGACACTAGTTTGTCTCATGAGACCTACCGATGCATCGAGGAGCTATAGCGGGCTCCACCCGTCACATATTAAGTCCAATGCATTCCCATATGAAAAGGTTTAAACATAACATAAACATTCGTTTTAAAACTAGCATACAAAATGTCAATACTTTCACCATAAACTATGAATGGTATAAAAATAGCACATCCACAGTCAAAATTGTCACAAAACCTTCAATACAATATAGAAGTTTTGTATCATAATAAATCATCTTCAAATAAGCTTAAAATCCATCAAAGGATGTTGACATAGATGAAATCAAAACTATTTGAGAGAAATATCTCCTTTTTTGAAATCATTTAAAAGTCACACATTTATAAAGGAAGTAATTAAAAAGATATTTTTGAACCAAAGTGTCCCATACCACTTTGAAAATTTTGAAAGGAACTAAAATTTTTAAAAACATTCATGTCCATATAAATAAATCCTTAAAAACCATTTTGAAGTCATTAATTAAAAAGATTTATAAAGATAAATCTTTAAAACATTTAAAATTCTGATTTTGAT
Organism: Viscum album; assembly: GCA_963277665.1. Taxonomy (NCBI): domain Eukaryota; kingdom Viridiplantae; phylum Streptophyta; class Magnoliopsida; order Santalales; family Viscaceae; genus Viscum; species Viscum album. The sequence goes on along the minus strand of OY728148.1, from coordinate 886,717,406 downwards.
AAAGAGTGCCTTTCTGAAATTCTTAAATTATTGATTTTGAAATCATTTAAAAGTCACATAATTATAAAAGAAAACATTTACTTTGAAAATATCCTTGTAAGCTTGTAAGGGAAGCTTTGACGATTTTATAACGGCGGTAAATAGCTACACCTGCAGTATAAGTTAAAAAAAACATTCTTACCTTAAATTTGTCAAAAGGTAAAAAGTGCCTTGTTTGGAAAACGATGGAAATATTCCTTTAAAAACACATAAGGGTATAAATTACTATAACCCATATTCTTTGTAAATAGTAAAAATGTTTTGAAATACATTTCTATGTAACATGGATGTGGATGATAAAGAAATCCCAGTAGATAATTATGTATAAACAACCTCGGATAATGAAGAGATTGCGAAATAAACCCTTACCTTGTACTTTTCGTTGGTTGGGGTAGGTTAACCTCCTGAATAATGGTGAAATAATTGTTATTAAATTATACAAGAATCATATACATTAATATGATATCATATATGATCTTTTAATATTGATTTGATAATAATATCTTAGTATTATCGTTGTTTCGGGTGTTAACTTACTTGTTTTCTTTCATATGTTTTGTTACGTAAGACATGTTTGTAAAGGATAGGTTGTATATTATTCATATCCAGAATGATATCAAGTCCTTAAACATCATTTTTAAATCATCAAATGATAATTATACTTTAATGGTTACGATGGAGAATGAATCTCATCGCGTTCGTGGAGACGGTAGTCCGTACGTACGCACGAGCGATAATATCATTCTTTTGATATTAAAATAATATATAAATGGATGTTATATAATATATACAGAATCATTAACATGTTATATTTATTATTTACATGAGTTACACATCATTATTATACCCATCCAAATAATATTATATTGAATAACAATTACACCACGACGTGGAGACGGTAAGCCGTACGTACGCACGTATGGTGACATGTTATTCAAAGGGTGGATAGAATACTGAATATGGTTGTACCATATTTATAATAACATCACAGTATATGTGAGATACTGTAGTTATTATTTTAGATTGGTAAGAACAAAGGAAGAAGAAGTGGAAGAAGAAATGAACTTGGAGAAGGGTGGTGAAATCATTACCTCTTCTTCGGGTTCTTCCTTTTGATTTGATCAAAAGGGCTCCTTAGGTTGGCTTTCTGGATCAAACTAAGGCCTCTAGGTTGTAGTGAGGGATGTTGGGAGAGTATTTGGGCAGAGTTTGGCCGAACCAAAAGGCTTTGAAGGTGTGAAGAAATGAGAAGGAGGAGTGCCCTTTTATAAGAGGGGTGATGGGAACCTTTGGAAAAGCTAGAAATATTAATTTATAATAAATTCATATTCGGTTTCCAATGGCACCAAAGTTGACTATTCAAAGGATAAGGTGGGGATAGGTCGAAAACCACTCAACCAATAGAATTTAGACCGGTTTGGGTACTTATATTAACCTTATCTTTAAGTATTAACTCTAAGTTAATTAGTTTCACTTTTACAATGTCTCTTTGTATTTTTATATAATATGGTTAATAAACTTACTATATACATCCAAGAGACCCCCAAGTGGTCAATTAATGATGAAACTATCCTGATATAAGTCTCTTGGCTGAACCTTAGATTTTTAGGGATTTAATATCAATTAATAATATAATATTTGTTTTAAGAACTCTTTTATGTCAATTTTGACACTATTCAATAGATGATTTTTGTGAAACTCATAAAAGATTGATTACTTCTAACAAAGTCAATTAAATCAATCCTAATATATCATATTATCCTAGAAAATTAGTTTAATTCATTAAAAGTTTCATATTATATTTATTTGGGTATTTATAATATCAATTATTTTAATTTTTCACTATTATAGTAATTACTGCATCATCATTGTGTCATAAATAAAATAAATTATTTAATGTCTAAAAATTATAAATAAAATATCATTATGTAGGAAATCTTTTTAGTTTTCTAATGAATATTTATAATCTAAAATCCAACATATATAACCCTATGTAACAATTGTTTTTCTAATAGATATATGCTTGTGTCATTTTTGTATTCATTTTAACTTAATTAAAATAAAGTGTCATTATCACTTACAAGTGGATCCATGGGGTCCCAAAATTTACACAATGATGCCCATGGTCTACCATGTATCAACCAATAGGGTTAAGACACGTTTTAGGGTAATTTAGTATTATTATAATATTATTTTTTAACCCTTATTTACCGGATTTACCCTTAACCATGGTAAATAAAATATTTACTGCAGTAATTATTCAAAATGTCTAAAAATAAAAGTTACCTATTTACACAATTTTAACATCCTGATTCCAAATATGGAATTCATTTTCCTAAATTCTAAACACAGAAGTGGCAGAAATTAATTTAAAATTAATTCCCGCTGTCAAAACAAAAAGCGTGTTTTTAAGAGATAATAACTATCAAAAGATTGACACTTGTTTGTGTTTGGTTTAATTGTAAAATTATGTTCAATGACCAACATTATATTAAATGGTAAAAATATATTCTAAATATACTTTAAAACTACTAAAATTCATAATTTATCAATATTAATTATTTTGATTAAAAAAGTTGTTTTTAATTAAAATTTAGTAATTTTCACTATTCATCAAAATATGAAAGTTATCCGAAAAGTACCAAAATTTCACCCTAGGCTAATTTTGATATTCTTAATCCAAAAATGAAGCCCATTTTGAAATATAAAATATATATAATTTGAAAAAGTAGTTATTACTATTCATAACGGCTAGTTTAAATGGTTGTTAGAACTCAGTGTTGCGTACAACACACGCTATCACATTATTCAATGAGAAGCGTACCGTAGAAGCTTGGGATGTTTCATTTTAAATTTTTGATGTCCCCATTTAGTCAAAAAGTTTAAAATATAGTATTTAAAAAGGGTTCACTATTAAAGTTGATAAAAGTGCAATATTGAAAATGAATTTGTTCTTGCATTATATCTAAGAAACTCATAATATGGATTCTAAAATTATAAGGATTATATAAACATTAAAATTTATCTAATACTATTCATAACCTCTTTTGAACGGCTTTTTTTTTGTAAGTCATGGTGTGATTGAACTCAGTGTTGTGTGTAGTGCAAGTTTTTGAATTATTTTGAAGAAATAACACACTATGAAATCTTGGGGTGTTACATACAGTGTCTCTTATGGCCGACTCATACATCTAGATTTTTTATACCATAGTGGGTCTCAGAATGGTAGTAAGGGTCCCCATGAGATGATTAAATTTGGAGATGGTGTCTCCCTGAACCAGTTGCATGCTGGGGCTACCCCTGATCATGGTCGCAGTTTTAATTGGTACTGCTTTGATATAATTGAAATTTGAAGTGTGCATGGGCATGAACCGACCTCTTCTAGTCCGGTGCTCCTTGATGATTCCGCACAAGATGTTTAGAAATATCCAAAGTCAAGGAGGCCATAACCAAATGTCTTAGACATCTATAGAAGGCAGAAATGTGATATGGGAACTGTTGGTCCTTCTCAGGCAGTGGATGTTGTGCCTTTATTTAGTAGTGTGGACCATTTAAATGCTACAATTCTAATATGTGCTACATGAATAGGATGTTATTGTGCTGGAAATGTTATTAATCTAGTTCCATTAAATCATATTATTTCAGGTGTGGTGTTTGGATAATTATATGATGAACATTCAACATGTATGGATCCTCAATAGTTGGAATTAGAGAATTCAAATATTCAAGTCCAATTTGTGGTTCGTGTATTTGAGAAGACAAGCGGCCCAGTGATTCTGGTGATGGTCCCACAGGTAAGGAAATCCTATGTTGAGAAGTTCATGTCCAGGGGTATAATGGGGAACTTAGACCCAAACACCCTTGATTCCAAATTAGCAATATATCAGAATAATAGAAATGGGGTAAGAATTCTAGATTAGAGAATAAAGCAGGAGAAGGATCATCGTTCATGTTGGGGAATCAATTTGAATGTATGGATGTTCACGAACTACCATTGACTCAAGAGGAGAATACTTCAAGTGATAACATCTATAGTAAATTCTTACTGGATAGCATGGACCAACTTCAAGGGAAAGGTCCTCACATCCCTAGAAGAAAGGAGTGGAAAAAGTATTTCAAGGCTTGGGAAAATGAATAGTGGTCCAAGGGAGATAACCAAAGGGATATAAGGATTAATCCAACATTCCAAAACCGATGGAGATGAGGTCGACAAAGAAGGGTAAAAACAAAGAATGAAAATGCCTATAGAATGGGTAATGTTATGAATCAAGTAAGAATACATGATATAGGGAAGAAGAGGATGGTGAGTGCCTGAAACTAATACTACACTCCATGGATGAAATTATTGATAGAGCTATTAGACCCAATGTATTAGAATATGAGATTAAAAGAATTTATGAAATAAGGTTGCATGTTCATTCTAATAAAGATTAAGTAGCGTGAATAGATAAACAAGACTGAATCCTAGCCCTGGGCTTCAAACAGAGCAGAATCAACTTGGAGGAATTCATTCAGACGATGGATAATATGATTACTCATCTTAAAGAGATTATTAGAGAGGATCTGGATATGCAGGTTGTTATGATAAAATGATAACATTATAGTGTAGTTTATTCATGTAATCTTAGTCTAGTGTTTAATTATTTTGTGACCTCTTTTAGCATATAGTGGTATTTTTTGTGTGATCTATGGTTTCTAATTTTTTCATAAAATTGATTAATAAAAATTTCAATTTGGATGGATCTATATTGAATTGAGGGTGTAGAATCCACCATATCACACCCTAGTCCCTCACCACTAATTGGAATGCATTGTCATATTGGGAGGCACACATGAGTCAATGTGAAAACTCATGTTCAATAACCGAGTAAATCATGTTCAAGATTTCACAATTGACCTTAGTTATGGATATCATCAATTGATTTTAAATAAGGAAGATATGATCAATACAAAATTCTATATAATGTATGGTGAATATGAATATATAGTGATTCCATTCATTCATTCCAATCCCCCCTTTATCATCATCTATTTAATGAATAGAGTCTTTTCAGATTACCTTCATCAATATGTGGAAGACTTTATAGACGATATTATTATTTATTCAATGTGTAATGAAGAGCATTAACATCACTTCAGTATTGTATTGAATACCCTAAAGAAGGATAAACTATAAGAAAAATTTACATGGTGTGAGTTTTGGATATAAAATGATTAATTTTTGGGTCATTTAATCTCAATAGAGGGTATATCTTTCAATCCATTAAAGATGGAAGCTATTGAATGTAGATCCAAACTGAACATTGTGATTATGATTTGTATATTTGTTAATTTAGAAAGATATTATCGAGTGTTTTTGGATAATTTCTCTAGAATATCTAAACTAGTCACTATGTTAACTCATAAGGGGGCCATGTTCCTTTGAAAAAAAAAATGTGAGGAAAATTTCATGGAACTAAAGAGTTATTTAGTCATTGACTTTGTTTTTAAATTACCCTATATTGGAGATGGGTTTTTAGTGTATAGTGATTCATTAAGGAAGGTATTGGGTTCTGATATTATGAATAATGAAATGGTTGTAGATTATGTCTCATGATAATTCATGATTCAAGAAAGAAGTTATAAAACAAAATATCAGGATTTTGGTGTGGTAATGTTTTCCTAAATGATATAGATGAATTATCTCTATGGAGAAATGTATGATATATATTTTCAAAAAAAAATTAAAGTAGATATTCACACAGGAGTTGAATGTATTCCCTTGAATATGGCTTGATCTGATTTAATATTATGACTAGTCGATACATAAACACCCTGGGAAAAAAACAAGGTGGTCGAGGGTTTGAGTCCAATGTAACATACTAGATTATCCATGATGAGAACAATAAAAGATAAAAAATTTATATTTTTTTTAAAGGATGTAATTAGAAATCCTGATGGAAGGGGAAATCATATCTTGAAAATTTTAATGGTCAAAAATACATTTTTGTTTAGTTTAAAGGGAAACCAATGGAAGATGTAGAGCTATAAAAGAAAGCTATTTTTTCCATATTTTATCCGTGATCATGATGTAATGAAAAGGATTGGGAATAATGTATGTGTTTCGTCTATAATACACATGAATACGGAGTTTTTATGGTAAGACCATCATTCTTCATTTTCTACTCATTTAGTTCTAGGTATGCCAAATGTTAAGAACAAAAGACAAAAGTCTAAGAGGATGATACATCAACTACCCATAAAAATGAAAATGTTAAAAAATAACCATAGATCAAGATGGAATGATATGGTTCATAAATCATGTATGTTTTTCGTCCATACCAGACTTGAAGAATGATTTATTATAGGAATCACATAGTTCATCATTCTTTATTCATTAAGGAATTATGGAAACTAATAATGATTTGGAAGGGTATTTCTTATGGTATGACATGAAGAGAGTAATTGAAGATTTTTTATATCATTTCTTGTTATAATAGACACATAATGATAGAAGAAAAAAGATTAAGTGGATATTACATCCATTACATGTACTATAAGTAAAATGGGAAAACATCACTGTATATTTTGTCATTGGACTCCCCAAACAATAAAAAGGGTATAATGTTATATATATTGTAGTCAATAACATTACTATGTCAACACACTTTATCACTATCAAATAATACAAATATCTAGACAATATTTCTAGTATATAAATTATATTGTGAGGGTTCATGTAGAACCAAATTCTATTTTTTTCTGAACATGATGAGAGGATTACCTCAAATTTATGTGGAGGTCTTCAGTAATATATTGATATAGAGTTGAGTTTTAGAACTTAATATCATCCTATTACAAATTTTTATTCTAATGTAACACATCAAACCCTATAAGATATATTAATATCTTATTATTTGGATTTAAATGTTTATTGGGATTAATAAATTCCCCTCGTTTACTTTTATCACAATAATATGTTTCACTCAAGAAATCAAATGGGTCCTTATAAACCACTAAATGAAAATAAATGTAGATATTTAATGTACTAGAATTTAGATAGACATAGAAAGGAATTGGAACATGAGATAGCTAAATAAATGGCCAAAATGGTTAGAACTATTCAACAACACATCAAGGTATCATTGAGTCAGAAAAAAATTTATGATGATAATATTCATAGGGATATTGAATTTAATGTTTTTTAAAAGGTGTTTTATTGAATTTTTCTATAGAATACTATTATGAGATTCAGAAATAAATGGAAACTAATCCCTATGTATATCATTCCACTTAAAATTATTGATTGTATTGGGATTTTATCCCATGAGTTGGTTCTTAGAAAAAACTTCTCACATGTTCACAATTTCATTTATGTATCTCTCCTAAGAAATTTAATATATAACCCTTCACATGTACAGAACTCAAATTTTATTCCACTGGTTTAAGAGATTTATTATAAGGAACAACCGGTGAAGATTCTAGATTATATTAAAAATTTATATGAAAAAAACAGTCAACTGGTTAGTGTTTTCTAGTGAACCCACCAGTTCTAGGAAGCTACATGGGAAATTTAAGATATGGTGAGGTGGATGTTTCCTCAATTTTTTATATATGTGAGAAATTTTGAGTTTGAAATTTGTTTTAAGGTAAATAGAATGTAACACCCTGAGTTTAATGAATGTTTATTTTTTGAATAAAATAAATTTATTTGATAATTTAAATATCATGAAACAAATATTTGAGAATTAATTTCACACAACACAAAATTAATCTTGAGTTATATTTAATATAATATAAAACTTGCATTACACGTAAACATGGGATAGCTTGCATTATACACATCATGAAGTTCTAACATAACCATGACATATTGATAATATTGTTATCTAAATGAATCCTTTATAACCTATCCATGAAATATAATTATATTAATAATGATAACTACTTTTTAAATAATAATTATAATGGTTTTATGTACTTAATTTATGATAAAGTCTTCATATGATTCGAAAATTCTTTTTTTTAAAAAATTTATTTTTTTTATTTTTGTGATGAAGAATAAAATAAATATTTGGAAATTTTGGAAAATTAATTTGATAACATAAAGTTTATGTTTTATATTATTGTTTCAATATTATCGTAGGGTTAATTTGTGGTATTTTTCTGAGATGTTTTTTTTCTCATAATCAGTTAAAAATAATGAATTTAAATTTAAAACTATATTTTAATTTAATTTATTTTTTAATTAAAATTTGATTTTAAATTTGATTTAATATAAAAAATAGTAAAATTATACATATATTAATCTAATTTATTTCAGTGGAATAAATTTCATATTAAATTTTGATACAAAAACTTTATAAACTTTTCAAAATATCTTTTAAAAACCATCTTTCTCCTTGAATCTATTGGATTTATTTTGACTTAAATTTTTTATCTTCTATGAATTTTATTTTCAAAATGGATTCTAAATTTTTAATTAGAATAAATTATAATATCTAATAAGTTTAAACTAATTTATTAAAAAAATTACAAGTAAAAATAGTAAATATTATTTATTGTGGTTAAGGTACCAATGGGTTTATAGTGGTTAATAATAAAATATAAGGGTTAAAAATAACCAATAAATTGATGAAAAATTTATTTTATTTCCATATTTAGACCTTATATCCATTATTCTCTAATATTTTCTATTATTGGATCCTTGTTACATGAATGAAACCTGTGTGGAATTCTTTCATTTAAAAATTTACAATTATGCCACTCACCTCACTTATAAAAATCCACCCATTCCCATCACTTCTTCAAACTATCAAGGCTTATTTCTCCCACCAATACCTTCCCAAATAAATCCCCAAACTCCCTTTTATCATAATAGAATCATTATTTTGGTCATAAATCTGACATTTTCATTATTTTGTTTCACACTTAAGGAGGATACCAAAAGAAGAGGTAACATTCATCAATGAGTGTTCTTATTTTATTTCTTCCACCACCTCCATTGATTTTTATTATAACATGAAAATAAAATAACTACAGTCACTTACTAATACTTATATGTTGTTATGTTTGGGTAATTACCTATAGTTATATCTACTTCCATCAAATGTGTTACAAAATTGTCGTTAATGTGTAAGAAGAACTACCGCCTCACAAAACGATGTCAATCATTATTCCATTCCTATCCCACAAGGTTTCTGAAAATTATATATTTTTTATTTATATATGATATTTATGATATTTTAATTCTTTTAGAATTATAATATCAAACATACATTCATAATTTCAATTTTTGGAATATGATAATGTTGTTCATGTTTACGGCGGACTACAACCTCATGAAGCGATGTGATTCATTCACACTTTACATTGAAGGTAATAAGGACGGTTTAAATAACAATATGTAATTTTTTTGAAATTAAAATTATGTTTTAATTAAAATATATCATTTACCTCTATTTATTTCAACCTAACAAGAAAACAAAAACATCGTTCCTGCGTATATACGACCTGGCATCATCATGAACCGTGTATTTCATTATCTATCACTAAATATTATAGATTACTCTAGTTACATATATAATGAATATTTTTTTATATAATGTTTCATATTCTTTATATTATTTAACCCTAATTAATTTATGAGTAATAAAAATAATAAATCAAACCATACACAAAAAATAAAGAAATTATTGCTTGAAACGTGACATTAACATGGACTTGTTAATAAATGCGTAACAAAAGGTAACAAGTGAATAATATATGATATTTTATTTATACTAATAGTTATTTATTAGATTTATATTAATCTTATTTATATTATAAATTATATTCAAATGGTTATAAACTGTTTCGAGACATATTGTATGGGATTTCAATATCATTTTTATTTTTTTGTGAAACTCATGCCAAATTCACCATGTTTTTCTTTTATGTGGTGAATATATTAACCATGAATTTTTTTTATTATAATTCAAATTTATATTATTTTTATTTACATATCTATTCTAATGTTTCTATTTCATGGGATTTCTTGTTAAAAAATTTCACAATTGAGAAGGTATTTTTGTCTCAATTTGACTTCTATGTGACGTATGTTATATTATGTAACTATATTCTTTAATGAGGTGTATATTAATCCACCATTAAATGTAATATCGTGAAGTTATTTATCCTTAAGATAGTTTATTTTTGTAATGTTATTTCTTCATCTGTATTATAATTCAATGTTTTTAGAGTGGTAAAGATTTTATGTTGTAATTTCATCATTTATCAGGATTGATTATGAATATGTCAATTTGTGATAAAATATTAAGATTCATCTCACATTAAACTCATTTATTTTATCATATGTTAGTCGTTAATGATATTAGTAGTACCTATCATTCATCTCTCGGGTACTTAAAAAAATTGATCATATATTTTGATGATAGAAACATTTTATTTCTCTCTTCGTTCATAAATTTGTTTTATTCCAAAACCATCTTTTCAAAAAATGGTTCCAAAAGGTTTTACTATTATATTTTTATTATTAAAATATAATTTCACTCATGTTTGAATTTTTTAGAAAACATTTACGAAATATTAATGTCATTTTATAAATAATTATCATTTGGTTTTTACAAAAAATATGACCAAAATCGTTATTTTTACATGTACAACATGAATTAAAATTATCGTCCTCATTACCATTTTTTATTTTAAGTTTCATTTATACGTTTTCAAGGTTATTTTTAATATAATAAAATTTTTAATTTATTTTATTTATTAATAATTTTTTTTTAAAATCAGAATGGATATTTTTCTTAGGAAATGATTAAATGGGTTTTAAATATTTATTTATAATATTTTAGGGATATTTTTTAAAAAATAAACATGCTTTATGTTTCAAAAATTTAGAACCTATTTTCTTTATGAGGTAAGGATCCATTAAAGTTTATTATAACTATTATTTAGACTTAATATTGATGCCTAATGAGTTCTCTGAAGTTATAGGGACCCCCGACCATTTAAAAAATGAATGGGGACACGCATTTTGTAGAAACCATGAGATTAAGTCAACACGTTTTCCCCTAACCATATGTCTAGAGTTGAATACGTATGTGGGTATATTTGTAGTTTTTAATAGAGGAGTGTAGCATGGTTTTCATATGGTTAGTCAAACTATGTGAATGAAACTATTAAGGATCCATCCTTAGGTATTAGGGGTGCACAATTGGTTCATATTTTTCCAACTATGTGGCTAAACCATGAAACCCATATTTTCAAAGTGAAATAATGAATATGCACGTAAAATTTATTATTAACTTAATATATATTCCCATTAACTCTAGAATATAGAATGGAGCTCTATCCCCCCATTGAAATATTTAAATACTCCCCCACCTAGGTTCTTTAATATATTATCCTCATAGACATTTATTAGATCTCTATTTGTATTGTTGGATAACCATCAATGAGTACTATATTACTCTTATTCCATTCTTCATTTTTCATTCCCTAGATGAAATTGTTTAGGTGAAAGATCACATTACCTATTTTCATATTTTTCAACTATAATAACATTTTCTATAGATCTATGACAAAAAAAAGTCGATATATGGAAATGATAGTATAAATGAGCTCAATGTAGGTTCTCAAGACTTTATCTTTTTATGTATAGATGATTCATACCTATATGATATGTGTCACATACTGGTTTCACCATGCATTGATCATAAATTGAATATTTCTTAAATTTATTGTCCTTCTGAAAACCTAATGACTTAATAGAACCCAATTTATTTGAGATCATCCCCCTTATAGTTAGCCATTCGTTCAGTTTTTCCCTCTATATACTTATTTGGACCCCAAAGATTTATAGAAAAAATGTCTACTCGTGTGTTTTCATTTATTTATAAATAATGATATCATTTTGATAGTGGGTTAATATAGTGGAATATCAAGATTACCATCATTATTAATTATAATGAATTTAATTGAATGTGAGTCGTATGACCATGTCATGTGATTAAATGGAACAACCATTAGGCCCTTATTAATATTGAATTTTAATGAATTATAAGTTATATAATTAGACATTTATATGGACTTTAATTAATAATATAGTTTATTATGTATGGGCATGTCAACTATGTATAATTAATAATGAAAAGGAATAACATACCTTTTATAATGTTATTTGGTAATGGTGTCCCTTGTATAAATGGGAAAAGTGTGTGGAATCCCAATACTATGGTACTAGGAATGTTGGCCCAATACTATGATACTGGGGAAGTAATCCCCATACTATTATACTGGGTATAACATCCCTAACTACTATGATATCAGGCATGGAATATATTACTATTGTGATATCGAGTATATATTCTTTATACTATGATATTGAGCATGGAAGCCTTTTCCTATGTTACCAAGAATATCGAACCTTTACTTTGATACTAAGCATGGAATACCATGATTATTTGATACAAGGCACGGAACCCCTTAAAACTAAGATATTGGGAATTTAATCCCTTCCTTACTCATTTATAGATATTCAGGCATGGGCCAATTATGGTAGTGTAAGCTAGATTTTCCTTCCAGAAAAAGGATGACACATTTTATGTTTTTATTTCATTTCATTATTATATCTATACACTTCCATGTAATACACATAGACTATTTATTTAATGTCACTATTTTTTGTGGCATACTATGTTTATCTCACACCCTATTTGGGATACTGATGGTACTTGGGATGACTATATACTTACAAGTGAAGATAAGGGGAAACATCCTCTTGTAGATGCATGATTGTTTTCATGGATTACGATAGAAGATTGGTAGAAAATTAGTGGGATAGATATCAGGATACATGGGAAGATTTTGGCCTTTTTTATTTATTTATATTATTTATCTTTGATTTTTTATAGCCATGTATGCATGTTTTCCTTGTTTTATTGAAACAAGATATCCTAACATTATGTATATGATACAATTTACTACATTGGTTATTATATAGTGCTTGGATATATATATCATGCCTCTTTTATAGTAGTTTATTCATATAATTATTATATGTTTTTGTATTCTCCTTTCTATTGGATTACATATGCTTCCAACATTTTCTAGTCCTTCTCTATCATCTATTATTTACACTAACTACATGTCAAATTCAACCCATGGACACACCCTATCTTATCACAACCACTAGACATCCTCTACCATATAAATAGGTGATATTGTGGTTCTGTGGTCCACCAACATGGGCAAATATTTAAGTGACAGACAGGTTTAGATATTACAAAAAAATTATTTCCAAATAAAAATTATTTTCCTCATTCAGTGTTTTAAATGATTTTGAATGATTTCATTATAAGAAATTAAGGTTATTTTCAATAAAATTAATACTCATAAAGGAATTATGGTTTAAAAATGGTTTGCAAAGAAAATTTATTTTCTTAAATAAATTTTTTATATATTATTTTAAAGTAAATTTCCATATAATATGACATCATCAGATATTACATATTCATTACTATGGATATGGATGAAATATATCATTATAATTATTTCCTTAAATGGTTTATGGTGAATTTTTTTTATGAAATTGATATATATTCAACAATTTATACCATGGTAGATTTATTCAGGAAATTTTTTTTCATTGGATTTGTTATTATGAAATGATTTAATGATTATGAATCTTGTATCTTTTTCATAGTTAATTATATAATGAAATATTTATGAAACCCATTTCATTTCATGTGTTATGATATGATTGATTTTTTATGATCTTGTGGCCCACATATGTATGATATTAATAATGTGATGGGTGGGATCTATATGACCCTCCAATGAATTAGATAATGAATAATGTTATAAGAGATCAAAGGGTGCAAATTAGGTTATACCAAGACCAAAAATTGGTACACATGAGTTTATCCCAAGACCAATGTAGGTTTATTGGTGGTTAGCCTATGCCTATCATGTTAGGAATGTCGTGGTGGGTATCCTTGACATAATATTTTCTATGATTATGTGTATGAAACAAATATATCTGTTATGAAAATAAAATTCTCTTACGGATCATGTTCATTTATTTCTGTGACCCATATCTTATGATATTCCAATATTTATTCCATTAATAATTATTATGATCATTCATATATAGGATTTTATTTTCAAATGTTATGATCATATTATCATACAAACATTTCATGTTATTGTTATGTATCTACATTTATAATACATAATAATAATATTATATCCCCCATTATTATGCATGGATTTCCCATAATATGAATAAATACATTTTGTATGATATTTCTAACAAGGGTGATTCTTATAAAAAACATAGTGGGAGATGATGTATCTCACTTATGGAAAAGTTCATTATATTTACAAGTTTATGAATGCACTAAAATATTATAGTCCTCTAATGTATGTTTGGTAATGTACTGATTATTCATATAAAAATATATAATATCTATTCATGAAAATAACAGGTCACTAAAGTCGCTTCCAATTTTTATTTTTTTTTTGGGTATTTACATCAATGTCATCCCTTTTCACTTATAGAAGGGGTACTCATCTCTTTAGTTCCCCTCACACCAAAAAAACAATTAATTATACCAAAATATACCCAAAACCCTCCAAAAAATTCCAATAAACATTCTAGAGGGTATAATCTTCTGAAAAGACTATCCCACAAAGGCTTATCCCACATTTCAAATGATAGTATCCAAGAAGTAAGGAAAAAATATTTAACCCCTCCTATCTCATTTATATTTATTTATTTGAAATTATTTTTCTTAAAATTATAATTCAAAATCTTGAAATTATGATATAATAATTAATTGTATACTATTATTTTATAACAAATATTTTTCAATCATTAATAACCATTCCCTTTTCCATTATGAAAAATGAAACTGTTATTTGTGTGTTGTGTGAACTACTGCCTCCATGAAGTAACATATCCATTTTACTTTTCCATACTAAAATTATAGTATAATGTTTTAATTTAACAAATACATTTTATATTTATTACAAATTTTATATTCTTAAATCAAAAACCATATTACTTCTTTACCCCATTGTACAATAAATTAAATCCATGAGTAAGTGAGGACTATCACATCCGTGAAACAGTGTTCTCTATCACTCATTACCTCTATTCGTGGATGGTTATAATATTATTTTAAGGGAATAAATATGGTTCTAGTTAAATTATTATGGTTTTTATGCTCAATTGGAAGGCCTGATAATTATAGTATAAATATAAATTCATATAAAATTCAACAATCTGAAAGAGTATTCAAAGAAAAAAAATGATTTTTAATACATTCAAATAATTTTAAATAGGATATATTATACAGTTAATAATTTAAAATTCTTATATAAAACTCCAATAAAATCTAAATAATACCATTATTATTCTATAATAATTATATTACAACTTAATATCATTATAATCAGCCATTAATTATATTCCATTCTTATTTGGTTGTGTATAAACAACTACTTCAACGATGCTGTAAATAAATGTCATGAATGAATATGGGAATATAATTTATGGAAGTATCTTATATAAATAATTAAAAAATTTGATAACTTTTGTTTTTGAGATATATATATATATATATATTAAATTAATTTTTGAATAAAACCCCCTTCGTTCACTAAGAATCCTCGAAGCATGCTCATTGCAAAATTCATTTTTGTGGATCATAAATAAAAATATCATATAATTAAATTTTAAAATTATAAATAATTTAAAAAAAATTATAGTACATTATATGATATATTAATGATTAAATGTTGAGGAATGATTATGAAAAATTATGTTATAACTATATAGTTCAAAATGATCAAGATTAATCACACATGATATTGAATATATATAAATAACAAATAACTGATAAAAATTTAGAGATTAATTATAAATGATTTTTAATAAATTTTAATGTTATAAAGTTTTTTCTCAAATTGGTGATTTATATTTTTACTTTTTATAAATGATGTGGGAGAGAATTTCAACTAATATTGAATTGAGGTAAGTGGTTCATGGCCAACAAATTTAAATTCGGGAGACCTATTTCTTAATAGGAACCATGATACCTTTTATATGGTGAGAATTCTTACAAATGAATTTATTTTCACATATTAATGAGTTATTAATATCCATATCATGTAATTTTTATAAATATACTTCAATTAAAAATATACCAATGTTTAATGTTTTTTTAATCAAAATGTCACTCATGCCATAATAATTTTAATTACAAATATTATTTTGAATTAATGATTTTTTCTGTATATAATATATTTTGGTAATTTTTATTCTTTCTAAAAACCCAAAATTTTTAAATTTTTATTTTCATGGTATTTTACATATCCCCTTTAAATTTTATTTCCCCTTGACTAATATTTTACTTGAAATGTTCCTTGTAATTGAAATTGACCGTGTATATTCGTCTCAGTTTGGAACATCCATTTTTCTATATCATTATCCAATATATGCTTTTTAAAGAGTAATTATCTATTATTAAATAATTTATTAGGTTCAATTTATACTACTTAACAACATTTTAATTGTTTTAAATAAATTTTTAATCTTTTTCATATGGTTTATTTTCATGAAAATGTGAAAATATTATCTTTTTATTGATTACATATGTATATTTCATTCCGATGCCTTAGTCATTTTATATAAATATTTCTTATGAATTTTTTTTCATGGTTTAAAAAATTAATTTTCTCCTACATTTATAAAATATCTATTTTAAAATTATTCCAAAAGATCATGGATTTTATTATTTCCAAAGTGATTTTTTAAAAACAAATAAAGGGTGTTTTTAATCTATGTAATGGTGATTTATCACATATTATACTTGATTGATGATTTTAATTAACTGTACCTATATGATTTCATTCTCTAGATTAATGCTTTAATTTCCCTTTCTTTTTAAAGGAATGATCCTTCATTACATTTTTATTACATAATCATACATCATGTATAAAAATAATCTATCTTTAATTGTTTATCCTCAATGATTTCTATATATTTCCATCTTATGATTGAAGACTGTTCACCAAGGTTCTATGCATCTATTTATTGTAAATATTATATTATTCTTCATATTCCCATTATCTATGTAGTGTAAATACTATATTATTTATTATCTTCATTGAATGGTATTTAGCTAGAATGTTACATTATGTCATTGTATTCACATTTATTATCCTTAATCTTATAATGTTATGATTTTTTATTGTATTATTAATGATTTTCATTTTGTGAATACATTTGAAGATGAATTGAAACCCATATCAATTCCATGGGTTCTGTATTAGGTGATAAAGGAATATTTTTGAAGTAGAACACATAAGTATGGAAAATTGATAGGTGGGGTCATATATATCCCTCTAATTGTTTATGTTTATATCTATTGAAATAAGAAATCATGATTATATTTTAGTGTTTGATTAACATGGGCACTGATATTGTGGCTTAGAAATGTAATTTTTCACTATACTAATGCTTGTGCTTTATTTTAAACATATTCTATTGTTAATTATTATTATAATGTTTATATTATTAAATCAGGGAACATGTTTGTTGAATAATTAATCTACACTAAATATATTCATATATTATGCTAGGATTTATTATCCATGCTATTTTAGGTATATTTTTATTATTTATCATAATCCTGCCCATATTCTTAGATTATGCTCACTTGGTATATCTAATTTTTAACGCATATGTTTACCCTTAATATTCATCTGAGCTCACTACTTTAATATGTTTTCATTTCCCCAAGTTATGAAGATATAAAAACTAGGAGGTTTAAATAATAGTTTCATATATGAAGATTTTTTGGATATGTTGAATACTCATTATGGATTAAATATTTTGATATATAATGGAAAATTGTACAACTAATATAAAGAACAATGGTTTTGTTACTCGATATTTGCAACTGATGACTTATTTTAGCAGCTTCATGGGGTTCAATTCTTCTCCATGATTAATCTTCGATCTGGTTATCATCAATTAATGGTTATGAAAGAATATATTTCAAAAATAGCCTTCAGATCATGATATGGTCATTATGAGTTTTCTTATACAATTAGGCTTTACTAATTCACCTTATATATTTATGGATTTGATGAATATAGTCATTAAAGACTACAATATTAACAATGTGGTAGTTTTTTTATTATATTCTGATATATTCTAAAAGTCACGAGGAGTATGGGGATTATATAAGGTTTATTTTTATAACAGTATATAAGGAGAGGCTTTTTGAAAAGTTCAGTGAATGTGAATTTTTGGTACAATATGTTTCTTTCTTTGGGATTATTGTATCCAATGAAGGAATATCAGTTGAACTTACAAAGGAAAAGTTTGTATAAGAGTGTCCTAGACCTACCAAAATAACAGAGATACATAGGTTCCTTTGATTAATGGTAAATTATTTGAGGTTTTTGAAAAAAAGTGACTTTATAATCCATTATCCATGTAAACTCAAAAAGGGTCATGTTCATATGGATAAATAATTGTGATAATGTTTCTAGTAGTTTAAGAAGATATTTGTTACTAAACTGGTGTTATCTTTACCCACTGTCAGACAATGGGTCGTTATTTTTAACGATATATCATTGAAATCGCTTGGGTTCTCTCTCATTGAAAATGAAATGGTGATTGCTTATCCATCTCGAGAGATAAATCCTCATGAGTGTAATTATCCTCCACAAGATATGGAGCTGGATGTGGTTGTCTTTTCTATAATGATATGGTGGAGCTATATTTATGGGGAGAAGTGTGATATATATAAATAACCTCAATGATTGAAGTATATTTTCATAAAAATGTGTTGCACATGAGAAAAAGGATATGGTTGTAACTTTTTAAGGACTATGATTTTTCAATTCATTATCACCCTAGAATAGAAAACAATATTACTTATTCATTATGTATGAAAGACGCTATTTTTCTAGCCATGATGAGGATTTAAATAAATCCCTTGATCAAAGACCTATTGAAACTGGACATGGTAATTGTATGGTAAGGGAAATCTTCATCCCTACCAAAAATTATTTCTCACCCTTCATTACTAGAAATGATTAATAAATCTATAAAATAAGATCCTTTGTTATAGAATATGTTTGATGTTGTGAAGGATGAGAAATTTCCAATTTTCATTATTGGTCATTGTAACATCCCGAGATTTTATAAGATACATTCTTTTTAATTTCATTCATATCTTCTATTGTACGAAACATCAATATAATCTTGCATTATACGCAACACCATAATAGCTTGCAGTATACGCAACACTATTTTTAGATTGTGTTACACACAATTTCAAGTTCGTATGATAATAGTCATTCTATGTAACATTGAGTATATATATATATTGAGTGTATAAATGAAACAATGGTTGGATTCTATTATAACGAAACAACAATGGAGTCTTGCACTATACGCAACCCTGACTTGGCTTGCATTACACGCAATCGCGACCTTCTTCGATAGCGTGTGTTGTACGCGATACCGGGTTTTACTAAACAACAATATATTATTATAATATTGTTATGAAATAGACGTTATGAATAGTGTTAACTAAATTTTGAATTTTATAACATTATTATTCATCTTACACATTTCTAGAACATGGTATAAGAACAAAATAAATTTTTTGGGTAAAATAAGTATTTTTCAAAAAATGAAGTTTTACCACCATTTGATGGAGCACCCACTTTAAATATAGTTTTTGACATGTTTATAAGTTCAATTTGACAAAATAAAATTCTTCTTTTGAATCAGGATATAAAAATTTACATTAGATAAAGTTTTGATATTTTCCGATAACTTTCATATTTTAATGAATAGTAAAAACACGTTATATTTTAATTAAAAACAACTTTTTTCATCGTAATATCTTATGTGGTTAAATTATAATATTGAATGGGTTTAAAGTATAAATAGAATATATTTTTACCATTTAATATAATGTATGTCATTAGCATTGATTTTACCTTGAATTCGTTGGTTAAATCAATTCAATCTTTTGCAATGTTTTAAAGAAAAACCCGTTTTCTTTCGACAAAGGGATTAATTTTATTTTAATTTCTGCATCTTTTGTGTATTGAATTTGGAAAAATGGATTCCATATTTGTAATCAGTGGGTCCAAATTATGTTAATAAGCGACTTTTTATTTTTGGGAATTGTGAATAGTAACTACGGTAAATTTTATTTACTATAGTTAAAAGTAAATCGGGTAATTAAGGGTAAATATAAGATTATAAAATTACCCTAAAACTTGGAAAAAACCTATTGGATGGATAAAAGTATACCCATATAACCTAAGGGTCGTATTAGATTAATTTTATGGACTTTGTTCCATGAAAATAATTTAATTATTATTAAAACCAAAGAATGTGACAACATGTCACTTTCTTAAATCTTATAAATATAATAATTTTAATTTAGTGATAAACTTCATTAATATTCAAACATGAATAGTCTCATGAAATCTAATACAATTATCTACATCATAGGAATTAATTTAGAATTTTTAAGGATTAAATAATTATCATTTATTATGACACAAAGATGATGCAGTAATTGTCTTATTAATGAAATATTGACATAATAGATGTTATAAATGCCCAAATAAATGTAATTTGAGACTTTTTATGACTTACATTAATTTTATAGGTTAATATGATATGTTATTGTTGATATAAGTAACTTGGTTCGAACGTATCATTCTATTATGAATTTCATAAAAATTATGTACCAAATAGTTTCAAAAATGACATAAATTAATTTTTAAAACAAATATTATATTATTAATTGTTATTTAATTCATAAAAATCTATGGTTCGGTCATATGACTTAGATAAGGATAGATATATTAATAATAAACAACTTGGGGTTCGTTTGTCTTGTTATGGTAAGTTTATTAACCATATAGTGTAAGAAAACAAAAAGACACGGTAAAAGTTAAATTATTTAACTTAGAGTTAAATCTAATTGATAAGGTTAAAATAATAACCTAAACTTGTCTAAATCCTATTGGATGAGAGGCCTTCGACCCATCCCCACTTTATCTTCGAAATAAGACCCTTTGGTACCATTATAAACTCGATTTGACCTTAATATAAAATAATATTTTGTGATTTTTCTAAGGTACCCCTCTCCTCCCTTATAAAAGGGCACCTCCTCCCTCTCCTCCTCACACCAATTTGAGCATTCATGCTCGGAAAACCCCTGCCAAAATCTCTTCTCCACTTCCCTAGTATCATCCTAGAGGTCCTGGTCTTCTTCAAAGACCATCCTTAGTTCTTTAAATCAAGGTTAAGTGAAGGTGCGTCAAAAAGAGGTAATATCAATTACCGATCTTTTTCAATTTCATTCTTCTTCAAATTATTCTTCTTTAGTTGTTTCATGATAAAGTAATAACATCAGTATGTATTAAATTCTGATATGTTATTATAAATATGAAACAACTCTAATTAACCTTCTATCCATCCTACGGAAAAAGGAAATCACCGCGCGTGCGTACGTACGGAATACTGTCTCCACGCCATGGTGTAATCTATTTTCCACCACCTCCTTAATTGGATGGGTATAATGGTGTAATGAGTAACTATTTATGATTATTATAAAGTTATATTGATACTGAAATAGTATACATACACTTCAACACAATTCCACGACCATGGGAATGATATCATCGCTCGTGCGTACGTATAGACTAGAGTCTCCACGACGCGATGAGATTCATTATCCATGTTAACTATTCCAGAATGATTATAAAGTATATATAATGAATAATAATGAAATATATTACATGGTAAATCTACTGGATTTATGTATATATATATTTCATCTACTTACTTCCATTCAAGACAATAAGGAAAGGAAAACAGCGTTCATGCATACGTATGGACTACCGTCTCCATGAACGGTGTGTTTCATTTCATTTATCTATCTATTATATATGTATATATGAACTGAATATATATGATATATAAATAATATTTTATATTCTGGAAGTATGTAAATGATTATATAAGTAATAAAAATGTCAAGAACAACAAGCCCAAACACCTACGATAAATGAAACGATTTTACCCAAAACGCTTCTTTAACATGAATTTACAAAAGAACGGGTAATATAATGTCATAAGTGAACCATATATGATATAATAACAATGACTATGATTCTGTAATAAGTCACTGACATTATTTAAATCATTATACAGGAGGTTCGGACACTTACAAAGCAAATCAGACATAAGGTAAGGGAAATATCACAATCTCATTTTTATCCGAGATTGTTTATACTTTGGTATTTACTAGGGTGTATTTTATGATCCACATCCATGTTTCCTCAATATGTAATATTGTTTAAATCCACCTAAAATTTTTTAAATCCAATTTTACCCTTCGGTGAGTTTTTAGTAAAATATATGAAAGGAATCTTTTGTCATTTTTCGTACGAGGTACTTTTTGACTTTTCTGACAAAAGTACGAGAAGAATGTTTTTTTAACTTATACGGCATTAAAAGATTTTTAAAACATTATTCACAAGAAGATTACTTTTCAAGTTTTCATGTTTATTTTTAATCAACTTCTTTTAGTTTAAAATTGTATGACATGTTAATAAAGGAAAAATGTTTTTGAAGAAGAAATTATATTTTCCTCAAGAATGGAGTTCAAGAGTTTTATCAAAATTATTTTTCATCAAAGATAATATAAGGTTTTGTTTCTATCCCTATTATGACATGGATTTTATTATGTTGTGATGATAATATTTTTATGAATTCCTTTATCTTATATGAATTGTTTTATAATGTCACGATGTTTAAGATTCCAATTTTTATTACATGGGTTATGCTATGATGTATGGTTTATGATTTTGTGTCACACATAAAAATGGTATCATTATGAGATGGGTGGGACCTATATCTCCCCCCAATTCATTGGGTAATGATTTTATATCTCATGAGATAGACATGGCTGGAATGGTAGGTTATACCGGTTCAGTGAAACAGGACTGAAACGAGGGTGACTCGGTTCAGAAATGGACATTGTCCACTAAGATAGTCTTGGCAATGAGTATTGACTAATAAGAAATGATTCTCTATGATTATGTGTGTATGCCAAAAAGTTTCATGTTTTATGTTATGATTATTGGGATTCCATTTCACCACTATGATTTATCCCATGTTATTAAATTATGCTCTCTTTTGTAGGTTAAGATTTCCAAAAGTTATGTTCTTATGAATATGATGTGATTGATATTTCTTTTGTTTACCCTTACTGAGCATTTGAGCTCACCCTTTTATGTTTTCTTTTCCCCAGGATATAAAGAAAGGTTTTAGGTAATAAAAAAATGGAAGATCGTTATGGGAGATGTTGAAGATCTTTCACCATGATTAGAAGATTACGTTCCGAGTTTCCAAAGACACTAAACTATTACGGTCCTTCTGTTTGTGTTTTTGTTATGTAATAAGTATTTCGCAAAAGTAATGTAATGTCTATGTACGTCAAGATACGGGTCTCTACAGTTGGTATCAGAGGAAAGGTTTAGTCAACCTTTGGAAATTAGGATGTGAGAACGTTAGTGAGATCCCTAGAGATATTTCTAAGGTATGTCTAGGGATGTATCTAGGGATAAGTATACGTATAGGATATAGTCCTAGAACTATGGTAACGATATTAGATTAAACCAAAGATGTTAGATATTGAAGTTACTCCCCCTTTATTATGATTTTTTCCCCTCACACTATTCTTTTTGGGTTTTAGAAAATGGCTGGAAACAAGATGATTCACGATAATGGAGGATATTATGGACAATATTCTTCATGAGAAACCAAATGAAATGGGATTTGGAAGTCCAAACATCATTATTATGCTGAATCAGCAATCTCGTAATATGATCAATAATGTAAAATTTGGTAAGTTTCCTGACTCGGCTAATAAGAGAGAGATGGAGTTTCATGATGATCATAGAGGAAAGAAAGTTCAATTTCCCCTATGTAAATCATGTTGGAAGAGGCATCAAGGAGAATGTTTCAAAGGAACTGGAAGATGCTTTGGGTGTGGAAAAGAAGGACACAAATCCAGTAAGTGCAAAGGAAAAGGTTCAGTTAACACCAGGGATGAGGATAATGGTATTGCTACGACATCAACAATGGTTAAATGTTTTAAATGTGGAATGTATGGGAATTATGCAAACCAATGCCCTAAGGGAAATTCTCATGAAGAGAATCAGTATGGTCGTATGGATAATATTTATGTTGATGATGATGAAGAGACTACATATTATATGTGAGATGAAATAATTGTTGAAGCTCGGTCAATGGTTTAAGAATTTAGTGGAATGATTACATGTTTATCATGTGTAATGTTGTATAAGTAATCTCATGGTACTATGGAATAATGAGACATCTAAGTATTGTTACACTGTTGTCTTTCGTTGAGTTTTAATAGTGTATGATTAATGTTACCAGTATCCATGAAAGGTTATTTAGATATTTTTGAATGTAGATGATATGCCATTATGAAGGGATAAGGAGAAAATTAAATTTTTGATAGTATTCATGAACTCATGACTGATATAAGGAAATAGTTATATCATGGTTTGAGTATATAGAATTTTGGGTTTTTGGTATGTGGAAAGTGTTAACTTTTAATTGCATTCATGTTTTCACTTAGGTTCAATGGGTATTCAAGAGAGTACATGATTAAGGCCTTTGAATGTTTGGAATGTGACCAACAAGACATATCTTATGATATATGGGGATCAACGATGGTATTAAATCTCTGATAATCTTTTTCACTATATTATGAGAGTGGACTGCAATATTATGGATAAGCCTAAAGATTGGAATGGATTATGTTGGACATAAGTTAGTATTGTTTTTTCGATATTATTGATGGGATGTTATAGTAATATAGTTTTAGAAAAAGGAAAACCTGCACGACGGGCGACAGCCCATCGCGTCGGACAAGGCCGTGGGAATCGAACCCACAACCGAAGTGCGACTGGCCTTTATCGGCTACCACTGGCCTACAGGAAGTCCCTATTTAGTAGAAACTAGTTTTATTATATTAAGCAGTATGATATATGAAGTATAAGTCCATTTTAGGAACTATATAAGATTAATCTCACTATAGATGGGCTTATGTATTTTTTTGATAACTATTCTAACCTTTTGTTTGAGACAGATGGAATGACCCATCATTCTATCACATGATCTGCTAACACATCATGAATGACAAATTCAACTTCATTTCATTAAGAGATGAAGTGTAAATTGTCCAAAGAATGACAAACAGTGAGACTATACCAAAATCACGAAAGTATTTCTTCTAATTCCAATTTCATCAACTTTAGGGAAATGATCTTGATAAAACAAAAATGTTGTCCTATTGCCCTTATATCCGATGAATCATATGGTACCTTAGATAATCACAAATCTATGGCTTTGTGATTTTTGGCTTTTTTATAGTCATGTTCTCTACCACTCTCCATCAGAACATGATGGTTAGATTTCTCTTACTTATCCATATTTTCACCTATGTGGAAACCCAGTGATTAGTTTTTTTGGGTAACCATTACGTTTAATAATTTTGTTTTTAAATATTGGTTTTGGTATTCCTTTTTACGATGTGGGTTTCTATTAATGAAACTTTCGAATAGTAAACCATTTATAACCCCAATGAATTTCGAGGGCGAAATTCATTTTAAGGGGGGTAGAATGTAACAACCTGAGATTTTATAAGATACATTCATTTTAATTTCATTCATATCTTCTATTGTACGACACATCAAAATTATCTTGCGCTATACGCAACACTGTAATAGCTTGCAGTATACGCAATGCTATTCTTAGATTGTGTTACACACAATTTCAAGTTCGTTTGATAATAGTCATTCTATATAACATTGATTATATATATATATATATATATATAGATATATTCAATGTATAAATGAAAAAATGGCTGGATTCTATTATAATGAAACAATAATGGAGTCTTGCACTATACACAACCCTGACTTGGCTTGCATTACACGCAATCGTGACCTTCTTCGATAGCGTGTGTTGTACGCGATACTGGGTTTTACTAAACAATAATATATTATTATAATATTGTTATGAACTAGCCGTTATGAATAGTGATCACTAAATTTTTAATTTTATAACATTATTATTCATCTTACACATTTCTAGAACATA
This sequence comes from Viscum album, assembly GCA_963277665.1. Classification (NCBI taxonomy): domain Eukaryota; kingdom Viridiplantae; phylum Streptophyta; class Magnoliopsida; order Santalales; family Viscaceae; genus Viscum; species Viscum album. Next base: position 886,691,131 of record OY728148.1, on the reverse strand, counting down.
GTATAAGAACAAAATAAATTTTTCGGGTAAAATAAGTATTTTTCAAAAAATGCAGTTTTACCGCCTTTTGATGGCGCACCCACTTTAAATCTAGTTTTTGACATGTTTATAAGTTAAATTTGACAAAATAAAATTCTTCTTTTGAATTAGGATATAAAAATTTACATTAGATAAAGTTTTTATATTTTTCCGATAACTTTCATATTTTAATGAATAGTAAAAACACGTTATATTTTAATTAAGAACAACTTTTTTCATCATAATATATTATGTGGTTAAATTATAATATTTAATGGTTTTAAAGTATAAATAGAATATATTTTTACCATTTAATATAATTTATGTCATTAGCATTGATTTTACCTTGAATTCGTAGGTTAAATCAATTCAATCTTTTGCAATGTTTTAAAGAAAAACCCGTTTTTTTTCGACAACAGGATTAATTTTAAATTAATTCTGCATATTTTGTGTATTGAATTTGGAAAAATGGATTCCATATTTTCAATCAGTGGGTCCAAATTATGTTAATAAGCTACTTTTTATTTTTGGGCATTGTGAATAGTAACTACGGTAAATTTTATTTACTATAGTTAAAGGTAAATCGGGTAATTAAGGGTAAATATAAGATTATAAAATTACCCTAACACTTGGAAAAATCCTATTGGATGGCTAAAAGTAGACCCATATAACCTAAGGGTCGGATTAGATTAATTTTATGGACTTTTTTCCATGAAAATAATTAAATTATTATTAAATCCAAAGAATGTGATAACATGTCACTTTCTTAAATCTTATAAGTATAATAATTTTGATTTAGTGATAAACTTCATGAAACTTCAAAAATTAATAGTCTACAAAAATCTAATACAATTATCTACATCATAAGAATTCATTTAGAATTTTTAGGGATTAAATAATTATCATTTGTTATGACACAATGATGATGCAGTAATTGTCTTATTAATGAAATATTGACATAATTGATGTTATAAATGCCCAAATAAATGTAATTTGAGACTTTTTATGACTTAAATTAATTTTATAGGTTAATGTGACATGTTATTGTTGATATACGTAACTTGTTTCGAACTTATCATTCTGTTATGAATTTCATAAAAATCATGTACCAAATAGTGTCAAAATTGACATAAATTAGTTTTTAAAAAATATATTATATTAATAATTGTTATTTAATTCCTAAAAATCTAAGGTTCGGCCAAATGTCTTAGATAAGGATAGATATATTAATAATAAACAACTTGGGGTCCGTTTGGATTGTTATGGTAAGTTTATTAACCATATAGTGTAAGAAAACAAAAAGACACGGTAAGTGTTTAATTATTTAACTTAGAGTTAAATCTAATTATAAGGTTAAAATAATAACCTTAACTTGTCTAAATCCTATTGGATGAGAGGATTTCGACCCATCACCACTTTATCTTCTAAATAAGACCCTTTGGAACCATTATAAACCGGATTTGACCTTAGTATAAAATAATATTTTGAGATTTTCCTAAGGTGCCCCTCTCCTCCCTTATAAAAGGGCACCTCCTCCCTCTCATCCTCACACCAATTTGAGCCTTCCAGCTCGTCCAACCCCTGCCAAAATCTCTTCTCCACTTCCCTAGTATCATCCTAGAGGTCTTGGTCTTTTTCAAAGTCCATCTTTAGTTCTTTATGTCGAGGTTAAGTGAAGGCGCGTCAAAAAGAGGTAATATCAATTACCGATCTTTTTCAATTTCATTCTTATTAAAATTATTCTTCTTTAGTTGTTTCATGATAAATTAATAACATCAGTATTTCTTATATACTGATATGTTATTATAAATATGAAACAACTCTAATTAACCTCATATCCATCCTACGGAAAAAGGAAATCACCGCGTGTGCGTACGTACGGAATACCGTCTCCACGCCGTGGTGTAATCTATTTTCCACCACCACCATAATTGGATGGGTATAATGGTGTAATGATTAACTATTTATGATTATTATAAAGTGATATTGATACTAAAATAGTATACATACACTTCCATACAATTTCACGACCATGGGAATGATATCATCGCTCGTGCGTACGTACGGACTACCGTCTCCACGACGCGATGAGATTCATTATCCATGTTAACCATTACATAATGATTATAAAGTATATATAATTAATAATAATGAAATATATGACATGGTAAATCTACTGGATTTATTTATATATATATTTCATCTACTTACTTCCATTCAAGACAATAAGGAAAGGAAAACAGCATTCATGCGTACGTACGGACTACCGTCTCCATGAACGGTGTGTTTCATTTCATTTATCTATCTATTATATATGTATATATATACTGAATATAAATTATATATAAATCATATTTTATATTATGGAAGTAGGTAAATCATGATATAAGTAATAAAAATCTCAAGAACAACAAGTCCAAACACCTACGATAAATGAAACGATTTAACCAAAACGCTTCTTTAACATGAATTCACAAAATAACCGGTAATATAAAGTCATAATTGAACCATATATGATATAATAACAATGAATATGATTCTGTAATAATTCAATGACATTATTTAAATCATTATACAGGAGGTTCGGACACTTACGAAGCGAATCAGATCTAAGGTAAGGTGTAACACCCCAAGCTTCTACGGTACGTTTCCCTTCGAATAATGCGATAGCATGTGTTGTACGCAACCTCGAGTTCTAACACACACCACAACTAATTAAACTAGCCGTTGTGAATAGTAATACCTACTTTTTGAAATCATATATATTCTATATTTCAAAATGGACTTCATTTTTGGATTCGGAATATCAAAATTAGCCTAGGGTGAAATTTTGGTACATTTCGGATAACTTTCATATTTTGATGAATAGTGAAAATTTCTAAATTTTAATTAAAAACAACTTTTTTAATCAAAATAATTAATAGTGATAAATTATGAATTTGAGTGGTTTTAAAGTATATTTAGAATATATTTTTGCCATTCAATTTAATGTTTATCATTGGACATAATTTTACAATTAAACCGAACATAAACAAGTGTCAATCTTTTGATAGTTATTATCTCTTAAAAACACGCTTTTTGTTTTGACAGCGGGAATTAATTTTAAATTAATTTCTGCCACTTCTGTGTTTTGAATTTAGGAAAATGGATTCCATATTTGGAATCAGGATGTTCAAATTGTGTAAATAGGTAACTTTTATTTTTAGACATTTTGAATAGTTACTGTGGTAAATATTTTATTTACCATGGTTAAAGGGTAAATCCGGTAAATAAGGGTTAAAAAAATAATATTATAATAATAACAAATTACCCTAAAACGTGTCCTAACCTTATTGGTGGACACATACCCGACCATGGGCATCCTTTGGTCAATTTGGGGACCCCTTGGAGCCACTTGTATGTGGTAGGGACACTTTATATTAATAAAGTTAAAATAAAAATAAAAATGGCATAAGCTTACATCTTTTAGAAGAACAATTTTTACATAGGGTTATACATGTTGGATTTTCGATTATAAATATTCATTAGAAAGCTAAAAAGATTTCCTACATAATGATATTTTATTTATAATTTTTAGACATTATATAATTTATTTTATTTATGACACAATGATGATGCAGTAATTACTAAAATAGTGAAAAATAAAAATAATTGATCTTATAAATACCCAAATAATTATAATATGAAACTTTTAATGAATTAAACTAATTTTATATGATAATATGATATATTAGGATTGATTTAATTGACTTTGTTCGAAGTAATCAATCTGTTAGGAGTTTCACAAAAATCAACTATTGAATAGTGTCAAAATTGACAAAAAAGAGTTCTTAAAACAAATATTATATTATTAATTGATATTAAATTCCTAAAAATATAAGGTTCGGCCAAGAGACTTATATTATGATAGGTTCCTCATTAATGGACCACTTGGGGGTCGCTTGGATGTATATAGTAAGTTTATTAATCATATTATATAAAAATACAAAGAGACATTGTAAAAGTGAAACTAATTAACTTAGAGTTAATACTTAAAGATAAGGTTAATATAAGTACCCAAACCTGTCTAAATTCTATTGGATGAGTTGTTTTCGACCTATCCACACCTCATCCTTTGAATAGTTAACTTTGGAGCCTTTGTAAACCGAATATGAATTTATTATAAATTAATATTTCTAACTTTTCCAAAGGTGCCCCTCACCCCTCTTATAAAAGGGCACTCCTCCTTCTCATTTCTTCACACCTTAAAAGCCTTTTGTTTCAGCCAAACTCTGCCCAAATACTCTCCCAACATCCCTCAATACAACCTAGAGGCCTTAGTTTGATCAGAAAGCCAACCTAAGGAGCCCATTTGATCAAATCAAAAGGAAGAACCCGAAGAAGAGGTAATGATTTCACCACCCTTTTCTAAGTTCATTTCTTCTTCCACTTCTTCTTCCTTTGTTCTTACCATTCTGAAATAATAACTCCAGTATCTCACATATACTGTGATGTTATTATAAATATGGTACAATCATATTCAGTATTCTATCCACCCTTTGAATAACATGTCACCATACGTGCGTACGTACGGCTTACCGTCTCCACGTCGTGGAGTAATTGTTATTCAATATAATATTATTTGGATGGGTATAATAATGATGTGTAACTCATGTAAATAATAAATATAACATGTTAATGATTCTGTATATATGATATACCATCCATTTATATATTATTTTAATATCAAAAGAATGATATTGTCGCTCGTGCGTACGTACGGACTACCGTCTCCACGAACGCGATGAGATTCATTCTCCATCGTATCCATTCAAGTATAATTATCATTTGATGATTTAAAAATGATGTTTAAGGACTGTATATCATTCTGGATATGAATAAGATACAACAACCATGGCTTATGTAACAAAACATATAAAAGAAAATGAGTAAGTTAACTCCTGAAACGACGATAATTCTAAGATATTATTAACAAATCAATGTTAAAAGATCATATATGATATCATATTAATATATATGATTCTTGTATAATTTAATAACAACTATTTCACCATTATACAGGAGGTTAACCTACCCCAACCAAGGAAAAGTACAAGGTAAGGGTTATTTCACAATCTCTTCATTATCCGAGGTTGTTTATATGTAATAATCTACTGGGATCTCTTTATCATCCACATCCATGTTTCTTAAAAATGTATTTCAAAACATTTTTACTATTTACAAGAATATTGGTTAAAGTCATTTATAACTTTTTTTGACTTTTTATAAGAGGTTTATAAAGGAATCTTTCCGTCGTTTTCAAAACAAGGTCCTTTTTAACCTTTTCGACAGAATTGAGGTAAGAATGTTTTTTTTAACTTATACGGCGGGTGCGGTTATTTTACGCCGTTATAAAATCTTCAAAGCTTTCCTTACAAGCTTATAAGAATATTTTCAAAGAAAATGTTTTATTTTATATGGATCTTAAATGATTTCAAAATAAAAGGAGATATTTCTTTAAAAAGAATTTTGATTTCATCTATGTCAACATCCTTTGATGGATTTTAAGATTATTTGAAGTTGATTTATTATGATACAAAACTTCTATATTGTATTGAAGGTTTTGTGATATGTTTGACTGTGGATGTGCTATTTTTATACCATTCATAGTTTATTGTGAAGTATTGACATTTCGTATGCTAGTTTTAATACGAATGTTTATGTTATGTTTAAACCTTTTCATATGGGAATGCATTGGACTTAATAAGTGACGGGTGGAGCCCGCTATAGCTCCTCGATGCATCGGTAGGTCTCATGAGACAAACTAGTGTCTTGGCACAAGGCCTTGACAAAATCTTATTTTTAGTCTTGGCACGAGGCCTTGGCTATGTGGTTATGATAGTCTGGCATTATGCATTCCAACATTATGAAAGTGGTTATTTATTTTTGCATGTGATTATTCGATTAGTGGAATATCCATGTGAATAAGTAAATGGCATTATTTCATTTTATTTATGCCATACCATGTTGAAAGTTCATGTTTAAAAGGCTTTTGTTTTAGTTATACATTGCCTTAAATGTTTATTCTTATTGATGAAAGTTTCCGCTATATTGTTATCCTTACTGGGCATTTGAGCTCACCCCTTTTCTATGTTTTATTTTTCCCAGGAAGTGAAGATGTAAGTTATGAATGACCTGCAGGGATATTATGAGGGGATTGTAGTGTGGACTGTGGAAACATTATGTTGTTGTAGTAGTTTTTGATTTTATGATGTAATGTAAAACTTATGAATATATCTAGTGTTTCCAAGGCTACTAAACCAATCGGTCTTTCGAGATTTGATCTTTCTTGTGATCATGCCAATGTTATGTAATAATGCACCGACTCTAGGAAACTAGGGTCGGGGTGTTACAGTTGGTATCAGAGGGAGTTTAGTACAAACATTGGAAGCTAGATTTAGATAAACTCTGATTAGAGCACGTAGACCTAAGATGAACTTTGAGGATTAGTATAGAAGAACTTCCTAGAATTTTGGTATTGTAGAGACTTTGTGAGTTTTGCGAGCAATACATCCCTGTCTGGATACGAGCAGGTAGAGGCGGCTCTGGCACAGATGTACCTAGGGGTAAAACCCGAAAACACCGCTTTGAGCTAGACTCGAACGGGAACTGGTGAACGACAACGGGCCTTGCTGCACTCTTGGTTACGACACTCCCGGGGGATATGCTTAGGATAACTCTCACTTTATTTACAAATCATTATGAAGGGTTTATGAGTATATACTTCCTCAAAGAAAACATATTTATGATTATGGATTATATCCATAGATAGTTCAATTTATGTTAAGTGTTTTATAAGTATGGGATTATGTATTTTGATTCATAAACTGATCTAGTTTATGCCATTGTTTAGAAATGGCGCCTAGTGGAAGAAATGGAAACCGTATCAATGCACGCACTCCATGTAGGGATTTCCCTCCTGCTCAAGATAATTATAGTGGGGCTGGTGATGCAACTGGTGCTGATCAGCTAATCACCGTACTGGGACAACTTACTCAGGTTATGAATAATAACCTTACCCGTATGGAGCACCCTGATCCGCAGCGTGGAGGATCAATGTTAGATCGATTCATGAGACAACAACCACCAACGTTCAATGGAAGTACAAATCCCTTAGTAGCTGAGCAATGGATATTTTCCCTAGAGAAAATATTTCAGGCTTTGGGGAGTAGTGAAAGGGAAAAAGTTACCATGGCAGTTTACCGCCTCACTGGAGATGCTGATCAATGGTGGTCATTGATTCAAAACATGAAGGAAGATGATGAAGTATCAAACATGGAATGGAGGGAGTTCAAAGATCTGTTTTTAGAAAAATACTTTCCTCGCGACCATCGAGCAGATATGGAAAGGCAATTTCTGAGTCTGAGACAAAAGGAGGATGAGAATGTCACAAAGTATGAGGCTAACTTTACAAGGTTAGCGAGGTATGCTGGAGATTATATTCGCAACCCAAGAAGTAAGATTGATCGTTTCATTGATGGGTTAAAACCATTTCTCCGTCGAGCATTAGTCTCACAATCCTTTTCATCGTACGAAGACATTGTCTCATGTGCTATCAAGACCGAAAAGGAATTCTCTAAGTCTTATGACTTTAAAGCAAAGCAAGAGAATAAGAGACCTGCTGATCAATCTGGGAATGGAAATAAGGGGAAGAAGGGAAAGGTTGAATATCCATCTTGTGGTAAGTGCGGGAAGAAACACCCCGGTGCTTGCCTGAAGGGAATGGGAGTCTGTTACAAGTGTGGTGAAAAAGGCCACCAAGCTCATGATTTCAAGGGGAAGAAGGAAGCTACCAACGTTCAGTGCTACAATTGCAGGGAGATGGGGCATTATGCAAATGCATGTCCTAAGCGTCAGGAGAACTTACCTCAGAAAAGGCCAAGGGATCAAGGCCAGGCTTATGCTATCACTACTGCTGAGGTAGAAACTCCGAAAGACGTGGTGGCAGGTAATTTAATGGTTTCCTCAAGTTTAGCAAATGCATTATTTGATTCTGGATCATCGCGTTGTTTCATATCTTCCCAGTTTGCTAAGAAAATTAGATATTTCCAATTTGATTTAATAAGGGAGTTGTCAGTTAAAACTCCTAAGGGAAGTATCGTTGCAACAAAGTTTTGTGAATCAGTCCCCATTAGAGCACATAAATTTTCTTTATCTGCTGATTTCATCGTCATACCTATGATTGAGTTTGATATAATCCTCGGTATGGACTGGCTTTCGGACTATGATGCGAAGATTTATTGTAAGAAGAAAGAGGTTACGATTCTTGATGATAATGATAAGGAACACCTTATTTTTAGAGCAGAATCGTCACCACCTAATTCTTATTTAGACCCACCCCCAGTAGCTCAACTTAATTCAATTATTGGGGAGGAAGAGAATGAAATAACTGTCGGTGAGGAAAGGAATGTTCAAATAGAGGATGTACCTGTTGTGAAAGAATTTGTAGATGTATTTCCGGAAGATTTACCTGGACATCCTCCAGAACGAGAAGTTGAGTTTTCTATTGATTTGATTCCTGGATCAAGGCCTATATCGAAGACCCCTTATAGAATGGCCACTGTAGAGTTAGTCGAACTAAAGAAACAACTAGAGGAATTGAGTAATAAGGGATTTATTCGCCCTAGTGTTTCTCCATGGGGAGCCCCTGTTCTTTTTGTTAAAAAGAAAGATGGATCTATGAGGTTATGTATCGACTACAGGGAGATCAATGCTATAACGATAAAGAACAAGTATCCCCTACCTCGTATTGATGATTTATTTGACCAACTGCATGGAGCTCAATACTTTTCAAAGATTGACCTTCGATCTGGATACCATCAGTTGTGTGTAAAGAAGGAAGACATTCCGAAGACAGCATTTCGAACCAGGTACGGGCATTACGAGTTTACTGTAATGCCGTTTGGATTGACTAATGCACCCTCTGTATTCATGGATCTGATGAATAGAGTTATCATGGAGTATCTCGATGAATTTGTGGTGGTATTTATTGATGATATCTTGGTATACTCCAAAACCTACGAAGATCATGAAAATCACTTGCGCATTATCTTGAAGACTCTGAGAAGGCATGAATTATATGGAAAGTTTAGCAAGTGTGAATTCTGGCTTCAGGAGATTTCTTTTCTTGGCCATATTGTCTCTAAAGATGGAATCTCTGTTGATCCTTCTAAGACCAAGGAAATCCAAGAATGGCCAGCACCTACGAGTATAACTGAGGTACGTAGTTTTATTGGCTTGGCAGGTTATTATCGACGTTTCGTCCAGAATTTTGCCCGATTGGCTAACCCATTAACGAAGCTCACACGTAAAGGGGTTAAATTTGTTTGGACAAAAGAGTGTGAAGAATGTTTCGAAGAACTGAAGAGAAGATTAGTCAATGTTCCTATATTGACTCTACCATCGGTGAATGATGGGTTCGTTATTTATAGTGATGCATCAAAGAAAGGACTTGGCTGTGTCCTTATGCAGAATGATAGAGTTATTGCCTATGCATCACGACAGTTGAAAATTCATGAACAAAACTATCCTACTCATGATCTTGAGTTAGCAGCTGTGATCTTTGCTTTGAAGATATGGAGGCACTACCTCTATGGTGAAAAATGTGAGATTTATACTGATCACAAGAGTTTGAAGTATATTTTCTCACAAAAAGAACTCAACATGAGGCAAAAGAGATGGCTTGAATTACTCAAGGATTATGATTGTACGATACACTACCACCCGGGGAAGGCAAACAAGGTGGCAGATGCTTTCAGTAGAAAAGACCATGGAGTTTTGAACAATATGAGAATTGAAAGGGATCCAATTTTCATGGATCTAGTGAAAATGGACATTGGAATAACCAGGGAAGGTGAAACATCAATGCTTTTTCAAATGGTTGCCAAACCATCTTTACTAGAAAGGATTAAGAGTTCTCAGACCGATGATGACGAATTCCAAAAGAAGATTAAAGCTGTGAATGATGGGAGATTGAGAGACTTTGTGTATGAAGATGGAATTTTGAAATTCGGGAAGAGACTTTGTGTTCCCAATATACCTGATCTAAAAAGGGAATTGCTGGATGATGCTCATAGTTCCAATTTCTCTATACACCCTGGGAGCACCAAAATGTATAGAGATTTGAAGGAACATTTTTGGTGGGACAACATGAAGAGGGAGATTGCTGATTTTGTGTCAAGGTGTATGGTTTGTCAACAAGTGAAAGCTGGAAGGCAACAGCCTGGAGGAGTCATGCAACCTCTTCCCATACCGGAGTGGAAATGGGACAATATTACGATGGACTTTGTCATGGGGCTACCAAAGACTCCTAGAAGGAACGATGCAATATGGGTTATTGTTGATCGTCTTACCAAGTCAGCACATTTTCTTGCTATAAGAGAAGATCTACCCCTGGAACGTCTAGCAAGACTATACATTAATGAAGTTGTGAGACTTCATGGAGTTCCCCTATCGATTGTTTCTGATCGTGATCCCCGTTTTACTTCAAGATTTTGGAAAAGTCTTCAGAAATCCCTGGATACTGAACTTCATTTGAGCACTGCTTACCACCCTCAGACAGACGGACAATCAGAACGGACTATTCAGACCTTAGAAGACATGTTGAGATCTTGCTCACTTGATTTTCAGGGTATGTGGGATCAATATTTACCTCTGGTAGAATTTTCCTATACCAATAGCTTCCATTCGAGTATACAAATGGCACCATATGAAGCGTTATACGGAAAGAGATGTCGTACACCAACCTGTTGGGATGACGTTGGTGAAAGAAAACTTGTAGGCCCAGAACTGGTGGAGGAAACGGTGGAAAAGGTGAAGGTAATCCAAAATCACATCAAAGCAGCTCAAAGTAGGCAGAAGAGCTATGCCGATAATCGAAGGAAGGATTTGGAATTTCAAGTCGGTGATCATGTTTTCCTAAAGGTATCTCCGTGGAAGGGAGTCATACGTTTTGGTAAGAAAGGTAAATTGAGTCCCAGGTACATCGGACCTTTCGAAATTCTAGAACGAATTGGGGCTGTAGCTTACCGATTGGCAATGCCGCCAAGTCTCTCCAAAGTTCACGATGTGTTACACGTATCTCTGTTGAGAAAATACATGCCTGACCCAACGCATGTACTCACCTATGAGGAATTAGAACTGGAACCCGATCTGTCTTATTGCGAAGAGCCCGTCAGGATTCTTGATACAAGAGAACAATTACTGAGAAACCGGACGACGCGTCTGGTAAAAGTTTTGTGGAGAAATCATAAAATGGAAGAGGCAACGTGGGAACCCGAGGAACTTATGATGAAGAACCACCCGAGTCTTTTTATGCAGTAATACCCTAGAAATTGCGAGGACGCAATTATTTGAAGGAGGGGAGAATGTAACACCCCAAGCTTCTACGGTACGTTTCCCTTCGAATAATGCGATAGCGTGTGTTGTACACAACCTCGAGTTCTAACACACACCACAACTAATTAAACTAGCCGTTGTGAATAGTAATACCTACTTTTTGAAATCATATATATTCTATATTTCAAAATGGGCTTCATTTTTGGATTCGGAATATCAAAATTAGCCTAGGGTGAAATTTTGGTACATTTCGGATAACTTTCATATTTTGATGAATAGTGAAAATTTCTAAATTTTAATTAAAAACAACTTTTTTAATCTAAATAATTAATAGTGATAAATTATGAATTTGAGTGGTTTTAAAGTATATTTAGAATATATTTTTACCATTCAATTTAATGTTTATCATTGGACATAATTTTACAATTAAACCGAACATAAACAAGTGTCAATCTTTTGATAGTTATTATCTCTTAAAAACACGCTTTTTGTTTTGACAGCGGGAATTAATTTTAAATTAATTTCTGCCACTTCTGTGTTTTGAATTTAGGAAAATGGATTCCATATTTGGAATCAGGATGTTCAAATTGTGTAAATAGGTAACTTTTATTTTTAGACATTTTGAATAGTTACTGTGGTAAATATTTTATTTACCATGGTTAAAGGGTAAATCCGGTAAATAAGGGTTAAAAAAATAATATTATAATAATAAAAAATTACCCTAAAACGTGTCCTAACCTTATTTGTGGACACATACCCGACCATGGGCATCCTTTGGTCAATTTGGGGACCCCTTGGAGCCACTTGTATGTGGTAGGGACACTTTATATTAATAAAGTTAAAATAAAAATAAAAATGGCATAAGCTTACATCCTTTAGAAGAACAATTTTTACATAGGGTTATACATGTTGGATTTTAGATTATAAATATTAATTAGAAATCTAAAAAGATTTCCTACATAATGATATTTTATTTATAATTTTTAGACATTATATAGTTTGTTTTATTTATGACACAATGATGATGCAGTAATTACTAAAATAGTGAAAAATAAAAATAATTGATCTTATAAATACCCAAATAATTATAATATGAAACTTTTAATGAATTAAACTAATTTTCTATGATAATATGATATATTAGGATTGATTTAATTGACTTTGTTCGAAGTAATCAATCTGTTAGGAGTTTCACAAAAATCAACTATTGAATAGTGTCAAAATTGACATAAAAGAGTTCTTAAAAAAATATTATATTATTAATTGATATTAAATTCCTAAAAATCTAAAGTTCGGCCAAGAGACTTATATTATGATAGGTTCCTCATTAATGGACCACTTGGGGGTCGCTTGTATGTATATAGTAAGTTTATTAATCATATTATATAAAAATACAAAGAGACATTGTAAAAGTGAAACTAATTAACTTAGAGTTAATACTTAAAGATAAGGTTAATATAAGTACCCAAACCTGTCTAAATTCTATTGGATGAGTTGTTTTCGACCTATCCACACCTCATCCTTTTAATAGTCAACTTTGGTGCCTTTGTAAACCGAATATGAATTTATTATAAATTAATATTTCTAACTTTTCCAAAGGTGCCCCTCACCCCTCTTATAAAAGGGCACTCCTCCTTCTCATTTCTTCACACCTTCAAAGCCTTTTGGTTCTGCCAAACTCTGCCCAAATACTCTCCCAACATCCCTCAATACAACCTAGAGGCCTTAGTTTGATCATAAATCCAACCTATGGAGCCCTTTTGATCAAATCAAAAGGAAGAACCCGAAGAAGAGGTAATGATTTCACCACCCTTTTCTAAGTTCATTTCTTCTTCCACTTCTTCTTCCTTTGTTCTTACCATTCTGAAATAATAACTCCAGTATCTCACATATACTGTGATGTTATTATAAATATGGTACAATCATATTCAGTATTCTATCCACCCTTTGAATAACATGTCACCATACTTGCGTACGTACGGCTTACCGTCTCCACGTCGTGGTGTAATTGTTATTCAATATAATATTATTTGGATGGGTATAATAATGATGTGTAACTCATGTAAATAATAAATATAACATGTTAATGATTCTGTATATATGATATACCATCCATTTATATATTATTTTAATATCAAAAGAATGATATTGTCGCTCGTGCGTACGTACGGACTACCGTCTCCACGAACGCGATGAGATTCATTCTCCATCGTATCCATTCAAGTATAATTATCATTTGATGATATAAAAATGATGTTTAAGAACTGTATATCATTCTGGATATGAATAAGATACAACAACCATGGCTTATGTAACAAAACATATAAAAGAAAATGAGTAAGTTAACTCCCGAAACGACGATAATTCTAAGATATTATTAACAAATCAATGTTAAAAGATCATATATGATATCATATTAATATATATTATTCTTGTATAATTTAATAACAACTATTTCACCATTATACAGGAGGTTAACCTACCCCAACCAAGGAAAAGTACAAGGTAAGGGTTATTTCACAATCTCTTCATTATCCGAGGTTGTTTATATGTAATAATCTACTGGGATCTCTTTATCATCCACATCCATGTTTCTTAAAAATGTATTTCAAAACATTTTTAATATTTACAAGAATATGGGTTAAAGTCATTTATACCTTTTTTTGACTTTTTATAAGAGGTTTATAAAGGAATCTTTCCGTCGTTTTCAAATCAAGGTCCTTTTTAACCTTTTCGACAGAATTGAGGTAAGAATGTTTTTTTTAACTTATACGGCGGGTGCGGTTATTTTACGCCGTTATAAAATCTTCAAAGCTTTCCTTACAAGCTTATAAGAATATTTTCAAAGAAAATGTTTTATTTTATATGGATCTTAAATGATTTCAAAATAAAAGGAGATATTTCTTTAAAAAGAATTTTGATTTCATCTATGTCAACATCCTTTGATGGATTTTAAGATTATTTGAAGTTGATTTATTATGATACAAAACTTCTATATTGTATTTAAGGTTTTGTGATATGTTTGACTCTGGATGTGCTATTTTTATACCATTCATAGTTTATTGTGAAAGTATTGACATTTCGTATGCTAGTTTTAATACGAATGTTTATGTTATGTTTGAACCTTTTCATATGGGAATGAATTGGACTTAATAAGTGACGGGTGGAGCCCGCTATAGCTCCTCGATGCATCGGTAGGTCTCATGAGACAAACTAGTGTCTTGGCACAAGGCCTTGACAAAATCTTATTTGTAGTCTTGGCACGAGGCCTTGGATATGTGGTTATGATAGTCTGGCATTATGCATTCCAACATTATGAAAGTGGTTATTTATTTTTGCATGTGATTATTCGATTAGTGGAATATCCATGTGAATAAGTAAATGGCATTATTTCATTTTATTTATGCCATACCATGTTGAAAGTTCATGTTTAAAAGGCTTTTGTTTTAGTTATACATTGCCTTAAATGTTTATTCTTATTGATGAAAGTTTCCGCTATATTGTTATCCTTACTGGGCATTTGAGCTCACCCCTTTTCTATGTTTTATTTTTCCCAGGAAGTGAAGATGTAAGTTATGAATGACCTGCAGGGATATTATGAGGGGATTGTAGTGTGGACTGTGGAAACATTATGTTGTTGTAGTAGTTTTTGATTTTATGATGTAATGTAAAACTTATGAATATATCTAGTGTTTCCAAGGCTACTAAACCAATCGGTCTTTCGAGATTTGATCTTTCTTGTGATCATGCCAATGTTATGTAATAATGCACCGACTCTAGGAAACTAGGGTCGGGGCGTTACATAAGGGAAATATCACAATCTCATTTTTATCCGAGATTGTTTATACATTGGTAATTACTGTTGTGTATTTTATCATCCACATCCATGTTTCCTCAATATGTAATATTGTTTCCATCCACCTACAACTGTTTAAATCAAATTTTACTCTTCGGTGAGTTTTTAGTAAAATATATGAAAGGAATCTTTTGCCATTTTTCGTACGAGGTGCTTTTTGACTTTTCCGAAAAAAGTACGAGAATAATGTTTTTTTAACTTATACGGCATGAATAGATTTATAAGTAATTATTCACAAGAAGCTTACTTTTCAAGTTTTCAAGTTTATTTTTAATCAACTTCTTTTAGTTTAAAATTGTATAACATGTTAAGAAAGGAAAAATGTTTTTGAAGAAGAAAGGATATTTTCCTCAAGAATGGAGTTCAAGAGTTTTATCAAAATTATTTTTCATCTAAGATAATATAGGGTTTTGTTTCTATCCCTATTATGAAATGGATTTTATTATGTTGTGATGGTAATATTTTTATGAATTCCTTTATCTTATATTAATTTTTTTATAATGTCACGATGTTTAAGATTCCCATTTTTATTACATGGGTTATGCTATGATGTATGGTTTATGATTTTGTGGCACACATAAGAATGGTATCATTATGAGATGGGTGGGACCTATATCTCCCTCTAATTCATTGGTTAAAGATTTTATATCTCATGAGATAGACATGGCTGGAATGGTTGGTTATACCGGTTCAGTGAAACATGACTGAAACGAGGGTGACTCGGTTCAGAAATGGACTTTGTCCACTAAGATAGTCTTAGCAATGATTCTTGACTAATAAGAAATGATTCTCTATGATTATGTGTGTATGCCACAAAGTATCATGTTTTATGTTATGATTATTGGGATTCCATTTCACTACTATGATTTATCCCATGTTATGAAATTATTCTCTCTTTTGTAGGTTAAGATTTCCAAAAGATATGTTCTTATGAATATGATGTGATTGATATTTCTTTTGTTTACCCTTACTGAGCATTTGAGCTCACTCTTTTATGTTTTCTCTTCGCTAGGATATAAAGAAAGGTTTTAGGTAAGAAAAAAAAGGAATATCTTTATGGGAGATGTTGAAGATCTTTCACCATGATTAGAAGATTACGTTCCGAGTTTCAAAAGACACTAAACAATTACGGTCCTTGTGTTTGTGTTTTTGGTATGTAATAAGTATTCCGCAAAAGTAATGTAATGTATATGTATTCCAAATACGGGTCTCTACAATCATGAATGCTTGATGAAATTTTGTACAAGACTATGGTTTCCATTAATTATAGAAATAAATAAAGAAATGATGGATGATGTTCATAGCTCAAAATTCTCTACACATCATGGAAGCACTAAAAAGTATATGGACCTTCACGATCATTATTGGTGGGATAACATGGAAAGGGAGATTGTCGACTACACAAAAAGGTGCCTATTGTGTCAGTATGTGAAGGAAAGGTGAAAAATTCTTAAAGGGGAACTAACACCACTACCCATACCAGTATGACTGTGGGACAATATAACTATGGCATTTTTCACTAGTCAGCTGAGAACATCCAAAGGAAACACTGAGATATGGGTTATAGTGGCACATCTTACCAATCCAACCCATTTTATCAATATTCAGGAAGTTTGATATCTTATCCATCATTCTAAGAATTATGTGAGGAAAGTTTTAAGAATTATTTGGGTACCACTCACTATCATATATAGTCATGTTTGGATGTTCACATAATAAATCTAGATAATTGTCCATTATGAATTGAGTACTGAATCAAATTTTAGTATGGCCTATCGCCCCAAAATAGATGATAAATCAGAATGGACTATTCAAACACTTGAGGAAATGTTGATAACATGATCAATGTAATTTAAAGGTGGATGGGATCAATATATCCCATTATTTTAATTATCTTATAACAACATCTTCCATTAGTGCATTCAAATGGCACTCTATAAAGCTCAATATGGGATGTGATGTCGAACTCTTACTTTCTGAGATGATGCTTGTGATAGAAAGATTTTGGGGTCTAAACATGTGTAATAGATGACAGAAAAGGTTCATTCCATCATAAAAACATTATGTCTAATAATATTTGGTAGTATTTCTATGACAATCACCATATATGGTACATGGATTTTGTTTTTTGATATAATTTATTCCTTCAAATTTCTCCATACAAGAGATTCATGTTGTTTGGAAAGAAGTGGTAACTCATCCCTAGCCACATTGGCCACTATGAAATCCTTGATCGCATAATAGTTTTGGCCTATTGGCTTACACTTACTCTAAATATATCTCATGTTTATGATGTATTACATATATCCATTTTAAAAAAGTATGTAAATGACCCTTCACGTGTACTGAATACATAGGCTGTACAACTGGAACACAACCTCCCTTATGAGGAGCATTTTGTAGAGATCATGGATCATAGAGACAATGTAATATGCAACATGAATATCCAAGTTGATAATGTTTTATGAAAGAAGAAAAAATATGAAGAATCCACATGGGAACCATAGGAGACTATGAGGTAATTATTCTCACTCCATTTCTCTTTTGAGCATATGATATGAAATTATGGGGGTAAAATTTCTTAAGGCGAGTAGAATATAATGACCCATACTTTTGAATAATATTTTGATTCCTATAAATGTATATCTTATTATGTCAAAATATCTAAAAATATATAAGTGTAAATGAAATGTGGCCATCGGGTTTTGACTATTATTTAACTATTGCAAAAAATAATAATTTTTTCGTTATAGTTATTTTTTATAAACAGAAATGAGGATATATAATTTATGTAGAAAGAGGCTTTGAAGGCCAAATACATTAGAATATTGAAATATAAGGCCCATTTGTATTAAATTGGGTGAGAGGTAGCATCAATGGGCTTCTCCCTAGACAAATCCAAATCATATCATCAACGATTGAAGCATGAACAAAATTCCCTTTGGGAGAAGTTCAAGTTTGTGGAAATTAACACTTTGGCAATGTTATCTAAGTCACCCAATATAATGTCACCATCTCACACCATACCCTTAGGTTTTATACAGGTGTTATAAGAGGTTATGTGTCAATACCTTAGATAATTAAAGTATAATCCCTTTATGTAAATAAAATTTATCCATCCTTTCTATTTTAATAATAGTTTTTCGTAATAAAATAAAATTTTACAATTTGATAGTTTTTAAATAGAATTTTTACAATCTAGAAAAGATATAAATCATTATAATAAACTATTATAATATTAATAATACTTATTATAATGTAGTAGTTTTATAAAAAAATTATTTTTAATTACAAATAATAAAATTATTTCATTTTTTTCGGAAATTTAACTATACAGTTTAGAATTTTTTGTCCGCTATTTTTTAAATTATTAAGTATTTTTGAGAATAATGATAAATTTATCATAAGTATAAAATTAATATGATAAAATAAATGTAAATTTCAAATTTAAACGGTTTATATTATGTTATGGTGAATTAATGAGATTTTTTATAAAATGTTTTGTTTTTCACTGAATACTAAAAATAATGTTTTGAGTTTTCAGTGTGTTTAACATCATTTTAATGATGTAATATGTAATTTAAAATTCAGTTATAATCTTGTAAATTAAAATATGACATGGCTTATCCTAGGTAGCCAATACAATGGAAATATTCCATTGGAAATCCCATAGTTTTCCAAATACCGCTAATGAGGTGTCTTAGAAAATTAATAAAAAAACTCCATCTATTTTACTATAAATACCCACCCATTACATAATTTACATTAATTCCAAAAACATCCCCAGAAATATATGATATTATTTCATCCCAATAATTCCTCCCATGTTTTCATCAATCTCTCAAGTTTTGTATATTATAGTACTAGAAGTACCTCTTTAAGGGTAGTGGTGTGTATTTCAAATATCCATAACATGTTATTATTTAAATTTTGTATATCCCTGTATTTTATTATGAGACTTTTAGGAATGGTTGATCCTTTACCCTATTTTTTAATGTTTTCTAAAATAATGTTTCATACTCACCATGCAAGAGAATTTTCGTCTCAAAATTTCTCTCTTTTTCTTAAGAATTTATTTTATTATCATTATGTGAATACCCAAACATATTTCATATCTAGAGGTATTCATCATGACATAAAAAAGATTTATATTTTTATATAATTGACATATTTAATACCCATTTTCCCTTTCCATGGGTTATAAATGACATGATACTAATGTTTTTAAATAGTTTTTAACCCACCAAAATTTTGATATGAAACCCATTTCCATTATTATCTATGGATTAATTATGAAATGTTTGATTATTATATATTTGGATCAAATAAATATAATGACATATAAATGAAGCACCTTGATAGTGCACTATTTCATTGAATAAGGAAATTAATCTATAGAGACGACAAGTTTTATAATGCCTTGGTGAATAACCTTGGTAAATTTTTTGACCCCTTGGGGGTGGAACTTGGTGATATTCTTATGAATGTATAAATTATATATTTTATCCCCATTTTCATGTTTTTATTATGGTTATTATTATTACCATATTTTTATTTCTCATTCCTTTACGAAATTCCTCATATTCATATTGATATCTGTCATGTTTACACGTAATAATTTCCCTTATTTTCCCTTACTCACCCTTATACTCAACCTTTACTTTGATGTATGTCCCTATGTATTGAGTTGGAGTAATTTTACAAATAATGAAAAAATAAAAAATCATTTTAAGTTGATATAAATATTTTCCTCCATGTTTTCATGTATTCTGTACCTTATTTTCAAGTCACTAAACATTAAAGATCTACTTTTTATAAACTGTAATGAAATGTAATGTAATAAAAAGGTGGTATTATATATTATAATGTCATAAAATGTACCTAATGTGGATATTATTTGGTTTTCATGAAAATAAACTCCCTTCTTGGATACTACATGTGGGTTCAGGCTCTATAAGAGATGTACCTAGAATTAATAACCACGAAAAGGGAATATTGGGAATTTTCTAAATAGTTGCATGGTAGAAAACACGAAGGCATATCTGTACACTTTTTATGAAACTCTTATGTAATTAGAAAAGGTTATTAAATTAAAATTACAAACCATTATAAAGAATTTGTTACATTGTGTAATAATTATAAGAATTTAGAGATAACCCCTCCTAAAGAAACCTATATTGTACAAAGAGAGGTTTAGCTTGAACGAAAAGAAAATTTAATAATTCTGAAATATAATACATTTTGAGGTCAAGTTTTCCATTTAATTATCTTGAAATAATACACTATTGGTGTTAATAGTTATTCACTAATGATTAAATCCTTTAAATTTTAACAATGAATGAATCCTGAAGGATCCATGTTAATATTTGATGTCATTTATAATAATAAAAACGTACCAATGATCCACACAATTGGATAAGAGATAGAGTGAGAAATATTGTAATTATACTGACCCAACTATCAAGAATTTTTATTAATAACAAAAAATAGTAGATCTTCCGAAAATAAAAAATCAGAGAAATATATAGTCTCATAGAATATCATGTGATGACGATAATGAAGGAAGTAATATTAAAATTAATTTAAATAAGAAATATAGTAAGAATGAAAAAGGGGAATTTCTTAATAGAATACGAAGGTGTTTTATTTGTGGAAATGGCGGAAATTAAAAACTAATTTTTTAGGAAAATTAGGGATATCATTGGACACAATGATAAGAAAAAATAGTTCATCTTAATGTATCACACATAATTTACTTCCTTAAATGTGGGGAACATGAAAATTATGTAGGTTAGTTCCCTAATCCAATGGAATACAAGGATGAAAGGAAATAGTCACATCCAAAATAAGGGAATGTGTATGTAACCACAACCATAGAAGTGAGTTATAACGATAATGTAGAGTATGGAACACTGACCATCCAATTATGAAATATAAGTGTTGTATTTTTATATTATTTAACCCACATATTTTTACTAAGAATGTTTGTAAAGGATATAAAATCACAATCCTAATGGATATATATTGAATTATAAATAAAAATAAAATTTTCCCTTGCTTATAAATCCTCTACAACAAAGGGTCATTATATATTTCTTCTTATAAATCCCTATTATCCTTAATTTAATCAAATTTTACATTATATTAAGCATGGATTGGATCTCTTGGAAATTATTAAATCCAATATTGGAAGTTGAAATCTAAAATTACACCTTTAATGACATATAAATATAATGATTAATAAATACATCCTTTAAAATATTATTATAATTTTATAAGGGTATTTATAAAAAAATGTTTAAAAAACTCAACATTAGATATATTATAATTATAAGGGAAAATATGAGTTCACTAGTCAGAATATGGATAGTGAAGATTAAACCTCACTAGAAATTAAATCTATAGACATTGAGGCCCTAAACATTTTAGTGAGTAATAATTAATGTTGTAACGATGAAATTTATTTAATGAGGGATGTAACGACACAATATTTCACTCTCTATTTTACTTAAATAAATATTATGTTAATATATTTTTTCCCACACAACACCAAACCCTAATGTACAATAATGTTTATTATTATTATGAATGTTGACCAATGTATAGTATTCATTGAATAAGTTTGTATAAATAATTATAACAAACATAAGAAATAAATATCCCATTAAATAAATTAAGAAGTTCATGTAAATGGATATTGATGTTTTTTTAAGTTTTAAATTTATTTTATAAATTGAATATTTTTCATGTTTGGAAATATTTATGATTACCCAGAAAATTAGAACAATAGATTATATACAAAAATTAATTCCTAATAAAATATTTCCATAGTATTTTATGATATTATATTAAATGTAAATTTCTAAATTTTAGAATATTAATTTGAAAAAATAAATATATGAAATTATAAAAAATATTAACTTAACAATATTTTTTGTTTTTTCTAAATAGATTTATTTGAATTGAATAGTGAGAAATAACATTTGAAAAAAAAGCACGACTTTAAAATCACCATCCTTATATAATTTTAAATTATAAATTCAGGAAAAAAATTTCTTATCACCAAATATTTATTTTATATGTTAACTTATTATTTTAAAAAAGTGTGTTGAAATTTTCAAAATCATATTCTAAATTTTATTACATAAGTTATTTTTTTTAATTTTGTTTTCTAATTTATTATACATGAAGTTTTTTAATGTTAATTTTTATCACTTTTTAAAAATGAATAGAATAAAATGGATTTAAAATATTTAATTAAAGTTAAATGTTACCTAATAAGCTCCATTCTAATTTTTGGAACAATGGATAATTTACCATAGTAAAAAACCAGTTATCATGGTTGTAATTAAAATAGTAAAAGATAAAAATAGTAATGAGTTTGAAATTTGATTAAAAATTGGTATTAATGGGTGGTTGAGGGAAATATCAACCTTATCTATTCCCATATTCATTATTTCACAATTTTTTTCTAATTTTCTTTATAGTTAAATTCATTTATTAAAAATTAATGGTTATTTAAAAAAAATTATCCCATTTCACTTATAAAAGGGCAACTCTTCTCCTCACATAACCTAACTCCAAAACTCATGTAGTTGAGAAACAACTCTACCCAAATATAAAATCAATATACTTATACACATTCAAAAGGTTATTGCCTTCTCAAAATATTATCCCTCAAAGGCTTAACCCTCTTTCAAAAACAGATATTCCAAGAAGTGGGATACTAATTTGTGATCGTTCCTTTTTTATTTCTATTTCTTTGTGTTAAATTATTTTTCAAAAAATTACATTACACCATCTTAAAATGATAAAATTAGTATGAAAATTATATTTGATTATTATTAAAGTTATAGTATAATCATTAATTATTATTCACTTTACCTTTAAGAAAAATAATATCGACTGTAATGCATTATATGGACAACCACCTCCACAAAGTAACATATTAATTTTCCTTCACTATCGCAAAAGTATATTTTTAATAGGGTATTTAATATTGATATTTGGTAATTAGGAAATATTTTATATTCCAAAATAATAAAACATAATACTCATTTTAGCAATTCTATGGAAAATGAAAATATTATCCATGTGTACATGAACACAACCACCTCTATGGAATGTTGTATTCATTATTTAATTAACTCCACTATTATATTGTTATAATATTTGTTTCAATAGATAAATATTTTATTAATAAAATTACATATGTATTCTTAGGTCTAATTGGATAACCATTTTACATATAATGAATAAACAATCACCGTAAATTCAAACATCTAAAAGAGAATACATTCAGAAAAAATTGATTTCTTTTTACTATTAATCAACTTTATATAGATTATATTATTATACTAATTCAATAAAATTATTAGATAAAACAAAATTCAAAACTAAATATGGTAATTATTATTATGGTATAATAATATTACAACTAACTCACATAATAATTATCCACTAATTATGGTATGTAGTTGTTTGGGTTGGTATAACCACCTACTTGGACATGTCTATAAATCTCTATCATATATGAATATGGGATTTTAGTTATTATAATATATTATATATATAATAATATTTTTTTTCGTTTTATTCTTAATGATAATATATAAATTCATCTCATTATATTAAAAAACACCTTATGTTTGCTAAGAATCATTGACACATTCTCATAACCAAATTAATCTTTAAAGCTTGTAAAAAAATATCATAGAATGAAATTATAACATTATAATTAATTATTAAAAACAAAATATATAACCACTATTTCATATTAATTACTGAATTTGGTATATTAATTAATAACAACACAAATATAAAAAACTAGTTTAACATGATCGAGACAACTCACACCAGGTATATAAAATATATATTAACTAACTAAAACACATGTAGATTTTGATTATAAATTTTGTTTATAATTTTTTATTGATTTAAAAATGATTTCAAATGTCTTATTATGAAAGTAATTTTTTATATATGAGGTTTGAGTGAACTAGAATTAAGAAAGAATTTAGGTAAGGGCTTTACTATCTCAAAATTTCATTTTATTGTACTTATTTTATAATTTACACCATGATACCTTTAATATGATGTGATTAATACAAAATTAATTTATTTTCCCACATTTATGGGGGTTTTATTCCCACCTAAAGCATTTTTTAAAATTTACTTCAATTCAAAATATACAAAATTTTAAAGGGGTATTAATCTATATATTTTTGAAATAGAAAGGTTTTTAATTACCAATTTTTTTCAATCGGAAATATTTCTAAATGATAATTCATCAAGAATAATTTGTATTGTTTCTATAATCCCTCAACATATTATATTTATATTAATTTTCATTTTCATATCACATAAAAATTCCATTTCCCCTAGACTTATGTTTTACCCAACATGTTTATTGTAAGGGAAACTAAAATAATATATTCCACTTAATCATGAACATCCATTTTCTATATCCATATTCCATGGATGAATTTTAAAGATTCCCCATACATAATTTAATATCCTATTGATGTGTATGTATACTACATAACTATATTTTAAAATATTTAAATACAATACTAACACATCTATGTGGGTCATTTTCATCAAAATGTGAAAATTTATTATTTTTTATGCTTAAATGTGAACAGATAATTTTACTAAAATTGTTATTTTATAAAAATATTAATTTATTGGTTTTTATGGTTTTTAGAAGAATTATTTTAATATTATATTCATAAAATAACTCTTTTAATATGATATCAGAAGATCAAGGATATTTATTATTTCAAAAGTGATAAATATAAAACACCTAAATATTATTTTTGATCTAAGTATCATTTAAAATATCTTAATCTTCACTAAGGTTATTCTATATATGTAACCATAAATTTGTTTCTCTAAATGACTCATGTAATTTCCCCTATTTTGGAAGAATAATGCACCACTTCATTTTTCATCCATAATCATCCAAAGAGAATAAATATGATCTGTCCTGAAATATTTTTTTTAACACTATACATTTGATTCTAAAAATTGAATATTTATCACCAAATTATATGAATTGGTTGATTGGGGAAATTATTTTCCAAACTTTATTTACATTATATATAAGGTTTAAATACAATATTCTTTTTTATCATGATCAAATAAAATTTACATAAATAGTTACTTTATGTCATTGGATACCCATTTATATTTCATGGGTTTTTCATGTTCTGATTATTGATGGAATAATAAATGATTTCCTTATGTAAATCCATTTTAATAGGATATGAATCTTATTTTATTTCCATGGGTTATTTGTAATGTATTTAATGAAAAAAATTATCATTCCCTTGGTTCTTTCAGCCATGAAAAGTGAATGATTTTAATTTTAATGTTTTATGAAAAATACATTATTTTCCATTGGTTCTTTATTAGGTGATAAGTGAATAATTTTCAATATGAACATATAAGCATGGATGAATAATGATTGGTGTCCAATATCTCACTCCAAGGTATTAATGATTATAGATCACCAGACAAGCATATACAAGTACATTTTTTTTCTAATAAGAATGGGAAATAACGATGTGGATCATGAACATAATGTTTCTCTATACTAATGTTGTTTCTATATTTGGAATTTTTTCCTCTGTATAATTCTTATTCTCAGTACTATGATATACTATAAATGATCATTTTTATTGACTTATTTTTTCCGACTATTTTCATTCATGTCTTATGATATGATTTATGATCCATGATTTGATGGGTAAATAATTCTTATATATCCAAATTATAACCATTTTCTTTTCTTATGATGAATTATGTTATATTACTATATACACATTTTTTAACATTGATGAGAATCTGGTGTCACACCTTTCTTGTATATCCATTTCCCTGGGTTATGAGTATTGGATAATTATCATGTGTATATAAGAGTTTCTAATGTGGATAATTTATGGGAGATATTGATAACTCATTACAGATTAAGTAGTTACAAATTAAATGGGAAAATATACAATTAATATAAATAACATGGGATTTTTAGTTAATGTTTCTTTCTAATTATATGAAAATCCAAACCTAAATTGTCTTGGGAAAATATTATAATGAAATATTTTATTTTTTTTATGTGGATGAGAAAGTCGGGTTTATTGGCACATGTATCATGTATGGGGTTTCTAGGGGTCTTCGAGTTAGTTAGATCCAGGTAATTGCAAGTGACTAATATTGAGTTTTGATATATAAATGGGATGAGGATTTAATTTACCCGCTTTTTAATTAGTCAGATAGGTCCTAAAAGATGAGAGGAAACATCATGAGGTGTGGGGTACATCTTGGGGTTACTAAGAAAAATACGGATTGGGTTTTAAGGACCATATGGGAATCCCATGTAAGTGATATGAGGATATTGATGGGTTCAACATGTTTTACATGTATGGATTATATTATCTTAAGAAGATCATCTTGTAAGGCTATGTTAGTGAGGTTATTTTCTTTAAAGAACTTAAAAAGCCTCAAGTGATGAGTCTATGTTGACTTCTTGAGAGGTAATCCTTAGAAATGTGTAATGGGTTTCAATGAGAAGAAAACCATTTTGTATTATATTAGGTTATTGGGTATACTTTGGATCATTAGTTTTTGTGATATATATATATATATGGATGTTTGTGTTGCCTGAATGAGGGTTTATACATTGAGGTTGGATACAGTTGTTATGTTTTATTATGTAAACTATTTTATGGGTTATTTGTTTGACGATATGGATTTTAATATTCTAGAATTTATACATGAAAAACAGAAAATTTATAAAACACTCCACCATCATGGGATATATGGATTTACTCTAGTGAAAGATGTTCATCAAAAATAGTTGAAAATCACAGATTAGAAAAAGTAGTGTGATTCATCATAGCGGGAGTTTGGTTTTGTGGTTTAGCAGATGATTCTCAATGAAAGTATAAAGAAAAATTAAATCATGATCTTATAGAAGAAAAATGAATATTTAATTTTGGAATATGGTGATGCAGTATCCAAACAAATGTAATTTATGATCGATCATGTTTCAAATGAATAAATGAAGTGGAGGGGAGGGGGTAATTTTGGATTAGGGATGATGTTTTAGTGGTGTTAATGGATGTGGGGATGTGTAACATTCACTATTCACTAGAAGGAATAATTGAAGAAGTTATTTACCTTAATAAAGAGGATAATTACCCATGAATATTTTAATGTTGTTGTATTATCTCTACAAACATTAGAAAGATGTACACTCTTAAATATTAGATAAAGATTTCTATATTATAAATGGTTAGACTAAAACTACAGATACTCCATACATGAATCATTAACCAGATAATGGGGTGAGGAGTCAACACTCGATAAGTTTGATTCCAAATTTGTGAACGAAAATCATCATTCATATCAGAAAGAGAAATAATTGAATGAGGTTCTACTATAGGGATCACATCCATTCATATATGGATCTCCAAGATGAGAGTGATGGTGGAAAAAAACTTCATGTTGGGAAATTGGTATGTTATGCCCCATGAGTTTTGGTTTGTTTAGGGATTATCCTTCCAAACCAAATGAATGTATGTTTTGGTCAATTAATATTGTGGAATTATCCCATGGATGTATAAAATACTATCTGAACCATGAAACCCCTTGTATCATTTCGTTCATGTGGTTTTCATATAAAATGAATTTTTTATAGGTCTTTTATAAGGAAGGTATTGAATGTGAACCATTAAATATACCAAACTAGAATGTTGTGACTATGAATAGTGGTAAAATTTCCTTGTCTTCTAAATCATTGATTGTAATTACATGGGGGATGTTTTGATTGTTGAAGTGTCCAGTTTCATGTACCATAAGATATAGATTCTGGTTCTTCACATATAATGATTAGAGGATAATATATAGTGATTATAAATTAGATTGATCTCCCTAAAAGAAATTATTAGGGAATCGTTATAGATCATTTGGTGATAAATTTAATAAGGACACATAACAGAGTAACTTTTTTGATAATGGTGGTTCAAGATGATTCTGGGATATAAAAAGATCTCCAAAAAAATATTTCTTTATCAAAAATTCCTCATTATTGTGGTTAAATAAAGAGATTATTTTGACAAATATTTTTTTCCATTATCAATATATGTTGTTATATAATATCTCATAACTTCTTAAACCAATTACATTATCTATGTGGGTGTTGGAGATATTGAGGGTATGTAGACATAATAAAGGAAAATTTTAAGCTTCAATTTTATCTAGGAGTTATTTTTTAAAATAGAGGGATGGTGATGACATTACCGGATGATCAAAAGGTCTTTCAGTGATTTGATAAAAATAGTTTTTATATAGGGCCATGGTACATTGATTTTAATTATCTTACCATTTCATGAGACCTTGAATCGTGGCCCTTTATCTACATTATGGTCTAGGTTTTAGGATCTATCCAGCTATTGGGAATGTTGAAGGTTCCAATTTAGTTATTATCACTATGTAATGAAGTAAAGTAGTTATTTTTAGTCATTTTAATATTCCATATAAATATTTTTTGTATGAGTTTCACTTTTATAGATAAGGGTTTAGGGATTTGGATGATACGTCTTGGGTATGAGCTATTATTTATAGCTTGTCAATAGTTTTGTTAGATCTTAACAATAACGGGGAAAAGATTTTCCTGATCCATTTAAATCAATATCATCACAACATAGACAATAACCTTGCTTCGTGGTATAATATTTTTTCAGACAGGGAATAAATTCATATGTCCCTATGAATTTTATTTTATTTTGACTCATTCTCTTAACCCATAGATGATTCAAAAATATTTTTGGGATTCTTGTAAATCCCATTTTCTTGAATTTGATCCTTGGACATAGAAATTTACTGTTTATTATCTTAGTTGATTTATTCCCCATTTCTCCTTGAGTTCTTTTCTTATTTATTTAGTGGGGATACTGGGTATTAGTGTTGGATTGGTTTGTACGATGTTTTTCCTGTAGTTATGAGGATAAATTGTTGTTTTTTAGGTTGATGGATTATTACCTTCTGTGGTTCTTGTTTATATATTATTTATTTCTATTTCACAATAGATTTTTAATATATTTTATAGGATGAGGATTTAATAACTCTCTTATCTTATATATAAATTGTGTAATCATTATGCTCTTTTTCTGGGGAATTCATGGAACTGACATAATAAATATAATGAATGAGGTTATATGAAATTAATGTACATGGGGTGAATTCCATGTGTTTACATGATTCTATGATTTTACTCATGTGAGTGTGATCTAGTCATTATTTACTCTAAAAAAAGTTCTTATTGTGATATATACATGTATAGATGTCCTGATTGATTATTTGAATCAGATTATGTAAAATTATAAATAACATAATGATAGTAATAACTTAGTTATGTGGATGAAAATAATTTTTTTGATATAATATTTTGAATTAGTATGAATGTAGATGTTATTGATGTTTAATATCTATTATAAAGGGATATTAAAATTTTTATAGTTTTAGTTATGATATTATGGTTAATGAAAGAGTTGTTTTGTAGTTATTTCAATGGATTGGTTTAGATGTGATGTGTGTTGGTAAGTAGAGATGTGCTGGTTAGAGTGTGTTGGACAGTGGGGTTGTGATTGGATGTAATATTGAGAGATGTGGTGGTCGTTGGTTGAGATGAGTGTCAAATGGTTTTATAGTTGCTCAATAGAATCATAATGTGAACATAAATAATGAACTCTAAAACAATTGTGGGGATTGAATTAAATGAACAATAGTCTATGATTGAAATGTTAATGAATGAAATGAAATGTGAAATGGTTGTAAATTAATATGGGTAAGGTATTAATATTGTTTATTATTAAATATTTAATCGACTAACCTTTTAAATGTAATATGGATCAAACATGATACGTCTATAATTTATTAAATGTTTTGATTAAATGGGGAATTATGATTGGTTTTGAAGATCGTTTTATGTAACAGTGGGTTAGTCGATGAGGTGGTATTGGAAAATATTTTTTGTGATGGTTGCCAAAGTTTGGTGATGGTTTTGAAAAATAAAAGGGTTATTTTAGTAAAAACATACTATATTATTCTTGTTTGTGGAATCATTATACATTCATTTCCTTATGATTTCATATACTCCCAAACCAATTCAGAAATCCTTATTGATTCCGATATGATTTCAATTTTTGGTGGTTTCCCCAAAAATCTATGTTAGTGGGGGAATATATGGATGAATACTCTCTCTTCCCAACACTCCCTTATAGTTATTTTACAGGATGGGATTGTGGTATTTTTATATAGTGGGGTCCATATATGGAAAATGATATTAATGCTTTTATGCCCTTCATCATCATTATAAACTACCCTGATAGATACAGATATGGGTATAAATGTTGAGTTTTGTTGTTGACCGATGTCAACATGGGATGTTGATCATTATGGAATATTGGAATGGATATGGATATTATTCAACTCACATCTATTTTGATGTGTGTATTTTTACTGATTTTATCATGGGTTGTTAAACCCCACGAGAGGTTAGTATATGTAAGGCTATGGTCCCACAGACAACATTGAAGAATTTATATTTATTAAATGGATTTTGTTTTGATGATATAAAAGCTATTAATATTGTAATAGTAAGTTCCCTAGACCCAACTAAATAGAAATTATTTATTACAATTTCATGTATATTGGGAGATACACATGATGTACACTTGCCATTATAGTGTATAAATTTTCACATCTACTATTTAAATGTTAATGTCTATAGATTATTTTTTATATCAAAATTCTATTCAGTATCCTAGGCTATAATGTGAACCTATAGATACTATGAAATTAATTTTAAATATATTTCCTATGGTCAAGAAAAATCATACTGACTCTAAATATTTTATGTCTAACTATTAGGTGTTGGGTGATTGTAATCATTAAGACTTATAATCATAAATATCGTACATTGTTATATGTGTTATGTGAGAGAATGAGGGATGCACTAGTAATAGAAACACCAAAAGTTTCAGGTGACATTGGATGTTTCTATCTATGGACATGCATATGATCTCCTAGCAATAGATAATTATTAATGTTTACCATTTGATCACATAATTTGATAAAAGGAAAAGCCATGATATTGATATCGCCATGATATAGCTTATGATGGGTGCATCATTGGTAGTATGAGATTGTTTGAATGGTCAAGATTGAATTTTTCGCTTCTGAGTTGAGGAAGAAATATATATATCATATATGGTTTATTAGGATGGGAGTAACTTCATAATCCACTGTCTATGCTAGTCAGGGGTAAATCTGTCTAGTTCGATCATAAATTAATAAATCAATAATGTATAATAGAATATGTTTTCATCCTTATTTATGATATATCTAATGACAAAGAGATTATTTTACATAGTTCATGTTTGTATGT
This sequence comes from Viscum album, assembly GCA_963277665.1. NCBI lineage: Eukaryota > Viridiplantae > Streptophyta > Magnoliopsida > Santalales > Viscaceae > Viscum > Viscum album. Next base: position 886,659,431 of record OY728148.1, on the reverse strand, counting down.
TGGTTTTTCATGCAATGATTATTCCATATCTCTTTATGGTCCTTTATGGGTTACTAGACTTTTCTCTTGTACTATGAGTACTATTCAATACTATAGAGATAAAATCCTAGAGGGTAACACACATTCCTATAATGTTTATGGAAGAGCACATAATAAAAAATGATAATAGGATTATGGATTGGTTCATACAAGTATTCATTCCATCATTCTAAGAAAAGATCAGAGATCATAATCAACATGTTATGAAGAATCCTAGTAGACATAAAATTAGAGTCGTATTCTAAGGGACCATGATACCTGGTAACCATAGTTAGTTTCAAATAAGAGTATTATTTTCAACATCTTAATTTCCTTGGGGTAAGGGGTTAAAAACCTTCATCATCGTCGAAAAAAATTCATAGGACAAAGCCTGAGTATAGGATGGTTTTTAGAGACATCCTTTATACAATTCCAGTTTCCATGACTTCCCTAAAATTATGTTAACTTAAAATTTTTCTATTGTATAATTGAAATATTCACACCATTACTCAGAGTTTTATGCCCTTAATTGTAGGAGTAGAGTCCTACATACATTGATCTATTTCCAAATCCAATCATAGTTTCAGGCCTCCTTCATCCAGTTGTGAATCCTTTTCGAGAAGGGGCACCAAATCCATGTCCATCCTTGGATAAGATCCAATCAAAGAAATATTGTTTTCTTTTAATACATGAGCCAGAAATTCTTGTTAAAAAAGAGTTTATTGTTCATGTTTTTCAAAAATTTCCACCATAATTTGAGCAGCAGCACTCATCTGAACCTTACCCCTATTAGGGGGGGATTTTCTTCTACCTGTAAAACCACATTACTATGAATTTTCAACCTCCTAAAATTATTCATACAGGAAACCATAGGATTCAATTTATGAAAAAAATATTGAAGACACCATTAATATAGAAAATAACCATGAAATGTCCAAAAATTGACTGTCTACATAGAAATCATGTAATCTCTCTTATTACACTTTTAAAGAGATATAATCATCAAATGATGAATAAAATATATTTTTAATCAAGCAATAAAATTTGACCACTTACACCAAGACCCTATAATAGTGACTCAATTTAATATCCTCAGTGGTCCTATCAAAATAAATTTGAATTCCCATAGTAGAAGAGATGTCAAAATGATTCTTAGGATTTCATAGGATCCGGTGAAGAAAAACTATTTTGATCAAAACTTGTACTCTATTATTTTTTTAAAAAGTATTGAATAAAAATTATCATTCTTTAATATATTCCATGACTTGTTTTAACACAATTTATCTTGTCCCCCTAGACATTATATAAAACTCTTATCATGTTAAAATTATATGAAAAAATCCTAGACCTATATATACACATCCCCAATTAGAAAATTCCAATAAAGAAGTTATCATTCGAACCCAATAATATATCTTCCAAATTATTTACACTATAAGAAGAAAAAATATAGAATTAATAGAGTGCTCACAAATATTAAATATATCAAGGATAAATTCATATTAATAACAAAAAGTGTAGTTTCACCCTTTCCCACAATTTTCTCAGTAGAACTATCACACATATTTCTGAAATTCCTTCGACTAGACTCCCTATCAATTCAAGAAAGGTTCCTGATACAGCCTCACATGGCTATAAATTTACAAGAGGTATTCATTATAGTTGAAATAATAGTACAACACACCTCCATCACTCCTAGAGAAGTACCCACAATATTAGATTGACACATATCTTCCACATCCACCAAAGAGTGGTTTATCCGAATCATCTTCTCTAAAGTAGATCAAGGCATACCCACTTAATCTGCCAATGATATGGTCATCACAGATGCCTTACCATCATAACAATAATCATTCACTTCATCCACCAACAATGTGGTCCAATTTAAATCATTTATATGATACTCCACCACCATAGTATGACCCCACCAAGATTGGAAACAACCACTAGAGTCTGGTAAGAACGTTCCGCTTAATCTTCTACCACCGTATTCAACTCCATTAGTGTATATATAAATTATATGTTCATTTAAATAGCCTCATCCACCCAAAAAAATATATCATTGTGATTGACTAGTATCATTATCAGAGGCTGATCGAAGATCCACTATTGGGATCTCAAATCCAGAATGAATAATAGTGCTAAGAAAATGTTGGAATACCATTTTGGAGAAAACCAAAATTTTAAAGATATTTAAATCATAATGAGGGAGAAGGACTTGATCCCTCCCAAACCTTCATAAATAAATGTTAGTATCACACAGAATAGCGTACACATGAATCATCTCTATTTTAGTGAATATGTAAATAGGACATGTAGGGCCGCACCACAAGGTTCAAAGATTGTCAATTATTAACGAACGCTGAATAATAAATAAATTCATTATGAATAAATTAAATAGTAATTGGTTTAAAAATATTTATGAAAAAATATTTAAAAGTGATTATAAATTTTTTTTTAATAATATTATATGAACTAATATAATTTTAATATCCTAGATGTGTTTAATATTAGTAGAAATTATTAGTGGAGTAAATGACTCATCATTATCACATAATATATTTATTATTTCATATGCATGTGATAAAACATAAATAATATTTATGTTGTAGTTCATAACATCATATTAATTTATTTATTACATGATTAGTGGGATTTTCATAGCTGGGAGTAAGGGAAACCTTTCTGGGAATTCAACACACCCACTATATATGCAAAGATACAATTAATTTCTTACAACTATTCATTTGTCCCAAATGAGAGATTTTCTCTCATCCTACTTTCTATAGAGAGAGAGGGTGTCTCTCTTTGAGTGATCGATCAATGGATCCTTCAAGGGATCAAAGGTACAATATCGTAGTGATTGTCATGATGTATAAGATATCATCAGAGATCTATCCTAGCACCCTCAATTCGATGAACAACATTCATGTGTAATCTTAAAGCATGAGTGGATGATCTAGAGGGGTTTATCTTCTGATCTTTTTATACATAAGAACCAATAACATGCTTAAGTCAATCATGCACTGATTCAAAATGAGGTACCCATTCAGTTTTAGTTTTTTCCCTATTTAATTCATAGAATTTCCTAAAACTATGTCGAGGATCAGATCACTGGATATGACAAGCAACATCATCCAAAAAATAAAATTTTTTAAATACCCATCCCATTGGCTACTAATGAGTGCCTCGTTACCTTTAACTTCTATCAAATTTAGCACATTAATTTTCTAATCTAAAAAAATTAAAATATATTTAAATTTATATAAATGGATTTCTATTTGTTCCCAAGAAATATTACAAGTCAATCCAATATCAGATGGTCCATTTATTCTCATCATATGTTTTAATAACGATTTATTTGTGGTTCATGGGTACTAATGTTTTGGGAACTTATATGTTTATATATGTTAATTTTACCTTGTTCTGATGCCCGAAAGCATTTCTGGTTAACCTAATCAATTATTCCCAAACACCATAGCTGAAATAGTGTTTTCCAGACATGTTTCTATGGCTTTTGTGGACATGAAAATATTATAATAATTATTTTACTATAATATTATAGTTATTATGATATATTTCATAATGAAAAACAAAAGAAAATTAAATTTAATCAATAGTGCTATAGAAATTACAAAAAAAATTAAATTTTTTTGGATTGTGAGTGTGTGGAATTCCACATAATAATGAAAAAAAATTAGGGTGTGTGTGTGACAATGGGAAAAAGGAAAGGGGGCCACCCCACTGCTTCTATTATAAGTAACCCACACCATCCTCCCTCCGAGCGACACTGATGGCCCACTGTGTTTTACCCATATCTCCACAGAGATCTGACACCATCCACCCTTGGTGTAGCTCATCCTTCCCTAGTGAACCCTGATAGTCCCTCCATATGGTCATCACGGTCTAGAAACAGCACTGCCCTGATGTCCCTCCATTCATGGTGAGCCATTTGCATGCACCACACAACACTGATGTTAGACACCACTCTATGGATCAATCTCAGTGTCTCGCGACTAGATGCTTACACCACTACCCAAATCTGGGAACTCCACTACCACACTACCTAATCAGGATACCGCCACCATTGTCGCAGCCTCCCTAGACCATGACCGCCATTGTGGTCTCCTAGAAGTCCAACCATCGTGGCTCATACCCCTGTATGATCTCCCCATTGGACCCCTCACATTGTTGCCCAGATATAGTTACATTATGATCCACTTTCCTTATTCCAAGAGACACATCCTCTTCTAGGTTTGAGCGAATCTGTGGCACCCACGAGCCTAGAAAATGAGGTTTCCATGCCCCCTCTTCCAGTAATTTGATAAACGAGCCAGAGCCATCGCTCCATTTGATATTGATGCCACCTCACCCTCTTTCTAGGTTAATGGAAACTAGCACTAGTTCCCCATCATCCACACAACCTTCTTGATCATCATGAAATAGACACAAGCAGCGTGAGGTGACCCCGACTAAGCGATCATGGCTTAAAGAGCCCTAATTAACCTGACAAGCCCATCAATGGGAGAAGGTGGATCTTCCCAACTCATAATGGGTTTGGGCAGGTTTTTCTATCCTATAAGAACCCAAAACGGGGTCTGTATGGCTCAAAATGGGAATGTATAGGATTTGACCAGCATATACAGGCCATGAACAGGGTTCTGGGGCCGATAATAATTTTACTCAATCAAAATTATTTAATTTAATTAATGTATTTAATTAAATTAAATTATATTAATTTTTAAAAAAATATAATTCATAATATATTTTAAAAACAAATATAATTTTTTACTAAATAAAATTATTTACTTTATTTATTTTTTTGAATAGAGATTAAATTAATTACCTGGTCAAATTGAATTAAATTATTTGAAGTTAACTGATTAATTTGATTAATTTTATATCATCATACATTAATTCATTGAAATTTATTTTTTTCATGCATTTATTTAATATACTGACCAATATTGATAATTGACCATTCAATGCATGACTATTTTTATTTATTTAATTATTTTTTCAATTGTGTGCGATTATTATCATTAAATATGATGGTAGGAACATCATCTTTTTTAGTCAAAATGAATCACTTAAAGAACGTACAAATATATCTTTAGTATATTACACCACATGTTCCCCTTTCCAACGAATCATTATACTTCTACTTTTGACTATGATTCTTTACTAATATGATAATGCCAAGGTGAGGTGAAACACATACGGGCATTGGAAACTAGATGGGGACGACCTGCATCATGAGTCAAGCCACGACTCAGGTATGATGCCCCTAAATCATGGTTAATGAATTAAGTTTAAATTGATCAATTGGTATTATATGCTCAAGTCCAATAGGGAATCTATTTTTATTATTTATTTTTTTATTAATTTATAAATTTTCTGGATCGTAGCAAACACATAAAATAATAAATATTTAAAAATATTAAAAAAGTGCTGAATGTTTTCGTATTAATGTTCAGTTGTGATCACGACACCATAGTATGGAAAAAATTAATATAAATAGACTACATTAATCGAGAAAAAATATAATAAACACTCACAGTAATATTATGTTGTCAAATGCCTTCCATCATTACAATTTGAACAATACCGGGTGATTGGGGTGCTCTTCATCCAATGTTGAGGGTCTTTTTTACTACCTTGGAGATCTTATAAGAGTGATGGGTTAAATTACCTAAAATTGGTAGAAATTAAATTTCCATAATTAGCATTATGAAACTCTATAGTAATTTGTTTATTAAATAAATATTATGATTTTAGAATCTGGAACTTCACTCCACAGATCAAGGAGCAGCTAGTTAATGTGATTGACGTGTAAAAGACCTACCTTGAACTCTCTGAGTATTGGAGTATCTAGATATTGTAGATTGTGAAGATAGGTTTAATGATCATTTCCACAACAATAATCAAGGGATAGAGTATTTTTATTCATTTATATAGGGTTAATATAATTCCATAAAATAGTGGGAGACATTTACTGATTAAATTAATTACTCAATAATATCTAAATAGGTAATCAAGATAAAAAATTACAATTTTTTATTTTTATATTTTTATAAAAATAGAAATTAATACCACAAGAAATACTATGATAATATTGGAAAAATTAAATGTCCAATCCAATATGAATTTCTAATGATTAATAAATGTTCTTACATTTAATACTATGATATCAGTATTTAAAGGTGTTAGTTTCCCCAATACATATTAAGCCACCTCAGCATTAGAGTGTGTAAAAATAATTATAGGATACTTATGTATGATGCATATGATGTTAATTTGATAACGAATTCATCAACTTTAAATATATGCTGTGGATACAAAATCATAAAAATTATGGTATTACATGTTGTCTCATATATATGAATCTTGTTAGGATAAAGGGAAGTGCATATATTAATAGGTGATTTTTACACTAGATGTGTGTAAATTAAAATATGGATCATGATATTTAAATGGTTACCTTTCTCATATTATTTTCACCAATTTACAACTATGAATTGAAAGTGTATAAAATTATAAATATGAAGATAATGATTCATTTCTTGTTAGGTAAATTTCTCTTTCAAATATGAATATAAATCAAATTTTAATAAATAGTTCTTTTAGAGAACAAGAAGAAAGAGAAGGTAAAATGTCCAATGGAAAGCATAACTCCAAAATAAAATTATCAACATAATTTAGTGAAATTAGGTATCACATTAAAAAAGATATATTTTTTGACATATCATTAAATAAATCTATGGAATTTTAAATTTAATGAACATAAGCAAATAATAAATTACTCACTTCTTCTAGAGGAATATTTATCAATATAAAATGTAATTTTTTTTTCATACTTATGGGGTATTAAATAAAAAATACTAATCATGTATGTTTATTTAAATATAATATTCTTTTAAGTATAGAACCATTTCTAAAATTATGGCGTCTTCTCCAAGAAGCTGAGAAAGGGTGGTTCCTAAGTAAGTTGTGAGAATTACCCAAATTCTAAATTTTCATGATAATTTTTCTAGTAGACCTTTTATTAGCCATCAAAAAATAATTAATCTCAAAACTCCATTGGACACAAGGATACATTATTCCATGTTGATAACGAATGTTTCTTGTGGTCTCATAATAAACTAATAGTTTAGTTATAGTTGAATAATAAGAAATACTTGATGATTATAAAATGTAAGACTAATATACCCTGTTGTGGAATGAAAATTCCTTACCAATTAAAAATAAATGTGAAAATCAATGATATATTTATTATGTAATTTAATCTCATTGGAGCGAGACACCTTAGTTATTATCAACATATATGCTTATTTATTTTGGGTAAAGAAGACTTTAATAATAAAGGTACACCATGAATCTTTCATAACTGGTTGGCTAGAGAGTGTGTCCTACTACAAGGGTAATCTAGAGGTGTATTGATACAATTATTTTGATATAATTAACTATATATGGAGTGTGATATTGAAGTATTCTATATTCATGGTAAGATGATATGAGTTTCTTTGGGTGGGAATTCTGAAGAATATCTTGACCAAGATCTTATTAATCATTATAATATATTATAATGTAATTCCAAAATGCACATTACCTTATCCGCATAAGAGTTATGATGAAAATAAAGAGAATCTTTGATAATTCATACATGATAACTTTGATAAAAAATGTATCATTTAAAAATTTTTAAATACAAATTTCTTTATACTCATCAAATTCATGATGTTATTAAAAGAAGTATCGATGGTAAAACTGATGCATTGTAGATACTTATACTTTTGTTTCTTTATTCGAATATAGAAGTGCCATACCATAACCGAATTCCATATATCATGAAAAATGGAAATCATATGGGCTATATTTTGATGGAAATACATTTTTATAAGAAAATGTGTTTAGATGAAATTTTTTAGGGTATAAACAAGATTACATCAAGAAATACACAATGTGCATCTAGAGTAATTATCCAAATAGTTTCTTATGATATTAAGGAAATATGTATAATTGAAAAATTATAGTAATGTGATATAATATATTTCTATATAAGGGTGTCCATCTCTTCTATAGATGATGGGTAAAAGATATAAAAGGTTTTGTCAATGGTAGAATGCAAAAATAGTTTCCATAAGAAAAATTTCCACAAGAAATTATATAAAGGAATGTTTTAGAGATACTTCATGGGAATGATAAACCCATAGTGATAGTTTTATATTCAACATGGATGGTAATACATTATTCAATGAGAATAAAAATTAAGACCCAAATGTAGTATACAGAAATTATACAAAATTAAAATGATCAATTAAAATTCAAGAATGGATTCCATGTATCAAATAAAAGTGTCTTATAATTATGGATAATATGGTGGATATTCATTTGAGATGATGTAAGGGTTTTGCAAGCATCATACAAATAGAAATTGATTATTAATACCAAGATGTTATGCCCAATTCCATTATAAATTTACTTTTCATAGCTAAATTATTCAATCATATTTTTTATAATTTGATCTCATGACCATAAATAATGGAATTTCTCTTTATAACACAACCAGAAAGGTATGTTTACACTATACATTTCTAATACGGGATACAACCTACTAAAATATAATTGTGGATAAAAGTAAGAAACATGATCAGAGGAAATTTATTTGGAATGAATCTTTTCCTTGTACCATCCATAGGTTAGTGAGATCACCATTGTTTCCAAGTAAAATATGTTTGGTAAATTATTGAAAATAGCTATTATTCTTATAGTTAGTTTAATACCATGATAATATAATCTCTCTAGAGATTATCATAAAGAAATAAATACATTCTAGGGAATATAGTCTAATGAGGTTTATCTAACAGTTTCATTGACATAGTCAATAATATATTTACTGACATGGTATTGAAAAATACACTTTATAAAAAATTGGGATGTAATTGTTACCAATATCAAATAAAAAATTTATCCAAGAATATATGAATAAGAATATGATGAGATTAAAGCAGTGAGTAGAAATTTCATAAACTTGAGTGATGGATTAAACATATATAACATGATATGTACAATTAATTATATTTCTAAAAGATACTTTATAATAAGAAAATACCAATTATATCTATGGGATCTTCTGGGAAAGTAGTTAAAACTATCCAGTGTTACTTAAATAAGTATGAAGGATATATACCTTTTATGTGGAGAAAAAAGGATACTTGATTTCTGGGGGAAACTTCTTTTTCTTATATCAATGTGATCTAATATCACAATTAGACTCAAAGAGTGACTGAGAAAATATCATACAAGTTTTTGGTACCCATACCTACAAATATAGAGTTTTTTAATATTTTATTAAAACTAAATAAGTATTTTATTATATGTAATTATCTATTCTATTTCATTGAATCACACAAAGTATGTATCATTTTTTCATTATGATAAATCTTTTACTACTACTTCACAAAATATTTGGTTTTGTAAGTGGAAAAAGGATACCCGTAGGGATTACATCTGTTGAAGAATTTTACTCAATGAGATATGGTCGCACATAGTAGAATTCCACAAATTGAAGACATGGAAGACCCATCAACTAAACATGTTAATATTCAAAAACATGATATTAATCATATCCTAGATAATAATGATGGTTAACATGTTGTCTCTAGTGGATGTGGGAGTTTCATAATAGTAGTTCCCATATAGCTAAAAAATAATGATTTTCTATTTTTATTTTATTTATATGTTGAGATATTCATGATATACACATTCCATTATAATATAATGTTCTACATCTACTATTTAAATGTAAATTCCCAAAAAATTATTTTTGATATAAAAATATTATATTTGATCTCAGACTATAATGAGTACCTTGAGATACTATGACATTACTCATAAATATACGTCATATGATATAGTTATCTCATAATGACTGGACACCGTTTATATCTGACTATACTGTTATAAGGAAATATAAGCATAGAGGCTTCTTTTCATGATTCTCACACAATGTGATCTCCAGTAGGTGTGATCAGGATGAAAGTCCCGCCAATATGAACACAGTATGTTTCTGGTTTCATTGGTTGTTCCTATTTATGAACATGTGTATTGTTCTCCAGACCTGATATCTTATCAATGGGTGGAATTTGAGAGCATACATAGATGTATGGAAAGACCATGATACTAAAATTGGGGAGCGGTATCATGTGTGGGGTAAATAATTTGTGTTCTGACATTGGTGGAATAGTCAAGGTATAATTTTTATATATTGATTTTAGGGTAAAATATACCATGGCCATGGTTGATCAGGATGGTAATACCTTCATAAATCATTGGAACTATTATTTGAGAGTAAATATGTCCTGTTAGTTCACTAAATAATAATGATTAATATATAATGACATAAGTGTGCATCCTATATTATGAGATATTAAAGGAAAATGATATTATATTACAAAGTGCATGTCTGTTGGTTGGTTTTCTTTGATATGATTATTCCTTATTTGTTTAAGGGCCTTTATGAGTTTCTATAATCTACTCTTATTATTTGAATACTATTAATTACTAAAACGATGAGGTTATAGAGGATCACACATATTAGTGTATGCAATAATCTACACTATTCTGGTGAATATGTAAATAGAACATATTGGACACCACCATGGGCTATGATGGTTGTCCAAGTATTAATTATCAGTGTAGAATAAATAAATTCATTATTATTAACGTAATCAATAATATGGTTCAAATAATTTATTAAAATTATTTATTTGTGTTTATGTAAAGATGATTTGTAAAATTACACAAACGAATATTATGTTAATATTCCAGGATCATTTAATATTAGTGGGAATTATAAGTCAAGTTAATGACTCAGTTTTATCAAGTAATATATATAATATATTTTCATAATTTGATATAATATAAATAAAATTAATTATTTAATTGATATAATCGTAATTAATTACATATTTCTTATTTAGTGGATGTTTCATTACTGTAGGCCTTGGAAGCCTTTCCATGTATCTCAAACAACCATAATATATTTATAGAGAGTTCATTATCAGAGACTATTCAATCATTATCAATGTGAAATTCTCTCTCCTTCTACTTTCTAAAGAGGGAAATAGTGTCTCTCTGATCAACCAATCCAAGGCACCCTTCAAAAATTGATTTCATGATATTGTAGTGATTTTTGAAACATCAAATAGGTCATTATAGATCCATGCCAGAACTATAAATTTGATGAAAGATGTGCATGCATATTCTTAGAGAATGTGTGGATGATCTTGAGGGGTTTGACTTTGGATCCATCGAGCATCGATCATCAGCAATGAGCTATAGTCCATTACACATTAATTCAGAATGAGGTACTTAGTCGATATTAATGTTGTTCGCTTTTCAATTCTCATGAGATTCTTGAACCATATCTGGGATTAGATCTCTATAGACGATAGGTAACATGTCATGTCAATGAAGAGTTTTAAATATCTAGCTCTCCAAATTCTAGTATACACCCATGTACGTGCAATTAACGAACAATATATTGTATATTTTTGTGTAAGAAAAAAAAATTTGTGGGAAATGGTTATGAGGTACCCATTTTACACTATGATTGATATTATTTTATTAGTCTTGGGTAAGATATTTCATGAGTGGGATGTCGTGCAGTTGGGAGTTACTTGACGTAATAGGTTCTTTTTGGTTCCACAATTTATTTATTGAATCACTAGAATGATTTTTCAACATTTTCATGATAGGTATACAATGTTATCCTACTTATCATACATCTTATACTCACCCATATATATATAAATTATTCGCAGTTTTCTAGGTAATGTTTAGTGACTGTTATGAATAGTACTATATTGGATATTGTTAATAGTTGTGGAGTTTCAATCCATGAATTTTATTTTGAATTTTTAACAAGTGTAATGTATTTCTTACACATATCATTATCATGTATTATTTAGGGAATTAGAATATTATTAATTATAGTTTTGATTGAATAATTTCATGTTTTTATGAATATATAAGGGAAATTCATCCCATTTTCCTATAATATGCCCTCAGTACAAGTCACTAACCTGATTTCAATTATATTCAGGTCTCAAGGGTTAATCTCGTATTCACATCAGTCTCATAATGTGTTCCCAATTTGGGTAGGCCTTAAAAACAACATGATATCTAATGGTGAAAATTATGATAGTGTATCGAGTTTGGAACTTATAAGGATTTCATGGGTTTGGTAGGGAAATTATTTTAGCCAAACATAGTGTGGGATGTAAAAAAGAGATACATGGTAGGATATATGAAATTAGGGACCCCTATGTTTATATGCAATGATATTAATGTTATTGATCACCCTAGGTGAGATAATGATTATTTCAATGTAGATACATAGGAGAAATAAATTCGTAATATTTTTTTGGGATTCTGATTAAATAGGGTTATTCTAGGGAATTAAATAAAATTAAACTAATAAAATGAAAATTAATGATTTCCATGCTACCGTTAATGGGGATTTATTATATGAGTGAGGTATATTTAGGTTTTATGTTTAAAAATGGGAAATTACTAGAGTCCTGCTTCACATTTCTTTTGTCATCCCATAATGCTTTTTATAGTTTTATTCTATTTTTTGGGTTAAATCTTGTCTATATATATATGTACGAATTTATATATATATATATATATGTTTTTTCTCTTATGTGATTGTATTGTTTAATGGAATATAAAGCTATTACTAATTTGAAACCCTAATATGTAATAAATCAACTTAAAATAAATTTTTAATGAAACCCCTGCTAATATTAAAACAAACATTTTTCTCTTGAAATTTTAAAAAAATTGTGTATTCCTTTGAGCATCATTGATAAATTGTTTTCTTTTATAAATATAAGTGTACATTTAGTTAAATAAAATTAATTGATTAAACAAAATGTTTTATGAAACATTTTATGCATTATCATATTGTTCCTATATGTTAAATTAAATATATTAATATTAAATTTAAAAATAACATGCTAGATAATTTTTAGTTTTAAAAATGAACATGATGTAAGAATGTGACTGTTACTAGGTCAATACATGTGAGTTATTATGAAAGAAATTTTAACATAGTATGCTACTCTTCTTGTTTAATATTCAATAAATGACATACAATTTAACATAAATCATATAAATGTTTTAATATAGTTCATGTAGAACTATTAATAACCTAATATGTGTGATTGATTAAATTGGCTACAATGATGGGTAATCGAGTTTAACTAAATTGTTAATGAGATATTTCTATTAAACTAATTTAAATTCAAGCCTTGTAATTTTGAGATTATGATTCATGATACTTAATTGTAATTATAAGGATGTTCAATTTTGTTTTTATGAATTTATTTAATTATGATATTCTCTATTAAAATATTTTCACGTAAATAAGTTTTATATTTTCATTTAATAGATATGAAATTATTTTTTAAAGTAGTGTTTTTATATAGATTGAGATTTTTTTTATAAAAAGGGTTATATTTTAAAATTTTCATTTCATTTGAATGGATTTCAAAATATTAAATTGTATTTTATAATTTAAAAATATCGAATGTGTGGGTTTCAAGGAAAAAATTTCATTTTATGGACTAATGTTTTGTTAAGGTCATTTCAATCACCTGTAAAATGATTAAAATTACATAATGTGAGTTTTTTCCTTGTAATGTATTTTTAAAACCTTTTCCCTGTCTTTTTTTATTTCACTCATTTTATGTTAAAAATGATTAGTGGGAATGATGAATATGAATTTTAATTTCTTAATCTATTGATGGATGGTGACTTTAGCATGATGAGGTAGTTATATTAGAGTAGGGTGGGATAAAAATTATTTTAGAGTTATATGATATATATTTTTATTATAAGTTTGTTTTTTGTTTAGGTGTGTGTCATTAGGTGTGAAAGTTATTGTTCAGTTATGTTTCAAATGGTGTTGGAATGTTTCATAATATTTTGGATTAATATAATTTATTTTTATGTTTATATTAAAGACACGTCATTATAGTATAATCAATGTGGCTTGATAAAGAGGTGCAATAATTTGTGGGATGAGATATTGTTAATATTTCTATAGAAAAAAGTGCTAAAGTTTTTTACTAGGGTTTCGCGACTCAAATATGAAGATTTGATGGAGGATTATGAGGATTATTTTTAATTTACATTCAATTTGGATCAATTATGAGTTTACCTAGTATTGGGTTCCCTTTTAATGGTGTGTCCAACATATTAATAGGTTAATCATGTTCATATTGAAGTGGTTTCCTAGGAATAATTCATTTCCTTTTTCAGAAAATTTTTTTTTTCTTTATTATAGGTGTATGAATGTGTAAAAAAGATATAAATGAATAGAAATAATGAACCAATGCATGTTCTATCAAAATTAACTTTTTTGAATTGGATTCTTTGTTTTCAGACCACTTAGTGGATTAAGACATGTGTATTTTATATGTCATGTCTTCCATGATGTAATATATTTTATGGAGAGTGGAGAGTTTTCATTTAAAATATTTGTTGAATGCCGTATATAATGATGAGTTGATAGATTCGGTCCTTGTCTTGGAAATTGTGGGGGTGGGAGGTGGATCATGAAGTTGTGGATATTTTAGTATATGTATGTCGAGGGTGTATTAGACCATTCTGGTTATGGTCTTTCCACAATACCCGAGTATATATATCACTAAGATTCCCATGTTACCTATGATAACATGTTTTTAATATAGTTTAATGGTGAACCAATAGTTTGAGTACCTCATGGATCATAGTTTTTGTGAGTTAGGGTGATGTGGTTTATTTTTTTATAGGATGGTTAAGCTTTTGGGGGCTATAAATTGGGATAATTTTTTTTGAGTGTCATAGAGCATGTTTTGATCTTTTAACCTTATTCTTTTAAAAAAACTTCATTTTGAATGTTCATTAAAAATTATTTTTAAAGTGTTTTATTTATAATATTATACATATTTCTTCTTAAATTATATAAAGGGTATGGATTTTAATTTACATTATAGGTGTGCTAACTAAAAATTAAATTATTTCATAAGTGAAGATGGAAGTAGTTTTATAGTTTATCAAATGTGCGGTGATTTTTGGAAAACTAAAAACCATATTAAATGAAAATTAATTGATCTGAAAACATAATATCTGGAATTGATTTTACCCATATTAAATTAATAGTGGTTATTGAGAGGAAGATTTATATTTTGGATATATTGGATAGTATTATATTTATCTAATATATTGGGATTCGAATGGTTGTGAGGATCTTTTTTGATATATTTTTCAATAATATTTTAAATTTTTTTGAAGATTCCATTTCAAATTAGATTTTGATTAATAAATCAACCCATTTCTTAGAAGGAGTTGGGTTTGAACCCATATTGTTTTATGGGTTTCACTTGTGGTTAATTGGTTTTAGATTATTTCCTATTAAAATAGGGTTGGTGTTGTTGAAGAATTATTTGTTTGAGGGTGGTGAGTGTGTGGTTTTTTTTCCTTTTAATATAGAAATCTTTATTATTTATAACATTTTGACTTGAGTAGTTCAGTCCTATATAACATTGGGGAGTAGTTTCTTTTGACATAGATGGTCTTTCTAGGGATGTATCCACCTTAAATGTTATTTTTATATAGAACTATTTCCCCAGTTTGGGTTATTTTTAAATTATTTATCATTAATATTTATTTATTTGGGATATCATGATATAGATGATCAAAAAATATCCATTGAATAAATATTTGGGATCTAGTTTCATACAATGAATGTGTTGTAGGTGAAAGATAACCATTTGGTTCATGTTTCTTTGTGCCATGGTGGCTTAAAGGAGAGTACATGGTGATGATTTTTATTGATGTATTCTTAGTATCACAAGGTATTGAAATATTATATTTCTATGGAAATGTCATTTTTTACATGTATTTATTTAATTTATTTTTTTTCTTGGTTTTTTTGTTTCATTAATGGTGTTGTATTATTTGATAGGTATTTTATAGGGAGTGTTTTTTGGTGTTGTATATGGTATTACTTATGAGATTAGTTTTTATTCTTCAGAAAGAAAATCATTTGATATTTATATAATGTAACTCCATGGAAATTATCATCCCATTACTTTTCACATTTTTGGTATCAGTGATGATGGGGGAGATTTTATGAAGGAAGGGAGAAGTTTATGATGATTTTTTATCTATAGTTAGTTTTTTTATTATGGATTTATATAACTCACTATGATATCTGGGTAAGAATTTATTTTAGAACCATGGTGTTGCATTTTAGGTCCTTTGGAATTCTATTGGAGGGTTCCTTTTTTATGAGACATCGTACCAAGAATTTTTGGATTTGTAATAGTCCATATACGAGGATTTATTGGGGTTGAAGGAAGTTCAAGGGTAGGATCGCTGATCACACTACTATAGAATAGAGGCCATGTGGTTTATTTTGTTCATTATTGTTATGTATTTCCTTGAAACGTGTATTCTAGTTTTAATAATCCCTACTTCCAGGGAGGTTCCATTGGATATAATTATACAACCAGAAACATCCAACAATTCTTTATCCAAAATGAACCTACTTTCCAATGGAAGGTGTTCGTTATGTATGAACTTCATAATACTGAAGAACGTGCATTGGTCAAGAAGATGGGAGGTTATACTCGACATACCCTTTTGGGGGGAATTATTTTCTACTCCGGGACACTATTGATAATTTAATATATTTTCATGAATCCTTATTGATTCACTACATATATCATAAGTATCCATTAGAATTTTCAATCACTTATTTATTATGTGAAAAGTTTAAAATCATCTGTATGAATTCAAAGTTATTCATTATTGGAGATATATGTTTGTAATCAAGTTTCTCCATCAATGGTATCCTGTCATATACTACATAGAGACTTTTTAATCATTATTAGGATTACACTGGTTTTTATGCCATTTAGTGGGGAACTCTGGAATTTATTGTCATCTAGGGAGTCGAAGGTTTGTTTTGATCTTGGGATCATTCCCATAAAATGGGCTGCCTACATGTCCTTGTAAAAGCAATCAGAAACATTGTAGTTCGGTGCCACTAAATTGGACACATCATACCTTTTATGTTTATGTGAAAAGGACCTAGTCAAACTGTTTAATTTCTTGTGGTATGGACATCTAAGAGGAAGGTTCTTAGTTAAAATATAGTGTGGGGCTTATGTTGATGCATCCCAAGGAACATATAAAGGATATGGGTTTCCATGTAGGATAATACCCTATTGGGAATATGGCCCATGGATAATAGGGTTTATTTAAGGGATTGGGTTTGAACCCCAAGATGGATTCCTACGTATCCTATATATATGGGAATCAAAGCCCACGTAGTTTGATTAGTCTCATAGGAGAATATACTCCTTTGAGAGAAATGATTTTGCGCTTACTTCTAGAAAAAGATGCCTTAGTGATTTTGGGGGTTTTAATTTAGGGATTATTCCTAAGGCAGATGCCTAGATTGAGAGGATTAAGGATGGATTCCTAAAGATGATATCCAGTGAGCTCAGGCCCTGAGAGGGCTTCCTACGTATACTGATGATGGTGGGAATCAGAGTTCTCGTAGCTCATTACATTATTAGTGTTTTTAGACATGTTTTAATCATCATGAATATCTAAAACCATGTGAATCATGATTGATGATAGAAACAAGAGGATGTGAATGATTTCAACATTGACACTTTCACTTTTCCTCCTTCGTTGGTGGATGAGGGCACACCTATGGAGGCAATGGTGGAAGATGTCTAGGTGATCAAGGAAGAGGGTGAGGTGACGAACCATCCCTCTGTTCACATTAAATAGGACAAGGGTCCAATGAATGGAATAAGGTATGAAGGTTAGGGGCTTATATTAGGATGGAATCCCATCATGACAAAGCACAATTAGAGAGGGAAAGCGAAATAGGATTCCCTGTACCATCCCCCATATGGTCTTTGGCACCAAAGAAGAAAGGAGGAGCAATGACGCTACTTCCTACAAGAAAAGCTAGGGGCTTACTCCATGATGGTTGCCCTAAAATTGATCCTAGTATATGAGGGATAGTTCTACTTCATTTTTAAATGGAAAATTAGGTTTGAATTATACCTTCCCCTACAAGAGACCCGATGTTCTGGGCAATCCCCTCAAGAAGGGAGAGGCCAGGGCCCAACCCTCCTCCAAATCGGGAACATCCCAAAACTGTGTTTGGGAGAAAATTCCATGTGACTGGGGATATAAAAAACCATAGACATTTCATTTATCCTAACTCAATTTTAAAAAAATGAGGGAAATCTCGGACTGTTGAAATACAAACTCAAATAGGATACACATTGTTGTGCCTTTCCCAAAGGTTTGATAAGACAAGAGGTTTTGGTGGAGGCTTAAACATAGTCCCTTTTAGATAAGGGATCCAAGGAAGGAAATACACTGCCATGAATGGATTTTAAATAGAGTAAATGAGTTGGTATGTAGGCTTTATACCATGATACTCCACGTAGGTACCTTGAAACATTTTGTCACATAGGTATCCGGTGTTGATGTATAGCGCAGGTATACCGAGTAGGTATGCCGCGTAGGTGTGGTGCGCAGGTATGCCACACAGGTGTGAATGACGACTAAATAATGTTTTTCACATAGTAGAACCAAACGTATGTAAAAATTGTATAAAAATTTCAAAACATTGTTATCCCATTTAATTATATTTTCTCTCGTGTTTTAGAAAGCTACCAGAGACAATTTGGGGGATCTAGGCAAAAGATATATGCAATGGGAGCTTCAGAGAGTCTTTAAACTTTTTTTAGTCCCTAACATGTGGATCCCAAGGGTCCTATTTATAGGCATGGATGGGGCATGGTCGAAGAGACATTCCCCACGAAGGTCCTTTCCCAAGCTCTTCCATGCAGTTCTGTTGCTGAGCTCTGCCACGCAGCTCTGTAGTGTGGGTTTGTCACGCATATCTGATGTGTGGCTCTACTGGGAATTTCTTTTTAAGTATTGGACCTTCCTTATAACCCTTCTAAACTTTTTTGTGATTTTAAATATACAGGGCTCTCTTTATAAAATTATATTTTCTTATGTGGTGTCATAATTCCCCCCCCCCCTCCTCTGGATTGGATCTGAACATTAGAAAGAGGGTTGAGTCCTGAGGTATAATTATGGGGAAAAGACTATGGGTTAAATTTTTGACAATTCCAGTTTCTGGTAGAGATACATAACATGGATATTCCGTAGATAAGTTTCATGTAGTCCTAGTGTACATGACATTAGTTGTCGTTAAATAGGTCTGATCCTTTGAGATTTTTTTCACATGTTCTTTTCAAAATTTATGGCTCTCTGTGCGTAGCTCATTCGTCTAGAACCATTGAATTTTTCTCTTTCTTAATTCCCTTGAAATTTTTTCATGGTTAAATTATTTAAGAAATGGAGCTACACCATAGGACTTCATTGAAGGAGTTAAGCTTTGATCCTTGTTGAAGGACCTACGCAACAAACCTCATCGAAGGTCCTACACAATGGAACTCATCGAAGGACCTACACGAACAGTGTCCTTTGCCAAATTTTTTATTTCCCTTTTTTTATTAAGTTGAAATTTATGTTTAAATTATATCCTAATATGGGATGTTTGGTAAATATATTTCAGGAAGATAATGGCTCATTTGATGAACAATACTTTAGAAGATAAGGCTCATCAAAATGAAGTGATGAATATCATTGGACCAGACTATTATGACATTGTCGAAAGTACTCTTCTCGGGCTATGGAAGGGTTTAATTCTATACCATCATGAATATTCACCAAGTCATTAGTTACCCCTATACAGGGATGGTATTTTTCAAGATTCCCATGTTCTATATGTTAATAAGTACTCTCCAATAAATTGGTGTCTTCAATACTCCTACTATAGCTGCATGAATATTAGTTCAAGGGGGTTCCAGTACAAAAAGAAATGAATCATATTGGTTTCATCCTTCATCAAAGTGGTTATACTCTTGATATTAATGATCACGTTGTAATGATAATACCACATTGTTATGAATACACATTTCAGGATTCTGAAACAGATCAATCTAATAGTTTGAAGGAAGACTAAGATATTCATTCTATAGGAGGTGTTAAACATTATTGGATGTGGGAATTCTAGGTGCATTGGACTTGTGAAGAATTCAATAAAGAGTTATCTGACGTTCATATCAATTAAGTTGTCTGGATGGGGAAAAAATCTATTTATAAAAATGATTTCATTCCAGAATTACTAAGATGATGGATTCTGCAAACAAATTCCTTCTATTTGACGCATGGAGAAGTTGGTATTAGTCTCTAGGTTATTTACCAAATAGCTAGAATTACCATTATTTGGGAAATGTATGATGAATTCCCTCCACACATTACAACATGGGGAGATGCTACTAGAAAACAATTTCTATCCCATGAATTATTTAAAATTTCATAGAATTTACCCAATGATAATAGAGATATCCATGCCAGAGTGTGGATATAAGCCTTCTTAGAACCAACAACATAGAAAGGTCCAAACTAAGGATGTCCTACTATTTTTCATTATGTAGATAACTGAGTATGTTCTGGTATATATTGTACTACACTGAAAAGAGGTGACTATAAGCACTTGGGCTATAAAGTAAAACCCGATATAGATGAAAAGTTATGATTAGATTCCTTCCTTGCTATGTGGCAAAGCATTTACATGCTTCCTGTCCATGAATCCGAAGGTGGTATATGGTTAGGGACTTCTTTCATTGCAGCTAAATTAGTATAAGGGAAGTATATTGGTTTAGGAACCCCTGTATTGGAAATCATTTACCATATCCTGCTCGATTTATACAATGGGAAGGCTCCATTTTTAATTTTAGGGCCATTAAAAGTGTTGTGGGGAAATATTGTTGTATGTTTTTCTTCATACATGGTGTTGAATTCAGTTAGAGTTCCCAATAGTTGATTCAACCCATGTTTACAAAAAAAATTGGTATTTATCCTCTAAATTTGAGACTTGATGTGGCTGTAAAGGTATTGAATGTCTCAAGATAATTAAGCTTGTTTCCTTTTGGAAACCCACCAATTGGAACATTTATTGATGATGGTAAAGAAATGAAATATGTGATGAGATATTATATGATGGAATTTTGGGATGGTGTATTATTGACCAAGATTGATAGTGAAATTATCTATGAGGATTACATATCTTATCGGTTTGCTCATCAGTTTAGATGTCTTAAACAATAAAACAATTCTCCACCTACGTATGTTAGACATGAGAAGCACCTAATGGTTGAGAGAAAACTATGTATTCTAATGGCTTTATAGGAATCCAAATTGACGATTACATTTCCTCCATCAGATGCATCAAACAGATTGGAAGGTGGATATGCCAATGTTTGGGATTCTTCATATCCTCAAGGTCCTTTGAAAAAAGGAATAAATTGAGTGGCGGCTACAACGAATGTTGCACATGGTAATCATGGTAAGAAGTCCAATGTCATAGATTATAAAAATGTTTCTGAGGTTTTACATCCCTCCAAACGTCTTGGTTGGATGTATAAAAATAAGACTAGGGATAGAAAAGAAATACCTCTAACGTGAAGGAGATCCAGTCGCCACCATCAAACAGAGGTTCCTAATCCATCTGTTGAACTCTCTAAATAATAGAGAAGGCCTAAATAGGCTCACTAGTTAGAAGGTGTTGAAACTCCCCCACAATTAACCATACCAAGATTGAATTATGTGCGACCATAATCTTTTCATCAGTTGGAGTGTGTGACCCGTGATCTTAGGGATGCATGGGAATTCCTCTAGCATAGGATTCAAGTACAAGATGTTGGTGACATTAAGGTACATTTTGATTTCAATCTGGATAATAACCTGTCTAAAGTAAAGAAGTATATTATGGAGGTGGAAGCTTTTATATATGTAACTGATGAAGAAATCCCAGCCTCTAAATGATTATCTCATATAATGGACTTAGGAGTACATTAATTGGTAATTATTGACTCTAAGAAAGAGTGGGATATTTATGTTAATATTGAGAATGTATTTCATTTTTCTTTTGTCTCAAATATTTTTTACCATTAATCATCATCAATCTCGATGAAAATGTATTTGTGAAGGTTGAATCTAGGGATGGAAACTCTAGACCGGTTCATGAATCACCAATGTATGGGCCTGAAGGCTCTCCCATTTATGCAGTTAATGATCCTCTCTGGTCTCCCTAACATTCCCCAGGAGCAAGAATAATGACTGGGGAAATGGCGATGAAAAATTCTCAACCATCACTTCAGGTTTCTCCTGCCAAGTATAGTATTTTGATTTCTCCCCATGCTTTTGAAAAAAAACGCCAAAGAGCCCTGATATTTTTCATAATTTTTTTCCAAAGGAGTAAGTATTTATACTATCCTTAGGGAATTTAATTTTCTCAACACACTCTGATAATCATGTTTCCACTTGCAGGATCTATCTCTCTCTCTTCTCTCAAGGGAATAAGAGTTGAATCTTCTAGACCAGAGAAGGAAACTTTAGAAGAAACCCCAGTTCATGTTGATGAATCTTATATCTTTGTAGATAAATCATCAAAAGATTTAGTTGTACCCACTCATGGATCTACAGAGAGAGAGAGAGAGAGAGAGAAAAAATAAGGTAAGATTGAAAACATTCCTTAGTTTCTTTCATCAGCGAATCCTGAAATCATAAATGCTGATATTCTTATTGCTCCATAAGAAAACAATGAGGACCCAGGGAAATATGAGATAAATACTAATGTTGGACCAAAGCTAAAAATACCAAATGATGTTGTACCAATTTAAGATCCAACGAAACAGAATGTCAGCAAAGCCAATTTGGGCATCAACTAACACTTTTTTGGATACATTAAATGGTGAGGATTATATAGCATTCTAAGTCGCACACACTGAAATGATGGAAGACCTTAATACAAATATTGGTATTCCAGTTTCCATCGATGAGTTTGGGGATTTTCATTAATAATTTCAAGGTTTTATGTCCTTATTAATGAATTTTCCATACACAATTGTTTGTGTTTACTTAATTCTTTACATCAAAGTTCACCTTATGTAGTTTTATCTACAAAAATGGTGAAAAAGATCTTCAAGAATAGGTTATTCCACATTATCATTTTTTCGGAGCTGGAGAAATACTTGTAGAGGATCCTCCATCAAGAGATTCTCTAGAGCCTTCAAATATTATTTCTGAGAAAACTCAGGGGAATTCCCCTTTTCAAGACACATCTACTCAAATCACTAAAGCTGAGAATATAGTGATTGAATCCAATCAAGTATTTGACTTATTATTGGATAAATATACAAATATATCTGAATCATATATGTTTCTTCCATTTGAAACTGATAATAACCTTGATTTTACATTTGGGTTTATTATCTCCTAGACCAGAAGGTGAAGCTTCTACTATTCTGAGAGAAGTAGAACGGGGCCGCCCTTTATGTGATTTTATTCCAATTTAAATTTTACCTCATGGTAGTGACTCAAATTGAGACTTTTATATATGTAATATTCTCTTGTCATGGAACATAATAAGACATAGTGGAGTATTGGGATCACAATTTTTGAGAATCCTTTGGATGAACTATTGTCCCATTTCTCCAAAATCCCATCATTATTATATGTATTGGGATTTAGTGGATTTAATTATCAACCGGTTTATGATTCTATAAAAGAAATAATTTTCCTATGGGAGAAGGAGCATAAGCTGCTACAAGATTTTGATGAGGCTAAATGGCTTACTAATATTGAGGGATTTCAAGCTGTAGTTGTTGAGGCAGAAGAAATTATAACATGAAATCGATTGAAATTAGACAAAAAATTAGAGAATCAATGAAGGATTCATTATATCTTTAATATAAACTAGATGTTATTCATAAAAATCATGAGAAATTGAATCAAACATTGCGAGAAACCCAATAAGAAGGGATAACATCTATTTCAACTGCTAAGGAAGCACTATGTTGGACCGATGAGGCTATAGTTGCTCAGTAATATCAAGTTCAATAGGAAGCTAGTAAGGTGTATGGAGCTTTTCAACAAATGAAGACTCATTTTGAGAGTTTATTTTGATGCATGATAGAAAAGTTCCGTTCTATGGGTGTCCCTCGGATTTCATATGAAGGAAACAAATTTTTCCTTCAATCATATACGTCTTCTTTCCTATTTTCCATGATTTCAATATTAAAGATAATTATGTTAATGACCCTATTTTTTTTTAAATCGTTAAACCTTCATAATAGACAATCATTATTACAATGATAATAATGGAGTGGTCAGAATATTTTTATTAAACCAATGGACCAAATGAACATAATTTTTTTTTTCTAGGGTAATATGGAAACCCCCACAAATTTTGTATCTTTTGGTTTTTTTATTGGCCAATATTACCTAAATCATAAAAAAAAATTATGTTTAGTGAGTTAGGACTTGATTTTTTTTAGATTTCCCCTTGCAGGTTGTCAATATAATGAGTACCAAGTATTTTGTTGTTGGATGTTTAGAGTCATGAATGATGGACTATAAAGGGATTATATTTAGGGTTGAATAGCTTTGACCATAAATTTAGAAATTAGTTCCTAAAAAAATACTCTGTGTCTATGGATTTCATTAATGTTTTTTAAATTTTTCAACGGGGAATCATGAGCCGTAATTTTTATGGCCCGAAATTTAAAAACATGTATCAGCATAAGGAGAATCTTTTCCATGAACAAAGTTACCATTATTTGACAAACCCATTATGGGAGTTTTGTTATGCATGAAAAACAGGGGAATACGAAGCATATATAATTAGTGGCATCATTTTTATGGCAAGACCGTTATGTTGGAAACTTATTCAAGGCCACCTAAGGGAACATGCTGCATAGTCAGGCAAAAAAGATCTTATGAATTTAACATTTTACTACTAATTGACAGGGTGAAATAAAATTTGGGTGACTCAATACCATAGTGGGTGGTTCTAGAAAGGAATGGAATTTTATGAATGAAATGGATTCTTTATGTAGACATATGTCATGAAAAAAAACAATTTATATACAAATTTGGTGTATGAGGAATGGTTTTAAATTTTATCAGAAAGAGGAATTTCTGATATCATTTTGTGTAGTTTTACATCATGCAGTATGGAAATTGGTACTGTGTAGTTTTAATTCATGAAATGTGGACGTTGGTAATGTGAAGTTTTAAGTCATGCAGTGGGGACATTGGTACTATGTAGTTTTATGTCATACAGTGATGACATCGGTACTGTGCAGTTTTAAGTAATGCAGTGAGGACATTAGTACTGTGCAGTTCTAAGTCACGTAATGAGGAAATTGTATGGATTTAATTTAGGGTTTTTTAGCATCGAATAAAGGTTTGAGACTCTCCTAATTTCAAGATAATTCGTTAAGAAATAAACTACCATATCGAGGTATGAAATGGTCAATTATAAACTGTAATTTAAGAATATCTGAATCCAAAGGATTATATGGGAAAGGGGATAAAATATTTAGAGGAATAATTTTCCAAGAACATTGTTAACATTATTTTACAAACCCATTATGGGGGCTATGTGATGCAGGGCCAAATGGGGAATATGTTTCATAGCCAAATATTGGCATCAATTGATTGGCAGACCTGTTATGTAGGCATCTTATGAATGGCCAACTAAGGGCATGTATGACATAGTCAAGAAAAAGATCTCTTTAATGTTTGACATTCTATTGCTAAATGATGAAGAATGATTATGAAGATTCATATTTTATAAAACGAAGAGTTTGGTTTATGGGGAAAGGTACCTGAATTTGGAGAAGGTATTTCCAAGTAATATTTCCAAAGAATCAGAGGAATATGACTCCTACGAAGGTCTGACCCAAATGTATGAGTTATAGTGTTCTGTAGTTTTATGTTATACAACTAGGACCAGAAAAGGAAACAATATATTATATGTGGACAAGTGATTACAATGTTATTTCATACTAAATTGAACACATGGAGAGGCAAATGTGTAAACTATGGTCCTGAAGAGTTTCATATTGAAGGAAATATAATAGGACAAATATACATGAATGACCATTTTATCATACATATTGTTGTATATTGTTATCAATGTTTTAAGGGAACAAAGACACTATAACCAAGAACGAAATTACCATTATTTGAAAAACTTGTTATGGGGGCTATATTATACATGGCCAACTAGGGAGTATATTGTATAGCCAAATAATTCCATCTTCTGACTAACAGGACCATTATGTAGGCAACTCATGCAAGGCCACATAAGGGAACATGCTACATAGTCAAGCAAATGAGATCTTTGTTTTTAGAAACTATGTCACCAAAAACTGTAAGAAATACTATGAATATCTGAAAACATTCAAGATTAACAGTGTAAAATATGGAAGGGGGTTATTCCCAATGCAAATGAAAAATACTTAAACCAATATTGGCCATGAGATTAACATCATTTACATATATCTAACTCATATGTAAAATATATACATTCTTTGTTTCCTTTGAATAGATATTATGATGTGTAGTTTTAATTCATGCAATGAGGACATTGTACTGTGCATTTTTATGTCACGCAATGAAGAAATTTTAATCTTACAATAAATTGAGACACATTATATATACAATGAAGCCTTTTACCCAATTCCTAATCCCACATGAGCTATGCTCAGGGTGAGAAACAAGGAGCCTTAAGGGTTTCTTCTAAAACATAAAGGTGGCACTAGTGAAGAATATGGGTGTTTGATTTCCATGCAGTTTAACGTCATGTCATAAGGATAGAGATGAACTGATGTGAAACGAATGACTTATTGTAGCTAGACTAAGGGTTAAAACCCAAGTGCCACTATCTTACTTTTGGAGGGAATAAATAACACCATATGTAGTTCATAAAACATTACCTATACAAGTTTGATTCTTAGGCAAAGAATAAAGGTTTTTTTATCACCGTTGGGCCCAGGATTAGAGATCTAGGAATCTTACATATCAGAAATAGATGTGAATCAAGCCATACACAGTTCATTAAACAATCATTCCTCATGCCAATCATGATTGACATGAAGAATGGGGGATTTTGAAATGTTTTAAAAGAGTGGTAAATCTTAAGAAATAAAATGTTATAAGAAACAAATCATATATCTTAAGGAAACACTCTATATAGATCTGATTCATATACATGTGGAGAAAAGAGAATAACAATATTTTTTGATTATGGTTAGGCCCAAATATAGATATTTTGGTGTCTCTATGTATGTCATTGAAAATAAGAATCATTCCACATGTAGTTCTTGATATATGTTATTTATGAATATCTAAAACAGAAATAGCAAAGAGAGGGACTCATGTGATACTAAGGAGTAGTGATGATGTTAATGACGTTTTCATACGGAAGCGTGTAACGTTAAATAGAGAAAAATCTAGTCATACAGTTTAATGTCATGAAATGAGGACAAATTATGTCATGCAGTTTAACATCATGTGATAAGGAAGAAGATACTATGAATTCTAATGTCATGTTTTATGGATGTTTATGGTTCTTATATAGTTTAATATCCTACAACTAGGACATCATACCATGTAGTTTTGAGTCTTATGGGGATGACATGAGGGTTGTGCGGTTTTTTTAGTCTTTCATTAAGGACATTATACTATGTTGTTTTATGACTTTTAGTGAGGAAATTTTTTATAACTAAACAAAGTATTTCTTTATGATTCTCACATTGGTTGTAGTTTTAATAAGTTTTCCATCCATTGAGATTAAGGAATAAACTCCATTTGAATATACCATATGAATGGAATAAGGTCCTTACAACTTTAGATCATTCTTTGGTGGTTTCTTCCCTAGAATCATTAGTGTCCTAAGGACCAATACCAATTCTCCTTGAAGAAATTAATAGAGTCTAGCATTCTTGTTAAAATCTAGTACTATTCTATTCTAATAGACTACTATATGATGCAATGTTGGTAATATTTTCTCTTCTAATTGTTCCATCTCATTGAACTGTTTCCGAGACCTCTCATTTTTAGACAACTGATCACAAATTTCAACTTTGAGTGAAGGAAATTGCATTTCAATTTGGAAAACTACATCTCTTCCACATTCAAATGAATAAGATGTTTTTTGGGTGGCAGTACAAGAAGTGGTATGATAATCCCATAATGCATTCAAATGTTTATCAGTCCATGATTTCATATCATTATCCACCATCTTCTTTATTATATTTGATATTTTCTTCTTAAGGGATTCTATCTGTCTATTGGCCACTGTATGATAGCGATATAAATGGTTATATTTGATATTATTCTCTTGATATAACTTCTTTACCCGAATTAAACAAAAAGTTTGTTCCACTTTCCATCAATATAGTTTGAGGGACAACAATTCTAGTAATTATGTTAGTTTTGACAAAAAAAATTATGCTTTTGGCTCCGACTTCATTGAGATGTTTTTCATTGGCCCATTTAAGAAAAAAAGTCAGTAGTATTAAGGATATACTTGAACTGCTTAGTTGTTACTGGATGATAATGTCCTACTACATAAATTCCCCATGTGGATAATGGCCAAGAGTATTTGGAAATATGTAGAAACACGAAGGGAAGATAAATGAAGTTGGCATGCACATGGCATGGTTGAAATTTTGTAGTGAAATCTGTGTAATCCTGCATCATTGAAGGCAAAAAGTATCCAAGATTTAAGATATGATTAGAAAGATTTCACCCAAACTGGTGGGAACCACATGCTCGTGAATGTAATTCTTTCACGATAGTAGTAGTCTCTTCTCCATAAATACATCTGACGAGGATTCCAACAAAGCCTCAATTTTGGAGGGTCTTTTGGTGGTCTGGATTATCATAAAGAGTAAAATTGGCTACTTGTCACTGGATCTGTTCTTTTTTATCCCTATTCGGTGGAAGTACTCCATTTTGATGATATTCCATGATGGATGTTCTCAATTCCGTGGTATGACCATATAGAATAGAAATAGGGCTAATTTAATTAATTTCCTCCATTCTATTTTGATGAAAAGGTGATACCACATGATGATGGGCTATGCTGACAACTGTCTCATCCTGATTTGGATCTTCCAATGTTGTGGCTACATTAGCCAGTGCATCTTCTTGGTAATTTTGTGATCGCAGTACATAAGACAATGTCAAATCTAAGAGAAATTCATCCATTAACCCTTTGACATAAGCACACTAAGGGATTAACTCTTCTTTTCTGATATAATATTCTCCATTGATATGTTTTATTACCAATTCTGAACCACCTTTTACCATCAAGTGATTATTTTCACATGAAGTTCCAATTCCGAACATACAATGAGAACTTTATACTCCACCTCATGGTTGGTTCCACCATCTGATAATAGGAAAGAATAAGAAAATAAATCCTTTTCAAGGGAGATAAGGATGATTCCTAACCCAAATTTGTTGAGTTTAGGGTTTTTCATTCTCTTCCCTGTTATACTTTTGGAAGGACCATCAAAGTACATTTCCCATGTTTGGGAATTATCAAAAATATAAAAGATCTCTTCATTAAAAAGATCAATGTTTAATGTTTTATCTTCTATGGATGGATACTCATTAAGGATGCCTTCCAAATCATGGCCTTTTATTTCTTTGTGAGGAACAAAATTGATATCTAAATATTGAAAAATAACTTCTCACCAGTCCAGATGCCCTGTTAGCATAGGATGAGGGAGTATAAATTTGAACGGGTTATTGCGAGTTACCAATTGGACATCATGATGTTTCAGATAGTGCCTCAATTTTTGAACATCAATGATTAATTCTAGGAAACACATTTCAATACTTTAATACCGAGTTTCTACATGAATCATAGTTCAACTGAGATAGTAAAGGTTGTTTTCATTCCCAGTATCATTCTTTTGGGAAGCTAAGGAACCTCGGGATGGCACTAAATATGTCACATAGTGAATAAGTGGTCTTCCTTCAATAGGTGTCATTAATAATGGTGGACTCAAGATATATTTCATCAGGGTATCAAATTATTCTTGACATTTTTTATTCCATAGGTAGGTGACTCCCTTCTTCATTTATTTGGTGAAGTTTAAACACTTCCCTACCAAATTAGTGATAAAGCACCGAATGTTGTCCAAGAATCCTTATAGTACTTTTAATTAGTTCAAATTTCTAGTAGATGACATTCCAGGGATTGATTTTTATTTCTCAGGGTCAACTTCGATACTATGATGGTGTACAACGAATCCAAGAAACTTTCCTGAGGTTACCCCAAAAGCACATTTCAAGGGGTTCTTCTTCAAATAGTTTCGCCAAATTTTATGGAATATGATCTCCGAATCATCCAATTGATTAAAAAATTGTCTTTATTTGACCACAAAATCATCCACATAACATTCAACAAACTTACCTAAGAAGGGTTTGGATATATGGGGTATGTCACGTTGGTATGTTGTGAATGTATTATCTAAACCAAAGGGAATTACCCGATAGAAAAACACACCTTGAGGTGCAATGAAGGATGTATATTCTTAATCCTTTGGAGACATATAGATTTTATTATACCAAGTGTAGCCATCCACGAAGGATAGAGCGTGATAGCTAGTTGTTGCATTAATTAAAAGTTCTGTAATCGGAACTGGAAAATCATCTTTAGGAAAATGCAGGTTAAGATCTCTGAAATCAATGAAAACTCTAATTTTCCCATTCTTCTATTTTATTGGGACAATTTTTTCCATCCATTTGGGATATTGAACATCCCCCAAAAATTTATCCTTCATAATCTTATCAACATTATATTAAATTTTAGAGGCATGAGTTGGGTGTGTTCTTCTTGCTACTTGCTTATATCCATGATGTTCTTCTGGAAAACCCATATGATGGGTGGATACATCAAGATTAAGTCCTAGAATTTCTATATAATTCCAAAAATATTTATATCTTTGTTGCCTTCGAAATAAAGTATACACCTTTTTCTCATCAGAGGCCATGACGACACTAATTAGAGTGGGGTTTGGATATTCTTCTATACCCAGATTTATTTCTTTAATCTCATCCATAGTGGTAGAGACAACATCATCAAATGTTATAGGAGCATATCCAAGATCATCCTTTTCTTCTTCATTACATGTTACCTCTTTTATTTCCAATTTCATGGTAGATGATGAGGAAAACTCCCAGAGTTAGAGGGGAAGTCATTATTTGAACATCCTAAAGAAGAGACCAGCATATCTGACCCTACTAATGATGAAGGGTATTCTTATGGTAATAAAGAGGAAATGATAGATTGAGAATAAAAATCTTTATCTTCCTTTAGCATTGCTACAATTTCATCTACTCTATTTTTTTAAAAAATGGGGTACAACCGCCAAAGAGGCACCCACACAAGTAAAAAAATTACATATAAATTGCCAGCCCGAGGACATGACCCCACAACCTGCCCCTCAACCCCCAAGCCCTTACCACCACACTGATGAAAACATCTCCATTTAGGATTCCATAATTTCTTATTTGAACAATAGTTTCTCCCATGATATCAAGATCAGTTGCAACATTTGACACTATGGAATTTATTCGATGAGTTATTGGATTTAGGTTTACCATTTCAATTTGATTTATAGGTAAGATATTATCTTTACTCAGATGTATGAATGTGTTTTTTGGAAGAGTTTCCAATCCATTCAGAGCATTAACTCTGGTTATTTCTTTTTTCATGGACTTCATTCCTTTTGTGTGATAAAACTCTGCCTCAATGTACTGAGATTCACATGTTTTTAACGGAGCCTTATCACCATAAAATTTACTGATTTGACCATTGAAACAGTACATAAGACATTGGTGGTATGACAAAGGTATAGGTTTATGTTAATGCGTCCAAGGACTTCAATGTAGAATATTGAAGGTTGTGTCATGATGAACAACCATGAAATATTAATTAGACACAAGATCACCAACCATAGTTCTGAGTGTAATCTCACCTAGAGGTTCTTGCTCAATATTATTATAATATTGCAAAATTAATGTTTAAAGAGATAAGTTTGATTCAGTCAATCCCAATTGATGAAGCGTACCAACACGAATGAGGTTGACTCCAGAGCCATTATCAATGAGGCCCACCGGATCTCTACATCATTGAAATTTCAAGGAAAATACAGGGGTCTAATATATCCATGATCCACATTATATACATCTTCGTATATAAATTATATGATTTCATAAATTCTTCGGGATAATTCTTAATATGTTAAACCTCAACAACATTATCTTCGAATTCAAACTCTTGAGGACTTTAAAAAGCCTCAATATGTTCTTTTCAAAGATATTTTGATAGATTTCAGGCATCCAAAATGGATTAATTGTCAGGTACATGGGCCAATTGTTTCATGATATCACACTTTTGATCTAGAGGTCTGCTTTTCCTAGCATGGAAATTCAGTTTTATAGGTTTCATATATGATGATACATCTTATGTAGATGTACATTGTGTCAGAGAAGAAGCTTGAAATACTACCAGATTTGGTAGATTATACTAACTAGGTCGATTTTTTTTCTGAGAATATGACAGTGTGACTTTTAATCAGTCCTCCAAAATAATTGTATCTGAACCAATCCTATATTGAATTGAAGAAAATACTTATTTTTATTGAGCCCATAGAAGGGGTATTCAATGTGTTTCTACTGCATTTATGGTTCGAGCATGGGTATAGTAAAAATGGTGGTTTCTTGAGTTCCCACGTCTTCCGTTATGTCTTCGACCCTGGACACTTCCTCTTTTTACTTAATTAGGTATAAGGAATTATGGATCATTATAATTAGAATCACCATTGTCATAGAAATATATTAAATGGATAATGTTGACATATCAAAAGATCAATTCTTTATCAGATAATGATTCTTCCTGGCAGGTTAATTATGATTGTGCCATTGGCTGGGGCAGTGCCTATGCTTTTCAAATTGATGGCATGAAATCCACCAGGTTCAAGGAAAACTATTTCCTTAACATGATATCATATTCTTCTAACTTCTCTTTGTCCTTATGATCACTTCACTTCTTTGAGGAAAGACCTTTTGATGAAAGTTGTTTTGTTGTGGCAGGAGTGGTTGAAGACATCGGTTGTTTATACTATGTTCATAAAATGGCATGAGACTGGTTGATAATTTTTCTAATCATATAATCATCATATTTCGGCACCTTTTTGCTTTTTTACTTCCTATCATTTCCTTCTTACACTGGATTAGTAGCGGTAACATATGCTACATAAGCTGATGAACTTTTTTATTTCTCTTGTCCAAAATCTTCCATATTTCGCAAGAGGTCATTCAAAACCAAAAATTTATTGATGGGATGCACTAACATCTGGTGAATGGGATAATAATTTGGAATATCTGAATCTTTTTCATTATTTGGTTCCTTTATCCTTGGAAATAGAACCAAATTGTTTTCTAGAGTTGAGATGAAGTAACCAAGAACATGTTCATTCTAGAAAAAATAAGCATTGTTCTTTAATTCCACAAACTATTTCTGCCTTTGATCTCTTTGATTCTCTTGACAAGGAATTCATTTCTGCTGATGCTCCGAGGCGGATCCCTTTGGTATGATTATGGTCTTGATGTAGAAACAGGTATAGGTGCCTTCTTGAGTGTAACTGTAGCAACTTCTTCCTTTCCTATCCTTCTATTCGGAGCTGATGGAATTACAATATTTTTAGCCTTAGTTTCTATAATAGAGTCATCTATCTATAAATATATTTATGTAATGTATCAAAACCCTCCTTATGTATTTAACAGGGATCAATGGTGTGCATAACTCATCAAGTAGAAATTCCACACAAATTGGCAGTAATTATTCTTGAGGGAGTGCTAGTCTTAAGGAACATGTTAATCCTTTCCATCGCACAATGAAGTAAGAAACTATTTCATTCTCCCTTTGTCTAAAATTGGTAAGATAAAAAACAGTCGTCTTTGGTAGAGTTGAGCTAAATTGATGAAATAATTTCTAATGGAGATCTTCACATCCAGTAATTGATTGAGATTGTAAACTTGTATACCATACAAAAGCTTGTCCCTATAATGACTTCCAAAAACACCAAATATTTACTACTTTTTGCTATTGAGGAGTTCTTATAATGGGATCACAATGAGAAAAAAATGTGTTATGTGTTGTTATAGATCTCCCGAACAATTAAATATTGGGAATGTGGTATTCAAAAAATATAGAGGGGGAGGAATTGCATCCACCCATTGAGGGTGAGCTCTCTTTTCCTGTTGAACTGGTGCATGTAATTCCTTCATAGATTCCAATACTATCGTTAATTCCTCAATTGTGTTCATAAGAATTTGGGGAATATCTGCATGAGCTGGAACCTTTGTAGGTATCACAACTATATCTTGAGTTAGTGAAATTACTGGTAAAACCACTAATGGTGGTGCTGATATTTTCCATGGATAACCCACAGGAATGGAACTATCAGTTTGTGTCTGATCCTGGCATGATTGTGTACCTATTAGAGAGAATTCATTATACACATCTTTAGTTACCACAAATTATCTTTGATGAGAAGCTCCTACAATATTTTCAATTTGAGGACTTTCATTGGGAGTGCGTCTAGTAGAAATGCTTCTTCAAATTAACTCTTTATTATGTCTTTTAACCTCCTTCATTTCCACTTCTTACCATGAAAATCATTCTTCATGTGAAAAATATTGACCTTCTCCGGTGTAAATGTGAGATGCAATCTGACTTTTTCCCTTTCCCCTAGTTAGATGTCTTTTAGTGGGGTGGGAGTTGGTTTTTTGAAGGCATACCGAGATTTTGAGAAAGCCGCTAATTTGGATAAAAACACCTTCTTCATTTACCTCAATGTGTACCATATTATTGTTACGAACATTATCATCTGATTCCCCTGAATAAGACTCATTTCATAGAGGATCTTCTATAGTAGTGTTAATGGCATTCACTGATGAAAAATGCATTGATGTAATTATTTCAATGTTTTTGTAAGATCTTCTCCCTCTATATCTTCCATGAGTCTCTAATCTCTTAAATGATGAATTCTTGGGAATTGTTTGACAAATAGTAACCCGAATAGAATCCTTGGATAGTTCAGTTGTATGCTTTATTTGTGTCTCCTTCCCTAATCGGGAGAAAAATGACTTCTGTTGATGAGGGGATAACAGATGTGAAAACTCCCCTAGCCCTATAGGTTGTGATTTTTCCTTTCCATCTTATCCAAACCATTGAACATTGTTTAATGAATTTGAAGGTTGAATTAAATGATTCCCCAGCCTTGCAAGCTGGGGTGATTCATGAACTTATATGCTTGAAATTTGTGCAACTACTCTTTTGATTTTGCGAATTTTGGTTTAGACATTAGTCGGGTTCATTTTCCGACAACCACTCAAATCACCTTTTTCATACAATTTCTTTGCAATTTTAGACATTTTCATTCTTTAATAGATGAAATCCACTAACCGGGGTGCCTACTCAATATTCTTAGATGTATGATGCAAAAGTAACTCAACAGCTTATTTAATTTGGTCCAGACCCTGATGATAACTGATTAAGGACAGTTCTTGAGCGTACATTTAATTATATACAAATCTATTGATTGTGCCCAACTGTGGTAAATATCTTTTCATGAGACCACTTTTGGCAGACATTTCTGATTTTGGAGTGATGTGAAATAAAATTTTATATGTTCACCCTATCCTCCGATACGAACACTAGATGGGGAATTAAAAATTAACTTGTGTAGCCTCTTTAGAACATTGATTCATGCCCACTGATGGATTCTCTATTATTTTCCATCCATTAGATGTTGGGAAAATGAGAAATATGCCAAGTCAATTTGGTATTGCAACCCATTGATCACCTTTACATGATTTTGATATTCATCATATGGTAATACTATGGTTTTCAAATGATGAAGAGTCTTCAATAAATTTATTTGGATACCATGAATAAAATCTTATGTCATCAATTCTGGAATGATATACTAAGAATTTTCCAATGGCCATAACATGAATGGTACTTCTCCCTTAGACATTTGTTTCCTCATGTTTTACACATCTTCATCATATTTCACTAGAGGTTTCTCCACTTGGTCTGGCCAAAGTGGATGCAATGTATTAGAAGATAAATTCCCCAATGGAGGTTCGCAGAATAAATTTTCCCTTGAGATTTCTTCTGGTTGGGAAATTGTTTCACCTGTCAATGAGTAGGCATCAGACATGTCTGACATTGTGTTTTCAAGTGCCTTAATATAGGATGACATTATCGTTGCTACATTGTAAATTATAAAATTGTCTTGACAATGCGAAATACTACTTCAGAGAGGCTTTTCAAAGTGAATGCCATCATGCGGAGGAACACCATGGTGGATTAGAGCAACGGATAAATCGTGTTGCTCTATGGTCTTCTGGCCACACAGAGGGTTTTCATGGCTCTCATCTAGATATAGGAACTCTGTATTGACTGAAATTTCAAGAAGAAATACCTCATAATGAAGTATCAGATGATGAACTTACTAATTACTACTTCCACTCCCATAATTTGGTAATGACAGGATATGATATTGAGCTGCAATAGATAACTGTCTGTGGGCTTCAAGAACTCCAACATTAAGAAGAGTCAAATCACTGCTTGACTATTTATTTTACAACAGTGCTTAGTGAGACTTATTTTTGGATGTTCTCTTATACTTAGTTGGGGCCACATTCTAGAAAAATTGGTTATCATGAGCAATTGTATCTGCCTTCCATGGAGTGGTTACCAGAACAGACCGATTACCTCCAATTGGAAGGGGTGTATATTCTTATTGTTATTGTTCATATGATACGGGGGGGTATCCTCGATGACCCTCCAAGACTAGAACAGATGTATGTATCTCTTATGGGATGGAATGCTAATGTGTCATCCCATGTTTGGGGATAGATTTATGTGTCTGTTTCCATGGAAACTCATAATTTGTTGTTATAATATCTTGGCATGCTTCAATAATTTTGTTAGGGATTTTTGTCTTCCCTTTAAAAATTTATAAGATATGTTTGGTGACATCAGTGGTCATAAAAGGAATATATGTACATTTGGTAACTAGATTTGGAGTATGTTATTACTCCTATCCTTATTTTCATATCAATGGGTATTGACAATAACAATGTATGGGGGCAGAGAGTTGGGTCTGCCCCGAATTTTTCAGTGGAGCTTTCCTACTGACATCTCCGGGTGCTACCAAATGAGACTGTTGGTAGACTTGATGAACATTAATAGGTGTATGTGCCCACTGGATATTTCCCTTCATGTATGGTTGATAGACTTCCTTCAATATTGGTAGATGAGACTGCTGGAAAAATTGGTGACTGTAAACATGTGTATTTTTCTATTTACCAGTTTCCACCACATTAAATTGATGGGATTCTTTAAATGTAGTCTAACGAGCCTGTTGAAAGGATGATAACATGTATGGAGGTTTATTTTCATGTTCATAGTACTCCACCAAATTTATATACTGGGATTGCTGGGTGGCTTCCAGATGAGTCTATTGTACAACAAAATTAAGACGGACGGGTTCATGTGCATGTTCATTGTTTCCCATCATGATAGGTTGATGGGATTCTTCGGAAGGGGTAGAGGTAAGAGCATGCTCCCTATTTACCAGATGTTGTCCCTTGTGGTTCCTCATGTGTGCCTAGGTTTGAGAGAACTTTCCCAAATGCCTAGAGGAAACACCCCCAACATGTTGGGGGTTCACCACTGAATGATTCTGCTAGCGGTGATTGCAGGGGGAATCATCAGAATGGACTCCTGCATTTTGAATTGGGGCCTAGAGTGGCCTCTTGCTCCACCTCCATGTAGTATGGGAGACATTTTTTTCTGTATTCTGGGGATAAGGACTAGAAACGGTTAAAGATAGTGGTTGGCACTATCTACTTTTTTATCATTGGCCATTATTGACCGGATGATCGAGGATTGTTATTGACCTGGAGGGCCTTCCATGCCACCACTAAAGCTGGGATTGTATTGTTCCAGAGATATTATTTTACCATCATATTAGAGAACCAACATTGAAGATTCTTGGTTGGTGAGGAAGTCCTTCCCAATGATGGGTATCCAGCTTTAGCAGCAGTTGGTAATTTCACAAATGTTGTCTAGAAGAAATCCATTTTAGAGTGAAGGGAATTCTAAGAAAAACATGAAACAAAAAAAACCCCATTAAATAATCATCATTTTA
The DNA here is from genome assembly GCA_963277665.1 of Viscum album. Classification (NCBI taxonomy): domain Eukaryota; kingdom Viridiplantae; phylum Streptophyta; class Magnoliopsida; order Santalales; family Viscaceae; genus Viscum; species Viscum album. The sequence goes on along the minus strand of OY728148.1, from coordinate 886,621,149 downwards.
GGTAAATAAATTCATGATTGATTCTTTTTTATAGGATTAATTTATCAATCGATGGGGTCATAATAGTTGGGTTACATTATTAACATGGTTGAAGAGTCATGTCGGTTTCACCATTTCTGTTTGGTAGTTCATTGAAAAGTGTATTCTAGTTTTAAGAATCACAGCTTCCTGGAGGTTTCCATTGGATTTATTTATGGAACCGAAAACATCCAACAGTTTATTATCCAAAAGGGACCTGCTTTACTAAGTCATGTGTTCGTTATGTTTGAAATTCACGATACTTAAAAAATGCACTAGTCGAGAGGATGGGAGGTTAGAATCATCACACCCTTTTGAGGGAATTATTGTCTACTCCAGGACTCTATCTATTATATAAGATAATTTTGTGAATCCTTATTAATTCACCAAGTATATCATAAGTATTCCTTGGAATTTTCAATCACATATTTATCATATGAAATGTTTTAAATAATCTTTATGTATTCAAGGTTCTTCATTAATGGAGATATCCTTATGAAATCGAGGTTCTCGATCAATGGTATCATCTCATATACTAATTAGAGATTATTTTAATCATCAATATGATGATACTATTTTTTAATCCACTCAGTGGGGAACTCTAGAATTTATTGTCATCTAGGGAGACGAAGGTTTGGATTATTCTTGGAATCGTGCCCATAAAATGGGATACCTACATATCATTGTAAAACGAATTAGAAACCTCATATTTCAGTGCCACTTAATGGGAAACATCATACCTTTTAAGGTCATGTGACAAGGACATATCCATACAGTTTAATTCTATATGGTATATACATCTAAGTAGAAGTTGATTAGTTAAAAAATAGTGTCGTACTTATGCTAAAGTAGCCCAAGGAACATGGAACTGATATGGGTATCCAGGTAGGATCAGACCTTGTTGGGAATATGGCCCAAGGAGAAAAGTGTTGATTTAAGGTATTGGCTTTGAACCTCATGGAGGCTTCCTACATTTCCCTTATATATGGGAATCAAACCTCATGTAGTTATATTAGTCTCATATAAGAGTACAGTCCTTTGATATATATGAGTTTGGGATTACTTCCTCAAAAATATTTCATAGTGATTTCGGGGGTTTAATTTCAGGCTTCTTCATAAGGCGGGTTCCCGAATTAATTGGATTAATGTTGGATTCCTGAAGATGATATAAAATTAACTCAGGCCCTAAAAGGGCTTCCTATGTGTCCCGATTATTGTGGGAATCTGATTTCTCGTATTTCATTCTATTATTAGTGTTTATACACATGTTTTAATCATCACAAATCTCTTGGACCACATGAGTCATCCTCTATGTGAGAAACAAGAGGCTGTGAAATATTTCAACAATGACACATGCTGTTTTCATCCTCTGCTAATGGAAGAGGGTGCACCTACAGCAGTGTGGGTGGATGAGGTCGAGGTGACCCGTGATGAGGGAAAGGCGATGAGCCTTCCATCTATTCAATTTATATTGTATAAGTGTCCAATACAATGAGGAAGGGGTGAAGGTTATGGTATTACACTAGGATAGGTTCCCATGGTGAAAAATCTCAATGAGAGTGGGAATGGCTAATAAGTGTTCATGAGTTAATCTCCCCTCTTGTATTCGGAACTGAAGAATAAAGGAGAAGTAATGATACCACCTCCAATCGGAAAAATTTGGGGCTTACTCCAGGATGGTTTTCCTATAATTGATCCAGATATAGGAGGGTTACTTATCTATTATTTTTTAATGGAAAATTAGGTATGAACCGTACCTTCCCCTACAAGAGACCTGAATTTCTGGGCCATGTCTTCAGGAAGGGAGAGGCCAAGACCCAACCCTCTTCTAAACCATGATTTCCCAACACTATTTCTCGGAGAAAGGTCTATGTGACAATGGATATAAAAAAACCACAGACATTCCATGTATCCTAAGTCTCTTGTAAAAAAGTGGGAAATCTATGACTGTGGAAATACAAACCCAAATAAAAGACACATTGATGTACCTTTCCCAATGGTTTGATAAGTCAGGAGGTTTTAGTGGAGGTTTCAACTTAGTCCCTTTCAAATAAGGTATCTAAGGAAGGAGATACGCTACCATGACTTGATTTTAAAGAGGGTAATTGAGTTTGTATGTAAGTTGTATACCAAACTCTGCCATGTAGGTACCTTGCACAAGTATGCCGCATATGTATCCTGTGTTGATGCACCATGCCGGTTTAACGGATGTTATGCCACACAGGTGTGGCGTGAAGTAATGCCACACAGGTGTGAATGATGATTGAAGAATGTGTTTCGCATGGGAGAATCAAACCTATGTACTAATTGTAAAAGACTTTCTAAACATGATTATCCAGATTAATTATCTATTCTCTCGTGTATTAGATAGCTACAAGAGACAATTTGAGGGATCTAGGTGAAAGAGATATGGAATGGGAGCTTTAGAGAGTCTTTCAACTTTTTTAGTCCATGAAATGAGGATCCCAAATGTCTTATTAATATGAATGGATGTAGCCTGGTCGAAGAGACGTTTCCTGTGCAGGTCCTTCACACATCTCCTCTGTATAGGTTCTCCACGTTGGGGTACAAATATTATTCTATCACAGAGCTCTCCTATGCAGGTCTATCACAGAGCTCTACTGCACATGTCTGTAGCGCCGGTCTGCGAGAAGATCTACCACATATCTCTATCGCACATGTCTTTTTGAGTATTTGAATTTCCTTTAAACTCTTTGAACATTGTTTTGGGATGTTGAAATATCGAGGTCTCTATTCATATTCTGTTTATTTTATTAATTGGTGTAAATAATTATTCTATTTTTTTATCATTTCACCATGGTTCTTGTGTTTCATTGTTGTGGGGTTCATGGGTTTGGACACTGAGTTATTGACAGGATTTTTTCATCATAGTTTCTACCCATTTTTATCGAACATATGATTTGACTATAAAATTAATTTTTATATTAATTTAAAATAAATCCATTTTAAAATATTCATCATCCTTTTCCAATGGTCTTATAGTTTTCCATCTAGCTATAAATGTTTTTATCCCCTATGACTTTACAAATATTTCACCTATTTTTCTTGACCCTTGGACAATTTGTGATCATTTTTTGAAAACCCCTAATCATGTCTGGGATTGAGTTTGATCCTTATCTCTTTAGATTTAATTTTGGTGATCCAGGGTGAGATATTCACCTCTCCAACTTGATTTCTCTTCCAATAATTTTCTCGGGGGTTCATGGTTGTGGTGCAGGTTTGATATGTAGGATTTTGGGAATGAAGTTTTGATGACAGTTCGTTGTGGTTTTATTTGATTATATGTTTTTTTATATGGGTTTTCACAATACAAAATTTATATATCCTTAATATAATATTATCAATTTTTATCATTTTTAATGTTATAAAATCAAAAAATTTAAATATATAAGTACCTTTAGATAATTCAATGTGTTCAATAGACTTCTCTATATGCAAAAATAAACTAAAAAATATATGATATCTTTATACCAAGAAACCCTAGCCACTTAATGAACAAGAATGAATAGAAATAACAACTTTATAAAATACATATAATGAAAATAAATTTAGTTTTTAATATGAATGAAATTTAATTGGTATAGAAAAAAAGACTAATATTATCCTTGATTATTAGAAATTTATTTTTCTAAATATTTCATTTATAGGTATTATGAATTTATATTTCATGAAACATTTTATTCATTATGTTAAAATATTTTTACGTAAATAATTTTTTAATAATAATTTAATTATTAAATTATAGGATATATGAATAACAGTGGTCAATATTCTAAAAACCAATTTTCCTATAAATTTTTTTATTATATCTCATCATTTTATTCAAATATTAAATTTATAAATTTTGGAATTTAAATTTGATGACATATGATTTCATTGATTCATTATTGTAATATTTTATTAAGATAATCATTTTTCATAAATCATAAAATTTATTTGTAGGTTAACAATGATAAATACAATTGTTATAAATAACATGATTTTCATATAATTATTTTTATATAAATATGAATCCCAACTTTATGAATACTTTTTCTAAGAAATATATGTATTTTATAATTTTATATATAAATTTAAAAAGATTTTTTAATGAAAAATCCCATATTTTATATTTTAGAACATAAGTAATATTTTACCAAAATAATATTTTAATACAATATTCATAATTATTTCAAAATTAATTTTTATTAATTTCGTAAACTGAATCAATGATAATGGATTAAAAAATTTAAATATTTCGGTTCAAATTATCTGATAAATACCTCTTTATTTTTATGTTTAAAAATTAATTTACCAATGGAAAAAACTAATTTCTCTGATAAACATATAAATGAAAAAAGTAATAATTCATGGGGTAAAAGGATTGAAACATATTTAAACCATGTTTATAATTTAATGGTTGAGATATTAAAGAATTTATGTCACACTTCACTCAATTATTTTATATTTTGGATCCACTTGAAAATTTTACCATGTGGTCCTCTTACATTATGTTTAATTATTTATAAAAATTTCATTCTCAATACTTATAAGTGGGGCCTATGACCACCCCTACTTACCATTCTGAAAATTATGTGTCCTCATAAATCCCTACCCATATCCTTCCTGTATAGTCAAATTTCTATCTTTTGTTCATATGAAAATAATATATTAACCTATTTCATCCATTTAAAAGGGATATTTCAATGAAATATCAAATTTCTCAATATGAGTATTCACTTTTATTTAATTTATTTCTATTCATTTTTTATTTTATACATATAATTTTTAAATCCTTATTTAATTAAATAATAATTGTTTTTATAATAATACTTATAATTCCATGACAATAATCATTAACTATATTTTCCCTTTTTCTATTAAGAAAAGATAAACTGTTATGAATTTGTTGTGTGGACTACTACCTCCACAACACACCCTGTTTCATTTCTCTTAACCATATTAAACTTACGGTAATAATAATTAATTTAATAAATAATTAATATATTTATATAATTATTATAACTATCAAATGATAAACTATATTACTCTATCCTCCCATTATATGAAAAAAATTCATTATCCATGCATATGTGAAGCCTACCAACTCCATGGAATGGTGTATTATGTTATTCATTATAGCCTTTCACAAATGATTATATGGATGAAATTAAAAGATAAATATGATATTTATTATATTATCAAGGTTATGGTATGAAAAAGTAGAGAACATGTTACTGTTATGATAAATAAATGATTTTCTACAATTCATTGTTTGACATGAGCATACTAAGAGAAAAATGATATATTATTTCCATGTAATAAATTAATATATATTATCTATAATTTTAATTATTTAATATTATTATATATAACAAAAATAACACATAATAATACAATTATTCATTTTTTATATTGATATTTAAACTAAACAACCTCATAATCAAAAATCAATCAGGTTAGACTTATGTTATGTTCTGTTTAACAACATACTTGAATAATATTATTCAATTATATCATAGATGAAAATGAGAAGTTATATACAAGTATAATGTTATATAAAAATAAAAATAATTTATTTTTATTATGGTATGTTTATATCAACATTTAGCTAATTAATTATGAAATCACCCTGTGATTAATAAAATTCATTGAAATATTCTCATCACTGATTTCATTCTCATGGGTCATAAACTAAAATGACATTAAATAAAATTATTTAATTATAAAATATCTTGTAACATTTATACAAGTACATTTTAGGGAAAAATAATTTTTTAATTTTTTAAAAGGATAGATACCAACACTACTTTTATGAAACTTGTTGAAATCAATAAAGAATACATACAACAATTTTGTAATTAGGTTTGAATACTAATATCTATATATATATATAATGATTTTAAATGTGTATTATAAATAGTTATACTAATGTATTATGTTCTTGGGTTTGTATTCATAGAGACTTATTTAATTATTCAGTACATTTTTATAAGTGTGTAGGGAATCAGAACTGAGGTAATGTTTTTCATCTCAAATTCCTCTATTTGAGGCATGTTTAGTATTATGTACATATTTTCATTTATGTAGTGTATATACATCCAATTTTACATATCATATAATGAATTAATTTTTAATATTTTCTTTTATGTTCAATTACATGAAAATTATTTTAATGAGTTTTTATTTAAATATTACTCAAGCTGCAAGGATTTTCTTGGTCTCAATTCTAATTTATTAATACATGTTACAAATTATGCACCATTGTAACCTGGTATGGTTTTTTATAGATTTAATATCTCATTATTGTTCTATACATTTCATCCTTACATTTCATTGATAAAATAATGGAATCATTTTATTTTATTCAAATTTAATTTCACTCAAGTGTTTCTAAATTGTATGCTATTTTGGTAAATAAATTTTTATTCAAAGAGTTATGATAGTTCACTTAAATTTCTTCCATTTAAGTAGGGTACATTATTCAATATGATTTTATTATGTATAATTATATGATTTTTTATATTTTGATTATAAACAATAATTTTCAAATGTTTCATGCTTCAGGGAGTCTATTTCCCATAATGGATATTAATAAATCAAATCTCCTTTCATTGAGTTATAATGTTTCATCATGAAGTCTAATTTTAAATTATTGGGTTTTCCCAAAATAATATTTTATTATATGGTATTTTAGAATCCTATTTTTGAAAATAATTTTTCAAAAAAAATTAATGTTAGTTAATATTTTTACAATGGGAGTATTAAACCTAGGTATTTTTTAAATAAAGTAAATGGGGTTTCCTTTCACTTATATATGTATTGTGTTTCTTGTCTCATTTACATAACATAAACATCATGTCTTTTAAAGGATATAAAATTAGAGTTTATTTCTAAAATTAAATTTACTCAAAATATTTCACATCTCTAATTGAAAATTTACCATTTAATGTGACATGAAATTTTTTATTTCACATCAATATTAATATTTTTTTTCTAAATTCTCTTTTATGTTTGTTCACCTATTAACATTATAATTTTTAAAATGATTTACCCTAATGGGGTTTATGAATCATTATTAATAATCTAATATATATATATATATATATATATATATATTTCTGGGATAGAACTCATTTTATCAAACAATTAAATTCTTGATCCCCTATTTTTTGATACCATTCATGTAATATTTTTGTGAGGTTATTTTTCGTTAATGTCAACACACTTCTATTATTCCTTTATTTTACTAGGGTTATGGTTAAACAAAAAATAGGTGGTATATTTGTGGCAATTTTATGAACTCCAGTAAAATAAATTGTATTTTTTAAAATAAAATTTAGTAGAAGTTTATGTGAACTGAAACTAATTTTTTTATTTTAACATTAAGCTATTGTTTTATTAAAACTGTTACTAATTATAAAAAACCTTAAATCAACCTCCTTACCCCTCCCCCTCCCACCTTTCTCCTTGATCCGACGTTTCCCCTTGCCACCCATCCCCACATGCCGCCAGCCACCCGCCACCCCTCTCCACCCACCACCCCTCACAACCTCCCCCTAAGCCACCCCCCTACCCCTTTATCTCTGTGCACATACCTATAAGCCTGTCACCACCCCTCATTACTCTTCACTCATCACACCTCACCACTTTGTCACACCCTCAATAACCCCCTCCCCTCCCCCACCTTTTGAATCCCTTCTCCCCAATACCCCCCCTCCATCGAGACCCCTTTATTATAGAGGTAGCACCACCCATTCCACTTACAACCACTCAACACCACCCCCTGAGCCCCCTATCCTTGATCCAGTGTCACCCTTTCCCTGACCCATCACCACTAACCACCCCTCATTAAACCTCTTCGATAAATGGTTCAATATATATAATTTATTTCCATAACCATGATTGATTATATTAGTATAATTACTTTTTTCATTATTATTAACCTATTTTTATTATTGAGGATTAAATTGTGATAATAATAAAGTGAGTTTTATTTAGTTTTAATCTGGTAAAATATAGTTTTTACATACACATTAATTAATAAATTTTTAAAATAACTGTTCAAATAAGCATCCATATAAAATGTACTTTTCTAATGAAATGATTTCTTTTGTCACTATAAATGATTTGTGGGTTTGAAAAAAATTTAGTCGTATGGTTTTTATTTATTCCCCCAAATACCAATTTTTTTATTAATATCAAATTTTTTGAGTGATTGTTAATATCAATAATTATTTTTGGTTGTTTATTAATATTAAATTTATGATGTTTTTTCAGGAATTTATTGAATTAATATTAATATGATGAGAAGTTTGTACATGTGATAAATTATTTATGGGGAGCTATAAAAAATTAATTGTTTTTTATTAATAATAATATGTATTTTGAATAATATTAATAATTTTTTAATGTATGTTTATTAATTTTTTTAAAATAGTGGATTGTTTTTTAATGTCATAGAGAGTACCCATATTTATGATTATAGACATAATATCAGAGGGGGTTTCTATAAATTGAAATTTATTCCTAAAAAAACATTGGATAGAACTCAAATCATTTTATACCACTTAGTCGGTGTAATGTCAAACCAAGACTCTACCCTGGTCAATGATAAAGTTAGGTGAAATTAAATATTTATAGTACATGTTTGATTAGTCATTTGTATCATTATATATGAATGTATAGGGATAACAGTGACAATCCAATACTAATGGATAAAAGTTGAATTAATTTATCTAGAAACAGACATTGGTATGCTGATGTGTTGGTAGAATTTTTAGATTTTTTAATTGAAAACCTATCAGTGGATGAAAAAATAAAATTAATGTGACCTGATTGTAAATTGAATTGATGACTAAGTTGATATGATTAATTTGACTAATTGATATTAAAATTGTTTTATTCTTGATATGTGCATGGGGAATCCAATATTACAGAAATTCAAAATAATAGATATTATGTCAATGAAATAAAAATTGACATGGAATAAAAGAATTAATGTTTAAATTTTTTAATGATACATCTAGGTTTGCATAATAAAATTTCCATGATTTTAATAAATCAATATAACATTCAGTTTATCATTAGTAATTTAATAATTCTAAAAACATCAGGGAAAAATAAAATAAGTTTTATGAATTAGTTGATGATGGATAACAAGAACTATTTGATGGGTATCATAGGAATTCAAATTGGTATTTTCTAATTAAGTCTTATTATATGAATTTTCTCTTTAAAATTACTAAAAATTTAAGGTAGATCATTTTAGAGTTTATTCATGTTGCATTTAGTGAAGCTAAGACACCTCTATCATTCTATACTATGAATAAATTCCTCATCAAACTTGGACATGATTATAAAAATATTCATGACTGATATAATCATATCATTCTTTATTAGAGAGAAGATTTTGATAAATAAGAATGTATAAGATTTCATATAAGTTGATGGTAGATAAGGAATATAAATGACATTATAAATAAATGAAACCTGAGGATGAAATAGAAGAAGAAATCTCATAAAAAGGTTTTTTGACACTTTCATTGAAATTCATCATTGAAAATATTATTTATGACATATAAAACTAAATATGAAAAATAGGCATTCTAAAGATAATAATGATGTCTTGTTGAGAAATCCAAATGGGTCAACACCATAGACGTGGTTTGATTCACTATATCAGATTTTTTTGTCTAGATCCGAGGAATGTATGTTTGGGATTGGATTATGATGGGTTTAACCATTTTAATACTTTATGTACTAATTATTAAATTTGGATAGGTGTTTTGATCCCATATAATATACCTCTATGCATGTGTATGAAATATACTTATTTGATTATTTCAATTAACATAGACAAAAATGACATAGATGTATACCTTCAACCTATAATCGTTGAATTTTTATCATTATTTGTAGATGAAGAGAAAAAAATTTGATTCAACTAGACCCATATTAAAAATTCATGTTTATTTAATGAGAGAAATTAGTGAATTCCCTAGAATAATAAATTGAAATTATTGGAACACTATTACTGGTTTTGTTTGTCTAATTTGATTTTTTTATTTTGAACCTCAAAGACTACCACAAAGTAGAAAATTGTTTTTATCTTCCTTCATAGGTTTATTGATTCTTTTTATAAATTAATAATAACAAGACCCAATTAAAGAGAGATATTAAAATTTTAATGTCACAAAAGGTGTTATCTGGTTTAAAAATCAAGGGAGAATTAGTGAATGTCACTAATGAATTTTGAATATTTCATGAGTTTGGAGAAGGGAAACAGAGTGTGAGGTACAATATCTGAAGTAGATGGAACACAAAATTGAAGAAAAAGAGTATATTTTTCATACTTCATTATTTGGATTTTAATTTGATACATAATAATCGTTAGGAAATTCATATTGAGAAGATTGTTTGGGATAATGAAATTTTTTACATTACCTAATGAGTAGGGTATGTCGAAGGATTTCCTAATAACCATAAAGATATAGATTCAATGAATATAAATCATGGTTTCTAGGAAAATGAGAATAGAATGTATTCATCAACTATCATTAAAATGAAAAATCATAATACAGAAATATTCCTTCCAAATTTGATGTATATAAAAGTGGTAGATGAATATTCAAGTAACATATCAAGGTTTGATTACTTAAAGCATAAAATGTTACATGGATTGATAAGTAATTAATCACATATTTTTAGGAATCAGTTTTTTTTGGAATTTTGTAATACATTTCTTAAATAATTCACTATAGTTGTAGTTGAGTTTTGTACATTTTTCAGATACATTTTTGAAAAAACTATAAATCCAAATAATATATATAAACATCAAGAAATAATTTTTTGACACTTTTTCATTTGTATATGTTATTTCCCCCCTCATTATTCATTGTTATGATTCATTTAACTATTTATTAGGTTGAGGAATGTAATAATATTGCTTAATTAAACTATCGATTGATGTTTCCAACTGATAGGTAAGTTGATTTTATTTTATTTTCATTAGAGAATTGGATTTTATCAAATCATTGCATATTTTTTTTATAATTTTTGTATTTTTTCATCAGGAACTTTTTTCATTTAAAATCATATGATAGGAATAAATATCATCCATAAGGGTCTATTTTTTACACAGATGAAGAATGCTTGAACTTCCTTTCTAGGTATTTGGATGAGATTGAGGTTAAATTCAATCATGTTGGACATGATGATGAAATATCCACTAATTCTATTTCTAAAAAACAATCATTAGTATTTACAACTATTCTATGATCAATTGAAAAGGGGTAGAATTTTAAACAGATTGAATTAGAGTTTATATTTAAATATAGATATGTGATACTAAATATTGTTATTATAGATACATTTATTGATGAACTGTGACATTAAACAAAGAGTCGAATATGGGGTTGAGCATGAAATGACATGGAATTAACAAAAGATGATCATAAGGAGATTGGTGAATGGTTCGATCCTCATGTATGTATATACTCATGTTCACATTATTATCATGTAGTTACTTTTTCTATGTTAAAATAAACACCTCATATCATTTTCTATAGATAAGGAAAATTGACAAAAAACCTCAAATATTTAATGATCTGTTGTTTTTGTCTCGAAGTCCTTTAAGGCAGGATAATCGTTTTGACACCTACAATAATAATGGTGTCGGGTGTCATAAAATATATCATGTAGAAGTCTTGAAAACTAAAAATATTGTAGTATTAACATTTAATGATGTGGGATAGAATTAGAATTTGAATGATATAATCAAATTATATTATCTAGGGTACTATTTAGTTTTATTATTCAAATTCTAGTGGTTGAATATTGATAGGGGAATAAAAAATTATTTGTTACATTTTAAATTTTACATTTTTTCCATCTTGATAGATATTAGGGAGCATGCTCATCATGATTCATTTATCATGCATTTTAAATAGAATATGGTTTATTGTGTGGATGATGAAATACATGATGGTTTCTATGTTGTTGTGCACTTAAAGTAGATAAACTTATATGATATGGATGAAGAAGATAAATTGGAGATTTGTGATAGTGAACCTCATCAACAAAAAAAAATTGAACAACTTCTTCCCAAAAATTTCAAAACAATAGAACCTGTAAAAAATGGTGAAAATGAAGGACTCGTTGCAATGGAGGTTGATAACCATAAAAATAATGAAGACAAAAAAAATTTAATAAATAAATTGGTAATGAAAATATATAACTTTTTCTCATTGATAGGTGTTTTATAGATATATACATCATTCTATTTTTTGTAAAAAAAAAATTTCATTTTTTATACATTTAATATACCTAAACCATTTCAAATGAATGGAATGTCTAGAACAAAAAAATTGTTCAATCTAGATGATCTGCATCATAGAGCACGCCACCACTACCCTGATATTCTGTGGATTATAGTTATTTTGGTTTACACAATATTACTAGTGATAGATTCATTTCCCTATATGTTGTTGGAATCACACCACCTAATTCACCTCTAGTGATGGAAAAATTAGTCACCACTCCCTCTAGGGGATATTGAAGATTGATTGTTACTAGTAAGTTTTTCATTTCTGAGAAAAACAATTATCAATTTTTAATTCATTTTTAAAATAGGTAATGAAAACCATATATGGGATACAAATATAATCTAAGAATATGTTTGTGGCCTAAGGGACATCATAATTATTTTTTCATTTAATGAGTTTGGGGTGCCTACCGATGATGCTGCTAGAATATATGGGTAGATTCTTGGGAAGATTTATTGTAATATGGTGAGATTTACCATTAATAATAAATATTAGAGGCACATTCTTATAGATTTCAAAAAAGTAACGATATGATTCTCATGTAAAGGTAATAGAAATATATATTCATTGATAACAATTTTATAATATATTGTTAAATATATTTAATATACAAATAAAGTGTTAGGTTTTTTTATTTTTGGATTTTTATTTCATTTAAATTCCCATAACTCTATTTCACACCAATGGAAATTGATAACTTGGGAAATAAATGGGGACATTTCTTCTTGATATTATCTCATGTGTTTAATGACACCTCTTTGAGCTCTCGATAGATATATGACAAAGACCGCAAAGGCATTTATTTTGAGAAATGGAATATCACTGTCATGATCAAAAGAGATGAATCTAATAAGGTAATTTCATAATTAATAGTATCTTATTAACATAAAAAATATAATTTTTATAAATGTGGAAATATTTTTTATGAATTATATAATAAAATATTATCAATCTTCACAATAAAGTCCTTCATCACATCACTGTGTCTCTGATTTTTTTTGAGAAAAGGAAAAAAGTTGGTTTTTATTTTATTCATTGTTATTTTTATAATTTTATTACAAATACTGGTTTTTTAGAACATTTTTATATTTTTTATAATGTATAATGAATTATGTCACTCTGTTAGATGAATATAGATGTGGTTTAATGTGCATTGGAAACTCAATGGTATTTTTTAAATGACCCTACCAAATAATTTTATGTATGTTCATTTCATTACAATTTCATAATATTTCATTACTATAAAAATATAATAATAAAAAATATAATATATCAACTAACAATCCATAAATCTAATTAAATGGGGCAAATTTTTCATCGTTTGATACATCTTGTATGCCCCAACTAGTTAGGATTAATGATTTTTTATTATTATAATATAAATTTCCCCATTATTTTTTTATAGTAATTAAATCACAAAAAACAGTAATGAGAATTTTATTACTTAGACAATATAATGATGTTTAGATATTTTAAAATCTAGTTGATAATATTTTTTAACCAGTATAAATTCATGATGTTTGGGATAGAAACCATTAATAATAATCATTGGTATCTCAGAACGAGGTAGTTGCAATTATTTTATGGAAGAATAATCCTATAAATGTATGGGGGTGGTTTTGGGATAACTCCATCGGGTGTTTTTAGTATGGATGTTTCATAAATTACTACTAACCCCGGTCGGAGTTTGATTAGTGTCATTGATTGGGAATCAGAAATAGAAATTGATATTTTGAAAGAAAAAGATCATGAACATGAATATTATAGGGAAACATTGAATTGGTTTTAGTCAGAAATGGATAATTATTTAGTTTTTGTATTTCAGTGGATGACTTATATGATTCCTTAGGAAATTTACAGCCTTATATCTCATCCCATCATGGTCAATTATTAATTAAATAGATTATTCAAACATTTTTTTGGAATGATTATATTAGCTGGGGGAGGGTTTTTCGATGAGTGGAGGTGGCTATTAGATGTCAATCACAGTTTGGGCTTCTTCTATTGATGTTGGTTGGGGGATTTTAGTAAATAGTTTGGATTATAAGTATAGGGGTGAAGGTTTTGGGGGGGGGGATAAGTCATTTTTATATTCCTTCTTTATAATAGTTGGGAGGTTTTGAACTTGGGTTGATCTCACCTTCTACCTCAAGCAAGGAGGTTTTGACCTTGGGTTGTTCTCTCCTTCTCCCTCTGACGACTAGATTTAGTTCGATGAGTTCTTCTCATTTATCCTCCATTTTTTCTTCTAATTCATCTCTTAATATTTTAACTCAATAATGTTTGGTGATTCTTCCACTATTTTGTAGTTTTTTTCTTCCATATTCTTACATTTTCCTATTTTTATTCTAAACAATTAGATATAAAACCTAATAAATTTTCATAGAACACATTCAAAAGCCATAAATAAAATTAAAATGAAAATTTTGTATAGAAAACATTCATTTCTAGTCCTAAAACCACATCCTACCCCAGATTGATGTGTATTTTATTCCCATAGATAATAAATTAATTATAAATCATTATCAATAAGTTTAAAAACAATCTGAGATTATTTTATCATATTTAACTCAATATACTCTTCTTAAAGGTACATAATCCATTTAAAACATGTTTTAGGGGAACAAAAACAAGAAAATATCATCCTATATCCTTGAAATCAATGTAAAATGACTATATATTGAGTTGAAAAATGTTGGAACTGATGACATGTAATTATGAATTACGGTTTACTCAAGATAGTAGTAAATCTGTTTTTAGTGTTTAAAAACACTAAAAAATGCATGGAATAGTTAACACTAAAGAAAGTAGCACATATTGAAAATAAATAATTTTAAAAATGCTGATGATTTATTTTCATTGTTTATGTGTATACAACACATCAATCAAAAATACAGTGTGGTCAGAATGACTCAGTCTGCACATCTTAAAGTTACAAAAGACTCAAAAAACATCTGTCGAGAGGTCAAAACAAGGTAAACTATGATGGATTACACTAAAATAAGGTAAAAATTACTAATTATTTAATTTTGATATTTTGTAACAAACAACTTGTCATTCCGAATTATGACTTCCCCAAAATGGCTCTACACATGTTTTTAGTCTTTTACAAAACAAATACATACATAAAATATTAAAAACCATATAAAACTACATCAGATTGATGTAGAATAATTAAAAAACCACCTTTGAGTTTTTTTGACATATACATGAAAACAACACATTAATTTGACATGCAGCGTGGTTGGAATTACTTAGTAAACACTTCTTAAATGTACCAATGCCTTTAAAAACAAGTTTAGGGGGTCAAACTAGGGAAATGATATCAAATTTTCCTAAAAACATAGGAAAAGGATTTATATTTAATTTCAAATTATATGAACTAACAACACATTATTCTAATTTTTAGTTTTCCAAGTATGGTCAAAAACATGTTTTTAGTGTTTTAAAACACTAAAATGGGTGTAGAACACTCAAAACCATATAAAACTACATCATATTTCTGTGGAATCATGGTAAAAAATAGATGAGTTATTTTATATTTTTTTCACACGTTAAATTCACCAATATGATGGGTGGTGTGGTCATAATTACATGTTAAACACTTCTTAATGGTACAAAATAATTTAGAAACAAGTTTTATGGGGTAGAAACCATGAAAAATATGATAAAGAGACATGAAATAAATGGAAAAACCTTATATTGAATTGTATAATATATAAAACAATTACATACCCTTATATATTAAGGTTTCCCGAAGATGATCTTAAAAAAGATATTAATGTTTTAAAATACTAAAACATTAGTGAAATTGTCAATATAATAGATAAACACATCAAACTGATGTCAAATCAATTGACACCATCCCTATATTATTGTATACATGTATGAGTAGAAAACAGAGAAACTTTATGAGTTGTGTGGTCAGAATGACTCATTAAACACTTATTAAAGGTAAAAAAATCTAATTAAAACTCGGGTCAGTGAATCAAAATCTAGAAAATGACATATTGACTTGAAATCAGAGGAAATTTAATTTTGAAATTTTTGAACCAATGACACATCATTCTAAATTATTGTTTTTATAGGATGTCCATAAAGGTGTTTTTGGTTTTTCAAAACACTAAAATATGCATGGAATAGTCAAAACAATAAAAACCGACCACAGGTTGATGTGAAATTATTTTAAAACCACCAATATTTAATTTTTGATGTGTATTCTTAAAAACAATATGAATTTGATGGGAATTATGGTCATAATGACTCAGTAAACAATTATTAAATGTATAATCACTGTTAAAAACATTTGATGAGGGGTCAAAACCAAGAAAATGACATCATATTTCCTTGAAATCAAACAAAATGGTTATAGAATGAACCATAAATTGTTATAAATTATGTCATGTCATTTCAATTTATAGTTTTCCGGAAATGGAAGTAATCATGTTTGTAGTGTTTTAAATCACTAAAACGTCAGTGGAATAGGAAAAAACATACAAATTACCTCATATTAATGAGAAATCATAGTAAATAAAACTCTATGTAATTTTTTATGAGTAATCATAGACAACAGGTCAATATGAGATGCGATGTTGTTAGAATTACTCGGTAAACCCTTCTTAAAGGTAAAAATGCCTTTAAAAACATGTGTTTGTGGTAAAAATCAATAAAACCCTCTAAATGTCCTTGAAATCAAGGGATAATGAACTTATATTGAATATGGAGATTTAGGAATTTAAGGAATTTCATATAGAATTAATATTTTCTTAGGATGACCGTAAACACTTTTTTAGTGTTTTAAAACACTAAAACATACATGGAATGGGAAAACCCATATAAAACAACCTCATATGGGAATGGAATCACTGGAAAACTACCACTACAACTTTTTTTTCAAATATAGTACATTTTTTTATATCAAAGTCAAAAAAAATTTTATTATGTCAATTTCAAGTACTCGATGCGTCAATTTATAAATTAATTAAAATAGTTAATTATCACTTTTTAGTTTCAAGTGTTGAATAATATCATAAATAGGTCTGTTTATGTTGTTAAACTGTTTTTAAATCTATATTATTTGTTTTATATAAATTTTTTTTTATTAAAAAAATTATAAATTTTATTTTCATCATCTAGAATATATTCTGTTTCTTTTCTCTTTCTCATTATTTTCCTTAATTGTTCTGGTTTTCATTATAGGTGGCAGATATCAGTGGTAGGAATGAGGATATCCATTATTATCTATTATATTATTTATAAGGTAGTCATGATGGTTGTTAGATTTCAGTTAGTTTTATAATTTTATTAATTATTCTATTTTAATTATCATTTATTTTGTTTTGTTTTAATTTTTGTATTATTTTTATCTACATTTGATGAGATTGGGTTGTCGGTTTAAATTAATTATATAATGTGGGGGTAGATGGATGTATCGGAGGTCCTTATATTGATTTATATTGGTCTTGAGGTCTTGTTATCCATATTTTATATGTATATATTGACAACTAGGGTATTAGTTGATATATGTTTGGGTTGACTGAAACTGAGATTTTGATGATTTTAGAAATTTGTATATATATATTTTGATGTAAGAATTTTATATGATGAGTTTATCATAAATTAATGTTTTAGTTTAGTGGATGTTATATATATATATATATTAAAATATTTTTTAAAAAATATGATTTAGCTGCATTTTTTAGTTCATTTTTCTAAATACATAAATTAAAATATTTTTACTCTGGATTATGCTAAACTGCCACTAAAAATAATCGCCAATATTATGTTTAGTGTTGGTAAGAATAATTTAATTTATATCCCCACTAGTGATTTATTTCCTGAAACCCCTACATTTAAATAAACAATAAAAAAATAATGAAATTAAAGACATCATCGCTAAAAGACTAGTAATCGTGGAATAAATGGTTTTTTATTAACTGCCACTGTATTTTTAGGCAATCTGTTAAACCATCACCAACCCTAGAAAAAACCACCACTGATTCAAATGATAGGGTATGATATTATTTATTGGTTAGTTGGAAAAGAATACACATTCTTGATTATTATTTATTTCAATTTCATATTTATTGTGTTTTGTGATTTCATATTTTTTAATTATACTGATGGATAAGTTTTTATGTAGAAAAATTCATACAAAATAATTTTATGAAATGTCATGTAAAATCTTATAATTAATGTATTGGACTTAATAAAGTAACTGGTGGGACCTGACATTATATAACCCCTTGATGCATCGATAGTTTCCACGAGTCAAAACATATTATATTTTGGTGTATACCTCTCCCCATATCAGTATAGTGTTTTTGAATAGGTTCTTGAAAACATTTTTTGATGTATACAATTATGAATTGCATTAGTATGGGACCATTAATTATTATTATCTATGATTTCAAATATTTTCATTTTAATATAATGATGTCATATTAATTCAATTATGTAATTATTTAGACTATTTATTGTTATCACATTATGTATATAGTGGCTATATTTTTGACAGATTTAGTTATATGATTACCTGACTAATCATTTTCTTCACCCTTTTTATATATCCCCATTACCCATGTTATAATGAAAAATAATACACAATAAATTTTTAGAATAAAATAATGTGTCAAATAATTTATGGGAGATGTTTAAGAAATATCATGAATTATGTTATTTTTTATATAGTAGGAAAATATTTCCTTATTTTTGAAAGATATGAGCTTTATTTGTTTATTATATTTCAAAAATATCTAAATCTATATACCTAAAAAGATATTTTGTATGTAACATATTCAATAGTCATTATTTTTTTTCAATTAAATATGGTTGAATCCATAATTTATCAACTAGTATCGAAGAGAGTATGAAATGTATTTATTAATGAGAACTAAATCTATGAGGGTGGGTCCTAGAGTGTTGGTATGGGGTGTCATTTTCGGAATTAGATAAGGGTTTAGATTACTTTAGAGGTTTGGTTTATATTGATTATAATAAATTTGAGTCTAAAAATGTTAAATAAAGATTTTATAAGTCAATTTATTTTTATAATTTCAATAGAATTGATAACCCATTAGACTATTATAAGTAATATTGACTATTTGAGAGATTGTGATAAGATAAATTTATTGAAACCCATAGGTATAAGTCTAAGAAAGATTTATAAGTATAGGATAACATCCTAATGTTTTTATAATGTAGAGTATAAATACCCCAACACCAATGGACCAGAGTAGGTGGTAACTTTATTACATTGTCATATAATACAAGGAATCACATCCCAAAGGACTGAATAGTTTAGTTTTCTTGCTAAAATATATACACACTTGAAATTCACATTAAATTATAAAACATATAATACACAATTTTTTTATAAATACATTATTCCCCTTATTTTATCCCTACATAGCAGTGATAATATACTTCTTTAAATCCTAGGTAAAAATATAACATATGAAATATCTAAGCCCAAATAATTAATAAAAGTTAATTACAGTGGAAGATATCATGAATAAAAAATAATCAACATGGTAAGTTAGAAAACTGAACATAGGTTCCATCTAATAAATAACAGGATTATAATTTGGAAGGAATAAAATATGATAAATTTATTCAATATAAATAATAGCATTAGTATGAACCTTAGTCATGAATATTCTAGATAAACAAAAAATTACATGTTATATAAATAATTGATTCATAATGATGGAATGCATAATTTCAAACATTTAAAACATATCATCAAGGTTATGTTAAAATAACCTAATACTGTAAAGCCTTCATTCCAAAAATATTATACCATTAAGGCTCCATGCCAAGAATCCTTAAATGGGTAAGGCCTCAACCAATACTTAGTATAGTTTGTCTCATGAGACCTACATATGGATTGAGGGGCTATAGTGGGTCCCGCCTTTCACTTACAATGTCTAAAAAATACCTCATATGAATGGTTGAAGCAAAATAAATATAATCATTTTAATTGAAAAACTATGCTACAAAATGTGAATATCTTTCCCATTCAATTAACATCACCATAAACCATTTTATATTAATATGGATAATAGTATCAAAATAGAAAATTTAAAATAAAAGAGATCATTGACCATACAAAGAGAGAATAAGGATGATATTAATACAATATATCCCCAATGAATCATAAGTACTTTAATGGGATGATGCCATTTATGAATAAAAATATTTTTGTAAACATTCTTGAGGAAAAATTCACTTGTTTATATTGAAAATAATTTTTAATACATAAAAAATGCATAAAATAAAGAAATCGTTTTATTTGATAATAACCATGTAAAATTTTAATGGAAACATTAAATTTTTAAGGCCACATGATGGTTCAAAATTACCTTCATTATTTATTTTTTAAAAAACCATTCTTTTCACCTTTTCATAATAAATGTAATAAGGTACTCTGTTTGGAAAATGATGGAAATATTACATTAAAATTTTTTGATAAAATATAAAAAGAGATAAATAATAATTTAAAAATAATTTTTTAATATTAAAATAATTTTGAAATTTTTTTATAAAAAAAATAATCATGGAATATAAATATTTCCTAATGAATACATAAACAAAAACATTCTCGAATGATGAGGAGGTTGTGAATTAAACTCATACCTTAGGTATAATTTCCAATATACATTTATTACCCTAATTTATAATAAATATTATTTAATTATGCATCTATTCAATATAAATTATAATATATATCATAAAATATATGATTTACTTACACCATTTTATCGCCCATTTATTACATAACTTACAGAAATTACTACTTAAAGTAATAATTGCTTAATTTTTCATTTTTGTTTTGATTTGGATGTTTCAGTCCTTGTAAATTGGTCAAGATTAAATAATTTTAACAATTTAATAATTATATTAATATTCAATTTATATGAACATATATTAACCCTAAAATGTTATAGATAGAAAAATAAATAACATTGTACATTGAGATGGAAGGTCATGTGTACACATCAGTGTTGTTTCCAACTTTCAATGGATGGAAAAAATAAATATGGTTATTAATTAATATTTATATAATCATATTAAAGTAATAAATATCATATATCTTCATTATTTCAATATTTATAACTATTTGAGTAATGTAGTGAGGAAAAACAAATTACAGTGCTACGTTCAGACAGTATGTCGAACGTATGCATGAGTGATATTGTTTATTTTCGTAAGATTGAAAAGGGATGGAAAATGGTTTTCCCATAAACATAATAACATATTAGTATATTTATGACTCCATATATATTAATTTTCTATATAAAAAACTCATGAAGATGATGTTTAAAAAAATTAAACATTAAAGAGTATGTAAATATCATTACCTCTTTTTCAATGAACATCCAATAAATATCTAATAAATATCTTATATTGAACACTATGGTTGGTCTTCAAGGAATAAAAAAACCACAAAAACATTTATATGATTTTTTAGGTGAAATGGTCATAGTTTGGTCAATCTAGAAGGCTCATGGTGGAGTAAATAGGTGATGGTTGTGGTTCCCATCAATAAGCGAGGTGAAGGACTTTTTTGGAATTTATCAAAATATTAATTATAATAAATTAATTAATCATTATAAAAGCCTCAAAATTGAAATTTATTTGAATATAAAATTTGATATATTTTTCAATTAATCAACCAATTTAATTTAATCAATTTATGTGTAATTTTAAACCGTGTATTTTTTTATTAACCCTTTATTTAATTATTTTTTACGTTAACCATAGTAACCATCATTTTAATTATAAAGGGTCTTTAATGTCATAATAAATTAAAAAAATGACTCATAATTGGATAATTTATGATTTGATAAGTTATATTCCATTCACATGGCTGAATATAACATTTTAATGAAATTTAAATAATTTACTAAAATATTATCTGGACAAATTATCATTAATGTCACTTTTGTCACTATTTATCTAAATTGACTTCCAATATAACAAAAAAATGGGGAATTCAAATATAATAAATTCAAACATCTCTAATGTATTTTATATATATATAAAATTCATTATTCAAATTAATGAACCCAAAATATATATATATATATAATATTTTTTAAAAAATCAATTATCTTTTTTTCCTGTTAATTAATTAAATATTATTTTAGCATTGAAGAAGTATCTAATATAATTAATTAATATCTAAAAAATAAAAATAAATTTATATAATAAAACTAATTTAATTAATATCATAATAGAAATTTAATTTCATTAATTTATTTATATTTTTTGTAGGTGAAAACCTAAAATACTTTAAATTTGAAGATAGTGACATTTTTTAACTATCTTTGATTTAATGGATATAGATGTCATTTTCTTGGAAAAGTATCCATTAAACAAGAATAATAAAATAGAAACACTATAATGGTCAAACATTACTCATACAATAGTTTTGGGACATGTTTGGGTCATGGTGATACCCTTATCTTTTTGTTTAATCTTTATTTAACCTCTTTTTCTCATACCGCGTCAATATGGATCTTTACTCTTTCAGAGTTAATATAGTCACTATAATATTACAAAAGACTATTAAATGGATCCTGGATGACATATTAAACCATATAGAAATAATTTTTCTTGAATATATGTTTTTTATGATTTTTTAATCATTTAATAAAATATTAATTTTTATAAAGTATTCATATTGCTAAATTTAAAACCTATTTATTAATTTGACATTAATAACATTAATAAAACATTTATAATTATAGAAAAATATTTTATTAAATCAGTAATAAATTATAGGGATCTATAAAATTATTTTATAACATTATTTACCTCAAATTTAATATTTTTTTAATACATTTAATATCATTTATTGGACATTTTTATTAACAAAATAATTACAGAATCAACATTGTGTAAATATTTATTGTAATTATTTATTCTATAATTTTTTTTAAAATTTACTATAAAGAATAAAAATATTTTATAAATAATCTTACTTTTTATATTTAATTATAAATATTGACTAATTCTATTTTAAAAATGTTGTAGTTTTTAAAATTATGAATGTGACATTTTGATTATCCCTTAAATAAAATATTATAAATATCATTACCTCATAACAATGACAAATAAGGGCCATATAAACAACAAATAATTTATTATAGAATAAATTTAACCATTTAATATTATTTTGTTATGTTATGGGGTTATTTTTTTAACCTTATCATTTTATTTTTAATCCAAATTACTCAATTTATCATTTACTATGGAAAAAAAATTCAACGTTACTATTCAAATTGTGCAAATAATTAAACAGAACTATTTAATAAATTTGAATATTTTTAATCCAAATAAGTAATCCATTTATAAAAATTAAAAACTCGATATATTCAGTAATTAAATTAAAATTAATCCCAAAAAATTCAATGAATGTTTTTTTCTTGAAAGATGCATTTTTTAACCCAAAAATGCTATTATAACAAAATAATGTATAATAATGATAAAAAAGAAACTAATTATACTATAAATAATTAAATATTACTTATTTTACCTTGACATAAAATTTAATTCATAAAGTAACATTTAAAATAAATAATTTACAATTTTACAATAATCGATATTTTTCACTATTCACTGGAAAATAATTATTTTTCAGAAAAATACCAACAATTTATCCAATTATAATTTTGAAATTATAATTTTAAAAATAACTTTTAATTTTTCATATATAATTTATAAAAGTGTTAATATTTTGTTTTAAAACATATTCTCCATTAAGAGTTGGTGAAAGTGTATTTAAAAAAATAAATCGTTTTGCGTAAAATTAGAAATATTCTTATATTTTTTCCTATTAAAATATATTTGATAAATCTCAATACATTTTGTTAAATATGTAATATGTAATTTTCATAATGTGGTTAATAAAATTAATTCCTTACAATTTAATAGTGAGGTTATATAATAGTATTTCATTATTCATTTAAGCTGGGTGATGCATTCAATATATGCTATTGAAGGAATTATATTTATTTAAAAAAGAGTCATACCATAAAATCATAGGGTATTATATTTTCCCCTATTTCAATAAATTGGGTTCTATTAATTACAAAATTTTCTTTTCAAATCAATGGTTTATATTTATGAATTCTTTTATGGATAACCAAAATCATAAATAGAGTTAACAAATCACTTTTTTTATTATATGGAAAAGGACATGGGAAGTTCACCAAAACAATTAAGAATTTGAATAGTTTAATATTGGTGGAAACTAATGATGCAGAAAAATAATTGTAAGTAGTTATATAGTTCATTAATAATACTAAATTAACTGATTAATGGAATGATATTAGCCTCAAATCCATAAATATGTGATGATTTATATGACCATATGATTCATCAGATATAAAGGTAACATGATGTCATTTTTGTTCCAATATATTTCTCAAAAAGATGAGTAATTTCATAACCATTCTGACATACCACTCATAAAAAAGCTTACTTAATTTCATTCATTGTCATATAACATAATTCCATCCATTTTTATGCTTTTATTTATCTTCACTTCATTTCTTGTAACAAGGGAATGATAATCAAGATGAATTTTATTCCTAAAGAATGTTTAACAAATCATAGGATACAAAATTTATTCCTTCAACCATTAAATAATAATAAAAAAATGGTTATAATAGGTTATCTAATATGAACGTCATAATTTATACCCAAAAAATAATATCGTTAATTCATTACACAAGTAGTTAACCTTAAGACACATCAAAAATGCATCTATTGAAATTCAAAGTTCAAAAATTTTATAAGGAAGGTCAACAAATTTCCCAAATCTAATGAACATTATATTCCCCAAAAAATAAAATGAATCCATTTTTATCAAATATATGAATACCACAGATACCTTTAAATCTTAATTAAAACATTCATGCTTCCAAAAATAAAATATCGAGTTCTAGAATATATTTATTAAATCTAAACATATAGTAAACCAAACTAAGATAACATAAACCATTAATTTACTATTCAATTTAATGGTCACCAATATTATCCCATAAGAATCAATTTATAGTTATTATACCAAAATCAGGTACATCATTATTGTTTTCATCCCAAAATCATGTGTTTTCCAAAACATCAACTATCATTGACATCACATCTCATTGTTATAATTATTTTTCCTCACGTGATTTAAAATTCATAATGAGAAATTACTAAAATTCCAACTATATATACCTCATGATTCTTATAGAAAAATGTTTCCATAACATAATTATTCATTTTAAATACACAAATTCTTAAATCATTTTATGAAATGTAGAAAAAATTAATTAAAATTCATCATCTTATTCATCATTTACTGTATATATAATTTGTATTCTTAAAATCACAAACAGTATAACAGTTATTTGTATAACCTCTTTTATACATCACATCATAAGCTCTCATATTCGGACATAAATATATATATTTCCCATACTATCCATATTTAAAAAGTTCAACAACTGATGATTCCTTCGGTGACCATTATTATCATCCATTTAATTAAAAAAATTGAATTTTCCCAATGAAATTGATTTATTTGTGTCCTTTTCCCAACCCAAAACATTTTCCCATTCCAATAATACATTCACCTGGGTGTTTCATCTCACATTATTATCCAAATGAATACTAATTCATATTTCCTACAAGGTATCCACCACCTATGACAACTACGAACATTATTATTCTCGTATTTGGTGACACATAGAGATTATTAAGGTTCATGTTTTTAATTGGGATAACTAATTTAGATGAATAAAAATATGTTTCACTCCAGTCATTATTAACACATTTTTTATCACATGCATCATTAACCTAGTTCCTTATAGTTCCTTTCATTGACTAAAAACAAAAATCATAGTTTGATAAACACTAATAATATTGTTAAATCACATAGTTAAGAATAATATTTTATAGGATGTATAAATCATCAAACATTATCAATCTATTAATCCTTAGTTTTAACATTCGTTATCCATTATCATTACAAAATCTATAAGATGATTTAATATACTTAGACTTGTCACCAAATTTATTCATAGGGTTATATTTCGTAATCAATGTTATGTAATTTTAGTTCCCAGGGATTCTACAAATTTACTCTAATACCAAATATATAGACCCCTACCACAAAATCCTATATTTAGTGGTCAGTTTATTACATTTTAATATGATACATGGAATCACATCTCGAAGGAAAAATAGTTTAGTTGTCCTAGTAAACTATATACAAATTTTAAATTTTTATATCATTTTAAAACATATCATAAAAAATTAATTTCATTGGGAAATTCATTATTCCTCTTAGTGTATCCCTACATATTATTTATAATATACTTCTTGTAATACTCATGAAAAATAAAACATAATATAACGGTGAGCTTAATTTCCCAGAAAAGGTTAAGTACATCGAAATATATCAGGTATGAATAAACCTAATCAATATAGAAATGAAATAATTGAACCAAAATGACATATAATCAATAACATGAGTATAAAATGGAAATAATAAAAGATAATAAATTAATTCATTATAGATAAACACATGAGAATGTTAATTAATATTATATCTTATAACTAATCAAAAAAATCACATAAATTTCCATAAAATAGTTCATAATGATGGAATTAATTATTTTAAACAAATGAAACATACCAAAAAGGATATATGCCAAGAATATAATATCATGAAGGATTCATTCCTAGAATATAATTCCATCAAGGCTTCCTTCCAAGAATATATTAAATGGAGAAGTCCTCAGCCAAAACCCAGACTAGTTTATCTTATGAGACCTACCATTACATCAAGGGGATATAATGGGCCATACCCTTATCTTTTTAATTCCAATTAATTCCTCATATGAATGGCTAGAAACATAATCATTATAAAAATTAATATTGAAAACGTAGTACCCAAAATTTTAATATTTTCCCCAATCAATAAAAAATACCATAAACCATTCAGATTAATAAGGTTAATGGTATCAAAATAGAACATCCACTATCAAACTGGTCATATAACATCCCAATAAAAAACACGTATAATATTAATATAGAATATCCTCTGTGTATCATAACTACGTTAATGATCTTATGTCATTCTTGATTAAAAATATCTTTAATACAATTCTTGAGGAAAAATATCCTTTTACATTGAAAATGATTTGAAAAATGAATAAAATGCACATATAAGAAGGAAATATTTTATTTGAATATAATCTTATATAATTAAAAATAAAACCTCCTAGTTTTAAGGTAATATGATAGAGGTAAATTTCATTCATGTCGTAAATTTTTAAAAACATTCTTTTCACCTTTTTTAAGAAAAGTCATAAAGTACTTTGTCTGGAAAACAATTGAAATATTTGTTTATAAATCTTTAAAAAAAGTAAAAAATAGATAAAAATGAATTTAAAATATATTTTTTGAATCGAAAAAATGTTTTTGGAAAAAAATAGAAAACATTTTCTTACAAAATATATATTCCCCAAATGAGACATAAATATAAACTTTCCCAAATAATGATGATATTGTGATATAAACCCTAAATATATATCTGATTTCCTTCGTATATATCTAATCCGCATGAATAATGAAAATTGGTTTTATTATAAATATAGACTATAAAAAATAATCTTATATATCATATAATATATGACTTAATTATACCATTTTTATCACACATTTAAAACAAATCATGGTTGAATTACAATGTTTTTGTGATAACTACTACGTATTTCATGTTTGTCTTGATGTAGAAATCTTGGTACAGGTACATTGGTAAGGGTTCCATAATTTATAAAATTTTAAAAATCATATTTATATCATATGTATTCATTATAAATGTATTTATAGTAACCCTTAAAAGGTAGATTCAAAAAAATTAACAACCCCATTCATGGAGATTGTAGGTCGTATGTACGCATGAGGGTTGTTTCCATCTTTTAATAGATGGAAAAACTAAAGGAGGTAATTAGTATTTTAAGAATTATATTTATTTCATAAATATCATATATAGTCATTAGTTTCATCTTGATAATAATATTATTAATGAGGTGTCCAAAAATTAACTTCACCATTATGGGGAGATAGTAAACTGTATATATGCACGAGTTATGATTTTGGTTTTAATAAGATGGAGAAGAAATGTAAAATGGATTTAAAATAAAAATAATAGAATAATAGAATATTTATTATAATGTATTTATTAATTTATCACAAAAAAGATTAAGATGAAGTAGGGGTGGAAATAACCTGAAAGATCCAGTAAAGACGATTACCTCTTCTTTAGAGAACTTTGTTTAGATAACTTATTAAGGATAAGAGGGTTTGTCTTTTTGGAAGACCAAGACCTCCATAACGTTTCTATGGATGTTTATAATAGAAATGGGTATATTTTGATCAATATATATGGATTAATGTTGTTAAAAATAGTGGAGGATGTTGTTCCATTTTGTAATTGAGGTGATGAGAAGTTTTACAATTTAGAAAAATATTAAATTATAATAATTAAATTTATCATTAAAAATGAATCAAAATAGAAAGATATTTGAATATATGATATTATATGGTTTTAATAACCTAACACAAATAATTTAAACAAATTTAGGTGTCAAATTAATCCATTTTTTTGTATCCTCTTAGATAATTATTTTTTACTTTAACCATGGTAACCATTATTTTAATTATAAAGGGTTAATTAAGTTAATATAAATGAAAAAATGACTAATAAATGTACCATTTATGATTTTATTAATCTATAATATACTCACATGGATAAATATAATATTTTATGGATTTCAATTTATTTAATAAAATATTATATTGATAAATGATCATTAATTTCAATTATGTCACTATTCATTTAATTTGACATAAATATATAAATAAAAAGGGGAACGTAATATATAATAATTTCACACATTTTTAATATGTATTATAGATCTATTAAATTCTTTATAGACATCAAATAATCCAAAATATATCAAAATTAGTATTTTTTAAATCAATTACTCTCTAGTTCTATTCATTAAAAAACACTCTTTTAGAATCAAAAAAGAATTTAAGATATGTGAATAATTTCTAGAAATAAAAAATAAATTTATATAATTAAAATTATCTCATTAATATCATAATATATATTTATGGTCATTCATGTGATGATTTTTTCCCAATTTGGACACAAAAAAGATATAAATACGAAGAGAGTGACATTTTGTAACTTTCTATGATTGAAATAATATATAATTCATTATCAAGAAAAAGTTTCAATTAAAAAATAAAATTTTTTTATAATGAGATAAGGCTATACTATTATCCGTCCAACAATATTTTGGATAGGTTTTTATCATTTTTATACACTTGCATTTTTGTTTAATATGTATTTAACATGTTTTTCTATAACCGTGACCACATTCATTATACTCTTTGGGGGTTCATATACTTATAATAAATTTATAAATGACCCATAAATGGTTCATGTAATATTTTTTAATCCTAATCCTAATATATTGGTAGAATATATGTCTTTTAGTAATTTTATAGCATTTAATAAAATATTATTTACTATAAAATATTCAAAATGTCAATCGGAAGGACTGTTCCTTAAATTGACTTCAATTACATCAATATAAAACATATATTTAAAAATGAAAATTATATACATACCACATAAAATTAATTTATAAAATTATTTAATCACATTAATTTTCTCCAATTTTATTATTTTTAATATTTGTAATAGCTTTTATTTTACATTTTCCTTAATAAAAGAATTACAACATCAATATTGTCTAACTATTTTAGGTAGTTATTTTTAACAGGAAATTAAGAATAAATAACCATGATTATGAGAAATATTTTTCATTATATTTTCATATTTATATATTAATATTTTTTTGTGAAACTATATTAAAAATGTTATAGATATTTAAATTATGAATCTGTCATATTTGACTTTTCCTTAAATAAAATATTATAAATATCATAACCTCACCCAAATGGACATATATGGTTATATAATGAAATTTACTTGGTTATTGATGCTATTTTATCATATAATAATAATTGGGATATTTTGGGATCATTTTATAATCCTTATAATTCAAATTTTAACCAAAATTACCCAATTTACCCATTACCATGGTTAAAAAAATAACCAAAGTTACTATTCATTTTAGCTAAAAAATAAAAGGGTCTAAATTGATGAATTTTTAATTTACGAAGAAAAATATTTCATCTATTTTGAAAAATTAAAAATACCATTGTTAAATTATGTAATTTGAAATTAATCCTATATAATGCAATGCAATGAAAAATTCTTGAAAAAATCATTTTTTTCCAAAATATGTACTTATACCAAAATAAGGTATAATAATTTTTAAAATGGAATAAATTGGATTATAATTAACTAATGAGTACTTAATTTAAATTGATATATATTTAAATCCAAACATTTAATATAAAAAAATTTGTAGTTTTATAATAATCGGTATTTTTACAATTCACTAGAATATAATTCCTTTTTGAAAAATACTAAAATTCAACATAATGTAATTCTGAAATTACACTATTAAAAATAATTTTTAATTTTTAAAATATAATCTTTAAAAGTTTTAAAATTTATCTTAAAAAAGTTAACCATTAAAAGGTGGAAAACCATCCTTTAGGAAAATATCACTTTTTTAAATAAATATCGATTTATTCTTATCTTATGCCAATCAAATATATGGTATGAATATATAAACAATTGTTTGGAAAAATAATATATAAACATCCTAATTATTTTATTATAATTAATTGACTCTAATATAGTTCTTATATTATATAAAAGTATTTCGTTGTTCATTTATGCTTAGTATTATATGCAATCAAAGATATCAGAGAAATTAGATTTATTTTTAATGATAAATACCATAATATCATTGGATGATACACAGTGATTCTATTGTAATCCTTAAAATTTCATCCTTTTTAGGAAACTAAAAAATCATTTTGGTTCTATCATCAATTTTTAATGGATGATATCATTAAAATAGTAGATTTTCAATTAACTATATCATCACATGGTGGATGAAAAAATGTCTAACTCTATATCATTTACGAAAATCTCAGGTGATATAATTTGGTTTTTTCATATTATCTTTATAAACCATTTACCTGGATTTGAATATTTTTAGGTAGGAAAAACACATAAAAATGTGAACGTGTGAGAATTGACTAAAATTGTAGAGATTCATAGGTTAAGGTACATATTTATTGATATGTGATTTATAAGATAAGGGAAATGTTGGATTTTGAGATAATATATTTCAATAATTTTTGGGTTTATAATATTTTAATCATTTTTATAATAATTTGGGATATATATTTTAGTATTATGTTAATAAGTAAGATAGAACCCAACTAAAAGGATCTTTCATTGAACCAAGAGAGATATATGTTAAATTGATTATTATATAGGATAAACTGAGTTGGATACAAGTTTATTTTTAAGAACTATAGGATAATATGATAATTTTATTAATTGGGACATCTTGTAGTTAAATTTTCCAATGGATATTTCTAATAATTATCTTACAATGATCGTAACTCATGTTAAGACGTTTGGATTTAGTAATGGATGAAATATGAAGGAACCAAATTAACAATAGATTACAGGGACAATGAAAACACTATCTAAATAAAAAATATAATGGGTTATTATGTATTGAAACATATTTTGAATATTTCAAACTGAATACTGTGAATTCTAATTAACAATGAGATCATAGTTGAAATTTTAAACAAACCATATAAGAGAAGGATGGAATCTTATAGAAATTTATGTGGAAATAATGATAAAGGAAAAAAGATTCAAATTCCAAAATGTAAAAAATATTGAAATAATCATGGGGAAATTTCCATAAATAAACAGGTAAATTCTATATGTGTGGACATAAAGTTCCACAAACTCACATGTGTAAGGTAAAGGGATAAGCTATAAAATTTGTTTCATAAATTTCAAGAGAGTTAAGAATTATACGACTCAATGTCCTAAAAAAGCACCAATGAGGGAAATGGTCACCAACAACCATGTAATCAAGGGAATTCATTTGCACCAATAACTAATTTATATGATAGTGTGGTATCATTATAGATTTAATTATATCTAATGTCAAGCAGGTTTTCACCAAATAATGGATATTTAGTTACAAATAAATAAACATATTGGTACGATTATAATATAAATAATTCTTCATAGTTTATGTCAAGAAAACCCATAGTTATCTAGATATTATTCCCTTATTAGAATACAATTTTAAATTATTAATGGGTTTTCTCTCTTCATAAACCACTTTTAATATTTTTTTATGTAGATTAATTTCATTCCACACCCTAAATAAACCCACGACTATATAATGGTTCTTAGTTAATAAATAGTTCTTATAATAATTACTCTTATCTTATTAGTCAAAATTTGATGATGTAATTTATTTAATTGGGTATATTTTTACACACTAAAATTTTAATATATTATTTATTTTAATTAATTCGTTGTGTTTGATGGATTTCTCTACATGAAACACTTAATTAAAATAAAAAATCAATATATTCATACTACTAAAACATAACCATTTAATTAGTGTGAATGAATAGAAGTAACCAATTTATGAAATCATTATAATTAAAATAAAGGTTTCTTTTAGTATAAATATAATTCAATTGGTATAGCTAAAATAAAAAATGTCATCATTTTATGCTTTGAAATGAGTTTTTCAGAATATTTATTTTTTATGAGATATGGATTTCTATTTTAATAATTCTTTTATTGATTATGATAAAAATATTTCATATAAATAAATGGTTAATAATAATTTAATTAGTAAATAATTGGAGATATGAATAGGAAAGGTTAACATTCTAAAAATCTACTTCCAAATAGAAATAATTTTCATTATATCACGACATGTAATTTAAAAGTTAAATTCATAATTAATGAATTTGAATTTGATAAAATTAATATAAATTATTGATAAATTATATTAATGTTTTTATAATAATTAATTTTTCTATTTTTCAAAAAAATATGATTTTTTGGTTAACAGTAAAAAAATACAGTTTTTACAAATAACATTAGTTTTATGATATTATTAGTATACAAATATGAATTTAAAAATTATGAAATCCTTTTCAATGAAAAAATATGTATTTTATAATTTATAATATAGTATTAAAATATTTTGTTTTAATTTAGAAACCCATATATTATATTTTAATATAATTAATATTATATAAAAAATATTTTGACAAATTATAAATTTTAATTTTTAAAATTATTTTTTATAAATTTTATAAATTGAATAAAATAAAATTCATTTAAAATTGAGAATCAATGGATCCAAATTATCTAAAAATGATAAAATTATTTGTTGACCAACATATTAAGTTACCTTGGGTAAAAACTAGTTATTTCATTAAAATCTTAAATAAAAAATTTAATAATTTATAGGGTATGGGTATTGAAATAGGATAAAAATATGTTTTTAATTGAGTGGTTGAGAGATTACACAAACTATCTAACATTACCCTAAATTATTTACAATTTTCGCTTCTACTATACATGTCTATCATGTTCTTCCATTATATCAACATAAAATATTTTCTCAAATTGTAATTCTCACAATATATAAAATAGTTTTCTCACTACCACTTGAATAGAACACTAAAAATTTATTTTACACCATTAAAACCCTAACCACTTTCCTTATCATAAATTATCTTTTCCCTCTCTTTAGATTTATTTCCCAAGATACTATCCAATATCATCCAATTAAAAGAGATCTTTCAAGGAAATATCAAAGTACTCAACGTGTGTAATCAATTTTATATAACTTCTTTTTTTTATTTTTTTTCAATTAAATTTTAAAATTCCCATGTATTGAAATCAGTATTATATATATACTAAATATCGATCCAACATGTTTAATTTTCCTTATCCACCATACACATATTTTTATAATGTTGAATTTAATTAGTAATCTTTATGTTTATATCATTCTTATTATTTTAAAACAATAAACCATAGTACTTGTTCCTATTATTTTATGAAAAAAAATTATCTTCCACGTTTACCTATAGAATACCACCTCCATAGAATAGAATATTCTGTTTTCATTTCCGTCAATCATGAATAGATATATTGATGGTATTAAATTTTATATATTCTTTTTATGATATCCATAATTTAATGGTGTGAAAAAATATAGAACATATTAATGATATGATCAAAAAACGATTATCATTAATCAATCATCTAAAACAAGCAATATTAGTGGAAAATAATCTATTATCTCTAATTATTTATATTATTTATTTGTATATTCACATTATACATCATTGAAATTCATATATATAATACTAATAAATAAAAAATTAGATCTGAATTCTTCTTTTATAATGATATTACAACAAAACCATCTCGTAATAATTTATTATTCATAGTAGGTTCAGGTTTTGGTTGATTTAACCACCTTCATTAACAATACATTCAATTTCGACAATAAATGACTATGAGAAATTATTTATTATTATAATATTATATAAATATGTAAATATTTGTTTTTTTCTGATATGGTTATCTCAACATTTAATTCATTAATTAAGTAATCATGCTTCATTATTTAAGAATCACAAAACCATGCTCGTTGAAGATTTCATCCTCATGAATCATATCCAAACCACCATGAAATGAAATTATAGAATCCTAAAATATATTGTAGAATATATTACTTTAACTTAAATAATCTAATATTGATTGTCTTCAAAAAAAATAATAGATACAAACACAACCTTTATAAAACTTGTTTAAATGATATATATTATAAACACCCTATGATTAGAATAGGTAAAAATTTGAAAATATTTATATGAATAGAATAATTATAAATGAGGAATATAAATTTTCATAGTTTTGAATATTGTTATTTGGTATGTATCTAATTAACATACATTAATTATTCATGACATTTGGTGAATGTGCATAACGAATGAGGACCGTGGTAAGGGTTTTCATCTAAAATTTCCCTCTTCGATACATATGTTTTATTATAAAACCAATTTATTTAATGTATTGTATATTCTACATATTAATGATTTCATTTTATTTTTTATAATTTAATAATTTTATTTTACGTTCAATTATAATCCATCTCAATCAAAGTGTTTTGTTTAAAATGTAACTAAATCTACAAGATTTTTCCTATTCTCAATTATAATTCTTCAAGACATGATACATGTTATGAACCATATTTCTGTTGTATAGTGTTATATTGATTTAATATACAATGAATATTCAATTCTGTATTCTCTTCAATTTCATGGAATACTCTTATCCAAATGAATTTCTTTTATACATATATCTTTTCATTCAAATGTCACAGCAGTCATATGAGTTTTTGGTACCCGATTTTTTGACCATTGATTTGTGATCATTCACTTGAATGTATTTCATATAATTTGTTTATATTCTTACATTTTATTTTTTGATTAGTTATTATATAATTGTTCAAATTTTTACCACGTAAACTTCTTTTAAACTGTTTCATTTTTTATCAAGTATGTTACTGTTAATAAACATAGATAACACAATTGCCTTATCATTGAGTTATAATTTTTAATCTTGAACATTTATTTTCCATGATTGGGTTCCCGTAGTATAATATATTATTATATTATATTTTATAATCCACATTTCTAAAATTATGTTTTAATACAAATGAATGTTTTTAATCTTATTACAATGTGTGTTTTGTATAAAATTATTTGGAAATTATTAAAAGGGAGTTTTATTTTTTTATTTTCATAGGAATTTTCTACCTCTCACCATTTATCTAACATAAAAAATATGAAATTTAAAGGATCATTTATTTGTTATTTTTAAAATTAAAGTATTTGAGAATCTTTCAAATAACCTTTTTAGAAGTCACAGTTAAAAGAGGCTTGTAAATTTTATTATATTCTAATGTAAGGGTTTTATAAAAGATATTTTTTGTTTTCACTTTCATTTGAATTATTATTTTCAAAATTATTTACCCTAATATGTTTTACGTTTTAAAAATTTATAAATCAATAAGTAAGTATATATATATATATATTATCAGTTGTGGGATTTAATTCCTGGTATCAAATAATTTTATTCTTTAACACTTGTTTTTTGATATAGTTTGAGACATTATTTTTGTTAGGTATTTTTCAGTTATGTCCAAAACCATTTGTGTTCTATTTAATATAATGGGAATATATTATTTCTCAAACATACACTTTCTTTTTCTAGATAGATTATGATTATGTTATTCTATAAATAAATTAACCATATAAGTATTATTCTATATGATGCAAACACCTCAATTTTCAAGATTTATATTAGAGTATGATCACCTGGAAGGAATAGTTAATTATAATATGGTTAATTATTATCATTTTTTATGATTATTAACATCAATCATTGATTTATTATGCATCGAGATTCAATATTTTTTATTATAGGGCTATCCTAGTTTTTTATTTAACTAATGGTTCATTAGACAATAATTTGAAATGTCTTGGTGACTCTTGTGGTGAATGCATTACACTTAATGAAGTGATGGTGGGGACTAGAATTATATACTACCTCAATTCATTGAAATTTCTCATGTGACAATACATCTTAGGATTTGGTGTATAATACTATCCATATTAGTATAGTTTCATGGTATGTAGCCTAGAAAACATGTTTTAATGTCTGGAATTAGGTATTCCTTTGGTATGAGATCATTAATAAAATTATCTATGTTTTCATTTTTTTAAGGGATATAACATTATCTTAATTTTATTTGATTATTAAAATATTCAGATTACTTATTCCTTCTATATTTTGTATACCAAGCTATGTTTTTTACAGCTTTAGTTAAATATTTCACTTACACAGAATTTTAGCTCATCCCTTTCTTTTCTTTATATCTCTTATTTATGAATAAAATTAATACATGTTAAATTTCTATAAGGATAAGACATGTAGAAGAATTTGGGGGAGATTTTTTTATTATGAATTAAGAGGGTTCTTATATTGTGCGGAAAAATTTCCCTTGGTTAAGAATGTCCTGGGATTTAGAAGCTTACATTGTTCCTTAATTATAAAAATATTTAAACCCAAATATATCATTAAGAGGTAATAGATGAAATAATATTCATTTATTTTTTAATTAAATATTTTTTTATCTAGGATTTTACAGCTGGTATCAAAGAGAGTATGTGAAGTGTGTGTTTATGGGAACCTAATTTCGGAGTACGAGCACGTGTCATTTTAAGGGGATTAAATATCTCTCTCCTATTAATCATGTATTGGGTCAATTAAATTATCCTGTTCTATTTCGGTGAATGTTTAAAACCATATTAATAATGGTAATTTAAAATTCCTCATTAAATTTAATGGTATGTGGTTAATTTAATGTGTATACAAAATTACATGACTTTTCTTTCATGATTATCAGATGGTCAATATTAATTTTGAAAAAAATTCGATTTTGAAATAAACATGTGAAATGTTTTGGATTAATTTGTTGAAAACATTTCATAAAATTCAAAATAAAATAATTATGGTAATGAAATAATTGTGTAGGAGAAATAATTAATATGAACGAATTTTTTGAATAAGGAATAATGTGAAAGTTATTGATACTAAAATATTTTTTTTTGTGATGTTGAAATTCATAAAGTATTGTTCATGATTTTGTGAATATAATGGGGGTTATTATACTATTATTTTTATGTATAGTTTTAGAAGTATGGTCTTTCAAGACGTTTTGTTTTGATGGTCAATGTGTATTGGGTAGTGGGTCTTAGATTAGATTGATATTTGATGGATGATGTGGTTATGGGTTAAGATGCATGTGGTATTATTATTTAGTTGCATTGTTGGAATATAATGAGAATGGTAATTATCAACATAAAAATTGTAGTGGTACTATAACAAAATGATATATGGTATATGATTGAAATGTTAAGGGATAATATAAAATAGAAAATAGATGGAAATAGATTTATGTACTTTTTACGGATGATTCATCATAAAATTTGGAATTGAATGGAATAATAAATTTAATATAGATATTACAAGGTAGATCAGTAATTGGTGAAATTATACAATTAAAGGGGTTAATATGAATTATTATTGTGGCTGTTTATATGTAAAAGTGGGATGATAAATGAGGTTTTGGTGAAATAAGTTGTTGGTGAAGTTTATGAGATTGTGGAAATAGTTGTGTTATTTGGTATGAATATTTTATGGTAATCATAAAAGGATGGTCATATGTGGGGTGATATTATACCTATATTTACATACGATTTCATATGGTCCACCTAAGTCATATATCCATACAGAAAGAAAAATGTGTTGGTTTCATGGAGTTTTCTACAAACATCCATCTTAGTGAGGGAACATGTGGCATAATACTACCTATTCCCCACTCTACCTTTCATTCATGGTAAAAGATGTGATTTTGGTATTGGTAAATGGTGGGGGTCATCTATGGAAGTAGGAGGCCAATAGAATAATTTCCTTCACATTCAATATTCCCTGCCATGATAGATATGAATATTGGTATGGATATGGAGTTTTGGTTGATAACTTCTACTAACACATGATATTTGACCTAGAAGTTGGTATTTATAGGTTAGGGTTGTGGTTTAACCCATGTATGTTATGACATTTGTATTTGAAAAAAT
This sequence comes from Viscum album, assembly GCA_963277665.1. Lineage (NCBI taxonomy): Eukaryota > Viridiplantae > Streptophyta > Magnoliopsida > Santalales > Viscaceae > Viscum > Viscum album. Next base: position 886,582,024 of record OY728148.1, on the reverse strand, counting down.
GTTAGCACAAGACACTAGATTCATCGTGATGTTTGGATAGGTAGAGATGTAGGATAAAACACATTAGATGTGACTTTATTTGTATTACGTATATATAGTTTTGATGATATATAAGGTATAAAGGATAATGATTTTTTTCCCTATGACAGTGATACCCCATGGGGAAGTGGTTAGAGGGTACTCATTGTACTATATATATAACATAATTTAATTTCAATTATCTGAGATATATTTTAAGTGGTGTATGGTGGGGAAAATGGTGGTTGACCAAACAGGGGATTTTTAGATCAGTTGTTTTTTCAAAAAAGAATTATTATGATTCATATACATCTTCATGATATTTCTTGAGTATGACCTTATTGTGTGTACATTTTCCACTCACCCATATTTATATAAAATGATTGTCATGTTTCTATGTTGGTTTTTGTGACAGAACTTGATAATATAAGCATTGTTTGTGGGATTTGATATGGATTTGTTGCCTCAATTTTTATTTTTTATTTTTATTTATAGTCTTCTACTTTTTTTGAAATCTCATACAATGATAGTTATTGTGGGTTTTGGATTGGTGTATATAATTGTGTTTATTAGTTTATTTTCTATTATGTTTCCTAGATATATCAGGGTTATGTATCCCATGTTCTTGTTATGTACCCTTGATTATATTCTACAACCCTAGACCCATTAGAGGTCAACCTCAGGGGTCACTCTCATCTTTATTTTTTATCAATGAGGGGTTCCTATTGGTGGTGGGTATTGATAGCTTAGTCTCTAGAAGTTTTTTCACTAGTTTTGAAAGAATTTGTACTAGGGATTCTGAGCTTGCAAAATTATTATCCATTTCTTTTATAATCATGGTAGTGTGTTTTGTTCATCGAGGTGAATTTTGAAACTTAGTAGAGACTATTCTAAACATCCATTAAAAGTTATGACCCCTATTCTATTTGGATTTAGTAAGAGTTATCTTTTTTGATGATAGTGTTTCAATGTTAAGTTCTAATTTAATGGTTTGATAATGGAAGTTAAAGGTCTTGTAGGATACTTTCATTACAACTCTTAAAGGGTTTTAATTTTTCATTGTATGATGATTCAATCAGAAGAAATATAATGAGAAGAATATAGGGCCATAATAAAAATCAGTGATATTGTTCTGATCAATTATATCTAAGTGACATTACACACATTCCCAAAAAGATCATTATTTGTAAATTAAAAAAGAACAAGTTTTTTTAGACCTTGAATTTCATGTTGATGACTACTCGACTTGTTCCAATATTCTAAATGGACTTTTGGATAGAAAAATATATTGTAGTAGAACTTATATGATGGCCATGTATGTTTCTAGAAGTATAACACTCAATTTTCAAAAAAAAATATAGCTGAAAGAAGTTGGCTATCTAAGCAACCAATTATTAACTGGCCCACATGATGTCTAGAAAAAATGACTATATGGTTCTCATCACTCACCTTCCATAAGGGGAGAAGGTATGTATTCTGGAGACAAATATTTTTTTAGGAGTGTTGGTTTTATCCTATTAATGAATGACAAGAAGATATTTTAACCATCCCAGTTTATGGAAATATATAACTAATGATTATCTAGTGATATCTAATAAGTTTTATTGAAATATATGATTTTCATACAGGTAAGAATCATGTTTATGGATGACTGTGGATAAATATTAATTTTATAGAAAAAAGATATTTTAAAATTTAGTGTCATTTTAGAGATGTAAAATACTAAAATATAGTTTTTGTGGACTGGTGTTAATGAGTGCATGGAATTGAGATGGGAGAGTATTAAATTAAAAATTCCAAGTGATATCACAATATCCATTATGTTCAATGTTATTTTATTGATGAATTCTATCAACAAGTGTGGATTTTTTCCTTGAAGAACAGCTATGATGATTCCCCGTGTCCTTTTATCTGATGAACCATAAAGGACGGTATCAATTAGATAATGGTATCATGGAAGATATATCACTGATTAAAGGGAGTTCTAGAAGGTATGGGGGCTATGTTAACCTCAAAAGTTTTGGATACTAACTTAAATCCCTAGAAGGGTATCATACAGTGAATTTTCACTCATCGAGAATCATTTGGAGGATCCTTAGAGAATGAATTAAATTTAAAGTATTTGTAGTGGTGTTTTCTTGTAGTGGGTTCAGAAAATGATGGTATAAAACGTTTTTTGGTCAATTTGATAATTGTGTTGGGGGTGTTCCATTATTTTGATGAAATATATTATAAATATACATAATATTTAATAATATGACAGTTTTTATTCTATCATCTTCACAGTCATAAATATTATTTACTATTTTTACACTAAATTCATATGATGGAAAACCCAAGGTTAGGGAACATATTCTCTTACAAGTGTGGTGATGAAGACTTTGGTAGAATCCAAATCTATAAAATGGTTTTTAGAATATCATAAGAGTTGGAGAAGGGCCTCTATAAAATAAGTGGATCATGGATGGATAAAAATATAATCATGAATGAAATAAGAGAAAAGATACATGCATGTATATATTTCACTAAAGGATGGTTTTATTTTGGGTTCATGATCTAATGATATCATAATTATTGGGAGTTAATACTCATAATGGATGACGTTTATGATGGCATCACTAGAGATCATTATATTGAAAAATTATAAACTGTTGTAAAAATAATTGGATAGTATTTGTAAGAATGATTCCAATATAAGTGAGTCCATAGACTTAGTAACCAACACAAATAGTCAATGGGATATCAACGTGATTTGGATGAATCATTGGTCTATTGCATTTGGAAGTTTTACATATATGAATTAACATAAGATCATGGTATAACAAAAATAATAGATGATCAGAGGCTGTATAGAATATGGAAATGTTGTAAATATATTGGTGAATAAAAGATAACACAGTGAGACTTTAGAACATGTATTAGAATAATATTTATGTGGGAGATTGATGGAATTACCCTTCAAAAAAATTATCATGTGGGAAATTTTTAGGTTTTGGTGTGATGACTATTTTTTGTGTTAATTGGTGGTAGATATGGGTGTCAAACTTCTAAATTTTAAACTTAATTAACACTATATTGATATATTACACAATAATAATTGGATATATTGATTCAAAATAGTGAACAAAATTCATTCAACATAGCAGAATAGACACATATCAATAGAAGCAATGTGATATAGCTTAGCAGGTGTTTGGTGGTGCGGATGAGTAGATGATTTATAGTGGATGTGGTTCGAAAAAAACAATTTAGCAAATGTAATAACATAATATATCCTGAGTGTGATAAGTAGATAATGTATCATCTGGATGAATTAACTATGTTTTCATTCATATTTTAGGGAAAGATTCTATATAGATATAAAGGGTAGATTACATGATCATTATGATCATTTGGAGGATGTGAGGGAAGTGAACATGCAGTTCTCTCATGATTTATCAGAAAGGATAGATAAATCAGTTGTTTCCTTTGATTAGGTGGATGGTTTCGCATAAAGATCATATAGAAGTAACAGTTTATAAGAATAGATTGGAAGGTGATTAAAACCTGATGGTAGTATAGATTTTATATATTAAGCAATGTTTTTCCACATCTATAAATATAAGAATCATTCATCATACATTAGTTGATATTTTTTGATTCATTACTCCATGCATTAGATACATTAGTTATAAATGCATGTGGTCTCCATGATTATAAGTAGAAAGAGTGGGAGTATGTACTACAAGAGTGATCACATCCCCTTATATGTTGTTCCTAAATATGAGAGAAGTATGGGGAGCGAATTGTCATGGGAGGTGTTGGTATTCTAAGTTCATTAATTTTCAACAGGGTGTTGGATTTTCCACATAACCTAGAAGAATGAATGTTTTAATTAATGAAATATTTTTTATTCTCTAAAGGATGTAGGACTAACTATTGAAACCATGTAATGACTTGTTTCTTGTTTTTCATTATGTTCTTTGGCCTCATGCTTATTTTTTGTCCATTTTTTTGATGAAAGATATTAAATGTGAGCTAGGAGGGAGATGGAGTGAGATAAGGGCGACTCAATGTTTTTGATGGGGTGCTTGGTCTTATGAGCTCCAGACATCTAAGATGTGAGGTATTGTCTAATCATTGAATTTCCTAATTATATATTTAATACATTATAGTTTTTTGTTGGGTACTTCTTATGGAAGAAGGATAGAATATGGTGATTAAGAATTATAAAAAAATATATAATAATATCATTAGGTAATGATGATTTGGAACAAATTATATGGTGGGGTGATTCCACCTAGGTATTCTCATATAAGGTTAGGAGGTGATCTGAGTTACCCTTATTTTTTGTAAAATATATTTTTGGGGTTTTCTAAATTTCCTAGAGGTTTATTCTGATATAGTTATTAGGTGTGTTGATTTTACACTTGGTTTCTGATATATTATTCTAGGGTGAGTTGAGTTACCACCAATTGTATTTCAATATGGTTTGGGGGGATCTCAGATACCATCATGTGTGTTTGATAGGGTTTTTTTGTAATCTTTGTTACCCTCGAGTGTATGGTATATATGGTTATAGGTCTAGATGTAGGTACCCCTGAGTATTTTTTTATGGTTTTAGGGTAGGACTTAGTTCCCCCCAAGTGGTATGTTTTATGATCAGAGGCATATAATATTCGAAGATGTATGTATAGGAAATCCTGAGGGTCACTTAAGAAAATGAGTATCAATTGTAATTATTTTGTTGTACTTTTATAGTTTATTTTTCATTCAAAGAATATAACATGTGAATATAATATATTTACTAGTTATGTTATAGAAATAATTTGTGGTGGCTTACTATGTTTTACTCACACATGTCTCATGTAGCCTTGGAACTTTGGTACTCAATCAGTCCTCATCATCACATGATTAGGTAATTCAGAACCCTAAATTAGATCAACCAGATAAATATATTGAATGTTATTTAGAGACTAGTTTATTATGAGGCATAGATTTTTTATTATAGATTATTTTATATATTATTCTATTTATTTTTATAGGTGATTTTCATAGTGGGTAGTATTTGGTATGTATGATTATATTATTATCTAACAAAAATATATTTTTTATAACATGATTATATTTTATTAATTTCAATGTAATCTATTTATTTATTACGGATGTTGTTTAGGTTATTTAAACGTTTTTTATGAATATAATATGAGGTTATATTATCCCCAAAATATCATCTTAATCTCTCACTTCTAGTCAGTAGCCTCTACTGTATAAGGAGTCACTCATGAGGTTTCATGACACCATTAGTCCAGACACCGTCAAGTGGTCCCAAACTCATAATTACGAAGACCTATCAAATAATATTTTATATTTTCATACTATTAAGGGTATTGTATATTGGGGATACATAAGTTTTTTGGTTTTTTAAGGACCTCATACTGGTGCAACATAACCATCATTTTCAATGGAAAATCAAGGTTATTGGGGATATAAGATTTTTTTATTGGTTTTAAATGTTATGATTGATATATTTATTCAAGTATGTTGTGTGTATTTGATAAAATTATTTCATAGTTTTATCTCATGGACCATTTACTACAGTCTATTGTACAATAATGGTTTTTTAAAGGTAGAACACACATAAAATATATAGACATTTTTGGTTTATATCAGTAATTATAGGGGCCCATTAGTTTAATTTTAAAAAAATAAATTATAGAGGTTTTAAAATATAACATATTAGTATAATTTTACCTATCTAAACCTTGTTATATTCACTCTAATGAATGTTCATTTGGATATTCCTTGGTAATTTTCTTAATGATGTCTACATGGTCCCTCCTTTCATGGGATGTGTAGTTACCCTTAATGGTTTGGTACATAAATTAGATGCCACGATACTGGTGATTGTGGGTAGAAATTAGAATGTTTGAGATATTTAGAATAATAGGAAGTAGAAATAGTGGTTGTTATATCTATAATGTGATAAAATATTTTGGGGATTGATTTTTTTATTAGGCACTATATTCTTTTCTTGATGATGTGTGACACATGTGAGTGTGGGTTGCATTGAGAGATCAGGTTATAAGGGATAATACACCTATTGGGTTCAGATAAGGCTCAGCTGGATAATGGGAAAGAAATGGTTAGAGGGTTATTAATGGATCTCTCTATATTGACAAGTAGATTAAATGCTATAAGGATTTTTTATGGAAAATAATTGATCCATAAAGAAATGAATGTGTAGGTTATTTGTTGTGTAAGATTGTTTTTTTTTGATTAGTGAGTGATTCTGTACTGGATGATGACTAATATATATGATAAAATACTTGCAGGAATGAAGACATGATGTATTGATGAAAATTTCAGATCTTGTATCACTAATTATTACACCCAATGATTATATAATTTATTTATTTTAAATAATATATTTCTTGGCATGTGTTATACAAACCACAAAGCTTAAAAAATCATGATATACTAAATAAATATTATAATTTAAATATGACCATGATGATTAAGTCACTAGTTGGAAAAGAATAAATTTGAATAAGCATATTAAGAAATATATATTTAAATTTATTCTAAAAAATGAATAATTGATCATGTATATGTTATAAATTATTTTTAAATGAGAATAAAATCTTTTAGAGGTAAAAGATATTTTTTCCATTAAACAATTTTTATTTGAGAAATTTATTTTTATATTAACAGATTAAATTGATCACAATTTATTAATGATAATAACTAAATATTTTTATTATATATCTAATATAATTAATTAACATTCATTTAACAATGGATATTAATAAATGAATGAGAATAAAGTCATTTTAGGCTTTTAACATACATTTTCATAAAAAATGCTTGTTATTGCATTATATTCATAGATATTGTAAATAATTTTTGAAACGTTATTTTTTCTTAAAAAAGAGATATAATTTTTTAAATAATAATGTAAAAATAATGTGAGGATGAATTTTCGGTATTTTTTTGAAACGATTTATTTTTGAATGAAATGCAAAAATTACCGATTTTTTCAAAACTATCATTTATTTTCTTTAAATCGAGTAATTTAAATTTATCTTTATTTTTTTATTAAATTATCATATCATCCCAATGATTAAAAATAATTTATTTAATTTCATGGTAATTAGTATTATATTTTATTTTAGTGCATGTTTATTTTTATGCTTAAAAGAAATTTTTCTAAATAATGTTTTTCATTTCATTTTGCACACTAATATTAAAATTGATTTATTTAATTTGAAAAAATTAAATATAGGAAAATGATTTTAAATTTTTTTATTAGGATTATCATATTTTTTATAAGTTATATTTTATTATTTATCACAAAAATAATTTGTTGAGTCATAAAATGAGTTATCGCGATGATGGTAAATTATAATAGAAAATAAGATTAAGTATAAAATTTCAACATATAGATATAATTGTCATATTTTTTGATTATTAGATGTTTCTTGACCAATCCTTCTTCTTGGAATATTTTTGGTCACTTCCTTTGAAATCATGGTTGGATTCTAAGAGAACAATGTGTTATATTTAATATATATCATTTTCTATCATTTTATATCATAAATAATTTTTCATGATTTTGAAAAGAGTAAATATAAATTATGAATGAACCATACTACCGTAATGATTTATAATATTAATATTTAATTCTAAAAATTCATTTTTGATTATTTAATATTTTATAATTATTTATAATTATTATAGATCATTGGTAGAGTGATTATGTAATCATAAGAAACAATCAAATAAATTGTTTTAAATAATTGAAAATATTGAGACATGTTATGGTATTACCTGAATTTAATAGATACTTTTTTATTATATTGAATTATTTAAGTTTTTTTAAATTATAATTACATTATTATCTTAATGCCTTTATTTTTAATTTTTGTGAATAGTCTTGAAAATTAATTGAAATGGTATTTAATGTTTAAAAATACTTTTTAAATCATTAAAAATCATAAAAATTAATTCTTAAAAAAGTATTATAGTAAATTATAAACTATTTCCAGAATTTTTCATTTAATTTCCTCTTTATATATATAAATGAAATTTCATAACCCGTAAATATTTAAAAAAATCATAATAGTAATGTTCAATCAGGTATAATGGGGGGGGGGGGGGGGTTAATCAAAAATATAAGATTTAAAATGATAAATAATCCTATCTAACTTTTATTTGTTTATTATATTTAAAACATATAATCCATATATTAGAATTTATAACACATTCAGTCCATCTTACATGAATTAGAAGCATATTGAAAATTAATATTTCATTTATTCACAAGATTTCCACCCACCTCACTTATAAATTTGCATCTTCTCTCCCATCTTTTTAAAACCAATTGGTCCATTTAGGTCAACCAAACACAGTCAAGATATATGACAAAACCATCCTAACCATGTCTTATATGTTTTACTCACACAAAAATACCAACCAAATAAGCATTACGGTGTAAGTCAAAGGATGTTTTCAATAGATAAGGTATATTTCTAAACTAAGTGTTTCATGTATATTTATTCATCTACGACATTAAAATATTTTGTATCAATAATTATGTAATAAAATAAAAATATTAATTTAATTTAATTTTTATTATTGTATCGGTACATTAACTTTTTCGGTTTTTTCCATCTTATGGGAATTTAAAACATGGCTTGTGCGTATGTATAGACAACCACCTCCATAAAGAGATGTAAATAATTTTCCATCACCGCCTCACATATATAGTTATATAGAATTAATAAATTAACATATAAGAGTTTTATGAAATCATAATGATTTTTTATATACAAAATGTTAATTACCTTCATACTCATTTTTATGAAAATGATAATCAGGATCGAGCATACATGTAGAATACTACCTCCACGAAGTAGTGTGACTCATTTTTAATTAGTTTATCACATGGTTTTTCATAATGATGGAATTAATAAATAAATATAACATTTATAAAATAATTCAAATTCTCTAAATTTAATATTTTATGTACCATATTTTTTCTCTTGAGTAGAAAAATTAAAATTTCCCTCGCGTGTATGTTTGGACTATTACCTCAATGACACGACATATTACATTTTTCACATAAAACATACATGGTTCGTTCTAAAATTTTATTTAATGTATAAAATAATAATTATTTCTTGATTGAGATTTTGGAGATGATATTACTATGATATCATTGATTATAGTCAACCTACTAAAGTATATTTTACATAAAAACAAACTTTCATCAAAATTTCCAACGCAATGTTAACCATTATATAAACTAAACAAAACATGGTAAAATTGAATTAAATGGAATAATATCAATAGAATAAATAAGAAAATGATTTTTAATCAATTAAAAAACTATTATCATTTTATTAATCAAGTAGGGGGATGGATGGAAAAATGAGTTAAGACTCAGGGTAATAGAGATTATTTTAAAAATATTTTTTTAATATTTTATTCAAAAATAATTATTATTCCATGTTAGGTTTCTTTTAAATGATTTCAAAAATGATAATATTTATTCTCAAAAGTTTTATAAAGGTTTTATTAAACTGTTATTTCATTTTCTTACTAATTATTAATGTGAAAGTTTTTCAATGTTTTCCATATGAGACATTTTTAAATATCATTAAAAAATTATGAAAAGAATCATTATATTAACTATTATTATGATCCTCAGATACCCACTTCTATATCTAGTTTCATAAAAATAGACTTCCCATACATTCTTTGATACATGCTCTAAAATCATGGATATGACAAACCATTATTAAAAAATTAAAATGATTATTTCATCTCTTATATAAAAAGGATATTTTTTAATTTATAGCTTTTGATAATTAGAACACTATATAAACAAAAAAATCTCATGTTATTTTAATCAAATGGGAAATTATCCTATTATATTGTAAAATAATTACTTTATGAGAATAAATTAATGTCTTACAAAAATTTATTTATACATGTTAGGATTATAACATTTCATGGACAATATTTGTCTACAAAACCTATGGAAATGGAAATATATGAAGAGGTAAACTAAGACACCCATTAAGGGAACCATATAACTTTATTAATCAATTAATAAATAGTATAGTTGTAATCGGTAAACAACATAAATCTATAATCAATATGGAACTAAAAGAATACTATATCCACAAATAATAAAAAAACATGGATATAAATAACACTCATATTATAATGATGGAATTTATAATTTCAAATATCAAAACATCCTATTAATGAATTATTTCAAGACACTTCATATATCAGTCGTATCATGGTCAATAAATCTTTTCGAATTTCGTAGCCATCCAAAAAATACTAAATCATGTTTTTTCCTATCATACATATTGATGTATTGAGGTGTTTTATAATTTTGGGCCCCATCCATTTTCTAGTTAAGTCTAATGCAATCACCACATGTTTGATCTAGGATTCTATTACCATTCTCTATGTAACCTCTTAGTGAGTAAAACATAGTTATCAATTATCTGATAATTATGGAAAATAAATATATTATCATCCTTAATATGAAATGTATTGGACCTTATGGACCATTAAGTTGAGGTAAATATGGTCGTAGAGGATCCCAAAGGAGGTTCAATGGAGTTTTCAAGTGTTTACTAGGGAAAAGGGGTGTTTTAGAGGGTGATTGTATACCCTAATGGTAACTCTTGAAGATATTTTTTGATTTTTTCACTTTATGGAAATATTATTACTTTAGTGGTAGTTATAGATGGTATCATTTGGAACTATCTTCTGATGGTAGATTCTTATGGCAACTTCTAACAGTAGCTTATAAAATTAAATTTTGATGGTATCCTATGGGAAAATATATTTAAAATAGAAGATTTAGTCTATTGTTAGATTATAGGGGAATCCTATGAGGGTATATTCTAATGGTATCCTCTGGCTGTAGAAGAATTAGTCTGGTGGTGTCTTTTAGTGGTATCTTCTGGAGGATGTAGACATAGTCTGGTAGTGTCATGAGCTGGTAGCTTATAGAGGTATCTAATGGTTTTATATTATATTGGTATGTTTTATTGGTATCTTCTGGAAATATATTTTAATGGTAGATCCTTAAGGATGTTCTTGGATGTAGCTCGTGGTAGTTGTGTATTCCAATTTTTTTTATAATTTACAGGTTTTCTATTTTTATTGTATTTTAAGTCAAATGATTTTAAAGACTTAATTAATGGATATAAGGGTTGTCTCAAAGGAGAAAAATTATAAACTCTATTTATTAAAATTTATGATATTTTAAATATATATTTCCATATTTAATTTAATGATATATATATTAATAGTTAATTAAAATCATATATGTGGTCTAACCTACATGTTAATTTTTTACTGTTAATCCCAAAATAAAGATCATTCCCTCACATTTTCATTCTTTCTTTCTCTCAATACTGGATGTTCTATGTCTTTTACATTATATTAGTGGAACCCTATTTTAAATGTTGGATCAATTTCTTCCTATCAGTGGTTACATCCATTGTTTGAAACCCCTATTTTTTGTGTAGTAGATCATGAAAATATCCCTTCTTCTATGTAGTTAATTCTTCATCTCTCTATAAGTTTTATCATGTGTGGAGGGTGTGTTTTTTATCCTTTGGAAGATGGTTTTCATTTGGATAATGAATATTAACAAATTTTATTTTAAATATAAGTGGAATGGAATTTGTCACATTTTTTTATTTATAATATTTTTATATTATGATTATCAGTTACGTTCATGCCATTAAGAAACATGGATCTTTAGAGATATTGTTTGTGTTATAGTTGTGGCATTAGGGAGCCCATGATTTTATGTTTTCTTAATATCCCCCTGAATAGAACATGTTGATGGCCTATAATTCATTAATGAAGTGTTTTCCCATGGAAAATAATTACAATGTGAGTATACCCTTATAAATAAAATAGAATTGATGAAATACCCATAATTGAATACTAAAATTTTTATGTTAATGTGGAAAATAATATGTAATTTGTTGAGATGTGTGAGTTCTTGTTATGTTTTGTGGTTGTTCAATTGGGTGGTTTTGATTAAAAGGGGTGGTGATATGGTGGTTTTGAAGAGGATGTGGTTGTGGAGATGATGGTAGCTATGTGGTATTGTTATCATGATGATGATGGGTTTTTTTCATTGTGATGTGTTGTGTCATTATAGTTCCTCTAGTATTAAAATAATTAAATAAAATAAAACTTTTAAATCCATATTTTGTGGTCTATTTTGGAATATGGGTTGAAAATAATAAAGAACACTTGAATTAAATTGGTTTATTTATTCTAAATGGTAAGTGTTTATACATGAAGTAATTGGATGTAAAATTTAGAACAAGTGAGATAAAAATATTAAACAAATAGGTTGTTTAAATAGAAACTAATTGATAATGTGAAATATATAGAAATTAATTTCACTATAAAGAAAATGAAATATGGTTTTTGTTTTATGAGGTGGTTTTATGCTTTTAGTATTGGAAGCGAAAGTGGCTGTGGTTGTGATGTGATGTAGTGATTTCATGAGTCTTGATGATGTTATGTTTGTGAACATATAGGTTTTTCTTGATTGATATGATATATATATACATATATATTATTTAATTGTGACTTTTTAAATATTACACACCTATATTGAGAAACAATTGTAGAAAACCAACAGTTTTGGTGGTATTTTTTCTAACATACTACTCATAAGAATAGATGGATGGAGGAACACTCTCCCAACTCCACCTACCAAGTGACAAAGACAGTCATGCGTTATGAAGGCTAGAATTCAAAAGTTTAATGTTTGAGATATTATGTGATGCAGTGGACTAGGTATATTCTAGTGAGGTGTGATGTAATGAACCATGTCATTATAGGTGAGATGTTGAGATGGATTATAGTGGGGGGTTGTGCATTATAGGAGCAGAGAATAAGGATGATGTACGTTATCTTCATGATACCCAATAATTCGGGTTATTGTTGTTATGTATTGTGTTGGGATGGTTTATGTGCCTATAGGGGGGTATGTGATGTGATGTGATGATATGTTGTATGATAAAGGAGGGACTTTTATAATGTATTCTATTGGGGTGTGATATTAACTAATTAGTTGGAAAGTGGTATGGGCTACTCTTCCTTGATATTAGTAATATGATATTATTATATGTAGATGTGTTCTTTAGTGAGTGTTTCATAGTGAGGATGGGTCTGTTTAGATGACATGTTTAAGAGATGTTCTGTTCTTCTATTTTCTCAATGGTGAAGTAGTATATTTCATTCACATATGTATGAGATACTCTGGTCTTCTTAGTCAGTATAGTTGTTTTCTAACACTAAATATATGAAAATATTTTTAGGTTTCCATAAGTATGTGTAACATAATGGTAATTACTATCTTGGTCCATTGGATAGTTTCTATGTTTATTCTATATAATTTACTATAACATTCCAGGTATTTATAGATTAATACCTTTTCATTAATATTTATGAATTAGATATAAATTTTATGTAAAATATTATCATTTTCATTCAATTCTGGATATATTGTCTCAAGATCGACAATATTGGTTGTATCTTAATGAGATAGTTCAGTTACATGGGGTTCCCCTCTCCAATGTATCTAATCATGATCCCCAGAAAACTTCTAAAATTTTGAAAGTCCTTTAGGAGTCATTGAGAAACTGAATTAATTTTTAGTACAACTTGTCATCCTCAATCATATGGGCAGTCAGAATGAACAATTCAGACCGTGGAGGATATTCTATAAACTTGTTTAATTGATTTCCATGGAATTAACGATCAATATCTTTCTTTTTTATGTTATATTATAGTAAAAATTTTCATTATACTATTCATATGGAACCATTTTAGGGATCATATTTAAAGTAGTGTTGAACTCTCGATTATTGGTATGAAGTAGGTTAAAGGATGTTGATGGGACTAGAACCGGTTGAAGTGATGGAAGAAAAGGTTCAGTTCATTTATACACACATGAGGAAAACTCATAGTAGGCTTAAAAGATATTCAGATAACCATAGGAACATTTTTTCTTTCAATGTAGTTGATCATAACTTTCTCCATGTTTATCCATGGAAATGTGTGATGCATTTTGGTATACATGGAAAGATGAGTATGTTGTCCTTCAGAGCCTATGAAATCCTAGAGAATGTTGGATTAGTTTCTAAAAAGTTAATTTACCTCTATTTTTTTCCTAGGTACACAATTTTTTTCATGTTTTAATGTTTATAATATATTTTTCAGATTCATCTCATGTTTTTAGTCAAGAGGTAGTTCAGTTGGATGAGATTCTTTTTTATAAGGAACAATCAGTACAAATTCTAAACCACAGAGAGATTGTCCTGTGGAATAAGGTGATTCATCTGGTAAATGATTTGTGGAAAAACCATATGGTTGAAAAAGTAACATGGGAATCTAAAAATTCTATGAGGGAGAAATACCTCAACTTATTTGATAAGTAAATAATATCATGGGGACACAATTTTCAAAGGGGAGAAGGATGTAACATCAAAGGTATTTATAAAAAAATATTTTTCCATTAATATTTATGAATTTTATATAAATTTTACGTTAAGGGGACTCTTTTTTAGATATATTACTCAACACGCATCAATGGGTTTCTTTGAATTCTTATGATGCACACAACATTAAGCTATACCAAAAAATGATACTATATTAATAATATAACAGTAAATGGTAATTAATTCCTAGTCATTGTATTGGTGGGAATGAATAAAACTAATAACAATATTATGTCACGTGTTTTTTAATTTTTTTAACATTTTTCCAATAAATATTAGAAGAGTAGAATGATAATGAATACAATTTTATGCTTAAAATACTCTAATATTTATAAAAATGTTGTTTTAACAACTTTTGTTGGTGAACCCTTTCTGAAAATAGTTTTTCTCACTTTTATATGTACTATTTGACAAAATAAAATTCTTTTTTAGAAGTGATATATCAAAAGTTTACCTTTCATTGAAATTTTGATATTTTCTAATGAAATTCAAATTTTAATAAATACTGAAAAATACTGCATTTTAATTCCAAATTTTCATTTCGTATAATTAATTATATTGTGACATTATCCTTTTAATTGGTTAATAATTTTAATTGGATTATGTTTTTTTCATTTAATAAAATTTTGGTCAGTGGAAGTTATTTAACTTTTAAATTGGACATAAACATATGTCAATTTTTTTAGATAGTTTTTACTTCTTAAAAACTCACTTTCTAGTTTAGAAAATGGGAATTAATTTTTAATTAATTAATTAAACTAATGTGTTTTGAATTTTTAAAAATGGATTCCAAATTTGGAATTATAATGGCCAAATTTTGTAAAGATTTTCCTTTTATGTTTTAACATTATGAATAGTAACATCTATAATTATTTTTATTACCACAGTTAAATGGTAAATAAGGTATAAAAGGGTAAAAATAATATTATAATAATATAAAACTATACTAAAATGTGTCCTAATATTATTATATGGGCCATGGGAGACAAAAAAATCTTTAAGAAGAACTATTGAAATTTTTGAGCCGTTGGTGTTTGATAATGACATGTTATTATAATAAATTTAATGTGAAGAGAAATATAACATAAACATGTATCTTTTTACTAGAACAATTTTATCATGGGGATTTATAACTGATCTCTATGAATATAATATTTTCATTATAAAGATAATAATATTTCATTAATAATGGTATTCTATTTATAAGTATCATAAATTAAATAAATAAATTTATTTGTGACCCAATAATGATGTGGTGAATAACTTATTAATGAAATATTCAAATAATAGATATTATAAATATTAAAATAAATTTTATTTGAACCCTTTTTTTCATAAACTGGTTTTTTTATGATTCTTTCATGTTTTATTTGAATTAATATAGTTTTTTAATTAATCATGTTTTTTATGGATTTAACAGAAATGAATTACAAAATAGTTAAAATTTGAAATAAATTAGTTCAAAAACAACTATTTTATTAAATGATATAATAGCCATAAAATTATAACATATGTATGACTGACATAAATAATGATAAAAATATGATTAATGATCCACTTTAGATTCTTTTTTCTTTTTGTAGTAACTATATTAACCATATTGTGTAAAAATAATAGAAGACTTGACGATAATTTATTTATTTAACTGAGGTTTATACCTAAAAGGTAAGGATACTTTTGTGACCTAAACATGTCTAAAACCTATTATTTGAGGTTATTTAGACTCACCCTCATCACATAATTCATATATATGACTTTCGATCTATTATAATTCGAAAATATATTTATTATAAAATAATATATCAATACTTTCCTAATGTGCCCCTCCCCCCACTTATAAAAGGCCATCATCTCTACCCACATACTCGCACATCTCAATACCATTGACTCATGCAAATTTTACTCAAATAAGATCCCAAAATTTCTCCATTCTACCTAGAATCTTTACTATGGGAATTAGAAAATTCATGAATGTTGTTTGGATCAAATCAAAATGAGTTTCCCATGTAAAAGTAACATCATCTCTCATGATCCATTCATTTAAATTTCTTCTACAACCCAATAAACTATATTTATTCCATTATTTTATAACATAAAAAGTATAATCAATGTAATAGAATTAATCCAAGATATGGTTTTGACCTAAAATTACCCACAAATTCATTTAATGGATATGGAACATAATATTTCATTGTACAGAAAACTACTGCCTCAGAAAATGATGATTGTTTAATTTTTTCCAACCAACCCTCATGGTGGCCATTATGGTGAAATTGTATTTATATATGATATATATTATATTTATATTGTCTATATTCTTATTTAATTTATATTTGAAACATACATTTATTCTTTCCATAATATGCAATTACGATAATCTCATTTTAGGAAGTGTGGACTACTGCCCCCTCAAAGTGATATGACTTTTTCATGACATACATGGATTGTATAAAGGATGTAATTAATGAACTTATGTCACATATATAACATAGATATTTTCTATTTATTATAATATACATTGGTATATTTTAGTTTTAATTCCATTAACATGACCATGAAATGAATGTGGTGTTCATGTGTATGTATGTCCTACCATCTCCATGAACAATGAATTTTATTTAATAACTCAAATATTATGGATAATTATAAAAAATTATATATTATATGTATATGATATTTAAATCGTGAATTCTATTTTGTAGATAATGGACTATTGACCACATAAAAAATTTGTATCCATAACATGTTCATTTTTTAGTAATGTATTGAACATCGAAAAAACATCCAATATGTACTATAATAAATAACTAATTGAAATTAAATGTTAATAAGTATTGTAAAATGAATTATAAAAATGAAAAAAATTATGATGAAAATAGAAATTAACCTCGGTTTATTATTTGGGAATATAAATAATAAACGATACAAATCAGATTCGAGTAAGGGAATTTATCTCAATCTCCTTTCATTGAGAAATATTTTTGATTTATACACGACCTTATTTTATATGGTGTATAATCAACCCGTTTGATTTTTAGGATTATTAAATGATTTTAAAAAAGGAATATTTTTCTATGATGTGTTTTACTAAATGATAAAAGTAATGCTTTATTAATTTACACTATAAAATGACATTTCCACCACTACAACCATTTTTTGATAACTGGATTCCTCTACATGCCATAATGTTATTAAAAGAAATGTAAATACCATATTAATTTTTTTAGTATTTTTTTATGAATTTTTTTTATAATGAATTGACTATATCAATATCTTTAAATGATATCTTTTGATTTCAAAGTGGAAATATTATTTTTCATTTATTCATGGTTTATGTGTTATGATTATGGTTCATGGGAATTTTAAATGTATAAGGGAGTTTCTATGATAATCTGAGGGTGGGTGAGCTCATGATAGATCTCTAGTACATTGGATAACATGATGGAAGTAAACCGTAAAGTTTCTCCAAATATAATTATTTAATATATTGTGATGTGTATTCCAAATGTAACAATGAAGGTTTCTCTGTATATAGATATGAAATCTTCAATGTAAGTTTGATATAGATTCAACAAGTTACATCTATAATTTATGATTTGTATGATGTTTTCATGATTTTTATGAATTCATGGATTTATTAATATTCCTGAGATAACATTTTTTCTATATTTTAACCCTTACTTATTTTTTATGCTCCAACCATGTTTTTAAAATATATTCGCATGGTATTAGGATGATTAAGAGAAATAAATAATTGAATAATATTATTATCATGAAATGAAATCATGTTTTATTTTTTAAAAGGTTTTCCATTGGTGAAAATTTTTATATTGTTTTGATAGTATCCTCTTTTATTATTATGGGATTATGTGTACTAATAATGGGAAAATTCATTAAAACTATAAATATTAAAAGTTCCTAGATGTGCATTAAAGTCAAATTAATGACTTATCTCTTGAAGTCTGAATGGCCCGAAGGCCTTCATTTTTTATTGATTTTTTATAACCTCCCTTTCAATGGATGAGGGGGAACCCTTACAAGGCCTGTAGGCTCAAGGATTACATGGCCCGTAAGCTTAGGAGATTACATGACATGATTGTCTTAGGGAATTCACCCAGACTATCTTCAAGGAACTGCCCCTCCCTAGCATCTGCATCCTGATAGTATCCCTCCACCTTTGCATGACCCTCTATCTAGGATTCCTGTGCAAGAATAGGCTGGTATCGATGGCATAGTCATACCGTCTAGATAAATTATTATATAGTGTAACACCTCCCATTTATGAGATTTTTATACCAGTAGTACTAGTCTTCAACGTTGGGCCTACTGTAGTTAGTACTCTAGGGGTTCATTACCTCTCTCTATTTATTGTGGTATCTTTTGTGGGAGGGGATCATGATAGAGTGGTATTATAGAAGTGTTGTTTGATGGATAGCATGATGTTTAGAGTTATTCACATTTAGGATTACATGGGTTGGTATTAAAAGAGTTATAGTTGTTTTTGTTTTTTGATATAGGTCAGAAATATCGGTTAAGACATTGAAATCTATATCCCCATGTCATTGAGTGCATGGACACTTAGCTTATTTATTGACCAAGTGATTTGGATCTATTTTTTTGGTATAAACCTATAAAAGGTAGATGCATCAAGAGGATTTGTGTACTTTTTGAATTGGGTGGATTTGATTCATAGAAGGTGGAAATATGTTAAAATGGATTAAATGAATTTTTATAATGTTCCATAATACATAGGCTTTGAAAATACTTGTTTCCATTTTAAGTTATGGCCATTATAAATTGTCTATGTGTTGTTCAGGAAATGGAGGTTCAATTGATGATCTAGTTTATTGCTGGAGCATTGATAATGTTAAGGATTATGATCAATGGAAGAGGATTTTGTCTACATTTCAGTATCATACATTAGGGAATTATGAGGGATGTGTTTTTTATATATGGACAAAGAGCTAGTTGGAGCTAGAGATCGACTTCAGTTTGATATGGGCCCTATTAGATTATTTGGTCTCAATAGAAGTCATTCATATGTGAGGATAAACTTTTTAGTGGTGGAAATTCTAAATTAGTGAATATAAGGTGGAATATGTTTCATGGATTGAATTCATAATGGATTTTTGGGAAGAGTTCCTTTAATGAACTCTGATGGTATTGAAGAGGTGGGAAATTCTTTCCCTATAGCAGGGGAGTATTTATGTGATGGAGTTGGGGATAATGTTTAAAAATTTATTATGATTTTACCCACACCTTTTTCTAGATGAGGAGTCTCAATATACACATTATGAGGATGAAATATACCATTCTATTCAGTCCGAAGTTACTCACTTTGCGTTTCTACTCTATCAAGATGTTTAGAAGGAGGAGGTGATCAAGAACATGCACTCATGAGGAGGTTTACCATGATAGGTGAACCAGTAGTGCCCTTTGAGGAGAAGGGTTGGTAGTTATAGGTCATAATAACTATTTCCTTTTAGGTTTTGACCAGAAAGGGTAGAAATCTATAGTTTCCATTATATCCTTCTATGTCCAGTACATTTTATGATTTTCTTAAGGGATGTTTCACCAATTTGTTTAATTTCCAGTGTTTTTTGCCATCATCAAGATCAGTTCATTGCGGCTGATTGAACTATGTTTGGTATAGGTGTATATGATTTGGATCTTCTTCATTAGTAGTTTCTAGTGGGGATGTTTCATCTATATGGGGAGAGATATTATGCTCTACTGAGATGGGATATATCAGGTTGAGTCTAACCATGGGTTGTTCCTCGGGATCAAGAAGCTCAACCTAAACATGTTTCTGGAGGAGTCCATCAACAATGTGGTAGAGTATTTGGGCATGGAAAATTGCATTTAGTGGAGTTGGTATAACTATAAGCTCTAGAGATCGTTTGAGGTATTCTTAGTTTATCTTTTACTTTTATTTGTCCCATGTTTATTCAATAGCTTCAAACAACTTTTTTTGACTTACACTAGTCTGTACACTAGGAATATATATAGAGAGTCTTCTCATTCTGCTGGTGATGATTACCACAATTAGAGGCTAAACCAGATTTTTGATGTGTGATGGGTGTTTATACTAATGATGGGGACTCATCAGTCTTATAGGAACCTCACATATAGCTGTACAATGTCATCCTTGATATATATTGGGTGTATTTTATGTGTTATTTTATCTAATACTTCTATTGAATATTATTATTCATTGATGTGAATATAAAGTGTGTTGTTTTAATTTGTGATCGGAGTATTCATGTTGTTAGTAGACACGTGTAGCCCCTTCTTTTCTTGATGTATGGGTTATCCAAGGAATCTATGGATTTTTAGGAGGAGGTTCGTGGATATTTCAATTAATTTATGGATTATTCCCCAAGGAGAGTATTTTGTTACCCCATCAACATGATGTTGATTTTCAGATAGATAAAATTCATACTACTTATTTGATTTCAATGGAATCTTATTGGATAGAACCCTAGGAGTTATGGGAGTTGAGGATTCATATAGATGATAATATTTAGAATGGTTTCATCGAGAATAGTTCATCATTGTGGGGTGCTTTAGTACCATCTTCCAAGAATATGGTTAGTTGTTTGAGAATTTATATCAACTATCAGAGGTTAAACCAGGTGATGATAAAGGGTTTTTACTCTCGTGCAAGGATATATGATATTTTTTAAAATTTGAGAGAGGTGAGATGGTATTATAAGAAATATATGTGGTCTGAATATCAGTTGATGATCTTGAATGATAATGATATCCAAAAATGCCTTGAGGTATACGTATGGTTAAATTGATTCTACGGTCATGTTTTACATTTTTCTTAATAAAGTAGTTATATTCATGGGGCTCAAGAACTCTATGTTTTGTGAATTCTTGGAAAAAATTCAGTCATATTCATTGATGACATCTTGATCTACTCAAAATCAATTGAGTAACATGTCAATCATCTAAGATTCTTTTTGTAGGTTCTTCAAAACCACCGTATTTATAGAAATTTTTTCAAGTGAATCTTTTTGACATGAGAGGTGAACATCCTTATGCTTGAGTGGTCTCATTATGGGGTGGTTTTACACACATAAAATGTTTAGGTGGTTGTTTCTTAGGTAGGTCCCAAAAAATTAGGGGAGGTTCATATATTTAATTGTTTTATGGACTATTAATTGAGGTTTATATTTGTCTTCCCACATATTTTTTCATGATTTACATCCATTATCGGGAAGGATGGAGATTTTATCTTGACCAATTAGTGTCAGTCATTATTCAACTATATGAAGGGGATGTTCGTCAATGCTCTAGTGCTTCGTTTTAAAGAGGATGGTGTGTTATTTGAGATTTCTTGTAATGCTTCTCTTCTAAGTTCAGAATCCTCTTAATGTATAAAAATTTAGTGATCTATTATGGGTCTAGGTAGTTATTCCGCCATGATCTTATCTATGGCATCAATAATTAGGAATTATCAACAATTATGTTTTCAATGAATATATGGAAGAAGAACCTCATTGGGGAGTGATTTCTAGTCATCACATATCCCAAGAGTTTTAGGAATATATTTTCTGAGAAACCAAAGTCTATAAAAACATGGGTATTTAGGGTATCTTTAGGATTATGATTTTGATATCTCCTACCCCTAAGGAAAGTTGAATGTCGTGGTTTATGTTTTAGGTAGAAAATCATGGAAGGATATGATTAGAGAGCCAATGGATTCTTGTAATGAGATTGAGGTGTTTGAAACCATGCAAATAGATATGAGAGAGGTGGATAGTAGAGATTTTATATTTCTAATAATAATTAGTCATACATGATCCATTAGGTGGTTGATTATCAATGTGGATACTTATAGGCAGAGGTGGTGTGCAATAATGTTGGATATGGTTATAGTTGATAGAGGTGGTTAGAGGATAGTTAGAATCATATGATGTTTTAGAGAAGATTTTTAATTCTTGTTTTGACTTGTTAGGAAGGCCTTGATGAGTTTGGAATATCACCATTAGGGGTATAACTTATTGTGTCCATGATAAACCATGTATTTAAGATGCATGTTTAGTAGACTGGGATGAAATGATAAGTGGAAGTGTTTATGTCTCAGTTCTTATTATTCTAGTATTTAAAGGATAAAAATCACGTTCCTAGTATTTTATTGTAGCTTTTAGATGTTACCATGTAAAAATATGATGACATCTTGAAGGGGGTTTTTCATTGTTTTAAACCATTATCAAGATGGTTGTGATGATATCTGGGTAATGGTATATTAGTTGATGAAATTATCTCACTTCCTATCAATCATGTAGTTGGTCACCACAGAGGTATTACTGAATAGGTATGTGGATGAGGTGTTTTGTATGCAGAGATTCACAAGATCCATAATCATAGATTGGGATTATCATTTTAATTTATGATTATATAAGGGATTAAATAATTATTTTTGCACATGAATATATCTCTTCACTCTTTTACACCCTCATACATACATACATATGTAGTTGGATATCCTAAAGATGGATGATATGTTTCAGATGTGAATATTAGTATTTGGTTTATCCTATGAGAAACACTTTATTTTTTTTGTATACCAATCTGTATCCCTTATCATTTGTCAAGTCCTCATTTGAGGCTTTGTATGGGAGGTTGTTTCATTCCTCTTTGTATTGGATCGATGTAATGGATTTGATATTTCTTGGACCTGATGATGTGTAGAGTAATACAGAGAAGGTTTAGGATTTTTTAGATGATTAATGAATCAAAAGATTGTAATAATTCTTATGTTGATCAAAGGATGAAGTCCTTGGAGGTCAAGGTTAGTGACCACGTGTTCTAGAAGCATTCACCTCGATGTGGGAAGTTTTGGTTTGTTATGGGGTGTAATCTCTTACCTCAATTAGTTGATCATTATGAGGTTTTTGTGTACGTTGGTAAGGTAGATTATCAATTTTAACAAACACCATGACAGGGCCATATTCACAACATATTCCTAGTCTCTCAGATCTATTAGTATCTTTACAATGAACCCCACATCATTGATTATAGAGTGTTGGATATAGTGAATGACATGACATTGATGGAGTGGATATTTGAGATCCTATATCATCAAGATAATGTTTTTATTATGGAACATTTATTTTTGTAGGTCTTGTGGAGGTATAGTGGCCTATAAGAGGGTACTTGGGAGTGTGGGATGCAGATTTTTTCACTTTTACCTAAGTTGTTTTAATGTTGTCTTGTTTTTTATTATTTTATTTAATGATGTGATGTTTGGAACTTGATGTTTTATACGTGATGTGTCTCTTCATTATTGACATAATTTTTTATTTTTTCTTAAATTAATAAAAAATTTGAAACACGATCTCTAATATAGAAATGTTACATATGATTTAAAACATGTGGGAGAGTTAGTTCTACCCAAATTGGATAATATTTTTATATGTGAGATGAAATTCATTGTTTTTTTAACATTGGGACCTATTGTGGGTTCATCATGGAAGTTTTTAGACATGGAATGTGTGGTGGTTTACAAGTTTATGAAATTGGATATATGGAAGATATGATTCCTGTGTTTTTAGGGATATTATAGATCTATTTGTTTAGTTGGTTGGTTTGATCAGTTGTGGTTTTTTTGGATGGTATGAGTTCATTCAGGGGTATCCCAAGGGATGGTTTTAAGACCATTTCCGCCATTAGTTCAATATTTAATTTGATTTTCTAGAGTGAGAATATTTTTAGAGTAATATAATGTAATTTAATAGACCAGAAATCCATTTAAATCATGGGATATCTGGTAGAATAAGTTCCAAGAGGAGGACCCAAGGAGTTTGAAGTTGTTAGGAGGGAAAGGGGGTGTTTCATTTGATAAAGATTGATACTGATGGTAGATACTAATGTTATCTCCTAATGGAATCTCCTAATAGTAGTTCCATGTGGTATCAGACTTAGTCTAGTAGTAGCTACTAATGGTATCTTTTGATGGTAGCTCATAACGATAGATCCTGATAGTAGAAAACATAGACACGTGGTAGCTTATAATTCTAGCTTCCAGTGGTAGCTTCAAATAGTAGCTTCTAAAGGTATCATATAGAGATAGACTATAATGTTATCTTTTAACATTATCTTCTTTTGGTTGATTCTAGAGGTAGAATACTTATTTTGGTGGTTTCGTCTCATTGTAGCTTTAATGAAACCTTCAAATGATATCTTATGGTGGTATAATACCTAGTCTAGCGGTAGATTCTAGTGGTAGCATAGTTATTTGGGTGATGGATTCTTGAGTGACCTTCTGGTGGTATCAAGTAATCGTATCTTTTGGTGGATGATCTTGTTGGTATCTCTAGATGTCAGCACATAGCTATAGCACTAGGAAATAACATGTTCTTTTTTTTTTAGAATTTATTATTTTTAATTATTAATTATTTTTATGTTAAATGATTTAAAAAATTATTTAATGAAATTTATGGTACTTTTAAAGGATAATAATTATATTCTATGTCTATTAAATGTCTAGAGATATTAAATGGATCTTTCTCATGGAATTTAATGGTGGCTGTGTTAATAGTCATTTAAAATAATATTTGTGATCAAAAATCTAGATCATTTTAAATCTATTAATTGCTAAATAAATATACTTATTTTGATTACATTCTATATTATTACTCTTGATTCTATAGGTTTCAACTTCTTTATTTTGTTTTCATGAAAAAATGATTCCACTTTTGGTTTGATTTCATCTAGTGAGAGATTCCAACATGTGCGTGCAACCCCTATTTTCAATGTAGTAGACTATGTGAAGCTTCTTTATTATAATTAGTGGATCCTTCATCTCCAAATAAGTTGTATCATGGATTAATGATGTGTTTTCATCCCTATAAATTTTTTTTCACCCATCTATTAAATATTATTTAACATTTTAATTGAAAATTAAAAGGGGAGTGAATGTTTAACATGTTTTTAGTGATTTTTGATATTGTGATATTGAGCTTTTTTATGATTTTTTTATCATTTAAAATCCCAGTGGTTGGGAAAATTGTTTTTTGTTTTAGTTTTATTTTTAGGGATTCCCTATTTTTATGAATTTTTAATATCACCTTGAACTACATTGGTAAATCTCTTATACCTAGTTAAGGAAATGGTTTCACATGCAAATTTATGTGTGTGTGGAAATAACATTAAAAGTAATGTGTATTTGATGAAATACAAATAAATTAATCTGAAAAATGTTTTGTTAATGTGTAATATCATGTTTGAATGTGTGTCGTGTTTTTTGGTCGTGTTATGGGTTGATTGTGATAAAATGTGGTTGTAATGTGGTAGTTGGGATGAGGACGTTATTGTGTGACCCTTCTGGCATGAGGAAGATTATATTTTTTTCATTGTGATGTGTTGTATTATTCATCATTCCTAATTATAAATGGAATTAAATTAGTTGTAACATTTAAATAAAAATGTTCTAGTCTGGTTGGTAATATGGTTTTAAGTGAATAATAAAGACTTCAATTAATGTGAGTCATGTATTTTAAATTTTTAATGATTTTAAATAAATTAATGGGATGGAAATATAAAATAAGTGATCTAAAAATTTGAGACAAATTTGTTTTTGAAATGGAAACTGATTGGAAATGTGAAATTTGGAAAAAAAAATTATCTAAGAAAGAAGATAAAATGTGGTTTGTGTTTTTTGGGCTAGCATTATGCATTTACTTTTGGATGTAAATGTGGTAGAAGATATGAGATGATGTGGTGATTTCATGATTTCAAACGATGTTCTTACTATAAACTAGTAGGTTCGGATAGTGTGATATATATTGTTATATTTGGATTTTGAGAACATTCCTCACCCATTTCTATCACCTAGTATTGTTAACCAAAATTTTTGGAAGTGTTTTAATATTATCTCAGTGGTGAGGACGGATGGATGACCACCCACTCTTCCATGATCCATTTTATAGGAAATTATCACATGCATGAGATGTGAATGATAGAATTAAAATGTGAAATGTTGGGGTGTGATGTGATGTATAGGACTATATTTCTTTCGGAAACATATGATGTGATGACCCAGGTGTTTTTTGGTGAGATTTTGAGATGGATTATAGTAGGGGTGGTTCTTAGAAGGAGTTGGGAAAGAGGTTCATTTCTTTCAAGTGCAAGATACCCTTCAATTCTGTTTATGGATGTGATGTGATGTTATGTCATAGGTTTCTATGGGTGGTATGATATTTTATTTGATGAGACATTATATTGAAGAGTTCTGAGTGTCAGGATAAACGTCATTGGGGTGTGAGAGTGGATAATTCGTAGGAATGTTGTGTGAGGTTCCCTTTATCGATATGGTTCATAATATGTTATTATACATGGATGCATTATTTAATGAGAATTCCATGGTTAATATGTGTTTGGGTAATTTATTTTCTAGGAGATTTTTGTTCAATTATTTTCTCATGGTTTAATTGGTATGATTCATTCACATTTGGATGAGAGACATTGTTTTTTCATACATAGTATAATTTTATTCTCACCCTATGTATATAATATTTTTCAGGTCATCATGAGTATTATATGGACCATTCTAGACATTAATAGATCAAATCATTATATAGTGTTTGTGTTTCCTCTTAACCTTTTACTTTGAGTATTTAATTATTATTGTATTATCTATAATGATATGATATATACATTCATTATGGGATGTTTTTTTGATTTATTTTATATTATATAATGGATTTTTTTGGGGTTGACTCATCCTATCTCCCAATCCTGTATTATTATATATTGTAACACCATCCATTTATGAAATTTTATACCCTCGGTTCTAGTCACCAGCCTGGGGCATACTAGAGGCAGAACTCAGGGGGTCATTCACAATTTCACTTTATTGGAGTATCTTTGGTGGAAGGGCATATGTTAATGTTAAAAGTCAATAATAATCATGAATATTAATACTTTTTCACATTTTAATATAAGGGATACCATGATCATAACCCATTCTATAAAAAATGTGAATGGTCAAACAATACATATTCAACTTGTTTGTAATCATCTGTATTTCGATAATATTATACAGTACAATAATAATTTCCCTATTTCCATTTAAAATGATAGAAGGATAATAACTCATCCATAGGTAGTAGATCTAAGGTTAAATATTACATAATAAACATGACAATAATATTATATATTGTAATAATAATATATTTATTTCTAATATTATTTCTCATGTTAGTATAATATCAAACTTCTTAGTAAACATCATCTAATCAGAATTATTCATATTATGTTGTTTAAAATGTATAGAGAAATGTGTATACAACAATGTTAATGATTTCATAACATTGTCATAAAACAAATAGAGAAATTAGGAGGATTTTTTCAAAAGAACATAACCCTACTATAACAATGTAATCATTAAACTATGTTTACATGGATGAAAAATATCCTTGCATAGTAATTATTGATTGATACCACTGAGGAAGGGATTTGAAATGTATTTTTAGGTACAAGTGGTCATCCCCTAAAGATATATATATATATATATTTATTTATTTATATTAGAGTATAAATAGTGAATCATTAACCTTATAATGGTAAATATTGTTGAATATTTAAATTCAAATAGAAGTGAAATTTTTAATGATATTTTTGAAAACATTTTTTAAATTGATATAATGATGAATTGATGGGTCACTTATATAAGTATTTTCCAAATGGTGACTTGAAAACTCTTTTAAATAATTTAATTCTAAAAATAACCATCAATAATAGGTCCTTGAAAATATATACGATTTTTCTTTGGGATATGTAGAGAGAATGGAAAAAATGAAAATGATATTAAAAAAACTATTTTAATATTTTAAAAAATACCTTGTTCAATACTCACATTATAAAAATAGAAATAATGAAAATTAAACATAAATTTTCTAAATAGTGTTACTAAATTCCATGAAATATTTGGTTGTTAGAAAACATGAATAGAAGAACTATGTTAAGGATAAAACATTATTACTCAATGTTGGGTATTTGAGTTACAAAAAAAATCCTTACTAATGGGGACCCAATTAGATATATAACCACCTAAAAACGAGAACATTGATTTTATGTTAAATCCCATTCAAAAAAAAATATTACTACAAAAATATATATATGTTCAATGAATACAAATAAAAAGAAAACAAGTTTCATAACATTTAATATATCTCAGTTAATGTGAATTGAGTCCAAGAAAACTCTTATGGATTTTGTAAAACATTAATAAAAAAATTAAAGTTATGGATTATAATTGGAATTAAAATATAATGGTTAAAAGATAATTTATTATATTATATCTTCAATAGGTAGTATATTCACCCCATAAATTAAATAAGATGAATAAATACAATACTTTTCTTAATGAATCGAAATTGAGATGATGACCCATTCATATTTATAATCATTCAAATAAAAAACATGTGAAATAGAGGGATTAAAATTGAACATAAAATATATTTTTTAAATATAATTAATGATATTATTTCTCAAATAGTTTTTATTTACACCGCATAAAATATATTAGTTGCATAATACGAAACATGTTTCAATGAGAATAATTTGTGATGTAAAACCCTTAACTCATATTATTGTCCTCCATGAACAAACATTATCCTCATGTATCATAAATATAGTTATAATAATACCTTCATTCACAAACATAATCATATAAATTTTCTTTTATACTCTTCTTTTATACTTTTATCAACTTTAATTCATCCAATTTTCCACGTTAAGTGTTTATAGTTTCGATCATTTTTACTAGATTCTTAATAATGATGTATGTGTTTATTATTATTTAAAATTTAATCATTAATATAACATTAAACATGCTATTAGGTATGTTTTATAATTATTTATAATTTTTCATATTCTATTTAGCATTTCTTTTTCTTTATCCTTGAATATAGAATAGATAATGAACAAGTTTCATTGATTTTGGATGACCAAGGTCTGTTTTCTTCAATAATAAATTTGATTTTTATATAAAATACCCATAACCAAAAAAGTTTTATATATTTTTTAATATAGTATTACACAAAGAAATAATTGGTCAAATTCATAAATGACACAAATTTATAGAATTTTTTAAATAGGTTGATAAATTTTCCCAAAAATGAACCAACCACGTGTTTTAAAAGATTATGAGACAGTTGAATTATAATATAATTTTACCAGAATGATAATAATTTTTATAGTGTTTATCATTGTGGAAAATAATATTTCTATGTAATTATAAAAAGAAAAAATGAATTTGAAAATTTTACCCAATTTGAATAAAATATTACCATCTAAGTATGATTATTTTATGTTATTAAAATAGTAATTGTTGTTTCTTGATCATAAAATAGATAGGTTTTTATTTATCATACCAAAAAATTAATGATATCTTAAAAATAATATTTTTCTTTTAATCATATACATATATCCATCTGTGTAATTCAGTGGTAGAAAACGAATCATGATACATCATAGAAGTGGTTGTCCACACAACACACGAAAAATGGTTTTGTTTTTCTTAATACATGGCATACATGAATAAAAAATGAAAATAACCTTAATATAAGTAAATTAAAGAATATAAATGATACTAATATCATTATATTTATGTTTTTGAATTAATTTTAGCGGATAAAATTAATAATTAAAACTAATTAGTTGATAATACTCTTGTTGTGAACATGAATTTTTTCTATAATACTCATGGTAATGGATGGAATTATCCTAACTAATAATTACTAGAAAATTATAAATATGGTATATGGATCTAGGGTATAAATTTTTTATCATTCAAAAGTGTAATTTTAGTAATATATTATTTTTAAAGTGAATAATATGTCATACTTTTATAAGTGACGGTAATGATATTTTTCAGAGTAGCACTTAAATTTTTAATAAAGTATGGTTCATATACCTATATAAAGGGGAAAAGGGTCAAAAGTGGATAGTAAAATTTTTATGGTTCCAAAATAACCTAAAATTGTTTTTGACATTTTTTACTGTTTTAGGGATTATATGTAACTTTTTTTCTTATACCCTAATTTACATTTTCCATGGTCATTAATTTCAAATATTACTAATTAAATGTAATGAAAATGTAGTGATAATATTTTTAACATAATATTATAAATATAATATTTATTTTATAAATAATTTTTTCAATTATAATTTCCAATTGTCTGAGATGTTAATTTACAAACAATACATGAAATCACTTCAAAACTGGTTTTAGTGAAATTATGATTTTGTGATTTAAATATATATAAGAAAACATTTTATTGAATAAAGAAAAATTGATATGTTATAAAACAAATAATTGATATGAATATTCAAAGGAAAACCTAAATTGAATATCCCTTCGAAAAATACTTGACACATTTAAATGACTGAAAATGGGTTTTATTTTAATGTAACATTTTAATTATCTATAAAAATGTTGGTATAGGTTTTATATAAGTACATGGTCTTAATCATTTCATACTATAGTGGATTTAGACTAATTTTATTTCATTTCCCAAATATAAATTATTTTTATAGTTTTATAAAATTATTGCATAACTCGTACATAACAAAACAATATATTATAACATTGAAGCAGACAATTAGTATCGATTTTACCATAATGTAAAATTGTCTATATAAATGATGATTACATTTCATGAAAAATATTCATGAATTTTGACTTGAATTCAAATTTTCTTTTACCCATACTTAATCCATGTGAATTTTATAAAACAAAATTTAGTATGATCACAAATATATTTGTAGGGGAAATAAAATAATAAATCTGTTAGTTTGGTGAAAACCATGAATACCCATGAATAGCCTTTTTTTAAATAAGCTTTTTTACTTGAAAATTGAATCATATTTCTTTTAAAAATATTATCTATCTATCATTTTTAAGTAAAAATATTTCCATTAAAACTCTTTTAAAATAATATAAAATTCAGGTTCTTTTCTTAGGACATTTTCTTCGTTGAGCCATTAAAAATTGGAATAATATTACGACCAACATCCAATATAATTATCTAGGAAACATATTCATATTTATTGAATTGGAGAGAAATAATAGGGCTCAAATTTCATATCATGAGCTATACTACGGATAAAACCATCATTTCTTGAGCTATAATGGGTCTCATACTATTTTATAAGCTATATCGAGGACACCCATTATAATAATCAAGGTTCAAGGACCATTTCATGAATAAAACATTTTATTAATGAATCTTTTCATCATAAAACCCTTTAAAAACTCTATTAAACCCTTATAAATTCTATTATGGATATTAAAATACCTTTTTTCTTTTAGAAACCTAATTTATATACCAAAATACCCCAAAAAAAATGGAATGAGGGTTGACATTTGAACAAAAAATCACTTATTGTAAAACAATAATAAATTTAAATAATGGTTTCAATATAGGGAAAAGTCATTTTCCCCATAAAATGGTAAAATATAACATTCCTTTTCTATTTTGTAAATAAATTCTTGTATTTTATAAAAATATTACTTTTTTAAACCCATTAAAAACTTAAAAGGAGACACAAAAATTTAATTTATATTTTTTCCCTCTATAAGAATTAATTCATTAAATAATTTCAAAAACATGGATATAGAAGACAAATATTTAGAAAATAAGTCATTAAAACATTTAAAATGAGTTTTTAAGTCAAATTTTCCCATACATAAACCTTTTAATAAATTTAAAAAAATATAGTAAAACATTTTGTGTTTTGATTCTTGTTTATAACACTGAATACAAAAAAAAAACATTTACCCGTTTTCTTTATGTATCTCATGTAAATCAATTTAAACATAAAAAAATAAAATTGAAGTGTCAATGGTACCTCATTTATTTTTAGTCAATGGTCTTATTCACTCACTATCAATCTATTTTGGTTGAAATATTCCAAACTAGAAATCCTCCAGATCATCCGAACATGGTCCATAATTCCAGGATCATTGTTCTATATTTCTCATGTTCTACTGTGTGAAATAGAAAATATTTACAATATCACTTTGATTGATTGAAGAATGCCAACTTGATCGAGAAAGTGGGATTGATCGGACATTGATCTACAATTGTAATATCCCTCTATGAAACTAATTGAAGAGTATATGGTAGGATCTCTTACTAAATTTGTGAAAATTCTAGGGCTCATTACTAATGAAGATAAAATGAGCATTTAAACTTAGGATATATTTTCTGAAATTTTACTTTTGTCACTATAAAGTAATGAAATTTATTTTATGAATTTAGGCACATTTATGAATTAATAAACATTACTTTAATGACAAAAATATTTCATTACTCTCTTTTAATACAAAAAAAATTAGGTGATAAATCAAAAACCATTAACTTGGCTCGTAATCTCGATAAATTATTTAATTAACCTTAAACAACATATGTTTGGTAAAAAAATTATATTTTCTAATATTAAAATATATGATAAAACAACATGTGAATAACTTCATAAATAAATTCAATCTCAATTATTCTCTTCATGAATAATCTTATTTAATTAGTTTTTCTTTTTATAGTTCATGCTCAGATGTTCACTGGCCCCCATACATGGGGCCTACTTCATCCAAAAATCTTATTCCATAGAATATGTTGATCTTGTGGATACCCTTAGTGTGTGACCATCTAGGTACATATCTCGATAGTAGTGATTTCAAATCACAGAAAAAGAGTGGATTCTAGTAACCCATTATTTCACCTTAGGATATATGGATTGTATTATCAATGACATCCTTCTGCAAAAACATGTTGTGTAATATAATCTATTTGTATCCTAATATATAATTATGAATAATGGACACATGTTTCATCATCCTGTTATTTATTTATATATTTCATGGAATTACTAGTAGGACACTCCATATTATAGCATGGGCATGGATTTATGAAGGTACTATCATCCCGGTCAACCTATTCCCATGAGATATCACTTTCACAACATGGAAGTGAAAAAATATTTCTTGATCATTAAATAAATTGCATACCACCAATGTAGAACACAATACAAACTACCAAACCAAAATTTCATTATCTTGGTTTTCACCTTACATCAATATATGCAATCAAAAGGTCCACACTAATGATTATCTCAACTCTAGAGACTAATACACATGTCTATAGATTGAAACAACCAATGATACCCAAAACATGTGGTATTACTTTTGAAGTGTTTTTCCTCATGATCACACTACTAGGGATCACCAAGTGTGAACATATTGAGAAGAAGTATCAATTCTTATGAGCCCCTTGCACCTGATAGTGGGACATCATATGTGTCCTCTCAGTATGATGTATCTATACCATATGGCATTTTTCTATGATTAATTTCAAAATATCTCCAGGTTCCCATGATAGTTGTTAACTTCAAAATTTTTTTGATAAGTCATATAATTTAAGGACATTACCATGTAAATAGTTTATGTAGACATACTAACACTGTTATTGAAAAAATAAAAACATCTACACATCAAACTATATATATGTAATAGTAATCAAATGTACTATTCAAGTTAGGTTATGGGAGCCCACTATTACAACACTCTCACTTGTAGAAGGTCTAACTTTCTAACCATTATTATTATCTATTATGGGATAATATCATGTTTCTACTAAGATATGGATTTAGTTAGTTTATGCCCATGTTTCTACTGCATAGAAATTCTTATATATATGACATTGACTCATTGAGTATGACTTTTTAAGAGATAATAACCTCAATTATATCCCTTTTTGAACTTTATTCACATGAAATCATGGCTACTAAAAGTACCATAATTTACATTATAATAATAATTTGTATTCTTGGTGAAATCTAAAGTAATAGAGAAAAAAGATTTAATATCTTACACTTATTCTTAGCTACCTCATAAGGTGAAATGATCTCGGTATTTTTAGATATTGATACTACTATATTTAATGAGTTTTTCATGGTTATTACCTTAGGATGTATGTAAGCTTATATTTAATTGATCCATGCAAGACTAGATTGTGTCCCCTAAAAAGTAATATCCTTTCCTCTCCACATACCAATAATATATACTTTCTACATTCCCGAGTAAATATAGAATTTTCTAACTACATCCTTTTCAGTTCTCTTGGATACCCCTGATAGTTTCCAACATTAATGTATATCATTGAAATATCAATTCTTGTAAAAATAATGTCAGATGTTATACATCTGTCGCTAAAGTATATTGAATTCAAATCACCATGTTAATATCCACCTATATCTGGGACATGTCTACCTGGATAGATATATTCCATGTGACACTAGTTAAAATTCTCTCTCAAACTACTCCAAATTGTATTTTTTTTTCAATTCTATGTCAGTATACTTACAATTTAATCGGTTAAGGAAATTATTCGATCTACCTCAATAAATATCATTCCCTAGAACTATGATTTCTTTTTTAAGTCAATATATGGTGATTTATTTTTATACTATTATCAACAAACTATATGAAATAAATATTTTTTCTATATGTAAAAAATATATTTTTATCGGACAACAATGGGGCTCCAACTAACACCCAGTAGACACATGGAAAAAGTTAATCCCAACTTAATATTCTATGATCCTGGTGATTACTTTAATCCAAGAGTATATTTCAGCAAATTTTTCCTGTATTGACATTCAATTATGTCACAATAAATTTTTGGTTATTTTGTATAGAAATATTTCATTATTGGTGGTCTTGACAATCTTTTGAAAATTTAATGATCATAGGAATTATCTATAACCAGTAAAATTCTAATAGATTTGTCCAGAACTACATGGTATTACCAATTGAGCCTTTTTCGTACCACACTTTTACCATCCATGTATAGCTTCATTTAAATATCCACCATATTATAAAAAATAATAAGCCGCATTTACATAGATACGTGGAATATATTGTTGAATTTTAAATGATCAGATCAATTTTAACTCATTTCTATATGATACCTTCTTATAAGAATTGTTATTATTAATGAATAATTTATCACTGAATGTGGTGAATGTAATACCATCACCAATGTTTTATACTTCGTTTTTTGTTTGTGTATCTACACCAATCTTCTCCACATGCCCTTCTAGAGCATGTTCCAATGAAAAATACTTGTGCATCTTTGGCATTGATGAAAAAAAGTCAATTAAGATCCAACCATCTCAAATATATATGTGCAACAATTTATTGATATATAGTCTATAACTTGACTATATATTTTCTATAATATTTATTTCTATAATATCATTATATAACCATATAATGATTAATATATATTCACATTGTGTTTTTTCTTATTGCGATATTGTATTTATCTTAACAAATTCCATGAATATAAACACATGTTCTGATGACATAATGGATTTTCATTATATTATAAAAAATATCATATAAATTTTTATGATAATTGACATATGGTTATGGGATAACATCATTATTTATTAAAATTTATTTAAATATGGACGTATATGAAATGCGTGAGTTTTAACATTGATTCTTCATTTACATACATTATGAAACAAATCTATTTGAAGAAATGTGAATTTAAGAATTATTCCCAGCTACATTGTACTAATTAATGTTAGCATATAAGACACTTCATCAATCCTACTTATAATCATCATATATTTTATTTCTATAAGTTAATTTTTACAAAAGAAAAACTCAACACTACATTATATTGATCAACGAATGCATGTTCAAGATATTTTTCAGCAGACTAGATCAGAGCCCCTCATATCATCGAAAGATTAATATTTTATAAATCAATTTTACATTCCATAAAAATTTAAATGAATCTACTGAATAATTATTACCACTATATTACTATTGGAATATTTCACACACTCTAGCTATCCTAATTATGAATGATGTGTGGCATACCTTTATTTCTAATGGTTTCTTTGTCCAAAAATTAATTCATAAGTATGTTGAGAGTACCTAATGTCTTTAAATATGATATATTCTAAAACCATACATGTTATATCCTTTAAAACTATTTATATTTTCTTGAAAAAGCTTTTTATTTATATAATAGGTTATATTAGTCATACATGATATTTTCATAAAAAATTTCCAATGATTCATGTATCACCAGACAAAAACTTTAGTATTCAAAACTATAAAAAAATTCATTCCAATACTAGAATAATTCCACCTTATGTTCTATGGGAAAGAGAGATTAATTTTTTTGTGATACTTCATATTTTCAATATGAATTAATAATCTTGGAAATATATAAGTGTTGTAATACTCACTGTTGATTTAGGAATCACATATTCTCATCTACTTAGATAACACCCCTTACTTAGAGTAATTCTTCAATAATTAATTGGTTAATGAATATAAATACAAATACGTGAAAAGAATATTTTTTTGTAAAAAATAATTTTAATTGAATCATTACTTATATTTTATCAATATTCCTGAATATAATGTGACTACATTCTTCTTTAATTAAGTTAATTATATTTATTCCCCATGGAATGTACTTCAAAATATGCCATGAATATAACCTCTTATCTAATACCCCTTTCCTATGAAGATTATTGTGAAGTTTGCTTTAATGTGACAATTTCCATTGGACATTTTACCTTCTCTTTCATCCTTTTCATCATAAGAATAAAATTTTAAACCTTTTTTATGTTCTTATTTACAAGGAAAGCCATACCTAAAAAAGATAATAAATAATTTTATTTATACTATTATTTTTTTTAATATTAATCAAAACTATTATATGTGGGTGAAAATTTTATGATATGGTTATGAATTGAATGTTCATGGCCATCTTTTAGTGTAATCATCATCTATTCACATCTCATTTCACTTTCTCCTCATAATATTCTTGGAGAGGAGACAACATGTAAAATCATCCATGTCCAGATGTTGTGTCGACAAGTCACATAAGATATCTATGAAATAATTATTAAATAACTACATATGTTTCATACATGAGTCTATTATATGAATTTTAAAACCCTATCTTAATGTGATATCTTAACAGGTATTGGGGCCACCATCACCGTGAACGTTTGAGGTCATGGTACATTACGCAACCGCCTAAACTACTCTTTGGAAACACATTCTAATTTAATAATTTTCATTGTTAAATATTATAATAGTGTACTTGTGGCATATAATTTCATTTTATACAAAGAAATGTAGCGTATATTTTACTTTTATCCTGATTTAATATTTATACATTACCCATTATTTAAAGCATTAAATGTCTCCCACTATATTAATGAATTCTAGGAACCCTCTATACGAGAATCAGAATACTATATTGCATGGGTGTTCTAGTATAATGGATCCTTGAAAATCCTCCTCATTTTATATAGGATATGGGTACACCATTACTCATAGAGTCCAAGTTTGGTGTCTAACTGGGAAACCACATTAACTCACGATTCTTTGATTTGTTGAGTACAGTCACATCGCATGTAAATAATTGTATTACATTTCCAAATTATTTGTCTATATTGTTTCAACATGATAGATATGGAAACAAATTTTATACCAACTATTGTTATGTCGACCCACCCCTCTCTTAAGAACTCCATGGTAGTAAAAGGTGCACTCAACTATAGCTAAAAAGCACCCCGAACACCAGATTTTTCTCAAATTTGAGTGATGTAAGGCATTTAATGACATAATATTTTCTCTGAGGGATTTTGTGAATTAATATTGGAGATGAAATACTTTTCAAATTAACATTCTTTTTAAATGTCATCATACTAGGAATATAAATATGGTTTTAAATAGAAATCACTTTCCACACATGTTCATTTTATATTTTCATGCTTATTTATTATTATACTATGTGATAAACCATACTAAATTAACATTCACTAAATAATAAATCATGAATGTGATAAAATAAATAAATAATAATGTGATCACGACCATTTAACTATTGTAAAATCCATTGATCAAATAATTGATTAACTCAGACCCTAGGGAAATTCCTCAAGTCCATACCTAACTGGAATTGTAGCGCTTATAACTCCTATAAACATCATTTATCGGTTTTATGATGTCTCTCAACTTGGACCACTTTTT
The DNA here is from genome assembly GCA_963277665.1 of Viscum album. NCBI lineage: Eukaryota > Viridiplantae > Streptophyta > Magnoliopsida > Santalales > Viscaceae > Viscum > Viscum album. The sequence goes on along the minus strand of OY728148.1, from coordinate 886,543,372 downwards.
CATGAAATACCCTCATCATTAAAATGTATACTCACATTCATATGATGGGAACTTGGGGTGAGAAAATATATTATATCTCTAAAATGTTGGAACACATAACCTTATACTAATTAATGATATAGAAAATGTGCATATTGTAAAAAAATAATTATTAAATTTTATAAAACATAAAAAATAATAAAAAAATTAAATGACTAATAAACCCAAGATAAATGGTTTGGTCTTAGTTAATGTGTAATCAACATGAGATTATATTTTTATGGAAAATTAAATTATCTAAAATTTAACATTATGATATTTTTAATGCATTAACATGCATTTAAATAATGATAATTATTTACGGATAAGAACCACATCACCTGAAATAATTTTATTAGGTCGCATATAATTAAATTTCATTTTTGATTTTATTTAATTTTTTGGTTCTTTTTGGACCAAAATCATATCTTTGAAAATAAATGTAAGAATGGGGATGGGTTAGATGGGTTAGGCCGCTTGGACCCATATGAAATTAGCCTGAACTAATACGAGTTATCCATTTAAAGTAAATATTATATATATATTTTATATATATATATAATGATAACAATTTTCATATAAAATCATTATACATTTCATTATAAATATTAATCATACTACCAAGGGAAGCATTGTATAAGCTACTAATGGAAGCGTTTTCCTTTTAATAAAATAATATTCCATGAGAAGATACAAATTAGATTCCATTGGAATCCATATCCATTTAATTAAACAAGATTCCCAAAGATGATTCAATCTACCTTCCAAGGGAATCTTTTTCAATTTAATTAAATATGTTTCTATGATAATATTTAAACTAACCTCCATGGAAAGCTGTATAATTTTAATTAAACAAGATCTATGAGAATATTAGAACATGACTCCAAGGGATGTTTTTTACATTTATTCAAACAATATTCCAGGGTAATATTTAAAATATTGTTTATCTGAAGAATTATCTTTTAATTAAATAATTTTCCAAAAGAAGATATACATTATCTTCTAGGGTAGCATTATCCTCTTAATTAAAAAAATCCATGGAAAGCATGTATTTCCAACAGAATACCCCATCCAAATTCTGGTATATTTTGTTTCCCAAAAACGTAATTTCATCATGTTCCAAAAAAATCCATAATAAAAATTTCCAATAATGTGAAAAAAAATTTAAACATTAATTTTTGTAGGAAGATTTACGCAAAACCTATCGATCATCAATCAACCATATCACAGTGATAGGAACTCAGATGGAAACAACACCAATTGCATTGGGACTATATTAAAACCATATATTTAAATAATATCAAATTTAATTAAAATTATAATTTTTTTCATTAAATAATTATATGTTTTCTATGATACCAATGAATGGAACCGGGGGTACAGCGAAAGCATGGAATACATGGAATTTAAAATTCTTCAGTTCAGATTCATGTTAAAAACATAGATCAAAAAACACTTTATCATATTTCTTTAAGGATGACATTTAATTCAATTTAATCATTAAAAGTAAAATCAAATGAAATCATAAGCAGTGCATTATTTGTATGAAGTCACCAGTTTGATTCACTGACTATCAATGTGTCGTGGATGAAATATTCCAAACTAGATGTCCAATAGATCATCCACACAAGCTCTAAAATTTGAGGATCAACTCTCTACATTTCATCGATTCAAGTTTGGTAAAAAAAATCTTCAAATTGTACCTTTGATCACCTAAATAACATGGAATTGATCAAGAAAGCAGGATCAATTTGACCTTGTACTTCCATCGGAATATATTTCTATGAATATGAGAGGAGATAAAAAGGTATAATCTCTCACTAAATTCGTTCAAATAGTGGGGATCAAAATTAAATAAGGAAATTTTATATTTTATAATTAGGTTATATATTATAAAATCTCACATTGGTCCCTAGAATGTAATGATCTTAAATTTAGACCATTGTGCATATGTGTGACAAAATAATATTTTAAAAAATTTAACAAATATTTTATCATTCTATGGTAACAAAAGAAAATGATACATGATAAATAAGAACCGTTAACCAAGCCCATAATCTCCACAAATAATTTAACAACCCTTATACATCCAATTTTCATTTAAATTTTTTTATCTTCTCTCATTCACATTTATGATATAAAATCATAGGAATACCTTAAGAAATATATTCAATCCCAATTATTCTAAATTTTAATAACATAATTGAATTTTTTTCAGAATTGATCACTAATACTCAGATGTTCATCATCCCCTGAATTTGTGACTCACTTCATCATAATCATGTATTCTTTAGAATAGGTGGAACTTGTTGATCGACTTAGGGTGTGACCCTATAGGTCCTTATCTTGATAGCAGTGAGTCCAACCCATAGACCAAGAGTAGAGTCTATCAACCCATCATGGCCTCTTGGGTGATAAGTGATTTCATAGCTATGACTTAACCCTATGAACACATACTATATAATATAATCTCATTGTCTCGTGATGTGTCATAAAGATGGATGCACACTTGTATCATTATCCTTTTGTTTCATTAAATATTTTGGGAACTGAGTGGGTAGGCTTTCTTTCTTATACCATAACCATGGATATATAAAGGTAATGTAATCCTATTCAATATGGGAACCTGAGACTTCACTTCTTTTACAATGATGTGATGAATTATATATTGAGAATTGAACCAATTATACACCACCAATGATGCACCCAACACAAACTACATCGCCACAATTTCATTATCATGGTTGTCACCATAGATCAATGTATGCAATCAAATGGCACAAACTGATATCCATCTTAAGTGAAAAGACCAATAAATATGTTCATATATAGAAACAACCAATTAAAATAAAAACACATGACGTTCTTATTTATGGGTCAGCCCTCATGATCTCAATACCTGAGATCACCAAGTATGAACTTCATGAGAAGAAGTATCAGTTATTATGATCCCTATTAAATAAATAGTCATAATTCATATGTTTCCTTTCTATATTATGTATATAGACCATAAGAAATATGTTTATGTTTACAATCATTTTATCTATATATTTTCATTATATGTTTGAACTGCAATAAAATTTTGATAAAACATGTAATCTAATGACATTACCCTGTAAATAGTGGATGCTTAAAAATAAACACGGTTATGTTAAGAATAGACACATGTATTTATCAAACTATATAAATATAATGGTAATGAAAATTATTTTTCAAGTTGGGTTTAGGAAACCCACTTTTTAAACATATCTTTCTTTTAATCATAAATGTGAATTTTCTAGAAATTTTCCATACAACCTGGAAGTGGAATGAAAGCACCTGAAATTGAAATACTAAAATTTTATTTGTAAAATAAATCCTATCACATTGATCATGATGCATCACATATGTTATTTATCTACATGAATAAAAATAATAATTTCATTATTTACATTATTAATTTTTTTTGTTTTTATCCATTTATTTATTTATTACGATGTTATACCCAATAAGTTATTCATTAATTTTTACTTCAGCTATTTTGATGGTATTCATATTATATATCAAAAATTAATACGATAGGTTATCTATGATCATTGTGATCATTATTACATCATATAATGAATAATACTGATAAGATAGATATAATATTATTAAAAGAATGTTTACTTCTAAACCCAATCATGAGTTATTTTTATAAAAAATGAACAATATGGTGATCTTGGAGACTTTATGTTGTATGTACACATGAATAACATTTTCTTTTTCAATAATCATTATGGAAAGAATTTAAGTATAGTTTTATCTTTAAAAATGATAATAATATCAGAAATAAAATATTTCATATTTAAATATACCAATATACATCATTTAGTTCTTGTGGTAATGGAACAATAATCACATCTCTTCATGGAGGTGGTAGTCTATACATACAGATGAATGACATTATTGTTTTATTAGTGAATGGAAAGGTAAAAATTACATGATATATTATATTTTATGAATGATAAAAATTTCATGAATATAATATATAAACATTAATTACAACATTAAAAATAATTATTAGAGATAATTATTGAAAATTAACTTCAAAGGTTCATGATGTATTAGTCTGTCAAACAGATAATGTATGGTTTTTATTACAGTTTGATGAAATATGATCTAGATTTAGCTTATATGATTAACATAATAAAATCTAATATTATTAGAGGTATTTTTGATATTATAATAGGATATGTAAATAATATTTAAAGTATTTTTAATAATAAACAAAAAGAAAAACATTCGGTTAATAATTACACCACTTCATCAGACCACCTATTTAGTATTATACCTAATTCTATCATATATTAGATTTTTTTTTAAAAAAATGCCTCTATGATGTGGGTAGGGTTGTAAGGACTGGATTTTGGTAGTTATTCTTTATATAAAAATTCTTTCAAGGTGTTAATATGAGATGGGACTGGGTGGAATTTTATAAGTGGGGGGGTGCTTTAAATTTTTGAAAAGAAAGATTTAAACCCATGTTTTTCATGTGAATAGGCTAAAAAATAGACTATTATCTTTAATTAAATGATATAAAGAGTAAATATGTAAATAAAATAGAATTTATACATGTTCTATGACATTTTTTCAAATAATTATTTATGTATACCCCTATTTAACATGTTACCACCATAACAATGATTAAAAAATTACTATTTTTACAAAATACTGTAATGAAAATTTAGAATAAATTATTTCATAATATGTGTTAGGATAATTAAAAATATTTAATCCATTTTACCAAATTAAATACACATAATAGGAAGAATTTAATTTAATATTAAACCAACAAATGTGATGAAAAATGGGTTTTTAGACATGTTTAGGTTACTATTTTAACCTTATCTTCTAGATTTAACTCTATGTTAATTAATCTAACTTTTACCATGTCTTCTTGTTTTCTTACACTATATGGTTAATAAACTTACTATAACAAGCCAAATGAACCTCAAGTGGTTCATTATTAATATATATAACCTTATCTTGTCCATTTGGACAAACTTTAGATTTCTAAGAATATTATAACAATTAATAATATAATATTGTTTTAAAAACTATTTTATATCAATTTTGACACTATTTGGTAATTGATTTTTTTGAAAATCATAACAGCATGATTAGTTCTAACAAAGTTAATTAAATCAATACTAACATGTCATAGTAACCGAAAAATTTTGTGGAATTTATAAAAAGTCTTAAATTACATTTATTTGGGTATTTATAATATCAATTATTATAATATTTCATTATTTAGGTAATTACTGTATCACCATTGTGTCATAAATAAATTAAATTATTTAATGTCAAAAAATTATAAATAAAATACCATTAGGTATTAACTCTTTTTATCTTTATAATGAATATTTATAGTCGAATTTATCTTATGTATAACCCTATATTAAAAGTGTTATAGTTTTTAAACCTTGATTTTAATTATTTTAACTCTTTTTTAAATAAAATAATAATAAATGTCCTAATCTAATACAAGTGGACCTAAATGATAATATTATATTCCTAAGGTTGTTTTCGGTCGGATTATACTTATCCAACTGAATTAGGACATGTGTTAGGGTAATAATAATATCACATTTACCCTTAATTACCCTATTTACTTTTAACCGTGGTAAATAAAAGTAAAAAGTTATTATTCACCAAAAAATATTTTTATCTTATTGAACCACATTTTACTACGTGATATTAACTGTGTCTCTTGTATTTTCTAAATTCCACTCATATAAGTGTTAAAATTATTTTTTAAGTAAGTTTCCAAAAAGCTTCTAGGAGGTAGGTAAAAGACGGTGAAAAGTTCAATAAAATTTTTATATATCTAAAATTACTATAAAATGACTCCAATTAATTAAATTGAACTTATATAGTTATTATGTATGATGTTTTACCTAAAATAAATTTAAATTAAATAAATAATTATTTAAATAAAAAGTCGGTTTTTAAATAGTAACCCAGGGTTTTCACTATTCAATCAAAAATTGAATGTTTTCCGAAAAATACAAAAAATTCACCCTAGGCTAATTTCGATATTTCGAATCTAAAAATGAATTCCATTACGAATGATAAGATTTATAAAATTTCAAAAAGTGGGTATTACTATTCGTAACGACTAGTTCATATTAATATTGTAATAATATCTCGTTTAGTGAAACTTGGTATTGTGTACTACACACGCTATCGAAGAAGGCCTTGATTGTATGTAATTAAATCCATGTTAGGGATGCGTGTAGTGAATGCTCTATTTACTATTGCATATAACATAATCAAAACTTTTTTCATTTATACATTAAACAAAATCTATACTTAATTTTTTGTATAATAATTTCCACAAAACGAACATGAAATTGTGTATAACACGAACCATGAATAGTGTTGCGTATACTACAAGCTAATATAGTGTTGCATATAGTACAAGATAATCTTGGTGTAGTGGTTAATAGAAGAAATCAAAGAAATTAAAAATAATATATCTCATAAAATCTCGGGGTGTTAAATTCTACCCCCCTTAAAATGAATTTCGCCCTAGAAATTCATCGGGGTTATAAATGGTTTATTACTTGAGAGTTTCTTTCATAGAAACCCACATCATAAAAATGAATACTAAAATTTAATTTTAAAAAATAACGTTAGAAACAAAATGGATACCCAAAGTAACTCATCACTTGGGTTCCCACATAGGAGATCATATGTGAAAATATGGATATGGAAGATAAAATCTAACCTTCATGTTCTGATGGAGAGTGGTAGAGAACAGGGCTATGAAAATTCCAAAAGTCACAAATCCATAAAATTGTGATGATCTAAGGTACCATATGATTCATCCGATTTGAGAGCACTAGGACACCATTTTTGGTTTTCAATATCATTTCCCTAAAGTTGAAGATTTTCTGAATTAAAAGAAATACTTACTTGATTTTGGTACAATATCAACGTTGATCGTGCCTCGAACAATTTCCACTTCATCTCTTAAAGAAATGAAGTTGAATTTTACTTTCACGAAGTTTTAGCAGATCATGCTATATAATGAAAGTTCAATCCATATGTTTCAAACATAGGGTTAGAAAAAGTTATATACATAAGTCCATCTATGGTGATATTAATTGGACATGGTTCCAAAATGGACTTATACATCATCTATCATCCTTATTAATAAAATAAAACTAGTTTCTACTAACCATGACCTTTTTGTAGTCCAGTGGTAGGTGATAAAGGCCTGTCTCACTTCGATTGTGGGTTCGATTCCAACAACCTTGTCCGACGCGACGGGTTATTGCTCATCCTATGGGTTGTCCTTTTTCTAAAACTACACTATTATAACATTCCTGAAATAGTATCAAAAAATTTTCTAGACTTAAACAATTCTTTCTGATGTCTAACTAAATTCATTCCAAGCCTTAAGCTTTTCGAAATTACTTCTATCCAATCTTATAGTATAAAGAAAACGATTACTAGAAATGTCATCAACCAAGCATGTGATTACCATCATTTATCCCCCATATAAGATATATCTTTTTGGTCACATTCCAAACATGTGAATACCTTAATCATGTATTCTCTTGAAAAATGAATACCCATTGAACCTTAGTGAAAACATGAATGCTATCAAAAGTTAACTCTTTCCCCATACCAAAATCCCAAAATTTCTATATACTCAAACCAAGATATCACATTATGCTTATATCAGCCATGAGCTCATCAATACTATAAAACATCTCATTATCTCTTTATCCCTTCATAATGGGCATATCATCTACTTTTCAGAAATATGTGAATTAACCTTTCATGGTTACCGGTACCATTCAACATATACGTTCAAATACTTTAGAAAAAACAATAGTGTAACAATCCTTAGATGTGTCTTTATTTTATAGTACCATTAACTATACTACATAACTCTTGACAAACATAAATAATTCTACTACCATCTTAAACCATTGACCAAGCTTCAACAATTCTTTAATCTCATATATCATTTGTAGTCTCCTCATCATCATCCACATAAATACTACCCATATGACCATGATGATTCTCTTCATGATATTTTCCCTTAGGGAATTGGTTTGCATAATGCCCATACATTCCACATTTAAAACATCTAATCATTGTTGATGTCATAAAAATACCATTATCCTTCTCCATGGTGTTAATTAAACCTTTTCCATTGCATTTACTGGATTTGTGTCCTTCTGTTCCGCAACCAAGTTAACTTCCAGTTCCTTGGAAATATTCTCCTTGATGCCTCTTCCCACATGATTTACATGAGAGAAATTGAACTTTATTTCCTCTATTATCATCATGAAACATCATATTTCTCTTATTAGAAGAGTCGGTAAACTTACCAATGTTGAGATTATTGATCATATTATGAGATTGCTGATTAGGCATAATAATGATTTTTGGACTTCCAAATACCGTTTCATTTGGTTGCTCATAAATAATATCATTCCATTATCTATCATATCCTCCGTTATCTTGAATCTTCCTATTTCCACCCATTTTCTAAAACCCAAAAAGAATAGTGTGAGAGGATAAAATTATTCTAGGGAAGACAACATAATAAAGGGAGAGTATCGTCAATATCTAACATCATAGGTAAAATTTTAAGATCGTTATGGTAATTCTAGGACTATAACCTATACCTATATTTATCCTTAAGGACATCCCTAGAAATACCTTAGAAATATCTCTAGGGATTTTACTAAAGTTTCTGCATCCTAGTTTCCAAATGATAACTAAACCTTCGATCTGATACCAACTATAGAGACCCAAAGCTTGACGTACAAGGAAATTACATTAATTTTGAGGAATACTTAATACATGACAAAAACAGATGCCCAAAGACCGTATTAGTTTAGTGTCTTTGGACACTCGGAACATAATATTCTAATCATGGTGAAAGATCTTCAACATCTCCCATAAAGATCCTCACCTTTGGTTTTCATACCTAAAACCTTTCTCTATATCCTGGTGAAATGAAAACATTAAAATCGTGAGCTCAAATGCTTAATAACGGAAATCATAGAGAACATAAAATAATCCATACACATTTGAATGCAAAAACATGAACATAAAATATAAACATCAAAATCTTGAGCAAAGACATAAATCATGGAAGTACATAAGGCATATATCATAAAAGAACATCAATCATGTTAAAATAACATCGTAATAAAACATGTAATTTTGGAAAACCATTAAGAACATGATATGATTTCAATAGTACCCAAGGCATTGCTGCCAAGACCATCTTAGTGGACAAAGTCCCTTTCTGAATTGAGTTCACTCCTCATTCCAGTCCTATATCACTAAACCAGATTAACTTACTGTTCCATCCATGTCTATCTCATGAAATATAAATCATTACCCAATGCATTGGAGGGAGATATAGTTCCCACCCATCTCATATTGAAATCATTCTTACATGTGTCACAACACAATAATAAATCATGCATCATAACACAAAGAATAAAATGGGTTTCATAAACATCATCCCATCATAACGTAACCATATAAAACAAATGGATATCATTTAATCATATGAAAAATGAATCCATTTAAATCATAGTGACATTATACGTGAAATATACACATATGAAGTAACGTCAAATTAGATGGAAAATGGTTTTGATAAAACACTTGAAAAGAATTCTTGAGGAAAATATCATTTCTTCGTAAAATCATTTTCTTTTCCCAAAATGCCACACAATTTTAAAAGAAAAATATTTTATTTAAAATAGTCATGAAATCTTGTAGATTAATCTTCATGAAAATAATGCATGGTAATACCGTAAAAATTTGTTTATGCCATATTAGTTAAAGAAAACATTATCCTCGTACTTTTAATGGAAAAGTAAAAAAGTACCATGTATGGTAACCAAAAGAAATATTCCATCCATAACACAAAGTAAAAGTCAAGAGGGGTAAAAATGACTTTAAACATAAATGGAAGAATATTAAACTCTCTATGAAAACATTTTTATGGACATGGATGAAAAATATAACCCCAGTAAATACTTACGAATAAACAATCTCGGATAAAAATGAGATTGAAAAATTATCCCTTAACTTATTACTGATATGCTTCGTATGTATCCGAAACTCCTGTATAATGATTTAAATAATGTCATTGACTTATTACAGAATCATATTCATTGTTATGATAACATATATGGTTCACCTATGACTTCATATTACCCGTTATATTGTAAATTCTATGTTAAAGAAGTGTTTTGGGTGAAATCCTTTCGTTTATCGTACGTGTTTCGACTTGTTGTTCTTGATATTATTACTTATATCCTGATTTACATAAATCCAGACTGTAAAACATGGTTTATATATAATATATATTCATCATATATGTAGAGTCCCAAATCTTGACATACATGGACACTACATTACTTTAGCGGAATACTTAATGCATAACAAAAATAGACACACAAGGACCGTAATAGTTTAGTGTCTTTGGAAACATGGAACTTAATCTTCTAATCGTGGTGAAAGATCTTCAACATCTCCCATAAAGATCTTCCACATTTTGTTTCCTTACCTAAAACCTTTATTTTGATCTTGAGGGAAAATAAAACATAAAAAGGGTGAGCTCAAATGCTCAGTAAGGGTAATCATGGATAAAATAAAACATACCATATACATTTGAACTTAAAAACATGAACATAATGTTTAAACATCAAAATCTTGAGCAATGACATAAAACATGGATGTACATAAGTCATAGATCATAATGGAACATAAACCAAGATAAAATAGCATGGGAGTAAAACATGTAATTGTGGAATCCATTAAGAACATGTAATGATTTCCATAGTAGCCAAGGCATTGGTGCCAATACCAACTTAGTGGACAAAGTCCCATTCTGAATCGAGTTCACTCCTCCTTTCAGTCCTGTAACACTGAACCGGATTAACATACCATTTCAGACATGTCTATCACATGAGATATAAAATCTTTACCCAACGCATTTGAGGGAGATATAGGTCCCACCCATCTCATAATGAAATCATTCTTTCTTGTGCCACAAAATAAACATACGTCATTCATAATAACCCAATAAATAGAATGTGTTTCATAAACATCATCCCATCATCACATATTCTATATAAAAGAAATGGATATCATTTCATAATATTAAAAGTGAAGCCATGTAAATCATAGAGACATGATACTTGAAACATACACATATGAAATAATGTCATCTTAGATGGAAAATGGTTTTGATAAAACATTTGAAATGAATTCTTGAGGAAAATATACATTCTTTTTCAAAATCAATTTCTTTTGAAAAAACGTCATGCAATTTTAAAAGAAAGGGATTTTGTTGAAAATAGAAATGAAATCATTTGGAGGATGCTTTATGAAAATAAGGCTTTATAAAACCGTAAAAAATCTTTTCATGCCGTATAAGTTGAAAAAACATTCTTCTCGTACTTTCACCGGAAAAATCAAAAAGTACCTCGTAATGTAAACAAAAGAATGATTCCTTACATACCATCTAGTAAAATTCAAGAATTGGTAAAAAGTACTTTAAACATACATGAAATCTCTTTTATAAAACATGGACATGGATGATAGAAATAACCCCAGTAAATACTTACAAATAAGCAATCTCAGATAAAAATGATATTTGAAAAATTATCCCTTACCTTAAGTCTGATATGCTTCGTACGTATCCGAACCTCCTGTATAAAGATTTAAATAATGTTATTGACTTATTACATAATCATATTAATTGTTATGATATAATATATTGTTCACTTATGACTTTAAATTACCCGTTCTTTTGTAAATTCCATGTTAAAGAGTGTTTTGGGTAAAATCGATTCATTTGTCGTCCGTGTTTTGACTTTTAATTATTCATATGATTACTTAGATCATGATTAATTACATCCATAATTTAAAACATGATTTATATATAATATATATTCCTAATATACATATATATAATAAATTGATAAATGGAATGAAATACACCGTTCATGGAGACGGTAGGTCGTACGTACGTATGAACGTTGTTTTCGTTTCCTCATTGAATTGAATGGAATTAATTGGATGAAATACATATATATATATATATATATAAATCCAGTATCATTATTATGTCATTTATTTCATGATTACTTATTATATATACTTTATAGTCATTTATGGATGGTTAATCATTGAGAATTAATATCAACGCGTCGTGGAGATGGTTTTCCATACGTACGCACGAGCGATGATATCATTATCATGATCGTGGAATTTTATAGGAATGTATGTGTACTATTACAGAATCAATATAAATTTTTAATAATCATATATAGTTATTATTTATACCATTATACCCATCCAAGTAAGGTGGTGGTGGAAAATAGATTACCCCACGACGTGGAGATGGTATTCCGTACGTACGCACGCGCGGTGATTTCGTTTTCTATAGGATGAATAGATGGTGAAATAGGGTTCGTTCATAATTATAATAACATATCAGTATATTAGTGATACTGATGTTATTACTTCATAATGAAACAACCTAAGAAGAAGAAGTGGAAGAAGAAATAAAGGTGAAAGAATCGGTAACGGAAATTACCTCTTCTTTGAATCGCCTCTTTGAGACCTGCTCTTAGGGCACTAAAATTGGACTTTGAAGAAGACCTGGACCACTATGATGTTTCTAGGAAAGTGGAGAAGATAATTTGCAGGGGTTGGCCGAGCTTGAAGGCTCAATGTGGTGTGTGGAAGAGAGGGAAGAGGTTCCCTTTTATAAGGGAGTAGAGGGGCACCTTTGGAATTCTTAAAAATATTAAATTATAATAAATATAACCCCACTTAATAACCTCCAAAAATGACTCATATTCGAAGATTAGATGATATAGGCTTGTAAGCTCATCGAACAATCAAATTTATACATGTTTGGATCTTATTTTAAACCTTATCATTTTGATTTATCCTTATTTAATCTATTTAAGTTTATTTGTGGTAATAAAATTCTAAATTTTAAATTACAACAAATAATTACTTATTTGTTGTGAATTTTCCATAATTGTTTACATTATAACATTATAGACCATATAAATTTAAATTTATAATTTTTAAATATTTTTGTGATTTTTAAACAATTTTATAATATGTTATTATTATAAAATAACTATAGTGTCAATTTTGACACTCTATTAATTTATTTGAATTGACATAAACTATATACAGAATATATGTTCAAACTAAAAGCTTTAATAGATTCATAAACGGTCATATGTATATATAAAATTAGTGGATAACATTAAATAGTTCATATAATATTTATTTTATTATTTTTAAAACCATTTATTTGGTTTATCTCTCAATAAAATAATTACTACATCATTTTTGTATAATTATTTAATATACTTATTTCTTGTATAAAAATTAAAAATAAAATCCTATGATGAGTATAAATCTATTATCTTTCACAATAATACTTTTACTCGAATTTATCATCTTAAAATCTCAATATTTAAATTGTTATATTTTTTAAATTAAGAAGGTGACAACATTGGCATCATTTAAAATAAAATCATATAAGTGTCATAATCACTTTTATAAGGCTTCAAACGGTTATATATTAGGAAATTGGATGATTAAGGTGTAGATATACAGTACCAATAAGTTTTGGGCAGGTTTTTGGGCCTTTTAATGGGTATTATTATTTCAATAAAAACTATATTACTGATTCTTCACTTAATAAATAATTTATGTATCATTAATGAATCACCATTAATGACAATTATATAATCCCTAAAAATTATAAATAAATTATCATGATGTAGATACTTTTATTAGATTTTTGGAGACTATTCATGTTCGAAGTTTTATTATGTTTATCACTAAATTAAATTTATTATACTTATAAGATTTAAGAGAGTGACATGTTGTCACTTTCTTTGGTTTTAATAATAATTAAATTATTTTCATGGTCATAAGTCCATAAAATGAATCTAATCTGACCCTTAGGTGATATGGGTATACTTTTATCCATCCAATTGAATTTTGACATGTGTTAGGGTAATTTTATAATATTATATTTACCCTTAATTATTCGATTTACCTTTAACTATGATAAATAAAATTTACCGTAGTTAATATTCTTAATTCCCAAAAATAAAACGTAGACTATTAACATAATTTGGACCCACTGATTCCAAATATGGAATACATTTTCCCAAATTCAATACATAAAAGTTGCAGAAATTAAATTAAAAATAATCCCGTTGTCGAAAGAAAACGGGGTTTTCTTTAAAACTTTGCAAAAGATTGAATTGATTTAACCTATGAATTCAAGGTAAAATCAATGATAATGACATAAATTATATTAAATGGTAAAAATATATTCCATTTATACTTTAAAACCATTAAATTTTATAATATATTCACATAAGTTATTACGATGAAAAAAGTTATTTTTAATTAAAATATAGCGTGTTTTTACTATTCATTAAAATATGAAAGTTATCAGAATAATATGTAAAATTTATCTAGGGTAATATTTTATATCATGATTCCAAAGAATAATTTTATTTTATATAATTGAACTTATAAAAATGTCAAAAACTATATTTAAAGAGGGTGCGCCATCAAAAGGCGGCAAAACTGCATTTTTTTAAAAATACTTATTTTACCTGAAAAATTTATTTTATTCTTATACCATGTTCTAGAAAATGTGTAAGATGAATAATAATGTTATTAAATTAAAAATTTAGTTAATACTATTCATAACGGCTAGTTCATAATAATATTATAATAATATATCGTTGTTTAGTAAAACTCGGTATTGCGTACAACACACGCTCTCGAGGAAGGTCATGATTGCGTGTAATGCAAGCCAAGTCAGGGTTGAGTGTTGTGCAAGAATCCTTAATGTTTTGTATAACAGAATCCAACCATATTTCATTTATACATTGAATATATATATATATATATATATATACTCAACGTTGCGTAGAATAACTTTTATCAAAATTGTGTGTAACATGATCCAAGAATAGTGTTGTGTATACTACAAGCTAATACGGTGTTGCGTATAGTGCAAGGTAATCTTGGTTTAGCATACAACACAAGACATTAATGAAATTAAAAGAATATTTTTCATAAAATCTCAGGGTGTTACATTCTACCCCCCTTAAAATGAATTTCGCCCTCGAAATTCGTCGGGGTTATAAATGGTTTACTACTCGAAATTTTGTTTAATATAAACCCACATCGTATAAAGGAATACCAAAACATGGCTTTAAAAAATAATGTATGAAATGTAACAGTTACCCAAATTAACTCATCACTGGGTTTCCACGTAGAAGAACATAGGTGAATATATGGATATGGAAGAAAAATCTAACCATCAAGTTCTGATGGAGAGTGGTAGAGAACAAGGCTATGAAAAATCAATCGATCACAAAGCCATAGATTTGTGATGATATAAGGTACCATATGATTTATCGGATATAAGGGCACTGGGACAACATTTTTGGTTTTCAAGATCATTTCTCTAAAGTTGATGAAATTAGAATTAGAAGAAATACTTTCGTGATTTTAGTACAGTCTCACCGTTGGTTGTTCTTTGGACAATTTCCACTTCATCATTTAAAGAAATGAAGTTGAATTTGTCATTCTTTATGTGTTAGCAGATCATGTGATAGATTGATGGATCATTCCATCTGTCCAAAAAAAGGTTATAAAAGTTATCAAAAATACATAAGTCCATCTATAGTGAGATTAATCATATATGGTTCCTAAAATGGACTTATACTTCATATATCATACTGCTTAATATAATAAAACTAGTTTCTAGTAATCCAGGAATTCCTGTAGTCCAGTGGTAGGCGATAAAGGCTAGTTGCACTTCGGTTGTGGGTTCGATTCCCACAGTCGCCCGTCCTGCAGGTTTTCCTTTTTCTAAAACTACATTACTATAACATCCCATCAATAATATGAAAAAAAGTTCTATGCTTAAACAATACTAACTTATGTCCAAAATAATACATTCCAATCTTTAGGCTTATCTAAAATACTTCGGTCCATGCTCATAGTATAAAGAAAGCGATTATATGAAATTTCATCAACCAAGCATGTGAATACCATCATTTATCCCCATATATCTTGTTGGTCACATTCCAATCATGTGAATACCTTAATCATGTATTCTCTTGAAAAATGAATACCCATTAAACCTTAGTGAAAACATAAATGCTGTCAAAAAGTTAACTCTTTCCACATGCCAAAATCCAAAAATTCTATATACTCAAACCATGATATAACCTTCTCCTTATATCTGTCATGAGTTCATGAATACTATCAAACATTTAATTTTCTCCTTATCCCTTCATTATGCGTATATTATCTACATTCCAAAAATATCTGAATAACCTTTCATGGATACTGGTACCATTAATCATACACTTTCAAAACACAAGAAAAGACAACAGCCTAACAATCCTTATATGTCTCTTTATTCCATAGTACCATGAGATTACAAATACAACATTACACTTGATAAACATGTAATCATTCCACTACCTTCGTAATCCATGGACTAAACATCAATAATTCTTTCATCTTACATATCATTTGTAGTCTCTTCATCATCATCAACATAAAATACTACCCATACAACTGTACTGATTCTCTTTATGAGACGTTCCCTTATGGCATTGGTTTTCATAATGCCCGTACATTCCACATTTAAAACATTTAACCATTGTTGATGTCGTAGCAATACATTTATCCTCATCCATTGTGTTAAATGAACCTTTTCCTTTGCACTTACTGGCTTTGTGTCCTTCTTTTCCACACCCAAAGTGTCTTCCAGTTCCCTTGAAACAATCTCCCCGATTGCTCTTCCCACATGATTTACATGAGGGACATTGAACTTTTTTTCCTCTATGTTCATGATGAAACTCCATCTTTCTCTTATTATCTGAGTCGGGAAACATACCAAAGTTGAGATTATTGATCATATAATGAGATTGGTGATTAGGCATAATAATGATTTTTGGACTTCTAGATCCCGTTTCATTTGGTTTCTCATAAAGCAAATCATTCCATTGTCTATCATATCCTCCATTATCGTGAATCATCCTGTTTCCAGCCATTTTCTAAAACCCAAAAAGGATAGTGTGAGAGGCAAAAATCATGCTAGAGAAAACAACATAGTAAAGGGGGAGTATCCTCAATATCTAGCATCTTAGGTTAAATTCTATGATCGTTACCATAGTTCTAGGACTCTATCCTATACGTATTCTTATCCATAGGGACATCCCTAGACATACCATAGAAATATCTTTAGGGATCTCACTAACGTTTTCGCATCCTAGTTTCCAAAGGTTGACTAATCATTTCCTCTGATACAAACTATAGAGACCCAAAGCTTGACATACATGGACATTACATTACTTTAGTAGAATAATTAATACATTACAAAAACAGACACACATGGACCGTAATAGTTTAGTGTCTTTGGAAACATGGAACGTAATCTTATAATTGTGGTGAAAGATCTTCAACATCTCCCATAAAGATCTTCCACATTTTGTTTCCTTACCTAAATACTTTATTTTGATCCTGAGGGAAAATAAAACATAAAAAGGGTGAGATCAAATGCTCAGTATGGGTAAGCAGGGATAAAATATAACATACCATATACATTTGAACTTAAAAACATGAACATAATGTTTAAACATCAAAATCATGAGCAATGACATAAAACATGGAAGTACATAAGTTATAGATCAGAATGGAACATAAAACATGGTAAAATAGCATGGTAGTAAAACATGTAATTGTGGCATCCATTAAGAACATGTAATGATTTCCATAGTAGCCAAGGAATTGCTGCCAAGACCATCTTAGTGGACAAAGTCCCATTCTGAATCGAGTTCACTCCTCGTTTCAGTCCTGTAACACTGAACCGGATTAACATACCGTTCCAGCCATGTCCATATCATGAGATATAAAATCATTACCCAATGCATTGGAGGTAGGTATAGGTCCCACCCATCTCATAATGAAATCATTCTTACTTGTGCCACAAAATAAACATACATCACTCATAATAACCCAATAAATAGAATGGGTTTCATAAACATCATCCCATCATCACATATTCCACATAAAAGAAATGGATATCATTTCATAATAAGAAAATTGAAGCCATGTAAATCATAGAGACATGATACATGAAACATACACATATGAAATAATGTCATCTTAGATGGAAAATGGTTTTGATAAAACATTTGAAATGAATTCTTGAGGAAAATATCCTTTCTTCTTCAAACTCAATTTCTTTTGAAAAAACGTCATGCAATTTTAAAAGAAAGGGATTTGGTTGAAAATATCCATGAAATCTTTTGGAGGAAGCTTCATGAAAATAAGGCTTTATAAAACCGTAAAAATCCATTCGTGCCGTATAAGTTAAAAAAACATTATTCTCGTACTTTCACCAGAAAAGTCAAAAAGTACCTCGTGACGTAAACAAAAGAAAGATTACTTACATACCATGTAGTAAAATTCAAGAATGGGTAAAAAGTACATTAAACATACATGAAAACTCTTTTATAAAACATTTACATGGATGATAGAAATAACCCCAGTAAATATTTACGAATAAGTAATCTCGGATGAAAATGAGATTTGAAAAATTATCCATTACCTTAGGTCTGATATGATTCGTACGTATCCGAACCTCCTGTATAATTATTTAAATAATGTTATTGACTTATTACAGAATCATATTAATTGTTATGATATCATATATGGTTCACTTATGACTTTATATAACCTGTTCTTTTGTAAATTCCATGTTAAAGGGCGTTTTGGGTAAAATCGTTTTATTTGTCGTCCGTGTTTTGACTTGTAATTATTCATATGATTACTTAGATCATGATTACATACATCCAGAATGTAAAACATGATTTATATATAATATATATTTAGAATATACATATATATAATAAATCGATAAATGGAAAGAAATACACTGTTCATGGAGACGGTAGGTCGTACGTACGCATGAACGTTGTTTTTGTTTCCACATTGAATTGAATGGAATTAATTGGATGACATACATATATATATACATAAATCCAGTATCATTATTATATCATATATTTCATGATTACTTATTATATATACTTTATAATCATTTATGAATGGTTAATCATTGAGAATGAATCTCATCGCGTCGTGGAGACGGTATTCCGTACGTACGCACGAGCGATGATATCGTTCTCATGATCGTGGAATTTTATTGGAGAGTATGTATACTATTAAAGACTCAATATCACTTTATAATAATTATATATAGTTATTATTTACACCATTATACCCATCCAAGTAAGGTGGTGGTGGAAAATAGATTACACCACGACGTGGAGATGGTATTCCATACGTACGCACATGCGGTGATTTCATTTTCCCTAGGATGGATAGATGGTGAAATAGGGTTGTTTCATACTTATAATAACATATAATTATATTAGTGATACTGATTTTATTAATTCATAATGAAACAACCTATGAATGATAATTGGAAGAAGAAATAAAGGTGAAAGAATCGGTAACGGAAATTACCTCTTCTTTGAAGGGCCTCTTTGAGACCTACTCTTAGGGCACTAAAATTGGTCATTGAAGAAGACCTGGACCTCTAGGATGTTTCTAGGGAAGTGGAAAAGAGAATTTGGCAGGGTTTGTCCGAGCATGAAGGCTCAATGTGGTGTGTGGAAGAGAGGTAGGAGGTGCCCTTTTATAAGGGAGGAGAGGGGCACCTTTGAAATTCTTAAAAATATTAATTTATAATAAATATAACCCCACTTAAAAACCTCAAAAAATGACTCATATTCTAAGATTAGATTAGATAGGGTTGTAATCTCATCATAAAATCAAATTTAGACATGTTTGGATCTTATTTTAAACCTTATCATTTTGATTTATCCTTATTTAATCTATTTAAGATTATTTGTGGTAATAAAATTCTAAATTTTAATTTTTATAACAAATAATTACATATTTGTTGCGAATTTTCCATAATTGTTTACATTATAAAATTATAGACCATATAAATTTAAATTTATAATTTTTAAATATATTTGTGATTTTTAAACAATTTTATTATAGGTTGTTTTTTTAAAATAACGATAGTGTCAATTTTGACACAATTCATTTATTTGAATTTAAAAAAAATATTTACAGAAGTTATGTTCAAAATAAAAGCTTTAATAGATTCATAAATGGTCATATGTATATATAAAATTAGTGGATCACATTAAATAGTTCATATAATATTTATTTTATTATTTTTAATACCATTGAGTTGGTTTATCTCTTAATAAAATAATTACTACATCAATTTTGTATAACTATTTAATATATTTATTTGTTGCATAAAAATTAAAAATAAAATCCTATTAATGAAGATAAATCTATTACCTTTCACAATAATACTTTTACTAGAATTTATCATCTTAAAATCGAAATATGTAAATTGTTATATTTATTAAATTATGAAGGTGACAACTTTGGCATCATTTAAAATAAAATATTATAAGTGTCATAATAACTTTTATAAGGCTCAAAACGGTTATTTATTAGGTAATTGGATGACTAAGGTGTATATATACACTACCAATAAGTTTTGGGCAGGTTTTTGGGCCTTTTAATGGGTATTATTATTTCAATAAAAACTATATTACTGATTTTTCACTTAATAAATAATTTCTATATCATTAATGAATCACCATTAATGACAATTATTTAATCCCTAAAAATTATAAATAAATTATCTTGATGTAGATACATTTATTATATTTCTGGATACTATTAAGTTTCGATGTTTTATGATGTTTATCACTAAATTAATTTTATTAAACTTATAAGATTTAAGAGAGTGACATGTTGTCACTTTGTTTGGTTTTAATAATAATTAAATTATTTTCATGGTCAGAAGTCCATAAAATGAATCTAATCTGACCATTAGGTGATATGGGAATAAATTTAGCCATCCAATAGAATTTTGACATGTGTTAGGGTAATTTTATAATATTATATTTACCCTTAATTACCCGATTTACCTTTAACTATGGTAAATAAAATTTACCGTTGTTACTATTCAAAATTCCCAGAAATAAAAAGTATCCTATTAACATAATTTGGACCCACTGATTCCAAATATGGTATCCATTTTTCCAAATTCAATACACAAAAGTTGCACAAATTAAAATAAAATTAGTCCCGTTGTCGAATGAAAACGGGTTTTTCTTTAAAACATTGCAAAAGATTGAATTGATTTAACCTACGAATTCAAGGTAAAATAAATTCTAATGACATAAATTATATTAAATGGTAAAAATATATTCTATTTATACTTTAAAACCATTCAATATTATAATTTAACAACATATGTTATTATGATGAAAAAAGATTTTTTTAATTAAAATATAGCGTGTTTTTACTATTCATTAAAATATGAAAGTTATCAGAATAATATGAAAAATTTATCCAAGGTAATATTTTATATCCTGATTCCAAAAAATAATTTTATTTTATATAATTGAACATATAAACATGTCAAAAACTAGATTTAATGTGGGTGCGCCATCAAAAGGTGGCAAAACTGCATTTTTTTAAAAATACTTATTTTCTCGAAAAATTTATTTTATTCTTATACCATGTTATTGAAAATGTGTAAGATTAATAATAATGTTATAAAATTCAAAATATAGTCAATACTATGCATAACGGCCACTTCATAATAATATTATAATAATATATCGTTGTTTAGTAAAACTCGGTATTGCGTACAACACAAGCTATCGAGGAATGTCACGATTGCGTGTAATGCAAGCCAAGTCAGGGTTGCGTGTTGTGCAAGAGTCTTTCGTTGTTTAGTATAATAGAATCCAACCATATTTCATTTATACATTGAATATATATATATATATATACTCAATGTTGCGTAGAATAACTATTATCAAAATTGTGTGTAACACGATCCAAGAATAGTGTTGTGTATACTGCAAGCTAATACGGTGTTGCGTATAGTGAAAGGTAATATTGGTGTAGCATAAAACACAAGAAATTAATTAAATTAAAAGAAGATTTTTCATAAAATCTCTCGGTGTTACAATATACATATATATATATATGATAGATCGATAAATGGAATGAAATACACCGTTCATGGAGACGGTAGGTCGTACGTTCGCATGGATGATGTTTTTGTTTCCTTATTTAATTAAATGAAATTAAGTAGATGACATATATATATATACAATATCATTATTATGTCATATATTTAATTATTATTCATTATATATACTTTATAATCATCATTAATGGTTAACATGGAGAATGAATCTCATCCCGTCGTGGAGACGGTAGTCCGTACGTACGCACGAGCAATGATATCATTCCCATGATCATGGAATTGTATTTAAGTGTATGTAAAATATTTCAGAATCAATATCTCTTTACAATAATCATATATAGTTATATATTTACACCATTATACCCATCCAACTAAGGTTGTTGTCGAAAACAGATTACACCACAATGTGGAGACGGTATTCCGTACGTACACACGGGCGGTGATTTCATTTTCCGTAGGATGGATAGAAGGTGAAATAGGGTTGTTCTATATTTATAATAAAATATAATTATATAATTATTACTGATGTTATTACTTTATAATGAAACAACTAATGAAGAGGAAGTATAAGAAGAAAGAAACTTGAAAGAGTCATTATAAGAGATTACCTCTTCCTCGACGCACCTCCTTTAAAAATCATCGTAGGGAACTAGAGTTGGTCTTTTGAGAAGACCAAAACCTCTATGATGTAAATATAGTGGTTTAGAAGAGGAATTTTCAGGGTTTGGCCGAGTTTCACGACTCAAAATGGTGTGAATAGATGATGGAAGGGGTGCCCTTTTTATAAGGGAGGAGAGGGGCACCTTTGGAAGAACTTAAAATATTAGTTTATAATAAAGTCATATTCGGTTTATAATAGCTCCAAATTGATTTATTTAGAAGCTAAAGTGGGGATGGATCTATATCCTCTCAACCAATAGGTTTTAGACAAGGTTAGGTTGCTATTTTAAGCTTATCTTTTAGATTTTACTCTAAGATAAGTAATTTAACTTTTACCGTGTCTTCTTGTTTTCTTACACTATATGGTTAATGAACATACTATAATAAGCCAAACGAACCCCAAGTAGTTCATTATTAATATATATAACCTTATCTAAGTAATTTGGCAGAACCTTATATTTTTAGGAATATTATAACAATTAATAATATAATATTGTTTAAAAAAACTATTTTATGTCAATTATGACACTATTTGGTAAGTGATTTTTTTGAAACTCATAACAGCATGATTAGTTAGAAAATATTTAATTAAATAAATACTAACATGTCATAGTGACCTTTAAAATTATTGTAATTCATAAAAAGTCTCAAATTGCATTTATTTGGGTTTTTATAATATCATTTATTTTAATATTTCATTATTTAGGTCATTACTGCATCACCATTGTGTCATTAATAAATTACATTTTATAATGTCTAAAAATAATAAATAAAATACCATTAGGAATGAAATGATTTTATCTTAATAATGAATATTTATAGTCGAATTTATCATATTATAACCCTATATTAAAAATGTTTTAGTTATTAAACTTTGATTTTAACTATTTTAACTCTTTTTTAAATAAAATAATAATAAATTTCCTAATATAATCCAAGTGGACCTAAATGATAATATTATATTCCTAACGATGTTTTTTGTCAAATTATACTAATCCAATAGAATTAGGACATGTGTTAGGGTAATAATAATATCACATTTACCCTTAATTACCCTATTTACTTTTAACGAGGTAAATAAAAGTAAAAAGTTACTATTCACCAAAAATTATTTTTACCTTATTGAACCACATTTTACTCCTTGATATTATATGTGTCTCTCGGATTTTCAAAATTCAACTCACAGAAGAGGTAAAATTATGTTCTATGTAAGTTTGCAAAAATCTCCTAGGAGGTAGGTAAAAGACGGTGAAAAGTTCAATAAAATTTTTATATATCTAAAATTACTATAAAATGACTCCAATGAATTACATTAAACTTATATAGGTATTATGTATCAATTTGTACCTAAAATAAATTTAAATAAAATATATAATTATTGAAATAAAAAGTCGGTTTTTATATAGTAACCTTGTGTTTTCACTATTCAATCAAAAATTGAATGTTTTCAGAAAAATACCAAAAATTCACCCTAGGATAATTTCGATATTCCAAATAAAAAAATGAAGTCCATTTTGAAAGATAAAATTTTATAAAATTTCAAAAAGTGGGTATTACTATTCATAACGGCTAGTTCATAATAATATTATAATAATATCTCGTTTAGTGAAACTCAGTATTACGTACTACACACACTATCGAAGAAGGTCTTGATTGTGTGTAATGCAAACCATGTTAGGGCTTCATGTAGTGAATTCTCTGTTTAGTGTTGCGTATAACATAATTAAAACTTTTTTCATTTATACATTAAACAAAATCTATACTTAATGTTGTTTAGAATAATTTCCACAAAACGTACTTGAAATTGTGTATAACATGAGCCAAGAATAGTGTTGTGTATACTGCAATCTAATACGGTGTTTCTTATAGCACAATCTAATCTTGGTGTAGTGTATAATAGAAGAAATCAATGAAATTAAAAATAATATATCTCATAAAATCTCAGGGTGTTAAATTTTTATACTCTATTTCAAAAATATGGTGTTTCAAACTACTTTCCATATAATTCCACAAAAGGTTACATCTATATACTGGAATGAAACTATTATTATAAAAAATATACCAAAGAAATATAATTATCCCAACCTCCTTGATAATCCATTAATCCAATATTATAGAAAATTTTCCAAGGTATGAATCATTCGCTCGGACTATCTACCAGATTGTGGGTGAAGTGTTATACTTAAATTTAATTCAATTCCCGAAAATATTTGAATTCCTTTTTAAATATTACATGTGAACAAAGGATTGAGGTTTGATATAAGAGAGTTAGGAACTTCATGTAATCTTAATATCACCGTGATATATATTTGAGAAATATTTCAATAAACCAAAATTATATAAATGAAATTTTCCTTTTAATAATTATTCCAAACATTATAAATAACAAAAAATTACATAGAGAACATAATACAGTCTTTATAAATGGATAATGATGAAATAAGAGGTATTTCTAGAACTTAATGAACTTATACCAATAAAATAGTAAATTATCCTTTACAATAGTAATATGAACCTTATTAATATTAACTGGCCAATAGAATGGTGAACTATCCAACGAATGCATAATCAAAATTTATGTATCTTTTAAATTAAAATGTGACATAATTATAACATATTATAAGTAAATAAATGTTTTAGAGTGATAAATTTTGTTTTGGGATTTTTTTGAAACACAAATGTTTATTTAAAATATTATAATTAGTATAGTTATTTAAAATAATATTTATTTATTAAAATATATTAATATATTAGTAGTTTTTTGTTATTATGATTATACTATAATTAAATGAGGACTTAATTAATTTTGTCTACGTGTTATAAAATATGTTTAAATATTAAAATAAGTACTTTCTGAGCATATGATGATTTAAATTAAAACATAAATTTCAAATATTTATAGAATTATTTTCATAAAATATAATTCATCTTTTCATTCTATAAATTGAAAAATGGTTAAAATGTTTTTTTTGGAATTATATAAAATAAATTAAATTGTTGTGAGTGTAAAACATTCCAATTTATGATAAAAGCTAAATAAAAGAATTATTGAGTCAAAAATGATGTATGGATGAGGTATTCCCATAATATCAAACTATCCTTCAGTATTTTAATATATTTATGGATAATTATCAAAAAATTAATAGACTTTAGAAAAAATAATAAACTAATGAATAAAATAATGAGAAAACACCCCTCTCCTCGCCTATAAATACAACCTCACCACCCCTTCTACTCACACAATTCAATATTTTACACTTTTCAAAATTATTATTAATCCTTTTACCAATTCAATATCACACATTTTGGAGAAATTGTTCTCAAAAAAACACTAATCCCCTTTCTCTATGGAGGTTCTCATGGAATAGAAATTCAAGAGGTAAAATCCTCTTCTATTTTCATTTATTTTTTTTCAATATTTTTCATTTCCTATTATACCCTCACACACCCTTATCTTTGTGGAATGAAAAATCCATTATCTTATATATAATTTAATTTTATCATGTTAATTTAATGACTAATCCTCATTTATCTTCCCCTCTCATTTTGTATTAAAAATGAAAACATCGTCTGTGATTTTTTAATTTTCTACATTCAAGGATGATGATGTTTTCAATTTCCATTAGGCCCTTAAATTATAATAAAACAATTTCATGGTTAAAAACAATTTATAATATATGTGTTAAATCATATGACATTTTATAGAACCATTTTACATATATAATTGTAATTAAAAAAACCACACTATTTTTTGATTATCGAAAAACATCCAAAATAATCTAAACGATTTTCACTCATGTCATATCTAATGATTCGTTCTTACACAAAATTAAAAAATAAAATATATAACCATTTAATATTATATATTTTCATTAATAACATATAATTTCAATTCTAGATATCCATTCTCATTTTACATGATTCTCCATACTTGTATACAAGTAAATTGATCATGAAAATCAAGGAAATGAGATCTCCCAAATGAAAATTTTATATCTTATCACTCAAAATAAAATACCATAAATGTATATAATAAAACAATAATAAATAAAAACCTCCCAAAAGGGTTCTGAATTAGTTTATTAATGTATTTAATCTGATTTTTTAGGACATTAAGATCAATTACAGAACCGTTTCAGACATAAGGTAAAGAATTCTTTCTGATCCTCCATTTTCCATTTGAGTAAAAACGTTTCCTCACTAAAACCAAATATAACACATAATAATTTTTTTAAAATTATTTAAAATTCGGTTAATATGTTCTTGAATCATGTATCTAGATCATTACAATTTTCTTTGAAGGGGAAATACATGTTTTAGAAACTTCCACTTCTCAATTCTTCTCGATTAGCAAGCCTAAATAAAAAAACATCCGAATTTCTTACGAATCTCCAAGTTCACCCAATAATATATTTTAGGACACATTTATTTTTATAATATAACACATTTCTATCAAGAAAAAATATATTATTTCATTTCTGATTTTATATGAAAAAATTATTCCTTTTCCACTCTGTAAAGACACGTTAATATTTCTCCTTAAACAGCATTAAAGTAGCTCAGTACTAATGTTTCTTAAACACTTTATTACATTTTATATTTAATATTGTTATAAACTATCATGATATATTCATATATTACATTATTAATTTCTATTCTTATTTTGAATTAATTCGTTCATAGTCACTATTATGAAATGACCAATTATTCTGCTCCATGACCTGATTATGATACCCATTTCTTTCTATGGGAACACATTGTGCTTGTGTTTTATTCGTCATGTGGAACAAATATACATGAACATGTTATGATGGGTGTTCTTAGATAGAGATAAAATTTATTTGGTAATGTTTAGTCTCATGAGACATCATGTTGGGACCATGAGTGAGATATATTTCTTTATGGTCCTTTGTCCACCATGTGATGTATTTATAGTCACTAGCCTTGTCTAATGTTTATTCCATGTTATATATATTTTCAACATTTCAATGATTCCATGACTCTATGTTCTCATGTTATACATGTTATTATTCCTTATGTTTATTCATGTTACATCCCTTTTATGTCATCATGTTATTCCTTCTAACCCATGTTCTATGTATTTTTTCCACACTTATTCCCTTACTGGGATTTTTAGTCATATCTTTTGTTCATGTATTCCACAGGTTATCCTATGAAGTTGTAAGATATCAATTGATATTAAGAACTCATTATGGAGATTAAAAAAATTTATTTTGGGGTCATTATTTCAAAATTTTGTACCTAATCATCCAATGACACTATACTTTACAATCATTGGTTTTATTTATTGGTTAATTATTATTAAAATACTGTAATGATATGTTTAAAAGGATTGGGTCACTATAGTTGGTACCAAAGAAATGACTAGTACCTTTTTTAGATTATGACTAGCACATTATGTTATGAATCCTATGGATAATCTCATCACCATGGATAACCTTTATTTAAACATAGGGTATCACAAGTTAGGATATAATTTTCATTTACAAATGTATCATTCTATGTTAAATGTTTTATTTTTTATATTCTTATTAACTATGTATTCAAGCCCCCTAATTGTAAATTCTTTTTCTTAATTAGTGAGTAGAAATTTTAGAACATTTTGAAACAATCAATGTGATAGGCAATTTGATAATTTCCCTAATGATAGGAAAAATATGATCGGAAAAGGGGTTCAAAAATTCATGATTTCTCTTTATTAACTAGCTCATGTTATGAGTAATAACTTTAAACATGTGGAACACCATAATTATCCTAATAAAGTTATTTTTTCAGTCAAATCCTTCATGCGAAAAAGTCTACCTGTGTTTAATGGATCTACTTAACCCCTCCTCATGGAATGATGGATTAACTATATTTAGAATTTGTTCTATATCTATCAGTGCTTATAAGAAGAGAATGTTTTGTTGGAGGTTGATTATTTTGATAGTACTGATGATCAGTGGTGGAAAATAATCAAGAAGATGAACTCTATTGAGGAAATTTATTCCATGGATTGACAATATTTTAAGAAAATATTTTCAATAAATATTTTACTTGAACTCTCTATATTCATTTGGAAAAGGAGTTCCTTGGACTGTACCAAAAAGAAGACAAGTATATTTTATTGTATTAGGAATACATCACAAGGATTGTGAGATATGCCTTCAGTTTTTTCATTAACACTGAAAAAGGAGGGTAGATTCTTTAGTGGACTAATTTCATGTATATGAAAACTCTTGGTTAATCAAAACTTGACAATTATAAGAATTTATTACATTATTGGTATAAGTTTGAAATAGATATCAGAGACTCTCAATGGTCTCGTTTTCCTTGTGAAGAAATGTGGAAGATGGAGTTTAATATGTATGGATCAAAAGATATATCCCATGATTGAAAGAAGGCCCAACATTCCACTTGTAAAATTTGTGGGAAGAAGAACCCATGAAATTGATTAATATGAACCTATAGATATTTAAAATATGGATGATAGGAGAATATGGCTAATAATTACTGAAGATGTATGAATAATCCCACAAATTTAGAAGAAGAATGGAAGGTTTATATCAATAATCAACCCATAGTTATGTGTTTCAATTGAACAGAATATAGGAATTATTCAATCCATTACTCTTAGACAATTCTTATTGGAGTAAATTGACAACAATATCCTCTAAGGAAATAAGGAATGGAATATGGTATCACTACTACGAAGGTGTATCCGAAAAATGATGTGGTGACAAGAATTCTGGTTAATCAATCAAGAATAGAGAATATATTATTTGATTTTGGTTCTATTTAGTAATTTTAGTAGAACTATTCAAATACCACATCAAAATAAAAAGGTTGAGTTATCTGTGAGAATGAAAGGAGAAATTGTTGAATCTAAAGTTTATAAATCCTCCCAAGTTAATTTTTGCAGACTAAAACTCTTATAAAGTATTATTTTACTTCCATTGGTGGAGTTTGATTCAATATTGGGCATAGATTGGATATCATTATACAAATTCAACATCAAATTTATAGAATGTAAGATCACTATTCATATCCCAACTCATACTCAAATTTTATACAAGTTTAAGGAGGAATATGAATATTCTTTAGAATCATCATCACAATTGTGGATATTATTGCCATATGAGAAGATATATATATCTAAAACTATTGATAAAAAGGAGAGAATCAAGCTCAAATAAATTCCCATTGGGAGGTACTACACTGATGTATTCCCTGCAAAATTTTCTGGTCTTTCTCTTGATAAAGATGTTGAGTTCTCAATTGAACTTATTCATGGATCTCTACCTATATCTAATACACCTTATTGAAAGGAAACTATTGAGATATAAGAAGTGAAGACGACATTATAGGAGAATATATAAAAATGTTTTATACACCAGAGTTCATCTCCCTGGGATGTACCATACTATTTTTAAAAATAAGGATGGATCAATGCACCTCTGCATTGATTATCGTGAACTCAAAAAATCATGAAAAATTACATGTATCCACTTTCCTGAATAGATAGCCTATTTGATAAAATAAATGAGACTATGTATTTCTCTAATGTGTAACATCGGTTAGGATATCACCACGTAATAGTAATAAAAGAATTTATTCCTAAAAATACCATTTGAATGAGGTGTACACACTATTATTTCATAGTGATTCCCTTTATACTAACTTATGATTCACCAATGTTCATTGGTTAAATGAATAGAGTCTTTATATATTATCTTGAAAATTTTATGTAGTCTTTATGGATGGTATTTTGATATACCCCATGATCAAGGAGGAAAATGATGATCATTTTAATACTGTACTAAAGACTTTGCAAAGGGAGAAACATTATGCAAAGTATAATAAATGAGAGTTCTGGTTAGAGGTATTATCATTCTTGTGGAATGATATCACAATAAAAGGAATATATATTTACCATTCCATGACAAAGGTAATCGAATAGTGGATCATGCCACTATATTTAATGGAAATCCCTAGATTAAATGGTCTACCTAGGTATCAATGATTATTTTTGATGAAATTATCATGATTTTCAAACCTAAAAACCAATTTGACTCAGAAGGGAGTGAAATTTTTATGGACCAGTGAATGTGAAGAATTATTTAATGAGTTAAAAAATTGTTTTATCACTACAAATATGATCATAATAATGAAAAGTCAGGAACTATTTATGGTGTACATAGATGATTAAAATAAGGTCATATGTTGTGTATCTATGAAAAATGATAAATTTTTTGCATACAATTCAAAAATGTTTATAATTTGAGAGAAAAAATATCTTATGCATGATCTGACGTCTGAGGATGTGATCATTGTGTTGAAAATTTTTATGCATTATCGTTATGGGGAGAATTGTGAGATATATACATATTATAAGAGACTCATATATGAATTCAAATTATAAGAGATTAATATTTTCCTCTGAAGATGGTAAGAGGTTATCAAGGATTAGGACTGCTCAATCTAATACCATCCTAGAAAATAAAATAAGGTGTCAGATAATCTATTTAGAAAGGATCCTACATCTTTACCACTAATTATTGTTGAGAAGGATCCCATATTCATATACCTTACAAGTATTTAAATAGGAATAATTAAGGAAGGAGAATAAAAAATCCATTAACAAATTATTTCTCAACCATCCCTTATGGTAAAATTAAATGATGCTCAAAAAAATATGTGGATATTTAAAAAAAGGTGGAATCTATAAAAAAATGTGGAATAGTTAGAGTTAAAAATGGATAAGTAATGAGTCATGAGATTTGGGTCATGTCTATGTCTACCACCCAATATATAGATGAGGAAAGAGCATCTAAATGATGCATATTTCTTAGCCTTATGTTTCACCAAGGGAGAAACAGTATGTATTGAGAGATTTAAGAGAAAAATTGTTGGGAAAATATGAAGAAAAAGATCACTAAATATATATATCAAATTTCCTGGTATGTTAGAAAGTGAAGTCTAAATGGTAGAAGTATAAGGGGCTGATGCAACCAGTACCCATACCAACATGGAAGTGGGAAGACATCTGCATGGAATTTTCCACTGGACTTACGAATAAATCTAGAGGGAAAAAATTATATATAGATTGTTGTGGATCATATCACAAATATAGCTTACGTTATTGTAATTTCATAGAACTTTCCATTGGAGGAACATTCACTGATATACATAAGAGAATTGGTATAGTTTATGGAGTACCTATCTCGATTGTATTTGATTGTGATATTTGATTCACCTCGAGGATCTTGAAAAGACTTCAACATTCTTTAATAACTGAGATAAACATCATTATGGCATATCATCTCCAAACTAATTTCCAATATGAATGGACTATTCAGACATTGGAAGCAATATTTAGAGCTTGTTATGGGGTCTCTAAGGGAAGATAGGACCAACATCTACCCCTACCTGAATTCTATTACAACAATAGATTACACTCAATCATCTAAATGCCTCCTTATAGATCCATTTATGGGAAAAGATATAGAAGGCATGCATTATAGGATGAATTCATTGAAACTGAGTTTCTAGGTCATAAAAGCGTCTATGAAATTGTGGTAAAGGTGAAAACCATTAAATAACACATCAACGCATCCCAAATTAAATAGAAGATAATTGCATGCAATCATTCATGATACCCTATGTTTAAGTTTGGAGACATACAATTCCTCTGCATATATCTATGGATGTGTTCATCATATTAATGCCAAAAGGAAATATGAGTCATAGGTATATCTGGACATTCAGGATTCTTGATTGTGTTGGAGTTGTGGATTATCAACTGAAACTTACACCTACTATGTCACAATTATATTATGTATTCCATGTATCCCTCTAGATTAAGTACATACTAGATCCTTCATAGGTACTAAATAAAAATTTAGTATGGTTGTAAAATGATCTCCATTATGGGGTGATGCCTATTAAGATCTTGGATTATAAAGATAATGTTTTATACAAACAAAAAACTCACCTGGTGAAAGTACTATGGCAGAACCATAAGTACAAAGAGAAAACATGGGAATCATAGGAAGTGATGAAGGAGATATACCATCACTTTTGTTCACTATAATATGTAAAACAAAATTTTAAGGGTTGAACTCCGTAAGGGGGAAGAATATAAAAACCTAGAATTTTGTCAATGGAAATTCAATTCATAGAATTATTTAATATAGTATAAACCAACTAAAATTACATAAAAAATAAAATAAAAACTATATAAATTATTATTGAATGAAATTATATATATATGTTTAATATAATAAACCTATACTAGTTGAATATTATCTTGAAATTAGGAATAATGATATGTCCCTTATGAAGATTAAATAGTTGAATATAATAATAACCTAACCAATGAAATCATAAGAAAAGTTTAGGAAACTTATAAATAAAAATATGACCTAAATATTTCATAGTGTAAATAAATAAATGTTTTGTCTGTGTTAAAATATATTTTCATATTTTTATGAAACAATAATATTTATTTAAAATTTTATAATTAATATAATGAATAAAAATAAAATTTATTTTCATAAAATAGATTCATAAATTAATAATTTTTTTCTTGTGACTATAAGATAATTTTATTGTAGTGCATGTATTGTGTCAAACTTAATTAATAAATTACGATGATTTTGATGCTTACAAATACACTTTTATATTTTCTAATGATGTTTTCCTGAATGATTTGTCACAAAATTTTTTCCAAGTTAAACCAATTTTTTCATTTTAGTAATTACTCTGGAAACTCTAATTCAAAACACTATATTTGGAAAATGAACTTATCCTATAAACACTATGTTATGCTGGAAAAGTGAAATGATTTTATATGGTATAAAACCTATGTTATGGTAAATAGTTTTTTTTTTGGATTGTCATACGTTCATTGGGAGAATCAACAAATGTGTACATAAAAAACCCTATGTTGGTTGTTGGGATAACTTTTCATCAACCCTATGTTCTATAATTTGAATATATGGTTAAAAAATACTATGCTCGGTATATTATGCTAAAAAGTTGAATTTATGGATTATCATCCCTACACAATTTTTTCCCTAAATTAAGTGAAAATGATTGTATATATAAGAAATAAAATGTGGGAAGCACCCCAAAACTACATGAAACAACCCTACGCTATGAAATGAAACCCTATTTTATGCAGTTTTACCCTATATTGTGTTTACAAGATGATTTTTTTAAGCCGAATTTTTAATATGAGATTCAGAAACAATCTATTAATGATTGAATACTGAATCAAGGATCACTATGATTGTTTCAAAGAAGTTTATTCATCAGAGAAAATCACTCATGTTCCTAAGGGATGTTTCGACTCCCCTCATCAAATGAAATTTTAATTTCTACGATCAATTTGGCTATTATTTTGGATAGGGAACACTGAAGAAAGCTATCTGTTATAAATATTTCATTAGAGTATCTCTTAAAATATATGTGTGTGATAATAAATTCACATATGAAAATATATTATTCAAATTATCTTTTACAGTAAAAATTTAATGAGTGATCGATTCTGAATGAAGCTACAATTTAGAGATTAACATGTTTAATCTTTTACTGTAGTAAGATTAATAAATATATTTAGAAACTATCATATTGAATAACATTCTAAAACAAGAATCACATTAAACAATTTCATTCTTGAAGATATTATTTTTTGAAGAAGAAGATCTATCATCTGTCAGTTGTTAATGATGCCACTATGAAGAAAAACCCAAATAAACAAATGAAATATTTTTGATTTATTAGTGTTTCAACTTATAGTACTCAGTTATGGTGGGGTATCTACTTCTAAATATAATATTTTTTTAAGTGGTTATAATTTATTGAATCCTAAGTCTTTGTTATTGGTATTATTGTAAAGGTGTCAACTACATACACTCAGTTACAAATTCATGGTCTTATGATAAGTGGACCATTGAAATGAAATATACCAAGGTCGCTATATAGTGAGTGGTAGAGTGGACTAGGTGAAATTTTTTCCCCGAAACACTATAGGATGATGTGTTCTTTATTTTTATTTATCATGTGCAAGTTATTTTTATATATAAGTAAACACTTATTATAAACATAAATCACAGTGGGTGTCAAAATCATGAATTGTGGCGGATTTTTGAAAAGACATAATTCACCCCCCCCCCCCCCTCTTGTGTTAATTTGTATATTCTGACCAAATAATTGGTATTAGATGATAGATTTTTGGATAAATATAAATCAAGATAAAAGTGTAAGGTCTCTACAAAGATGATAATGGTCATAACAAGAGAAGGAATTGCAGTGGTAGGTGCTCTATATTTTGATAGTGAATATTATGGATCATAGATATCTTAAAAGATTGTATATCTAAAAAATAATGGATTCAAAGTATACTAAAAAGAATTACTCTTTATAAGATTCAAATGAAACTAAAAACATGCATACTTGAAATATAATTAGAGTACGGTATCAATTCAAAAACAAATAATGCTATCATTTACGATTATGGAACGGATGAGTTCAATCGTGTATCACAATTTCCAAATTCTTATGAGATGTGGAGAACTATTTTAGTTGCTTATGAAGGAATAGATAATTTCAGAAATATGAGATATGAAACGTATATGCTAAAATTCGACACATTTAGAATGTTTGATGGTGAAATAATCACATAGATGAATGAAAAGCTGATAGAAATTGGTAGCAGTATAACTACTATAGGTAAACCCATCAAACAATATGATCTATCTTTGAAAGTACTCAATGTACTACCTTTTAAATTAAATAGCATATCTGTTGCAAGTCAACAATCATCCCCTATCAACGATCTAAAAATTAATGAACTAATTTGAACATAAATGATTTATGAAGTAGAAATACAGACTAAAGGTGATTATAATAAGATTATAGTAAAAACCAAAAATACAAATTTGATGGTGAAATCTCAGAAGCATAATAGATGATCAAAAAATGAAGTCAAAGAATTGAAAAAATAAGATTCCTGAAATTATGAAATGGTATTGGGTCAACTAACCAAAATGATCAGCATGTTTTATAAGAAGAAAACAGGATTCATAAAATCCTATTGGAATGGTGAAAATAAACAAGAGGAGTTTGATTCTATTAATGTAATTAAATTATTCCTATTAAATATGATTTTCTTCAATTGAAATATGAATGAAAAATAACAAAAAAAGGATATCAGAAAAATGATGATTATGAGCATAAAAGGAAAAGAGAAATGGAAGTTTCATGGAGTATTAATAAAGACTCAAGAATGCCTTCAAAGTAAAATTCATAAAAACAAAAATATATTCTAAAATAAATTATTTTCATTATGGATGGATAGGAAATGTCACACATTTATAGCTCTTCTTATTTTGATTCTAGTTGTTTCTCTAATAATAAACAAGTTGCATGTTTCTCAAGGTTAGAAGATATGATTCTTTATTATAGAAGAATAAATAATTTAAAAACATTCATAATTTTGTTTTTTGTGAACGAGATACCATGAAAAATTAAAATCAAGAGATATTTGAGAAATTCAACTCATATAACTCAAAGAGTGTTGTTTGTGAAAAGAGGACTAAATAATTGCATGATGAGTTTAAATCCTATAAAAGTGTTCCTCTTGTTTTTAATGATGATAAAATACATTAAATTAAATTTTAAAAAAAAATCATTAAAAAGGAATGATTTAGAAAATGAAGTAAGGGTGTGAAATCAGAATTGAATAAAAATTATTTTGTACCCGACTCTAATAATGTGACGTGTTTTCACTATGGAAAAAAAGCCCTTGTCACTAATAATTACTATTTAAAAAATACTCAAATTAGTGGTACTAAAAAGAATTTATTTAAAAAATTTATATGATTCAAGGGATACGAATTATAGAAAAATAATGAAGATCCATATTCCAAGAACATTTCTTGCAAAAACTGTTGGACCCATGAAGATATGGGTACCAAAAAAACATTGTTTCATTACATTTACCAGAAAATTTTCACTAAAAAATAAAATTAATATGACATATGGATAGTTGTTTTTACATGAATATGATTGGGGACTCAACAAATTTTTATACACTCACTCAAATTAATGGAGTATTTGTTACTTTTTTTGTTAATGCCAATAGAAAAATTATTGGAGTTGGAACGTTGGGAGATAGAAATACTATCTCAATCAAAAAACTACTGTATATGCAAGCATAAAATCACAACCTAATAAGTATATCTCAACATTGTGATGATGTATTTTTTGTTGATTTATCTAACAATTCATGCGATATGTTTAACGATAAGTTGTTTAAATTTAGAGAACCAATAACATGTAATGTTATTAATTTGAATTTAAATTAATTGTGTAAAAAAAGTTAATTGTTTAACTATAAAGAAAAATGAATCATGGATTTAGAATATAATACATGGAAATGGTAATATAAATTATTTACCTAAATTTCTTATTAAATACTTAGTTTCTAATTTTCTTAGTCTTATGTTTGATAATGGCATATTCTGTGATGCATGCCAAATTGTAATGAAACAAATATATACATTCAAATATATTAAAAAACTTTCTATATCTAAACTTTCAAAACATATCCATATAGTTTTTTAGACAATCAAGATTAGTATGTTTCGCTAGTAAATTATATTTTTATGTTTTAATAGATGATTATTCAAGATTTATATGGTTTTATTTTCTAAAATTTAAAAGTGAAGTATTCACTATTTTGACAGTTTTTGTAATTTTTCCCAAAATTAAAAAGGTTTTAATATAATTTCATTGAGAAATGATCTTGGTGGAGAATTTTAGAATAATTAATTCAATTATTTTTTCTCAAATATGGGTATTAAACACACCTTATCTACACCAAGAACACCAAAAATTATTGAAAAGATAAATAGAAATATTAATTAGATTGAAAGTACTATGATAAATGAATACAGTCTTCCTACCAATATTTTAGAAGAATATATAAACATATACTACAATATAATTAATATATTTTCAATAAAGATAATTTTCCAAAATACACCCTATGAGATTTAAAATAAAATAAAACCTAAATTAAATTACTTTAATTTTTTTTGGATGCAAGGTTTATATCACGAACACTATGGAAAATCTTGGTATGTTTGATTTAAAATCTAATGAAGGAAAATGTTTGGGATATTATGCTACCTGTAATTCTTATATAGTGTTTAATAAAATTTCAATGGTTGATTAATAATGAGTTCATGTGACATTTGATGAAACATACCCTTCTATTAAATAAAATATCAATCTGCTGAAGTTAAGGACTCTTTTGACAACATGACAGTTGATACCCCTAAAAATGATTTTGAAAATGATATTAATAAAAATTAGTCCAATTTAAAAGAACATGAAACTGATGATTCTTTATGTGTCTTTCCTAGATGGTCTATAAATTTAATGAAACATCTTCTAGAAACTATTATAGGATACCTAGATACAGAAATTATAACTAGAAGAAATGTGGGAAGCTTAGAATAATTCTCTACCTTTCTATCTTGGTTAGAACCAAACTCTAATGAAGAAGCCTTGGAAGATATGTGTTGGATCCTAGAAATTCAATAAGAGCTAAAGTGAATAAAAAGGAATATAGTTTGGGAACTAGTGGTCAGACAAAAGAATTATCCATTTATAGGAACTAAGTGGGTCTTTCGAAATAAATATGATAATCAAGGGATCATTACAATAAATAGAGCTAGATTAATAGAAAAGGGATATAATCAAGAAGAAGGTATATTCTATGATGAGGAATTTTCCTATCTATCTGGAATATAATCCTATAGAATCCTTTTATCTTATATATATCATATGAATTTAAAATTATATCATATAAATGTTAAGTTTGCATTTTTAAATTGTTATTTAATAGGGGATGTTTATGTTAAACAACCCTAGGCCTTGAAAATACCCAAAAACCAAACTCTGTTTTTAAACATACTAAATATCACTATGGCCTTAAACTAGTATCCAATTCTTGGTATTATATAATAAGTTATATTCATTTGAAAAATGGATTTATTGTTGTATGGGATGATCCATCACTTTTAAGAAAACCATTTGTTATATATTTTATTAGATAAAATCTATGTTGATGATTTTATTTTTTGTTCAATTAATATAAATCATTTTTTTCAATATTAATCAGAAAATTATTTTAAATGTGTATAATAGGATAAATGAATTTATTTTACGTATTTTTTATTTATCAACATGATTATGTAAATGTTTCAAATCAAAGTAAACAAATTATTTATTTACATACATAATTTGGACATGAAAATAGTAAGACAAGTATATCTCCCTTTTGTTCCAATATAAAACCTAATTTGGATTAATATGGTAAACTAGTTGACAACAAGTTATATAGAGGTATGATTGGAACTTTATTATATCTTACTACTACAATACTAGAAATTATGTTTTTATATCATTGTGGTAGATTTCAATCAAATATCATATAGATCCATATTACTATTGGTAAAGGAATTTTTAGATATTTAACAGGAATTGTTTTTACATATCTTCTTTACCCAAAAACATATTATTTAAATTTTATTTTATATTAAAATGCTTATTTTATAGTATTTATATTAGATAGAAAAAGAATTATAGGCACCTATCAATTTTAAGAAAATCATTAGTTTCATTATCATGTAAGAAATGACACGTAGTTTCCCTTCTAATTGCTGAAGCAGAATATGTATCTACTGGTAGTTTTTATGGATAACTATTGTGGATAAAAAACCCATACTTAATTTTAGGCTAAATTTTAATAGCATACCTATTTAATGATAAAATTTAAGTTCAATAAATATTTTAAAAAATTCATAAGTCATTCTAGGACTCAGCAGATTTTTATAAAGCACAATTCCTAAGAGATCATGTCCATAGAAAGGATATATATTTGGAATTTATTAATATCAAATAGTAATAAGCTGAAATTTTTACAAAACCACTTCCTAGTGAACATTTTGATTTTATTAAGGGGTATTTATGATTAATTAATATTAAATGAATGTTTTATTCAATTTATTTATTTTTAATATCTATGTTTATATTTTATGTTCGATATTTGCAGTATATAAAAATTTATCATTCATTATTTTCTTTTTATTACATATTAAATATATTTTAAAATAATTTTATTTTATTTTTTCCTTATAAATTTAATATGTAATGACTGCATTGTCAATCAGCTTAAAGAAAACTATTTTTCTTCTCCCACTCTCTTTATTTTATCCTACACGTCCCTCCAGTTTATATAGTATCTATCTCACAATTTCAATTCTATTTTTTCTAAACCCTTATCCTTCAATCACTTTAATTTATAGACCTTCATATATGTAATCCTTTCAAAGATCTGATGATGCTGAATTTCATGCAGTTATTTATGCATGAGGTAAATCTCACAAATTTCTCCTAGCAATGGTAATCAATTTTGATTATTTAGAATATGAAAATGTTTCTCTCAAGGAAGAAATGAGATTTCTTGTTCTGCATTAATATTTCGGATAAGATAAAATTAATATGGTATATGACATTAAAGTAATTTAATAATGATGAAATGGTTTATTTAGTCTTGGATTCGATGAAGATACCATAGTCTCTTAGATTAATGATTCTGAATTTTCTATTTCTATTATGGAAATGGATGATTTGTTACATTATCCTCATTAGGGGGAGTTTTAGTGTGATTTATGGAATATAGGTAATGGAAAACATTTTTTATATGACATTATATTTTCATTGTTTTGTACAAGGAAAATCAATAAAGTAATGAAAAAATAACTTACTCTTAACCGCTAGGTTTTGGTGAAATTTCGTCCATGTGGGATTTTTCTAAGGACTACAGAGGTAGAAATATTTTTATCTTAACATATATTTCATGATTTTATTCTTGAACCACATCAAGTTCATTTTCTGTCATTTTATGATAAGGTATCTAAACCACTACTGCCACACTAATGCAAAAATTGAATATTATTCCAAGAGAAGTATTATTTCTATATTTTAGTAAAGAAAAATAAAAAATGTTAATATGTTTTTTTGGTAAAATATTCCCTCACAATAACTTTTTAAATGTTATAACTATTAAAAATTTAGGCTCTTTTAGGTGTAATTATTGAAACAATATTATTCTTTTTGGTGTAGAACAACAAAAAGGACATGTGATAGGTACTCATGGGGATCTAAAGATGATTCCTCCAGTTTTATCTCTTATACAGAGACCTGATGAAGAGGTTGAATCTATCCTAGATGAATTTCTAGTTCAAATAAGAATAATTACAGTCAACATTCTAGAGACTTTAGATGAAACATATCTTGGATCTGAGTGTGATGCTCCATTCGATGAGAATGTTGAGCAAGAGGCTCACATTCAAGAACATCATGCAGAATATTCTACTAATCCAAAAAATATATCTATTATTTTTCATGATCCTTATATAATGGGAGGGTATACACTAAGAGACAAATAGGAAGGAAAATGTGACCCAATTTTAAATTTATTATGAGTTGGACAAGCTAGAGCTCAAATTATTAAATCATCATATTCTCATGTTGAAGACTTCGTTATAATGTTAAATATGTTGGAGGATAAGAATTTTTTTCATAGAAAACAATTGGAATATGAGAAAAATAATTATGAACAATTCATAAGTACTCTAGTGTTAAGATCAGATTTTGAGGCTCAGAATATCCATCTCAGAAAATTCAAGGAAAATATTATTTCTTTTAGAGATTATTAAGAGTTTATCTAAAAAAATATCAAGAAAATTATATTTATTGAGAGATAAAATTAAAAAAAAGTATATTTTTATGAGCTTAATTTGATGATGGGGAGAGAATTTCAATCTCTCAGGAAAAATAATCACGATCAAACCTACTCTCAATAGACACCTTCAGAACTAATCAGAAAGATTGATGATTTTACATCAGTGATCGATGATTACAATGATCGGCTACACATTATTCAGTGTGACAGTATTCCATTAGATGCTATATTATATAATCAAAGTAATCTAGTTAGTAAATATTCTTCATAAGAATCCTATTTGGGATTAGTACTTAACCAAGTTAAGGATAAGTTGACTTCCTTAATTAATTCCAATAAAGATGTTAATGAATTTATGAAGGTTAATATAGTTGAAAATTTTGAGATTAATAATGATTCGAATAAGCTACATCATTCGAGGTTAGATTTCTTCAACAATCATTTCAAGAGCATTATTATGATCCCCATTAATATTATTAATGTTGATTAAGACATTTCTCTTCCTGATGGACCTTCATCGATTCCCGATATAGATCAAAATCCTTCATTTTGAAGAACCATTATTGATTATGGATTGTACCCAATTATAAATT
This sequence comes from Viscum album, assembly GCA_963277665.1. Taxonomy (NCBI): domain Eukaryota; kingdom Viridiplantae; phylum Streptophyta; class Magnoliopsida; order Santalales; family Viscaceae; genus Viscum; species Viscum album. The sequence goes on along the minus strand of OY728148.1, from coordinate 886,501,080 downwards.
CAAAAAAATTAAATTAAATTTCCTTTATTCTTTTTCATTATTAGTATATTTTATTTATGTTCTATACTTACCTAACAATCCTAAATTTATATACCTTATTAGTTATTATAAACTACACATTTATAGTTCAGTGCTACATTAAATATGTTTTATAACATTTATTAAATAAAAGTATCTTATTTATATAACAAAAAGTGGTGAATATTTATAAAATTTGTGAATATTTGTAATAAACTCTATGGATAATTTCCATGAAGACTATAGTGAGATGTGTGAGAATATTTCAAAACCACAACATTAAATTAGAGAAAATATTAAATTTACAAGTATCTATTTTTTTATTGAAATAATACTATGGAATAAAAATATAGAAATATTATCCATATCTATTTTTTTATTTTTATAAATCCTAAATTTTGGATTAATTTTGTTATAAGTTATGTTATAGTTTTTTATCATTAAAAATGGTATGTTTTTTGGTCATGTATTGTTTCAACAACACCCAATAAATTATGTTGATTTTGATGCTCAAAAAAACCCTTGATTTTTTATAACAATGTTTTATTGAATGTATTTTTAGGAATTTATAACTTGTTTAATGTAATTTTTCATTATTTTTATTACTCTGGAAAAACTATTTCCAAATGCTATATTTGGTAAATGAATGTATCATATCAACCCTATGTTATGCTGGAAAATTGAAACACTTTTGTATGGTATCAAACCTATGTTACTCTAAACAATTTTCTTTTGGATCAGAATCCTTATGTTTGGTGAATTGTCAAATATATGGATCAACAATCCAGTGTTTGAAGTTGGGATTAGTTTTAATCAACCCTAAATTTGGTAATTTTAATGTATGGTTAATCAGTTCTATGCCCTGGATATTATGATAAAAATGATAACGTATGGATTATAATCCACATGCTAATTTTTTCCCTACGTTAAATGAAAATGAATGTATGGTTACATATCATATGTTGGTAGGAACCCTAGGCTATGTGAATGAACCCTATGTTGGGTGAAGGAACCCTATACTACACAATTATACCCAATGTCGTGTTTATAATGAAAAGGTTTTTATGCAGCATTTTTAATCTGATATTGCTGCAACACTCAAGACATAATTGAAAACCAGTTATAGGATTCATTTTATTGTTTCAAATTACTGTATTCATCGAATAAATTCTCTCGTGTTACTAAGGGAAATTATGACCCCCTAGTCAATTGGAATTGGAATTGGAATAATAAATCAAGCTATTATTTTGGATCTAGAACACCAAATAAAGAGATTTGTTCAATATATTTCATTAGAGTATCTCTTCAAATATATGTGAGTGATAAGAAATTCACATATTTAAAAATTTTACTTCAATTTTATTTTATAGTATTTCTGTAAAAAATGATGGATTTTTAATGAAGCTACAAACTGGAGATATACGTGTTCGATCTTTTACTACTGTAAGATTACTATTTTTATTTAGTTGTTATCTTATAGAAGAAAATTTTATTAACACAGATTTCTTCATACTATTTCATTCTTGAAGATATTTTTTTTGAAGAATAAGATCTATAATCTGCCAGTGTTTTATAATGCAACTGTGAAGAACAACTTGAATAAAAAAACACATTTTATTTATTGGAGTTTCAACTACACGTAGTCATTTCTGGTGGAGTATCAACTTCTCAATCTATGCTGTGGACAACCAGTTATCTGTTATAGAATCAAAAGGATTCATTAATAGTATTATTGTAAATTATTCAACCTCCTGAAATTAGTTTTGGATTTATGGCTTCTTTATACAAATACCATTCTAGTGAAATTTACCAAACTCGTAGATAGAGTGATTGTTAGAGTGGACTAGGGGATCTTTATTCCTCTAACTACTATGAATTTTTTTTCTTTATTTCTATTTATCTGTTTCCTATTCATTTCATATAGAAGTAAAAACTACTTATCTCCATAAATCATAGTGGGTCTCAAAAGCCAAAATTTTGGAAGATTTTTTAAAATAGACAATTCACCCTTCTCTTATGATACAATATCTATTCTAGCGTGATATTTATGAGACCTTAATTAATTTTTTTTCAACTTGTTATAAAATAAGTTATAATAATTTATTTTCAGAGTAAATGATGATTTTAATTAAAATTAAAATTTATAATATATATAAAATTATTTTCATAAAATATAGATCATTTTTTAATTTTACACATCAAGAAATGGTTGGGGTAATTTTTTGGATTTTTCTAAAATATGTGAATTTTTGTGAATAATAAAATATGATAATTTATGATAAAATCTAAATAGATGAATTATTAAGTCATAGATGATGTATGGATGATGTAAGCCAATAATATCGAACTACCCTTCATTATTATAATTTATTTAGTGTTATTTCACAAACTACACATAGACTTGAGCTAAAATAATAAACTATTGAATAAAATAATGAGAAAACACACCCTCTCCTCCACTATAAATATTTCCACTCACCAACTTTTCTCCTCACACAATTCAAGAAATTATCCTTGCCCAAATTCTTATAAATACTCTTCCTAAATTTTCCCCCATTTTAGTATTCTATTGGTATCAAAAAAATACCAACCCCTTTCCTTGTGGAGGTTCCCAATGAAGAGAAATTCAAGATGTTTTAAATCAACTTTCATTTTTATTCAATTCCACTTCAATTTCAAGTATTTTTCTTACTCTATCCTCACCTCCCATTATAAAAGTGACATGAAAACTATATTATATTATATATATTTTAATTTAATCATGTTAATAGAATAATTCCTCATCATTTCTCTTCCCCTGCCATTTTGTACTAAAAATGAAAACATTCTTTGGGATGTGATAATTTATCGCATTAAAGGAAGAAGTTGTTTTCAATTTCTATTTCCTTCCTCAAGTCATCTCATAAAACCATTTTAGGTTTAAAAAAGATTTTATTATTTTTATTAAAACATATTCAATGTTATGTAACCATTTTACATACATCATATTAACATATAAAATAAAACTAGTTTCTGATGATTAAAAATCTACCAAAAAATCTAAACATTTATCACTAACATCTTATCGAATAATTCATCAAAACCCCAAATTATCAAATGAATTATATAAAAATTTAATATTATTGATATTAATTAATAATATATAACTTCAATTATCAACCAAATCTTTTCATTTTACATGATTTTCAATACATGTATACAAGTTAACCGATCATGAAAATCAAGGAAACAAACACTCTCAGATGATAACATTTCATCCTATAACTCATAAAAAGACAATAAATGAACGTAATAAAATTATAATAAAATAAAATAAATGTATAAAAGGTTATTATTTTAGTAAATAATTGAATTATTATGATTATCCATGATATTCATATCAAGTGAAAAACCATTTCAAACATAAGGTAAGAGTTTTTTTTTTCAAAACCTCAATATTTATATTAGGTTATATTTTTAATCTCTTTATCTTATTGTAAAAATTAATTTTTTTATAATTCATATAAATAATATTTATATGTTGCAAAATAATTTATCAAGATTAATACATTCTTTTTTGAAGTGTAAATACTTTATTTAAAAATGTTATTTTCTCAATTCTTCTCGATAAGTAGACCCGAATAAAGGGAAATTTCTGATTTCATAACCATTTTTTAGTGCACTCCATAATCTATTTTAATCCACATTTATTTTTATAAAATCCCTAGTTTTAATATGAATAACTATCTTGGTTAATTTCTATTTTTATGTAATCAATTATTCATTTTTACTCTTTAATGAATCATTAATTTTTCTTCTTAATCTAAATTATTGTGGCTCATTTTTAATGTTTCCTAAAAACCTTTTACATGTTTTCACTTCCTATAGCCATAACATGTCATGATATATGACTATTTTATATTATTAATGTCCATTTATGTTTGAAATTAATTATTTTATGGACTCTTTTATAATACACCCATTTTTTAGGATTTGTTACTTGATTAGGATACACATTTCGTTCTATGGGTAACATGTATGCTTATGTTTTATTTTTCATATAGCACACATATGCATGAAAATGTTATGAAGGGTGACCCTAGATATAACTCCATTGAATAGGGTATTGTTGTCTCTGATGAGACATCATGTTGGGACATGGAGTGAACCTGATTCGATTATGGGACATTGTACACCATGTGATATAGTCCTGGAAATTAGCCTTGACCCATGTTTATGTCATGTTATGTGGTTTTTACAAAATTCTATTTTTCCATGATTATATGTTCCCATGTTTTAAATTTTATTTTACCTTATGTTAATTCCTGATACATACCATTTATGTCACCATGTAACACCTTCTGAGACATGTGATATGATTTAATCCTATGGTTATTCCCTTCGTAGATTTTTTAGCTCATCCATTTTTTTCATGTATTCGCTAGGTTATCCTATAAAGTTGTTAGAGATAATTGAATTTTAGGATCTCATTGTGGATATTAAATGAAAGTTATTTTTACTTTGGTTTAATGTTTTCATAATTATGTACCTAGTATTACAATGATACTATACTTTAAAATCCGTGGATGTATTTAATGGTTAATTAACCATAAAATCATGTAATGACATGTGTAAAAGGATAGGGTCATTATAAATAAGATAAAAATACATAGTATCATGATTGGGAAGGAAATATGTAGATTTAGTAAATCGATCAACAATAACACAAATTTCATTTTTACCTCATAATTTCCACGAAAATCCCACAACAAAATTCATTGATTTATTTTCCTAGTTCCACTATAGCACTGGAAAAGGATGAAGAATTCAATTTTGTAGTTTTTGATCTAACATAAACTATTTAAATGTTAAATATTTCATTATAAATTCAGAAATTGCTCATTTCATTATATCCTAATAGTAATACTCTCAATGATATCAGTATATCTTATTAATGCCCTGATAAATATTAAATGGGGAAATATGAGCTTCACTCAACAATTCAATCTTCATTTAAAAATAAAAAGGCAAACAATATCTCTTCAAAAATTCACAAATCACCTTATTTAAGATTAAATTCAGGAAATACACCCATATTATACAATTAAACCTTTTTCTATATCCCACAATCTTTTATATAACATTTTATAATTATTCCTTACAAAGATGAGCATACTGACACCTAAAACAAGAGAAGATGTTTCAGCATCCTTATCTTCTTGGAAAAAATTATTTAAAGAATTAACTATATCGTATTGTTCCAAACATACCATGGTTAATGTAGCATTTTTTATGACTCAATGAATCAATTACATAGTTTTCCTTTCCAATGCGATATTTAATATGCAATCATAAAGCAAGATTAGTTCCAACCATATTTTATATATCATGTTTAATTCGTTCTAAGTGAATATATACATAAAACTATTGTGATTATAATATTTCTGTCACTTTGATCCATATAAATGATGCCTCTATATTTTTAAATAAAAAACAAAGTAGCTAATCTTATATTTTGTGTAGGATAATTTATCTCATGAGGTTTTAGTTGAAATAAGGCATAAGAAATTAACTGATCATTCTAAATCAAGATAATCTAAGTCCCTTCAAGGAAGAATCATTTTATATGAAAAATTATATATTTATAAATGGTGTGAAAAAAACTATTGAATTTTCCAATCTTAATTTTAATTCCTAAAAAAAATAATCACAATCCATTTTCCCTGGGAATTTAAATCTTTTTCAAGTGAACTTGTCTTGTGGTATTACAAAACTAATAAATGTTTTCAAAAAAACCTTCATTAATAAACAAATAATCAAAGAAAAAAATTAATACATATGATATTGTTGTAAATTTTCCATTATTAATCAAAAATTTTTAACAGGGATAATGGTTATGAAACCTTAAGAAAACATATTTCCATGGAAATAAATTTCTTGCAACCAAAATTAAAACATACAAAATTTTCTATATAGTTTCTCTTCCATTATGTTATAATAAGCAATCCTTATGTGTATTTTATATTCATCACTATTTTTTAAATAAAAAAATTATCATCAATAAAAAACCAAAAAAATATCCAAGAAATCATGTATAACTCTATTCTTAAGGTACATACATACAACATGTGTATTTGATAAACTAAGGGGTATAAATAAAAACTCATAATGCCCATATCTATTCTGAAACATAGTCTTCAAAATATCTTCCACCTACACATTCAACTTCTGGTACCCCAACCTATAATCAATATTTGAAAAGTATTTCACCGCTATGAGCGAATCATAAAAATCATCAATATTAGGTAAAGGATAATTTTTCTTAATAGTGATTTTATACAGGGATTAATATTCATTTAAAAGTACCATTGAAACATATTTATTTTAAAAAATAGAACTAGATAACTTAAAGGTTATGTTCTAGGTCGAATAAAAACTTAATCTAGAAACATCTACATCTTTTTTTCAATTATAAAATTTCTAGATGAGCTATTCAAAATTGGGGTTTTGAAATTAGTTCAGAAACTTGTACCAAGTCAACAGTATATTAAATCTCCTATATAAGAATAATATTAGACAAATTAATAGAATGAACATCTATATATTCATTCACTACTGGCATATCAAAAATTTGAATATTTTTCTCTCTTTTCAACAATATTAGTTAGGTTACCTTCACTGTAATATATTATAAATTTATCATATTATTGGTAAGTTATAAAAGGTTTGAAATCATTGAATAAAACATCATTAGCTCTGCCAATATATCTAATCATATAAACTAAAATCCAATCCATACCCAAATAATATCAATTTCCACTATGGAATGTTCAACATGAATTGTAGGAAAGACAACCACATAATAATAACCGGAAGATTCCTATAAATGTTGTATTATTTTACATTTATACTGAGAGTTTTCACTAAAAGATCAATACTATTATCATGTACTGATATTCCCATTTTACATGAAAATTTCATCATAATTTAGGAATGGGAAGACCAAATTTCAAATAGGGGCTAAGCATAATTTGGATAAACAAGAAACATACTAGTCACCACTACATTTAATGGAACAACATCAACTATAGAAGTATAAAATGATATTTCCATAGATTTTTTATCTGTGAATTTCACGATTCTCATCATATGTGACTAACATCAAACACTAATTAGAATAATTACCTAAATCATAAAAATTAAAGAATCATATCATTAGTATCCCATTATTTATATGATTATTTTCTGTACACTCACAACATAAATGTCCAAAATTTACACATAATTGACACTTCCTAGAATTTAGGATTCATTTAATAATATTCTTTTTATCACACTTATCAGAATATAGGAAATTTATTTTCTTACTATTCGATTTCATTTAGGAATTATTCCCCATTTCTAACCATCCATACCTTTTTATACTTTTTTCCTAAAATACATGATCATTGTTGATATAAAATGCCTCCTTATTAGCATTCCAAAAAAAATTATCATGTATTTTTAAATATTTGGAAGCCAACTTCCTTAAATATATTGGTTTAAAACCTAATTTGAACTTATTAATATTACTAAGATGATCCTAGATAAGATCTCATACATACCTGGCTAATCTTGTAAAACCAATTTCATATACTGCTACTGAATCTTCATATTTCATTATTCAATTTGAATAATTGTTACTCTATTCTTAGTTAAACTATATTTGGGAAATATTTCTCTAGAAAATTATTCTTAAAATATTCACATTCTATGGCATAAAGTTTATATCTCTCTTTGAAAATATTTACCAAAGACCACAACCAATCAGCCTCATCTTTACAAATTTAAATGGAAAGTGTTATAATTTTTTGTTCCAAAACATCCCATTACATAAAATATATTTTATAGATATCCAATACATCCTTCAAATAACATTGGATCAAAGGTTCCACGAAAAATTGGAGGGTAATGTCTCATGAAATGCTAAACTATCAAAAATTTTCTCCATAGATGATATGGTTTCTCTTTGACATAAATAAAAACGCCATTTTTAGTCAGTGTAGACTGAGCTTTCCTAGTAACAAAATACTACATTCTAATTCAAACACGCTCAGGATGATAATTTTGATGGCTATTTTCCCTCAGTTCATTCCTCAAATAGCTTCCATGTTTTCTATATGGAAACCATTATAAAAATACATTTTTTAGAAAAAGAAACATGGTAACATTAAAATTATATAACCTAATTATCAAATATTATAATCTCTTAAATTCATTTAGTTATATTATCATTACAACTAATGTTATCTAAACCCTACTTTGATACCAACAATAAAGACCCATACATAAACCATAAATATTTTAGATGCATTATAATAAGATTTACATTATTTTCCAACATATATTTTAGGTTTATATTTTTATAGAATTGGGTCATAAATCATACATAAAAAACCATAAATTATAAAGTTGAATCTTTTGATCAGTATCCATTTTCCCTATTTTTTAAAATGTCTTTTATAAAAAAACATTTTTTTCATGAAAAATCATCAGGACATTAAAATTAACTTCTTATTTTACATCACCCATCCTTAAACCTTGTGAATGTAATTTTAAAAGCATTGTATGAGTACAAAAAACACATTAAGGTAAAAAATAATAAAACCATTAGTCTAGTGAAAAATATTAAAACCCACAAAAATTATTTTCTTCAAAAAATCATGTTTTCCTAGAAATGGCATCGTATTTCATTAAAATATCACTTATCTTACATTTAAAGTTGAAAAAAAAATTCCCTGAAAACCCATTAGAAAGCATAGAAAGGTCATGTAGGTGACTTAGGACCTCATCTTCCATTAAACATTATAAATTTGAAAAGCCATATGACCAAATTCTTATATAATTCTCTAAAGAACATAATCATTACATAATGAATTGGATAGTAATAATGGCACTCGACCATCATATTATTATCTATAATAGGGATCTACCCATAATATATTGAGCTATAATAGGGATAACCCAATATATATTGGGATATATTAGGGATCAAATCATTGTATAAGATATATCAGGGTCATATGTCATCATAAACAACATCCACGAGCTATATCATTAATAAAAAAAATTATTATTTTAACTTTCTATCATGAAATCCTTGAAAACCTCTTTTAAACCCCTACGAAAAATTCATTTAGATGTAAAAATGCCATTTTAATTTAAAAACACATTTACAAAACAAAAATATAGAAAAAAATGGAAATATGGTTTCTATTTGAATAAAATATTAAATATTATAATGGAATCCAAGAATCAAATTGTGGTTATAGTGTTGGGAATATTCATTGTCACTGTATATGTTAAAATAAAACATTTTGTTTTTCTTTTTTAAATAAAGTTAAACATTCCATAAAATGTTTCATTTTGGAAAACCCTTAAAAATTCGATGAATTAATAAATTTTTAATTATATATCTTTTATTTCCTTAAAATGTATTTATAAAATAATTTTAAAAACATTAAAATGGAAGAGAAATATTTATAAATTAAATATTTAAGAAATTTATAATGATGTTTTATGTTAATGGGTTCTTTTTGTAAATCCTCAAAAAATCATTTAAAAAAATTGTATATAAATTAAAATATGATCAAAATGAACATTAACATAAATTTAATAATAAAACAAATTATTGAAATTTAGAGACCCAAATCTTGACATACATGGACATTAAATTACTTTTGCGGAATACTTAATACATGACAAAAAACAGATGCCCAATGACCATATTAGTTTAGTGTCTTTCGAAACTAGGAACGAAATCTTATAATCATGGTGAAAGATCTTCAACATCTCCCATAAAGATATTTCCCTTTTTAGTTTTCTTAACTAAAACCTTTCTTTATATCATGGGGAAAAGAAAACATAAAAATGGTGAGCTCAAATGCTCAGTAAGGGTAACCATAGAGAACATAAAACAATCCATAAACATTTGAATGCAAAAACATGGACATAAAATCTATACATAAAAATCTTGACCAAAGACATAAATCTTTGAATAACGTAATGAATATATAATAAAGGAACATTATTCATCATAAAATATCATGGGAATAAAACATTTAATTGTGGAAAACCATTAAGCACATGCTATGATTTCCATAGTAGCCAAAGCATTGCTGCCAAGACCATATTAGTGGACAATGTCCCTTTCTGAATCGAGTTCACTCCTCGTTCCAGTCTTGTATCACTAAACTGTATTAACTTACAGTTCCATCCATGTCTATCTCATGAGATATAAATCTTTAACCAATGCATTGGAGGGAGATATAGGTCCCACCCATCTTATAATGAAATCATTCTTACTTGTGCCACAAAATAAACATAAATCATTCATCATAACCCAAAGAATAAAATGGGTTTCATAAACATCATCACATCATAACATAATCCATATAAAACAAATGGATATATTTTCATCATAAGAACAGTGAAACCATTTAAATTATGGAGACAATATACTTGAAACATACACATATGAAATAAATTCATCTTAGATGGAAAATTAATCTCATCACGTCGTGGAGACGGTAGTCCTTACGTACGCACGAGTGATGATATCATTCCCATGATCGTGGAATTTTATTGAAGTGTATGTATAATATTTCAGAATCAATATCATGTTAAAATAATCATATATAGTTATTTATTTACACCATTATACCGATCAAAGTATGGTGGTGGTGGAAAATAGAGTACACCACGGCGTGGAGATGGTATTTCGTACGTACGCACGCGCGGTGATTTTATTTTCTGTAGGATGGATAGAAGATGAAATTGGGTTGTTTAATATTTATAATAACATATCCATATATGAGTGATACTGATGTTGTTAATTTATGATGAAACAAATAAATATGAATAAGTAGAAGAAGAAATAAAATGGAAATAATCGGTAAATGATATTACCTCTTCTTTGACGCACCTCTTCTTAACCTCCTCTTAAGGCACTAGGGTTGGTCTTTTGAGGAGACCAGAACCTCTATAATGTTTCTAGGAATGATTATAAGGTAAATGGTCAGGGTTTGGCCAAGATTCAAGGCTCAAAATGGTGAAAAGAGAAGAGGGAATGGGTGCCCTTTTTATAATGGAGGAGAGAGGTACCTTTGGAAAAACATAAAATATTATTTTATAATAAAGTCATATTCGGTTTATAATATCTGAATATTGATTTATTTTGAATCTAAAGTCGGTATGGGTCAAAATACACTCAACCAATAGGTTTTAAACAAGTTTAGGTTACTATTTTATCCTTTTTTAGATTAAACTCTAAGTTAAATAATTTATCTTTTACCGTGTCTTCTTGTTTTCTTACACTATATGGTTAATAAACATACTATAAAAATCCAAACGAACCCCAAGTGGTTCATTATTAATATATATAACCTTATCTATGTCATTTTTCCAAACCATATATTTTTAGGAATATAATAACAATTAATAATATAATATTTGTTTTAAAAACTATTTTTTGTCAATTTTGACACTATTTGGTAATTGATTTTTGTAAAAATTATAACAGCATGATTAGTTCAAAAGACGTTAATTTAATAATTACTAACATGTCATATTGACCTCGAAAATTAGTTTAATTCATAAAAAGTCTCAAATTACATTTATTTGGGTATTTATAACATCAATTATGTTAATATTTCATTAATAAGGTATTTATTACATCATCATTGTGTCATAAATAAATTAATTATTTAATGTCTAGAAATTATAAATAAAATACCATTATGTATTAAATCATTTTATCTTTCTAATAAATATTTATAGTCGGATTTATCTTATGTATAACCCTATATTAAAAATGTTTGACTTATTAATCTTTGATTTTAACTATTTTAACTCTTCTTTAAATAAAATAATAATAACTGTCCTAATCTAATCCCAATGGACATAAAGGGTAATATTTTATTCCTAAGGTTGTTTTTGGTCGAATTACACTTATCCAATAGAATTTGGACATGTGTTAGGGTAATAATAATATCATTTTTACCCTTAATTACCCTATTTAATTTTAACCGTGGTAAATAAAAGTAAAAAGTTACTATTCACCAAAAATTATTTTTATCATATTGAATCATATTTTACTCCTTCATATTAACTATGTTTCTTGAATTTTCAAAATTGCACTCATAGAAGCAGTAAAATTAAGTTTTATGTAAATTTTCAAATTCTCCTAGGAGGTGGGTAAAAGACGGTGAAAAGTTCAATAAAAATTTTATATATCTAAAATTATTATAAAATGACTCCAATGAATTAAATTGAACTTATATAGGTATTATATATAAATTTTTACCAAAAATAAATTTGAATAAAATAATTAATTATTTAAATAAAAAATTCTGTTTTTAAATAGTAACCTAGTGTTTTCACTATTCATCAAAAATTGAATGTTTTCAGAAAAATACCAAAAATTTACCTTAGGATAATTTCGATATTCCAACTCCAAATATGAAGTCCATTTTGAATGGTAAAATTTATAAAATTTCAAAAAGTGGGTATTACTATTCATAATGGCTAGTTCATAATAATATTATAATAATATCTCGTTTAGTGAAACTTGGTATTGCGTACTACACATGTTATCGAAGAAGGTCTTTATTGCGTGTAATGCAAGCCAAGTCATGGCTGCGTGTAGTGAAAGCTCTATTTGGTGTTGCGTATAACATAATAAAAACTTGTTTCGTTTATACATTAAACAAAATATATACTTAATGTTGCGTAAAGTAATTTCCAAAAAACAAACTTGAAATTGTGTGTAACACGAGTGAAGAAAAGTGTTGCGTATACTAAAAGCTAATATGGTGGTGTGTATATTACAAGTTAATCTTGGTGTAGTGTATAATAAAAGACATCATAGAAATTAAAAATAATATATGTCATAAAATCTCAGGGTGTTACATTCTACCCCTCTTAAAATGAATTTTTCCCTTGAAATTCGTCGGGGTTATAAATCATTTACTACTTGGAAGTTTCATTCAGAGAAACCCACATCGTAAAAAGGAATACTAAATCATCATTTTAAAAATGAAGGTTAGAAACAAAATGGATACCCAAAAAAACTCATCACTTGAGTTCCCACATAAGAGTAGATAGGTGAAAATATGGATACGGAAGAGAAATCTAACTGTCATGTTCTGATGGAGAGTGGTAGAGAACGTGGCTATGAAAAATCCAACAATCGCGAAGCCGTAAATTTGTGATGATCTAAGGTACCATCTAATTCATCAGATATAAGAGCACTATGACAACATTTTTGGTTTCCAAGATCATTTCCCTAACATTGATAAGGAGAAATACATACTTGATTTCAGTGTAATATCATCATTGGTCATTCCATGAACAATTTCCACTTCATCTCTATTTAAAGAAATAAAGCTGAATTTTTCATTCAGATCATGCAATAGAATGATAATTCATCCCATCTGTTTCTCTCACAAAAAGGTTAGCATAAGTTATTAAATATACATAAGTCCATCTGTGGTGAGAATAATATTATATGATTCCAACAATGGTCTTATAATTCATCTATCATACCGCTTAATAAAATAAAACTAGTTCCTAATAACCAGGGACTTCTTGTAGGCCTGTGGTGGGCGATAAAGGTTTGTCTCACTTCGGTTGTGGGTTCAATTCCCATAGCCTTTTTTGAGTGACGGGTTGTCACTAGCCAAATGGGTTGTCCTTTTTACAAAACTATACTATTATAACATTCCAGAAATAATATCGAAAAACAGGTTCTATCTTTAATTAATACTATTTCTATGTCCAACAAAATCCATTCCAATCTTTAGACTTATCCAAAATACATCTGTCCAATCTCTTAGTATGAAGAAAATGATTACTAGAAAGGTCATATACCAAGCATGTGAATACCATCATTTATCTCCCATATATCATAAGATATATCTTTTTGGTCATATTCCAAAAATGTGAATACCTTAATCATGTATTCTTTTGAAACATGAATTACCATAGAACCTTAGGAAAAACATGAATTCTGTCAAATGTTAACTTATTCCACATACAAAAATTCCAAAATTTCAATATACTTAAACCATGATATCACTTTGTCCTTCTATCATTCATTAGCTCATAAATACTATCAAACATATTTTTTTCTCCTAATCCCTTCATTATGCACATATCAACTTCTTTCCAAAAATATCTGAATAACCTTTCATGGTTACCGGTACCATTCAAAATATACTTACAAATACATTAAAAAAACAATATTATAACAATCCTTAGATGTTTCTTTATTCCATAGTACCCTCAAATTACCTATACAACATAACCCTTGATAAACATACAATCACTCCATTACCTTCTTAAACCATTGACCAAGCTTCAACACTTATTTCAACTCATATATCATTTGTAGTCTTCACATCATCATCCACATAAATACTACCCATATGACCATGCTGATTCTCTTCATGAGATTATCTCTTAGGGAATTGGTTTACATAATTCCCATACATTCCACATTTAAAACATCTAATCATTGTTGATGTCGTAGCAATACCATTATCCTTCTCTATGGTGTTAACTGAACCTTTTCCTTTGCACTTACTAGATTTGTGTCCTTGTTTTCCTCACCCATAGAATCTTCTAGTTCCTTTGAAACATTCTCCTTGATGACTCTTCCCACATGATTTACATGAGTGAAATTGATCTTTCTTTCTTCTATGATCATCATGAAACTCTATCTTTCTCTTATTAGCTGAGTCTGGAAACATACCAAAGATGAGATTATTGATCATATTATGAGATTGCTGATTAGGCATAATAACGATGTTTGGACTTTAAAATCCCGTTTCATTTGGTTTTTCTTGTCCAATATCATTCCATTGTCAATCATATCCTCCATTATCGTGAATCATCCTATTTCCAACCATTTTTTAAAACCCAAAAAGAATAATGTGAGAGGAAAAAATCATGCTAGGGAAAAAACATAATATGGGGGGTACCGTCAATATCTACATCTTAGGTTAAATTCAATGATCGTTACCGTAATTATAGGACTATAACCTATACATATACATATCCTTAGGGACATCCCTAGACAAACCTTAGAAATATCTCTAGGGATTTCACTAAAGTTTTCGCATCCTAGTTTCTAAAGGTTGACTAAATCTTCTCTCTGATACCAACTATAGAGACCCAAATCTTGATGTTCATTAACATTACATTAATTTTGCAGAATACATAATACATGACAAAAACAGATGCCCAAATACCATATTTGTTCATTGTCTTTGGAAACATGGAATGAAATCTTCTAATCATGGTGAAAGATCTTCAACATCTCCCATAAAGATCTTCCTCTTTTTGGTTTTCTTACCTAAAATCTTTATTTATATTCTGGGGGAAAGCAAACATAAGAATAGTGATCTCCAATGCTCAGTAAGGGTAAACATAGAGAACATAAAACAATCCATAAACATTTGAATGCAAAAACTTGGACATAAAATCTAAACATCAAAATCTTGACCAAAGACATAAATCTTAGAAGTACATAAGGAAAATATCAAAAAGGAACATCAATCATGATAAAATATCATGGGACTAAAACATGTAATTGTGGAAAACCATTATGCACATGATATGATTTCTATAGTAGCCAAATCATTGCTATCATTACCATCTTAGTGGACAAAGTCCCTTTCTGAATCGAGTTCACTCCTCGTTCCAGTCATGTATCATAGAACTGGATTAACTTACCGTTCCATCCATGTCTATCTCATTATATATAAATCTTTACCCAATGAATTTGAGGGATATATAGGTCCCACCCATCTCATAATGAAATCTTTCTCACTTTTACCGCAAAAAAAACATAAATCATTCATCATAACCCAAAGAGTAAAATGGGTTTTATAAACATCATCATATCATAACATAATCCATATAAAACAAATGGATATAATTTCATCATAAGAAAAGTGAAACCATGTAAATAATGGAGATAATATATTTGAAACATATACATATGAAATAAAGTCATCTTTGATGGAAAATGGTTATGATAAAACACTTGAAATGAATTCTTGAGCAAAATATCCTTTCTTCTTAAAATCATTTTATTTTCACAATATGCTACACAATTTTAAAAGAAATGGATTTTATTGAAAATAACCCTGAAAAAATTTAGAGGAAGCTTCAAAATAATTAGGCGTTATGAAACAGTAAAAATCTATTCATGCCATATAAGTCAAAAAAACATTTTCCTCGTACTTTTGCCAGAAAAGTCAAAAAGTTCCTCGTATTGTAAACAAATGAATTATTCTTTCCATAACATAATGTAAAAGTTTAATAGGGGTAAAAATTACTGTAAATATAAATGGAATAATATTAAACACTTTATGAAAAACATTTTTATGGACATGGAAGAAAAATACAACCCCAGTAAATACTTACGTATAAGCAATCTCGGATAAAAATGTGATTTGAAAAATTATCCCTTACCTTATGTCTGGTATGCTTCGTATGTATCCAAACCTCTTGTGTAATGATATAAATAATTTCATTGACTTATTACAGAATAATATTCATTGTTATGATATCATATATGGTTCACTTATGACTTTATATTACCCGTTCTTTTGTAAATTTCATTTTAAAGCAGTGTTTTGGGTAAAATCATTTCATTTATCGTATGTGTTTCCACTTGTTATTCATGATATTATTATTATTATCTATATTTACTTAATTATAGAATGTAAAACATTATTTATATAAAATATATACTCATCATATACATATATATATGATGGATCGATAAATGGAATGAAATACACCGTCCATGGAGACGGTAGGTCATACGTACGCATGAACGCTGTTTTTGTTTCCATATTGAATTTAATGGAATTAAGTAGATGACATAAATATATATATATATACATAAGTACAGTATCATTATTATGTTATATATTTAATTATTATTCATTATATATACTTTATAATCATTCATGAATGGTTAACATGGAGAATGAATCTCATCGCGTCGTGGAGTCGGTAGTCCCTACGTACGCACGAGCGATGATATCATTCCCATGATCGTGGAATTGTATTGAAGTGTATTTATAATATTTCAGAATCAATATCACTTTACAATAATCATATATAGTTATTTATTTACACCATTATACCCATCAAAGTAAGGTAGTGGTGGAAAATAGAGAACACCACAGCGTGGAGACGGTATTCCGTGCGTACGCATGCGCGATGATTTCGTTTTCCGTAGGATGGATAGAAGATTAAATTGGGTTGTTTCATATTTATAATAAAATATCAGTATATGAGTGATACGGATGTTATTAATTAATTATGAAACAAATAAATAAGTATAAGTATAAGAAGAAATAAATTGGAAAGAATTGGTAAAAGATATTACCTCTTCTTTGACGTGCCTCTTCTTAACCTCCTCTTATGGCACTATGGTTGGTATTTTTAGGAGACCATAACCTACATAATTATTCTAGAAAATATTATAAGGTAAATGGGCAGGGTTTGTCTAAGCTTCAACGCTAAAAAGGGTGTGAAGAGAGGAGGGAAGTGGTGCCCTGTCTATAAGGGAGGAGAGGGGCACCTTTGAAAAACATAAAATATTATTTTATAATAAAGTCATATTCGGTTTATAATATCTAAAAATTTATTTATTTCAAAGCTAAAATGGGGATGGGTCTAAATCCTATCAACCAATAGGTTTTATACAATTTTAGGTAACTATTGTAATCTTATCATTTAGATTTAACTCTAAGTTAAATAATTTATCTTTTTCCGTGTCTTCTTGTTTTCTTGCACTATATGGTTAATAAACTTACTATAAAAATACAAACGAACCCCATGTGGTTCATTATTAATATATATAACCTTATATAAGTCATTTTTCCAAACCTCAGATTTTTAGTAATATAATAACACTTAATAATATAATATTTGTTTTAAAAACAATTTTATGTCAATTTTGACACTATTTGGTAATTGATTTTTGTGAAAATCATAACAGCATGATTTGTTCGAAAAACGTTAACTAAATCCATAATAGCATGTCATAGTAACATAGAAAATTATTTTAATTCATAAAAAGTCTCAAAGTACATTTATTTGGATATTTATAACATCAATTATGTTAATAATTCATTAATAAGGTAATTACTCCATCGTCATTGTGTCATAAATAAAATATATTATTTATTGTCTAAAATTTATAAATAAAATAAAATTATGTTGTAAATCCTTTTATCTGTCTAATTAATATTTATAGTAGAATTTATCTTCTGTATAACCCTATATTAAAAATGTTTAATTATTACAATTTGATTTTAACTATTTTAACTCTTCTTTAAATAAAATAATAATAAGTGTCCTAATCTAATCCAGGTTGACCTAAAGCATAATATTTTATTCGTAAAGATGTTTTTGGTCGAATTACACATATACAATAGAATTAGGACATGTTTTAGGGTAATAATGATATCATTTTTACCCTTAATTACCCTATATACTTTTAATTGCGGTAAATAAAAGTAAAAAGTTAGTATTCATTAAAATAATTTTTATCTTATTGAACCACATTTTACTCCTTATTATTAACCATGTATCTCTAATTTTCGAAATTTCACTCACATAAGCGGTAAAAATAAGTTTTATGTATATTTTTAAATTCTCCTAGGAGGTGGGTAAAAGATGGTGAAAAATTCAATAAAATTTTTATATATCTAAAATTATTATAAAATGTCTCCAATGAATTAAATTGAACTTATATAGGTATTATTTATCAATTTTTACCTAAAATAAATATAAATAAAATAAAAAATTATTTAAATAAAAAGTCGGTTTTTAAATGGTAACCCAGTGTTTTCACTATTCATCAAAAATTAAATGTTTTCATAAAAATACCAAAAATTCACCGTAGAATAATTCGATATTCTGAATCCAAAATTGAAGTCCATTTCGAATGATAAAATTTATAATATTTCAAAAAGTGGGTATTACTATTATTAATGGCTTGTTCATAATAATATTATAATAATATCTCGTTTAGTGGAACTCGGTATTGCGTACTACACACGCTATCGAAGAAGGTCTTGATTGCGTGTAATGCAAGCCATGTTAGGGTTGCGTGTAGTGAAAGCTCTGTTTGGTTTTTTGTATAACATAATCAATACTTGTTTCATTTATACATTAAAAAAAATCTATACTTAATGTTCCGTAAAATAATTTTTTCAAAATGAACTTGAAATTGTGTGTAACACGAGCCAAGAATAGTGTTGCGTATTCTACAAGCTAATACGGTGTTTCGTATAGTACAAGATAATCATGGTGCATTGTATAATAGAAGACATCAAATAAAGTAAATATAATATATCTCATAAAATCTCGGGGTGTTACATGAAACATTAATGTTAATATGTAAATGGAATAAATAGAGTCGAAATGGAATCATTAAAAGAATATTTCTAAAAGAAAGTCCCTTACATTGAGTCAGACTCATCACACATTCTCTTAATGACAAAAAATAATAATATTTTGTCATTTTTTTAATTTATTAATAACCTTTTCAATTTTTTTTATTCATTTTATTTTTAATATTAAAATGTTATACAAAAATGATAAATCATTTCAGTTCACTTTAGAAGCCATGACGGTATTCATCTTAAATGTCAAAAAATGACTTCAGTAGGTTTACATTGCTCTAATAAATCATTATTATATCATATATACAATAATAGTAATTAAATATTTATCATATTTATATATCAATTATAATTTTAAAAATAATCATTAATTATTTTTATGAATAATTAAATATCTTACAATAATAGAGACGAAAGGTCGTACTTATGAATGATTAATGTTTTCACATTTTAACATTCATTATAGAACAAAGATAGCTATTGTTTTAATATTATATAATGATAATAATATCATAAATATGATATTATTTATTTAAATATATTTACATATATATTATCCATGTGATGTAGTGATGAAAAATTTCTCACATCACTTCGTGGATGCGGTAGTCGGCATGTACACGCAAACAACGTTATCATTTTCCATTGATTGGAAAGGTAAAAATTAAATAACGTATTATATTTCTTGAATGATAAATATTTCATGATTTTAATTTATAAATACTAATTCTTTTTTTATAAATATCCATGAAAATTAATTATGGAAAACTAATCACATCAGTTTGTGAGGAGGTAGTCCACCATATACACGAATGATGGTTTTATTTTCCATTCAACGGTATTTGATATATATTTAGGTTAATAAATTAACCTAAAAAATTAAATTATATTCTAGATATAGTGTTATTTTATCATAAGGGTTTAATAATATTTCATTGATGTTGATAAATAATCAAAGAAAAAATGATAAGTTAAGAACGATAACTCTTCTTTAGAGCACCTCCTTTTAATTATAACTAAATTCTTCCAAGATTGGATTTATGATAAAACCAAAATCTATAAGGAAAATGAAGGGAATTAAAAATGGTAATTTGTTATCTATTGTTTAATGAAGTAACTTATTTTATATATATTATATGATAGGATAGTGTGACCTTTTATGTTTCAGGGTGATGACACACTTGAAATTTTTGAAACGAAAAAGTTATACCCACAGTTTACACAGGGAAAAAGGAAAAAAAAGGACCATTTTAAATACATAAATGATATAGGGTATAATTATGGCCATAAAATAGAATTTATACATGTTTTTAGGTCATTTGAACCCTTGTATTTTTAGATTACCCCCTCATTAAACCTATTCTCTCCCTAACCATGATAACTTATTATTATTTTTATAATTATTAATTATAAAATAAAAAGAATATTGAAATTATTTTAAAATAAAAAATATGATTATTTTTAATATTTAATCCATTTTTAAAAACTAATTTCATATATGTGTCCATATTGAATATAAAATTAAACCTGAAGATTCAATAAAAAAGTGGTTTATCATGAATCATCTTTTTCAAGAATAAGAAGTTTTTATATTAACTATATGAATAGTAATCATAATTATATGAATTTAAATTCATATTTATTGATATATAATACATACATTCATTTAAAAAATTCCTAATCATAGGTTATTTTGACTAATTAAAATAAAGTATTTTTATGCACATTAAAACAGTTTCAAAAAATAGAGTTTTCAAAACCAAAAATAAACATACTCAAAAAATCTAAAAAAAAGATGATTCTAATTTAATTAATGGGATTAAATAAAACTAAATAATACTAATGTTATTTTAAATATAATTAAAATAATAATGGGACATTTTATTTTTTTAATTTAATGAAAATAAAAGATTTTTTACAAAAAATGGTCTTTTTCACTATTGGATGAAAAATAAATATTTTCTAAAAAATCCTTAAATTTAACCATATATTAATTTTGATATGCAGATTTTAGAAAATAAATATCAGTTTTTCAAATTAAAATTTTATAATTTGACAACTAATCTTTGAAATAAAATCATTATATGAAAAGAGTTTCATTAAATCTCATTCTTCATTATTTAAAAATTACATTATAATTTTATAATGAGTATAACTATTTGATTCATAAATATTAATAAACATGACAATGATTTATTCTATAATTACTTTGTTTGTTTAATTTTATAATTTCAATGAATATTATAAAAACAATTGTGTTATTCTTAAAATTCATATTTGATTTCTTAAAAGTTTTTCCAAACATCTTGAGAACTATTATATAAAATAAAGTAACACAAATTACATATTTTATGAAAACTAAATTTTTCAACATCGAGAAATAATTCAGAAAAAGATAAAAATTTTATAGAAAATATATTTTGATAGGAAAAATTAAAAATGTAATTTAATCTTTCTGAATATAATTTTCCAAAATTTATAAATTATGATTTATTAATAACATAATAACATATATTCGACCCTATTTTTTATTAAAAATGATATTTTAATATATTAACTATTATTATTATTATTTTATATAATTTCCATAATAAATTTATGTTTAAAATTTTATTAATAATAAAATAAATTTCATTAATCGTATGTTTCATAAAATGGAAATGTGTATCACATAAAAGATAATTTTTAGAAATTTACATTTTAAAATAATAAATTTCCTTATTAGTCATTTTATGAATACAATATAAATTACATTCATTTTAATAGTAGAATTTATTTCATATATACATATAATTCATAAATATTTTTCTCATATTCATTCCCTCTTATTCAATAGTTAGGTTAAAAAGGATATAATTAAATATTTATATATTATCTAAAAATTATCTCTATTTCATTTATAATCAGTGTTTATTATATATAAAGTTATCGATCACATTATGTTATTTAAAGGTAATAACATATTATAATTTTAGGGTGTTATATCCCCCCAAATAAATTTATCCTTATAAAATTAATTATCACTTACTAATAAAATTATTCTGCAGTATATAAATAATAGATATAACTAAATACATATTTTGGAATTAGGTGTAAGAACCATGATCATAATTTCAGGTATGTATTTTGATTTCGGGTATTTTTTTGGAAAATGATGATATTGTAATTTTCTAAGTACACGTTGTGTAGTTTCGATTACACTTTGTGTACTTGGTTGTCGTGTATAGACATGTACTAGTCATGTAATAGGCAAGTACATGGCCGTGTAGGTGACCTGGAAGACCGTCTAAAGCGGGGGTTGGTTGACGCTAGTACATGATGTGCACATTAAATGAACATGTCGTGTACTTTTATTTTTATTTGATAAATCAGTGTGGGGTCTCATCTCACGTCCATAACACCCTTTTTCCCTATGTTTTGTACATGAGAACAATGAAATTCTAATAAACTCTAAACCCCTCTCGATTCTTCATTCGACCGCTAATTGAGAGGTCATCGGGTGTGCTAAAATCCCACTGGTGAGTTCTTTGTTTTGCTAGAGCCTTTATTTCTGATTCCTCCTATCTTTTGAGTATTTCAAGGATGATCATTTTACCGTTTTTTAGATCTACATCATTATAGGATGATTTAAGGGCCGATGTTTAATATTGTTCATCATATAACATCAAGGTAAGTGGATTATGTCTTTTTTTGTTCGTCTTTGAATTATATATGCATAATGTTCTGAAAAAACATGATTGTGGTATTGTGTGTTTTGGAAATTCAACCCTGATTAATACCCTTAATAGATTGTTTGATTAAGAAAGGGTTTTTTCTTATTAGTTAGGTTAGATTCCAAGTTACGGGACATCCCATGGGTGAATTTACCTAGTTTGACTATTTATGGTCATTTGTCCATGGTTTCCTATGAGGTGTACCTTGTTTCCATACTTTGAGTTGTTTTTGATGAAGTTTGATTGATTATAGAAATTTCATGTGTTAGCCTGATGAATTATATCCATGTAGTATTTATTGATTACATATGCCGCCTTGTTATGATATGCACACTGTTATTCCAATGGATTATGAGAGACTTGGGCAAAAAAACAATAGGGGTTTCCCCGTTTATTTAAACCAGAATATGGGAGCCATGGTGTAGACTTTGACATAGGGGTATTGACCATGAGAGATACCCAGGAGGTCATTTATGATTATTTATGCTATGTTGACCCAGGGGTTATTGACCATGAGAGTGATCCGGAGGTCTTTTATAAGTAATTTTTGTAATGTTGACCTAGTGGGTATTGACCATTATAGCTACCCAGGGGTTTTTTTATATGTATTTATGCCATGTAGACCTAGGGATATTGACTATGAGAGATTCCCAGGTGGTCATTTGTAAATGATTAGTGCTATGTTAAATCAAAGGGGTTTGACCATGAGATCATTCCTGGAAGGTAGTTTATGAATGATTTTATGATTGTGACAAGTCTGACAAGCCAAAGAAAATGCTTGGACTCGGTCTTACCTGATTTTCTCGATGTTCTTATGAGACTTCTATTATTACTGCTACATGTGGGGATATATCTCTTAGACTATATCATGAGATTAAATTATCCAATGGATTGAATATTTGAAACATGAAAATGAATGTAATTGAAAATTGTAGGATTGTTTACATTTGTGTACTTCCGAGTTTATTGCTTTATTTATAAATTTTACCTGTTATTTGTATCCACTAACAATTGGGAACAAGCATTTTGGAGGTTTCCTACTAAGATTCTTCTCACACCATATTTTTGTCATTATTTTGGACCTAAACAGATTATATGGTTGCATGTTTAAATAAGTTCAAGTTCCCTTTTTCATCAAGTACTCGATAGATGTTGTAGTTGGGGATCATGGGACCACGATAAGGCTTGCGATGCAATTGGAGTTTTCAGATTTTTTATGTTCTAGTTTTAGTATTGTATTTTTAGCATTGTTACTTGTTTGTATTCTTTCTTACACACATGTGACATGCATCATTTATATATGCTCTGGTTGTTATATTACTACCAGTAATCCACTATTTAATTAATATGTATAGTGTTAGTGCTTCTACTATGGTTCACTATTTGTTATTTAGTTTTGTATGGTCTTCCAATTAAGGAATAGTTTCTCCATTATCAGACATTGTCCCTCCCTTATAGTCCATAGCCTACGGAATTTGTCGAAATGTGCTTGAGGTTATGTGACCAACAAGGTTGGGGGAACCATTGGCAAGCACCTAGAACCAGGACATTACAAAGTGGTATCAAAGGAGTTTCGTTCCTTCATTGTATTTCTATTTGGAGTTCATAGATAGGGATATGAAGGAATATGTAGTTGGTAATAAGTTGAGTCTGAGAGTAGCTAAATCGTGTTTAGGGAAAATCCAATTTACCCTAAATATTGGAAATTTCATGTTTTCAAATCATTATAGTTGATTTTATTTCACCTTTGGAGATTCACCTATTTTGTGTGGTTATGATTTATGTCATTGTGGTTATATTTATATTGTCACCTAATGAGATGAGGGTATTCCATATCATGCATCATATAGGAACTTTCTGGTGATCAAATGTCATGCATTATTATCATGCCATTTAGGCTGAATTATTGATTTCATATTGTAGTAAAAGATGTTGTGGAAGACAAGCAAGCTATTTTGATATTTTCCATGATATAATACCTACTATTTTGATATGGTATTTCTAATTTTAATGTTTCATTTGGATGGAAGTAAATATTTGGTCCATGTGGTGTTTCGGGTTGTCATGGATCGGAATTTGGTTGACCATGTTTGATCTTTAATTGCATTTTGGCAAGTTATGAGGTGAAAAAAAAATTACAAACATTAATTCGTGGGGAATATAGGCTCCCAATGTTCATAATCTTCCATCCCTTGAACAAAATTTATGTTTTCAAGGGTTCTACATAAATTTTAGAGGCCAACTGTCTAGAAACCCAAACAAAATGACATGCGTTATTAGAAACACATGCCATGTGTTCTTCTATTTTAGAGGAAAGAACAATTATTATGTACAGGTTGTGTACCATATGAACACGCCATGTAGTATTTGACCGTGTTAATAATTTTGTGAGAAGAGAAACGGGGTTGGGAATCATTTGGTGTAACACACCGTGCCATGATTTTACACGTTGTGTTGTAAAGAACTGTGTATCCAGTCATGTGACCAATGACATGGGTGGATGAAACATAGGTAATACATGTTGTGTCTCGTTTATTAATTCCATGTAGTTATCAATTGTGAATTTGGACATGTGACCAACAACATGGGTGCATGGGAATTAACTGGTATATTTTCTGTCTATAGGGAACACGTCGTGTATTGTTACACCAGCAGAATTGAGTTGTTATGTGCATGTAGAAGTAATTGGGTAGGAGGTGAAATTCAAGTACATGAAATGTTATAGGAAAAACATGCCATGTGTAGGGGTGTTACATAGCCAGGTTTGGTAGAGGGAAATGCCCATGTGAAGTTTGAAGGGAACATGCAGTGTGTAAGTTATACGCGCTGTGTAACACTGTTTTGTAAAACATGAATGTTTTCTTTCTCATTTTATGTTCATGTATATCTAACTGTTTTCCTTGATAATCATGAATTTAAGTGTGTGTGTGTGGCCTTACATATTCATGATGCCAAGACATCCTCTTGTTGAATTCCGGGTATAAGGTGATGATCAGAGACTAGAAATGGTAGATTAATGACTACTAGTAGATCAACACATCATTTCTATCTTAGCACTAGTTGTTATAATGGAGATATTTTCTTATTAAATGTACTATCAATGCTTTTCTACGATGATTCAGACCTTCCAGGGAGCATGAAATCCTACCCAAACTATAGAATAGTTGAAAAGGGTGTTTCAAAAGAATCATCCTCTCACATTTTTAGGGGATGGAGGGACACAAGCTGTAGAGTCATGGATGGAGGTCATGCTTTCCATATTTTAAAATTTGGATACCCAAAGTTAAGAGTAATACACATGATGTACATTCAACATGATTATGCAAAGATATTGTCTGATGTTGTCTCACAGGCGGGATGTCATCGGGACATGGAATGGGAATATTTTCATAGGAACATCAATGATTACATCTGCCCCGAGATGTTGAGGGCCGATCGAGCCCAAGGGATCATGAATTTGGACCATGGAACTCTTTCAGTGATGGATTACTCATCTATTTTTACAATGCTTCAGCACCTCACACCTATTTTGGGAGGCGAGGAGTTATATTTGGCTATGTGATTTGATGATGGTCTTAGGTATGAAATTAGGTTGTAGGTGAATGGTTTCATGTTAACTTTGGTGATGTTTAGACTGAACCATGTGTTGTTTACGGAGTGCATTTTGATGGAGTTTGGAGTTGTGATCCAAGTCAGTTCAGCTTCTAGGGTTGGTACTCCTGCGACCGATAGTAGAAAGAACCCCAAAATGTTTTCATGTTGTGGTTCTTCCATTTGCATGGATGTTTTTTTAGGTAGCCAGGTGGTGTGCTACCAGTGTTGGAAAAAAGAGAATACAATACTGCAGTTCCTCATAGAACCGGTTGAGTGATGATATAGTATAAATATGGGTCATGTTCACCGTTTTTGTGGGTATTTCTCTCCATCAGTTGGTGATTGGGGATTTGTTATGACTCTACATTCATGATAAGGACCACCAGTTTCACCTCAGTTAGGAAACCTGAGTTCATCAATAAATTTATGAAGAGGAGGTGGTCATGGCTATGGTAGTCATGATATATGTTATCAGTGACAAAATGGTGGATCAACACATGTAACACCCCAAGTTTCTATGGTACGCTTCTCTTTGAATAATATGATAGCATGTGTTGTATGCAACACCGAGTTCTACCACACCATAACCAACCAAACTAGCTGTTATGAATAGTAATACCTACTTTTTGAAATTATATATATTTTATATTTCAAAATGAACTTCACTTTTGCATTCGGAATATCGAATTTATCCTAAGTTGAAATTTTGGTACTTTTCGGATAACTTTAGTATTTTGATGAATAGTGAAAATTACTAAATTTTATTTAAAAACAACTTTTTTAATAAAAATAATTAATGGTGATAAATTATGAATTTGAGTGGTTTTAATGTATATTAAGAATATTTATTTACCATTTAATACAATGTTGCTCATTGGACATAATTTTACAATTAAACCAGACATAAACAAGTGTCAATCTTTTGATAGTTATTATCTCTTAAAAACACGCTTTTTGTTTTAACAACGGGAATTAATTTTAAATTAATTTCTGCCACTTCTGTGTTTTGAATTTGGAAAAATATATTCCATATTTGGAATCAGGATGTTCAAATTGTGTAAATAGGTAACTTTTATTTTTAGATATTTTGAATAATTACTTCGGTAAATATTTTATTTACCATGGTTAAGGGTAAATCCGGTAAATAACGGTTAAAAAATAATATTATAATAATACTAAATTACCCTAAAACGTGTCATAGACTTTTGGGTGGATACATATTCGACTATAGGCATCTTTGGGTCGATTTTGGGACCCCATGGAGCCACTTGTAGGTGATAGGGACACTTAATTTTAATTAAGTTAAAATAAGTACAAAAATTACATAAGCATATATCTTTTAGAACAAAAATTTTTACATAGTGTTATATATGTTGGATTTTAGACTATAAATATTCATTAGAAATATAGAACGATTTCCTACATAATTTTATTTTATTTATAATTTTTAGACTTTATATAATTTAATTTATTTATGACACAATTATGATGCAGTAATTACCATAATAGTGAAAAATTAAAATAATTGATATTATAAATACCCAAATAAATATAATTTGAGACTTTCAATGAATTAAAATAATTTTATAGGATAATATGACATATTAGTATTGATTTAAATAACTTTTTTCGAAGTAATCATTCTGTTATTAGTTTCAAAAAAATCAACTATTGAATAGTGTAAAAATTGACATAAAAGAGTTTTTAAACAAATATTATATTATTAATTGATATTAAATTTCTAAAAATTTAAGGTTCGACCAAGAGACTTATATAATGATAGTTATATCATCAATGGACCACTTGGAGGTCTCTTGGATGTATATAGTAAGTTTATTAATCATATAATATTAAAATAAAAAGAGACATTGTAAAAGTGAAACTAATTAACTAAGAGTTAATACTTAATGATATGGTTAATATAGTAACCCAAACCTGTCTAAATTCTATTGGTTTAATGGTTTTAGACCTATCCCCACCTTAAAATTTAAATAATCAACTTTGGATCCATTAGAGACCGAATATGAATTTATTATAAATTAATATTTCTAGCTTTTCCAAAGGTGCCCCTCACCCCTCTTATAAAAGGGCACTCCTCCTTATCATTTCTTCACACCTTCAAAGCCTTTTGGTTTAGAAAAACTCTTCCCAAATACTCTCCCAACTTCCCTCAATACAACCTAGAGGCCTTAGTTTGATCAGACAGCCAACCTAAGGATCCCTTTTGATCAAATCAAAAGGAAGAACCCGAAGAAGAGGTAATGATTTCACCACCATTTTCCAAGTTCCTTTCTTCTTCCACATCTTCTTCCTTTTTTATTACCATTCTAAAATAATAAATCCAGTATCATATATATACTTTGATGTTATTATAAATATGGTACAACCATATTCAGTATTCTATCCACCCTTTGAATAACATGTCACCATACGTGCGTACGTACGACTTACCGTCTCCACGTCGTGGTGTAATTGTTATTCAATATATTATTATTTGGATGGGTATAATGATGATGTGTAACTCATGTAAATAATAAATATAACATGTTAATTATTATTTAAATATGATATACCATCCTTTTATATATTATTTTAATATCAAAAGAATGATATTGTCGCTCGTGCGTACGTACGGACTACCGTCTCCACGAACGCGATGAGATTCATTCTCCATCGTATCCATTCAAGTATAATTATCATTTCATGATTTAAAAATGATGTTTAAGGACATGATATCATTCTGTATATGAATAAGATACAACCTATCCATGAAAAACATGGCTTATGTAACAAAAAATATAAAAGAAAACGAGTAAGTTAACAACCAAAACGACGATAATACTAAGATATTATTAACAATGCAATGTTAAAAGATCATATATGATATCATATGAATGTATATGATTCTTGTATAATTTAATAACAATTATTTCAATATTATACAGGAGGTTAACCTACCCCAACCATGTAAAAGTACATGTTAAGGGTTTATTTCACAATCTCTTCATTATCCGATGTTGTTTATACGTAATAATCTACTGGGATATCTATATCATCCACATCCATGTTTATTAAAAATGTATTTCAAAAAATTTTACTATTTACAAGAATATGGGTTAATTTCATTTATACCCTTGTTTGACTTTTTATAATTGGTTTATAAAGGAATCTTTCTGTCATTTTCCAAACAAGGTGCTTTTTAACCTTTTTGACAGAATTAAGGTAAGAATGTTTTTTATTAACTTATTCAGCGGGAGCGGGTATTTTCCGCCATTATAAAATCGTCGAAGCATCCCTTAAAAGATTATAATAATATTTTCAAATATAATGTTTTATTTCATAAATATAAGACTCTTAAATGATTTCAAAATAGAAAGAGATATTTCCCTAAAAAGTGTTTTGATTTCATTAATGTCAACATCCTTTGATGGATCTTAAGCTTATTTGAAGTTGATATATTCTGATACAAAACTTCTATATTGTATTGAAGGTTTTGTGATATGTTTGACTGTGTATGTGCTATTTTTATACCGTTCATATTTTATGGTGAATGTATTGACATTTCGTTTGCTTGTTTATATACGAATGTTTCTGTTATGTTTAAACCTTTTCATATGGGATTGCATTGGACTTAATATGTGACGGGTGGAGCCCGCTATAGCTCATCGATGCATTGGTAGGTTTCATGAGATGAACTAGTGTCTTGGCACAAGGCCTTGGAAAAATCTTATTTGTAGTCTTGGCACAAGGCCTTGGCTATGAGGTTATGATAGTCTGGCATTATGCATTCCATCATTATGAAAGTGGTTATTGATATTGCATGTCATTATTCGATTAGTAGAATATCCATGTGAATAAGTAAATGACATTATTTCATTTTATTTTTGCCATACTATGTTGAAGTTCAAGTTTAAACGGTTTTTGATTTAAGTTATACATTGCCTTAAATGTTTATTCTTATTTATCGAAGTTTCCGCTATATTGTTATCCTTACTGGGCATTTCAGCTCACCCCTTTTCTATGTTTTATTTTTCCAAAGGTATGGAGAAATAAATTATGAATGACATATAGGGATAGTATGTGGGGATATGAGTGTGGAATATGAAGAAAATATGTTGTTGTAGTTTTCATTTTTATGAAGTAATGTAAGACTTATTAATATATCTAGTGTTTCCAAGGCTACTAAACCAATCGGTCTTTCGAGATTTGATCTTTCTTGTGATCATGCCAATGTTATGTAATAATGCACTGACTCCGGGTAACTAGGGTCGGGGCGTTACAGTTGGTGTCAGAGGAAGTTTAGTACAAACCATGGAAGCTAGATTTAGATAAACTCTGATTAGAGCACATACACCTAAGATGAACATTGAGGATTAGTATAGAAGAACATCCTAGAATTTTGGTATTGTAGGGATTTTGTGAGTTTTCCGAGAAATACATCCCTGTCTGGATACAAGCAGGTAGAGGCTGCTCTGGCACAGATGTACCTAGGGGTAAACCCCGAAAGCACCGCTTTGAGCTAGACTCGAACGGGAACTGGTGCACGACAACGGGCCTTGTTGCACTTTTGGTTACGACACTCCCGGGGGATATGCTTAGGATAACTCTCATTTTCTTTACATATAATTATGAAGGGTTTATGAGTATATACTTCCTCAATGAAATTTTTTTATGATTATGGATTATATCCATAAATAGTTCAATTTATGTTAAGTGTTTTATATGTATGGGATTATGTATTTTGATTCGTAAACTAATCTAGTTTATGTCAATGTTTAGAAATGGCTCCCAGTGGATGAAATGGAAATTGTATCAATGAACACACTCCATGTAGGGATTTCCCTCCTACTCAAGATAATTATAGTGGAGCTGGTGATGCAACTGGTGCCGATCAGCTAATCACCATACTGGGAAAACTCACTCAGGTTATGAATAATAACCATACCCGTATGGAGCACTCTGATCCGCAGCGTGGAGGATCAATGTTAGATCGATTCATGAGGCAAAAACCACCAACGATCAATGGGAGTACAAATCCCTTAGTATCTGAGCAATGGATATTTTCCCTAGAGAAAATATTTCAGGCTTTGAGGAGTAGTGAAATGGAAAAAGTTATCATGGCAGTTTACCACCTCACTGGAGATGCTGATCAATGGTGGTCATTGATTCAAAATACGAAGGAATATGATGAAGTATCAAATATGGAATGGAGGGAGTTCAAAGATCTATTATTAGAAAAATACTTTCCTCGCGACCACCGAGCAGATATGGAAAGGCAGTTTCTGAGTCTGAGACAAAAGGAAGATGAGAATGTCGCAAAGTATGAGGCTAATTTTACAAGGTTAGCATGGTATACTGGAGATTATATACGTAACCCAAGAAGTAAGATTGATCATTTCTTTTATGGGTTAAAACCTTTTCTCCATCGAGCATTAGTCTCACAATCCTTTTCATCGTACGAAGACATTGTCTCATGTGCTATCAAGACCGAAAAGGAATTCTCTAAGTCTTATGACTTTGAAGAAAAGCAAGAGAAGAAGAGACCTGCTAATCAATCTGGGAATGGAAATTAGGGGAAGAAGAGAAATGTTGAATATCCATCTTGTGGTAACTGTGGTAAGAAACACCCCGGTACTTGCTTGAAAGGGAACAGGAGTCTGTTACAAGTGTGGTGAAAAAGGCCACCATGCTCGTGATTGCAAGGGGCAGAAGGAAGCTACCAATGTTCAGTGCTACAATTGAAGGGAGATTAGGCATTATGCAAATGAATGTCCTAAGCGTCTGGAGAAATTACCTAAGAAAAGGCCAAGGGATCAAGTCCACGCTTATTCTATCACTACTTCTGAGGTAGAAGCTCTGAAAGACGTGGTGGCAGGTAATTTAATGGTTTCTCCAAGTTTAGAAAATACATTATTTGATTCTGGATCATCGCATTGTTTCATATCTTCCTAGGTTGCTAAGAAAATTAGATATTTCTAATTTTATTTAACAAGGGAGTTGTCAGTTAAAACTACTAAGGGATGTATCATTGCAACAAAGTTTTGTGAATCAGTCCCCATTAGAGCACATAAATGTTCTTTATCTTCCGATCTCGTCGTCATACCCATGATTGAGTTTGATAAAATCCTCGGTATGGACTGGATTTCAGACTATGATGCGAATATTTATTGTTAGAAGAAAGAGGTTATGATTCTTGATGATGATGATAAGGAACACCTTACATTTAGAGAAGAATCGTGACCACCTAATTCTTATTTAGATCCACCTCCAGTAGCTCAACTAAATTCAATTATTGGGGATGAAGAGAATGAAATAACTGTGGGTGAGGAAAGGAATGTTCAAATAGAGGATTTACCCGTTGTTAAAGAATATGTAGATGTGTTTCCGGAAGATTTACCTGGACATCCTCCAGAACGAGAAGTTGAGTTTTCAATTGATTTAATTCCTGGATCAAGGCCTATATTGAAGACCCCTTATATAATGGACATTGTATAAATAGTTGAACTAAAGAAACAACTAGAGGAATTGAGTAATAAAGGATTTATTCGCCCTAGTGTTTCTCCATGGGGATCCCCTGTTCTTTTTGTTAAAAAGAATGATGGATATATGAGGTTATGTATCAACTACAGGGATATCAATGCTATAAAAATAAAGAACAAGTATCCCCTACCTCGCATTGATGATTTATTTGACCAAATTCATGGAGCTCAATACTTTTTAAAGATTGGCCTTCGATCTGGATACTATCAGTTGTGTGTGAAAAAGAAAGACAATCTGAAGACAGCATTTCGAACCAGGTATGGGTATTATGAGTTTACTGTAATGCCTTTTGGATTGACTAATTCACCCTCTGTATTCATGGATCTGATGAATAAAGTTTTCAAGGAGTATCTCGATGAATTTTTGGTGGTATTTATTGATGATATCTTGGTATACTCAAAAAGCTACGAAGATTAGGAAAATCACTTGCGCATTATCTTGGAGACTCTGAGAAGACATGAATTATATGGGATGTTTAGCAAGTGTGAATTCTGGATTTAGGATATTTCTTTTCTTGGCCATATTGTCTCTAAAGATGGAATTTCTATTGATACTTCTAAGACCAAGGCAATCCATGAATGGCCAGCACCGACAAGTATAACCGAGGTACGTAGTTTTATTGGTTTAGCAGGTTATTATCGATGTTTCATCCATAATTTTTCCCGATTGGCTTACCCATTAACGAAGCTCACATGTAAAGGGGTTAAATTTGTTTGGAAAAAAGAGTGTGAAGAATGTTTCGAAGAACTGAAGAGAAGATTAGTCAATGCTCCTATATTGACTCTACCATCGTTAAATGATGGGTTCATTATTTATAGTGATGAATTGAAGAAAGGAATTCGTTGTGTCCTTATGCAGAATGATAGGGTTATTTCTTATGCGTCACGATAGTTGAAAATTCATGAACAAAACTATCCTACTCATGATCTCAAGTTAGCAGCTGTGATCTTTTCTTTGAAGATATGGAGGCACTACCTCTATGGTTAAAAATGTGAGATTTATAATGATCAAAAATGTTTGAAGTATATTTTCTCACAAAAAGAACTCAACATGAGGAAAAGGAGATGGCTTGAATTACTCAAGGATTATGATGGTATGATACACTACCACCCGGGGCAAGCAAACAAGGTGGCCAATTCTTTGAGCAGAAAAGACCATGGAGTTTTGAACGTGATGAGAATTGAAAGGGATCCAATTTTGATGGATCCAGTGAAGATGGACATGGAAATAACCAGGGAAGGTGAAACATCAATGCTTTTTCAAATGGTTGCGAAACCATCTTTATTAGAACGGATTAATAGTTCTCAGACCGATGATGAAGAATTTCAAAAGAAGATTAAAGCTGTGAATGATGGGAGACCGAGAGACATTATGTATGAAGATGGAATTTTGAAATTCGGGAAGAGACTTTGTGTTCCCAATATACCTGATCTAAAAAGGGATTTGCTGGATGATGCTCATAGTTCCAATTTCTCTATACATCCTGGGAGCACCAAAATGTATAGAGATTTGAAGGAACATTTTTGGTGGGACAACATGAAGAGGGAGATTGGTGATTTTGTGTCAAGATGTACGGTTTTTCAACAAGTGAAAGTTGGAAGGCAACAACCTGGAGGAGTCATGCAACCTCTTCCCATACCGGAGTGGAAATGGGACAATATTACGATGGACTTTGTCACGGGGATACCAAAGACTCCTAGAAAGAATGATGAAATATGGGTTATTGTTGATCGTCTTTCCAAGTCAGCATTTTTTCTTACTATAAGAGAAGATCTACCTCTGGAACATCTAGGAAGACTATATATTAATGAAGTTGTGAGACTTCATGGAGTACCACTATCGATTGTTTCTGATCGTGATCCACGTTTTACTTCAAGATTCTGGAAAAGTCTTCAGAAATCCCTGGATACTGAACTTCATTTGAGCACTGCATACCACCCTCAGACAGACAGACAATCAGAACGGACTATTCAAACCTTAGAAGACATGTTGAGATCTTGTTCACTCAACTTTCAAGGTATGTGGGATTAGTATTTACCTCTGGTAGAATTTTCCTATAATAATAGCTTCTATTCGAGTATTCATATGGCACCATATGAAGCGTTATATGGAAAGAGATGTTGCACACAAACCTGTTGGGATGACGTTGGTGAAAGAAAACTTTTAGGTCTAGAACTGGTGGGGGAAACGATGGAAAACGTGAAGGTAATCCAAAATCACATCAAATCATCTCAAAGTAGGCAGAAGAGCTATGCTGATAATCGAAAGAAGGATTTGGAATTTCAAGTCGGTGATCATGTTTTCCGGAAGGTATCTCCATTGAAGGGAGTCCTACATTTTGGTAAGAAAGGTAAATTGAGTCCTAGGTACATCGGACCTTTCGAAATTCTAGAACGAATTGGGGCTCTAGCTTACCGATTGGAAATGTTGCCAAGTCTCTCCAATGTTCATGATGTGTTCGACGTATCTCTATTGAGGAAATACATGCCTGACCCAATGCATGTACTCACCTATGATGAACTAGAACTGGAACCCGATCTGTCTTATTGCGATGAGCCCGTCAGGATTCATGATACGAGAGAACAAGTACTGAGAAACTGGACGACGCGTCTGGTAAAAGTTTTGTGGAGAAACCATAAGATGGAAAAGGCAACGTGGGAACACGAGGAACTTATGATGAAGAACCACCAGAGGCTTTTCATGTGATAAGTATTCTAGAAATTTCGAGGACGAAATTATTTGAAGGACGGGAGAATGTAACACCCCATGCTTCTACGATATGCTTCTCTTTGAATAATGTGATAGCGTGTGTTGTACGCAACACCGAGTTCTAACACACCATAACCAACCAAACTAGCCGTTATGAATAGTAATACCTACTTTTTGATGTTATATATATATTTTATATTTCAAAATGGACTTCACTTTTGGATTCAGAATATCGAATTTAGCCTAAGGTGAAATTTTGGTACTTTTCGGATAACTTTAATATTTTGATGAATATTGAAAATGAATAAATTTTAATTAAAAACACAATTTTTAATCAAAATAATTAATGGTGATAAATTATGAATTAGAGTGGTTTTAAAGTATATTTAGAATATATTTTTACCATTTAATACAATGTTGGTCATTGGACATAATTTTACAATTAAACCGGACATAAGCAAGTGTCAATCTTTTGATAGTTATTATCTCTTAAAAACACGCTTTTTGTTTTAACAACGGGAATTAATTTTAAATTAATTTCTACCACTTCTGTGTTTTGAATTTGGAAAAATTGATTACATATTTGGAATCAGGATTTTCAAATTGTGTAAATAGGTAACTTTTATTTTTTGACATTTTGAATAATTACTTCGGTAAATATTTTATTTTTCAGGGTTAAGGGTAAATCCGGTAAATAAGGGTTAAACAATAATATTATAATAATACTAAATTACCCTAAAACGTGTCCTAGCCTTATTTGTTGATACATATTCGGCCATAGGCATCTTTGGGTCGATTTTGGGACCCCATGGAGCCACATGTAGGTTATAGGGACACTTAATATTAATTAAGTTAAAATAAGTACAAAAATGACATAAACATATATATTTTAGAACAACAATTGTTACATAGGGTTATATAAGCTGGATGTTCAACTATAAATATTCATTAGAAAGATAAAACTATTTCCTATAGAATGATATTTTATTTATAATTTTTAGACTTTAAATAATTTAATTTATTTATGACAGAATTATGATGCAGTAATTACCATAATAGTGTCAAATTAAATTAATTGATATTATAAATACACAAATAAATATAATATGAGACTTTTAATGAATTAAAATAATTTTCAAGGATAATATGACATATTATTATTGATTTAATTAACTTTTTTTGAAGTAATAATTCTATTATGAGTTTCACAAAAATCAACTATTGAATAGTTTCAAAATTGACATAAAAGAGTTTTTAAAACAAATATTATATTATTAATTTATATTAAAATCCAAAAAATATAAGGTTCGGCCAAGAGACTTATATAATGATAGTTATATCATTAATGGACCACTTAGGGGTCTCTTGGATGTATATAGTATGTTTATTAACCATATAATATAAAAATACAATGAGACATTGTAAAAGTGAAACTAATTAAATAAGAGTTAATACTTAAAGATAAGGATAATATAGTAACCAAAACCTGTCTAAATTATATTGTTTTAATGGTTTTAGACCTATCCCAACCTTAAAATTTAAATAATAAACTTTGTAGCCTTTGGAAACGGAATATAAATTTATTATAAATTAATATTTCTAGCTTTTCCAAAGGTGCCCCTCACCCCTCTTATAAAAGGGCACTCATCCTTCTCATTTCTTCACACCTTGAAAGACTTTTTGGTTCAGCCAAAATCTGCCCAAATACACTCCCAAGTTCCCTAAATACATCCTAGAGGCCTTATGTTGATCATAAATTCAACTTATGGAGCACTTTTGATCAAATCAAAAGGAAGAACCCGAAGAAGAGGTAATGATTTCACCACCCTTCTCCAAGTTCCTTTCTTCCTCCACTTCTTATTCCTTTGTTATTACCATTCTAAAATAATAACTCCAGTATCATATATATACTGTGATGTTATTATAAATATGTTACAACCATATTCAGTATTCTATCAACCCTTTGAATAACATGTCACCATACGTGCGTACGTACGGCTTACCGTCTCCACGTCGTGGTGTAATTGTTATTCAATATATTATTTTTGGATGGGTATAATAATGATGTGTAACTCATGTAAATAATAAATATAACATGTTAATTATTCTGTATATATGATATACCATCCATTTATATATTATTTTAATATCAAAAGAATGATATTGTCGCTTGTGAGTACGTACGGACTACCGTCTCCATGAACGCGATGAGATTCATTCTCCATCGTATCAATTTAAGTATGATTGTCATTTGTTGATTTAAAAATGATGTTTAAGGACTTGATATCATTATGGATAAGAATATGATACAAACTATCCATGAAAAACATGGCTTACATAACAAAACATATAAAAGAAAACAAGTAATTTAACACCCGAAACGACGATTATACTAAGATATTATTAACAAAGAAATGTTAAAAGATCATATATGATATCATATGAATGTATATGATTATTTTATAATTTAATAACAATTATTTCATTATTATACATGAGGTTAACCTACCCTAACCAAGGAAAAGTACAAGGTAAGGATTTATTTAACAATCTCTTCATTTTCCGAGGTTGTTTATACGTAATAATCTACTGGGATATCTTTATCATCCACATCCGTGTTTCTTAAAAATGTATTTCAAAACATTTTTACTATTTACAAGAAAATGGGTTAAAGTCATTTATACACTTGTTTTACTTTTTATAAGTGGTTTATAAAGGAATATTTCCGTTGTTTTCCAAACAAGGTGCTTTTTAACCTTTTCGATAGAATTAAGGTAAGAATTTTTTTTAACTTATACGGCGGGTGCGGTTATTTTCCACTGTTATAAAATCGTTGAAGCTTCCCTTACAATATTATAAGAATATTTTCAGAGAGAATGTTTTATTTTATAAATATAAGAAACTTAAATGATTTCAAAATAGAAATAGGTATTTCTCTAAAAAGTGTTTTGATTTCATCTATGTCAACATCCTTTGATGGATTTTACGCTTATTTGAAGTTGATTTATTATGATACAAAACTTCTATATTGTATTGAAGGTTTTGTGATATGTTTGATTGTGGATGTGCTATTTTTATACCATTCATAGTTTATGGTGAAAGTATTGACATTTCGTATGCTAGTTTTTATACGGATGTTTCTTTTGTGTTTAAACTTTTTCATATGGGAATGCATTGGACTTAATATGTGATGTGTGGAGCCCTCTATAGCTCCTCGATGCATCGTTCGGTCTCATGAGACAAACTAGTGTCTTCGAACAAGGCCTTGGAAAAATCTTATT
Organism: Viscum album; assembly: GCA_963277665.1. Taxonomy (NCBI): domain Eukaryota; kingdom Viridiplantae; phylum Streptophyta; class Magnoliopsida; order Santalales; family Viscaceae; genus Viscum; species Viscum album. Next base: position 886,461,774 of record OY728148.1, on the reverse strand, counting down.
TGTAGTCTTGGCACAAGGCCTTTTCTTTGTGGTTATGATAGTCTAGAATTATGCATTCCATCATTATGAAAGTGGTTATTGATATTGCATGTGATTATTCGATTAGTAGAATATCCATGTGAATAAGTAAATGGCATTATTTCATTTTATTTTTTCCATACTATGTTTATGTTCAAGTTTAAAAGTCTTTTGTTTTAAATTATACATTGCCTTAAATGTTTATTCTTATTTATAGAAGTTTCCTCTATATTTTTATCCTTACTGGGCATTTGAGCTCACCCCTTTTCTATGTTTTATTTTTCATAGGGTATGAAGAAGTAAATTATGAATGACCTGCATGGATAGTATGTGGGGATATGAGTGTGGAATATGAAGAAAAGATGTTGTTGTAGTTTTCATTTTTATGATGTAATGTAAGACTTATGAATATATATAATGTTTCCAAGGCTACTAAAAAAATCGGTATTTCGAGATTTTATCTTTCTTGTGATCATGCCAATGTTATGTAATAATGCACCGACTCTGGGTAACTAGGGTCGGGGCGTTACAGCATAGGGTATTCAGGTAGGGTCGAAGGATAGTGGTATAGGTCAGACTTTTGTAGTGGAGGAGACTCATGAGAAGAAGGATCCCAGATACTTTACAATGAGAGTTATGATTTTAGATTCCTTAGATTTAGAATCTAAATTTTTTAATACATTGGATTCCCATAGTTTTAAATATGTTTACATTGCAGAGAGCCTTGAGCTCTGTATCTTTACTTCATAGGATATTATAACACTAGACATTTCATTAGGGATTTAGATGGCTAGTTTATGCCAGTTCAAGGAGTGGCCTCTTGTGGTTGGTGGGTATCACTTCTTATAAGACCTATTTATCTTAGAGATGGAAGGATTCGATGTCATTCTCACAATGGACTGGATGGTCTCCTTTTAGGCCTTTGGTGAATGTTTTCACTGTAGGGTTAGTTTCACGTCACCAAAGGGTGGGTTCATTATACACAAGGGGGAATGGGATGTACATGGAAGAAAAGATAGACTTGGGCATCCGATTTTGGGAGGAATTACATCTCATATTGCTAGATTATATCCGAATGACCATGGGACTTCACATATATACTTTCCCCCAGTGGTGGATCATTTCATAGATGTCATTATATATTATATTTTAGGGTAACCTCCATAAAAAGAGGTAGATTTATCTATTGATGTTTTGTGAGGAGTGGTAATGGTGTACATCCCCCTTATAGGTTGGAAACACTAGAGTTAGAAGAGCTCAAGAAGCAGTTATAGGAGTTATAAGTGAAGGGTTTCATTCGAATCATTACATCTTCTTGGGGTTCACCTATCTTTTTTGTGATGAAGGTGGACAGAACCCTCAAACATTGTGTGAATTATTAGAAGCTGAACCAATTGATGCTCAAGAAATGAAATCATTCAAGAGGATTGATGATCTATTTGATCATCTTAGCAAAGCCCAAGTGTTCTCAAATATTAGTTGGAGATCCAGTTATCATCGGTTGTGCATTAGACCATCAGATATACCTATTATAGCCTTTCAAAACAGATGTGGTCTATATGGGTATTTGGTTATGTCATTCGGTCTCATGAACATGTCAGAAGATTTCATGGAACTGATGAACCGAGTATTACATCTTAACATAGATTTTATGTGCTAGTCATTGAGGAAGATATCTTGGTGTACTCTCTCATCCGACAAGACCATGCCACAAATATTGATATCGCATTGAGTACACTGATATATCATTAGTTACATGATGAGCCCCAAAAATTCCACTTCTGGATGGACCAGATTCACTCCGTGGGCCATTTTATCTCAAAAACATGAGTATCTATACACCCATATAATGTTATAGATGTAGTTTAACAGGAGTAGCTGATGAATGTATTTGTGGTACAATGTTTTTTGGGGCTGGCTGGTTACTAAAGTTTATTTATAAATTTCTTTTCAAACATAGAAGCGCCACTGGTAGGCCTGACTAAGAAGGGTCAAAAGTACTTGTGGAATGATTCTTGCAATTCAACCTTTCAAAAGCTGAAAAGAAGATTGAATTCAGCACCAATACTTATTTTTCTAGAGTCCGGCAAGTGTTACACCATTTACTGCACTGCATCGGGTATTGCGATGGGAGAATTGCTTATGCAAGGGGGAGGAGTCATGGCATACAAGTCACAGTAGTTGATGCCACATTATAAGAATTACAAGACACATGATCTCGAGTTGGTTGTAGTTGGGAATGCTTTACACTACTGAGGACAATATCTATTGGGAGAAAATATTGTGGTATAAACTAACAAAAAAAGTCTCAAGTATATCTTTAATCGGTTTGATATGAATTTTAGTCATCGAAGGTGGGTTGGGTACCTTAAATCCTTTTACTTTTATCTTCCTTATATGCCTTGTAAAGGAAACACAGTGGCTGATGCGTTGAGTTGGAGGATTCAGATACAGGTTGTTCAAGAGGCCCGAAATGAGTGGAAGCTTATGTATATGTTCTCTGAGATGCCTTTGGAGGTGCATGATGTCCAGAAGAAGACTTTTCATTTTTCTATAGTTGATACATATACTCTACTAGATCGAGTGAGAATGAGGAAGCTATCATATTCCGAAGGCCCAGTCCTATGGGAGGTATGCCAGGCAAGGACCCTACTCTTTGGTGGACCATTGGTGAGGTTGAGGCCTTGAATTTTTGTGGGTTCATATGGGTGTCATTAGATATACGTGATGTGATTTTATGATATTTTCATTACTCTTTTAGAGAATTTCATCATGGTGTCACCAAGATATATCGAGATCTACACAGTTAGTATTTGTGGCTAGGTATAAAGAGGGATGTTGCTATTTTTTATGAGATTTTCCACCTGTCAGCAGGTGAATTCAGAGTATCAGTGAACAAAATGGATTTTATTGTAGTTACCCGTTCTCGAGTGGAAGTGTAATGATATTGATATTTATTTTATGACTATTTAACTGAGTTCACCTTGAGGGAATGATGCAGTTTGGTTTTTGTTGATAGACTCGTGGAGGGTTCACATTTCTTACCAATCAAGTAATCCTTCCATTTGGATGAGCTTGTAAGGATTTACATCCAAGATATTGTAGGTTTTTATGGGTTTCCACAATCTATAATTATAGATAGGGATTCCCAGTTTACTTCTCATGACTGGAAGGGACTACAGAGGGTTGTGGGTACATTGGTAATTATGATTATAGCTTACCATAACTAGACAGATGGCCAGTTCGAGAACACAATTCATGTTGTGGTGGAAATGCTTCCAGAAGGCATCCTTTATTTTATTTTATCTTTTGAGATACACATAGTCCTAATTGAGTTTTCCTACAATAATAGTTTTTAGGAAATGATTCAGATGGGACCATATTAGGCTTTGTACGGTAGGTCATACTGATAATATGTATGTTTTCTCGAGGTAGGATAGGCGGCTATGTTGGGACATTGCCTTATCCTAGAGACCACTGAGTAGGTAGATTTGATTTAGACGAGGGTGGCTACTGTACAGTCTTGGTATAAATCTTATGCTGATCGACAGAGACAACCTCTAGAGTTCAAGGTCGGAGATCAGGTTTTCGTACATGTCACACTAAGGATGGGACACCGGATGATTAGGATACAGGGGATGCTTTCACTAAGATACGATGGGACATTTAAGGTTTTGGAGAGTGTTAGTCTGGTTTCCTATCGGTTGTAATTACCTTAGAGGTATTTGGCTATGCATGATGACTTTAATGTTTCTCTACTACAATGTTATTTATCAGACTTGTCTCACATTTTTCAACCCAAGGATGTTGAGTTGGAGGTGGATTCATCCTTTGAGGAGCAACCTATTCATATTGTGGACCATATTACAATGGTTCTCTGTGGACGGTTTGTTCCTCTAGTATAGGTTCTATGGATTCATAGGTGAGTACAGGATGAGACATGGGAGAGGGAGGCCGATGTAAGAGCACATTAAATAAAGATGATTGAATTTTCTTCTCCACAACCCTTGGAAGGGAAATTTGGGGATGAATTTCTTTAATGGGGTTGTTTGTAAGAACCCAGATCTTCATTTCATGTATGGATCTCGATTTACGGTGTTTTTGATGAAAAATAATGAAATGAAAATTTTCTATTTACACACTGTGTACTTTTGAGTACACATTATGTACCTGGATTCCATGTATAGTTGTTTACTATCAATGTAATGGCCGAGTACATGGTCTTTTAGGTGACCTTGTAGACCTCTTAAAGTGAAGGCCGACTGAGGCTAGTACACAATGTGTACATTAAATGAACACACCATGCAAATTTCATTTTATTGGATAAATCAGTGTGGGTTGCATCTAATGTACAGAACACCCATATTCTCATCGTGTTTCATACAGAAGAGCGACGAAACACCAAAGAACTCTAAAACCCTCCCGAATCTCCGTCAGACCTCTTATTGAGATGTTGTCGGGTGCATTAGAATTCCATTAGTGATTTTCTCTTTCCCTAGAGCCTTTATTACCGAGTCCTCCTCTCTCTTTAGTTTTTTAAGGATGATCATTCTTACCCATTTGATTGATCTACATTGTTCTAGGGTAATTCAGGAGACAAATTTAGAGAGTGTTAATTGTAAAACATCAAGGTTGGTGTTTTCTCCATTAGATGTTCTTCTTTGGATTATATATGATTAATGTTCTGAATACCTATGTTTGGGGTATTGCGTTTTTTGGATATCTAACCCTAGTTAATACACACAATGGTTTTTTTGATTGAAATGGGTAATTTCTTATATGTAAGGTTATATTCCTTGTTACGGGACACCCCACCAATATGTTTTTCTATTTTAACTATTTATGGTAGTTTGTAATAGGTTTAATATGAGGCATACCATGATTGCATACCTTTAGTTGTTTAGGATGGTGTATGATTAATTATATGAATTTCATGTGTTATGCTGGTGAACATTATCCATTTAGTAGTTATAGATTATATGTGTTTAATTGTTATGATATTCAGATGTTATTCCAATAAACCATGAGGGCCTTGGACTGGGAAAACTGTAGGGGTTTCTATGTTTATTTACATTGGACCATGAAAGCCTTGGTGTAGAATTTGACCCATGGGTATTGACCGAGAGAGCTACCGAGGAGGCTGTTTATGAATATTTATTCAATATTGACCCAGGGGGTGAAGACGGTGAGAGATACCCAGAGGTCATTTATATGTAATTTATGCTATGTTTTCTTAGGAGGTATTGACTATGAGAGCTACCCGGAGGTCGTTTATGAGTAATTGATTCCATGTGAACACATAGGTAGTGACAGTGAGAGCTGCCCAGGTGGTCGTTGTAAATGATTAGTGCTATGTTAAACAAAAGGGGAGAGGCCGTGAGAGCATTCCTATATTGTTGTTTATGAATGATTGAATGATTATGATGAGTCTGCCAATCCAATACACAAGCTTAGATTCAGTCTTGCCTAATTTCTTAGATGGCCTTCTGATACATCGATTGTTACTATTACATAGGGGGATATAGAGCTTAGGGTAGATCATGATATTACATAATTCAAAGTATTGAATAATCTAAACATGTAAATGAATGTAATTGAATATTTTAGGATTGTTTAATTTTGACTAATTCCTTGTATATTGTTTATTTCTACATTTTACATATTATATGTATCCACTAATAGATAGGAAATACTCTATTGGTGGGTTCCTACTAGGATTTTTCTCACACTAGGTTTGTCTCATGCTTTTGGACCAAAACAGATTATATGAATGCATGTATAGATAAAGGAATGTGCCCTTCTTTATTAGGTACTTGATTGTTGCTAGATCTGGAGAGCATGGGAACCAGTTCAGGCTTGCGATGTTGTCAGAGTTTACTCTTCTTTGTATTTTGGTTTTAGTATTTTATTTTTAACATTTTCACATGCTTGGATGATTTCATAGACACATGTGACATGCATCATTTGTATATGATACATGTTTATATAACTATCAGTATTCCACTATGTACTTCTGTTGTATGGTGTTAATGCCCCCACTGTTTTTTACTATTTATTATTCAATTGTGTATAATTTTCCAATGAATACATAGTTTCCCAATTATCATATCTTTCCCCTCATTACTAGTAAATAACCTCTGGAATTTGGGGAAATGTGCTTGAGATTATATGACCAACTAGATTCAGGTCACCTTTGGGAGGCACCCAGAATAAGGGCGTTACAAGATATTTTCACCATAATATATCAGGAATGACTCGGAATAATGTTTTTTATATCATGTTAAACTTAATCATATATTATTTACTGACTCATTTTTTATACATAAACATCATAATGTTTAGTAAATATATTTCCCTAGCTTATTTTTCCCACATTTTTTATCTGTAGAAGACCATCATCTTAGTCACCTTAATTTATATGGGATTCCATCCATATCTTATTTATTATGTTTTAGGTTTCAAATATGATGACATTTTTAATCAAGATTCTTGATAGTTGTTTGGAATAATCATATGATTTATCACTCATTCCCTTATCCAATTAGGTCATTCATTGGGATATATTCTACATTATATGTGGAACCCATTTTTAATATGTTTCCTTCTAGCTTCATCCATTAATAAATCCAAAATAAATGAAATGAGTGATGCCCATTATCATAGAATTATAATATATAACAATATAAAAATTTAACATCAATATGAAACACATTATTACACTATTTTTTATCCAATAGCTCTTCACATCATACTCAGTTTAACCTATATCAATCTAAATTAAACATATGTCATTATTAGTTTAACCAAATTTACATTGAGTTTGGTTCTCTAATACTTATTGAACTAATCCTTAAAATTGAGATCATAAATTACCTGGAACATTGTTAAAATATTCTAATCCCAATCATCATTGAAATATATATTCTCAAAAACCAATTTAACCTTCCTTAAAAAACATCAGTCGTTCCCATAGTGATATAATCTCAATAACACACCATTCCAAAAATATTTTTTATTCCCAATATGTTCATCAACAATGAGAATAAATATGACTCCAAAATTTTACTCTAAATTTGACCATAAAATTGTATCAACCATAAATTCAAAAGGTTACACAATAGTCACTATATATTATAATCCCAAAAATGAGATGAAATTATTAAAAAGGTTTATAAATAAATTATCAATCCCAAGGTCACTAATTCATATGAAAAAAACTTATTGAAAATAAAACTACCCTTTATTATCCTCATTTAATGTGTATATTAAATTTAAGTGTCATCTATACCTCAATCAAGTGTTATCCAACAGTTATCCCAAAAAATATATATATAAAATCACATTTCAATGTTATTTATACCATTTAATATATACTTCAAAACCAGTAAAATAGAACTATTAAAGAAAAATCTTTATTTTTTCACATTATCATAGGTAAAATTTATAATATACCCAAATTTCAGTGATAAATATCACGACACAAATTAATATAGGATTATCAATAATTAATTTATATTATGATATCAATATCACTAATATAGGTAAGACTAGGAAAATCCCATTTTCAATCATAATAGAAAATAATAATGTTCTCAACCATTTCTGTATGCTCCCTTATTTAGTTCTAAGACATATTGGTTCCTAGGTACATACCTTTCTCGGCTTCATTTTATATAAAAATATCCAAAAACCAAAATATTTGTATGAAATCAACAATACGATAATTTATTCTTTTTTATGCTATAATTTTTAATATAATATACTTTTATGACAAATTATGAATCTTGTTTTTCAATCACTGTCAATCAATTACCATTTTTTATTTGGTTCTCTAACCTAATTGGTTATAATAATTCTTAAATCCTTTATAATGGTTCATAAATAGAATATAATTAACTAAATCATGTCAATTAGGAGTGTTTATCCATGTTTTTGTTCTTAGTACCACCCATCATGCATCAAAGTGATGATTGATTCAATACTCAACCAACCAATTTTTGGGTGATTACCCTTAGGCGTACTTGTTCCATAGTCACATCAAGTTGTCTATATGTTGATAGAGATGAATTTATTATGAAATACATATAATCATTAATTTTCTAAAATATAATTTTGTTTATCCAATCAATATACTTATTCCTAGGGTTTTTATAGATGTTTTACTATCCTAACCTAAAAAAAAGGTATCTATTTTATTAGAATTAAATAATATACTACTATGAAGTGATATTTATACCTTTAAAAGTGCTCTAATCCTTAACATTTCCACCCATTACTTATTCTCAACTATCATAATTACCTAAAAAATTATCTAAAACCATATTTTTATACCAATTATTATTCCTCACACCCGTGCTCCCATATCTAGTTCCATAAACACATACTTTACATACATTATTTCATACCAGCTGTAAAAACGTGGATATAACAAACTATAACATCAAAATAAAAATGATTATTCCGTATCTTATATCCAAAGGATGCTTTCATGATTATTTATTAATATAATTAGAAGACAACATAAACTAATAAATCCTATTTTCTTCGAATAAAATTGAAACTATTCCCAATATGTAAAAACTACATAAATATTGATGTGTCTTCAATGTCTCCCATAAATTCATTTCCACATGTAATCTATATAATCATGTCACATGTACTAATTTTCTCCATAACTTGGGAAAATGGAAACATAATAAGGGATGATGTATAATACACAATAAGGGGAATATATAACTAAATATCTCACGGAATAAACATGGCATAAAAATTATAGTGGGATTTATTAAACAACATAAATCCATAATTTGCTTGATAATGAATGAATTATATATCCATGACAAAAAATGAAATCATGGATATCAATAATATTGATCTCACACTGAGAGAATGTATAAATAGAGACATCATAACCTATTGTCATGGCCTTCTTCCAAGATAACTTACTTTTCACCAAGGTCGTAGTCAATACATCTTTCTCTAAGGTGTAGGAATAAACAAAATACTCAAACCTATTTTGTGTCATGATACAAGTTGATGCATCAAGGGAATATATAATTATTGAACCCTCCCATCACCTTATTATATCCAACTCATTCCTGATACAATTCATCAATAATTTTATTATAATTTCTTAGTGAACTGATTACTGAGTAAAATTTGGATATTATGTCATGGGAAATATAAAATAACAATACATTAATAACCTCTGTTAGTAATAAATAATAATCAATAATGTGAAATTTTTCCTATATTAATATTATTTATGACAAAACCATAACCCATCATGTGAAATAAGTTTTTCGGTTAAACAACACTTATTCAACTTAGTTGATAATCATCCGTATAATAATAATAATATACAATACACAAATTCTTTTCTAAATGACAACAAAAGGAATAACATTATCATAAAACATATATAAAATTAATGGGTATAGTTAAAAATGACATATTGAGCATGAAAATAATCATCCTTATAGGATTGATAACATACAAAATTCCAATACTTATCCCCATGTAAATAGAATAACATACTTTCTTAGTGAACATCATCCAATCTGAATTATGTAAAATGATATGTTCACACCATATATAAAAATGAGTATATGAATAAGTCAGTACTACAATAATATAATCCTAATAAATTAATTGAAATAAATTTAATGGTATGAAAATAAAATAACCTCATTTTAATAATGAAAACAAATAATGGATTTTACATACATGAAAAACATCATTAAAAAATAAGGCATGAAGGATACAACCAAAGAACAGATTTTAAATTGGGGTTTTTGGTTCCTTATGTTAATTTCATTAAATGATGAATATATATTAGTGTATAAATAGTGACAATACACCATATTATGGTAAATAATTTGGAAAATTAAAATTAAAATCATTTTGAAAACATAAAATATCTTTCAGAAAAATATTTTTAACATTAACGTTAAAGAGTAAGCTACCAGTTTATTCTAAATGTATTTTTCAAAAGTTAAAGTGGAAACTCATTTAAAAAAAATTACAAATAATATTCAATAATAGGTCGTCAAAAATAAATAATTTTTTTTATTTTGGAAATGTGGAGAGGAAGACAAAAAATATATAGGTGAAAGGGAAAACCCTTTTTAAACTTTTCAAAAATACCTTGTTCAAAAATAATATTTTAAAAAGAGTAATAGAACATTATTTATATTAAAACATAACTTTCTAAAATAGTATTATAATATTAAATTAAATATTATGGTGTTAGAACCCAAACATGGAAGAACAATATGCAAGATAAAATATTATAACTCAAAGAAGGGGATTTGAGTCACTGAAAATCCTTACTGTAGGGGAAAACATCTATATCAGTAGACACATAAATAAGTGAATTTTTTTGGAAATAAAATACCAAGAAATTCAAATAATATTATAAAAATATATCAATTGGAAGTGGAGGGAAATTGATATGAAAACATCATAAATGAAAAAAAAATCATAAATACATAAATTGTCTCAATGAAGGGTAATTGAGATGAAACCCTTATGGATTTAAAAAGCATTGAATCAAAACCCCATGAAATATATGGTTTGAAATTGATTTAAAAAAAAATATTAAATGTTAATTCACAATATTATATCTCAACTAGTTATTACATACACCACATAAATGAAAATAGTATTATAATACCAAAAATATCTCATGGAGATAAATTTTTGATGAAAACCATTTACATCATTCTCTTGAATACAAAAAATTTACATTAACCCCAAGTTTAAAAAACATATCTATCTTAACTACTTAATTCATAATAAAAATCTTATGAATATCAATTTATCCTCTTATTAAATTGTCATTCTCTATATCAATTATTTTCATTTTCCACATTAGGTGTTTATAATTATGATCATTTATACTTGTTTCATAATAACAGAGTCCATGATCCTAATTATTTAAAATATCATCATTATTAGATCATTAAAAATAAATATATTCTTTATTTATATATATTTATTTTGATTAAAATATGTTTAAGGTGTGTTTTATTCTTTATCATTGTATATGAAATCGATAACAATCATGTTTTGGTGATTCTTAATGATTGAGGTTTGTTTTCTAAATTAATAAATTACATATTGATTTAAAATATACAAATAAAATCATTATATACTAATTTATATCATATTATATGACAAAATATTCTCTAATATTAATCTATGACAAAAAATTATAGTATTGTTCATGTAGGTGGTTAAATCAACCCAAAAATGTACACATTATGTTTAATATATGATTATGGGAAGTTTATGTAGAAATATAATTACACCAAAAGTGTAATTATATTTTATAGTGCTTTTAATTGTGGTATATGAATATTCTCAGTATATAAAAAAAATAAAAAAAACATATGAAAACATTACATAATTTGAATAAAAGATTATACTCTTAGAGCATTGATTTTAAATGATTAAATTAATGATGATATTTTGTTGATTACATAATTAATAGTTTCATAAATTTTTCATAACAGATACATAATGATATAATATAAATCCAATTTTTCCTTTAATCCTATATTTATATCTATCCTTGTAATGAAGATAAGGAAAAATGAAACATGTTGTGTCCTAGAGGTGTTAAGTTGCACAACGCACAGACACCAATTTTTTCTCTTAATATATGGTGTATATAAATAAAAATGTATAATACCATTAATATAATAACAATAAATTATATAACCTTTTTAATATTATTATATTGTAATGGAAATAATAATTTTTAATAAATAAAAATAATAATAAAAACTAAATACATGATAATACTCACATCAGGGACAAGAATTCTTCTTGTAACTATTCATAGAAATAAATTCTTTATGCTAACAAAGGATAGAAAATTGATTTTTAACTATGGATAAGTTTTTAGGAGGATGAAATTTCTATATCTTAAAGGAGTAATTAGATTAAAATTTATTGTCCTTATGTGTCAACATGTTATACTTTCATTAGTGAAGGGAAATTTAGTTTTGGGAGTAACCCTTATATTTTCAATAATGTATGTTTATTATTGGGGAGTCAAAAAATGAAAAAAATTGTATATGACAACAATTTTAGGAAGTCACCACAAACACTCCATCTTAGGAAAATATTATTTTTATGGATTTTTATTTTAAATTATTCTTTTACCCAAATTTACTTTTACCCTTGTAATTAATTTATAATCATAGTAATTAATTTTAATAAAAAAATATTATGATCAAAAATTTTAACTAATTTAATACTTCTAATTTAAAATTAAAAATTAATTTAATCAAATAAAATGTCTAATTGGGTGAACATTTTGTTTTTAAATAATTACACTTATCTTTGTAAAAATTGATTTTAGATAAATAATAATTTAAGATTAAAATTTTTATATAAGCTAAAATTCTCTTGGATATTGATATATTGGATTATTATAAAAAAAGGATACAAGTATTTAAATGAAAATTCAAACCCAATATCCATTAAAAAATACATGATTAAAGGAAATGTTTGAGAACAATTTTTAAATTGAAGTTACTTTTTAATAACATATAAAAATATTTTCCATGGGTTTTCAATGTTCAAATATTATTTTAAAAATAGTAATGATATTCCTAAAATTCATATTTTGTAACTTGAATGTTTTCTAAATTATCGGTCATTATTATATAATAGTATTTTTATAAACATTATATGTTTCATGATGATTATATTTTTGACTTGAAAAATATTTTTTAAGAAACTAAAAATACAAAATAAATAATTTTTTTATGAGGAATAAATAAACTGAAGTAATTTTCGGTAAATTAAAATTTCAAAAAATTATAAATTTAGTTTTTTGAAAGAAAAAATAAGAAATTAATTGGAAAATGGAATTTTCAAATTTAATTGTTCTTATTCTTATTTAATATAATTTACCAACTAAATTGGTATTAATTATGAATTAATATTGAAAAAAATTATCCCAAATCATATGTTTTTTAAAATAGAAATGAGTATCTCATAAAAGTTAATTTTTTGAAAAATAATGTTTCTAATCAATAAATGATCTTATTTGTCATTTTAGTTAATGTAATTGAATTTAATTCATAATAAAAGTAGAAATTATTTTTCATATACATATAATTTATAAATTGATTACTTATATTCATTCCACATAATTAAATTTATATGTTTTTATATTCAAACATTGATATTTATATTTTATCTAAATATTGTGCAGTTTGATTTATGTTTTGTGTTATATGAGAATTATGTTATTGAATACATTTAATTATTTAATTATTTTCATATATTAGACATTTAGGGTGTTTCAATTATTGAATGAGTTCATTTTCCCACCTCCAATACTCTTCCATTCTATTAATATTCCTTAACAATTTTCCATGGTCATTTTAAAATAAAATATTATCCATGATATTCTTTAAATTTTTAGTTTTATAATGATTTTATAAGGAAATGGAAATATCCTTTCATTTTTATAAGATTTATTAATGATAAATCTTTTATGTGTTTCAATTCATATTCATATGATATTTATGTTTAAAGGGAAATTTATATGTGTTTTATTTCTATTGCAGTTATTAGATAATTTATATGAATGGAAGGTTAGTATAAAATATCTATAATAATTGGTGATCTGGTTATAGCTCTCTAAAGAATTGGGTAATGTGATTATGTTTATTAATGATATGTTACTCTTAATATATTTGGTAATTCTCTAGTTCATGTATTACACTGAAAGAGAGGTTGTAAGGAAAATTTTCCAAGTTAACTATATGGTTTTCAATGATTTCTAAGAGTTTTAAATGATTTTTTTATTTCATGGGGAACAAAAAGAAACTCATGATTTATGGAAAGTTTATAATCCTATAAAATGTGAAAGATTTGTTTTTATGAGTTCCCATGTTTTCTAAAGAAAATATCAGGACCATGGCTTTCCTTTATGCTTGATGTAAAAAATTAGGAAAACTCTATGATTTTAAGTTTATTTCATGAGTAACTAAATTCATATTTTAGGATCAGTAGATTATTTTGAAGAAAAAAACTGATCTTTATTGTGATTTTCAATGAATTTAAAATCGATTAACGGGTTTCTATTCTTTATATATCCCTTAATAATATTTTTTCCATATTCCAACATTTTCAAAAAGTATTTTAGATGGAATAAGGATATATAAGGATTATAGAATGGTAAATTGTGACACATCTTGAATAAAGATAAAGTGACCTAATTGAAACATGATTGTGAACATAAGATCCTAATTTTGTGGTAAAAATGGAGATTAAGTGTAAATATCCACTTTTTTGTATTGAATTTATATGTGATATTCTTTTATATATATCTCTAAAACTCCAAAATGATATTATCCTCAAAATATAAGAATGTGAATCCATATTTATATATCTTGTAATTAAGGGTTGTTTATGTTACAGGTTATTATAGTTGGTATAAAAGTAATAATATAGATAACTATAGTTGTCAAGATGATTCATATTATGATATTTTATTAGTTTTAGGTTCCATCATGGGTTAATAAGTCGATGGTTGGTCATATGTTATAATGTATTAATACTCTATTGATTTATTTTGTGATGAGAGTGCATTTCTGACATTTATTAGGTATTAATAAATGTGCGAGGTATATGTAACACTTTTATTTATCCTGTACCATAGTAAAATTTTATTTTAGTAAGAATGATTTTATATTTAGTATACATATGGTATTGATAACCATTAGGTTTAATATGATCTTTTATGTTGCTGTAATTATGGTTAATTATTATAAAACTGTTATTATAATTAGGGAAAATATGATCTATCATATACATAACCATGAAATTGAACATTTATTTGATGAATAAGGTAGTAAATTAATTTTTTAAGATGTTTGTTGTTTTGGGGACATTATACAACTTAATTAATCAATAATATTATTGATAAATATGGGATTTTAATTGATAAATATATGTTGATTTTTCTTTTAGAATAATATTTGAATTTAGAATGGATTTATTATAATTTAGGTTATTTTTTGGAATTATTATCATATTTTTTATATTATATGATTAATGATTACACATTTTTGGTATTTTAGTTTAGTAGTGATTGATGTTATTGAGAGATAAATGTTATGTTTATCTTGGACGAATTGGTGAACAAATCATTCTAATATTTGGGATTGGGTTTGGTTTTGATATATTTTGAAGTGTTCTATGAATAGTTATTTATGGAAATATATATGTTGAAAATTGGGAATTAATTTTTTTATTAATATAGTATTTCTTCATATGAAGGTTTATTCATATTAGATATCATTGTAATGTGTGCAAGAAATTTTGTGTTTACATTAATGGGTAAAAATAAAAGAAATAATTTTTCATTCTTTTATAGATATTAAGATCTATTGAAATTTAATTTTAGCGCATTGGGTATGAATAATTCATCATTTATCATTTATAATAATGAATAAATAAGTGGTGAAAAAGTTCTTGAAACACATCCAAAGGATTAAATTGAATTTAAGGATTCAAATAAATCATGTAATTATATATTTTCGCATTATCTATCTTGATGTTAAAATAATCACTTAAACTATATAAAATGATTTTTGAAAGATAATTTTTTACATATATACTAATTTCGAATGAATTGAGGTCTCTAGTATATTTGGGGTAATACAATTTTAATTCCAATCTTCTTGCTTTATGATCATATTTTCTTTAAATTCTAACAACCTGGAGAATACTTTCTATCATCTTTACTAGTGATCTCTATTCTATGTCTATATTTTCACAGCCCACCAATGTTCTCCTTACATTATCCTAATTTAAAGTTTATTTTTTACTATATATTTATTAAATTCTGGGTTTTAATGTAATATATTTTAAAATTATTAAAAATTTATTTACATTAATGATCATAAGGTTAATCTTACACTCCTTGGAATGGATATAAAATAGTTTTAAACTCGTTTTATGGTAGAGGAGTTAAAATTGTGATAAATAAATTTATTTAATTTTTAATAATGTACCACATAATTATTTTATAATTTTTTCTCTTTAATAATATATTTGGTGATGTGTGTTATATGAAGCATTGGGCATAAATGAGTTGCGATATACTAATGAAATATTATTATTTAATTATGATCATTATAACCTGAGAATTGGTTTGATGGTTTTGCATATAAATAAGCATATTTTGAATCATATTTTTCATTTTTTAATTAAAAAAAATTAATAATAAATCATGCACTGATTATATATTGCTATTAAATGAAAATAAAATATTTTGAAAGTAAAAGAGACATTTTTCATAAAATTGTTTTTATGTGCACAAAGTATTTTCATATTAATAGATTACATTTATCACTATTGTAAAATGTTTATAATGAAATTAGTAAATTATATATTAAATTTAATTAAATAAGACACATTTGTTAGGTTTATTATGAAAAGAATGAGAATAAACTCATTTTATGCGTTAATAATACATTTTATTTAAAAATAGTTTTTTATTTCCTTTTGGCCATGAATATTAAAATTAACATCCAAAAACATAAAGAAATAAAAACAAAAAAATGGAAATAATTTTTTAAATCAACATGTCATGATACAATATGGATGCATTTTTTATTTAAAAAAATTGATTTTTGAGTGAATCGTATAAATACATATTTTTACAAAACTGTCATTTATTTTTAAAAAATAATGCAATTTAACATAAAAATTATGTTTTAGATTTCATTTTAATGTTACATAAAATAAATTTCAATAAATATTTTTTTAATTGAATCCGTAGTAATTAGTACTATATTTTATTTTAGTATCAGTTTATTTTTAGGCTTAAAATGATTTTCCTATCAACCATTTTGGTTTTTTTTCACTCTGAAATTAAAATTGATTTCTAACACTGACAAAAATTGAATATGTTAAAATTGATTTAAAATTGGGATTCATGATGTATTATTTTTTTGGGTAATTTTTTTCATTACAAATATAATTTCCCAAATTAAGAAAATGGGTTATCATGGTAAAGGATATATTAAGATAAAAATAGAAATTTAGTAGAAATGACAGAAAATTCCTTAAAAACTACCACTTATCTATGTTTACTAGAGTTTCTTCTTACTATACACATTATTGGAATATTTTTTTGTGGCGTCTTTTAAAATTTTGTGTAAATACCCAAATTTTCAATGTAAATTTGGTATTTAAATTCT
Source organism: Viscum album (assembly GCA_963277665.1). NCBI lineage: Eukaryota > Viridiplantae > Streptophyta > Magnoliopsida > Santalales > Viscaceae > Viscum > Viscum album. Next base: position 886,444,522 of record OY728148.1, on the reverse strand, counting down.
ATGGAATATTACGAGTCCATGAAAATTAATAGAGCATGATTCCGAGGCCCAGTGTGCCTAGAATGAAATTCTTAAACTTTTTTTCTAGTATGTCCAGTAAACGTGTGAGTGGGTTTTTGTAACATTTGAACTCATGCTCGGAATTGAAATCTGAGGACATTGTTGAACTCGCAGCACTAATATTCACATAATGAGACATTCACCTTGACCACATTAGGTCTAGGGTGAAGGTTAGTTTTCATTTTTTTCATGGCAGAGTTAAAAAAATATTAAAATTAAACAAACAAGTTTTATTTTATTTTAATGAAACCTCCAATTGAATTCAAGGTTGTGGGAACCATCCAAACACACTTTTTTAATGTGGGAGACCATTAGAAACCTCCTAATTGAATTCATGGTGGTGGGGACCACCCAAGACCCTCTTTTAATGGGAGGTAACTCTTGGTTTCCCTCAAATTAATGTGACAACACCTTTTATTTAATTAATAGACTTATGCTTATTAATTTGGCACCTCACCTCTCTTGGGAAAGGATTAGCAAATGAGGGGAGAGCATTAGAGAGTTGGAAAGATCATTCTCCAACAAAGGAAATCATATAATGAAGAACGACTTTCGAAATTGAAAAACAAGGACGATGCTTGAGCCCGTATTGGAAACATTGTGTGGGAGCGATGAACGCCGATATCAACATCTTCATCGACTTTGTCTTCTTTCTCATGAAAACTTCTATTGGAGAATGTCAAGGTAGGGGTTTTATTTTAATTTGAAGTATGAATAAATCAATTTATTGATTCTTTATATTCTGGTTTCATAACGACAATGGACAAACTAACATGGCTAGCCTTTTTCACATATACCTTTCCTCTTCTCTTTTTATTTTCTATGCATTCTTCATACTCTCTTCAACGTCAAATATTTATGATGTTAGAAACATAGAGTTCTGTTGGGAGAAATATATAGATACAGAGCCCTCGACACGAGGATCACAAATATACAGTCATTTTATTTTTCATCTAATAACATAGATGCAATAACCTCTGGAAGAGAAGGAGGGTTGGCACACCGGTTATCCACATGAAGGTGGGGCAGCGCGTGTCTGCACCATCAGATGAGCAAGAGACCGCGGAGGAGGACGAAGAGGGGATTTCACCTGGCCAGTCGTAGTGGAGTAGCAGCGCGCGACCGTGATGCTAGAAGGAGGACCGGCCCGAGCATCCGGCTGGCTGAAGCAGATCGGTGGGACCCACTTGGGTCCCACAGGTGAAGTGGAAGTTCCCTAAGGCACTACTAGAACGGAAGGGGGGGTGCTCCCCCTTCGGTGCCAGCTCGGGCGGTCCATGCCACTAGGTTGTGCCACCATGCCACGCCACCTGGCCATGCTAGTGGGCCGCACCCTACGCAGGCTGGATCGGAACATGGCATAGTGGGTCGGGCCCACCATGGCCCAGGCCGGGTCAGGTCGGGTCGGTCTGACATGGTCCGACCCGACCCCATTTCACATTTTTGTCTATAACTTGAGAATCAGGTGTTCGTTTGATGAAACATCTATAGTAATAGAATATTTAGACCAAGATAGTCTTTTTGATATAATCCACATGCGTTTTTGAAAAATTTGGAGTATGTTTGGGTTGGATCAAACATTAAATCCAACTGGTCCCTCAGTGGAGAAACACTAATAACTTACAGAACGGGCATCTGATTAACGTGCCGTATGTTGCATTGGGACCCTTATTATTTGCAGACCGTTGGGATACTTCTTTTTAGGAATTCTGGGTGGTTGAGGTATTACCGATGGCTTGATAAGAAGTTCTCTCAAGCACGCTACATACGGAACCTTGCGTCAGGCTGAGACTTGACGACTGTTGTCTGTTTTGACTCAGAGTGTCTCTACATGCCTAGTGGGAGCGCCTCTATGTGATGCGATAGACCCACAGTGGAGAGTTTCTCTATGTGACGCTGCAGACCCATGGTGGGGAACGTCTCTGTGTGACGTGACAGACCCATGATACTCAATAGGAGGAGTACCTCAATAGGCCCCAACGGGGAGTGCCTCTGTATGACGCGGTAGACCCACTATGGGGAGCACCTCTATGTAATGCAGAAGACCCATGGTACTCGACAGGAGGAGTACCTCAGCAGTCTAATATTAATAGTAATCACCTCTTTGTTATCTGTGAGGCCCACTGTACTCGTTAGAGAATGAGTTCTTCCGCAGCCGAGGTGTTCGGCATTGTGACTGGGAATGTTACTTATTCATAGGCCTAGAGAATTTGTGGCTAGCTTTTAGCATTTATAGAGATCATGTTTTGTTCATCATCATAATTTTTTTTCTCGGAGTTGTATACCTGGTTTGAGTTGAGACTCTAATTGAGCTGTGTTTATTTCTTTTTTGTTTTTGATCGAGATCATGCTTTGTGGTTTTCCATGTGGAATTCTGAGAGACCTTTGTGGGTCTCAAATTCCACACAAAGTGTCATTATACTCACCCCTGCATGAGCTATGCACACACCATGTTGTGTCTTGTGTAGACAAAGAGAATTTGGTCTGAGGTTTGAGGTGTCTAGGACTAGGCGGTACGCGGAGGTACATGCGTACGTGGTGTGCTAAGGAGGTGATCTATACCTACCCTTTAGGTAGGATCCTCAAAGGACGACCCAGTATTTGTTTTTTATTTTCTTTCGACTGTATTTTATTATTAGTTATAATTTTACCTTCATAGATGGGTTTGTATTCAAGGTACTTTTCTTGTTGACACACTTTTACTACAGCAGTTTACTTTACAATTGCTTCTTTTCATGTTCTTGCACCGTGTGATTTTACTGGAGTAATGGAAATTACTTCCCGTTATAGGGAGTAAGCATTTTAGTGCTAGTTTCTATCCCCTAGTCTATGGGAGGCGTTCTTGGGGTAATCATGGAATGGGCCCTAGGGGATTGGTCGTGACAAAGTGGTATTAGAGGATTTAGGTTCTAACGGAAAACTAGGAATCTGATCTTTTTTGTGAAGAAATTGTGTAAGTGTTAGTGTGGTTTTCAGTTCGGGGAGTCCACTGTTGGTGCGATGACAAAAATATCCATACACCAGAACCCTGATATCTGATTTCCAACTCAGTGCATGAAAACACTGATTGCGTATGTGTTTTTAAAAAGTTTTCTTTGTTATCTTTTTGAGTCATCTCACCATGTATAAAATTAATGACTTTGGAAAACCTATTTCATTTAAGGACGCCTCCATGTATAATGCCAGATAGGGTTCCAATTAGAGTACATGATGACATCCCAACGACCAAAAAGGCTTCGTTGTAGTGCCCCCTTATGGCATTTGTTCCGTTGGGTGGTGTTTCATCAGCACCACGACCCATTGGGCAGGTGATACCACCAGCCCTAGTAGCAGAGGTTGCACATTGTTTGAGCGCATTAAACGAGTTCCAACACTAGAGGCCATCAAGGTTCTTGGTCGAGACAGATCCACATGCATCTGAAGACTTGCTGGAGGTAGTGGTTAGAGTTTTCCGACTGATAGGGACACCAGCTGATCTCATAGTGATCCTTGCCGCCAGTCTTCTTCCAGAAGTAGTGGGAAGATGGTGGAGCTTAATGACCTAGGTTAACAGAGAGGTGACTGTCATCTGAGTAGAATTTTAGAGCCTTTTTAAGATAGATTTTTTCCCAACAACTGTATGCTCAATGCATATACAGGAGCTTCTGCACTTACTGCAGGGTAGCATGACCATCGCTCAGTATTCTGTGAAGTTCACTGAACACTCACGCTACTCCACTGATATGGTGTGGGACCCTTAATTTAGGGCCCCGGCCATCGATTAGGGGATCAGATGGGAGATTAGAGCTTTGATGGTTTCTCTCAGTATCCCGACACAGGCGGTGGTGTTGGTGAGAGCACTCTTAGTGGAGACTTTCCTTGCTGAGCAGTCACTGGCAGCGAGACCCACCACCAAATGACACATTGTAGAGACATTAGAAACTGGCAGTAGACAGATGATTTAGAGGTCCAAGAGGATCATACCTACAGTCAGACGATAGCAGGATACATGGTTAGTGGTGCGAGGCTCTCAAGGCAGAGCCGGATAAGCGAGGATCATGCATTTTACTCGTGTGGCAGGTAGGGCCACATGGCTGACAACTGCCTGACCCACCGCATAGATGACCAGAAAATGGTCAAAGTACCCCTGGTAGTGGAAAATATTCGATCAAGGTGGCGCGTAGGTAGGAGGCGGACGTGGCAGAAGAGAAGGTCATGCAGTAGTCGGTGGGAGACGATTTGAGGTTCTACCGCCACCACCGCCAGGAGGTCCACCATGACCATATGGAATAGGTGGATAGGGACGGACGCATATCTAAGAAGCTCAGTCCTATGATTATGGTGCTCCAGAGATGATCTGAGGTACGACCTATTTCTACTCCACCCTAGTTGAAATACTTATAGACATAGGTTCTAGTCACTCTTTTTTTTATCATGGCTCTCATTCAGAACTCGAAGATTTTGGTGGAGCCATTGGCTCAATCCTTATGTCTAGAGACTCTTACGAGAGATGATTCAATGATTATGAACTGTTTGAGACATAGTGATCTTACTCTAGGAAGCAAGAGATTCAGTTGGGATCTTCTAGTAGTGACATCGAGGCCATACGTCGTCACTATGGGTATAGACTGGTTATCTACAGTCCATGCTTAGATTGAATATATTAGGCTCAATGTGTCATGTGTCCACATAGATGAGACTAGTTTTTCCTTAACCGGTGAGAAGGGAACCTTTTAGCACAATATGGACTTACCCAGAGGAGGGTACAACCGATTAAACATTAGTTGGATTGCCTTACCCTCATAGATGATGATGTTGAGAGTCTGAGCTATCCTGTAGTGGTAGAACTATATGCTAATATTTTCCCTGATGATGTTATGGGTCTACCTCCTCATAGAATGGTGGAATTTTACATCGACTTTTAACCCAGGATAACATCGGTATCTACACCAACATATTGGATGGCTACCGTTGATCATTGAGAGCTGCGTGTACAGCTAGAGGACTTGTAGAGAAAGGGATTCATTAGGCCTAATGTTTCTCCTTGGGCAGCCCAGATTTTGTTCACCAAGAAGGCAGATGGGAGTTCAAGACTCTGTGAGGACTATCCACACCTGAACTAGGTGACTGTGAAGAACAAGTACCCACTCATTAGTTTTTACTACCTCTTTAATCAGCTGAAGGTAGCACGGTGGTTTTCAATGATAGTCCTCAGATCAGGCTATCACCAGCTCAGTGTACGAGATGAGTATGTGAAGAAGACGACCTTAAAATGTCGGTATGGACATTATGAGTTCATGGTTATGCATTTCGGCATGACCAACACCCCAGCAGTGTTCATAGGACTCAATAACTCTTCCAACCATAGATTGATCTCATTGTGATAGTCTTCATCGACAACATCTTGATATACTCAACGATGGAGGAGGTGCATGCCTATCATCAGTTGATAGTTTTGAACACACTCTGAGAGCACCAACTATAAGGTAAGATCTCAAAGTGCCAGTTATAGATCCAAAGGGTTCAATTTCAAGGGAAAGTTATCTCAGAGGCTCGAGTTGTGGTGGATCCATCGAAGATTGAGGTTGTGCTTGCTTGGGAACCACCCAAGAGCATGATGGAGGTTTGGAGTTTCCTAGGTTTGGTCGGATACTACCGGAGGTTTGTGCATGGATTTTCTTGATTTGTGACACCCTTAAATCATTTATGAAGAAATGGAAACTCTTTATGTGGTTAAAGAGATTCTAGTGGAATTTCCAGGAACTGAGGTAGAGAATGATGAGTTCCCCCATCTTGAGGCTACCAGAGGAGGGAGTTGGGTACGTAGTCTAGTGAAACACATTAGGAACTGGGCATGGATGCGTCCTGATGTAGGAATAAGAATTGATTGCATATGGTTCTCGATAGCTCAGATTTTATGATCATAACTACACTACCCATGACCTAGAGTTAGTAGTAGTGGTCTTTTCCTTGAATATGTGGTGACATTACTTGATGGGAAAACATTTTACAATCTACTCTGATCACAAGAGTATCAAGTATATATTCTCTCAGAAGGATCTGATCTTGAGACAATGACGTTGGATTGATTTCTTCCAGGAATATGACATCGAGAGAGTCTATAATCCTGGGAAGGGGAATATGGTATAAGATTCACTCAGTATGAGATCTGGTATACAATTGCTGAGTGAGGTGATGGAGCATATAGCCTCTTTATGGATATCCTATGTGGATTGAGATGGAGAATATTATCATTGGTCTCTGATAGTCACTCCCCCACTTCTCCAGCAAGATAGGGAGGCACATCTTGAGGATTCTGACTGTGAGGCTCGACATGCTCAGATATCCACATGACATGCACCTAATGGATTTTCTAAAGGATGGTAGCGTGCCATCCTCTTTAGAGGGAGTACTATGGTACTGATGGTGCTACATGATGAAGTTTTGAGGTAGTTCTATAAATCCCCTCTAGAGGTACATTCGTGAGTGGAAAATATGTACATGGGCCTTTGATTTCAACACTAGTGGTCGGGATGAATAAATCAGTGGTAGAATTTGTCTCTTAGTGCCTCACTTGTTAGAAATTCAAGGCAGAGCATCAGGTTCCAACATGCCTTGTTCAGTCACCTGAGTCACCAGATTGGAAGTGGGATGGAATTTTCATGGACTTCATGACAGGACTTATACACATGTTCAAGAGTCATGATTCTATCTTGGTGATCATTGACCGACTAACCATGTTGGCCCCCTTTCTACTTATCAGAGAGCAGGGTTTAGTAGAGAGATTGAGATGACTCTATGTGCAGAAGATTGTACGGCATCATGGAGTTCTATCTACGATTGTCTCTGATCGTGATGCACATTTTACTTCCTGACTATGGAAGGGGTTGTTAGAGGTGTTTGGAACACAGCTTTCATTGAGCACCACCTTCCATACTCAGATGGATTTTCAGACAGAGTGGACCATTCAGACCCTCGAGGACTTGCTACGTGCATGCGTCCTTGATTTTGGTCAAAGATGGGAGGACCACTTGCCTTTAATGGAGTTTTCATACAACAACAGTTATCACTCCACTATCAGTATGGAACCATTCGGGGTGTCGTAAGGTCGACCTTTAAGATCCTATCTGTGCTGGACTGACCCAGGGGAGTCAGCACTCATGTGACCAGAGATGGTACAGTCTACCATAGAGAAGATGCATATCATCCAAGAGCAGATGAAGACAACACAGAGCTGGCAGAAGTCCTATGCTGATAAGAGACTGAGGCCTCTGGTGTTCGAGGATGGAGACCGTGTCTTTATATGAGTCTCACCTCGATGAGGTTTCCAAAGATTTGCCTAGGGTATAAAGTTATCTTTGAGGTTCTTCAGACCCTTTCAGTTCCTTATTAGTGTTAGCGAGGTGGATTACCGATTAGCTTTTCGACCATAGTTACACCGCGTGCACGGAATTTTCTATGTATCCTAGCTGAGTATATACGTACATAATCCTTCTCACATCATTTACTAGGGTGAGATGAGCATCGACGATGGGGCGGCATTTTTGGAGATTCCAGTGCAGATTGAGGATCGATAGGAGTAGGTCCTTCAGGGGTCGTCGATAACTCTAGTGTGCATACATTGGCTGAACAATAATCTATAGGAGAGCACATAGGAGTGGGAGGCTCATATTTTTTCTTAGTACCCCCACTTGTTTCCCTAATTCGTGTTGTGGATTTCAGGGATGCAAAGCCCTGAGGTGGGGAGAATGTAAAGACCCAAATTTTTTCATGTAATTTTTTCTAAAAATTATATGGAATATTAAGAGTCCGCAAAAGGTGCATTATTTCGAGGCCCGGTGTGCTCGGAATGAATTTCTAAACTTTTTTTCAAGTACGTTCTGTGAACATGTCTGTGGGTTTTTGTAACTTTTTAATTGGTGCTCGGAATTGAAATTGAATGACACCGTTGAACTCGTGGCGCCAATATTCTCTTAATGAGAGCTTCACATCGACCATACTAGGTCAAGGGTGAATGTTAGTTTTCACGTTTTTCATGGGAGAGTTAAAAAAAATAATAAAATAAAACAAACAAGTTTTATTTTATTTTAATGAAACCTCCCAATTGAATTCAAGGTGGTGGGAACCTTTTGAACTCTCATCTTTAATGTCAGAGGCCCTTGGAAACCTCCCAATTGAATTCATCTTGGTGGGGACCACTAGAATTCCTCTTTTAATTGGATAAAACTCTTTGTTTCCCTCAAATTAATGTACTGAATCCTTTTTTTAATTAATATACTTAATCTTATTAATTTGGCACCTCACATATCGCGTGAAATAATTGGAAAAGGAGGGGAGAGCATTGGAGAGTTGGGAAGATCATTCTCCAACAAAGGAGATACTCTGAGAAAGATTGACTTCCAGAATCAAAGAACAAGGATGACGCTTGATCATAGATCTGAAACATTTTGCGGGATCCAGGAACATCAATGTCACCATCTTCATCGACATTGTCTTCTTTCTTTCAACAACTCTTATGGGTAAACGTCAAGGTAGGGGTTTTATTTTAATTTGAATTATGATTAAACCTATTTATCTATACTTCTTGTTCTATATTGATAACAACGATGGCCAAAATAAAATGGCCCTTATCCCGCACATATACTTGGCCTCTTACCATTTTATTCTCTACACATTTTTCAAACGTTCTTGAATGTCAAATATTTAATGATGCTGGAAACACGGATTTTTGTTGAGCGCGATATATGGACATGGAGACCTCGATATGAGGATCACGAATATAGATCATTTTATTTTTCAGGCTAAGAACAGAGATTCAGTGACTGGAAGAGGATGAGGAGGGTAGGAACAATGGACAGCGACATAAAGGTAGGGAGTTGTGTGTCCACACTGTCTGATGAGGAGGAGATTGCGGTTGCTTGGTCGTGGAGGAGGCCGAAGAGCAGTCGGCACCTGGCCAGCTGTGGTGGAGCAGCGGTGCGCGAACCCACACCTAGGAGGAGGACCGGATGGACCACCCGGTCGGCTGAGGCCTATCGGCAGGACCTGCTTGAGTCCCATGGGTGATGTGGTAGCACCGTAAGGTGTTGCCCTTTGCCATTCCAAATGGAAAGGGGAACTCCCCCTTCGGTGCCAGCTCGGCCGGACTGCCCCACAGTACCGCACCACCGGGTCGCGCCACCAGGCCATGCCCAGCGAGTCGGGCCAGTTCGCCCCCTATGTGGGTCGGTATGGACAACAACCTAGTGGGCTGAGGCCACCAAGGCCTAGGCCATCCGCGCCAGACATAGGTCGGTTTGACTAGGTCAGACCAGACCCGGGCCCATCCTGGCCCAGTTTCGCTTTTTTGGAAAAAACGTGAGAACCGAGTTTCCTTTTGATGATACAACAATGACCCCAGAATCCTAGGATCGATAAGATCCTTTTGGTATAATCTAATTGATTTTTGGATAATGTTGGAGTACAAACAGGTTGGATCGAACCTCGAATCCAATAGGGCCCTCGGAGTGGAAACACTATTAACCTACAGACTAGGAATCCAATTAACTCGTCATCTATTGTGTAGGGACCCTTATGACATTAAAAACCTTTGGGATATGTCTTTTTGGTACTTTGGGATAGTTTATGTATGACCAATGTCTTGGGGATCAGTTCTCCCAAGCACACTACGTACAGAACTCTACTCCTGGCTGAAACATGACGAATGCTGTCTGTTTCGACTCATAGTGACTCAACAGACCAAATGGAGAGTGCCTCTATGTGACGTGGAAGAACCAAGTTTTGGACCACATCTTTGTGACAATGAAGACCCACAGTACTCGATAGGAGGAGTACATATGTAGGCCATGAGGGGGAGCACATCCATGTGACGTGGCAGACCCACGGTGGGGAGTGCCTCTGTGTGATGTGGCAGACCCATGGGACTCGACAGGAGGAGTACCTCATCAGTCCAAGGTTAGTGGGAAGTGCCTTTTTGTGATGAGGTATACCCAGTGTACTTGTTAGAGGAGGTTTTATCTATCATTTGAGGTGTTTAACATTGTGATTGGGAATGTTACTTGTTTCTAGGCCTAGAGAATTTGTGGTTAGTTATCATCATTCCTAGCGATCATGTGTTGGTCTACATCATAATCATATTTCCCATAGTGTATACCTTGTTTAGCTGAGACTCTAATTGAGCTATGTTTATTGATTTGTGCTTTGTGATCGACATCATGCTTTGTGATTTTCCTTATGGAATTTTGAGAGACCATGGGGGTCTCAGGGTCCCAACTCAGTATTGTTATACTCACCCCTACACAGGCTACACCCATCCCAGGTTGTGTCTTGTGAAGATGATGAGTAGTAGGGCTGAGTTTTGAGGGAGCCAGGACTAGGTGATACGGGGAGGAGACAGGCGAGCGTGGAGTGCTGAGGAGGTGATCTGTACCAAACCTTCATGTTGGGTCCTCGAAGGATGACCCGATAGCTATTTTCTATTTTCTTTTAGTTGGATTGTATTATTATTTGTACTTGTACCTTTATAGTTGAGCTTGTATTCCATCCCTTTTACTTTCAGCACTTTTTTTCTATAGCAGTTTACTTCACATTTTGATCTTGTCGTGTTCTTAGACCATGTGTTTGTATAGGATTAAAGGCAATGACTTGTAATTTTAGAGAGTATGCCTTTCGATGCTAGACTCCATCCTCTGGCCTATGGATGGTGGGCTTGGGGTTGTCATGAAATGGGCCCCAGGGGATGGGAAGTGACATTTTGACTAGCTTCCATGAGAAGCATTATATTTAATAATTGTCATTTTCTCCCATTTTATATCATAAATAAGTTAAAATGATTAGAAAGAGAGTAAATATACATTTTTAATGTTTCAGGATAAAAATAATTATTTATAATAATTTAATTTCATGTAAGTAATTTTTTATATATATTATGATTTTTTAAATGGTTATGCAGAATCGATACAATGCTTGCACAAGCATGAAAAAAAATCAAGTAAATGGTTTTAAATTTTTTCAATGAGATACTATTTAGATTATTAATCATATTACATGAATAATATATATTCATATTACGTATAAGTTATTATTTATGTGTTTTCATTCAAATTAAATTATTTTATTTATGCATTTTACGTTAGTTTTTTTGAATAGTGTGAAAATTTGCTTTAAATGGTACTTAATGATTAAAAATTGTTTTTAAATCATTATAAAGTCATAAAAATACTATAATAGCTCAATATTATGGTAAAATATATATTATATCATGTACATCTGAATTATTTTCAACATTTCATTTTATAAAACCTTCAATACACTTAATGATTGAAAAATTAGATACAATGATTAATTATAAATTTGGTAAATAAGGGTATTATACAAAAAAGATATGGCTGAAAATGATAATTAAATTGCTCTAAATTTGAATGGTTAATTAAATTTAGACCTCATCATAATTATCTTTGAGTATATCAAACAACATAACCATTTTACATGAGTTATACACCTATTGTATATTAATATTTCTTGTATTTATATGATTTCCACCCACCTCACATATAAAAGGGCATCTCATATCCTAACTTACTCACATATATTAATCCATTTATCTTAAACTACACCTAAAAATTACCTTATAATAATTACTTACTATGTTATGGTCTCACTAAAACTCTTACTTATGAATGCTTAAGGTGTAAGCGAAGTAGGTCTTCAAATAAATAGGAATAATTCTTAACCAAGTGTTTCAGATTTATTTCTTCTTCTACATCCTTGAAATATTCCGTATCATTACTAAAATAACAACATAATTATCATATATGAAATTAAATTTTATTATAATTACGGTATGACCCATTTTCATCTATGTTTCTATCTTATTGGAAATGAATCCATCGCATGAGCGTATGTGTGGAAGACCACCTCCATGAAGTGATGTGTTTTATTTTACATCACTACCTCACATAGGAGATAGAAAAATGGAAATGTTTCATGTGTGTATGTGCAGACTACCACCTCTATAATATGACATATTCCATTTTTCACATCAACCTTTCATTGGGGGATATAAAAATGAGTTTAATGTATAAACTAAAACATTTTTGATTAATATTCTTGAAATGATATATCTATGATCCCTTTGACCATATTCAATACATTGAATTTATTTTTTACTTACAAACTGAGAAACCTAAATACACCCAATGTGAATTTAACAATTGTATTAACTAAATAAAAGATGGTAGAAAATGGCATTAGGAGAATAATGAATATTTAATTAAAATTAAAAATTTTCCTAATGATGTATAAAACTAGTATAATTTTATTACTCAGTATGATATACATACAAAAAAATGTTTCATGACTCATGGTACGATATATTAATTTACAAATATTATTTTAATTTTTTCTTTCCAAATATTATTCATCTATGTCAAGCATATTTTAAATAATTGAAATAATGTTCTTATTTATGATTTAAATTTTGATAAATTTTATATTCAACTATTTTTCACTTACATTACCGAGGATTGTAATGGAATATTTTCAACATTTTCTTTATGATTCATTTTTGAATCTCATTAACCAAGTGTTGGAAGAATCATTATTCTAATAACAATCAAATGAAAAAATTCATCCCCCATCATGAAATTTTTTTCCATTAATATTCCTTTAATATTTTAAATTTTTATTTTCAAATAAAATATTTTTCTCAATATTTTTTATATTTTTTAATTTAAAATGTTTTTCCATATAAATTAAAATCACTTCTCATTTTAATAAAAAAATTAAATGTTTAAATGTTTATATGACTGAATTAAAATTCAAATGAGTTTAATAGTTAAATATAAATACATATGTGTTTTGTTAATGTTATATTAGATTTAAATTTTAAATTAATGATTGGTGATTCCAAAATCGATCTAATGATGATTGATCCTGATATAGTAATCTGTTGCATTGGTTATGTGATGGAGTTTAAGAGTGATAGGTTTCTTCTATGAGATATGGGAATTATCCGATTATGTGACTCAATTATAAGGGATATTTTAAGGATAATTTCACAAGTTAAGTAATTTTCTGTCATTTCTTTCAAGGTATTTTAAATGAAATAAACTTATTTCATAATGTAATAAAATTATCTAATTATTTATAGAATGTTTGTGATATTCTAAACATTAATGGTTTGTTTTCATGTGTTCTCTAATTTTATATGTAAATATAAATACTATGAGTTTTCTTTTATTCATGATTACAATTATTTTTATGTGAATCTTTGTTTTGGAAGTTAATTTAAAGAGTATGTAAATTGTTATTTTTTCCATAAAAGATTATTATGAATAAAATAAAAACATCCTTATGGATTTTCAAAATTTTTAAACATATTAATTGGCTTATTTTATTTTTCTACACCTTAAGGATTTTTTTGTGCTCATCCCATATTTTTTAATGTTTTCCATAGGTCATAAGGATGTATAAGTATTACAGAACTTTTAATGGTGACATCTACTGAATGAAGAAAAATTTTATTTATTTAAATAACAGTGTAGGTATAAGAATCTATTTTTACGGGGAAAATAGACATTTAGTGGAAATATATAATAGTTATTTCTTCATATTCTATAATGATATATACCAAAAATAATCATAAAATGAATAAGAGTGAAACCCTTGTTATAATACATGTAATAATGGGTTGATTATATTATGAGGCATTATACTAATTATGAATACATCATGTGTGGATGATAAAATAGATTGATAGGATGTGAAATCATTTCATTAGAATAGTGACATGTGTGTTATGTTTGAAACATTTCAGGAGATATGAAGGAGCTTATTTTTAATGGAAACCATATAGAGAGTATCACACCAATGATTGTTTGAGGGTGTGTGCCTTATTGTAGTTGAAATTTTAGTGGAAGTCAAGGGTGAAATTCATAGAGGGCCAAGAATGGGTATAAATTATTGTTTTTTTATTTGAGGTGGAAGACCATGTCATCTAATTTCATGTAGTGATGGATGGAGTTTAGGGTATGTAAAAAGGGAATTTTGTTAATTAGAGAAAATATATGGACTATAATACTGGGAGGTGTATCTAATCGATCACGGAGAAATTACCCTCATGTTGGGAAATTCATGGATGATGTGATGGGTAAGTGGGTGGTCGAGATAGCATTGGGCTTTTATTGAGTAGGTAAATCTAGTTTTATCTAGTTGCTTTGTAAGTAACAATTTTGGTATTTGGATATATTCTATATAATATCATTAGGCTTAGGAAAGATTTTTATGTGACTTTTGTGTGATTCGTTTCAGGGATGTGTTTGTACTAGGGAAGAGAGCAATATGTCTAGTGTCAGTATTTGGTGATCCAGCCATGGAATTAGATCAAGTGTAATGTATTTATTTTGAAGTGTGTGTTTTTGTAATGTTTATATTCCATAAATAATTTAGGTATTGGGATTAGGTGCTGATATGGAACATTAGAGGGTGAGGCATAGTGTTCTTAGAAAAATGATACAAAAGAGGATTTACCAGTGGTTTTACAAGAAACATGATACAATAATGTGGAAACTATATCATGTGGGAAAATAGACTAGGTCAATTCCTATGGTGGGGTGCACCATGGAAAAAAATCAATCATTATGAGTATATTATTTTGCTGGGGAGCACCCTAAGATGGAATCATCCTTTATGATAAGTGTCTTATAGAGGAGAGAAACATAATCCAAAGAATAAATTGGATGATGAGAGCTTGGTGTCTTGTGATAGACATTCAAGATTGAGCGTCAACCCCATTTTGTTGATGGTTATGAGTGAGTAGTATAAATTTTGATTTAGAGTGCACTATAGTGTTTTAGAGATGTGAAATTGATGATCATTCAACATTTGGGGATAGATAATAGTTAGATAGTATTTAATTTATGACTGAGGTGCATCTGGATTGATGGATGGAGGGACAATGTGGATTCTCAATAATGTGAAGAATTATGGTGGGGGGAATGTAACAACCCACATTGTTATGGGTTCTAAAGTTCATAGGAAATATTAAGATTTGGTCCTGGAATAAGGGAAATTTTTATAATGGTTATTAGATCAAAATATTGATGAATGAAATATCTCATGGATATGGTTTTGGATGTGGATTGAGGCATGGGATGTATTTTAGGTCCTTGGGTTAATGTTGAATTGGGGCCATGGTGACCACCTTATTGATTGGTGTTATAGACGGAACATCACATCATGAAAGTTAAATGAAATGTTGCAATTAGAAATGAGCATGTGATATTCATTCCATGATTGGGGGATTCATGGTATGGTAGAATATTTTGTGTTTTTTGGATACAGTAAAAGATACAATGAAATTGTCTCACCATAATAGGGGGTGTACCATGCCCCAATAAAGAAGTTCATGATGGGTATAAGGACTCTTATAATTGTTGCCATTATTTTTTGTGGATAAACTGCATGTCACATTATGGCCCATATATTATTATATAATTTTTTTCCTTAATGAGTGTCATAAGGTGTAGCATAATAAAACATACTAAGATAGATGTGGGTTGTTCCATGATAGTGATAAGCAGGGGTCGACCACTCTTCCTCGGGTGGTCAAAACCTGACCCATAGGGGTAAAGCAATGTTATGAATGGGTGAAAATTTTTCATTCAATAGTCTTAATAGAAATTCCACAATCAAATTGTAGATTTTTTAAATATGATAATAACGATATTTTTATACAAAAATCCCAATATGATTTACGGTGAGAGAGGTATCTAAAGATATAAATTTGGCTGGTTCCTCTCAATCCTCTTCCTTTTTTTGAATACACATTTATATATGTGATTTCTAAGAATTTACTCTAAAAATATAGATGGTTTTTATACCTAATTACATTATTTTTTCTTACATTTAATTTCCCCAAATTTTTTATGATTTCGGCCTACAGTATGGTTCTGATTCAATCAGAATACAGTGGAATCATGAAAGCATAATGGGGCCTCTTCTCAGCATGGATACGGGTTGTCCAAAAAGGATGGTCACACACTATTAATCTCTATGTGATTAGAGGTAATTAATCTATTAATATTTTATATCCTTTTTTATTTAATTGGATAAAATTTAAGATTTACCTGGTGCCACATGATTTTTATTTTTCTTTAGGTGGTGTTAGTTGTACATCATAAACCTTATGAGTGTGGTTAGTTGTGGTTTTGTTGCGGTGATATAGCGAGATGAGTTTTTTAGGAGATTTTTTATTATTTTAGTTACATGAATAATTTTTTTTTAAATTATTTTTATTAACTATTTTTTATATAATGTTTTGATATAGGATCTTGGGTGATGATATTGGCTTGGGTGAGGCTTCGATGATCTCAGTGGGCTGTTACTGAGCTTACATAAAAGGATGAACTCCATACAAGGTAAATTTTACAAAAACATATCCCTAAAGCTTTTGATTATGTTATATAGAATGTGGTCTGATGTCTTTTTATTCATGGTAAATAATAATTATATTTAAAATAATATTCTTGGTAACACCTGTGGGTAGAATGAATGTATTAAAGGACATAATGGACACTTGAACGTGATTGGGAAGCCTTAATAACAGATGGTTGAGTTATTAATAATAAATGGTAGCGTTAGGACACATATATCCAAGAGTGGTATCCAAATGATATTAGGTTACATCTTAAAGGATTATTCCTATTAGACATATGTGGAATTATCATACATTTCATTTATGATGGGAAACACTCTTTGGAGGGTGGTTTAGAGATTTGTTGAGTTCCATGAGGTGGATGTGTCCTCCTTAACTAGACATAGTGTGATAGAGTGGTTTTTACTCTCTGTTATGGGTAGGGATATATCCTAAGGGAGATTTGAGATAGACCCAATGAGGGTAAAGGGTATTGTTAAGGAACATATATGGGGGTTATGTGGGACATAGTGTGAGTTATATTAGGATGGATCCTTATGAGTTGAACTAATATATAATAAGGGGAAGGTTTGAAGATTTGGACCACACCTTGTGGCTTGGTTCAGATATAGGCAATATGTTGAGATAAGACACCATGGGTTTTGGGATATGAGTTGGTGTAATTGAGAAAGGATTGGAAAGGGTATGAAGAACCATGGTTGATACCCATATAGGTTAGATGAGGATATTTATGGTTTATTTATGATGTCCTTATGCAACAGAGATGGTATTCAATAGAGTAGCCTACATTGATGGATGAGTGAGGATATTTTTTTCAATGCATGGGCTAAACCTCATGTGATGAGTCTAAGTTAAGTGCTTTAGAGGCCAACTTGGTATATGTTTAATGATTTTGGGAGAGTGGTCATAATATGTGGTATGATATGTGGTTTTGGAGTGTTATTTGGCCCATGTGTGTGTTTGTGAGTCATGGTTTAGGAATCAATATGGGATAGTTTCATGGGTAATGATGGGTGAATACAAATTTAAGGGTTTGGTGTGAATTCCTCAATATTTTTAATATGGTTCTCGGGTGAGATTAGTTTCCCCTATGTGAATTGTAATATGGTTGCAGTGTGTCATCGGTTACCCTCTGGTGTATTTGTATGTGGTTCTAGGGTAAGAATAGTTCCCCTCGGGTGTATGATATATGGTTCTAGGGTGTTAATAGTTTTTCCTATGTTTGGTTCTGGGATTTGTTGAGTTTTTCCTTGGTTTATGTTACTTATTAGGTTTCGGGGTAGGATGTGGTTTTGAATAGGTTTTCTACTTATGTTTATGGTTCAGTGCATGGATCCCCTATGTGGAATCAAATCCATCTTCCATAGGAAAAATTTAGTATTTTCAAATTAATGTTATATCTTAGTTATACGGTTCAATGATTCTTGTTTTCTTATAGTTACACTCATTATTCATTATATTGTACATATCACATGCGCATGTTCTATATTTACTAGTTATGTTATAGACATCATTGGTGGTTTCTAATTGAATTTTACTCCAACACTTATTGGGTGGCCCTATAACTTTTTTAACTCTCCAACATATCATTAAAGGGTATAGTATTTTTTTACCTAAACGTTGATACCTATTTCAGCAAAATAAGACATTGGATGTTTTCTCAGAAAAGTGTCGGACTGGAAATATTTCAAGTAGTCAAGTTTCCAAACAATCATATAGTGGAATGACTAGTATGTGAACTATTTCTATAATGAATCATTTCCTAATATGGTGTTATTGGGAAATAGTGTGGTGTAATAATACTGTTCAGTTTTTATTGATTATTTCTCAAGCAGCTGAATGATATTATAGATTTTTGGTTGTACAATGTAACTAATGGATGACTAAAAATGTAAAAAATCATTAGAACCAATTTTTGTAGTGGTACCCTCTCTATAAATGGGTTGGGATGATAAATTCGTTATATTTTATAACGTTTTTTAATTTAGATAAATTGTAATCTTTTTTATTTCTTGATTGACCTGAAACATCAAGGTAATAAAAACCCGTGATATATTATAACATAGTTATTAAATTAACAGTTATGAATATGATAATCTAAATTTTGTAATATTTATAATATTTTTTTAATTAATTCAAATTTATTATTTAATTCATAATATATAAGTAGGCGATTTTTATTAAATTCATATAATATTTAAAACATTGGATTTCAACAAAATGTGTTTTTATAACATATTTTTTATAAATAATATATTTAAATTATTCCATTTTTGAAACTAAATTTTATAAGAAGGTTATAATTTTTTAAATAATGATATCAAAATTATTTTAGGGTGAAATTTTGTATTTTTCAGAAAAGTTTGTTTTTTAAATGAATAGTTCAAAATATTGATTTACTTTAAATTGGGATTTATTTTCATTGAAATATCCCACTGTAATTTTAATTTGACCTTAATGTAACATATAACTCCATTAATTTTATATTATATAATAAATTAGAAAATAAACATCAATAAACATGACTTTAGTTTATGTTCACCTTTTCCATTAAAACACATTTTTTATAAAAATAGTTTTTATGTAAAAATGTGTCTTTATTTTAATTAATTTAATAAATCTATATAGAATAATTATTTTACATATATTTATATAATATTTATACAATTAAAATAATCTTCATTCATTTCATGGTTTTTAAAAGGCATTCAATAAGAATATATCATATTTTAGGCTTAAAAGGTATTCTTTAATAAACTAGTTTCAATGTGTTTAATGTGCATATTTAAATGGGAATATTCCATATATAGAAATTGAATCTTGATAAATTAATACATATTTTGAATCATTTGGATATAATTTTATGAATAATACCCTTTAATTTTTTTCATTATTAATGATAACATTGGAAGTGTTTTGTCTCATCAGTAAGGGTAAAATATGTAAAACATGGTTAATAATTTGGGATAATGATTTAAAAAATATATAAAAAATTCTATTATCATATTCTATGCATTAATTTATCTCATAATCATCCATGTTGTAAAAATATTGATATATTATTCCATTTTTATTTGATTTTGACCATTATATTTATTTGAGGTTAAAGACAAGACGCCACTCTCTTGACTTTTATAACTCTAAATTTTTATCATGATGATAAAAACTAGGTTTTGTTTTATTATAAATTTTTATTTGAAATATTATAAATTTTTTATCATGTTATTTTATTTCAAAACGTTAATTATAAAATAAATACCTTAATTTATCATTAAAAATTGTCAAAAAATTTATTCAATTGATATAAAAATAAAATAAATTATTCTTAAAATATTAAAAGAAATAAAATTTGGATGAATAAATATTTTACAAAAAAATGATAAATATAACATATCAATAATTTTTTAGGGGTCTATATTCTATTTTCATAACAATAACGATGACTTTAATGTCAAATTAAATTGATATATCCAAAAATGATAGTAATTATATTTTGATAAAAAGTATTATTTTTTAAATTATTTAAAAATCATTAAATATTGAAAGTTGACAATTATGATGATAAATGGAGTAAAATTTTATTATTTGTTCATTAGTGATCCAACCTTTAAATTATAAGTAAAAAAATATCCCTTTATGATTAAAAAAATATGCTACCATGGATAATATTAAAATTAGTTAATGATGGTGTTAAACAAAAAGATAATGTTTTAAATGACATCAAATCCAATATAAATTTAATTTTATTGTTATATTTAGGTCATATCCTCTTTTTATTCAGATTAAATTCTATATTTATGCATTCGACATGAGAAATACATTAATTATATTTAAATACTTTTGGAAATTTTAAGGTTTTCTTTTCCCTCCCTTATAAAAGGACACCCATGATCTCTTTCCTTTACACCTTTAGGGACATAAATCTAAACAAATCCATACCCATTTCTCTTCTAAACCACTCTATACATCAATTATATTTTCTTTTCTTATTTAAATACCATTCTAGGTGTCCTTATGAAAGGATCAAATGTAGGCCTATTGAATAAGAGGTAATCATCCTACCCAAACTCTTTCATTTTGTTTCTCCTTATTCCTATCATAAATCTATGGTATTCATTATAAAATTATAAATAATGTATAATAAATATACTTATTTATTATTATTATTTAATAATTATTATTCACCCTCTTTTATATCAAATGGGAAGTGAAAGTATCACTGGTGCGTACATGTGGTCTACCGCCACCACATAGTGATTCCATTCATTCTCCATCACCATAATTCATGGATATTATTATGAAATTATTTTAATTTTAATATATGATATTTATGATTAATTATTTATATTAAATTATAATATTATATCTTCCTTCTTACATTCCAATCCATTTTAAAACTATAACGTCACTCACGTTTACGTGTGGACTACCAAATTCATGAAGTGATGGGAATTTTTTTTAATGATTAATATATATATTAAAATAGTAAATATTTAATTAATATATATGATATTATAATTATTATTTATAGTTTAGTTATTTTTTACCTTTATTTCAATCCATACAACAAAATGTGAGAACTGTGCTCATGCGTATGTACAGTCTACCATCTCTATGAACGATGTAATCCATTTTTTATATATGTAACATTTATGGATGGCCTAATATATATCTATATATATTTAATATAAATTATATTTATTACATGATTAAAATTTTACATATGAGGTATCTATGATAAATGTTTGGGGACCATAACTACTGAACAAAAATTCTCATGAAAAATAATAATTGATACTCAAAAATGATTCCTTTAATAATGAATTATTAATAAATGAGTTATGAAATGTCATATTTAAACCCTGATATTATAAATATTTACATTATTATGTAATATAAATAATATAATTTTTAATTTATTATACATGAGGTTAGAGAGAATTCAAAGAAATTAAATCTTTAGGTAATAGATTTACGTTACAATTTCATTGTTTATCTGGATTATTTATGATTAATTTTATGATGAAGAAATATAATGATCTTCCACTCCTAGATCCCATTAATATTATTCTATTAAAATTAATTTTTTATGTTACATTCTTTCCAATAATTTTATCTTCTTTTATACTCAACATATTGGAATAACATTTTTATGGAAAGCTGACTTTATTTTTCTATACCATCAAAAATATTTTTACTCTGGGTCCATGTTTTCTATAAATTTTTTCAAGAATATTTTTCCTATTATATTATGATTGTTTCAACTCGTTTTTATCAATTATTTATTTTCTATAAAATGATTTAAATGTAATATTCTTGTTTTATATGAATGGGGTACTTCTGAAATTTTATACTAAATGAGAAATGGATTTTTTTTTACAAACACAACAAGAATGGAATTTTATTTCTTCATGAATAGTCATTGTTTTGAAGTTTCATTTACAATATTCATGTGTTATTTTCAAATATATTTTTTTCATTAATATTTGGGAAATTGTTTTGTTTTAAAGAAGTGATTTCAAAATGAAAATGGTGTTTTCTTTAAGAAATGTTCATAGTTATCTATTATTATTTTTCCATTTTGACATCATATCAAGTAACTTGTGTTTCACTGGAATATGATTCTAGGATAACATCCTTATAAATTCTTTGGATGATGATGATATTTTTATTAAACCTATTTTCTTTTCCATGTGTTATTAAATGATGAAATGTTATGTCATTTCATAATATTATGGAATATATATGAATGTACTATGATTATGTGTTGAGAGGGAACAATATAGTTATATAATGAGTTTTGTAAAGACATAACACTTGTGAGATAAATATGTTTTGCGTGAACCTAATTTTATTGTATAACTTATTTTTGTGGACCTAATTATTATGTGGATGTGTGTATGTATGGACATAGTTTTCTTATTCATATTATTTCACATGGACATGTTTTCACATCCATAATTTCATGTGAGGGATTGATTTCATGTCCTTAACATAATAAGTGAACCTGTTTCTATTTATACATGTGCACAATGTTATAATATTATTTTTTAGCATATTCATATTTCTATGTCTTTATACCATGGATCATGACTAATTATTGAAGATTACACACTATTATTAATATTGTATAATATTATACTAATGTTATATTCCTTGACTCATGTTTATGATCTACAAAAGATTGGGTATGAAATTTATAATTTTTTACCATTATCTCATACCAGAATTTTTATCTTACACTCATGTATGATCATTGATTTATATCTCTAATGATTACCCATAATTATAAATCCATATCAGAATTTCTTATGTTATTTCTTCCCCTAGTTAAAATGAACGGTTTTATGTATTTTATACACAAAAATAATTCTATGTGAGATACATTGAAAATATTTTATGAAATAAGTGGATTATGTATCTATTGTCTAACTACACTAACCATTTATGATTATATTGTTTATTATAATGTAATATTTTTAATATACATCTTAAATGATGTAATATTTATTTATGTAAATCATGGTTCACTATAGATGGTTTCAAGGGAGTTTTTAGTCAATCCTTGGAGATTATTATTTGATAAATTTTTTGAAAATACAAAGGATAAGACTTAGTGTATGATTACATCCTATAGTTCTTATAAGAGAGATATAATGTTATTTTATCTTAAATGCATCTCTATTATATAATAAAATTGTACATTGTTGGGAACAAATTCATCTTGGGGTAATAACCCCAAAAAAGTTGGTTAACTACTTCTTGACCCTCATTCCGGTTCATGGTGAGTGTTCTCCTCTTATGCACCTGATTCGAAACTCCCATTGTATATGATTCAGTTAACAAAAAATTTAATCATTAATAATTATGAAGGATTTAAATAGATAATAACCTTTGATTGCCTAGGTTAAACCTATAGTGTCATATATTGGAAGGAAAGTGTTAGGATTTAAAAATCTTATGAATGATTTTTCATGATTATATGATCTCTCACAATGAATATTGTTTCTCACACTATAATTTTTTGATTTATTATATGGTTGAAAGCCAAAGTAATATTATCAAAAATGAATTTGGGGAAAATGGTAATGATCATTCTAATGACTAAAAAAATTATTAATATCTGGAATGTAATATTTTTTTAATATTCTCACTCAACTCGCTAATGTTATGAGTAGTAACACAGATCATGTTGACCTTATGAATGAACCATGTGAGGAGAAACATTCAATTTACTATTTTACAAGAAAAAATCCACCCTCCATATATTTTTCTTCTCATCCACCATTTTTTGAACAATGGATCAATATGATGGCAAATATATTTTTTGTTCTTCAGTTCTTGAACTATTAAAAAACAATTTTCATTAGTTTATCATTTCTAAGTCAGAGTAGAACAATGGAGGAATATTATTAAGAATATGAGGAAAGATATAGGAATTAACTCCATGTATTGGGATTCTTTTTGGATAATAATTTTCAGTAATTACATCCCTTGAATTCTATGTACAAAAATAGATAATTAATTACATAATCATAATAACAGTGATGATGAACCCATTGGTTTCAATGGTAAATTTTTTAAAAGGCATTCATTGTATTATTTTTTGTTAATCATCAATCCTAAAAAAAGAATTGATTTATTTTTTTTTATTTTGAAACCAAGTATTTGAAATGTATTATACAGAAGGATCTTTGGAAGCTATAAAAAATTTATTAATGTTTAGTCAAAGGGTAAATGGATGATATAAAACATTATAGTTTTCGAGATATTAAAATGAATAAGGGGATTCATGCAAGATGCAGTGGTATGTCATGTAGAGTCAAGAAAGTGTTCTTAACTCATACTTGAAAATATTTTTGGAAAGAGCAGTCAGGTGAATGCTTGAAATAAAAAAACAATATTTTATGTGTGAGATTCTTATCCATTAAGAAAAATAATTTCTATGTGATATGAAGAGACCAATAATGAAAATAAATGAAAAGAAATCTCAAAAAAATACATCACTCACACTTTTGTGCTAAGATGCAACGTGTTTTGGAATTATAAGAATAAATACCCAAATCCAATGAAATATGATGATAGTAATCCACAATAATAAGAAATTTCAATGGAAAATGTAAATCTTGTGTAATCAAAACAGCTGAAGTGAATCAAGAAAATTAGGGAACACTAATAATCAACTCCAAAGATAAGGATTCTATGCTAATGTTTTTATGAATGATCCACATTAATTTTTTTTTTATATTTTAGTAAATTTTAATGTGATTATGGGAAGTGATTATCTCTCTCTATAGAGATTCTAAATAAATTTATAGAATAATAAATTATATTTGTTATTTTGAGTCAACCTATGATTTTCTATTAGTGTTAGAATGAGATTGAAATTTTAGTTGAAATATTTTTGGATAATATAGGAGCTCATTTATATTATAAATAGTTAATTATTTTTTGAATGTATATATGAGTTTATTATGATGTAATTATGGGAAATTATTTGTATATTTTTAAAAATAATTGATCAATTTATATATATTCTTATATAGAACATTATAAGGGATAAAAATTATTTCAATATAATTGGTTAGTTAATCACGTAAGAATAAGATATCAAATCATTCTAATTTTTGGGTTTTAATCATGGCAAGACATATTTTGGAGGATCCATAATTTTAACTATTTATGGAATGCTTTATGTTGATCTTTAGGTATTATTATTAATGTTTTAGAGAATAATGTATTACATTGGATAACTTGTGCTAACCATTTTGGTTTTGTTAAATATTCTGAGAAATTATGATTTAATTTTCACTCTTTGATGGATCCTATGATCTATTAAAATTTAATATTAGTGTACCAGGTAAGAAAAAAATCAACTTGAAAATTAATTTCTTAGAGTACATGATGATGTGGAAATTCATTAAAGCAATACCGAGTGATAAAACTGTACTTATGGAGTAGAAATAATAATTTATGTACATTTTCAAGTGTCCTCTACATTCATAATAAAATAATCCATAAATTTTTAGAAAATAATAATAACAAAAATATCATTTTATCTTCATTTATGACGAATTGATAGTCTCTTCACCCCCACTAATTTATGGTTTTGTGTTCATTAACTATCTCATGGACATATTCTGTATCACTCCCAATTAGTCCTTAGATTTTAGTTTTATCATCAATGTTTATAAATTAACTTCCCAATAAAGTTATCCTCATTAAAGGAAGTAATTATTATTTTTTCTAGTGACCTTTGTGTTTCCTACATCCCCCATTCAAAGGAAGTTCTATTATACATTTGTATGATGTGGGTTTTCAACAAATAAATTTCATATCTCGTTCCTTAATTTAACAAGATAAAAATTGTGATGGAAAATTTTATTAAATGGAGTTATAATGCCACACCATTGGATTTTAGAATATATTTCAATTTAAATAAATTATAATTTGTCTAGTAGTTTGACTGACAAGAAATACCTACCTTAAAAGAAAACAAGATATATTATAACATAACAATTAATTTAATGGGTATGAATAATATTAACCATATTATTAAGTATATATAGATATTTTTTACTCAATTAAAATGTATTTGTTAAATTATAATATATATATATGAACTAAAATTTTAGTAAATTATTTTTATAATTCAAAAATATTTTTTCTTAAAAAATGGTCATTATTGAATTTTTTTCGTGAATATTATATTTCATTTAGAAAGATTTTATAAATTGAATTTAGAAAAAATTATATAATTTTTTTAATCAGTAAATCAAAATTATCTTAGGGGAAAGTATTGTAATTTTTGTAAAAAGATTATTTTTTAGTAAATTAAAAAAATAATGAATTTTTTTTAACTATAATTTAATTTCATTGAATGGTAACGTTATAATTTTAAGTTTCTCTTAAATTAATATAGGAATAATTCATTTTGATAAAGTAAAACTAATTAAAAATTAATTAAAAATTAATTAAAATTAAATATAATTTTTGTATATAATTATTTTTGGGCTTAAAACACATTTTTTCAAAAACTAGTTTTTATGTGGCAATGTGTTTATATTTTAATTAACTAAAAAATCAATACATGAAATTTATTTTTATGAAATTAATATATTAATTATTCAATAAAGTATTCTACATTCATTTTATGGTTTTTACTAGGCATGTAATAAGAATTAATCCGTTTTATGCTTAAAACGTATTTTTTTAAGATGATTTTCATTTCGTTTTCCTCAAGTATTATAAAATAGAATTATTACAATTATATAAAATTATTCATGAAAAAATTATTTAATGTTTTAAATTATTATTATTATATTTTAGGAATAGGACCCTTATATTTTCTTAATTATTAATAGTAACCTTAGTAAATATTTGTCCCATCGATAAAGGTAAAACAAGAAGAATAGGTTACAATTTTGGGATATGGATTTTAAATTTAAATAAAACATTGATTTATCCTATTTTATGACTTATCTCTATCCATAATCATCCATGTTTCAAAAAATTTGTGATATGGTTCCATTATTATTTGAATAAGACCATTATATTATTTTCGGAAAAGGATAAATACAAAATGTATCTCTCTTGAATCTTATAACATTAAATTTTATCATAATGATAAAAATATGATATGTTAGGTAATAAATTTTAATTTGAAGTAGTAATTATTATTATTTATCTTGTAAATTGATATTAAATTTTTAATGATGGAGTAATTACCGTAAATTCTCATGCAACATAAACACATTATTTATTTCATTAATAGAAAAATAAATTTAACTATTTTAAAAATATTAAAATTAATACAATTTGGATAAATAATTGTGTTACACTTATTTTTTATAAAAATATCGAATATTTTATATGTTTTATTTTTTTATATTAACTATACTATTGAATTCAAAAATAAATAAATAAATAATGTAAAAAATGAGATTAATCGAATTTTATAAAAAATAATATTTTATTAATTTTTTTACAAATCATAAAAAATTAAAAATATAAATATAATGACTATAAATCAATGAAAATTTTATACCTTGTACATTTATAAGAAAATGGTTACTTTATATGTTAAATTTCAATCCTTTATGTTTAAAAACGTCATCATCGTAGTTATGATTAAATTTAGTTAATGAAGGGGTTAAACCAAAATATAGGGTTTAAAATAGCATTAAAACCTATATAAATTTCATTTTATTAATATATCTAAACCATATTCAATTTTTTTTTGAATTCATGTCCATTTGTAATTATTATAATTGGTAAATACATTAATTATATTTAAATATTTTATGAAATTCCAATTGGGTCTTTTCCCTCCCTTATAAAAGGATGTCCCATATCTATTTTATATACAAATCCTTTATCCATTTATCTCAACCAGACTATAAAAATTTCTCCCCTCAACTCCCCTATCTAAAATTTAATGTATATGGTCTTATTTAAATACTATACCAATGATTCCTTAAGAAAGGATCTAAATGAGGCCTACTGAAGAAGAGGTAATCATCCAACCCAACCTGTTCTAATTTATTTATTCCCATAACTCTACTAAATTAATGTTATTAAAGATAAAGTTTTCAATAAATTATCATAAATATAGTAAAATATTATTATGATTTTGGACCCACTATTATTCATCATATTTCCCATCTAATGGGAAGTGAAAGTATCGCTTGTGCGTATGTATGGACTATCTTCTCCACGTAGTGATACAATTAATTATCCATCACCAACGTTCATGTATGATTATTATCATGGGGTTAACATTTATATATGATAATTATGAAATTATTACATTTTTTTAATTATAAAATCATGTATTCTTTCTTCCCATCTGATTTTTTGGAAGACGATAACGTCACTCATACATAACTATAGACTACAACTTTTACAAATTGATGTGATTCGTTTTTATATTACACTTTACAAGGATAGTAATAAATATTGATTTAATGAATATACATTTTAAAATAATTTTTATTTAATGGAGTATTATTATTTTCTATTTTTTTATTCCATCCATTTAAAATTGAAAGTAGTATTTATGCGTGCACATGGCCTGTCATCTCTAAGAACAGAGTAATAAATTTTACTTTTTCTAAATTTTATGGACAAATATAAATATAAATATAAATATTATGAATATATATAATATTTATTATATTATTAAAATTATGGATATTATGTAACCATGGCCAATTTTAAATGATCATAACTACCAAACATAAATTCTCATGAAAATCGAAAAAGTCAACTCCCAGGAATGATGATTTTAATAATAAATTATCAATAAATCGGTATTAAAATATTATGTGTAGAAATTATATGATATTATATTTATTTACCTTTTTTATGGTGTAGAATTATAATAAATTTATATTATTTATATATTTGTTTAGATATATTTTTAAGTAAATCGAACTTTATATAAGTGGTTTTTCTTTCAAACAATTTGTTTACTGTGATTGTTTATGAATAAGTTTTTTATAATATAATGTCCTAATATACCTCTCAATATTCTCATTAATTTTCTTCTCTAATTTTTATTTTATGATATTTTATGATTTCCTTTATTATTCTCTCATTATGTACCTAAGGGACTGAAAGAACAGCCTTATCGAAAACAAACTTTATTTTTCTCTTTACCCAAAAATACATTTTATTCCATGTCTATGTTTAAAAAAAAATTTCGTGAATATTTTTACTATTCTACAAATATTGCTTAATTTCATTTTCACCCATGTATTAATTTCTATAAAATGGTTTAAATTTAATATTAATTGCATTTCTTGAAAGAGGTACTTTTTAATTTTTTTTCTAAAAATGTGAAAGGAATCTTCATTTTTATGTACACAACATGAATGGAATTATTCACTATAGTTAAAAATCAATGTTTTAAGATTTATTTAAAATTTTCATGGTTATTTTAAAAAAAACATTATTATTTCAGAAATATATAGATTTTAAATAAGTGGCTTCAAATTGAAAAGGGCGTTTTGAAAGTGCCCAGTCAAAGTACTATATCACTCAGAGGGGGAGGGGCTGAATCTGTGACACTTTTTCTTTTATGTATCATTTCAATTAAAACAACCTTCACCTCCTTTTAAAGATTTTAATTCCCTACTGAGAAAGAAATCAAAAAAATTCCAAAGGATCAAAAATATTAACAAGATTCACTATTCAATAAGAATAGATACATCCTTGGAATGGTTTAGAAATGATCCAATACCATACAATCCACTAGAAATAAATCATTGGATTACAATGAGTAGGATGTACTCTTTCACACCTATTACACTATACAACATTATAACTAGTGCATGTGCATCCTCGTATCACAAATGGTTAATAAAATTGTTTTTTGACATCTTGAGTTACCTGTGCCTATTTTCAATTCACCAAATGTATACAATTGTA
This sequence comes from Viscum album, assembly GCA_963277665.1. Classification (NCBI taxonomy): domain Eukaryota; kingdom Viridiplantae; phylum Streptophyta; class Magnoliopsida; order Santalales; family Viscaceae; genus Viscum; species Viscum album. Next base: position 886,414,617 of record OY728148.1, on the reverse strand, counting down.
ATGCAATTCATCAATTCCTTACCCATATTAAAGGTAAGAAATTCTTGATCATTGATAAAAAAAAATAGTCCAATTAGCCAGATTTTGTTTCTCTCATTATGATTCCTCCATGTATGATTCCTAATGAACGAAATCTTCTTGGTCCTATTTTTTATTCAATATAATGCAATAGAGTAGAATCGGCAAAACATCAACCCCCAAATAAAGTTATCAAGCCAAATAGAATATGAATTAATTATCACCACCAGAAAAAAAATTTCTATCTGAATAAAATTGATTTATTATTCTCTCTAGATACTTGGATCTTATCTCTCGTCTACAATAAATAGTGAAAGCATCAAAAAGTAAAAATTATATTATCCTTTTATAGGTGACCAAAAACAGGTTTAGTTGGGAATCTAAAACCACATTCTAGCTCACTTAAATTCACCAAAATCTGAATATCTCCTACAATGTTGTAGTAATAAAGACTTCTTCAGCACTTCTTGATTCTTCTCAAAATATCAAAAACCTTCACCTATCCTTCTTTAGACTGCCATATGAGTTGATTAGGATGATTTAAATTATAGTAATACAAGGGTATGATCATATGAGTTTTGTTACTCATGGAGATTGCTAAATATGATTCTCAAAAATAATATGAATCAAAATCTTGTATAAAAAATATCAGTTCCCCCTCGATAGATGATTAAAAAATATTCTTCTATTTTATTTTCTCTTTAAACACTTGATAATCCATACTTAATTAAAAAACTAATGCAAAAATCATGACTACATTTATGAATTTGAATTCATTGAGTATCAGCTTTAGAATCATCTGACTTATATTGAAATGTATTCTATCATTCCATTCATTTAAGTAAACTCTTTTCTTCACATAACTCTTAATCGTCTTCATATGAAAACTTATTCTTCCCATCATATTATGATGGGTCTTGGTTCAATTGAGATTTATCATAAAGAGAACAAAAAACAATACAAATCTTAACACACTTTATAAAGACATTTGATAACAAACCAGTGTATGATCCTTTCTGGATATGATCATTTCTGGTTACGATCATTTCTGGTTATGATAATTCTGGATACGATTGTTCGTTACGATTGATGGGTATGATCATTTCATTGTACGATCACTGGGAACAATCAAATACAATCTAAAAATTATGATCTCCATAGATACGATAAAATAAAATATGAAAACAATTTTATCTTGATCTACACCGTATCTTTTCTTTTCATTTATCCACATATCATAAGTTACCCTCAAAATATAATTCCTTTTTTTAGTGTCATCTCATCCCTTTCACCTAGATCCAATCAGTTACAATCTAATAACAATGATATTTCAATGGTACCATATCAATTCATTCACTTTCACCCTGATATGGTCATTTTAAAGAACAATCAGTACAATCTCTTACTCTTATTACAATAACACTTTTCAATCGACACCACTTTTCAATTGGAGTTACTTTTCAACCGGCACCACCATTAATTATCGCCACTTTTCATTGACACCACTTCATTTATTTTTACCCAAAATTCAAATAGTTTTGAAATACAATCAATACTATCTCTTTATATTCTTATTGGTATGTCTTCTTCAATCAGCATCGCCTCTTCAAACAAGATATGATTTTTTGAGAAATAATTAGTACCACTTTTTTCTCTCTGCCACCTAGATATGATAAATCTTATTGTGAATATTTTCCAATTGGAAGCATCTCTTTCATTCCCCCATTCTTCTATCAAACATTCCTTAAATGTTCTAAAAAAAACTCATTATTTATGTGAAATAATAATCAAGAGATGAACCATCACAACTACATCATAATGTATCATAAAATTCTATTAAATAAAGTTTCTTTCTTTCCTTCACATATTGAGAACAAATTTTGTGAATACATGAGTATAATTTTTCAAAAATATTAGTCTGATTCTTTTCAGAAAAAAACCTAAAACAATTGATTCCAAAAAACCAAGTGATGTGATTTAAATTCATTCAAACATACCTTGAAAACAAAATACAACACTTAAATACAAAACACCTTCATCATCAGCTTGGTCCTAAAAATATATCTCTTTTTATTTTGTTTTCAACCATGTTTCATAAATCACTAATCATCGTAACTGCAAGCAATATATTACATATCAATAACTCCATGCCTACGTGATCAAGATCATTGTATGAAATAAGAATCATTGATAGCAAAACCATGCTGTCAAAACATTATTCCTTTAAAAATAATTCTTCTTTCCCATCAATTCATCTTTCTAGGTTACCTAGAAAACAATTCATTTCCTATGACCACACCAAATAAATAGTTAGAACATTTCAATCCTAAAAAAATAAAAATTGATAGAAAATCCATGATTTCCAAACATTATTTATTAAACAAGAATTATTTAGTCCTGTCACTTCATTTTTCTAGGTAACCTATAAAATATTAATTTCCCACAACCACACCATCAAATAATTTGAATAGTTCAATCAAAAAATAATTTTGAATTCACATCTTACCCACAACAATATATTTTATGAAAATGATTATGAAAATGATACAATTATCCCACTTGAAAAAAAGATCCAAAGGTAAGATGATAATTTTAAAATATACACATACATCAACCATGAAGAGAAAGAGGTTGGACACCCATGTTCAACCTCATTTTTTAGAATTAATTCATCAATAAAGGTTTTGTGAAATTATCATCAATTTGTTCCGATGTTGGAACATAATCTAGCCTTAATTATTTCTTCTCCACATGATCTTTGATGAAATGATATTTTATATCAACATGATTTTAATGAGAATTTTTCACAAGTTTCTTGATGATATTGATTTTTCTTTGAATGTCACAACCCAATAGAAATGGTAACTTCAATTCAACATGTAAATCTTGTAATTTTCGTCTCATCTATATAAGTTGAGTAGGTGAATGAGTAACAACATCATACTCATCATTAGACATATTTAGAGTTACTAAATTTTTTTTCATTGAATGAAAAATAACACAATTATTTCCTAGGAAGAATACACCACAAGATTTTTATCTTTTATAATAAAAATTTCCAACACAATATTCATCTGAATACCCAAATAATTAAATACCATTTCAGATATCATATTTAATTCCAATTATTATTGTGACATTGATGTATCTGAGAGTTATTTTTCCCACATGTAAATGATATTATTTTGGATCAATTTTAAATATTTCACATAAGGTATCAACATACACAATTTTAGGCCTTGAGGCTTTCAAATACAATAGACATTCAATCAGCATCTGATACTCTTTCTGATCAACTTATTTTATTTCTCCATATTTACACAACTTTGTTCCCATTGAAATGGGTGTGGAAACAATTTTTGAATATTCCATTCCAAATCTCTTGTGAATTCATTTTTCATACTTTTCTTGGGAGAGGATGATTTATTCATTATTTTTTCTAGACTTGTAACCCAAGAAAGTTTTTTATTTCTCCCAGCATAGAGATTTCAAATAAAATATTCATTTCATTAGAAAATATTTCATATATTCCTTATTTATTCCTGATAATGATAATATCATCAATATAAACAATTGCAATGATGAAATACTCTTGAATTTATATGATTTAAATTTTGATATACACACTTCCTTTATTAAAATTCATCTTTTCTAAGAATGTATCCAATTTGGAATAACATACCCTTAAAGTTATTTTTAGTCCATAAATTGTTTTTTTCAATCTACACCCAAAACCATCATCTTTTCCAATAAAAAATCCACATGTTTGTTCAATACAAACATCTTCTTCAAGATCATCATTAATCAATTCAAATTTAACATCCATTTAAATGATCTATTATCCTCTTTATACCACAAAAACAAGAAATATTTTGATTGTTTCCAGTCTTTACACTAGAGAAAAGTTTTCATCAAAATCAATACCCTAAATATATGAATAAACTTTAAAAATCAATCTTCATTTGTTTCTTATAACATAATTTTTTTCATTCATCTTGTTCTATAAAACCCATTTTGTGAAAATGATATTTTTTTTCATGCTTGGGTATGAGTTCCCATGTATTATTTTTTTCAATATGATCCAAATCATCTTTCATGGAGTGAACCCATTTTGGATGCTCAAAATATTCTTTCACATTATTTGGTTATACACATGAATACAATGAATTATAGGTACTGGAATTGATTGTTCTTATTATTTAAACCTTATGATGTTGTTCACCAATTATATTTTATGCTTCCACAAGATTCCTTAACCTTGTATATGATTTTCTATTGTATTCCTCATAAATATAAATAGATGAGTCTGATTATTTACATTTATTTGGATTACAATCATTTGTATCCTTATTAGAATTATCTTCTTCAATGGGATCAACACCTTTGTCTACTTGGACATGTTTATCTTTCTTAGAGCATTCAATAACATTTACATCAATTGTATCAACAATTATTCTAGTTTCTCTTGTAAAGAATATATATCCTCTTCCTTTCAAATTATTTCCAAAATATCCCACGTTCACCTCTCTACTCAAACATAACATAGATTCCACCCTTTTTTTATAATACGTGGACTCCCAAAAACCCTCAAGTGATTCAAAATTATAGTTTCTTCCAAAAAAATTCATATGGAGTCATACCATATTGATTACTATAGAAAACATTGTTCTAAATGTAAATAGAATTACTCATGGAATGTTTCCAAAAGTGATGAGAATGTCCATGTTCAAGTAACATGGTTCTTACCATATCCAACATGATTATATTTTATCTATCATAAACACCTTTTTAGTGGGATTTATGAGTAACTATATTCATGATTAATTCCGTTATTTTCAAGATAATCATCAAACTCTTTAATTTTTTATTCACCACCATTATCTTTTCACAACATATTCAAAAAATAAGCACATTCCTTCACATCTTTTCTTTTAAAAATTTTAAACATTTTCAAAGCATCTTATTTGTGTTTCATATACATGACAAAAGTAATGAGAGTAAAATAATCAAGGAAATTAATTAAATTATTATCTTAATTTGTTAATTTTTTTCTTATTTTTCCACATATAAGAGACTGTATCAGCTCTAGGGATTGTTTTGAAAAAATAACAAAATTCATATTCCAAACATTTGTAATCTTTCATTTCTTGAAGATAGTGCAACACAAATATATTCTTCCTGAAAATTTAAGAATTTATAGAACAATTTACCTTTTAGATAACTTGATAATGTTTATTTGACACATGTGTAATTTAATTGTTTTCCCCAATTGATTCTATTCAACCATGCTCAGGCAACAAGAGTTTTTTATTTCACAAACCCAAAACAAATTCTCTTTTGTACATTAGCCTCTAGTAATTTTCTTTCCATCTACATCACTCTTCAAAACAATCCCATATTTTCTAAAGATAACTTTGATACCCTCATAAAGAAAATGTGAAACACTTACCATAATTTACTTCAACCCATCAATATAAAATTTTTTCTCGAATTTCATTTTTTTCTTTTCTGACAATGGTTGGCCCATCACCATTGATTTTTAAGGACTCATCATTACCAAATTTCATTGTTCCTTCTTTAAACTCTTTCACATTATTCCAAATATTTATGTCTCCTATATTGGGAGATGAACACCAACTATTAAGTATTAAGGGTTGTTCTCCTTTCATGTATTTTACTATAGTTTCAACAATAAACACATTTTATTTATTCTTTTCATTCCTCACCATCAGATTTTGAGAATCGAAAATCTTTTGGTGAGCTGCTACCAAAAAAACATCCTTTTGTATGTCCTATAGGTTTTTCAGATCATTCAAAAAAATTTACAAGGATCCAAACATATTTTATAAGGCCGCAGCCTTAAACCTTACTTAATCTTGAGTTATTACAAGATTACACATTGAGGATCTTTTCTGGTTTATAGTTTTAGAAAATTAGATCATAAAACTTTCATTACATTCCACATTTAAACAATGTGGTTACATAAAAGATAGTATTCATTTTTTCCCATCAATGGAAACATATTTATAATGAAACATGGATTCTTTCTTGACACTTCCTTGACACTATCATCATATCATGTACCTTTCCCTTGACCTGTGAAAAACATTTCAAAAAAACATGGGATGAGCATAAAAAGCTCAATAAGGGTTATAAAAAATATGGAAAGGAAACATGAGTTCATATATACATAAGAATGAAATCATACTTTACCCATAAAACATAGGAACTTTGACATACCTCATAAAATCATGAATAAATCATAGAAATAATAAGACATAAAAGGTAACCTGAGACATTCATAACATTCATACATAGGGAGCAACCCTCTTGGTTATGTTTGGAATACCAATCACCGTATATTCCCTAAATCTCTTCGGAGAAACCTTAACGTTTCACTCCTTCGTGTAACCCAATGCATTGGAGAGCTATATCAGGCTCACCCACCCTTAGTTTATTATGGAACCACCCGTTCTTTATAACAATGCCCAAGAACCATAACATAATCGTATCACATAAAACATGCATAAAGGAAACATAACATTTCCACATTTCACTCACAAGATATCAATAAAACACATTGATATAAAAAACCTTATGAAAACCATTTTCAATACCAAAATAAAATAAAGGTAAAACATGGCATTTATTTTTCTTTTAAAAAGATGGTATGGCTTGTAGAGGATGTCGAAACTCAAATAATAGTCACGGCGGTGGAGATGTCATTGTCACCGCATATGTATGACAAAAACATTCACTTTTATCGTTTTGTTAAACACTTCGTACAAAAATATTCCTTTTGGATAAACGTAAAATTCAAAGGGGTTTATACACCGTATAAAAGAAAGTTGTGTATGAAACAAAATATTCCTCAATGAAAGGAGATTGAGACAAAGTCCCTTACAAAGACGGTATCCTTGGTTTAAGGATAAATCAATTACATAATTATGTGTGACAAACGAATACACCAAATATAAGTGGATATTAAGTGTAAAACAATCAGAGGATATTCACACATATTCATTGAACAACATGTTCAAGGACTACATTTTTATCCCAAAGAATCAAATTTGGGATAAGAAGTTCCCTTGCAAAAATTTGACAGCCTAACGACGTCAATACAAAATTCCGAAAATGAGTTGATGAGAGATAAAAAGGATATCTCATCACATGGACATAAAATTTAAATCAATAAGGATATATAAGGACATATCCCAACATAATATTATGTGAATCAAAAGACATAACAAAATAAGTCTTTTAAAAAGAGGAGGGTGAAAGGTTCCCTTACCGACATGGGTATCTTTCAAAACATACACCCCGTGAAAGAAAGACAATACAACATTGATGTAAATACTCATAAATGAAATTATATTATAGAATGAGTAAAATAATGGGCAGTACATACACCACTCAAAGTAAATTGTGGCAAATGCAGCATAAATGTCACGGGAATAAAAGTGAGATGAAAAATCCCTTACGAAAACTCGGCAGCCTAACGACGCCACTTAAATCTTCCAAAATGGATTGATGAGAGGAAATAGGGTCTCTCATCCTATCAAAATAATGTTTACAAAAAGGGGATTATAAAATAACAACCCCCATAATAACAAATAGGAGCTTAAAAGAAGTGACATAAAGGACGGTACTTAAAAAGAAAGAAAGAGGTTAGATCTCTTACGAAAATTCGGCAGCCTAACGGCGCCACTCAAAACTTGCAAAATGGATTGATGAGAGAGAATAGGTTCTCTCATCATATGAACATAAAAATTACAGTAAGATTAATATATAATAAAATCCCAATAACAAGAAATATGAGATTTAAAAGGAATGACATAAAAGAGTGTACTTTAAACGAAAGAGAGGAGTATGATCCCTTACCTCAAGTCCGACTTGTCGTGTTCGTTTCTTTATATTCCTGAATAATAAACATTGGTAAATTTATAATTGCTTAAGGACCTCCTATAATGATTATTATTCATTTCATATCACATATTTTAATGTTATAATAATTTTTTAATAATATGAGTTCATATCAGACATTTTTGTCGATGTTTGGTACATGAGTCAAAAATTGAACTTGTTGGAAAATAATTTTCCATGTAGTTATAGGTACATCATATCCAGAATAGTATTGATGTTTTAAATATCATATATATCCAGTATATATTAATTTTATACTATTCCATAGCATTTGGAGATAAAAATTAAAAGCACCGTTCATGGAGACGGTAGGCCGTACGTACGCATGAACGCTACTTTAATTTTTTGTCATATTAATGGAATTAAAAAAATTGAGAGAGATATATATATATGTTATAATTAAAAAATTATATACATCATTTAGATGTAATATATTACATATATATCCATTATATATATGTTCTTATAATAATACATAACATTTTGAGACAAGAAATGAAATGTACCATTCATGGAGACGGTAAGCCGTACGTACGCATGAACGCTACTTCCATTTCTATTTCATATTTAATGGATTTAAAACATAATGATACATAATAGTATTCCAGTATGGTATCATATATAATATAATTAATTATATCCTTTATACGTACCACATATGGTATTAACGAATCAAATCACTTTGAGGGGGCGGTAGTTCACACTTCCTTAAATGAAGATATCACGTTTACCCATAATGGAAACCATAAAGGTATGCCATAAATGAAAAATAAAGAAGCTTAATTAAAACATAAACATATTATATATCATATATAAATATATATTAATCTCAATGGCCACCTTTGAAGGTGTTAGAAGAATGTTGAACAATCATCGTTTCGTGAGGCAGAAAATCGCCAACCACAAAAACAGTATGTTCTTTAACCATTAGACGAAGGTGTGTGGAAGTGTAGCTCTAATAATTCTTATAAAAACATCCTATTAAATTTAAGACACTGGATTTGTTACAAAAGAAAAGAATAAAAAGAGTTTATGGGGTTGGAGAAGCAAAATAAAACAAAAGGACACAAGTGAAGACATTACCTTAAAATCGGGTAACTCCCATTGGTTTGAGCTCAATGGCTTCCTTGGGAAGACTTCTTCCCAATGTGAGGCTTCAAGGAGTTATATAGGGATGTGGAGAGACAAAATGGGCAGGGTTTGGCCTATAAAAAGGCTTTGGGAGTGTGGGTAAAGAGGTAGAGGTGGGGGCCTTTTATAAGAGGAGAGGAGGGGCACTCTTGGAAGGTAAAGAAATGTTACTTTATTTTAGAATGAATTTGGGATTTTAATAGTCCCAAATTGATTTTTTTCTAGGATAAGGTGATAAGGGTTCGAAATCCACCCATACAATAGTTTTTGGACATGTTTAGGTCTTAGATTTTATATTATCGTCCCATTTTATTTAAATCGTTAAATAATGAGGTTATCGCTACATCATCATGATGTCATAAATAATTTAATTTATTTAATGTCTAAAAATTATGAAAAAAATAATATGATATAGTAAATCTTTTTAGATTTCCAATTAATATTTATAGTACAAAATATCATTTATGTAGAAAAAATGTTAAATATCTTACTAAGGTGATACATTCTTTGTTACATTTAACATTTTTTAAAAATAAAAAGATAAAAAGTCACTTTCTCACAAAAGTGATTCCATTGGGCCCCCATGTTTGGCACAAGGAATCCCATGGTCTACCATGAGACAACCAGTAGCCTTTGGACACATTTTGTGGTAATTTTTTATTATTATTATATAATCTTATTATCTTTAACTACCCGATTACTCATTAATCAAGATAATTAAAGATAATTACCATCGTTACTATTCATAATGTCCAAAAACAAAATATTCTTAATTACATAATTTGGACCTTCTGATTAAAAATATTTAATTCATTTTACCAAATTCCAAACACATAAATTGAAATAATTAATATAAAAAAACTTCCCGTTGTCAAAACAAATAGAGGGTTTTTTAAAAACAATATTTATGAAACGTTCGGCACATGTTTATGCCTAATTCCAAAGTAAAATTAATCCCAATGACCATAATTTAATTAAATTGTAAAAATATATTCTAATTACACTTTAAAACAAATTAAAAAGATAATATAACCATATAATTAAATTATATGAAAAAGCAGTTTTGATGTAAAAAGCAGTAGTTTTCACTATTCATTGAAAAATGAACATTGTCAGAAAAATACCAAAAATTAACCCAAGGTAAATTTCAATGTACCAATCATAAAAAATATGTTTATTTTGAAAAATAGAGCTTATAAAATTTTCAAAAATTGGATTTAAAATGGGTTCTCCATCAAAAGGCGGTTAATCGACCTTTTAAAGAATATTAGAATGTTTACGCTTAAAAACTAGATTCATTTGAATTTTTAATCTTATAACATTTATTGTAAAGAGTAAAAATATTTTACAAACATATATAATCATTTTGTAGTTAGTTCTGTTCATTACCACCATTACAACGGCTAGGCGTTAACTACCATTTAAAATAATATTATTTTATTATTAGAGTGCAACGTAAGATTCCCAAAAAACTCGTTGTTGTGTATTGGGTATGCCATCGAGCATAGCATCCCATTTAAAGTAATATTAATATTTTATTCACAAATATGGATAAATATGAAAATTTCATATTCTTTATTTACTTGGGGTGTTACATCCTTCCCCCCTTTTGAGAATTGGGTCCTCGCAATTTTAAAATTGAGCTTGGAAACATCTTTGAAAGTCCCACAACGGAACAAGAGTCGGTAAAACAATCACTTTAAAATAAAGAAAGATAAGTACATAGGTCACCCGATTTAACCCATAATAGGATTACGTGTAGGAAAACATGGAAATGGAAGAAAAAGAAATGGGTCATGTTCTTGAGGGAGAGTGATAGAAAACATGTCTAGGAGAAGGATAACCATAAGAAAATCACAAACTTGTGATGGGTTAAACGGTACTCGATTCCCCAGTAGGAAAAGTTAACAGAAAACATTTTTGTTTTAAGTTACTCTTCATTGAGGAATTTATTTTTGATCTTATGGAAACATACTTACTTGTCATGTTGACTTTCAACTTTTACTAGATTACTTAATCAAACTCATATTTCCTCCAAAAGACGAGTATTTAGGAAGACATGTTCACATTAAGAGTACTATAATCAACTTATAGAGAATCACCTAATCCACAAAAGATTACTATATACTTCCCATGTCATTAGACTCTAACCAAAACCAAAACCCAAAATGTAAGTACAAGATCAGATAATCCAGAAAAGGATAACCCTTTATAAAAAGAAAATCTATTCTTAATCTCCAAAATTTGTCCAACAAATCCCAGAGTTCAACGAGGACCATTCGATAAACAATTTGTCCATAAAATTAATCAATGTAAACCAAACTAAGATTGAAACCCAAATATTTGAAGGATTTAGTCACATAGTCTTCCAAGGTACAAATTAACTTTTATCTCCAAATAACATCAGTTGCTCTTAAATTCTCATATTGAAAAGTAGTTAACCTAATCACATATCCTCAATGATAGGTTATTCATTTCCATATATAACCCAAAATAAACTTACTCTTGAATCCTAGAATCATCTAACTAAATATAATTAGTCAAAATAAACAAGGAATTCACGTAGTCCAGTGGTAGGCGATAAATACCAGTCACACTTTTGTTGTGGGTTCGATTCCCGCGGCTTTGTCTGACGCGACGTGTTGTCACACGATCTGTGTATGGTCCTTTTTCCAAAACTATATAATCCTTAAAACATTCCCCAAAACGAGATAAAATCTTCAAAAATAATCATAAAATATTTTAACCTCAGGTTTATCTCATGCCTTTCATATTCCATCATATTGTATAATAACCCATAATTACCTCAAAAGTAAGGATCATATAAACTCTAATGGTTACCTTTATAATTATTACCTAAACTACCACATCGATTGGTCATCTCATACATGATGCATTACAGAACATACCAAGGTTCATGTGGTTGATCATGACTCCTTGATAGTTGGTTTAGAACAACCACAAGTTTCCTCATTGAATCCCCGATTTTATCTAGTATCTTAATCATAGATCCACCACAGTTTCCTTCAAACCTGTTGTCTCTTTGGTGCCTTCTAGATCCATCCATTCACTAAAAATAAAAATGTCAGTGTGAGTATATCAACAAAACCATCATGTACTAATGAGGAAGATAACCACTAATATATACTTACTTATTCACTTTATCTAAAACTAGGACTCTTTCTGAAATCCTAACCATTATGGTAATGTCACTTATGCATAAATAATACCCTAACCTCTAAAGTTATCTAAACCGACCTTTGATACCAACTATAAGGCCCCAGCCTTAAACCTTACTTAATCTTGAGTTATTACAAGATTACACATTGAGGATCTTTTCAGGTTTATAGTTTTAGAGAATTAGATCATAAAACTTGCATTAAATTCCACATTTAAACAAAGTGGTTACATAAAAGATAGTATTCATTTTTTCCCATCAACGGAAACATATTTATAATGAAACATGGGTTCATTCTTGACACTTCCTTGACACTATCATCATATCATGTACCTTTCCCTTGACCTATAAATAACATTTCAAAAAAACTTGGGATGAGCATAAAAAGCTCAGTAAGGGTTATAAAAAATATGGAAAGGAAACATGAGTTCATATATACAAAAGAATGAAATCATACTTTACCCATAAAACATAGGCACTTTAAAATATATCATCAAATCATGAATAAATCATATAAATCATAAGATAGAAAAGGTAACTTGAGGCATTCATAACATTATTACGTAGGGAGTAACCCTCTTGGTTACGTTTGGAATACCCATCACAGTATATTCCCTAAATCTCTTCGGAGAAACCTTAATGTTTCACTCCTTCGCGTTACCCAATGCATTGGAGAGCTATATCGGGCTCACCCGCCCTTATTTTATCATGTAACCACCCCTTCTTCCTAACAATTTCCACGACCATAACATAATCGTATCACATAAAACATGCATAAAGGAAACATAACATTTCCACATTTCAATCGTAAGATATCAATAAAAAACATTGATTTAAAAAACCTTATGAAAACAATTTTCAATACCAAAATAAAATAAAGGTAAAACATAGTATTTATTTTTCTTTTAAAAAGAATGTATGGCTTGTAGAGGATGCCAAAACTCAAATAATGGTCACGATGGTGGAGAAGTCATTGTTGCCGCATACGTATGACCAAAAAATTCCCTTTTGTCATTTTGTAAAAAGCTTCATATAAAAAGATTCCTTTTGGATAAACGTAAAATTCAAAGGGGTTTATACACCGTATAAAAGAAAGTTGTGTATAAAACAAAATATGTCTCAATGAAAGGATATTGAGACAAAGTCCCTTACAAAGACGATATCCTTGGTTTAAGGATAAATCAATTACATAATTATGTGTGACAAACGAATACACCAAATATAAGTGGATATTAAGTGTAAAACAATCAGAGGATATTCAAACATATTCATAGAATGACATATTAATGGACTACATTTTTATCCCAATCAATCAAATTTGGGATTAGAAGTTCCCTTGCAAAAATTTGACAGCCTAACGGCATCACTACACAATTCAGAAAATGAGTTGATGAGAGATAAAAAGGGTATCTCATCACATGGACATAAAATTTAAATCAATAAGGATATATAAGGACATATCACAACATAATATTATGTGAATTAAAAGACATAACAAAAGAAGTCTTTTAAAAAGAGGAGGGTGAAAGGTTCCCTTACCGACATGGGTATCTTTCGAAACATACGCCCCGTGAAAGAAGAACAATACAACATTGATGTAAATACTCATAAATGAAAGTATATTACACAATGAGAAAAATAATGGGTAGTACATACACCACTAAAAGGAAATTGTGGCAAATGTGGCATTAATCTCATGGGAATAAAAGTGAGATGAAAAATCCCGTACGAAAACTCGGCAGCCTAACGGCGCCACATAAAACTTCCAAAATGGATTGATGAGAGGAAATAGTGTCTCTCATCATATCAACATAAAATTTACAAAACGAGTAATATAAAATAACATTTCCCATCATAAAAAATAGGAGCTTAAAAGAAGTGACATAAAGGAGTGTACTTAAAAAGAAAGAGAGAGGTTAGATCTCTTACGAAAATTTGGCAGCCTAACGGCGCCACTCAAAACATCCAAAATGTATTGATGAGAGAGAATAGGGTCTCTCATAATATGAACATAAAAATTACAATAAGATTAATATAAAAGAACATCCCAATAATAAGAAAGATTAGATTTAAAAGGAATGACATAAAAGAGTGTCCATTAAAAGAAAGTGAGGAGTAGGATCCCTTACCTCAAGTCCGACTTGTCTTGTTTGTTTCTTTATATTCCTAAATAATAAACTTTGGTCAATTTATAATTTCTTAAGGACCTCCTATAATAATTATTATTCAGTTTATATCACATTTTTTAATGTTATTATAATTGGTTATTAATATGAGTTCATATCAGACATTTTTGTCGATGTTTGGTACATGAGTCAAAAATTGAACTTGTTGGAAAATAATTTTCCATGTAGTTATAGGTACATCATATCCAGAATAGTATTGATGTTTTAAATATCATATATATCTAGTATATATTCATTTTATACTATTCCATAGCATTTGGAGATAAAAATGAAAATCACCGTTCATGGAGACGGTAGGCCGTACGTACGCATGAACGCTACTTTAATTTTTTGTCATATTAATGGAATTAAAAAAATGAGAGATATATATATATTTTATAATTACAGAATGATATACATCATTTAGATGTAATATATTACATATATATCCATTATATATATATACTTATAATAGTACATAACATTTTGAGACAAGAAATGAAATGTACCGTTTATGGAGACGGTAAGCCGTACATACGCATGCACGCTACTTCCATTTCTATTTCATATTTAATGGAATTAAAACATAATGATACATAATATAATTCCAGTCTGGTATCATATATAATATAATTAAATATATCCTTTATACGTACCACATATGGTATTAACGAATCAAATCACTTTGAGGGGGTGGTAGTCCGCACTTCCTTAAATGAAGTCATCGCGTTTACCCCTAATGGAAACCATAAAGGTATGCCATAAATGAAAAATACAGAGCATAATTAAAACATAAACATATTATATATCATATATAAATATAGTTTCATCTTAATGGTCATCTTTTAAGGTGTTAGGAGAATGTTGAACAATCATCGTTTCGTGAGGCAGAAAATCGCCAACCACAGAAACAGTATGTTCTTTAACCATTAGACGAAGGAGTGTGTAAGTGTAGCTTGAATACTTCTTATAAAAAAATCCTAGTATATTTAAGATACTGTATTTGTTACAAAAGAAAAGAATAAAAAGAGTTTATGGGGTCGGGGAAGCAAAATAGAACAAAAGGACACAAGTGAAGACATTACCTTAAAATCGGGTAACTCCCTTTGGTTTGAGCTCAAAGGCTTCCTTGGGAAGACTTCTGCCCAAATTGAGGCTTTAAAGAGTTATAGAGGGATGTGGAGAGAATAAATGGGTAGGGGTTGTCCGAGCCAAAGGCTTTGGGCGTGTGGGTAAAGAGGTAGAGGTGGGGGCCTTTTATAAGAGGAGAGGAGGGGCACTCTTGGAAGGTAAAGAAATGTTACTTTATTTTAGAATGAGTTTCGGATTTTAATGGTCCCACATTGATGTGTATTGAGGATAAGGTGATCAGGTTTCTAAATCCACCCATACAATAGGTTTTGGACATGCGTAGGTCTTAGATTTTACATTATCTTCCCATTTTATTTAAATCGTTAAATAATGAGGTCATCGCTGCATCATCATGATGTCATAAATAATTTAATTTATTTAATGTCTAAAAATTATAAAAAAACTACTATGATGTAGGAAATATTTTTATCTTTCCAATGAATATTTATAGTCCAAAAGATCATTTATGTAGACAAAAATAAAAATATTGTACTTAGGTGATACATTCATTGTTACATTTAACATTCTTTAAAAATAAAAAGATAAAAAGTCACTTTCTCACAAAAGTGATTCCATGGGGCCCCCAAGTTTGGCACAAGGCATCCCATGGTCGGCCAGGAGACATACAGTGGCATTATGACACATTTTGTGGTCATTTTTTATTATTATGAAATTATCTTATTATCTTTAACTACCCGATTACTCATTAATCAAGATAATTACCGTCATTACTATTCATAATGTCCAAAAACAAAAGAGTCTTAATTAAATAATTTGGACCTTCTGATTCGAAATATGTAATTAATTTTACCAAATTCTAAACACATAAATTGAAATAATTAATTTAAAAAAACTTCCTGTTGTAAAAACAAATAGCGGGTTTTTTAGAAACAATATTTATGAAAAGTTTGGCAGTTGTTTATGCCTAATTCCAAAGTGAAATTAATCCCAATGACCATCATTTAATTAAATTGTATAAATATATTCATATTAAGCTTTAAAACAAATTAAAAAGATAATATAACCATATAATTAAATTATATGAAAAAGTAGTTTTGATGTAAAATGCAGTATTTTTCACTATTCATTGAAAAATGAACATTGTCAGAAAAATACGAAAAATTAACCCAAGGTAAATTTCAATGTCCCAATCATAAATAATATGTTTATTTCGTATAATAGAGCTTATAAAATTTTCAAAAAGTGGATTTAAAATTGGTTCGCCATCAAAAGGCGGTTAATCGACCTTTTAAAGAATATTAGATTGTTTATGCTTAAAAACTGGATTCATTTGCATTTTTAATCCTCTAACATTTATTGTAAAGAGTAAAAATATTTGACAAACATATATAATCATTTTGTAGTTAGTTCTGTTCATTCCCTCTATTTCAAAGGCTAGGCGTTATCTACCATTTAAAATAATATTATTTTATTATTAGAGTTTAACGTAAGATTCCCAAGAAACTCGTTGTTGTGTATTGGATACGCCATCGATCATAGCATCCCCTTTAAAGGAATATTAATATTTTATTCACAAATATGGATAAATATGAAAATGTCATATTATTTATTTACCTGGGGTGTTACATATTTTCAATCGTCACTTCAATTTTTTATATTTCCTAAAGACAACCTTCTAATTTCTTTTTATTTGAGGATATTGACTCCCCCTCAATCTCACCATCCATAAAATGTGGGAAAATATAAATTATCTTCATTTAACCAACACTTATTTGATTTGTGCCTGAATACACCACAATACCAGTAACACCCATTGTAAGAGTATTTTCTATGATTCTTATGTACTTATTAGGATAAGGAATATGTTTCTCAATCACTTTCTTTCCTGGTCCACCATTTATTCTATTATCAATAAGGTTATTCTACTTATTTTATTCATTATTGGATTCAAAAGTATTTGACACCATATCATATTTATATTGTTTCATAACATTTTCAATGCTA
This sequence comes from Viscum album, assembly GCA_963277665.1. NCBI lineage: Eukaryota > Viridiplantae > Streptophyta > Magnoliopsida > Santalales > Viscaceae > Viscum > Viscum album. Next base: position 886,397,106 of record OY728148.1, on the reverse strand, counting down.
GGATTCCATAATAATTCAAAATTTAAATCATGATTCTTTACAGAAACAACTTATTTCTTTGTATCACCCTTTAAGGGAAATATTTGATGAACCTTCCCTATATTCTCTTATCAAGAACATTCACTATAATCAATGATAGTGTTTTGAAACATTGCTTCTCAATTCATTTTCTGAGAGTTTTTGATGAGAAAGTTACAACTCTTCATTATTTACTCTCAACTTCACCTCTATATTCTCCTTACGATTCTTTTATTCTTAATGATATTTCTTTAAGTCATCAATTTATTTCACCCAAATAATTTTCTAATCATCAATAATTTCTAGGTATCTTATTATGGAACATTCATCCTCCATATTTTTATTGTTCTTTTTAGGACTTCTAATATTTCCCAGATACACATTCAATTATACTTTCAAATGATGTTAAAGTTGAGTTTCTTCTTCATCAGAACTTCTGATTACGAGTTATTCATTATTCACTATTTCAATAAAATTATTTTCATTACCATACTCAATGGTTTTTTTTTGGATTTAGTATCACCATATTCTTTTTCATCTTCATTGGAAAATAAACTTCAACATTTTTATTTAATGTATTTTTTTATTTTCATGAGTCTCCATTTTTCTTCCATGATATTATTTTCTTTCTTTCATCAATAACATAATCCTCTTCCTTTTTATTCGAGGAAAATTATCTGCAAAGTGACCATCACCACCATATTAAAAACATTTCAAGGGATGTGTCCCATTATATATCCATGTACCTATTTTTACATTGTTAGAAAACAAGGTTGGGATTTCATTGAGATTTTTAGACACCTCATTTTTAGAATAAGAATAACCAGTTTCATATAAAATAACAATCTTCATTTAATATTAATTCATAATATCCTTGAAAGACATTTCTCTATCAAATTGTTTTATCATCAGATAATTATATCCTCTAATTTGATAAGTGATTAGTGTTCTATGTAAATCATCAAGAGATAATGTTTCTAGATATCTATCTTCAAATGCAGAAACATTTGCATCAAATTTTACAGGTAGGAATCTCAATATATTTTCTTCAAATTAAGATTCATTAATCATTTCACCAATACATATGATAATACATATAATTTCATTCACCCTAGTAAATAATTCCCCAATATAATTATGCTCACACATCTTTGAATCATCATTCTTCAATCTCCATATTTCTAACTTTTCCTTCTTCACATTTTTATTGTCTTATTATATGTTTTTCAATTTATCCCATATACCATTAATTGTGGAATACCCTTTCACTTTCAATAATTCACCTTCATAAAGTGATGATAATATAGTATTATTAGACCTTCCATAATTCTCAAAAAACCTCTTGTCAACAGGTGTTAGTGGATCACTATCCTCAATGGGAGGAAACCCAACTATTGTAGCTTTAAGAACATCATAACTAATTTATATAAGATATAGAATCATTATATATTTCCATATATGATAGTTGTTTCCATAAAAGTCCAGAATACCTTTATTGTTCACATATTTCACATGCTCCATCAGCAATTAATAGTGTAGGGAACCTACCTCTAATACAAATTGAAAGTGCCCCGTCATAGTAATGTATCACTAAGAGGAGGAGGGTGAATCAATGATACTAATTTTCTTTTATGTCTCTTTTCAACTGAAATAATCATTAATTCCCATTAAATATTTCAATTCCCTTCTGAGAAACAAATCATCATAGATCCAAAGGAACACAAACAATTAAAAAGTTCACAATTCAATAAGAATCTATACTCCAGTGGTTTGTTTTGGAAATGATATAATACCATACAATCCAATGTAAATTTATCCTTGGATTACAACAAGTAGGATGCACCCTTTAAATCATGTAGCACTATGAAATAATACAACTAATTCATGTGCATCCTCTTAGCACAACAGGATAATACAATTATTTTGAAAAATCTCATGTTACCTATGCCTCTTTTCAATTAACCAAATTTATTCAATTGTAATTCAATTCATCAATTACTTACCCAAAATAAAGGTAATATGTTCATGAACATTGATATAAAAACATAGTATAATTGTCTAGAGTTTGTTTCCCCCAGTACGATTCCTCTGATTATGATTTCCACTGAACCAAATATTTTTAGTAAAAATTTCTTTCAATATAATGAAATAGAGTACAATAAGCCCCACTTAAATTACAAAATAACATTTTCAAGATGAATAGAATATGAATGAATTGGCATCACCTAAAAATATTTGTCATGATGAATAGAATTGATCTATTCTTCCCTCTAGAAACCCAAAGCATCCCTATCTTATGCAGTGAAATGTTAAAGCATCAGAATGTACAAAGTACTTTTTCCTTTTATAGGTGACCCAAAACAAGTTTATGTGGTAACACCAAAACACTTCCCTAATCACTTAAATTCAACAAAATCCGAATTTCTCTTTAAATCTGGGATCAATTATTACTTCATCAATGCTTCTTGATTCTTCTTAAAACATCCACAATCTTCACCTCTTCTTCATAAAACTCCCATTTCAATTGATGAGACCAATTTCAATTATTATAAATACATGGTTCTGATAATCTAATTACAATTCCTCATTTCTATTTCTAAAAATAATTCATATAACTGATTTGAATCAAAATATTTTAAATGAATGTTTAGATCCCCCTCAGAAAATCATTCAAAAATCTTATTATTTTTTCCTTTCTATTGAACCACATGAGAAACAATACTTCATTCAAAAACTACTTATTGAATCATGACTAAATTCTTGAAATTAACTTTATTGAGGATCATCTGTAGTATGTTCTCTCTTTTATTGGAAAGTATCATAACATTCCATTCATTCCAGTAAATTCGTTTCCTCACATAACTATTGAAAAACTTTAAATACAAAATTATTCTTCCTCTTATATCATGATGGATATTGCCTCAATTCAGATTTTCATGAATTGAACATAAAAAGTTAAACTCTTAACCCACTTGATGATGTAATTTGAAAAAAACCAGTGTACGATCCTTTCTGGTTATGATCAATTATGGTTACGATCATTTCTAGTTATAATAATTTTGGATACGATTGTTGGTTATAATTGCAATGTACAACCATTTCATAGTACGATCACTGGGTATAATCAAATACAACCTAAAAACAATGATCATCCTAGATACAATATGATACAATATGAAAATTATTCCTTCTTGATTGAAATCATCTATTTTCTTTTCTTCTACCCACATTCAATCAATTAAATTCTGAATATGATTACTTTTTTATTGGTATAATCTCCTCTATTTAACCCAGATATTATTAATTACTATCTTATAATGATGATCTTTGATCGGTACCATGTCTACTCTTTGACATTCACAAAAATACAATCATTTTTAAGAATAATCAACACCATATATTACTCTTATATCAGCACCCATTTTCAATCGGCACCACAATTCAATCAGAACCACATTTCAACCAGCCCAACCTTTCATCGACACCACTTTTCATTGGCACCACTTATTTTACTTTCACCCAGAATCTAATTGTTTTAAAAGATAATCGATGGTGTCTCTTTCTTTTTTTATTAGTATGACTTTTTCATTCGACACTATCTCTTCAAACTATATATGATTGCATTGAGAAACAATTTGCACCACTTCTTTATCTCTGACATCTAGATAAGATAAATATAAATGTGATTCTTTTCCATTTGGAAACATCTCTTTCACTCCCCATTTCTTCAATAAAACAAGCATCACATGTTCTCACAAAAACTCATGATTTATATGACATAAGAATCAGAAAATCATCCCCACAATTACATAGAAAATTATCATAACTTTCTATTCAATCATGTTTCTTTCTTTCCTTCTTTTCCTGAGAACAAATTTTCTGAATACATATGTCCAAATGTAAGAACATAGGTGTTTGATTCTTTTCAAAAGAAAACCCAAAACAATTGTTTCCAAAAAACAAAGTGAAGTGATTTCCATTATTCAAAACAATTATTGAAAATAAAAGATAACACTTGGATACAAATCACCATCATCATCTTCTTGGTCCTTAAATTTTTCCCTCAATAAATGTTTTATGTGATTTTTACAATTTCTTTTCATTTATTATGAAATCCTTTAATGTTATTTATGTATCAGAGGGGATATTATTCTATGATACAATTATTATTCATTATCTAGATAGGTTATTGTAATGATAATGAGAATTTTATGAAATCCATTTTTACACGGGTACATTATTATGGAATGATAAATTTTTTCATGATCACGGGGAATACATAGGAATGAATTATGATTATATTATCATGTGACTATTATGTCCATATAATTAATTAGGTAGATATAGAAAATTCATGAGAAAAATACGGTATATTGGAACTTTAAATTTTCTCAATTTTATGTGGGGAATTAATTTTCATGTTTATATGATTATATGTGGAACTTTCTTTCATTCCCAATAGATTATGTATAGACCATGTTTCCTGTTTATATGTCTATATGAGGGAAAAATTTCATGTACTTTAATTAATGAGTGAATGCATTTCAATTTCTACATGTTCATAGTGTTATAAGCTTATTTTTTCCACATTAATATGTCTATGTTATTCTCTCATTGATCATGACTGATTATTGGTAATTTCAAAATCTTATGAATATTTTATATTTTAATGATAATTTTTTATAATATGAATTATGTTTATGATTGATAATATATTGGGTATTAACATTGTAATATATAATCATGATCTCATTACCTCATTCTTATCTTATTCTTCGTGTATGGTAATTTATAGATATATCCTATGTTTACCCTTACTGATAATCTAAGATTGCCATTTCTTATGCTTTTCCTTCCCTTGGTTTATAATAATGGTTCTAAGTAGATTATAACGAAGAATAATTCTATTTTGTAACCAATTAATATCATTCATGAAATAATAGGATTATGTATCTAGTCTCCGAAGACACTAAAATGTTGGGGTACTGAAATAGATCATAATTTTATATATTGAAGAATAATATTTAATTATTTAAAATTTATATATGTAAACAATGAGATACAATAGATATCACATCTTTAGGATATTTAAAATCATTCAGCGACATTTGTACTTTTTTATCCATGTTGCGAATATGTCACAATGTGTTTACTATGAACTATCATGTTAATAAAATCTTGTAGTGTTCTCCCACAGATGTAGAATGAAAATATAAACCACATAAAACCAATGTTATTTACTTGTGAATATTTTTCATGTATTATAATTTGAGTTTTGTATTCAATGTTGTGATTTGGGGGTATAAATACATCAATTTTTTGGTCAAATAAACTTCTAGAGAAGCCATAACAGTGATATGTTTTGTCCTTTATGATTTACTAGTGTATATACTTCTCATTTGTAAGTTCTAGATGGATTATAAACAACTAAAATTAATTCTTGGATCAAAACAATGGATAATACTCTGTATACAAAGGTATATTCATTTAGCTACCATAAAGATTTGATTTTAGTAGGAATTACTATATCAAGTTCATGTTTTGAGAAGATGGAAAGGTGATCATGGGTAGGTTTAGTATAACATACTTTACATTTTGGAAGATAGATATAGAGGATAATATGATATAAAAGATTCTTGAAATTATATTTACTATAACTAAACCTAATAATTTTGAAAATGTTGAATGGGAGTAGCTTGATATAAAAGTTATTGCTTTAAATTGTATGACCTTATCAAGGAAAATTTCATTAGACATCAAGTAGAATAGAAAAAATTAGATATAATGGTTGCATCAATAGATATATATGAGAATCTGACTATTCTAAACAAAGTGTTTTTAATGCGAAGAATATTCATTTTAAGGCTATCAAAATGGATATTATTGAAATATCATTTTAATAATTTCTATATGATCTAAAATCATCTTGATTAAGTAAAGGTAAATTTAATTAATCATGTTTGTAAAATTATATTGTTGACCTATTTTCCAGATTCGTGAATATTTATGGAAAAAATAGTGATAAATTATATTGGTATGAATAATATGGTATATGTTATCATTCATAATTTGATCATAAAAGAAGGGATCTAGGGGATGGAAGAATACAGATATTTTTCTAATGAATGGAATGCATTTGGAAGAAGAAATTCACCTCCTATGTGGAACCAAAGATACCTAGTTGATAAGTCAAGATAGTTTAGTTGAGGAAAATCAACCAAACCCAGTCCTTCATGGTGGAATTTTGGGAATAGTGGAAACCTTAAGATGGTTTTTTAGGATCATGAGATATGTGGGATATTGTTCTCAGAAAGTTCATATTTTGAAAAAAAATCATAGCTAAAGAAGTAATCACTCTGACTTTTGGGTTTTATTTTCAAATGGAATCCTGGATATAGATTTAGAAGCACCATTCCATTACACCCGTGAAAGGGGATATTTGTCATATTATGATTCTAGATATTTTGGGAAAGTTAATTTATTTAATATCAAAGACATAGAGAATATCGAAAATGGGTATGTTAAAATACTACTAAATAATAGAGGGTTTATAGATTTATAGGCTGTTTGGTTTATCCCTAGCCTCCAAAAAAATATATTTCTAGGGGTCAGTTGGTTGATGATGATTTTGGAACAAAAATCTAATAAGATTTGGAAGACTAATCGATGTTCTCTCATCAATGCTAAAGGAGTGAATGATGAAACTATTTACATCGTCGAAATAATAAGAGGAGTCACATTGGTAGAAGAATCAACTTATAAATGTTCATAATTGTGTCAGTATCTTTTATTTCATCTCAATGATAAGAGTATGAATATGATAGTTGAAAAAACGGATTTTGAAGCTTCATATTTTATATATTAGTAGTTATGAATGTTTTATGTTATAAAGTAATAAAAGATGTAATTTAATCCTAGGTAAGTAACTAATATGAACTATAATATGGATCCATTACATACCGATGTCTGACGACTGATCCCAATCAAGTCACATGCTATATCTCAATAATTTATGACATTCATTTATAATTTCATGTGAAAGGTTTGAGTTTATTTTCTAAATCATAAGTCATATTTTTTGAGACATTATTAATTGGAAAGAGAATAAAGTTATAAACAGAAGTTTTTAAGATCTAATAATGGTTTTGAGTTCACTAGAATGAGTTTCCCAAACTTCTACAGATATAGATAAATCAGAAATGGGGAAATGTTTCTAAAACACCTAAATAAAATGGAATAATATAGAGGATAAACTAGAAATTTGTAGTGAAATACTGCATCACGATGATTGAATCTTTAATACCAAAAAATTTTTGGGTATATTTTATACATATTGATATATATCTAACCAACCAGAGTCTGTTTTTATAAATAGGATTATAGTTACCAAAAGCATGGTCATCCTGCAAAGTACCAAAATTATATCACCTTAGAATATTTGGTAATGATTCCTAAATTTATATAGATGAGAAGGACCAATAAATATTCATATAAACTCTCACAAATATATATATTTTGGTTATGCCAATAAGGAATTTTTATTTAAACATTGGGATGATAAAAAAGAATAAATTCATCAAAACTAAAAAATTTCTCTTCAAATAAGAGATTACTTGGAAGAACCAAGATATTGTAATCAAGGAATATGAGATAAAATAATAGTCTAAATTATAATTTGAACATAGAGGAATCTATATAATATTTAAACTACCAAAATTCTCAGGGGGTAATAGGTCAACTAATTTTTTAAAAACATTAAAGGAAAGTTCATGAAAAACATCATAAGATAAGATAATAGAGCATTGAATGATATACCATAATGATCAATGGTTGTTGAAGATTATGGAATATAATGAATTTGAGAACTTATATAATTATCAAAACCCAAAATAAATGAATCACATATTGACTTTTATATATGTAATAATACCATATGATTAGTTTATAGTTATAGATATTATCTTCACTTCTTAATTTTAACAGATGGAGGAGAAAATGAAATTCCAAAAGTGGTGTCCAATATATATGATTCTTCTAAGTGGGAGCTCTCGAGTGATGACTTGAATTCATTATATGTGACTAAAAATTGGGATCTAACTAAATGTACTGAAATAAAGAGAGATATGAATAATTAACGAATCATATAGTTAAAATAAAAATCTTATGTATGTTTGAGGCACGAGGCTCTGATGGTTTTAATGACCCTATAATTCACTGTATATTCACCTTAAATAAATAATATATTAGATAACATGTTTCACACAATATACAAAACTAAAAAAACCTTTATATAATTTGAATATTAAATCAGACCATTAAAACAATGATGTTAAATTTGATAGTATGAATTAAAGTAACCATATCACAAAATCAGTAAATAAAGGTAGAATAAATGTCATCCAAATGCAGAATTATTCCTTATCACTCCCATTATGCTAAACTCCAAAGGGATGTAGTTTTTATTAATTTTTACCTAGACCAAGGTCAATCCTAATTTGAGAAATTTTGGTTTGATAATAACCATATATGGGATAAGTTCAAGCGTGTAGAGATTACCACAAGATCGATGATAGTTGAACTACAACCCAAAAACTACAACTAGATCTTATATAATGATTATGTTATATATGGAGATCATAATGGGTTATCTATATAGAAATTAGGATTATATAAACATGTAATAAATTTTTTATATTAATATATATATCATGAAATTTTATACTTTTCAAAAGGTTATTTTTCTCAATTCACTTTATGCATAAAAAATATATTTTCTACAAATTTTAATTTTATTTCAAAAACCATATTTTTTTATGATTTAATAATAAAAATAGATAATGATCATTTAAATAATTTTTTAACTATATATTAATTTGTAAATTTATTGGAAAATTAATAATTAATTTTCCAAGATGTGTTTTCCAATTAAAATGGTTTTTTCAAATTAGTTTTTTAAATAAAAATCAAAAGACTAAATTTTTTGATTTAATTTTAAAAATATAATTTTATTTTTTGATTCATCGTGTAAGTGTAATATTGTAAAGAAATTTTGGGGTGATATTTATTTTTTTGTAAATAGTGAACAATATTGTGTTTATATATAACATGACATTTATGACATTATTAGTATATAAGTATGAATTGGAAACTCGTGAATCCTTTTAATAATACCAAATATTTAATTTATAATTTTATTTGAATTTTTTTAAAAATAATTTACAAAACCATATTGGACATTTTAAATCAAAAATTATACATTTCAAAAGATTCGTTAAAATAAATTATATTTTTAGTTTTTAGAAATTTATTTTTATCAATTTTATAATTATAATATAATAAAATGAATTTAAAATTTGGAATAATTAGGAAAAAATTATTTAATAAGGAACATTTTATTTTCAATAAAAAAGTTACTTTGATAAAATCATGCAATCTTGCTAAAAAATGGGTAAACGGGGGTTAATCAAGAGGGAATGACCATAAAAATGTTTAAAACAAGTTTACGAATTGGTGGTTGAGGAATTTACCTACATTACGCCTTCCCCTATCAATTTTTTCTCAATTTTTGATCAAATTTACATGATAGTGACATCCCTTTATTAAAAGTTTTTAGTTATTTTCTAACATTTCATCTCATTTCACTTATAAAAGGGGAACTCCTCTTCTCACATAACTCACTCTAAACCCCACTTGGTTTTTAAGAAACTCCACCTAACCATATAATCAACATTATTATCCATATTTAATAGGTTATGTTTTTCTAAAATGACCACCAATCAAAGGATTAATCCCTTTTTTAAAGGAGATAATCCAAGAAGTGAGGTATAAATTTGTAACTCTTCCTTTCTCATTTTAATTTATTTATATTCACATAGTCTTCCTAAATTTTTTTACCCCATTATAAAATATTACAGTTATTAACATTATTATAGTTGTATTTTATTGTAATTGTTGGAAAATAATTAATAAATTTTCACTTTTTTATTAACAAAAACAATAACATTAATTTTGTATACTTACGGACTACCACCTCCATGAAGAAATGCATCTTGTATTCATGCACCACCTAACATGGATTATATTAATGGTTAATTAAAATAATATGTATGATATATATGTTTATATAATATTTATGTTCCTTAAATTATAAACCATGTAACATATTTCTTCCTCCCTTTAAAAAGTGAAATCACCATCCATGAGTACGTGTTGACAACCACATCCATGGAATGATGCAATCTGTTTTTTACAACCTCCTTACTGTATTGATTTAGTTTATATTTGATAAGTTTATATGATATATATAGGTAATATATATCATGAATATGGTTGTTTATGGATAACACAGTGTTTAATTAATGTTATATAGTAATCCATTAATGTTTGTAAATAACTTGAAACCAGTTCAACACCAATTTCATCTTCACGAAACATGACTAGAACTACTGTTAGATAGAATTATAAAATTATAGGTATTTATATATCATAAATTCCAGTAACTTGAATTTTTTTTTATGTTATTAAATTTTATATAATAAGAAATATTATAATCTCTTTTATAAATATTATTAAAAATGGACAACATTATTAATGACTGATGTCGAAATGGTATTATAAAATATAATACATTAAAAGAATTATTTTTAATGATTTTTATAGATGAAAATTTATGTGAATAAGTTTATAAAATATGTAATTAATATTTTTATCATTATGATATAATATCTTAATACACTTCATTTTAAATCAAGGCATAATGTAAGGGACTTGGAAACTCATACTCTATTATTTGAGTTATACAGTTTCATAATAAACTACATTCTTCCTAGAATTTTTATTTTGATTGATGTTGTCTTTAATTTTTAGAGGAAAAGATATTTTAGTCCAAATAAATTTTTATTAAAATTTTTATATTCAGTTTTTTTAAAAAAGTTGATTATTTTGAAAAGTTCCTTATGGCTATGAATTTTATTATTTTGAATAATAAAAATATTTTAAAAAAAGATCTTCATGATTTGGTTTTCATTATCATTAATTAATTTATCCCAAATATAGCTTGGTTTCATGTTTTACCCTAAATTTTCAATTTATTTTGTGATTATTTTGGTTGATTGTGTTTTTGGTATGTCCTAATTTTATTCATGATATCATTTTATACCATTTATATTTTTATTAAACCAAATTTTCTCTATCAGTTATTTTTGAAAAGTGAACTATTTATATTTGGAATATCTATAAAAACCTTATTTATTTACATAGTTTATTTATGATTTTAAAAGTGAATGATTTTTTAGTGACACATGTATGTGTGGATGAATGATAAGTAGGGTCATATATCATCCTCTAATGTATTGGTTAAGAGTTTATATCTCAAGAGATAGGTATTCATGAGTAAATTTTAGATTCTCATGAGCATGGTAACTGATGGCATGGATCATGAATGTAATTTTTTTATTCTTATGTTTGTGACATAGTTAATAGATTTCATTCATTATGATCATATACTCTCATGATTCATGTTTAATGATAAATTCTTCTAATACTTGTTATACATAATATTATTCCATGTTGATCATTCTTTGATATTGTTCTTAATCCATGTATGTTGAAGCTAAACTATGTCATATTATTATCTCTCGTGATGCTATGATATTTATCTTATGCTAATTTATTTAACTTATACTTATGACCTTATCCTTGATGAAATTATTATTCATCCAATATTGAACATTTGAGTTTTCCCATTTCTTATGATTTATTTCCACAATTTTTGAGGATGAGTCCTACTAATGATATTTCTACACGATTGTCCATTATGGTTCATTTACAGAGAAATGATTTTGAGTTTCATAAAATAATATTATTATGTAGCTATCCTCCTAACACACAAAACCTATTAATTATTGGGATATTATTATTTTTGTAATGTAATGTTTAGATCATGTAAAATATTTAAAATACTGTCATGTTTTCCATAGTTCACTATAGTTTATATCAGAGTGAATGTTTAATTATTTTTTAAGAATATAGAATAACTTTTATTAATTTTTATTATAAAACCTTAATTGAAACCATAATGATGTGTCTATGTATATGATGATATCCTGATATTTTGGTAGAGTAATGAGTATGTTGTTTTTCTATATATTACATCCCTATAAAAATATTGAAAATGGGTAAAGGCATCAGAACAGGTGTACCAATGGGTAGTAACCATAAATAAATCATGTTGGGTATTAATTCAATCATCACCGAGTGCATGAAAAAGTGAAAAAATTTGACACTTTCTTTGAAACTCATGGGGGATATTTTTTGGGTGATCATATGAAATTTAAGATCCACTATGAATGATCGATTTACTAGTTAATTTAATGAACTATATTGGGATGTATAAAATGGACCAATATAATGTAACCCGAGATAAACTAATAATGATATTGGTTGAACCAAAAGAGATATAGGCCAACATGATAATGTAAAAGAATGAGAGGTATTTAAATGAAATTGTTATGAAGAAACATAATAATGTGATTATGAGTATTATATATGAATAAATGTTATTTATAACCAATTATAAAATTAAATGTCATTTATATACCATTAACTAACTTCACTTGTGACTATTAATTTATATTTTTGGGTAATAATTTATTTAATGGCAGGAGAATGTCATGACCTAATATTTCAATATATATTCCCCTTAAACAAATAATATATTAAATATAATGTTTCACAAACTATTAAAAACTAAAATGAAAATTCTTTATATGGTTTTAAAGTTATTATGTTGATTAAAATATAATAATTAAATTATATAATGTAAATTAAAGTAAACATATCACAAAATCAATAAAAGAAGTAATAAAAGGAAATTGAATCTTATAGTAGAGGTCTTCATTATAAAAACACTTATCTAAGTTCAAAAAATAGGTATCTTGTCTAGTTTTTTCCCTAGAAAAATCAAAAAATGACATTTGTTAAATTACAGTTTGATAAAAACATTATATAGTATATGTTAAATCTTCTAGATATTTCCTTAAGATCCATACTAGATTAAAAGCTAATGAAATATACAACTAGAAATTATATGATTCTTAAGATTTATGGGGATATAATAAGGGGTTATGTAATAATAAATTAGGATTATATCATTATCTAATAAAATATTTATATGTATAGATATTCATGCATTTTTATACATTCTGAAATATCATCTTTTTAAAACTGAATTTATGCTTACAAAAATATATTTCCAAGAAATTGGAAATTTATTTCGAGGAAATAGTTTTGTTATGATAGAACAATAACAATATATATTGATCATATTAAAAAAATTAACAATAAATTAATTAGTAATTTATATGAAAATAACACTTAATATACCGAAAGTCATTTTTCAATAAAAAAAATTTCACTATATTTTTTTGTTTAAATGAAAATATAAATTATAAAAATTTAGGATTTTGATTTAATATAAATGATATATATTTTTTATTTATCATGTAAATATTATCTTAATATGAATTTTATTTATTTTTCTAAATATATTTTTTTAGGTGAATATTAAAAATACATTTTTTGAAAATATCATGAGTTTAAAACATTATTTATAAATAAATTTTACATTTATGTACATGAAAACTATTTCAGAAAAAAAAAATTATTTTAAATGTTACTTAATAATATTTAAAACAAATCCCATAATTTAAATTTTAGAAAATAATTTATATTTTTTATGAAAATATTTCCAATCCATTATAAATTTATCCATTAAAAATAATTTTAAAAAGAATTTTTATTTAATTTAGAAAATTAAAAAATTACTTTCAAATTTAAAATCATTAGATCCCGATTATGTAATGATGGAAATTTTATTTTAAATAATAAAATATGACTTATTTTAGAAATATTATTTACCACCATAAAATTAAAAAGGGGGTAAAAGGATTTAACATAAAAGAAATGACCACATGTAAGATCCTGACCTTATGACATGGTACGCATAATTTAAAATTTTGGATAACAACATAGAAAATTGTTAATAATATTATTCCCATATATAGGGATGATCTTAATAATATCCCTAATGTTCAAGACATGATGCAGGTAAAATTTGGGTATAATTGTTTATGGAACATGATTAGAACGCATTTAGTACTTAATAAGCGCTATAATCACACGGCCTGTAGGATAAGGGGTGTGACTTGAAATCCATGGGACTTCACCCAACATATCATTTAGTTGGATGTCCCCTTGAATAGAGGGTAATTCATAATTCGTTAAACTATTTTAGTGTCCAAAGAAACTACATAGAATGGTTTCCCCTTATACCACACGGTTGTTGAACAATTTAGAAAATCGGGATGTCAAATAATGTGCCTTTTTAAAGGTGGTTAAATTAATTTTTTACTCTCTCAACCCATATATGATTTCACCCAATCTTCCTCCTAATTTATTCTCTAGAAACCTCTAGTTAGAACCAATAGATCTAATCTCTTCCATGGATGGTTCACCATTGATACATATGTATTTGAGGAACCATTACGTTTGAATCTATGTAATGGGTAAGTCTCTGAGTCTGTTTTTTTAGAAGAGTCTTTCATGGGTTTTCCTCTTCTTTCGAATCATACAAATCCTATTTACAAGGTGTTCTTTACCATTGTAATTGAATCCATTTTACCTTAAATAAAGTTATTTTTTTGGGTGAGTGGTTTTATGCAACCATGAGGTAGGTGGTCTACAATATTTTTCTCATAGTCATGATATTTTGGTTTTTTATATGTTAATCTAAATTGAAATACATGATATTATATGTGTCATTGACTATGAAAAGATATTTAGTCCTTAAATTTCTGTGTGTTACCCTTCAGAGACACCATCAGGTCTATTTATGATTTGACATTGTGCTTAAGGCTACCCATTAGGTTTTCCAATCCATTGGAAGTGTTGTAATGACATTGTGAATGTCGAGATAGAGAATTTATGTGTGTTAATGGGTTATAATTTTTTTTGGAATGCTATAAATGGTATGGTAATACATGGTATAATTATTGGAAAAGTGTTTATGACATGTCAATATAATTAATTGAAATGTTTTCTATGCTAATAATCATTGAAATTTCTATGAGGATTTTGACATTGATTAAATAGTGTACTTTGGATGTTGATATTCTTGTGGTTTTCAATGGGAGGATTCAATTTTTTAAAAATGGGATAGGGTTTTAAAATGATGTATTTACTGCAAGGTGATTTCAAAGGGGGTTTCTGAATGGGATTCAAATATTGATTTGAAATGAGGGATTGGTTCCCTGTTTGTGAGAATTTCCAAATTGATCTTCCGCTTACCATAACAGAAATGAGGGTCTTGGACCTTTTTTATTTCAAAAATAGAAATACCCATGATTTAAATGGTGGATTCATGATGTTTTTAAATAATGTTTAGTTTTGGTGTTTATGACATTTAAATGGGGTAAATGCTAAATGGGAATAAGGGAAGTATTTATGTTGTTAAGCGGTTATGAAGAATGTTTAATGGATGTGTTAAATGAATAAATGGTTAAATGTTTTTATTACCAAAATGTGTTAAACATGTTTATTAAAATATACTATATTAAAATGATAAATGGTTTTGATGAACCCTTAATGTTGTGGTGTTTTGAAAGGTCATGTGTTTTAGACAATAGAAATAATTATTGATGAAATGTTTTTGATGTTTGAAAAGAAGCAATATACCCCTGGGTAAGGAAGAATAGGCATGGTGATCAGAATCCTTAAGAAGGATAGTAGGAGATGGGGTTCATTATACTTTATTAGTATGGATAGTAATGATTCATTGAATCCTTGATTTGATATTATGGATATGGTGTTCCTTATTTTTGTTTAGGGTGTTGGCATGATGTTCCAAGAACTAATTACATTTCATTTTTTATTGGTAATTGGAGTGCTTTGCCTCTATACATATAATTTAAATGATTCATAATTATTCCTCATGTATATTTAGAAGGTTTAAAACTTCTTATTTATGATACAAACATATTTCATGGCCGAAGAAGATTGGTTTTTTAGGTTACATGATAGATCTCAAGAGTCCTAAAGTATAATTAATAAATTTTTATTATGAAACATGATTATTTTATTTTATTATTTTATTTTTTTTATTTGGTTTTCTAAATGACCTAATGTATATACAGTTTATTTGTTTACAAACGTTGGTAGTTCTCAACTATGTTGTACTTACATGCTTCTCTTTCTAACATGGCACCGAGGTACCTAAGAATATTCAACTGGTTTTTCATATATGTTTTGGAAGGGAACTAAATTTTGGTTTATACTTTGACTAATAGGTATGAGAATGGAATTTTTGGACCATGTTTTGATTTTTTAATAGTTTAAATATTTGTGTTTAATTTTTATTACAACCTTACATGTAGTTTATACATCTCATTGTCATATCATGTTTCACTTGGGTTATTTTGACATTGGTCGAATGTTGTTTCATTTACTACTTATTCTGATTATGGTATCATTTTATATTATTTATGTTATTGTTATAATCTAATAATTAGGGTATAGTCTCTACAAGTTCCTCAGTAGGCCCTCACTACTACTCAAGAGGCCCCTAGCATACGGGGAGGCACAGTTGAGGTCACTTAACAAACTGGATCGGGGAATCGGTTAAGTTGATCCTGGAATGAGATGTTAAAATGTGGTATCAAAAGGGTTTTATTTTTTATTAATAGTTTTTTATTGAATACAAAATACTTGGATCTTGTCATGTATTAGTAATATTGTTGTTTAGGGTAAATGTATCCCCATACATGAAGGAAACTGTGTTTCTAGGTGTGGTGAAATAGATTTTTTTCATTTTTATTTTACTATTGAATGATTCTATACATATAGTGGTTCAAATTGATGTGATGTTACTTATTTGTGAGTTTTTTATCTTTTTTATTGGTATAGAATGATGGGGTTTTCATTTATGTGTCATTCATAGAACATGGGACTTATATATCATTTTAATGCTACCTGTGATTGATAGTTCCCCGGTATTCATTATTATAATAGTGTATTTTTTTAGTACATGGTTTATGTCTTATAATAATTCATATATGTTTATGTAAATAAATGGTTTATGGGATTTGGTATTTAAAGATACCATATCTGCTCATATGATTAATATATGAGTGTGTGGTCGTACTCTACATGACCAACTCTTATGGTGAATTTTGGATAATAGGTAAGAATAAATGAGTAATAGGGTGAGGTTTCTAGTTAAATTAATTTCCATAGGATAATTATAAGGTTTTTTCCCATTTAAACTTTTAAATGAAATTCTATCTATCCAAAACAATGAATTGTGAAATTTAATAAAGCTGAGAATTTCCAAAAAAGGGTTAATGAATTGTTTTTAAATGTGAGTCCAAACATTTTAAAAATGTTACAATTTAATTAAAGGAAAATTATAGATGATGGAACATTTAGGGACACCGGTGATGAGAATGACATTTTCTTCATTATACCATGTGTACGAGTGGTTTGGGCTCAAAGAGTGACCTAGTTTTGAGACCCATGGTAATGGGTTGTGAGGCCTTGAATAGTTTGGATGTGATGGATATTTATATGTTACTTGTTATGCCTTTGTTTAGGATATGTGATAGTGTTTTCATGACATGGAAAAATTATTATAATTTTAAGGTTGATTTATAGTCTAGGTCCGACCCTAGGTCATCTCTCAAGGAGCGTTAGTGGGTTTAGAGTGTGCATTTTTAATAAGTAATTAGGGGGTGGTTTTAAAAATAGTTTTAGGATGAGATGACTTAATTAATGAGTTTAATAGTTGGCAAGAAAAGGTTGGGTTTATTAATTATGATATAAAGGTTTCATTTTGAGTTCACTACACCCATTAAAAGGTCATTCTTCTTGGAGACTAATTAAGGTTTGATCTAATTCTTTGGTTGAAATCAATCAGAATCTCTATTACTTTCCATGATCTTATATCAAAGCACATTGAGCCAAACCATGACATAACAATCATATAGACAATGTCGATATCACATGAATGGTATAATAGCTTATAAAAAAAATTGAAATATAAAATATTTGTGGAATAAAAGGATTCTTGTGCTATCCAATAGGAACAACACAAGTCACGCACTCAAAACATCACACTGATCGGTTAAAAGTAAAGATAATTTCATTTGGTTAAATCAAATAAAGATAAATCAAAGTAAGATACTTCTAAATTAAATGTTTTCAAACCAAAAATACATCAATCCTGTAGTATTACATGTTCCGGAACTCCCTTTACATGTGTGTATCCCCCTCACAATGAACGCCCACCATTTAGCTCGACATCTTGAAGAGGAGGAAGCTCAGGTGGAACTCCTTCTTCATTCTTGATCCCCCTTTGCGGATAAGGGCCTCCATAACTTCTATGATGAGGATGAGACTCCTCTAGGACTCAAAATGGCAGAGATTCACTTTTTGGCCAATCTTACAAATGGGGAACCCAATATGCCATTTTATAGAAAAAATGAGAATGTGGTTTTGAGCTCACATATTTCTTAATACCACATGTCGCATGAGTTTGGAACTCAAGACAGCCTTATCTCGATTTGGAGGAAATAAAAATCTTTTATCCCCACATCTTGGTTGTCTCCACCGAATGTTTGGAACAATTTTCACACATATATCCTGATATATGGATAGATCATTGCACAACACTTTTGACTTCGTGAAGATGTGGTGTGCTGGAAAAATCAAGTCAGTTGGGAAAACATATGGACGAATTAGGGGACATTCATGGATGTTCTACCCATTTGGATTCATCGTTAAGAATAAATGCATGGATGTTCCACTGGTGTGCATCGATCTTGCGCAGTTTGGCCCATTTTTCATAGACATCGTCATGGGCCCTCCATATCAACTCCTCCTGCAATGGAATCATCAAAACAAGAATCATTCGAAACATGGAATTAAACTTGTCAATATTTTTATAAATTTTAATATAAAATAAGTTTATCATAATGGTGTAAAGGAAAAAATTACACAGTGAACCGTGTTACGATCACACCCCCACACCTAAACATTTTCACTCCTGGGAAAATTCACATATCCAAATAAAATTATGCATATATATATTCCCAACATCATTAATATTTAACATTTAAGGAAATTTTAATTCATTAAAGTAATGTGATCAATGAAAAAACCACACAAAGGAGTTTTTTCTAGTGAAGATGGAATATGATGTCTAATAAATCATATCATAATGAAATTCAAAGAGATTAATGACACCAATATGAGAAATGGATTAAAAATTCAACCATTTTACTAACTCTCCACGTGTGTGTGTGAAAACCATTCCATACTATTCTTTCAACTTTTTATCCAATAAATATAGGTTATTTTAACATTATTCATCTTTATATGATTTTTTTTCACCGAACCTATCCTACATCCATTGCAATCATATTTCAAGAACCACTTAATTAATCATTCCTAGAAGTCAACCCATAAGTTCCCAACTTAGATATCCCCATATGTTTCACATTTCATCACTCCCCTCATTTATTTTTTTATTTTTTTTTATTTTTTTATATGTTTCATTTGGAAAAAATCTCACACTCATCCCTCAATCCTTGTATAATCTCCTCACAATACTAATTTCAATAGTAGAATAAGATAAATGGTTTAGGATGAGTGTTTTTTGACATTCCCAAGACACAACCCAATCAATTTTTTTTGAGGGCGTACAACAATCGGACATTAGGTACACACACATAGGTCAATATGGTACAGTAATGAAACATATCAGATAAGGAATGAACATATAGAAATATCATTTAAAGATGAAAAATATTAACATAACATATATTTAATTTATATTAAGTAATAATTATTCACACTTTATGGTTTGGTGCAAAAATGTGTGGAGATATTAGTAACACAGATTTCCCAAAAACTACTCAGAGAAGGGGAATCAATCATCTAAAATGTTTTAGAGTGATACAACCACTTATATCATTGAAAGAAAACCAATTCACTAAAAATCACTCCCTAATGTTTAAATCATACAAATATTATTTTTCACCTTAGTTATGGTATATTTTACATTACCCCCTTTATGGTCACCGAATCATGGAACTTTGAAAATTCATAACGGGAAAAATTAAAATACCATAAATAAGGAAAAAAATAGAATAAAGGATAAAGGAAATGGAAATCCTAATGGACCTAGAAATATTGGAAAAGTTAAAATACCATAAATAAGGTGAATAAGAGAAGAAAAAAATGATGAAAATTCCTACCTAAACTAGAAATGTACCCATCCCCCACCCCTAAAATGTGGAGTTTCCTCACTGTAAGAATTTAAAATTTGAGAAGGATGGATAAAACCTTGTGTGTTTAACTGGTATGTTTCTTCTTGAACATGGAGTTCCTCTATTTGGAACTCTAGAATGGCTTCACAGAAGTGCTTCAGCCACTGCCCATTAACAATGGAGGTTTTATTGGTTTCTTCATTTTGAACCAAAACAACACCAAATAGAGATACATTTATAACACTGTATGGGCCAAACCCGCGTGAATGAAGCTTTCCTGGATGTAACATAAGCCTTTATTTATAAATAAGGACCTTCTTTCCAATCTGAAACTGATGATGAAGGATGAGACAGTTGCGGGCAGCCTTGGTATGCTCCTTATAAATTCAGAAGTTCTTATATGCATCTCTTCTCATTTCTTCTAGCTCCAGAATATAAAACTACCTTTGAGAACCCGCCCCATAAGGATTATAATTGCATTTTTTGATGGATCAGTAGGCTCAATGATCAATCTCAAAAGGGAGGTGAAAAATCTTTCCAAACACAAGATGATATGGTGACATTCCAATGGGAGTTTTGAAAGAAATATGGTAGGCCCATAATGATTCATCCAGTCAAAGACTTTAATCTTTTCTATTAGAATGAACCATTTTTTCAAAAAACTTTTTAAACTCTCTATTTAACACCTCATCATGACCATTGGTCCTTGGGTGATATGTAGTAGATACTCTTGGACCGACCCCATACTGATACAAATGTTATTGCTTTGTTTGGTTGTAGAAATGAAAACCTTGGTCACTAATAATGAACCTAGGTAATCCAAATCTACAAAAGATCTGAGTTCTCAAAAATTATACAACTGTTTTGGAATCATTTATCCTTGTGGCTTAGGCCTCTACCCATTTTGACACATAATTGATCACTAGAAGAATGATCAAGTTTACAAATGAATTGGGAAAGGGATCCATAAATTCTTTTCCCCAAACATCAAAAACTTAATGAAAGATCAACAGTTGTTGTGGCATTTCATTTCTTTTAGAGACAACCCCCATTCATTTCCAATGAGAACAAGATTTTCAAAAATCATGGTCATCCCGAAAAAGTGATTTTCAAAAGACACCAGAATCAAGGACCTTGCGAGCAGTCTATTGGGGACCAAATTGGACCCACAAGAAAGAGTGTGATAGAATCTAAGGATAGACTGAAAATCTCTATCGGGGACACAATTTCTAAGGACATGATCACTAAATGTGCGACAGATGTATGGGTCATCCCAAATGTACCGATGAGACTCATGTTTTAGATGACTGGCCTCGTTTTTGTTGAAATAAGTAGGAATGCAAGATACAACAAAATAATATACAATTTTAGTATACCAAGGAATAACATATTGCACTCAGTACAATATCTCATTAGGAAACATTTCATTAATGGGAATACAGGGGGTTGATTCAATTTCCAAGGATGGGAAGATCCTAATGATATGGTCATCCACCACATTCTCGGCTCCTTTTTTGTCTCTAATTTATAGATTAAATTTTTGAGGGAGGAGCATCCAATGAATGAGATGTGGTTTGGATTCCAGTTTCTAAAAGAGATACTAGAGGGTTTCATGGTCTGATAACACAATGACTTTTGACCCTAAAATATGCGACCTGAATTTATCCAAGGAAAACACAATAGAAAAAAATTATTTTTCAATTTTGGTGTAGTCTACATGGGCATGGTCTAATTTACGTGAGGCATAGGCTTTGACATATGGATCTTAGTCGATCCATTATGACAAGAATGCCCCAACTACATAGTTAGAGGCATCACACATGAGCTCAAATGGAAAATTCCACCAAGGTGGTTGGATTACTAGGGGTGACGTGAGACTCCATTTTATCTTTTTAAAATCTTCCACACATTCATTATCAAAAACAAATTATTTTTATTTTTGGAGTAATCGAGAGAGGGGGAGTGAAATTTTACAAAAGTAATGAATGAAACGACGGTAAAATCTAGATTGACCTAAGAAAGTCCGCACATCCTATAAATTTTTGGGTAATGGTGGTGAAGAAATGACATCCAGTTTTGATTTATCTACTTGGATACCATCCCTAGAAATGATATTCCCCAAAACTATACCTTTTCGCACATTGAAATGGAATTTCTCATAATTTAATACAAGATTATTTTCAATATAGCAATGTAGGAATAGAGCAAGACTACTCAAATATTCATCAAAAGATGATCCATAAATAGTGAAATCATCCATCAAAAAATCCCTGAAATTCTCTAGGTAATCCGAATAAAATACAAACCATGCATCACTGGATTGTACCTGGAGCATTTCACGGACAAATGGAATCCTCTTATATGCAAATGTGCCAAAGGGGCAAGTGATGGTTGTCTTTTTCTGATCCTCGGGGGAAATATGGATCTGAAAAAAATCATTAATACACATGAAGGAAACAATAGTGGTACATACCCACTAGCCTCTCTAGCATTTGGTCAATGAATGGAAAATGGAAATGGTCCTTCCTAGTGTGTTTGTTTTGTCAGCGATAGTCTATACAAACACGCCCACTATTATGCACAGGAGTTGGAACCAATTCATTGTATTCATTTTGGATTATTATAATGCCAGTCTTTTTAGGAACTACTTGAATAGGACTGACCAATTGGTTTTCAGTGTTGAGGTAAATGATTCCAGCAGCCAATAATTTTGTTACCTCATTTTTTCACAATTTCTAGGAGGATTGGGTTCAGTCTACGTTGTGGCTTCCACATTAGTTTATCACCATCATTTAATAAAATAGTATGTGTAAATATTGATGGCCTAATACATGGAATTTTATCATGTGTCCATCCAAAATCTTCTTTATCCTCCCTCAAATGTTCAATCAGTCACAGTTCATACTCAGAGGGGATTGAACTAGAAATGATTACAAGCAACTTGTTTCCATTATCAAGATATGAATATTTCAAATCGTGAGGAAATTGTTTCAGTTCCAATTCATGTAGATTTTGGATTGATGGGAGTGTGTGTGAATGTTATAGGTCACTGATCCCATCTAATTGCACAAGGGTATCATCCTCAATAGAGGAATGAGATCTTACAAACATAGCAGTATCATCGATGGTCAGTGGATCCTAAGTGTTCAAGAAATCATCAATTAATTAACATGCATGAAATTTTTCTAATCCACAACAACAATCATTGCATGAATCATTTCCTAGAATTTCAATCAATGATGAAAAATTAGAAACATGATCATGGGAATGAGAATTTGTTTTTTCAGGGGTAGGGAGTACATCAATTGAATTAATAGTGAGAGAGGAATGTTCTTATGAGGGGTGCTTCATGGAATCATGGATATTGAAATGGACTATGTCACCACTAAATTCCATATATAATGTACCATTATGGACTTTAACTATGGTTTTGGTGGTTTTCAACAAGGGTCTCCCAAATAAAATCGGGTCATGTCCATTCATCCTACCATACTCTATTTTAATCAAATAAAAGTCAGTAAGAAAAATTAAATTTTGGACCCTCACAAGAACATCCTCAATCACACCAAAGGGGTGTACGGTACTCCGATTAGCTAGTTGAACAAAAATTATAGTGGGCTTCAGTTCACCAACCTACCATGTAGAGTAAATAGAGTGAGGTATCGCATTTATAGAAGCACCTAAATCAAGCATAAAATTAGAAAAAGAATACTCCCCTATGGTTCATGGAATTGAGAATGTTGTAGGATTATTACACTTGGTGGGAAGTGATGAATCTATCAATTTTGAAACATTCCTCCCCATGCTCACTTTCTCATCACCTCAAAGTCGCCTTCGGTGTGTACACATCTCCTTTAGAAACTTGGCATACTGTGGAATTTGCTTCACAACATCAATCAATGGGATGTTAAACTGCACTTTCTTTAAAATTTCCAATATTTACATATCAAGTTGAGTTTCCTTTTATTTTCTTAGTTTGGTGTCCCTTTGAGGAAATGGAATAGGAATGGTTGGGCTAGGTGACTCATCAATATACACAGTCTTTCCATTGGAAGGGATTCTCCCAGGACAAGGTTCTTCAATATTTGGAACATTTTTAATGGTTGGTATAGAGGTTTCCTCGAGAGGGGATGACTTTAACGGAGTATTTATCTTACTTTATAGTTGTTTTCCACTCCTAAGGGTGATGGAACTAACATTTCCTTTATCACTAGGGTTAACTATTGGATTAGAGAGAATATTACCTAACCCCTGACATTGAATTTCACCCACTAAGTTATCTAGTTGTCCTTATTTGGTTTTGAGGTATTGTATGGCTGCCTGAGTGGTTTCTTCGAATTGGATATTTTCACCAGCCATTTGTTTCATCATATCTTCTAGCCTTGGCTTGGGTTTTATAGGGGTTTGTTGGAAAGTCCTTTGGGGTGGTTGAGGATTTATGGGTGGTGGTGGTGGATGAATACTCTCCCCCAGTTAGTTGCATTGTTTTAGAGGTTGTTTTGAATACACCCATGCCTATAGGCTTGGTTCTCCATCCACCTAGGTTTAGATAGATAATATGGTTCTTCCCTAAAGTATTTGTTATAGGGGTGGCTGGGAAATATTTCCTCACAACTCATAGATGTTTCCCACAATTGAGGAAATTGGTTAGAGTAGTGGGTGTTAGAAGAACATACACCACAATGGATTGGAGGAGGAGATTGTGAATTCCCTTGGGAAAGATAAAGTTGTTGAATAAGGGTACTTACCTCTTCGAACTTTGTGTCCACATTCTTCTTGAATTCAATACTTTGCACCTCATGGACACCTCGGATCAGTACATTGGACCTTGAATCAAATTGTTTTGTGTTATGCACCACATTCTCAATTAGGGATCTTACATCTATTGGGGTATTATCAACTAGTGCACCACCTGCAGTAGCATCGAACATATATTGATCAGTAGGGATTAAACCTTCACAAAAATATTGGATTAAAAGATGATCACATATTTGGTCGGGTGAGAAACATAAACATAACCTTTTAAAACATTCCCAATATTCATGTAATTTTTTCCCTTCAGATTGTCCAATACCACAAATTTCTTTCCTTATTGTTGCAGTTCGAGAGGCTGGGAAATATTTTTCATGAAAAAGGTGTTTTAGGTCCACCCAACCTCTTATTGGGGAATTAACATAATAAAACAAACCTGTTGTAATGTATTATAATGAAAAAGGTAATACCCTTAACATTACTTGTTCTTCATCCACATTTGCAGGTTTTAATGTAGAACACACAGTGTGAGATTCATTTAAATTATTGTGTGGATACTCTCCAGTAAGTCCATGGAATCTTATTAATAGATGAATTAAACTAGATCATTGTTCCAAATTGGGTTCCTCACCTTGTAATTGAATATATGTGGGTTAGATATCAATATCAGGCGAGGTTAGTTATTTTAGTGTTTGATTATTTTTATCCATGTTATTCACATTAATTTCAGTTTTAATATGGGTTTCCAAATAAGAAGAAGAAGGATCAAGATGATTGTTGATGTTTTGTGTGTCCTCCTTCAATGGTTCCACTTGTGTATCTCAAGGTCACTGATGTAGGATCCTCTCTAGTTCAGGCTCACAAGGTTGTAAGTCTCCTGAAGTAGAACGCGTCATACACAGAACATACAAAATAAATAAATTAGAACACAAAAATAAATGATAAGGTAGAATATAAAACAAACAATCATTCACCAAATTTACAATGAAAATTATCAAAAACATGCACTAAAACAAAAGTTCTCCCCAGAAATGGTGCCAAAATTTGACTTTTTTGTATTGATGTGGCAAATTGAGTATGATTTTAAGGTTTATTTATAGTATAGGGAAGACCCTAGGTCATATCTCAAGGAGTGTTGGTGGGTTTAGAGTATTTGTTTTTAATAAGAGGTACTTAAATAGGTGGTGGTATTGAAAACAGTTTTAGGATGAAATGACTTAATTAAAGAGTTTAATAGTTGGAAAGAAAAGGTGGTGTTTATTAATCATAGTTCGGCTCCAACTCTTGTGCCCAAGCACCAACCATTCCACAAAAGAAGTAAAGTCAATCACCATAATGATAATGGTTGAATGACATGACTCATCTCACACAGGTATACATATTTCATATAGTGATAGAGATGATTAGGTGTAGTCAATGATTCATCTAAGCTGTCAGACCCACATAGGATACAGGACCAGCTAAGCTGTTGGACCCACACAGGATATAGGACCAGCTATTTTTTCGGACCCACATAGGATACAGGAACAGAAGTGAGAACTCTCAGACCCATGGAGGATCGTGGTACAGTAGTCATCGTTGTTGAACCCATGGAGGATTCCAGTATAGTTGTCATCATTTTCGAACCCACGGAGGATTCTGGTACAGTATCGTCATTTTCAAACCCACGGAGAATCTTGTCTTCTCAGTCGCAACTAGCCCTAGGTTTCTCGTACACAGTATGCTCGATTCCAGGAGGGTCCACTACTCGAGCCAAGTGTTGATACATCAACTATCACTATTTCCTGAGTAGATGTATCCCATAGTTTCGTCTTATCATAAGGAACTCAACTCAATAGACAGTGCGTCAATCGGACGCTTGGTCTGAGATTTATTGGCATTTCCGTTCTAGGGGCCCGGTTGGATTTACGCTCGATCCAAACCCAGATGTTTTTTCAAATTTGTTCGAAACTCAAATAGAGTATCCCAAAAGGACCGCCTCGTCATGAGGGTCCCAGTTCAGTAGCCGGTATATCAATCAGACATGTGGTCTAAGAGATATTCGCATTTAAGCGAAGATGGGCCCGACCCGTCAAGCCCAGTGGGCTGGCGGGTCGACTCGACCTAGCTCGGCGAGTCCAACCCGATTGGGGTTTGGCTAGGCCCGGTGGGGCGGGGCCCACCAGCGGACCTGGCCCACACTGCGGGCTGGTCCGGTTTGCCCGGCGGCGCAGCCTCCCCCTCTGCCCGGCCGGTTCGGCCCGGAGCAAGCGTCTCGCGCTATGGGCCATAGTTCTTCCCACGCGATGCATGTGGGCTCGACGGTTCTCCCTGCCCGGTGGGCAGGCGGCCGGACGGTTCTCCCATCCGAGCGGCTCTCAGATGCGGGCCGCGTCCTCCTCCACACGGCGCCTGCAGGCGCTGCGGTTCTCTTCTGGGCCAACCTGTTTGGCCGGCCAGTTATTTCCGCGAATCGGTTCCTTGGCGGCCAGCTCGGCTGGCCGCCTCCACAGCACCCCCCGCGGTGCGATGGTGCCACAGTCCTGCTGCCCTATGAACGACGCGATGAGCCCCCCCCCCCCCCCCCCCCCCCCCCCCCCCCCGCCGCCGCCCGACCCTGGCCACGACCTTCGGCTCCACCACGCGGTGCCACAGCGCCGAGCTTCTTCATCTGTCATGGCCCTCCCGTCCATGGTTACTCTTTCATCTGCCACGGTTCTTCTCCTACGTGGTGCAACGTCACCGCGCCCTTTCGACTACCTCCGACCTCAAGGAAACAAGATTCATTGGAGGGACATCGGGTTGTGTTTGTTAACACCACACTCTCCACGTTAGATGATAACAATTTGGCCACTATCAATCAAAAAATAAATTTCAAAGTATGTGGATATAATTCATACATAAAAATAATCCAATTTCCCTACCTCGATTTAAAGCATGTTGTCGAAGTCGTGGAAAGAGGAAAAACGTTGATTCATTGACGTCAGGAAACATCCGATTATGAAGATTCATTGACATTCCTCTGTGGGTGGCTCCTCTTGCAGCTTGGTTGAAGATCGTAGACGGTATCTTCGTTCTTCAGAGGTGAGGAACATTCTTTTGTCGAGAGGATGGTGTTCTTCCAACCCAAACTCTCCAACGATTATGCCAACCCAAAATAAAATAATCTTATCCCTTATTTTAATGGTTGGAATGAGTTAAAAATAATTCAAATTAATTAACTTGGATCACTTAATTAAATGTATGGAGTTGGAAATAATTTCAAGGGACTCAATTAATTAAATACAAGGGGGTGTTGTCACATTAATGGGAAGCCCAAGAGTATAATAGGGTTAAGGGGGTTTAAGGGGGTTGAGCTCATGTGGTCCCCACCACATAATATCCTCCATGGGAGGTTATGTGGGGGTGGGACCCACCTCTAACTTCCCCTTGGAGGATTAAACCACCACTTAAATAAAAATATGTTAGTCATATTTTTATTTATTTTATTTAGAAAACTCCCCAAATTAACATCCTCTCTCGATAAAATGTAACTGCTATAAAGGTCTCCTTAAATGTATATCGGCTCTGCGAGTTCATCAGTGTCCTCAGTTTTCAATTTCTAGCATCAGTTCAAAAGATATAAAATCACGCACATACGTTTACTGAACGTACCCGAAAAAAACTTTTGAAATTGATTCCAGGAACACCGGGCTTCGGAATCAGGCACTGTCAGAAACTGTGGACTCTTAAAATTTCCATGTATTTAAAAAAACAACATGGAATTTCTGGGGTCTTTATATTCTCCCCACCTCAAGGATTTATGTCCCCGTAAACAATAACAAACAATAGGGGGAACAAATGGGGGTACTGAGCACGCATTTAAGCCTCGTGCTCTCATGTGCTCTCCTGGAGGTTCTCGTGCTGCCAGTGAATGCACACTAGTGGAATCGACCATCCACGTAGGAACTGCTCCTGTAGATCCTCAATCACTACTGGAACCTCCATAAATGTCACCACATCATGGATGTCCAGCTCCCCGTGGTCGATGATGTGGGATGGATCATGAACGTATCTTCTCAGTTGAGATATGTGGAAGACGTCCTGCACCCTTTGCAACTTAGGTGGGAGAGCTAAGCGGTAAGCCACCTCGCCAACTCTGCTGAGGACCTAGAACGGTCCAATAAATCATGGAGATAACATGCCGCCTTGTCCAAATCTCCATATACATCATCGTGGTGAGACCCATAGAAAGACATGGTCGCCATCCTCAAACTCTAGTGGTCTCTGTCTCCTATCAGTATATGAATTCTGCCTATTCTGGGTAGTCTTCATCCTCTATTGGATGATCTGAACCTTCTCCATCATAGCCTACTCCATATCTAGTCCTACAAGTGCTAACCAGTCCGGAACAGAGGTGATCTGCATGGTTGTTCGTATAGTTCCTCATAAGGTGCCATCCTGATGGTGGAGTGGTAGTCGTTGTTGTACGCAAACATCACAAAGGGCAGGTCACCCTCCCAGCTGCGACCAAAGTCAAGGAATCATGCATGAAGCATATCCTCAAGAGTCAGAATGGTCCTCTCATTCTGACCATCCATCTGAGGATGGAAGGTGGTGCTCAAGAAAATCCGCATCCCGAAAGCCTCTTGCAACCCCTTCCATAATTGGGAAGTGAAACATGCATCTCAATCAGAGACGATCGTCGATGCAAAACCATTAAGTCGAATGATCTCATATATGTAGGGGCTTCCTAAACTTCTTACTTAGCCCTACTCTATGATCGGTAGGAAGTGGGTTGACTTGGAAAGTCGATCGAAAATCACCCAGATAGAGTCATGTCTTATCGATGTACGTGGAAGTCCCGTCACGAAATCTATGGATATCCCATACCACATCCACTCTAGATCCTCTAAGGGATGAACCAAGCCTGCTGAAACCTGGTGCTCTGCCGTCACTTGCTGACAAGTGAGGCATCATGAGACAAACTCTTCTACCGCCTTCTTCATTCGCAGCCACCAGTGCTGTCATCTGAGGTCCTGATACATCTTCACCACTCCTGGATGTACTGCTAGAGGGGAAGTGTAGAACTCCCTCAAAACCTCCTCCTGTAGTTCCACTGGTACCGTGGTACATCCTCTGAAGAGGATTACATGCTCCCCACCTTCAGAAAACCCATCAGGTGTCTGCCCTGAGGATATCTGAACACGTCGCATCTCATAGGAAACATTCCCACACTGTGCCTCCCTGACTCACTGACGATGTGCAGGAGTGACTGTGAGAGACTGCAGAAAGGCTGCTCCATCTCTATCCACAAAGGATATCTGTAACGCGGGCAGCTGCTCTGTCACCTCTCATAGCTGTTGAATGCATGATCTCCTACTAAGATAATCTGGTACAACTTTTCCCTTCCATGGAGTATAGATTATCTCAATGTCATTGTCCTGGAAGAACTCGAGCCATCTCTATTGTCTCAGGTTCAGGTCCTTCTGTGAGAAGATATACCTGAGGCTCTTTTGGTCAGAGTAGACTGTAATGAATTCACCCATAAGATAGTGCTACCAAATCTTCATGACAAAGACCACTACTGCAAACTCCAGGTCATGGGTAGCGTAGTTCTGTTGTACTGTCTCAACTTTCGTGAACCATACGTGATCACTGCTCGCTCCTGCATTAGGACACAATCGAGTCTGGTCCCTGATGCGTCATAGTAAACTACGTACCCAACACCCTCCTTCGGTAGTCTCAATATGGGCGCACTGTTCAACCTCTTCCTCTGCTCCTAGAATGTCTACTGGCATCCCTTTGATCACACGAAGATTTTTTCCTTCTCCATCAATGCAGAAAGTGGTGCTGCAAACTCTGTATAAGTCGAGAAAAAATCTCTGATAGTACCTAGCCAGTCCCAGAAAACTCTGCACCTCTATCACACTCCTGGGTGGCTCCTAAGAAAGTACTACCTCGATCTTCACTAGATCCACTGCAAATCCGGCCTCTGAGATGACATGTACTAAGAAGTGAACCTCTCAAATACAGTACTGTCACTTCGAGAACTTACCATAAATTTGGTGCTCTCAGAGTGTCTCCAGTACTACCCACAAATGGTAGGCATGCTCCTCCTTAGTAGTCGAGAAGATATGTATTTCGACGATGAAGACTACAATAAAGCGATCGAGGTATGGATGGAAGATCCTGTTCATGAGACTCATGAACACTGCTAGAGCATTGGTTACGCCGAAAGGCATAACCAAAAACTCGTAGTGGCCATACCGACACCTGAAGGCTGTCTTCTTCACATCCTTGTCTTGAACTATGAGCTAGTGATAGCCTGACCTAATGTCTATCTTTGAGAACCATCATGCACCCTTGAGCTTATCAAAGAGGTTGTCAATCCTCGGGAGTGGGTACATGTTCTTCACGATCACCTTATTCAGACGACGGTAGTCAACACACAGTCACAAGCTCCCATCCGCCTTCTTGGAAAACCAAATCGAAGTTTCCCAGGGTGAAACACTTGGTCGGATAAATCCCCTCTCTTGAAAGTCCTCCAACTATACATGCAGCTCACGAAGCTCGGTGGGATCCATCTGATATGCTGAAGTAGATATTTTTACCGTCCCGGGGTACAAGTCAATATAGAAATCTACCTCTCTGCGAGGAGGTAGTCCTAGAACATTGTCAAGGAAAAAATCCACGTACTAATCCACCACAAAAAGAAAAATCAGACACCGCACATCAACCGCTCCGAGGATGAGACTAGCCAACTGATGTGTGATCGGCTACCCCCTCCTCAGTGTAAGTTCATCTTGCGCTGCAAAGCCTCCCTTCTTGCCAGTGAAGGTGAACCTGGTCCCATATGTCCGGATACACCGCACTTTGCACCTAATACAGTCAATCTGGGCATGAAATGGGGATAAATAGTCCATACCCAAGATGACGTCGTAAGGCCTCGACGCCACTACTAGAAGATCCCAGCCAAATCTCTTGCCTCCTAGAGTAAGATTACACTACCGGAACCAGTGAGTAATCATCAAGTCTGATCCCGTAGAATTCCTTATATGTATGGATCGAGCCAATGGCTCCACCGGAATCTCCGAGCTCCGAACGAGGGCAGTGGAAATAAAATAATAACTCGGACCTCTGTTTATAAATACTACAACAAGGGTAAAGTAGACCCAGATAGTACCTCGAATCATCTCAAGTGCTCCATGGTCATAGCCCTCGACTTCCTGGAGCTGAGCCCGCCTCTGTCCACCTACTCCCTGTGGTCGGGGTTGACCTCGTGGTAGTGGTGGTGGTAGGGCTTCGGAACGTCATCCACCACCTACTTCTCGGCTAGCTCCTCTGCCACGTCCGCCTACTCTCGGCGGACCACCATGGTTGAACCTCTTCCTCTTCCTTGGAGGTCCCTCTACTGTCTTCTTCTCATCTACATGGCGGGTCGGGCAGTCATGAGCCATTTGGCCCTGCCCACTACATGCATAGCACTACCTGCTCCTTGTATAGTTGGTTCTATCTCGTGTACCTCGTACAACCGAACCTGTATCCTAGGGTCACCAACATGATGGAACGGTCCTCTTGGACCTCTGCGACATCTATCTAATGCCAGCTACAAAAGACTCTGCTACGTGTCCCCATGTGGTGGGTCGCGCTACTGGTGACTGCTCAACGAGAAAAATCTCCACTAGATTGGCTCGCTCCAGCACCCCCACCAACGTCGAGATGCTGAGGGGGATCATCGAAGACCTGATCTCATGCCTGAGTCCCTACTCAAAGGTCTGGGACCAAAAGAATGGGTCCTGCACCATATTTGTGGAGCAGCGTGAGAGGTTGGTGAACCTCGCTGAGTACTGAGCTACTATCATGTTGCCCTGCCGGAGATGAAATAAATTCTGAATCCACACCAGACGAAGGGTGGAAGAAACAAACTCTGAGTGAAAGAGACTCTCAATGTCTGTCCAGAGCAATGGTACCTCATCATGAACCTAGGGAATCGGGCTCCACCATCTGAACATGTATCCTGGGTTCACCTACCTGATGACATGGTTCACTTGGACCGTTGCGACATTTGTCTTCTTCTGGCTGCAGAAGACTCCGCCGGGTGTCTCCCTGTTGTGGGTCTCGCTACAGGTGACTGCTCAGCGAGAAAACTCTCCACTAGAAGGGCTCTCTCCAACACCCCCTCCTACGTCGGGATGCTGAGGGGGATCATCAAAGCCTTGATCTCATGCCTGAGTCCCTACTCGAAGGTCCGAGCCCTGAAGAATGGGTCCCAATCCATATCCATGGAGTAGTGCGAGAGGTCAGTGAACCTCATTGAGTACTGAGCTACTGTCATGATGCCCTTCTGCAGATTAAGTAACTTATGAATCTGCACCGCATGATGGGTTCCTAGAACAAACTCTGAGCGAAAGAGACTCTCGAAGTCTGTCCAGAGTATGATGCCTCATCATGCACATGGAGCATCAGGCTCTACCATCTGCCTACTGCTGCATGTAGGATACTCACGGTAAGGATCACCATGAGGTTGGCTGGTGTCCCTACCAATCTGAAAACTCTCACAACAGACTCCAACCTATCCTTAACTGGATGTGCCTCCATCTCTCCCTGGAGCATGGGTGGCCACTAGTGATGGAACTCCTACAACGCACTAAGTCATCTTGCACTCTCTACAGCTAAAACTAGTGGTATCGGTGGCCCAGTGGGTAATAGTACCGCTATTACCTCCGTTGTGATAGGGCCCTGCACCAAGGCCTTATCGCTCGGTGGGGTACCATCTCGTACGTAACTTGGAACTCTAGCTGGATGCCTTCATGGGGCCATCTGGAAAAGAAATAGGTGCCCCATGGTTAAAACAGTATACCTGGTCAGCTGACACAAAGTAATCACAAAGAAAATATTTTCAAAGGAAACACACACAATCAGTGTTTTCGTTCACTATGTCGGCGATCAGAAGTCAGAGTCCTTGTGTATGGATATGTCAGCCACCGCACCAACACTGGTTTCCCTAAACTGATAACCACACCCAAAACACTTAACACTACTTTCCTTAAAAGAATCAGAGTCCATGTTCTGCGGTAGAACCGACTCATATGATACCAATTTTTCACGACCCATCCATGGGGCCTGTGCCACGACAACCCCAAGCATGCCTTCCATAGGCCAGGGGCTGGCGACTAGCACCAAAGGTGTAAATCCCTAAGCTGGGAAGGAATTTCCTTTATAAAAGTAACACACACTCAAACAGAGTAATATGGAATCAAATAACTAAGTAAATATTGTATACAAAAAGTAGTGCTGAATGTAAAGGGGCCGTAAATACAAGCCCAACAGTAATGTACAGATACAACGGAAAGCAACTACAACTGAAAAAGGGGCAAACAGCTGAAAGTTAATGTGCAGTTCCTAGATCATCCACTGGGAAATCCTACATGAAGGGTAGGTACAGATCTTGAACAACTCATCCCTGAGGTACGTCCCATCTAGTCCAGCTCTGAGCAGCCTCCCGTCCGTCACCCTCAGCCTCGATCACTACTATCTATCATCTATATAGAACAAAACAAGGTGTAGGCGAAGCCCGTGCAGGGGTGAGTATAACAATACTCAGTAGTGAACCCCGAGATCCAAAAAGGTCTCCATGAATCCACAAATGATTATCCAAAGAAGAAAAATACAATCACGAAGTATCAACCAACCCTTCATAGGTATATGCCCATACATATACCTAACTTATCAATCACAGTTCGACTCAAACTCTCAAGCCAAATCACCAACCATTCAAAAAACGATGTAAAGTAAAAACCATGATGATAATGGTTGAAATACATGACTCAGATCACATATGTATACATATTTTGTAGAGTGATAGATATGATCAGATGTAGTCACTTATTCATCTATGTTGTCGGAGCCACACAGGATACAAGACCAGCTATGCTGTCGGACCCACACAGGATACAAGACCGCTATTCTGTCGGACCCACATAGGATATAGGAATAGAAGTCAGAACTGTCAGACCCACGGAGGATCCTGGTATAGTAGTCATCGATGTCGAGCCCACGGAGGATTCTGGTACAGTAGTCATCATTGTCGAACCCACGGAAAATTATGTTACAATATCGTCATTATCGAACCCATGGAGGATCCTGTCATCTCAGTCACAGCCTGCCCTAAGGTTCCCGCACACAGCACGCTCAATTTTGGGAGGGTCCACTACTCAAGCCAAGTGTCGATACATCAACTATCACGAAGTCTGGATTTGATGTATCTCGTAGATCCTTCTCATCATAAGGAACTCAATGTGATAGATGGCGCGTCAATCGGATGCCCAGTCTGAGAGTCAAAGGAATTTCCGTTCCAGGGGCCCGGTTGGATTTACCCTGGATCCAAACCTGGCCATTTTTTAAAATTCTTCTAAAACTCACATATAGTATCCAAAAAGGGTCTCCACGTCGCGAGGGTACCAGTGCCGCATAGGGTGTGTCAATTGGACGTGCGGTTTAATAGATATTCACATTTAAGCGAAGACGGGCCCGACCCGTCAAGCCCAGTGGGCTGGCGGGTTCGCCCGACTTGGCTGGGGGTCGGCCCGGCCGGGTAGGGTGCGACACAACTATGGACCCAGCCCGTGCTGCGGGCTGGTCCGGTTTTCCCAGAAGCACCAAGCATCACTGCCTACTCCTTTGCTCGGTAGGCCGTAGCCGGCCGGTTTGGCCCGGCACACGTGGCCCACGATACGGGCTGTTGTTCATCCCACTCGGCGCCTACGGGTGTCGTGGTTCTTCACCCAGCCG
Source organism: Viscum album (assembly GCA_963277665.1). Taxonomy (NCBI): domain Eukaryota; kingdom Viridiplantae; phylum Streptophyta; class Magnoliopsida; order Santalales; family Viscaceae; genus Viscum; species Viscum album. The sequence continues at coordinate 886,361,263 of OY728148.1, read as the reverse complement.
GTTCACCCATCCGAGAGACCTGTGGATGCGGGCCACTTCCTCCTCAACGCGGTGCCTGCAGGCACCATAATTCTCCTCCGGGCCATTCAGTTTGGCCGGCCGGTTGTTCGGCGGACTGGCTCCAAGGCGGCAGGCTCGGCCGGCCGCCTCCGCACCACCAGTGCGGAGCAATGGCATTGCGGTCCTACTGCCCTCCACAAGGAACGACGACATCGTTCCACCACCGTCACGGCCTGACCTGGCTGTGGCCTTTGGCTCCACCGCGGGGTGTGACGGCACCATGCTTCTTCATCCGTTGCGGCCCTCCCTGCCGTGGTTCCTCTTTTGTCCAATGCGGTTCTTCTCCGGCACGGTGCGACGACACAATGCCCTTTCGAATCCACCTCCGACGTGAAGAAAACAAGATTCAATAGAGGGACGTCGGGCCGTGTTTGTTCGGTACGCGCCCTCCACGTTAGGTGATAACAATTTGAACACTGTTAATCCAAAAATAAATGTCAAAGTATGTGGATATAATTCATACGTAAAAACAATCCCATTTCCCCTACCTTGATTCAAAGCATGTTGTCGAAGTCACAAAAAGAGGACAGACATTGATTCGTTGACGTGAGGAAATGTCTGAGTATGAAGCATCATCGACGTTCCTCATGGGCGGCTCTTTCTCTTACGGCTTGGTTGAAGATCATAGATGGTATCATCATTCATTGGAGGTGATGAGTGTTCTTCTTCGAGAGGATGATGTACTTCCAACCCAAACTCTCCAAAGACTATACCAACACAAAATAAAATAATATCATCCCTTATTTTAATGGTTTTCATGAGTTCAAAATAATTCAAATTAATTAATTTGGTTCACTTAATAAAATGTATGGATTTGGCAAGAATTTCAAGGGACTCAATTAATTAATTACAAGGGAGTGTTGGCATATTAATGAGAAGACCAAGAGTTTAATAGGGTTAAGGGGGTTAAAGGTGGTTGGGCTTGTGTGGGTGCCACAACATAATATCCTCCCATGGGAGGTTATGTGGGGGTGGACCCACCTCTAACTTCCAATGGGAGTATTAAACCACCACATACATAAAAATATGTTAGTCATATTTTTATTTAATTTATTTATAAAACCCCAAAATAAATGTAACACCCCGAGCTTCCACGATACACTTCTCATTGAATAATGCAATAGCCTGCATTGTACGCAACTTCGAGTTCTAAAACACCGCGACTAATCAAAGTAGCCGTTATGAATAGTAATAACCACTTTTTAAAATTATAGAAATTTTATATTTCAAATGGACTTCATTTTTGTATTCGTAATATCGAAATTATCCTAAGTTGAATTTTTTGTAACTTTCTGAGAACTTCCAATTTTTTATGAATAGTGAAAAATACTTAAAACAACTTTTTTTAAAAACATAATTAATTGTGATAAATTATACTATTTAGTGGTTTTAAAGTATAATTAGAACATATTTTTACCATTTTATCCAATGGTGGTCATTAGAATTAATTTAACATTGAAAATGGACATAAACAATTGCCAATCTTTTGATATAAATTGTTTCTTAAAAACACGCTATTTGTTCTGACAGCGGGAATTAATTATAAAATTAATTAATGCAACTTATATGTTTGTAATTTTTTAAAATAGACATCATTTTTGAATTCGGAATATCAATTATAGCTTAGGGTGAAAGTTTGGCACTTTTCGGATAACTTTTGTATTTTGATGAATAGTGAAAATTACTAAATTTTAATTAAAAACAACCTTTTTAATCAAAATAATTAATATTGATAAATTATGAATTTGAGTGGTTTTAAAGTATATTTAGAATATATTTTTACCATTCAATTTAATGTTTGTCATTGGACATAATTTTACAATTAAACCGAACATAAATAAGTGTCAATCTTTTGATAGTTATTATCTCTTAAAAACACGTTTTTTTTGTTTTGACAGCGGGAATTAATTTTAAATTAATTTCTGCCACTTCTGTGTTTTGAATTTAGGAAAATGGATTCCATATTTATAATCAGGATGTTCAAATTGTGTAAATAGGTAACTTTTATTTTTAGACATTTTGAATAATTACTGCGGTAAATATTTTATTTACCATGGTTAAGGGTAAATCCGGTAAATAAGGGTTAAAAAATAATATTACAATAATACTAAATTACCCTAAAACGTGTCTTAAAACTATTGGTTGATACATGGTCGACCATGGGCATCTTTGGGTCTATTTTGGGACCTCATGGATCCACTTTTAAGTGATAATGACACATTATATTAATAAAGTTAAAATAAAAATAAAAATGGCATAAGCTTACATCTTTTAGAAGAACAATTTTTACATAGGGTTATACATGTTGTATTTTAGATTATAAATATTAATTAGAAAGAAAAAAAGATTTCCTACATAATGATATTTTATTTATAATTTTTAGACATTAAATAATTTATTTTATTTATGACACAACGATGATGCAGTAATTACTATAATAGTGAAAAAATAAAATAATTGATATTATAAATACCCAAATAAATATAATATGAACCTTTTAATGAATTAAACTAATATTCTAGAATAATATGATATATTAGGATTGATTTAATTGACTTTGTTAGAAGTAATCAATCTTTTATGAGTTTCAAAAAAATCAACTATTGAATAGTGTCAAAATTGACATAAAAGAGTTCTTAAAACAAATATTATATTATTAATTGATATTAAATTCCTAAAAATCTAAGGTTCGGCCAAGAGACTTATATTATGATAGTTTAATAATTAATGGGCCACTTGGGGGTCGCTTGGATGTATATAGTAAGTTTATTAACCATATTATATAAAAATACAAAGAGACATTGTAAAAGTGAAACTAATTAACTTAGAGTTAATACTTAAAGATAAGGTTAATATAAGTACCCAAACCTGTCTAAATTCTATTGGATGAGTTGTTTTCGACCTATCCCCACCTCATCCTTTGAATAGTCAACTTTGGAGCCTTTGGAAACCGAATATGAATTTATTATAAATTAATATTTCTAGCTTTTCCAAAGGTGCCCCTCACCCCTCTTATAAAAGGGCACTCCTCCTTCTCATTTCCTCACACCTCTCAAGCCACTTGGCTCGTCCAAACTCTGCCCAACTAAGCTCACCACATCCCTCTCCTCCTCCTTGAAGCTTCCACTTAGGCATAAAGCATTTCAAGAAGTCCTTTGGTTCCAACCAAAGTGAGTTACCTAAATTAAAGGTAACGATTTCTCTTAAATTATTTTCATTTATTTTGCTTCTTCAACCCCCAAAATCTTTTTATTTCCTTTCTTTTGTAACAGCACCAGTATCCTAAATATACTAGGATGTTGTTATAAGAAGTATTCAAACTACACATACACACAACTCCAACTAATGGATGATGAACATAATGTTTCTGTGGATGGCAAACTAACGCCTCACGAAACGATGATTGTTCAAAAACATCTTACCGCCTCTCATGGTGGCCATTATGATGGAACTGTAATTAAATATGATATTAATGATATATATTTTATATATAAGCTTCTGTAATTCCATTTTATTTCATACCATTATTCGTTTCATGTTGTATATACATACGATAATTACATTTGAGGAAGTGCGGACTACCGCCCCCTTAAAATGATATGACTCGTTCATACCACACATGGAACGTATAAAGGACGGTGTTAATGAACGTAAGTAACATATATAAAATATTATATTATACTGGAATAGTAATATACCTATGTATCATTTGGATTCAATTCTTTTAAAATAAAAATTAAATGGAAGTAGCGTTCGTGCGTACGTACGGACTACCGTCTCCACGAACGCGATGAGATTCATTCTCCATCGTATCCATTCAAGTATAATTATCATTTAATGATTTAAAAATGATGTTTAAGGACTTGATATCATTCTGGATATGAATAAGATACAACAAACATGACTTATGTAACAAAACATATAAAAGAAAATGAGTAAGTTAACACCCGAAACGGCGTTAATACTAAGATATTATTATCAAATCAATATTAAAAGATCATATATGATATCATATTAATGTATATGATTCTTGTATAATTTAATAACAATTATTTCACCATTATACAGGAGGTTAACCTACCCCAACCAAGGAAAAGTACAAGGTAAGGGTTATTTCACAATCTCTTCATTATCCGAGGTTGTTTGTACGTAATAATCTACTGGGATTTCTTTATCATCCACATCCATGTTTCTTCGAAATGTATTTCAAAACATATTTATTATTTACAAGAATATGGGTTAAATTCATTTATACCCTTGTTTGAATTTTTGTAAGAGGTTTATAAAGGAATCTTTCCGTCGTTTTCAAAACAAGGTCCTTTTTAACCTTTTCGACAGAATTAAGATAAGAATGTTTTTTTTACTTATACGGCGGATGCGGTTATTTTCCGCCGTTATAAAATCGTCAAAGCTTTCCTTACAAGCTTACAAGAATATTTTCAAGAAAATGTTTTATTTTATATGGCTCTTAAATGATTTCAAAAATAGAAAGAGATATTTCTCTAAAAAGTGTTTTGATTTCATCTATGTCAACATCCTTTAATGGATTTTACGCTTATTTGAAGTTGATTTATTATAATACAAAACTTCTATATTGTATTGAAGGTTTTGTGATATGTTTGACTGTGGATGTGCTATTTTATACCATTCATAGTTTATGGTGAAACTATTGACATTTCGTATGCTAGTTTTAATCCGAATGTTTATGTTATATATCAAACTTTTCTTCAGATGAATGTGCTAAACAAGTATGTTCCGGGTTGGGGACTGGTAAAAGTAAGCCCTCCAGGTTGGGGACTGGTTAAAGTAAGCCCTCCAGGTTAGGGACTGGTAAAAGTATGCCCTCCGGGTTGGTGTCCGGTTATTAGAGGCACTCCGGGTTGGTGTCCGGTTATTAGAGGCACTCCGGGTTGGTGTCCGGTTATTAGAGGCACTCCGGGTTGGGTTCCGGTTAGAAGTAACCCCTAGGTCTTGGGATGAGGCCTAGACAAAGAAATTAACGTTTAGCATTATGCATTCCAACATTATGAAAGTGGTTATTGATTTTTGCATGTGATTATTCGATTAGTAGAATATCCATGTGAATAAGTAAATGGCATTATTTCATTTTATTTATGCCATACCATGTTGAATGTTCATGTCTAAAAGGCTTATGTTTTAGTTATACATTGCCTTAAATGTTTATTCTTATTTATGAAAGTTTCCGCTATATTGTTATCCTTACTGGGCATTTGAGCTCACCCCTTTTCTATGTTTTATTTTTCCCAGGAAGTGAAGATGTAAGTTATGAATGACCTGCAGGGATATTATGAGGGGATTATAGTGTGGACTGTGGAAACATTATGTTGTTGTAGTAGTTTTTCATTTTATGATGTAATGTAAAACTTATGAATATATCTAGTGTTTCCAAGGCTACTAAACCAATCGGTCTTTCGAGATTTGATCTTTCTTGTGATCATGCCAATGTTACGAAGTAATGCACCGACTCTGGGTAACTGGGGTCGGGGCGTTACAGTTGGTATCAGAGGAAGTTTAGTACAAACCTTGGAAGCTAGATTTAGATAAACTCTGATTAGAGCACGTAGACCTAAGAAGAACTTTGAGGATTAGTATAGAAGAACTTCCTAGAATTTTGGTATTGTAGAGATTTTATGAGTTTTCCGAGCAATACATCCTTGTCTGGATACGAGCAGGTAGAGGCGGCTCTGGCACAGATGTACCTAGGGGTAAAACCCGAAAACACCGCTTTGAGCTAGACTCGAACGGGAACTGGTGCACGACAACGGGCCTTGCTGCACTCTTGGTTACGACACTCCCGGGGGATATGCTTAGGATAACTCTCATTTTCTTTACAAATCATTATGAAGGGTTTATGAGTATATACTTCCTCAAAGAAAACATTTTTATGATTATGGATTATATCCATAAATAGTTCAATTTATGTTAAGTGTTTTATAAGTATGGGATTATGTATTTTGATTCATAAACTGATCTAGTTTATGCCATTGTTTAGAAATGGCGCCTAGTGGAAGAAATGGAAACCGTATCAATGCACGCACTCCATGTAGGGATTTCCCTCCTGCTCAAGATAATTATAGTGGGGCTGGTGATGCAACTGGTGCCGATCAGCTAATCACCATAATAGGACAACTTACTCAGGTTATGAATAATAACCTTACCCGTATGGAGCACCCTGATCCGCAGCGTGGAGGATCAATGTTAGACCGATTCATGAGGCAACAACCACCAACGTTCAATGGGAGTACAAATCCCTTAGTAGCTGAGCAATGGATAAATTCCCTAGAGAAAATATTTCAGGCTTTGGGGAGCAGTGAAAGGGAGAAAGTTATTATGGCAGTTTACCGCCTCACTGGAGATGCTGATCAATGGTGGTCATTGATTCAAAACATGAAGGAAGATGATGAAGTATAAAATATGGTATGGAGGGAGTTCAAAGATCTATTTTTAGAAAAATACTTCCCTCGCGACCATCGAACAGATATGGAAAGGCAATTTCTAAGTCTGAGACAGAAGGAGGATGAGAATGTCGCAAAGTATGAGGCTAACTTTACAAGGTTAGCAAGGTATGCCGGAGATTATATTCGCAACCCAGGAAGTAAGATTGATCGTTTCTTTGATGGGTTAAAACCATTTCTCCGTCGAGCTTTGGTATCACAATCCTTCTCATCATACTAAGATATTGTCTCGTGTGCTATCAAGACAGAAAAGGAATTCTCTAAGTCTTATGACAACAAAGTAAAGCAAGAGAAGAAGAGAACGGTGGAACAAGAGACAGATAAAGAGAAAAAGGGAAATAAGGATTTTACATTATGTGATAATTGTGGGAAGAATCACCCTGGTACTTGCCTAAAAGGAATGGGAGTTTGTTATAAATGTGGAGAAAAGGGTCACCAGGCTCGTGATTGCAAGGGAAAGAAAGAGGCTATCAAAGTGGAATGCTACAATTGTAGAGAAATGGGTCATTATGCAAATGAATGTCCTAAGCGTCAGGGAAACTTACCTCAGAAAAGGACAAGGGATCAAGGCCAATCTTATGCTGTGACTACGGTTGAAGCGGAATAATTAATGTATTGGTGCTTTTGGACTCAAGGATTATATTCTGGTTATAAGAATAATGTGATATATATATGGATTGTACTGCAGTACTTGTTGATTTCAGTAAGGTTTTAATATGATGAAGGTAATTATATTTTTAGTATGTGACAATAAGAGAAACTTTACTTCGTTTGGGGAATCTGATAAATTGATTTTGGAATTAAGAAACCTTTTAGAGAAATTCTGGACAGAGGTATTTTGGATAACTAGAAAGGTTGGAGTGGATTAAGTTGATCTTTGGATAGTATTGTTTAAGGTTAAAAAATTTATGAAGATTATTTTTGGAATATTATAATACTATAGTTTTAGGAAAAGGACAACCTGTAGGGTGGGGCATAACCCGTCGCGTTGGACAAAGTTGCAGGAATCAAACCCACAACCATAGTGCGACAGGCCTTTATTTCCTACCTCTAGCCTACAGGGAGTCCCTGGTTATTACAAAATAGTTGTCCTATTCTAAATGGTTTGTGGTAAAAATTTATTAATGAAAGTCTACATGATAAGTAAGTATATTTCCTCACATTCTTAGTAAATCTCTTAAATAATTTCCTCACCTCTATGAAAGGTTACTTAAAACAAAAACGTTGTCGATTAACTTTTCCAACTGGGGATTCAATGAATGTTTAACCAATCACAAGTTTGTGATTTTCTTATTGTTAACTTTTTCCTAATCCTGTTTTCTAGAACTCTTCATCAGACCATGCTAGTTTGTTTTTCCTCCATATCCATATTTTCATAGAACCCTAGTATGGGCTATCTCGGATAACCTTTGTACTTCTCTTTCTTTCTTTTAATGTTATATTTTTATTAATCTTATTTCCGATGTGGGTTTTCCACAAAGGTATTTTCTATTTACAACCTTTTATTTTCAAAGAAAAATTTCAAATTGCGAGGACGCAATTTATTGAAGGAGGGGAGAATGTAACACCCCGAGCTTCCACGATACGCTTCTCATTGAATAATGCAATAGCCTGCATTGTACGCAACTTCGAGTTCTAAAACACCGCGACTAATCAAAGTAGTCGTTATGAATAGTAATAACCACTTTTTAAAATTATAGAAATTTTATATTTCAAATGGACTTCATTTTTGTATTCGTAATATCGAAATTATCCTAAGTTGAATTTTTTGTAACTTTCTGAGAACTTCCAATTTTTTATGAATAGTGAAAAATACTTAAAACAACTTTTTTAATAAAAATAATTAATTGTGATAAATTATACTATTTAGTGGTTTTAAAGTATAATTAGAACATATTTTTACCATATTATCCAATGGTGGTCATTAGAATTAATTTAACATTGAAAATGGACATAAACAATTGCCAATCTTTTGATATAAATTGTTTCTTAAAAACACGCTATTTGTTCTGACAGCGGGAATTAATTATAAAATTAATTAATGCAACTTATATGTTTGGAATTTTTTAAAATAGACATCATTTTTGAATTCGGAATATCAATTATAGCTTAGGGTGAAATTTTGGTACTTTTCGGATAACTTTTGTATTTTGATGAATAGTGAAAATTACTAAATTTTAATTAAAAACAACCTTTTTAATCAAAATAATTAATATTGATAAATTATGAATTTGAGTGGTTTTAAAGTATATTTAGAATATATTTTTACCATTCAATTTAATGTTTGTCATTGGACATAATTTTACAATTAAACCGAACATAAATAAGTGTCAATCTTTTGATAGTTATTATCTCTTAAAAACACGTTTTTTTTGTTTTGACAGCGGGAATTAATTTTAAATTAATTTCTGCCACTTCTGTGTTTTGAATTTAGGAAAATGGATTCCATATTTATAATCAGGATGTTCAAATTTTGTAAATAGGTAACTTTTATTTTTAGACATTTTGAATAATTACTGCGGTAAATATTTTATTTACCATGGTTAAGGGTAAATCCGGTAAATAAGGGTTAAAAAATAATATTATAATAATACTAAATTACCCTAAAACGTGTCTTAACACTATTGGTTGATACATGGTCGACCATGGGCATCTTTGGGTCTATTTTGGGACCCCATGGATCCACTTGTAAGTGATAATGACACATTATATTAATAAAGTTAAAATAAAAATAAAAATGGCATAAGCTTACATCTTTTAGAAGAACAATTTTTACATAGGGTTATACATGTTTTATTTTAGATTATAAATATTAATTAGAAAGCTAAAAAGATTTCCTACATAATGATATTTTATTTATAATTTTTAGACATTAAATAATTTATTTTATTTATGACACAACGATGATGCAGTAATTACTATAATAGTGAAAAAATAAAATAATTGATATTATAAATACCCAAATAAATATAATATGAAACTTTTAATGAATTAAACTAATTTTCTAGGATAATATGATATATTAGGATTTATTTAATTGACTTTTTTAGAAGTAATCAATCTGTTATGAGTTTCAAAAAAATCAACTATTGAATAGTGTCAAAATTGACATAAAAGAGTTCTTAAAACAAATATTATATTATTAATTGATATTAAATTCCTAAAAATCTAAGGTTCGGCCAAGAGACTTATATTATGATAGGTTAATCATTAATGGACCACTTGGGGGTCGCTTGGATGTATATAGTAAGTTTATTAACCATATTATATAAAAATACAAAGAGACATTGTAAAAGTGAAACTAATTAACTTAGAGTTAATACTTAAAGATAAGGTTAATATAAGTACCCAAACCTGTCTAAATTCTATTGGATGAGTTGTTTTCGACCTATCCCCACCTCATACTTTGAATAGTCAACTTTGGAGCCTTTGGAAACCGAATATGAATTTATTATAAATTAATATTTCTAGCTTTTCCAAAGGTGCCCCTCACCCCTCTTATAAAAGGGCACTCCTCCTTCTCATTTCCTCACACCTCTCAAGCCACTTGGCTCGTCCAAACTCTGCCCAACTAAGCTCCCCACATCCCTCTCCTCCTCCTTGAATCTTCCCCTTAGGCATAAATCATTTCAAGAAGTCCTTTGGTTCCAACCAAAGTGAGTTACCTAAATTAAAGGTAACGATTTCTCTTAAATTATTTTCATTTATTTTGCTTCTTCAACCCCCAAAATCTTTTTATTTCCTTTCTTTTGTAACAGCACCAGTATCCTAAATATACTAGGATGTTGTTATAAGAAGTATTCAAACTACACATACACACAACTCCAACTAATGGATGATGAACATAATGTTTCTGTGGATGGCAAACTAACGCCTCACGAAACGATGATTGTTCAAAAACATCTTACCGCCTCTCATGGTGGCCATTATGATGGCACTGTAATTAAATATGATATTAATGATATATATTTTATATATAAGCTTCTGTAATTCCATTTTATTTCATACCATTATTCGTTTCATGTTGTATATACATACGATAATTACATTTGAGGAAGTGCGGACTACCACCCCCTTAAAATGATATGACTCGTTCATACCACACATGGAACGTATAAAGGATGGTGTTAATGAACTTAAGTAACATATATAAAATATTATATTATACTGGAATAGTAATATACCTATGTATCATTTGGATTCAATTCTTTTAAAATAAAAATTAAATGGAAGTAGCGTTCGTGCGTACGTACGGACTACCGTCTCCACGAACGCGATGAGATTCATTCTCCATCGTATCCATTCAAGTATAATTATCATTTAATGATTTAAAAATGATGTTTAAGGACTTGATATCATTCTGGATATGAATAAGATACAACAAACATGACTTATGTAACAAAACATATAAAAGAAAATGAGTAAGTTAACACCCGAAACGGCGTTAATACTAAGATATTATTATCAAATCAATATTAAAAGATCATATATGATATCATATTAATGTATATGATTCTTGTATAATTTAATAACAATTATTTCACCATTATACAGGAGGTTAACCTACCCCAACCAAGGAAAAGTACAAGGTAAGGGTTATTTCACAATCTCTTCATTATCCGAGGTTGTTTATACGTAATAATCTACTGGGATTTCTTTATCATCCACATCCATGTTTCTTCGAAATGTATTTCAAAACATATTTATTATTTACAAGAATATGGGTTAAATTCATTTATACCCTTGTTTGAATTTTTGTAAGAGGTTTATAAAGGAATCTTTCCGTCGTTTTCAAAACAAGGTCCTTTTTAACCTTTTCGACAGAATTAAGATAAGAATGTTTTTTTTACTTATACGGCGGGTGCGGTTATTTTACGCCGTTATAAAATCGTCAAAGCTTTCCTTACAATCTTACAAGAATATTTTCAAGAAAATGTTTTATTTTATATGGCTCTTAAATGATTTCAAAAATAGAAAGAGATATTTCTCTAAAAATTGTTTTGATTTCATCTATGTCAACATCCTTTAATGGATTTTACGCTTATTTGAAGTTGATTTATTATAATACAAAACTTCTATATTGTATTGAAGGTTTTGTGATATGTTTGACTGTGGATGTGCTATTTTATACCATTCATAGTTTATGGTGAAACTATTGACATTTCGTATGCTAGTTTTAATCCGAATGTTTATGTTATATATCAAACTTTTCTTCAGATGAATGTGCTAAACAAGTATGTTCCGGGTTGGGGACTGGTAAAAGTAAGCCCTCCAGGTTGGGGACTGGTTAAAGTAAGCCCTCCAGGTTAGGGACTGGTAAAAGTATGCCCTCCGGGTTGGTGTCCGGTTATTAGAGGCACTCCGGGTTGGTGTCCGGTTATTAGAGGCACTCCGGGTTGGTGTCCGGTTATTAGAGGCACTCCGGGTTGGGTTCCGGTTAGAAGTAACCCCTAGGTCTTGGGATGAGGCCTAGAAAAAGAAATTAACGTTTAGCATTATGCATTCCAACATTATGAAAGTGGTTATTGATTTTTGCATGTGATTATTCGATTAGTAGAATATCCATGTGAATAAGTAAATGGCATTATTTCATTTTATTTATGCCATACCATGTTGAATGTTCATGTCTAAAAGGCTTATGTTTTAGTTATACATTGCCTTAAATGTTTATTCTTATTTATGAAAGTTTCTGCTATATTGTTATCCTTACTGGGCATTTGAGCTCACCCCTTTTCTATGTTTTATTTTTCCCAGGAAGTGAAGATGTAAGTTATGAATGACCTGCAAGGATATTATGAGGGGATTATAGTGTGGACTGTGGAAACATTATGTTGTTGTAGTAGTTTTTCATTTTATGATGTAATGTAAAACTTATGAATATATCTAGTGTTTCCAAGGCTACTAAACCAATCGGTCTTTCGAGATTTGATCTTTCTTGTGATCATGCCAATGTTACGAAGTAATGCACCGACTCTGGGTAACTGGGGTCGGGGCGTTACAATAAACTTCTTCTTTCGATAAAACGCAACTGTGGTAAAGGTCTCCTTAAGAAAATATCAGCGTTGCGTGTTCATCGGTGTCCTCGGATTTCAATTTTGAGCACCGGTTCAAATGATATAAACTCTCGCACGTACGTTTAATGAACGTACCCGAAAAAAAACTTCAGAAATTGATTCCAGGCACACCGGGCCTCGGAATCAGGCACCATCAAAAAGTATGGACTCGTAAAATTCCCATGTATTTAAAAAAAATCCTTGGAATATTCAGGTCTTTATAGAATGTGTCTTGGTTATCATCATATTAAATGTAGCCCAATAAATTTCAGACCAGCTGTCAAAATTTCAATCAATTTTATTTCATGGTTTAGGTGTAATGCACAGATGAGTCCACTGGTGTGCATGGATCTTACGTAGTCTTGCTCAGTTTTAATGGAAATCATCATGGTTCCTCAAAATCACATCCTCCTGCAATGTAATCATTAAAAAATAAAATTTTTCACTTTTTGACAGTGATAAAAACAAAATAAATAATTCAAACATGGAATCAAACTTGTCATTATTTTTATAAGATTCAATAAAAAACAAGTTTAGCACAGTGGTGTAAAGGTGAAAATTAAACAGTGAATCGTGGTATAATCAATATGACCATAAGGTTGTGATTTTTTTTATGTTAACAACTATATTGTGACCATCATGGGTTGTGATCAGGTTGGTTGTACATTGGACCCAAATATGGGTTGTTTGGGTTTGTGGATACATTATTTGTAGTTGTGTTTCTATAGGTGTGGGACCTAGAGTAAGTGGTGGCCTCAGAGAATTAGACACTGTGTGTCATGGAATAGAGGCATGATTTCTTCTAATCAGTAATGACTTCTTTGAGGTTTAACATGTATGGCTTAGTGGGAGATCCAATTATTTTTGAAATGAGACTTGGTTGGTGGCCGTGCTTTTATTTATTTTGATAATTGATAGTATCTTTGAGCGGGGTTGACTCAATATTGTGGGTTCTTTGGAGTGTGAGTTATGAGTGGATGATTTGATGGTGCAATATATGCATGGTTTGTGCCACCGAGTTTATGTAAAAGGAATGGTCATGTCATAGTTTCTTTTATAGGGGATGCATCCCAATGGATTGTGGTTGGATTTAAGGAAATTTTAAAAAAGAAAAGATTATTTTGGTTCCATATCCTAATTTTATGATGTTTTTTTAATGTGGGATTCAATTTTTAACTTGGGTGAATGAGGTAAGCATCTCATGATCTAGTTTAGGTGCTTCTGACCTCGGAATGATTCATGGGGTGATGGGTAGTGATGCATCTAAAATTTTCACATCTTTTATTGAATTATCAAATGTTTATAAAACTTCTATAGTGTTATTTAATTGAAAATTGTCAAATTTTTATGTTTTTGAATAATATTGAGCTTAATTGAAAAAATGGCTTAATTATGGAATTTATGTGTTTTATTTTAATATAGAATCCTAGAAATAACTTTCACTACACTAAATAAAAATGGGAAATTCCAATTTTTTATTCTGACTAAAATATTGGGATACCTTTCATTCATGTATATCCAAATCTCATTCTATAATTTGGATGCCCAAAACCAGCTCAAATTCTATGTCTCTAAAATATTGCATAAATATGTAATATTTAAAATATGATATGGTATCAAGGGTTTTGTAAACCCAAATAGGGTGAAATTACACATGGAAATTTATAAAGAATTTTGGAACACCATTCATAAAGGATTACATGTGATAATCCTCCATTATCAAGGACATAAAGGAATAATAATTTAGATTTTTGGAATATGAAGTGTAATTTCAACATGATAAATATGCCGAATTAAAATAGTAAAAACACTTCCATCTGATGTAAAATAATTATAGACTATTTTTTGTAAATGTGGGATATAAAATTGAAAAACATTAATGCAGAACTATTTTTAATATTCTGCAATTTATTGGGGATAACAAGTGGTTGATTTTATAATTGTAAATTTGGAGCCAAATTTTCTCACCTTTTTATCGATAAATATGTGTCTCACCTCCCATACCAAGGGATAACAAATTTGAGGGGAAATTTATAGTATTAATAATGTTATAGTTATTTTTATTTTTAATATATATTAGTGTATCTCTTCTTCTTCTTTTGTTTTGTTATTTTGTTTTAAAATTTGGGATTCTCCCACCATGTTTCTTTTATCTCCACTATTGTGGAGTACTAACTCTCACATATTATTGAGGGGGGAAGTTCTAGAATTTGAGTCTTTTAGGATTTCAGTTTTATCAAATGTTATTGTTATAATTCAATAGTTGTCAAAACGATTATGGTGAGCACTCTCCCTGATTTCTATACTATAGTCTCATTATCCACGTTCACTCATTTTCCTTCTCATTGATATCTAATTCATTTAAATGGTGGAGTTTTGATAAGGTGTTTATGTAGAAGATATTACTCTTATACACAAAGATATCGGTTCAGGGTAACACTATTTCATTGAGAAGGTGTTGTGGGATAAGTCTTGATCTCCCATTGAATAAATCATTGATAGATATTTTGGATAACAATGATACTACCACCCTAAAACCTCAAGAAGAATGGTTTTTGTTTTCTTAATTCATTTTTATTATTTTAATTATTTTATTTAGGTTTTTTATGTTCAATATATATATATATATATATATATATATATCATGTAATTTAATAATAACCCCTCGTCCTTCTAATTTGTATATGTATACAATTTAGTATTAAATTAGTTACATTACAATAATTACAATAGGAGGAGAGTGTGGTAATCAGTCTCTTTGAGATCGACCCTAGGTTGTACCACTATGGTGAATTCTTAAAAAATATATAATTGAATAGTGGTTCATGAAAAACCACTAATATAAGGTAGTCATGTGGTTGGACATGACCTCTCCAAAAGGTCGAGTTGTTGGATAGAAACATCAAGGACTCGCCAAGACTAATGAATCTAGTGGGATAGAAGCCATGGTTGGATACTTCATTAGATGTTTCATCTTAGTTGTGATGATTTATGAATCATATTAATTTGTGTTGGGTTCAATGAATCCTCATATGAAAGTGTGTGACTTAGGGTTTCTAGTGATTTCTGGATGGTAGAAACATGTTTGGGGTTTTATATACTATTTGGGATATGTGAATAGGTGGCTTAGTAGAAAGAACTTCTCAGCATCATTCAAATAAAGGTGATGTGCGTTTTTTATATGTGCTATGGTTTGGTTTTGGATCATTATAAAGGTCCATTTGAATGTTTTTTAGAATCATTCTAGTCGTGGTGGAAGAAATTGAGATGTGTATATGTGGTTGTAGCACAAAGAATGTTAATGCACAGTTTCATAGTAGGGATATATGAGGTAGTACTATGTTTTGGTTAGCATGTCCGTTTGGAATTGTGGTGACGAAGAGTTGATGAGATTCTTTGGGGACGGTAGAACTGAGGCCTTTTTTTGGAATTAATATGTTCCTAAATCTAGAGGTGTAATAAAGAATGGATAAGTTCATGGTGGTATTAAACAATGATATTGTAGTGTACTCTTTGTTTTTAGGTGATCATGCCTAAATTAATAACATCATCTCAAATTTGATAAGAGATCATTGGATATACCCCATTATATTTAAATGTAAATTTTGGTTTTAATAAGGACAACCATGGTGTTTTCTCCCCTGGAATGTTGGATGTAAGATCATGTAGTGGGAGTTTCACGATTAGTTTTCTTTGAGTAAGGTCATTGTAATGGACCAGTTGTTGGAGAATATCATGGGTGGTATTCTCAGATGTTGGGTACAGGTGGTAGTTGACTTTTGGATTTTTTTCACAAGTGAGAGTGAAAAGGCCTTATCGACTCTGAAGGGTTGAATTTTATTAGATTATGGTATAAGGAAGTTTGTTGTTCATGAGTTAGAAGGTATAAATGAAAATCTTATAGTGTGGAGTGATGTGGTGATGTGATGATCATGGGATTACATACCATCTATTGGAAGGATTTAATGAATGTAAAACTATCCATGGATTGGCCAAGGTATCCCTAGGATTTGAGTGAGGAACTAATGCGTTGTGTGATTAAATTAAATAAAGAATCCTAGAAGGAGACTAGATGTGTAAATGATCAAGATGAGCATTAGATCATGTATTGAGGTATTCATAATGTTAATCTCAAGTACTTATATCGGAGGTACACTAGTGTTGCAATAAAGAAATGAGATAGTTTTGGGTTAGTGGTGTATTTGACAATGAAAATCACATTAGGAGATGGGTATGAAATCTGGTGGATGTTTTTAGTATAGGTGATGATACTCCTTATATGAGATATAGTTTGTTTCTGGATGATATGTCCAGGAATAGTCTGACTTTGGATAATGTTTAGAATATATGTTGTGAGTTGGAAACCACATGCAACATGTCATCATGGATAAGAGAATTGTGCTTCAAAAAATTAGAAAAATATTTTGATTAAAATACATCATGTTGTCATTTATTTCATGGATGATGGGTATGTGTCTATTTTAGTTGTTTTTTCAAGGAATAGAAAGGGTTCCAATGCTGATTATAAATTTAGGGGTGTTTAAGGATAGAAAGATGGGAACCATGCTGGGCGTGTTGTGGGAGAATGAGTTTGAGGTTCCATCGTAATTTTATAATGGAATAGGTTCAAAACATAACATATTGGTGCACATAAGATAATGTTAATGGCGGAGATCAACATTTCTCCATTGGGTGATCAGGTGATGACATACTTGTGATTTTCTCAGCTAAGATCCTTGAGTTAGAGTTTGTTCATTGGTTGTCGTTTGGGATTTTAGGAGCTAAATGAGATCATTTAGTATATTTTATGAACAAAATTGGTTGGGTGATGTAGATGGATGACCAATGAGACTTATTATGGAT
This sequence comes from Viscum album, assembly GCA_963277665.1. Taxonomy (NCBI): domain Eukaryota; kingdom Viridiplantae; phylum Streptophyta; class Magnoliopsida; order Santalales; family Viscaceae; genus Viscum; species Viscum album. The sequence continues at coordinate 886,343,811 of OY728148.1, read as the reverse complement.
AAGAAGTAATATTTTGGGTAGGTTGTAAGTTCCTTACCAAACAACATGGTATTATTTGTTTTAAATTGTTTCTAATATCCTTTTAAAAACGTTAAGAAAATTATTTGAAGGATTAGTAAGGTCACAAAAATATCCTAGGGTTTTGGGACATGAAATAGTATAAATTTTGGTCTTACAATTCATTTTGTGTGGTTGGTTCATGGTTAGTAATGACCATGCAACATGATTGGGTGGCCTACAAGAGGAGGGGTTGCAGTTTCAAAACCATGTGAGGTGGCCTAGGAGACTAAGATGCAAGAGGTACCTTTGGACAATAGGGAATATAGAGTGTCTATATATTTTTCCCAACCATATAGGTGGATAAATATATCCTACATCATATATTCCCCTTGCATAAAGGATACCACATTGTTTGTACACTATTTTGCAAAATATTCACCTCATTAAAGTGGTTAAAATAATTTTTTATCATTAGAACACTTATATGATTCCACCCGATTATCCTCCTCATTTCTTCTCTAGGATCCTAGGGTGAAAAAAATAGACTTAGATCTTCTATGCATGGTTATAAATTGATTATTATGAATTTTAGGTTTCAATTAGTGAGAATTGAAGCCTCAGGTATGTCTTCTACTTCGTTTATAAAAATTTGATGGAATATGATTTCCTAGGTGTTCCACTACTTTTTAAGATTATGAAACAAATTTCAAGGGATTTATTCACCATTGTGATTAATTTTTCTTTAGCTTTAATCAAGGGTCACGGTTGGGTGAGTGGTTTTCTATTTGAATGAGGATGGTGATCTAAAATATTTTACCAATACTTAATATTATTTTCTTATATGTAAAATAATTACATGTACTGCCTTGTATTTTTTTTGGTAAAGTGACTGAGAAAAATAATTTAGGCCATAAATTTATGTGTGATACTTTTCAAGGACCCCACCATATCTATTTATGTTTTTTGACTTGTAATAGGGATTCCCATGGTTTATATCAATCCCTTGAAGTAGGTTTAGTGAAATTTTAATTGTTATGAAAGATAATTTCTGTGAGTATATGGGTTGTAATTTTCTTTCAGTAAGTTACCATGGATAGGAGAATAGTTTGCATAATTTTGGGATTTATTTTTATGAAATTATATAATGATAAAAAATAATTTTATCTATGCTAATATTGTGTGGAATGGCTATGAGAATTTTGAAATGGTTTAAATGTTGTGCTTTCGATTTTGATCTTAATTTTTGTTTCCAATGAAGGAAATATATATTTTTAAAAGGGTAAAATTTGTTAAAATGAATTTTTTTATATCTAGTTGATTTAAAGGGGGTTTTTAATGGGTTTTTAATTTTGATTTGAAATGATCTTGTAGATCCCCTTTTTTGATAAAATTCACTTATTTCTCTTTTTATGGTTTTAATGGTAATGATGATCTTGGGCATTATTAGTATTTCAAAATAGAAAGTCCAATGTTATAAATTGTGGCTTCAAGAGTTTTTAAAAGAGTGTTTTCGTTTATTTTGTTTGATGTGTAAATAGGGGAAATGGTAAATAAAGAACATGGTATGTTTATGTTTTAAAATGGTTTTAAAGAATGATTAACTGATGTGTTAATTGAAAAAATGGTATAATTTATTGATAATGGGAATGCGATAATCATTTTTAGTGAAATACACAATATTAAAATTGTAAATGTAAGAGGTGCACCCTTAATGATGTGTTGTGTTGAAAATTTAACTATTATATACCTTGTAAATGATTGTAGGTGAAATTTTACTTTTATGGGACATAAATCTCCTGACCCATGGGTAGGGATGGATACAATTGACACTCAGAATCCTTATTAGTAATAGTTTTAAATGGTAATAAAATCCCTTTATTTATGATATCTATACATGAATCTTGGCATCCTTTATTTGAAATGATGGAAAATGTGTTCCTTATTCTAATTTAAGATTCCTATTTTATGTTCCTAGCATTAATGGAATTTGACATGGTATTGGTAATTAGAGTAAGTAGCCATTGTACCTATAATTTAAATTATAATAAATATTCCCCTTATTTATTTAAATGTTTAACCCTTGTTATTTATGATTCAGGATTCCTTCTTGGAGAAACATGTTTTAATTTTTAGGTAACACAATGGAACCCAAGAGTCATAATGGATAATTAATAAATGTTTATTATGGAACATTATTATTGTATTTTTATTTTTATTTGATACTTTGGTTATATACATACACTTCTATTTAGACTGGTTATTTCTTTAGACTCTTATTTTTTGTTTTTCTACTCAGTTATACACACACTTTTCTTAGGACTTCATGACACTTGGGTACTTTATCATATGCTACTTGTTTCCTATATATGTTTAGGAAAGAGACTTGGATTTGTGTTTATTCTTGGTATAGTAAGTAAGATAATTGTATGTTAGGAACATTTATTTTGTTTTTCATATTTTTCAATTTGTTTTTTACTTGAATTATTGTGTGACATGTATTATATAAATCTCATTATTATATCATATTTCAATTTGGTTATTTTTAGAACATTTCATATATTGTTTCATTTACTACTTATCTAAATGTTTTATCTTTCAGAATTATTGATTATATGGCACAACTATAATAAATAGGTTATATAATCCACAATTTTCTCTTTATACCCTCGATTTTATTCAGTAGCGTCTGGTGTTTGGGGAGGTGCACCTGAGTTCATGTAACGAACTATCTTGGGGCACTGGTCTAGTGGATCCTAGGTCGGGATATTATGCCAAAAAAATATCTAAATTTTTTTGGGAATGGTTTATTAAGGCCATTACCAAAATTATCCATTTCCCTTTCCATTATTTCCCAATTTGGAAACAATATTTCTTGAGAGTAGCTTCCCATTACTAATGTTTTTTTTATATTTACAAAAATGTTTACCATTTCCACTTAGAAAAAGGGAACACATATCCACACTTTCCCTCACACAAAAAACACACTTAATTTGGCTGATAATATTCCCAACACTTCCTAAATAGATATTTACACCTTTAATTGGTTTTGATCTTATCAAAAATCTACCCTTCAAAGTCATCCATCTTTGCAAAGGAGATAATCCAAGAATTGAGGTACATATTTTTTTCCACTACTTTTTCATTTTTATATGTGATTATTCACTATAAAATTATAATAAATCATATTAAAATGATAAAAAATTTATCATTATTATACTGTTATTTTATTAAATAATAATTTACATGCATTAACCACCTTTCTATTTTCCATTAATAAAAACAAAAATGTGAATTGTATGTACATACAGACCTCCTCCTCCATGAAGAAACTTGTTTCATTTTCCTTTTCCGCCTAATATGGATAGTAAAAAATGGAAAATAACTAAATAATTATGATATATATATATATATTTATTTATATATTTTATGATTCAATAATTAAAATCCATATTACTTCTTTCTTCCTGCCTTAGAAAAATGAAATCCTCATCCTTTCATATGTGCAGACAACCACCTCCATGTAGTGATTCATTTTTGTTTTTAATAACACATTCATGGATGGTATTATTTTATATTTGATGAGTATATATGTTATATATATGTAACCTATTTAATTAATATGGTCCTTGTGGATAACAAAAAAATTAATCATCGTTATAAGGCCATCGATAAAGGTAACTAACATGAAACTAGTTCAACACTAATTTAGTCATCAAAAATCATGACTAAAACTCACATGTTATGGAATTATAAGATTATATTTCATTAATGAACATAAAGTATTGTACATTTAATTGTATTTAAATGATGAATTATGAGATAATAAAAAAGATAAACACTATGTTTATAAACCTTGTTCAAAATGGTCAAGATTATAAACACCCAATTTTGAAAAGAGATTATAAAAATATATTACATGATGAAACGTTTTGTTAATGAAGAGTATAAATGGACTTATATTATAATATGTTTATGAAATAGTTAATTAATATGTTTATATTTATGATAATTTGGTTCAAACACTTTCATGAAAATCAAGGGTAATGGTTAGCGACTCAATAACTCAAACTCATTTTGTTGAGTTATAGAATTTCTTATTGAACTTAATTCTTATATGAATTTTCATATAATGATTTTATATATTTTATTTTTGTAAAAAATGTGTTTTTATTCAAAATCGATTTCCATGGAAGGTATTATTCTCATTTTTCTAACAAAGGAGGATTTGGAAAAGAGATACGCAGCTATGAATTTTACAACTATGAATGAAAAATATTTTTAAAAAAATATATTTTCATGATTTGATTATCATTATCATCAAATGATATATCCCTAATATAGTTATGTTTCATGTTTCTCCATATATATTCTTTTTATTGTGTTATTATTTTGGTTGATCACATTATCTCTATCGATTTATTAAATTCATGATGATTTTTTATAACATTTTGATGTTTTATGAAACCCATATTTATTTCCATGGGTTTATTTATCAAAAAATGTAATATTTTAATTTATACATTTTATGAAAAAAATATTACTTCCATAGGTTCTTTAAGATTTGAAAAGTGAATGATTTTTATGTAGCACACATGAGTATTGATGAATAATGGTTGAGGTCCTATATCACACTCCAATTCATTGGTTAAGAGTTCATATCTCATGAGATAGTTATTCATGAGTACATTTTGTTTCCTTTATTAATGGTCATTGATGGTGTGGCTCATGAATGTAATTTTTTCCTATGATAATTCTTGTTCAATTGTTAAATGATGTTATTCATTCTTATCTAATGATATCATTATTCAAGGTTTATGGTATATTATTCTAAGATATGTCATAGACATTATTAATTCATATTGATATTTTTTCGATTTAATTTTTTATTCCATGTACATTTAAGATCACTTATGTCTTAGGATTATCACTCATGATATTATGATGTTTCCCACATGATCTTTTTTTCACTTATTCTTAAGAACTTTTCCTTTATTAAATGATTATTCATATCATACTGAAAATTTTAGTTCACAACTTATCTTATTTTTTTATTCCCTAGTATTTCAGGATGATTCTTACTAATTATATTTCTATAATATGGATTAGTATGGTCCCTTTAAGGATGAATAATCATGATTTTGTCAAATATGATTATTATGTTTTTTATTCTATAGAGACACTAAACCAATCAGTTATTAAGATATTATTATTTATGTAATTTAATGTCTAATTAATTTCAAATATGTAAAATGAATTCATTTTAGCATGATTTTATATATAGGTGGTGCGATTTTTGAAAAAATGTGGTATTGAAATTTCAGGAATACATTAACTCATTGTTAAGAATACTACATTCATAGATTGGCTAATTATAGATTGTAGTAGAAATATTTATCTTTAAAAATTGTATAAAAAATGGAAATCAATCATGGGGTCTAGAGGAAGAGATTTATTTTATGAAACCTGATGGTTTTTTTACAAACAGAATCATAAATTTGTCTGTTAACTCTAAAGCGTATTTATGGTTTGATACAATAACTAATTAAATAGACTAAAATTTAAAAGGATTTATGTTAGAGTAAGGGTTTATATAGAGAAACATAGATCAATGCCTCTATCAATATTGTTTTATGATGGACTTTTAATTAACATACTCTTTTTTGTGGATGATATGATTCAGGTTGGACTAAAAGACTAATAAATTTAGAGGTTGGATAATTATTTGTCCATTAATTTTGAAATGGAAGATCCTAGTGAAGCTAAAATGTTATTTTAAATTTATATTTAAAGAGATTAAAGTTACATATGATTGGTAATATCTCAAATTGAGTACATCTATAGGGTTATTGAATTCTTTGGCATTAATGGATAATGATTTATTACAACTCGTCTTATTGGTTTTTTCAATCTATCCAAAGAGTATGATCCTCAAATGAAGGTGAGGAAAAGCCTATGGATAGAATTATATTCTCATATTTTTTTAAAATTAAATGTATTCCATGTTGTGAATTCATATATATATTTCTCATTTAGTGGGACTTTTTTTTTGGTTCATCGATAATCCTAGAAAATACATTCAGGGTTGTGAATTAGATTTGCTGGTATCATAGAGGAATAGTAGATACATCATTTTGTTTACGTCAGGATTAATTTTTATGAGGGTATATTGATACATATTTTGGGGGATATTTTGATACTAAAAAATATATATCATTTTAGGTATTTACTTATGGTGGAATGACTATAAGTTGGATTTTAAGATTGTAAACCCACTGATACACCGCCATCAACAGAGGATGATTATGTTATAGTAATAGAAGCATGGAAAGAAATTTTTTTATTGATTTTTCTTATTAGATAACTTTTTATGGTTCATGTTAAGGGGAAAAAATATCGTGATAGTCAATGAGCTATTCAATTAGAGAAAATTACAATTTTTATGAGAAAATCAAGTATTTAAAACATAATTATTATTATATCCATCATTTTCTAGAAGATGGGGAGATAAAAATAGAATATATTACTGGAAAAAACCTATTGGATATATATAAAAATTTGATTATCATAGAATGTCTAAGGAAATATTATTCCTCAGGGGGATTGGTATTAATGGATAAGGAAGGAGAGTAGAGTTTACAAAATGGTCAGAAGGAATGGATGGTTTTTAGGGGATCCTTGAAGCATTATTCAAGTGTGATATTATTAGGATTATCAATTATCCTCAAGGATATGAGGTTAGTTTACATGATATTAGTGACTCAGCTCACTAAAAGGGGTTTTTATGGTTTTCGTAGTGGGGAATTATCATCATTTTAAGAAGTCAGATTATTGGATGTCCAGATAGTGTAAGCACTAATAGGTGGATCATGTCTATGAATAAACCATTTTTATGTAGTGTTTGTGTGGAAGAGTGTGGTGTATGTACAATATTCAGTTACCAAAGATCAAAAGTCAATATGAAGAATGCTGTAATGGATTGGTGGTTGCATAGTGAAATGAATAGATGACCAAAATATAGAAAATCAATGAAATTTTTTTACCAAGTGGGGTCATTTATATAAAGAAGTGGGAAAATATTCCTATGGTTTATTGAATCATCAAGTGAAATTTGTATTATTTGATCGATGTTGCTGGAAAGTCACATGTTTTTAGAATTGTGCCTTCGGTGTAACAAAATATTACATAGTGCTCTCATGGTTATAGAATGAAAATTAGAACAACATAAAACGGATGGTCTTTTTGTGTGTGATTATTTTTTATGTATACTTGTATTAGTGATGGATTCAATGTGTTGATTTAGGAGCAGTAAAACTTTTAAATTATGGTGATCAAAACTTCTTTAGAACCTATATTGGTGATTTATTTTTTCAATTTTTACTAACTCATGGATTAACCTTCACATCCTATAGTTTTGGATAAATTCCATAAGCATTCTTACCCGAACAGATATCATGATCATATGTTTGTGTAGGGAACATGACTATGATTTGATCATGTCACTAGATATCATGGATAAAACTTGGATACAAATATGGGATGAGGATTTTGAATTGTGTTAGAGCCCCCATTGTATTTTATTCTTTTTTTATTTATATTTTTGATCGAGCTGGTGGGAGATCAGTTGAGATGTATAGAGTTTTGCTTGTACGAATGCATTTCATTTTTTAATTGATGATTCTTGTTTATTGGTTTCAAAACACTCATATTATCTATTATATATATTTTTTGGTTATTTTAAATATTTATATGAATCTGATATGAGGATAGAGTACACATACAATATCACCTAAGACCTTCATTACTCATTTACAGTCTCTTGAATACGAAGAAGCATTCTTGAATTCATGTGTCAATCACCATTCCAGAAATAGTCAAGGATCATAGTATACCATGACCTTATTTCCCAATGTTACTCCCATGATGTCGCATGACTGTTATCTGAGGGGACGTTATTGGTGTTTATAGATAGTTATGTTTTCACTACTTGAGTGGATGTTTTTAATTATTATATTTATTCATGTATGACTTCTTCCATGTTATAAATATTTTGATGCTAGTTGTTTTTTACTTACTATTTTAATGTTTATTATCTTTGAGGATTTTCCATCCATTTAAAATCTATGATTATCTCCTTCTACATCAATGATTTACTATTCATAAGAGTATATGGGAGTTTTTTATAATTTTTATGAAAAAAAATTAAGTATATGATTGATATTTTTTGAAATTATAGTAGAATGTAAATAGAGGACCTACTGACTTTGCTATAAATTAAAATGTGGTATAGTTAATGCTACCTTTTCCTCTTATCAGTATGGATCAATGACAGGGAAAAGTAGGAATGGGAACACCTACATTTATCCAAAATTAAATAAAATGTTTTCTTCTAATATGCCATCATTTGTTTAAATAAATATGAAAGGTGGATGCACCAAGTTTTCTTTTCCCTGATTTTCTTATAAAAGAAAACCCCCGCTAATCCACACTTCAAATTCCATTCATCTCTCCATGTTCCACTCTCTATATCTATACAATAAGTTCAGTGGTTCTTCCATTGTGTGTGGTTTTATTGGTGTCCTAAAACGAGTGTCTATTTGATCAAAGCGTGAATTGAATGTATTTTTCTTATTTAATTTAATTTTATTTACTTATTTAATCGATTTGTTTTCAGTTAGTTCAAAATATTTTATTTAATTACTTGTTTTTTTAGTTAGATTTATTTTCAAAATAATAGTTATTATTAGTAATAATTTGGAATATATTAACTAAAGAATAACTAATGATTAAGGAATGATTACACAATGATTGAATAATAATAACTAACTGATTAATTCCATATGATTAATTAATGATTAAGGAATAATTAATTAATGATTATGTAATGTCGAACTATTTTTTAGATAATGAATAAATCTCTATTAACTAATGATTAAAGAATGATTAAATAATGACTAGATATTGATTTACTAATGATTAAATAATTATTTACTATTTATTGAAGATTTATTAACAAATAATTAAAGAATTATAAACTAATAATTAAAAAATTATTATTTAATTATTAAGAATGAATAACTAATCGTTATATAATAATTAACAACATATTGAAGGTTGATTAAATATTAATTATGTAATAATTAACTAATCACTAAAGAATTATTCACTAATAAATACAAAATTATTAACCACTGTTTTTGCAATGATTAAAGAATGGTTAAATAATGATTAAATAATTATTAAATAATGATTAATATGTGATTAAATAATGATTAAAATTGACTAACTTATGGTTAAATAATTATTAGATAAGGATAAAAGAATGATTAAATAATGATAAACTCATGATTAAAGAATGATTAACAATTGGTTAGCTAATAATTAAATAATGATGCAAGAATTATTAAATAATTATTGAAGGATAATTAGTTAATTATTAAATAATGATTAACTATTGATTAATGAATGGTTAATTATTGTTTATCTATTTATTAATTAATTTTTAACTAATGATAAACTAATGAATAAATAATAATTAACTAATGATTAACAAATTATTAAATAATGATTAACAAATGATTGAATAATGATTTACTAATGATTTAATATTGAATAACTAATAATTAAATTTGATTAACTAATGATTAAATATTGATTTTCTAATACTTAAATATTGAAAAATTAATGATTAAAATTGATTAAATAAGGATTAAATAGTGATTAAATAATTATTAACTAATTATTAATTAAGTATTAATTTATTAGTAACTAATTATTAAATAATTATTAAAAATGATTATGTAATTGTTAAAGAATGATTAAATAAGGATTGACTTATGATTATCTAATTGTTAACTAATTAATAATTAATGATTGGTTAAATAATGATTAAATATTGATAATCTAATGATTAAGTAATGATTAAAAAATTATTAATAATGATTAAATAATGTCTAAAGAATGATTAACCAATGATTAAAAAATGATTAAAAAACTATTAACTATTGATTAAATAATGATTAACTAAGGATTAACTAATGATTGACTAATGATTGACTAATGATTAACTAATAGTTAACTATAAATTAAAGAATGGTTTATTAATGATTAACAAATGATTTAAGAATAAATAAATACTGAATAACTAATTATGAAATAATGATTAAAGTATGATTAATTAATGATTAACTATTTATTAAATTTTTATTAACTAAGTATTAGTTAATGGTTAACCAATGAATAATTAATGATTAATGAGTGATTAACTAATGATTAAATAATTATTATGTAATTATTAATTATTTATTTTCTATTAATTAAATTTTAAATAATATATAATAAACATATGATGAAAGATGATAAATTGGATAGTGAATAGGCTTAACTGCACCCATGATTTGTTACACCCATGATTTAGACGATTCAATCCTTATTGAATGACTTTTTTGTTACTATCGATGGATATATTTTAGATGAATCACATTCTATATATAAACTGCTGAAGATACCTTTAAGAAAGGTAGAATTATACTACAAAACATTAGTGTCATATTTTATGATATAATAAAATGCAATAAGATTTTGGTAGAATAATGATTATGTGGATATCTACGAAATAAAATAGTTATCTATAAACTACATGAGGAAGTGGCTCCGGAATAGATATACCTATAGCTAAAACACCAAAAACACCATATTGATCTAGACTCATTTGGGAACTAGTGAATGACAATGGGACTCTCTACACCCCTGGTTCAACACTCTTGGGGGGATATGATTTAGATTATTCATATTTTCTTTATAAACTATGAAAAATAACATTAGGAAGATTAAAAAATGTACTAAAAACATTATTTTCATCTTTTAGGATATACACATTCATTCTAAAATATGATTATAATAAATATTTTATGGTCAAACCTCACAATAAATAGTTTTTACACTATAATAATCTTGATCAAAAACATTGTTCACATAGAGAATCATTTTTACCTATGTCTAATACATTTGAGAGTATATAAAAATTGTGCCTGGAGCTTCTTATAGTACACAAGAAACAAATGTTTTTAGGACATCTGATTGTGTAACTCTAAGTGAACATCAAGAATGAATTTGTAGTTTCTTATACCTAAAACCTAATCAAGGGAATAATTCTATTAGTTATAGATATGTTCAATTCTCATCCACACTAAGGAATCTAGCTGGCCCATTAAAAGATGATGAGAACTGGGTCCAAGCAATAAATTTATTTTTGTGGTATTTTTATGGTACCATGATGAGATTTTATATAGTGGCTTCTATTGTAGAACAACAACATCCAATTGTATGAAATTGTAGACATAAAATAATGGTCATAGAAGGTCTATACAAAGAAATTGTGGATTTTACCTATGATTCATAAGTGGAAATCCCGGCTGATCTTCCAAATATTCATATAAATTCATCATTTGAAAAGGAATGTTCTAATAATGGAAAAGACAGAGAAAAAAATGTTTATGATGAGGGGGTAGTAGAATTTTGGGGGGAAGTTTCTAGAAATGTAGTAGTTTTACAATAGCCTCAACACATAATAAATCATCAACAACTATTGATATATTTTTCAAAAGCATTGGAATATTTGGATGAATTTGATTAGAATGTTATCATACTTGCAAATGAGTTTCCTAGAGTTATAGTGGATAAGATTGGTGATCTAGTCAAAAAATTATATGTTAGAATAAATTATCCATGAAATGATTCTTCAAAAAACATAAAAAATTATTTTATATTGAGAGGCACTGTAGATATTTAGTTCAAGAATAAATCCATACAAAATACATTATAAGGTGTGATAAATAATTTAATGATTGTATAATCTTCTTAAGGGTGATTCTGTATATTTCATTTGGAATTTGAATAATTTAGAATATTGTGGTAGCACATAATTGTTTTCAGCCAAACATAAAAAATCATACATCATTGGATTTTGAATTTTCTCTGACTATTTTCATCAAGATGATTTGATCCAACCAATTAGTTTCTGTATCCCTTGTATAAGCGTGGAAAAAAACTTTAAGTTATAATAATTCCTATATTAAGGAATGGGTGACGAAACAGATAAAATTGTGAAGGTATTTTGTGATTGGGATTACTAATATCAGTTTCTTATGAAATTTCATGCCATATTGAGACACGACAACAAGGTTTTCATCCATATTCATATAAACTAACATGTGTCTCAAGATAATTGACATGATATATCTCTTGTTCAATATCATAAGTTGTTCTGGGAATTCCATCCATATATTTTCACATTACATTTGAGAAAAAATTTCATAAAAATTTATGAAACATTTATATATGCAAAATATAAGGTAATATTTTTTATTTTGAAAACCTGTGATGGAAGCATTTCACCTTTTTCAATTTAGTTTTACATTTTGGAGAATGAAAAATAATAATTATAGAGTATGTTTTTTGTTTGTATCAGTAACAATTTCAATCAAATTTTTGGTGTCTATTTGATATCAGATAGGCATCGAGAAATCTATGAGGCAATCAATGTGGATCCTGAAACATGGAGAACCCAAATGCACATCATCAATACTATATTAGAAACATTTTTAGAAACATTAGAAAAAAATTACATAATGAACAAATGTGGAAGTAAATCACAAGTTTTGGTATGAAATATCATTATTATTTTTTACTATTTCAACATAAAGATAAAATTAATTTATGCAAAATACGATCACTTTTGTATAGAATATGATCCAGACAATGAAAGTTTGAATATCATTTTAAATAAATATTCAATGATAATCAAGGAGTGTATGATTATATGATTTTGATTCCAAAAGAAAATTGGACATTGTAATATGAATGGGGAAAGAGCTATGAAAAAATGACCGCAAACCGTGTGGAGTGCATCAATGGTGTCTTCATGTGGAACCATAAGTTTACTATAACTACCCTATATTATGATAAATTTTATATCTATGTTAATTACTTCATTTATAGACAAAACAAAGCCTCATATGGGATTTAACTGGTTCTAATGTATGAAAGACCATTCCAATGAGGTATTAAAAATATCATTAAAGATGCTTCTATTTGTTGTGTGTGCCTTTTCTATCAATACGAATCTTGATTTTAATTTTAACAGTGTATGGAACACATCACAAATAGAAGTGGGAAAATGGTGGTATTAATAAAAGAAAGTCAATGTATAAGTGGAAACTTCTAGTCATTATGATTTCCATGTGCACATGCCAACGTAGAATGTGCCTCTATGAACATATTATGGGAATCATATGTTGATTAAATGTATCAAATGTACACCATTGTTAATTTTTTTATTGTGCCATTGACTGTTATTGGGGAGTTTTTTTATTTCCCAATTTCCAAAGACCTACTAATATTGATACCTGACATCAACAAGATTAATCAATAAGAGAGACTATAGACCATCATGGTGCAGAATGAGATAGACTGGCCTCAATAATAGGGGAAACATTGGAGATCTAGCATATTTAATCAAGAATGTTGTATTGTGAAATGATTCCCTAAAATTTCTAGATTGATTTCACACTCGCAGCCACAATGAAGTATTTTCTCAAATGTCATTTTTCATATTATTAATAAAATGGTGTAAATATATAATCCTTAATTTTTTATAATTTTATGAACATTATGAGTACATTTACTATTAAATAATAACAAGACTTTCATATTCACATTATATGGAATATTTCAAGTACATCTGAGGTGACATGAAATCATAATCAGACTATCCACGGATAAACTATAAAGTATGAATGTGAGAAAATAACCATGAAACATATCATCATCTAATAAATCATTCATACATCACATATAATTCCATTTCAGATCTAATTTATTAGTTAATGTCAGACTAAGATTGTGTTGGGTAATAAAAAATATTTTTTCTTCATATTCTAAATTTTTATTATCAAATAAGTCATAATTTTGTTTGAAAATAAGATTAAAAATGAGGAAACATAAAATAATTTAATTTATCCATGATAAAATGAAACTATGATTATATAAAGTGAGATATTCAAGGAAAAACACATTCAATAACACATGAATGACTTAAAATAAACTATAAATGCCTTGGAATTTTTCAACAGAACAGAGTTCGGATGAGATGAGTCTGACTTCAAAAATGAAGTAAAACCCAACTTTTTTTCAAGTTATAGCTTAATAATATCTTCCAATTGGACGCACATAAATTATGAAATTTAAAAATAATTCGGTCTTCTAATTAAAGGTATCCCTATATGTTAAACATGTTATTAGAAGGCTGAATTATTTTTAAATTTCAAAAGATAAGAACATCCCTTTGAATGGAATTTATAAAGAAACCCCTTGAAACGTAGAGAGATTTTACTTCACTTCTGAAGTTCAGCTCATCTCATCCAAACTCAGTTCTATTGACAAATTATAGGGTATTGTTTTCTATTGTAAATCATTAATGTGTTATTTAATGGGTTCGTTCGGGTCTATTTCACATTATATGATCATAATTTTTGTTTTATCATGGATAAATAAATTGATTTTATGATTTATCATTTTTTGAAATATATTTCCAAAACATTATATTATTTATTTTGTAATAAAATTTAATAATACAAATAAAAAAAGATTATATATGTAAATATATAAAATCATATCTAGAAAAAAACCTTTCTATTGTAAAAACATGTGTAGAACCACATTAAAATTATGATATTTCAAAACTGAGACATTGCCTTTTATTTAGTAATAAAACATCATAATGTAATGGGAATAGACATGTCATGTCTTTTATTACTCCAGTCATAACATTCATCAAACCATAATGTTTTATTTATATTTTTAAAATAATAAATATTTCATTTTTTATATAAAAATATAGGATATTACACTACTCACTATGTTGTATAGTTATGTTGCATTCAACATGATAGTGAGTTGTGAGGTTCGACGGATTAGGATGTAGAGATCACCCCATTATCATCACATTCTACCATCATCTACCATAATACTGTACCTATAACATGATGTCTTATATGGAATTTTGGTATCTGATTTTACATTCATTAATCAAGACCTACATTCTTCCCTCACTGCGATATGGATACTCGAGAGACAAATATTCCACATTCCTGAGAGAGAGATGACAATCACCCTTGATGATGGGGAGGTCCTACTCAATTATACTATCTAGGGGGATGAGGTTATAGTACCCACTCAGGGATACATTCATGAGCTCGTACAACAATTTTCTGGACTTTAAATTATTTTTAAAAAATTACCAAAGGTGTCCTCTTGGTACGTTTTGGGTACGGTTGTTTTTGTTGACAATGTCGATGACTACAAATGAGTATGGTTGGCTTTTTATGAAGATACTGTTTATGGTGGCACAATTTCATAGTGTTTGAAAAAAAATTTGGGCCTCAAAATTGGGATTTTGGTTTTTATAAAATAAAGAATACCACATAGGAATGAACAATTATTGGACCACAAAGTGTAGTGTGTGGATTCTAAATGAGGTACGCGGAATGGTTCACAGGGAGGCTCTTGGTTTCCATGAGGTAAATAGATTATCAAAGTGAATCACGAGATGGAATGTGGTTTGTGGGAGTCTTGTGGTACGCTGGATGGAATGAAATTTGTGAAAATGATGTGTTGAATAGAAAATCCATGAAGGGAATAAATGGTGAAAACGAGATGGTGATTTTAGACACGGTGTAGGAATAGAGGTGGAACATGTAACATGTAAGGAAGAAAGTTTCACGGCAGGATCCCTGTACACGGTAAAGGATATAAAATATTTATATTTTGGTAAATCTCATATTATTGGATTTTATAGATCTATTTGATTGTTTAATGACATCTAATACCATTATTTTAGGAGATCATTTTTCATAAGAATACATATTTTCTTCGTGAATTCAGATAAGGACGAAGTGGTTCATGGGAAACAACTCCACAAAAGAGAAGTGTTTAATGATGAGGATTCCATGAAATAAGAACGAGTTCAATGAAATTGTTCATGAAAAGTTTTTTCAAGGCACTATATCCAACAAATGAAAATTGTTAACTGGAAGAGAAGTGGTTTGCGGAGAAAAAGAGGTCCATAAAAGAGGAATTATATGGAAGAACGAATTGTGGTATATGGAAGTAGTATGTGGAAGCAATTTTTGGAGACAATATATGGAAGTCGTGCATGACAGTGAATGCAGAGGTAGTACGCCAAGGAGGTGGTCCAAAAAGTATATGGGCTATGCAGTTCATAGAAGAGTGAGGAAGTTCGTGAAGGGCTTGATAAAGTATGAAAACACACTAAATTAATTTTTGAAAGTAATTAATACTAAATAATAGTATGGGTAAAAGTGGATTTCATCTATGGGTGAAAAGGGGATTTCAATAGAGCATTTACATAACTTTTTAGGATACATACTTTCCTAAAAATGAAGGGACCTACCAGTCTATAAACTATGATTTGATACCTTCCAAGAGGAAAGAGAAAAATAAGAGGAAGATGGTGATCCTTCCCACCAGCAGTGAGCCAGAGGAAGAGGCATATGGGGTGACCCTCTAGAATGTTTTGATTAGACCCTAATCCTTCTAAAGGTAGTGATCTTAGGAATATAATATCTAGCCTGATCCATATAATTTGTAGTGAGATTTTATGGATTTGTTATATCAGCACATAACCATTGTATGCTTCTTGTATGTAGTCCAGTGAGGGTGAACCAAGTAAAATTGTTGTGCCTTGTGCATGATTTCATTTTTGTTCATATATTACTACGAGAGAAATATATAAGTGTTTTTTTTCAACAATGAAACAAGATCTGAATAGGCAGGATTTTAATCATTCATACCATGATTCACCCCCCCTCCCATGTTATTTGACCTAGTGGACCTAACAATTGGTAACAAAGGGAAAGGATAAAAGTTAGTGGTTCTCTCTTAGTAGATGGTATGGAGGCGGTCAACAGAAAATGAATTATAATCATTAAAGGTTACAATTTCCATCTATGGAATAATCAGAAGCAACACTAATTATGATAATAATGATTTTTTGTCTTCACAAAATATATTCCTGGAATATCATCTGATGTCAATAGTGGTTCTCTATCATAATCATATAGAAGATAATTCTATACAGATGATAAAAGGATCTATGATTTATCAGGATCCCTATCAAATGAAATTTATAAGATGGTGATGTCATGTAAAACATCACATGCTATGTGGAAAAATCATCAAAATATTTATGAAGGTGATTAAATGGTCAAAGAGGAAAAGTTGTAGTTTTTGTGGAACAAGTATGAAGATCTGAGATTGAACCCAAATGAATCTATTGATGCATTACATTATATGTTGAATGTTGTGTTGGAAGACATGTGTTATCATGGATAATTCATTTATGATATAAAGACTTTGAAGAGTATCTTTGAGGAAACATCTGCCTCGATTTAATATAAATGTCAATATTGGAATATAATGATCCAAAGGAGCTGAAATTGCATTACTTATAGAGTAGTATTATTGGATATGAAATGATAAATGATGATATCGATGTTGTGGAAAAGGGGATGTCAAAAGAATTAGAATTCAAGGCCCTGAATTATCTCTCTGTTTAAGATGTTTGAGAGGAAGATAATTTAGATGATTCCATGTCATTTCTCTCATCAAATATACAATGAAAATGAAGAAATTTCAAAGGTATAATTCCACTTTCATGGTTCTGATGTGGAAAGATTGGTCATTTTTCTATAAATTTCCCTTAAAATTTTTAATATGATGATGAATATAATGATTGAATTCCCCAAAATATGTATTCATCCAAATATAATGGTAGGATAAGTTCTAAGAGAATGTTCCTCAAAAAGAAAGAATATGTTTTCAAAAATTTATGAATGATCATAAGAATATAAGGCAGAAGAGTTAGAGGACTACAAGGGTCATGGGGTAAATGATTTGAAGAAAGTTGTCAGGAATTTTGTAGAAATATAAGAAAGTGACAATGAAGAAAGATAATTTAATGTAGGAGTGGACCTTTAGGATGAATTAAAATATGTTATTGAAGAGATTGATGTTTGGGGATAAAAAAATAAAGAATGATAACAAATTGGTTCATGATGAAAAACTATAAATGTTGAAAAAAGGAAGAAGAGAATTCTAAGATGAATGGAGAAATTGAAAAAATAAAGTCTTCAGCACCAAAATGCTCAGAAAAGGTGGCTGAGTAAAAACTCAAAATTAAAGAATAGAAAAGAGTGATTGATAGTTTTACTTAAACTAAAAATGGTAAAATTGAACATATCAAATAACATGAATAGGAAGTCGTTATACTATGAAAAACTGTTAATAATAAAGAAAAATTATTTCCTCATAGTACATCATCGGAAAAATAAATAGCACATGCAATAGAGAAGATGAAAGTTGAGAATGGTTGTCCATTATAATAGAAACAACATTCAAATTCAAATGATGAGGCTAGTATGGGCATGATCAAATATCAAAATCAGTAATGGTTGATGTCAGAACACAAGAACATACTCTGAGATTGATGATAGATTTGGATATGGTGTAGAATCCGAAGATTCAGAGAACTCAAGGGATAACGAGTGGTGTAGTATTTCCAGATAAGAATGTACCCTGCATAATATGATATTATTTTTTAAGGTTGTTACATGAAAAAAAATTTGTTCCATATCCAAGAGGTACCGATGCTAATATGAACTATAGAGGCAGTCATACATAGCTCAATTTTCTAGGTCTTCATTTGCTTATCACTATTTCATGTGTTGTGGATTCAATACATGGAAAGATATTTCTCATCAACAATACATATGAATGTGCCAAAGAATATTGAGGTTGGTTATAAGCAATAGACAAAGGTATCATCAAATGAGATGAAAATTAAAAATCTATTAGATACTCAATAAGATGTAACTGGTCCATCATATTTTGATGAATGCCAAGAGTAGAAATCCATACCGAGTATAAAGATAGAAACATGGATCAAAAATAAAAAATACAAGAAATAAATGGTTTCAGAGATTTTATTTAATTCATTAGATCACACCAAGATATGGATCATTAACAGTGGATACACCTCCAATATGATAGGAAATAAGGATATTGTGATAGAAATTAGGTGACAGAAATAAAGTTTTATATGATTTGGTAATGAATATGGGTTTAGAATTATTAGCTCTAATAATGAAGTGATTGGTGAAAAAGACATGAGACATTTATATGTCTTGTTTATTGAAGGTCTTAGGACTAACATATTAAGTATTAGTTAATTGTGGGACTCAAGACAAGCCATAATATTTTCCAAGAAACTATTTGCCCGAAAGGAAAAATAGTTATTTTTCTATTGTAGGGAAATCATATAAAATGGAACATCTATATCATGAGTGGAGAAGGAGATATATGCTTTTTGTATAAGGAATAAGTAAATAATTTGTGGCATAAATGTCTTAGACATGTGAGAAAAATATCTGTGGATGATTTTGTGAAATATAATGTTTTTAATATCTTCCAATATTATCATGTGTTCATACACATATGTGTGATGACTTCCAACAAGGTAAGATAATTCAATATATACATAAGGGAAAAGAAGAATGTTCTATAAGATCTATTGAGTTTGTTCATATTGATGTGTGCAGACCAATTTCACCATGAGATATTAATGGAAGGAGATATTATGTTCTCTACAATGAGGATTATAGTAGAATTGCATGGCATTTAATCATCACCCCAAAATCTAAGGTATTCATTTTTATGAAAACACATCAAAGGTAATTTGATAAGAGTACATGTTTAGCTATATATATGACCAAAAATAGAATGGATAGAGTTAAAAAATATCAATGTTGGGGAATATCTAGAGAATCATGGGACAAGGCGTCATGTTTCAGCGGTAAGAACTCCATATTCCAATGAATTAGTTGAGAGATAAATATTATTTTCGACAACATTTCTAGAGAAATTCAAATTGAGAAAGATTTTATAGATAATGTTTGTAAAAACCACATGTGGAAAGCATTCTAAAAATCCAATAGAGTGTTATTATGTCCAAAATAAGAGAAGACTCTATATGAGAAATGGTATGGAGTGAATCCATAATTTATTTAATTTTAATTCTATGGAAGAATGAGTTTCATTATAAATAAGTAGAAACACAAGAATTTTTAATCCTATAGAGGTCAAGGTAAATTTCATAGATTATAAATGAAAATAAACGAATATAAATGCTTCAAAAAGAGACTAGGAAATTTTTTTGAAATCCATGATGTAACCATAGTGGAGATAAATAATAATATTTAGTAAAAAAATAATTAATATTAATAGGATAGTGATGAAAAAATAAGTAGATCATGGGATAATCTAGTTTTAGAGGATGATTCAGAATAGGACTTAGAGGCTGAGAAATATGAGGATAAATCAGTATCTGTAAAAAGAGAGAAAGAAAAACTGAAATTGATAGAGAAAATATAATTTATAATTAGAAAATTCTAATGTTTAAAAGGATAATAAAGACACTTTATAAATCATCATACTTATCATAGGTAGAGCTTAAATGTTTTTGTGAAGAAGCTGGTGATGAGAATTGGTCGCATGCTATGAATTAAGAACTTCCTAAATTGAGAAAAATCAAACATTGGAGATTGATTCGAGGCCAAAAGATAAGAATATTATCTGGAAAAAATGGGACTTTCACAATAAAATTAATGAATATGTTGTTGTGATTCGAAACAAATAATAAATAGTGTGAAAATTGTACTCCCGGGTAGTGTTTATCTATGTTGATGAAATATTAGCACTTGTTGCAAGGCAAGAGACAATTTGATTATTATTGTCCATTGTAGTGCAATGAATGTTCATGGTTTTCTAGAAGGACATTAAGTTAGCATTTATGAATTTGGTTCAAGAAGAAGATGTTTGTATTGAGAAGCCAGATGGTTTTCTTATTCATGAAGATTAGAATAGAGTTTTTCAGCTGAAGAAGGCTTTATATGGTTGGAATCATGCTCAAATGGCATTGTATTCAATGCTTGATATGTTTTTGAAAGATCTAAGTTTTCAAAGTGGGGATTTGATTACAATATATGTTTCAACCATGATAGTAATCAAAGGATGATGGTTCTGGTATATGTTGATGACATAATATTTGGTGGATAAGATAAAGTGTAATGTAGACAGTATTCTAAATTCATGAAATGTTAGTTCAAAATTTTAATGATTGGTGAATTGATGTTTTTCCCTTGTCTAGAGGTGACAATGGGAAAGAATTAAACATTCATTTCTCAATATAAATAGGAAAATGATGTTTTGATAATTTTTAAAATGCACAGTTACAATGAGATAAAGACTTTTGTAGCTACTCGGATGAAACTATCATGTAATGATGAAGGTAAAGAATTCAATGTCATAAAATATAGGCAGATCATTGTAAGTCTATTGTACATAATAGTGACACAATGAGATATTGTTTTTTCCACCTGTTAATTAGTAAGGAATCAATTTAATCCCAAGGAAAGCTATATGCTTGAAATAAAAAAGAATTCTTCGATATATCAAGGTAACTATATATTTTTCTTATGTAGGATGAAAAATATCATCTATATATTTTGAGATATACAAATACATATTGGGTCAGTTTAGTATATGATAAGAAATCAATTTCAGGAGGTTCTTTATATCTTGGTTGATTGTGTATTTCATGTATAATGAACAAACATGATTTGATTTCATTGATCTCTATAGAATTGGAGAAAATTGTGGCCACTCAAGC
Source organism: Viscum album (assembly GCA_963277665.1). Classification (NCBI taxonomy): domain Eukaryota; kingdom Viridiplantae; phylum Streptophyta; class Magnoliopsida; order Santalales; family Viscaceae; genus Viscum; species Viscum album. The sequence goes on along the minus strand of OY728148.1, from coordinate 886,322,009 downwards.
ATGCACCTAGTTATTGTGGATGAAATATAAGATTGAGGATCTAGGGGTTAAAGTGAAGTATCCAATTGTTATCCATTCTGATAATTGAAGTGCATAAATGATATAAACATTCCTTCCACCACTCAAATAGAAAGCACATTTAAATCAAATTTAATTTTATCAAGGATAATATGGAAGAAGGGATTGTGAATTATGATTTTGTATATACAGAACAACATGTTTAAGATATTATTACAAAGGTATTTTTGAAAGAATAATTTTAATGTCATTTACTTGATCTACAAGTTCATCCAAATCTCTACACATAAAAAGGGTGAATGTGGGACCCCCTCCTAGATGTATGGTGTGATTATCCTTAATATGATAATCTATTTTCATTACCCTATTTCAGACCTCAAAGGAATGTCCTTTGGATCCATTGGAAATGGGGGAGAAATTATTCTATTAAAATGGAGAAAATGTCTCAGTCAAGATATGGGGAGAAGTTGGTAGGTGGATCAATGAGATCGGGGGTGTTGAAGCTTTTAGGGGGAGCATTGACATAGGGGGAGTATTAAATATAAAAATTCTAGAAATTATCTATCCAAGGATACATATAATAATAGTTGAGGTTGAGATGAAAGAAGACGTGTGTTGTTGGAATGGAATGAAGTGATTGATTGATGAACTATTCATTTTATTCTGATTCTCATGTCGAGCATGGATCATGTGGGATTAGAAAATGTGTGCAGTAAATCCTTGATTTTTATCTTAATATCAATAATAAAATGCTAGAAGAGATGGAAGAATCATTAAAAATATATCAAATTATAAAATCATTGTCAACAAACCCAAAGTGGGATATTAATGGGATAAATACATCAATGTGTTCTCTCGGTATGTTTTGGGTTTGATTGTGTTTGTTGACAAATCCAGATGAACATGAATTAGTATGGTTGGTGTTTTCCAAAGAAGGTGTTTAAGGTGTTGTAGTTTCCCAGTGTTTTCCAAATTATTGGTCCTTAAAATCAAGAGTTTGGTTTTTGGAAAGAGAAATTTTTTGCATAGGAGTCAACAATACATGGAACAAAAAGTACAGTTCATGAATTCCAATGGTGATATGTGGAATATTTTGTACAAATAAAAAATTTTTGTGGGGAGGCTTGTGGTTCACGGAAGATGAATAGTTCGCATAAGTGGTTCGAGGGATAGCATGTAGTTCACTAGAGGCTTGTGGTGTAAGTGATGGAATGTCATTGGAGGAAACGATATATTGATTTTAAAAGCATTGAAATGTGTCATTGGTCAAAATGAGATGGTGATTTTAGCCACCAAAAAGGATGATAGGTGGTACACAGACCGTGTAGGGAAGAATTTTTTATGGAAGGAGCACAGTACGTGGTGAAATTTGTACCTCATTGATGATTTTGTAAATATAAGATTAGATGATTTTGCAGATCAATTTTCCTATATAAGGATCAATAATCCCATCATTAAGGAATGAATTTTTTCATAAGAAAATTACTTTTCTCCAATAATTATTCTAAGGTCTAAGTGGTTTGCGGGAAACAAATCAATGAAATAGAATTGGTTCGTGGGGAGAAATACACTAATGAAAGAGTTTGAGGAAATAGTTTTCAAAAATCTTTTGGGATGAATTTCAGAATGAAAAGAAAAATTATGCATGGAAGAGAAGTTATTTTCATAGAAAACATAGTCCACAAAAGTGGTAGTCTATCGAAGAAGGAAGTCCAGTATGTGGAATCAGTATGCAGAAGCACTTTGGAAAGATAGTTCGTGGAGGCAGTATGCAACAGTGAAGGTGGAGGCAGTGTACCAAGGTGGTGGTCTGCAAAGAATATGTTCTATATAGTTCGTAAAAGAGAAAGGATGTTCAATAAGGTCTTGATAAAGTATGAAAATGTACTCATAAAATTCTTGAATGTAATTTTCGTTAACTAATAGTATTTGGAAAATTGGATTGCATCTATGGGTGAAAAAGGGAATTCAACTGAGCATCTACCTATATTTGATGATGCGTGATTCCATGAAAATAGATGGACATATACATCCATAAATGTTTTTGGATCCCTTCCAAGAGAAGTGTTAAATGGAAGTGGAAGATAATGATCCATTACACCGACAGTGATCCAGTGGAAGAGACAAAGGAAGTGACCCTTGGGAATGTTCTGAGAATACCCGAAATCGGGTAAAGGCAATGACCTTGGGCATATAAGATCTAGCTCGAACCCTTTAATGGGAAGTGGGAATTAGTGTATTTGGTACATCATCATATAACCATTGTATGATCCATGGATGTAGCCCAATGAGGGTGATCCATGTAAAATCAATTTTTCATGTTTATGATTTCATTTATATTAATATATTTCTTACAGGAGAAAGAAAAAGTGTGTTTTTTAAATGAAACAAGATCCAAATGGGTATTTGTTTTAATCTTTCATAATGTGATTCACCCCCCCCCCCATCAGGGTATTTGACCTAGTGGACTTATCAGACATTTTGTGGGATGCAGATGTTATTGATGGTTGGTACATATCCATGAGATGGCTAGAGATGATTTTTGAATAGTTACCTATTAACACTGATGGGAATACTCTCATGTTTCATGCCCGTGCATATATCTTATAGATCATTGGAGGGAAATTATGCATTGATCACTCTGGTATGAATGTACACATGATGTATCTAGTCCTTCTAGATTATTTTGATCAGGTTGGGAGAAAAATCTGGGGATTTGTATGATTTGTATATGCATAGGGAGCCTTATGTATAGAATGATGCTCAGATCACACTGATCTTGGTTAATGTTTCATCCTTTATAAGATGTGGGAATGAGAGTGAATACCTCCCCAATCCCCAAATATTTCTAGTCAGGATATGAATATAATTTTTTTTGATTATCCACATAGATGTGGTGATGATTTCTCATAAATATTTGTTTTTGGTGGATCAGGAGTTATAGAATTTAAATTCTTATTATTTATCATTTTTAATGTATTATTTCAAATTTTTAGTTAAGAAAACCACTTCGTCAAGGCTCTGAGAAAAAATTTTGTTGTATACCATCCCATGTTAGACTCTCTACTACCCATTGACGTAAGTATATAAAATCTTTCATTGACTAACCAATTTTATAATATCATCTTCTTTTTAGTAATTGTTTTTATAAATATCACATGTCATTTCAGATTACACGGGTGAGGTACTAGGATTTATTAGGCCAGTTACACAATTATACACTACTATAATTCACAATGAGATGTATATAGTTCCCCTTATCCAATTTCATATTTTTTTGAGGTGCCATCATGATAGATTTGGGCACCAATTTTGATATGTTTAGCATAATCTATTTCCATCAATATAGTCACCATCACTTTATTCTGTACAGTTTATAGGGAGGTAGGATGTCAGCTAACACCGATGACATACCAACAATCTCGTCCTTTGGGATAAAAGACCATCATTTCATATCAAGGGTGTTTGTATGATGTGATTCCCTCTATCAAATCATCAAAGGTATGAAACATTGTATAGAATATAGTCCATATTATATCATACTCCACTATGTAGGGAGATTCAGGAGCTGGTAAGTCAATAAATTTCCATTATTTTTTTATTGTACTATTTTATAATTCATTTTGAATCTATTTATATTACACTCGATGACAACATATTATCTGCATGTCTGATCCGGATAAGAAGGAGATTTCTAACATAGAAACAATCCATGTTGTAGAGAAGGGGATGATTCCATCTTATTGTGTTTTTTATGATAGTATCATTGATCTTCCACCATATGGAGATAACATTCATACCTAGGGATTAGAGGTCCCTGCTCAGGAAACTCATCCATCGACTATTGATGATGAATATTCCCAACGATGATAACATAGACTGTATAGTTCTGCATGGGTAGCCACACTATTCTATAGGTAGAGGTAGACCCTATATAATTCTAGCCTCATCCAATTAAGGATGTGCATCAAGTGTTATGCGATGCATTTGTCTTGTGAGAATATCCATAGTTTTATCTGGGTACATCTTTTCCGAGCATCTATCAGGTCTCATATCTCATAACTCTACCATTCGTTCTGAAGCCTTCACATGCAATATGGTTCCCCTAGGTGATGATTTTATGTCCTTATGCTCTTATAGTGGGAGAAGGATTGGGTGAACATAATGACATCTAGGTGACGCCTCCTCCCGTTGAGACACAGATAGAGAATCATACAAATGAGGTTCCAGGACCCAAGGACCATCATTCTACAGGACATCATACTAAACACATACACAACGGTTAATGATCTTGATATAGGCATACCATCTGCATACTAAATTGTTGGACATGACATCACAAAATTGATTTATTGTACTCATTCACATATATTTTTTCTATTGACTAGAATGATTGTAAACCACAATATATTATATTATATTATATTTCACTTTCCATTTTAATTTTACTGATATTTTTATTTTTATAAGATTTTAATGTCATCTACATGAAACATAGGAAATCCAATTAAATTTAAAATAGGCCTCATTAAAATATTATAAAAAATAAACTATTAAATGTATCCAATTAAAATAAAAAATAACATAAAAATCATAAAATTTATTTTGAATATAAATAATTTCATCAATATTTCCAAACAAAATTAATTTACACAACAGACATATTATTGATTAAAAAAATTTAATTACATATTAAAAAATATATGCACAAAATTTAAAGGATGGTTTAGTACATTATAAATGAAACTTAAAACATCCACTAAATGTAATGTTTGAAAACAAAAGTTTATTGTTTATGAAAATTAATTTTCAATAATTTATTTTATGAAAGAATATTTATTTCAATTATATTTTAAATAGTCACTAGGTGTGTAAAATTTATGTTATATTGTATTTATAATTTAGTATTTATAGACTTTTAATGTGTCATACTAAAAAAATTGTTATGTATCATGTAATTGACTTTTAAGATTTATAAATTATCAAAAATAAATATAACCTACATGAAATTTAATAAATGGACTCAACATATGTGGGTTATTGTCTTAAAGGACTGGGATCAATAATGTATTTTATCGTCTATTTTATTTTCTCTATATTAAAATGATTACATTATTTTTAATATAAGCCTTTTTTACATGTTAATCAACTATTTCAATTTTCATTTATATTTTATTTAAAAAATTTTATATGATTTCAAAGATTACTACTTGAAACATTGGAAGATTTATTACATTTAAAGTAGGTAACATTAAATGATTATAAAATATAAACTATAAAAATAATAAAAATAAAACTTAAAACATATCCTAATAATCTAAAAAAATAAAAATAAAAATAATTTCATAAATATAATATTTTTTTATAATAAAATTAATGAAATAGAAAATTATAAATAAAAATTTTATTGTTTAAAAAAATATTATGAAAGTAAAATTACTTTTTCAGTGATTATTTTTAAGAAATGATTGTTATTTTGAATTTTATTTTAAATTTTTAAAAAGTTTGTAATATTTCATTTATATTGTATTTGTACTTTATTATTTATATACTTTCAAAGGAACCAATATCATAAATTGTTATGTTTGATGAATGTTATATTAAAAACATATAACATTTAAATTATAAATACAATCTAAATGATATTTTATAAACTCAATCAACATATAAAAAATAATTGAATATAATCAAAAAAACATAAATTAATAAGTAAAATCAAATTTACACGTAAAAAATTTTTTTGATTAAAAAATAATATTTACAATATAAAATATTAATGGAAATAATTATAAACAAAATAAAATAAACATAATATATATATATATATATAAATGTAAAATCATCATCTTTAAATATATAAAAATTATATTTTAAAAAATAATTATTAAAAAGAGGCATCACTGATGCAACCTTTTCTCAGTTGTTTTCAAAAATATTATAACCAACACATATTTAAAACAAATAAAAAAAATATTAAAAATAATTGGATGTCGTGGAGGTAGGGGATAAGTGGGGTAAAATATAGAGGCAATAATGCCGGAACTGTTGTAGAAGTGGAGTGGGGTTATATGAGAGAGTGGAAGGGGAAGGAGATGAGTGCGAGTGCCAGATGGTGAGCACAGGGGAAGCATGTAATGCACTGTAGATCCCCATCATATTGAAGATCGAGTATGATATCCCTGGGAGTAGTGACAATGTTGTCATCATCACTGGCAGCAATGAGGGGCACTGAGGTTGACAATTGGTCCGCCTGGAAGATTGTATATTCTGGATAACCCCTAATTGGCATTTCTTTATTTAATTGATTTACTAATCGATCCACAAATATTGTCGATGTAACATTCCTGCTCATCCATTAATTATTCAGATCTTAGATATGGCGAGGAATATTAATATTAATTGGATCAATTAATATTATTTTTAATCAAATATGATTTTTTATAATGATAATTTCCGTTTTTGATTTCTTCACTCTAGACATCATTGTAAAAAAAATTTCCTCAAGAGAACTAGATGTCAAATTGTTTCTGGGTGAAAAAAATTTCAGTTAGAGTTTCAATGTGCATAATAATGGGTTTACATAATAATTTTCTTAAAATCATCATATTTTTCATCCATATCTCTTTGAGGAATCATGAAGTAAAACCTAATACATTAATTTTATTTCCTAAAGTGGATTTGGTTGTATATAGTTGTAGTTATAGTAATAATAAACATGGTAAAACTAGAAACAATTGCCATACTAAAAGTAATCATAAAATTACATTAAACAAAATGAGGAAAGTATTATGTCATAGAAGGTGAAATTATGAGAATAAATGTTTTCTATGTTTTTGGAAATATTTTTAATCACATACCTTTCATATGTTAAAACAGTCAGTTCATCTTTATTAATAGATAGTTAAGGTGAATAATAAAATGTTTAATGGAATATTTTTTTATGAAACCATGAATGGTTGTAATGATATAATAAATTTATATGTTTTTTTAATTTGAAACCTGAAGATGTAAATTATACAAAAAGGATGTAAATTATTAAAAAGAATATTGCTTATTATTTTAAGTAATTTTGTTGGACATTTTCTGAATTTTACTTCTCATATATATAATTTCATTAGAAATGAATAATGTCAATCACTATTTTGGGATAAATTTCCACATTGATGATATTTTGTTTTTTCATAACTATAATTTTTAGAAGTCCTCCCAATGGAAGACTGGGATCAAGTCTCCTTGAACAAGGCTCTAAAGAGGGTGATAGCTACATGAATCCCAAACCATGTGGCATCATAAGGTTTTGTTGATGAATTTATAAATTTATAAATAATCCCCATATTTTGTGGTAAGTTCCAACCAAGGCTAAATATGGTATGGCGAATCGGATGTAGGGATAGTCGGTTACTCTTTTATAATTAAAGCTTTCATTATGAGTCGATTCATATGTGAGACATTTTCAGGTGGGGATATTGGTTATGGGGGAACATCTCTAAAAAGATAATGCATGAATCCAATAATTATTTCAACAAGAATAGAAATATAATGTTAGACAAAAGTGTAAATGGTAATTTGATTTTGATATTTAGTGAAAATTTTATTAATGGCTTGAAATGATTGAAAATATATATGTAACAACTGTTGTTTTCTTCGTTTCATTTTGAAATTTTAGTTGGGGGTATGGTATTTTAAATGAATTACTTTTAGTGGATATTTTATATTTTGGATGAAAGACTTGATTTGAAGGATGAGGTGGTGTATACTGGAAACAAAGGACACCACGTGGTACTAATATGTGTCAACCAGTTACCGATATGTATCCATTGAGTGAAAATTGTGCATTGTATAAGGTTTGTTTCATAGGTTCGACCAGTAGGTACCAAAAAAATTTGCAGGTGGGGTTGTTTATTTAATTCAATGGGTTTATATGTTGATTATTTTCACAAATGGGGCACCAAAGTGCCACATAATGTGGCGCTTTTCTCTATATTTTTTCCCACCCATACTTTATATCCCCCCCATAACCCACCCCCATTTAATATATTTAATATAATTATAATTATATTCAGAAAAATTTATTTATAAGTTATTATAATTTTATAATTTTTTTAATTATGTGTTAAATAATTATATATTTATTTATCAATGTTTATATGTTTAGAAATTTTTAAAATTTATTTATAAGTAATGAAATATTTATAAATATTGATTTATAATTAAATATAAATAAACATATTTACAAACTTATATGGAGGTTAAATGTATGTTAAATGATATAATTATAAATATATTTTAAATTTATATTAAAATATATATTAATATTTATATAATTTTTAATATATTTCAAATTAATGGATTTTAAATGTTTTTATATTTATATAATTATAAATAATTTTTTAGAGATATAGATTAATAAATCTATAATAATAAATATATTTAATATATATATAATAAAAATATATAACTCTATATTAATAATTATATATAATTTTATAAATTTTAAATATAACGTTAATTTATATATATAAATTCATTAAATATGAGGTTTGTTTAAATATAGATTTATAACTGTAGAATAATAATTATATAATTTTGAATATATTTATAAATCTAATTTAAATGAAACCTCTCAGGTTGATAGAAGGGGTAACACAATGACATGGTTATTGATTTTTTTCCCTACTTTTGTGATTCATTCTTATATTGTTGATAAATATATAGATAAAACCCATTCTTGATAGGATTGTTAATCAGGAACTTTTGATTTTTGATGTGATTGAAATTTTTTACCGGTTCATAAATATAGCTCGATAAAACATGTTTTATATTAGTTACACAATATATATCATATTTATAAACATATACCTCTAATTATATATATATATATATATATTTATAAAAATGTATATATATATATATAATTATATTTATTTGTAATTATAAATATTTGTTTATATATAATTGAAAAAATATTTAAAATTTATATATAAATATATTTTAATAAATATATTTGTATAAATACATTTATATTTTCTTATAGTTATATTTAGTAATATATTTATATAGTTATATATATTTATTTATTTATTAATAAATTAATAATATTTTTAAATGTATAATAATTTATAAATAAATTTTTATAAATATTAATTTTTTTATAAATGTAAATTTACTAAAATAGAAATTTTGTTATATACATATAATAAATATAAATAAAAATATATATATTTAAATAAATACTTCGAATTAATATAAATATATATATTTGGAATATAATAAATTTATTATAAATATAAAATATAGTAAATATGTAATTATATATTTATAAATATAAAATCTATATATATGATAAATATAAAAACTCTTTATATATTTACAATAATATATTAATTATATTAAAAATTATTAATATAAAAAATATAAATATAATAAATTTATAATTATAAAAATAATAAATATATATTCATAAATATAATAATTATATAATCATAAATATAATAATTATATTTACAAATCTATCTCTATAAATAAATATTTATAATTATTTAATACACGCATACAGATATATGTATATATTTATAATTATATTTATATATAATTGCAAAAATAAATTTATATTTATATTTAAATAAAATTTTTAATATATTATTGTGTATATATTTATTTACAATTGTTAATATAAAAACATGTATGTATTTATTTAAATACATTTATATAATTATAAAAGTGTATAAAATTAATTATCAATCAATATTTATATATGTATAAATATATTTTCAAAATTGTTATTATTAAGTAATAAATTTAATATTAAATATATATAATTATATATAATTATAAATATAATATATATTTATTAAATTTATTAAATTTATTATATTTATAAATTTATTATAGTTATTATATGTATACACGTTATATTTAAGATTATATATTTATCATACAAATATTTATTATATTTATGAATATATTTTTATTATATTTATGAAATTATTTTTTATAAATATAATATCATTTTTCTACATATATATTTAAAATTGTTAATAAATATAATTGTAATTATATAAATTTATATGTATATAAAAATATATAATTATATATTAACATTTAATAATAAAAATAATTAAAAATAAATACAATTATAAATAAAAATATATTTTTTCTATATATTTTTATATTATATAATTATGACTATTTAGTTATAGAGATGTATTTGTAATTATATTTATTATATATATATATATATATATTAATATTTATAAATATATATGTATATATATTAATTTTAAAAAAGGGTGAGGGCAGGAAAGCCCCGTTTTTGAATAAGAAAACCATAGTACAAAAGATAGAACATACAGAACACAAATAGAGGAAAAGACAGGTCGTTACATATCCTGAGACCGATTACTCGTGCCATAGATTGAAGAACATCTACCCTGACTACTAGGATGCCTACCTCATCTCTAGGATTGGACCTATGACCAAGTACCATTTCTATCATCTAAAAATCAAACATTAATCAACCTTGTTGTGTCTTTTGCTTCAACTCCAATAGCAACTTCAACTTGAGCATGCAGATCAATTCGAACATCATCATCTCTACCTTCTGAGGCATGCAATGCAAAAGTGTGGTGTGTACTAACCTTCGAGGATGATTTAGCTTTCATAGACTAAGAATCCACATAGAGCATTAAGTCATCCTTCTTGTTCTGTTTCCACACCAAACCTACAACAACTTTATCCAAAACTATGATAGCATGAACATGAAATAAAATAAACTATAGTTGTTGACCAATTTCTTTTAGAATTATATGATTCAATACCTGTAACAGAACCCTTACCTTGAACAGGAAATGAAGTCTTGTCAATCCCTTATGGTGAAATTAAATCACTTGTTTTTGGTTAACAGTAGTTTTCAAGCCATTTGAAGGGATATCAGTATTTTTAATCCCAAAATCACTGTCCAACCAAGTGGAAGGATTAGAACTAGAGATTTCTTCAGGCCTCAAATGGTCAGTTGAACTGTAAGTAGGAAGCAGTTCAGTAGCCTTAACCAGGCCAGAATGAGCAGAAGAACTGCAAGAAGGAGGCAGTTCCTAAGCAGAAGAAGAGTCTTCACAGGTATGACACAAACCATTATCCATGGTTGGTTCTAGTATAGGGGATTCAGTTGTAAAAGTCATATGGTTTGGCATAATTATATAATTATGAGGCAATATCTTGGACATGAAATGAAAAATCAGATTTGATTTTTCATTTTCGGCTATTAGAAGACATAATTTTTTACTCTTTTCATATAGTGTAGTCCACAATGGCTTGTGATGATGCCTTTATGTCATAAATTCTATCACCAGACTCCTCATCATCATTCTCATCTCTTATGTCTCTAATAAGATCATCTTTGAAGGAAAAATCAACAATGGCATCATAACCATCTTCCGCCAAGTTTGGACATAGCACAAGGGGCATTCCCAGCTTCTTTAGGAGCAGAAGATGTTCCATTCTAAATGCAGGTGGTAGCATGGTTCTTAACATAGCCATTGGTGGGGGGAGAAGATCCCTCAACAACTATTGGTGATTTCCCAATTAAAGGGTCCAGATTCTTTTAGACAAATTGTTGCTCAACAACTTGTCCGAGGTCTGGTTGCAATTTTTTGAGAGCAGAAGAAACAGTCCCACCCATTGGATACTCAGTAGAAATACCTTTATTATTTTTTCTCACACTATTTTATTTTCTAAGAAATTTTTTTAAGTTGTGACCTTTCATTATAAATTTAGAAGATTAAATCTCTCTTCTACAATCAAATCTAGGGTGTCCTATCATTTGACATGAATCACAAAACAATGCATTTTTCTCAAACGTCATTATGTGGTTTATTTCCTCCTATGTTTTAGAGAGTACCACCTTATCAATAAGTGTTGAACTTAAGTCAACCTCAACCATCACCCTTTAAAAGTGTCAATAATTAACAAATTTAGTTGTAGAATCCATCCATATTTGAGTACCAATCACGGATGCGATGTGAAAAAAACTTTCTAGGCGCCACAAGACCCAATTTAAACCATAAATCACAATCCAAATCTGTGAAAATGTTTCATTGAACTCATTCAAATTGAAATTCAAACTCCACTCATGGATACGTTAAATTCAAGGACTCAAATTTATTGAACCCCAACTCCATGCATTACTCTTCAACTCTGTTGATGGGAAAAGAAGGTGAAAATATCCATGGCTAATAGAAACACTTTTGAATTCAGAAATACACCAGATTGATGATAAAAAATCAATTATATCTACTACATTCCATGGTTTCATCCCTTTTGACAAAGAAATATTCCCTATAAAAGAAAACATATAGAGGTATAGTCTTTCATAAATTGCTCCATCTGTAGCCCACACATGGGCAGTAGCACCCTTCTGAGAGATCCGATATGAAACCCTATTATTTGGGAAGACGAAAGGACCTACTAAGAAGTTAGAGAACATCATTAATCTTTACCTCCTAATGAGCTTAATGGTTTTTTGAAGTACAGAACTAAAACTTCCATCAGCAAGATTCGACACATATTAGTGCATATTGATGCCCCGTAGATACTCAAAAGCCTCACGACCATTGGGGATATATATATATTTATAAATATGTATATATTTATAATCATATATTTTTTATATTTATATTTTTTATATTTATGATTATATATTTATTATATTAATAATTATATATTTAATATATTTATAATTATAAATTTATTATATTTATATTTTTTAGAAAATTAATTATTAATATAATTAATATATAATTGTTAATATATAAATATTTACATTATATTTATCATGAAATTATTATATTTATAATTATAAAATTATATTTTTATTATATTTTTTATTTATAATTTATTTATTATATTCTTAAAATATATATTAATTAGAAATATTTATTTATAAATGTAGATTTTATATTATATTTATTATATATATTTATTAAAATTTATATAATTATAAATATATATTTATAAAAATAAATCCCTATTTATAAATATTTTATTATATTTTATTACATGTTTAAAAATGATATAAATTTATTTATAAATAAATATATATTTATAACTATATAAATATATTTCTAAATATAATTATAAATAAATATAAATATATTTGTACAAATATAATTTTTGAAATATATTCATATATACATTTTAAATATATTTTCAATTATATATAAATATTTATTTAATCTTACAAATAAATATAATTATATATATATTCATATTTTTAAATATATATATTTTTAAATAAATATATATATATATATATTAAACATCAATATATAAAAGTATATATAGTTATTTCTAATTATATATATATATTAAAGGATTTTTTTTTGGGAGGGGGTAGAAAAAACCATCAAAGTGCCTCTATAATTGGTGTTATTCCACCCCCTTTCACCAAATTAAAAGAACCCTACCCCCATAAATTAAAAAAACCCACTTCTAGAAAAAATTTCTTTGGGTACCCATGAGGTTATACAATGTTTCATTCCATTTTTTTAACAAGGGGGAATTAGTAATTTTATGATCACTGATTTTTGGATTTATGGTCATTTCTCATCATATAGAAGGGATTATCTTGAGATCTCTCATCCTAATGAGCTCTCAACCTATGTCAAAAATTCATATAATTATTTCTCTTTTTTTCTTGTTGTATGGATGATTCAGTTCTTATGCTAGACCCATTATGGTGGTAAAATCATTTCCCCCATGGTTTTGATAGAAAGCATCAAGGTTTAGTTTATACATTCATCTAATTCTCTTATTTATTCTTCTTTTTTGGATGGACTCTTGATATTCAGTGACTTGAGTAGGAATTAATATTTAAATGTTCAATGATGATATATCATTTCTCTCTCATAGTTCTCTGTTAAGTGCACTCCTTCTACACCTAGGGTTTCCCTCAGTAATGTCGTAGCAACCCTCATGGTGTTTTTATATGTGTTTTTAAAAATAAAAATAAAAAAATTTCCATTATCAATTTAATTATAAAAATTCATTAAAGGTGGTAGGACTACCATCAACTCCCCCCTCGTTACTTTTTTCATAGAGTTGTAACATGTAAAATGTGGCATGGGGTGACTCCTTTCACATTTACATTAGGTGAAAGGTCGAACCCCTATTGCCACCTTTGGCTCAACGTCGAATAAAAGGCATGTCACCCTCCCCCATTCTCCCCACTTCCATTTTCACCAATCAATCTGCATTCCACTACCTCTCTCTCTCTAAAAAATTCATTTTCGCATGTAGTGGATTTTGTGTTCTAAAATATTTCATAGTTGTTTTGAGAAGCATCATTTAGAGGTATTTTTTATTTAATTTAACATTAATTTTTTATTTAATTGAATAGTTATTAGTTAAAAATATATCATTTTTCAGTAGTTTAGTTAGTTTTAAATATTTATTTTATTCATTAGTTTATTTAGTTATATATATTTTTAAATATAAGTTTTTATTATTAATTACTAAGTATCGACTAACAATAGAATAACGTAGGACTAAATGTTCAAAAAATTTGGTATTATAAATATTATGTCGTTATATGTGAAATGAAATCCCTGTCTGTATACAAACAAGTGGATGTGGCCTTGAAACAATTGTAACTAGGGGTAAAACCCCAAAAAACCACATTGAGATAGACACAAACAGGAACTGGTGAATGACAATGGGCCTTACTGCACTCCTATTTTGACACTCCCGAGGGATATGCATCAGATGATTCATATATTTTTTATAATTTACTAAAACACCTATGAAAATAATAATCAGATCAATATATTTTTCAATGATAAATTGATAATTATGAAGACATAAAATGAAATGGACATGGAAAATGACATTAATAAATGAATTCTATTATTAGTAATTTATTTTTTTTTAATTTTAAAATATGTTATTTATTAAGTAGTTCAATTAGTTATATATAGTTTATAAATTAATAATAACAATAATAATTTTTCAGTATTGATTAATTAATAAATAACATAGAATTAAAAATGAATACATATAATGATTTGCTAATAATAATTTACTAATTATATTCATAAGATTAAGGATTGAATATGTACTGGTTATTGAGTGAGTGAATAATGATTAACTAATGAATAACATCGAAATGATTAACTTTTTATTAAAGAATGAAAAACCTAGTAAATACTATACTACGAAATATTAGTATCCTAGTTTATAATATAAGAAATTTTTTTAAAATTTTAGTGACATAATGATTATATATTTTATAAATAATACTTATTATTATAAATGAATAATTAGTGATTAATTAATGAATAAAATATTATTAGAAAATGAATATGTATAATGAATAGCTAATGTTACTTATGATCTTATAAATTTAATCGGAGAAGAACAAACACATTAAATAAAAAATCAATTCTTTAAAACATACATTAAATACCCTGAAAAGTTTTAATATAATTTGGTTTAGATGAGATGAGCCTCACTTTAGACATGAATTAATATTCATATTATTTTAAATTCATAGCTTAATAACATCATCAAACGATATGTATTTTACATTGGAATTAGTGAAATATTTTGGGATTCTAAACACGTCTATGATATGTTATTAGAGGGCTGAAATATTTTCAAAATTCCAAAGATAAATACATATATTTCAGAGATGTCATTAAGAAATTATGTGAAAAAGATAGATTTTACCTCATGTATGAAGTGAGTATCATCTCATCCAAACATGTTTGTATTGAAAAATGTTATGGTTTTTTTGTAATTTATAAAAAATTCAGGTTTTATTTAATGTCTTTTTTATTCTCCATTTCACTTTATATGATCATAATTGTCATTTTATCAAAGATAAATAATCTAATTTGTGGTTTCTCTTCTTTTTCCTTGGATTCCAAAATAATATGTCACTTATATTCTAATAAAAGTTAATATAATGAAACATTACTATCATATTTTTTGGTATAAAAATCCATCCTAAAATTATATTCTAATAAAGATTGTATGGTCAAATTTCATTGTTAATAATAGTTACACTATAATAATATTGATCAAAAAAACATTTTTTACATAGATAGTCATGTTTTCCTCTGTGTACTACAATGGGGAGGTTATTCAAGCTAATAATGGAGCTTCTTACAGTACACAATCAACAACATTAGTTCGTACAGATGATTATGTAAACCTAAGTAACCTTCAAGATATATTTTATGGTTCCATATACTAGGACCCGATCAAGAGATCATGTCGCTGAGCTATATACATTTTAATTCCTGGAAACACTATGACATCTTACTTTAACATTGTTTTTTTATGCACAATGGGTACAAGAAATAAATTTATTTTCTTATCGGCCAGATGGTACCTTGATGGAGTTATATGTTGATGTTTATATAGTACAACAAAATTGCTTGGTAGTATGAAGATGTAGACTTACAAGAGTGTTTGATGATCATCCACCCCAGGAAATTGAGCCAATTCAAAATGATGTAGACGAGGACAACCAAGATGATCTCCCAGATATACTTGTCAAACAGAATTCCAATGAAGAATTTTGTAATGATGGAAAAAATGGTGATAAAATTTCTAATGAAGAGGGAGAAATAGATGTTGGGATGAAGATTACAGAAATCCATTATTTGTATAGAAGCTTCGACACACAATAAATTATCCACCGCTCTTTGCATCGTGGTCAAAAGCAGTGAAACGTGTGCCTGAATTCGACTGCAATGTTCTTACACCTATAACTGAGTTTCCAGAAGTTGTACCTGATAGGATTAGTGAGCTGAAAAAAACCATATATGTTTGAAGGAATTTCCTAAGTAAATATGCATTAAAAAAACATGTTAAAGAGATTTAACATTGAGAGGTATTGCAGATATATAGTTCAAGAATATCGATATAGTAAATATATCTTATGGCGTGAGAAGTATGGGTGTGATTATAGATTCTATTTGAGGTTGATTACATAAATTTCATTTAGATTTTGCAGAATATCAAGGATTTTGGTATCTCATACTTGTGTTCAGCCAAGCCTAACACAAGATCATACGTCATTGGATACAATTTTTGTGTTATTAATTTTCATTGATATGATTAGGACATTACAAGATGTTCTGATATCCCTTTTCAATGATAGGATACTACAAACATTTAGTTATAATATTTCATATAATAAGGCATGGATGGTGAAACAAAAGACATTTGTGAAGTTCAATGTTGATTGAGATGACTCGTATTTGGTGTTACTGCAATTTCTAGCCATACTAAAAAACAATAACCATTTTTTCATCCATATTTATTCAAATGAACATGTGCCTCGAGATAATAGACTTGATCCATCTCATGTCCAATTTCATAGGTTGGTCTAGGCATTACTCCCCTGTATCTCCATATTTCATTTCAGTAAAAAGTTCATTCAGATTGATGGAATATTTCTATATAGAAAATAATAGGGCATATTTTTTATTTAGGCAACCAAATTTGTAAACCTCTAACCTCTTCCTCTTGCCTTTTAAATTGGGTAGAAGAAAAACTATGAATCATGGATTTGGTTTTGGGCATGTATCAACAACCATTTCACCCACATTTAGTGTGTTTGTTTGATATCTGATCAGAATTCGGAAATCAATGAGGTAGTCAATGTGGACCCAAATACAGTGGGATCCCTAAATTCATAACATCTATTGTACATTATATAAATTGAACCTATGAAGAAGTAAATCCCAAGTATAGGTATGAAATATCATTTTTATTTTATTACCATTATAATATAATGATAAAAACAATTTATATGAAATACGATCACTTCTATGTAGCATATGAGTCAGATAGACGGTTGTTTGATGAACTTTTCAAATAAATCCAAAGAGATAATCAAAAAATTTATTATTATATGATGAAGATTCTATAAGAAAAAAATTGAAATTGTCATAAGACTGGGAGAATAGGTACAAACACATGAAAAAAAATTGTGGAGTGCATAAATGGCGTCTTCATGGGGCTTATCTATTTAACTATGACTACCCTAGTTTATGAGACATTATATCATTGAATGAAGTACTATGATGCTAGAGAAAACTAACTTCATGCATAATTCTTTAGGGGATAAGGTATTGAAGACACATTCAATGAGAGATTGAAATAAACATTGAATAAGCTTTTGTTTATTATGTAAAACTTTTTGCTGAGAAGACTCTTGACTTGATGTTAAAGAGCATTCAGATCCCATCAGAAATAACATCGGTGAAGAAATTTTGGTATTATTGGAAACGAGGAAATGTCAATATGTAAAAAATCTGGCCTTACAGTCTCCATGATCACATACCATCACAAAATGTGCCTCTGTGAACCTTTTTATGGGATGCATATGTTTATCTAGTTTACAAGATGGAAACCATTTCTAACTAACATGTTGTACCATGGATACCAATTGGGGAGTTTTTTATATCCCTATGCCTGAAGGCCAACCGATAGTAATAACACACATCAACCAGTTATGTATCCATGGGAGAGTGATGGCTAGTAGGATGCAGAATGAAATGGATTGGACTTAAGAACAAGGGAAAAGTTTGAGATGCACCATATATAATCAAGAAGGTCATAACCGGAAACAATTCCTTAATATTGTGTGGTCATGTTCACACACTTAGAAAAAATGATGTGTTGTCTCCATTATGATATTCTCATATCATAATTATATGTGTAAGATATTCTTTTCACGTCAGTTTCCAAAATATTCTGTGATTGATATTCAAATAAAATTTTATATAACAAAAAAAAGTATAATATATTAATGTATAAAAAGACATTGTAGTATTTCAGTATTATAAAAATTTTATAATCAACCATCTATGTCAATATTAGTTATATAATACTAATCATGATCAATAACCATTTTCGATGTAGATAATCTTGTTTTCCCTATGTTTACTATAACATGGAGATTATTCATATAGACAAAGGAGATTCATCTAGTACACAACCAACAATAGTTGTTATACAACAAATTCTATAACACTAAGTGAACTTAATGAAATAAATCATGGTGAATAAAACACGACACATGAGGACTGGTGATAATGGCGATGGTGATGATGTAAACCCATTACATCACCGTCATCGTTGCCACCGTTCCTCCAAATCCATGGTTTATTTCCCACGATTTCTTTCCTGATGTTCACATAGTGTTATAAAATCAACTGTACTAACCACTATTTTTGGTTGTGTTGTATAAGAATATCCTTACTAAGTTTCATCAGATTCCCTTTTTTTATATATGATCAGCATCGTAGCATGTGCATATGTGAATAAGATTCATCATTTCGTATAAATGTCTCTCTTAGAGAAATACTTTTTCTATAAAATAAAAACTAGCCTTTCATACTCACATTAAAATGAATATGAAATTTTAATTAGAGGTGGAATTAATACATGATAAGTCTATCCATGGATAATCCATAAATCCTACATGTGATTATATAATCACGAAACATACTATCTTGTGGAAAATCACACATGAATTAAAAATCACATTTTTTTATAATAAATTTTTACATAACAAAGGAATAATTTATATATATATATAATGTTTCTAGGTAAAATCATACATTACAAAATATTTAGTAATATTCTTTAAAAACATGAAGATATAACCATTTTTTGTTAATAAATAATAAAATAAAATAATATGAATAAACATGATATTTCTTACATTCTACAAGTAATAAAATTTTGATGACCAAAACATTATAATTACATTTTTCAGTTATGCCTATTGTCATTTGTTTATATATATATTGATGATACCATACTATCCACTGAGCAATATAAGCATGTTTCCCATGTCTTTTTAGATGGTGGTGAGGTCCGAACGATCAAGGTGTGTCGAGAGATCCATTTTCATCACAGGGACCCTTCACATTTCATTAGACCATACCTATTACATTTGGGATTCTACAACATTTATTTATTAGATTTCACATTTTTCAACCATCACCTACTTACTACCCTCGTGGAAAAGTGGAGACTAGAGACACACACATTCCACCTACATGAGGGAGAGATAACCATCACCCTCTACGATGTGGTAGTGTTTCTCAGTATTTTTGTCTAGGGGGAAGATATTATTAGACCCACCAATGCATCTTGACCTAAACTTGCTGAGTGATTGTTAGGCATAAGTATTTTGGCTAACCATAGGGTTACAGATGGCTGGTTGGTATCTATGATATTGCTAGACCAGCAAATTACACATTTACCCAATGACACTGATGATTATATTTTTATGCATTATGCCCGTTCATATATATTATGACTCGTTAGAGGGACCATGTTTGTTGATCACTCATGGAATCATGTGAACATGATATATCTCGCTCTACTAGATGAATTTGATTAGTCCATGAAGTATATCTATGGATTTTCCTACTTGGCATACAGAAATAGAGATTTATGTTGGGTATCCTATAGTGACCTCACTGATCTGAGGGGATGTGTCATCCTTCATCATATGTGGGCATGAGAATGCATCACCTCATTACGCCCTCATCTTTTCTGTCTGTCACTCACTATGGAGGTGATTCATGACACTCAATGTGGAAACTATTACGATTAGTCATCTCTTTTGGTTTCTAATGTTTTTAGGAGTTATTAAATTAAATTTCTTATTATTTTTTCACTTTTGATGTTTTATTTTTCTAGTGGTGTCAAAGACACAATTTTTGCACGGTTCAGACACACTATTTTGGCACATATCACTACATGTTGGATTTTCTATCAGCTAAACAGGTATGTATATAAAATCTATCAATGTCTAGAAAATATAATTATTGCATCAATTTTTTCTTTTAGTAAAGATATTGTTTTTTGAAAAAGGACACATGTCCTTTTAGATTACATAGATTCTATACTAGACAACACTGGGACAGTTGGCAGCATATTTCACTGCTAGACTTGATGATTATATGGCTATAGTTCCCCTCATTTACTTCCATATTATTTAGAGGTAACAGCCATATAGAGTCATGTGCCTGTTTTTCAATGTTCTACTTATTCCATTTCCATTGAGACAGACAGAGAAGCTTCATGAAGTGAAGCTAAAAGGGAGGAAGGATGAGGAATGTTGTCGAGTACATGATGACAATCAAGACTTCTAGCATAGACAAGAAGCATTTCATATCCTCGGTATACATATGATGTTATAATTTCTTTTAGAGAAGGTCGGGTGTGAGCTATAGTATAGACTAAAGTCTATTCAGTATCTTAACTTGCCCAGTAGAGATATTCATATGATTTTAAGTCAATACATTTCCATTAGTTTTTTTATTCAACCATTTTATAATTCATCTTGAATATCCTTACAAGGAACTCAACGAGATCATCTAGTTAGCATGAGTGATTAAGAGGAGGATGGGTTTTCTTAGCACGACATCAATCCATGCTGAAGCATAAGATATGATTTAATCTTATCGTGTTCTTTTTGAGAGCATCACCGAGAGTCTATACATGATATAGGAGGTTCCTTCCCTAGAGTAACATCCTCCAACATGTACTCATGCTAGGGATCCATGATAATGATGACATAGATAATGTCATGCTGCACGTGAGGCCACACCTGTTCTAGAGATTGGCCCTCTAGAAGTCTAACCTCAACGGATTAATGATTTACCTCAAGAGGCATGATATCTATCTCTCTTGATAGAATATTTGTGATTATCTATAGCCTGGGGTCTACAAACATCATAGCCTTTGGGTCTAGATCTACCATATCTATGGAGTCCATATCCATCGTAGTCTTGGTTCCATGCTTTGATGATGGAAGGTCCTTCTACTACCCTAGTGGTAGAAGGCTCGGGATCATAGTACGACATGTAGTTGACACCATCTCTCACTGACACATAGGTGGATCATGTGATGGTTGACGTTCATGTGTGTGAGGATCATCCCTCTTAATGTCATGAGACTTCACTCCAACACAGATCTCGACAATATCGATTCGGGTGTCCCCTTCATAAACCACCATGTGGGACAAAATCTCCCCCTATATAAAAAAACATAGAAATTGATTTTACTTGTTCATGTATATGTTTTATGTGTATTGAAATTAAGATATAGTTTTTACTATTCCCCATTTTTACATGTTTATCCAGTGTTTCATTTTTCATTAATATTTTAGGAATATTTTATATTTTATAAGCCTTAAAATTCAACTAATGAAAACATATGAATAATTATTAAATTTCAATTATCTAACAATAAAGGGCTATAAAATATAACATATAAAAACAATGAAAATAATATTTAAAATATAGCATAAAAATCGGAATTTTTTTTTCAAAATTATAATGAGTTTCATAAATAAAATAAATAAATGAAAATTAAAGGAATGTGAAAAATGATTATAAATACTGTTTTAATTATATAAAATAATACTGAAATTTTATTTTTAATAAAATATGGATGTAGTAAGAACATTGTGTATTAAAACTAAACCTATATATTGAACCATACTAAAGACCAATTTTTTCTTCCATGACTATTTCTCTCTTAAAGGCCAATTTTTACCCCATGATTTTTATATCAACATGAAGGAAATTTAGAACCCATATTTGGTTCATAAAAAGTTCTCAAATTTGAACACCACAAAAATGTACACAGATAGGAGATCTCATATAATATGATAGAGCGATGAGAAAATCTCCACTAGATATCATTCAGAAGAAGTTACATGGATGAAAATCTAGGTTCTCTGATTTCACTCTGGGGTTACCAAGTAGTGAGAGAAAAAAGAAGGCATGTAGAAGAATATACAAAGAAAAAATGATCTATAAATATTATAAAATTTAGGAATATGACTATTACATATTCAATTTCCATGACAAGGAGGTAGTGGTGAAATGACTGAAACAAACTATTGATTGCCACATGCCATATAAGAACAATCCAAGTGGTGATAATGATCTAGGTGGATGGCCAAGATTAGAAATTTTCATTGTATCCAGTGGTTTATTATTATTTAAACCCTTTAGTTACTAGAATTTCTTTATAAAATCTTCCAAAGTTATTCTTTAAATAACATAACATTTTCACCTTTAAATGTAATTGACATAATTATAAGAAACATGAAACTAAAACAATATATATAAATATATATATCATAAAATAAAATTATATATATTTATAAATATAATAACATAATCACCTTATAGATTATGTATTATATTCTTTCCAAGACACATACTTGAAAAAAAGTTGCGTTTCAAGTAGGTGGTTTTTAAAATCTTATAAATTATTTTCAATCAAAATTTTTTACAAAATTATTTTGGTTTTCAACTATTTATTATATGATTAATCCATGTTTTAATTTTTATTTTTATTGGTATTATTGTTTATAATTTATATACTTTTAATGTCATAAACTTGAAACATTTTCAAGTTTCAAGTTGGTGACTTTGAATGCTTATAAATTATTTTTCACCAACATTGTTTATAATTTTTTTTATTTTTGGACAAATTTTTTATATTTAATCCATGTTTTTTGTTTCATTTATAGTTTTCTATGAGTTTATATTTTATATTAATTCAAAGACACATACTTAAAGTATTTTTATGTTTCATGTAGGTGGTTTTGAATGCTTAGAAATTATTTTTCATCTACATTTTTATGAAATTATTTTTATTTTAAACTATTTATTATATTTTTAATCCATGTTTTATGTTTCATTTATATTTTCCTTATAGTTTTTAAAGTCATATACATGTAATATAATCTCATATCAAAAATACAGAATGTTTTTCACAAGATTGGGAGAACCTGAATCCCACATCGGAAATGCAGAATGATTTCCAGGGAAAGCCCTATTACAAAAGGGATCCTTGTTTGAGGGTTTTTGTCTTAATCTATAATCTAGACTATTATAATGGAATTACTTCTAGATAATCATTAAATAGTAGATAAATAATGCTGAAATATTTTTATATGAATATATATAACAGAACAGAAATAAAAAATTTAAAAAATATATAATATAATATTTTAAATAGTAATTTTTTTATGTGAAAGGCAGAAGTGTGCCTAATGCCATTAAACATTATTGTCAAAAAAATTAACGCTGGTATATTGTTAAAAAATTAAAAAACACATCAAAAACTCACCCTATTATGATATTTAGCTTATTTCTCATTAGATTCATCCTTGTATAATCCATATCGCCACTCCCTATTAGATTTATTGTGTTGCTTAGATCGGTTTTATGTCTCCCCTCTAATTTCTTTTCTCTCATTATCTCAACCTTTGTGTGTCTTTATCATAAGTATGATGACTGGTTTCTCTCGAGAGCGAAAATTTCTTGTCCTCAGGGCCTCCTCATCCTAGAATCAAGCTTTAGATATGGGCTTCTCATATATGGTTCAGATAAAAAGGGATGGTTTGGATTCATCTTGGGTTCCTTCAAATAATTGAAAATTGAAGATCATGTGAGAAATAGATATTCAATATTTGGGAATTTTAGCGGCATTGATATGGATATCTTGAGGTGGTGGCGTTTGAAGGTCAAGTGATGACTCAGGGTTCGTGCATTGTAGGGAAATCGCGGTTTCTATTAAGGTGTTTGGAATATGGTTTCATGGATAGTAGAGATTTTTAGTCAAATAATTATAGTATCTAGTAGTTATGGTGATGAAGGTTAATGAACATACGCTTAGATGGGATGTGAATAGGGTGGTATCTTGTGTATCTTGGGCCATCAAGCTTTGTCACATTGGATGTTGTTCAATGGATCTTTGATTCATGTATATTTTTCCTACATAGGTTTGTTTCTCTCAATCATGAGCTTCTAGCCATGTGATTTAATTGGTTCATTGGTTCACTAGGTCTTTGGATCGAAATATTTTGTTGCAGCTGACATGACATGGAATGAATTAGTGTCGGTTTATTTGGTTGGAAGTACAACACATTTTGTGAAAGTGTTATCAAGGGGATTATCAAATAAAATTATGAGTGTGGTAACACCCACCATTCAGTCATCTAACATCAAACCAATGATGGATGGATGAGTTCCAAGCCTCATGGACTTCATTACAATGCCTCGATCAAATCATTTGGAACATCAGGTTGATGGTGCAATGTGGACCATGCATGTACGGTGGGGTGGGAAGATTTAAATAGATATGGGTGTGTTGGAAATGTATCCTATGATACAACACCCCATAAAACACCAATGTGGGATAGAGGGTTTCTCTTCCAGGATGCATCCCTATGTTATTACACAACTTCTCAATGGGGGTGGATTCATTAGCTTTGACTAGAAACACGGTTGCAGTTTCTCTAACGAGGGGGGATTTGATTGGTGTTTGGAATGTTTAATGTTTCATCTGGATATTTGGGTAACCTTTATCATATGGGTCATTAGGGCCTTCAGACTATGTTTTCTCAAGGCCATGTGCCTATTGACCCTCTGTCTATGTATTGGGTTCCCTTCTTAACCTAATTTAATAGTGATTTTATTTGTTGTTTCAATAAAAAAGGGATAGACCCTACAAATATATTTTTTAAGAAAATAATTAAATCATTATGTGGATTGTTGATGTATCATGAGGTAGGCAGTCCCAACCATAATTGAGATATTAAACCATGTGTGCTATGACTTGTTGATGTTAAATTTTTTATTAATTCAAGAGAAAATTAATGATTTTATTTACTGTGAATTATTTGTGTGAATACCTGTCAAATTCTACAATGTAATTGTATTTAAATGAATATGTATTGTGTACACCTTATAATAAATAAACAAATGTGATTAATTAATTTCCCTAATTAATGATATTGTTAATTATATTTTTGTTTCAATGAAATTTTGTTTTGGACAAATGATTATTAATTGTTTAATATTTATCCATTATGATTGAATGATAATAATTAAAATTATGATATTTATAGTCAAAACAATTATTCATTTTTTAATTAACGATTTTTAATTTTTCTAGTTGTGTTGAATTTTTTAATAAGTGTTGTTTTTATGAAAATTAATTATTTAGGATTTATATTGATTTTCAAAAACTATTGTAAGATTTTGTGGATATGTAAATGATCTATTACATGTTGAGTTACATTTTTTAGGGTAAATTCGCTTATATATATAAATAATTGGTTAATAATGGCTTCTATAATATGGTTTAAATGGTTCAATCATGTATTGAAATTAAAAAAGGAACATGGATTACTAAAAGTTCATACATAGAATTTTGTAGAATGGTTTAGAAGAAAATTTATGTAATGCAAGGTGATAGAAATTTGGTACTTGTATCATATATTTTAATTATAATTCCTTAAAATCAACTAATTGTTAAAACGTGTTATGTAAACTCACATGGATTCTTAATGAATTAAATGGATGGATATTGTTTGAAACAGTTTGTGGTTAAGGGGTGAACATATGGGTTGGAAATTTCAACATATACTATAATTGATAAACTCATAGAGATGAGCCTTATGTAGTTTTGTATGGGTGTTGGAATTTGGGTGTTAAGAGGACAAAGAAATCATAAAACAAGGGGATTTTAAAATTTTATTGACTGTTCATTGTGGTGAAATCATCTCTTGGGACACACAATCTAGTAAACACCTTGGGGATCCATTCTGATAAAAAAACACAAAAATAAAATCAATCCATTACCTCATTCAATTTTATGAAACAACTAGGTTTCCATATGTTTTATTCTCACTATATGAAGGAACCAAGATTAGATCCATATAAATAATTCACACTCACTTCGATAGTATATTGGTATCTCAATTATCCATTTCTAGGACCTACCATGGAGTTTTGATGAACCTCTCGACATCCAAATGATCATTCCAGAACTGCTTCATAAATTTGGGAAGAAGAACTCAAATTGTGGTCCCTAGAAGCACTCATTCTCACCCTAGGTTGTGGGATTGATGGGAGATGAAGCTCCTAAATTCAACTGGATGTATAATACCATGAATTAAAGCTTCTTTTGACTTTTATAGCAAAGTTAAATTTATGAAAATTTCTCATGAGCCATTGAATATGTTTCACATATTAAATATACCTAATAATACAAATTATTACCTATTAATAAAGTCATAAAATTCATAAGTTTTCCCTCATGTTCTGGTATCTTATAAAATTTCTGACCTAATAAAATAGAAGTCTTAATCTTGATTCATTCTCCATGAAAATATTATATGAACCTTGAATATTCAAATTATATTTGTTTGTAAAATATTTTTCCTAGTATTCACTAAAAAAATAATGAATATATAGAATATATAAATTATTTTCCAATTATTATAAACATTAATAATAATTAATTTTGTTATTTCTTGTAGAGTTTTCATGAACATGACATCTCCCAAACCATGTGTTCAGGTCCTCCATGTCCTATACTACTATTCACTAGAATTGATCAGACATTGGAATACTCTATGTGTGTGACCCTCTTTACCCTCTTCTAAATAGTAGTGATTAATATCCTCTGACAAAGAGTATTATCTAGAAACATATCATAGAACCTATGGAGATAAGGTTTCTTTATGTTAATGAAAACCACATATAAACTCATAAATGTAATATAATCCCTTTTTCTTGTAATTTCTAATGAATAAGGGTGCACACTTTGTGTCATTATCCTTTCTAAATTTAATTTTTTATGAACGTAATGGATGGAATTACCTACTTCTACCATGGACATGGATTAAATAAATATCATCCTCCAATTACACATCCAATACAATTTCCCTTGGAATAATATAAATGACATGGTTTTTACCAAAAAACAAAGAACACAATCAAATGGTACACAATGATAATATTATCAAGTCAGGAGATCAATATGTGTGTATGTAGATATGAATAAAAAAGAACACATATAACATGAGGTGTTCCTATATACAGGTCAATCCTCAAGATTTTATATTATTGTGGTCACCAAGTATGAACTTCATGGGATGAATTGACAATGCTTATGAGTCCCCAGAACATGATAGTCATACATCATATGTGCCCTATCAGTATGATGTATCTTGACAATAAGATATATGTTTAAGATTACTGTCATAATGTATCATGGTTAACACTATAGTTTTGAATTTATGTAACCATTTGATACAAAATATAATAAAAGTACATTACCATACATATTTCAAAATCAGAAAATTATTATTCTTATAATAATTAATATATATATATATATAACTGTATAAATGTAATGGTAATCAATGTTTATACATGATTTGGGTCAAGGGTACCCACTTACAACACTGCCCATTATACTAGATCCAACTATTAAAAACATTAAACCCATCATATCTCATATGAGAATCATGCCTCAACTGAGATATGGATTTATTTGGGCGTTATGCCACATCATCCTTTATGTAAACTCGGATAACTAGGAGTTCATCTCTTTAAGTAAAATCCCTCAATAGATGAAACATCCAATGTATATTCTTTGTCCTATAGTGTGACCTATAATCCTTGTAAAGTTCCACTATTTTTGTATTATCAAGGTATACTATAATTAGGTCTACAAATATATTGTTAAAATGAAAATATTTGAGTGAAATAAATGTTTCTAGTTTTCTTTCTTACTAACACCAAAATCTGTTAGATACTCAAATTTTTCTATAGAATTAGTGACCAGAGGCAGCTTCAAGCTTCTACAGCTCATTACACCACTATTAATGAAAATTCCATAGCCTGATTGTGATTTTATATCATCAATACCTTTTTGAAATCGAGAATCAATGTATCACCTCACTACTTGCTTCTCACCTCCTCCATAAACCTGAAACATACTCTTTTTACATCTCAAGTTCTTTAGAATTGTTTTTACTAATACACAATAAAACTATTCAATATTTTCTGGATATATTCCCACAATGCTTTATGAATAGGAAAAATAAAACCTATTATTTATCTAGACCTACATGAAAGATCACACAGTTGAAGAAAAAGGGCTTATATTCATCCTTTAAATATCCTCTAAATTATGGGCACATTTTCTTGGAAGGATTGATATATGTGACATTGGAAACAATCTAATCTTGGATTATTCAATGGTATACCTTTGGATTACCTTGTCAATATTTTTTCTTTGACTTAGCCTAAGGATCATCTTTAAACTATCTTGATAGATCCTAAACCCTAAAATTTTAGTGGCTTCACCAATGTCATCCATAGAGAAAGGTTTATTTAACTAAGTCTTTTTCATTATAAGGCTTGAACATTGTTTCCTATAAATAACATGTCATCAATATATAATACTAGGAAAATGATTTCATTTTAACTAACCTTTTAATATGAACATATATCACTTTCATTATTTAAAATATCAAAATTATCTTATATCCTCATCAAAATAAATGTTCCTCAATCTGAATTCATTTTTCAATCTATAAATGGGTCTATATTACTTATATTCAATATTTGAACTCATTAATATGATATATGATTTCGATTGTGTCACATAGATGTATTCAACCAACTTCACATTCAGAAAAGTAGTTTTGACATCCATTTGTGAAATATCACAATCAAGGAAATCTATTATTGCAATTAATATTTTGATGGATTTAAACATCATGCCTGGTGAGAAGGTTTTTTCATATTCAATGCCATTATGTTGTTTGAAATTTTTTTTAACCAGTTATGATTTATTGGTATTTACTTTACCGTCCATGTACAACATTTTTTTGAATAATCATTTATACCCAATTAGTTTTACATCAGATAAAGGTTATATAAAAATCCAAACATAATTTTGGTACGTCGACTCCATATATGAATTAATAGATTCTTTACATTTGAAAACATCATATAAATTTGATACTTTCATGTAGTTTAGAGGTTCACTATTGTCATGGAATAACATGAAATCGAACTTGGTGACGAGAAAACCATATCTCTTTTATTCTCTAACCTCACTTATAGAGATATATATATATATATATATTACCTGTTTCTGGGAACATCTTCATCTCCCATTTTATCTTATGGACATTATTAATTTACCAACTCGTGTGCATCAGGAGCATGAAACTCTTCTAATTCAATATTTATCACATAATTTCCATTATTAATTTGTTACTTTTCTAGAAATATGGAATTTTCCACTATCACTTCAAGAATCTAGTTTTTTTATTTGCCTTTTTCTTGAAAAATACCTCACATCCATGTACACATATATGTTTGTAAGTGGGTTTCTTTCCATACCATAACTTATATATAATGACTTCTTCTTCCACAGATGGTACTCGACATAGTGTATAAGTTGTTGTCTGTAGTGAATATCCCAGAAAGGATTGTGGTAGATTTTTCATCATCATTCTTACCATATCATGTATGGTATGATTTCTCCATTCATTTACACCAATCCACTAAGGTGTTTAAGAAAGAGTGTGCTGGGAGACTATCTCAAACTCCTTCAAGTGATCAATTAGATCACAGTTTAGATAATATCCACCTTTATTTGAGTTTTTTTTATCATTTTACCAAGATGGATTTCTACCTCATTATGGTATTCTATGAACATCGTAAAAGAATAAGACTTATACATCATTAAGTAGATATATCCATACCTATTGAAATCATCAGTAAGAGTTATGAGGTAAGGAAACCTAGAACCTTCATCTACTAGAAATGGACCATATGGATCACTATAAATCAATTTTTTAGTTTTATAGTACTTAATACCTTCCAAATGAAAGATTATTTGGTTATTTTTCCTGGTAAACAATAATTACATACATCCAATTGTTATAAATCATTTTTTCTAAACACCCTTCTTAATATATTTTTTTAAAATGTTTCTTATTTACATGAAAATGCATGATGTTCTATGTATAGGTAGGATATGAGTCATTCTCCCTAGTTTCTTCATCAATTAATAAGACTATACTACCATGTTCATGTATATTCAATCCATGTTTAAGATACACCATACCAAAACATATGTTATCCTTATGATATATACACAAATATACTTCCAAACTTTAAATAAAACCCCATAGTTTTCCAAAATTGACATGAAGATTACGTTTTTGGTAATAGAAGGTATACAATAAGAATTTATTAATATAAGAACCAAATCAAAATTCAATGTATGATTATAATCACCAAATGCCAATATTTTAATCCAAATCCATTTACAACTCAAAGATCCATCTCACCGTTTTCCAGAATCTAGAATATAATTTTTTCATATATTTGAAAAAGAATGTGAGAAATATGCAAGATACAGAACCCATATTTTTGAAATATGTTGATTTTGTTAATTAAAATATTCCAAAAGAAGAAGAATCCTCTTGTTTTATTTTCCCAGCCATGTAGTTCTTATAATAACATTTCATTCCAAATGAAATGAATTCAACTTCTAGTTCATTATTCTACATATGTTTCATTTTTTTAGAGTGGTAGTGTACTGGTGTCTTTATCAGAACAAGAGCAGGACATGAAGAAACTCTTTGTGCCCCAAAATTTATTATAAAAAATGAAAATGTACCAGCTCAGAAGGGATATGGGACTACAGGGAAAAATATTGTCAGCATAAAAAACCTATAACATGATTCATCCTCATCAACCTTGTCAACGATTTGAACCATAAACACATGGCTTCTGACCCCTTCTCCATTGTCTCTGAGTCTGCCACTCACCAGCAATATCACTGTCAACTAGTTGAGAAACACCAGTGGTGTGCTGATCATCAGGTGGATGTTCCACTGTAGTGGCATGACCAACATCAATTGTGTTAGCACCTTCAAAAATTATCCCTTCCTCTAGAGCCCCCTCAGTAGAGTGATATCCAATAGGAACAACCTGCATGTAGACAGAGTCATTATTCACTGAAGTTGATGAGGTATTTTTACCTTTCCTCTCCCTGCTTTCCCAGTACAACTCACTAATGACTATAAAATTAACGGATTCCATAATAGTAAAAAATGTGTACTTCTCATGACTAGATTAAGGTGAACCAATATGTAAAGAGACTATCATAGGAACTGTTATATTAAAAGTATGGGCATACGTAGACACCATATTCTCCTAAGAAGAGGACTTCACAGAACTAGCAAAACCAAAAAGAGTCACATCATCTAGCACATGCGTAGATTCTGCATTCCCTTTTGAAGTATCAATAGCCTACACAACTGAGTGTGTGTATCACCATCAATAAAACTACTAGGAGGTGAAACAACCCCCCATCCCTAACAAGAGTATGTACAGAAATAGCTTCTGAGGTGACCAAGTGATCCATGGAACCGGCTTTATCAGCTATCGTGGCTAGTACACCAGTGATAGATATATTCCCAGAAATCTCTTGCCCAATGTTTTTAGTGGATAGACGTGCCAATTTACCTTTAGATAAATATTTATCCTCTATTAAAAATTATGGTCAATCTCAACATCACTACCAAGAGGATCCGAATAGGCATCACCCCATTTTTGAAGAGATGGATCTCCATAAAACAAAGTATCAGATACAGTTCTAGTTCCTGTAAGACTCACATTCCCTATACAAATAGCATGACTAAGTTGTTCCTTAACCACAACATCAACAAAAGAGGCCACACCCCCATTTTCAAGGCTAGGAACCGAATTGTACTTAATGTTTTGCACACAATTTCCCTTCTTCCCATATGTGGGGTCATTTACAATAGGCACATTGAGTTTTCATATATCAACTGAATTCCCATAAATTTTACAATTTAAACATCGTATTCCTCAATTACAATTTCCCATAACATGACTGGAATATGAACAATTAAAACGGAAATCAGGGACATGCTTGAATTCAATATCATGTTCAAATTTAAAATCTCCAGCAATCAAATAAATTTTCTCAACTAAAGGCAACGATTAATCAAACTCAACCAACATGCAAGACAAATAACTGTACCTGATCATTTATGTCTCCTTATCAATCTTAATTTGAGTAGAAACAACCATGTCCACATCCCACAGGATGCTTAGGTGCCAGAATACCCAATTCAACCATCTAACACAAATCCATGATTGTACAACTGTGTTCTTATCCTAAAAAGGGCCAACCCAAGGATCTCAGTTCTGAAACTCAAGGATCCCTAGTTTTTTATTAACAAACTCGCTACTCCAGGCAGTCAACATAAATTCATTAGAAGAAAAAGTTATATTAAAGAAATTCATACCAAGAACCATGATGTGCCACTCACAAAATCCCCATATCTGAACAAGACGCATCCTAAGATCCTCATGATCCATGAGTTCTGGTGCAAGCTAAGACGTGTGATAATAGAATACTAGCATGCTTCAATTAACTCTTCAAAAAAATTAGGATTCGATTGTATAATAGAACATGCTCTGTTCCTTGATATCTGATTCTAAGTAGCAAGTTAACCAATCCGAAAGCTATGAAAGAACCCATCATCACCCTTAATTCATAATCCATCAGTGCCTCCAGCAAGTCCCATAGATTGATTCTGAGGGGAATCTTTTGCTGGTCCCTCAACTAGATCATTGATGTTCTTCAAGCTAGAACTGTCTCCGATCTTCTTCACAAGAGCAAAAAAATACACTTTAGGGTCAAATAAATCCTCCATATTTATTAACATCCCCATAAAAAACCCACAAAATTTTCATCACCTTCCCTGGTGCTTACAGGACCCATTCTCATCAACCGAGCTGCGACCAACGTCAACCTGCAGCACTGCCCCTGGCATACCACGACTAACCCACCTCACCGCTCGCTAACACCCCTCTCCTATAGATCCACCTTGCTACCGTATCCCGAGCAGAAGGTCATCCTCCGCAGTCAGTGTTGGAAATGTCGGACTGATCAACACGAAAAACACAAGTGAGGATGGAATGAAGATTGAAGGAAAATACTTGACCACAAATGATGTTTTGTTCCCCACCAATTGGAATGGTTTTCTGGAGAGGTTTTCATTTCATTATATAGGAAATATAAACCAAGAAGTATTTACAATGTAATTAAAACCACACGGAATCCTTAATGGGGTCAAACTATGTTGAACCATTAATAAGGGGGAGGGAAAAACCATAGAAATAAATTTCCATAAAGAAATTAATCAACAATCACCCCCCCTAATTTCTGTCTCATTCACTGGATCTCAATGACTCCAATCATCGCGCGTAGCTCCAGAAACCTGACACGGCCTAGTGACTTCATGAGAATGTCTGCAAGCTGCTCCTCGGTGCGAGTGTGCTGGAGAATGATTTTTTCCTTCATCAACACACTCCCGGATGAAATGGAAAAGGGTTTTAATGTGCTTGCTTCGGTCATAGAAGACGAGGTTATTACTTAAGGAAATGGTGGACCTATTGTCCACTTTGAGCACCGGCGCATTAAGGTCTGAGTATAGAAATTCCCCTAACAGTCAAGCCAGCCAGATGGCCTCGCACGTTGCGGTTGTCGCGATTATGTACTATGCTTCACATGAAGACAACAACACCACCTTTTGTTTCTGTGACTGCCAAGTTATGGGATTATCATCAAGGGATAAGAACACCCCAGTAGTGCTCTGGCAGTTGTTAATGTCATCGGCCATGTCACTATCGCTAAAGCCCAACAGGATCGATCGATCTTTTTCCTTCCTTCTGTAGCAGACACCGTAGTTGCGTGTCCCGGCGATGTAGCGCAATAGATGTTTGACTGAAGCGATGTGATCTTCATGTGGCACTTCCATGAACCGGCTTATGTAACCTACCACATAAGCAATGTCTAGCCGTGTATGCACCAGGTGTTGGGTCGGAGGTGATGGCAAGAGGGGGGGTGAATTGCCTTTTTAAAATTAATTAACAATTTAAAACAAATTTAAATGCAGCGGAAAATAAAATGGCAAGACACAATTGATAACGGAGTTCGGCTTTAAACTCAAGCCTACGTCTCCGCTCCCAACTCAACCGTTGGGAGATTTCTACGACCGCTTCCTTTTTAATGGCTATAGCAAGAAACCCACTAGCCGTTTTAAGGTAGGCTAGATCACCTTCTTACAGCTTGCTTTTTTATTATGGTTGTAGCAAGAAACCCAAGTTGAAAGAAGGAAGAAAAAGGGTGGTTTGTTTTAATACAAACCCAATTAAGAACTAAAAAAATGAAGTAAATAATTTAGAACAAACTAGAGGAAGCCTTGAGCGCCAAGAGGTGAGTGTAGTTGATGTAGAGGCAGCCCAAGCTTCAAGGATGGCAATTGGATCTCAAGTGGCCTTTGAGAATTGTCGTAGGAGTCTCAAATGATCAAAATAGCTTTGGTATGCTTTGGTATATGATCGGTAGTCTTCCCGGCATCCATGGATGTCTATTTATAGGAGAAATACTCCCAAATACTTCAATATGGCCGTTGGAGGACTTTCGGAGCCGTTGGGGATCAAGTGGGCCAGCCTGGTCAAAGCCTAACGGCTAGTTTGACTGAGCATACCGGCTGGCCGGTGCTGATCCACCGGCTGGCCGGTGCATTGGAAGGTGGAGAGTGCTTCTGCCCAGGAGCCACCGGCTGGCCGGTGAGAAGGCCACCGGCTGGCCGGTGGTGAGACAGTAGGTCTCACTATTCCAAGGAGTTCCACCGGCTGGCCGGTGAGGAGGCCACCGGCTGGCCGGTGGTCTGGACAGAGGGCATCCCATTCTGTCTGGGGCCACCGGTTGGCCGGTGGCCAGACACCGGCTGACCGGTGGCACCTGGCAGAGGGCAAGGCCTTCTGCCAGGTCCACCGGCTGGCCGATGGGCTGGATCCGGCTGGCCGGTGCCCTTACCGGCTGGCCGGTGGTCCTACACCGGCTGGCCGGTGGACTTGAAAACAGTCCACTTCTCCTTTTTTTTTTGCCACTTCTTGCTCCTAAAACCATGCCTATTAACAAGAACACTTGAAACAACATTAGATCACGATGAGATTGATTGTGATCATTAAAATCCAAGAGAGTGGGGTACAACAATCTCCCCCTATTTTGATGATCACAATCACAAAAAAAACTTTTAAAAAAAGGTATGAAAGATTTAAAAAAGGGTATGTCAATTGAAAACTTAAATAAACAATTTGAACTTGGAAAACTTAGAGACGTGCCAAATAAAATGATCTTGAAAGCATTGAAATACTGAGAAATGGTTATTTTTTGAAATTGCAACCAAATGCCATTTTTGAAAGAAATCAATTGAAAACAATAACTTAACCATTTAAAACAGATTTAGATGACATCAATAACTTAAAATGGAACTTGTAAAAAGAGCATTTTAATAAATAACTATGTAATAGAGAGGTTTTCTCCCCCTTTGGGATTATCAAAATAGGAGAAAATTTATGAAAGAAAAAAAAACTAATAAGTAATGACAAAAAGGATGGATAGATAAGATAACTTGAATTCCATAAAAGATGAAACGATACAAAGGAAGTTCAAAAAACAAATACAAATACAAATACAAGCCAAAAAACAGGAACTGCTCTATTCACTCCTAGAGGGCCGAGAGTGACGGCGGCGCCTGAAGGTCGGAGGAGCCGGAGGAGCCTGGACCGCCTCAAAGCGACGATCTAGAGAATCAATCTGTGAGTGAAGCTGATCAAACTGGGAGCTGAAGTAAGAGAACTGAAGATCGAGCCGGGTCTCAATCTGATCCTGAAAGCGTAGGAACTGATCAGCCGTCACCGGCAAGCCACCAGCATCAGCAGGAGGGGGCACAGCCTCAGCAGGCTCAGGTGCATCATCACCCTCTCCAGCCTCCTCATCAGCAGCAGCATCAGCCTCACCTTCTCTGTCATCACTTCCTTCCTCTTCATCATCATCACTATCCTCACTGTCTGAAAGAGGATAGGCAGCTGCTATAGCAGGAGGCATGGCATTGGCAGGAGGATGGGAATGAGTCTGAGGAGAGTAGGCCGTGAGAAGACCTTCCTTGTCCACAATCCATTCCTGACGCCAAGGGTGCCAACAGATGTTCATTCGTTGCACCATCATAAAATTCACTATGCTATCCTTCGTTGGCTGCTCGAAGGAAGTGGCATGAAGAGGCACATCAAGAAATGAAAAGATTTTAGTCAAGAAGCGTCCGTAGGGTAGAGTTTTGGACCGGCGCGGGTGCTCAGTCACATAAGTCATGGCCCGGAACAGAAACCGGACCAAATTGAAATGTATGCCTCGGGTGATAAATGAGAGAAGATAAATGTCAATGAATTTGACATTGTCATGATCCCCGATACGGGGCGCAAGAGAAGTTTGAATGAGGCGCTCAATAATACGATGATTAGGAGAAAGCTGGGAGAGCTTGACAATGGGATCTGAGGGCTGCCCTGTGAGATGCTCAAGGGCTACGGCTATATCAAACTCACGGTCCCGAGGAAACTCCCCCTGAGCAAAAGCATGGGGTCCAACATGAGGAACCTCGAGCATCCGGGCAATCTCCAACGAAGTGATAGTGATGGGTTGGCCAAGAGCAGTGGAGGAGATGGTATCAATGTCATCAGAAACGGACCACGTCAAATGAGCATAGAACTCTTTGACTAAAAGAGGATAAATGACATCCTTCTCAGGGGGTTCAAAGAAAGAATGCCAATGTTGATACTCAATGATCGAGAAAAGCTCAAGACGAGCAGTAGACAGCCAAGGATAATCAATTACTCTACCCGGCAAAATGACTTTGTCATGCCAAATGTCCGGGAGTTGAGGGATTGAAGGAGGAGGAGGAGTTTCTTGAGCGATTCCCTTCCCTTTACGTGTAGAGCGAGGACCCATGATTTGGAAAAAGGAAGAAAAAGAGAGAGATTGAGAGAAGAAAGGAGGTTTAAGAGGTCAAAAACCAAGAAAGGAGGCTAGGGTTTGGAGAACCTGCGGTTTTAGGAGGAGCAGCCCGAGAGAGAAGAGAGAAATGAGGGAGGAAGGGTTTTAAAATTGATTTTAACCCTTCCTCGGGTCGGCCCAAAAAGCAAAACCCGACACCACCGGTTAACCGGTGGTGTACCACCGGTTGACCAGTGGTACCAAAAGTCATAAAAAATATAAAAAACAGAATTAAAAAAAAAGAGTTTAAAAAAAATTCTAATAAAAATAAAATATAGGCAAGCCAAGAAAGTCAAATATTTAATAGTGCTCATTGACGAATCATTCCTAACTCCCCTTTAATAAAATCAAAACGGTCAACTGGGAGCGGTTTGGTAAAGATATCAGCTAGTTAGAAATCAGTGGAAATGAAGTCCAAAGTGATATCCCCTTTTTGAAAATGGTCACGAAGAAAATGATGTCTTAAGTCTATATGCTTTGTCCTAGAATGTTGTATTGGATTCTTAGAGATACTAATGGCACTAGTGTTGTCACACCGAATAGGGACATGATCATAGGAAAGACCATAATCCAAGAGAGTGTGTTGCATCCAAATAATTTGGGCACAACAATTGCCAGCGGCTACATACTCGGCCTCGGCAGTAGAAAGAGCAACACAATTTTGCTTCTTGCTACTCCACGAAACAAGGGACTTGCCTAGCAGATGACAGGTTCCACTAGTACTCTTACGATCTAATTGACATCCGCCAAAATCAGCATCCGAATAAGAAGATAGTTCAAAAGAAGTATTTGAGGGATAAAATAAACCAAGATTTTTGGATCCTTTTAAATACTTAAAAATTCTTTTGACCGATTTGAGATGGGATTCTTTAGGATTGGCTTGAAAACGAGCACAAAGGCAAACACTAAACATGATGTCAGGACGGGTCGCAGTTAGGTAAAGTAGACTCCCGATCATACTCCTATAAAGCTTGTTATCCACCGGTTTCCCGGCTTCGTCTAACGTAAGCTTACATGAAGTACTCATGGGTGTACTAATTTCCTTTACTTGATCCATACCAAAACGACTTAGAAGCTCGTTTGTGTATTTGCTTTGGCTTAGAGAAATACCTTTTGAATTTTGAAAGATTTGAAAACCAAGAAAAAATTTCAATTCTCCCATAAAACTCATTTCAAATTCTTTTCTCATTAAATCTGAAAAATCAGTACAAAGAGATTCTTTGGTAGAACCAAAGATAACATCATCAACATAAATTTGGACTATTAAAAGATCTTTTGAAGTGTGTTTTAAAAAGAGGGTACAATCGGCTTGACCCATTTTAAAATCATTTTCTAAAAGAAATTTTGTTAACCGCTCGTACCAGGCTCGAGGGGCTTGCTTTAAGCCATAAAGAGCCTTGGTTAACTTAAAAACATGATTTGGAAATTTTGGATCTTCAAAACCGGGAGGTTGTTCAACAAAGATTTTTTCAGAAATAAAACCATTTAAAAAAGCACTTTTAACATCCATTTGAAAAAGCTTAAAATTTAAGTGGGCGGCGAATGCCAACAAGATCCTAATGGATTCTAACCTAGCAACGGGGGCAAAGGTTTCACCATAATTGATTCCTTCTTCTTGATTATAGCCCTTAGCTACTAGGCGAGCCTTGTTCCGGGTTATGTTTCCTTGATCATCAAGTTTGTTTCTAAAAACCCATTTAGTGCCAATAATTGGATGATCATTGGGTCTTTCAACAAGAGTCCAAACATCATTTCTAGAGAATTGATTTAGTTCCTCTTGCATTGCAAGAACCCAATTCTCATCATTAATGGCATCATTAACGATTTGAGGTTCTAGGTGAGAAATGAAGGCTTGATGTTCAACTTCATTGGGGATAGATCTTCTAGTTCGAGTACCGGCTTGAAGGTCACCTATGACATTTTCTAAAGGATGGTCTCTAGAAGGTTTCCAAACCATGGGCAAGGTGGAAGGCGAAGTAGGTGAAGAGGGTTCTTGATGGTCATCCTCCTTGGGAGGAGAAGAGGAATCATCCAAATGAAGCTTATCAAGCTTATCTTCAACATCCTCAATGACCGGGTGAGGTTTTGGAAGAGTTTCATCAAATTTGACGTGAGATGATTCTTTGATGGTTTTAGAACGTTTATTGAAGACACGATAGGCTTTGCTTGAGTTGGAGTACCCAAGAAAAATACCTTCATCGGATTTGGCATCAAATTTCCCTAGGTTATGTTTTGTGTTAAGGATAAAGCATTTACACCCAAACACTTTAAAATAACCAACTTTGGGCAATTTGCCTTTCCAAAGTTCATAGGGGGTTTTCTTAAGAAGGGGTCTTACAAGGACTCTATTAATAGTATAACAAGCAGTGTTTACCGCCTCGGCCCAAAAATATTGAGGGAGGTCGAATTCACTAAGGAGGGTTCGAGCGATTTCTTGGAGAGTTCGGTTTCTCCTTTCAACCACTCCATTTTGTTGAGGAGTCCTAGGGGCTGAGAAGGTGTGATTGTATCCTTGAGAGGAACACAATTCATCGAATTCTTTGTTCTTGAATTCACCACCATGATCACTACGAAGAGATATGATTTTATATCCTTTTTCGTTTTCTACTTTCCTAGAGAATTTCAAAAAGGTTTTACAAGCATCCTTCTTATGGGCTAAAAAGAAAACCCAAGTAAAACGAGAAAAGTCATCAACAATAACTAAGGTATAGGATTTTCCACCTAAGCTTGCTACGGGAGTATGACCAAAAAGATCAAGATGAAGGAGTTCAAGAGATTTTGAGGTGGACACTTCCTTTTTAGATTTGAAAGAAGACTTGTGTTGCTTACCAAGTTGGCATGGCTCACAAATCAAATCTTTCTTAAATTTAAGTTTAGGAAGGTCACGAATGAGCTTGTTCTTATTAAGCTTTAGAAGTGAATGAGAGCTACAATGCCCCAATCTTCTATGCCAAAGCCAAGACTCATTGTCAAGAGCACTTAATCATTTAACATTTTGGCTAGCTAGAGATTTTAAATCAATAATGTAAACATTTTGAAAACGGGAAGCAGAAAATATCAACTTGTTTTGAAAATCTAACACATTGCATAAATCATTTTGAAAATTGACTGAAAAGCCACTATCACAAAGTTGACTAATGCTAATTAAATTATGCTTTAAACCTTTAACTAATAAAACATCTTTAATAAAAGAGGAGCTACCAAAACCAATGGTACCTATTCCGACGATCTTGCTTTTTGAGTTATCACCAAAGGTGACATATCCTCCATCGAATTCTTCAAGTGAGTTGAACTCGGAGGGATCGCCACACATGTGCCTTGAGCAACCGCTGTCGAGATACCACGAGCCTTTAGAGATCCTACTCTTTTGGCGTTTATCCTACAAAATCAAGAAAGAAGAGATTTTGGTACCCATATAAGTTTGGGTCCGGAAATATTAGCAAAAAGAGACTTTTTAACCCATAATGTTCTAGAGGGATTCCTTCTATGATACTCATCCGAGTAGGTAATGGATTTGGGTCTTCCATACCTAGCATTTTTACAATCACATTCATAAATCATGTGACCGGTCTTTTTACAATAATTACAAAATTTATATTGAGAGCTCCCCCTTACAAAAGTAGTGGGTGCCCTAGAAAAAGTGGATTGCTTGTTATAGCCAAGTCCATGTGTGGTTCTAGCCGAACGCTGAGAACCTAGTAATTTAGTTAAGTTTTGTTCACCTTGGGTGAACTTGGCAAGAGATTCCTTCAAATCCTTAATGGTAGAATTTAAAGAATCTACATTTGGAATATTTTTGACTTTAAGGGAAAGCTCCTCATTCTCTTTGAGAAGTTTGTCTTTTTCGGAAATAAGAGTTTTGTTTTTCTTTTTCAAGGTCAAAAATTTAGAGGTAAGTTCGTGAAAACCTTCCTCTAATTGATCTCTTGCATTTTGGAGTTCTTCATAAGACATATTATTATCAAAAGAAGAAGATGAGGAAGAAGAGTGAGAAGAAGAGTGAGAAGAGGATACCTCATCAAATGCCATTAGGCATTTTCCATCTTCATCGCTTGAGTCGCTTGAAGACATGGAGTCATCACTTGCAGTCCATGTTGATGCTTTGAAGGCCTTCTTGTTTTTCTTTTCTTTTAACCTTTTCTTGAAAATGGGGCACTCCGGTTTGATGTGGCCTTTCTTTCCACATTCAAAGCAAGTGATTTCTTTCTCTGCCTTTGGCTCTTCCTTTCGTGCCTTTTGAAATTTCTTCTTTTTCTTCATGAACTTTCTCATTTTCCTTGCTAGTTGAGCCATCTCGGATTCACTATCATCGGAGGAGCTTTCTTCCTTTGCCTTGAAAGCTATGTTCTTTTTCTCCTTGAAGATCTTTCCTTCTTTATCGGCTTGCCTCTTCATGGTAATCTCATAAGTCATGAGTGACCCTATGAGTTCTTCAACCGGCATCTTCTTGACATCTTTCGCTTCTTGGATTGCCGTCACCTTTGGTGCCCAAGAGCTTGGTAGGACCCAAAGAATTTTCTTCACCATTGTTTCTGCTGAAACATCATCACCAAGGGACTTTCTCCCATTGCAAACATCAGTAAAACGAGTAAACATTTCAGTGATTGACTCGTGTGGGTGCATTGTGAAACTCTCAAAGTCTTGACGATACATATCTAACCTAGTGTCTTTGACTTTGTTAGTGCCCTCATGGGTCACTTCCAAAAGTTTCCAAATTTCGTGTGAGGTGGTGCAAGTAGAAATACGATTAAACTCATTACGGTCTAACACACAATGAAGAGCATTCATGGCTTTGCCATCAAGCTCAAAATTGGCAATGTCTTCGGGGGTCCAATTAGATTCATCCTTACTAGAAAGAGTGTAGCCTTGCATAACAATTCTATATATAGGATAGCCAAT
This sequence comes from Viscum album, assembly GCA_963277665.1. Classification (NCBI taxonomy): domain Eukaryota; kingdom Viridiplantae; phylum Streptophyta; class Magnoliopsida; order Santalales; family Viscaceae; genus Viscum; species Viscum album. Next base: position 886,279,289 of record OY728148.1, on the reverse strand, counting down.
ACTCCTAAGAAAAGTAATCATTCGTGTTTTCCAATATGTGTAATCGGTTCCATCGAAGTATGGAGCCCGAGTCATGGAATACCCTTCGGGTGCTTGTGAGGAAGAAGCCATCACTATGGATTTTTCGTTTGTAACCGGTTAAGGTATTACACAAACGCTCCCTCTGATGAGACAGTAGGTCTCACTATTCCAAGGAGTTCCACCGGCTGGCCGGTGAGGAGGCCACCGGCTGGCCGGTGGTCTGGACAGAGGGCATCCCATTCTGTCTGGGGCCACCGGTTTGCCGGTGGCCAGACACCGGCTGACCGGTGGCACCTGGCAGAGGTGAGTGTAGTTGATGTAGAGGCAGCCCAAGCTTCAAGGATGGCAATTGGATCTCAAGTAGCCTTTGAGAATTGTCGTAGGAGTCTCAAATGATCAAAATAGCTTTGGTATGCTTTGGTATATGATCGGTAGTCTTCCCGGCATCCATGGATGTCTATTTATAGGAGAAATACTCCCAAATACTTCAATATGGCCGTTGGAGGGCTTTCGGAGCCGTTGGGGATCAAGTGGGCCAGCCTGGTCAAAGCCTAACGGCTAGTTTGACTGAGCATACCGGCTGGCCGGTGCTGATCCACCGGCTGGCCGGTGCATTGGAAGGTGGAGAGTGCTTCTACCCAGGAGCCACCGGCTGGCCGGTGAGAAGGCCACCGGCTGGCCGGTGGTGAGACAGTAGGTCTCACTATTCCAAGGAGTTCCACCGGCTGGCCGGTGAGGAGGCCACCGGCTGGCCGGTGGTCTGGACAGAGGGAATCCCATTCTGTCTGGGGCCACCGGTTGGCCGGTGGCCAGACACCGGCTGACCGGTGGCACCTGGCAGAGGGCAAGGCCTTCTGCCAGGTCCACCGGCTGGCCGATGGGCTGGATCCGGCTGGCCGGTGCCCTTACCGGCTGGCCGGTGGTCCTACACCGGCTGGCCGGTGGACTTGAAAACAGTCCACTTCTCCTTTTTTTTTGCCACTTCTTGCTCCTAAAACCATGCCTATTAACAAGAACACTTGAAACAACATTAGATCACGATGAGATTGATTGTGATCATTAAAATCCAAGAGAGTGGGGTACAACACCAGGTACCTGAGGCTGCCGATGGTGCTCTAGTACTGAGTGACGTTAACCAACAGGCAAGTTCCAGACTTGATTAGCTTTAGGAAGGTCTCCATCGGCACTTGACAGGGGTTGCAATCTCTCATACCACTTTTCTCCAACAATTTGGTCACATAGGCATATTGACGTAGGGAAATTCCATTGGACCTTTGGTTCACTTAGATGCCAAGGTAGTAGGAGAGCAATTCCAAGTCACTCATCCGAAAAAGCTTCTTCATCTCCACCTTGAACATGTTGATGTTGGTGACATCAGTTCTGGTGATGATCAAGTCATCTACATACACCCTGATGATCAGATGAGAATTGTTATTTCCATGAGTATACTTTGCATGCTCAGAGTCACTCTTGTGAAACCCAAGCGTCAGAATACTGGCGTAAATCTTGACATTCCACGCTCTTGTTTTTTGGCGGAGGCCATAGAGTGCTTTTTGGAGTCGGAGAACCTTGTGCTCATGGTCATTAATGATGAAGCTATGTGGTTTCTTGATGTAAACCTCATCTTGGAGGTCACCATTAAGGAATGCTGATTTGACATCCATGTGATGGACCTCCCACCCTTCTTACGCTGCCACTATGATGAGGAACCATACTGATTCCATGAGTGTGATAGGATCAATGGTATCCTCATATTCGATCCCATGCTATTGGACATATCCTTTTTCAACAAGCCTCTCCTTGTTCTTTGCTACCGCACCGCGTTCATCACGCTTCACCTTGAAGACCCACTTGATCCCAATTATATGATAGTCAATGGGGAGATCGACAAGCTCCCATGTTTCATTATCCTCGATCGACCTCATCTCTTCAAGAATCGCCTTCCGCCAACACTGGTGTTGTTCTGCTTCACCAAAGAGGTTGGCTCATCAGCCGTAGTTAAATGTAACTCACCAGGGTTGAGCTAACGTAATGCAAACCCAGGTGGTGTTGTGGCCCCGATGATTTTGTAAATAGTGCAGAATCAAAGTGGGGAATCGTCGTGCTCGATGTGAAGTGCTTCCGCCATGTTGGATGGCAGTGAGACAAACACCACTATGGCTGATGGCATGGGCATCACCCTGACCACGTCTACTGTTGAAGTGTCTGTAGAGTGTGCGCTAGTGGGTGTGAGTGATGATACCTGTTCTCCAACAGTGTCGTCGGCCTCCATCGTCCATGGCATACATTCTGTTGTGTGTTCAATGGTGAATGGCTCCTTACTTCTCAACACACCTTGTTCATCACGAGCACTCCAATTACACTATTCTACCTCATCAAAGATGACATAATGTGTTACATGAAAGTGCTTACTGACGGGGTCATACACGTGGTATGTCTTGGACTCAGAATCATACCCGATGAAGAGCATCGGCGTACTCCGGTCATACAACTTCATTAGGTGAGGTTTCAAATTCATGACATATGCAATACATCCAAAAGTGAAAAAAATGCACCGCCGGTTGTTTTCCATGTGAGGCCTCGTATGCCATAAACCCATCAAGGCTACGTGTCGGTGCTCGGTTGAGGATGAAGATAGTAGTGGAGATAGCCTCACCCTAGAACATCCCGGGAAGGACTTTTGCCTTCAATATGCTTCGATCCATGGAAACCATTGTTTGGTTGCGTCGTTCAATGACCCCATTCTGTTGTGGTGAATAGGGGGCCGTGATTTTTTGTTGTCTGCAACGTTTGGCACAGTATTCACCAAATTCCACTGAAGTGAACTCGCCCCCACGGTCTGTCCAGAGAACCTTCAGCTTGCGCCCTATCTCCACCTCCACTTTGGATTGAATGCATTTGATTGTCGTCAGAGTCTGCTTCTTACTTCTGAGGAGATTGATCCACATGAAGCGGCTCATGTCATCTACGAGCAGTAGAAAGTAGCGGCTTCTGCTTGGCGTCGTCGGTGTGATCGTCCCATAGAGGTCACCATGGACAAGGTCGAGGGATTTCTCCACATGATGCTTCGCTTGTTTCGGGAAAGACACTCGTCGTTATTTCCCAATGAGGCAGTTGTCGCAGACTTGATCGACCTGATCAATTTGTGGGAGCCCTCGCACCATACTACATTTAGAAAGCTTACGCAGTTCCAGAAAATTCAGGTGGCCGTACCTCGCATGCCAACACCATGCCTTCTCAGAGCCCCTTGCAGAAAGGAATATTGGTTGTTCAATGTCGATTTTGAGCTTGTACATCCGTCCAGGGAAGCGCTTCACCTTGGAAAGTAGACGCTGCTGCTGGTCGCGGATCCTCAGGATGCCATCTTCGATCAGTATTTGGCAACTGTTCTCATCAAGTTGTCCGATGCTAATGATGTCTTTGGTGAGCCTTGGGATGAAGTACACCCCCGTGAGCATGCGGTGCTCACCGGTTTTTCAAGTGAGCAAGATGGTCCCACAAACCTTGATGTTGATGATAGATTCATCTCCAAACTTCACGGTGCCACGAATCCCAGGGTCAAACTCGGAGTAGATGGTGCGGGACCCAGTCATGTGGTCTGTGGCACCGGTGTTGAGGTACCAAAAGATGTCATCACGTTCCTCCTCCTGATCCAATTGTGCGAAGCCGTTCGTCTCGATCAGCCGTAGAGTGCTACATTGTGGTTGTAAAGTATTGGTTGTTGCAGATTGTGGTGGTGGGGAATCAGGAACTGTGGTTCATGACCTTTCCATAAGGAGTGTGGGCTCATCGTCATCACCTTGGGTTAGTAGTTCCATAGGCCTTTTCGGTCTGTTGTGAAAATATTTGGCCCAATGACCCATTTTTCCACAATTGTGGCATTTGTCCCTTGAGACTTCACGACCACCATCATACCCCAAGACATCCCTTCCATTTTCACTATTACCATTGCCAATCTTTTAGCATGGTCCTCGGTGATGCCGGTTGCCGAACATGGAGTTGTTGAAATATTCCTCCCTCCTATGACGCTCCTTCATCCGTGCAACCCATTCCTCTTAGGTAAGGAGTTGCTTCCCTCCAGTGTTTGTAGTGGGTGCCAGCTCAAAACAATCATCTGCCACTTTAAGTCTCCCTGTTACCCCCTCCACAGAGAGTGTCAAAATATCGAGAAGCGTTTCAATTGAAATTGAAATTTGGGAGAACCTGGAGGGGAAGACACGCAAATAATTCTCAACGACCTTGTATTGAGGCTCCAGATCTCGAAGGATCATGAGTTGGTTCACCATCCCGATGATCCACATTGCAAATTCGTCCAGCAATTCTCCATTGTGAAAAAAAAATCCATCGTACTCCTTGCGGAGCTTTTGAGCATTGGCCTTGCGAACACGATCAATGCTGATGCGCATGGTATTTACGGTGTCCCACGCTTCCTTGGTAGTTTTCCTGACAGTGAGTATGGAGATCATCCACGGCGGGACAGCGTGGAGGATGGCCTCCAGCACCATCTGATCTTCCTGGAGTTCTGCACCGCTAGTGTCAACGACATACCAAAGACCACGTGCTTGAAGCATGACCATCATCATCACGGACCAGTCACTGTAGTTTGTCTTCGTGAGGATCAAATACGTCACTGATCCCATGATCTCCTTCACCACTAGATGTACCACTAGAGGGCCTTTGCCGCCGTAAACGGGGGGTCTGGGACATGCCGATGATGTCTGGGAGAGTCGGGGCGATGAGGTTTTGGAGTTCAGCATTGAGGATAAATACATCCTCGCTCTGTTACCAAATTTTGGAAATGTCCGATTGATCACCACAGAAAACACAAGCGAGGATGGAAAGAAGATTGAAGGAAAATACTTGAACACAAATGATGTTTTGTGCGCCACTAATTGGGATGCTTTTCTGGAGAGGTTTTCATTTCATTATATAGGAAAAAAACCAAGACATATTTACAACGTATTTAACACCACGCGGAATCCTTAATGGGGTCAAACTTCATTGACCCATCAATAAGGGTGAGGGAAAAAACGACAAAATAAATTTCCATAATGAAATTAATCAAAAGTCAGTGTACCTATTTCTTCAGATTAGACTTAGGCTGTAACCCCATATCCTTTAACTACTTTGTCATCATAAAGAAAAAAAATTAAACCCTAATATTTTAAAAGATCATTATATTGGTCACCATATACAACCGGCAACACGGAGCTTTTGTGAACTATAAAATATTATAATTTAATGATCATTATAAAAAATTCATTAAATTTGTAGATATGAATAAATGTAATGAAATTGGAAAATATATATTTTTAAATATGTCGTAATATATATTCATAAATTCTTAGGAAATAAGAAATCAATTTTTAGTAATGTCATTTTATTATTAAAAATATGTTTTCTTTAAAATTGGTTAATATTGTTATTTGGGAAAAAATATTATTATTAAACAATTAAACATTTAAAAATTGTATTTAATAAGAAGAATATCATTTTTCTAAATATGAATTTCAAAATAGTCTTAGAGTGAATTAATTGTATTTTTCTAAATAGATTGATTTTTTAGGGAATATTGAAAAATACTATTTTTTATTTAAAACTGTATTTTATTTCAAAAATTTACATAGAACCATTTTATTTTAAAATATATTCAATGTAAAATTTCTAATATTATATTATTTAAAATAAAATAATTTTTATTGGAATAAATTATATGGTTTAATTTTGAATAAATATACTTTGATATATATAAGACATTTTTCGGAAAAGAAAATCTATTTTTCAATTGATTTTTAATTTTTATCTAAATTAATTTATATCACCTATAGAAATTGAATAATGAAAAATGAATTTCATATTTTTAATAAAGAGTCACAAATTTCTTAAAAATATACTTTTATTTTTGGTCATTATATATAGTAACCATAAATTTTTTTATTATCACAGTAAAGGTAAAACAGGTTAATTACGGTTACAACCTTACATGAATAACTGTTAATTAGAGTTAAAAATAATGTTGCGAGACATCAAATTCATTAAAACACATTCATTTATTTAATTATTGGAGTCTATTTCATACATAATTTTCCAAAATTTTAAATATAACCATTTGTTTCTATTTCACTTTGATTTTGAGCTTTATATTATTATTTTTAAATATAAAGTGCAATATGTCACTTTCTTTTAATATCTATAATATTTTTTGAAAATACTAAAAATAATATGATCAATTATAAATTTTTATTTCAAATTTGAATTATTTTTTTTATAATGGTATATAATTTTTAATTTCTAGTGACGAAATTATTACCTTAAATACTAATGCAACGCCGACATAGTGCTTGTAAACATAATATAAAAATCAAGTAAACAGTTTTAAAAAACTAAGTGCTTCATATCTATGCATTAGTCACATTAATATATATATATATATATAACAATTTCAACTAATTAATGATAATAATAGTAAATTTCAATACCAGAGAACGTAAATACATCACACAAAAGATAAATATCAGTCTATCCAGAATAGATAATGCAGATCAAGGAATTTAATTAAAGAACTACTATTCACCCATAATAAATTAATATATATATATTTATATATATATGAAATGTCATCATATGATTCTAGTAATGATACATGAACTCACCCAAATACCATAAAAATTAATAGTACAATATACCAAGTATCATCGTGAAATTATAAAACCACAATTGTAATAAAAGTCCCAACAATGTTTACATAGAGGTATGATGCAAATGTGATTTCCATAAATAATTGAAACTCCAAAAACTCAGTAACACGGAGCCTAGACCCTTTCTATCATTCCCTAAAACATATTTAAGATGAGAGAAAAAGGAATACCCTCCTTTGATAACAATTTAAAACGCTTTGACCCCAATCATCGGGTCAAAGCCAATGTACCACATGGGCTCATGTGTGCCTCCCCATATGAATATGGTGACTGACTATGAGTGAGGTTATTTGTTCCACCAGTATGGATACTATAACATTAAAATTAAAATATTAAATCAGAAATAATATCAAAAATAAACATAGTATAATAAATAATAAATGATGTAAAAAATAACACGACATGCACCTAAAATCATACAGAATATATAACTAAGGAACCCTAAGGTTGAAAGTCAAAAAATATTCAAGGAAAATAGGATAGTAAATAAAAAATTATTTAATCCCACATGAGTATTTCCTAGTACCACATCCAAAAACCACGCTCTATCACCAAGATCCCTACCATAATGTTTTTTAATTTCCCAACATCCCTGATCATGAAGTATGTATGTTCATCAAGATTCCTATGCATGGTGTGAGTGTAAACCTAGTAGGAAATCCCAAATACAAACTTATCACATGTGAAAATGAATATATAATAGTTTATTTCATAATATAAATTAAATTTTAAGGTAAACATATATCCACACAAGCATCATGTCATTGGGTGTTGACTAATCCACTATGAATCCCAACCATATCTACTTTGGCATGATACATGAATCAATTTCAAAGTATTCCACATCATGGAACAGGACATTTCAAAATCCCCATTATTTATTGACAATCTACTCCTTTCAGTCATGTCCCCATGTTCCTTCATTAAGGAAATACCACACGCCTCACCCTAATAGTGGTCATTAAATAAGAGCACTCCATACCCCACCTTGATGGTGGTCATAATCCTTTGATAATGGTAAGTCCCACCTTATATTATGGATGTATATGGAAATGAACATCAATCATACATGGAATTAGACGATATCAATCTATAATAGAAAAATTATCAACTTCAATGCATGATATACTCCCACATCAATAGATACATATCTAATCTGACTCGTACCATCAAATGCTCCATAATATGTGGCCTTTTTCATAGCATCACGCTCCCCCTCCAAGGGGTCGTTTAATCAAAAAATAAGAATCATGTTCATCCTGATACTTGAAGATATGTTCTGAATGATATAAAATACAATGATAATATTTATTATAGAAATAAACAAAAATACATATCCAAAAAAAATCTCAAGAGGCTAAAAAAATCACATGGTCACATATCAAGCATGGGTCTCAAGAGCCACTCACTCAACCACATGTAAACACATATCAAGCAAGGGATTCATTTATAACAATAAAAAATGAGAAAATTACGTACATGGATTTATATGGTAAGAAACGTTCAACCTCATGGTTTTCAAAATCAATTTAAATGTTTGTTAAGATAGTAATTACCTGAACCACATTCTCAAACCAACCAGAATAATTATACAGGCAAAGAATTCTTAAAATTGATTCAAATATACATGAAATGAGTTCTATAATGAGGAAAAAAGGAGAATTGAACTAATTATATAAGAAACACATACACAACACTAATTACTATAAATAGAATCCTTTAATTATGGTTCAAGAAAAAAGATTGTATGTCACTTTAAGAATATGAGAATAAAATAGATACAAGGATCCTATGAGTCTAAATCAATCAGAGGAATACCCATCATCCATAATGGGATATTCAATAAATATAACACAAGTAGGGTATAGAGAAATGATATTATTCTAGGATATAACTCCATACATGGATGCTTTCCCAGATTCAGTTAGGAAGAATCTAGTATTTTTCTAGATCGAAGGAATTAACATAATAAGGTGGTGGGTGGGGATTTGATTAATAATGTTTGGAAGAGATTTATAATCACATTTAAAACAAAAAAATAATCTATTCACATTTTTCATTTTATTTGGCCAAGACATAATATGAAATTTGTCCATTTCATCATTTTAAAATGCATCTAGACTGTCACCTCAACCTCAACCATGTCCTAGCTATTGTTGTGGTGTTCTGGAACATGATAACCAGAAATAGCATCCTCCGGAGTGTGTTCCCCATGTCCACGCCATTTTTGACTCACTGTACCGATGTCCATATCTTTTCCAAGCTATTTTCCCTTAACCATTTTACACAAGAGCACAACATAGCCAAAATTTCTTACACCATAGTGTAATTTTGAATGTTTTGAACCAAAAATCTCCAAACCCAAATTTTAAACTTCAAAAAAAGAATCAAATCATTACAAATTCAATATTCAACCACAAAAGGTTCAAAAATATAACTTATGAATTTTTTTATGATACATTAACATGGCCACCCAAAATGAGGGAGTTCATAGCACACCTTTGTACACTACAACATGCAACAACACTCTAAAATATCATTATATCATACCTTACAATAAATAAAAACAGAAAATTATATACTATTTAATTCCTTATTGTATCATCAAACCATTAATTTTATATAATGATTAATTTTGTAAAAATTTGATATTCCTATAAATTATGTCCTGATATAAGCTAGCATGCCTTAGGATAAATTGTCCAATAGTTTGTATACATCCTTGAAACACTGTAGTAGATGATATACCCATATAATTGTGTATAGAATCATGAATACAATATTTTTTTTTAATATATTACACTACATACATCATTTTAATTATTTATAGTTTTTTCCAAATAATATTGATTTACCATAAATTTTGTTGGATTGCCTCTGATACCATTTAAGAGTTTTGTAAAAATATAGCATGCCTTAGGTGCAATAAATAAAAATAAAATTCTACCCAAACTATAAGAAGTTTATAATGAATCAAAATAAATGTGAAAAAATTTATTTTAAAAAAAGAACCTTATTTTTCAATGGTATACTTTACCATAACAACAAATAGAAGACGGTTTCCCTTGTTGGTGAATCATCATTATGGAATCATAAATTAAAATCTCTATAACCTATATTAACACGCATGAAGTACTAGAAACTACAAAGGGAAAGAATATAGAAAGATAGAGTTTCAACTAAATAGTGATCAACACCCAATGATTTCATTGTAACAAGGCTTATATTCCATATAATTATCCTTATTAAATAGAGGAATTTTCAAGGATTATGTGTTTCAAAAAAACTATTATTTTCATTATAGCACATTACAATCATTTTTTAGAAAATTTTTTTATATAAAACACATATTCATTAATCCATTGAACAATTCATATATTAATGAACAACCTTTAAAAATACATTAAACATGATATAATAACGTCATAAGAAATATGATTATTACTTTTATGGAATGCATTAGAAGGGTTTAGGTAAGACAATGTCCCCATCTTGTGAAATAAAATATTTTGACATTATGTCATATAAAATTCAGTATGATCCCTATAAAACACATAATCTGCTACAATTCATTTAATTTTTTATCAAATTGAAAAATTACCTACTAAAATAGGTCATTTATTCCTTAAAATTTGAAATGGTATGTGGGGGTGGTGGTGTTTGTCTTTGGGTGAACATGAATTCATGCACATGTTCTCATGTCTCTGTATGTAGGTGGCTACACACATGTGTGGACATGTACGTGTTCGTGGGCATGTTATAATTGAGTTATTGAAATCATAAGTGGATCACCATGTCCCCATTTATCCTAGATATTAAACAAACATTAAAATTTAACTTTAATTATTTTAATGAAAAAATAACATATATGAACATTATCAGACCACATAATTAAAATAGGTTTGGAAAGAATGGGAAAAAGAGGATATATATTATGGGATGATGTAAGTACTAAGAGAATATTCATGAATTTGAAAAAATGATTGTATTTATTTATTTATTATAGGTAAAGGGTATTGTAGGTAACCAAACCGTGCATACAACCACGAACTAAAGTGGGCGAAGCCTCATCCCTCCCTAAAAGGAATGATGGCCAACCTACTAAACCTATTTTATTAAATATATGGTCAGATGACCTAGTGACCCATTTTTATTATAGGGTGGGGGCCTATAGTGTTGTATAAGTGTGGTCATTTAATACCATAGGACTTAAGGCCTTAATATCTACTAGTAATGACCCATGTAAAGAATGAAGTGCCCTATGTTGCTCACACAATGCACCCGACCATTCCCCTTGAACCCAAACATGCCTTTTTCCCATGCATGTCCTTCCTCTAGATACAATACCACCTTTCCATGCCCCACAAGATTGATCTCATCGCTCCATCACTACTATCATGCCTCAACGGATCCACTAACTACACTGTCCCTTTCAACATTGCTATCTACCAGCCCACCTAGGAGTATCTTCTACCAGCATCATGGTAAGTACATGACCTTAATCATTACATAATATTGTGTCTTTAAACTAGAATTAATTTTCTTATAATCTTGATGATATTTTTAATTTATAGTTTTAAATTATTTTGTCATAAATCCTATATAAAAGAACATATATTAAAAATTAGACACTTCTACTCAATATCCATTCATTAATAATATGAATCTTTTAGAGAAATATATAATTTAATTATATGAAAAATCACCATGGCTGTAAACATGATTTCTTCATTTCCTTTAACCATTCATAAACCATATGAAATACCATTTTAAAATCATGGAATGAAAACAAAAATATCATCAAGGGACATAAAAAATAAAGAATATGTTATTCTAGTGAAAAAATGAAATCCCACATAATGTTTATCTTAATCTTCAGATTTCTGTGAGAGTATGAAATAATACATTTCTATAAGAAAAAATCACACACTTTTTCTTGGATAAATCTTTTAAAACCCATATCATGAAAAATAAACCATCTTTCGAAACATAGAGCATCACATTCATAAAATCATTTTCTTGCCCATACAATTGAAATAACCATATGGAAAACATTTTATATAATTTTCTAGAGAACGTAATCATTACCCTATGCATTAAATAGATATAATGGGTCCCACCATTTATATAAAAAATATTAGCATCACCCTTTTTTCATGCACTATAATGGGGCTAAACTCTTCATATATTCTATTTCAGGCTCACACATGAGCTATAATGGGACTTAGCCCAGGATAAAACCTATACCGAGCTCATCTATTTTTCATATAATTATCAAGTACCATATAATGAATAAAACATTTTATTATTTAAACATTTAATATGAAAACCATTTTGAAACACTTTTAAATATAAAACATTTATATATAAATATACCATTTTATTTTATAAATGAATTTTAAAATAAAAAAACGGCACACATCATAAAGAAATAATATTATTTAAATAGAACAACTCAGACTTATTGAGGAATATTAAATTCCTTAATGGGTCATGATGGCGGGAAAATCAACTCATGATACATAATTTATATATACATTCCTTCCATATTTTTTTAGAAATTTCACAAACTACCACATTTTGAAAATGAAAAGAAATCACTTTCAAGTAATTTTTTAAAAATATAAACATTGTATAAATTAATTTAAAATCATAGTATCTTTTTACAAAAAATGGTGGAATCGTTTATGTAAAACACGGACATGGATGAAAAAATGACTTTTAAGGGAAACATAAAAAAGATGATTTTTAAAAGAAAGCCACATACCTTTAGTCTGATTCATCACATACATTCTTCATAATGAAGAATAATAAACATAGGTTAATTATTTACATTTTATAAACCTCATAATTTTTTTAATTATTTTATATAACTAATTTCAAGGATATATACAATTAATTAATCATTTAAGTTCACATCATATGTGTAACACCCTGAGATTTTATGAATAATATTCTTTTTAATTTCATTAATGTCTTGTGTTATACACTACACCAAAAGGAGCTTTCACAACACACATCTCTGACCTGGCTTGAATTACACGCAATCGCGACCTTCAACGATAGCGTGTGTCGTACGCAATACCGAGTTTCACAAAACAACGATATGCTATTAAAATAAAACTAGCCGTTATGAATAGTAAAAACCACTTTTTAAAATTTTATAAATTTTATTTTTCAAAATGGACTTCATTTTTGGATTCGGAATATCGAAATTAGCCTAGGGTAAAATTTTGGTATTTTTTTGAAAACTTTCAATTTTTGATGAATAGTGAAACCACTAAGTGGTCGGTTAAAAACGGAATTCTGCATAAAACATAATTTTACCGCTTATGTGAATGGAATTTCAAAAATCTGACAGACACGGTTAATATCAAGGACTAAAATGTGGTTCAATGAGATTAAAATAATTTTTGATGAATAGTAACTTTTTACTTTTTTTACCACGGTTAATAGTAAATAGGGTAACTTAGGGTTAATATGATATTACTATTACCCTAACACATGTCTTAATTCTATTGGATAAGTGTAATTCGACCAAAAACAACCTTATTAATATAATATGACCATTTAGGTCCACTTGGATTAGATTATGACATTTAATATTATTTTATTTAATGAATAGTTAAAATAGTTAAAATCAAAGTTTAATAACTAAAACATTTTTAATATGGGGTTATACATAAGATAAATTCGACTATAAATATTCATTAGAAAGCTAAAAATATTTCCTACATAATGATATTTTATTTATAATTTTTATACATTATATAAATTAATTTATTTATGACACAACGATGATGCAGTAATTACCCTTTTAAGGAAATGTTAACATAATTGATATTATAAATGCTCAAATAAATGTAATTTGAGACTTTTTATGAATTACACTAATTTTTTAGGTTCCTATGATATATTAGTGTTGATTTAATAAACTTTTTTAGAACATATAATTCTGTTATGACTTTCACAAAAATCCTATATCAAATAGTGTCAAAATTGACACAAAATAGTTTTTAAATCAAATATTATATTATTAATTGTTATTTTATTCCTAAAAATCTAAGGATCGGCCAAATGACTTAGATAAGGATATATATATTAATAATAAACAACTTGGGGTTCGTTTGTCATGTTATAGTAAGTGTATTAACCATATAGTGTAAGAAAACAAAAAGTCACGGTAAAAGTTAAATTATTTAACTTAGAGTTAAATCTAAATGATAAGGTTAAAATAGGAACCTAAACTTGTCTAAATCCTATTGGTTGATAGGCTTTCGACCCATCCCCACTTTAGCTTCGAAATAATACCCTTTGGAACCATTATAAACCGATTTTTACTTTAATATAAAATAATATTTTGAGATATTCCTAAGGTGCCCCTCTCCTCCCTTATAAAAGGGCACCTCCTCCACCTCTTCCTCCCACCAATTTGAGCAGTCATGCTCGGCCAACCCCTGCCCAAATATCTTCTCCACTTCCCTAGAAACATCATAGAGGTTCTGGTCTTCCTCAAAGACCAATTTTAGTGCCCTAGGAGGAGGTCTCAAAGAGGCGCTTCAAAGAAGAGGTAATTACCGTTACCAATTCTTTCATCTTTATTTCTTCTTCCGCTTCTTATTCTTAGGTTGTTTCATTATGAAGTAATAACATAAGTATCACTAATATACTGATATTTTATTATAAGTATGAAACAACCCTATTTCACCATCTATCCATCCTATGGAAAAAGAAATCACCGCGCGTGCGTACGTACGGAATACCGTCTCCACACCGTGGTGTAATCTATTTTCCACCACCACCTTACATGGATGGGTATAATGGTGTAAAGAATAACTATACATAGTTATTACAACATCATATTGATTCTTATATATTGTATAATCCACTCCAATTCAATTCAATATTTATGTAAATGATATCATCGCTCGTGCGTACGTACGGACTACCATCTCCACGACGCGATGAGATTCATTCTCCATGTTAACCATTTAAGAATGATTATAAAGTATATATAAGAAATAATAATGAAATATATGACATTATAAAGCTACTGGATTTATGTATATATATATATGTATGTCATCTACTTACTTCCATTCAAGACAATAAGGAAAGGAAAACAGCGTTCTTGCGTACGTACGGACTACCGTCTCCATGAACGGTGTTTTTCATTTCATTTATCTATCTATTATATATATATATACTGAATATATATGATATATAAATCATATTTTATATTATGGAAATAAGTAAATCATGATATAAGTAATAATAATGTCAAGAACAACAAGTCAAAAAACCTACGATAAATGAAATGATTTTACCCAAAACGCTTCTTTAACATGGAATTTACAAAAGAACGGGTAATATAAAGTCATAAGTGAACCATATATGATATCATAACAATGAATATGATTCTGTAATAAGTCAATGAAATTATTTAAATCATTATACAGGAGGTTCGGACACATATGAAGCAAATCAGACCTAAGGTAAGGGAAATATCACAATCTCATTTTTATCCGAGATTGTTTATTCGTAAGTATTTACTGGGGTGTATTTTATCATCCACATCCATGTTTCATCAATATGTAATATTATTTCCATCCACCTACAATTGTTTAAATCCATTTTTACCCTTCGGTGAGTTTTTAGTAATATGTATGAAAGGAATCTTTTGTCGTTTTTTCGTACGAGGTACTTTTTGACTTTTCCGACAAAAGTACGAAGAATGTTTTTTTACCTTACACGGCATGAATGGATTTTTAAAACATTATTTCCAATAAGATTCCTTTACAAGTTTTCAAGTTTATATTTAATCAGATTCTTTTATTTTAAAGTCGTATGACATGTTATGAAAGGAAAAATGTTTTTTAAGTAGAAAGGATATTTTACTCAAGAATGGAGTTCAAGTATTTTATCAAAATTATTTTCCATCTAAGATAATAAAAGGGTTCTGTTTTTATCCCAATTATTACATGTATTTGACTATGTTGTTATGGAAATATTTTTATGAATTCCTTTATCATATATGAATTGTTTTATGACGTCATGTTGTTTAAGAATTCCATTTTTATTACATAGGTTACGCTATGACGTATGGTTTATGATTATGTGGCACACATAAGAAAGGATTCATTAAGAGATGGGTGGGACCTATATCTCCCTCCAATGCATTGGGTAAAGATTTTATATCTCATGAGATAGACATGGCTGGAATGGTAGGATATACCGGTTTAGTGAAACAGGACTGAAATGAGGGTGACTCGGTTCAGAAAGGGACATTGTCCACTATGATAGTCTTGGAAATGAGTCTTGACTAACAAGAAATGATTCTCTATGATTATGTGTGTATGCCACAAAGTTTCATGTTTTAAGTTATAATTATTGGGATTTCATTTCACTACTATGATTTATCCCATGTTATGAAATTATGCTCTCTTTTGAAGGTTAAGATTTCCAAAAGTTATGTTCTTATCAATATGATGTGATTGATTTTTCTTTTGTTTACCCTTACTGAGCATTTGATCTCACCCTTTTATGTTTTCTTTTCCCCAGGATATAAAGAAAGGTTTTAGTTTAAAAAAAAGGGGAAGATCTTTATGGGAGATATTAGAGATCTTTCACCACGTTTAGAAGATTACGTTCCGAGTTTCCAAAGACACTAAACTATTACGATCCTTGTGTGTGTGTTTTTGTTATGTACTAAGTATTCCGCAAAATTAATGTAATGTTCATGTACGTCAAACTTCAGGTCTCTATAGTTGGTATCAGAGGAAAGGTTTAGTCAACCTTTGGAAACTAGGATGCGAAAACTTTAGTGAGATCCCTAGAGATATTTTTAAGGTTTGTCTAGGGATGTCCCTAAGGATAAGTATACGTATAGGATACAGTCCTATAACTACGGTAACGATCATAGAATTTAACCTAAGAATTTAGATATTGAGGATACTCTCCCTTTATAATGTTGTTTTCCCTAGCATGATTTTTGACTCTCACACTATTCTTTTTGGGTTTTAGAAAATGGCTGGAAACAAGATGATTCAGGATAATGGAGGATATGATGGACAATGGAATGATATTCTTCATGAGAAACCAAATAAAATGGGATTTGGAAGTCCAAACATCATTATTATGCCGAATCAGCAATCTCATAATATGATCAATAAAGTAAAATTTGGTATGTTTCCTGACTCGGCTAATAAGAGACAGATGGAGTTTCATGATGATCATAGAGGAAAGAAAGTTCAATTTCCCCAATGTAAATCATGTGGGAAGAGGCATCAAGGAGAATCATTAAAAGGAACTAGAAGATGATTTGGGTGTGGAAAAGAAGGACACAAAGCCAGTAAGTGCAAAGGAAAAAGGTTCAGTTAACACCAGGGATGAGAATAATGGTATTGCTACGACATCAACAATGGTTAAATGTTTTAAATGTGGAATGTATGGGCATTATGCAAACCAATGCCCTACGGGAAAGTCTCATGAAGAGAATCAGTATGGTCGTATGGGTAGTATTTATGTTGATGATGATGAAGAGACTACAAATGATATGTGAGATGAAAGATTTGTTGAAGCTTGGTCAATGGTTTAAGAAGGTAGTGGAATGATTACATGTTTATCAAGTGTAATGTTGTATAAAGAATCTCATGGTACTATGGAATAAAGAGACATATAAGGATTGATACATTGTTGTATTTCCTTGAGTTTTGAAAGTGTGTGATTAATGCTACCAGTATCCATGAAAGGTTATTCAGATATTTTTGGAATGAAGATGATATGTGCATAATGAAGGGATAAGGAGAAAATTAAATGTTTGATAGTATTCATGAGCTCATGAATGATATAAGGAGAAGGTTATATCATGGTTTGAGTATATAGAATTTTTGGATTTTGGTATGTGGTAAGAGTTAACTTTTGACAGGATTCATGTTTTCACTAAGGTTTAATAGGTATTAATTTTTTCAAGAGAATACATGATCAAGGCCTTCAAATGTTTGGAATGTGACCAACAAGACATATCTTATGATATATGGGGATCAACGATGGTATTAAATATCTGGTAATCATTTTCATTATATTATGAGAGTGGACTAAATTATTATGGATAAGCCTAAAGATTAGAATGGATTATGTTGGACACAAGTTAGTATTGTTTAAGGATAGAAGATTTTCGATATTATTAATGGGATGTTATAGTAATGTAGTTTTAGAAAAAGGATAACCTGCAGGACGGGCGACAGCCCATCGCGTCGGACAAGGATGTGGGAATCGAACCCACAACCGAAGTGCGACTGGCCTTTATCGCCTACCACTGGCCTACAGGAAGTCCCTGTTTAGTAGAAACTAGTTTTATTATATTAAGCAGTATGATATATGAAGTATAAGTTCATTTTAGGAACCATATATCATTAATCTCACTATAGATGGACTTATGTATTTTTTGATAACTTTTCTAACCTTTTGAGACAGATGGAATGACCCATCATTCTATCACATGATCTGTTAACACATCACGAATGACAAATTCAACTTCATTTCTTTAAGAGATGAAGTAGAAATTGTCCAAAGAACGACAAATAGTGAGACTATACCAAAATCACGAAAGTATTTCTTCTAATTCCAATTTGATCAACTTTAGGGAAATGATCTTGAAAACCAAAAATGTTGTCCTAGTGCTCTTATATCTGATTAATCAGATGGTACCTTAGATCGTCACAAATTTATGGATTTGTGATTGCTAGCTTTTCCATAGCCATGTTATCTACCACTCTCCATCAGAACATGATGGTTAGAGTTCTCTTCCATATCCATATTTTCAGCTATGTGGAAACCCAGTGATTAGTTTATTTGGGTAACCGTTACGTTTCATACTTTTGTTTTTAAAGATTGGTTTTGGTATTCCTTTTTACGATGTGGGTTTCGATTAAAAAAACTTTCGAATAGTAAACCATTTCTAACCCCGACGAATTTCGAGGGCGAAATTCATTTTAAGGGGGGTAGAATGTAACACCCTGAGATTTTATGAAAAATATTCTTTTTAATTTCATTAATGTCTTGTGTTATACACTACACCAAAAGGATCTTTCACAACACACATCTCTGACCTGGCTTGAATTACACGCAATCGCGACCTTCCACGATAGCGTGTGTCGTACGCAATACCGAGTTTCACTAAACAACGATATGCTATTAAAATAAAACTAGCCGTTATGAATAGTAAAAACCAATTTTTAAAATTTTATAAATTTTATTTTTCAAAATGGACTTCATTTTTGGATTCGGAATATCGAAATTAGCCTAGGTTGAAATTTTGGTATTTTTCTGAAAACTTTCAATTTTTGATGAATAGTGAAACCACTAAGTGGTAGGTTAAAAACTGAATTTTGCATAAAACTTAATTTTACCGCTTCTGTGAATGGAATTTCGAAAATCCAACAGACACGGTTAATATCAAGGACTAAAATGTGGTTCAATGAGATGAAAATAATTTTTGGTGAATAGTAACTTTTTACTTTTTTTTACCACGGTTAATAGTAAATAGGGTAACTAAGGGTAAATATGATATTAATATTACCCTAACACATGTCCTAACTCTATTGGATAAATGTAATTCTACCAAAAACAACCTTATGAATATAATATGACCATTTAGGTCCACTTGGATTAGATTATGACATTTAATATTATTTTATTTAATGAATAGTTAAAATAGTTAAAATCAAAGTTTAATAACTAAAACATTTTTAATATGGGGTTATACATAAGATATATTCGACTATAAATATTCATTAGAAAGCTAAAAATATTTCCTACCTAATGATATTTTATTTATAATTTTTAGACATTAAATAAATTAATTTATTTATGACACAACGATGATGTAGTAATTACCCTTTTAAGGAAATGTTAACATAATTGATGTTATAAATGCTCAAATAAATGTAATTTGGGACTTTTTATGAATTCCACTAATTTTCTAGGTTACTATGATATATTAGTGTTGATTAAATCAACTTTGTTAGAACATATAATTCTGTTATGACTTTCACAAAAATCATATATCAAATAGTGTCAAAATTGACACAAAATAGTTTTTAAATCAAATATTATATTATTAATTGTTATTTTATTCCTAAAAATCTAAGGTTCGGCCAAATGACTTAGATAAGGATATATATATTAATAATAAACAACTTGGGGTTCGTTTGGAATGTTATAGTAAGTGTATTAACCATATAGTGTAAGAAAACAAAAAGTCACGGTAAAAGTTAAATTATTTAACTTAGAGTTAAATCTAAATGATAAGGTTAAAATAGGAACCTAAACTTGTCTAAATCCTATTGGTTGATAGGATTTCGACCCATCCCCACTTTAGCTTCGAAATCAGACCCTTTGGAACCATTATAAACCGATTTTGACTTTAATATAAAATAATATTTTGAGATATTCCTAAGGTGCCCCTCTCCTCCCTTATAAAAGGGCACCTCCTCCCCCTTCTCCTCCCACCAATTTGAGCACTCAAGCTCGGCCAAACCCTGCCAAAATCTCTTCTCCACTTCACTAGAAACATCCTAGAGGTTCTGGTCTTCCTCAAAGACCAATTTTAGTGCCCTAAGAGGAGGTCTCAAAGAGGCGCTTCAAAGAAGAGGTAATTACCGTTACCAATTCTTTCATCTTTATTTCTTCTTCCACTTCTTCTTCTTAGGTTGTTTCATTATGAAGTAATAACATCAGTATCACTAATATATGGATATGTTATTATAAGTATGAAACAACCCTATTTCACCATCTATCCATCCTACGGAAAAAGAAATCACCGCGCGTGCATACGTACAGAATACCGTCTCCACGCCGTGGTGTAATCTATTTTCCACCACCACCTTACATGGATGGGTATAATGGTGTAAAGAATAACTATACATAGTTATTAAAACATCATATTGATTCTGATATATTGTATAATCCACTCCAATTCAATTCAATATTTATGTAAATGATATCATCACTCGTGCGTACGTACGGACTACCGTCTCCACGACGCGATGAGATTCATTCTCCATGTTAACCATTTAAGAATGATTATAAAGTATATATAAGAAATAATAATGAAATATATGACATTATAAAGCTACTGGATTTATGTATATATATATATATTTATGTCATCTACTTACTTCCATTCAAGACAATAAGGAAAGGAAAACAGCATTCATGCGTATGTACGGACTACCGTCTCCATGAACGGTGTTTTTCATTTCATTTATCTATCTATTATATATATATATACTGAATATATATGATATATAAATAATATTTTATATTCTGGAAATAAGTAAATCATGATATAAGTAATAATAATGTCAATAACAACAAGTCAAAACACCTACGATAAATGAAACGATTTTACCCAAAACGCTTCTTTAACATGGAATTTACAAAAGAACGGGTAATATAAAGTCATAAGTGAACCATATATGATATCATAACAATGAATAAGATTCTGTAATAAGTCAATGACATTATTTAAATCATTATACAGGAGGTTTGGACACATATGATGCAAATCGGACCTATGGTAAGGGAAATATCACAATCTCATTTTTATCCGAGATTGTTTATTCGTAAGTATTTACTGGGGTGTATTTTATCATCCACATTCATGTTTCATAAATATGTAATATTATTTCCATCCACCTACAATTGTTTAAATCCATTTCTCCCCTTCGGTGAGTTTTTAGTAATATGTATGAAAGGAATCTTTTGTCGTTTTTCGTACGAGGTACTTTTTCACTTTTCCTACAAAAGTACGAAGAATGTTTTTTTAACTTATACGGCATGAATGTATTTTTAAAACATTATTTCTAATTAGCTTCCTTTACAAGTTTTCAAGTTTATTTTTAATCAGCTTCTTTTATTTTAATGTCGTATGACATTTTATGAAAGGAAAAATGTTTTTGAAGTAGAAAGGATATTTTACTCAATAATGGAGTTCAAGTATTTTATCAAAATTATTTTCCATCTAAGATAATAAAAGGGTTCTGTTTTTATCCCAATGATTACATGGATTTGACTATGTTGTGATGGAAATATTTTTATGAATTCCTTTATCATATATGAATTGTTTTATGTTGTCATGTTGTTTAAGAATTCCATTTTTATTACATAGGTTACGCTACGATGTATGGTTTATGATTATGTGGCACACATAAGAAAGGATTCATTAAGAGATGGGTGGGACCTATATCTCCCTCCAATGAATTGGGTAAAGATTTTATATCTCATGAGATAGACATGGCTCGAATGGTAGGTTATACCGGTTCAGTGAAACAGGACTGAAACGAGGGTGACTCGGTTCAGAAAGGGACATTGTCCACTAAGATAGTCTTGGCAATGAGTCTTGACTAACAAGAAATGATTCTCTATGATTATGTGTGTATGCCACAAAGTTTCATGTTTTAAGTTATGATTATTGGGATTTCATTTCACTACTATGATTTATCCCATGTTATGAAATTATGCTCTCTTTTGCAGGTTAAGATTTCCAAAAGTTATGTTCTTATGAATATGATGTGATTGATTTTTCTTTTGTTTACCCTTAATGAGCATTTGAGCTCACCCTTTTATGTTTTCATTTCCCCAGGATATAAAGAAAGGTTTTAGGTAAAAAAAATGGGGAAGATCTTTATGGGAGATATTGGAGATCTTTCACCACGATTAGAAGATTACGTTCCGAGTTTCCAAAGACACTAAACTATTACGATCTTTGTGTGTGTGTTTTTGTTATGTACTAAGTATTCTTCAAAAGTAATGTAATGTTCATGTACGTCAAGCTTCGGGTCTCTATAATATGTTTTGGTGATATTCAGTTAATAATTCAAAAATTTATTCGGTAGGTTAACTAAGGTAAAAAAGGTCCTTATTCTATCATATTCAAAATAATATTCATGAAATAATTAAAATATTTATATGTAAATTACACTTTAAAATCCAAAAATTAAAAATGATTATAAAAAATGAACAATTTTACAATCATAGAGATGGAAGGCCATACATACACTTGAGTAACAGTTCATTTTCTCAGGGATCATATTGGAAAAAATATAAGTATTATATTATATTTCTAGAATAATATATATATATATATATATAATTAATTCCTTAAATATACTTATATATATTATCCATGTGATTTTGTGATTAAAACATTATCACATTACTTCGTGAAGGTGGTTGTCCAGTCATATGAATGAACGACATTATCATTTTTTATGAATGGAAAAGAATGAAGTTAGATGTTAAATTACCTTTTTAGAATTATATATATGTCATTAATATCATAAATATTCACTAATTATATCGTTATGATAACTCTTTATGGATGGTTATAGAAAATAAATTACATCGATTCGTGAGGTGACAACACGCCATACACAGGAATGTGGGTTTTAATTCCAATTTGATGAAAGAGTAAATGGATATAGTTCATGAAAATAAAATTATAAAATATAAGTATATGTAGGATAAAATATTTATTATTTTATTGTGATTTAATAAGGTTTTAGTGATGTTTAAGGATAAAAAACATTAAAATAGTCAAATAAAAATATACATTTTCTTTCGAAAACCTCCTTCTCATAACAACATATGACCTCTATGAATGGTATTATTGCTAAATAAATACCTATAGAATGTTTTTTGGGATTATAAAAAGGTACTTTCATAGGTTTGTTTATAGAAAATTGATTTTTTTAGTCGGAATAAATGATAGAAAAAGGTTTCATTTTATTTGATAGGGGAGGGGCACTCTGGAAATTTCGAAAAATAGTGAATTAATATAAAATAAAATTTAACAAAAAATAGATCCAAATTTGTTATTTTATAACATAAGATGAATATGGTTAGAAATAGCCATATAATATAGAAAATATACCTATTTGTCTATATTATTAAACTTATCTTTTGGTTTTATCCCCTTTTAACCCCTTTAACTCTTACCATGATAACATCGATTTTTAATATTTATGGTTAAATGTTACAAATATATAAAAAAACTAGTCATAAATTAGCCATGGTTGATATTTAATATCACATCCAAATAAATTTATGAAATTTGGGATTTTTAGGAATTTTATATCATAGAAAAAATTCATATTTACAATAAATTATCTATAATGTCAATTTTTAGAACTATTCATTACATTAGCTTGAATAATATCTATGAAAAATAAAAAATTAGAATAACATCATTTATTATATCCTCAACATTTCATCTCAATATATTTTTTTATCATGTTATGCATCTCAAATTATATATTTTTTATATTTTAAATATTATTTATTTGATTTTTCTATTAATTAAATAATTAGTATATTAACGGTGTGTAAGAGTTTAATGTAATTATTTAGTTACCAAAAATAAAAAACATAATACAATGATGAAGATAAATCATTTAAATTTAATAATAATATTTATAGTATAACATATATTCTGGATAAAAATATATTAAAAATAATACAGTTATTAAAAACCAGGGTGTGATATGTTTGTCATTTATTTAAATATATTAATATAAATGTCATAATCTCTTCCAGGTGGCCCAAAATGATCATAAATTATACCATTTGATGATAATGTTTTATATATAATCATTAAATAAGATTTAGGTAATTCTTTGGACATTTTAATATTTAATAAAAATTAAATTTTAACCTAAATTGAATGATTTACCCTTTACCGTTGTAATAAAATTACTAAGTTTACTATTAATGTTTACAAAAAAAGAGAAAAATTTAATAAATTTAGGGATTCTAATTCTAAATATGGAATAATTTTTTAAATATTCAAATCAGATAATTCAGAGAATTTAATTTAAAATTGAATCTATAAAACACAAAGGAAAACATTTTTAAGAGAAACTTTACTTTTAAATAAAAAATTTATTTATGGTAAATTCAAGTATAAAATCCATTTAAAACCCAAAATTAGAATATTCTATATTATTATAAAATAATTATAATTTTAATAAAAATCCAAAAAATAATTTTAAACTATAAATACTTTATAATATGATACAGTTTTCAATAAAAATCAGGGTTTTCCACTATTTATGGAAACATCCACATTTTCAGGAAATTATCAAAAATTTATCCTGAGATAACTATTACATACTTAATTAAAAAAGAAATTTACATTATTAAATTAAAATACTATAATTTTAAAATTAATTTTTAAAATAAATGTTTTTAAAAAATGAGTTTAATAAAACCATTTCCTTTTTTATTTTAAGAATAACGTTGTATATTTAGAATGAATACATATACATACATAATGAATTATAATACATATTAAAATTATATCTTCAATCATTATCTATGTTGTTACATTCTCCCCCTATTTTAAATAGTGTCCTCACAATTTTGGACTTAGTCTCGGTAACTTCGGTTTGATATTTGAAAATACCATTTGTTGAAATCCCATAACATAAAAATTACAAATAAAACATCCTCTATAAAAATGAAAAATGATGGTATAAAAGACATGTTTAATAAAAAATATTAGTTTTATAGGTAGGATAAAATAAGATGGATGTATAAATATGGATATGGAAAAGGAAAATAACTCGCATGTGCTGATGGTGAGGGATAAAGAACATGGATATTAGATAATTATTCACCACAAAATAGTAATTCCATGATGGGTAAAAATCCTACTGATTTTTACGTAAGAAAACTAAATCAATAAATTCTTTTCTCAAAATCATTTCTCATGTGTTTATAAATTATATTTAAATATTGACATAGAGAATATGTAATTATACTTAATTGAAAGTTAGAGTTTCATCCTTTAAATCAATTTCCACTACAAACTCAACTTTTTTCTCTAAATAATGTGTATCCATGATGATTTTTTTTTCATGCCCAACAAATTTTAACCAACATCTACAAATCATAAAATCCAAAATATTTAAAAAAAATTCCTCCCATTTCATGACATTACCTGAAACCAATATGGTTTTTAAAATATAAGTTAATTCTAAAAAAACGAATAAAACTTTAAATGAAGAAAAACTACTTTATTCACCAAAATTCAATAGTAAAACCGAATGTTCAACTTATATTACTTGATGAAAAACTATATTTACAAGTCCATTAAAATATTCAAGAATAATATTTAAACCCAAAAATTAAAAGGAGTTAAACAGATAGTCTTCCAAGATTAATTTAATAATTATTTCCCAATATAACATTAATCAATATTAATGTTTTATACTAAAAAATTAATTTCCCACATCACATAATCTCCATGATATATTATTCAATTCCTTAAATCACTAGGATTACTATAAATACACAATAAAATAATATATTCTTACATAATATAATTCAGTCATTATACCTCAAATAAAATCTCGAAATAATTTCCTTACCTTAATCCTATTATGTTACCCAATATTATAGGTGTATTAATATAAACTAACATTAATCACTTGATCATAAAATCATTTTTCAATCCCATGAATATCTATACGATAAAAAATACGTTCCGAAAATGAACATAACTATTGTAAATCATATCTTTTAAATAAAGAATTTTTTTCATACTAACATAGAAATGAAAAAGGCTACTGGTATGTAATGCACCCTTTCCAGCCTTCGGTTGTGGATTCAAACCTCGTGACCTTTCCGAATGTGAAGAGTATTTGAACAACCTGAGGATTTTATTTTTTCTACAACTATATAAATATATTCCATATAATGTTCCAATAAATGTAATAAAATCCCCAAAAAACATAATATATTTACTATTAAAGAATTTTTTTCACTATAAAGGTTATCTCATTCTATTAATTTTTCATCCAAAAATGTAATAACCCATAATTACATAAAAATTATATATCTCCAAAAATACTATTGATCACTTTAAAATTTCATTACGTAATTCCAAAAAATTGGTATCTAATACATTAAACATATGATCATCCTTAATATTATAAACCCATGATTATATCCATAATTTTTAAGAAAACATTCTAATTTCCAAATCTATCTAAACCCTTCTTTTATACCAACTATAATGACAAAAACATTGGCATTACATATTCTAGTGTGTTCAAACTACAATTAAATTTATTTAAATACTAAGGATTTTTTTTGGTTTATATTTTTAGATAATTAGGTCATAAATCATATAAATAAACTATTATATTAAAATTTTTACACTTAATATTAATATCTATTCATTTGCAATAATAATCTTTTAAAAAAATTTGTCTTTTTTCAAAAAAAATATATGAATGACAAGAAACATGAATTTTTCAATTTCTTTACCCATCCTTAACCCTTATGTTTTTTTAAATGTGGGATGAGAATAGAAAGCTAATTAAGAGATATAAAAAGAAGAAATTAATTTTTCCATTTAAATAAAATGAAAAAACCATGTAAATGGTACCTCTATCTTTAATGTTCTTTGAATGTTTGGAATAAAGAATTTCCAAATGAAAAACACATAAATTTTTTAATTAAATAATACTTTTAAAACACATAAAAGGAAAATTAAAACAAATTTTTTTCAACATACATAATCATATTTATAAAACCCTTTCAAAATCATTACAATTGTAATAAACATACGAATAAATTCCAATATAATTCCTGAAAGAATATAATAAATACCTAATAAATTAGAGGAATATAATGGTGTTCTAACTAAATATAATATATACTAGGATCTCCCATTTTTCATTAGTAATAATGGGGCTTTACACTTTATATAATATATATCTAGCTCACCCATGAGGTATAATGGGGCTCAACCCATTATATAAGATATATTTGGCTCACCAATTTTTTTTATAATGTTCATTTACCATATAATGAGTAATGAATATTATGAAATCTCAATTTCATCATAAAACACTTTTAAAAACTATTCTAAATAAAAACACATTCATATATCAAAATACAATTTTCTTTTAAAAATAATTTTAAATAAAAAAAAATACACATCATGAAGAAACTGAATTATTTAAAAATAACTATATAATCATATAAAAGAATATTTAAATCATTAAGGAATAATGATTGTGTGAAAATAGATAATTCTGTATAAGTTAATAAAATATTCCTTTCATATTTTTGTAAGAATTGTCACAAAGTACCTCATTTGAAAAAAAAACTATCATTTCAAATTAATTTGCAAATATTGAAAAATAGAAAAAATGACATTAAACAGTCATAGAAGAATACAAAACATTTTCGGAAACATTTTTATAAAATATGGTTTTGGAAGAAAAAAGACTTTTAAGGAGAACATTAAAGAAATAAATTTTAAAACAAAGTCTCATACATTATGTTAGATTGGCCACATACATTATTTACCTTCCAAAATAATATACAAGGATAATTATATTACATTAATATAAAAATATTTCAAGTTTATTATTCTTTTTATATCACTTATTTCTATGTTATATAAAATTACTTAATCATATATGTTTATGTCAGATGTTTTGATGATATTCTTTTCATAATTACAAAATATATTAGGTAGGCTGATTATGGAAAAAGATAATTATTCTAAACCTTCCATAATAATATCCACAAAGTAATTATATTTGTAAGAAAAGTATACTTTCAAAAATAAACATTAGATATGGTTATGAAAAAATGAACGATTTCGTAATCATGGACATGGTAGACCATATGTATGCATAAGTAACGTTTCCATTTTTCAACAACCATTATTAAAAAATAGTATGTATTATTTTATCTTTCCACAATTATAATAATATGATGTATTTATATAATATTACTTTTTTTATATATACTTATTTATTTTATTCATTTGATATTGTGTTGAAAATTGAATCACAACAATTTATGAAGTCGGTAGGCCACACATATGCACAAATGGCGTTTTCATTTTTCTATGCATGGAAATGTAAGAAGGTAAATGATATTTAATATTTCAAGAATTATAAATATTTCATTGTTATCATATATAAACATTAATTACATCATTATATATTGCATTGGGAGACGATTTCGTAAATGAATTACATATTTTTCGCGATGTTGTAGTTTGGAAAGTACACATATGAAAGTTTTATTTCCCCTTTTATGAAGATATATATTTAGTTCATGACAATAAAATGATATTATATAATATTATGGAATATAGTGGGGTAAATATTTTATCATTTTTGAAAAAAATAGGGATGTGGAAGAAGAAACAAAACTAAAATAAGGATATAAAACTACACCTATTCTTTGGAAAAAAATCTATTCCATGACACCGTAATAACTATATATTTTTTATTATTCAAAAACAATGAAATATATAATTTGGTATGTACATTATGAAGGTATTTGAGTAGTTATTTTTTTTATCAAAAGGTTTTTTTTATTTTGAATTAATTAGAAGAAGAGGTGCCCTTTTATAAGAGAGGGGATGGGCACTCATGTAATTACCAAAATAATAAATTAATATAAAATAATAATTACTAGAAAATGGATACAAATATATTAATTTTTATTATTAGATGAATTTGACTCAACATACCTATGTACAATAAATAATAGAGATGTTTTGACAATATTTATACCCTTATCATCTGGTTTTAGTCCCATTTTAACTCATATAACTCTTACTACATCAGTGTTGTGTATGATTTTAAGGTAATTGTTTATTTACTAAAATTAAAATAAAAAACCATGATGAATATAATATTTTATATTTAAAAATAATATTTATATTATAACATATCCTATGGATAAAACCATATTAAAAATATTATACGTATTAAAAAAGAGAGTATGACATGTTTGTAATTTCATTACATAAAAAACTACAGAAATCATAATCCCATAAAAATGGCTGAAAGAGTTCATAAATTAACCCTTTGTATTATATTTTAATGATATTATCATCCAATAATATTTACGTAATTTTTTGGGTCATTTAATAATTCTTATCCTATTATTTTGAACATAAATTCTTTGATTTAACCTTTACCATTTTGATAAATTTATTAAGTTTACTATTCATATTTTCCAAAAATAATAGAGGAATTTTTAATAAATTTAAACCTTATGATTAAAATTTCGGAATCTATTCTAAGAATTAAAATTATCAGATTTTCAGAATTTATTTTGAAATTAAACCCGCAAAACGTAATGAAAAGTAGTTCTTTTGAAAAAATGATATTTTGAAATATAATGTTTTTTTCTTAATTAAATTATAAAATACATATCCAAAAATTTATTTATTTATTTTAAATATAAATTATGTAATTATAACATAAAATTAATCCAAAACATAATTTCACCTTGTAAAAAAATTTAAAATAAGATATCTTTTTTAAAAAATCGGTATTTATTCATATTCATTGCAAAATTATTAATTTTAGAAAAATAAAAAAAATCATACTAAGATAATTTCAACATACTATATTTAAAAATGAAATAATTATTTTCAAATTAAAATTCTATAATTTGATAATCATACTTTTACATAAAATCTTATATAAAAATAAGTTTATAAAAATGATCTCTTTATAGAATTTTAGATTTTTTATATATTTATAATGGATATAACGGAATAATTAAAAAATTATGTTAAATATTAAAATAATTTATTTAATCATTACCTGTATTTTTACACTCACAATGGCCAGTGTCCACCCATGTGCCTATCGATCTCCCTCTATCACCGCCTATACCTGTCGACATCCAAGTCGTTGGGCCATCAACAACTCTAATGCCTACACCATCTAAAAATGTCACTACCCACCCACTTTGGTTCCTCTAACATACATTTATAGAATATAATGATACCAACACACAAGTCCCACCACTAATAAATCATGGAAATGAGTAATTTGGGGATTGAACCCTATTTGTCGATGGCAATTAGCAATACTCATTCTACACGAATGGGAGATGGACTATGACTAATATCTATTTTCAAAACATAAAATTTTCTAGAGTTTTATTACATTTCATTGAAGATTAAAAAGATTCATTTTTTGAAATTTGATTTGGATGTGAATTATAAGAAAATTATAATTTAACGTGATTAATTTTATGTGTTTGTTTTAATGTTTATCTGAATTTATGAAGTGACATGTATTGATGTCTATTTTATAGGATGTTTTATTGAGATATATATATATATATATGTATATATATAATAATTATATTACATTAAAATATTGTCATTCCATAATATGTATAGTTTTTTATGACACATGAAATTGTGGGGTTGGAAATAAAATGTGATTATAATTTGTTTTTATAATATTTTTTAAAAAATATAAAAAATAAATATTCTAAAAATTTAATTATTATACTGAAAATTATAAATAAAAACATATTCTATTGCATTTATTTGATATGTTTCTAAAATTAGGATAATTATAATTTAATGTTAATATAGTTAATTTTTTTTAAAATGTTTTATCATTAAAAATAGAAATAAAATATTATCAATAATATTAATAATTTATTTTACATCTTTATTTTTTAAAACATAAATATTTTTATTAAATGTTTATATATATATTATATAAATATATGTTATAGAATAATATATATATATATATATATATATTCCTACATATGATATATTGTTATGAATTCAAAATAATAAAAACAATGAGAAATTGAGTATTAGAGAGAGATAGGAAAATAGAAAAGATACATAAATTTTATTAGAGTATTTCCATGGCAATATCTCTCATTGATCACCCGCACAACCATGGGAGGGCTTCACTAGCCTTTTATAAGCAGTGCAACATGTTGTAGGTGGGATGTGGATTGTTGGGGGTGGGTTTTATTCCCATGTTGAAATACCTAACTGTATTAAGTGTTTTCCTAACACTCTCACTTGGGATTCACACCCCAACCAATGTTGTATATGATTTGATGTTTCCCAATTAAAATTATTTTCTATAAAAAACTACTGCGATACAAATAAAATTATGGAAAATACCTTAAAATTTATATTACATAATGTAATTACAAACATTTTAATATATTCATCCCTATATCATTTATAAGATTTATAAATATAATATTTGGTAGTGATTTTGTAAATAAATCACTAACATTGTCCCTGGATCCAACATATTTCATGTTGATATCATCATCCTTTATTGACTATTGCATGATGGAAAAACATTTCGGTGGTAGTTTTTTCCAAATAATTTTTTTTGAATACTTTAATTTTGTGATTCATGAAAAATTATCTTGGAATAATATTCTTGGGCTACAATCTATAGGCAATCCAATTACAACTCAAATGTGTTCATTCATAGGCCACAACCAAAAAAATTCATGACTTTCTTTATGTAATGTTATTAATTTTTAATGATTTGATGATACTAACAAGAGTTTTTATTTTTTGGATATCTATGATATGTAAGTAACTCCAAATATAAACAAATTACTAGTTTGTGAATACACATTATGTGAATCTAAAAAGTACAGTGCATTTGTAAATCTGACCATATTATCTAATAATTTTTTTAAAATAGACCCAATCAATAGACCAACAAATATAAATAAAAATGTATTTAATTACATTCCAATATACTCACGTTGGGTAATAACTACACATTTCCAATAAATTAAGAATAATATTATATATTAATATGAGTATAATTAGCTGGATATTTATGTTCTCTAATGACACTATGTAATGTTTCTTATTGACTAGACAACTCTTCATTTTCTTAAAAAGGAAAAAATTATTATTTCTTGATATTTAAAAATTGAACAACCATTGGAGTACTTAACATATATTTCATATACATATTAATGCATTGAAATAAGTTTTCCATACAATTTGACTAATTAAAAAATATACCAATTGATATATGATCAATTTTTAAACCAATAGAATACTTGGTTTCTCCCATGTCTTTAATTTCAAATTTATCCTTTAACATTCCCATTACATCATTGATCTAGTCTATACATCTGAAAATATATAAATCATCCAAATATATAAAAATTAATATATATCTAGATGATGTTTTCATAATGAAAACACTTGAAAATATGGGATTATTTACATTCAATTTATTTAAAAATTATTTCACTAAAATGAATATACCACACACAACAATATTTTTTTAATCCATATAAATATTTTTGAAATTTAATATAATATAGGTCTTTGTGTTTTGATTTCAATACTTTGGGGATCTTGAATCATTTTGGGATTCTCATATATATACTATTAACAATTGACCCAAATAAATTAGCTGTAATAACATCCATAAAACACATATTATAATTTGCATATAATGTAATGATAATTAGATATAGAAATTTAATAGAATCCATAACTGGAGAATATGTCTCCTCACAATAATTTCTTGGTCTCTAAGAAAATCCATTCCCGAAAATCCTATCTTTGTATCTTAAAATATAATTTTATTATTATGTTTATACATAATAACCCATTTATATCCAATAGGCTTCATAAATTATGGCATAATAATGATATGTAAAAATATCTTGATCCTATTAAGTTGGATTAATCCTACTTTTATTGTGTCTTCCCATTTATTCCAATCATGTCATTTTTCAAAATTCCATAAAAAAACTTGGTTTAGGATCGTCATTTTAAATGTCATTTGATGTAGAATATGAAAATATTTCATCAATATTTTATAATTTATTTGATTCTATATATGAATTTTAATGGAATAATTAAGAGTGCTTTCATTGATAACAAAACATTAAAGGTTTTCTATATCCTGTGAAATCTCTTTATGATTCACATTATATCCTTAGTTCATTATATTTAAGCTATGTGTTTCTTATGGAAGACATGATTCAGTAATGGAGTTTTCAATTGTACTCATTCCATTTATTTTTATAGGATTTCTATCCTTAGACCCAATTTTTCTTCCATTCTTTAGGTAAGTTTTTCATATTACTATAACATCATTATATAATTGTTTCTTCGAGACATCAAATCTTGAAGCTTTATTTACACATTATACATGTTATTTATTCATTACATTTGTATCAGTAAATGAATCCAATAGTTTATTTTCTATATATTATAAAATTTAAAATAATTTAATCATATATTGAACACTATTACGTCGGATGATCGAGAAAAGACAACATATTCACATTCTATAAAATATCCTCCATTTTTTCTATTCACCCTGTAATGTTGGGGATAAATATTTATTAAAGAGACAATAATCAAAACATATTGTAAATAAATCACCAGTTTTAGGTTAAATATATCATATTATAGATGGGGATCTATATCCAATATATATTCCGAACCTCCTTTAGGGCCCCATTTTTGTACATAGTGGGAGATAAATCACCACATATTAATAATAATAATATTTTTATGTTTGTGATATTGGGATCATGGAAAAATTATAGTTAGAGTGGATAATGGTTAAAATATGTAGTTGGTTTGATGTAAATTATTATTCAGATATTCACTATTGTATGGCCATAAATAGAGCTTCACAATGTCATTTTCATTATTAATAGTATAGAAAACCATTGTAGGTTTTTTATCAACGATTCAGTGAAAACCTTTTTTGTATTCACATGGAAAACTAGATTTTATATTATAATACTTATATAAATACAATAATTAATGAAATTTCAAGAGGTAAATTCTACAAAATTATGAATGATTTTATTATTGGTGGAATAATAAATGAATTATACTCTCAATTTAATTGTTCGAGTTAGATATCATGATAATTATACTTTATGTATTGATAGAAAACATATATATGACAATATACATGATGCATAAATTGATACAATTAAATATTTAAATAGATACAATATGGATGAATTGGTCTATGTATACCCATTGAATTTATTCAATAAAGGTTAGAATTATAGTCTTAACATTATCTAGAGATAGACTTATAATCAGTCTTCCATGGGAATAAACCCTGCATGGAATATAACTTTATGGATAGACCTTATGGAACTTTTTTGGATATCCATGACAATATTCCATTATTATTTTCTTCATTACTGAAATAGGATGACTTAATCCTTCATGCCAAAAATTAATAATTTCAAGTTCATTATTTACAATAATATGTGTTTTGATTACACTTATATTTGTATAATGAAATATAGATGATATTTTTTTAGTCTTTATAGTACATGACTATTAACTAATTTATTAATGGTAATGCTCATTTACTTTTCATTTATCCTAGATATTGTTTGGGTACCATACTCATGCTGGTATATATCCTTGAAACATAACATGTTTTTTTTGTACTGTGGAAAAAGAACACATATGTTATAAATAAATATATCCCATTAGGTAAAGAAACAAATAACCTTACCAGTCCCTTATATCATATTTGAAGGACATTATATAGTATTAAAAATTATTCTTATTGATTTATGATCAGATTTTTATTTGTATTCTTTAAAATTTTGTGAATTTATCCACATCCTAGTATTCAAATATCTATCTCATTTATGAAATCCATTTTAATGATTCAAAGGAACGACAATAACATTATAATAAACACGTTATAAAATTCAAATAATACAAAATATTAATTATTAATTATACATAAAAAAACCAAATAACATATTGTAACTATTTTTATTGTTCTAATTTTTTTCTAGCTATTATCTCATTGAATTCACAAGTAATATCACCTACATAAAGGTATGTGAAATTTTTATTTAATGGATTGTGATTATCTTCGAAATTCAAAACCATTTCATTAAAATTATATGATGTATCATCCTACCATGGTTAATTCCAATTTTTATTCAAGAGACTCTTTATAGAGCTTATGATGATACTTTGGGGTTTTCAAAACAATGGAACAATATCCCTTAGAATCATACATGTTGCAGGAATCTTTGGAATTACATAGAATCTTTAGAATTACATAGATCACTTCAGCAAAAAATTATATTATTCTACTTTTCATTTCACATATTCCCATGGATGCAACCACTTCCTTTACTGTATCTACCACTAAAACCAAATCCACCATAAGAATCACGTCTTCAACCACTTTCAAGGCTATTTTTATAAAATGCATCATTTATATCAAAAAATGATACTACTGAAATAGTTAGAAATGCATATTTATTTTTAAATAGAAGAACCCCATTTTTCATTACTAAAAGTAATGAAGATATAAGATCAAAATATTCTATATTCCCTCATAAGTGATATTTCTATTTTAGGGTGATGTGAGATGCCTAAAATGTCATATATGTCTTTTCAAGAATATTTCAATATATAATCCCAATAACATAGTACATTAATTTTTATACAATTAATTATATGGTAGAATTTTAATCACTAAACTATTTATAGTTTTGGAAGTATTAATCATTCAATCCATCATGATTCGTCGGATGAACAACCTCCTTTCGATGATCAGGGGACTCTTTTAGACTCTTCTAGAGCATCCATGGATCTTTTTCAGTGAGTCATTAAAATTTCAACCCCTCATTGATATGTCCTTCAAATATGATAATCACCATTTCATTATTTTAGAGGTTTTGTGAATTATTTTTTTTATGTTTTTCTCTGAGGTCCATCGATTCATAATGCATTTTAACATGAATTTTTCATGGAATGCAATTACTTATGATAATATCGAGAGTGGTGATTCTAAGATTCAAAACATTTTTCTTGAAGATAACTATTTCCAATAGAAGAAAAAAATTATAATTAATCAAAATAATAAAAAAATGATATTTTATATTTGGATTAATGAAAAAAATATATATATCAATGCATTAAAATAATGTTAATTTTATCTTTTAATAATATATATATATATATATATCAAACATTTATCAGTTAATAAATCATTCATGTTGGTGTTTGAAATAAATAAATCATTATATCACATTAACCATTTAAAACATTGTCAAACATACTAAATTATTAATTTTTCCATTTAGTCAGGTGGTATGAAATAAATAAATAAAAACTATATTGGTAGGTATAAATCATACCATTATGGTGGTAATTAGATAAATTACATAAAATTTTCAATATAGAAGTTACTAAATAATATTCTATAAATAATTAGAACCATCTAACCATGTACAGAAAATAAGGATTAAGTTAAAACATAAATAATTGGATCTTTTTAATATAGTGATAAGAATTGGGATTAAAAAAATGCATACCTTTCTCCCTTTTGGATAATTCATTCTAATAATGTGCTTTCAAGGTGAAGAATAAAAATTTAGGGACATTTTATACCAGAAAAAATGAATAAAATATAATATAGATGGGAATTTTATTAGAGAATTTCCATGGTGATATCTCTCACTGATCACCAACACAACCAGGGTATGGTTTCACTACACTTTTATAGGTATTATAGTCAGTGGGAGGTGGGAGGGGGTATATGGGGTTAGTAGGACACACTTGTGGAAATATATAGCTACATTAAATAGTTACTTAACTTATATAACAAAATATATAATTGATTAAAAATATAGTATATTTTTTAAAAAATATAACAAAAATATTATCTATTATATTACATCTAAAGTGATATTTTTAATATTTTAGAAATTAAAATATGATAGGGTTATGTGTTATCCTCCTCATTCTGGTGTTTTTGAATTAACCAGTGGAGAAATCAAAATTCATGTTTTTTATTTCCTGGATTGTATTTATTGGTTAAGTTCAATGGACTTACCAATTTAATTTTATTCCTCTGGTTAGAATTTTGGTTTAGATTCATTATATTTTATTTTTAGTACATTTCATATTTCATTTTAAAACATAATAAATGGATTTACTTTATCAGGTTTATAATATTATTTTCTTTGGTTGGATTTGTAAGTTCTTTTCCTTCAGTTGGTCAGTATTTTTCGTTTCTTTTTTTCTGAGTTATGATGTCATACTTATCTGGTGTTCAATTTCATTGGATGATCTGATCCTCTTGGTGATAATCGTTTTTTGGTTGAATATTCCATGATATCACAATTATCTACTTTTATTGATTATATGAACATATTTACAATGGTTTGGTTGATCTACTTATATATTTTCCAAAAAAATCACCAGATTTTCTAGGTGTCTTCTCTTTGAAATCTAGTTCATCTACCTCTACATCATAGTAATTGGGTTTCTCTATACGGTGGATAAGAAATATTGACATTATATTCCTTATCAATATTGATTAGATCATATACATAAACATAAATATTTATACATAATTTATATTGGAATTAGGAAAATCAGGTGGAACCAGGTGGTATCCAACCCCTCATAGAGTAATGGAACTCATATTTTAGGGTTTTTTGTGGAATTAGTAACCCTCAGACAGTTCACAGACTCCATCATTGGAGTTTGAAACACATATTTAATATGTTTATTTTGTTTGAAACAATAATCTCAAATAAGGATTCAATTTTTCTCAAGTCATATATAGGTTTCCAAAACAGATTTTTGTAAAGGGCGGATCATGTTGTTGGCCTTGGCCTCTTGTGAAATGAAGGCTTGGATGATACTATTGTTCACTACACCCAAACTATTTACTACATCTATTATGAAGATGATTCTTGGGGTCTTTTTCTTTGGTGTCATATATAGTTTGTCTTTTGGAGTGGATAAGTGGATGAATTGACACCTTCTTAAGTGCCATAGATGTGAGTTTGATGGGCCTATACAAATTGGGGAATATTTTAATGAAAATTGTTTTGAAAGGAAGAATATTGGTGGGGTCAATAGGAATTATAATTTAATATATTAATATTTTGAGTTCATTATATGATTAAACATTAGTATATTTGGGTTTTGATGGTAATCCATTTACACTATATAGTGGTAGGAGACACGATTCTCATATTTGGGAATAGTTTGATAGGTTTTTGGATTATTTTTGTGGCTAAAATTATTACATTATTTTAATATTTTTCAATCATCACCGATTACCTTTGACCATTAGGTAATTTTAGATACTTTTGATAGGTGTAATGTTCCTCAACCTAGGTGTTTTAGGATTCATTTTGAAACAATGTGGTTAAAATATGTGAATTACGAGAGGATTATAAAATTGAAATGGATCTGAGGAGAAGTGTGTCCATTGAGTAATATTTGGAATGTGAATTATTATTTATAAGCATGTTATGATATGAAGGATTAGGTTTTTTACTATGAGATTCAACAAATTGAGAATGATCTAAGGTGGGCTTGATGATGTTTTTAATTTGGTTTGTCATCTAAGACTATGATGTTGTTCGTTTAAAAACTATATAATTTTCCTAGTCGTAAGATGTAGTTTTAGAAGATTTCATATAAATCACTTCATGTGCTAGAAGGTGACTAGAATACTAATTTCTTTCACTAAAAATGGCAACATCAAAGAGGTTAATTAAATTTATTAAAATGCTTAAATAATCTGAAGGGCACTTGGTTGAGACTTGGGGGCAGTATTTTGATATTTTAATCAGTGTTTTATATCTCTTTGTTTAAATAAGGGTACTCTTTTCTCATAGAACACATGGATAAATGTATTATTCAAGTTATATCGTCAAATATAGATTCCAAATTACTAAGTGATATTCCGAAGAGTGAGGTAATTTATGGTCTTAAATGCCTGAATTATTTTAAATCACAAGGGGTGGATAATCACCCTTCAATTTTTTACAATAAATATTGGAATTTGGTTAGAAAATATGTTTAAAATTACGTTTTCCATTTTTTGAGGAGTATAATGAAACTTTTTCCATATAATGAAACTATTATTTATTTTGTTTTCTAAAGTTGTATGATCTTGATTAATGGCATATGTTTCCCTATTATCCTTTGTAATGTGATTTTAAAAAAATTAAATAGTGTTTCCCAGTATATTGAGGCTAATTTTTTCATCCTTTATCTCTTAATCTTAATGTTATTTTGTGCCTCAGTATCTGATAACAGATAATGCCATTTTCGATCGTGAGTTTTCCCACTAAATAAATATAATAGACCGAGACATTGTGTCATTTTTCAAATCAATGTAATATTTTTTATATT
This sequence comes from Viscum album, assembly GCA_963277665.1. Lineage (NCBI taxonomy): Eukaryota > Viridiplantae > Streptophyta > Magnoliopsida > Santalales > Viscaceae > Viscum > Viscum album. Next base: position 886,239,533 of record OY728148.1, on the reverse strand, counting down.
TTTAGTTTCATGTATCATTAGTTTATTTTTCGTTACATAACACACTATTTTTTCCTTATGTCACACACAATATCTATATTACCTTGCTTACAGACAACATCAATTTTCAACAATACCCAAAAAATTATTAAAATATAATTATTTAATATTATAGTTATCACCTAGCCATTGGAATGGTAGATATGATATGATTAACTAAATAAATAAAATATTGTTTACAAACATATATATAAAAAATTCATTGAGAAATAGTAATTATAAATGAAAATAAATACCTTTTGAATAAAATGAAAATCATTTTTTGAAAAACTAATTTAATGCACATAAATGTGTTTTTACTCAATAAATTAAAAAAATACATTTTTTGAATTATTTTAATAAAATATATATATTATATATTCAATAAAAAAATTTACATCCATCTTAAGCATTTTATAGTCAATAAATAAGAATAAATTCAATTTAACATTTAAAACTGTATTTTCTAAAAAGGTAGTTTTTTCTCCATTGGTGAACTTATTTTAAAATTATTTTTTTCAACTTTTAAAAAATTTATTTTAAAAAATAAAATTAATTTTTGGAACTATAATATTAAAATTATTTTAGGGTAATGTTTTGTGATTTTTTTTAAAATATTAATTTTTTGATGAATAGTTAAAAATTCTGAATTTAAAATGAAAACTGACTTTTCAGTTAAATTATTAATAAAATAAAATTACATATTAAATAGGTTTAAGATTAATATTATTTAAATTATACATCCATTAATAAAATTTATTTCATTCTAATAAATTTCATATTAAAATTGGATGTAAAAACATTTTAAACTTTTATATTTTCTCTTTCAAAACATACATTATCGTCAAGTCTGAAGGATTAATAGTAAATAAAATATTTCTAATTTTGTGAATTAAATTTGGAAAAATTTATTATATATTTTAAATATATGTAATTTATATTATATAATATGTTCAACTTATTTTTTTAACAAAATTAATAGAGAAAATAGTAAAAATTAATTATCTTGGTGAAGGTAAAAAAATGGTTTACCATGGGCTTAAATTAATAAGGTAAGTGTTAAAATTACATAAAAATTGTATAAATATTATTTAATAGACATATTTCAACCTTATCCATCACAATTTATATCCTTGGGCCATTTGGATTCTTTTCTCATAATAATGAATTTTTTATTTTGTAGACTTTTGGGAAATTTCCATGTAATTTCCAAGTGTGTTCCCTTTCTCCACTTATAAAAGGGAACTCCAACCCCTTACTTATTCCCATATCTCAAGCCATTGTGCTCAATAAAAACTTCCCTAGTTTCTACAAAAAATAATTTCTTACATTATAGAGCTTCAGGTCCTCCCAAAAGACCATCCCTTGTGTTGTTAATAAGAGATCCAATGGAGGTTTCTTTTATAGATGGTAATTATATTATCAAGATATTTCATCTTATTTCTCATTTAACTAGTCAATTTATGTCTTAAAAAACGAAATAAAATAAAATAAATTATCAAATTTTACCTGAGATTTTATTATGTTTTTTCATTATATTTACCCATCTATACTTCCATCAAATGGGTTTTGAAATCATCATTCATGTGTACGATGGACTATTGACTCGTGAACTGATGCCCTACATTATTTTACATTGGAAACTCTCAAGCTCGGTTTTAATGATGGATTTAATATATATATATATATATATTGTATTAAAATGTTATTATGAATCATTACTTTTTATATCACACATACCTTCATACTCTTTATTTTGTGGGAATATTATAGCATCCCTCATGTGAACGTTGAACTATCACCAAATATAGTGTTGTGATTTGTCCAAAATTTACAATGAATGTGTTAAGGATGATTTTAATAAAAATATTAGAAATATATTAACTAAAAATTATTTTTTAATGACAATATGTATCCTTTATTTTTCTTTCTTTCAATCCAAAATGAAAATTGAAACAACGTTAATACTTACTTATTACCAACAATCTCCGTGAACAGTGTATTTCATTTTCCATCACTAAATTTTATGGGTTACTCTAAATACCTATATATCGAAATTATATTAGTTTTATATAATTGTTAACTTATTTTTATTATTTAGTTATTATCAATGTAATAGTAACCAAATTAAAAAAATCAAAACATATATGGAAACATAGTAGTTATTTCCTAAAATAAATAATTAACACGAAATTGTTAATAAATAGTTAATAAAAATTCCTAATAAATTAATATATTATAATATATATATGAATATGGTTTTTTAAAATATTTATATTTAAAATATATTTATTATATAACATTTTTAATGGATTACAATTGAAGTAAATATGTAAGGTAATAGATTTTTGTCTCAATTATTAGTTATGCGAGACATATGAAATTTTCACCACCCATTTATTTTATGGGGTTTATATAACACCCATGATTATATATTATTATTATAATAATAAAAAATATTGTGTTTTACATATCAATTTTAGTACCACTCGTTTATGGTGTTTATGATTCAAAAGTAATCAAATTATTGTTGGATTTTTGTCTCAATTTTTATTCTCTGAGATGTACATTATTTTTATAAACATATATTCTATCACAAAGTGTATATACTGACCCTTTGACAAGTAATGTCATTAATTTATATTTCCTTATGATATTGTATGTTTTATTGTATTTTATTACTTCATGGGGATTATGTTTCAATGTTACCAAACTGGTAAATAATTTATGCTACAATCTCACCATTTGTCGAGATTGTTTATGATTTTCTTTTTGTTGATAAAAAATTGTGATCACTATCTCATGAAACACATTAATTTTACTAAACTCTGGTTATTTATTATATTATCATGTAAAATTATAATTTTTTCACTATTAGGTACATAAAATAATAGAGATATTGTTTTTAGAAAATTATGATATTTTCCATCCCTTCAGTCGAAAATAAATTTTCATCTAAAGCCATGTTTTCTAAAACTATTTTTTTTAAAATGTTTATAATTTTCTTCAATTCATTTAATTTTTTTTTTCATTTTTTAAACTTTTTTAAAATGGAATAATCATTTCATTCAAAAAAATAATGTCTATTTTGCTTTTAATAAAAATTTAATTAAATCATTTTATTTAACATGCAATTCTTGAAAAATATTTTCCATTGTCATAACCGCTTAATAATTTCCAGAATCTATTAAAATATTTATAATTTAATTTCAAATAGAAATAATTTTATTAAAATTCAGTTGATTTTTATATTTTAAATAAATTATTTGAAATTGAAATAATTTTTATAGTATTTTAGGTTTTTAAAAAAAATTTAAAATCTTAAAAGATGTTTTCCGCATAAATTGATTTCACTGATTCTTCAAATATTTATTTATTTTTTTCAAATTTATTTTCAAATAATATTATTTTTGAAAAAAATTGTTTAAAAACTTATTTTAAAAGAAATATTATTTTCCTTAAAAAATTTCAAGTGACCTTTCAAAATAATTCTCTACCTAAGATGAATAACTTTGATATATAATTTTCATTACTGGGGATATGAACTAAGGATACCCTTCTTATTATTTCTATAAATCTTGTATCTATATTATGAAAATATATTTTCGAAAATCATTCCTCATCCATGGTTTATATCATGATATAAATATTATAAAACGCCCTTCTTTTCATTGGCTATGTAATGATAAAATGATGAAATGATTATGAGGCCTATCACTTTTCCAAAGGTTAGGATACGATTAAATGTTTATGAAACACATTTCATTTCACGGGTTATTATATGATGAATGATTAATGATATTTTGGAACATTTATGTATTTTTTTCATTATGTGATGGTGGTCACATTATAACCAAGGACAATGGTTACATTACTACCAAATACGGTGGTTACAGTATAACCAAAGATGGGTGGGACCTATATTTCCCTCCAATGAGTTGGGTAAAGATTTATATCTCATGAGATATATAAGACTAGAATGGGCAGTGAACCCAGTTCAATAAGACCAGGATAGAATGAGGAGTAAACCTAGTTCAGTAATATAAGACTAGATTAAAGAGTGAACTCAGTATAGTAGGGGACTCTTTCCACTGTTATGGTCTTGGGAGTTAGCCTTGACAACTATAATGGTTTTGGGAGTGAAATAATCCCAATATGATAGCCTTGGTAGTAAGCCTTAAAAAATTTGAAAATTATTATCTATAATTATGTGTATACCAAACATTCAATGTATTATTCCAATGTTATTCAATCATGATCACATTCCATGATTTACTATTGATTCATTTCTTATAAACTACGAATATTTACTCCATGAATCATGATTAGAACCTTTGATATCTAGGTTATGGATTTTCAAATTTTATTCTTCTTTTCTCATATCTTTATTTTCATATTTGGATTATGTATCTCCCTTGTTTACCCTTCATAAGCATATAAACTACCCATTTCATATATTTACTTCCCCCAGGTTATGAATAATGGTTTTTATGTAGGATCACAAAAAGAGAATATCTTTATAGAAGTCTTTAATGATATTCCATAATTCAGAATATTATGTTCTAAGTTTCCAAATGCACTAATCTATTATAGCCCTCGGGAATGTGTTTATTTAATGTAATGAATATTAATCTAACATAATTTAATATCCATGTATGGGAAGAATGGTTCTTTATATTTGGAATCAAAGGAATGGTTTAGTCATCCTTTAAACTAGGATGATAAAACTTCAGTAAGATATCTAGGGATATTTCTAATAATATGTCTAGGTATGTCTTCATTTATTAGTCTATGTATGAGTAAATCTATATGATGCACATGAGACTTATCTCGTTTGGTGAGGACTTTTAAGTGCATTCAGCTAACCCAGGATCAAATCCAGGCAGAGGCACAATTTAAGAGGCTACTGTAGTAGTACCGTTGCATTACTGGAGTAGTACTGTAGTGGGAATTGTGCAGTACTATAGTAGGTATTGTAGTGGTAACTGTAGCTGGCACTATTTGGAACTCTAGTAGCCGAGAATTTTCCCATGTTTGGTCCTTCAGGCCACTGATTTGGTCCCCGGGTCCTTTAAGGCCATTGGGCCGCCCAAGCGTTTGAAATAGTAAGGCCTTCGGGCAACATCAAGGCCTTCAGGACACCTTAAATGCATATGCAAACCAGACAACCTATAAAGAACAAGCTCTATAGGAGAATGGGCAAGGAGATTTCACCACAGCAAAAGCTACATGGATTGAATAATTAAGAGAGTATGGCACCTACCAACAAGACAAGAATTTTCATGCATAGGATACCCAAGCCTAACAGCCATGCGAAGGTGGAGAGCTAATTTCATGATGATGATTCTGGGGAGGAGCATTTACAAGTAGTTAGTCTGGGTTGTGTGTAATGTTTGAATACTACAGCCAATGAATTCCTCTATGGCCTACAGGCCATGTAATACTTATTCCTATGGGTCCTATAAGGGTTCTACCTCACCCTTTGAAAGGTGGATTATCAAAATCGAAAAAACCAATTCCTTCATTCCATTGGATGGATGAGTTAAACTATATGATAATGTCCTATAATTTTGGTAAATGATAGAGAAAGTGGTTTCCAAGAAATTACTTCCCTATATAGATACTACATGTGGATGTGGATCTAGAACAGAGGTACCTAGGGATAATAACTCTAAAAAGTGACCATTGATATGGACTCAATCATCACCTGGTGCATGATAAAGATCTGTATTACACACATGGTTTGAAACTCTTGCGGGATATGATTTGGAAATTCAAATATTATTTATGAACCATAAAGAAGGATTTAATTATATGATTACTACTAATAACCATGTATAAACCTATGGTGTCATTGATTTAAAAAAATATAATCGTAAATATATTCAATATGATTTTTTATGGTTATATGGTTTTCACTATGATTAGTGTTTATCACACTATGTTTTTTTAGTCAATGGAAGGAACATATAAGAAACCGGGTTAACATTAAATGTGATCGACAAGATTGTTATGAGTATCCTAATGAGATTATAAATGGAGTGAAGGATATTGTGACCATTATTAATCAGCTATCACGATATATGATTTTCAACGTGCACATTAACAAACTCTAGGACTCACTAGAGATGGGAAGAATAGAGTTCCTTGAGAGTTCATGTATCAGAGACCATGGAGAAGAAGAAGATTCAGTTTCCTATATTTTAAGAATATTGAATGTAGAAATCCATGCAATGAATCAAATGAATGAGAAAATGTTTTATATGTTGAGAATAATGACACAATATAACCGATTACTGATGAAAAATGAGAACTTTAGTTAACACAATTGATGAGGATATTGGTATCCCAAAGTGATTATCAATGTATAAATACTCAAAATGTGGAATGTATGGGTATTATGAAAATTGATGTCCCAATTGGAATGATAATTAGGAGAATCATCTAGTTTGTATGAGTAATCATTTTTCACTCCATGATTTGGAGACAACAAATGACATATAAAAGGTATGGGATGTTCTAATAGTATTTTTTATGTTAATCAAGGGAAGAATGATTAAATTGATATTTATGAATATTAAGACATGATTTATATTTCATATTTTCAGAAATAGGTATTATATAATTAAATGATAAATCTCAATTGATGGATTAATGATGAGGTGGAATAATGGAAGTGTTTATGTATTGAAATTTTTTAATTATGAAATACATAAGTATTATTTAGTAGATGTTTTTAACTAATGATTTGATAGAATATGTTAAATGATATTGATGGAATATAAAAGAGATTTAATGGAAGGGTTATATATTATGATTAATGAAATATTACCTTTAACATGTTCCTCAGAATGATAAAATTATTGAGGATGATAAAATGGTTTTTATTTTGGATTAAGTATGATAGATATTAAAAAATTAAATTGGATAGTATTTATAACATTAGAATTGATAAAGGATGATTTGAAAAAGTGTTTTACGTTGTCCCTGATGGAGTTTAAAACATTATGGTACCTATGTTCAATGATCTATGTCCTTATTCAAGGAATGAGGAAGAATTAATGTTTTCATTAAAACTTTATAGAATTTTTTTATATCCAAGATTTAGAAGAATATATGATAAAGGTATTCAAATATTGGCATGTGAATATTATGAGATACTAAATGATATTTGGGGGATTAATGTTATGTTGATTTTGATAATTTTTTTACCTTCTTTATAATGTTTTAGATTTTAATGTTTTGTAAGGTTCATTAGGTTAAACATTTATAAAATGGTATAAGTCACAATTTGGATAGGGTTTTAAAAATTGATGTATTACAACACTATATAATGATTTATGCATAAATTCTGTTAACCATTATTTTTATAATAAGTAGAGATACAAGGAATGGGTTTTTATTATTTTATTGCTATTGATTAATTATTAATACATGAAAAAAATCGTATTTTAGAGTAATAGATAAAGTATAAATTGATCAATGTGAATCCAAAGGATGAAATTGTTCCTATGAATTTGAAATATATCTTGTAAGAACATTTTCTTATGTTCTCAATTTATATGAAAAAAGAAATCCCCAAATATTAGGAAAATTATCTTGAATCAAAATTTTATCCTAGTACTTTCATATTCAATGAATCAAACGGTGCATTAATTCATCACAAATTTATGATTTTTTAGTCGCTAACCTTAATCGAATCACTCAATTTCATGTGATCAATGATCTCTATCATTCTTTATAATTATTTAGGTTTTCTTTCCATTACTATATCCTCACTTAGCACCTATTTTCTCTAATGTATAAATATATTTATGAGTTAATATATATAATTGTTATGTTTACAAAATTCCCATTTTATGTTTAGTTTTAGTAATCGTTTTTATGTTGTGGGTTTCTATGATGTAATTTTAAAATTTGAATATTTTGTTGAATGAAATGAATTTTGATGGTAAAATTTATTTTTAGAGGTGGTTGAACGTAACACCCCAAGATTTTGTGAATATTGTTTTTCAAATGAATTTAATCTTTTTGATATTTTTCATTACATAAAACACTGATTTTATCTATCATTACTTGAAAATATATGTATTTATTTTGTTATATATAATATTTATTATAGCTTGTGTTACACCCAACACTGAGTTTAAATGAAACATGGCATACTATTAAAATATTATTATTTAATATTATAGTTATCACCAGGAAAATTTAATGAAATATATGAATATTATTAACTAAATGATTATAATATGGTTTAAACTTGTATATATAATCAGTTGTTTGGTGATTAGTTTGTTAGAAGTAAAAATAAAAGTGTTTTGAATATATAAGATATCATTTTCGGAACAACTAACATTAGCCACATAAATGTGTTCTACCTCAATAAATTAAACTATTTTTGGTGGATTATTTTAATGAAATTTATATCTTATATATCTATTTAAAAGTTTTACATCCATCATATGAATTTTCAAAATAAAGAATAAAAATAAAGACAAATTTAGGCTTAAAATTTTATTTTTGTAAATGAAGATTTATTTTCATATGAGAACTTATTTTGAAAATTATTTTAACCAATTTTAGAAAATTTATTTGAAAAAATGAAATTAATTTTATAAATAAGAATATCAATATTATCTTAGGGTTATTTCTTGGAATTTTTCTAATATGTATTATTTTTAGATGAATAATGAAAATTAAAGAATTTAACTGAAAACTGCATGTTCATTTAAATTATTTATAATGTTAAATTATATATTAAATGTGTATTAAATTAAAATTAGTTCAATTATAAATCCATTAATCCAATTTATATCATTGTAATTAGTTTCATATTGAAATTGGATATAAAAACTTTGTAAACACATGAACATTTTCCCTTTAAAAACCCCATTCTCCATCCAACATTGGGATTTTTCTTTAAAAAAATATAATAGTGGGTCTAGGAATGAAACATGTCAAGGTGGACTAAAATAGTAAAAACCCATGGCATAAATGTGAACTAGAGTAATACACTTGGGTGGGGATCTAGTACAACATAAAATAATACAATGTTTGAATGGAAGAGCCTATGATGCTAGGAAGACCACAACAATACTACCTTATCTCAGACATTGATTAGAAATAATACCATTAAGAATAATCCATCAATAGATTCAAATTAAATAAGTGACAAACTAGGGAGTATTGTACACACCTTGAACTGATTGGAGGAAAACTATTGAGTATGATTTCACCTGATGGAGAGAAAAACATTGGGAGCGACACATTTCTAATCCCTTGAGAATTATAGAAGCCTCATCCAGGAGTGAGTCACCCCAAACTAACCACATGTTGAAAGAAAAAGAAATTGATTCATATTTATCATGAAAAATGCCTCCACCCATCATGAATCTATTCATACATGAACCATCAACATTCAATTTATATTCTGCTGGGGAGGGGGGGTTCTAACAAACCTAATTGCCATGAGACATCAATCTGAAATAAGAAAGGAAGAGTCTTATTTTATCCATAACTCTCCACAGATAGGGAAAAATATCACCCCTCTTGAGCAATAGTTCAAGATCTATCGCTAATGACCTCACCTTAGCCTGCAAATAAATTCTAGAGTTGGAGAGTCCCTCATACCTAGCCTTATTATGTAAATTCCATAAGATAGATAACCATGTCAAAAGCTATATATATTGGGCCTTATGTTCATGCACATAGTTCGTAAACTCGGGGAACTATGAATGGAGAAAGTCTTCACCAGAAATACCTTGAAAATACTTCCCATTAATTATGATGAAGATGGTATAGATATATCCATCTCGATCACTCTTGAAGAAAGTGTGGGAAGAAGAATATTTATTAGGTCCACAAAAATAGTATCATATGGATATAATAAAAATACCTTTCTTACATACCTCTTCATCTATGGAGAGATCCCTATTGTGAAGATCTAGATGAGGAAGTCCAATTTTTTTATGATTTCATTTCACCAATGAACCCCTCCCCAAGTATCATGACTATCATTAGCTTGTAAAACGTCACGAAATGATTTTTCTAAAAAGGAACCACATTGGGATCTTTTGAAAACCATCATATCTAGTTCATTGGTAATAATAATACAATGTAACATATATATAATTTAAGGATTTAGAACTACTTGGGTGAAGGTAGGAAAAGAGGTGTCCTTTAGGAATGAAATTTCTTGTATCAGGAAACCATGAAAGCTAATGATACCCCCATACCAATTATCACTCCATGAAACTGATAAACCCCACTCCAACAATACATCTTTAATTCTTATATAGATTAAGAATATTATAGTGAGTAATATCCCATAGCATGGATCATCTCCCACCTGTGACATTTAACTGAGATCCGTATTTGTTTATAGATAATACTTCCCATAAGTACCACCCCTTCAATACATCCAAAGACATCTTTTCCTGCATAAAGTTCATAGAGTCCAATGAACTCTTGAGTTCGATTCCACCATCATAAACACCACAATCTAATCCATGCCATGAGGCCCAATTATATCTTCTATCCACAAGAAAATCCTAAATAAATCTAACCATGATTTTCTCAATATTATAAAAAACAATCTTGGAGGTAATATTGGTTGATAAGACACGCATGGGGAAATGGTTAACACACTGTTGACCAGGTAATTCTTCCCCAAAAATAATGGAATCAGTTTTCTCAATTGAGTATGCATGTGGTAATTTTATTCACAATATCATAAAAACAGTGAATATAAAATTTACCCGGTGAAATTCGTTCTCCTAATTAATGCATTGGAAATTTCATCTTTGAAACCCCTAATTTATCATCAATCCAATTAACCATTGTGCTTCTGTAATATTTTGAGATATATTCACAGTTATTCCCACGATTGATTACTTAGCCACTCCAATTTCAATATAAAACAAGAATATGATTGAGCTATTAAATGTTCCTACTAATCCAATTAAATAAAATAATATGGTATTCCTCAAAAAATAGTATAGTAACACTAAATAAATTTGTCTTGAAAAAGAAATGGCTGGATAGTCCCATAAAAGATTCATTTTTTAATGTATCTTCTATAAGTATCTTGAACTATGATAAACACACTGGGTGAGATGGGATCTCCATATCTTATCCTTGAACCTATTTTAAGAATCCATATTTTTTCCATATAATGGTCGAAGAGAACCATAAAGACTAAATACATCTAAGTAAAATATCCAACACATTTTTACGGAAGCCCATACAACTCATGAATCTAATTATAGAGCTATACTCAACCCTATCATATGATTTTTACATATTAGGATTAATTGAAATGTTTGAGCCTATTAATTTTTTGTTGATATATCCCAGTATTTCTTGGGCCTAGGAAATGGTGGATTGGGTGGACCTAGATTGAATGAAGACCTTATACTCATTCAATATTCAATTATGGATGTGAAACATAAGTAATCAATTAATAAAAGTGGAAAGAACATTATACGGAAAATTGAACATGCTAATTTGTATGTATTGTATTAAATAAGAGGGATCATTGACCTTGAGAATAAGAACAATAGTTTTAGAACGTTCCAAAAAAGGAGGATTTCCCCATATAAATAATATTTTATGTAGTATTCCAGACAATGTTTGATGAGGTCCCAATGTATGATATAGGATGAACCAAAAAATCCATCATGGCCATAGGAATTTTCAGCATTAAGTGCTGATATTCTCTTCCAAAACACTTCCTCATCCAAATCCCTTTCAAAGTTGCCATTTATTTCATGGGAAACCAAATTTGGGATATATTCAAAAAGGTCAAAGTGACCTATGGGGTAACCATCTTGAATGTGATGGTTAACATGTAAAAGTAATGAATGAAACTGAGACCCATTCATACCTCCAACAACCTATGGGTCTTTGCTGAAAGGTCCATCTTCAAGAACGATATTTGGTGAATTGGATATTTTCATAAACTCTGTATATTCTAAAGAAAATGCGGTATTTTTACCACCCTCTTTTTGACATGTCAACCAAAATCTCCCTTTAGAACTCCTTTCCTATTCCAGGAGCAGGTCCATAAGCTGATTCTTCAAGAACACAAGGTTTCTAAAGACATAATCATCCCATTGAGATTCAAGCCTTTGCTCAGAATGCTTGATATCAGATTTTGTGGTATCCATGTCTAGGAAGAGGGATGCTTGGAGTTCTCTCACAAACAAAGATCTTATTTCATATTTAGAAGACATTTGTGAAACCCCACCCAATAGGTCTCATGTATGGGTTTTTCACTTGATGAGTGGGCCACGTGGAAGAATTTGGGGTCAGGATCCCAACATATAGAGTATAAAAAATGATATTGTATTATATTAGTACCTATAAGGTATATTAATTGAGGGGAGTGATTGGAGACTGGATGAACATAATGATCCACCCTAGAACAAAGAAATGTATAAATGAGCTTCAGATTAGATATACAACCATTCATTTTAAATCACATATGATGGTTTCCCTTCTGGTTATTCCCCCATATAAACTTGTCCCTTGAGAATCCAAGTTCATGAAGACCAGTTTGAGCCACTAATCCTATGAAATCAAACTTGTCCTAAAATGGTAAGGCCCTACACCTTTCCTTTAATGTGGATAAATAATACAGTTAAAATCACCCCCAACTAGCCAAGCCTCATGGGTTGGATTGATGTCAATCATATCTTTGAAAAGGAGTTCTATATCCTTTGGGACAAATTTTCTATAAAAAGGTAAATAAACAGGAAAACATAAAAAAGATAGACTTCATAGAAATTTGTTGGTTATATTGAGAAACCATCTATACTAAAATATAGTTATTCCAAAATATCCAAATGTGCTGATTGTCCTGGTCACCATTTAGAAAATAAAAAAAATCCAATTTTATTAAAAAAATCCATGATTCTTTATTATTGTTTCTTATGATTGTGGATTGAGACTAAGGACACCAATCTAAACCTAACTTATGGCACCAAAAAGTCAATTTCCACCCATGGACCTAGTCCATTGGAATTCTAGATAAGGCATGAGATTATTGGAACTGAATCCCTTGGGCGTTATCCCCAAGCACTAAAGATCACTATGCTTTAGTAGTAGAGGAATACTACTCCTACTCAGCTTGGGATCATGTTCAAACATTGATATAAGAGGGAGTGAAACTACTAGAATTCATACCATAATCCAACTACACTAATAGGATAAAACTATTTGATAAAGATATTGTATTAGGAATCAATGGTATGGGATCATGAATTAGTTCCCTTACCATTCTATAACTAGTATTCAGTAGGAAAATGTACTTTTTATAAGGATACAGGTTTATCCAGCAAAACCTACACATCCTCAATTCTAGAGTGAGTTCCTGATGAATAAATTGAGAACCAATTCTATGTAGGGGTTATGATAACCACTACAATCCATCCAGACCTTGGTAGAGGACTCCATTAAGGAAGAAAAATGATGAATATGTAGTGAAACCAGATAATGGGGTTCTGGGTGACATACCAGAACCATGGGGGATGAATAATGTATGAGTACCCCTCCCCATCGTAGTTATATATAGAATTAAGGGATGCTTTGGGATGGGATCTGATGACTTGAACTGATCCATGAGACAAAGATAAAGGGAATAGACATGTAATTTTCATGTTTTGTAGAATTGAGTGGGAGATAGAAACAAAAGATATTTCAACCAAGACACTCTATTTCCTTGATCAAGATACATGCTAAGGGATATTGAGATAATTTTAGCTCAAAGAAAATATGACCCACTCCCACATCATGAAGTTGGATTGTCTGATCATCATCATGACGGAAATATTTTAGGGTGTCACTAAAACCATGAATGGAGTAAATTTTATGAAACATGATTTGGAGCCTATGTAAATTCACCAAGACCACCACATGTAGTGAATATATATCAAAATGGGCTTCTATAGAACACTAAAAAAATTGAATATCCATTTGTGGATTGATTGTGGAATTTGGGACCATACTTTTCGAATGTCTTCACATTAGTCCAACATAATAAGAAACACATTTTAGTTCAAATCTGAGACTCTCTATGATGACTCGATTTCCCAAGATGGTATGAAGTTCTAAAATATGGCCATAGGAGGCATATAAACTACAAAATGTGCAACCAAGGTCCACTGATGGAACTCTACAATATATTTTATGGTGTTTGATTGATGTCAAATATTAGGGATCCATTAATTGAAGACAAATATATATTTAATAGATTAATGTTAAAAATATCGGGTACTGGTAATGGATGGGAAGAAGTGTAATGAAGAAGAAATTCATTCAATGATGGTCAGTCTGAGGCGACACAAATAGGTGTAGGGGAATTTGCACTGATCAGATATGATAGGCTGAGTGCAAAGGGGCGAGCTTAGACTGAGGGAGGAGTGAAGGCAACCTCAGGAGGGAGCGAGGGTGAAATTAATTATGGAGGGTCATTCATGACCATTATATTTGACATGCTACGGGAAGATAGGTGAGATGGGACCAATGGTGGAGCGACAACCATCATTGGAGGGAACACCGGTGAATCAAAAGGCATGGGAAGCGAGCTATCCACATATGGACGAATTTTGAAGAACTAATTCCATATTTTCAATCATCAAAATTTATATTATCAAATAAGTTCAACATAATTTTTAACCAAAATGAATAGTGAAAATATTAAAAATTTATTTCTGTTGTTTTGGTAAAAATGAGTTTACCATGGGGTTTAACTAATAAATTAAGGGTTATAATGACTTAAAACATGTAAAACCCTTTTTTATGGCCATATTTTCACCTTACCCATCCCATGTTCTGACTTGGGGTCATTTGGATGCTTTTTTTATTAGTAATTACTATTATTTTTGGGAAATTTTGGAAATTTCCATGTAATTTCCAAGAGGGTTCCATTTAGCCACATAAAAAAGGGAACTCCCTCCCCATCAAAATTAATAATTCAATATCTCAATGGATCAAAAAAACATACCCAATTTCATCTCAATCATCCATAGTGACATTGTAGAGCTTTTGGTCTTCCCAAAAGACCATCCCTATGGTCCTTAAGAGGAGATCCAAGAGATTATTCTTCTAGAGATGGTAATTATCTCAATTAGTTATTTCACTTCCATTTATATTTTCCATATTAATTTATATATTAACACTTCTAATATTATAACACTAGTATTTTCCAAATACTGAGATGTTATTGTGTTTATTACATGATATTTATTCATCACCACTTCCATCAAATGAGTTATGAAATTATCATTTGTGTGTATAGAGAAAGACATCCTCACAAACAGATGTATTTCATTTTTTTATAAAAAACTATCAATGAAAGATTTAATTATTGTTTCATTATTATATCACACTTGCCTTCATAATCCCTAATTTTTTTGAATATGATAATGTCGCTCGTGTGTATGGAGGAAGACCACCCAGAAAGTGATGTGATTCATAAATAATATACCTGGAATGTATTAGGGATGAGTTTAATGAAAATATGTGATATATATTACATAAACTTGATTTTTGAATAAAAATATTTAT
The DNA here is from genome assembly GCA_963277665.1 of Viscum album. NCBI lineage: Eukaryota > Viridiplantae > Streptophyta > Magnoliopsida > Santalales > Viscaceae > Viscum > Viscum album. The sequence goes on along the minus strand of OY728148.1, from coordinate 886,223,945 downwards.
CATTCTCATTTATTTCTTTCAATTCGAAAAGAATATGAAAACAACATTAATGCATATACACGACCTACCGTCTCTGTGAATATTGTATTTCATTTTACATCAGTAAATATTATTGATTAATCTAAATATATATGTACTAAAAATATATAATATTTATATAATGGTTAATATTATAGAGATCATAAAACCAGGATCAATTTAATTGGACTAAAAATAATGAATCAAAACATATATAAAAAACAGGGCGATTATTTCTTGAAACATAAATTTATCATGTCATTGTAAATAAACTGATAATAAAAGTTCATAAGAAAATATAATATGGTATGATATATGTGAAAATATTTCTATAATATATTTATATGAAAATTATATATACTATACCAAATATTTTAATGAGTACGATGACAGTCAAGACTTAAGTTAAAGGATTTTCGTCTCACAATTTACATTATGAGACACATGTCATATTCACCATCTATATATTTTATGTGGAGTATATAATACCCATTAATTTATATTATTATTATTATTATGAAAAATATTGGTTTTTACAAATCAATTTTATGATCTACCATTCATGGGATTTACAGTTTATAATTTAAAAAATTGGTAATTGATTTTTATCTCAATTTGCCTTCTTTGATACGTACATTATGTTAGGCACCTATATTCTTCCAAAAATTGTATATAATGTACCTTTGACTTGTAATATATTGAATTTATATCTAATGATTAAATTTTAGGTTTCCTTTTATGTTATTTTTTATAGTTATTATGATTAAATGTTACCAAAGGGGTAAATATTTTTTGTTACAGTCTCAACATTTTTCGAGATTATTTATGATTTCATTTCTGATGAAAGTTTCATATGGTCCATCTCTCAAGAAAATAATAAAATTAATTATCCTCTATTTATTAATGAGGTTTAAAACTAAAAGTAAAATTTTCCAAATTTTTTTACATAATATAACTGAGAAATTATTTTTAATAAAATCTACCATTTTTTCTATCTTCGGTCGAAAATACATTTTCTTCCAAAACTATGTTTTCTAAAAATTATATGAAAAAATATTTAAAAAATCCTAAAATTATTTATGGATGTCATTTTTACCTATGTTTTAATAGTTTTAAAATGATTTAAAACGAATCCTCATGTCATTTTAAAATAAGTGCTCATTTGGATGTTATCGAAAATGTGAAAAGAGTCATTGTTTTTAGCAGTCGTGTCATGAACAGTCTTTAATGCTCCCATGACTACAAAATGATTCCAATATTTCATTTCATGTTTTAAGAGTTATTTAATGTTAAAATTATCTTCTTAAAATTTTTGACTTCAAAATATTTTAAATAAATGATTTTAAAGGGAAAAAGATATTGAATGTGTTTTATGTTTTAAAAATATTTTTTGAAATCTAAATGTATATTTTCATCAATAAATGTTTAAAATGATTTTTAAAATCTTTATTTATAAATATTCAATGTTATTTTTAAATAAAATAATTTTTAAAATGTTTAATATTTCAAAAATTGATTTTTTTAATGAATGGTTATTTTCCTTAATAAATGTTTCATTTGATATTTCAAAAACATTCGCCATATAAGATAGAATAATGTGATATAAGTTATGAATTAATTGGAATAAGGAATAAGGATAGAATTAATATTATTTATATAGATGGTTTATGTTTATGATGATAATATATATGGAACATGTTTCTCTCTCATGAGTAATACCGTAATAGAACTCTTATGAAACCCACTTTTTTTATACGTTATGATATAATGAAGTGATGAGATAATTATGAAACCTATGTATTTTCCACAAGTCATGACATAATTAAATGACTATGAAACCATTTTACTTTTTTGGGTTATGATATGTTGAATGTTTTATGGTCTTATGGAGCAAATATGTATTATTTTTATTTTGTGATAGTGGTTACATTATAACCAAGGTCATCAGTTTCATTATGATCAATGATGGTGCTTATGTTATAACCAAAGACAAATCATACATATATCTCCCTCTAATGAATTGGGAAAATATTTATATCTCATGAATCTGACATTACTGTAATGGGGAGTGAACCTGGTTCAATAATACATGACTAGAATAGAGATTGAACCTGGTTGAGTGATATAAGACTGAAATGAGGAGTGAAATCAGTTTAATAATGGACTTTTTCTACTAGGATGGTATTTGGAGTAAACCAATATAACTATGATAATTTTTTGAGTGAACTCATCCCAATATGATATTCATGGTAGTGAGCCTTAACTAATATGAAAATGAATTTCTATGTTTATGTGTATGCCAAAAATTCCATGTCTTGTGCCAATGTTATACTCTCATAGTAATGTTTTATGATTTTCACTTGATTTATGACCTATGAAATACCATCATGAAATCCATGACTCATGATTACGATGTTTGGTTTGAAATTTATGTTTTTATAATATTATTTTCACGTTCATGTAACCTTATGCTCAAGTTATGCTTATATATCTCCCCTTTTTACCCTTACTGAGCATTTGTACTCACCCTTTCTTATGTTTCCTTTCCCCATTTTATGAAGAAATGTTTTAATTAACGTGTATTAAAGGCGAATATATGTATGGGATAAATATAATATATTATATGAATTAAGAATATTTTGGTCCAGGTTTCCAAAGGCACTAAACAATTATGATCATCATGAATATTTTTGTGGAATGTAATTAATATTCATTAAAAAATATTTAATATCCATGTACGGGAATCTTGAGACACTATAATGAATGGGATATCATTGGAAAAAAATTATCTATGGATTTAAATATTTACATGTATAAGGAATAATATAGTGTGGATTGGTATTTACATGAGAATTTCCTCTCTAATTATAGGTATCATTATGATTTTATTAAAAATATCATGATATAAGTTTTAACATTTAAATGAAAGATTAAATTTAGTGGTGAGTTTTCTAGTCTTGTTATCCCTTTTAGAGGCTTACAATAAGGGGAATTCATCTCACCATACCTTTTTATTGTCTTTTTTAAATAGTATTCTTTAATGATATTGAATGATATGTTTCTAGGAAAGATCCATTGTGTTAGGGATAGTGGAAATAATACTACAATTTCTCACATTTTTTTTAAAATTTGATTGTTTACATTTTTAGATATTCATGATATGTGTTTTCAGATTTATTATATGATCTTATGTTACTATGATGTGTCAGATCTGAGAATTGAATTATCAAAATCAAAATCAATTTTCAAAAAAGGGGTTATTTTGGATCTTATAGAATATTTTTTTAACTATTACATGTTAACAATGTTCTAAATCATAATAACTGTCTGGGAATTCTGATAGTTATTGGATGATAAAAAATGAAGTAATTTTCATTTATCATGGATATGGTATGGAAGTGGATTTATTGATAGAGGGGAAAGGGTTTGTTAAGGGTTAGGAATATGGTCTTGTTCAAATAAAGGGTGAAAGAAATTCTTACTTATTTTATGTCCCTCTGAAAATACTCAGACACTCATATAAATCATCTTCATTTTATGTTCTCATACTTATGGTGGGGTTGTATAGATGGTAGTATGAAAATGCAGATGGTTTCATGGGAAATATCATGTCATTAAAATTAGGGTGGAGGTTTGGGATTCTTGTATATAGGGTATTTTACCATTTTTCATCATACTGAGCAGTGGTTGAGGCTTTTATGTTTTCCTTGTTACATTTTTTCTCTATCCTCGAGTGATAAATATTTCCCCCATGTTTGTTTGTTTCATGCTACACATGGACCTTAGTAAATTTTTATGTGATATAATGGAATCCAAGGTAATTATTAAAGAGGGTATCTATCGGCGCATCTCTAATGGGAAATCGATTAATATTTTGATGGATACATAGCATTGGGTGCTATTTTTCAGTTTATTTCATATATTTTTCCTATTTTTTTGAAGAATAAATTTGTTCTAGGTATTATTGATAATGAATTTTTAGGATGTTAGTGTGATAAATTAAATTCCTTACACCATGATAGGGATATATGATAGATCTTAAAGATTCTTATTTGTATATATATATATTATGAATAACTCTTCTAGAGATTATATCAACACAAAGGGTACTCATTGATGTTTGGTTATGATTAAGAAATTTAGAGGAATTTTTTGTGGCTTTGATTCAATTGTGATGAAAATTATTTCTACCAGATTATTACAAAAGGTTTATGATTTTTTGTTGAGGACTGTTGCTAATGTGCTTATAGTTTGAGTTATTTTTTATAGGATTCATATAAATATGAATGATTTATGACAATTTTTCAAGTTCTTCTTGATGAGAAAATTTCATGTCGTATTTCAGTTCTTGAACATTAAGCCTAATTTAAAAAAATGGGTATGGTGGAATCTCCATGGCTGGATAATGATGATTCTTTTGCAAATGTCCTGTACAAATGGTTTTTGGCTTTAAATTCTTCATGATTTTATGAAATATGTGCATTTAATAAATTTTATGGATTTAGTGAATTGTATACCTTTTTAGTTATAATTTTATCCCCGATGAATCTTATGCATGATATTCTTATCATTTGATTTTGGTTTGGAACAACTCTGGGATGAATGGGTCTTACAACCATGTAGAGTAACATGATGTGTCTTCGTAAATTATTATAATGGGTGTTGTAAATGTGAATGTTGAAGATGTTATCATTGAATATGTTTAGGTTAGTGTTAGAGTGTGGTGTCATTACTCTTCTGGGGATCTCATGGCTTATAAGAGATGTGATATCACTTATAATTGGTGTTTATAGGTTGCTAACATTGTTGAGTTCTATGTTGGTCTCGAGTTTGTGAGGGATCATGGCTGGCATAAGATTATTTTAAAATCATATTTCCTCAATATTGTCTCTTTGGTTAAAGTCCTCTCCACTATCTATACTTCATTGGGGATCCTCTTGGAATATATTGAGTATGACTCTTAAGACCTTTTTTATTTTTCATTCTTCATTCGTTAACAGAGATGGTAATATGATGACCCATTATATTTCTTGGTATCATATTACTTATTATGTGTCGGTTTGGATCAGTTTTTAATAATTACCTACTCCATTATTATTAAATTATTAATTTTATTACTATTTTGATTTTTATTTATGATTATTAATTGTATACAAAATTGATAATATTGACATTAATAATAAAAAAATAGTCTATGTTACAACTTTCATAAATATTTATTTTAAATTATATTATTAACTACTTCAATAGTTAAATTTATAATTATATTATTTATATTATTATTCATTATTATTAGGGTAATAATTGATAATATTTAATAATATAATTAATGTCTGTAAATAATGTAATTAATAATATTTAATAATAATAATAAAATAATTAATAATACATAATAATAATATAATTTTTAATATAATACTTAATAATAATTATGCCCCTAATTTTTTTAAATCACAAATGTTATTTTTTAAGCAATAAATTTTGTGTCATGTTAATTCAATTATTTTTATATTTATGAAATTATTTTTAGTTTCTTTAATTTTTTATACATTTAGTTACTGTGAAAATTTCATTTAGATTGTATTCGTAATTTTTCATTTATTATCCCCAAAAATGACCAACATAAAAAAAAAATTATATAGGAGATTTTAGAAGCATATAAATTATAAAGAATAAGTATATTCTAAATACAATTTGGTACAAAGACTAGAAATATAAAAAAATTGAAATTAAAAATATTTTCATACAATTTCTTTAGAAATATAATTTCATTGATAGAAAATATTATCATTTCAAAACATAACATTTGTACATGTAATTCTCTTTTCAAATAATAATTTTTTTCAAATTAATTTAGTTTGGTAATTATTTTTTTGAAACTCCTTTAATTTTTAATTAATTTATATTTGTAAAATAACTATTTCCATTTCAATTTTGATGTTATTAATACTACATTTTTTGTACATAATTTATATGAAATATAAGATTGATATTTTTAATCTATAATATGTTTATCATGTAAATTATAATTTTTTTATTGTATTTATAATTTTTTTCAATTAAATTTTGTATTTTTAGACTTTTGGAAAATTTTCATGTATATTTTATTATAATTTTTAATCTATAATTATTCAAAATCACCAATATAAAATATATTAATGTTTCAAGTAGCTGACTCTAAAATCCTATAAATTATAAAGTATAAATAAAATATAATTTAACTTTAAAACACTAACTAAAAATATAAAAAACAATTTAAAATAAAATTAATTTCAATGAAGCAATATATTTTTGTTTCTATGAAAAAAATTAATACTTGTAATTTTTTGGCAGATATTATTTTTTTTAAAATTAAATATTTTTTTGATTGATATTTTTTTGAAATTTATTTTATTTTCGATTAATTATTATTTATATAATTGATGTTTTAAAATTTAATTTAGTTATAATTTATACTATATTTTAAGCAAATGAATCTTTTTATTTGTAATTGCTATTTTTTATTAAATTGTTTATTGGTTTTTTAAATTAATTTTTATTTATTATATTATGAAAATTATTTTTATTTTCCATTATTTTGTATATGTTTAGTTAGTGTGAAATGTTTCATATAAATTGTATAAATTATTTTTAGTCTACACTCCTTTTATATCACCTACTTGAAATATAATAAATTTTAATATAGGTTCCTGTAAAAACCTATAAATTATAAAGTATAAATACAATCCACATGATATTTTAGACACTTACAAAACATATAATAAATAATTGAAAATATTAATAATTTTGATAGAAATGATAAAAATTAATTTCAATGGAAAGAAATGTTATTATTTGACAACATAACATTTTTTACTTAAAATTTATAGTAAGATAATAGTTTTTTAGTAATTATCTTCTTTTATATAATGATTTCTTGAAAAAAATTTTTATAATTTTTAAAATAAAAATTTTAAATTTATTTTAGATCTTACTTATACTATATTTTATGCACAAAATATTGTTTTTTAATCAATACTGTTTTTTTTGTAAATTATTTATTATTTATTATAATTATTTAATCCCCCTACTCGAACAATTTATAGGTATTGTAAATTATTAATGATAACCAACAATTAACAACAACATATTTTAAATATATAGTAATGATTTAATAATGTTTTAAACATTATGTAATAAAAAAATAATAACAAATAATAATGAATAAAAATAATATTGTTCATCAACAATATAACTAAAAATTAAATAAATATTAATAATTTACAATACCTATAAATTGTTGGAGTAGGGGGATTAAATAAGATATTAATGGAAATGAAGTCATTATAAAAAACTCATTAAAATAAATTCATGATAATAAAATCATTATAATATAGTCCTTATTATAATTTCATGCCATTATTAATAAAATTATGATAATTATATTTTAATCCCCCTACTCCAAAAATTTATAGGTATCGTAAATTATTAATATTTTTTTAATTTTTAATTATATTGTTGATTATAACATATAAGAACATTATTATTAATATTCATTGTTATTTTTTATTATTTTTTATTACATAATTTTTATAACATTATTAAATCATTATTATATATTTAAAATATTTTGTCGTTAATTGTTGGTTATCATTAATGTTTTTTATAAAAATATTTTTTCATTAAATGATGGAAAAGTTGTGTATGAATTCCATATGAAATATATGGTAAATTTTTCATATATCATAGCTTTATAAAAGGTTAGTTTTGGTTGAATTTAATGTAATAATTTCAGAATAATTTGTTCCAAATATTACTGAATATGAAAATAATAAAATATTTTTTAATATATATGTATTAACAAAACAAATGAAAAATTAATTTCAAAAAGTATATATTAGAAATGTTTTTATATTGAAATTTTTTATAGAATGTATTGTATCATTCATTATCCTATGAATAATATTTGTTAGGATGAAAATAAATGATTTAGGGCATTGTTAGTGAGTTTTATAAATAATGCTCTGAATGAGTTAATGGCTTCTTTAAAAAAAGATCCACATAAAGGACTAAATCATCGATTTTTCACCCTTATACTCCCAACATCCTAAAAACAACACTTGTTTAGATAATAGTTTACCGATTTTCATGATATTTTGTAATAGTTTATATTTTTCAGTTCTATACAGAAATTTGTATCACCATAGAGTGTCTATGGTCACCACATCACATTATCATCAATGATTTTAATGTACATCCATCACCTCTTGGGTAGAAAGAATGCCACCATGTCCATAAGGGACCACCATATTCAACACCTATAATAACCCTGGACTGATGTTGTCATTGAGCTAAACCACTAAACCAATAATGAAATAGTAGAATTGATAGGGGTTTATGTAAGTAGAGATAAGACACCACATTATAGGGAGAAAATGAGGAATATGATGAGGGATTCTAGGCCCAATAGAGTCTCAGACTAAACAAACATTGGAAGAGAAAAATAGTATAAAATCAGTGAATGGAGAAAGCAAGAAAAATACTGGAACAATATGCCCCGCTATGAAGCGATGGGATCCTAGAATAGAGAAGAGATCCCCCAGGAAATAATTATAGGAGAAAACATTCTCATATATTTCTATTACAAGAAATATTTTTTTATCAATAATATCAATATTTTATTAATTAATGAAAAGTGATTTGACCATCAAACATAAAACATTAAATTAATTATGGAAAATATATTTTTTTCAACTACTCGAACTAAAATTTGATAAAAAATACATGTTCATAACAACTATAATATACAGTTACTTGTAAATACAAAATTTAGATCCTAAATTTCAAAAATTAAAAAACAATTTAGTTAACCCCTATGGCATAAAAATCCTAAAAATCATATAAATCATAAACAATAATGGATGAATGATGATCATGGGGTGGGGTTTCTCAGATGAGAGAAATATTTGTGTGTATATGTGTGCATGAATAATACAAATGCATGTGTGTGTGCACACACTTATACATGAATAATAATATTTCATAACATTGATTAATATTATATAAAATCATAAGAAATCTTATTTTTAATTGAAAATATTATTGAAATAATATATATATATATTACATAACATTAAATATTAATATTAATTCTATAAAATTAATATAATCATACATACACTTATATAAACACACACACATGTGTGTATTAATCAAATAAATTAAATATTATTAATTACATGTGAAAACATATTTATAATTAATTAATAATAACTTGGGAAGTTATTATTAATATATATAATGATGTGAATATATTTATAATAATGTTATTAATTATAAATTAATTTCCTGTGTGTACCATGATAAATGCACATATATATATATAAGTATATTAATATATCTACAAATATATTAGTCAATATATTATTATATTATATTTATGTTAATTTATTAATAAAAATACATCCTAGTATATATAAATTTTAAAAGAAGCAATGAGTTCATTGAGTTTGAGAGCAAGCGTTGTAGTGTCGCGAGGTAGCATGTGGCTCATGGTGTGTGATCGATGGTGCAAGAGAATTGGAGTGAGTTTTGTTTCTAGAAATAGATGCAACATTCAAAAAATCATAATAATAAAAACAGAATCATAGTGTAAATAAGAAACTTCTACCTTCCCCTTTAAAAATTGATACCATATCTATCGATGATTCATGGACATGTGAGTAAATTGGGTGTGCTTAAATTAATAAGTATTTCATAAAAGCTAATGTAATTATCCAAATTTAAAATACACAAATATATTAATTACACATAATTTCTCAACATTATAAAAAATAGGTAATTATGTTATCTATATTTATGAACATGACTAACAAGAAAAAAAACATGGTTAATTTCAAATTATTTATAGATATAATTAAGTACTCAAGTATGGGTGTGGGGAACATAGATAAGAATAACTTCATTTGATAATTATATATGGACACATATAAGCATATGAATGGTTTTTATGGAGTTTAGTATTAACTATTAGAACATGTAGAAGTGATTGAAACTCTTGTCTGGTTATCTCCCATTTAGGAAATATGAATTCAAATATAAAAAATGATTAAATATTGTAAATAAGTATATCATACACTAAATAGAATCTGCAACTTCTATAAACTCCATCATATGAGTTTGATAATGATGACTACGTGGAAAGATCATCTCACCTTCATGGTGTATCCACTGGTCAAACTGAATCATAAAATGTTTTATGGTGATTCACTATTTCTCTATGGTACACTAGTACCTCTATATCATTCCCTGACTGGGCGTGTTGTATTTTATTTTTATTTATAACATTTTTTGGGATAATATTAATATTAATATTTCCTATTTATTTTTTTCTTTTCTCTATTTTTCCCTCTCCTTCTTTCTCCCCTCTTCCCCTCACATCGCACCTCTTCCCATCCCATCTCCTTCGAGGCGAGCCCTTCCTCTTAGTCATGTGACACACCGACTCTCGATCTCCCATCTCTATGGCGACCTCCTCTCCCAGCTCCCCCTATACCCACATAGACAAACCCCCTTTTCGAGACCCTACTGCTCGGGATCCACCCCCTCCTCTAGGATCCAACTTAGTTTTCCAATCCTACCTTTTCTTTGTCCCATTAAGGCTTCGAATCTCTTATGTATTAACCTATGCTCTCATTTCATCCTTTTATTTGCTTCGATTCAGCCTAATTGTCACCCAATTGGGTTCAGCCAAACCCTAGCTCTCTGGGGGTGATCCGAATTTTGGTTTGTTTTTATTCTAGGTTGGAGTGGAAGGCCTCTCCAGTCTTGTTGGTGTGTGGTCTGGAAACTGTTGCAGAAGGCGAGGTGGTTCTCTATGTTTTTTCTACTAGATTTATTCAGGTGTAATAATTTCTCATTTTTCTAGGGTTTTTACATGTTTAATTTAGGGATTTCTGTGTTTATGATTCCCTAGTATTTAATTGATAGGGAATTGGTTAGTTTAGGGTAGTAGATATTCAATTTGATTCATCGCTGCAAACCTAGGTAATGTTTTAGGCCTATTTTTTTGGTTTCTCCCAAGTTATATGGTGTTATTTGGGTGTTCTAGAGTGCTACTATTTACCTGTGTAGTATATCGATCCATGCACATCGGTTTCGTGTTTCGAAGTTAAGGTCGGCTCTCATGAGAATGCATAAGTATGTATATATATATATATATGTTCCCCCTTTACATGTATATTCATGTATTGTAGTGTTTATATGTGTATGATTCTTAGGTGTTCCTATATATATATGTAAGGGTCTACATAGGTGATTGTAGATGAGAATATGCATATAATCATATTTGTAAGGATCCCCTTGCGCATGGTCATGGCCATGCGGGTGTGTGAATATTGGATTGGTTTTATTGCATGTATGGGGATGTGCATACTCTTAGTGGGGGAGTATCATCCATGAGTTAAGAAGTGTCAAGAGCTAAAGAGGACTAATTGATTCCACTCTGAGTAAGGTTACCTATGCACTGATCTTTATCAAATATTTACCTTATTTCTTATTATTCCTTTTGAAATGTTTTCCCCATTTTTATGTAAAATACATAAGCTATATACATATAAGTTATTGGTCAAGTAAATTAAAAAATGTCCTCATACTTGGTTGTTATATTTTCTTTTAAACCTTTAAAATGAACAGTTTGAATTATGTAAGGGATAAAGATTTCTTTTAAATTTTTGGTTCTATGGTTGTTCAATTGGTCTTTTAAAAAAAATTAAAATGGTTTTTTGACTTATAAAGGTCTCATGACTGTTGTGTGTGGTGAAATAGTTGATTTTGAATGTGTTTAAGATGTGTATTGTTTAAAATAGGTTTTCTAGGGGAAATATGTTGTTTTAAAGAGATTACCTTTGTTATGATTTATAAATTTTGCAAGTGGCTTACCAAATTATGTGGGTCATGTGTAGCATATAAGAAAGTGGATTTGGTGTGCATGTGAGAAAAAAATGTAAATAGTGCACATGGTGAAGTTGGGGTAACTATTCCGGTGGAATTGTTCTAGAGTGATAGAGATTAAGAGTGGTTTTCCCCTTATTTACTCAAAAAGTTTTACATTATAACACAAACTAAACATTTATGATGATATTGGGGACCACTAGGTTATGGGTATATTCCATATTATTGGCATTTTAATGAAAGCATATATTTTTTATGGTTACTCTTACATCAATAAGTGATGTTCTAGGGACCCACATGAGCTAGATGAACCTTTGGGGATTTGATAATGGTGCTCATTTATGACATGGTTCATATGAAGTAATTTTTATTTTAGATGTTTCATGCATTCTCCCAAATTTTTGAAAACCAAACATGATTTCAAACTATTTTCCATTCATTTTGAAGTGTTAATGTGAGCTTGGAATCTACATTGAAATATATTGGGAGTAAAATGTTTTCCTAAAAGGTGAAACTTGTTACATGAATTTGAAAAAAATGAAAAACATTATATTATTGTGTCTTATATTCAAACTAGTATAATTGGATTTCTTTTTAAAAGGAAAAGGCATTGGGTTTTTTTATTCCTTGGGTCTCTAACTGGGCATCTCGATGCCTACATCTACATTTATTTATAGCTTCATGTTTTAGTCTTAGATCGATCTTTGAGCAAGCATGGTTCTATGTTTAGTGGTGGCCCATGCGGTCACATAGAGGAATTTCTAGCTGGTTATCTATATTTTATTTTCCACTGTTACTGTTTACCTATATTCTCCATTTTATTTATGTTAATATGTCTTTTATTTTCTAGGCTAAACTGTTCCCAACTGAATATTTTGATGCCCGACACTAGTTGTTAGCCCATGGGGGATTGAGAATGCCCTTCAGGCCATGCTGTGAAATGGATTGAGTGACGAGTTTAGGGTCGACCGGAGTTGGTTTGTGACACTCTATATGTGGGGAAGATGAAATATAGATTTAGCTTCCGAGGATTTTCATTATGAATATCCAGACCCCTGTTATCGTATGACAGTGCCTTTATATATCCCAAGTACATTCCTTGGTCATACATGCAATAACTAATGTGTTTTTAATCCATAGGTTAATGTATATACTAATACATGAATCATATATATGAATTCTTTTAATTCAAGTATATTTCATATAATTATGAACCATTTATTTTAAAGGATAATCTCGATAGAGTAATGTGTCTAATAAAAACAATATACTCATCAAATTTCCATCAAAGACAACAGACATGTTATATATATATATATATATATCATTATGTGTTCATGCATGCACAGATGCATGGATGTGTATAATTATTTATATATATCATTTATATATATATATATAAAGAATTAGGTAATATTTCTATGAATCTACCACTTAAACTAAATCCTAATTGATTCTGTATTGTTTCAACTTATATTATATCACATACAACAACATTAGAAACTATATCCAAAACTCATTTTAGATATCTTATCAAACACTTTTTCAAAGCTATTATTATGTTCATATTATATAACATCATATGAAATATCTGGTTAATATCTATACAAAACACTTTTTTTTTAACTGTATAACACTTTTAGAGTCACTCTATGAGTCAAAAACAATCCTCAGTCATCCAATCGAAATGTATAACTCCATGAGACAATATAGCATTGACGACAAATCGGAATCTTCATACCAATATATATTTGGAAAAAAATAGCCTCAAACAAAGCTAAATTCTAGTCAATATTTAAAGTAATTTTTCATTTTCTTCTTCAAACACATGTATCTCTATACTTATGTCCACCAGTATGCATCATATGAAAATGTTTATTCTCATACATTCCCTTTGTATAAGACATCAAGTTACTATGAGACACAAATAATATAATTATCCTATAGACAACTCATCTGTTCTTTATTATTGAAGTATGGACTGATTTGACTGATGAATACATCACATATCATTCATCACTATAGTTAAGTACGTCACATGTCCCATATCTGGAAATATATAAAATATCTATGTGCAACTACACACTCCCATAATTTATCGAAGTCGAGAGACCAGATGTCATACACATCATATAAGAGGAAAAATCTCATCTTATTTAAACTGAAATATAAGATATGATCAACAAAATACCCAAAACCCCATATTAGATAAGTAAATTTGAAGTATTATATAAGTACGGTATCAAGGTGTAATGCTTCTTAGGCTATGCATATTATGAACCTTATGTATTGGGGACTCAAATATGATCTATGGACCCTGGGTATACTAAAAACATCTGTATGACACTACATATGGTAAAGTTAGAAGGTAATCTAGTGGAGAAAAAGAATCTTATTATGTGTTTTCTGCCACATTAGAATATTATGTACCTCTATACAAGAATCCTACTCATGATAACCTTAATATTTATTTATAAACTATAATACTCCATAAAAAATTCAGTTAGGGATAAACTCAATGTCATACATTGAGAGGTCAATTTTCATTTCACTTCATGAAATGTGTGTGTATATATATATAAATTTATATTTTCAATATGAAATAATTATAATATAGAGGTTTCCTTTAATATGATGCATTTTAATATTCTTGATATTTTTTAGATTATTCACCAAAAAATCATAAGAATAGGTTTATCATATCATATATGATATATTGAACGATTATCATTATGTTCACTAAACTTTTTGGGGTTTTTAACACATTAATTCAAATATAATCCACATAACAACTCTATTTAACTATTTTATACTAGAGTAAAAATGGGTTTTTATGTCATTTTCGTAATGTCGGTTATTGAGTGATACTATTACAAGTGACATTGTAAATACATTTTTCACATTAGATAAAAATAATTGATGTTATAATCGCATATATGTAATAGGTTTTTCATGTTGGATATACAAAAAAAATGTGAAAATCATTTTTTAAAGATAATAATTTTAAACAACTAAGTTATAAATACGTTATCACAACTATGTTTCCATAACCGTGATGATAATATCTATAATAAATTTTTTTTAATATTCATTTTTGGGAAAAATGACGCTAAAACAAGAATAAAAATATGTATCCTAGAGAAGGATTTCCAGGAAAATTTTAATAAAACCCCCATAGAAAAAAAAATATCACATCATTTTTCATAAATAACAATGTGATACAATTGCTTATCATGTAGATTTTTGCATAAAGGTTATGGAAAACATCCTAAAAATCATATTTTGTTGGTGGTTTCCCACTTATATTATATAAAAATGAAGGAGGAAAACCATTTATGAGGTTTTTATTTTCTATAAACCGACATGATAAATCCTTTTTTAGATTAGTTATAAAATAACTGATGTGAAAAATATTTTTTTTATGAATATTAGTAAATTCATCCATCCCAGTAGTATAGAAAAAAAGAAACATATTTAAAATTATAGTATCAAAAATGTTTACACTAGCATACCATAAAAAAAAATCCAATAGTTGGGAAAAAGTTTTCAATTTAAATTTTAAACATCGTTAAGTGTATTAAATATAATCAAAAACCCAATCAGGTCTGTAAAATTATTCATCCCTTCTCTTTGTTAGGGTCACATCTCATATACTGTTTAAGGCTAAGGGTCATCAAAAAATAAAATATATAAAAGAAAGAATTAAACATGTATTTTGGATAAAACAAATGAAAAATTAAAGGCAACATTGATAAAAAATATAACCTTGTTGAATTATTTATTTTTTCTGAATGAAATTTTTTTATATATCTATCATAGAACATAGTATCCACAATCCTTTACATCTTATTATGATACTTTTATTTAAAAGTAACTTTTCAATTCAAAATTATATTTTATGTACATAGAACTAAACTACATTAATAATAATTGAAAAGTGATATTTTATTTTACAAAAAATGATAATTTATGTAAAACCATAATATTATTAAAGATGAAATTTTTTATTTCACATGTTACACACAACCCAAATTTTAAAAAACCCATAAAATATATTTCTTTAAATATAATCTCTTCGGTAGCCAGTGGAACACGAAAACCCGAGTCAAAATGAACCATAATATGGTATACCAGTATAAATAAATATTAAATTGATGAATATGAATATTAAAAACTAAATAATGAAAATTATGGTTAAATATTTATTATAAAAGAAGTAAGATTCATTTAAATTAAAGAGAAACCTTTGTAGATAATTTTATTTTTTCTAATTTTTTTTTTAATAATGATTCGCACACATAATTAAAAATTAATGTTTTCCACCTATAGGTATTTTTTGAAAAGACAAAATTATTTTTTGGAGTCATAATATAAAAATTATGTTTGGATTATTTTTTTATAAGGTTTCATTTTTTGATGAATTATTAAAAATACTAAATTATAATTTAAAACTGTCTTCTTCGTGAAATTAATTATAAATTTAAATTATATTTAATATTTTTTAAATTAAAATTAGTTAAATAATATTAAATTTGACTAATATATGTCATTTTAATTATTTTTTTATTTAATTATGATAAAATAAACCTTGTAAACATTTGAACATTTTCTCCTTGAAAACACGATTTCTCATCACTTTTACAAGATTAATTTTAAATTTACATTTTCTACTTATAAAAAATGAATTTTTAAAAATGGGTTATATATTTTGAATCCAAATAATTTATATTATTTAATATGTTAACATTAATTTTTGACCAAAATAAATAGTAAAAATAATAGTGACTATTTATCATTGATAAAGTAAAAATAGGTTTACTAGGGGTTCAACTAAAAAATATGTGTTAAAATGATAAAAAACATATCAAAAATATATTTTATGTAACTATTTATTCATTAAAATGTATTTATATAAATAAAAATCCATCGTTTATCATTTTTTTTGTGAAAAACATGGGTACACCTTTTTCATTTTAAAAATTATAAGTGTGACACTTGCCTCACTTATAAAAGGTCACCCCCTCTCTTGTCTTCTCAAAACCATAAACCCATTTTAGGAAGGATTATAGCTGTAAGTATAAATTCATAAATTCTATCCCCTCATACTTCAACCCTTTTTTTTTCGTAAATTCATTCTAGTAGTACTTTTTCTTCAATCCTAAAGAGGTGGTCTGAGAAGAGGTAAAATCTCTAAATACACACTTTTCAATTATTTCGTCTTCCACATATTTAGAACATTCTAAATTTATGATTATATAATAAAACAATTATATGGTATAAATATATGTTATTATGTTATATTAATTACCAAAAACCTTCCCCACTTCCATCAAATGGTTTACAGAATCATCATTCGTGTATACGGCGGACTACCACCTCACGAACTGATGTCATTCGTTTTTCCTTTACCCCATGTCATGTTTGGATGTCATGATGGATATAAATTATATATATGATATTTATTACATAATTATACCTCCATAGTAATTAAACCATATATACATTTTTTTAATTTTCATTCTATAAGGGATACGATAACATCGCTCGTGTGAACAGTGGATTGCGCCTCAGGAAGCGATGTGATTCATTTTTCAATAATGCTTTACATAGAAGATACTATAGATATAATTAATGAATATATATAATTATTTGGAATAATTATGACATAAATAAAATATCTACCATTATACAATGATAATGTATCATTTTTATCTTACTTTTTCACTCACATAACCATGGAAACATTGATGGTGTATGTGTGGACTACCGCCGTCACAAAGCGACGTGATAGTATTTTCATCACTAAACCTCATGTATGATATATAATTATATTTAAGTAAATAATATGATATTTATGATATTATTTTCATTATTTAACGATAAAATATTATATACCTACATTCCATAATGATCATTAAAAAATAAAATGTTACTTTTGCGTACATATGACTTACCATCTCTATGATCATAACGTACTTAGTTTATCAAATACATATTACTTTATTGGTAATAAATTAATAATTTATTTATAAATTATATGATAATTTCATCATTATTATTCTACATATGATTAATCTATAATAATATACACAATATCCATAACATTCATGACAAAGCACGAATGATAAAATAAGGCAACTTACACATCAAACAATGAAACAAATTAATGATTATTAACAAATAGGTGAATAATATGTTATAAAAAGATCATATATGATATTATAAATTTTAATATAGTTTTTTATAAGTTAATAACATGTTTAAAAATATTATTCGAGAGGTAAAATCACATTTTATCAAAATGAAGCTTGAGGTAAGGGGTTTCTCAACTAAATTTCCATTAAATGTGTTTAACTACTAATTCATTGATTATTTCAAGAAAAGATAATGTGAGTAATTAAATTATATTACTTTATATTGTATTTAAACTTTTTATATTTGTATTAACATTTAAATAACATAATATATCCATATATTAATTCTCACTTCAACATTATGATCATTACAAGGGACTTTATCTCAATTTTTTTTCATTGAGGCATGTTGTAATGTTATAGAAATAATTTATTTTATATGGTATATATAATAACCCTTTAAATTATAATATAATGATAAATTAATAATTCATTGTATTTTAACCTTTAGTTTGAATTATTTCATCGAATGATATTCGACATAAAACTTACCAAGTTTTAATGAATATCAAAACTCTTTTACTTTTTATTGGGTTATATTACTTGTTCATTGTCATTGACATTATAAGATTATATGTGTAATAACTTTAGATTAAATTATTCTATATTTAGACTTGTTGTGTGTGGATTTAATTATGATAAACATATTAGATTTATTGATTAATTTTCACTTCAATATTATTATTATTTTAAGGGATCATTTCACATTATCATTCTTATCAACATTGTTTATTATTTGTTCATTCTCTTATAACCCCATTTATTTTTCTCCTTATATAGTTATTATTTATTTTTAAAGTAATATTACCATTTTCACACTATTTGGTAATAAAATTGTTTTATAAATTTCTTTTAATAAAATATGAATTTATTTCACTCATTGATCAGAAATCTCTTTTCATCCAAAAACATGTTTCCTATATATATTTTCCAAACATGTCTTTATCCTTTTCCAACTATTTTATTAATGATAATTGTATTCGTTGTTTTACAATTTCTTATATGAGTATTTTTATCATTTTCAAAATAATACCCATTTTGATTTACCAAAAAAGTGAATGGAATCTTTATTTTAATGTGGACTAACTGAAAAAAATATCCAGCTATTATGACCACTCAAATTTTTTAAATTTTATTTTATAAGTTTCAGAGATTGTTTTAAAATAAAATAATTTTCCATGTGTTTTGCGAAATTATAGTTTTAAAATGTTATTATTTAAATGAAAATTATATTTTCCCCATGAATGTTTTTTTGGATATTTTTTATGGTATTTTTATTCAACAATGAAAAAACACGTTATTATTAAAAAGTTATGAAAGAAATTTTAATAAATATGAATGTGGATTATAAAGAAGACCTAATAGATACTTTTGTAAAACCAAACTTGGATAATAATGAGATTGTAAAATTAACCCTTACCTTGTAATTTTCCATAGTAGAGGGTATGTTAACCACCTATATAATAGTTAAATAATTTGTATTAAATCATAAAAGAACAAAATTCATAATTATGATATCATATATGATATTTTAATATTTCTTTGTTAATAATATTGCAGTAGTATCATTGTTTCAGGTGCTAAATGATTGGTTTTACTTTATATGTTTTGTTATGTAACTCATGTTTATAATGAATAAGATATATTTTATTCATTTAAAGAATGATATAAAGTTCCTAAAAATTATATTAAATCATAAAATGAAAATTATAATGAATGGTTGTGATGGAGAATGAATCCAATCATATTTTTGGAGACGGTAAATCGTACGTACACATGAGCCGAAATATCATTATATTGATATTTAAATAGTATGTAATTGGATGGTAAATTAAATATACAGAATCATTAAGATTCTATGTTTATTATTTAAATCAATTATACTAATTATTAAATCCATCAGAATAATGAAGGGTTTAATAACAAACTCAAACACGACGTGGAGATGGTAAGCCGTACATATGCACGTACAATGAATTTTTCATTCATAGGATGGATAGAATAATGAATATGGTAGTACCATATGTAAAAAAACATTATATTATGTAGAAGGTATTGGTTTTATTAATTATGTTTAGAAAAAACAAATAAATCGGATGTGTAAAAAGAAAAAAAACATTGAAAGAGGTGGTGAAATTATTACCTATTCTTTGGGATCATCCTTTTTGATTTGAAAAAAAGGGATCCTTGGGTTATATTTATGATCAAAAGAAGCCCTCTATGTCTAATTTATGTTTTTTGGGAAGATATTTGTGTAGGTTTTGGATGAGACAAATGGATTTGGAGGTGTGATTTTGAGAGAAGGGGAAGTACCCTTTTATAAGAGATGTGAGGGTCACTTTAGGAAAAGTTCAAAATATTATTTTATTATAAAATAATTTTCTATTTATAATGGCTCTAAATGGATTTATTTATAGAATAAATTGTGTATGGGTCTAAATTCTCTCAACCAATAAGTTTTAGATAAGTTTAGGTCACCATATTTACCTTATCTTTTAGATTTAACACTTAGTTAAATACTTTAGCTTTTACCATGTCTTCTTGAACTATTTTAATACATGGTTAATAAACTTACTATAAAATTCCAAGAGATCCCAAATAGATTCATTAATGACATATATATATTTATATAAGTCTTTTAGATGAACCTTATATTTTTAGGACTATTATATAATTTAATAAAATATTATTTTTTTAAAAAAATATTTTATATCGATAATGACACTATTTGGTATTTGAATTTTTTGAAAGTCATAAAAATTGTATCACTTTGAAAAAAAATTATTTAATCAACCCTGACATGTCATATTAAACTAATAATTTCTTTGAATGCATAAAATACCTCAATTTACATTTATTTTAATATTTAAAATATCAATTATTATAATCTTTTATTAATAACGTAAATACTTCATCATCATTGTGCCATAAATACGTTTAATTGTTTAATGAATTAAAATTATAAATAAAATAACATTATGTAGGAAATATTTTTAGCTCTATAATGAAAATTTATAGTCAAATTTATCTTTTGTATAACCCTATTTTAAAAAATTTTAGTTACTAAACATTGAATTTGACACTTTTAACTCTTTTTTTAAATAAAATATAATAAATTTCTTAATCTAATCGATATAGATAAAAAATTATCATATTTTATTCACAAGGTTGATTCTGGTTGAAATAAAATTATCCAATATAATTAGAACATGTGTTAGGGTAATTATAATATCATTTTACAATTAATTACCCAATTTACTTTTAACCATGGTAATTAAAATACAAATGTTACTATTCTAAAAAATTATTTTCATCCTATTGAACCACGTTTTTCTTACTAATATCAACTATTTCTCTCAGATTTTTGAAATTAAATTCACAAAAGCAGTAAAATTATGTTTTATGCAAATTTTCAATTGTTCCTAGATGGTTAGTAAAAGATGTTAATTGGATTAATAAAGGTATTATGTATCTATTTAAACATTAAAATAAATTTAAATAAAAATATTAATTATTTAAATAAAATTTGATTTTATAGAATAACATAGTTTTTTTCACTATTCATTAAAATTGAACGTTTTTTAAAAAATACAAAAAATTCACCCTAAACTAATTTTGATATTCCAAATCCAAAAATGATGTCTATTTTAGAAAATAAAATTTATAAAATTTCGTAATTGGGTATTACTTTTAATAATTGCTAGTTTGATTAGTCTTGGTGTGCTAGAACGTGAAGCTGCGTGTATTGCAAGCTATTGTATTATTCACAGAGAAGCGTACTGTTAAAGCTTAAGGTGTTACATTCTTCTCTCCTTGAAATAAATTCATCCCCATATTTCTAGAATATAACTACATAATAATATTTGGGTTTTCATCACCATAAGATCCTCTGGTTCCCACATTGCCTCTTCCATCTTATGGTTTCCCCATTAAAATTTTACTAGACGATTCATCTGGTTTCTCAACTCTTACTCTCTAGTATCAAGAATCTTGACAGGATATTCACAATAAGATATATCAGGTTTCGGTTCTATTTCTTCATAGGTGAGTATATGCATTGGGTCAGAAATGAATTTTATCAACAATGATACGTGGAACACATCATGAACATTATAGAGACTTGGTGGCATTGCCAAATAGTAAGCTATAAGTCCAATTCGTTCTAGAATTTTGAAAGGTCCAATGTACCAGGGATATAATTAACCATTTTTACTGAATCGTATAACATCCTTTTATAGAGATACTCTCAAGAAAACATGATATCCTACTTGAAATTACAAATCCTTCCTTCAGTTATCGACATATCTCTTTTTCCTACATTGAGATGCTTTGTTGTGGGTTTGGATAATCTTCAAATTTTCTATTGTTTCCTCAACAAGTTCTAGGCCTACGAGTTTTCTTTCACCAAAATCATCCCAACAATTTGGCGTGTGACATATCTTTCCAAATAATGCTTCATATGGTTCCATATTAATACATTAAAAAAGCTATTATTATAGGAAAATTCTACCATATGTAAATACTGATCCCAAATAACTTGAATGTCACATTAGCATGATGTCAGCATATTTTATATGGTTTGAATAGTGCATTCTGATTGTCTTTCAGTTTGAGGGTGGTAGGCAGTGCTCAAACAAAGTTCAGTATCTAGGTATTTCTGAAGTCTTTTCCAAAATCTTGATGTAAAATAGGGATAAAAATAAAAAACAATCGATAGGGGTACCCCATGAAGACTTAAAACATCATTAATATATAGTCTTTCAAAATGTTCAACTGGTGAATCTTTTCTTATGGCATGAAAATGTGCTGACTTGGTAAGACGATCAACAAAGACCAATATTGCATCATTCCTTCATGGAGTCTTTAATAGACCCATGATAAATTCCAACATAATATCAGTCCATTTCTAATTAGGTATGGGAAGAGGTCGCATGACTTCTCCATGATGTTGTCTTCCAGACTTAACCATTTGAAAAACCATACATCTTGACTAAAAATCTGTAATCTCCCTCTTCATGTTGTTCCACAAAAAATATTCCTTCAAATCTCTATACATCTTAGTGCTACCTAGGTGTATAGAGAAATTGGAGCTATGAGCATCATAAAACAATTCCATTATTATATTAGGTATACCGGGAACACAATGTCTCTTCCCAAATTTCAAAATTTGATCCTCATATACGAAGTTAAACAATATCTCATCATTCACAACATTGATTTTTTTAAACTTTTCATCATCAGTCTAAGAACATTTTATCCTTTATAGTAAAGACAGATTGACAACAATTTGAAAAAGGATTGATGTTTCACCATCCATTATTATTCCCATATCAATCTCTAATAGATCCCTGAACATATGATCTCTTTCAACTGTCATCTTGTTCAACAATCCATGATTTCTTTTGCTCAATGCATCTTCTACCTTATTTTCCTTCCCCGAGTGGTAGTGTATAGTGAAATCATAATATTTTAGTTGTTAAAGCCATCACATTTGTCTCATGTTGAGTTCTTTCTATGAGAAAATATACTTTAAACTCTTTTGATCAATATATATCTCATATTTTTACCATATAGATAGTGTCTCTGTATCTTCAGAGAAAATTTTACAGCTAATGACTCTAGATCATGAGTGGGATAGTTTTGTTCATGAATTTTTAGCTGTCATGATGCATATTCTTGAAATCTATCATTATTCATAAGGATGCAACCATGTTCTTTTTTTGAGGCATCACTATAAATAAAAAACCCATCATTTCTCGATGTAGAGTCAGGATAAGAGAATTGAATAATCTTATCTCCAGTTCTTCAAAACATTCTTCACACTATTTTTTCCAAATGAATTTAACAGCTTCAAGTGTGATCTTATTTAATGGGTTAGCCAATTGGGAAAAATTCTGAACAAAATTCTGATAATAAATCATTGATGTGAAGTAGGAGATACTTTTTCTTTATTGTTATAGAATTAATCACACTATAGTCAATGCACAACTCATAGATCCATCATTATTCTTAACAAAAAGAACATGGGATCCCCATGGAGAAACACTTGTGTGAATAAATAATTTATTACTCAATTCATCTTATTTTTTTATTTAGTTCCACTAATTCAACAGTGTCAATTCTATAAGGGTTCTTCGATATGGGCCTTGAACCAGGAATAAAATCATTGGAGAACTCAATTTCTCATTCTAGAGGATGTCAGTGTAAATCCTCTAGAAACACATCAATATTTTCATGCACAATGGGTATGTCCTCTATTTGAACATTCCTTTCCCCACCCATAGATATTTCACTCTCTTCCTCCACAATAATTAAATTTAGTAGAACTACTGGGGGTGGATCTTAATGATAATCAGATGGTGATGTTTCTACTCTAAAGATAAGTTATTCCTTATCATCATCTAAAATTGTATACTTCTTCTTGTTAAAATAAATTTTTTCATCATGGTCTGAACGCCAATCCATACATGAGATTAAATCAAATTCAATAATGGGTATGATGATCAGATCAGTAGATAAAGAACCTTTATACACTCTATTGGGAACTAATTCACCAAAAATTGTTACACTGATACTTCCCTTATGATTTTTTACTGAAAACTCCCTTGTTATATCAAATTAGAAATATGTAATTTTCTTAGGAAACTGGGAAGATATGAAACAATGCGATGATTCATAATCAAATAAAGTATTGGATAAATTTGAGGAAACCTTTAAATTACCTTCCACCACATCATCAAGAGCTTCAACCTCAGTAGTAGTGATCACATAAGATTTTCCTTTCACCCATGTCCTTTTCTGAGGTAAGTTTCTATGGTTTATAGTACATTATTTTATATAATGACCCATTTATATAATTATAGCATTCCAAATTAGCAGCCTATTTTTTCCCCTTGAAATCACATGCATGGTATCCTCTGTCACCCCAATTGTAACAAACTCCCATTCCTTTTATGAATTTACCATGGTATTTCATCCCACATTTACTTCAGGATAGAAATTTAACTTTTTCCATCTTCCCCATATTTCCATTTCTAGAGTGTTCAACATTTATTTTCTTTTCTTTCATTTCTTTAAATTCGTATGACTTAGAGAATTCCTTTTAAATCTTAATAGCACATGAGACTATATCTTTGTATGGAGATAAGGATTGTGAGACTAATTCTCAATGGAGAAATGGTTTTATCCCATCAACAAATGGATCAATTTTAATCCTTTCATTATGTATATAATCTTCATCATTCCTTGATAACCTTGTAAAGTTAGCCTCATACTTTGTGACATTCCTATCCACCTTTTTCCTTAGACTCAAAAATTTTCTTTCTATATCTGCTCATTGGTCATGAGGAATGTACTTTTATAAAAAAATCTCTTTAAACTCCCTCCATTACATATTTAAAAATTATTCATCTTCCGTTTTGTTTTGAATTAATGACCACCATTGTTTTGTATCTTTTTTAGGCGATAAACTACAATGAAAAATTTCTCCTTTTTGATACTCCCAAAAGCATGAAATATTTTCCCTAAGGAAAAAATCCACTGCTCAATATCAAATGGATTTTTAGTCCCTTTTAATTTTGGTTGTTTTTTACTCATGAAGATATCTAACATTGATCCTGCATGTTGTGGATCCGGGTGATCCATATGGGTAACGTTATTATTTATAACCTGAGTGAGTTGTCCCTGTATGGTTATAAGTTGTTCAGCACCAGTTGCATCCCCAGATCCATTATAATTATCTTTAGTAGGAGGGAAATACCTACATGGATTAAATGTATTGATACTATTTCCATTTCATCCACATGGAATCATTTCTAAACAATGTCATACACTATATTAGTTTATGAATCACAATACATAATTCCAAACTAGTAATGTTCATAACATAAATTGAATAGTTTAGGCTTATAATCCATAATAATAAAACAAATCATTTTATTTTAAGAAATATTTACTCCCAAATCCTTCTAAATGGTTTGTAATGAAAATGTTAATTATCTTAAGCATGTCCCCCAGGAGTGTCATAAGCAAGAGTGAAGCAAGTCCCATTGTCGTTTACCAGTTCTGGTTCGAGTATAGCTCAAAGAGGTGGTTTTGGTTTCTACCCCTAGATACATCTATTTCAGAGCTTCCTCTACTTTCTCGTATCCAGATAGGGATGTATTTCATGGAAAATCCAAAAAATCACTACATTAACAAAATTCTAGGATGTTATTCTATACTAATCCTCAATGTTTATCTCAGGATAATGTTATCTAATCAGATTTTTTATAAATCTATTTTCCAAGGTTTGTACTAAACTTCCTCTAATACCAACTATAATTCCATAACCCTAGTTACCAAAAGTTAGTGTATTATTACATAACATTGTCATGATCACAAGGGATCATGTATCGAATGACTGATTAGTTTAGTAGCCATGGAATTACTCGATACATTCATCAGTTTTACATTATATCATGAAATAAAGAAACAACATTGTGTCCCCTTTAAAAATAGTCATATCCCATAGCCAATCCCTATAGGTCCGTCATAACATACTTCTTCAGGTCCAGGGAAAAATAAAACATATAATTGGGGGAGATTAGATGCTAGATAAGGAAAATAATATAGCAGAAACATTCATAAATAAGCATAAACATTTAAATAAATGTATTAGAAAAAAAGCCTTCTAAACAAAAACATTAGCATAATATGGAAAATATAAATCAAATAATTCCATTTACATATTCACATTGATTTTATACTAGTCTAATAATCACATGTAATATCAATAGCTAATTTCATAATGATGGAATGCATAATGTTGGACATCATAACCAAATAGTCAAGGCCTCATGCCAAGACTACAAAAAGATTTTGTCAAGACCTTGTGCCAAGACACTAGTCTGTCTCATGAGACCTACTGATGCATCAAGGAGCTATAGTGGGATCCACCTATCACTTACTAAGTCTAATGTATTCCTCATATGAAAATGTTGAAATATTACATAAACATTAATATTAAAATTACCATATAAAATGATTTTATTTTTACCATAAACCATTAAAGGTATAAAAATAACACATTCATAGACAAACATATCACAAAACCATCAATAAAATATGGAAGATTGTATCATAACAAATCAACTTCAAACAAGTATAAAAACCATCAAAAGTTGTTGACATAGATGAAATCAAAACTATTTGAGAGAAAAATCTCTTTCTATTTTAAAATCATTTAAAAGACACATATTTATAAAATTAAAATTATATTTTGAAAAAATCTATAACATCTTGTAATAGAAGCTTCAAAGGTTTTATAATGGAGGAAAATTGATGCACCCATCATATATGTTAAAAAAACATTGTTACCATAATTTGTCAAAATAGTCATAAAGTACCTTGTTTGAAAAATGAAGGATTGAATCCATTCAAACCATTTTATAAAAAGTAAAACAAGGGTGTAAATGACTTTAACCCATATTCCAATAAATATTCAAAAAAATTTGAAATACATTTTTAAGACACACAGATATGGATGATAAAGAAGTCACAGTAGATACTTTCGTAATAACAACCAGTGATAATAAAGAGATTGTATAATTAATCCTTACCATGTAATTTTCCTTATTTGAGGGTAATTTAACAATCTATATAATAGGTAAATCATTGTAATTATATTATAAAATAACCACATAAATAAATATGATATCATATATGATATTTTAATATTTCTTAGTTAATAATATTGTATTAGTATCCTTGTTTATGGTGTTAACTGATTAGTTTTCATTTATATGATTTGTTACGTAAGTCATGTTTGTAATGTATAAGAACTATTTTATTCATATCTAGGATAATATTAAGTGATTAAACATTATTTAAAATCATAAAATGATAATTATTCATGAGTGGTTATGATGGGGAATAAATCTCATTGCGTTCGTGGGGATTAAAATCCATACGTATGCACGAGGGACAATATCATCCTAATGATGATGAAGTCATATGTAATTGGATTATATATTAAATATACATAATAATTAACATGTTATATTTATTATTGACATTAATTATACTCATTATACCCATCTAAATAATGTACTGTTGAATAACAACTACACCACGACGTGGAGACGGTAAGACATACGTACGCACGTATGGTGACATTGTCATTCATAGGATAGATAGAATAATGAATTTGGTTATACCATTTTTATAATAACATCAATGTATATAGAAGTTAATAGTGTTATTATTTTGGTATTGAAAAAATAATGAATGAGGATGTGGAAGAAGAAAAGAACTATGAAAGTGGTGATGAATTTATTACCTCTTCTTTGGGTGCTTCCTTTTTGATTTGATCAAAAGGGATCCTTAGGTTGGATTAATGATCAAAGTAATGCCTCTATGTCAAAGTGAGGTTAGTTGGGAAGATATTTGTGTAGGGGTTGGCCGAGAAAAATGGCTTTGGATGTGTCATTTTGAGTGAAGGGGAAGTATCCTTTTATAATAGAGATGATGAACACTTTATGAAAATCTCGAAATATTACCCTATTATAGAATAATTTTCAGTTTATAAATGCTCCAAATGAATTTTTTTCTAGGATAAGGTTGGAATGGGTTGAAATACTCTCAACCAATATTTTTGAGACATGTTTATGTCACCATATTAACCTTATTTTTTGATAATTAACTCTTAGTTAAATAGTTTACCTTTTACCATGTCTCCTTGTATTATTATAATACATGGTTAACAAACATACTATAAAATGACAAGAAAACCAAAAGTGGTTCATTAATGAAATATCTATCATTATATATGTCATTTGGACTAACCTTATATTTTTAGGACTATTATATAATTGGATAAAGTAGTATTTGTTTTAAAAACTCAATTATGTCAATTGTGATATGATTAGGTATTTGGTTTTTGTGAAAGTCATAACAACTTTATCACTTAGAAAAAAATAATTTAAACAATGATATCATGTCATATTAAACTATAAAATATGTGTAATGCATAAAAATTCTCAATTTTAATTTATTTTAATATTTACAATATATATTATTTTAATCCTTCATTAATAAGGTAATTACTGCATCATAATTGTGTCATAAATAAATTTAATTATTTAATGTCTAAAAATTATAAATACAATAAAATTAGGAAGGAAATATTTTATTATATTTCTTATTAATTATTATAGTTGAATTTAACTTCTGTATAACCCTGTATTAAAATCAATTATTTATTAAAATTTGAATTTAACACTTTTAACTCTTGTGACACCCGATGATTTCATCATGTGTTATTTCTTCAAAATAATTCAATAACTTGCACTACACGCAACACTGAGATAAAGCGCACCATGACGCACCAAACAAGCCGTTAAAAAGAGGTTTTGAATAGTATTAACTAAATTTTAAACATTATATAATCCTTATAATTTTAGAATCCATATTATGTGTTTCATAGACATAATGTAAGAACAAATTCATTTTCAGTATTGCACTATTACCAACTTTTAATAGTGAACCCTTTTTAAATCCAACATTTTAATATTTTATATATTAAATTTGACTATATTTACTTTTTAGAATGGGGACATCAAAAAAATTTACAATGAAACATCCCAAGCTTCCACGATAAGCTTTCCTTTGAATAATACATTAGCATGTGTTGTACGCAACTTCGAGTTCAAACACACACCACAACCAATCAAACTAGCTATTAGGAATAGTAATACATACTTTTTGAAATTTTATAAATTTTATCTCTCAAAATGGACTTCATTTTTGTATTCAGACTGTCCAATTTAGCGTGATGTGAAATTTTGGACATTTTCGGATAACATTTATATTTTGATGAATAGTGAAAATTACTAAATTTTAATTAAAAACCAATTTTTTAATCAAAATAATTTATATTGATAAATTATGAATTAGATTGGTTTTAAAGTTTATTTAGAATATAATTTTACCATTTTATAAAATGTTGTCCATTGTACATAATTTCAAAATTAAACTGGACATAAACAATTGTCAATCTTTTGATAGTTATTATCTCTTAAAAATAAGCTATTTGTATTGACGACGAGAATTAATTTTTAAATTAATTAATGCAACTGATATGTTTTGAATTTGGTAAAATAGAAATCATTTTTTAATTCATAATATCAAATATATCTTAGGCCTAATTTTTGGTATTTTTATGGAAACGTTCATTTTTTGATGAATAGTGAAACCACTAAGTTGTAGTTAAAAAACTGAATTTTTCATAAAACATAATTTTACCACATCTGTGAGTGGAATTTTGAGAATCCGAGAGACACGGTTAATATGAATGAGTAAAATGTGGCTCAATGAGATGAAAATAATTTTGGGTGAATAGTAACGTTTTACTTTTATTTACCACGGTTAAAAGTAAATATGGTAATTATGGGTAAAAATTATATTAATATTACCCTAACACAAGTACTAATTCTATTGGACCAGTGTATCTTGACCAAAGACAACCTTAGGAGTAAAATATTATCATTTAGGTCCACTTGTATTAGATTAGGACATTTATTATTATTTAATTCAAAGAAGAGTTAAAAGAGTTAAAATTAAATTTTATTTACTAATACATTTTTAATATAGGGTTTTACATAAGATAAATTCGATTTTAAATATTCGTTAGAAATATAAAAGGATTTCCTACATGATGATATTTTATTTATAATTTTTAGACATTAAATAATTTAATTTATTTATTACACAATGATGATGTAGTAATTATCATAATAGTGAAAAATTAAAATAATTGATATTATAAATACCCAAATAAATATAATTAGAGACTTTTCATGAATTAAACTAATGGTATCGGTTAATATGACATGTTAGGATTGCTTTAATTAACTTTTTTCGACATAATCATTCTGTTATGATTTTCACAAAAATCGATTTTCCAAATAGTGCCAAAATTGACATAAAAGAGTTTTTAAAACAAATATTATAATATTAATTGATGTAAAATTTCTAAAAATATATGGTTCGGCCAAGAGACTTATATCATGATAGTTGTATCATTAATGGACCACTTGGGGGGTCTCTCGGATGTATATAGTATGTTTATTAACTATATAATATAAAAATATAAAGTGACAGGGTAAGTGTCAAACTAATTAACTAAGAGTTAAAACTAAAAGATAAGGTTAATATAATTACGGAAACCTGTCTAAATTATATTGGTTGAGTGGTTTTCGACCCATCCCCACCTTATCATTTAAATAATCCACTTTGGATCCATTATAAACCGAATATTAATTTATTATAAAATAATATTTCTAGCTTTTCCAAATGTTCCCCTCACCCCTCTTATAAAAGGTCACTCCTCCTTCTCATTAATTGACACCTTCAAAGCCTTCTGGTTCTGCCAAACCCTACCCAAATTCTCTATATACATCTCCCACTACAACCTATAGGCCTTAATTTGATCAAAAAGCCAACCTAAGGAGCCCTTTTGATCAAATCAAAAGGAAGAACCCGAAGAAGAGGTAATGTTTTCACCACCCTTTTTCAAATTCATTTCTTCTTCAACTTCTTCTTTCATTGTTATTCCCATTCTAAAATAATGAATCAAGTATTTCCTATATACATTAATATTATTATAAATATGGTACAACCATATTCAGTATTCTATCCATCCTTTTAATGACATGTCATCATACGTGCGTACGTAGGGCTTACCGTCTCCACGACATGGTGTAATTGTTATTCAATATATTATTATTTGGATGTGTATAATAATGATGTGTAATTAATTTAAATAATAAATATAACATGATAATGATTCTTTATATAAGATATACCATCCAATTAAATATTATTTTAAAATCAAAATAATGATATTGTCGGTTGTGCATACGTTTGGACTACCATCTCCACGAACGCAATGAGATTCATTCTCCATCGTATCCTTTCAAGTATAATTATCATTTGATGATTTAAACATAATTTTTATGGACTTTATATAATTCAGGATATTAATAAGATACAACCTATCCATGACAAACATAGCTTTCGTAACAAAACATATAAAAGAAAAAGAGTAAGTTGACACCCGAAACGACGATAATACTAAGATATTATTGACAAAGCAATGTTAAAAGATCATATATGATATCATATTAATGTATATTATTATTGAATAATTTAATAAAAATTATTTCACCATTATACAGGAGCTTACCCTACCCTTAGACAAGTAAAAGTACAAGGTAAGGGTTTATTTCGCAATCTCTTCATTATTCGAGGTTCATTATACGTAATAATCTATTGGGATCTCTTTATCATCCACATCCATGTTTCTTCAAAATGTATTTCAATTTTTTTTACTATTTACAAGAATATTGGATGGAGTTATTTATACCTTTTTTTGACTTTTTATAAGAGTTTTATAAAGGAATCTTTTCTTCGTTTTCCAAACAAGGTTCTTTTTATCCTTTTCAACAAAATTAAGGTAAGAATGTTTTTTTAACTTATACGGTGGGTGCAGCTATTGTCTACCGTTATAAAATAGTTGAAGCTTCCCTTAAAATATTATAAAAATATTTTCAGAGAAAATGTTTTATTTTATAAATATATGACTCTTAAATGATTTCAAAATAGAAATAGATATTTCCTTAAAAAGAGTTTTGATATCATCTATGTCAACAACCTTTGATGGTTTTGTAGTTTATCTGGAGTTGATTTATTATGATACAATACATCCATATTGTATTGATGGTTTTTTGATATGTTTGATTGTGAATGTGTTATTTTTATACCATTCATCTTTTATGAAGAAAGTATTGACAATTCGTATGCTATTTTTAATACGAATGTTTATGTTATGTTTAAACCTGTTCATATGAGGAATTAATTGGACTTAATATGTGACGGGTGGAGCCCGCTACAGCTCCTCGATGCATCGGTAGGTCTCATGAGACAAACTAGTGTCTTGTCATAAGGCCTTGACAAAATAATATTTGTACTCTTGGCACGAGGCCTTGGCTATGTGGTTATGATAGTCTCGAATTATGCATTCCATCATTATGAAAGTGGTTATTGATATTGTATGTGATTATTCGATTAGTAGAATATCCATGTGAATAAGTAAATGGAATTATTTCATTTTATTTTTTCCATAATATGTTGAAGTTCAAGTTTAAAAGAATTTTTTTTTAGTTATACATTCCCTTAAATGTTTGTTCTTATTTATGATGGTTTTCACTATATTGTTATCCTTATGGGGCATTTCATCTCACCCCTTTACTATGTTTTATTTTTCCCAGGACGTGAAGAAGAAAATTATGAATGACCTGCAAGGATAGTATGAGGGGATAAGAGTGTGGACTATTAAGACTATGTTGTCGTAGTTTTAATTTTTATGATGTAATGTAAAACATTATAAATATATCTATTATTTCCAAGGCTACTAAACTAATTGGTCTTCCGAGATTTGATCTCTCTTGTGATCATGCCAATGTTATGTAATAAGGAACCGAATCTTGGTAACTAGGGTTGGGGCGTCACAGTTGGTATCAGAGGACGTTTAGTACAAACCTTGGAAACTAGATTTAGATAAACTCTGATTAGAGCACATAGATCTAAGATGGACATTGAGGATTAGTATAGAAGAACTTCCTAGAATTTTGGTATTGTTGAAATTTGGTGTGTTTTCCGAGAAATACATCCCTATCTGGATACGAGTAGGTATAGGAAGCTCTAGCATAGATGTACCTAGGGGTAAAACTTGAAAGCACCACTTTGAGCTAGACACGAACGGGAACTGGTGCATGACAACGGGCCTTTCTGCACTCTTGGTTACGACACTCCCGGGGGATATGCTTAAGATAATTCTAATTTTCTTTACAAATCATTATGAAGGGTTTCTGAGTATATACTTCCTAAAAGGATACATTTTTTTGATTATGTATTATATCCATAAACAATTTAATTTATGTTATGTGTTATACAAGTTTGGGATTAGGTATTGTTATTCATAAACTAATCTAGTGTATTCCATTGTTTAGAAATGGAACCCAGTAGAAGGAATGAGAACTCCAGCAATGCACATGATCCAAAGGGAAATAAGGATCATATCTTTCATGGTCATAAGCCATAATTTATAAGAGAAATAGTCTCCCATGTATGATCATCATATAAAGGAAAAATATAATGTGTTGATAAGATAAGTAAAGAGTTTACAGAGTCCTATGGATTTGAAGGGAAGCAAGAGACGAAAAGGATGGAAGAGAGAAATATGGATAAAGGGAAGAGGGAAAAGATGAATTTTTTCCATATGTGATAATTGTGGGAAGAAACACCTTGGAACTTGCGTGAAAGGAATGGGAGTTTGTTATAAGTGTGGAGGAAAAGGGCACAAAGTGTGTGACTGCAAGGGTAAGAAAATGGTTTCAAATGTACAATACTTAATTTTCAAGGAGTTTGGACACTACGCGAACCTATGTCGCAGTCATCAGACTATACAACAAATGATGGTATTGGATAATAATCAAGTTATGATACTACCACAGATGAAGAGGAATGATTAGAGTTCTTATGTTGATTATGTCATTTGAGTGTTGTATCAACAATGTACGTGTTATAATAATTATGGAGTATATAAGGATTGTACTGCAGTACTAATTCATTAAGGACATGAGATTATGTGGAACAAAGAAAAGTGACTCAATATCAGGTTAAATTTTTGGAAAATATGTGTTTAAGAGAAAGATAAACCATAATATGGTTCTGATACCGAGGTAGTGATTTTAGAATAATACATGATTGATTTGGATAAATTATATTGGATATTCTTGACTACCTTGAAACTGATTAATGATTTTTATATTCCATCATTGTTTGGGTTTACAACATTTTTGTATTGAAGGAGTATATCTATTATTCTTTAAGTAATAAGGGATCATGAATGTAATCAAAAAGTTTTTATGGTAATTTAGGATGTTTCAGTGTTTTAAAAGAATACATGATGAAGGTGATCACAAGTTATTACCCAAAAAAAGGATCTTCATTATGTTTACCATCCTTATAAATTTTGGACTGAAGTATTTTGGATAGTTCTAGTTTGGATTATTTTAGATTTCCATAAAAGGACAACCTGGAGGTCGGGCAGCAACCCGTCGCGTCTAGCAAGGCCGCGAGACATGAACCCATAACCGAAGGGCGACAAGGGTGTATCACCTACCACTGACCCACGTGATGTCCTGGATTGTATAATATCATTTTTTAATGGTTCTTCTAGATGAATTATAAATTCATTTTTTTAACCCTATACGAATAGGATAAATAGAATATTATTTTTAAGTTCTATAATCTTTTAGAGTAAAAGATGAGTTTGTGGCATAACTTAGTTAAAGGATGAGACTCTACTTTTCAAGTATATATTTTTCTTCCTCTCTTATTCAATGAAGAAATTAATTCTTATACTTTAGTGAAGGGATCTTAAAACAAAAAAAATGTGTTATCCTAATCCATCTGTTTTGCTGAACCGATGGTATTTTAAATCATCATAGATTGATGAATTTATGGCCCTCAATTTTACACTTGTTTTTGATTGATGACCTCAATCACTACCTATAAATATTTATGTTTTTTCATCCAATTATATGTTTGTAATTTCCACCAATGTTCTTTGAATAGAGATCATAATTTTGTGGTGACCCTTTCATTTCTCTTTTCCTCTTATTAAGACTGAATTTTATGAACCCAATTTCCAATGTGGGTTTTCCAACAAAGATATTTTCTATATTCAACCATTTATTTTTGAAGAACAATTTCAAATTGAAAGTACGCGATTTATTGAAGGAGGGGAGAATGTAACACCCCAAGATTTCAAAGTGTGTTATTTCTTCAAATTAATTCAATAACATGCACTACACGCAACACCGAGATCAAGCGCACCATGACTTACCAAACAAGTCGTTCAAAAGAGGTTATGAATTGTATTAACTAAATTTTAATCTCTATATAATACTTATAATTTTAGAATCCATATTATGATTTTCTTAGATATAATATAAGAACAAATTCATTTTCAGTATTGCACTATTACCAACTTTTAATAGTGAACCCTTTTAAAATCCAAAATTTTAATATTTTATATATTCAATTTAACTAAATTTACTTTTTAGAATGGGGACATCAAAAAAATTTACAATGAAACATCCCAAGCTTCCATGGTACGCTTTCCATTTAATAATACATTAGCGTGTGTTGTACGCAACTTCGAGTTCTAACACACACCACAACCATTCAAACTAGCCGTTATGAATAGTAATACATACTTTTTGATATTTTAAAAATTTTATCTCTCAAATTGGACATCATTTTTGTATTCGGAGTGTCAGATTTAGCTTAATTTGAAATTTTGGAACTTTTCATATAACATTTATATTTTGATGAATAGTGAAAATTACTAAATTTTAATTAAAAACAACTTTTTAATCAAATAACTTATGTTGATAAATTATAAATTTGAGTGGCTTTAAAGTATATTTAGAATATAATTTTATCATTTAATACAATTTTGGCCATTGTACATAATTTCACAATTAAATCGGGCATAAACACGTGTCAATCTTTTGATAGTTATTATCTCTTAAAAACACGCTATTTGTTTTGACGACGTGAATTAATTTTTAAATTAATTAATGCAACTGATATGTTTTGAATTTGGTAAAATAGACATCATTTTTGAATTCATAATATCAAATATATCATAGGCGTATGTTTTGGTATTTTTTTGGAAACTTTCATTTTTTGATGAATAGTGAAACAACTAAGTGGTAGTTAAAAAACTAAAATTTTCATAAAACATAATTTTACCGCTTCTGTGAGTGGAATTTAAAAAATCTGAGTGACACAATTAATATGAAGGAGTAAAATGTGGATCAATGAGAGAAAATAATTTTTGGTGAATAGTAACTGTTTACTTTTATTTACCACGGTTAAAAGTAAATAGGGTAATTAAGGGTCAAAATGATATTAATATTTCCCTAACACATGTCCTAATTCTATTGTACAAGTGTATCTCGACCAGAAAAACCTTAGGAGTAAAATATTATCATTTAGGTCTACTTGTATTAGATTAGGACATTTATTATTATTTAATTCATAGAAGAGTTAAAAGAGTTAAAATAGAAGTTTATTTACTAAAAAAATTTAATATAGGGATATACATAAGATAAATTAGATTGTAAATATTCATTATAAATATAAATATATTTTCTACATAATGATATTTTATTTATAATTTTTAGACATTAAATAATTTAATTTATTTATGACACAATAATGATGCAGTAATTACAATAATAGTGAAAAATTAAAATAATTGATATTATAAATACCCAAATAAATATAATTAGAGAATTTTTAGGAATTAAAATAATTTTATAGGTTAATATGACATGTTAGGATTTATTTAATTAACTTTTTTCGCAGTAATCATTCTGTTATGATTTTCACAAAAAACAATTTTCCAAATAGTGTCAAAATTGACATAAAAAAGTTTTTAAAACAAATATTATATTATTAATTGATATGAAATTCCTAAAAATCGATGGTTTGGCCAAGAGACTTATATCATGATTGGTATATCATTAATGGACCACTTGGGGGTCTCTTGTTAGTATATAGTATGTTTATTAACTATATAATATAAAAATACAAAGTGACATGGTAAGTGTCCAACTAATTAACTAAGAGTTAAAACTAAAAGATAAGGTTAATATAATGACCAAAACCTGTCTAAATTCTATTGGTTGATTGGTTTTCGACCCATCCCCAGCTTAACCTCTAAATAATCCACTTTTAAGCCATTAAAAATCGAATTTGAATTTATTATAAAATAATATTTCTAGCTTTTCCAAAGGTGCCCTTATCGCTCTTATAAAAGGGAACTCCTCCTTCTCATTAATTCAAACCTACAAAGCATTTTGGATTGCCCAACCCCTACCCAAATACTCTCTCAACTTCACTCACTACAACATATAGGCCTTAGTTTGATCAGAAAGCAAACCTAGGGAGCCCTTTTTATCAAATCAAAAGGAAGAACCCGAAGAAGAGGTAATGTTTTCACCACCCTTTTTCAAATTCATTTCTTCTTCAACTTCTTATTTATTTGTTATTAACATTATAAAATAATTAATCCAGTATCTCCTATATACTGTAATATTATTATAAATATGGTACAACCATATTCAGTATTCTATCCATCCTTTTAATGACATGTCACCATACGTGCGTACGTACGACTTACCATCTCCACGTCGTGGTGTAATTTTTATTCAATATATTATTATTTGGATGGGTATAATAATGATTGTAATTCATGTAAAGAAAAAATATAACATGATAATGATTATTTATATAATATATACCATCCAATTAAATATTATTTTAATATCAAAAGAATGATATTGTCGCTCGTGCGTACGTACGGACTACCGTCTCCACGAAAGCGATGAGATTCATTCTCCATCGTATCCATTCAAGTATAATCCAAATTTGATGATTTAAAAATAATGTTTACGGACTTGATATGGTTCTAGATATTAATAAGATACAACCTATCCATGACAAAAATTGCTTATGTAACAAAACATATTAAAGAAAACGGGTAAGTTAACACCCGAAACGACAATAATACTAAGATATTATTAACAAAGCAATGTTAAAAGATCATATATGATATCATATTAATTTATATGATAATTTTATAATTTAATAACAATTATGTCACCTTTATAAAGGAGGTTAAACAGCCCTCAACCAATGAAAAGTACAAGGTAAGGGTTTATTTCGCAATCTCTTCATTATTCAAGGTTGTTTATACGTAATAATCTACTGGGATCTCTTTATCATCCAAATCCATGTTTCTTCAACATTTATTTAAAAATATTTTTACTATTTACAAGAATATGGGTTAAAGTCATTTATACCTTTTTTTGACTTTTTATAAGAGGTTTATAAAGGAAAATTTCCATTGTTTTCCAAACAAGGTTCTTTTTAACCTTTTTGAAAAAATTAAGGTAAGAATGTTTTTTTAACTTATATGGTGGGTGCGGCTATTTTCCGCCGTTATAAAATTGTTGAAGCTTCTCTTACAATATTATAGGAATATTTTCAAAGATAATGTTTTATTTTATAAATATATTACTCTTAATTGATTTCAAAATAGAAAGAGATATTTCGTTAAAAAGCGTTTTGATTTCATCTATGTCAACATCCTTTGATGGATTTTAAGTTTATTTGGATTTAATTTATTATGACACAATACTTCCATATTGTATTGATGGTTTTGTGATATGTTTGACTGTGGATGTGTTATTTTTATACCATTCATGGTTTATGAAGAATGTATTGACATTTCATATGCTAGTTTTAATACGAATGATTATGTTATGTTTAAACACGTTTATATGAGTAATGCATTGGACTTAATATGTGACGGGTGGAGCCCGCTATAGCTCCATGATGCATCATTAGCTCTCATGAGACAAACTAGTGTCTTGGCACAAAGCCCTGACAAAAACTTATTTTTAGTCTTGGCACGAGGCATTGGCTATGTGGTTATGATAGTCTGGCATTATGCATTTCATCATTATGATGTTGGTTATTGATATTGCATGTGATTATTCAATTAGTATAATATCCATGTGAATAATTAAATGGCATTATTTCATTTTATTTTTTCCATACTATGTTGAAGTTCAAGTTTAAAAGTCTTTTGTTTTAGTTATACATTGCCTTAAATGTTTATTCTTATTTAAGAAAGTTTCTGCTATATTTTTATCCTTACTGGGCATTTGAGCTCACCCCTTTTCTATGTTTCATTTTTCCCAAGATGTGAAGAAGTAAATTATGAATGACTTACAGGGATAGTATGAGGGGATAAGAGTGTGGACTATAGTGACTATGTTGTTGTAGTTTTCATTTTTATGATGTAATGTAAAACATTATGAATATATATAGTGTTTCCAAGGCTACTAAAATAATAGGTCTTTCGTGATTTGACCATTATTGTGATCATTCCAATGTTATGTAATAATGCACCGACTCTGGGTAACTGGGGTTGGGGCATTACAACTCATATTAAAATAAAATATAATAAATTTAATAATATAATACATGTGGATCAAAAAGAATCATATTTTATTCCTAAGGTTGATTTTGGTTGTAATAC
The DNA here is from genome assembly GCA_963277665.1 of Viscum album. Classification (NCBI taxonomy): domain Eukaryota; kingdom Viridiplantae; phylum Streptophyta; class Magnoliopsida; order Santalales; family Viscaceae; genus Viscum; species Viscum album. The sequence continues at coordinate 886,183,577 of OY728148.1, read as the reverse complement.
ACTTATCTAATAGAATTAGGACATGTGTTAGGTAATTATAATATCATTTTTAATTTTAATTACCCTGTATACTTTAACCAGTGTAAATAAAATTCAAAAGTTAATATTCAACAAAAATTATATTCATCCTATTGAACAAAATTTAACTTACTGATGTCTACAGTGTCTCTTTGAATTTTTAAATTCAATTCATACTAAAATTACATTTTATTCAAGTTTTCAAATGGGCCAAGAAGGTCGGTAAAAGATGATAAGATTTTAAATAAAATTTAATATATATAATAATATTATAAAATGGCCCCAATGAATTAAATTGGATTAATATATGTATTTTTTAAATAATTTGACTTTAAAATAAATTTAAATAAAAATAAAAATTATTTAAATAAAATCTGGTTTTATACAATAATGTAGTGTTTTTCACTATTCATAAAAAAATTAATGTTTTCAAAAAAATAACATCAAAATCACCCAATGCTAATTATGATATTTAGAATACAAAAATTAAATCCATTTTGAAAAAAAAAATTTATAAAATTTCAAAAGGTGGGTATTACTATTCATAATGACTATTTTGTTTGGTCGTGGTGTGCTAGAACTCGAAGTTGCATGAAGCACAATATTTTGTATTATTCCAAGAGAAGTGTATGATGGTTGCATGTGGTGTTATAGGTTTTCTTGGCTACTGGAATCCTGAGGTCCCCTCATCTTCTGTACCACTACGTTTTTCTCCTCTATTGTACCACTAAGGTGCACTGAGCTACTGGACCACTGATGTCCGCTCAGCTTCGTGACCACTGAGGTCTCTCTTATCGTATCCTTCATGTCACAGAGAACCATAATATTACCACTCCCTAGTGTGCATGAATATCGGAGATTGTACTCCTCATGCAATTGGTCATATCTCAACAAACACAAAGTCTCATTTAGAGTACACCCAAAGCATTATCTCATCTTAAGGGCCCCAACATCATAGATGTGTCAATTGGACACTCTGTTTGAATGATATTGGGGTTTTAGTAAACATGTGTTTTTTTCATCTGGGCCCAATATGAAATGGTTAGACCGACCCAAAAATCATGGCCTGAGGGTCCCATATTACCTAACCCATTTTGGACACCCCAAATTGACCTGTTCGGGTCTGGGCCAACCCGGTCCGACCGAGAATAGATGCCAAGCCCATTGGGCCTTACTGGACCCATCCCATTTTGGTCGTGGGTCCCGCTCGACAGGTTTCCCATTGGCCCGGTTCTCATCTGGTCTTGTATGACATAGTCGGACTAGTTCTAACTAGCCGGACAGCCTAGCAGGCCAATCCCATTCAGCGGGTCATTTCTCTTCTAGCCCAGGTTGCCCAGTGGCGTAGTGTATTCCACCAGCCCAAACCATATCGATAGGCCAGTTCTCATCCTGCCCGAACATCATTCGTTATCAGGTTCACGTAGCCACATGATGTGGCCTCCTCTCCCAACATGTCCACTCACGTAAACCATTGATTTTCACTGCGTGGCGCCTCTGATGTGGTCGGGTGGCCACGTCCGCCTACCATCGGCCTCCGTGCTGGTGTTCCATATCACCATCGTGGAATGATACCTACGTGTCGTCTACCTCTTGCCTTCATCTTTGGCATCGGCGGATCCTACTTCCATTACAACCTATGTGTCTTGGCTTAGTTACGCCATTGTGGATGGGATCTGCGGCCTTGTTCCACCACTACAGCTGGGTGTTGCGGACTTCTGCCCCCATTCGGGCCTCCTTCTTCTATCACAGGATGATTCCCTGCCACGGTCATGCCTAGACCACAAATACCATTTCCACTGACCATTGAGGCACAAAGTACGGGAAGAAAGTGAGAAGAAATTGCGGAAGTATTATCCACACAAGAACACCCAAAGAACAATCTGGGTCATTGTTTATGTGGAACTCGAGGTGTTCTAGTTTGTACATTCAAGAAAAACCCAAATAAAGTGTAATAATCACTTAGATCAATATCCCATTTTCTCCACATCATTAACCATACTTCATGAAAAATAAAACTACAGATCAACCTATTCATGGGTTTTTCTGTGTTTTTCATTAATCATTAAGAATGAGGAATGTAAAATTACATAGAACTCCCCCTATTCGGGAAAGGAGATTGCTCAAGGATGATTAATCTTTGTCATCTGATGATCTTGATTATAGAATTATCTGTCGAATGGTTTTGTTCTTATCATCTGATTCACTGGTGTTTTTCGTTGCAGGGGTTTCCTTCGTCATTCTTCAGAGGAATTCTAGGGTTTTTCGTTTAGCCTGAATTCTCTATTTTATTAAAGATGGAAGAAGCTTTCACATTGTATCATCCCCACATTGATTTATTAATGAGGTTAATTAATGGGATTCAGTGTCACCTCATTGATGCACATCAATGCTGATGAGTCACCACGTAACAATGAAGAAAATTTATTAAAATAACTTTTATGGTTATTTTATTTTTCTTTGGAAAAGTCTAGAAACTATTTTTTTGGTTGACCCAAGCCGGTCCATGTTTGGCCCTTCATAGGCTAATCCTGATTCTCTGAGTTAAACAGTGCCCTGATATTTTTTTATCTAGGCCCCAATCTGAATGTTAGAAAAACCACAAACATGTTTATTAAATGAAATTTAAATAAAAATAGTTCAAAAATACATTTTGGAAACTCTAGGCCTCAGAATCACGTGTTGTCTCAGAGCCTAGTCACCAAATTATCCCATTTAATTTTCAAAAAAAATCATGAAAATATATGACATTACATCACTCCCACCATTAGGGGTTTACATACTCCTAATCTAAAACAAGTTATAATCAAACAAATGGGGGTACTAACCACAAATCTGAGCCTCGCACTCCCACGTGCTCTCATAGAGACTCACATGCTGCCAACGAGCACACACCATATGAACCAGCTGTCTACGAAAGATTCTATCCTTTCGATCCTCTATCTCCATTGTGCACTCCGCGAATGTATCCTATTTGTCAAATTCATGTTGTTCATGGTCGATGACGTGAGACGGGTCATGCATGTATCTCCTCAGTTGATATTTTTTGAATACATTGTGAACCCTCTCTAAATATTGTGGTAGATCCAAGCGGTACACCTCCTTTCCCACTCTATACAGAATCAGAAAAAGACCAATGAACTTCAGGGATAGCTTGCCACAACGACCAAATCTCTATATCCCTCATCAATGAGAGACCCATAAGAATATGTGTTCCCCATCCTCTATCTCCAAGGGTCTCAATTTCCTATCATCATAGGACTTATGATAACTTAGCGTGGTCTTTATAGGCTCTCGGATGACCTGCACCTTCTTAGTGGTAGCATGGACCATCTCTGGGCCCATGAGTATTGACTCCCCTGGGTCTGTCCAACATTACAATGACCTTCATGGTCATCCATATAGATCCATAAAAGATTCCATAATGATGATTTATATGTATCTGTTTTTGTATGAAAATTCTACCAGTGGTTGGTGGTTGTCCCAAATACTACAAAAATCATGAATGCAAGCACAAAGCATGTCGTCCATGGTATGTATGGTCTGCTCTATCTGACCATCGGTCTCTGGTTGAAAGGTTGTGCTCAAGTGTAGCCGAGTCCCAACCACCTACTATAATCCCTTCCATAATTGGGATTATGGGACTCCATGGAGTCGAACAATCTCTTGAACGTAGAGGCTTCCCAAACTCTCTACTGATCCTTGTTCTCAAATGGGTAGGAAGTGGGTCAACTTGATAAGTTGTTCTGAGATCACCCAGATGGTATCATACCCCCTGGACATATTTGGTAAGCATGTCACAAAGTCCATCGATATCCCATTTCATTTCTACTACAATACATCGAGGGGATGTGTCAAAACTACTGGATCCCAGTGCTCATTCATCACTTACTGATATGTGAGGCATCTCAAGAAAATATCTCCCACTGCCTTCTTCATCCCCTACCACTAGTTCTAAGGTCTGAGGTCTTGATACATCTTCACAACACCTATATGTACTTATAAAAAGGATTTATGGAACTCCCTCAACTCCTCTTCCCACAAATCCACTGATACAATGGTGAGTCCTATAAAAAGAAAGATATACTCCCCACCTTTAGAATATCCCTCAGGGAGTATACCCTGTGGAGAACTAGGCATGTGCAGACTCATAGATAGAATATATGACTTGTGCCTCCCTAACTCTCTATATGAGTGGAGGGGAAACTAATATCAACTAAAGAATAGTTGACTCTTCTATATCCTCGATCGATATCTGATGCAATTCCAGCTGCTCTGAGGAATTATTCAGCAGATATAAACTCGATATCCTACTGAGAACATTTGCCACCAAGTTCCCCTTACCAAGAGTATATAATATCTCGAATTCATAGTCCAAAAGTGAATCTATCCAAAGTCATTGTCTCAAGTTCATATCCTTCTAATAAAAGATATAGTGGATAATATTATGGTCAGTGTAGATGATGAATCATTGACCAATAAGGTAGTGTCACCACATCATTAGTTTGAAAACTAACACAACCTACTCAAGGTCGTTTGTCTCATAGTTCTGGTCATACAGTCTCAATTTTCATGATCCATAATAAATCACAACTTTACCCTGCATCCGGACACAACCAAGCCTGGTTCCTGATGCATCACTGAACACCTTATAGTCAGTTTCCTTCTCCGGCGGCCTCAATATAGGAGCACTCGTCAAGCTCTTCCTCTGCTGCTGAAATATATTTTGGCATCTTTTGGTCCACACGAAGGGTTTTACCTTCTTTTTTAATGAATTCATGGGTGCTGCTACTCTGGATAAGTTGTTAAAAAACATCCGATAGAACCCAGTATTCCCAAAGAAAATCTGCACCACTGTAACTCTCTTTGGTGGTTCCCATGAAATAACTACCTCAATCATCACTAGATCTATTGTAAATCCATCCTATGTGATGACTAGTCCTATTATATGAACCATTAGTTTCTAGAACTCACACTTCAAGAGAATTTAAAAAATCTGGTGCTCTCGGACTGTGTCCAGAACTATTCCCAGTTGTATCACATGCTCCTCCTAAGCCACTGAAAACACTAATATTTCATCAATTACGACCAATACAAACCATTCAATTAATGAATGTAAGATCATGTTAATGAGTCTCATGTACACGTTTGGGTTATTATTCATGACAAACAACATCCCTAAGAACTTTTAGTGGCCACAACGATAGTTGAATGTCATCTTCGAGATGTTTTTTCGCGTACTCGATGTTATTGATAGCCTAATCTGATGTCTATCTTCTACAATCATCTCTCTCTATTCAGAAGATAGAAGAGTTCATCAAAAATTGATAGAGGATACATTCTCTTTATTATCACTTGATTTTGGCATAAGAATTCCATGCATAACCTCAAACATTCATTTTTCTTCATGGCAAGCAACACAAGGGTTTTCCATGTTGAAACATCGGGCCTTACAAACCCCTTCCTCTGTAATCCCTCAAATTATACCCTCAGCTCCCAGAGCACTACTGGATCCATTCGATATGAATTTGTATGTATCATTTCCATCCTAGGGTACATATCAATGCCAATGTCTACTTCTATATGAGGATGTGGTCTTGGAACATCCTTTGGAAAGACGTCCTCATACTCATCCACCACGGTTGGAAACCGTGGACTCATCTTATCCACTTAATATAGGGTCATGATAGCCAACTGATGAGTGATCGGCTACACCCTCATACGTGTGAGTCCATACTACACTACAAAAGCACCCATCTTGCTGGTCAAGGAAAATTTAGTCCCATATCTGTGCAAACACCGCACTCTATGCCTAAAATAGTCGATCTAAGAATGAACTATAGATATTCATTCCATACCCAGGATGACGTCGTAAGGACTTAACGCTAATACTAAGAGATCCCAACTGAACCTCCCTCCCCCATGAGTAAGATCATACTATCGACACTAGTGTGTGATCATCTAATCCCCTCCCATTTGAGTCTTCAATCTTGAGGATCGATCCAACAACTCGATCAGAATCATTGATCTCCGAACATTCTCTGGGGTATGGAAGGAGTGAATGGATCCTGTGTCAATATGAACATCATCTATAGAGGGGAATACATAGATCTTACATCATATCAACTCTAGGACATCGGTACCATAGGCCTTGATGGCCTGAAGCTATGGTCGCCCATATCCAGCCACTCTGGGATCCTGTTGTGGAACACAGGGAGATGGTGGTGGTAGTACCTCGTGCCTATATCCACCTCCTACCACTCATCCTTCTCCTCTTTCGGGTCCACCGCCTGGAAGACTGCCCTATTCTTTTCTCTTTGACTGCCTTAGTGGTCCCTCAACCATATGTGAGTCTTCTTTGTGGCATGTCAGGCAATCCCGAGCCATGTGCCCAAGCCCGCTACATGCGTAGCATAATCAGCTCTTCTGAAGACTCAATCTACCCCTGGAGCCTTGTATCACCGATCATGAGTCCTGGGGACATCCTCAAAAGGCTCTGGACCATTTGGGCATATTTGTCACTTGTCCACTACCCTCAATGGATGACTCGGCCACCTAACGCCCAATGGTAGCTCCCACCATCGGTGCCTACTCTGTAAGGAAGCTCACCACTAGTAGAGCTCACTCCAACACCCTAGACTTTGTAGGTATACTGAGGGAAATCATAAATGCCTTGATCTCCCATTAGAGTCCCAACTCAAAGGTTCGGGCTCTGAATAAAGAATCTCATATCATATTCTTAGAGTAACGAGAGTTGTTTTTGAATCTCATAGAGTACTCAACCACTGCCAGGCTACACTTCTATAGGTGAAGAAGCTCTTGTATGCGCACTGAGTGTAATGTCGCTGGGAAGAACTCCTCTCTAAAAATCCACTCAACCTGAGACCAGGTGAGGTTAACCTCCTCATGCTTCTATATCATCAAACTCCACCAACACTTTGTCGAGCCCTACAGAAGACTTGTGGATAGAACCTCTATCTAGTCTAGTGGAATCCTCCCTATGCAAAAAACTTGTGTCACTGCCTCAATCCAAACCTCAAAAACCTGAGAATCTATCTCTCCCTGGAACCTAGATGGTCTCTGTCTTTGGAACTCATGTAAGGCACTGAGCCTACATGAATTCTCTACTAGTAGGGATAGTGGTAACTGTAGACCAACGGTCAATGGTATTGTTGGGACACTTCATGGAGGTACCATCTTGGACAACAGTCCCTCTACCAAAGCCTCATCACTCTATGAACCATCCTCGTGTTCATGAACATGAATCTTGGATGGATTTATGTGTGGAGGAATCCTGAAAGAGATAAATATGAATCAAGATTAATATATTATACCTGGTTAGCTAACTCTAACTCGGAAAGATAATGAGAAATATTTCATAGATGCATGGAACAAGTGTTTTCATGTACCGAGTCAGAAAGTAGAAATTATGGTTCTGATGTATGGTTATGTTGGCTGCCACACCAACACTTGACTCAATGGCCTGACAGCTAATCTCAAAACACATAACACTATTTTCCTATAGTCATTTTCAGTCTCTTTGTTATTCTGGTATAACTGCCCTCCTTTGATACCACTTTATCATGACCCATCCCTTAAGGAATGTGTTCTGACTAACCCATGACTTACTTCTATAGGCCAGGGGCTGGAGACATCACTGAATAGGCATATCCCAAAGAGGAAATGCATTTTCCATTAAAACAATACACATGTACAAAGCTCAAATACCTAAAAGTAAATACAATGTCAACCACATCTATCACAGACACAACTAATAATAGTATATTACCACTGAATGTAAGAAGGTCCAAAATACAGGCCCAAAACGATAAAGGAATGTAAAACATCCATGGAATGTCTTCTAAAGACCATAACTGAAGAGTAGGTTGAACGAATCTTCTGGAAGCCTTAATAGTGCACCCTTCTATATTGTCTCATTGAGCACCACCTAGACCCAGACAACCATGGTAATAGTTTAAGATTCAATCACCTACACAAGACACGATGCCTACGAGAGAATCCAGTTGAAGGGTGAGTAACCAAATACTCAGTATGGACCCCAAACCATAATGGAAAGACAAAAAATTAAAGACCATAACGGAAAGACATATCACACCATGTATAACTCAAATTATAGAAAGGAATATTATCAATTGTAAAATTGAATCATTTGTACTACTGAGGGGTTCATCCCTGATGATTCACCGAGGTTTGTTTAACTATTGGCCCACTTAGGTCTTCTCTATTGATATACCATTGAGGTTCACTCAGCTACTAGACCATTGAGTTTTTCTCACCTGGTGGACCACTGAGGCATGCTCCGCTACAGGACCACAAAGCTCCAGTGAGCTACTCGACTAAATAGTTCTACTCACCTACTATACCACTGAAGTCTGTTCATCTGTGGGACAACTGAGGTCCACTCTATTCCTCGACCACTGAGGTCCGATGAGCTACTAGACCCCATATGTCTAATAATCTACTAGACCATAGATTTTCTACTTTTCTTAACATTCATGTCACAGCTGGCGATGGGATTCCAGCTCTATAGTTTGCTTGAATACAAGATAATATAAACCCCAATCCATCGGTTGTATATCAACTATCAAGAAGTCTCACCTAGAGTATACCCAAAGTACTGTCTCATTACAAAGGTCCTATTACCATAGATAGTGCATCAATCAGATACTCGGTCTAAAAGATACTGGTCTTTTAGTAAACATGGGCCGGTTGTGTCTCTACCCAATACAACCTAGTTTGACCGACCCAACAAACCTAGCCTAGGGGTCCCATATGACCTGACCCATATTGGATGACCCGACCCAATCTAGTTGGGTCTGGCTGGCCAAGTCTGACATGGCCTAGTGGCCAGGCCCATTGGGCCTTTCTAGACCCGACCCGATTCGGCCATTGGTATAGCCCGTCAGGTCCCACCGCGACCCGGTTATCATTTGGTCTAGTCCGACTTAGTCGAACCAGTTTTGGCTAGCCAGGACGAACAATGGCCATGTTCCCCATCTGTCATGATCTACATCAGTGGGTCGGTTCTCCTCCTTCCCAGACATCGTGTGGCATCAGGTTTGCATAGCCACATGCCGTCAGGGTGGCTCCACCTCCTCGGCCAGCCAGTCATCTCACCCAGATTGAATCTTCCCCATTACCCGCGGTAAGCTGCAGATCCATCTCACAGCTACGGTTCTTAGACCGTGGCTTTGTACATGTGGTGCCTCCGAGGCAGCCTAGTGGTTGTGTCCACCTGCCACCGTCCATGGTGCTGGCGGCTCCTACTACCATCAGGGCCCTGTGCACCACCACAGCAGGGTGTCATGGACTTGTGCCAATGCAACAGCCTCCTTCCGCTACCGCGACCTTATGCTGTAGTCTCTCGATGATGTCGTGTCACATCATACTTGGAACCGCAGGCCGATGCACCTCCGTAGTCCCACCTGGACAACAAATACTATCACCACCAACTATTTATCCATAAAGAATGGTAAGAATGCAAGAAGAAATTATGGATGGGGTCAAAACACAAAAATACCAAGAGAACAATCCATGTCTTTTCTTGTCGACACAGAAGCATTCTTGTTTGAAAGATCTGGAAGAACCAATGTAAAGTGGAATAATCAATAAGATAGATATCCTCTTTATCCTGCATCAATAACTATCCCACATGAAAAATTGAACCATAGATCAACTTGTTTGTGGGACAGTCCACGTTCATCGTTAGAATTAATGAACATGGAAGGAAAATTACATAGAAGAAACCCCTAACAGGGAAAGGAGATTGCTTGAGAATGAATATTCATCATCATCCGTCAAACATATGTCCCAAATATGATCTCCATGGTTTTCGTTGTCATCATTTGATTTGCTTGCATTCATCGTTGGATAATATTCCTTCATCATCCATGAGATTCCTTCTAGGTTTGTTCATCAACACTGATGTTCATTTTAATTAATTAAGTAATAAGTGTACAGGTTGCAGCATCACGACACTGATTAATTAATGAGGTTATTTAATGTGATAAAACATTGCTGCATCTCAGAAGCACATCGTTGATGAGTCACAGTGTAACAAAGAAGAATATATAAAAAATAACTCTTTAACATATTTTATTATACTTCCAAAAACTCAGAAAACTATCATTTATTGTCGACCTGTGACTGTCAATGATTGACCCCTCCTAGGTGAATCCTATAACTATATGTTCAGTGGTACCCTTGTATTTATTTATCTGGGAACTATTTTTAATGTTTAAATACCCCCTCAAACGTTTATTAATTGAACATTAAAAAATAGTCCACAAATACATTATAGACACTATAGCCTTAGAATCATATGTTGTCTTAGTGCCTAGTCTCAAATTTATTCCATTTATTTTTAAACAACTTTACATAGAAATATGGTACATTGTAGTAGAGATATCAAGATGCCTTAGATCATGAAATCTAATTAATAATCATTTACATCACATTGAATTTAGTTATTTATTCCATGAGATATTTTCAATGATATCAAATCTCGAATAATTTAATTAACATTTAATTAATTAAAATTCATGTGCGTTTAGTTATTTTCCATTCCATATTAATTATATCTTATCTTATCATAATAGTATGGATGTTCAAATGTATATTGTGTTCATTTATTTAACTTCACATATAGATTATTTTTTTATTCATGATATATTCCATTATACTTAAACCTTTTTGATCATTTCAGTGCGCCCTAATTTTTTCCCTTTTTCCATTATTCAATGAAGTGTATTATGAATTATTTACAATCATATTTTAGAGTTAAAAAATTTATTATAAAAAATAATGTTTTAATTTGTGTCATAAAATTTAATTAAATACCCTTGTGTGTATCTAATTTACCAATACTAATAAACTATTTAGTCTCTTAGGATGTGATTCCTTTTATATTATAACAATGCAATAATGCAGACACCCACTCAAGGATACTGGGTTCGAGATTTACTACAGTTGGTATCAGAGGAGGTTTAGTAGAGACCTTGGTGTTTAGATTTGGTAAAACATAGATTAGGAAAGATGAACCTATGATTTTATTTGAGGACATGCATAAATGAACATCCTAATGTTATGATAAGAAATAAATTATAGGTTTTTTCTTAGAAATACTTCCATTTCTATATACAAAATTTGGATTGGGTTCTATCACAAATATACCTAGGGTGAATAACTCTAAAAACGGTGCATTAGTCATGATCCAATCATCACCCGATGTGTTAAAATAGTCCTTATTATAGACATGGTTTTATACTCTTGGGGGATATTATTAGAATTATTCACATATTTTTACTACCCATTGTGGGATATTTGAATAGATGATAACAATGAATGCCCAAGGTTAATTCCATGGTGTCTTATATTGAAAATAATGTTTCATTATTTAGACAGCCTATAAAATATTATATGTTTTTCCACTATGATTATTATTTCTCATAATATGTTTTTTATTTTTAGTAAATCGATGGAACCCAAAGGAATAATGTTAACATTTAATATTAAATACAATGTGGTCACTATGAGAAACCAAATTGGATGATGACATGAGTGAAAGATATAATAATTATTCCTAATTAGCTATCCTGAAATATGATTAAGAACTTATACCATAACCAACTCCCAGACTCACCAAAGAAGAGAAGTATGGAGTTTAATAAGTACTCATGTGGTGGAGATAATGAAGAAAATAAGGATTTATTTAATTCATATTAGAAATATGGAAGGAGAACCCCTGAAAGTGTCTGAGTATAATGAGAACATTCATTATGTGTGTAATCTAAAGGAATAATGAAAATAATTTTCAAGGAAAATGTTTGAGTACAATGGAAGGAAATAAATATCAATATTGGGATCCATTTATAGTTCATTATCTTAAATGTGGGGAACCTAGGAATTATTTATGTAAAGGACCTCTTCTAATGGTTAGAACCGAAACCACTTATGGACCAATATGAAAATAAAAAGGATGACATGTTTATGAATTTGGATTAAATAATTGTATTGTATAAGTATTTTTACCAATGATATTTAGGTTATAAGAATCCTAAAACATATAAGGATTTTGTAAAACTTCACAAGAAAAATGTTTCTTTATTAACTAATGATTTGTGGATACCATAATCTGTTTATGTTTTTAAGGTTGATCATATTTTCCAAGTCATAAATGCTCCTATTGAATTTTTTTTGTAGGATAATAAAATGCTCAAGGATATATTTGGAAAACATTAATTGTAATTCAATCCATTAGTTTAGAAAATTAAAATTTATTTAAGGAAGAATGAATTTACAATTTTCAAACATATGATAAAGGTTATTGGTAACCTTTTATGGTTTTATTATATATTATTTTGTAGTAAATAAGGGTCATTAGAATCTGGTAACATTATTGGAATTATATAAATATTTTCTTTGGAAAAAGGACATCTTCATTCATCCAGTGAAGTTAGAAGGTACTAAACCCACAACAAAAGGTATACAAGGGTTTTGTGCCTACCAATATCCTTATTTATTTCCTAGTTAATATTTCATTTTTTTAGTTAAACGGGTTGAAAAAAAATATATCAATGTTGAGTCAGGGGTGTTTTTTTGAGGTTTAGAGATTAATGTATTATATTCAATAAATTATTCTTACAATATTGGTTTTGAAAAATATTTATTGATATAAGAGAAAACTTTACACTCTTTTGGGGCTCAAAAAATATATTAAAATTGAATTTTATTCCCTTGGGAATAAAATATTCATTTCTTGATATCCATTTCATTGAATAAGTGATTAATTGGAAATTGATCTAAGAACAATAGTGTTTATGAAAAAGAAGAACTTTTAGTAAGTATATTTCATTATATTCATAGATAGTATAACAATTACTCATCCTTCGGAAAGGTAAATTGAAAAAAATTTATCATTTTACCTTTATTTTCATTGAATCAAATGGTCCCTTAACTCAACATAGATTTTTGTTTGTGTGGTCATTAATGTTATATGGATCACCCACTTTCTCATGATCAATGATTTATATCACTATATATAATTATTTTTTCTTTTCTTATATGTCCAAATATTCAGTTTATAGTAAATTTATACTATGTATAATCCTAGGTATGTTTTATTCCAAAAGACCTTCTTATTTCTATTTCTCTCGTATTAAAAGGATGATTCATTATCCCTTTTACGATGATGGGTTTTCAACCATGGTTTTTTCAAATATCAAAACCTTCCTTACAATTATCATGTTTAAATTCCAAGGACGAAATTTATTAATGGTGGGGAGAATGTAAAACCATTATATTTTACAATAATAACATGGTTTTTGATAGCATCGAGCCATGAATCATTGGACTTTAACAACACATGAAATATATTTCTTTAAATTTAATCTCATCGATAGCTTGTAGAATACGCAACCCCATGTTGAAATGAACTATAATATGATATAACATTATAACCAAACATTTAAGTTAGTGATTATTAATATACTAACAAAATTATTAATACAATTCTTCTATTTTTTTAAACTAAAATATTATTAATTAAAATAATTTTTTTTCTTCTGGAAAACAATATTTTTTCTAAAAGGCATTTAACCCCACAATGCACACATAATTTAATTTCAATTTTTACCACATTTAGAAAAATTATTTTAAAAAATAAACACTTTTTCTTTAAATAATAATATCAAAATTATCTAAGGGTTATTTTTTGGTATTTTTTTTAAAAAAATTATTTTTTAATTCAAAGTGAAAAATAACGAATATAAATTAAAAATCATGTTTTTGTAAAAATTATTTATAAGTTTATATTTTATATTTATCTATTTTTAAAGTAACATTAGTAAAATTATATTATAATTTAAATAATATAGTTAATTTTCTTCTTTTTCATTTTTTTTAATAAAATTGTAATATTTTTAACATTTTCCCTTTAAAACCTGTTTTTTGTTGAGTCTACCAGATTAATATTAAATTAAATTTTTTTCAATAATTTGTTTAAAAATTTTATTTTTATTCCATATTTATATTTAGAATAATTTATATTATCTAAAATTGTAATCTTATATTTAACCAAATTAAATAATTTTAATAGTAAAAATTATTTACTGCAGTTAAGGTAAAATGTGTCTATCAGGGGTTAATGTAAAAAGATAAGTATTAAAATTACCTGTAACATGTCCAGAATATAATTTTTAACATATTTAGAACATATCATGTATAATCTTCAATAAAAATCTATTTTTCCTTCTTTTTTGGAAGGTGAACAACGTCGGTACAAATTATTCTTATTAAAAATTAAAAGTGTACCACTTACCACACTTTTAAAAGGCCCCCACTTTACTATCTTCTTCACAAATTCAAACCCTTTGGTTTTCAAAATGCCTATCAAAATCACTTCATAACATCAATACACTCATCCTATAATCCTTTTAATGTTATGAATGTCATTATAGGAATACTTTGGTATAATCCTAAAGAGGGGGTCCATGACGAGGTAAAATTCCTAACAATGCAACTTACATTTATTTAATCTACCACCTATGTAAAATTGTATTAATTTATTTTAATATAATTAACCAAGTATATATCATATAATTATATGTTATTATGTTATGTTCATGACCTATAACCTTCCACAAATTTGTCAAATGGGTTATGAAATCATCGTTCGTGTGTACGGATGCCTACCGCCTCATGAACTAATGTCAATAATTTTTTCATTAGCACCTATCACGTTTGGGTATTATTTTTAGAGTGCATAAATCAATAGATGTGGACTACAATTTTAATAAATATTTCTATAAAATATTATGTGAAATAAATTACTTAAAAAACTAACCAACTAATCAAATTAAGAGATTGATATAAGATCTATCCTTTTAAAATATTCCTCAAAGAGTGATTGGGTCTCAAGTAAAATAATGTTTATAAATACCTTCCCTTTTGAAATAAATTTACATATAACAAAATATAAACACAAGTTATGATTAATTATCAAAGTTATAGTTTTGTTTATTGATTAAAAAATCATAGATATAATAATAAAACAAAATACAATAACACAATTAAATATCAGAATAAATAAGTATTTTGGTCTCAATGTGAGACTTAATCCCCTCCACATAGAAATCACATACTACCAAGAAGATTATAATTAAAATCATATAAATCCACAACCTGGATCAGGTAAAAAAATCAATAGTTACAAGATATACAGGCTAAAAATCCCCCACCACATTAATTTGTGGGAAGTAAGAATATCACCAGTCACACAAGGACATCTTTCACAAACACTATGGGAAAACATATGTAATGAAAGAAGAGAATAAAATGTATTATCTAGTTAGGTGTAGGTGATAGTTTGTGTTTGATAAAATATTACAAACAAACTTCTTAAATTAGAATGAAATAAATAAAATTAAAAATAAATAATTGAGTAAATATCATTCTGATATATTCATTATGGTCATAGTCATAAGATTTGGAGTTTGAGATTCATTTTGGAAAATTGTATAAGAACGAAATATCATAGGAATCTATAGGAATGTCTAAATTGATCTCAATCAGTTTCTCAATCAACCTCTCTAAATGATTCTATGCTTCAATGTCGTTGATCTTTACATAACATGAATTAGTAAACTCATCATGATTCACCAAATCAATTACACACTTTTTTGCGAGTCAGAAAATGTTGAATATGTCATATGAATTGAGTATTGAGTGAGAAATTTCCTTAATATATATATAGCATCATCAATTTGAGGATATCCACTATCCTAAGATCATATTTTACTATGTCTTAATGTCTTGGTCAGATTATCCAATAATATAATTTTTTTTGTTCAATTCATGACAACGTCTTTGGATAACAACAGTAGTATGATGATGGTGGTGACTCAGCATATGGATGTAGTTCAAACTGGTGGTACCTTAGGATGATGGTGATGGGGACTCAGATCCTAGTGGTATCACCCCTAGTGGTTTCTCCTCTAGTGGTAACAAGTCTGTAGGTAATATGTACTGTAGTTACAAGGGTGTTAGTGACTCGTTTATGTGGAAGCTCGTATCTGGCTTTGAAAAGTCTTGGTGGTGAATCTCCATAATACATAGTAGAATTATCATAAAAAACAATCTTACAATTTAAAATTCAATCATAAAACCATTGAATTATTACTACTAAAATAATCATGGTTTATGATCATTAAAAAAAAGAGTCCCAAACATAATCCACACAAGGAGATTCCAATATTCTACCCCTTTTTTATGATCCCATAACATGGAATTTTATAAAACATATACTAAATTAGTAATCTTATGTAATCATATATTTTTTAAGTTAATGATAATATTTTTATCATTTCAGAATATATATTATTGAGATGAAAAATTATAAATTTATACTAATGGTTTCAAAAAATAATTTACATTTTGGGATGTATTCCCTATATAATGATAGATGCCCATTTGATCTCCTCGAATGAGATTATCAAAAAAATAAGAACAATATAATATTTCATTTTAAAGGATCCAGAAAGATTTTGAGTACAGGAAGGTAAACTAAATGTAAAATATTCAATCCCTATCAGAAACACGTCATCAAAATAGAATTAATGGTTAGAGGTTTAGTGGAAGATCGGTTGTCCCATTCCCCTTTATCCTTGCTTCTATCCTGAGAGGAGACAGTAGTGGTGAAAGATAGAGAATAGGTGGTAATAAAAGTTATTGTGTTATCAGGAGGATGTGGCTCATCCACAAGAACCGGTCTGAGGTGACTGATTACATCAACTAGTAAAAAAATCATAGGTTGAAATATTGGAGGCAAAATACCATCTGACTGATTTATCACTATAGGTGTGTATCTAATAGTTTATGTGGTTGGGGTGGAAATAATTATGGTTATTGGAATATATTCTCTATTAATAACAATATTACTATGAACATGGAAGAAGGGTTTCATGAGGTTGATAAAATCCATAATTATATTACCTCTCTTTTCCATGGAACTAATGAAATTTGACTTCTCATCTATAAATCTTTGCAGAGATGGTGTGAGAACCTTTAGTTGAATCACTTGTTCCCCGAATACCCTTCTCACTAATGGAAATAATAAATTCTTCGAAAGAAATTTTAAATTTTTAAACATTTCATTCTCTCTATAAATCCTTGAAAATAATAATTGATTACTTTCTTCATAATTTATTTATCATTCCAGAGACCAATTTCATATTCTATTAACATCTGATAGACATCCTCTCCTTTATAATATATGTGCTGAATTAGTTCCTCATGAGTTGTCACGTCACCTATAAAATTTATAATATCTTCCCTAATAAATTTTTAAAGCAGATATGTATCAATTTTCACTAGAAAACGAAGTGGTGTAGTTGATATGGAGGCATCAACAATCATGATGTATATCTTCTGAGAAATAAATTTAAAATATTTTGAAATAGTGGATGTGATACCTACATCTATGTTTTTTAAAATTTATACCTCTATGGAAAGTATTCTATTCACTACTTCCAATTCATAAATATGAAATCCTACTCTGGGTTATATGTGAGATATAACCAATTCAACCAAATATCATGTTCTTTATTCAGTGAGATGAGTAATTTGAGATGGTCGAGAGTTCAAGATAGGTGTAAAATCCGAAAACAAATTCCTTCACATAGCGTCCAAATCAGAATGAAAATTCCTTTGAAAATAATATAAATAATCTTGGGTTTCTACATTATGATGTATAATAGTTTGTGTTTAAGGATGCGTTGTTTTCTCATGAGGCACATAAACCTTAGCTGATCTATCGGTTTCCATGGGTGTAAAAGGATGTATCTCCACATCTTGATCACTAAGGATCCTTCTCTTCTGAAAATATTTTCAGGCTCATCATCATGTTAATATATTCAAAATCATTTTTAACATAACCAGGTTACTCTTCCCATTCTTCGAAGTAACATACATCAGGTCTAGTATAAGGGAGGATAGGTGATTCTATGGGTACATGAGAGGTTTCACCAATTTTAGGTGAAGAAGGGGAAGCTTCGGTTATATTGGTCTATAAGTTTTCCACTGAATCTAATTGATCCATTTGTTATAATAGATCAAAAGGACTAGGAGTATTCTCCCCCTCACATTAAGATTCCACAGCAGCTTAATGAACAGGTTGTAAATCAGCCATCTTAGTGTATTTATATTGAGTATCATTTCGAGGTGAACATGATACCATTAGTGATGAAGGATTTATTTGAACTATTTCATGACCAGGAGTAGCAGGATATAATCAATTCTTATCAATGACATTATTACTATTATTTCAATGATCATATCCATGATCAGATCCATTATCATTATCACCATCATCATGATCATCATTACCTTCACTATCATTTCCATTAGATTGTTCATGATCATGATCACCACCTTCTTCTATATAATCATTTTCATTACATTCATTTTAACTATCATTATGGTCACATAATCTTTTAGAGGTAGATAACTTAAACTATTACCCTCTACATACATTAGTTTTTGAATCGTCATTTTGATTTAGAAGATATTTTTGAGTAGGAAAAGAACCTGGTGGACTGACAGATTCATTAGAAACCGTAGAAGGAGGTTTAGGAATCTTCATATCACTCCCAACTTCCACTGAATAAGATAATTCTTAATCCACTTCCAATTACTGTTCAATATTTTCACTATCTACATTAGAGTACTCTACTAACTCATCACACTTGAGACCAGGATCTACCATGTCCTTAGGTCTTGATGGATGGTCAATAGGGTTCAATTACACCTACAATTTGTCATTGCTTCTTTCAAATTATTTTTTCCAGGGATTATATCTTAATATAACCCTATTAAAATAGTCTTTGATAATAAAAAACTACCAAAAATATATTTTGATTCTTCTCCTCCATTGACAGGGCCCTTAGAATCCAAAATTGAATATTTAATTTTAGGATATATTAAGGAGTTTTATATTGATCTCTTTTTACACATCTCATTTATATGAATCATTAAAAATCTACATATATTTATTATGTTTCCTTATTTTATTATATATAGGAAATAAAAATCTTGATATCTCATGGTATTTAAATATCCATTCATAGGACACAAAAATGATATAAAAATGTGATGAATAACATACATTCAACATAACATTCTGTATTAGTATGTATCCTTAGGGAACCATAACCATTAAACTATAAGAGAGACTCTTTGTAAGAACATAGTTCATACTTTGAGGTACAAGTATTCTTTTCCAATTCATTTTTATGTTTTCTTTGAGAAAAAGGGGAAAAACTGGGTAGTTATGGAAATTTCTAGGTTACACGTCGTATTCTCCCAAGTACATGTCATGTGTATGATTGGCGTGTACTAACCGCATGATGACTAAGTACATTTTATGTGGTTATAGAGTCAAAATAATCTATTACACTATTTGTTGTGTTCTTTAACATGCCTTGTATTTTACGTTTGACGTACTGGCTATGTCCTAGCCATGTGTTGACCCGTGTGATGCGTATAAGTCATGTGATTACATGGAAACCCATGTAAGTCGGAGTATGGACAATCTAATACATGAAATGTAATCTTTAAAAAAAACTATGTATTATTATTTTTCATCATTTATACAGGATAGAATCACATCTCATTTCGGGAATAGTCTTTTCTTCCCTATTTTTGGATTGGGTCACTCTAGGATGATGAGAAAACTTCTTCTCCTAGATTCTTTATATGACGTCTGTTATTTAATCATCCGGTGGATATGGGATCACACTAGGAAGTATAAACCCATGCACCCTATTCTTTTCTTATTACTTTGTCTCACACGCCATTGTTTCCATCTATAGCGAATTTACAAAATTCGATGGAAACATATATATACAAAGATCGGCTTCGAATTGAAGCTTGATATTGGGCATGAATTTATCTAATAGTCCATAGTAGGTGGTGCATACCATGTTTTGTGTTTTCAGGGTCATTTTGGTTTGTGGATTTTTATTGCAATGTCGAGAATTGGGTGATACACATTTTTCTTCATTTTTAATTGATGGTATTCCTTATGGGATGATTTTGGGCATTCCATTAATTTGTTATGCTTGAGAGAGGCTAGGTTAGAGGTCATTTCTCATTTTGGGCATTTTAAAAGAGGGTTCCAAAATGGTTATAATTGAATTGTTTTGATTAAACTGCTGAGTTTAAGCTGTTTAAGCATGATTATGTTTATTAGAGTATTTCAAGACCTTGGTGCTTGTATGGGACAACACATGGCTAGTGTAATTCCACTGATTAAACTTTTTTTCCAAATTAAAGTGATTACCTTTTATTTTATATATGTGATTATTGATATTGCATATGTTGGAACCTTTGGGTTGTGTTGGGCATGGCCCAAATATTCTGGAGTGACGTCGATCACAGGTTGGGCTTGACCTAGATTATTTGGGCAGTTTGACAATGGGATTGTGTGTCGTGGACATCGGATTGAGGTAGTGTGACTATCAGAATGGGCATGGCCTGATTTAAATGGATGAAAATACCATCGGATTCTGAGTGATTTGGTTATGGAGGCACAAGGTGCCAGGGAGGTTGTGGATTGGGTTCTAAATTTGGTGATAACTACTCACGCGTGATTTGGGTCATGTGAACATTGATTACTCCACGATGACGTGGTTTTTACCACTCATGTGGGTGGATGACCATGTTGATGTGTTTAACTGATTATGGTTTGGGGGTGCTTTCCATGGAATCCATGTTGAAGGTGAGGAGCCTCCAAATTGTTTGGGAGTGATAATAGGACGTCAGTACTAGAAACATGTGGTGTATGGAGGCACATGGTATCGAGTTACAATTTATTGGGCATGCCTACATGTCTTCGGTACCTAAGACACAAGGTGTCAGCTGGCACATGGTGTTGGGTTACTATTATTAGGGAATGCCTTCTGGATGTTGGTACATGAGAAATGCTGTGTCAGGAGGCACATAGTGCTGGCTTACGTGAATAAGATTCTAGCATTCGTCGAAGTATGTGACACTCCATGGTGACTGTAGAGAACCAGTGGAGGCTGTGTTTATATTTTTTATCCTAATGTTTACTTTCTTTATAGATTCAATCCTTATTAAACACCTATATTAGGTATAGGCCATTGCATGATATGCTACAGTGATTCATCTCACACTATACATGTGCTCCTGGGGGCATATATAGACATTATAGATTTACATGAATGAAAGATATCAGCATACAGAGATGAATCATATTAGATATTTCAATGAGATTTGGAATGGACCATGAAGTTTTGCCTAGATAGAGTTTACTTTGATTTTATTTCATTCATGATTTAACATAGTTACTTATTATGTATCTATTATTTTTTATCTATGGGTGTCATTGTTTTTTGACATGAATGACCTGCTATAGATGCATGTTTTATTGTTTCAGTAGTTTTCATAGGTGGTTTTCTTCATGATGTTCTATTTATCTTCTATTTCACTTGTTTATATATTTATTCTTCAGTTATATAGTTTTTTATGTGCTTCTGCTATGTGGTTCTAGTTCGAGTCTGTTGAGTCTTTATTACCACTGAAAGCATTATTTTTTTACTCAAACGAGTACCATATTTTACTCTGAGAGGGTACAACCTCCCAACTATACCCGTTTACACCCTCGATACTAATCTGAAGCCTTTAGTGTTTGGGGAGGTTCACCTATGGTTAGTGACACCAGGCTCATTAAACACAATTCAGGTGGTTGTTTGGGTCGGGACATATCAAATTGGTTTCGAGGAGTTTGTTCTTGACAAGTATTTAGTAAAATCTTTCGGCTGACGACTAATGAGATCTATACTTCATTTTAATTTATGTTGGATTGCTATTTGGGATATTCTATACTAGAGTTAGGTAGTTTTTGGAACTGGGTCTGTAGCATGTGTTTGGGTGCCTGTAGCCCCAGGTATGAGGGATGGACCATGTTACCTTGGGTGGGAATTTCTGTTTTACTTTTGCTCGGATTGATTTTTATATGATTTCCACCTTGGTGCATTACTTATTGTTTGATATTATTGGCTGGGTTATTAATCCTTGACCCACTGCATTAAGGAAGAATTGGACCTTGGCCCAGTAAGGTAAGCCGTATTTTCTTGGCTTCTCATATGAACATTATCTATGTATCTCAATTTCATATCTGCATGTATTCTTTGTTAACTGACAATAACATGTATATAATATCAACTACCATGCTATAGATGTTTTTTAAATGTGAATGGTGAAATTCCTAATTGAATTTATTTTTTATTACAATGTAATATGACATGCTTTATGTTATGTAAAATTACATGTGGAATGAAATTTTTTCTTGGATCATATATGATCAGACAAGTACCATGACCAAGGTGATGTTGATCACCAGGATTGGGCATCCTGGACATTTTTTTGAGGTAGTGTGGATGTAAGGATTGGGAGAATCCGTCGTCAGTTTGAGGCAACGATGGTTTTCAGGATGGAAATGGTCCAAGGTACTTTTGATAATTGGCTCTGTTGAAGGTGGGTAAGGAGGTCGTGGGGAAGGGATTCCATGGGGAATGTTTACGGTGGGGGGAGTAAGGTTAGTTTTTATGATCTACCTCTTTAATAATTTCCTTATCCGTGTTATATATACATATGTATATATGTGTGCATGTGTGGGTTGTCTAACCAATTATGGTATTTTGTGGGTTCCTCCTAGATGACTTGATGGAATGTCGGATGAGTAGTGGTACAATGTCATAGGGGCATGATCATGTTTAGACAAATGAGGGACAAGAAGAGCATGATCTACAGGTACATGATTGGGGATAGAAGCATGTTCCAAATCCAGTGATGGCAGAGCAGCAGATGGGATTGGCATCATTTGGGTCATTTCTTAACAAGCAGCTCTGATCTAGTCTGATACGTGTCTTGCAGGGGATTAAGAGAGGCACGCAGGGTATAGAGCCCTCTATGGAATATCTGATGCTAGAGTTGCAGTCGCATCACCCGCCAATTTTTCATAGTGAGGGTGGCCTATAGGTGGTTGAGAAATGAATAGAGAGCATGCATATGATCATCTTGATGCTCAATAGGCCTCCAGGGATGAAGGTTAAGTAGGCAACGTGCAAGATGCAAGGACCAGTGAAGCGATGGTGCGATGTGCTGGTTAAAGATCGAAGGCATGAAGGACTGGCATGGAAGGAATTTGAGGATAGGTTTTTGATCACCCTTTCTTAGATATTCTAAGGACATAGGGAGATCCAGAGTTCTTGAGCCTCTAGTAGGGTGACATGTTCATCATGAACTATGCATCTACCTTTACTAAGTTATCTCACATTGCACCAGGTATGGTAAGATATGGCACCTAGAGGGTGAGGTTATTCAAAGATGGATTACGACACACTATTAATGTGAAGTTAAAAATTTTAAGGGTGGACTCATTCGCTGATAAAGTGAATTGGGCAATTATAGTTGAGGGAAAATTGACCGATAGGTCCCATTTTAGCCCATCAGAGGCTTTAGGAGATGGTTTAGAGTGTATAAAGTGCGGTCTGGATGAGTTCTTGAAGGTTTTTTAGGCCAAGGACCTAGATAGACCACCTCATGGAAGTTCATAATAGGTTTTCTTTCAGTGTGGGTATCCAAGTAATGTTTGGGCATAGTTTGATAGGCCCCCAAAAGAGTGCATGCCATGTGGACTGGTTGTACATCTGGAGAGGTTATGCATGCTACCTTCTTAGATAGTTGGGATGCATGGACTAGGACATATGGTGGTGTCCAAGGTAGATTTAGTATCATTTCCAGGTTAGGGTAGCTAAGGATTAGCTGCACATGGAGGATGTGGCAGAGACAGTGGGACCCAACATAGGGTTTAGTGGCTGGTGAATGGAGTTGCAACGTAGGGATATCAAGCATCAAGCAGTCATACATCAAGCTATGCACACATCATGGATCCACCATAGGCTGAGCATGCTAGTGAGCCGATGACAGTCAGAGGTATGCCGTGGGCGTGGCCGTGGTTTCATAGTTTTATTTTTGGAATGCCCTTTTAAGGCATGTCCGTTTGTAGTGCACGAGGTGCACAGTGTTTATGTGGACTGAACAAACTCTTTTCAGTGGTATTGGCACCATTTTTGGTTAGTGGTTATATATATATGAATGAGGTGATGAGGAATCAGGGCATCTTTGTATGTGGGATATTTGAGGAGCCTTGTGCATCTCGGAATATTTGATATAGGTTATATGTGGATCCTTGGGCGTCAGGACATCAAGGATGCAGTTGTGATTGAGGTTCAAGGCAAATGGTTATTTTGAGCTTCCATGGGAAATGGGACCTCATTGTGCCATGGGTTCCATGGGCCCAAGACGGGTGCTGATGTAGTGTGTGATGTGATTTGGTTGTCATGACTGACATGAGTGCACTATATAAGGCACAAGGGTGACGATGCATCTTGGGAGGATCCTAGGTCTGGTTAATAGGTCAACAGACATTTGATAGATTTAGTGTGTTTTGGGACAGAGTTATTTTGGAATATTTTTTCACCACCCTTGGAAGGGATATTCAGGGAAAAATTTCATTAAGGGGGGATGGTTTTAAGAACCACTTTCTTCCTTTGAGGTAGAGATATTCTTTTCTTTTTATTTTTTATGTTGTCTTTTAGAAAAATGAGAATAATTGGGCAGTTCTAGAAATTTCCAAGTCACACGATGAGTATTCCGAAGTACATGTCATGTGTATGTTCAGCTTGTACTAACCACATGTTGACTAAGTACATACCATGTGGTGACTGTCTAAAAATAATATAATACATGGAATGTATTGTTCCTTAATTCACCATGTATTTGACTTTCTGTGTACTAGATGAGTCCAAGTCTCGTGGTGACCTATGTGATGCATCTATATTGTACGATGACCTAGAAACTAGCGTATTTTGGAGTACCAAAAAGCTACTACATGGTGTTTAGTCTTTAATACAAGTTGTGTACTTTTATTTTTACTCATTTATATATGAGATCGCTGCATATAATTTCTAGAAAAGTATTTCTCATCCTTATTTTCAGATTGTCTCACCCTGGGACTGCGATAACACTTCTTCTCCTAGATTCATCATCAAACGTCTATTATTTTACATGTTGGTGGATATGGGATCTCACAAATAAGGATAATCCCGTAAACCCTACTCTATAATTGTTCTTCGGTCTCACATACCACAATTTCTATCTGAGAAAAAATTCTAGGATTCGACAGAAATGAATATATTTGAAGATTGGCTTAGAATTGGAGCTTGATACCGGATGTGCCTACTTCAATGGGATGCAATTGGGAATTTCCTTAACTTGTTAGGCTTGGGCAAGTACACGTTAAATGATTTTTCTCATTTGGGGAATTTTGTCTGGGGGTTCCAAATTAGATATAATTGAATTGTTTTTAATAAACTAATCAGTTTAAATAATTTAAGAAAGATTAAGTTTATTAATGTATTTCTAGAACAAAATGTTGTCATGGGACATCACATAGCTAGCACAATTCATCTGTTTAAATTGTTTTTCCAATTTTAAGTGATTGGATTTTATTATATATATGTCATGCTTGATATTTCATAAGCTAGAACCTGTGGGTTCTGTTGGGTGTGTCCCAGATATTCTAGAGTGATTTTGATCATAGGTTGGGCTTGGCCTGGATTATTGGGTGGTTTGACCATGGGATTGGGCATCATGGATGTTGGATTGAGGTAGTGTGACTGTCAAGTTGGGCATGGCCTAGGTTACATTGATGGAATGACCATAGGATTCTTAGAATCATTGTCAAAGTGGTAGGGGGTGCCAAAGAGGTTGTGTCATGGGTTCTATATTTGGTGATTACTACTCACTTATTATTTTGGTTGTGTTCACATAGATGACTCTGTGATGAGGTTGTTTTGACCGCTCATGTGGGAATATGACCATGAAGTTGCGGTTAGCTGATTATGGTTTGGGGGTGCTTGATGTGGAAGCCGTGCATAAGGTGATGAGCCTCCAGATTGTTTGTGCATGCCTATAGGTCGTAGGTACTAGAGACATTCGGTGTCGAGAGGTATATGGTTTCAGGTTACTATTTCTTGGGCATGACAATAGGACGTCAATACATGAGTCACGAGGTGCCAGGTGAGACATGGTACTAGGTTACTATTATTTGGTTGTGCCTTTGGTAATTTGGTACATGAGACACATGGCGTAAGGAGGCACATAGTGTCAGGTTACATTACTGATATTAAGGTATTGGCTACAGTAGGTGACACTCCATGGTGGATGGTGAGCACCAGTGGAGGTTGAGTTTACATTGTTCATTGTACTATTTACTTTCCTTATAGATCCGTTCCTGCTTAATTACCTATATTATGTATGCACAATTGGATGATATCCTATTGAGATTAATCTCACACCCTACACGGTCCCTTTGGGATACATGTAGACATTATGTATTTATAGGAAACAAGGAGATCACCTTTAGGATCAGGATCATATTAGCTATTTCATGGAGATTTGAGATGGACCCTAAGTTCATGCCTATCTAGAGATTACTTTATTTTTCTTTCATTCCTTTATCATCATGCATAATTATTTATTAGATAATGTTGGTTATCCATAGGCATAATTTTTTAATGACATGTATGACCTCCTGTTGATGCATGATTTGTTGTTTTAGTAGTTTTTATATGTAGTGTTTATTATGTTGTTCTGTTTATCATACGTTGCTCTTGTTTATAAATGTCTTCTGCTATTTATCTATTTTTGGATGTGCTTCCCCTATGCGGTTCTGCTTGGAGTCTGCTGAGTCATATTACTACATCAGGCTTTATTTTTATAGTCAAACCAGTACTATATTTTCTTATGAGAGGGTATATCCTCCCCAATATATCTGTTTACACCCTCACAGCTAGTCTACTATCATTGGCGTTCTGAGAGGTGCACCTATGGTCAGCGACACTAGGCCCATTTAGCACTATTTGGGTGGCAGTTTGGGTTGGGACATTACACTCTTTGTATTTTAAAAATTCTCCCTCACTCGTTATAATACCTTGCAAATCCTAACACACTATTTTATGAGGTACCTTTAAGAATCGTGCACATTCCTTTAAAGAAAAATAAATTTATTATCCATTAATGATAATTTCAATCACATCCATGTTTTTTGAAAATAATATCTACAATCTGGTAGAAATAAAAAATTAACCTTGGGTAATAAATTCAATTATTTATTGTGAACCAGTTCATCCATTTATGTTCTCCTTTATCTTTTGATAAAAATGTATTGCTAGATGGAAGCCATTATGCATCAATTTTCATTTCTTATTTGATAACCCATTTTTCTAGATGTGGGTTTTGGGAACCAATATCCAAACTACTAGAAGATAATTTTTGTTTCATGGTTTTCCTCATCTCTTATGTATTCAATTCTACTACTCACATCACATGGGCCATTTGGATCAGATGAAGGTTTAGGTAGAACATGGTAGAATGATGATCAGTTTGAAAGGAAGAAAAATGTTTCGAGATTAAGGTTTTTTAGGGAAGTGAACCGATTTTATTTATCGTAATAGTTTTATAATTTTGGGATTCTAAAAAAATAATAAAATTTAAATCAATAAAAATTTCAATCTATAAAAGAATAGATGTGGTAATGAAACAAAAATATCTAAAAGGATTGGTGTCTTGATTAAGGGTTACATATTAGTGGTGACTTCACAATAGTGACTCATCAACGGTGACTCGTCAATGATGAATTATCAATGGTGACTCATCAACCTTTACTCATCAATGATGAATCATCAATGGTAACTTATCAACAACTAATCATCAACGACGACTAATCAATGATGATTCATCAATGATGACACATCAATGGTTACTCATCAATGGTTACTCATCAATGGTGACTCATCAGCAATGACACATCAATGGTGAATAATCAATAGTGACTCATCATTGCTGACTCATCTATAGTGACTCATCAACCATGACTCAAAAATAATGAATCATCAATGTTGAAATTTCGACTAGAATTTATCATTCCCAATTTATGTTTAATGTAGTCTAATTTCTCATAATTCGAAGGATTTTGGAAGATATCAGTACGCATATGTTCAGTTCCAATAAATTCTAATGTTATATCATCTTTTTTATAATGATATCTCAAAAAGTGATGTCTTTCATCTTTGTGTTTTCTTCTAGAGTGTGATACATGATTTTCAGAAACTTTTTTCCCACTTGTATTTTCAAAATATATTATAACATGCCTAATTAGTACCAAAATTATAGTAAATTATGTTTCTTACATATTATTTGTTAACAAATACTGTTTGTAACTATGTATTCTACTTAAAATGTGGATAGTGAAACAATATTTTGTTTCTTACTACACCATGATACTAGTGATTTTCATAAAATATGACATGATCCTGATGTGATTTTTCAATATAAATTAAGACCACTAAATTCATCATTTGAATATATTACTAAATCAAAATGATTTCCTCTTGGATAGAACAATAAATGACTGTTTGAATGCTTTATGTATTTAAAAATTCCTTTCACAAATAATAAATGTGGGTGTTTTGGATTTTCAAGAAATAAAGAACATGTAAAAATGATAAATTTAATATCTGGTTGCCTATTAGTTAAGTACAAAAGATTGAAAATCATACATCTATAACTAGTTTGATCTACTGATTACCCAGATTTGTCAACATGTAGTTTATATGTGTTAATAATGTGAGTACCACTGCTTTTAATAATATGTAAGTAGTAATGTTTTAAAAGTACTTTATTATATATAAGTTATTTTTAGATAATTCCTTTTTATATTTAAAAACTATGAAAAATAATAAATAATTTGATTTCACCCATTAAACTCATTTAAAATTAATTTTTCATTCATTTTTTTAGATTATTACATAGGTAATATTTAGTAGATCGACAAAATAATATCATATACATATATTTTTTATATTTAAAGAGATTTTTAAATTCATTTTAAAAATATGTTGAACAGTTATACCTTTTGAAAAACTTTTTGAAATGATAAAAGAGGTAAGCCTCGCATAACATGCTCTAGGAGCCTGTTTTAAACCATATAACACATTTGTTATTTAAAATACACGATTTGGAATATGTAGATTTTGAAATCGATGGGTTGTTCGAAAAATAAATACTTAATTAAAAATACATTTAAGAAAGAACTTGGAAATCCATTTTATATAATTTGAAACCCAAATGTGTTCCATAGGAAAGAAGTAGACTAATGGATTCAAGTCATGCTACAAGTGAAAATGTTTATTTGTAATCAATACCACTTTCATGATTGTAACCTTGTCCGACTATTCCAGATTTTTTTCTTACTATATCATCTAACCCATCAAATTTTTTTTTATAAAATTCCACTTACTTCCAAAAGTTAGGTTTTATTTAGGTCTATCAACATGTTCCGAAACATTTTTTCTCTGAAATTGATTTTGTTCTTCTTGCATAGATATTACCCAGAATTCATCACTGATGGTATCATTAATGTTCTTAGTTTCAAGCTATGCAAAGAAGGTTTTGTGTTTAGTTTTATTATGTAGAGAATATCTAATATGAATACTTCTATCTAGGTTACCAATAACAGCATCTAAAGGGTGGTTTGTATGAGTCCTAACTGGTCTTTGAGAAGATGGCATGGATGTATCAAGATCTTCTTTAGGTTCTAGTTCTATATGTTTTCTGGTTGAACTATCAACTAGTTTAATATAACATTATAAAGGTTTATAATTGAGATTTAGAGATTAATTATCAACCTCTAGGTTTTATAATATAGTATTAGGTTCATTGTGATTGGTTTCATAAAATTTTATTTGAAAAATTTATTTCATTGTTATGGATCTCTTTTTAAAAACTCTATGAGATTTACAGGAAGTTAAATACTGATGGAAAATTCTTCATCCCTCATAGATGAAAATGTTTATAGATTATCCTTTGTGTTAAAAATAAAATCATTACAAACAAAAACTCTAATGTAAATAACCTTTTATGTTATTTTATTCGATAAATCAAAAGGTTTTTTAAGAGAGGTCCAATTATAACTATATTTATTGTATAATTGGATGTATTGACAGATTCTTCTGAAAAGTAATTATTTAAGTCATACCCATTTTTCATAGTCTGAGCTAGCTATTAAAATTTCATATTTCTTCTTTCTACCTCACCCTTTTTATGAGGTGTCCTTGGAATAGAAAAGTTTTGATTATAAACATTTTGAGAGAAAAAAAATGATTTAATGTCTTTATATTGAAATTCTCATCCATGATCACTTGTTAATTCCTTAATCATAAGACCACTAAGGTTTTCTACATATTTTACAAACATAATAATTTAAGAACAAGAATCAATTTTTTTCCCTAGAAAAAATACCCAAGGGTATTTGGAGATTCCATATATAAGGACGTAGACATAATGTTTTCCATTTAGACTAGAAACTCTAGAAGGACTAAAGAGGTCCATATGAATTAAATCAAAAAGATAAAAGCATGAAACTTATTTCTTAGATTGAAAATAAATCTCATGATGATTTAATTTTTTAGGGATCAAAAACTCTATCATTTCTGAATTCATGTATTGGAAGATCTCTAACTAATAATTTTCTAGTTATCTTTCTTTGTGAATTAATATTGTAATGGATTAGTCTCCTCTTCTAATGGAAAAATTATTTATGAAAGGAACATAATCAAAGAATATTTTGAGAAGGAAAATAATTAAAATCAACAGACTGAATATTATCATTTATTAAATAAGTAAAAATTAAAACATTTCATGTCATCTAAAACATGTTAGGTATTGTTTTCAAATTATACATAAAATATATCATCACGTAATTGATAAATTCCAAGTAGATAAAATTTTAAACCATCTATATATAAGATTATATAAATTAATAATGAATTAGAATTATGAATTTGGCCAATGGGAAATGATTTTACTTTTAGCATTATCACTAAATGTTACATGACCACCATCAACATTGATCAAATCATTTATGCTTGAATAATAACTAGCCATATTTCTTGAAGATAAACGATACATATACCATATACATTTTATTGTGGCTTTTAAATAGGTTTTTTACAAAAAATATTTATTAAATAAATGATTTTGGTACCCAAATACTCTTCGGTATAGTTGTGTTAGAAATAAGAGATTTCAGCATCCATAATTTCTGAATGGGTTTTTTATAAATAGATTTTCTATTTCTAGAAATAAATACTTTATTATGTTTTTTGAGTTGACATTGGAAGAATATGTGTTTTCAGAACTGGTACATGATGTAAATCTGGATTTTTTAAGTTTTATTTATCCTGGTTGATATCCTATGAAAGTTATATACTTTTTATCAACATACAATAATATTATTTTAGTTAATGTTTTCTTCCCATTGGTATACTTTTATATGTATTTCTTTAACTGTTAATTTTATAAATTTAATTCATTTCTCTCTTTCAATAGTTGATTGTTTATTATTTTTCAATATTAAGGTTTGTTTTAACATTTAATTTTAATGCATTCTCTTCTTAATGGATAGATATTTTTCTTTCAACTCATGAAGTGTATCCTCCATCATGTTATAGTAATCATATAGATCATTACTAGCCATGTTTTCCTCATTATCATCATTTTCATTATTTTTTGAAATGTTGGAAATATTATTAGGAGAAGTATGAATAATATTTTGTACCTCTGATGTGCTTTCCACGAAGCACATATTTTCCATGTCATACTTATCTTCTTGATTAGTGTCTAATTCACTTGACATATCTTTGAAGGCAATCCATGTAGATTTCATCGCACTTATGGATCATCTATCCTTATCCTCATAATCCTTTTTATATTTCAATTTTGGAAATTAATCTTTAATGGGTATTTTACTCTTACATCCATAGTTGGATATTTCATTTTGAGTGACATCGTTTTTCCAATCCTTTTTCATCTTTCCTTTATTTTTATAATTTCCTTTGAAATTATAATTGTTGACGAACATATTTTTCATATAAAATTTCATGAATCATCTAGATATGTTTTCTATATATTCATCACAATCGTTAGGACATTCTTCTTCACTAGTGTCCTTAAATTGAATCTTTTATCTTTTTTTGGAGGTAGTAGTCTTGAAGGCTGCTGATTTTTTTTCATATTCATTAATTTCATTGTTGGATTTAAGATCCTCTTCATACATCATCATCTTTCCTATCATTTCCTTGACATGAAATTTACCCAAATGATATGATTTATTAGTTAACATAGATATTTATCTCTATCAGTCTGGTAATCCTCTAATAAATCACCTCACTTGGTCTTTTTATGTAACTTGTATTTCTATTGAGTTCATGGAGTTTAATATTTAATTGAACATGAGATAAATATTATAAATAAGTCCATCCGATCTCATTTTAAAAGTATCATACTTTATTGTGTATGTATTCAATCTCATTTCATTGAAAATTTATGTTCCTAAATGTAAAATTGATATGGTATCACGTATCTAAAATGTAGATTTGCAAGAAGAAATTTTATTAAATACAATATCACCCATGTCACATAATAAAGAATTCATTGCTTGACAATTATTATCATAATCATCTTTTATAGAATTTCCACAATTAATAATTGTAGTTTGTGTTATTTCATATTGATCTTATATTACAATCCAAATTCTAAATTCCATACATTCAAAATTAATTTTCATTTTTATTTTACATTGAGCATAATTCATAAAATTAAAATAAGGATTTATATTTATAAAACATCCTTATTGTCTATTAACCATAAATAAATACAATATATCATTGAAATAAATCTTAGAACTATTATAATAAAACTAAAATCATTTTATAAAATCATAATTTAAACAAAACTCCCTTTGATACCAATGTTGTTAGGAGTGAGTACTACCATAGGGGGTGAATTGAGTACCCAATAAACATTTCTGTAAAATATCTGGTTGAAATGAAAACAGCATAATAAAAAATCTAGTCAATTAATCAAAATAGAAGATCTATATAAGATATATCATTTTAAAAGATTATTCAATGAGTGATTATTTAATAGTTAACATAATTTTTATAAATACATTAACATTTAAAATCAATTTACTTAGAACAAATAAAATATTTTAAAAAACCAAATTTTTATTATATATATTTTTTAAAATATTATATGGAATTAATTTGACACTAGGCTTGGTGATGGTGTGCTACTCTGAGGCCCTGAGTGCTCGTAATAAATGATGGAAATAAATTAATCTTTTAAATAGATTGTGCGAGCAATTTTCATGAAAAAATGAAATAAATTTTAAACCGATGACTAGATCAGAAATATTAGGGCATCACTGTGATCAGAGCATCGACTCTACTGTAGGTGGGGCTTAGCCTTGACCGACCCAGATTAACTACAAATGTTATTTTTTAGAAAATTTAATGGAATAAAATAAATTAATAATTTATTTTATTTTAAATTTATTATTAATGCAGAGACATGTTTTATGGTTTTAAATAACCAAGAGTCTATGGTTAGGCCAATATCTCTAGAAAACTCCCATGAATTTTATGGATATTTGGAGAGAAGCCTCCAATAGAGATCTTTCAATGAATGACCATGACCAATAATGTGTGGATTGTTGCACAACAATATTAAATCTCACTGATGACTACATAAAATACACTCTTCTTCGATGATCATAGTATGGGTTTTTATTTCAATTGTTTTTTCCTGTTCATTTATTTAAACAAAAAAACATGGATCCAACCTTGAATTGGTTGACCTGCAGATCATTTGTCCTTACAGGAGAGTTTGATTATCACATTTTATTTTAGGAAACCGATTTCATATTTGATTTGTTCTTATATATCCTTCTAATGGGAGGGGATCAACACTGTAATGGAGAATGGAGGAGGTTCATTACTAAATTTTTTATATGAATTTCTACCTCCTTCTAACCTAGTGCATTCATCGTGTTCTTCATGGGGTTATGAACAATAGACCATTCTACATTCATCTCACAACAAAATGATCCCAAATCCGAGATCTGACATTGTGAAAACCAAGTGGAGGTGCGATGACGATGGTGGATAACAAATAGACATAGTTCAAATGAAATCATTATTCAACAATTATTTAAATAGATGACATAGATGAGTTTCCTATGACGATCGGACACCAAAAAATTTCTGAATCAATATTCCTATGAGGGGAAGACCCATGATCTTCTATTTTGAGGTGTTTGAACCGCAAAATTAATGTATTGGAGATCACATTAGGTACATCGATGAAGAAATGTGATTATGGAAAATCATGAAGAACACGACATGTTCTTCATAGAAAAAAGTGTATGGGGAAGGTTCAATGATAGATAGGTTTCCATGATACAAAAAGTTATGTTGCATTGTGTGACCCCAATCATAAGTCATGTGGGTCCTTATGCAGGACATTGCATGTATCTTAGATGATACACAGACATAGGGTGGAGTGCAGGGAATTTACTCCACCACATGGACACACAAGGATGGTTATGTGGGTTGCCACATGTACTGTTACACGAGTCAATAGACATGGGTTGTAGTTGTGTATGGGGACATAAAATGTGTACACGGATTGGTCCTTGTATTGTACTACATGAAATGTTACTTTTATACACTCCATTAATATATTCTTCTACATGATATTCTCTTTTTGACAGCGGTGGTTGTTCACGGGCAGTACCTTGAGTCAGATGACATAGTATGTGACACCTCTACATGTCAGGTACTTTCTTATACATGGATTGATATCTTTGTCCAACATATTTTATATGAATTTTAGTTGGGTTAGTGCTGCCTTTTCTTGTTCCCCTAATGGTCAGGTACTATTTCTATCCAAAACAGTATGATCTATTTAGCCGGAATTTCTAGATTGAGCCAGAGTCTCTCTGAGAGGCTCAAAGTGATATTCTCTATCCATTCACTTACCTAGGTAGTGTCATGTATAGGCATGACCAATCCTATAGGATGTCAATCCTATACTTAGTAGGTGAATATGGATGAGTTTCGTTATAAACCAATGCCCTGGATGTGATCCTCGTCTATATATCAAGATCTTTCCCCACTAAAGAGTCAGTTCTCCTAGAATGAGTGTATCTATTCTCTATTCAGATCTATTATTGCATCTATCTATCTCGTGACACTTCCCAAAGAAAAATACTTCTAATACAGTCTCCATAAGAGTTATCACCCTCATAGAGTGAGTTCTCTATGGTGAGTGCTTCGTGGAAATTTCATATTTAATCCCAAGCATGGGTTTGTAGGTCATTGTGACTTACCTATAGACTACAGGTCTGGGATCCGAGTATATCAGGATGTTTCTATTGTTATATGTTCTGTAGACATCTACTATGTAGAGATGTTTGTACCTTTATGTTATGTATTTCATTTTGTTCTTAGATCTCTTAGTGAGTATTGTTATACTCACCCATGCATGGGATTTTCCCGCATTTGTCCAATCTTGTGAAAATGAGAGTCCCTCTTATGGAGTCCAGGGCATACCAGGACCATACCAAGATTTGTGATCTTCCTTACATGTTGAGTTGTTCATTCAGCATCGAGCAGAATTTACAATTAATTTCTTTTTTACATGTCAGAATTTTTAGTTGGTGGACTCTTTATTTTGGTGGTCTTATATTCTATCCCATTTATATTTCTACGCATTACATTCTGTTGTACTTCATTGGTAGAGTTTAGTTGTATGCATGAATTTTTTTCCTTAGTGGTATTTAAATTTCTGAATTTGTTGTCTTGGAGATGTGTTCATGTGTATATGAACATAGGAAATGCCTCCCATGTTACTGATATACCTACATAGTGCTATTCACCAACTCCTGACTTATTGTAGGCGAGCATGGGGAGTCGTGGTGTGGGACCCACTGGGACAGGTTGTGAAAAAGTTGTATTAGAGGTTTTCGGTTCTACAATAGGTCCGAGAGTCTATGAGATTGGTTTGGGGAAATAGTGTTAACTGTTTCAAGTTTGTCTTTCAGTCCAGGGAATCTAATGTTAGTCTAGGCGACTGACGTATCCATACAACATGACCTAATAACCTTCTTTTTGACTCAGTATATGAGAAAAATAGTTGTTGGGAAACAAATGAAAGGTACATGTATAATATAGGAATGGGTTGTCAGTTCCATGTCCTTTTTTTCAACTATATATATATACTCATTGACCTTGGTACATATTTATTCCATACATGATTCCTCCAAAATGCATACATGATAGGATTTAGTAGCTCGGTCATGAGGTTGATACCCTCAGTGATGAGGCTTCAATTCAGGGGATTCATCGCCAGGTCTTACCTCTATGTGGTGCATCAACTATGCCACCACCAGTAGAGAAGAATATGTTACCAGAAGTTCTATCAGACGAGGAGCATAGGTTAAGTGTGCTTCATGATTTTTAGGGACAGACACTCCTTAGATTATGAGGATGACCTAACCCTCGGGAAGATGAGGTCTGGATTGAGGTGGTGACCAGAGTCTTCCATCTAGTGAGAACACTATAAGACCAGATGGAAATCCTATTAGCAGGCCTTATTCAGGATTTAGAAAGGTTATGTTGGATTATGACCACAAAAACTCACGATGAGGTGCATATTTCATGTATGGAGTTTGAGAGACTCTTTATGAAGGATTTATCTACAGTTACATTGAGATAAGTGTATATCCAAAATCTTGGTCATCTCAAGTGGTGCAGTTTGATGGTATATGACTATTCATTGAGGTTCACTAACCTCAACAAGTACACGATGGATATGGTCAGGGTTCAGTACTTTAGAGCCTAGAATTTTGAGCAAGGATTACTACGGGATATCCGAGATAGCATTGTGACTCAATGCATTCCAACTTATACTTGAGTGATCGAGTGCGCTTTCGTGGTCGATAACTTTTTGGATGAGTAGAGACAACCAGTGAAAGTCCGCAATAGGCATAGAGGTACATAGACATCGACAATAGGGAACCAACATCAGGAACATGGATCATGACATGTGAGACATCACTAGAGGACACATGATAGGGTATCTACTATCCAGGGAAATCGAGAAATATCCATTTAGGATAAGGAGATGTGATGATACTCATGCGATGACAGAGGGCATCTTTCTAGGGACATTCTAACCCGTCGGGCTGCTGATAGGGAGGTGGTAGATTGAACACCGAGATGGAGGAATATACTAGAGAAGGAAGACCCTCCAGGCGGAAGATGTGTCATAGGAATAGGGAGAGTTGTGGGAGGTGGAATACATTTTTACATACTTCCACCACCACCCCCAGGAGGACCGTTATAGCCTTAGGGAGCTGGGGGATAGGGGTGGACAACTACATGTGGTCGAGGCGTATAATCTAGGAATTCCAAGAATTGTCCAAGGTACCATCTGTGTCTTTTGTAACTTTTCTTCCAAACTTATAGACGCGGGTACCAGTCACTCTTTCCTCACCACATGTCTTGTGATAATCCTTGAGATTATGATAGAGTTGTTGACTCGACTCTTACACTTAGAGACACATACTGGAGGAGACTCAATGATCACACATATTTTATGATAGTGTGATCTTACTCTTTTAATACAGATTATCAATTGGAACCTATTGGTGGAAGCATCGAGGCCTTACAATGTCATTATCAGTATGGATTTGTTATCTTTGCTCCATGACCAGATTGACTAGATTAGGAGAAGGGTTTCATGTGTATGCACTGATGGGGAGAGTTTTTCATTTGATAGCCAAAAAGAGACATAGAAAGCATTGGAGGGGATCATTATTAGAAGGGTACACCCATTCAATCATTATTTTGATATCCTTACCCTTGTAGCATCAGATTTTTTGAGATTTAAATTCCCATTAGTAGTGGAAGAGTACAAGGAATTATTTCTAGAATATGTTATAAGATTACATAACCTCTAAAAGATCAACTTTTTCATCAACATAAACTCAGAGACGGAACCAATATCCTCACTATCATATCAGATTTCTTTTTTAGAGCTTCGTAATATTAAAGTGCATTTGGAGGATATGTAATGTAAGGGATTGATAAGACACAATGTTTCACCTCGGGTGGCTGTAGTTTTGTTTTCCAAGAAGGCATACAGTAGTTTGAGGTTTTTCATGGATTTCTGTAACCAGAACTAGGTGATGGTGAAGAAAAAGTATCCACATACAAGGATCGATGAACTATTTGATCAACTATGATGGGAATAGTGGTTCTCAGAGGATGACATTCTATCAGGTTGTCATCAACTTCGAATATGAGATGAATATGAGATAAATACAAATTTCAGATGTCGATACAATCATTCTGAGTACTAGGTGATTCCCATCAGTGTAATGAATTTCCCCATAGTGTTCATGGGACTCACGAATATGATATTCTTGCTACACTTAGACATGTTTGTAGTAGTCTTCTTTGATGACATCCTTGTGTACTCGGTGTCATTGGAGGATCACCTGAGACACCTGAGGATTGTCTGGGACGTACTCCGAGAGCACTAAATTTATGTGAAGTTCTCAAAGTGCCTGTTTTAGATTCAGGATTTCCACTTTCTGGGATATGTTATCTTAGTATATGGAGTAGTGGTGGACCCAGCTAAGGTTGAGGCAATGTTATCATGGGAGCAACCTAGGATCATGATAGAGTTGCGAAGATTCTTTGGACTAGTAGGATATTACCAGAGATTCATTCTAGATTTCTCTAGGATATTAGCACCGATGAAGGCTTTGACCCAAAAGTGGAATCCTTCCATTTAGTTCTCTAAGATAATGTCTTAGACCATCCTCGGGTGTCTCAGGTTCTCCTCATAAGATTGCTTATAGTTCACTTCAGATGAGGTCGCATGAGAAGAAATGCATGACCCATGATCTTGAGGCTGAAGTGGTAGTCTTTGAACTAAATATGTGGTGAAACTATATAATGGGTGAGTAGTTTATCGACTACTCTGACTACAATAGCCTCAAGTGCATCTTCTCACAAAAATATCTGAACCTAATGCAGAAGAGTTGGCTAGAGTGTTGGATCGTAATATAGATGTATATGTATATTAGATGGAACAATACAAGCGGGGATGAATTGTAGGTTTAAAAACATTGTATTTAGAACTATTAAAAAAGAACATAGTTTACGATATCTCAAACTAATACAATTCACAATCAATACAATAGACCATGTAGGTCTTGGATCCAATGGAAATACTAAGATATTACACTACAAGTAATGTAACACAATTTTATTTGGAATGAATACAATTATCATAGTAATACAAATGTTAATGATTCTATAATATAGCATATAGAATCTCCTAATACAATATGAATCATAATTGAGACAAATACTATTGAATTTCATATGAAAAGAAAGGGGAAGAAATATAATTCCATTTCTAGTACAAAAAGAAAGAAAAATGTAAAAGTATTAAAATTCTTTTAACCCATGGAGATGGGTATCCTTTCACTGAGGATATAAGGTCTATATTACCACCACCTTAGTAAGCCCTCGATATGATGATTGGTATGACTGTCTTCTTATCCCTGTAAGTCCTCGATTGAGAAGGTAATTGACACCTTTGTCCTTGAATCAATTGAAGGCCCTCTATATGATGATCAGTAGAATGTCTTCCTAACCCTAGAATCCCTCTATCATTATCACAATGATCTATCACACAAAGAAGAATCAAAGAAATTATAGAAATAAAATATCATGTATCAAGTTGTTCTTTTATTGTATCTTCAAGGCTTTCACATAAATGAAGAGAGAATTCACAACATCTCTCAATAGAACATGATAGTAGCCAATGTTGTATATTCTAGTTTCAATGACCTCCTTTTTATAGGCTTCAGGTTCCATCGGTCATATTTTCTTCAACAGTTATATTTCACTAAAAAATATGAGGTATACGGACACCAGGCATCACAATGGTCAAAACAAAACAAAATACAGAACATCGTTTTTATTAGTAAATAACCAAATCAAAGACATCGTTTTAGTTAGAAAAAAGTACACAAAAAGTATAAAACAAAGAGTATGAGATACATTAAATAAGTATTGATGTTACGATAAGAGTGTAATGCATTTCATAAGTGCAATAAGTAACTTGTTTTCCATGATCATCTTAACAAATCATATAGATTACAAATTATGACCTGGTTACTATTCATAACTCAGTTATGATGCATGATATTTAATCAAGTAACAATGATTATATACAATACATTATAAGTTTTTGAAACATAACCTGGTGAAGAATTATAACATGGTTATTCTATCGTGATTACGATACATGATTATAATTTAGTAAATAACCGGGTTACTAATGTAAAAATATGATGTGGTACTTAAGCTGGTTACGATACATGATACATTAGATTATGATACTATACTTATCTTGATTATGATAGTTGAATACAATGTGGTACTTATCCTCGTTATGATTTCAAATTACAATGCAATAAATAGTTATTTTACGATTTCTGACTATGATACACTGCATAATCAGGTTATGATTTCAAAACAACATATAAAACAAGGTGTATGAACACAAAACACATCATTCATAAGGATATATCAAACATGAAAAAAAGTCAATGATTATGATTTTTAAAACAACATATCTGATAAACGATATATGTAATTACGATATGTGTGATTCATGATTTCCAAAACAAATGACTGATAGAAAATTTGAAGCATTTTTTGACTCAACGTTGAGTTCCTATAAGATTATGACTTAGATATCATCTATACTCATGGGAAGTGGAACCTAGTTGCTGATTATCTTAATCAAAGATGGAGTTTGAAGCTGTTGACCTAGGTTTCAAAGAATTTGGGCTTGGAAAAGTTATCCTTCGTGGATAGAGATGATGGGGATTAACTTATATTGATGGTTATTACACTTCTAAACTTGCTGCAAGTTAGGGAGGCACAACTAAGAGATGTCAAATGAAATTATTTACGTTCTAAGTAATCCACATGACAATATTATGATAGATATTCTCAATGTGGGTAGAACGTCATCCTTTTAAGAGGATGCACAGTTGTACCAGTGGTGTTGTGAGAGTAATTTTTGAGGGAGTTTCACACATCCCCTTTAGTGGTACATCCTAGAGAAGTGGAAATCTAGCAGGACCTCTCACGATAGGTCTAGTGGAACAGAATGAAGAAGGAAGTTGCATATTTTGTTTCTCTATACCTTATGTTCTAGAAGGTGAAGGATGGGAAACAAGTTCTAGTGGGACAAGATCACCCTCTAGAGGTTCCATACTGGATGTGGGATGGAATAAAGATGGGTTTCATGATGGGATTACCATTAACATCTTAGGGACACAATTCCATCTGGGTGGTCATTGACTAACTCAACAATTTGGACCACTTTCTACCTATTAGGGAAAAGAGATTAGTAGAGAGTAGGGAAAACCTCTATGTGCAGTATATAGTTCATCTTCATGGAGTCCCCTCAATGATATTCTTGAATTGTAATGCTCTTTTCACATTCCAATTGTGGAAGGGATTGTACGAGGGGTTTGGGACTGCACTACACATGAGCATAAAGTTTGATCCCCCGAAAGATGGTTAGACAAAAAGAACCATTCAGGTTCTAGAGGATATGTTGTGGGCCGATATCATGGACATTGGTCTCAGTTGGGAGGGCCACCAACCATTAGTGGAGTTTGCGTATAACAACATCTACCACTCCACAATCAGTATTGCACTATTTGAGTCCTTATATGGGAGACCCTTCCGGTCACCACTTTGCTGGAATTACCTGGGAGGGTCAACAGTCATGGGTACAGAGTTGGTGTGATCTACCACTAAGTAGGTGTAGATCATGTAGGAGTGGATGAAGTCTTTATAGAACCAAAAGAAGTATTTTTGCTGACAAACGATGGACACATATTGAGTTCGAGGAGGGAGACCATATCTTCATTCGAGTCACACGTTGATGAGGGTTGAAGAGATTTGGATGGGGCAGAATGTTGTCACTTAGGTTCACCATTCCATTCCATATATTTTACAAAATCGGTGAGATAATTTACAATCTAACTCTACCTCCACAGTTACATTGAGTGCATAATGTCATCCACATGTCACAGTTGAGGAGGTAAGTGCACGATCTGTCTCAAGTCATTGAATTAGGAGGGTTGGACATCGAGGATGGAGAAGAATTTGTGGATTACCCATAGTTAATGAGGATCATCCAAACATGATCCTTTTTGGGTGAGAGATTCCCCTGGTGAATGTCTAGTGGCAGCACATAATTATTTATAAGAGCACGTGGGAGAGGGAGGCTCAGATTCATGTATAGTACCCACACCATTTTTAGTGGATTTTTTTTTGTCTTTTCGAGAACATAACTCAATAAATTGAGGAGAATTTAATGTTATATATTTTCTATCTATTCTTTTTAGATATTATATAGTATTAATTCAAGACAAGGATGTGTGACCATGTGCGATTCCGATATCCGATGTTCCTAGAATAAATGTTTGAAATAAATTAAACTATTAAATTGCATGTGTGAGTGGGTTTCTAAAATAGGTGGAATACAATTTCAATAGTTGCTCAGATCAGAAATCAGAGGGCACTATTGCGAACATAGCATCAAAATGATGTTAGGAGAGGCCTAACCCTGACCAGCTCGGGTCGGCTATAAAAGTTAAATTTTTGGATGTTTTAATGGAAACAAATAAAATTAATAATTTATATCATTTTAAAATTTTTAATGACACATATAGTTGTTTTATGGTTTTAAATAACTAGGATCCTAGAGGTAGTCTCATAACCCTATAAGACTCTCTAGAAACCTCTGGAGCTTTGGATAAGAGTTACCCATGGAAAACTCTTGATGAACAACGATGAACAACAACACGTGGATCATTGTGAAACAATATCATATCTCACCGATGACTATATAAAATCCACCCTTCATTGATGATTGAGGTAGGGGATGTTATTTATATTTTTTTCCAATTCATGGATTTAAATAATCAATGCACACCAACCCACAAACTGGTTGACCCACTGATTATTCATTTTTCTAGGAGGGTCTAGTTATCAGGTTTTATTTTGGGGAACCGATTTAATATTTGTTTTAGTCTTCTTGATCTATCTAATATGATAAAATAAATTATATAAAGGATCACAAAAGAGGTTCCATCATCAATTTTTTATATTAATTTCTTCTCCACAATGACCCCATGTGTTCTTCATGTTCTTCATGGGGTTGCGAACAACAGATTGTTGCACATCTATCACGCAACTCAATAATCCCAAATCAGATATATAACATTGTGATGGCCTAGCGGAGGTAAAACGACAATGGTAGAAAATTAATCGAGACGGTTCAGAAGAAATTTTTCCTTGACCGCTCTTTACATAGATGATTGAAATGTGTTTCTAGAGCCAATTGACCACCAGAAACTTACCGAATCAGAGTTTCTATGATGGGATGACATAGGATATTCAGTTTTGAGGCATTTAAATGGAAGGATTGAAGGATGAAAGGTTAAACAAGGTGCGCTAGTTAAGAAATATAATTCTGGAAAATCACGAAGAACATGGTGTGTTCTCTGAAGAACATTACATATGGGGCCAACTCAACATTAGCTAGGGTTATGCGATACATAAAGTGAATACATGGTGTGTCACCCATGTTAAATGGCATGTGGGTCCTACGATATATAAAGTGAATACATGGTGTGTGACCCATGTCAAATGGCATGTGGGTCCTTACGCATGAATTATTGTGTATCTCATATGATACACAGACACGAGGTGGAGTACACAACATGTACTCAACCACACGGCTAGACCAGGTCGGTTACGTGGGTTACCATGTGTACCAGTATACGAGTTGAAAGATATGGGTTGAAGTCGTGTACATGCACATGGCCAGTTTACAAGAAGATACCCCTAATAGTAATACATGAAATGTTACTCGTCTACACATCATCTATATCTTTTTTGATACAACACTCTCTTTTTGACAATGGACATTGAACATGGGAAATATTTGGGGTCATAGGATATGACATGTGACACGTCAACAAGACGTGTACTTTCCTGTGCATGGATTGATATCCATTTCCACCGTATATTGGGAATGTTTTTTTGGGTTAGTTTCACCTTTTCTCATTCCCCTAAATGTCGGGTAT
This sequence comes from Viscum album, assembly GCA_963277665.1. Lineage (NCBI taxonomy): Eukaryota > Viridiplantae > Streptophyta > Magnoliopsida > Santalales > Viscaceae > Viscum > Viscum album. The sequence continues at coordinate 886,139,290 of OY728148.1, read as the reverse complement.
CATTTCCATCCATAGGAGTATGATCCCTTTAGCTGGAAATTTTGGATAGTGTTGGAGTCCCTTTGAGAATCCCAATGAGAGATCCTCTATCCATTATTGACCCTAGGTAGAGTCATGTATCATCATGAACAATCACATAAGATGTAGATCCTCTACATAGAAGGTGAATCCATATGATTTATGTCATACTACAAGGCCCTAGAAGTGATCCTCATCAGTGTATCGTGGCCTTTCCCCACACAGGAGTGAGTTATCCTAGAATGAGTGTATCTATTCTCTCTTTATATCTATCAATGCATCTATCTCTCTTATGAAACTTTCCAGTGAATAGTACTTCTCGGACGGAAAACATTATAGCTATCACACTAGTGGAGTGAGTTCTCCTAGGCGAGTGCTTCATGGAATCTTTGAACTGAATCCCTAGCATCGGTATGAAGGTCATTGTGACTTACCTCTATACTATTGGTCTAGGTTCCAAATATATCTGGATGTTTCTCTTATTATATATTATATAGACATATACTATGTAGAGATAAATGTACCATTACATTGTCAATTTCTTTTTGGTTTTCAGGTTCCCCTACTCAGTATTGTTATACTTACCCCAACACCGGATTTGCCCGCATGTGTCATGTCTTGTGAAAATGAGAGGACTTTTGACGGAGTCTAAGGTGGACCAGGACTAGACTGATCTTTTTGAGCTTTCTTGTAGGATTAGGTGTTCATTCTGTGTCATGTATCGGTCCCAATACCTCTCTTATTTATAGGTTGTACTTTTATGTTAGTAGACTCTTTCTTTTGGTGGGCTTGTATTCTATCCCATTTACTCTTCCATAGTTTAGTTTATGTTTTACCCTATTGGTTGGGTTTAGTTGTGTGCATGAATTTTGTTCCTTAGTGGTTTTTACATTTCAGAATTTGTGGGATTGGAGATGTGTGTGTATGTGTAGGTACATAGTATATTCCTACAATTTTTGTGATATACCTACTTAGTTCTAGTAAGCCGCCCCTAGCCTATTAGAGGAAGGATTGGGGAGTCGCGGTGCGGGCCCCATTGAGATGGGTCATGAAAAATTTAACCACTAGTTAAATTAACTTTAAAATGTAACAGTTCTGTTTATAAATATAAAAAAAATCAAGGATATTATAATAAAACAAAAAACAACAACAAAATGACAAAGTGTAATAAATAATAGGTTTGGTCTCAAGATGAGACTTAATACCCTCCACTTGTAAATCACCTACTACCAAGAATGTTATTATTACAATTGAATAGATCCATAACCTAGATTATGTAAACTATAACTTTATATAAGGTGTCTAGGATAGAAACCCTCCTCCATTGTTATTCATATGAAGTACGAATAGCATAGGTCACACAAGGACCTCTTCTGAAAACACTGTGGGAAAATAGACCTAAAAAAGAAGAGAATAAAAAGTATTCTCTAGTTAGGTGTATAATATATTGTCTATTTGGTAAAATAGTAACAAAACTCTGCCCAGAGTAGAATGAAATAAACATAAATAACAAATAATTATTCAGTAATGCTCAGTCATATATGTTAAGAATGTTCGTAGTTCGCCAATCAGCATTTATGAGGAGGTCAAGATTCATTCTAAAAAATTACAGTGGAATAAAGGATCACAGTAGTTTGAAAGAATGTTCTATTTTATCACTTCCTATGTCCCAGTCAATCTACTAAATGAATTCTATGCTTCTATGTTGTTGATCTTCATATAACATGAATCAGTAAACTTCTAATGATTCACATAATCAATTGCACAAATTTATTATGAGTTAGTAAATGATGTATATATCATATTTATAAAGTATTGAGAGAGTTAAGTCATTAACTTATATATATTATCATTAATAGTAAGAGATCCAAAATCCTCATATCAGCTTTTACTATGTATTAAAGGACTGGTCAAATTATCCATGAATAGAAATAGTCATTGGTCAATTCATGCCAAAGTACTCGGATAGAAACTGCAGTATGATAATGGAGGTAACTCACCATCTTCCAGAAGCTAAAACATGTGGTAACTTAGGCTAATGGTTATTATGACTCATATTCTTACATTTTCTCATTCTGGTGGTATCTCCTCTAGTGGTAACAAGTCTCATTGTAACAAGACTTGTGGTGAAAACGTCGGCAGTGACTCATTTTAGTGATAGTTCCTTCCTGATAGTGATAAGTGTTGGAATTGAATCCCCATTTTAAATATAAGAATTATAATAAAAAATATTGTTATCATATTAAATTTTATCATACGACATGTGAATCACTAGTACTAAAATAATCATGGTTTTTGATCTTTAAAATTAAAGAGTGTCAAATATACTCCACACAAGGAGATGTCAATATGTATGATGATGGATATAAAGTATATATATGATATTTAAAACATAGTTATTCCTCTATGACAATTATATCATATATATATATATATATATTACATTCCATTATGCATGGGATACAAAAATTTCACTCATGTGTACGATAGACAACCCCTTGTGAAGTGGTGTGATTAATTTTTTCGTTATATCATTACATGAAAGATAATAAAGATAAATTTAATAAATATATGTGATATACATGAAATAATTATAATATATATGTCATATTTATCATTAATAAAATATAATACATTATTTTTTTTCTTATCCTATCAATCTCTTAATGATGATAGCATCGAACCTGTATGTTTAGACTACCTCCATCACAAAGCGATCCAACATTATTTTCATAAAAACACCACATGGATGATATAAAGATGTAAATTTAAAGAAATAATCCGGTATTTATGATATCATGATATTCATAAAAATTTAAAATATTTCTTACCTCCTTTATATAATGTTTTTTGAATAATGGAAACATTACTCTTGCGTGCATATGACTTACCATCTCCATGATCGTAATGTACATGATTTATCAAAACCATATTTCATGATAGGTATTAAAAGTATAATTTATTTATAATTATGATAACTTTTCAAGATTATTAATATTTATATTATTTAACTATATAATATTCACAATAATAGGAACTTCATCACAAAGAATGAATGGTAGAACATGACAATTAACAGTCAATAAAATGAAAATAATGAAACCTTATTAATGAATAAGTGATATGAGGTTATAAAATTATCATATATGATATTATAAATATTTATATGGTTCTTTTATGTTCTAAAAACTAGTTTTAAACCACTATAATCTAGGTTAAATCATGTTAAACAACAAGGAAGTGTGAGGTAAAGTATTTCCTAACCCATTTTCCATTCTATAAGGCCCCAGCCTTAAAACTTACTTAATCTTAAGTTATTACAAGATTACACATTGAGGATCTTTTCAGGATTAGAGTTTTAGAGAATTAGATCATGAAACTTGAATTATATTCCACATTTAAACAAAGTGGTTACATAAAAGACAGTATTCATTCTTCCCATCAACGGAAACATATTTAAAATATAACACGGATTCTTTATTAACACATCCTTGACACTATCATCACATCATGTACCTTTCCCTTGACCTGTGAAAAACATTTCAAAAACTTGGGATGATCATAAAAAGCTTAGTAAGATTTATAAAAATATGGAAAGGAAACATGAATTCATATATACATTAGAATGAAATCACACTTTACCCATAAAACATAGGTATATCAAATCATGAATAAATCATAGAAAACATAAGACATAAAGGTAACTTGAGGCATTCATAACATTCTTACGTAGGGAGTAACCCTCTTGGTTACATTTGGAATACCCATCAAAGTATATTCCCTAAATCTCTTCGGAGAAACCTTAACGTTTCCCTCCTTCGTGTTACCCAATGCATTGGAGAGCTATATCCGGCTCACCCGCCCTTAGTTTATCACGGAACCACCCGTTTTCATAACAATACACAAGAACCATAACATAAATGTGTCACATACAACATGCATAAAGGAAACATAACATTTCCACATTTCAATCACAATATAACATTTTAGTATATTGAAATAATGAATCCATTCAAAAAGAAACCATTTCCAAAACCATTTAAAACATTTAATAAAGAGATTTTTGAGTCAAAGTGTCCCATACCACCTTGAAGCTTAAAATTTTAAACCATTAATATACATATAAATAAATCCTTAAAACCATTTTGAAAACATGGTTATTAATAAGAACAAATAATTAAAACATTTAAAACAATATTTTGGTTAAAGGGGTTTTACCAAAATTGGAGACACTTGAATACAATAATTGAGGAATAACATTTAGTCAGAACTCTATAATATAATGAGAATAAATGGGTTCATGATATAATACTCCAAAGGACAGTATATACACTATATAAGAGTGAATTGGTGCATAACAACAATGAACCCTCAATAGAAATGTCAAATGTGATGAAATCCCTTATAAAGAAGGTATCCTTATATTAAGGACAAACCAATCTCAAAAATATGTGTGACAAATATAAATACACCCAATATAAGTGGATATTAAGTGTAAAACAATAAAAGGTCATTCACACATATTCAATGGATGACATATTCAATGACTACATGTTGAACCCAAAGAAATCGAAATTGGGTTAAAACGTTCCCATGACAGCCTAACGACATCACATCAAAATGAGTTGATGAGAGATAAAAAGTGTATCTCATCACTTGGACATAAAATTTACATCAATAATAATATATGAGAACATATCCCAACATAACAATATGTAAATTAAAAGTCCCAACAAAAGAAGTCTTTTAAAAAAGAGGAGGGTGAAAGGTTCCCTTACCGACTTGGGTATCTTTCAAAACATACACCCTATGAAAGAAGGACAATAGATCATTGATGTAAATACTCATAAAAGAATGTATATTACACAAAGATTAGAATAATGGGATGTACATACACCACTCAATGGAATTTGTGGCAAATGTAGCATAAATCTCACGGGAATAAAAGTGAGATGAAAAATCCCTTACGAAAACTCGGCAGCCTAACGGCACCACATAAAACATCCGAATATAGATTGATGAGATCAAATAGGGTATCTAATCACATTAAAATAAAATGTACATCAAGAGGAATATAAAAGAACATCCCCCCACATTACAAAGAGAAGCTTAAAAGAAGTGACATAAAGGAGAGTACTTAAAAAGAAAGAGAGAGGTTAGATCTCTAACGAAAGTTCGGTAGCCTAACGGCGCCACTCAAAACTTCCAAAATGGATTTATGAGAGAGAATAGGGTCTCTCATCACATGAACATAAAAATTACAGTATGTTTAATATAAAATATCTTCCCAATAACAAGAAAGATGAGCTTTAAAAGGAATGACATAAAAGTGTGTACTTAAAAAGAAAGAGAGGAGTAAGATCCATTACCTCGGGTCTGACTTGACTCGATCGTTATTTAATCTCCTAAATAATAAACGTGAGTTAATTTCTACTTCCTTAAGAACCTTTTTCAAGTTCATTATTCCTTTTATATCACTTATTACCATGTCATAAACATTACGTAATCATTTAAGTTAATAATATTTATTTTGCCGATATTTGGTTCTTAAGTAGAAAGTGGACTTCTTACAATTACATGTTGTTCGTGTGGCCAAATGTTTATTATATCCAGAATTTTATTAATTATGTAGATATCATATATGTCATATATATCCAGTACATGAATTCATTACATAATCATTTAGAGGTATGAAATGAAATGCACTGTTCATGGAGACGGTAAGCCGTAAGTACGCATGAATGCTTCTTTCATTTCTATTTCGTATTTTTTGGAATTGAATCATAATGATATAAGAGTATATTATAATTCCAGTATAATAACATATATAATATCATTAACTTTATCCTTTACACATCCCACATATGGTATTAACGAATCAAATCACTTTCAGGGGGCGGTAGTCCGCACTTCCTAAAATGAAGATATCGTGTTTACCCATAATGGAAAAAATAATGTTATGCCATAAATAAAAAATACATAATCTTAAGGAAAGAATAAACATATTATATATCATATATAAAATTAGTGACATCATAATGGCCACCTTTGAAGGTGTGAAATGAGTATTGAACAATCATCGTTTCGGGAGGCAGAATTTCACCATCCACGGAAACCGTATGTTCTTTAACCATTTGATGTAGTTGTGTGAGATTGTAGCTCGAATAAATCTTATAACAACATCCTAGTATATTTAAGATACTGGTGTTGTTACAAAAAGAAGTAAATAAAAAGAGTTTAGGGGGTCGGAGAAGCAAAATAAAACAAATGAACATGAGAGAATGAATTACCTTTAAAAGTGTAACTCCTTTTGATTTGAGCCTAAAGGCATCCTTTGAAAGGATTCTGCACAAAGGGAATCCTCTAGGATTAGGAGAGGGATGTGGAGAGAGTAAATGGGTAGGGTATGGCCGAGCCAAAGGCTTTAGGAGTGTGTGAAATGAGGTAGGGGTGGGGGCCTTTTATAAGAGGAGAGGAGGGGCACTTTTGAAAATAATGAAACTATTATTTTATTTTAAAACGTTTTTCGAATTTCTAAGGTCCCACATTGATATATTTCAAATATAAGATGATAAGTCTTCTAAATATTCACATCCAATAGTTTTTGGACAAGTTTAGGGCTTAGATTTCTATTATCGTTTCATTTTATTTAAACTATTAATTAATGAGGTTATTGCTGCATCATCATGATGTCATAATTAATTTAATTTATTTAAATTCAAAAAATTATAAAAACATTAATATGATGTAGGAAATATTATTATCTTTCCAATGAATATTTATAATCAAAAATATTATCTTTATAACCCCATGTAAAAATTGTTTTCGTAAAATAACTCATGTTTGTGTCATTTTTACTTTAACATTAAATAAAAAGTTATTTATGTCATTTCCCAACCAAAGTGGATCCATGGGGTCCCCAAGTTGACTCATGGCTTGTCTTGGTTTTCCATGACACAACCAATGAGCGTAAGACATCTGTCAAGTTCATTTCATATTATTAAAACATTATTTTTACCTTAAACTACACTAATTACCTCTAATCGCGATTAAAAACTTAATAAGTTAATATTCACCAAAAAAGTATTTTTATCCCATTGAACCACATTTTACTTCTTAATGACAACCATATATGTCGGATTTTTGAAATTCAAAACACAAAGATGGCAAAATTTCATATAAACGGAAAAAACATTTTTTATAAGTACCACTTAGTGGTTTCACTATTCATCAAAAATTGAAGTTTTTCAGAAAAATCCCAAAAATTCACCCTAAGCTATATTTGATATTCTGAATTCAAAAATTACGTCTATTTTACAAAATTCAAAACTTATAAGTCACATTAATTAATTTAATAATTAATTCCCGCTGTCAGAGCAAATAGCGTGTTTTTATGAAACAATAAGTATCAAAAGATTGACACTAGTTTAAGTCTGATTTCAAAGTGAAATTAATTCCAATGACCACTATTGGATTTAATGGTAAAAATATATTCTAATTTCACTTTAAAACCAATTAAAAATCTAATCTAATCATATAAATAAATTAGATTAAAAAGAGGTTTTGAATTAAAATACAACATTTTACACTATTCATTAAAAAATGAACTTTATCAGAAAGATATCAAAAATTTACACAAAGTAAATTTTGATGTCCCAACTCTTAAAAAGAGTTTTATTTGGTCCAAAAGGATGTATAAGAGTGAAAAAAACTATATTTAATGATGGTTCTCCATCAAAAGGTGATAAGTGAACCTTTAGTGAAAACTAGGGCATATACGCCTAAAATTGAATTCTTTCCATATTTTAAGCCTTTGTATTTTGATGGATAAATTTAAAAACATTTAAAAACATATATAATCATATTTTAGTTATTTCTATCCATTCCAGCGAATACAACGACTACATGTTGACTACCATTTAAAATAATATTATTTTATTATTAGAGTGCAACGTAAGATTCCCAAGAAACTCGTTGTTGCGTGTTGGGTATGCCATCGAGCATAGTGTCCCCTTTAAAGTCATATTAATATTTTATTCACAGATATGGATAAATATAAAAATGTCAAATTATTTATTTACCTGTAGTGTTACATCCTTCCCCCCTTTTGGGAATTGCGTCCTCGCAATTTTAAAATTGCGCTAGGGAACATCCTTGAAAGTCCCACATTGGAACAAGAGTCGGTATAACAATCACTTTAAAATAAAGAAAGATAAGTACAAAGGTCACCCGAGTTAACCAATACTAAGATTCCAAGGATGAAAATATAGACATGGAGGAAAAAAGAAAGGGTCATGTTCTGATGGAGAGTGATAGAAAACATGTTTAGGAGAGAGTTAACCACGAGAAAATCACAAATTGTGATGGGTTAAACGGTATTCGATTCCCCAGTAGGAAAAGTTAATAGACAACATTTTTGTTTTAAGTTACTTTTTATTGAGGAATTTATTCATAAGGAAACATAATCACTTATCATGTTGACTTTCAACTTTTACTAGATTCCTTAATCAAACTCATATTTTTTTCCAAAAGACGAGTATTTAGGGAGACTTGTTCGCATTAATAGTACTATAATCAACTTCTAGAGAATCACCTAATCCACAAAAGAGAACTATATACATCCCATGTCTTTAGGCTTTAACCAAAACCAAAACTATAAAGGTTAGTACAAGGTCAGATAATACAAAAAATGATAACCCTTTATAAAAAGAAAATCTATTCTTAATCTCAAAATTTGTCCAACAAAACCCAAAGTTCAACGAGGACCATCCGATAAACAATTTGTCCATAAAATTCTTCAAAGTGAACCAATCTAATATTGAAACCCAAATATTTTAAGGATTTAGTCACATAGTCTTCCAAGTTAAATCGTAACATTTATCTCCAAACAATATCAGTTGCTCCTAAAGTCTCGTATTGAAAAGTAATTAACCTAATCACATATCCTCTATGATAGGTTAATAAGTTTCATAAATAACCCAAAATCAACTAACTCTTAATTCATAAAATCATATAACTATAAAAAATCGGTCAATCTAACCAGGGACTTCACGTAGTCCAGTGGTAGTTGATAAATACCAGTCTCACTTTGGTTGTGGGTTTGATTCCCGCAGCTTTGTCCGACGCGACGGGTTGTCACACGGTCTGTCTGTTGTCCTTTTTCCAAAACTATATAATTCTTTAATCATTACCCAAAAAGAGATAAAATCTTCAAAAATGATCATAACATATTTTAACCTCATGTTTATCTATGCCTTTCTTTTTCCATCATATCATATAATAACCCATAATTACCTCAAAAGTAAGGATCATATAAACTCTAATTGTTACCTTTATAATTATTACCTGAACTTCTACATCGATTGGTCATCTCGTACATGATGCATTATAGAACATACCAAGGTTCAAGTGGTTGATCATGACTCCTTGATAGTTGGTTTAGAACAACCATGAGTTTCCTCATTTATTGCCCCATTTTATCTAGTATCTTAATCATAGAACCACCACAGTTTCCTTCAAACCTCTTGTCTCTTTGGTGCCTCCTAGATCCATCCATTCACTAAGAACAGAAATGTCAGTGTGAGTATATCAACAAAACCATCATGTACTAATGAGTAAGGTAAACACTAAGATACACTTACTCATTCACTTTATCTAAAACTAGGACTCTTTCTGAAATCCTAACCATTATGGTAATGCCACTTGTGATTAAAGAATACCCTAACCTCTAAAGTTATCTAAACCGTCCTATGATACCAACTATAAGGCCCCATCCTTAAACCTTACTTAATCTTGAGTTATTACAAGATTACACATTGAGGATCTTTTCAGGTTTAGAGTTTTAGAGAATTAGATCATGAAACTTGCATTACATTCCACATTTAAACAAAGTGGTTACATAAAAGATAGTATTCATTCTTCCTATCAACGGAAACATATTTAAAATATAACACAGATTCTTTCTTGACACATCCTTGACACTATCATCACATCATGTACCTTTCCCTTGACCTGTGAAAAACATTTCAAAAACATGGGATGAGCATAAAATGCTCAGTAAGAGTTATAAAAATAATGAAAGGAAACATGAGTTCATATATACATTAGAATGAAATCACACTTTACCCATAAAACATAGGCATATCAAATCATGAATAAATCATAGAAAACATAAGACATAAAGGTAACTTCAGGCATTCATAGCATTCTTACGTAGGGAGTAACCCTCTTGGTTATGTTTGGAATACCCATCACAGTATATTCCCGAAATCTCTTCGGAGAAACCTTAACGTTTCACTCCTTTGCGTTACCCAATGCATTGGAGAGCTATATCGGGCTCACCCGCCCTTAGTTTATCACGGAACCACCCGTTTTCATAACAATGCCCAAGAACCATAACATAAATGTGTCACATAAAACATGCATAAAGGAAACATAACATTTCCACATTTCAATCACAATATAACATTTTAGTATATTGAAATAATGAATCCATTCAAAAAGAAACCATTTCCAAAACCATTTAAAACATATAGTAAAGTGATTTTTGAATCAAAGTGTCCCATACCACCTTGAAGATTAAAATTTTAAACCATTAATATACATATAAATAAATCCTTAAAACCATTTTGAAAGCATGGATATTAATAAGAACAAATAATTAAAACATTTAAAACGATATTTTGGTTAAAGGGGTTTTACCAAAATTAGAGACACTTGAATACAATAATTGAAGAATAACAGTTAGTCAGAACTTTATAATATCATGAGAATAAATGGATTCATGATATAATACTCCAAAGTACAGTATATACACCATATAAGAGTGAATTGGTGCATAACAACAATGAACCCTCAATAGAAATGTAAAATGTGATGAAAACCCTTATAAAGAAAGTATCCTTAAATTAAGGACAAATCAATCTCAAAAATATGTGTGAAAAATATAAATACACCAAATATAAGTGGATATTAAGTGTAAAACAATAAAATGTCATTCACACATATTCAATGGATGACATATTCAATGACTACATGTTGAACCCAAAGAAATCTAAATTGGGTTAAAAAGTTCCCTTGACAGCCTAATGGCATCACATCAAAATGAGTTGATGAGAGATAAAAAGTGTATCTCATCACTTGGACATAAAATTTACATCAATAAGGATATATGAGAACATATCCCAACATAACAATATGTAAATTAAAAGACCCAACAAAAGAAGTCTTTTAAAAAAAGCGGAGGGTGAAAGGTTCCCTTACTGACTTGGGTATCTTTCAAAACATACACCCCATAAAAGAAGGACAATATATCATTGATGTAAATACTCATAAACTAAATTATATTACACAAATAGTAGAATAATCGGCAGTACATACACCACTCAATGGAATTTGTGGCAAATGTAGCATAAATCTCACGGGAATAAAAGTGAGATGAAAAATCTCTTATCAAAACTCGGCAGCCTAACAGCGCCACATAAAACATCTGAATATGGATTGATGAGATCAAATAGGGTATCTCATCACATTACAATAAAATGTACAGCAAGATTAATATAAAATAACATCCCCCAACATTACAAAGATGAGCTTAAAAGAAGTGACATAAAAGAGAGTACTTAAAAAGAAAGAGAGATGTTAGATCTCTTACGAAAGTTCGGCAGCCTAACGGCGCCACTCAAAACTTCCAAAATGGATTGATGAGAGATAATAGGGTATCTAATAACATGAACAGAAAAATTACATTAATTTTAATATAAAAGATCATCCCAATAACAAGAAAGATGAGATTTAAAAGGAATGACATAAAAGTGTGTACTTAAAAAGAAAGAGAGGAGTAGGATCCCTTACCTCGGGTCCGACTTGACTCGATCGCTCTTTAATATCCTGAATAATAAACTTGAGTTAATTTATACTTCCTTAAGAACCTTTTTCAAGTTCATTATTCCTTTTATATAACTTATTACCATGTCATAAACATTATGTAATCATTTAAGTTAATAATATTTGTTTTGCCGATATTTGGTTCTTAAGTCGAAAGTGGACTTCTTACAATTACATGTTGTTCGTGTGGACAAATGTTTATTATATCCAGAATTGTATTTATGATGTATATATCATATATGTCATATATATCCAATACATGTATGCATTACATAATCATTTAGAGGTAAGAAATGAAATGCACCGTTCATGGAGACGGTAAGCCGTACGTACGCATGAACGCTACTTTCATTTCTATTTCGTATTCTCTGTAATGGAATCATAATGATATAAGAGTATATTATAATTCCAGTATAATAACATATATAATATCATTAACTTTATCCTTTACACATCCCACATGTGGTATTAACGAATCAAATCACTTTCAAGGGGCAGTAGTCCGCACTTCCTAAAATGAAGATATCGTGTTTACCCATAATGGAAACAATAATGGTATGCCATAAATAATAAATAGAGAAGCTTAAGGAAAGAATAAACATATTATATATCTTATATAAAAGTAGTGACATCATAATGGCCACCTTTGAAGGTGTTAAATGAGTATTGAACAATCATCGTTTCGGGAGGCAGAATTTCGCCATCCACGGAAACCGTATGTTCTTTAACCATTTGATGTAGTTGTGTGAGAGTGTAGCTCTAATAAATCTTATAAAAACATCCTAGTATATTTAAGATACTGGTGTTGTTACAAAATAAGTAAATAAAAAGAGGTTAGGGGGTCGGAGAAGCAAAATAAAACAAATGAACATGAGAGAATGAATTACCTTTAAATGTGTAACTCCTTTTTATTTGAGCCTAAAGTCTTTCTTTGAAAGGCTTCTGCCCAAAGGGAATCCTCTAGGATGAGTAGAGGGATGTGGAGAGAGTAAATGGGCTGGGTATGGCCGAGCCAATGTCTTGAGGAGTGTGTGAAATGTGGTAGAGGTGGGGGCCTTTTATAAGAGGAGAGGAGGGGCACTTTTGGAAATCATGAAACTATAATTTTATTCTAAAAAGTGTTTCGAATTTCTAAGGTCCCACATTGATATATTTCTAAGATAAGATGATAAGTCTTCGAAATATTCCCATACAATAATTTTTGGGCAAGTTTAGGTCTTATATTTTATATTATCGTTTCATTTTATTTAAACTGTTCATTAATGAGGTCATCGCTGCATCATCATGATGTCATAAATAATTTAATTTATTTAAAGTCTAAAAATTATAAATAAAAATACTATGATGTAGGAAATCTTTTCATCTTTCCAATGACTATTTATAATCAAAAATATGATCTTTATAACCCCATGTAAAAATTGTTTTCGTAAAATAACTCAAGTTTGTGTCATTTTTACTTTAACATTAAATAAAAAGTTATTTATGTCATTTCCCAACCAAAGTGGATCTAGGGGGTCCCCAAGTTGACCCATGGATTTTCTTAGTCTTCCATGACACAACCAATGAGGGTAGGACATGTGTCAAGTTCATTTCATATTATTAAAACATTATTTTTACCTTAAACTACACTAATTACCTCTAATCGCGATTAAAAACATAATAAGTTACTATTCACCAAAAAATTATTTTTATCCCATTGAACCACATTTTACATCTTAATGAAAACCATGTATGTCTGATTTTTGAAATTCAAAACACAAAGATGGCAAAATTTCATTTAAACGGAAAAATCAGTTTTTATAAGTACCACTTAGTGGTTTCACTATTCATCAAAAATTGAAGTTTTTCAGAAAAATCCCAAAAATTCACCCTAAGCTATATATGATATTCCGAATTCAAAAATGAAGTCTATTTTAAAAAATTAAAAACATATAAGTCACATTAATTAATTTAATAATTAATTCCCGCTGTCAGAGCAAATAGCGTGTTTTTATGAAACAATAAGTATCAAAAGATTGACACTAGTTTAAGTCTGATTTCAAAGTAAAATTAATTCCAATGACCACTATTGGATTTAATGGTAAAAATATATTCTAATTTCCCTTTAAAACCAATTCAAAAGATAATCTAATCATATAAATAAATTAGATTAAAAAGAGGTTTTGAATTAAAATACAAAATTTTACACTATTCATTAAAAAATGAACCTTATCAGAAAGATACAAAAAAATTTCACAAAGTAAATTTTGATGTCCCAACTCTTAAGAAGAGTTTTATTTGGTCCAAAAGGATGTATAAGAGTGAAAAAAACTATATTTAATGATGGTTCGCCATCAAAAGGCGATAAGTGAACCTTTAGTGAAAACTAGGGCATATACCCCTAAAATTGAATTCTTTCCGTATTTTAAGCCTTTATCTTTTATTGGATAAATGTAAAAACATTTAAAAACATATATAATCATATTTTTGTTATTTCTATCCATTGTCGCCAATACAATGGCTACATGTTAACTACCATTTAAAATAATATTATTTTATTATTAGAGTGCAACGTAAGATTCCCAAGAAACTCGTTGTTGCGTGTTGGGTACGCCATCGAGCATAGCATCACCTTTAAAGTCATATTAATATTTTATTCACAAATATGGATAAATATAAAAATGTCATATTCTTTATTTACCTGGGGTGTTACACATTCATTGGGTTAAAAATCTACTTCTTCAATTATCTCATGATTAGATTATGTGAGTAATGAACATTTATTATTTTATGATGTATTTCTACATTTTATATGTGTATTTAGATATTTTAAATATAATATATTCATTTATTTATTTTCAATTCAATGTTATGATCATTTTAAGGGACTTCATCTCAATTTCCCTACATTGAGTCATATTGTAATGTTATGAAGCTAATTAGCTTAAGTGGTGTATATAATGAAAATTTTACATGTAATATCATGATTTATTTAATAATTCATTCTGTTTTAGTATTAAATTTGAATTATCTCATAAAATGGGATTTTACATTAATGATACCAAGTCGTAAATTAATTTATTTCTAAATTTCTAACCATTTGGTTATATTACATTATCATTGTCTTTGATATTATATGGTTATATGTATAATGGATTTTTTTTATATTATATTTTGTTTAAGAATATTGTACATGGATTTATTGTTGATAAAAATAATGGATTCATTGATTAATTCTATCATCAACATTATGATCATTGTAAGAGTTTATTTCAAAATCTCATTATAATCAAGATTTTTTATTATCAAATCATTGTCTAATAATGATATTTATTTTTATACACCTCTGGTTATTCATGATATTTTTATGTAATAGAACTATCTTACTACTCTATGGTACTTAAAATGTTTGAGAAAATGTCTACAATAAAATCAGCCTTATTTTTTCTCTTCGGTATAAAATTATTTCCAAAACATGTTTTCTAAAAATGTTTCCAAAAAATGTTTTTATCATTTTTCAAAAGATTTATTAAAGTAATTTTTTACCTGTTTTTTAAATTTTTATTTTTTAAAGGAATATTCTCATCATCTTTAAAAAATTTCTATTTTTATTTTACCTAAAAGATAAAGGAATTTTTTGTTTTAACATGAGAGGAATGAATGAGATTTCAAGTTGTCAATCCCAATCAAATTTTTTAATCATTATTTGATAAGTTTCAATGGGGATTTTTAAATTAAAAAAATCATTATTTTAAAATATAGTATTAAAATGTGACTTTTGAAACGCAAAGGATATTTTCCATTAGAAGTTTTTTGGAGGTATTTTTATCATATGTATATTCATCAACACCAAACAAACAATATTCTTAATCCAATTGGTATATGTTGGATTTATATTATTCTTATTATTAATTTGGATGGTCAAAATTAATTTTGGCCAAGTATTGACATTCCCTACCTTGATTAATTTTTTTAGTTTTTAACTTTCCCTTGCATTATTCACTTTCATGTAATTATTGAACCTCAAATTAACCATAAATATCTCTATTTTTTATCATCGATATACTATTTTCATAAATTTTATCTCATTTCTACATATAGTATTTTTATTTGACAATGATTTGATGTCTAAGGAAATATTGTTAATCCATATTCTTTCAAAAACATGGATATTGAAAGGTAATATATTTTTTCCATGAATTAAATCTATTATTTGATCTATGAGGAATGATTCATATATAAATATATAGATGGGGCTCAGTTATAGATAGTCCCTTGATGCATCGGTAGTGTCATGAAACAAATTTGTTATCTATCCTTAGTTAAACAAGATTCTAGTGTATACATACCCATTAGTTTTAAACTGTCTCGAGGAATGTTCTTGATGGTATAGTTATCATGATTGATGATATCATAATTTCCAATAATTCTGAATTTACATCATTGACAATTCAGTCATTTTTATCCATGATATTTTCTCAATGATTTTATCTCTATTTGAATTTAAATCTTAGTTTATTTAATAAAAGACATGTGTGTTCAGTAGTTCACCATACCATATTAATTAAGACCTATATTACCTATATAGTCATGTTGATAAAATGGAATGTGTATAATTTTTTTTATTTCCATATTTATTATTCACTTTTTGATTCATGATAGCTCATATTGTACTTAAACCATAATGAAAATTTGTTCTCACCCTTATTTTTTTCCATTACCAAGGATTTAATAATGTGTAATATGATTGATGTAAAATGATATGTTATAAGCAATAATATTAATTTCGGAAAAAATTATGTTGTAATTATTGTTTTTAAATGTATTAAAATACTCAGGTATGTATCTAGTTCACAAATACAACTACATTATTCAGTTATTTGGTATCTGATTCCTTAAATCTTATGCCAATTTAGTAAAGCCAACACTGGCTTTGGGCTACTGGGGTCTGGGTCGCTATATTTTTTCTATGATTTCTTATTGTCTCTCTAAAGTAATCCGCAGTCTTGTTTGAAAATAATATGTATGAAATAAATTTTAATTTCTTTAATATATATATGTATTAAAATACTATAACATAAATGTTAAATACATTCTAAAAATTATCTCTCACTTCACCATGGATAGAGAATAGCTTGTAAAGTGTCTTCTTCCTTGAAAAAAACCCCCAACATCAAATAATGATTAATATATTGAATAATATAATATAAGTGATTATTCTATTATGATATATTACAATTTAGGAAATATATGCCTCATACTCTTGAAGATAAGGAACAATCCTTCTTAAATTATTGCACTCTTTTGAACTCTTTTAGAAATATAAACTATTATTTCTGAATAATTCATTATCATCACTCTAGGTGACATAAATTTCATGTCCATAAATTCATATACAAATGTTGTATAATTCCACATACAAATTTTATAATGATATCTAATATAAAAAATAGATGTTAATTTTTTTAATAATTAAAAATAACTAAAAGATATATGATAATCAATATACATTGAAGATAGTTTCATGTGTTGGGGACCAACTCATCTCTAGTTACAATCTTCATGATATTTTTTTTAATATTTATAGTCATTTCATGCCCAAAAATTTGAAATTCCTCTGGAATTTTATAATCATATAACAAAAAATTATTATGTTGATAATCCATCAGAAGTTGATAAATTTTCATATGATTTCATAAAATCAGGTATTTCTTGTTGTTTATAGAATATGTATTTACCTTTAAAGTATTCCTATGAATAAATAGATAAATATATAATGTGGAAAATGTTAAAACTAATTTAACACCAATATAAATTAAATTATTTAATCTACACTTACCTTAATAGTAATTTGTTGAACAATTCTATCGGGAAAAACTAAAAAATGTCCAATATTTTTTCCAAATATACCAACATCTTCTCTAAGAATTTAATTTTTTTTCAAACTATCAATAATATCCTATAAAATGACCCTAATATTTTTTATCTCTATCTATTGATAATGAATGGTATCACCAATTTAATATATAATACCACATATAACAATATGATGTTGGGTATATTAAACATATAACTCACAACAAATGGGAAGCTTTGGACGATGAGTTGTAGGAGTAGGATAAGTAGGAGGATGTGGAGGATTATTATATGAAGGTGGAGGTGGGGAAGTGAGATTTTGTATGTGGAGGTGTGGGAGTGAGATCTATAGCCTGAAACTGTCTTTTCTTGTCTATAAACACCATCCATATTGAAGCTTAGATCCTTTCATCCATAAACTCACCCATATCATAAAAATTATCCAGTGATGATTATATTTTTAATTTGTAAAAATACTATATTGAATAAGTTTCAGAATGAACAAAAACATTTCTTACTGATACACCTTCTAGGTGTCCACATACACAAATCAGGATTTCAGGCATTCCCAATATTGTATCTAAAATATACCTCTATCTCTCATCTATGAAGGTCCCATTTGAGATCTTCTCCTCAATGGTTTACTATGTAGAATAATTGAAAATTTTATTAGAGTATCACAATATATGAATATTTTATTTAACATAAATAAAATGAATAAATTAAATATCTCCATACAATCCTCTCATGTATAAACCTTGACTCTTATGTAAGATATTGTCCATTTCTACTCATCCAATAACTCCCATATTTTTCATGTTTAATTGTTGGAGGGTAGGGTTGGCCTCTAAAAAGCCTTAATATTCTACTATAATTTTTGGAAATTTCATAGCTATAATTTTTTCATTGAATAACGTATACCATCCACAATATAAAGTATTATGGTATACTTTTTTAGGATTAGATCTCTTGATGAGATCACCTTATTTACTAAAAATTAAGAATAAATAAATCATTTGTATGAACTCAGATCTTCGTTTAGGTATGTTATTCCTTTTTTATAGAGTTTTTAAGAAAAATGGAGTTTCTGGTAAATTTTGAATTACACACCGTGTACTTTCTGAGAACACATAGTGTACTCTTTTCCCGCTTGAATCAGTGTGCTGGACGTGTCCGGGACACACCCACGATGTGTAGGGGTGACGTGGAGGCCGATTTTGGAAGAGTATGGAAAGACCTAGTACATGTTGTGTACTCTAAAAGTACATGTTGTGTACTTTTTTTCATTAAATGGACCGGGCCGCGCCTGACGCACAAAAACGTCTTCTTCTAGGTCCCATTCGTCTGAGAGCGCCAAGGATCTGTGAATCTTCGACGAGCCCCTGCCTCTCCATCCATTCTCCATTTTGAGCAACGTTTATTGCGTTGGAATCGTAGCAGTGAGTTCTCCCTTCTGGTTGACCCTTGTTTTCCAATTCCCCCTCCTTATCAAGTTATCGTGGTTTATGTTTTTCAGACATTTTCTCAGATCTACGACGTTCTAAAGAGAATCTCCCATTGCTGTTCACGTATATAGATCTCCTAGGATCGAGGTAGATGGTTTGTGCCTTTCTATAGGAAGTCATTGAATATTATGTTCAATTTCCACCAATACCCTTGAACAGGGTATTGCGTGTTTCCTGTTTTGCCTTGTTGCTTTCCTGCTTTTGTTGATTTCTTAAGTAGAGGTGATTGCTTGTAAATTTGGATAATTTATACTGTGTTCCTGTGCCTTTCCTTGCATGTTTTGCTTATTAGGAATTTTTCCAGTTGCCATGCCTAGTTGTAGGATAGTGGAACTAGTATACTATTATGATACTGTGCCTTAGAATGATATCCAAGTAGTTATTGAGGTTTAATTGGGCGATATACATGTGATGAGCATGTTTATTTTCACACAGGACTTTGAGAACCTAGTGTAGTAGACCATAGGGGGAATAGACGTAAGGGCTTCTCCAAAGTGTCTTTTAATACAAAACGAGACCGCAGGGGGAATTGATGATGATTCCTTCCTCAGAGAGTCTGTAGTTCATCGAAACATTCCATAGGGGTAATGAGATGTTGAGTGCTTCCCCAGAGATCCTTTAGCACGATACGAGATTATATGGGGAATTGATGGTGAGTGCTTCCTCAGAAAGTCTACTCTTAGCTAAACCAGAGGGGTGAGAATGTGTGAGCCTCCTAGAGGGTTTCTAGTACTTGTAGTTTGAACCATATGGGTTAGGGTGTGAGAGCTACCCGAAGGGTTACCTATTTTTCTTCTTATTATTGTTGTTTTTTTACTTGTGTAGTTTATATGCTAGACTGTAAATTGTAGATACTATGTATTTTCCAGTTTACTGTTCCTTTACTTTACTTGCCATGTATTCATTGACTGTTAGGCACAAATGTTTGGGTGGTTGCCTACTGGGACTTTTTCTCACACCCTATTTGGGCCATGCTTGTGGGCCTAAGCAGACTATGTTGTTGTAGGTATAGATAAGGGAAAGAGGCCTTCTACTTCAGGTTCTTGATTGCACTGGAGCTGGAGAGCATGGGACCAAGCCGAGGCTTACAATGCTGAGGAGTTTCTCATCTATTTTTCATTGGTGGTTTCTTTTGTACTTGTTTTCAGTTGTAATTTAGCACGTTGTTCTGTTTGCTACTTTCTTTAGATACTTGTACATGCTGCATCATTATCATCATTGCTATATATCTATTGTTTCGCTATATGGATCCAGTTATGTATGTTATCACTGCTTCCACTATTGGATGTTGTTTTCCTTACCTTGTATACCTTACCAAATGAGGGCATAGTTTCCCCTATAATTTACCAAGGCCCTCACTGCTAGTTGGCAGCCTCTGGCGTTTGGGGAAATGCGCTTGAGGTGATGTGGCAAACCGGGCATTGGGCACCAGTGGAGGGGCTTCAGATTCGGGTCATTACAAATTGGTATCAAAGAGTTATTTTCTCTTTCTTTACAATTTTTAATCTTTAGCCAATGATAGGACGAATTCGGTACTTGGTATTAAATAGTGCTCAGGAGTAGATAACCCGTGTATAGGGAAAATCCATACTACCTCGTTAATTGCAGTTTGCTGGTTTTGAGATTTTACGATTGATATGATTTCAACTAGAGTGATTCACATGATTTTTGTTGTAATTTACTTAATTATTGTAGTTCTATTTCTATATAAACTCAATGAGATGAGGGTATTCCATCTCATTCATCATATAGGCACTTATAGAAATCACATGCCATGCATTTTTTCCATGCCATCTAGGGTGAATTAGCGATTTCATGCTATTTTGATAGACTTTGTGTAGATTATGCATGCTGTTGTGATAGATTCTTGATAGAATATCAACTTCCTTGTTAGAGGATTTTTTTGTTTCCTACTTTTTGTAAATGAACGCCAAATTTTTATTCTTAAGGTGTTATGGGCCCTCACGAATCAGAAATTTGCACCTCCTTGCCTTGTTTTCTTTGTTTTCTGGGCTTCTGTGCAGTTTCTGAGCTACTGCCCAGAAAAACCTAGAATACACGGCGTGTACTTTTTGAATACATTCCATGTAGTTTTTAGACTGTGTCAATGACCGTGTGAGCAGCGACACGCTGTTGTAGAAATAACTTCAGGAACACGCCGTGAATAGTAGGTAAATGTCATTTAGTTCGGAGCCATGTACCCGGCAGTGTCACTAACAACACGGACCGAGAAGCTTGATTAGAACACGCCGTGTTGTAAGGGAACACACTGTGTAGTCCCGTCCAGGTACCCGACCATGTCACGAACAACACGGGTGGGTGTCACCTTCTCTTTGGCACGCCATGTTGTTTTTGGAATACGTCGTGTAGTCTTTTTCAGGTACCCGGCCGTGTCACGAACAACACAGGACAGTGTCACCTTCACCTATACACACCATGTTTTTGTTCAGAACACGTTGTGTGAGGTCCTTCCGTGTAGATTACTTTATATTTAACAACACGGGCTGCAGAATCCTTGTTTAGTACACAACGTGTTTGTTTGGAACACGCAATGTGGTCTCGGGTTATGTCGGATTGTGTGGGTTAGCCGTGTAAACATACTTGGGCAGGGGAATAGTTTTCATGTACATGTCGTGTGTTGGGTCATCACGTCGTGTAGTTTGAGGTGTTACATGACGTGTATGGCAGGGGTACACTCCCATGTCAGTGGCTTAAGAAGACACGCCGTGTAGGTTTTATACACAACATGTAGTCGTGTGTTGTAAACTTGTGTGTTTTCCTTTCCCTATTCCCCTTTTTTCACTCTTGTGTTCTCTCTCCTTATTTTTCAGATCTAAGGTTCGCTTTTGATCTTTCAAAGATATGCCTCTGAGACTTTCTCCAGTTGTACATCTATCATCAGGCAACGATCAGATGCCAGATATGGCTGATCAGGGACTTCTTTCTGATCCTCCTGTCGAGCCAGCCTTGGCACCAGCTGTCATAACAGTTGCAGGCTCTGATGCACAGTTCAGGGAAGGTTTTATGAGGATGATGCATACCTTTCAGGGAGCACCACCTCCTGCCTCGACTATGGCAGACTTGAGGCGTGTTTTTCAGCAGCATCATCCTCCCACTTTCTCGGGGGAAGGAGGACCACAGGCTGTAGAGTCATGGCTTGAAGCCATGCTGACTATTTTCGAGCATCTGGAGACACCTCCAGAAGGGCGGGTCAATCTCTCTACCTACATGCTCCGAGACTCTGCCAAGAGGTGGTAGGGACGTGATCTCACAGTTGGGTCATCAGTAGGTTGTGTCTTGGGAGGAGTTCTAGCACGTGTTCTACGACTACTTCTACCCGGAGACCCTGAGGGTCGACCGAGCCTGGGAGTTCATAAGCTTAGAGCAGGGTACTCTTTCTGTCATGGAGTATTCCTCACATTTCACCGATCTGTATCATTTCACACCCCTTTGGGATGGGAGTGGGGTGTTTTTAGCAAGGAAGTTCGAGGATGGACTCAGGCAGGAGATCCAATCACATGTGAATATCTTCCAGTTGAATTCCATCACTTCCATCATCAACCAGGCTCTGATTGCAGAGTGAAATCTGAGAGACTCCGGAGCTACAAGCCAGGGCGGTTCTGATTCTAGAGCTAGTTTTCCTCCAGATGATATTAAGATGCGCTGTAGGGAGTCTAGGTGCGGTGATCCGAGGAAGTGAGATGCATCGTTAGGCATCCAGGTGATATGCTACTAGTGTGGTCGGTCAGGGCACAAGAGGCCACAGTTCCAGATGGACCCCATGGAGTGCCGATCTTTCCACAAGATGGGTCACCTTTAGTGTTTATGCTAGGTTCTTTCTCCAGCAGATGGTGACTGGGGTTCTTCCATGACTCCTCATTCAGGAGAAGCACCACCAGTTTCTCACCAGTCTGGGGACTGGAGTTCTTCTGGCTGTTCGGGCTGAGGTGGAGGTCGGGGCCGTGGCAGTCAGTCACCAGTCCTTCTGTGCCAGTAGGGAGGATCAGCTCAGAGTGGTCAGGCAGGGACGCAGGGCCATGGGGCAGGCCAGACATTCGTCATGGATCAGACCTATTAGGAGCTTGATCTTGGCCCTTCTACAGTTTGAGGTATGATTTTAGTAGCCTCAGTTTTATCTTCAACTCTTTTCGATATTGGTGCCACACATAGCTTTATCTCTATTGCAGTTCTGGAGAGCTTTGGGCTCTATGTCTTTTCATCTGCTAACTCGTTGTCAGTAGACACAACTTTGGGGACAAGGACATCTACTGTATGTCAGTATAGAGAGTGCCCTCTTGAGGTTACAAGGTATTGTTTCTTATGGGATCTCTACATCCTAGAGATGACAGGCTATGATGTCAATCTCAGGATAGATTGGTTGGTTCCCTTCCAGGCAGTCATCGACTGTTATTGCCATAGGGTGAGTTTCATTTCACCAGAGGGTGATCTTTTCATCATAGAGGCGAATAGGATGTTCAGGCGAGTCGAGCAGGACTCGAGCATCATGGGCTAGGAAGGGTGATAGCCTAGGTTTCTAGTCTTTATCTGGATGATCAGGGAACTTCAGAGCTAGACTTTCTTCTGGTGGTGGATCTTTTCAGGGATGTCTTTCTAGATGACTTTTCATATTTTCCTCAGAAGTGTGAGGTAGCCTTCTCGATTGAGCTCGTTCTAGGAGAAACACCGGTGTTCATTCCTCATTATAGGATGGATACAATTGAGTTGAAGAAGCTCAATAAGAAGTTGGACGAGTTACAGAAAAAGAGTTTCATCTAACCTAGTACTTCTCCGTTGGGTTCGCCTATCCTATTTGCAAAGAAGGCAGACGGTACCCTTCGTCTTTGTGTGTATTATCCAAAGCTGAACCAGTTGACGGTCAAGAACCGATATCCCTTACCGAGGATCGATGACCTCTTTGATCAGCTTCGAGGAGCCCAGGTGTTCTCGAAGATTGACATGAGGTCTGGTTATCATTAGTTGCGCGTTAGACCATTTGATATACCTCTGATAGCCTTTAGGAGTAGGTATGGTCTATACGAGTATACAATCACGCCGTTTGGTCTCATGAATGCGCCTGCAGTTTTCATGGCATTGATGAACCGAGTGTTCCATCCTTACTTGGACTCCTTCGTCGTGGTCTTCGTGGATGATATCTTGGTGTACTCTCATACTCAACACGACCATGCCACACATCTTGAGATTGTTCTGAGTACACTGAGAGAGCATCTTCTTTATGCTAAACTTTCAAAGTGCCACTTTTGGATGGAACAGATTCACTTCTTGGGTCACGTCATCTCAGAGGCAGGAGTATCTATGGACCTATTGAAAGTGAGAGTTGTAGTCAACTGGGAGCAGCTGAAGAACGTTTTTGAGGTACCGAGTTTTCTAGGGTTGACTGGATACTACAGACGCTTCATTCAGGACTTCTCATGCCTATCAGCGCCTTTGATAGGCCTGACCCAGAAGGGGGTGAAGTTATTATGGTCAGATTCTTGTGAGTGAGCCTTTCTGGAGCTGAAGGGAAGGTTGATGTTGGCACCGATACTAGTCTTTCCAGATCCAGGCAAGATCTACACCGTTTATTGTAATGCATCAGGTATCGGCCGAGGAGATGTGCTTATGCAAGGAGATGGAGTCATCACATATAGGTCTCGACAGTTAAGGCCACATGAGAGGAACTACCCGACGCATGATCTGGAGATGGCGGTTGTGGTTCATGCCTTACGTTGTTGGAGACACTATCTTCTGGGAGAGCACTTTGTGTTCTTCACTGACCAAAAGAGTCTCAAGTATATCTTCACTCAGCGGGATCTGAATTTGAGGCAACATAGGTCGGTTGAATATCTTTATACTTTTGATTTCGAGCTTTCTTCTACGCCAGGAAAGGGCAACACAGTGGCAGATGTGTTGAGCAGGAGAACTCAGATTCAGGTTGTTTAGGAGGACAGTAGTGAGTGGCATTTTATGGCTCTATTCTCTATGATGCATCTGTAGGTGCACGACAGACATGGACAGACATTCCTATCTTCTGTAGCTATTGCATATACACTACTTTATCGGGTACAGATGATGAATCTATCAGACTCAGAAGGATTAGTTCTTGTAGGAGAGTGTGTCAGGAGAGGACCCTCTTCATAGATGGGAAGTGGGTGAGGATGAGACCTTGTGTTTCTAGGGATGTGTATGGGTGCTAGTAGACATATGCGAGGAGCTGATGCGAGATTTTCATTCCTCAATTTGGGCAGTTCATCCTGGCGTCACCAAGATGTATCGGGATCTTCATCACTAGTACTGGTGGACAGGTATTAAGAGGGATGTTGCTGGTTTTGTCATGAGATGCTCAACTTGTCATCAGGTGAAGGAAGAGCATCAGCAACCAGTCGGCCTTTTACAAGAGTTACCCATTCCGGAGTGGAAGTGGAATGATGTTGCGATGGACTTCATGATCGGGTTGCCGAGATCACCTCGGGGGAACGATGCAGTTTGGGTTGTCGTCGACAGACATACGAATGTTTCTCAATTCTTTCCAATCAAGAAGACCTTCAGTGTTGATGATCTGGTACGACTTTACATCTGAGAGATTGTGCATCTGAATGGAGTTCCACACTCCATTGTTTCATATAGAGATGTGCGCTTTACCTCACGGTTCTGGCTGGGACTTTAGAAGGCCTTGGGTATACAGATACTTTTGAGTACAACATACCATCCCCAGACTGATGGCCAATATAAACGTATGATCCAGGTGTTATAGGATATGCTCAGAGCATGCACTCTAGACTTTGGAGGTTCTTGGGAGAAGCATATTCCTCTGGTGGAGTTCGCCTACTACAACAACTTTCAGGTGACTATTCAAATGGCACCTTACGAGGCTTTGTATGGTAGGCCATGCCGATCACCCTTATGCATGCTGGAGGCAGGAGAGGCATCTTTTCTGGGACCTCATCTTGTTTAGGAGACTTCAGAGAAGATAGAACTGATTCGTAAGAGGATGGCTACAACACAGTCTCGGCAGAAGTCTTATGTTGATCAGTGGAGATGTCCTCTGGAGTTCAAGGTCAGGGATCAGGTTTTCTTGCGTGTCACATCAAGGTTGGGAGAAAAAAGGATTCAGAGACAGGGTAATCTTTCCCCATGGTATGTCGGGCCGTTTGAGGTTTTGGATAGAGTTGGGCAGGTCGCCTATCAATTGCAGTTACCATAGAGGTATCGGGAAATGCACGACGTCTTCCACATCTCTCAGCTCCGACGTTACTTTTTAGACCAGTCTCATGTCTTTCAGCCTGAGGAGGTTGAGCTCGAAGCGGATGCATAATTTGAGGTGCATCCCATCCAGATTGTTGATCGTAGTACAAAGGTTCTCTATAGGTATTCTATCCCTCTTGTACGGGTGCTATGGAAACATGGGTGAGTACAGAACGAGACCTGGGAGAGAGAGGCCGATGTACGATCGCAGTGGCTGGAGTTATTCGGGGATTCTCCTTCTCTTCCTTGTTAGGGAAATTCGGGGACAAATTTCTTTAATGGGGGATGTTTGTAAGAACCCGGATCATCGTTTAGTTATGTTTTTCCTTTTTCTAGCATTTTTAAGAAAAATGGAGTTTCTGGAAAATTTTGATGTACACGCCGTGTACTTTCTGAGTACACACCATGTACTCTTTTCCTGCTCAATGTCGTGTGTTGGCCGTGTCCAGGCCCCACACATGGTGTGTAGGGGTGACGTGGAGGCCAATTTTGGCGGAGTACGGAAAGACCTAGTACACATCATGTACTCCAAAAGTAAACAACGTGTACTTAATTTTTTTCATTAAACGGACCAAGGCCATGCCTGACGCACAAAAACATCTTCTTCTACGTCCTGTTCATCCGAGGGCGCCGAGGATCCGTGAATCTTTGACGAGCCCCCGCCTCTCCGTCCGTTCTCCATTTCGAGCAACTTTGATTGTGTTGGAATCGCAGTGGTGGGTTCTCCCTTCTGCTTGAGCCTTGTTTTCCAATTCCTTCTCCTTATCAAGTTATCATGGTTTATGTGTTTCAGAAATTTTCTTAGATCTATGATGTTCTAAGGAGAATCTGTCATCATTGTTCATGTATATCAATCTACTATGATCGAGGTAGGTGGTTTGTGCCTTTCTGTAGGAAGTCATTGAATATCATGTGCAATTTCCACCAATACCCTTGAATGAGGTATTGCATGTTTCCTGTTTTCCCTGTTTCTTGCCCACTGTGCTTGATTGCTTATGTAGAGGTGAATGCTTGTAAATTTGGATAATTTATACAGTTTTCATGTGCCTTTCCTTGCATGTTTTTCTTATTAGGCGTTTTTCCAATTTCCATGCCTATTTGTAGGATAGTGGAACTGTTATTCTGTTATGCTGTTGTGCCTTAAAATGATAGTCAAGTAGTTCTTGAGGTTTATTTGGGCGATATACATGCACTGAGCATGTTTATTTTCTCACAGGATTGTGAGAACCTAGTGTAGTAGACCATAGAGAGAATAGATGTAAGGGATTCTCCAGAGTGTGTTTTAATATGATGCGATACCATAGGGGGAATTGATGATGAGTGCTTCCTTAGAGAGTCTGTATTTCCTCAACGTGGGCCACAGGGGGAATGAGACATTGAGTGCTTCCCTAGAGAGCCTTTAGTATGATACGAGACTACAGGAGGAATTAACAGTGAGTGCTTCCTCAGAAAGTCTACTCTTAGATGAACCAGAGGGGTGAGACTATGTGTGCCTCCTAGAGGGTTGATAGTAATTGTAGTTTGAACAATAGGGGTTAGGCTATGAGGGCTACCCAGAGGGTTACCTATTTTTTTTCTTCTTTCTATTGGTTGTTTTCTTGTGTAGTTTATATGCTAGACTATAAATTGTAGCTGCTGTGTATTTTCATGTTTACTGTTCCCGTACGTTACTTGCCATGTATTCATTAACTGTTAGGCATAGATCTTTGGGAGGTTGCTTATTGGGACTTTGTCTCACACCCTGTTTGTGCCATGATTTTGGGCCCAAGCAGACTATGTTGTTGGAGGAGTTGCTCATATGTTTTTCTTTTGCTGTTGCTTTAGTACTTGTGTTCAGTTTTATTTCAGCACGTTGTTGTGTTTGTTGCTTTTCTTAGATACATGTACCTGCTGCATCATTATCATCATTTCTATATATTTATTCTTCCGCTGTATGGTTCCAGTTATGTATGTTGGTACTGCTTCTGCTATTGATTTTTGTTTTCCTTACCTTGTATACCTTACCAAATGAGGGCGTAGTTTCCCCAATAATTTACCAAGGCCCTCGCTGCTAGTCGGTAGCCTTCGGCATTTGGGGAAATGTGTTTAAGATGATGTGGCGAACAGGGAACGGGGCACTAGTGGAGGGTCTCCAGATTCGGATCATTACATCATTAATATAATCAATAATATAAAAATCTTCTAAATGGTAATGTCGCAATTACAAAAAAATGTTTCTTTTATTATACATTCAACAAACTCATTCCTATTATCTTCAAAAATAAATGGATACATATCAAATTTATTTTCATGTTTTCTATCCCCAAAAATGAATTCTAACATGTGGGTTAATTTTACATCCCTCAATATCCTACAAACTGAACCCAAACATTTATCCCAGTATTAGGTATATAATATTTCATATAATAAGAAGGGAAATATTATACCAGTAAGAAAATTTCATGATATGTTAAATAATAAGGAACAAGGTTTCCAAAATTTTATCTCATAATTGAGATATAGTTACATTTTCAACACCTCTTGTAACAACATGATACCTTCACTCCAAGATAGGGTGTTAAAAATATGAACATTAAATTCCTTGATTTTATACTGATAAACATTACCAAATTTTAAATATCCAAAACGTATAAAATCAAAGGAAATTTCGAATCAATTTCATACTAAAGAGCCTTTTAGGTTTAGAGTTTTGGGTAATATGGACAAATAATTACACATCATGGGAAAATAAATATTTGTCACAAAAAAATTATATCTTATACAAATATTTATTTACATATAGAACCATTATTATACATACCTTACTTAAAACCATTGTCCATAACCATAGCTTCATCTTCTTTTGAATTTTATTTAATCTCCTATTCTTAAAAATGACTCATTTAGAATTCCTCTAAACTGCTCTAGGGTTGGTTTTGTGGGAAGAAAATTAATTCCAAAATGTGACTAAAGAAGTTGAGAAGAGAAATTTTTTTGGGTATGTTCAACATTGAAGGCTCAAAGTGCTGTAAAAATGATGGAGGAGGGGCCCTTTTATAATTTAGGTGAAGGTCACTTTGAGAATTCTTAAAAAGACTAAATTGTTAGAAGAATATTCTAGATAAAAATACTTCCAAATGGAATATACATGAATAGTATTATACCATATATTATCTCTTTTTTCCAAATTTAATATTTTTATAGTTATTAAATAATTTAATAAAATATTATTTAAAAAAATAATTATTTTCAATTTAAACTATATTAAGTAAATTGACTTTAATAACATCATAGATAATATAAATTCAATAAAAATATTCACATACATCACTAACATGACATATTCATTGATAAGATTCATGGATAACATAAATTATCTCAAATTATAATAATTTTAAAAAATTAATATCATTTAGTTGATTTTTCTGTTATTTTAATAATTACTATATTAGTGTTGTGTAATCGTTTAAGATAAATATTTCTTTATTAAAAATAAAAAATAAATTCTCGTATTGAAGATAAATAATTTATATTTCCAAATAATGTTTATAGCAAAATATATCACCTGTTTAACCCCATATTAAAAATGTTTTACTTATTAAAAACAATAGTATGAAATGTTTCACTTCTATTGAAATAAAATACTATAATAGAATTAATCTCATCCAAATGAATAGAAAAGGTTATATAATAGAATATTTGAATATTATTATTGATGAAATAGAGCCACATAATAAAATTTAGGCTTGTTTTGGAGTCATTTAATAGTCCTTATCACATTATTGTTAACCTAAATTACCTGATTTAGCATTACCATGGTTAATAAATTTCTTAGTTTACTATTAATATTGTCTAAAAATAAAATAGCCCAATTTAAAAGATATATATTAAATTATTCAAAATTTGAAATCCATTTTTCAAAATTCAACACATAGGATAAGAATAATCTAATTTAAAATTAAAAATGAAAAAATGATTTGAAAATAGTTTTTTAGAAAATTGCTTGTTTTAAATATAAAATGTTTTTCTACAAAATTAAAATATAAAATAATTTAAAAAACTATAATTGAATTGTTTTAATGAAAAATTAAATATTTAATATTTAAAACAAATACAAATATAATTTTATATTTTAGATAATTTAAAACAAAAATACAATTTTCAGTAAAAAAATCAGTATTTTTTACTATTCATAGAATATTAGATCTTTCCAAAAAATAATAAAAAAAATTATCATTAGATAATTTTTATATATTTAATTCAAAAATTAAAAGAATTTTTTCAATTATATTTTCTAAACCATTCATAAATTAATTATAATATTTTCTCACAAGAAAACCCGTTTTTAAGAAAATATATTTTTTATGGATAAAATGAATTTATTAAAAATTGAATGATTATTTACTAAGAATTTTTCAATAAATTTATATTGGGTAGTTCTTATATATATATATATATATATAAAATAAATTAGTTAATAATTTTAATACACAGAAAATTAATAGCTAGGTTATAACCATCACATTATATAATAATATTTTAACAGTGTATCAAGGTTTGTTTAAACACGATGTTGTGTATAACATAAGAAATCAAAGAAATAAAGTTATTTTTAGAGAAATATTTTCTAAAATTTCAAGGTGTTACACTTCTCCATTCATAAATCAAAATATAATGTTTTCCTTGAAATTTCACCAAAATAAATGTACTAATTTGTTTTTTCATTTCGACCCCTAGAAATATCATTATCATCATAATCAACTTTTATCCTATAGGCTCAACTATTAGGAACTGCTAATTTTGGTAAACATGTGTATCCATATTTACCAACCCTCAAATTCATTTTCCCCTATAGAAGTAGATGACTAATGTATAAAATTATGAGAATGTACCTCTATATTAGTATCAGCTTGGTCCTCCCCAAAAGTGTTTGTATAGTCCTCTGGATAAGTATGTGGCGGGGCATATGTTTTTTCATCTATTCTCCTACAAATCACTTTGATATAAAAATTAGATAAAAAATATACAAATCTAAATATTACATATAAAAATAAATTAAAAATTAAAAATGATAAAAAATTAAACTAAACCAAACATTTTTTTATTCATATTTTCTAAAATAGATAATTAAAATAACAACAAAATTACTGAGAGATGAAATTAAAAAATGAATGAAAAAAATAAAAAAATGGTGTGTGATTTACACATAATTATTACAAAGATATAAAAAACCAACTATTATATATTAAATAAATGAAAAATGAAAAATTATCAAACAAAAAGTAAACTAAATTAAAGATATTTTTATTTGTATTTGTTATTGTAGTTAAATAAAGTGTTAACTTCGTTAATGGGAGACAAAATGAAATAAATGAATGAAAAAAATACAAAAATGGTACATGAATAGTAAAAATTCCCAAACAAATTACACCATTTTTTACACCAAATAGAATAATATTTCAATATACCCTTTTATAATTTTTTTATTTTATTAACATGTTAGATTAAAATTAATTTTTTTCTATAAAAGCAACAAATACACAAGTTAAGTAAAGTTAAACATGGTAAATGAATAATAACTAAAGTAATATAAATAAATTACATATCATTTTAATTATAATTTGTGTTTTAAAAAATAAAATTAAACTATGTATATAAAATTTTATAAAATTTTAAAAAGTAAACAAGAAAGAATCATATGTTACCTATAATATTAGGAAATTACTAAAAAATTGTTTTTAAAAATTAAAACTTCTTGATCATTATATGTGAAAAAAACCATTTCTACATCAAGATCATCAAAATTATATATAAATATATCAATGGAAGTAGGGATCTCACATAAATAAACATCTTCATCACGACCCAACCCAACTGGGATTCAGTCACGACCACCATAAGCCCATCTCCAATTGGATAGGGCATGTAATCTAGAAATTTTTATACCTATCACACAAATGGTAGGCCATAGCCAATGATACCAATATGCGTGCAGC
This sequence comes from Viscum album, assembly GCA_963277665.1. Taxonomy (NCBI): domain Eukaryota; kingdom Viridiplantae; phylum Streptophyta; class Magnoliopsida; order Santalales; family Viscaceae; genus Viscum; species Viscum album. Next base: position 886,106,829 of record OY728148.1, on the reverse strand, counting down.
CATAATCATCTCCATGAAATAGTACAGAGATAAAGTAAGATTAAAAAATACATGCATACATCTATCCAACAACCAGTGTAAAAAATTATTAAAAGTTTATAAAAGAAAAAATTAATCCCCAAAAATTATATAAAAGTGAAAAACCTACATAAAAAGAGGGGATTAATATCATTTGAAATTGTTGGTAATCTCCTCATTTAAGATATTGTGAACACCTTAGTTGGATTAGTATACAAATCTCTACCTGCTTCGAGTCTTATGGGGACTCCGTTGATAGGCATGTGGTCTATATATGTTAGAACATGTGTGGGAAAATCCGGTGTAGGGGTGAGTATAAAAACAATCATTTTGAGCACCTAAATCCCAGAGAAAAGGGATAAACTAGATGTTAATATTCCTCTAAACTCAGCAAAAGGTAATCCCAATGAGAGAGAAAATTAATGTTGAACTATCCTTAGCTATACATGACTGGTTAGCTCGGTCCACAAGGGGTGTTATCCATGATATGTGAAAAAACAATAAGGACTCACAAAACCAACTAGATATAATTCTACCAGACTCCAAGTATCATGAGTTTTCCAACAACACAACTAACAAAAGGATTGTACTCAAGGATCAAATGTAACACATGCCTAGGAAAACACACTCTATGATCTCATCCATAGTATATGGAAAACATAAGAGAGGTACACTCCATAAAAAACTATAATATCCTTGAAGGTATGTTTGAGAGAACATGTTTGATCAAGAACATATCTCTAGGTCCAAATCTAGTGTCCAACACCAGAGCTCCTATCTCGCAACCTTGTGCTATGTGAAAGCTCACAAGATCCCACATGGAGGGGACCACCCCTTATAACTTCATAGGAACTACTCCAGAACATGCACCATATGAATCCTCTCTGATGATTGATATAGACAGAAGGGATATGAACCTCATAGATTCCCCATAGCTGAGGTAGAACTTGCTCCTAACCAACCCATGAATCCACTGGAGTAGGAGTAGAGAGAGTCCCGTGCTGCACTATGTTGAAGGAGAAAAGACTCCTAACCATGTATCATACATAACTAGTGGAATGAACTTCTCCCTATTAATATTCTCTTCAGTCGAGGAATACCTTAATCTAGTGGAGGAACTATACCCTAACTAGACATAGGTGTACAACCCCACATACATGGTCCCACACCCTGATATGATTTGAGATTACTACACAATAAATAGAGTAATCACACCCTAGAACAATATCGTAGTAACACTGTATGGATAGAGGACTCATACCCTGGTATATAGGGGAGTACCACTCTATGTGAATGATCACTATGGGGGACATTCACCCTAACATTATAGGGGCGTATTGATCCCAAGATAGATAACCCACACCCTAGTATGACAGGGGAGTACCAACTCTTCAAGAACAATCCATACAGAGGTCTCGCACCCCCGATATGAAAGGAGAGCCCCAAGTCCATGGATAGAGGAACTTCTCCCTTACATGATAAGGGTCTTACCACTAAATATATACATCACATATGGAGGTATTTCACCCTAACACAACAGGGAGTACCAAATTCATTGAGAGAGGGATAACACCATAGAATGATAGAGGAGTACCTACTGAATCATTCAAACAATCTTAGAGGGACCACAACCTGATATGGTAGGGGAACTAAGTCACTCTACATGAACAATATAGGGAACCTTCACGCTAGTCTGACAGAGTAGTTCCAACCCTGAAAGAACTACCTATTGGTAGAGGACCCATGCTTTATAAGGGGGAGTCTCATCTTTATTGATCTGATAGGTAAGGTAAAACCCTCACTCTAACTCGATATGGGGAAATAGTCTCAGTGTATCTCAAATAATCCCAACCAATCTCCTACATTGGTCAAGTATTTCTCAAAGGAGTATCACTATCATCCTACCTCATATCACAAAAAATCCATATGTAGGGGACCTGTTAGCTATTATGAAAGGGGATCATCTCATAACCTCACTAAAGATTCTAGGGGATACATATCTTAAGATGAGAGGGGAGGGAACCGACCCCGATGTCCCCCCATTGATCCACCCTAATCACTTCAAATAGTCTAGCACCACTCGAAACATGCCACATCTTATCTTAATGAACCATGGAGGACACCATCATATTCATTATGGAAAATTTCATAGGATGGGATACTCTCAAGCCTAAATCCATGGTCCAAAGAAGGAGATATGTTAAGTGAAATATCCCAAGAAGTACTCAAGAAAAATAAACAGTTCTCACTGGGGACCACATGGTGTTTTTACCCTCATATGAACCAGGACATGTCCTCTAATTCCTAACTTGTTTAGACTTTTGAGAACACTCTATCTGTACACTCAGTACATTGTATGTCTCGCATATCTTGGGCCCCCATTCATGACGTTCACCCACACAGCTCGACTAGCTGTGTCTCAAACATGGCGTGTACCCCCTGGTACATGGTGTGCCCCAACTAAATGGACACTTAGCCATGAAACTATATTGTGTATATCTCTATAACCCCATGTCTATGTACTTTGTTTGTGCACTTCCACTTGGCCATGTACCGTCACCCAACATCATTGTCGATATCCATCGGCCACACGACCTGCGGTCACTACATGGAATGTTACCCAAGTACATGGAGTGTGGTCCCAAATATTAATCTTCCTTAAATGGAAATAAAAAAAATGAATGTTCCATTAAGTAATATACCTTTTGATTTATAATATTAATTGGAATTTCCCTACGATCCACTCAAATCTATGTGCTTCTTCCCAAAACAAATATATTAAACTTTAAGGGATATCCAGTAGTCATAATAGAGATCTAAGACTTTATAAAATTCATAACAAATGGTATCAGGACAAAAAACTCAAATCCCCCAACCTTGTAGTGAATCAAAAAAACTTGATGTGTGGATCCATACTCCAAATTCATTGTACTATGATCCATGAATTATCACCCCCATGATCGGAGATTATTGACATCTCTTCTCTTCTATTTCATCTCCGTTTCTCTATCACTCCAAAGGGGTAGAGAGATGGGTTCATCTATCATCTATTTTGTTCAAAAAAGTGGGTGGAGGGTAGGGTTAATTGATTTGATTTTACCAAGTCAACTAAACTACCCTTTAACACCCCACTAACTCGCCTCCGACCCGACACCGTACACTGAATATTTTTTTATATATACAAAGGTAAAAAATACATTATAAACTCAACCATAGCCTCAGATTTATGATATGATACATTGAACTATATTTATTCTATTTTTACAAAGAAAATTTGTTCGTGTGGTGAAATATATTTATTATTTTTAAGATCACCACATTGATGATCTCAGATCCCTATAATCCCATGTTGACTATGGTATTGGCTTCAAAAATATAATGAGAAATGTTGTATTATCTTACAGGTAATAATTGAGTCACTAAATGCTCCCCATATTAAGTAGTTTCACCATCGAAAACTAAAAACCTAGGTAGAATGAGGAAATTGAGATCACATGGGACTCCCATGCCAGTAAGCTCCCCAAGGGTTCCTATGCTACTTATAAGAACATACCCAGGGGAACCAAAAAGGACAAACCACATCCACGAACAATAAAAATAGTTCCACATCATGAAAAAACTAAACAAATATCCTCAACCATGATAGGTGTAAAACACAAAGAACCACCGTCCATCTACAGTCATAGGGTATAACGGGACAATATCTAGATAGCATGATGCATATACTATTGAAACCCAATGGTTCTCATTTTATTTTAGTTGAATTTACCATGACCTCCTAAATATTTTACATGTAAAAATATGACACCAAGAATGTGAGAGTACCAACGAATGTTCAACCATACACATTGGGTCTTCATTGGCCCTCAATCTATGAACCTCCGTCTCCCACACCCACAATTGGAAACACAACTGAGCAATGATGGTAGACAACCATTCAACATTGGGGAAACATCATAGGGTCTAACTCTACCTCTATGATATTTTTATATGCAATTAACCCTCTCTACTGGGGATTCTAAGCATACGGGTTTGGAAAAAGGATCCACTAGTAACACTAGGTACTTATTGGACACTCTAGCGCACAACCATTTATGTAACAGACATGTCAAAGGAACTCATCCACTATACCTCGACATTATTCACATTAGGTGGAACTAAATGAACTGAATGGTTATAATTGTGTCACAAGAACTAATATTAGTGGGGAAAGTGTCCCTCTTCTTAATGGGACTGATTTATTATCAAACAGAACCCACACAAGGTTCTACTAACACCCTATACAACCTTGGTAAAACCTCAAGAAATAAGTGTCTAGAATAGTGTACCCCAAAATAGTGTCTATCAAAACTAATGTAGAAAGTAGAAAAGACATAGATTATACCTCCATTATCCATCTAATACATTAGGGTAATGGCTTCTGTCACCGACATATATCCTCTCCCCTGTCGTCCAGCTCCCTGAGCCTGGTATAGACCACCATTGGTTGGTGGTGGAAAAAACTCAATCATTATGCCACCTCATGCTACTATACACAATCCTATTCCATAACCTACATCCTTAGAAACTCCCTAGTACAAATTATACCTTTTATATAGTGGTTTACTGACTGTCTCCCTCTCCCGCAGTATGGTGGGTTAGAAAATCTCAAACTAGATGTCCCTATCCATAGTAAGGGTAACATAACCTCTCATCTTGATGACCAAATCCCAGATGCGACTCCTACACTATCGGCCAATGTGTTTGTATTTGTGAATGGGAATGCCTCCTGCATTATGATTATATCAACTATCATATTCAAGATTTTGTAGACATATCACCCTCATTACCACAACTTCCAACCAAATTTACCTGAACCTCCTACAAGAATCTCTCTACTGCCAGATATTTCTCTATAGCCCCATATATGATAGAAGGTATAGGGAGACTATATCTGCTTGGATGTATCTGTAGAGGCCCTACATGAAGATTGGTTCTTGAAAAAAAAAATATCAAACCTTATTCAAGGAGTAATACTAAGGGCTTGTGAACCTCACTAAGTACTCGTCCATGGACATGATACACTATCAATGCTCCAGATACGCTTTGATATGCGCCGATCTAAACATTGTTGGATATAACTCTTCAATGAAGATCCACTCATACTCTACCCAAGTGAGAATTGCCAATTCATGGGTATGAGTCACCAGATTCCACCATATCTCAGTCAATCTCTATAGATAGATCACTGTTAGGACTGCAAAATTATCAGGTGTTGTCCTCAAATAGAGGAAAATTTGCATGGATGCCTCAATCAAGTCATTAGTTTCCTAGGGTTATTGATCACCCTGATACCTTCGGGGTATTTACCTCTATATCACATGTATTTCAATCATCCAATGTGCATCCCCAATGTTGATTTCTATAAAAACCTATTGCTTGATGGGTAGTGGATCAACTAGAGGTCCACCAGGTGGTACAACCTCAAAAATAGTGTCCTTCATTGAGGCCCCATCTTTGGTAATATCTCCATTATAATATTTCCATAGAACCTTGTCTAGATGTCATCATGGTGGAATCTTCATATAGAATCATTAAACACCACAATCAAATATTATATTTGATGATATGACTCATGAAATATATGAAAAACCCAACAAATTTCTATATGATGCATATAACGAAATTTTCCTTATGACCGGGGACTTAGTTAACATATTAAAAAAATCGAGTTATGTTCATCGTTGTGAAGGGATATATCAACTTATTCCCCAACATTGGATTCCCTAGCATTAAATCTAAACTCAAAACATTTTAATACTATCACTTTGAAACCCAAACCAAGCTCATGACATTCTGGTCCCAAAGTTCATTCAGATCTGATAGCAATCTATCATGACTCAATCAAATGAGACTCAAGTGGCAACCAACTAAATCTCACCTCCAATAGTCCAAGGTATGGTGTCTAGCACAAGGTAGGTATATCACCCATATGTGAGGACATATATTATTATACCTATATTCACACACCCATTAACATATCAATGAAATAATGTAGAGATAAAGAAAACTTAAAATAAATGCATGTATACATATATCCCATAACCAGATTAGAAAAATGTACCGAAAGATTAAAAAGGGGAAAATGCATGCCCACTAAAACTGTAAAAACATATAATCAACGCAGAATGTGGGGATAATTTTAAAATGAAATTTATAAAAATATCCTCATCCAATCTCTGATAAAAACCTCATTCAGTGTAGTCCATTAAGTTATTCCTTCACTAGGTCATTTGGGGACTTCATCAACATACATATGTTCTATACAAGACACAACATGTGTGTATAAATACTGTGAAAGAGTGACTATAAAAAAAACAGAAAAGGCACCCAAAAGAAAAAAATAAAATTGAGAATTGAAATGAAATAGTTCCCTCCACCCAACCCGAGGGAACCCCAACAATATAGAAACTCATTCTTGATCCATCCTCAGCTATAAATAACTTTTCATCTTGGTCTATATGGTGTTTCAACAAATATGTGTGAAAAATAAACTAGGAATACAAAAATCAACCATACATACTTGTTCCAAACTCTAAGTCCCTACGGTTTCAACATCATAGCCGGTGACAAGATTCTACTGCAGGATTAAAGATAACACCCAACAAGGAAAACACACTCAATGATCTCATCCATCTCAGATGGCACTCATCTGAGAGATACACTCCATCGAGAAAAACATGACCTTCCTTGATGGTCCTTTCAAGGGAACACACATCACCCAAAATATCACACTAGGTCAAAATATACTTCCAGGTACCATTGATCCTATCCCACTACATTACACTCTGCATAATCTCTCAATAACCCATGTGGATAGCCCCTCCACTCATCATTGTGTATAGTTTAGGGTGTACTGCTCCAGAACATTCACCAAATGAATCTTATCTAGAGAGGGAGAGAGAGTGACCTATACCATGATTCGTAGAAACGATTAAGTGATTAATATCTCCTAACCAACTCATGAAACCACTGAAGTAACTAGAGGTAGAAGGCCACACCTCACTACATCATGGGAGCACTAAATCCTGAACAGATATCACACATAAAAAGTTGAAAGAACCACAACATGAAACTATGATCCTTTGTTGAGTGATCTCCTAATCTAGTGGAGGACTTTGTCTTAATCAATACTTGAAGATTAAGGAATAAAAATCCATAGATATATGACCTATACCCTGAAATGACCAGGGATTACAACTATGAATGTGAGGATTGTCACCATTGTATGATAGTGGAGTACCAATCTACTAGTTCGATCCATATGGGGGAATTCACCATAATATGGAGGGGAAGTACAAACCCTAGGGTAGATGACATAAAACTTGCTATGACAGGGGAATAACAACTCTACTGGAACATTTCATATGGAGGATCCTCACCCAAGGTACAATATGAGAGTTTCGACTACAAGGATAGAGGACATGCACCCTAGCATGATAGGAGAGTACCCACTATATCCATACATCACATTTAGACAACCCACACCCTGACATTGAATGGGTGTATTGACTACCCAGATATATGACCTGAACCCTAGAATGATAGGGGAGTAACTACTCTACCTTTCTAATGAGCATGGAGGTCTCACACCATAATATGTCAGTTGAGCTCTATCCATCTAAATGAATGAAATGAATAACATGTACGTTGGACAAAAAGGGGAGTTATGATTTTGGGGAACTACCAATGGGTAGAATACCCTCTCATTCTAAGCGGGAGTTTTGTATATACTGATTTGATAATTAAGGGAATACCATCACCCTCACTCAACATGGGAGTAAAAGTCCAAGCATCTCTCTAGTAAATCCAATTGATCTCTTGCATCGGTCTTGTTCCCGTCAAAGCAACATCATTCACATCATGCCTCACATAAAAATAAAACCACAAGTAGGGGAATTTTTCCCTATTAAAACTAGGGAGCACTAGTCTACTAGACTAAATATTATAGGGGACCCACATCCAATGATGATAGGGAAGTGTAATAAACTTGAAGTCAACCTAGTGACCCCATGATCACTTCATAGAGTCTAGAACCACTAATGTAGCATCATGCATGAAAATTGTCACATCATCTATTGTAGTCCACTAAAGTGGATACCATCACTTTCTATATGAAATAATTATCAGGATATGATACTTTTAAGACTGAATTCGAGCCTCAAAGAAGGAGACATGATAGGTGGAAAATCCCACGATCCGGAGAAAAGAAAATTGAATGAACTGGGTCCCATAGATCATGTGAACCCACCCAATCACCTGGATGTGTCCAATAATGCAATACATGGATTACCATGTGAGAATACATGGCTTGTACACTCATTACTCAACATGTCTCACCTCACATGATCTCTCAACCATTTCTTTCACCCACAAGGATTGGCTTGCCTCTTCTAACACACACATTGTGTACCCATTCTTACGTGGCGTTCCCTATCTAAAACCCCCTTTGACATTCCACATTCCTATTCCAATGTCCATAACCTCATGTTAGTGTACATTGGTCATGTACTTCCACACGACTATGTACCATCACACGGATTCCATTGCCATGTCCCTTGGACACACAGATGTGGGTCACTACATTGTGTGTAAAAACGGTACATAACATCTAGTCCCAAAATGTCATAATTCCCAAATGAGAATAACACATAGCATGTTCCAACAAACTAAATCCAATGTGATATATAATTATGAATGGAATGTCCCTATGAGTTTCCCAAATCACCAAGGTTTTCCCCGAAACCTACAGATCGAACTACATTGGATCTCTAGTAGTCATTATAGGGATCTAAAATCTAAAAAATCTACAAAAGTTATTTAGGAATTAAAAATAAAATACATCATCCTATTGGTGAAACACAGAACCATTTTTTGCATATCCATGCTCCAGAGTAACTACACTATGATCGGAGAGCATTCTTCATCATGATCGGAGATCAGCAACACCTCTTCTCCTCAATTGTGCCTAGGATCATCCATATCTCCAAAGGGTGAGGGGGAGGTGTTATATTATATTATTTCATTCACACCAAAGTGGGTATGGTTAATGAGTTTAATTGTATTAATTTAATTGAATTCTTTTTTATTCCCCCACCAAGTCACCTCAGACCCAGTGCCCGACGGTGATGAATTTAATATCGTGCCTAGGGTAAACATGATATTTTAAACTCAATAGTGGCCTTAGATTTCTAGTAAAAGGATCCAGATATATGTTTTTATTTTATTAAAAAGATATTACATGGATGTTGTGAAATATATTTCATAATTTTAATATAACCGTATTGATGCTTTCTAGGTGCCAGAATCTCATACGGACTTAGTGCATGGAAAAGAAAACATTATTAGAAATATTTCAATGTCTTAATGGTCAAAACCCATGTCACTAAAATATTCACCACGTTTTTCATTACCAACATACTATTTTTTCCTTTTAAAATTATACACCACTACATATTAGAATGATAATCAACATAGATAATTTGGGTTTTATTCGTTTTCTTGATAAAAGGATTATGTGTGTATTCCAATATATTTATATAAACTAGTTTCATTACGAATTCATCATGTTTGACATTATTTGTTACTGACAACCCATTTTTATTTAAACACTATTAATCAAAATATAATTTAATAAACCTACCATATTTCTTCAATGATTCCATAATATAAACATGCTATATAGATTGGGTTTTTGACTTTGGCACTCAAAAATGAATTGTTTATGAGAATACCAATACACTTCTATTCTAAACGAAACTTATATTATCATGTTATATCATATGAAATGGATAACCATTAATGTTATACAAAGACCATGTTATCAAATTTGAATATAGCCCACATGATAATAATTCCATTGTTTCTAATGCATCTGATCCACCAATCAGGGTTGCTTTAAAGTATGGTAAATTTTTTTATACAGTCAATAAAAATACACATATCATTCTTATCTAGATTACAGTGCTTTAGCAAATTATTATGAAATTTTATATATTGATGAGCATCATTTATTTTCTTTATGATATATAAATATAATATCTTTATATGTTCACTTAGAAATAATATTAATTTTCTTCTAAATATACCATTTCCACTATAATTTAATTATTTATGGAGAGATGTTGTAAAATCCATGTTATCTAATGTAGATATGTTTATTTTAAAACACTCTAAACTAACCTTAGAAAACTAATTTTCAATAAATGGAGGTTTCAAGTTGATATATAATCTTATCATACCCCTTCAATATCATTATATTCCATTCAATATTATATATCCAACAAAGAAAGAATTGACTTTAATGTTTATTTTTACACCAAATGAACCATTAAAATCACCATGATATCAAAAAAATTATAGGGTAAAATACATTTCTAGGTGACAATGTATAGAAACTATTTTGTTCCCCAATATTTTCAATGAATTCATATCAATATCTTGGATACAAATTGAATTGAAAAAATAAAACATTATCATAATATTTAGTCTGATATGGATGTGAAATATTCCACACAATGAAACTGGAAATAGTTTTTGAATCATGCTGTGAAAATAATGAGATTTTATACCAATCAACATCAAATATTTTAGTGGCACAAATTTTTTTAAATTTTAATAATACATCTTTGGAACATTCATACCTTGTAAACATTGAAAAATAACATTTTCTCCCTCTGGGATAATGTATGATAACATAAAGGAAGGTATATTTGGATTCATCAGAAGTGGGTGTTAACTCTAAATGTATTCCCATTGAGAGTAAGTCCAATATTATATTAAAAAACTTTAGTATTTACTTTAATATCTAACAATATTTCTATCAATACATCACAAATATTATTCTCCACATGCAGTAAATCAATACTATGTTTGAAATCCTTATATCTCCAATATGTATGTTCAAAAAAATTAGACCAATTCATCAAAAATATTTCCATAATTAATTGATTTTTTCATCTTTCGAATGTGACATCAATGTTTTTCAACCTCCCAAAATACTAATCGGTGTATAAAATTTTTAGAGTAATATCAAATTCATGTATGCCATTTATTTTTTTTTAATATTTGATAAAATTTAATAGTAGATAAAACCTCTGAAGACCCATGTATACAATTTTAATCCAATGTATCATATAATAATATGATGCCTATTGTTCACATATTTGACATGTTTTATGCCCCTTAACACTTTTCCCAAAAAAATATTGTATGCTGGGATGTCATTTATAGTGAACATAATAATTTTATATAGTTGAAAATGTTTTATTTTATAAGAATCGTACACTATAATTACTTACTCCCATAAAATTTTTAGAATCATCATTTAATGGTGATAAGAAAACATCAATATCATTTCAGGTTGTTTTGGTCAAGATATCATTAAACTAAACATGAAATATTTTGTCTTAATACAAAATTTTTGAGATAATATTTAAATTAAAAATAAAATAGGCGATGAACTATGTGTGCTACTAATAATTTTATATAGATTCAATAAATCAATTAAAATCCAACTGTGAGATTTCTAACCTCATTTCTGATTGTAGGAAGTTGTTGGTCAATTTTTTCCACTGTCGACAATAAGATTTATAACATAATTTACAATGAAATATCTTCTCATCTACATGAAGTCTTATTATTTTTGTATCATTTTAATCTAAAAATAAACATAATAAAAGAAGAATTATTGGATGATATAAAATTGACTATACAGGAGTCTTTGTAACTGTTAAATCAACTTATGATTTTTATTTGAAATTATACCATAATGTCAAATGTTTATGTCACTATGATAAGAAATCATAATAATTTATTAAATAATACATTAATTTGGGCCAACATGAATTTTATTGTACCCCAAACACATCGAGCAAAATATATTCCTGACTTTACAATGTGAATTCGGACGATGATCTTATTTAGAATATATGTATTTCAATAGTAGTAGAATATTTGTAAAAAATCTTATCATTGTATCCATTTTTACCCTTAATGATAATCAATATTAACAACATGGATAAAAACAAAAATTATATAAAACCTTGATGCAATGGTTTTTCAGTATCACCATATAAAGTCTAAATTTTAAGTTATTTTTCTTTTACCTCTAAATCAATACCATGAATCCATTATTCGATTTGATGAGATGCATCATCTTGAAAATCATCATCATAAATAGTTATATAATTCTTCCAAGATCCACCATTTTAAATACATGTTCGGTAAATTTACATTAAAACAAGGGAAATTCAAATGAAATGTGATCACCCTATTTTTCAACTTCCTAATATTTTAACATTTTAGGAATGAATAGAGATACATGACATTGTTTGGAATATTGTTTTTATAAAATTCCAAAAACATCATCAAAAACTACCTCATATTCATCACTTATATATTGGGTAGTAATCCAGATTCTTATCATTATCATTTATAAAAAATATTAATATAATTAAACAAGTTATTATATTTTAAAATTAAATTTTATAAACAAAATAAAACATTTCACAAAATATTTCAAAAATAAATAAATAAATAAAACATTTTTGATATAAAAATTTAACATTGAACATATTTAATTATCATTCATTAATAAAAAATAAAAAACCTTATGATTAAAGTAATAATTTATAAATTAAAAATTATATATTATATGTGAATAATGAGAGTTATAAATCAAAATAGGGAATCTAAAATGACATTAGTGGGAAATTGGAATAGAGAATAAAAAATAAAATAAATTTGATACATAAAAAATTGAAATAATAAACAAAAAATTTCTAATATATATCATAAATGAGATGATTTAATGGTGAAACCAATTGGAAGAAGGTATAAGAGGTGGCTAATGCAGGTTACATTGGATGGAGATGGTGGAATCCAACTGAAAGATAAAGTTTCAATAATTCAAAAATGTAACCACCAATAAAAATAAAAATAAATTTTATGTTTGTAAAATAAAAACAATAAACAAAAATAAATAAATTGATAATAGAACTAGGTTGATTGAGAAGGTGTCACCAATTGGAAGAAGGCACAAGTAGTGGCTGACAATAGTTAATGGTGGATGATGGTCGTGGATTCCAATTCAATGATAAATAGATATAAATGGAAAATTGGAACCAAAAATAAAAATGAAAATATATTTGATGCCTGGAGAATTGAAACATTAAACGTAATCCATAAATTAATATTGTAACTTGGATGATTTAGAAGGCTACACCAATAGGGAATAATGTACAATTGGTGACCGATGATGGGTAATGGTGGATGCTGGTGGTGGATTCTAAATTAAAGATATTTAATTACATAGATTTATGAATGAATATATATGTGGTCACATATTTAATAATGATATTATTTGAGGCCATAAATTGAATATAGTAGGGTTATGTTTCTCGGGGTGAGAGAAAACAAAAGGTTGTCTTATGCTTGGATGAAAACAAAATGACTTCTCTCAACTCCAGGTTAAAATAAAAAATGGGTTTTCACATTATTTATTCAATAACTGATGGGAAATAATTTTTTTCACATCAACTATTTAATAACTGATTCTAAATATAATAATTTTCATGTTAATTATTTCATAACCATTATGAAAAACATGCTCTTCATATTGGTTATTCAATAAATAACATGGTAAATTACATTTTCATGATATTGTTTTAGCAACTAAATTGAGAAATATCTACATTTTATTTATGAAATTGGTTATAAATAACTGATGTAAAATATTTTTAAAATAAATTAATTTTTTACTAATTTGAAAAAACCTTCCCACAAAACAATTTAGTGAGAAACATATATAATTTATATCAGTTTTAATAATGGAGAGGTTTGGGGATCATATTAATACATTTTCATATTCTTAAACATATTATGACTTCTTAACTTCATAACATAAAATGTTGTGATGTCAACTTATATTGTTTACATAAAACTATTTGTAGTTGAACTAGCATCATCCGTATAACCCTATTACACTAATTTTTTTTCCTTGAAATAATGAAACAATTTTCATTATTTCTTACTAATACATCATAAATGTAATAGAATAATAAGTAACATTGACATAAAACATCAATTGGTGTAATTCTTTATATATTAACAGTGAACTTATTTAAGTCTAAAAATACTCCCCCTAGCCTTATAGATATTATATTATATTTATTGTATATTGTTAAGAAACAAAAACCCTTTTGTGTTAGGAAATTAAAAAAATTTATTTTCAGTAGGAATATTAAATAAATAAATTATACCATCTATGGTGTTATATATTTTTTTAATAATTTTATTTGAAAATAATAATTTATTAAAATATCCATTGGATATCAGAAACCTTTATAAATTAATTTCTAATACATTAATACATGATATGGAAATTTAATAGAGTTAAAAAACTCTTCCAGGCATATCTTGGATAATACAATGATATTAAATTACTACACTTCCATTATGACAACCCTATGTTTCAACGAACATGATTGGATTATTAATGAATTTATTTTAAACTTTTCAATAAAATTTTATTCTTTCAGTTTTATATTTTATCTACTTGTACTATCTATATAATATTTTAGAACCTACGCAACATATACCTAGTTAATATGTACTCCCAAAAATTTTATAATTTATGTTAAATGTTATTAAAATTTAAAAATATTTTCTAAACACTTCCATAGATGAAATTATGAAAAATTCCCAAACTAGAACATTCCATTTTTTATGTCCTTGATGTATTTTATATAATTGAAAAAATCATAACTATGTGTCTAAAAACCTCATATCATTTTATTAAACCTCAACTGTTTTAATTCTCTTATCAATATAAAAATGTGGTAATATATATCTTCTAACAAGTTAATACAATCATGAATAATCCACATTATCAATGCAATAACTTATTTTGTTCATTAATTTAAATCTTACATCGAGATCTAGCCTTTAATTCTTTCTCATATTCCAACCTTTCTGTATTTTTTCAAGACTTGTAAATTATAAAGGTGACATCATATAATTGTTATAATAATATAATTTATTTGTATAAAGAACAATGTTATAATTTAACCTTTAGTATCACAAATTAGTTTAGCATATTAAATCATATTGAATATAATTTTATGTACTAAATCCTATTCAGTGCATCATATTAGAATTTGTGTACTTAATATAATTGGGTACATGAGTGGATGCTAATATTATATTTGAATCAATAAATTTATCATTCTATGATTTATAAGCATATGAATTCATCTATTTATTAATTTCAACACTAAGTTATCAATCAATCATATTTAGTATATTAAATTATGTTTCTCCTTTATAAGGATTAATTATAATGTATAGATTTATAACGGGGAGCATATTATTTAAAAAAGAAGCTTTAATTAGATGAGTATCATGTATTATCATCAATTTAATAAGGTATTTTATTAAATGGGATCCGACTAAATTGATGACTCCCATTTCAAAATCCATTATACCCATTACTAGGAGAGCATCCATATTTCACAAAGAGATGAGTCTTATTTAGCATTCATCCTACCACTTAATTATTTAGGATTGGAATCATTATAATCATCTCATATGTGATTGTTAGATTGATGAGTGGACAAAACTTTTTTCTAATTTATCATATAGATAATCTCAACACTATTCCTATATTATCTAAACCGTTTGGTATTCCTATATATGTTTTTCACAAGAAAATTCCAAAAGTTTGATGACCAAGGACAATCCAGGGTAACTTGTATTTGGCATGAAACTACCAAAAAAATATAGATTGAATTATTACTTTCGTTCCATAAACAAGATAGTCCTAGGGAACACCACTTTGGCAGGAAAATACATTGTTGTATGATCATGGACATTGAATGTTTCTCTTTAGAAGGGGTGTCACACATAACATTTAAAGGGGATTTTAATCTCACCATCATATTTCATGTTATTACCTTATTAGTATTTATGATTCTATTTTTTTAGTTTTTAATCCCATTCCCTCCACAAAATAAATATGTAGAAACCATATTGATGTGTATATCATTACAAAATATATAATTTTGTGTTACTTAGACAAAAATAAAATTCAAACAAAATTATACATATCATGATACATCATATCCATAATGTACATGAATAATTATTGTAAAAGTGTATTATTATAGGAGATTTCAAATATCTATATGAGTAATCCCATAGTGGTAGATAACCAAACTCATTCACCATCCTCATGAAGTCACAAGTTCTAGGTTGGTATGTAGTACAAATCCATGTCCCTCTACCTTGAGATAAATTACACCAGATCTAATCTAATTCATCCCAACTATAAACCTAATATGAAAATACTATATTCAACAACTAAATTCATGTTCATATTTTTAGTTAAAAACCAAGGTCATGGTTGAATAAAAAATAAATTCATTATAGTGATAATCCTAACATGTAATTGAAGCCTCAATCCTAGAATTAGTTTAATAAGTTAAACTAAATCATACAAAAAAATCATATTTATTAAATTTTTTAATAAACATGAATATAATAGGGAATAAGCCTTTAAATAAATGAAAATTAATATATTAAAAATGATATAAAAATCTATGAATAATCCTAATAAATGCTAATTATAAATATTTTATAATCTTATATCTAACGTTATAAACATTCTAGAATTTTGAATACAAATATATTATATTCATTACAATATGAAATAATTCACATATATATTATTGTATGGTGTTTCCATATTCAATATTTTATGTTATATTAATTATGAACAATTTATATTTTAATTTCTATTATGTAAACATTTTAAATTATCTAAACAACATATACCTAATAATTTATTAAAACTAGACCATATCAATTATAATTTTTTTTGTGGCTTAACTAATATCCAAAAAATACCCCTTAATTTTGACAATTCACATTAATTAAAAATGAGAAATTAATAATTTAAATACAAACATTTTACAATTTATCCTTATTTCACATTTTTTTCACCATTATAAATTATTTACTATGCTTTGTAAACAATTTATATTATTAATAGAATATAATGCATTCGATATAATATTGTTAAAAAGTTATTTCAAATATTATCATTTAATATTTGGGAATTAAATGTTTCATTAGAATTTATTTAATTATAAAACCCAATAAATAATTAATCGATTTAACTTTTATATATTAAATTATAACAAAATAAATTTATAATGATTTATAAATTTTCTAAAAACCTTCAAAATCATTTTACATTTTAAAAAAAAATTATTATTTTTTAAAAGAATTATAATTACCCTTATACAAAATCAATATTCTATATAAGGATATCCACTTTCCTCCCTTACACAGACAATCTATATATTGGTAGAAACCCATGAACCTTATATAGAAGTTTCTACATAAGGGTAAATTTGGTCTTAACATTACAAATTATTTTTAAAAACCTAATTACAGGTATATAAACCTTCTAGATCCCCTGTGTAAGGGCAAGACATAGTCCTACCTTTATATAACTATAAGAATCCTTGTTGTATATTCCTATAAACATAACATAGTTATCTCTAAAAATGTTATAACAACTATGAAACCACCTTATTCGTAATGAAATATTTAAAATTCAGTTTTCCTACACTTAGGAAAAACTCACATACCCTTACGTGAACAACTGAATGTAAAGGTAAGTAACGAGTTACCTTTATGTGACCACTCACATATTGGTAATGCCCTGGCCACCCTTACACAATTGATCTATATAAATATGATGACCTAGTTACATCTATGTAACCCATATTCATAATGGTAACACCTTTATTACCTTTACATAGCTTGGCTACATAAGGGTAATCAATTTTAAAAAAAATGTGTTATTATAATTTTAAAATGTTGCTATGTTTTTTTGTTATTTGTTCTTCATTTTTATGCATGATATCATAAAACTAAACATGTATCCACATAATACCAATGAATGTTCTTTCAGATCTTAATAAAAATTAAAATTACATATAGAAGTGATTTAAGACCTTATTCAAGGATATCTCATGCAAGAAATATAAAACTATGTATGAAAAATAAGTAAAGAAATAATATAAATAATTGCACCATACACCCAAGAGAATATGAAGCATATTTAAACATCATTACATGGGTTTAATAAATACATAGTTTGTAAAAGTCTTCCCACCTTTGTGGTGTACCCATGAGCCAAAGCTAATCATCCAATGTTCATATGAGATACATCTTTTCTCCATGGAATACGAGTAATTCCACAAGCAAAGGAGGATGATGAAAGAGACCATCAGTTTCCTTGGAGTCATTATACAAATACCCACACCCCTTCTATCATATGATAATGCCTTTATATATCCGAAGGACATTCTATAGTCATACATTCATTAGCTCATGTGTGTATAATGTACAAATTAATGTCTTAACGAATTCATAAATCATGTCTATGAATTATACTAACTCCAATACATTTTATATAATTATGAAACAATTATTCTAAATGGTAACGTTGATGGAAAATTATTCAACTGACCAATACAGATAATATACCACCTACATTTCCATGCAAGTGGTCATACACGTTATATATATATATATATATTGGTGTGTATATATTTACATATATCATATATATATATATATATATATATTACGGTTTTGGAATATTCACATCACCTTATACAATTTAAAGCGGTGAGGGTGATCTATAGATCATTAATATTAATTTAATAATAATTATTATAAAAATAAACCATGAAATAATTAAATTAAATTATGAAACCCATACACAGACCAGTTAATTTAGATCAAGATCATTCAAAATGCAATAAATGTTTCAATAAATAATATTTTAAATACATCTTGATGGTATGTACACAAATTTTTATAAATTTACATTAATTTTTTGGTTTCGATTATGGGTTTTGAGTCCCCTTAAAACCCCCCTTAAATTTATTTCTATATTTTAGGGTTTTATAAAAAAAATATAGAGAGATATATATAGATATAGATATTTCCCCCTATTTTTCTATTTGAATGAAATGTAGAGAGAATGGATGTCGAGATGATTGGTTTGCACTGTGATAATTTTCATTCCACGACCATTTGACCGTTATTCCCTAGTCAATTTAAAGTGTTAATTCCATGTTTATGGTGAGTGTGACTCTTCTTCTTCCTTTGGAGGGATTATGAAGCATTTTGCGTCCATATGGAGGGTTTTATTATTGTCCACACACCCTACATCTTCCACATGACATTACATGCTCAACACTAGTTTAAAGATGAAATGATTAAGGGATACATTCACATTTGTATTAATAAAATTATTATAATAAAATAATTATAGATTAATATTATAAAATTAATTAATAAATTTAATAGGAATAATACTGATTATTGGTTTTTTTTATTTTTTTGTAATTTATATTTATAATATTTATTATTTTTATTACAAAGATATTTTTATATAAGAAATTATATTTTAATTTTATAAAAATTTTAGTTTTAAATTTTTACTTGTGGTGGTATTTATTAAACTATATTAACCAAGGATAAAATAAATATTTTCCAGTGATTATTACATATTACTGATAATGGTTAGATTTATCAGTGCTTTTTTTAGAAATGGAAAATGTGTTTTTATCTGTTCTTCTTACAACTAATGGTAAAACTACTTACCCTATTTTAAATGATCCCCAACAGAGATCACCCCATTTCTTGCCATTCAAGGTTTCATGGAAGCCGAATTATATGATACCCATAAAATATTTTAGATGAATCTAACCCTTAAATCGAAGGTATTTCATTCTTTACTCAATTTTAATTGATGATTTATCATTTGTTAGTATTTTTTGGTTTTGATCAATGAATTTTAATCCACCTTCCCGTTTGAATAACCTACAACTCTAAAATTTATCTAGCCATATAAACCAAACTCTAAAAAAAATAGAACACCTTAAATAAATTAAAAAAAATCCAATTATATTAAAATATTCTTATATCAGTAAAAAAACATCAGAATGATTTCCATGAAATATTTTTTTATACCGTAATACATTGGTTCTCACTTATATTTTCCTATACTTTTTTTATGGGTAGTTCGATTTACCCCCATGGAAGTGCTTGTGTATAAATGAAAAACATCCATCTAGAATAGAACTTATAATATTTTTATAACACATTATACTATTTAAATTCAACTCAATTATATTAAATCATTTGTTAATTTATTTTTCAATATTTTTTCAACTAAAAATAAAATATTCAACAACTTTTAAAGTACCTCAACTTCCTTGATAACTTATTCAAACTCCACCAAGTTATCGCTGATTCTTATAATCAATGTATAATTTATCATAAATTATTCAATTCAACATTCCTAATTATCAATGTATTTCATCCATTTAATATATATGTCAATAAAACTTTCTTTCTCACCAATTAACACCACTCGATTTTTATTTTCATAGAGATAACTAATAAAATACTACAACCACTGTAAATGAATATAAAATCAAGTATATTCATCATCCCTAATTAACAAATTTATTTTTGAAAATCCTTGACAATCATAATACTTCTTCATCTCATTTTAATCCTAAACCCCTGAAAAAAATTATTTCTTAAAAAAAAATCATTACACGATTTTTATAAAATCATTTTTTCAGCCAAATTAGATTTGAAATTGTTAAAATAAACAAAAAATAATACAAATTATTACATAATTTCACCCAAAAAAATCACAAAAACCACAAAGATTCCTCTTTAACCCATATCTAACAAGTTTAGAGTAACATTAATTTAGATTTTATCATGATTCCCCCCTATAATGGTACCCATATCAGGAAGGGAATTAATAAATAGATATAATGACCCAAAATATCACCTCTAATAGGCCATGATTTTATAACTAATACTGAGGGTATATTATCACACACATTGTAGGTGTTACCCTCATTAAAATGTTATAAGTAAGAGATAAGATGAGAAAAATCACCAAAAAACTCTTTCACATAAAAATTAAAGAATAAGTAAAAATACACTATATAATTTTATACATAAATAAGTTCAGTTGAAATGAAAATACAAAAGTTATAAATAATCAACAATTACCTTGAATCTCAATAGCTCATGAACAACTCCTCAAACTAATAATTTCTGTATCTATCACCAAGAATCTTCTGGTGACCTAAATAATAGTTTATATATATTTAGGGTGATCATAGGATGTATACTCATAAATATACTCCCTAAAATATATCATTTAAAAAGTTTAAGAATAATAGTAAATGCCTGTGAATAAATAAATTAAACTAACTCTTCACTTATACATATATAAAAATATTTTTTCATACTCACTATGGATTTCTCACCATGAAACAAATATAATTAATAAAATAATATCCAATATAATTAAAAGAGAAGTTACCACACTACCACTTCCCCACTGGTTCATCTCTCTTTCCCCAATGTCACACATCCCAATCAATCACTGTCTAATAAGATACATGAATCAAATGAAACTGTATAATATAATACAGGCCTCATTAATTACAAAATATCATCATAAAATTACTCATATCTCAATTTTATGTAAGTAGTTTTTTTCAGAATCCACTGTTGTGTATTATACTACACTCCATCATAGCCCATACACAACATACCTATAGTAATCTTTACGATATTATACCGGGTGATAAAATTATTTTAAATAACTAAAATCCATTACAACCCTCTACAAACATATATAGGATGGTAACCACCATGAATAGTAGCACATAATACTACACCCAGCAAAGAGAGATGGTTATGGGGGGTCTCTAGACATATGTCTTTAACATCCTGGATGTTGGGGAAAACACTCCCAAAGTCCACTGGGTGTCCGTCACCCTTACGAAATTGGTGGGATTGCATATAAAAAAATTATAGAATATATATATATATATATATCTCAAAAACCATGCTAAGGGATACTACCTATCCTTTGTCTCATGTGTAGTTATCGTCTCATAGGACACCCGACTACCACCACAATGGACTAGATAACCTATAAGCACACAAGAATCAGATTTAATATTAATTTTTTTATTATCCATTAATTAAAATTATTTTATTTTCAGTTGAATATTAATATTTTAAACTTCTAATCCATGTACTAATGGAACTACATATTCGTTTCTTTAATTATCATGTATGTTATCATCGAGTGTATGCATAAAAAATTGGCATAACTATTTCATTAATTCATTTTTCAATTCATAAACATCTAGGTACACTTGTTCATAGCTGAAAATAATAATTAAAATATTCATGGGTAGTACATAACATCAAACTACATCACACAGTTGAAAACTAGTCTTATAAATAATAATCAATTATTCTCTATTAAGAAAGCATCATTATATAAGTAAAAGTCAATGGGAAACCATGAATATTGACATTTCACAAACACCCCAGTGTCCAAATGTTTTTTAAAAAAATATAAATTATAACATTTCATGCTAATATCATCATATCTGACACCATGTGTCACCATTGAAATCTTAATTGGAATGTTATTCCCCGATAATCATCATAATTGTCACCCTCTTCCACCATCAATTGAGACCAGTGCCTCCAAACCATTCCTCATAAAACCATTCCAACTATAAGAGGTTATCAATCAATCAAGTCAAGGCTGTCAACCCATATAAAATAAATATATATTATATTTATTTTTTTATGCATAGTTTTTTAATGAAGCTGAGACCATTGCATCAAGATATTAAATCCCCAAAAAAAACAAATGGGAGAGATAAACACTAATAAATAAATATTTAATTGATTTTTTTAATTATATCTTGAATTAACTAGTTTCTTATATATCAGTTTTTCAGGTTGATATACAATTATGAGTAACTATATGTATATATAATCTACATAACATTATTAAAACATTAATTAGATGTTTAAGCAATTCCAAGATTAGAATTAATCATTACTCTATTACAAATTTAATTTAATTAATAATATTATCTGAATTTATATTTTATATCCATTTAGAGAATTCAATTATTCTAAACATCGTCCAAAAATTATAAGAAAGTAAATAGAGTACTATAATGTAAATATAAAGAGGCAACAATAAACACATATGACTACAAAGTCTCAACTTATAATTTAATTTCCAATAATAAATATTGATCATTTTAACAAGTGGTATATTATTTTTATATTTATTTGAAATTTATTTACAAAGATAATAAATAATGATTCATCAACATGAAATAATTTCATACTAAAAATACTAATAGTCAACACGAAAAAAAACACATTTCACTCTATCTGGATAAAACAAGATTATCAATTATTA
Source organism: Viscum album (assembly GCA_963277665.1). Taxonomy (NCBI): domain Eukaryota; kingdom Viridiplantae; phylum Streptophyta; class Magnoliopsida; order Santalales; family Viscaceae; genus Viscum; species Viscum album. The sequence goes on along the minus strand of OY728148.1, from coordinate 886,083,413 downwards.
CAAGGCAGTACCCAATTAAAATATTCTTTTTTATTATATTATTTACAACGTATAATATATATTTTTATAATATATGATTCCTAGATTCAAAATAAAATTATTGAACCACTGTTTTCTCTTATAATAGATCTAAATTTAATAATTCCCTTATTTGTAAAAATATAATAAATAAAAATATTTCATTTTTCAACTGGTTATTATTCTGATATGAATTTATGGATTTGTTAATAACCATTATTTTTTAAAAATAACCAAATTATTAACTTTTTAAGGTTAATAACATCCATTTAAATAATTAATCTAAAGAACGATTGATTCAAACTTGAACAATGATAAAGAGGAGTCATGTATCCACTACCCCAACACAATGACCAAAATATTATCTGAATAATAATGGAAGAACAAGTATCAACATATTATTACAAATTTATAGGGAACCAGTGCTCCCCAAAAAAATCTAACAAGTTATATATATCATTTATTAATATTAAACATAATAATATTTAATAGAAAAATACATCATATCATACAAAATAAAGAACGAAATATAACAGAAACACTAGAGGATGAAAAACATACATCAAATCACCATAAACCTACATAAAGAATATTGGGATTGAATATGATTGAAGTGGATTTAATGGACATTGAATATATCTATTGGTTTCCAATGTATCATGATATGATAATTGGAATATTGAAATTCCAGGGGATCCAAAACTTAAAACCATGTTAGTTATGCATAATTACCTAGGTTAAAGGATAACTAACTCCATAAATCCCTAGAATCCCACATCCATTGAATACATAATAACCTAATCCCTATAACCTAAGAAGTCATTCATGTCATGAATCTTTATTTCATCCTATAAATATCTTCTAGGAATAACCACCAAAAACAAAATTGAAACCCTTAATGAAGTGAACTAGAATTCATGTCATGAATTCCTCTTACAACCATGTTTTATCTCCCAAACTCGACCAATCCTACTCCAACCTTGCTTCGAGAACTATGAACATCAAAAACTCATAAATTAATAATATTGAATGGATGAAGGAATTATATTAGTTACCTATAAAACAATTATGATTTGTGATAATTTGAACTAAAACATATAAGAAATGAGAAAGGGTAATTTGAACAACTACAAAACATGATACCTTTCAAGGATCTCAGTATATTTGAAACTCAACCAAAACACTAGAAGAACAAGCGAATAGTGACAAAAAATATTAAAAAAACTCTAAAAACAATCTTTGGGGGATATACATCTCGAAAAAGGATAATCCTTTAAAAAACATTACATCAACGTGGAGAATCAATCTCATGTATCTATATGAGATTAGATACATCATCCCCAAAAAATAATGCATTTTACAATTTTTTATATTGAGAAAACATTCACGAATCTCTTTGGTAATTAGTGTTTCATCCCAAAAGGCCCCATAGATATCAATAAAAACCAAAAATATATTTATTTAATCAAACAATAATTATAATAAAAACACACTAAAAAATGAAAAAACTTCCAAAATAATCACATAATATTTATTAAAATAGAAATCATAGAACTTCATATAGGAGAAAACATCATTATACCTAATAATTTATCAACCTTATCTAGGTATTAAATTTAATGAAAATAAATACCTGATTTATTTTCATTTAAAATCCTAATGATTCTTACACCAATTTTATTTCACCATGTAAATTCATTTATTAATTTCCTAGAATTATTTTAATTTTCCATTTAATTTCTACACATTATTTTTCTTCCTTTACGATTAATCAGATAATGTTATAATAAATATTTAAAGAATTATAAATGTATTACATTCATAATTTATCATCTTTAACATATCATTAACATGGTAGAGTAGAATGCAGTAATAATAATATATAAAAATATATTAGATATAATGCTACTACAATTCCTTATGCCCTACTAGTGATGGAGTTAAAATGTAAATATGAATTCCAATAGATTTTATACATTATAGAAATGTATCAAAATATTTCATTTTTAAAAAATTTTAATTCAAAATAATTTGTTTTACTAACATTCCACTAAGTATCTTATATTAAAATTTTGGTAGGTTAGGAAAAATGTTTAAATGAAATCTCCCACTATGGTTTCTTTATAACAATGTATTTTTCCAAATCCCCATTCTGAGAAATATTCTTATAAAATCTATTATTTTTAAAATAATAAAATGTTTGATGTTTTGACAACAATTTTCTATTTAAGAAAACATTTTACCATAGAAAATAATTTTTTTACAAAATATCTTATTACTAATCAAACAACTAATCTTGCTAGTAAATTATCCAATTTAATTAATCATGAAAAAAAAGTATTTATCTATACCCAACAATAATCAATACTTAAACATGCTTTATATTAAACAATTGGATAATTGTGAAAATTTTAAACCATTCCATGAATGATGTATATCCGACCATATTTTTCACACATTATGTAATAAATTAAATATATAGACATGTTACATGATTGTATAATTTTTCTATAGAACTAAAAAAATTATAACATGATCATTACAAAGATAAAATTAATACACATATCTTCTAAATTATAGAACCCAATTAAACATACGACGTTTATTTTAAAAAACACAATCTTGAAATAATCCACTTTATCTAGCTGTAATTTTATTTTTACCCATGTTTGTTAATATAAAGTTATCTACTAGGGACACACTCTCGAAAAAATAAAAAGTTATAATGTCCAAATAGCTATTTAAAACAAGTTAGTGGCATCACTTTTAAATTTTTTAAATTAAGATCACGTAATAGTCCTCAACAAAAAAATGAACCAAGGAAAACAAAACCAGAGTTTTTGAAAAAATAAAAACCAATGGAATGAATCCATAGCTCCTTGATATTCTCTTATTTGGGTGGAAATGACTCACCAACATGATTTTAAAATTCTTCAAGAAAAATAAAACATCATTATGGGTGATGTGTCCCCTTTATTCATATACATTAGTCTATAACACACATTACCAATATGAGATAAATCCCTTACAGGTATGTAATCACATGAGGCCATAACCTCAAAAAAACCATGTATCATGAACAACCCACAACATACAATTATTTAATTCAAAAAATAAATAGACTTCACAGATCAATAGGATAATAATAAATTAAATACAGAACATACAATATTTTATTTCCCTAACCCAGGGACCATATCACATATACTAAGTGAATATTGTTTCTATTAAAAAAAAATATATTAAATAACCCGTTCCTCCAAACAAAATATCCATTACAATAGGCTTGATGGAAGACTATATGGTGCATATGATGATATAAACCCTTCCCCAGACCATATCTTCACATTTTTTAGTCCGAGGAGAGAGTTGGAGAATGATATTAACAAGGTCATAGAAACCATTTCCCTAGATCATACCTCCAACTTAACATTAATATTGATGAATGAGATATACTTATTGTATCTAATAACTAATAGGCGTGGGTTGGAAACTAGAGGTTGTAGTTGTATAAACAATAATTTCTCAGGGAATTAATACAAGAGTTTCAATTGATAGAATGAGTTGGTTTCCTTGTACTCATTCTCGAGATATAAAAAATGATGAATGACGGTAATCTTGCGTTAATGGTATTGAAATTGAAAGGTTCCATTCTCACAAGTAGATTCAAATATCTCACCACATAATAAGAGTATAAATTTGAAAAAACATATTGAAGTGATAACTAAAACAACTGGAAATCCACAAGTGGAACCAAAAAAAGAATCTCGACATTAAAATTGATGTTATAGATTTCTACAGAAAATCGACAACTCCTCAAAAACTTTTTGGAACAAGAACCACCATCGAAAAGTTTTCCTATGTAGAATATTCAAAACCAATGAACCCAAATGATATTTATGAGTATGATTTGAACTGAAACATAACACCACCTCCTCCAACCAAACCTATTTCTTATGATTTGTAATGGATCCTATATACATATGAAGTCTCTCTTGATATAAATCTTGGTGTGACCCCTCCATGAATTTTTTATCACCCTCTACTCTATAAAAATTTTCTAACACATATTAAGAAAATTCCTTTGCATGTAATTGATAGAGATGTAATAATGGAATCACTCCTCCAAAAAAACACTACAGACTAATAACCAAAGACATTGAATATTTGTGGTTAATTAAATAATTATTTATTTTTAACCTATTTACCATTATCTATGAAACTTCAAAAAAATACAAATAAAAGTATGAAGAAATATCATTTACAAGGTATATACATAGCATGACAAATTACTTCGTAATGAATATCCAGTAATCATGAAAGAATTTTCATTAGATCACAGAGATGCCTAAAATACTCTAATTTAGCATGTCTACCTTGTTTAAAAGACATGTTGAGAATAACTAATATAATTTCCCTTACAAATCTTGAATCCTCTAATGTTTCTAACTCCACACTATATCATATATCTCAACCAATACCATTGATAACACACTTTTATGACCCCTTCATTTAATTGTACCCTCTTGGGAAGGAAATGAAGGAAGATATATAGTTACCCCTAAATACCCCCTTCAAATGTACATGGGTTGCTGACTAGCACTGAGTGACTATAATAACACACATGGGAAGAATTTCCCTTGTATAAATTTGAAAAGTAAAAGATAAATTGAGAAAGAACACCAAAGTACCCTTTCAAAAATAAATATTGAACTAATCCAAACACAAGATATGATACTATAGATAATTGGATACAACTAAAATGAAAATAAAAAATAGATAAACCGTAAGAAAAGAACATAAAGGTAAATTTCTCCTGAATATATCCTTGAGCTTGTAATATATATATTGAAAAATAAAAGACTCCTGATCACATGATAATAAATTTATATATACATAGTGTGATCATAACATGTATACTTGTTAGGATCCCCACTAAAACCTCTCAAAAAATGTGAATGCAGCATACTAAATCTAGGTTAATAAGTAAATGAAACTAAACCGCCACTTATATAGGTATAATATTCTAGATCCATCTTCACCATGACTTTCAAACCAATTAACACATATAATTAATAACATAACAACAATATAATATAATGTGAAGGTACACTACTATATATTACCCCTTTGTTTTCCACTCTCTCCCCAACATCACACATACAAAGCTATCTCTCTCTAATAATCTACATACATCAATGGAAACTGTATAATATAATATGAACCCAATGCATCACATAATTTCATTATCAACATATTTATCTTTATATAATTACCAAGTATTTTGTCAAAAAAATACCAAAAACTATACCTTGTGTACTATACCTCAAACCACCATTAACCATAAATAGATTACCTATAGTAATCTTTATGATAATATATCTAGATATACATGTGTGTGAAATATCTTAAATCCATTAAATACTTATAATAAAATATATATTAAGTTAACTCTAGTGAATACCATCACGTAATACGACACTCAGATAAGAGAGCAGGGGAGAGGTGGTAACCATCCATCCATCTTCACCAACATTGATTTTGGAGAAAACACCCTTAGAGTAATCAAAGTATATATAGCTCAAAAACTACACTAAGGGATACTACCCAACCTTGGTATCAATTACAGCTGAAATTTATTAGGACACCACTTTGCCACCGTTAATGACTATGTAATCAACAAGTACACAAGAATTAAATTCAATAATAATTTTTTTATTTTGAATTAATTAATATTATTCTAATTTCAATCCAAGATTAACATTTTATTCTTCTAATCTATGATTCAATGGAACTATATATTCTTTTCTTGAATTCTTAAGTACTCTATACTCATGAGTAAGAATCAAGATCAAACCCCATTCTTTCATTCATTGATTTATAAATTCATATATTTATTCATGTACTATTGGACCGAGTTTGAGATATGACATTAAATAAACACAGTAACACATAACATCATACTAGATCCCAAAATTGAAAACAATTTATATAAATAACAAAAAACCACTATATGTCTAGAAGACATCAAATTATAGGTTTGAATCGATGATAAATCCCTGCTCTGGACATGAGACGACCACCTCAGCATCAAAAAAAATTCTCAAAATATCACATCCAAATTTTCTATATAATTTCCTCACATTAAGAAATTTATTCCACCATCAACAACACAATCAGAACTCCATTCCACCATCATCATCATTACTGGTAGCCTGTTCCACCATTAATACATATTTAGGACTCCATCCCAATGCTCATCAAAACATCCAACAACATATTTTAATCAATAAATAATATCAGGTATCTAAATCCATAGATAATAAAAAAAATTAAATTTATTATTTCATACATAACTTTTAAATGATTTTGTGACTATATAATTAAGACATCCAATCATTTTGTAAATATAAATGGGACTATTAAATCCCAATCAATACATATTTAATGGAAAACAATTTTAATTCCATATTGAATTAACTAATTTATTATGAATATGATTTTTTATTCATCCACCTATATCAATAAGTATATGTAGTGAGAATCAATAACATGATTAAAGCATTAACTCTACGCTTAAATAATTTCAAGATGAGAAGTACTCATTTGAATAATGCTTATTTAATTTAATAAATAATATCATTAGGAATTATGTTTTTATCTGTTACAAGATATTAAATACACTACTAAACATTAATAAATTATATCCATGAAAACACTATACAATATATTAATTATCAAGAGGTAACAAAAAACACATTTGATCACAATTTCCCGACCAATAATTTAATACCCAATAAGAATTATTTATCATATTTTACATGATATATTTTCTTTTTTTTAATAAAATAATTTATTATATGATTATGAATTATCATTCATCATCATGATGTAATTTAAAATAAATAAGACTAATAGTTAATGTTAAAATAACACCTTTTTAAACCTCTCTAGAAAAATTTTAGTTTACCAATTATCGAAAGGTCTCATGCAAATATATATGTTCCCTTTTCTTATATGATTTATAGTTTATAGATAATTTATTAAGTCATATAATTTATAAATTCTGAAAAAATTATTAAACTATGACATACAATAATAATTTATCTCAACATATGGATTCCCATATTTTAAAAAATATAAAAAAATTTCTACATACAGTATTTCAATATGTTATTCTTCTAAATATTTTTAATAATTTAATGCATGAAGTTTTTCATTTATTGATAGAAAACATAATAAAAATTTAGAGAGTAACCCATTATAGTGTGGAAAGGGAATAATGAAAGAAAACATAAACAACATAGTGGGGAAAACTAACCTCATATAACCATTGATCTACCTCTATAAAATGTGGCTTGAATTTCATTTAAGGGGATTTACATGCCATTTAAAACACTCTCCTAATCCACTAGGGTTCAATAAGGGAGTGGAAAAAATATAATAATCTTGAGGGGGATTCCCAACTTTTAACAGAACTTTTTATTCCTAATTCATGATTTGAAATGATAATTCTTGTTGTGAATCCCTCTAATTGCATATCCATCAAAAACGTAGTCACCTCATACCTAAAAAATTAAGATTAATTCATTCCATGAATCATAAATTCACACTATGATTTTATTCTATGGAAAAACATCAATTCCACATTGAAACCCTTCAGTATATAAACTAGAATTCAAGCTATGAATTATAATACATTCCCTGAATACCGAGTTGAGATCATGAATTATTCTTTCAAACCCGTTTGACTCCAAAACTCCATGAACCCAACTATAAGATTCCTCCAATAACATAATACTTCTAAATCATAAAAAGGAATTATACCAAAGGGTTCATGTCATTATTGATTTAGAATTTATTTGCATAAAAAAACTCCAAATGACTGAAAAACTTTTTGTGGGTTTAGTGAAGTCACTAGAACCATCTGAACAAGACTCACAAGGTTTTACAGAATGCATGACTAACATGGGAAGCACTAGTCTATCACAAATTTCCCCACAACTTCATGTGAATTATCTCCCTTAAAGAATTGATTCCGTAAAATAAAATGATTAATGATACATGAATTATTGAAATAAAAAATATATGTGTTATAGACATTTTATTCATTCAATTATTCATCTTTATGTGTTCTAACAAGTATTCTATGCAATGGAAATTTATATGAAATACAATGACTATATGTGTGTGTATATATATAAGGAATACACTTTTAGTATTCCATTCCCATAATTTTTGTGTATTTTTTAAATATGAATATTATTGAGTCATATATGATGGATACAAATTGAAAATTAATGGATGTCAATGATATGAAAGAAAGAGTATAATGATGGGATTAAAGACTTTATCATGTTTGAGAAAGATCGATTATATTACCATTCTGAAAACCTTTGTCTATAATCACACTATTATTATTTAAGACTAATTAGTCTATAGGAGTTGGAAGAACACTTGATCTCTCATATAATAGATTAAAGTTATAAATTTTGGACTAAACCTGATTATGATGTAAATTATTCTAGTGATTGGGATATCATCGTGTTTATTTGATCACCTAATATAATTACAAGTTAGTCGAACTAAAGGGATAAGTGGGGGTATTTATTTTCAAAATCCAAACCAAATAATTTTTTATAATTATGAAATTAATTTATAAATTAATATATTCAATGTAATAAAGATATATATGAATTAATAGAGTAAGTGATTTATGTGGAGAAAGACTAATTTATTAATTGGGATATATAGGTTAATAGGTAAATGATAATGAAATTAAATTTAATAAAAGGAACACAATTTTATAAAAGTGTTCAATAATATCACAATTATTATCCCTTATATCTCTCATCCAAATTTCATAAGAGTTCATGAATTAAAAACATTACATTATTTATATCTATGATACCCAATAATCCCTTGATTTTGTAGTTATCATATTATAAAATGGAATACAACATACCCTAACTTTTAAATTATTGTAAAAGGTTTCCCAATGAATAAATCCCTTTCATTTTGGCGGTTTTGGAAAGTAACTCAATTCCCTCACTTTTATGGTTATGAGCCCAAACTTTTAAGGAGGAGGAATAGAGATATGTTTTATAGGCTAAAAGCCTTTGAATATTAGTCTTTAATATATTAAAATAATAATTAGGAACACTATGTTATATTGGGAACATATAAAAGATATAAGTATTTACAATAAGGGAATAACTTTTATTGGAATTGAGACCACAAGAGTAACCATGAGAAATTTATGATTTTTTAAGTTTTTTGATAATAATATTAGTTGAACATACATTTACGTGCCTCAAAGTGGTCAATTTATAACCTCCAGTGGGTAGCGTAGAAATGGAGAAGTAATGGGGTCAATAGAGTAATCTAATAGAATCTTCAATACTCAATTTGTCCACCTATCATGATGCCATCAGCTGGCTGGTACCCTCTACCAGCTAATTGGTGGGATTCTCAGAGGTCAGTATTTATGTCCAGATTAAACTAACTAGACTTTGGGATTCATATAGTTCAACAGATTTTTTTTGTTATACTGGATTTCTAGTGGTCTTCTAATAGTTATCAAGTGTTGTGGCCTAGTGAGGGTCTTCAAAGTGTCACTCCACACTCATTTTTTTTCTTTGTTTAGTCTATTAATTCTTTAGGATAAAGTATAAATAAAAAATTATAAATAAAACTAAAATAAAATGGTTAGTAAAATATGAAGTGTTTATGATCATTTAAAACATCATGTGAGTGATAATAATGAAAATATCTCCCTCTTTGATGATCAAAACCACATGAATAAAAATAAATAAAAGATCTATATAATGATTAGTTATATTTTGAATATGTAGGACCAAATATTAAATTAAATTTGACATTAAATAAATAAACTAAAATTAGACAGTAAAAACAATACATTTAAACATATTTTCATTCTATTAATAGTACTTATACAATCCAGTTTTTCAAAAAAAATTATTTTCTAAAAAATTACCCCCCACATTATGAAACCTTTTGAAAGTACCCATAAACCAAGTAAAACATTAAATCGATAAATTTGTACTATAAATAATGTTAAATAACTATAAATTTTCCCCCATTGTTGTTATCAAGAACATATTAACATGGTCAAATAAATCAAAATAATTAATAAAACATCCATGTATAATAGAGACGAAAAATAGGAATTATGTTATTCATCATTAATGATCCTTCGAGATAGAGAAAAATAATTTAAGATATCTATAAAATATTAAAACTAATATTCCCATTAATTTTCAAAATATATAAATCTTTAGAAAAAATAACTTTAATGAATTGAATGAATTTCAAATTTTTCTATTATAAGTTGATAATGAGTATGCTAATGATTGAAATAAAAAATTAATCACAGTCTTTTTTAAAAATAAAATCATGATTAAAATAGGATGAATTATATAAGAAAATTTTGAGATTAACAAGATACCCTCCCCCCAAAATCATTAAAAATATAGTGAGATATAATTAATGAAAAATAATAGATAAATAAAATGGTGTAAAAGATTAATTTTCCTAAAAGATTTTTTAAATAATTCATTAAAAATGAAAATAATTACAATAATTAATTGAAAATAACATCTGAAACTATATATTTACATATAAAATACAATCAATTATTAAGGATAAAAAATATTTTGTGAATAATCCAGACAATATAACCTCGGAGTATCAAATTGGGTGTTCAGTAAAGACATACTTCTCATCATAGGGATAATATTGGATTAAAAATCCAACCTTCCCTTTTTTAGGATACAACCTCTTGGTGATTTTACACCATAAAAACATCCAATAGTTTTTACCTAGATAAGAATTTATTTTATAGTAATATTAATCTCACAATACATTACAAAACATAATATAATAATATAATTTTTTTAGTTTTGAATTTTTTTTTGAAATATGAAGTACTTTTAAAATTTTATAATTTCAAATATATGATGACGTAATTTTTAAAGGAATAATATTAACAAGTGTAGCATACTTATCTCACTTTTAATTAAGTCTTCTTAACAAAGTGAAATTTGTTTGGTAAATATATTGGCTAATTGGAGATTTGTGCTGATAAAATCCATCATGATATCTTTTTTTAGAATGTGGTCTCTCAAAAAGTGGTGCCTAATGTTAATAATCATAGTGAGAGAGTGTTGAAAGGAATTTAAAGAAATTATAATGGAACTAGTGTTATTACACATAATAGTAATCTAATCATATATAACCCCATATTCTAAATGAGTTTGTGTCATATATATAATTGTTTTCTCAATAACTCCCCACAACTATATATTATGTTTTAGTTATAGAAAGAGCAAAATTGTTTTCATATTACTACTCTATGATAGTAAGTATTTTTAAGTAGATTAAATGGAACACTTGTTATTTTCCTATATAGTTGTCATCCTCTATAATCAGCATTGGATGAACTAGTAATTTCAAAATATGTTTCTTTTGTATAAAATAAAAAAAATGTTTTTAGTTATACTCAATTATCTAAAAATTATTTTAGTATCAATTAAATTAGATTATTTTGGAATAGATTGAAAATAAGCATATAGATAAACACAAAACATGTTGTTATTCTAGGTCGTGGAAAGGTAAATAAGGATCCTAATAATACATATATAAATCTAGTTGTTAATCAGTTTATAGGATTTATGCAGTATTTTCAATCAAGACGTACACATAAGTTTATATATTTACTTAGAATGGTCTATTTTAAAATTATTTTAAGGTTCATTATATTATTTTATTTGGTTATGGAAAAATATCATTTAAATTTTATGATCTTTTAAAGCCATTAAAGAAATCTAACTCACACATAAAACTGTTATCAAATTCATCACTCATTAAATAAAAAAATTCATTAAAAATATATTCATTTTAAATATGAAAATTTCATTATCAACATAAAGTCGAACAATTAATATATCATTTTAAATAGATTTAAAAAAATGAATTTTTCTTTCCCATTTTGAAATTATTTTTTATGAGACATTTATTTTTCATTTCATACCAAGCCTTAAGGCCTCGTATCAAACCATAAAGTGATTTAGATAACATAAAAAATGTTTTTCAATCTTAAAAACTATGAGATTGTTAAAAAATAATTTTAGAAATAAAAACATTCACATTATCACATTTAACTATCATTTGAAAATGTTTAAAATTTCAAGAGGTGGTGAATTCCCACGAGATTCTATTGGATTCTAGTCGAGCGAGGGGTGAAAAAGACTCACAATAATCATTTCCCTATTCCTGATATGGACATTGGATATGACTCTATCTTTGTTACATATTATTTTACCTTTCTCAAAGAACATTGAGATCTTTATGTTGAGGTCTAGGATATATGAATTTTTTTTTCAATTTTGAATAAATGATGACATATATTCACTATTTAAATAGATTACATTAACATTAAAATGATAATAATTTGGTTATATCCCATAAATAATGTTTATTTATTAATCTAGAAATTCATATTAGAAGAATAACATAATGAAATACTGCATGCAGCAAATTATTTATATTTTTTAAAATATGGGAAACTGTATGTTGAGATAAATTATTATGATATGTCATAGTTTAAATATTTTTTTCAAAATATATAATTTATATGATTTAATAAATTATCGATAAAATATAAATCATATAAGAAAAGGGAACATATAGGTTTTTATGAGACATTTTCATAACTGGTAAACTAAAGTTTATCTAGGGAGGCTAAAAGGGTGTTATTTTAATATTAACTATTAATATTATTTATTTGAAATTACTTCAAGATGATTAATGATAATTTATTATCATATAATACAATTATCTAATAAATAATGAATATATCTCATGTAAAATATGATAAATATTTATTATTGTGTATTAAATTATTGGTCGGGAAATTCTGATCAAATTTGTTTTTTGAAACCTCTTGATTATTAATAGATTGTATAGTGTTTACATGGCTATAATTTGTTGATGTTTATTAGTGTATTTAATTTCTTGTAACAGATAATAAACATAAATTTTGATGATATTATTAATTAAATTAAATAATCATTATTAGAATGAGTACTTCTTATCTTGAAATTATTTAAGCATCGAGTTAATGATTTAATCTTGTTATTGATTCTCACTACTTATATTATTGATATAGTTGGATGAATAAAAAAACATATTCATAATAAATTAGTTAATTTAATATAGAATTAAAATTGTTTCCCATTAAATATGTATTTATTGGGATTTAATAGTCACATTTATATTTACAAGAGGATTGGAAGTATTAATTATATAGTCACAACATCCTTTAAAAGTTATGTGTGAAATAATAAATTTAATTTTTTTATTATCTATAGATTTAGATACTTGATATGATTTATTGAGAAAAATATGTTGTTTGATGGTTTGATGAGAATTGGGATCGAGTCTTACATATGGATTAATGGTAGAATAGGCTACCAGTTATGATGATCTTGGTGGAATGGAGTTCTGATTGAGTTGTTGATGGTGGAATAAATTACTTAATGTGAGGAAATGCTCTAGAAATTATGGATGTGATATTTTTGTAAATTTTTTGGGATTCTGAGGTGGTCGTTGCATGTTCAGAGCATGGATTTATCATCAATTATTACATATAACTTGATGTTTTCTAGACATATATAGGTTGTTTTTTATTTATATAAATTGTTTCCAATTATGGGATATAGTATGATATTATGAGTTACATGTGTTTATTTAATGTTATATCTCAAACTCGGTCAAATGGTACATGAATAAATATATGAATTGATATATGAACTAGTGAAAGAATGGGGTTGGATCTTGATAAATACTCATGAGGATGGTGTACGTAAGAATTAAAGAAAATAATTCTTGTGTACTTATTGATTACATAGTCTTTAACGGTGGAAACATGGTGTCCTAATAAATTTCAGCTGCAATTGAGACCAAGGATGGGTAGTTTCCCTTAGTTTGGTTTTTGAGTAATATATATTATTATTGATTTTTATTTCATATGATACCCCACCAATGTAATTTTTTTAAATAACATCAATGCACTCTAAGGGTGTTTTCCCCAAAATTGAAGATAGTGAGGATGGATGGATGGTTACCACCTCTCCCCTGCTCTCTTATCTGAGTGTCGTATTACGTGATGGTATTCACTAGAGTTAACATAATATATATTTTAGTAGAAGTATTCAATGGATTGAAAATATTTCACACACATGTATATCTAGATATAGTATCACAAGGATTACTATAGGTAATATATTCACGGTTTATGGTGGATTGAGTTATAGTACACAATGTATAGTTTTTGGTATATTTTGGAAAAAATACTTGGTAAATATCTAAATATAAGGATGTTTACAATGATATTATGTGATGCATTGGGTTTATATTACATTATATAGTTTCCATTGATGCAAGTGGATTATTAGTGAGAGATTACTTTTTATGTGTGATGTTGGGGAGAGAGTGAAAAAATCGGGGGTAATTTGTTGTAGTGTACCTTCACATTATATTATATTAGTGTTAAATTAATACTTATATGTGTTAATTGGTGTGAAAGTCATGGTGAAGATGTAACAATATGATTATACCTCTATAAGTGGAAATTTTGTTTCATTTAATTATTAACCTAGATTTAGTATGCTGTATTCACTTTTTTTATGAGAGGTTTTTGTGAGGATCCTACCAAGTATACATGTTATGCTCACACAATGTATATATAAATTGATTTTCAGGTTATCATTAGTTGTTTATTGTTCAATATACATATTACAATCTCAAAGAGATATATAGGAGCAATTTACCTTTATTGTCTTTTCTTACAGTTTATCTCTTTTGTATTTTCATTATAGTTGTATCTAGTTATCTATAGTATCATATCATGTGTTTGGATTAGATAAATATTTATAATTGAAAGAGTAGTTTCTTGTTATTTCTCAATTTATCTCTTACTTATCAAATTTATATAAGGTAAATTCTTCTTATGTGTGTTATTATAGTTTCTCAGTACTAGTCAGAAACCCATGGACTTTTGAAGGGGTATTTAGGGGTGACTATATCTCTTCCTTCATTTTCATCCCAAGAGGGTACCATTAAATGAAGGGATCATGATTTTGTGTTATCAATGGTATTGGTTGAGAGATATGATATAGTGTGGAATTAGTAACCTGTGAGGATTCATGATTTAGAAGGGAAACTATATTAGTTATTCTCAACATGACATTTAAACAAGGTATACATGCTAAATTACTGTATTTTAGGCATCTGTGTGATCTAATGAAAATGCTTTCATGATTACTGGATATTCATTGTGAATTAATGTTTCATTCTATGAAGAGACCTTAGAAATGATCCCGCATCATACTTTTATGTGTCTTTTTTTGAAGTTGGGTAGATAATGGGAAATAGGTTTTTTATAAATAATGAATTAATTAACAATAAATATTCCTTGTCTTTGGTTATTAGTCTGTTGAGTTTTTTTGGATGAGTGATTCCATGATTACATCTCTATCAATTACATTCCAAGGAATTTTTTTAATATGTGTTGTAAAATTACTATAGAATAGACTTTGATAAAAAATTCATATAGGGGTCACACCAAGAGTTATATCATGAGATAATTCATATATATGTTGGATCCATTACAAATCATAATAAATAGGTTTTGTTGGAGGAGGTGGTGTTATTTTTTAGTTTAAATCATACTCATAAAGGGAATTTGGATTCATTGGTTATGAAGATTATACGTAGGAAAACATGACGTTGGTATTTCTAGTTCCAGAATGTTTGTGAGGAGTTTTCAATTTTGTGTATAAATCTATAAGATCGATTTTAATGTCTAGTTTATTTTTTGGGTTGCTATTGTGGATTTCCAACTGTTGAAGTTGTCACTTAATTATGGACTTTCTAATTTATACTCTTATTATGTGGTGAGATATTTGAATCTACTTGTGAGCATGAAACCGTTCAATTTCAATACTATTTATGTGATTAACCAGGATTAACATCATTCATCATTTTTTATATCTCAATAAGGAGTACAAGG
Source organism: Viscum album (assembly GCA_963277665.1). NCBI lineage: Eukaryota > Viridiplantae > Streptophyta > Magnoliopsida > Santalales > Viscaceae > Viscum > Viscum album. Next base: position 886,067,302 of record OY728148.1, on the reverse strand, counting down.
AAACCTACTCATTCTATCAATTGAAACTCTCGTATTAATTCCCTAAGAAATTATTGTTTATACAACTACAACCTATAGTTTCTAACCCATGCATATTAGTTTTTAGATACATTAAGTATATCTCATTCATCATTCTTAGTGTTTAGATGGAGGTATGATCTTGGTAAATTGTTTCTATGAGCTTGTTAATATCATTATCTAACTCTCTCGTCAGACTAAAAAATGTTAAATATGGTCTGTGGATGGATTTATATCATCATATGCACCATTTTCTCTTCCCTCAAGCCTAGTGTGGTGAATAATTTTTTTGGAGTAAGTGGATGTTTTATATATTCTTTTTTTAATGGAAATAATATTCACTTAGTCTAAGTGATATGGTCCTTCGGTTAGGGAAAGAGAATATTGTATGTTCTATATTTAATTTATTTTAAACCTAGTGTTTAGGGAAATTTAGTAATTTTTTGAATTAAATTATTGTATTTTTTAGTTTGTTCATGAGACATGTCTTTTTGCTGTTATGGCCTCATGGGATTACATCCCCGTAAGGGATTTATCTCATATTAGTAATGTGTGCTATAGAGTAATGTATATGAATATAGGGGACACATCACCATTAATGATGTGTTAATTCTCATGATGCATTTTGAAATCATGTTGCTGAGTCAGTTCCACTTAAAGAAGAGAATATCAAGGTGATATGGATTCATTCCATTGGTTATTATTTTTTCAGAAACTCTTGTTATGTTATCCTTGGTTCATTTTTGGGTTGAGGACTATTATGCGATCTTAATTTAAAACATTTGAAAGTGATTCCATTAACTTCTTTTAAATGGGGATTTCGACATTATATCATTTTAATTTTTTCAAGAGTATTTCCCTAGTAGATAACATTATATTAACAAACTTGGGTTAAAATAAAATTATATCTAGATATTGTGGATTATTTCAAGATTGTGTTTTTTAAAATTAATGTCGTATGTTTAATTGGGTTCTATAATTTAGAAGATATGTGTATTAATTTTATCTTGGTAATGATCATGTTATAATTTTTTTAATTATATTAAAAAAAATTATACAAGCATGTAACATGTATATATATTTAATTTTTTTCACAATGTGTGTAAGATATGGTTGGATAAACATCATTCTTGGAATGGTATAAATTTTTTCACAATTGTTCAATTGATTAATATGAAGCATGTTTTGGTATTAATTATTGTTGTGTATGGTTAAATAAAATTTTTATTTCTTGATTAGTTAAATTGGATAATTTACTAGAATGATTAGTTCTTTGATTAGTACTAATATATTTTGATGAAAATTATTTTATATGGTAACATGTTTTCTTAAATAGAAAATTGTTGTCCTTCTATCAAACATTTGATTATTTTAAAAAAAATGAAAAAAATTATTTTATGGTGAGTGTGACTCTTATTCTTCTTTTAGAGGGACAATGATGAATGTTGCGTCCATATGGAGGGTTCTATTGTTGTCGACAAACCCTACATCTTCTACATGACATTACATGCTCAACACTAGTTTAAAGATTAAATGATTATGGGATACATTCACATCTGTATTAATACAATTATTATAATAAAATAATTATAGGTTAATATTATAAATTTTTTTAATCCATTTAATATAAATAATACTAATTATTTGTTTTTTAAAAAAATTTAATTTATATTTATAATATTTATTATTTTTATTACAAAGTTATTTCTATATAAGAAATTTTTTTTTAATTTTTTTAAAATTTTATTTTAAAATTTTTACTTGAGGTGGTATTTATTAGAACTATATTAACTAAGAATAAAAGATAAATTTTCCAGTGATTACTACTTAGTACTAATAATTTTTGGATTTATCAGTGCTTTTTTTAGAAATGATAAATGTGTTTTTATCTGTTATTCTTACAACTGATGATAAAACTACTTACCCTATTTTAAATGAACTGTAATAGAGATCGCCACATTTCATATCATTCATGGTTTCATGGAAGGTGAATTTTAAGATCCCAATCAAATATTTTAGATGAATCAAACCCTTAAATCAAAGGTATGTCATTCATTACTCATTTTTAATTTATCATTTATCATTTGTTAGGATTTTTTTGTTTTGATCTATGAATTGTAATCCACCTTCCAGTTTGAAAAACCTAAAACACTAAAATTTATCTAGCATTATAAAACATACTCTAAAAAACATCAAACACATAAAATAAATTAAAAATACATCCAATTAAATTAAAATATTCTTATATCACTGAAAAGACATCAAAGTTATTTCAATGAAATATTTTTAAACCATAATACATTGGTTGTCACTTATATTTTCCTAAACTATTTTTTATGGGTAGTTCATTTTACAATTATGAAAGTGCTAGTGCATAAATGAAATCTATCCTTATATAATTAGACTTATAAAATATTTAGAACACATTAAACTATTTAAATTCAACTCAAATATATTAAATCATTTGTAAATTTATTTTTCAATATTTTTTCAACTGAAAATAAAATATTCAACAACTTTAAAAATACCTCATCTTCCTTGAAAACTTACTCAAACTCCACTAATTCATCACTGATTCCTGTAATCAATGTATCATATATCATAAATTTTTTCATTCAATATTCTTAATTTGAAATGGATTTCATCCATTTAATGCATATGTTAATAACACTTTGGTTGGTTTCTCACTAATTAACACCACTAGATTTTTATTTTCTTATAGATAACTAATACAATACTATAACCACCATCAATGAATAAAAAACCAAGTATATTAATCGTCCCTAATTAAAAAATGTATTTATGAACCTCCTTGATAATAATAATACTTCTTCATCTCATTTTAATCCTAAAGCCCTGAAAAAATAGTTTCTTTAAAAACAATTCTTAACATGATTTTTATAAAATCCTTTTTCAGCCTAATTAGATTTGAAACAGTTAACATAAACACAAAATAATACAAAGTAATACATAATTTCACCCTAAATAAATCACAAAACCACAAAGATCTCTCTTTAACCCATATATAACAAGTTGAGAGTCATATTAATATAGATTTTTTCCTGAATATTCCCTCTAAATGTAGCTATATGAGGAAGAGAATTATTAAATAGCTATAATGACCCCGTATCCCATGTCTATTAGGCTATGAGTTTATGACCAATACATAGGGTATATTATCACACACATGGTAGGTGTTACCCTCATACAAATGTTATATGTAACAGATAAGATGATAAAAACCACCAAAAACTCTTTCACATAAAAATTAAAGAATAAATACAAATACATTATATAATGTTATACATTAATAAGTATAGTTGAAATGAAAATACCAAAGTTATAAATAATCAGAAATTACCATGAATCTCAATATCTCATGAACAACTCCTCAAACTAATAATTTTTGTATAGATCACCAAACATCTCCTCATGTCCAAAATAATAGTTTATAAATATTTAGGGTGACCATAGAATGTATAATCAAAAATATACTCCCTAAAATCTATCATGTATAAAGTTAAAGAAGAATAGTATATGCCTGTGAATAAATAAATGAAACTAAATATTCACCTATACATATATACTATTATTTTTGCATACTCACTATGGATTTCTCACCATGTTACTCATATAAGTAATAAAATAATATTCAATATAATTAAAAGATAAGTTACCCCACTACCACTTCCCCACTGGTTCATCTCTCTTTCCCCAACGTCGCACATCAAAATCCATCACTATATAATAAGATACATGAATCAAATGAAACTATATAATATAATACACACCTCATTAATCACAAAATATCCTCATCAACATACTCATATCTCAATTTTAAGTAACTAGTTTTTTCATAATCGGCTTTGGTGTATTATACTACACTACATCACATCCCATATACAACATAAATATAGTAGTCTTTATGATACTATATCAGGTGATAAAATTGATTGAAATAATTGAAGTCAATTACAACCCTCTACAAAAAATATATAGTAAGTTAACCACCATGAATACTGCCACATAATACTACACCCAGAGAAGAGATATGGTTATAGGGGGTCTCTAGCCACATGTTCTTAACAACCTGGATGTTGGGGAAAACACTCCCAAAGACAACTAGGTGTTCATCACCCTTACGAAATTGGTGGGATAGAATATATAAAAAAATTATAGAATATATATATATATATATATATCACAAACCAAGCTAAGGGATACTACCTAACCTTACTCTCAACTATAGTTATCATCTCATAGGACACCTGACTGCCACCACAATGGAATATATAACCTATAAGCACACAAGAATCAGATATAATATTAATTTTTTTTATTATCCATTAATTAAAATTGTTTTGTTTTCAATTAAACATTAATATTTTAAACTTCTAATCCATGTACTAATGGCACTTCATATTCTTTTCTTTAATTCTCAGGTATGTTATCATCAAGTGTATGCATCAAAAAATGACATAACTATTTCATTAATTCATTTTAAAATTCATAAACATCTAGGTACACTTGTACATAGCTGAAAATTGTAATTAAAATATCCATGGGTAGCACATAACATCAAACTGCATCCCAAAATTGAAAACTAGTCATATACATAATAATAAATTATTTTCTATCAAGAAAGAATCATGATAGAAGTAAAAATCAATTGGAAGCCATGAATATTGACAATTCCCAAACACCCTAGGGTCCAACAAAATTTTAAAAAATATAAATTATAACATTTCATGCTAATATAATCATATATAAAACCATGTGTAACCATTGACATCTTAATTGGCATGTTATTCCCCTGTAATCATCATAACTGGCACCCTGTTCCACCATTAATCAAGCCTAGTGCCTCCATCCCGTTGCTCATAAAACCATTTCAACTAAAATATGTTATCAATCAATAAAATCAAGGCACTCAATCTATATATAATAAATATATATTATATTTATTTTTTTATGCATAGTTTTTTAATGAAACTGTGACCATTACATCATGGAATTAAAGCCACCAATAAATATGAATGGGAGAGATCAACACCAATAAATAAATATTTAATTGAAAACAATTTTAATTATATCTTAAATTGACTAGTTGATTATATATCAGTTTTCCAGGTTGATCCACCAATATGAGTAACTATATGTAGATATAATCTACATAACATTATTAAAGAATTAATTATTTGTTTAAAAAATTCCTAGATTAGAAGTAATCATTATTCTATTTTCAATTTAATTTAATTAATAATATTATCTAAATTTATATTTTCTATCTATTTAGAGAATTCAATTATTCGAAAAATCTTCCAAAAATTACAAGAAAGTAAATAGATTACTATAATGTAAATATCAAGAGGCAACAATTAACACTTATGACCACAAAGTCTAAACTAATAATTTAATTTCCAATAATAAATATTGATCATTTTTACAAGTGATATATTATTTTTATATTTATTAGAAATTTGGTTACTAAGATAATAAATAATTATTCATGAACATGAAATAATTTCATACTAAAAATACTAATATTCAATATGCAAAAACTCACATTTCACTCTCTCTGGATAAAAAAAGATAATCAATTATTACAAGGCAGTACGCAATGAAAATATTCTTTTTTATTATATTATTTACAAATTATCATATATATTTTTATAATATATGATTTCTAGATTCAGAATAAAACTATTGAACCACTATTTTTCTCTTATAATATATCTAAATTCATAAATTCCCTTATTTTTAAAAATATAATTAATACAAATATTTCATTTTTCCAACAGGTTATTATTTCGATATGAATATTTGGATTTTTCAATAACCATTATTTTTTAAAAATAACCAAATTGTTAACTTCTTATGGTTAATCACATCCATTTGAATAGTTAATCTAAAGAATGATTGAATCAAACTTGCACAAAGATCAAGAGGAGTCATGTATCCACTACCACAACACAATGATATAAATATTATCTGAATAAGAATGGAACAAAAAGCAACAAAATATGATTACAAATTTCATAGGGAACCAGTGCTCCCAAAAACAAAAACCTAACAAGATATCTATATCATTTATTGATATAAAACATAATAATTTCTAATAGAAAAATCCATCATATTTTCTTGATTATTATTAATGTATTCAAGTCTACAATGTTCATGATATGTTAAAGATAATAAATTATGAATGTTATACATTTATCATTATTTAAATATTTATTATAATATTTATTGATTAATTTTAAAGGATGAACAATGAATGTGTAGAAATTAAATGGTAAATTATATTAATTATCTGAAATTAATAATTGAATTAATATGGTGAAATAAATTTGGTGTAAGAAAAATTAGCATATTAAATGAAAAAAATCAGGTATTTATTTTTATTTAATTGAATACCTAGATAAGGTTGATTAGTTATTAGGTATAATGATGTCTTTTTCTATATGAAGTTCTATGATTTCTATTTTAAAAAATATGATGTGATTATTTTGGAATATTTTTCATTTTTAGTTTTTTTTAATATAATTATTATTTGATTAAATGGAACTATATATTCTTTTCATGAATTCTTAAGTACGCCATCCTCATGAGTAAGTATCCAGGTCCAACCCCATTCTTTCATTAGTTCATTTATCAATTCGTATATTTATTCATGTACTATTAGACCAAGATTGAGATATAACATTAAATAAACACATGTAACACACCACATCATACTGGTTCACATAATTGGATACAATTTATACAAATAAAAAAACCACTATATGTCTAGAAAACATCAATTTATAGGAAAGAATTGATGATAAATCACTGCACTGAACATGAAACGACCACCAAAAAATCCCAAAAAATCTCCCAAAATATCTCATACATAATTTAGAGAGAATTTACTCACATTAGAAAATTTATTCCACCATCAGCAACAGAATCGGAACTCCATTCCACCACTATAATCATAACTGGTAGCCTGTTCCACCATTAATCCCTATGTAATACTCCATCTCAATGCTCATCAAACCATCAAACAACATATTTTTATCAATCAATCATATCAGGTATCTAAATCCATAGATAATAAAAAAAATTAAATTTATTATTTTACACATAACTTTAAAAGGATGTATATAATTAAGACGTCAAATCCTCCTGTAAATAAAAATGGGACTATTAAATCCCAATCAATACATATTTAATGGAAAACAATTTTAATTACATATTTAATTACCTAATTTATTATCAATATTTTTTTATTCATCCACCTATATCAATAATTATAAGTATTGAGAATCAATAACATGATTAAAGCATTAACTCTATGCTTAAATAATTTCAAGATGAGAACTACACATTCTAATAATTCTTATTTAACTTAACTAATAATACCATCAATATTTATGTTTCTTATCTGTTACAAGAAATTAAATACACTACTAAAAATCAATAAATTATATCTATGTAAACACTATACAATTTATTAATTATCAAGAGGTATCAAAAAACACATTTGATCACAATTTCCTGACCAATAATTTAAAATCCAATAAAAAATATTTATTATATTTTACATGAGATATATTCTTTTTTATTAGAAAATTTTATTATATGATAATAAATTTTCATTCATCATCATGAATTTATTTAAAATAAATAAGACTAAGAGTTAATATTAAAATATCACCCTTTTTAACCTCTCTAGATAAAATTTAGTTTACAAATTAATGAAAGGTCTCATACAAACATATATGTTCCCTTTTCTTATATTATTTATAGTTTATTGATACTATATTCCCATATTTTAAAAAATATAAATAATTTATTGCATGTAGTTTTTCAATATGTTATTCTTATAATATGAATTTCTAGATTAATAAATAAACATTATTTATGCGATATAACCAAATTATCACCATCTTAATGTTAAAGGAATCTATTTAAACAGTGAATGTATATAATAATTTATTCAAAATTGAAGAAAAGAAAATTCAAAGATCCCATACCTCAATATAAAGATCTAAATTATTTACTGCTTGTTGTTTTTCATTTACTGATAGAAAACCTAATAAACTTTTAGAGACAAACCCAATATAGCAAGGAAAAGGAAGAATGAAATAGAATGTAAACCACATATAGGTAAAAACTAACCTCATATAACCATTGATCGACCTCTATATGATGTGGCTTGAATTTTATATAAAAGGATTTACGAGCCATTTGAAAAACTCTCCTTGTCCATTAGGGTTTGAGAAGGGAGAGTAAAAAATATAATAATTCTGAGGGGGATTCCAACTTTTAACTAAACTTGTTATTCTTAATTCATGATTTGAAATGATAACTCTTTCTATGAATCCCTCGAATTGCATATCCAAAAAAAACGTAGTCACCTCATACCTAAAACATTAAGATTAATTCATTCCATGAATCATCAATTCACACTATGATTTTATTATATCGAAAAACACCAATTCTACATTGAAAACCTTTAGAATATTAACTATAATTCAAGCTATGAATAAGAATACATGACATGAATACAGAGTTCAGATCAATAATTCTTCTTTCAAATCTGTTTGACTCCAAAACTCCATGAACCCTACTCTAAGATTCCTCCATGAACCTAATAATTATAAATCATAAAAATGAATTATCCCAAAGGGTTCAGGTCGTTATTGATTTGGAATTTATTTTCATAAAAAAACTCCAAATGACTAAAAAACATCTTGTGGGTTTAGTGAAGTCACTAGAACTATCCCAACAAGACTCACAAGGTTTTATAGAATGCATCAGTAACTTGGGAAGCTCTAGTCTATCACCAACTTCACCACAACTCCATGTGAATAATCTCCCTTTAAGAGTTAATTTCATAAAATATAGTGATTAATGATACATGACTTATTAAAAAGAAAAATATATGTGTTATGGAAATTTTATCCCTTTAATTATTCATCATTATGTGTTCTAACAAGTAGTCGATGCAATGGAAATTTAATTGAAATATGGAGACTATATGTGTGTGTATATATAAGGAATACACTTTTAGTATTCCATTCCAATACCTTTTGTGTATTTTTTAAATATGAATATTATTGACTCATATATGATGGATATAGAATAAAAATGAATGGATGTTAATCATATGAAAGAAATAGTATGATGATGGGATTAAAGAGTTTATCATGTTTGAGAAAGATTGATTATATGACCATTCTGAAAAACATTTCTATAATCACACTATTATTATTTAATAATAATTAGTCTCTAGGAGTTGGAAGAACTCTTTATCTATTATATAATAGATTGATGTTATAAATTTTTGGAGTAAACATGACGATGAAGTAATTTCTTCTAGTGGTTGGGATAGCAATGGGTTTATTTGATCATCTAATATAATTACATGTTGGTCGGATTAAGGGGAAAAGTGGTGGTATTTATTTTTAAAATCGAAACCAAATAATTTTGTATAATTATGGAATTAATTGATAAATTAATATAATCAATCTAAGAAAAATATATATGAATTGAATGAATAAGAGATTTATATAAAGGAAGACTAATTTATTAATTGGGTTATATAAGTTAATAGGTAAATGATATGGAAATTAAATGTAATAAAAGGAACACAATTTTATAAATGTGTTCAATAATATCTCAATTATTATCCCTTATATCTCCCATACCCATTTCTTGAGGGTTCATGAACTAAAAACATGACATTAGTGGTATCTATGATACCCAATAATCCATTGATTTTTTAATTATCATAGTATAAAATGGAATACAAAATACTCTAACTTTTAAATGATTGTAAAAGGTTACCCAAATAATAAATCCCTTTCATTTTGGCGGTTCTGGAAAGACACTCAATTCCCTCACTTTAATGGTTATGAGCACAAAATTACAAGGAAGAAGAATAGAGATTGGCTTTATAGGCTAAAATCCTTTGAATATTAGTCTTTAATATATTTGAATAATAATTAATAAAACTATTTTATATTGGGAACATATAAAATAAATAATTATTTATAATAAGGGAATAACATTGATTGGAATTGAGACCACAAGAGTAACCATTAGAAATTTATGATTTTTGATGTTGTTTGTCAATAATTTTAGTTGAACGTACATTTACATGCTTCAAAGTGGTCAATTTATAACCTCCTAGGGGTAGGTTTGAAATAGAGAAGTAATGGGGTCAATAGAGTCATCCAATAACATTTTCAATACTCAATTTTCCCACCTATCATGATGCCACCAGCTGGCTGGTACCCTCTACCAGCTAATAGGTTGGATTCTCAGTGGTTAGTATTTATGTCCACATTAAACCAACTAGACTATGGCATTCATATAGTTTTGTAGATTTTATTTTGTTCTACTGGATGTCTAGTGGTCTTCTACTGGTTAGTAAGTGTTGTGTCCCAGTGAGGGTCTCCAAAGTGTCACTCCACACTCATTTTTATTTCTTTGTTTAGTCCACTGATTCTTCAGGATAATGTATAAATAAAAAAGTATAAATAAAACAAAAATAAAATGGTTAGTAAAATATGAAGTGTTTATAATGATTTAAAACATCACGTGAGTGATAATAATAAAAATATCTCCCTCTTTGACGATCACAACCAAATGAATAAAAATAAATAAAATATTTATAGAATGATTATTTTAATTTAGAATATGTAAGACCAATGATTAAATTAAATTGGAAATTAAATAAAGAAACTAAAATTATACACTAAAAACTCTACATTTAAACATATTTTCATCTAATTAATAGTACTTATACAATCCTCTTTTTCAAAAAAAAATTCTAAAATAATACCCCCCACATTATGAAACCTTTTCGAAATACCCATAAAACAAGTAAAACATTACATCTATAAATTTTTCCTATAACTAAAGTTAATTTACTATAAATTCTCCCCCGTTGTGATTATCAATAACTTATTAACAAGGCCAAATATATAAAAATAATTAATAAAAATATCTATGTATAATAGAGATGAGAAAACAAGACTTATGTTATTCATTATTAATGATCCTTCGAGAGAGAGAAAATGAATTTAATATATCTATAAAATATTAAAACTAATATTCCCTTTAATTTTCAAAATATATAAATCTTTAGAAAAAATAACTCTAATGTATTGAATGAATTTAATTTTTTTTATTAAATGTTGGTAATGAATAAGCTAAAGTTTGAAATAAAAAATTAATTACAGTTTTTAAAAAATTAAATCATGATTAAAATATGATGACTCTTATAAGAACATTTTGAGATTAAAAAGATATTTCCCCCCCAAAATCATTAAAAATATATTGGGATATAATTAATGAAATATAAGAGAAAAATAAAATGGATTAAAAGATAAATTTTCCTAAAATATTTTTTAAATAATACTTTAAAATTTAAAACAATTACAATAATGAATTTCAAAGAAAATTAAAAATTATATATTTACTTATTAACTATAATCCATTATTAAGAATAAAAAATATTTTCTGAATAATCTAGACAATATTACATAGGAGTTTCAAACTGGGTGTTTAGTGAAGACCTGCTTCTCATCCTAGGGTTAATATTGGATTAAAAATCCAACCATCCCTTTTTGAGGATACAACCTCTTGGTGCTTCTACACCATATCAACATCAAATAGTTTTTACCTAGATTAGAATTTATTTTCTAGTAACATTAAACTGAAAATACATTACAAAACATAATGGAATATCAGAATTTTTTTATTTTTGAAATCAAAATTTTGAAAAGAAAATTTTGAAATATGAAGTACATTAAAAATTAAAGAATTTGAAATATATGAAGATTTTATTTGTGAAGGAACAATATTAACAAGTTTAGCATACTTATCTCACTTTTAATTAATTATGCAAAACTTAGTGAAATTTGTTTGGTAAATATATTGGCTAATTGGAGATTTGTGCTAATAAAATCTATCATGATATCTTCTTTCAGAATGTGGTCTCTCAAATAGTGGTGCCTAATGTTAATTAAATTAGTGAGAGTGTGGAATGTAATTTCAAAAAATAATAATGTAACTAGTGTTATCACACTTAATAGGAATATGATCATATATAATCCCTTAGTCTAAATGAGTTTGTGTCATCTATATAATTTTTTCTCAACAACTCCCTACAACTATATATTCTGTTTCAGCTATAGAAAGAGCAATATTGTTTTATTATTATTACTATATGATAATAATAATTTTTTAACTAGATTAAAGGGATCACTTTTTATGTTCCTATATAGTTTTTATCCTCTAAAATTGACATAGAAAAAACTAATAATTTCAAAATATATACCTTTGGGATAAAAAAAATGGTTTTTAGTTCCACTTAATTATCTAAAAATTATTTTAGTATCATTAAAATGTGATTATTTTGGATTGGATTGAAAATGAGGATGTAGATAAGCACAAAACATGATGTTCTTCTAGGTTGTGGAAAGGTGAATAAGGATCCTAATAATACATATGTAAATATAGTTATTAATCAGTTTATAGGATTCGTACAATATTTTCATTCAAGAAGTACTCATAAGTGTATATATTTACTTAGAATGATCTACTTTAAAAATATATTATGGTTAATTAGATTGTTTTATTTTCTTTTGGAAATATATCATCTAAATTTTATGATCTTATAAAACCAATAAAGAAATTTAACTCACACATACAACTACTATCACATTCTTCACTCCTTAAATAAAAAAATCCATTAAAATTATATCATTTGTAAATCTAAAAATTACATTACCAATATAAAGTAGAACAATTAATATATCATTTTAAATAGATTTAAAAAATAAATTTTCCATTCCCATTTTAAAATTTTTTTTATGAGAAATTAATTTTTCCTTTCATACCAAGCCTTAAGGACCTATTTTAAACCATAAAGTGATTTCAATAACATAAAAAAAAATCCAGTCTTCAAAACTAAGAGATTGTTAAAAAATAATTTTAAAAATAAAAACATTCAAATTATCACTTTTAACATCCATTTGAAAATGTTTAAAATTTAAATAGGTGGTGAATTCTAATTGGATTCCATTGCATTCTAGTCATGCAAGGGGTGAAAAAGTCTCACTATAATCATTTCCTTCATCTTGATTAAGGACTTTGGCTATGATTCTCTCTTTGTTACATCTGATTTAACCTTTCTCATCCAATTTATTTTTCAAATTTGATTTAGTACCCATAATGGGATCATCATTAAGTCTTTCCAAAAGAATCAAAACAATATTCATAGTGAATTGGATCAACTCTTCTTAACAGGAAAGAAACTAATTTTCACAATTAATGGAATCATAAACATTAATAGGTACTAGATGTGAAATAAAAGTGTGTTTTTCAACCACATTAAAAACACATTTTCTAGTATGAGTATGATCTTGATAATTTATAGATAGTGGTTCATCCAAAATTCATTTTCTTTAATAGTATTATTTTTATTTAAGATTAAAAAATCCTGTAAAACAATATTTATATCTATTTGGGTACTAGGTTAAGGAAAACTATTATCAAATTATATGTCGATTGATTCTGCTATGGCCTATGTCATTTTATTAGTGACTCAGTATGATTTATTTGAGTAAGAGTACCTAAAAAAATACCTTATTCATTATTGGGTTTAATTTTCCTACGTTTTACTATGTGTTAAGAATATATAATTTACACCTAGAAATCTTCAAATAACCAACTTAAAAAAATTTTACATTCAAATGCACATAGGGGATTTTCTTAAGGTAGGTTATTATGAGACGAATGTCTAAGGTATTAAAAATATTATTGACTACCAATTTTAAAATAAATTGAGGAATTATATATTTATTTAAGATCGTTTTATAAATTTATTAATGGTTTTTATTTCATATTCAAACAACCACATATTATTTTAGAGTCTTTGGAGTAGAAAAATAATAATTAAAACCATGTAAAATAATAATTTTTTAAAAATATTTGTTACATATTTCACCTCTATGGTCATATTTAATGTTTAAAATCTTGTTGCCTTTATCATTTTTTATTTTATAAAATATTTAATAATGAATTAACAAGCTTCATTATTGTGATCAAATAAGTAAAATTATATGTATATATTGTAATCATCAATAATTAAAATGTTATAAGATCAAACTTTTATACAGGAACCTTGAGTAATAAAAAAAGATCAAGGTATACAATATCAAGGGATTTAGTGGTGTAAATTTACCTTATATTTTTAGAGGAATATTCTCTTATTTCAAATTTGGTATTGTTTACATGAAATAGTTATCTTTATAAGACATTAGAAAATCTCATACTAGTCAGTTACTATTGCGTTTGAAAAGTGTGTGTGTGCTATAATGAAAAAGGAATCAATTCCAAAACCAATAATCACTATTTAGTTCACATAATAATATAATAATTTCGATTGAAATATATTTTAAATCAATAATGTAAACATTGTTAAAATGAGAAGAAGTAAAATAATTCTTTACTTTTGAATTTAAAACATTGAAAAAATAAATTTCAAAATGTATTTTATAAATTACATCACACAATTGATTACTACCTAGTGAATATGCTTCAAACCATTAACAATTTAAAGAGAATTAATAATAATTGAGTCTAAAAACCTAATCATAGTAGTTCTAATGCTTTTGTAACATCTCAACCGAAATTTTTATGAACAGTAACTAGAATAGTGGTGTTACATGGCCTTTAGAATGCGTCCTCATATGCCAGAGGCTTCTAACTTGAAACAAGGTTCTAGGGTGGTACTATGAAGAGTCTGTACCCTTAGTATGAATGTACACAATAACAAAAAAAATCAATAAGTATCATTATAACCGTAAACATCTAAACGAGTATTTGAAAATAAATTAAACATAACCATCAATAAGAATGAATGATGTGGAATCATACATGATATAAAAAATAAGGACCTCCCACTAGGATGAAAAAAAAATAAGATAATGATAAAATAAATAAAATAGGTGATCCTCTACCACTATACCATGGTATTCACCTCCAATATTTACCTCCAATTTAAGCTCATCTATCCCTCACATAAAACATTGAGACTCATCCCATCCTGAACCCAAAACCAAGTGAGATATTCTTGGGAACCCAAGTGTAATAGTGAACAAAATACGGTGTCAGTAAAAAACTAATTAAGGATAAAATGGGGGTGAGTATATATTGACAATGCCATGAAATATGCATGTGAAATGCTTTGAATAAAAAATATATAAATTAAATAAATTTAAAATAAACCATCAACAATCCGAGTGTTCATGACCTTTATCAAACATACCTTCATTGGTCGATGATAGAGTGTGTTTAAGAACCTCGTGATGACCATGCGAACCCATAAAATGGATAATGGGATTTTCACTATAGTATACATGTAACGATGGGTTCCACTCTCCCCAATATAATGTATAATGACCTATGAAATTATTCATCCATGTAATACAACCTATAGAATTCATCATTCTAATCTACAATGGTTCTTTATAGCTTAGCCCAAAAAGTGTGGAAGATGTAACCAGGCCTACTAAACCCCACATAATCCCCAAAAACTATCACATGGTTTGATCTAACCTTTTATAAAAACCAATAGAGCCCCGAATCCAAATCCATGTTACCCCCACCAATAGTTTTACAGATCACCACATCAAGTGAGTATTCCTTAATGTCACAAACCTCCCTACTAAAGTAGTTTTCTATTTATAATCAATAACCTCCCCAAGATATTTTTCAATATGGATCCATGAGCATATAAAATTTCATAATCAAGACCACACCAGGGAAGTGTACTATAGAATTTCATCAATGGATTTTCCATTCTTATAATTATTTCATATTTAGTATTGTAGTGTAATGAATATTCTCCACCTAATAAAAAAGTTACATATTATTATAATAATTTGAAAAATTATAATTAGGGAATGAATATAGTAATAATAGATCAATGTATTAAATTGGGAGAAAAAATTGAAAATAAGATAATAATTATAGGATAGTTTGGATATGCTCATTCCCCCAGAATAATCACACTCACAAAAAATACACAAGTAATAAAACATAATATTAGTAATGAAATATGTGTTTTGAAAATGAATATATATATAACCATGAGATAAAATTTAAATGAATAAATAATGAATGAAATATGAGTTATTTATAGAATTTATGGATCTCATAAGATTTTTATAAATCTGATTTTTGAATTGTAATCTTACCATTAGAATAGTAACCTGCCCATTTGAATAATAATATGAAAATTAAAAATAGTAAACTATATATAAGAATAGTATCCACACATATGGAGATGTAAAATAATATTTATTTATCATCTAAAATAATAACATTTTATACTTATAAAATGGTACAAGTAAGTAAATGTTTTAAAATTGACTTATTATGTGTTCATATTTTAATAAAACAAAATCATATTAAATTAAATTTTATAATAAATATAATTTTTAAAAAGAAATTTTATTATCATAAAACAGATAATAAATTAATAATAAGTTTCATTATAATGATTGGATAATTTTATGAGACCATAGGTAATTTTTTGAAGGGTCATAATATGAAAATTGGTATTTTTCAAATTAATGATGATTTTATTTAGAAATTAAATTTCACATATTTAGAATAATATTTTCAGAAAATATATCAAATTTTAAAATCTAAACATGTAATATTGGTATGATAGATTTTTTTTATATTCACCTAAAATAGTTTATTTTTTTGTGAATAATTAAATATGGTAAAATAGGATATTTAACATTATTTACTAAATACAAGAATTTTTTAGTCATAAATGTTATAAGGACCCATTATTTTGAAATAAAATACACCATTTACTATATATATTTTTTATAATAAATACTATTTATATTCTTTCCCTAATAAAATAAACTATGTATTATAATTTTTAAAACACCCATATCCTGCACTTATAAATACGACCCCTCACAACCCCTTCTCCTCAAACCTTTTAATCCTTTAATCTTTACAAAATTATTCTCAATTAACCTCCCAAGTATCGAACCAAATTATTATTTATTTATTTCTTATTAAAAGACCAATCTAATGTGCCTAAATTGGAATACCAAGAGGACACATCCAAACGAGAATTCATACCATCAATTGAGTGTTTTATTTTTCTCTTCCACATCATCATCCAAATAAATTACATTAGACATTGAATAATAACATTAGTATCATGTATATTATGGAATATTATTAGGTTAATTTGATATCTATAAAGCATCATATTCAGTTATGATATGATTCTAAAAATTAAAACATCATCTATATTATATTGGTTCACCACCTCAATGGGATATGATTTTTAAATTTATAGAAATGACATTATAGAAGGTTTAAAGTCACTTATAATTGTCTAAAATTTATGAAATATGTATATTATATAATTTTTCACATTCTATAATTAATATATTACTATAATATTAAATTAAATGAAACATACTCGATATGGAATTTAAAACAACTAAAATAATAAAAATATATACATCAATGCTTTACTAAATATATCGTTCATAAGTCGTAAGGGAAAAAGGAAATTTGAGAAAATTTAAATTTATCATTGTACATGAATAAAATTCCATTTTACTTTTGGAGTCTTAGTCCCATTTTGTAAGAACATTAAAAATTACCCATAAGTGATCAGACTTTGAAATCATGAAACGAACAACCTCCAAAAAGAGAAAATAAACTTCATATTCCATTGAAATGGTTATAAATGAATATAATAAAATTCAATTAAATAAAATATATATGGAAAAGTTTATTAATTAATTAATAAATAAATTTTATTTTATTATCCAAGATGTTAATTTCATGTTTATAATGACTCTATAAATAAGGTATGGGGTCTCTCTGAATGACCCTTTTTTCCTTGGGTTATTAAATTTCCACTGTAAGTCACTTTCTATCTCACTATTAGATTTCAATAAATTATTTTAAATTTTATCTATATATCTCTTAAATATATAAATATCTTATTATACCTTCCATTAATTGGTTAATACATGAATTATTTTTATTTCTAAAATGTATTATGTTTATGACTAATGATTTATTCTTTTTTATGGAGCACATAAGCTTATACATATCATGATTGGTGTTCCAGATAATGTTCCAATGCAATAGGTATTTTTTCATATAATGATTTATTTTTATGGGAATAGATAGTAACCTAATCCATGATGGGACTTTTTCCACCAGGTGATGTTTTCTTGGAAGTTGACCTTGAATTATGCTTATGTTATGTTTTATGATGCTTCCACATCTCCATGCTTCCATGATATTATAATACCATGTTACTTATGTTATTCTCCCATTTTCTTATTCAGGTGAATTATATTAAAAAATATCATGTTATTTAATTTCAATAAGACATTATTTAATGTCTTGAACCATGTTCGCTAATATGTATTTGAACTTGGTCGGTCACAAGGCCCCAAGTTCACCTCCCCATACGCTAAAGGCTGATAACTAGTAGGGAGGTCCATGGTGGTATAGTGGGTAGACCTTACACTCAAGATCATAGTAATGAAAAGGAGTAATAAATGGATAAGTTTTAAAAGAATGATATAAGATCGAGAGGCTAATATAATTAAATCATCCAAAAAGTAATAATACTTCAAACCATAGTGGAACCATATACAAAATGATACAATTTCATGTATATAAAAAAGGATAAAAAATCATCGATGTGGGAACTCATACAGATAGGTAAAAAAGAACCAAAAGACCAAAATACTATGTCTATATTGATTCATTAGTCAATACATTTCCATATTCTCTATCACTCCCATTATAGAATAAAATCAAGCATCAACAACTTGGCACTTTCCCATATCCCTACTCAAATCCATGTAGTATTTCCGAGTAAAAAAAAAGAATCTAAAATTGGGTGTGGGGTATACATTATATGACACCACCAATGCTATCTAGAAGTATCTAGATAGTTCATATAAAATGAGAATTTTTTAGATATAACAATAGTATACTATAATAAAAACTATATAGGGTTGTCTCTTGTTCTAAAAGGAAATCGTGCTAAATCTACATTCTTTATCCGCTACAAGGAAAACCTCTAAATATATGTCCTCATGAAAATATAAATTTATGTATATATTCATATATATATATATATATATATATATTCAATAAATACTTAGTTAAATTTATATCAATATATATAAATAGGTAGTGCTACCCAGGACCTGAGGCATTACTCAAGAATTCTTATCAAGTCAATAGAGTATCAAAAGGCAGTAGGGGATACCATGATCTAATATCATAGATCATAAGGGAATTAATTACTAGTTATCATAAGTATAATAAACTCCACTCCTGAGTATCATATGTATAAGATACTCCATTCTCATGTTTCACAAGTTTTTTAGATTCCATGCTTGAATATTATAGGGACCTAGTATTTTCATACATGGATACTGCATATTTCTAGTTAATTATTCAATATATTAAAAAAAACACATAAGGACCATAATATTTTACTGTATCAGGAGTCTAGGTACAAAATATTTATACATTGTTAAATATCATCAATATATCCAATAAATATATTCCCCTTTATCACACTTCACAAACAAACCAAACCAATAAATTTCTTCATTCTTTATGGAAAGAAAAAAATAACAAAGGGTGAGATTAGATACTCAGTAAGGGTAAAAAATGGAGATACTTATGAAAAACATGTGCATAAGTCTATGAGAACATGATAATAAAATTTTAAAACTATTCCCCTCTTAATAATGGTAGTAATCATATGTCATGGAATAAATATTGGTAGTTAATAAAACAAGAATATTAAGGGAATCAGAGAACATGATCCATCAGAGCATATCAATAGAATAATACATAGAATCTATGGCTTAAATATAACAATTGAACCTTATATACCTCATGGGTGGGGCACACCACCAACCCCAGTGGAATTCTTTTTCTCATAGTCGAATGGGATCACTCCTCCAACCATAATAGTAGTTAAGGTTCACTCCCAATACAATCATGGAATCTGAAGTACCTTATTGAATTAGGTTTACATCTCATTCTAGAAATGTCTTAGTGAATTGGGTCCACTTCCCCTTATATCCATTTCTTACTGAATCGTGTTCACTCCATGTTCCAATCATGTGTATCTCATGATATATAAATATTTACCCAATTCATTGGAGGTATATATCGTTACCCACCATGTCATCATGAAAATAAAACATATATGAGCCATAAGATCATAATTATTCTATATATCATAACCCATGAAATTAAATGGGTTTCATAATAATGTTCTTGTATCATGACTGGTGGAAAATAGAAGGGTTTCGTAATTATTTCATCATTTCATCATAGTATAACTTGTGATATGAAGTGGGTTTCACAAGAATCACATCACTCTATAACCTATAGAAGAGAATCCATCTCCATAAAGATCATACCATCAAAACATAAACCATTAAAATAAATAATATGAATGGTAACCTTAGATCTTATACCCATTATAGAATAGGTTACTCCAACAGATGTCATCTTAGATGGAAAATTATTTTGAAATATCATTTAATGAATTTATTGAGGAAAATAACTATTCATTGAGAATAAATTATTAAAATATAAAACATATTTGAATTAATTTTATTTGAAAATAGACTATAAAACATATAAATTAATCCTTAAAAATCATTTAAACCATTTCTTGAGGAAAATATCAATTTTTATTTGATATTTTTTTAGAATATCAAATGATTTTAAAATCATTTTCTTTTAAAATATGTTTTAAAAATAATTTGGAAAATTATTGAGGTAAATATTCATTCCACTTGAAAAAAAAATTGAAAACATTTTTTAAAATAATATTAGAAAAACATGGATTTGGGGGAAAATAGGGTTTTTGATCGAAGATAGAAATAAATATGATCTTTCTTATAAACCTTTATTCAATTATTTTAAGGACCAAATAGTTGTATAATGGCTCAAATACATTAAAATATAATTAATAACAATAAAAATGTAAAATAAATTAGTTTATTAAGATAATGGTTATAATAATACATCATTTGATGCACAATCATGCACAATCCTAATAATTGATGAGATTGTAACATAACACCCTAAACACTTTGGTATCATTAAATCATAAGTACCATGAAATAATAAAACAAAATTAAAAACAAAATATCTTGATAATAATAATATTTATTATATTACATGTAAAAGGGGAAATATATACACCTTATATAAGAAGATAAGTGCATAATATAACTTATGTCCCAATGAAGGTAAACTGAGACAAAAAAAATTGCTTATTGATTTGTTAACATTTGAACCATAGGCCCCACAAAAGTTATTCCTAATATAGATAATTAATTCCAAAAAATATTAACATGATTAATTATAATATGAATTCATTGGCATTATATACACCACATAAAATAAATAGTTGGCAAATATGAAATATGTCTCATAGAAGTAAAAAACATAGAAAAAATCCATTACCAAAAGTCTTGGTTATGTTGTACTCATTAAAAACCTTTGTATAATAAATATAAGATTATTATATATCTATTATAGTAACATATTTATATATATCATACCATATATTATTTTATTATGCCATTTTATTATTCATTTATAAATATTTTATGTTAAAGTCAATGTTTTGGGAATAATTACTTAGTTTTTGCATATGCATTAACTTATTATTTCATGGTCCTCTTACTTAAATCATAGTTTAATCATATTGATAATTTAATAAATGATATAAATATAATATATAATCAATATATAGGTATTTATATTAATTTATAAAATTTAGTGATAGGAAATGAAATACACCATTATTGGAGACGGTGGGTCGTACATATGCATGAACGTCATTTTTATTTTCTTGTATCATTGAAAGAAAAGAAGATTAAAATATATATATATATATATATGTATGTATATTATTATTATAGAATAAATTTTATGTAATATATATCACATTTTTCCTTAATCTCTTATTTAATAACGTTCATGTAAAGCCTAAACAAACCACATCGTTTTGGGAGGTGGTAGTCCACTATACACACATGAAATGTTATCATATTCCAAAAAATAGATATTTTGATGGTATGTGTGATATAAAAACTACAAATTCATAATAAAATTATAATTATCATTTATAAAAAATAAATCCATAATTATTATCATCCATGATAGGTGGTTATGGAAGAAACGAATGACATTGCTTCAAGACATGGTAGTCCACCGTACACATGAACGATGATTTCATCACCCATTTGATTGGTTCGAGATGGTTGTTGGTAATTAACATAAAATAATAACATATAATTTTTTTAATATACCGAGTTAATTATGTGATCATGTTATTATAGGAATTGATGTAGGTGGAGGAAGAAATAAAATAAAAATACTTGTTGTTGAATGTTGCCTCTTCTTCCAGAATCCTCCTTAGGTTTGCACCAAAGGCATACCTAGATTGTATTCATGACCCAAATGAGGCTTGTAAGATGATTTAATGAAACTTTTAATGATTTTCTTGTTGTTTTTTCCAATAAAAATATATTGATTGTTGTGAAAAGTTAAGGGAAGGAGTTCCCATTTATAGTTGTCTACGAGTTCTATTTTTGGTACATACATAAAACTATTCACTATTGGGCGGTCAATATATACACAAGTGGATCCAAAATTAATAATAAATGCGGTTTAGGGATGATATAGCTGATTAAATACCCTAAAGAATAATAAAATACGTGTTTTAAAAATTTTATTCATTTTCTTAAATGTTTTCATATTTTTACCATTTTATTTTTCTTCATTGTGGTAACTAGTCTATTTTACATTTGTTATATATATTTTATGATTAAAATAAAATTATCATTATTTAATATTATGGACCCACTTATTCTAAATATGAAATCATATTTACAAAATAAAAATACATGGTGAGTTGTTAAATAATTTTAACACAAGCCATGTAACATGCAAAAAAAAAATAGTTTTAAACGTTACTATGATAACCGTGTACTCACTATTTAGTAGATAATATAGTCATTTTAAAAGTATAATTGATCCATGAATGGAAAATATTTTATTTTTATTATAATTTGCAACTAAATTTTGTGAATATATAATATTTAGTAATTTTAAATCAGTTTATAAAATAGAATTTATCGTAAAATAACATTAATGTCAATTTTGACATTATTTGTTTAAATTGAATTTAATAAATATAAAGACAATTATGGAATTCTAATTTATATTTTTTTAAAATATGTAACGTGGTATATTCATTTAAAAAATAATGTAACACAATAATTCATTAAATTGACTTCATTTATGCTTAGTATCATTTCTTTTTTTAGTTGTTAACAAAATAATTACTGTCTCAATGTTTCATAATAATTTAAAGTAATTATGTCTTCTAAAAAAATTAAATAAACTAAAATAATAAAAAATAATTTATAGTTTAAAAGTATATTTTAAACAAATATATATATTTTTACTATCCCAAATCATTATATATATTAAAGGCAAGGGAGGTTGATTTTTGGTATTTTTCATTATATAACTTATTATATAGGTCAATTTTATTGAAAGTGACCAAAAACTCATAAAAATTATCCTATGGTTCAAAAGGTCAAAATATGGAAATAAAATGAGTATTATATAAGTTTTTAGGTCATTTTATCCTTTATATTCTTAGTTTAACCTTAGGGTAAATCTATTTTCACCTTAACCGTGATAAATAATTTTAATTGTTCTCAATATTCATCATGGTAGAAAATTATATTAACCATGTTATAAATTATAAATTTTTCTTATTCCAAATATGGAATTAATTTCACTATATTTAATTCAAATGTGTGTTAATAATTATTCATCCAAACATGATCAAGAAGTGGGGTTCTAAAGTGAGAATGATCAAAAGTTTATAATGTTTTTATATCCAATTTCAATATGAAACAGATTCTAAAAACATAAATTGGATTAATATATGTATAATTGGAAAACAATTAAAAAAATTTAAAATATAATTTTACATTTTAAATAATTTAGGTGAAAAATGGTTTTCATTTTAAATAAGGTATTTTTTATTATTCATTGAAAAGAAACATTTCAGAAAAAATCCAAAAAATCACCCTAAGTCAATTTTGAAATTCAGAATTATTTTTTTTATTTTATGAAATTAATTAAAATAATTGTGACAACATAATATTATTATTTTTTACAAAAAATAAATAAATAGAATTTTTTTATAAAATATTATTTTAAAAACACATATAAACTTTTTTAAAAATTATGTACCTTTTTATCAGTATGTTTTATTTATATAAGACCATTATAATTAATATTTAATGCAACGTTAGTTGGTATTATTAATTTTTTTTAATAATATAAATTAATTTTATGTATTTTCTAGCACGCTACACTAGGTTGTTCTTGTTATATAGACCCCACCGACTAAGTTTTCCATACACATGTCATGAAATTTTAACTAAACAATGATATATTATTTAAATAGATACTTATACATGACCGTCATGACCTATCCGATAAACATAGTAATATTAATAGAAAAAAAGTTATTTTTTAAAATTATATATATTTTTTTATATAATAAGAACATTTGGATAATAAAATACATAATTTTAGGATATGTCTTTACATGTTTTATAAATACGTTTTTCTCAAAAAAAATGTTTTTTATATATTATTTTAAATAATAATAAATTATTTTTTAAACCCATTTTAAAATTAATTTGATAAAATAAAATTATTTTTTTAATTCATATATCTAAAATTATCCTAGAATGAGTTTTGGGTCTTTTTATGAAAAGTTTCATTTTTTATGAATAGTGAAAAATCTAAATTTTTGTTAAAATTTACTTTTTTATTTAATTTATTTATAAATATAAATTATATTGTAATTTTTTAATGTAAAAATAGTTCATTTATACATATATTAATCCAGTTTTTTTTCATTTCAATCAATTTCACATTGAAATTGGATATAAAAATTGTAATCTTTTAATCATTTTTGCTTTAAAAACCTTCCTTCTCAACATATATATAGGATTAATTCTAAATTAATTTTTTCAACTTATATTAATGTAATTTGTGAAAATGGATTAAATATTTTGAATACTCAAAATTTATTATTTAAAATAAGGCCAATATAATTTTTTTTACCAAAATTAATAGTGAATGTATTAAAAGTTAATTACCATGAATATGGTAAAATGGGTTTAACAGGGATTAAACAATTAATATTAGGGTAAAATATTAATTTAAACTTTTAAAAAATCATTTATGGATATATTTGTATTTTATCATGTCAAAGGATAGCTATTTGTAACCTAATTCCATGTAAAAAATATGGTAACACTCAACTCTTTTAAAAAATGCTAAGTGTGACTTCTCACACACTTATAAAAGACCACCTCCTCTCATCCCTTATTTTAAATTTAACTAGTATTTTATTTTGAAAATACCTACCCAAATAATCACTCAACTTATCTCCCCTCATCATAGAAGACTGGTTTTTTACAAATTTAAACTAGGCAGGATTTTAGTGAAAACCTAAGGAGGATATGTGAAGAATATGATGTGTTTATTAGTGAATGTTTTTGTTTTATTTTTTTTTCAAAAAATCCATTTATATATTTTGATATCATGATAATATAATAACTTATATATATTACACATAACTATATGTTTTTCTGATTATTTTATGACTTAAAATATCTCTAAACTCATCAACTGGGTTTTAAAATCATTGTTTGTGTGTACAAAATACTACCACCTTGCGAACTAGTGTCGTTCAATTTTCTATTACCACCTCCCGTGGGAGGTAATAATGATGTTATTATTGTTTTTAAAGGATATATATGAATTTTATGATTTTATTATGATTCGTTAATTTTATATCACACATAACCTCATGTTTTCCATTTTATAGGAATACAATGACATATTTATTGTGTGTGGCAGACTACAGCCTCGTGAAGCGATGTGATTCATTAACACATCACATGGAATATATTTATGATGGTTTTAAAAAATTTAATTTATATATATATAATAAAAATAATTTTTTAATTATATGATATATTTATCATTCTTATATTTCAATCCTACAAGAAAAAGGAAGCAATGTTCGTGTGAATGAATGACCTACCATCTCCATGAATGGTGTCTTTAATTTCCATTTTATTTATTTTATAGATTATTATAAATACAAATATAATGAATAAATATGATATTTATATATTTTTTATGATTATTTATTTTATTTAATATTGAATAAATTAATAGAATAAAAAATAGAAGAAATTATTTTAAACAAATCATTTATTACCTGAAATGTTACTTTAACATGGAATCATTAATAAATATTTAATAAAATGAAATAATAAAATAATATATGGTATGATAAATATAAATATTATTCTTTTATAGATTTCAAGAAAACATGCATTTATTATAGAGAATATTTGAATTAATATGATGGAAGTTAAGACTAAATGTAAGGGAATTTATGTCTCACATTTAATTTCTGTGTGACAGAATCCATGATCAGCACATAGTTATAAATTTTTTTTTATTATCCATGACTTTATTTTATCATTAATATAATAAAATAATTATTTTTATTTATATATGCATTTGAGAATCACACTTTCATGTGGTTTATAGTTACTAAATCGATATGGGAGTGGTGTCTCAATTCAGCTTTCATGAGTCATACATTATATTGTGGCAAAATATTCCACTACAAGGTGTATATAAAATAACTTTGGCTTGTAATATGATGAATTTAATTATCCTCTTCATAGGTTATTTTCATTTTATGTGTTTCCTTCAAGATTCTTATGATTTAATGTTACCGAAGTGGTAATGTTTTTATGTTACAATGTCATCATATATCATGATTGCTTGTGATTAAGTCCTAATAATGAAATATCTTGTTATAAATTTCAAGAATTATCAAAATATTTAATATAATATTGTTATTCAAAATATATTCTTGTAATGGTACCATTTTCCCACTCTTTAGTACTTAATATAGGTAATAAAATGTTTTGGATTAAATCAAAAAAAAAAATTTCTTCGATCGGATATCTATTAAAAAAAGTTTTTATAAACACGTTTTGTATGTTTCTATTACTCTATCATGATTTTTAAAAAATAAATTCATACAAATTTTTTTAATTTTTATAATTTTTTTGAAAGTAATTTTGATGTCTTTTTAAAATAACTATGTATCTTTGGTTTTTACCAAAAATTGTATATAATCATTCGTTTAAATGTGTATGACATGGAAAACAATTATCCAACATCATAAAATATCATTAATTTAAACATTCCTTTAATCATTTTCAAGGTTATTTTTAAAATATATTATTTAATTTTTTTATGTTTAAAGGGGATTTTTTTCTATAAGGAAAGTATATTTTCCTCAAGAAATGTTTTATAAGATCTTTTCAAATTATTTTCCATCTAATATAACATCTGTTGGAGTTACCTATTGCTTATTGGGTATATAATACAATAATTTCAATAATATTATTTCTCCAAATGGTTTATTTTTTAATGGAATTATGTACATGAAACCTATTTCTCTTCTATGGTTTATATCATGATAAAATATTTTAAAACCGTATTATTTTAAAATGTTATGCTATGATGAAATGCTAATGAATCCTATCACTTTAATAGAATTTTTTATATTATCAAATTTTTATGATACCAATTTCAATGAATGGGTTATTATATCCTTAAGATTTATGATCATTTATCCCACATACGTATTATTTCATTATATGATCAGTGGGACCTATATCTACCTATAATGAAATGGGTAATGAATTATATCTCATGTGATATAGAAGATTAAAATGGGGGGTGAACATAATTTAGTACATCAGTGATGGAACAAGATGTGAGCTCAGTTAAGTAATATATGGCTGGAATAGGGCGTGAACCCCGTTTAGTAAAGTACATTGTCCGCTATTATGGTCATGGTTGTGATTCATAATAAATAATG
This sequence comes from Viscum album, assembly GCA_963277665.1. NCBI lineage: Eukaryota > Viridiplantae > Streptophyta > Magnoliopsida > Santalales > Viscaceae > Viscum > Viscum album. Next base: position 886,039,155 of record OY728148.1, on the reverse strand, counting down.
AAATGATTTTATATTCATATGTGTATACCGAAAATTCTCTATTTTATGCCCTCATGGATGATGCATTTTTATTCCCTTATGAATCACTTATTATAAAATAGTAATATTTGTTCCATGAATAATTATTATGATCCTTGATATGCAGGATATGGTTTTCTATTGTTATGCTCATGTTCTCATAACCTTATGTTCATGTTATTCTTATGTATCTCCCTTATTCACCCTTACCGTGCATCTGAGATAACCCTTTATAATTCATCCTTTTCCCATCTGATGAATATATATTATTTATGATATGTCTATGAAGGGTGGTATTTATGAACAACATAGTGGGGGAGGATACAGTTCACTTATAGACCAGTTTTTTTGTTTCCATGTTTCCAAAGGAGATAAATTATTACGATTCTCAGGTGTGTGAACATGTTATGTAATAATTATTTTTTTCAAAACAAATAATGAAATAAATATATCAAATAAATTATATAATGTCTTTGTATGAAAATCCTTGGCCACTTTAGTGGGTACCTGAGAAAATGTTTAAATAACCATTGGAAATTAGGATGATAAAATATTAGAGAGATCCTTATTGACATGTCTAGGATAAGTCTAAGGATGAGTCAATGTATAGGAAAATGTAATTAAATTTTTGTATAAGGTAGAGAAATCGGTTTTATAATAATACAACCCCATTTGGATACTATAAGTGGATCTGTCTCTAATATTGATGTACCTGGTGTAACAGCCCAGAAAATATTGTATTGAAACAGACTCGATTGCGAACTAGGGAATGAAAAATAAAATTAATGCAATCTTTGTTAGGGGCTCCTGGGTGATAAACATTTTAAATTCACAAACTCTTTATGAACCATCATGATGGATTTATATATAATATAGATATAAATGACCAAGGATAAACCTATGGTTTCATATATAAAGAAAGGTGTCATAATTTTGACATCGTATAAATAGATTTCATGATTATGTGGTACACCACTATGATTATTGTTTCTTAATCTATTCTTTTTTGTTTTCTGTTTATGGAATAAACTTCAAGGAACCACGTTAATTCTGAATATGATGAAAAAAGAAATTATTTTCCTCCTGAGAATCCTAATGTTATGGGATCTGAAATGAAAATAACATTTCTATGATAACATAAATTTATCAATCTATGAACCATGATGGGATTTCAAATAACAAAATAAGTGAACATAAATTTGTTGGGTCCTTCATGAGACAATGTTCATGTTATTTTTCTTGGTATTCTAATCCCATAGTTTATGAAAAATGGATTAAAACCACTAAAATATATATTTTCCATTCTCTAGTGTTGAAAACATGAGAAATTCATTTTGTTTGTCTACTATTTAAATGGTGAGTCATGTAAATGGTGGAATCTTATCAATAATATGATGCAATAATATGAAATCAACAAAATACATTGGGATGAGATCATACAATTTTTTTTAATAATAACTCTCTTCTTCTTCATCATACAAAGATAAATAAATTGTTCCTTAAGATAAGGGAAAAGGATAATGAATCCATTAGTACTAATGTGGTATATTTTAAAAGACTTGTGAGGTATTATTATAGTTTTATCATTAAACCTAAAAGTATTATTTATCGATTATTTAGTGTCTTAAAATCAATTCTTCAAATGGAGTTAGCATTGAGAGACTTCAATTTCATTAAATATATTGATCGATTTGAAATAAAGGTGGAAAAGAGGTTGGAGTTATGTATCAATCTCTATGTTTTGGAATTAAAAGGAATATTGAGTTAAAAAGAAGAATATAAGAACCATTGAGAATGAGAAGATGATATTTCTTTAATTCTATATGTGTGGGAAGAATCATAGAGGAAATTTCCTTAGGGGGACTACTAAATGTTTTATGTGTTGAAGAGAATTTATCAGGAAATTTATTATCAATGTGATAGTAAAAAGTTACCTAACATTGGTAATAGAGGAAAAGGTGTATAGAATGCACCTCCCACTCTTCAGTGCTTCAATTGTAAGGAGAATTAGAATTATGCGAACTAGTTTTCAAAAATGATGCTTAATGATGATGATAGAAATTAGATTCCCTCTAGCCGAGGGGTAAGGGGTAATATCATGTGGTCACTATATCTGATGAGGGGTGTGATAACGATCTGTAGAAAGGTACACTACCATACACCCTAGAAGTATTAATGTCTTATTTGACTCTTGATTAACCCATAAATTCATATCTAGTTAATATTATAAGTGTATTAATTTTCCACCCAAATTATTTGACGTGTAATTAGCAGTAACAACAACTAATGGTATGATGATCGCATATGTAGTCCGTTATTCCTCTCCATTTGACAGTGGTGGGGATGTGATTCATGTAAATCTTGTGATTCATCCTATCTTTGAATTTTATGTCATCCGTGGAATGGATTTTAATTCTCTACCCAAATCCCAAATAAATTATTATGTAAGGGAAGTTATATTTGGTATTTCAAATCAACCTATGTTCTCCTATCAATGTGATGGTAATTATGAAACTCAGATAGAAATTTCATCCATTTTATGGGTCTTAAATCCCATTCAGAATATTTTTTGTCTCAAATGGATTGGGAGAAAATCGACATCGATGTTGTGAATATTCTTGTGGAATTTATAATTTTATTTCAAAAATATATTCATGTCCTTCCACTAAAATCTGAACTTAAGTTATCAATAAAACTCATACATGGTGCCACACCAATAAAAAAATACTCCCTATATAATGTACTCTATTTAGTTATATTAATTGAATAATTAACTCCAAGAAAACCTTGATAAAGGATTTATTCGGCCTGGTGTGTCATCATGGAGTTCACATATTCTTTTTGTGAAAAAAAAATATGGATCAATAAAACTCTTAATTGGTTATTTGGAGTTGAACAAGATCACCATCAAGAAAAAGTATCATATTCCTCATATTGATGGATTTTTTGATCAACTACACTAAGCTCAATAATTCTCCAATATTGAACTACCTTTGGGATATCATCAGTTTAGGGTCAATAAGGAGGATACGGCCAATGAAAAATATTGAACATGTTATAGATGCTATTAAAATATAGTGATTCCTTTCAGTATTACTAACTCCTCTACAATGTTCATGGATTTAATGAATATAATATTTACATTTTACCATTATTAGTGGATGGTTTTTTATAGATGATATTATTATATACAAAATTGGAAAGGAAGATTATCAATACCACTTGATAATGGTACTAAATTCCCAAAGTAAGGATATAATAAATGAAAAATTTAAAAATGATGAATTTTGGTTGAAATAGGATTCATTTTTTTGTCATATATTATCAGGAGAGGGTATATAAGTAGATCAATTAAATATAATGGCCATTGAATATTGGTTCAGACCAAACATGGTGATAGATATCCATAGTTTTTTTGGTTTATCTTGATATTTTTGATGGGATTGCGAAGAGATTATTATGACTATATAATCCCATAAAAAGTAATCTAACAAGGGATCTATATTCCTCTAAATAGATGAATGTGGGGAAATTTTATAGAACTGAAGATAATTTTAGTCCTCACACTATAAATACATTACTCTATATTTGAGAAGGGTTATTAATATATAGTGTTGCATCAAATAAGGGATTGGGATGTTTTTATATGAATAATAATATCTATATATTATTATTTATGACAATATAATATTTATAAGAAAAATTCCCAACTCATGATTTGGATTTAGCTATGGAAATTGTTTCATTAAAGATATAGAGGCATTATCTATACAACAAAAATTATGATATAAATTCTGATCATATATGTTTCATGTAAAAATTCTCATAAAAAAATATAAACATGTCCAATAGAAGCTAGTTACAGCAAATTAAGGATTATGACTACTATATACATTACCTACCTAAGAAAGTAAAAAAGGTGGCTAATGCTTTAATTTGAAAGGATCGTGTTTGCTTATCAATGATGAGGGTCACAAAATATCCAATATTTTTGGATTTTTAATGGATGGATCTAGAATTCCTGATTGAAGGGGAAAAATATTATCTTTCTAAATTTAATATTCAATAATATATCCATCTTAAGATTAAATAGACAAAGAGGGATGATATAGAGCACCAAAATAAGGTTATAAATTTACCTGAGTTGAACCTTTGTCATGATGGAATGATATGGTAAGGAATCTTGTATGTGTTCCTTACATACCAGACTTAAAGAATGAGTTCTTTCCAAAAGCTCAAAGTTATTCATTCGATATTCATATGAGATGTACAAAGACATATAGATATTTGAATTACTACATTTGGTGGGATATAATGAAGAGATATATCATAGAGTTTGTATCTCGATGCATGTTATGCCAACAATTTTTGTCTTATAGACAAAAGCCGAAGGGGATGTTGCAAATTTTACCCATACTAGAATGGAAATGGGAAATCATCAGCATGTATTTTGACATTGGACTCCCTAAAACCTCTATTGGGAATAATTATACAAATATTTTGTTCAACCACCATACTAATGCTTCACAAATAATCATTATCCATGAATAATTATCTCTAGATCAGTTTTCCAATATATACATTATAGAAGTGGTAAGTTCTCATGGAGTATGAAATTATATTGTATCTTGTTAGGATTCAACATTTACCTCAATGTTTTGGTGAATTCTTTAACAATACCTTAATATAGAATTGAGTTTTAGATATTCTTATCATCCTCAGATGGATGATACGTATGAAATAACGTTTTAAACTCTTGAGGATATGTTTAGATCATGTTATACGAATTTAAATGTTGGTTTTTTTTAAAAACCATCCTTTATTTTAGTTTTCTTACAACAATATATTTCACTTAAGCATGTATATGGCTTTTAGGAATCCTTATATTAAATGAAATGTAGAGATCCAATATGCAAGATTGATGTTGAGGAAAAAATATATTGGGACCATAGATAGATGAATAAATATAAAAGAAGGTTAGAGACAATCTACAATATATAAAGGTAGCTCAAATCTAGAGGTATATTTATTCTAATAATTTTTAAATTGATATTGAATTTGATTTCACTGATAGGGTGTTTCTAAGAATTTTTCTGTGGAATAAAGTTATGAGATTTAAGAATAAATGGAAACTAATCCATGGTTTTATAGGCACCTAAAAAATTCTTGATCATATTAGGATGGTAGCCTATTTATCGGCACATCCACTAATTATCTTCATGTGTACAATGTTTTCCATGTAAAAATCTTTTATATGATCATACATGAATCTTCACATGTATGGAACTCATAGGTCATACCACTGTAGAAAGATCCTCCTTATGAAGAACATTTAGAGAATATTCTAGATTATATAGATAAAATTTTATGAAAAAACGACTCACGTGATCAATGTTTTCTAGTAACTCACTTGTTTGAGGACACTATGTGGTAAATTGATGATATTTTATTGTGGAATTATTCTTATTTATTGTATCCAAATGATGAATGACTAGGGAAAACTCATTTTAAGGAGGGTATAATGTAACAACCTATGTTTTTATGAATTTTTATGAATAAAGTAAATTTATTTGATCTCTTATGTTTTACTTAAAAAAATTCATGTTTTCCCTACACAAAAAACTTATATAGCTTACATTAAAAATAAAATTGTGTTTTTAAAAAATAATGATATAATATTAATATAGTTATTATAATGTGACCATTATTACATATTTGTTTAAAGTAGTGATATTAATATTAATAAATAATTTATAAATATTATGTATAATGGTTTTATATATTGAAAATATATAGATAATAAAATTCATAACTTTTAAAAAAAATCATTATATGTTTTGAAAATACCATTTTATCAAAAAAATGCTTTTTATTTAATTTTATGAACAATAATGACATTAGTTTTTTACAATTTTAGAAAATTAATGTTATAAAATAAAAATAAATTTGGAATTTAAAACATAAATATTATCTTAGGGTAAGATATTTGGATTGTTTTTAAAAAGTTCCATTTTTTGATGGATAGTGAAAAATACAAAAATTGAATTGAAAACTACCTTCTAAGATAATTTATTTATAAAGATAATTTATATTTACAATAGTTTTTATAGTAAAATTAGATCAATTATATATATATGTAAATATTAAAAAAAATTCATTATACTCAATTTCATGTTAAAATTGGATATTAATACTTTGTAAACTATGAATTATTTTTTATTTAAAAACACACTTTATCAACATGTATTTGGGAATGATTTTAAATTATTTTTTTCTAATTATATGAATGGAATTTGGGAAAATTGATTCCATATATTGAATCATCATAATTTATTTTTCCTAATAATTCCAATATACATTTTTCATCAAAATGAATAGTGAATGCTGTAAAAATTAATTACCATAGTTAAGATAAAAATGGGTTTACATGGGGTTTAAATAAAAAGATAAGGGTAAAATGTACCTCTAAATTTTACAATATAAATGTTTTATGGAAATATTTCGATATAATAATGTCTATTTATCTAATTTGATCCCTTATTAGCAATTTTCTTCTGAAAAAATGATGGATCACACAACTCTTTTCAAAAATTCCAAATATTTCCTCTACCCAATTTATATGTGGGCACCCCCTTTCCTCCATAATGATAAACATAAAACTTGATTGGTTTAGAAAATACCTACCCAAATAACCTCTCAAAATGATTTAACTCATCCTAAAAAACACATTTTGTGCATAAATCCATCCTAGGAATTATTTTATTGCAAACCTAATGAGGATACCCAAAGAATAGGTAACATTAAAGAACAAGAATTTTTTTTTATTTATTAATCCAAACCATTTAATTATTTTTATATCATCACTATAAAATAAAATAAATATATTTCATATTATTAGATGTTTTTATTATAATATAATTACCTATAATCAACTCCACTTCCATCAAATGGGTTATGAAATTATCAATATTCAGTATGACGAACTGCAACCTTATGGAATGATGGAATTAATCTTTCCATTAACACATGTGAGGGTTTTTCATAATAATAGTTATATTTTTAATATATGATATATAATTTTTTTTGATTTTATTAATAATCTATAATTTTTACTTCACAAATAACTTCCTTCCCTCCATTTTGTGAGAATATAATAATGTCGTTCATGTGTACGATGGACTACCGCCTTGCAAAGCGATGTGATTCATTCATAATTTAAATGGAATTTATTAATGATGGGTTTAAAAATATTATATACACTTATGATATAAGAATGATTCTAGAATAGTAATATTTCAAATATTTCTCCTACTTTCAATCTGACAAGATAATAGAAACAACATTCATGCATATGTAAGACCTACTATCTCTAGGAATAGTGTATTTCATTTCATATTTCTATATTTTATAGAATATTATACATACATATATAATTAATATATATTATAGTTATAGCATTTTTATGATTCTATAGATTATCAAATCATGTTTGAATAAAGAGAAATAAATATAACAAATCAATACATTTTTGAAAAACATATCTGTTATTACACAGAATGTAAAATTAAAATAAAATCTATAATAAACTAGTAATTAAAGGAAATAATATATTTATATATGGTATGATATATATGAAAATTATTCTTTAAAATATTTATAATAAAATATATTTTTTATACATGAGGATTGAATGAGTATGGAATATGTCTGGATTTAAGATAATAGAATTTCTGTATCACATTTCTTTTCTATGATATGGAAGCCAGATTCATCAAATAATTATTTTATGTGGTGGATATACTGATGATGATGTATTTTATGATTATTATAAAAAATAGTATTGGGAATTACATATCCATTTTAGGATATCTATTTCATACGGATTAGGGTTACCAAATCGGTAGGGGATTTGGGTCTCAATTTTCCTTCTTCGAGACGTACATTATGTTATGAACATTTAATCCTTTATGAGGTGTGTATATAGCCCCTTTTAATTATAATATATTGATTTTTTTATACTCATGATATTTGATTTTTCATTTTACATTATTCTTACATGGTTATTATGATTCAATGTTATATAAGTTGTAAGGATTTTATATTACAATCTCATCCAATATTAGGATTGTTTAGGATTAAGTCTCCCATAATAAAATTTCATATTATAAATCTCAATAATTATAATTAAATTTTTATTCCTATCATTATTAATGATATATTAATGTAATGGTTCCAATTGATACTCTTTCGTACTTATGATATGTAACAAAATGTTTTCAATAAAATCTGACATTATTTCCATCTTCAGTCGGAAATCAGTGTTCCTTTAATACCATGTTTTAAAAAAAATCATAAATGTTTTATTAATATATTTTGATTTATAAATTAAATATTTACCCATGTTTTACTCTTTATTGTTTTTAAATAAATATTCATGTTATTTTTTTAAACAATTCTCATTTCTATTTTATTGAAAATGTGAATGGAACCTCTATTTCAATGTGAATGACATGAATGAAATTTTCAAAATGGAAGGACCAATATTTTATTGAAATGATCTATTATAATTTTTAAATGTTATGATCAATGAAACTTATTTTTTAAAATGTTTTACGTTTATCTTTTTTTTCAAATAAGAAAGTATATTTTCATTATGAAATGATTTAATATATCTTTGGAAAATAATTTCCATCTAATATGTCATTTATAGTTGTTAGAAATTCCTTATTGGGGTTATGATCCAATAGTACCATTCATATTCCTTATTTTAATGGTATATTTTCTATGGTATGATTTTTATGAAACCCATTTATCTTCCATGGGTTATTCAATGATAAAATATTTATGAGAAACACTTTTCACAAAATATTTTATTATTAAAATACTATAAAACCTATATGTTTTCAATAAGTTAATATATAATTAAATGTTTACGATTCCCATTTTATGTCATGGTTTATGATATGATGAATTATTATGATCTTGTGTCACACATATGTATAATTTCATTATTTTATTTTTGGGACCTATATCTTCCTCAAATGTATTGGATAAGGATTTATATCTCATGAGATATACATGACTAGAATTTGGAGTCAATGTGGTTTAGTAAATAAGGTAAAGAATGAGATGTGAACCTAGTTCAGTAATACTTGGAGGGAATAATAAGTGAATCCAGTTCAGTAAATGAATTTTTCTTCTATGATGGTCATGGCAGTGACCCTTGACTAATATTTAAATTATTTTCTATGTTTATGTGTGTGCCAAAAATTCAGTGTGTTATTATCTCATGGCTCAGGTTCATTGATTATATTATGAATCATGTCTTGCGAACTACCAATGTTTATTTAATGACTCATTATTGTGATACTCAATATTAAGGTCATGGGTTTAAAATGTTATGATCATGTTCTCAAACCCTTAATTTCAGGTTATGCATACATATCTCCCTTTTTAATCCTTTTTAAGAATCTAACATCACCCTTTCTTATGTTTCCATCACATAGTTTATAAATATATGTATTATGTATGATTTGTATAATAAGGGTTCTAGTTATTAAAAACATAGTGGCAGATGATGTATCTCACTGATGGACCAGTTTTTTTGTTAAAATGTGTCCAAAGGAACTAAACTATTATTGTCCTCAGGGTGTGTGATCATTCAATGTAAGAAATCCTCCAAAAACATTAATTATTGTTTATATATTAAAATCATAGGTTGATTTATTTAATAAGTCTCTATCACTATTCATATCACTATGATTAACAACTAGATTATGTCATTCATGATTAAATAATAATATTGATAATATACATAAGTTTGGTTAAAACTCATTCTAGTCTTTAATGCAAGATAACACATTGTTTCATTTAACACAAGCATGCAGTGGTGTTTCTTTCATAATTTATCGAAAAAAGTTAAATTATTTTAAAAGAAAATTTCACAATATCTTGAGGTGTTATATTCTACCCATCTTAAAAATAATTCCACACTCAAAATTCAACTTTTTTCTCAAAGGATTTACTATTAAAAATATCTTCATAGAAACCCACATCATTAAAAGGGTTAATATAACATAATTTCCAAAAATAGAACAGATCTGTAAAAAATCAACTAAAATAATTTTTACAAGGATTAAAAAAAAGAAAACATAGGTGGGTAGTAAAAAAATGTGCATAAAAGATATAAATAACACCCAAGTACTGATGGAAATTGATATAGAACATGGTTTAGAGAAAGTTGACAACCAAAAAGAAATAAAACAAATAGGTGGAAAAAATGTCATTCATATCATAAAAAAATTTGATAACAGGAATTTTTTTTATTTCAAGATCCTTTCTCTTAAGGTTGAATAATTTTCATAAGATGTTTTACATTCTTAATTTTATTTCATTTCATAAGCACAATCTCATCCATTGGTTGTACCTTGATAAATTTATTCTTCCCCTCTTAGTAGAAGAAATAATGGTTATTTTTTCTATTCCTAATGAAATAATGGAAAATAAGATACATATATATAATGAATATTCATTTTGTCAATATATAATTTTCATCACAAAAAATGGTTATCACAAGTTATTAGATATGGATAATTCATTATATATTGAAGTAATACATTAATATCTAAAGCCTCATCCAATATTAAATTTAATTTTTTTTGTAAATGGTTAGAATTATGAAACATCCAAAATATTGAAATAAAAAACATTAAAAATATGGCCACTAAATTTATTAAAATTAACTTATCATTAATCCCCCATATATTTTGCAGCTTCTCTTGATTGTCATATACCAAAAGTCTAAATAACATCATAACATATTCTCATAAAAAATTGTAAAACCAGAATTACCATTAAATATCATTGAATTCATGAGTTGTTCCTCATTAATTGAATCAAACAATAGATTATTTTACATATTATATAAAACCAATAATGTTCTAATCTTTATTAGTAATAATATAAACCACTTTTTGAAAAAAAAAATCTTTATTAGTCCTAAGGTCATTAATACTATACAATTTACTTTATCCATATCAATCATTACTTTATCCAAAAAAAATTCCATTTTCTAAACATCAAGAAACTTTTAATGGTTACCTTCCCAAAAATATAACATCTTTATTCTATTAAATCTATTTTATACTCCATCAATACCATTTAACATTTTCTAGAAACTCATTAATGAAATATTAATATTGAAAAATAAATTGCTATTTTTCGACTCTAATATGAAAAATAAAAGTAATAAAAATATAAATAAATGAATCCCAATACAAAAACACCTCCATCATTCCTCTTTTTAAATTCAACATTAACCAGTATTCATTATCTTATTCCTTAACAATTCTTACCTTTATATTTCATTTGAATTCATTTCATCATAAATAGTATAGCCATTACCCATACACCTTCTATATTTTCTTCATAATATTTCTCTTTAGGACAAAAATTTGCATAATACCCATACATTTCACATTCAAAACTTTCAACCACAAATGATTCCTTAGGGAGACAATTATTCCCATCCATTATGTTAACCAATATTTTTATTTTTCTTTTAAACATACTTTCCTTGTTTCCTTCTTTTCCATACCCAAAACAATTGATCATGCTTCTAAGAAATTCAATTGAAAGTTTCTTACCACATTGTTGAAATATAGGTAACTAAATATTCGTTCTTCCATAGTTTCCACTACCCAAACTCTAAATAAACTATATACTTGTCATCTTTCGTGATGTAAGAATCCTGTTTTTGACTCATGAAGGGATCATTTTTAAATTTGTCCTAATTCTTTAATTTAGACCTAATATGGAAGCCTAGTGAGTCCATTGTTGCATCAAGGGTTTTCATGGACATGTTCAGAGACCAAAACCCAACTCTACATGAGAAATAGGTTGGAAACACAGTTATTAGAAACTCTTCAGGGGAAGGACACACTATTATTTCTAACCATACGGGGATGGAAAATATGGTGAAATAAGGCATATGGTTTCCCTTACACATTATCCACGGGTTTCATGTCCATGAAAAAACTATAGACACTCTTTCATATGTTTTTTCCATGGTCAGAGCACATTTTCCATATCCTTGTGTTCTAATTATGTGAAATTTCCATCCCTATAGAAGATGTTACATGGTTAGTGCATGGTTTAGCCTACGAGGTGGCCAAAACGTATGACCCGAGTTTTGGGGTGAAATGATGAAATAACTCTTAATGAAATATTGTATCCTAATTTTCATCCATCCTTTGTTAATCCCATCATTATGAGATCTCCCCTCTCTAGTTTTTTATCCCACTTCCATCCCAAGATAGTATTTGATCCCAATTGTCTGTCTAGAGCCTGATTAAATCACCATTCATCTCATTCTGTCCGAACTAGTAAGATATTAAATGATTTTTATCCATTAGTCATTATTAATTATATTGATTATTCTATTTATATTATATCTCATATGACCTCTTTACAGGTCGTTGATACTTTCTTCAGACAACTTAAAATCCATTCCAAAATAGTTGCTAATATTGGGAAAAGATATTTGCACGAGTACAAGGTAAGTGATATGTAACTCATCCCTAATGGTTCGTGGTTTACTAAATTTTCATTCCCATGCATTGATTTCATGGGGTGTGACCTATTAAAATAATATTTCTTGATTATATTCATTATAAAAATGTTCTAAAATCCTTATTAAATATTTTAACCATCATTAAAGGTTACATCCACAATGCCAACCACTGCAAGTACGTTATTTTCATTGATTGGGAATTTAGTTTATTGTTAATATTATTTGTTCCAATATTCAGGTGTACTTTGACTTGACCCTTCTAAAGTTAATCCCTTTATTTGATAAATTACTATTTAATTGGTTTTCTAATAGCACATGAATATGTTATTGTCACTTGACCCTTTTATGGTAAGTGTAATAATTAATAAATAATTGTTTAAAATTTCAATTTTGAAAGTATTATAAGTATATGAATTAGACTTATTAAATGTAAATAAATGTTTGGTTTCATGTCTTTAGAAACCCTTTAAATGTTTTATGAAAGATAGTGGAATAAACCTAATTAATTGATTATAATTTATATGAACTAATGGGTGGTTTCATGTCCCTGTATCCTCTTCAATTGTATGATATACAATTGAATGAACCACATGTCTTGTTAAATTGAATAGTTAACACATGAAATTAATTCACTAATGAATTAATTGTATTGTGCCTAATGTATATGGAACGTGGAACTACTATATGAGTGGCGAAACTTATGTTAGCCTTGGATTCCTGAGGGAATTTCCTGAGCACTCATTAACAGCATTCTGATTCATGGATGTCAGTTTCCCAGTGTGAGACCCACCTTGAAAACAAATAATTGTATACTCATGGATTTATAATATAACATTATAGGATCCCTCAATTATTATTATTGGATTTCTTAGATATTATCCTTGTATCCAACATAACATCTACGAACATGAGGCCCCTTGGATCTGCACTTGGGCCTAGTCTATTCGTTTCAAATTTTACATTGGATGAATTCCTTCGACTCGGTTAGAATTATATTATTATGGAATGACTTGGGATATTCCCCTTGGATTACACTAATACCCCAATATATTAGATACAGTTTAATACCTCTATTGGCTTGACTCATGAGGTCATAGTTTCCTTGGTTATCACCATGGAACCTCTTCATTAATAATATTGTTACAAGATGACTAGTATACTGTGGATCCTCTTCTATCATTATCATGTAAGGATGTAGTTCCTGGTTATAACTCATGTGACTTAATATATAAAAAATATCCTAATTAATAAATTAATTGGTTACATGTTTGAACACCAGATGAGTATGAAGCAAGTACTTGTGTATTTACAATAGTATATTTCATTACTTTAATATATGAATTCTTACACACTATTTTTGTTCATATTACAAATATTGGATGTTATAGACACTATTAGTAGTTGCCTACTAATATTTATCTCACAACATATATAGGATTTCATTGGCACCGACAAATATTACATGTATACAGTTTTTGAAAAGGGGAAGAATCCTACTTTCGACACTTGATTGCTTGCCTACTTTGGTATAGAGCTGGGTAGTATATGACAGAGCTAGAGCTCCATATTCGTGACTATATTTTGGTATATTTTTTTATAAATTTTGTATTATATATTTCCCACTACCATGAATCATTGTTTACTAGTTTTATAGAGACATTTCATGTATCATAAACTTTTGTATATCATTACTAGTTGATCATGTTGTTTATTATGATTTCTTCTTCTTCAACTGTATCTATTTATACTGATTACCCTATTTACCTGTTACATAATCATTATCCACTATGCTATACTATTGTAAATGTGGAATACTCTCCCCACAGACATACCCTAGGACCACACTACAAGTCAAAAGCCAATAGAATTCAGGGAGATGCACCAGAGGTATAGTGACCCACCTAGATCAGGGAACCTCTAAGTGGAATCTAGATCAGAGATGTCACAAAGTGGTATCAAAGAGATTACATTATTGTTTTACTATTTAGAGACAATATATTAGAGATTCAAAATATTTTAGAACTAGGTTATAATCCTTTCTTGGGTATAGCTAACCCATGTTTGGGGGTAAATATTTAGTTTCCTGATTTATAATTTGTGTTATGCTTCATCCAATTATATTTGATTTCATTTCACTATCAAGTGACACACATGATGTGTTGTGGTTATTATTATTATTATTATTATTATTAAGGATTTCATTTCATCATTTGACTGATGATATAAGGGAATGGTGCATTATTACATTCATCATTATGGGACCCTAAATTTAACATGACACACTTATACAATTCCATATAGGTTCATTTAACTACATTAATTTCTTTTATTTGAAGTGATTGTTTTGTGAGCCTTATATATATATAGTTATTCTAATCTTGGGATGCGATTGAGTGATTTGAAGTTCTAATTCATGATGTTTTATGGGACCACATGGGTTGGAATGGGTAATTTATTGAGTCATGTCATTAAATAAAAATTAAATGGATTTCTATTTATATGATAAGGTGTATAGGACCATATTAATTTGGAATAAAGTTCCATTTTAAATGAACCTTGATGTATGAAAATAATAAAATTAAAATTTTAAATGTAACAGCTAACTAATGGAATAAATGTTTTCCAGTAAATGTAAGGGAAAAGTAGTATTGACAATTCACTTACTGAAACCCCTATAATATAAATATAAACACATAGGAATATATGTATGAGTGGGTAGTTGGGGTAGAATACCATGGGTATTGAGCCATTTTCTTTTTATTTAGCTTCTCCTAACGCTGATATCTATCTACTTAAAGCTGGTTATAATGAGTATTCTTGGAATTTTTAGATCAATGTTGCCATGACCTCCTTGTGTCATACACCAGGAGGGTGGTTATGATAAGGATCCAGACATCGTGGTCCCTAAGATAATAGTATTAACACAAGAAGTTCTACTTGAGGAACCTTTTTTAAACATGATATAGGAACGTGTATTCAACTTCGTGATAGATTCTTATATCTGATAAAGTCCATTCTTGGTTCTCCATGGAATGCACCTACGATGGTTGGTCTATCTGGCGAGTTCCAGTAATAGGATCCTCCAACCTTCTCAAGGGATGGTGGTCCACATGCCATCGAGTCTTCGCTGGAGGATACTATTTCTATTATTTAGAATATGAAGATGCCTCTATAGTTGAGGGTCAAACATTTTACTTATATGTTGCATGATTTGGTCAAGTGATTGTGGGATGTAATTACCCAGTCTAGTCACCATCAGGGAATTTTATGGGATGACTTCTAGTCTACTTTCTATGATTACATGACTCCTCACAAACTGAGAGCTAACCGAGACATAGAGTTATGAATCTTGAGAAGGTTGTTATGTAATTCATGGAGTATTCAGTGTGTTTCATTAAGTTACATTTCTTTTCCCCACTTATAGATGGGAATGAGATTCTATGTTCTAGATGCTTTGAGGATGGAAATTAGTTTGTCATTCCTACTTAGGTTTATGTCTTTCACCTACATACCTTTTTTCAAAAAGTCTATTATGATCTTTTCATTGAGATCTACCTAAGGGAAGTTGATAGTACCTAGTATTGAGGATCAGTTCCATGACCTGCCAGTAGTTATTTTGATAACATAAAGTGATCCCTTAAGGTTTCAAGTCAACGTAATTTCAGTCAGAGTAACCATACTAGGATCATTATTTTATGCCATCAGTGTGGCCAATAGGTCCATATGAAGCCTCAGTGTGATATAGCACCTATGGAGTGTCAAACATTCAACTATATTGGAGAAATTGATAGATTTTATTGTAAATTTCCATCAACATTGTGTATAAGAGTTTATACAATGGATCCACCTTCAAGATGATGATCTATTCTGGCTAATTATGTAGAGTGTTATGGTAGAACCGGTAGGAATATATGAGGAGGATGTCTTGTCCATAGTATCTATACACCATATTAGAAGAACCGGTAGAGTAGTCATACCCAGCATAGTCCAGCCGTAGCATAGGGCTACATATCTGGCTTGATTCTTTCTCTATAGATGATACCTGAGGATCAGAGTGTCAACCCATATACAGTACGAGGTAAAATTCTAGTAAACTACATTATAGTGTCTGCCTTATTTGATACATGTGTTTCACACCCCTTCAACTCATTATATATCCTAGAATGTATGGGATTGTAAAAAAAATATTAATGTGGTGTAATAACCCTTCATACACTGTTGGGAATGCGGTAAGAGGGAATACACCAATGCAGGTACTGCCCCCTTGAAGTAGGTAATTTAAATTTCTTATGGAACATCCTTGTTCTCATGATGTAACTATTTTAAGTCATTCTCATGATGAATTGGTTGGTCTTGTATCACACAATTTTATAATTATGTCATATAGGTGTATCATTTACATCACTGGAGGTAAAAACATATCAAAACAAGGGTGATTGGGTGTCAAGTCTGGTATAGATGGACCAAAGAATCATGGGATATGTGAATTGACACCCTAGATTACTAATATCTTCATTGAAGATGAGGGTTTATATTAATATGAATTCCCTTCCATAGAATATCGTTTAAAGAACATATTTCCCAATTGTTTTTCTAGATTAACTCTTGATATAGAGGTAGAGTTTATGATTGGGCTCATTATAGGAGCTCTACCATTTCCAATTCCTCTATAAAATATGACACCTAATGAGATCTATAAGATCATGAAATAGTTGTATGATATATAAGAAAAAGGTCTTATATGGCCTTGAACATCCTCTTCGGGATAACCTATTCATTACACTGAGAAAGAGGATGGGACCGTTTATATTTGCATAGATTACAAACAATTGAACCAACTTACAGTCAAGAACCAACATCCACTTAGTTTGATAGATGATCATTTTTACATGCTCTGAAAATCTATGATGTTTATAAAGATCAGCATGAGATTAGGATATCATCATGTGTGAGTTGGACCTTAAGACATAACTCGTAAAACATTATGTAGTTGGTATGGTTTGTATGAGTGTATCTTTATAATTCATAGTCTTATGAATGTGCCTTCCATTTTTATGGAATTTTTGAATACTGTTCCCACCCCAATCAAGATTATTGTGTCATAGTATTTGTTAATGAAATATTGGTGAATTATCACACTTGTAGTGACCATGGTAATCACCTTGAGATCATTCAAAGTATACTTAGAGAGCATTAAATTTATTTCAATCGCTCAAAGTGAAACTTATAGATAGAAAAATATTTCTTATTAGGTCATATTATCTCATAATTATATATATCCACTACTGGAAAACTAACCTATACCAATGTTTTGGAACCGTTGGTATAGGCATCCAAACTGTTGGTATAGCCTATACCAATGGTTTGGAGAACCGTGGGCATGTAAGCCGTTGGGATAGGTCTATACCAATAGTTTTCAAAACTGTTGGTATAATTAATATGAAAATTTATACCAATGGTTCCATAAAACCACTGGCATATGTATTTCAAAAAAACATTCAGTGGGATTTGATCCCACGACCTCTAGTTTATCAGTGAACCACCTAACCACTAACCTGACATGGATTTTGTGAACATAATTTCATATATATATATATATGTATTATCATAATTATTTTAAATTTTGATTTATATAATGTTCTCGGTAAGAAGATTCGATAAAAAATCAAAGGACCTATACCAACAGTTGTCAAAACCATTGGTATAGGTCCTTTGAGTTTGGGAGCAACGTAGGTATATAGGCCACTTTTCCCAAAGTTTTGGCAAAACTATTGGTATAGGTATATAATTTTCCCAACAGTTTTTCCAAACCGTTGGGATAGGTACACAATGTATACTTTTTCCAATGGTTTTCCCAAACTTTTGGGAATGTCGTACCCTTTCCCAACGGTTTGCCAAAACTGTTGGGAAAAGAGACCTCAATATGGGCTTTCCCAAGGGTTTGGCCAAACTCTCAGGAAAGGGGACCTATACCAATGGTTTTTACAAACCGTTGGTATAGAAGCATTGGTAAATGTCAGATTTCCAGTAGTGATCTCTTCATTTAGAGAAGGTAAGAATCGTAGTCACTTGGAAGCATCCCAATAATTATTTTTAAATTAGGAATTTCTTAAGGACAGTTGGATATTATTGTCATTTCATATAGTACATACCACACCTTTATTCACCACTTACTAATCTTATAACTATTTTTGTTAATATCATATGGTTATAAGTGTGTAATAAATCATTTCAATACCTGAAAGTGAAGCTTGTTTCACTTCCTATTCTGATACTTCTAGAGCCTGTAAGAGGCTATACCATGTTCTGTGATGCATCAATCATTAACCTATGAAAAATTATAATGTTGGAGGGTACATTAATTTCAAATAGATCTCTATATTTGAGGCCTCATGATATTAATTAGCTGACACATGACCTTGGATAACTGTACTTTTCCACGACATAAGTTTCTAGAGACACTATTTGATGGGTGATCACTTTGTGGTGTTTAAAAACCACAAGAACATAAAATATATCTTTACACATTTTTATTTGAATCTTATATAGTGAATATGGGTCAAATATCTTTAGTTCTTTGATTTTGATCTGACCTATATACCTAAAAAGGAAAATGAAGAATCTGATGTGATGATTCAAAAAACATAAGAATAACTCATACATGAAGCCAATGATGAATAAAAATATATATCAATATTCTCTGAGATGCATCTCATGTTTCAAAATAGTTATGATAAGTCTTATATCACAGCTTCAACATTTACCACTTACCTCTTTCAGATGATGAAGATTATGCAATTTTTGGGTCCTGAGGTCTTGATTCTCTATAAAAGTATTTTAGGATATAATCTTTCACTAGATAGTTCAATGGATAAAAATAACATCCTGAATATACATGGATGTTTCTAGGTTCCTATAGATATGATTAATAAATTTATGTGAGCTTCCCATGATTCTCATTTGGTGCTTCATCAAGTAATATCCAAGATGTATTGAGATATGTGATGTCGGTATTGGTGACCTAGGATGAAATGCCAGATATTTTGATTTATCCCTAGCTGTTCCACCTATCAGCAAGTGAATAAGAAGCACCATAGTCCTTAAATCATTTTATATAAACTTCCATTTCTAGAATGGAAATTGGATGATGTTTCCATGGATGATTTAGTCAACATACTGAGGTCACCTTGGGGTTGTGATGTTGTATGGGAAGTCATTGACTAACTGAAAAAAGTATCCCACTTATATCCTATATTAGATACATTGTCTATTGATGAGATGGGAAATTATTATGTTTGTGAGATCGTCCTACTAAATTGGGTACACTCTACTATCATTTCATATAAGGATGCTTGTTTTATGTCTTTGTTCTGGTAGGGGTTGTATAAGGTTATGGGTACACAAATGTTTATGAGAACATTATTTTTCCCTCAAACTAATCTTCAGTAGGAAGAAATGTTACATTTTTAAAGAAATTATGTGAGCATACTCTCATTATTTCAGAGGTTCTTGGGATAAGTATATACCTCTCACCGATTTTTCCAAAAAAAAATAGTTTTCATGTGACAATTTAGAATGATCCATTTGAGGGCTTATATAGTAGGTCATTCCATTCAAACCTATTATAGATAGAGGAAGGAGATTTATATTTAATAGGTTCTTATATCATTCCAATGACTTTTGAGTTGGTGTAACATAGTAGGATGTGTATGTCTACTACTCATTCTAGAAAAAAATCATCTGCCAATCGTCATTGATGACCTCTAGTGTTAATGGTTAGGGATCAGGTTTTCATATAGGTATCGACCAGACTAGAGAATATATGGTTACATAAAAAATGATGTTTTTTTATTATACTTGGCCATTTGAGATTCCAGAAAGAGTTATTCCTATATGCTCTCATTTGTTCCAAGATCAGAGGTATTGTGCCCTGCATGATGTATTTCATGTTTCACAGCTTCGCTAGAATCATGACAACCCATCTCATATGTTTGATCCTAACAAATTTCAACTAGATACCAATGATTATTTTTAGGATTATCCAATACACATAATTTTCTATAGAAGAAAGGGTCTATGTCACATGTATGTCCCTCTGGTATGAGTGTTATGGCATCATGGTTTCCTATAGGACGAGACTTCGGAGATAGAGTCTGATGTACATGCCCAGTGGCCAGAGTCATTCTCAGACATTGTATTTTCATCATTAGAGGGTGAACATAGGCATTATTTCCTTTAATAGAGAATTATTTAAGAATATGGTTTTAGACTTAGGTATGGATCCTTTTTAAATTTCATCAAATTATTTATTTTGGAGCTAACATGGATTCCTAACGAGTCCATGGGTATATAGGGGGGTGTCTGAGTCAAGGAATTGATCCATTCTTAAGATATCATCCATTCCAGACCAAACAAGATGCTGATACTATATGAGTAGAGTCATACGAGTATGTGGTAGGTAATCTATAACTCATCCCTTAAGATACATTGTTTTATAAATTATTATGTGGGCATGTTGATTTTATTAGTCATGGCCTATTAAATTCATTAGTCTTTCTTATAGTCATTAGCAACATATTCTAAGACTCTTATAAAATATGTTGTCCATCATTAGAGGTTACGTCCCCAATGTCGACCACCCCATGTATGGTTTGTTATTTAATTAGGCATTTAGTGGCTAGTTAAGCTAATCTACACCATTATTCTTGTGTGAATAGGTTTTAACCTACTAACTGTAAGCCCTTAATTTATTACAGTATTTCATAATTTTTTTTGAATAGATAATTAATATGTTAACATCACTTGAAAATTCTAATTTAATTATTCTACTTGATTAATAAATGTTTAAATGGTTAATTTTCAAAGTATACTAAGTATATGAATTGGTGATATTAAATTTAATTGAATGTCTGGTTACATGTTTTTATCACCCCATGCGATGTATTATGAATGCTAGTGAAATGAACATGATGGATTGATTATAATTTATATAAAACATGGGGTTTTCCATGTCCCCATAGCCTTTTCACTTGTATGAAAGGAATGGTAATAGACCAAATGTATTGTTAAATGAAATAGTTAACATATGACCTTAATTAAATAATTAATTGATTATAAGGTTCCAAATGTATATCGACCTCAACACTACTATATGATTGGTCATACTCGAGTTTTTATTTGGATACATGAGAGAATTCCTTGAGAACCATTGGACGTCATTCCATTTTAGGGATGTCAGTTTCTAAGGGTGAGATCCACATTGGAACCCAATATTATTTCACTTGTGGATAACCAGAATGAAACCATAGGATCCCACCATTATTACTACAGGATGCATTAGATACACTCCTTGGATCTATCATGATGTCTATAGACATGTGGTGCCTTTGATACTCAATTTAACATAGCCATTTCTTATCTTGTTTTACCTTGGAATAATTCCAAGGAATCTGTTTGAATGACATTATTTTATATTCAATTTTGAGATTCCCAAGGGACACAATATTACCATTATATCCAATAATCAAATTACTACTTGAGTTGGCTTGACCCCTAAGGTCATGTTTTCTGTGATTATAAACATGAAAACTATTTATTAATAATGTCATTACAAGGTAACATATATACCTTGGATCCTCTAATATAATTATCATATCAGGAATTTGATGTTTTTTATTCCAAACATAGATTATTATATAAACTAGATACTAATTAATAAGTGAAATGGTTATATGTTCAAAAACAAGATTAATCAAAAGAAATTACTTTTTTATTTATGTTAATTTACTAAATTACATTCATATATGAATGCTCACACACATTTCTAGTTTATATGATAGAGACTGGATGTTATAGACATTATTGGTGGTGGTCTACTGAGATTTATCTCACACCCTATCCAGGCCTCCATTTTTACCCAGGTAGATCAAATGTATGCAGGTGTTCACTAGGGAATGCATCTTACATGGGATACTTGATTACATGTTGGCATTTTAATGGATATAGGACGTAAATGACCGATATGGAGCTCAAGATTATTGGATATTTTTTGGTATCATTTTGATATTTTTTTATAGTATGTATTTCTTTCTACAATGTATCAATTTTTCCTTGTATTATATAGACATGACATGTATAATCATATTTTGTATAACATTGCTAGTTTTTTCTATTTTTTATCACTATGTGTTATTCCTCTGTGATATATGTTTATATAATTTATTATATTTATATTTTATAAATTACATATATGCTATGGTACACTCTAGTAATGAGGTAATAGTATCCCCAAAGACACACCCTATACCATCACTACAAATTTGGAAGCCTCTAGAATTTAGGGAGATTTTTTTATGGACTAGTGACCCACAAGGCTTGGGGAACCTCTAAGTGGAATCCTGGTTGGGACAGCATAGGTGTGTTAGAGAGTTGGATATGATTAATTTTGTTAATCATATTTAGTGGTATATGATTAGTCAAAATCACAACATTTATCACTATATTCATCATCCCATTTGACTTCTCATTGGAAAATTTTCTTTCACATTCAATGTTAACATAGTTCCTTTAGGTTCCTGTCATTGAATAAAACAAAAAAACATCGTGTGAGAAACAGTAATCATATTTTGTGACTAAATAATTATGAAAATACCTTATAAGCTGTCTAAATCATGGTAAATTATTTTTAATATATAACTCCTTAGGTTTATCCATGGAAATTTATATTCTTCATCCCTTTAAATCCATCAGGATGGTTTGTAAAGAGTTTGAAAAAATTTCAAAGAATATACCGAAGGGTTATCAAACCAAGTTTTTATAAATGATCATTATCATGAACATGGTGATAATCAATTCTAGATCAATGAAACATTTTCAATGGTATTTACCATAGGTATATATCTTTCAGATCCATATCCAATTGAAGTATCTAGACAGGGATATAATTTTTGCAAACCACTCACCCTATCATTTATCAAAATTTCATGATATTTTCCTATAATTTGAATCATCCATATAATTATACTTAGAGATATCCCAAGAAATGTCTTTATATATATACATAGGGATAACACTAAATTTTTATATCTTATTTTCCAAAGGTTAACTAAACCTTTCCTCTAAAACCAATTATAGTGAGCCAGTATTATTGTACATGAATATTTATATTTTAAGATGAATATTCAATAAATTGCACAAATACACAACTATGGAACATAATAGCTTGGTGTAATTGTAGAGTAGGTACACAAAGTACAAAAATGGTGAAAGATCATTCAAATTACCCCATAATGATATTATTCCTTGGCACTCTTCACTAATATTTCAAAATAAAACATTCTTTATAACATGGGGAAATGAAATATAATAAATCATGAGGTTATATTCTATGTAACATTAAAAAAGGTATATATGTAAGCATTACATGATCCCAAGGGTATGTGTAAATGATCATAACATTAGAAAACCAAACCTGTATATCGAAGATAATAATTTCAAGTCATTAAATAACAACTAGAAGTTCAAAATATTGGAATCATACATGTATCAAATAACATGAACCATTAGATAAAAAAATTAGCATAAGACACAGAATTGTTTTCATGAAGACAAGAAAAAAATAATCTATACCTCTTAGGTGGGACACACCACTATCCCAGTGGAAGACATTTTCTCATCGGGGAATGGGTTCACTCCCTAAACAATTATAGTAGTCAATGGTAACTCTAAAGACCACCATAGAAAACAAAGTCCCTTATTAAATAGAAACCACTCCCCATTCCATCCCTATCTCATTGAATCGGGTTCACTCCCCATTCAAATAATATCTGAATAAAGTAGGTTCTCTCCTTATTCATGTATTATATATCTCATTAGTTATAAATA
This sequence comes from Viscum album, assembly GCA_963277665.1. Classification (NCBI taxonomy): domain Eukaryota; kingdom Viridiplantae; phylum Streptophyta; class Magnoliopsida; order Santalales; family Viscaceae; genus Viscum; species Viscum album. The sequence continues at coordinate 886,014,683 of OY728148.1, read as the reverse complement.
TTTACTGAATGTTTTGGAGGGAGATATAAGTACAAAAAATATCATAATAGGATTAATACCTATTTGTTACACAATGTCATAAAAAATATAATATCCTAACCTAGGAAATGAAATGAGTTTCAAAAACATTTCATCATATCCTGACATGTGAAAAAGATATTGGTTTCATAGTCACTAAATCATTCAGTCATAGCATATCACAGGAAAAGTAGCGGGTTTTATAAAAATAATATCATGGTATAAACTAGGGAAGATAAATTGGTTTTCTAAACATCATGACATGAAAAAATAAACCATTTAAATAAATAATATGAATGGTTTCATTTTATTATATCCTCAGAATGTCTTATGAAACACCAACAAATGACATCTTAGATGGGAAATAAATTTAAAAGAACTTTTGAAACATTTCTTGGGGAAAATTAATTTTCATTGAAAATAAAATCATAAAAATGTATATTTTTGGAAATAATATCCATTGAAAATAATCTAGACCACATACTATATATTCGATAAAAAACATTTAAAAAGTTTCTTGAGGAAAATATTAATTATTTTTTAGAAAAAACTTTTTAAAATATAAAACTTTTTCAATATAATTTTATTTGAAAATAATATTTATAAATCATTTAGTAAAATTAATTTCCAAACTATAATTTCAAAATTAATATTATTTTAAACATTATGGGAAACATTTTTATAAAAACATGGATTTTGGAAGAGAACCATGTTTTCAACTTAATATAGAAATAAATGAGATATTTCTCAGAAAACATTTATCATTTATATTATGTACAAAAGAGTGAGAAAATGGTAATATTACATGAAAAAAAATATTTAATAACCATAAGAGAATAAAATAAATTTGTTTCTTGAGAAATGGATTATAATATTTCATCATTTGAAGCTTAATCCTGAGTAGTCCTTATAAATGATGAGATTGTAACCTAAAAATCTTACCACTCTCGAAAAATTAAATCATAACCCTAATGATATACTAATTTAAAATGAAAAAAAATGATATAATGAAAATATATATATTTATTTTATAACTTTATAAATGGGAAATATGTACACATCATATAAAAATACAGGTGAATAACAAAACTTATTTACCAAGGAAGGAAAATTGAGAGAAAATACCTTACTGATTTGATAACTTTTGAATTGTATAACCCATAAAAGAAAGACGCTAATATGGTTATATAAATAAAATTAATATTAATTAAAATTATAATAAAATAAATACATGGTATATTAATATAACAAATAAAAGAAATAGGTGGTGAATATGGCATATGTCTTACAGAAGTAAAAAGTGAGACCAAAATCCATTACCTTAAGTATTTACTTCCATTGTACTCATTTAAAAGTAATTTATATAAAATATATTTTATAACAAATAAATTATATGACCATATTTATATATATTATACCATATAATATTTTCTTATGGTGTTTTATTACCCTTTTATTAACAATTTCATTTTAATGTCAGTTTTGTAGAAATAACTGCATTATTATTCATGTATGTTTTAACTTGTTATTTATAAGCACTATTATATAAATTATGGTTTCATAAAAAAACAATTAAAATCATGATATAAATATCATATATAGTAATTATATATTTATTTATAGAAATTAATATAAATTAATGCTAAGAAATGAAATACATCGTTCGTGGAGATAGTAGGCCATACGTATGAGTGAATGATGTTTCCATTTTATTTTCAGATTGAAAAAAATAAGTTTAAATGATATATATTGTTATTAAAATATTATATTTATTTAATATATTTCACATATGTTTGTTAAAACAATCCTTGATACCTTCCATGTAAACTATGATCGAATCACATCGCTTCATGTCGCGGTATTATGTTGTACACACAAGTGATGTTATCATATACTCACAAAATGATGAGTATGAAGTTATGTGTAATATAATATTGATATAATAATAATAATATCATAAATATCATATCTAAAAATTTATCCATCTTATTAACATCCTTGAGATGTGGTAACAGAAAAATGAATGACATTGGTTCACAAAGCGGTAGTCTACTGTACACCAGAACAATGATTTCAAAACCACTTTGATGGAAGTGAATATTGTTGTTGTTCATGAAAATAACCTAAATAACCTCATTATATGTAATATATTTAGGCTGTTATATCATCGTGCTATAATACTAAGTTAGGGAGTTTGAGGAAGAACTAAAAAATTAAAATTTATGAACATTACCTATTCTCTAAGTATCCTCTTTAAGTTTATACCAAATTCCTACCTAGTTTGAATTTATAAAAAATAAGGATTATGGGATGAGGTTAATGAATTTAGGAAGTTATTTGGTCGTGTTTGTTTTGAAAAAAATGGCTTGAGTCGTGTGAATATGTGAAGAGTGTGAGTGCCCTATTATAGTTGAGGAGTGACATTTTTTTAAATACACGAACGTATTCCCAACTGGGAGGTCCATATTTTCTAAAGTAGATCCAAATTGAAAATTAATAGTGAATTATGATTATATGATCTATCTAAACCTCCAAAACACAATAAAAAATATTTTTAAAACATTTTGTTTCTTTAACATATAAGTATCCATATATTACCATTTTGGTTTTTTTCACTATGGTACTAGTCTTCTAAACCTATGTAATTTTTATTTTTTTAGATTAAAATAAATTGAAAATTACAAGATAATATTTGATCCTTTTATTAGAAATATTAAGAAAAAATTTAATAATAAAAAAACTTATGGTTTTGATAATTAATTTTAGTACAAGTTCAATTAATGTGTATAAATTCACTATATTGACCTTAACTATGATAGCCGACTCTTTAAAATTTAATAGTCAATATGGTAATTATAAAAGAATAATTTTTCCATGAATATAAAATAGATAATAGATAATATTATTTTAGAATTAATTGGAATATTATTTTTTTTATTTTTAAATTATTTGATAAAATATAATTTATCATAAAATAACATTAATATAAATTTTTACATTATTCATTTAAATTGAATTTAAAAAATAAAAAAATAGTGATGGAAATAAAATATATTTTTTAACACCTTTATAACATAATATATTTATCTAAAAAAAATTATGACATAATAATTCATTCAATTTACATCACTTTTAATATTTTCATTATCATTTATTTTATTTTATTTTTTACTAAATAATAACAATGTTTGTGTTTCATAAAAATTTAGTCTAATCATTTCATCTCAAAAAAATAAAAATGAAATATCAGTATAAAAAACACATTTATATTTCAAAAGGGAATTTATAACTAAAAATGTGTTTTTCCCCTATCCCAAATCATTATAGATATTAAATGCAAGGAAGGTCCTGTTTTTGTCTTTTTATATAATGAGCTTATTATATAGGTAATTTTCTTGTTAAAGTATACAAATAAATAATAAAAAGAAATAATAATGCTAATATGGTATAAATATGGTCATACAATGGGCTATGAATAATTTTTTAGGTGATTTATCCCTTATCCACCTAGTATAACCCCAATGAAAATCAAATTTTACCTTAACTAAGATTTTTTTTTACTTTTTCCACTATTAATATTGCTCCAAAATTATATTGAGAATAATAGATATTATAAATTATGATTATCATAAATATATAATAAATTGATCAAAATTCCATTCACAAAAGTGAACAAAATTTATTTCAAATCAATCTAGCATACATGACATGAAAGCTGGTTTTAAAAAGAAAAATTTAAAAAGTTTACTAATTTTTTATATCTAATTTCAGTATGAAATTTCATAAAAAGATCTAAATATAATTAATATATGTGAAATACAATAAATTATAATTTAAAAGAAATTTAAAATATAATTTAACTTTGTAAACAATTTATATGAAAATAAATTTTCAATTTAAAATTTATTATTTTTCATTATTCATATAATAAATGAAACTTTTACAAATAATATAAGAAATTCACCCTATGTCAATTTTGACATTCTAAATTAGAAAAATATGTTTATTTTATAAAATAAATTATCTATAAGTGTGAAATATTTATTTTATTTATAAACACAAAAATAAATAAAAACATTTTTTTCAGAAAATAGTATTTTTAAAACATATAATGACTTTTCTAAAAATTAGGTACCTTTAAAAATATGTTTTATTTATATAAAACAATTATAATTAATATTTAAAAATTATTTATTGCTATTAATATCACTGTGTTTAATGGATATGTTATAAAATTCACATTTAAATTACAATTTAATAACATATCTCATTTTTTATAAGAATTAGTGTCATGTATAACTCAAGATAGAATAACAGTGAATATAAAATAGGCCTAACATGGTGTTTTGTGTAATGTAATTTTTCAAAGAATAATAATTTTAAAAATTAATTCAAAAAATCTCTTGATGTACATACTCAACCCTAATAGCCTAGAGCTAGTGTCATACATTATTACAATAGTATGATTACAAGAAATAAAATCCAAAAGGACCAAATACTTCGGTATAATTGGAAAAATATATACCAATATAATTTTTATACTATAAAATGAAATGAAGTACAATAAAGAAAATTCTTTTGAAACCTCCAAAAATCCTTGATAATCCCTAAATGTCATACATAACTTACCTCTTCACATCATGGGGGAATTAAAAAATTATAAAGGGGTGAGCTCAGATGCTCACTAAGGTAATGTAATATAGTTAAAGCATAAATTATAAGTCATTTTGAATAATTAAAAGTACACATGTCACTAAAATATAATCATGAGAATAATATGGCAGTAATACCAGATGATTAAATAATTCCATAAAAAAACATAACCATGGATATTAAACTTTTTGAATATACATAGGTAAAATCAATTATTATATTCATAATGATGTAATTCATAATTCTGGACATCTCAATCATATCGTTAAGGCCTCAGCGAAGACACCATACATAATGGGTAAAAACCTTTGATAGTTTGTCTCATGAGACCTAACAATGCATTGAGGGGTTATATCAGGTCCTACATATCACTTAATATGTCCAATGAATTACTCATATGAAATATTATAAACATAAAGAACATATAAATATGAAATATATATAACATTCCCCAATCATTAAACACAATCAGTAACCATTTTGAGTAGTACGATGAACGGTATCAAGATAGCACATCCATAGTAAAACAGATCAAAAACATGTAATAAAATATGGTATTTGATAAAAATATAATATAAACCCCAATAAATCATATAATTCAATAATTATATTGAAGTATATTAATATACCATAATAAAACCATAGAGGAATTCTGGAGAGAAATACCATATTTTACTTTGAAAAGTATAATACTTTTAAAAAAATCATTAGAATTTTTCATGGGTGTTCTTCTAAAAACTAAAATGAAAGAAATATATTTTTTGATTAAAAAATTGGCTATTTTATAAAAAAAATGTTGTATTAAAATAGATTATAGATGGTACTTGAAAATGTTATGAAATCGAGACGTTCCCTTTAATTTGGCTTTCGTATCATGAAAAATGAGAAAGAACCTTGTAATTAATTATTCTACTATAAAATAATGAGGAAATTATATGTATTTATGATTTTGGAAAATATTTATATAATATATAATACTATATAAAAATTCTGAAGAATTATATTGTTTTATAGGGTATGAAATCATAACCCTAATGAAAATGGAGGTTCAAGAAGAAAACCCACAACTTAGATCTGAATGTGTTCTTCACATGACCTAGACATACCATATAATCTAATTAAATCCATTAATTATTTAATTTAAGACCATATTTACATTTATATAAATTATTCTAATTTTATTAAGTTCATTTACGACCTTTTTTTGAGTTATAAGATATAATTTTATTTCAAAGGATAACTCGTTTCCTTCGTTTTCTTGATTTATATACTTGTCTATGAGTTTGGTAGTTCATGTTAGATGGGTATAATGATCAAGAATTTAATTTATATGATATAAATTAACAACCATAAGTGTAAATGTCTATATATAAATATTTTTTTATATGTTATGAGGATGAATAATTAAATAAGACATTTAGTGATAATCATTTACATTATTACGACAACTATTGATCTGAATGAACTCATTTTGTTTTATCATTTAGTATTATGTTAATATGTTACATGGAAAAAATATTAAAGTTTATAATAAATATATTTTATTTTATTTTAACCATATAAAGGGTTTCATTACCATCCTTGAAGTAGAAATTGAAAAATCAAAATTTGTCGTCCATGAAGGTTGTAAATCAGCATCTCAAAGACGATGATTTCATTTTTTAAATAAAAGAGAGAGAGGGAGGACGGATTTTTGTGAAGTATATTACATTATAATGAAATAATTATATTATATAGAATATATTTAGTTTAAAATTATCAATTTAAAAGAGGATGTGGGGAGAGAATAATTAAATGACAGAACCCGAAATGGAATTAAAAGGAAAAGGACGAGAATTTTACCTCTTAAGTACACATCCATGAGAACCTTTTTAAGGGGACAAGTTTTGTTATTTCTATGAGAAAACAAAATTTTGGGCATGGGGTAGTGGATTTGGAATATTTTTGGGATGAAATTTGATAAGAATAAAATCTTTGAAAGTGTGAGGAGAAGGGGTGCTATTTATAGTGGAGTAGAGGGTTGATTTCTCATTACTTCATTATTTTTCTCAACATAAGAAATGGTTTTGATTATTGTGAATAAATAAATTTATAAGTACATTTGAGTTTGAACAAAGTGTCCTTACATGATTCATGACTCATGGAATAGTTAATTTATCTTATAAGGTATTTATACTGGAAATATCTGTATTTTACTATTCACAAAAAATTTGTGTATTTCAAAAAAAATCTAAAATATTTCTCCTAACCATTTTTCATTGTGTAGAATTGAATAATGAACTCCATTTTATGAAAATAATTTTATAAATATGATAAAATTATTTTTTAATAAAAAATATTATTTACTTCAAAAATACAATATTTTAAAATTACTACTTATTTTATAACACTCTGAAAAATTAACTCAGGTATCATTAAATTAAACAAAAATAACAAGACACAAAAATATTTATTTATGAATTATTTTTATGAAAACTAATTTTATTTTAAATAATTTTATTATTTATAATATTGTAATTAAATATTTATTACATACAAAAATACCAACAATTAAATATTAATTTTTTAAATATTCAGTTACATACAATATGATATTATTATATCATAATTTATTTTATATGATGGAAAAATTATATTTATAATTTCATTAGTTTGGTTACTATTCTGTTGGCTGGTACACTATTCATACGGGCCACATTATTATTCCTAAGGCCATGTTACTATTTCATCATTATTAGATCCTTAACTAATAGAAATACCACTTATTTAATTCATTCTTCATTTATAATGTATTATTGTGTTCTATTTGTTATTTTATGTGATCTATACTATGTGAAATACATATAGGTACAAAAATATCATTGATATAATTTTGGATCATTACATTCTCTGCTCATATAAAAATTGCATCCTCAAAATTTCTTGACTGTCACCCCATAAAAATATTTGGGTATATCTCCTTCATATGTTACTTAGGCTCCCACATTGCCTCTTTAATTTTATGATTTATTGAATGAACTTTGACTAGCTAAGTTGTCCAATTCCTCACCACCTTTTATTTAGTTCCCAGAATCTGAATAAGCTCTTCATAATAACATATGTCAGGTTCCAATTTTATTCTTTTAGATCTGAGTATATGTGTTGTGTCTGTAATGTAATTCCTAACGAAGATATGTATAACAAATTGTATACCTTATAAATTTTATGAATCAGTGTCAAATGATAATCCTAAACTCTGATTCTCCCTAGAATTTGAAAAGCATCATTGTACCTAGGGCTCAGTTTACATTTCTTCTCAAATATTATAACACACTTTCATGGAGATACATAGAAGAAAACATGATCTCCCACTTGAAACTCCATATACTTATTTCGATTAATGACATATATATTTTTTTATGATATGTTATTCTTTTATATGGGTTTGAATAGTCTTTACCTTCACTGTTGATTCCTCCAAAATCATTGGACCTTTATGAATCCTTTAACCATCTTCATCCCAAAAAGTTGATGTACGACATCTATTTTCGTACAATGCTTCATATGGTTCCATTTGAATATTTTAATGGAAACTATTACTGTTGTAAAACTCAACTAAAGGTAAATACTGACCCAACAAACCTTGAAAGGCAAGTGATCATGATATCAACATGTCTTTTAATGTTTCCATCATCCTTTCTAACTACTCATATGTTTGATGGTGATAAGAAGTGCTAAAATTAAACTCAATATCCATTGCTTTCTGAAGAAATTTCTCAACTTTCAATGTAAATAATGGATCACGATCACACCCAATTGAAAATGTTGCTTCATAAAGTATGATGAATTCATTAATATAGAGTTATATAGGAAGATCCAGTGGAAAATATTCCCTTACAGCGATGAAATGTATAAATTTGGTATGTCAATCCATATGTAACACTATTATAGAATTATTTCTTGGGGTTTTTGTATTCCATTGAAAAAATCCATAATGATTTCATCCCAATTTCATGTGGTAATAGGAAGGGGTTGTGTGAAACCTTAAGGATGTTTTCTGTTATCCATCACCTACTGATAGACTAAACAACATGATACATAATCAGCAATTTCCAATTTCATATTATCCTAATAGAAATTTTCTTTTAGATTTCTAGAAATTTTATAGCTACTAGGATGCATAGAGAAATTATATCTATGAGAATCATCTAAAAACTCCTTTTTTTGCTCGGTTGTATTGGGAACACATAACCTCCTCCAAAATTTCAAAATTCAATCCTCTCATACAAATTCTTCCAACATCCAATCATTCACATTTTTAATTTTATTTTTAATATTCTAATAATCACCCAGAAACCATTAAATTATTTCCAATAATGATGGTTGGGAAACTGGTAGAAAAAGTAGCGATGTTTCACCTTGCTTGATAATTTTAATATACATCTTTACAAAATTCATGTACTCATTATCTATTTCAATACACATTTTGTCCATACCTCAATGATCCTTCCTACTCAAAGAATCTACTTCATTGTACTATTTTAATGGGTGGTAGTGTATTAGGCAATCATAATCCATGAGTAGCTGGAGCCATCACCTCTTCATCATGTTTAGTTTTTCTGTGATAATATATAATTAACCTCTTTTGGTCAATATATATCTCACACCTTTAACCATAGTTATAGTGTCTCCATATCTTTAGGGAAAATATTATAGCTACTAATTCAATATCGTGAGTTTTTTAGTTCTATTCATGAGATTTTAGTTTCCTTGACACATAGGCAATAACTTTATCATTTTGTCTAAGGACACAACCAAGTCTTTTATTTGATGCATCACTATAAGTCACAAATCCCCTATTTCTTGAAGGTAGTTTCAAGATCAAATAATTCACTAATATCCTCTACAATTTTCATAATGTTATTCATGTTATTTTTTCTATAAAAACATAAACACTTTACCTATAATCTTGGTTAATGGGTTACAACCATGGAAAAGATCAGAATTAAGTGCTGATAGTAACCCGATAAACCAATAAAACAACGTACCTTAGTTATGATCATGGGTGTATACCATTATTAAACTTCCTTTTTCATCATAGGATCAACTGATATTACTTTATTAGAGACTATATGTCAATGAAATGAAACTCTTCAAAGCCATAATTCACACACGCTTAACATCCCATATAACTCATTTCTTCTAAGAGTCTCCAGAATAATATGCAAGTGGTCTCATGATATTAATTGATTTTGGATTATAACTAGATATCATCAATATATACCACAAGAAACAAATCAATATATTCATTGAAAGCTATATTAATTAGATCCATGAAAATAGAGGCTGCATTAGTTTGTCCAAAAGGCATTACTGTAATCTTTTAATTCCAATACCTAGTTCAAAATTCTAAATTTGGAATCTCATCCTTCTTAACACATTATTAATGATATCTATATCGAAGATAAATCTTGGAAAACTATTATGCTCCGTGGTGTTTATAAAATAAGTCATCAATTTATAGAATATGATACTTTTTCTTTATCATAATAGCATTTATCTCCCTATAGTCAATACACAGTCTTATAGATCCATCTTTCTTATTAAAAAATTTTAGGAGATCCTCGTGGAGAGAAACTAAGGAAAATGAACCCCTTACTACTCAAATCCACTAATTGTTTCTTCTTCTCCACTAATTCTACTAAGTCCATTTTATAAGGAGTTTATGATATAGGCTTTCCACTAAATATTAAATCAATATAAAACCCAATTTACCACCCCAGAGGATGTCTAGGTAAATACTCTAGAAAAACATTAATGTATTATAAAAAGATAGTCACATCCAAGATTTCAACATTTCATTCCCCACCCATAGATGTTACGTTATCTTCCTCATAATGATGTAAATTCAGTAGAGCTACTAGGGGTGGATCTAGATAAGAATCAGATGGTGATTTTTTTTTCTAAAGATAAGGAACTCTATATCATTATAAAAAATTGTAACTTCCTTATTATTGTCTTTAAATTATAATTTGAAATCCAATTCTTACTGATTATTATATCAAAATTAATCATATGTATGATGATAAGGTCATAATCTAAATAACTTTTATGTGTCATAAATGGGATGGATCAACACATATTTTTTGTAATGATACTTCCATTAGGATTTCTGAATGAAAACTTCATTATTAAATAAAAAAGGAAATCACTGATTTTCTTAGAGAAATGGGAATATATAAAATAATGTGATGCTCTAGAATCCAATAAATCATCAGCTAAGATTGAGGAAATAATAAAATTACCTATCAAATCATCATTATGAACTTCAACTATAGCATTTTTGACCACATAATCTTGGCCTTAATCCCTTGGCCTTTTTGGAGAAAGTTTCCTTAAAACCTAGGTCAATCATTTCACAATGTCCCATATTTTGGAAACTGTAAAATTGTACATTGGTAGATTATTTAATTCCCATGCAATCATGGTGCTAGTATCATTTTTTTCCACACATTTAACAATAATCCATACCCTTCATTAAAGTGCCTTCGTTTTTCATTCCAAAATTATCATAAGATAGAAAATTAAATCTTCTATTCTTCCCATTTTCTGTATATCCTTTTCTATAGTGTTCAACATCCCTCTTCTTATATTTCTTTTCATTAAAGTTATATTGCATATAGAATTATTTTTCTATCATGATAGCTTATTATACTATATCTTTGTAATACTAGAAATTTTAGGAGAATAGTTCCCTTCAAAGGAATGGTTTTAAACTATCACAGAATCGATCAAACTTTCTCGTTGGATCACATATATAGTAATTGACATGCCTTTATAACCATGAAAAGTTTTCTTTAAACTTGGAAACATTCTCATCCTCAGTTTTTCTCAAATTCAAGAATTTCCATTCCATATCTTCTCATTGCATGTGAAAAAAACATTTTTCTAGAAAAATTTCATTAAAATACCTCTATTTCACTAGTAATTTCTTTATCAACCTTTGTGTTTTTGAATAGTGACCACCATGATCCACATCTCTTGATTAATGATAAAATTCCATGGCAACCTTCTTGTATTCATTACTTCACAAAGAAAGAAATATATACTCTATGGAACTTATCCATTGCTCAGGTAAATATGGGTTTGTAGTACCATTGAATGATGGATGTTGTTGTCCTATAAAGCAATTTAACATTTCTCCTCCATGATTTGGATCAGAATGATCTATATAAGTAAGGTTATTATTCATAACCTGATTATATTGTCCTAATGAAATGATACGTTTCTCAAAAACCATCATAACTCCAATACTGACATTATTATCTTTCATATTAAGGGAATCCCAATATGGGATACATGCAATGATACAGTTTTAATTCCTTCTAATAGGTTCTATTTTTAAATAATTGCATACACTAGATTAGGTTATGAATAGAAATTTATAATCCCAAAACGTAAAACACTTAACATAAATTTAAGTTCTATTAAAATATAATCACCTAAAAATAACCATTATTTCCTTGGGGAAATATTTACTTTTAAATATTTTATATTTTATTGTAAAGAAAATGTGACTTATCCTAAGAGTATCCCCTGGGAGTGTCAAACCAGGTGCACAGTAAGGTCTATTGTTGTGTACAAAGACACCCTAAGTTGGGCCTGAGACACCTTGTTGGAGCTGTTACCCTTAGGTAAATTTGTATCAGAACCACATCTACTTTTAGTACCCAAACAAGGATGTATTTCTAGGATGAATCCCATATTCTCTACTTTACCAAAATTTTAGGTTTTTCTTATTTTCTTATCCTTAAAGTATATCTTAGGAATATTTTACCTAATATATGTTTTATAAATCTATTTTCTAGGGTATCTACAAAACTTTCTATGATACAAACTGTAAAGAACCAACCCCAGTACCCTAGATTTGGTGCCATACTTTATTACATTGGTAAGATTAAAAGGAATTGAATCACAAAGGACCAAATAGTTTAGGATAATTAGAAAACCATATACATATATAATATTTCATGACCCCTCCCTACAATTATTATAATCCTATGTTGGAAATGAATAATGGAAGATAATGACCAGTGTTCCCTACCTCCAGTAGGCCAAGGGATGGAGACCAAAACCAAGGGTATACAATCTCACATAATGGGAGGGGCATTTCCATTTTTAATGAAAACATGATTGGGAGGCAAGGAAGTCCATCATAAAACAACTCCAAGTAATATATACATAAATGAAATGGGAAATCCATCCCAAATGAATGTTTAAAATTACACTAATATGAACATAATGAAACTCTATAGTAAATACCAAATCAAGGCTATGCAATAACAGCGAAATTGTCACAATGTCTGAGATTGTAATGTCCAACATGATCCACATAATACTCCTGGAAACCTTAAGGAAATTTAATATACCTATGGTTAGTATACATGTATACTCTATAGGAAAACCAAATTCTCCCCTACACAAGTGAGAGAAGCATAATAATTCTCCTATGAAAAAATACGAGAACCCAACTGCACCTAACAAGGTATAATAGCCATACCAAACTCACCAAGGCACAATAAACAAAAAAAAGATATGTAAAGTAATATTGTAAACACATCGATGATTTAGGTTCCCCACACCACATACCACTGGTTTACCCATTTTTCCCTAATAAAAATTGTCTAAACACTTCCACATCTTCTGAAATAACAATGTCACAACCCGTATGCACACACCTGGACCTCACAACCACACCTCATCCCATCACAAGGGCCACAAGACACATCAAATCCTGACCATATAAACTCGTTCCATAACTGTTTCATATCATACCTGCACACACCAGGGCCTCATAAACCACATTACAACCCGACCGTAGACACCTGGTCTACAAAACATGTTTTATCCTGAAACAACTTGGGATAAAACAGTAAAACTCATCCTGAAGACACCCAGGAAATCACCGCTCATCTTATCTCAAAAACACCTAAGAATGCACAACTCACCCACAAAAAATCATGCCTCAGAAAACAAAAAAATGCTCAAATAATATTGGAATACCACTATTTGGAAGAAGGAGCAAGGAAGAGCTTATGGATAGCCAGCCATCGTCCCATCGGGATGTTTGGGAAAGACACCCTCCCTTGTTACGATGGGGTTGTTCAATACATAGTTCTCAACTAGGGTGGGGTGAGTATATAAATCACATGGAAAATAAAAGTAGTACATATATGATAGTAAAAAATCAAGAAGATCATATGTGTTTTCAACCATCAACAAACTCAAAAATACCTCATTTTTTTAAACATCTAAATGCATGACCACACAACATCTCACAAACTCAATCCAACCCCCAAGTAATTCATTTAACCAATTATCATTCTATATTAACAACTCATTTATTAATACCATCACTACTCTAGATACTAATGGGAACACCACACAGTAAGACACACATAAAAAGTCACGTATAGTAAAAAGAACCATAGTAAATTAACCCAATTTATATTCCTCCCCACTTAATACCCATTCATGACCTAAACTACTGCTCCTGAGATACTAGAAAACATTCTATAGGTTATTAATTGATAAGAACACATACCAACAACCCCCATCACCATCCTTCAAAGTCATCTCACCCAGTCCATCCTCTCAACAGAGCAAACCCCCAACTCACAACCTCACCTAGAAAAACAAAACCACACAACCCAGTCATAGACCTATTGAAAAAAACATATCATTGATTACATAATCAATAAATCCCTCAAAATGAGATACCAAAACACCTTTTGAAGCACCGCACATCACAAAGACATGCCCACAACCCTACTGTAACAATATTTAAAACAAACCAACACACAACACACCACTGCACAAACTAAGGAAAGGAATATTCATATTTAAGAATTCATGTTTTCTTTAATTCAACTTGGTAACTTTTAGGGTTATCATAGAAACAGTATAATAATGGGGCATGAATTTTTTTGTCGAGTATATGTGGCAATAAAAATTTCATATATAATCGTTCAATGAAAAAAGACAACCAACATTCATCAAAGAGACCATCCCATGCACAAACAAAGACATCCAATTTCCATAATTTTTAGTGGGGTGTTTAGCTCATATAATTCACAACAACAACCACAAAAAAATTAGAAAGAAGAATATGCATCAATTTTCCCAGACCTTGCAGTTTTATTTTTACTAGTATAATTATATTCATTAATCTGAATTCAACTATCTTATCAAGAAACATTGATACAGTCAATACAAATGATGAAAAAAATTAAAAGACAGATAATGGAAACCTACATGGAATAATAATCTATTAGAACTTCTTTATTGTGCCCAAAACAGGGGTGAATATGTAGTAAGAAAAAGCCTCTAGGGAAAAGAGATAAAACATGTACAATATAAAGAATCACTCCCTAGGGGAGAAAAGTTATGGGTGCCTTATAAAAAGAGAGGGAGAATATAATGATTGAATATAAGGGCACTAGATTAGAAGGATTATATTTGAGACTCGTGATATATGAAACTATTTTAAATTTCTATTAATGATTGATATCAACAAAACCATGTGGTTTGACCATTTAGAAGGAGGATACACTTTTAGAATGTTAAAGATTTGTTTTATATCCCTTGAAATGGGTGCAAGAACATTTTAATATAGTATTAAATTCATTTTTCTTAAAATAAAATGTCAAAGGAGAAAAAATAGAATAAGATGAAAATTATAGAAATTTGAAAAAAAAATTTAAATGAATAAATTTTATATGATTCATTACTATGAGTAAATTGTGAAAGTCACCATTGTGAGTTACTAGTGAGAGTCACTAGTGGGATTCACAAGTGCGAGTCATTATTCAGTGATCTACCAATGCGAGCTAACATCATGAGCTAAGTGTTGAAATAAGTCAATATGACTACCATGAACACTTTAAACTCAATATTTTTACAAATTAATTGAACTAAAAGGTCCATTTTTCCCAGGTAATTCAAAACCAAACCTAGTTGGAAAAGTGGGGTCTGGAAAACCACCCCATTAGATACCTATGAAGGATCTCTATATTTTTGAAACACATCCACATACATCAAAGATCAACAACAAACCACCATGTGTTGTTCGAAATATGGAATAAACCCTCAGCATCCCAGAACACTCCCTATGACATTTTCTAACCCAACCAAACCTAAATCACACCACACAAGCATAATAACCATTCCATCCCAAACACATTAATTATTTAATTCCATTTTCCATGTGAAGATATTATATACTACGGGTGGCACTGACTCACTAGAACGGGGTTAATCACATTACAGTCAATGCATCACGATTAAGTATCTTGTCCTTCCCTTCTCAGATGTTAGTACGTCATCCCAAATTTTCCCACACACATGTCAAACAAAGGGAAACAACAATTTTCATAAAATACTGTTCGAAAATTACATCACAAGGCTTGAAAGAACTAGATGAAACTCAAAAAAAATATGGGTACTCTGCACAAATATGTGTTTCTCATTCCCAAGTATACTCCTGCAAGCTACCATGATTCCTCAACACATGAACCAAAAGAATTGTCTTTTGACACAACAATTTCACTTGAAAATCCTTGTTCTCTAGTGGTAGCTCCATGTATGTCACTTCATCAATGATATCTAAATCTCCCCATTCAATGAAATTTCATTCATCTTAAAGATACTGGTGGATTTTAGAGATGTTGAATACATTTTGTATCCTCTCTAACTATGGGGGTAGTACCAACTGGTATGCTCCTTGAAAACTCTCCCCAACACCAGAAAGGTTCTGAATAACCTAGGGGAAGGATTACTCCCCCTACCAAACCTCTTAGACCAATGTTGAGTGGAAACCTTCAAGAATACATGGTCCCCATCCTTGAACTCCACAGGACTTATCCTGTGATCAACAAAAGATTTATTCCGGTCATGCACTGCTTTCATCCTCCTATGAAAAAAGTGATACTTCTGTATCATTATCTACACTACCATAGGGACAAGAACAGCTGTCCCCACAACCTTTATCCATCACAAAGGTGAACGTCACCATATTACATTAAAATATTCAAATGGATCCATTCCAATGGAAGAGTGATCGATATTATTATAAGAAAACTCTAACAAGTGAAAGTGTCACACTACGTATTCTCTAGCATCTAGGACACATGATCACAACAAATCCTATAGAGTTTGGATTTTCATTTCTGTCGGCCAATTTGTATGATGGTGGAAAGCACAATTGAGGTGTGACTATGATCATAAATCCTTTCTATAATACCCTACAGACTGAAAAGGTAAAACATGTGTCCCAATATGAGATTATGGTCCTCGGAAATCCATACAACCATACAAACTCATCCACATACCTATTTTCTAAAGAATCCACTGTGCTGAATCCTTAATTGTTATGAATTGAGCCAATTTTTTTAGATGATACACTACTAACAAGATAATATTGTAGCCCACCTTATCCCTGGGTAAAAATATGACTAAATCCATCATGATTTCATCCCACTGCCACTCATGGAAATCTATGGGATACAACATTCCACAAGGAACATGTTGCCCATCATTAACCTTTAAGCCCACTAAACACTTCCCAAAAACTCCACCACTAGCTACTTTAAGCCGAGTCACGAAAAATGAATCCTCAAGCCATGATACAGCATAGAAATTCAGGTTTATACTAAGTAATGTTAGTTATGGAATTAATGAAATATTCCCTCGAGCATTTCCATCAGAACAAACAACCTTCCATGGAATAACATCTGATTATGACCATTTTACAACTATCACTCTAAAGAATCACTATGGCTAACAAGATTTTACATCACCTTTACCTCAGAATATTACCACTGAGACTCATCCACCTACTGAATCAGAGAAGATTGCACAGTCATCTATGACAAAAAAATCTCTACTATTTTCTACCCTTGCATCCAAGTGCAAGGCTGCCAATCCATCCATTGCATTCTCTAAATTTTAATATTCATGAACAACCTCCTTCTATGGCTTCATGATCAAATCATCAGCCTTTAAATTTGATTTATATATGATATAAAAATCATATTCCTGATGAAACTCCACCCACCTCCTCTATAGCTAGTTCAAATATCTCTAAAAAATGATATACCTCAAACTCTTGTGATCTGTGGAGACCATAAAGCTCTCCCCAATGAGGTAATGCTTTAAAAAAATCAGCACAAACCCGACCTTTGGTATCTATAGATCATGGGTGTAATTGTAACATTCATGAGGACATAAGAGCCTTTAACCATAAGAGATCACTTCTCAATGCTGCATCAAGATCCATCCAAAACCCAGACATGAAGCATCACAGAATACCTAAATAATCACCCCTTCTCCTGGTAACTAGAGCAATGGAGCAGTAACCAATTTCCCCTAAAAATAACCGAACATTTTTTGGAACTTCTCACTCTACACAAAATCCAGGTACTCTTTAGTCAGAGCATCCAATGGAGCTTCAAATCAATAGAAATCAAGTGAAAACCTCTGATAACAGTCAGTGAGACTAGGAAAACAGTAAAATTCTACCACATTATTAGTTTTTTCCCATGAAAAAAACCTCTTCAATCATTGAGATGTCAAATTAAACCTTGCTGGGACCCCACATGCCTATGGAAATAAACCTATCGTGTCCAAAATATAAACTTTGGAAAATGTCTATAGATATGGTGGCATTGAATACCCAAGTTGGATGGTTCTGAGATTCTCAACATGATCCTCCTCCAACATCAATTAGATCAAGATATCATCAATGAATACGACAATGAATTGTTCCATGAACTCATGAATGACGAAGTTTATCAGCTTCATAGACACAAATGGAGTATTTGTAACACAAAATGGAATGAATATGAACTCAAAATACCCATACCTACATCTAAAAGTAGTATCCAAGTTATCTTCCTCCTTCAACCTCAATGTGTGATATCCAAACCATTGATCGATCATAGAAAACCAAATTTCCCCTCTCAACTAGTCGAAAAGATCGTTTATCCTTAGGATAGGGAAACTATTCTTGACCATCATGTATTTCAACCATAATTAGTCTACACACAACCTCATACAACCATAATATATCCTTTCAAATAATAGAGCAACACATGTTGAAACAGTGGACCGAAAAAACCCTTCTACATCATATCATCTATCTGGATTCTAAAATACCACAACTCAAAAGATGACATCTGATTAGGATCCATAGAAATCAGAGAATCACAGAGCAACATGTCTGTCCCTAACACAATGTCACATCAAGGGGGTAGATTCCAAAACATCTTCGGAAAAAATTCATTAAATCCCAAACAAATATGAGAACCTCCACCAGCCCAACATCAGCTGATTCTAATGAAATCTCATACAATAAAAAATAAGAGTCTCTATACATTGACTGCCAAACTGATAACTTCACTCACCAAAGAAACCTCATTCCATTCATCCATGTATGGAAAAAAAATCTCCAGAAGTAGTTGATTATAACTGGCATGGAATAAAACAAGTCAATGCTGATAATTGTAGTGTATGGTTTCATATGTTGCAAGAAGAGGTTTCCATGGGGATGATGCTGTCCCATAATTAATATACATCCCTAACACACGCCAAAAAAACTGGTCTGACCTTGCACTACCGTACTCAACACTAGGGGCATGGGAATTCTCTCTATGTCTAGTCCTAGAGAATGGTCAACATCAGGTGAAATAGTGTGTGTGAATCTGTTGAATAAAACAAAACACAAGAAAGGGTAATAAACAAACTGATCATACAGCTAATGATTTTTGGACCTACAGGAACGGATACCTCTACTATATGAAACTGAAACTTCCCAGCTCTTCTTCCCTTCATCTAATGACCACATCCATGACCCCACCATGTTCAAGGTCCATAAGTAACACCCTGAGGCTGTCCTCTACCTACTCCATCTCTTCTTAGTAGAGTATGAAAATGCTATCCCTTATGTTTAAACTACCTAATTCGAAACCGCTACTAAGGCTAGCGCTGAACCTATCCTCTTCCACCAAACTATGCTTGAGAATCCACTAGGCACTAACACTGATGTTGGTCATTGACTTATAGAAAAAACACCTTTATACCAAGCCCATAGAAAGGGCACAAGAACTAGAAGCTCAAAATAGAGAATACTAACATCAACTCTTTTCCAGTCAAAACATTGAAGGCCATGGTGCGTAAGACCTTCTTCTGGTAACCTTGCCTCAAAAATAATCCTATTAGTTCCCCTATCTTGGTAGTTCTCCTCCTGATTGAATGCACTCAATCACATCCACCTTCTTCTGAACCTCCAAATATGTTGGTAATGTAAATGGAGTAACCACATACTGGATAGAAGGACAAAGTACCCCATTTAAGAGTCTCGCACAATAATCCTCTTCCAGAAACGGATTTGGGAAAAAATGAGATCCTTGAACTTAATCCCCATATCCCATACCAACAGATATCCCTACTAGAGGGAGAGTAATTCCTGCCACTTATCATACTTCATGGTTTATGATATTAATTCTTCCCAGAACTCCATCTCAATATCGACCAACAGAATGTTAGCCTCCTTCTTCTCCCCCAATTACAACATCCACCACTAACACACAACTCTACACATCCTTCTCACAAACAAAATAAACGAGTACTCCATCAAGGCCCAGATCAAACTGAGGGTGATCTCAAGATCCTTGAGGCATCTCTCCATCTCCATCTACCACTACTCATCCTCCACTAATAGATCAAAAATCCACTGATCAACCAGATCGGCCTTCTGTACCACAATATCCCAGGACACACACGGACGATGACTGGGTGTCATAGCTGAAATAGTTAAACAAATAATTCCTAAGCCCAATTAGTATATAATTTTATTTGATATTCATTTTATATAATTTAAATAATTTATTTTTCCTTTTTAAATTCCCCAAAAAACCCAATTCAAACAAGAACACAAGTCATTGGGATGCATGTACCATTCCTAGAGTCCCTTCCCTCCAAGCAGTGTAGCCTCACATGGTTATTTGGTAGACCCTAAGTCCTTGCATCAGATAATTGGGGTGGGGGGATAAAATACAATTTCCTAGTCGGTCTTCCCTAACCTATATCATGAACCAAAGTCATAGGAATATATTTACCTACCAACCCATGCAATCCTCATTATACATAACTCAAAAATCCATCATATCTCTCAACCATCACCTTTGATACCATTTTTCTAGACCCCCCCCCCTGCAAAGATGTCCTTTTTTGGGCTGGAAAATAAGAATGGGGGATAATGATCCTATGTCCTGCCTCTAGAAGGCCCTGAGGTGGATACCAGCCCCAAGGGTACATATAATCACATAATGGGAGGAATTCCACATTTCATAGAAAACAATATTGGGAAATAAGATGGTCCATACAAAAAAAAACTCCAAGTAATATATATATAGATGAAATACAAACTCCATCACACATTAATGCTTAAAATACAATTTTTATAAATATAATGAAATTACAAAGTAAATAACCAATGTAAGTCTATGTAGTGACACAAAAATTGTTTTATGGTCAGAGCTAGTAAGGTCCTACACTTTTCATGTAATCCTCCAAGAAACCTGAAATCAGTTTTATATATGTCAGGTAATAATACAAGTATACTAATTAAAAAAATCATCTGATATACAAGTGATTGAAGCATACTAATGCTCCCATGAGAGACCAAAAAATCAAAATTGCACCTAATAGGGTATACTAGCCATCCCAACCTCACGAAGGCACACTCACTTAGTAATTCAAGTAAAGTAAAGAAATATAGTAGGAAAATTAATGATTAGGGTACTTTTAACTACTTCCTGCTCGTTTAACCGCTCATACCTAATGGAAAACATCCTTGTCCTGCCATATCTTCTGAAATGACTATTTCACAACCTGCTCACAAAAACCTGGGCCTCACTGCCACACCTCATCCCATCACCGAGTGCATACGACAAATCACATCAAACCAACAGACACTTAGGATACAAATATATCACATCCTTCCTACACACTCTTAGGCATCATAAACCACGTCACATCCCAAACAAGGTCATATGGGCCACAAAACACATCATGTATTAAAAAAATAGTAATTCCAAGCATATGTAATCAAAAATATTCTTTGGAAAGAATAAATCTTCACATCCCAAAGACACTTAGGAAATAAAAACATTCCTGCACAGACCTGTGACTCAAAAACCACAACCTACCCTAATAATATTGAGCTATCAATGCCTAGAAAAAAGGATTGGGAAGGGTTGGTGTTTATCCATCCATACTCCCATTAATATATTTGGGAATGACACCCTCACCTGTGTAGATGGGGGTGTTCGGAACATAGTGCTCAACTAGATTTGGGTGTGTATTGAAATAAAAAGGAAAATGAAAGTAATACATGTATGATACTAAATATTCACACAGAATCTATGGTTTTTTAACCAAAAACCAACTCAAAAATACCGACATTGCTTCTACCACTAAAAGAACGACCACACAAGCGACCACAAACTCAATCCATACCCCAACAAATTCATTTAACCAATTCCCATCATTTATTAAAAATTAATTTATTCAATCCATCATTACTTGGGTAACTACTAGGAATACTTCAAAACAAGACACATAACAATAGTCACCCAGAGTAAAAGGAACCATGGAAAATTAACCCACCTCACAATCCTCTCCATTTAACACCCATTCATGACATAACCTACCCATATCGAGATATAGGAAACAAATTATAAATATTACTAATTTTGATCACCCATGACAACCACAATATTCATAATTATTCAAAGTAATCATGCCCAATCTATCCTATCAATATATAAAACACCCAACTCGCATCCATGCCTTGTAACAAATAACCGCACAACCCAATCACATCCTTGATGTACAATAATTCCAGTTCATTCAAGACTCACTCCCTCTAAAGACTCCCCTCCTGAAATGGAAATGAAGAAAGGGAGATAATGACCCCTAAGTCTGAACTCTAGTAGTCCCGGGGTGGTGACCAACTTTAAGGGTATACAATATCACATAGTGGGATGAATTTCAATTTAAAAAAAAAACAAGATCAAGAGATAAGATTGTCTATCCCAAAACAAATCCAAGTAATATATATAAAATAATCCCAAAATTCATCCCATGAGCATGTTTAAAATATAACTATTATAAATAAATTGAAACTCCAAAGTGAATACCAAAATTGAGGCTAAGTAGTAACACATCAACTATCCCAAGGTCTGATCTAGTAAGCTCCAGTACGGTCCACATAATCCTCCTCAAAACCTAAAATAATTTTTATTTACATACGGTTAGGATACAAGTACAATCATCATAAAATAAAATGTCTTTCATGCACAAGTGAGAGAAACAAAATAATTCTCTCGTCAGAAAACAAAAAAAACCCAAAAAAACCTAATAATGTATACTAGCCATCCCAAACTCACCAAGACACACTCACCATGAAATGTAAGTCATGTAATGTAATATAGTAATAAAATCAATGATCTGGTTACCCCACACCACTAACCACTAGTCTAGCCACTATTTCTTAATAAAAATTGTTTTCATGCTCACACCTCTTCTGAAAGAACCATTTCACTACCCACCCACACACACTTGGGCCTCAAAACCACACCTCGTCCCATCATTGTGGTCATGAAACACATCACATCACACGCAGAGACACATGGTCCAAAACCACATCACCTCATATCGTCACACACATGGGCCACAAAAACCACATCACATCCCACCCACAGACACTTGGGCCACAAAACACATCATATCCCAAAAAAACATGGGAAATCACAAAACATATCTTCTTGATGAAACCTATGAATGAACAACTCATCTCATCCCGAGGAAACCATGAAAAGCATAACCTGCTCCCACACACCTTAGCCTCACAAACCAAAACAAGCTTAATGAATCTTCGGCAACCACCCCTGGATGAAGGAGCAGGAAGATTAGGTGTCCAAACATCCATCCTCCCACTAAGATGTTTGGGAAATACGCCCCACCCCATGAATATGGGGGTGTCAGACTCATTTATCTCAACTATGTTTGGGTGTGTACAAAAATAAAAATAAAAATGTAAGCAATAAATATATGATACCAAACACTCTATCCCAACCTATGGGTTTTCATCAAACTACCAACTCACCAACAATGCCTTTACATCTACCCCTAAATGCATGTCCACAGAACCAGCCACAAACTAAATCTATACCCCAATCTAATTAATTTAACCAATTATATTCTTTTATTAAAAATTGATTTATTCATTGCATCACTACCTTGGAAACTACAAAGTACACTGCAAAATAAGACACACAGAAAACGTCACACTGATTAAAAAAACCATAATAAATTTACCCACTTCACATTCATTTCCATTAAACACCCATTCATGACATAACCTACCATTCCCAAGATATAGTAAGTCTTTATAAATTTTATTAATGGATAAGAACCCTTTCCAACCACTCACATCATCATTCATCAACGTCATCCCACTTAATTCATCATCTCAATAGTGAAACCCCCTAACTCACAACTACACCAAGCAACACTTAACTACAAAACCTGATCATAGCCTTGTGGTACAATCATTCCCATCCATTAAAAAATCAAAAAATATCTCAACCTGAGATCCCAAAACATCTATTGAACAACCCCACATAACGCAACCATTCCCACAACCCTACTAAAACACAAGTTTGAACAAACCCAGACACAACACACAACTACACTAACCAAGGAAATGCAAATTCAGATTTAACAAGTGACCCATTATTTAATTCCACTTTTAACATTCGAGGTTACCATAGAAACAGATTAATCTTATGGAGTCAATTTATTAGCTGGGTATATGTTGTTTATAAAATTTCATATATAATTGTTCAACAAAAATCAAGAAACCATCATTCATTAAAGAGGCCATCCCGTGAACAAACAACGAGAAACAAGAACAATGATTTTTAGTGGGGTGTTTAGAATGTATATTTTACAACAACAACCAAAAAATTAACAATCAGATCATATGTCCCATTTCACAGACCCCACCGATTTTTTTCTAGTTGAATCATATTCATTAATCTTAATTCAAATATAATTTATTGACAAATTTATAAACCCACATCGCACAATGCAAAAATTAAAATAGAAATGAAGGAAAACTACATGGAAGAATAATTGATAATAATATCCCTATTTTTCCAAAATAGGGGGCACACATGCTGAAAGAAAAGCCTCTAGAGAAAATTAGTTCCAAAATGTATAATACAATGCATGACTCCATCAGGTAGAATGTTTTTTGGTGCCTCGTACGAATATAATGTATAATGAATGAATGAAATTAATACCCCCAACATTAATGTATTAGATCTGAGACACATTGGATTTTAAATAGTTTTTAATTACTATTAATGTCGGATCTCAACAAAACCATGCAGTTTGAACATTTAGAAGGCCTCTAGACTTTTAAGAAATTAATGATATAATTCATAACCCTTGAAATTGATTCAAAACCACTTAAATATGTTATTAAATTAATTTTTTCATCAAATAAAACGTTAAATGGGTGAAACTATAAAAACTAGAAAATTTTGGAGATTTGACAAACCATTAGAAATGACTCACTATTAGATGAGGCACTGCTTTGAATCACCGGTGTGAGTCAATATTTTGGGTCACTGATGCAAGAAACTAGTGTGTTTCACTGGTGCAAGTCACCATTCAATGAGATACTGGTGTGAGCTACCATCGTGAGCTACCATTGTGAGATATCGTCATGAGTCACCAGTCTTGACTCATCTTTTTGACTCACCATCATGACTGTCCATCACGACGATTGTCATAACTCACCATCGTGACTCACCATAGAGACTCACCATCACAACTCACCATTGTGACTCACTTTCGTGACTCACCGTCATGACTCACAATCACAACTCCGCATCCTGACACAGCAGAGTAACACACTGTCAGGATTAACCTTCGTGATTCACCACCAAGACTCACCATTGTGACTCCCCGTCGCGACATATCATTGTATAGGCTAAAAAATTATAAAATAATCAAATAGATTATATAAGACACCATGAACACATCAAACACTTCCACCACCATATTTTCATAAAGTCAAAGACAAGTGAGGTATACCCCATTATATATTTTTTATACTACAACCTAAAATTATGTACATGATAGAATCTTCTATGGAAACATCTGTAACCCCTAGATTATCCCTTAAAGTCATTAATAATATACCTATTAGCATCCATGGGAGAAAAAAAGGGGTAAGATTAGATGATCATTAAGGTTAAGTATTATAGCGGAATCATAAATAATAAAGAATGGTGAATAAATAAAATTACACATGCCATTTAAACATAATATCGACTACAATATGGAAGGAATAAAATTTTGTTAAATAATTCCATAATAAAACATAGCCATCGATATTCTACTGGTCGAATATATTCACATGAAAATCAGTTACTAGTTTTATAATGAATGGATACATAATATTGGAAATCATAATAATACCTTAAAGGCCTCAACCAATGCACCGCATATAATGGGTAAAACCCCATGTTAGTTTGCCTCATGAGACCTACCTATGCATTGAGTGGATATAGAGGGCCCCATACATCACATAATATGTACAGTGAATTAATAATATGAATATTTATAAACATAAAAAATATATACATATGAAATATAAATAACTTTCCCCAATCATTATACATAATCAGAAACCATTCTGAGTAGTTTGGTGAATAGTTTCAAGATAGTACATCCATAGTCAAACTTATCATAAACCATTTAATAATATATGGTAGATTATAAAAATAATAAATAAACCTATATAATGAATAAAATTAAATTTAGGTGTTAAAATATATGGAAATAATCTTATGAAATTATTGATGAATTCTTGAGATAAATACCATTTTTTATTTTGCAAAGAAGAGTTCCTTTAGAAAAATCATATGAATTTGTCATGGTTGTTTTCATAAAACAAGAAATGAACAAGAATATTTTTTGATAAATTTTTTTTGAATTTAGAAAAACAATGGTGTCTTAAAACATATTCTTTATGGTACATGAAAATGTGTATGCAATCGAGACATTCCCACTAATCGGGCTTATGTATCAGGAAGAAATGAGAATGAACCTTGTAAAACATTTATTCTTCCATAAAATAATGATTAAATTGTAAGAATATTATAGTTTTTAATATATATATATATATATAATTTAGAATAAATATATAAATATAAAAATAATTACATTGGTGTGTAGATGAAGAAATCATAACCCGAATGAAATTGGAGGTTTGGAAACAATACCCTTACCTTATGTCTGAATCTGTTTTTCACTTGACCTTAACGTCCTGGATAATGAAATTAAATCCATTAATATATTAAGTAAAATCATCATACACATGTATCTGTTTCATTACAGTTTTATTTTGGTCATTTATTTCCTTTTTTATGAGTTATAAGATACAATATTATTGATCAGGAGCATTCCATTCCTTGGTTTTCATGAATAGTATACTTATATATAAGTATGGAAGTACATGTGGAATGGGTATAATTATCCAAAATTGGATTTATATGATATTAATGAACATAAAAATTCTAAATGGTTACATATACCATTTATTTTATACGGTACGAGGATAAATCATTAGATAATACATTTAGTGATAATCGTTAACATGGATACGATAGTTATAGATTATAACAAAATCATATTGTTTTATAGTTTAGTATTATGTAAATGTGTTACTTATAGAACATAATAAATATTATAATAAATATATTATAGTCTATTTTAAAAATGTAAATTGTTTCATTACCATCCTTGAAGGATAAATTGAAAACTGACAATCCTTCGTCCATAAAGGATGTAAAACATCTCCTCATGGATGACAATTTCATTTTTTAAATAAATGGGAGAGAGAGAGAGTGGAGTTTGATTAAGTATATTACATTAAATTTATATAATTATAGTATATAGATAATAGTAGAGTTATCACGATCATTTGGATAGAAGAGGCAAGGATATAATAATAAAATAAAAGAACATCAAAAGGAATTAAAAGGAAAATGAAGAGGATTCTACTTTTTGAATACTCCTCCTTGGAAAGCTTCTTACGGTGAATATTTATGGTATTTGGATGACAGCAGGAGTTCTAATGCATAAGGAATATTCTTGTGGAGAGGATTGGGTAGAAATTTTATGAGCCTAAAATCTTGGATGGTGTGAGGAGAAGTGGTGTTGAGGGGTGGTATTTATATTGGAGGAGAGGGGTGATTTCTCATTATTTTATTTATTATTTCATTTTATTTCTCAAGATAAGAAATAGTGTTGATTATTGTGAATCAGTATAGTAATATGTCTATTTTAGTTCAAACCATGTGTTCTTGCATCATCCATCACTCAAGGAATTGTGTATTTATCTTAACATATATTTATAATATAAATTATCGTATATTACTATTCACTAGAAATTCATGTATTTTAGAAAAATAACAAAACATAACCCTTTATTTTTAACAACATGTTGAATAATAAAATGACATCCAATTTATGAAATTAATTTTATAAATTTGAAAATTTTAATTTTTAATTTAAATCAATATTTACTTGAAAAATATAGTTTTTAAAATTATATTTAATTTTATAACACTCTAAAAAATTATCTAAGGTCTCATTAAATTATACAAATAAATAAGACAAAAAAATATAAATTTATTCATAATTGTTTTGAAAATAAATTTTATTTTAAATCATTTTATTGATCCTAAAATTATAATTAAATATTTATGACTTAGAAAAAAAACCAAAATATTAATACTAATTTTTAAAATAGTTATTTACTTACACTATAATATAATTATATCATAATATAATTTATAATATGGCCAAAATTTATTTATAATTTTATTAGTGAGGATATTCTTATCATGTCCAGTTTTTGATTCATAAGGGTTTCATTACTATTCTTATGTTCATGCTACTATTACATGGGAATATGTTCCTTAACATATAGAAAACCTCTTATTTCATTAATTATTCTTTTATAATGTTTAAATTTTGTTCTATAGATGATTTTATGTGGTCTATACAATATGAAATAAACAGAAGAAGGTAAATCTCATTGATATAATTTTGTGTCATTACACTGGGTGTTATTAGAATCAGAAATCTAAAGGACACAGTTCAAAATTGTCACATGTATATGGGACACCATGCATGAGTATCATAATTATAAGGGATTCCATGCCAGAGTATCACATATTTGAGTAGTAAAATAGCCTTTATAAATTTTTTATTTTCAATTTTGACAATGTAATAACCATTGTTTATGTAAAAACACGTGACATAGTCATTAAACTTACTCTCCATTTGATTCATTATATACATTAAATTTAGGATTCAATCCAAAACCATATAGAAGTTGGTATAATCGCATAAGTATTTATAATACCAAGGGTAAATTCCATATTAACACCTCAATGGGTGGAAATCATCAAAGGTAACCTATCCCTATAAGAATATGGGGACACTAATTCATTTTTATTAAGACTAATAAATTAAAAAATGGTTATGTGTGTTTTTAAGGAAACACACATATAATTTTTTGCACGACATCATGGAACATAATATAAAGCAACAAAACATGAGGGATAATTTCTATACCACCAAACATACTGATTATGTTTTTTACTCATCTAGTTCGACTTCTAAAATCATGCAAGAGTACAATAAATTGTAAAACCTGAAAACAACACTAAAAATAGGAAATATGTACTCACACAAAAATATAGAAAAATATGGTGAGAAAACCCATGAAAAGAAAGAATTAGATCGAAGAGAATTCCAATGTGCATGCCACATGATGAGTGATGGTCTTATTGTTTCCTTAAAAATAATGTATATTACATTAGGAAGGGAAGAGGAGCATCAGACGGCTGGGCTTGTTGTGTTAGAGAATGAGATACGAGTTTAGTAAAAATAATGGGTTCTCTCCCCCCATAAAAGAATAATTTCATATTCACAATTTTTATATTGTAAAAGTTGTGTAAAGATCACCCCAAGGAAAACCAATTCAAATCATGTTTTTGTTCTATAACCGGCCTCCTACCTTCTACTCTCTTTTTCCTACAAACAAATAAACCATCCTAAAGGAAAAGTTCTAAGGTCTAATCTAAAAGAAATCCTTAGTGAGGGTTTAAAACAATTTAAGGATCCATTTCTGATATGAAAAATATGTATCTTACACTCTCCCCCCTTAAAACAACTCATCTATAGGTTTCCCTTCTAATGGAGGTAAGGTTCATCTGTGAACAGCTTCATCCACTGAGCACGTATGTCGTCCTCTCTCTTCCAAGTCCCATATTCCACATGGCCATGCTTCCATATTACATATACTAAATGGATAGAAATACATCATAGGTAATTCATGCTATGATCACTGATACAAATATTATACTCCTCAAAAGAATCATCGACCTCAAAATTCAAATCCTCAAGATCAAAATAAGTAAATGGGTTAACATTTTATCCTAGAAGCTGTGATATATTTGAGACATTATGCATGGATCAGTACCTATAAGGAAGATCTATCTAATAGGATAATTACTCGATCCTAACTAGTATATCTAAAGGCATAAAATAGTGAGGTGGTAATTTTCCTTATACTCGAATCTATATGTACCCTAGTCTAAGTGAGACATGCAAAAAAAATGATCCCTATCCGTGAACTCTAGAGGCCATTGATGATGATCATTATATGATTTTTGATTATACTAAGTAGTAACCACATTTTTCTAGATAATACGTACATTGTTTGATGTCTCCTCAAATAAACAAGGTTCCAATAACATAGTCTCTCCTACCCCTTACTATTATAGTGGTGAATTAAAAAACCAACCATATAGAGCCTCATAAGGATCCATTTTAATAGTACTCTACAATATATTATTGTAGAAAAACTCAATAAGAGGTACATGTTTCCCGCAAGAACACCCAAATTCAAGGAAACACATTCAAATCATGTCATCTTGAACATGTACCATTTTTTCTAACAGGATATCAGTCCGTGAGTGATGGATTTTTCTTACAAACACCCATATCCCAAGAGCCTTCATTGACCCCTTCTAGAATCCTAATGTAAAACTAGTGTCCTTATTAAGAATTATATTATAAGGGACCACATGTAGGTATATATCATCACAGACATATAGTCTGCCAATATTATCCACTAATAAGATCTCTCTGATAGGATGAAAGTGGGAGACCTTCATCATCCTATCCATGACTATCAAAACCGCATATCTTCCATAGGGTGACCTAATAAAACATTTCAAAGAATCCATAATCACATTATCATTTTTAAATTTCGGAACTATTAATAGATGTAACAATCTATCATGATACTACTACTCCACCTTCACTTACTGATAGGTGGGACACCTAGTGATAAATCCACATTCTGACATTTCATCCCAGACCACCAATACCAAAAGAAAATGTTTTAGTACATCTTTGAAATAATTCAATGTACTGAGAAATGTAAAGAATGATATTCTCAAATCATTTCCTCCTCTAGAATGTATGTTGACACCTAGACGCATACATGAAAATGTATAATCTCATATCTATAGATAGACCAACCTAGTGGTGGATCCCCACCAGAACCATTCTACCTCAAGATGAAGCTTTCATGATAAGAAAACTTACTCTTCTTAACTCTATATAGATGTGTTGAGGAAACCACTATAGAAGAAAGGAAAGGAATAACATGACCCTAATGAACGTACAAATTCATCTCATAAAGAAGATTAATGAACCTACATTAATCCCCAGCTTCTTGAACATCTAATGTCTGCGTATTTTAGATAAAATCATCAGAAACAACATTTCTCTTTCCATGTATATAGATATTATACAATTTAAATGACTGATGATATTTGATCCAAATTTTCTATATTTGTTTCAAGTAACATTGTGTTAATATATAAAAGAGGTTTTTTTTGGTTTGTGAATACCACAATACCCTCTCACAACAAGTAATGCCTCTAACATGGAACTACATGAACACCAAGATATTGCTCAAGATCATGCATCAGGTAATTCCACCCATGAGGCCTCAACTGACAAAACCCATATTCAATGAATCGATCCCCCTATATCCAAATGATTCCCATCCCAATACCTAATGGATTAAAAAACTCCATATAGCCTATGGAGGAAATATGAATGATTAAGACTAGTGCTGAAATTAGTGTTCCTTTCATCTCCAAAAAGGCATATTCAGATTCTTCATACCATTATAAATTCAATTTTTTTACTAAAACCATTAATAAATTCTTCAGGGAATGATAACTTTTATATAATTTTTCTATAATATACACCATACCTAAGATAATTCGTATGTAAAACACATCATTATACTACTTGTATTAAACAATAGTGATCACCTTATTTTGATCAACTACTACTCTTGTCTCTAAGATAAAGTGACCAATAAGTGAACCTTGTAGACCCATAAGTGGAATTTATTGAGAATAACAAACAACCTTTAATCTATGTGTTTATTAAATATCATATAAATATGATTTACATAGTTGCATCATGTATGAGAATACACAAAGATATAATCAATGAATACTACCTAAAAGGAATAAAGATATGGGTGGGAAACCTAATTCATGAATGAAATGGAAATAACTATCACATGATTAAGATAAGATGGAATAAAAGATATTTCTATGTACTATTACTTCTATGACACGTTATACATGGTATGTCTAATTTTTTAAATTATACATGATGATAACCTGACCTCAAATCAATCTTGTAGAAAACATTTTCCCTTTAGGAATGGTTAAAGAGGTCATTGATATAAGGCAATGGATACTGGTTCTAAACCAGAAGAAGGATCAACATATGATAATTCATATGTGGAACTTAGTGTGCATAACATACAACTGTTGATCTATTGATTTATTAAACATAAAATCAAGATGTTTTATATAGTAGTGTCATGTATGAGAATACACTTAGAAATCACCAATGTATACTACCAAATAAAAATCCAAATAATAGTGGAAAACATGATTCATAAAATCCATGGAAATAACTATCACATTTGTAATATCGCATGTCATAACACGATACACTTAAAGGCCATGCTTTCTATGAAATTCTATATAGTTTATGTCTAATTTTTTAACTCATTTCTGATGATAACCGGACCTCAAATCAATCTTTTAGAAAATTGTTTCTATTTTGGGTTGGTCAAAGAGATCATTAATATGAGGAAATGGATTCTAGTTCTTAAACATAAGCTAGTTCAAATTTCAATAATTATTTTAGTGTCTAAGGTTAGAGTCTACCTTTTTGGAGAAAATGATAGGTGATCCCCATATGAAAGTGCTAATTCATATAAAACCCTTAGCCTCCAAATCCTCTAGCAACCTCTTGTGCTCTTGATACTTCATAATATCCATCCAATGTATAGTAATGGATACTAGTGCATATTTCATCACTATATTGATATAAAACTCTACCTCTATCATATGAGGTATTCCATAAAACATATTAGGGAAGACATATATAAAATGATCTAATGAAGGAGGGAAATCAATCTGATGTATTCTCCAATCCTCTATATAATGACTAGAAATATGGGGAATAACTACACCCATAATTCAATTATTTGACTAAATATACTTTCATGGACTTACCATTCACCCTTATAAAGATAAATATCTCCCTATGGTGATATAAATGATACCATAGGATGATAGCAGTCCACATAAGCATGATAGGGGACCACCAGTCCATCCTTAGATTGATATCAAATATTTCCATCTTGAGGTTGAAGAGGTACCATAATAAGTGTGAATTTTATACCTTAGAGAGTAATTACATTCACTAAAATACACTCTCTAAACAAATTCCCAATAAAATTTCTAGTTTAATCAAAATATAGTAACAAAAAATATCAAGCCTAATTCCTTTTAAAATAGGCACAAGGTTAAAATAATTTGAAGAAAATGTATCGTATAAGGAAGACAGAATAGTAGAGGTTACAAAAATTGTACCATGAACCATAGATGGATCAGTGATCTAATCTTTTGGAAAGCATTGAATTACATAGATATGGTCGGTTCCATGGACTGGAGTCAAAACCCAAATACCCCAAGATTGTTCTCCCTTCTGGAACCAAACATATAAACACCAGATACCTCATCCACAACCTCCTCCTTTTTATGAATGGTGGGTATTAATATAGGTATGTACCTTTTGAGATGATACTAATCCTGATCATATGGGTAGAGCGAATATGTATCATCTATCACTAGGAACTTATGGGAAGGTCTTGTAAAAACTTTGATGATTGCCCATCCTACCACATCCTTGACACTCAATGAGGTATCTTGGACACCGGGGCCTCTTCTACCCATGCTTCCCACACTGGTGAAAATATATGTTATTGTCACTTGATGTCATATGGAAGTTTCTTCTCTCATGTGTACTCTCAAAGAGATGATTCTAGTTGCATGTAAAACTACTTCCCTATCTCATTTCTAAACCACTAGGTCCAACATCTTCAACTTCCCTCAAGTACCACATAGTGATAAGATGTTAGTTTAATTTTTTTTGGAAATGGTGTTCAACCGAAAGACATTTAATTTAGTTTTTATGGCGTATCAGATCCCCCAATCAAAGCATTTCATTTTCACCCATATGTCTCCAGTAAGAATCAGTGACATGTGATGGAACTCTGTGTATTGAGAAAAAAATTCCATCCTAATCATAATACCCTAATATAGATATATAAACTCTATCATGGTTCCCTCTTAGCATATAAGGAAATAAATAGTCATTAAATACCATATAAAAACCATCCCAAACCATACCCTAATGGAAATATACGTGGGTTATAACATCCCACCATTACATGGAACAATCTTGAAGAATATACATAGTGAGATTTATTATCCTATTTGGATGGGTATCTTTTTTATTAAAGATAGTCAGGATAAACTCCATCCATGAATCTGCAACCTAAGTACCAATATCTATTGAATGTATGGCTGGATCATTCTACAATAACTCTTATGATAGATATACCATTGTAGGTGCAGGTCATAGTGCTCCCAACATGGTATGCATAAGATGCAAGAACCCCTCTCAAAACATGGCATCAGCACCCAAGTCATGTTTTGTAATGACCAAATGTTTTTTAAATGGATTTATCCATATTATTATGTCAAATATTCACATTAAATAACAAGACAATGAAATACTATGTACTATGAGACAATTAACCATAATTTTTACACTTCTGAATTTGGAATTTTTAAAATCTAACATTCACGGTTGTGATCAGTAAGATGTTTGGGGTCCGATAAGACAAACATAATTTTTGGTGAGTAGTAACATAAACTTATGAATAGTGATATAACATAATGAATACTAACATTACCTATGATTGTATATAAATATGATTCAATTGTAAGTACAATATACCTATATCTTGGAATAAGAAAATAAAGGTTTTCAAATTGTTATTTTTCAAGTAAATTTTGTTTTTTATTAAATATTTAATTAATAATATTAAGAAAATTATTTTGGAAAAAAATATTTTATTTTTGGATTCAACATGTTGAGAAATGTTTAGGGTGAATTTTTGAGAATTTTCGGAAATAAATGAATTTTTTTAGAATAGTAAAATACATTAATTTACCATATAAATACATTATAATTTAAATACACTATTCCTGACATCATATGTGATGTAAGAACCCAAATATAAAAATAAAAATAATTTAATACTATTATTGGTCATGGGATAAAAACTATTTATTGTCATATGAAAAAGTAATAAACTACTGATTGTAATATTATGAAACCCCTCCTCTCCTCCACTATAAATACCACCCATCCTTACCTCTTCTCATAAATCCTCTCAATCCTTGAAACTTACTTAAATTCTACCCAAATATCTCCCCTAAATCCTTCACTACATCCAAAATCCTTTGGTCTCATCAAAAGACCAAAACCACTCCCCTTAAGAGGTTCTAAAATGAAATAAACTCAAGAGGTAAATTCCTCCTTCCAATTCTTTTTTTTTCTTTTCAAGTTCTTTTCTTTTCATATTTCTTTCCTCACCTCCCTTCACCAAAATGGTATGATACCTCCAATAACATAAATGAAATGAAATTTTGTTTTGATAATGGGATAATTCTCTATCATCTCTCCTTTAAACATTTTTTATTTGAAATAAATTAAAACATCATCCAAGATGTGTTAATTTGTCACATTCATGGATGACTCTTTATCAATTTAGGTTACCATATTCTATTCTTGTCATCAAACCATTTTTATGGTTGAATCATACTAATAAATAAATATTTTATTTTATATGTTGATTTGTAATCCAATTTTACACTTGATGTAATATAATAATTCAAAACACGTTAATTATATGAAAAATCACCAAATTAATTCAAGCATTTATCATTAATGTTTTATATTATGATTCTACTTCACTCCAAGAAACCAAATTAAATTTTGATCCATGTAACCTTATGAATGTTAAATAATAATATATAACTTCAATTCTTTACAACCACCTTCATCATATATGTCTATCTGAACATGAATATAATTGAACTGATCATTAAAACCAAGTAATAAAACAGACCCGACCAATGAAAATGAACAACTTAACACATCAAAAATTATTGAATGAACATAAATATGTTAAAATAAATATTTTAAATATATAATCGGTTATATTATTATTAATTAATGAAACTAATTTTATTATTCAGGTCATTAATATCATGTTTAGAACACCATCAACGTTATGGTAAGGGATCCTCTCTATTTTAAATTTATTTAAGGTTGTCCTCTATGTTATGCCATTTTATGTGTAATTTATAGTGATAGGGTATGATTAAACACCTCACACATACTTTCCTAATGATGTTTAAATGACGATAAACCCCTTTTCTCTATTATTAAGACCTCCTAAGTACACCTGATACCATACAGATATACCGTAAGGGATTCCACTTGAACCACCTTTATTCCATCAGGTTTCTCTATCTTTATTTTAACCCAAATATAGTTGTCCTTTATTTTTATGTAAAACTTATACATACTATTAATATTCTCCAATATCATTTTTTGAGATCCATCTGTCATTCTCTTCTAGAGATATACATGTTTTTATGTTATTCCTACCTCAATACTTCCTTATAAGCAAACTCATTTTGAGGAATCTTCTTGAATTCTTACCTGATTTAATGTTCACTCAATCTTCTGTTTTAAGCCTCCATTTCCTTTATAAAATAAATATTTTTATTATGAAAACCATTATTTTTCACTTCTAGTTTTGTATAAAGTATAGGTTCATTTAATATTTTAAAGGCTCTATACTATTTTCCTGAAAACCACTCAAAGATGTTTTTCTGCTAAAACATCGTGAATACCTTTCTTACATGTTATCAATTATACATGACATCACTTTTCATGATATATTCCAATTTTCCCATATGAATTTCCTTGTATATTTTAGTTCCATTGTTTCTTGCAGACTTTTAGGATTCGACTATTTTTATGCTTTATGACATGATTATGGTACCAAATTCTTTCCATTAGTAATCCATATTTTTTTGAAAGATTGATTACGTATGATTATCTATGTGGAAAACATATTCATGTAAATTTAAGATGGGTGCGCCCAGATAGTGCTCCAATTAATTGGTAAAGCTAAGTCTCATGACATGTTAGCTGCGATGATCTTGGCGGTTATCCTTGGCTTGTGCTACAATGTGAAATGATCTTAGCGTTTAGCCTTGAATCATACTAAAGACATGTTTTATGTTTCTGGAACATTACTAAGAATCCAATGTTTATATGATTCAATATTTATATGTTATTATTCCATATGTTACATTCTATTTTATATCATCTTTTCATGCCTCCAATCCCATGTTCTAATGATTTCATCTTATGGTTATTCCCTTACTAGGATTTTTAGCTCAACCCTTTAATCATGTGTTCCCCAGGGTACCCTATGAAGATGTAAGGGAACAATGGAAGTTAGGTGTTCTTTATTGAGATTAAATAAATAAGTGTTTTTTGGTCCTATGTTTTTAGTTTATGTACCTATTCTTCCAAAAAAACTAGAATTAACAATACTTGGCTCGTACTCTTGTGTTTAATTATGCATAAAATCATGTAATGTTATGTGAATAGGATAGGGTAGCCATAGTTGGTATCATAGGATGGTCTAGTTATTTTTGGATATTAGTAATAGAGTTCTTTATTAATAACATTAAGGATGAGATGAAGTATAATAAAATATCCTTAAATATTGGTATGTATAGAGTAAGTGGTTTATCTAAAAAATACATCCCTATATAGATACAAATAGGTAGAGGCGGCTCTGGAATAGATGTACATAGGAGTGAAAACTCTAACAAGGAGTTTCAGGCCTGACCTGGTGTATCCGGGTACACGACAAAGAGCCTTGATACGATCTTGGTTTGGCACTCTCAATGGATATTCATTGGAAAATTCCTGAGCATAATACAAAAAATTATTAAGGGAAAACCCATAAGAATATAAGTTAATAAATAGATCATGGATAAACTATATTTAAACCTAATAAATTACAAGTTAGGATATACTACTTCTTTACATGTTTATCCTTTTATTTTCCATGTTTTATTTTTATTCTCAATGTCTATGTATTCAAGACCTATAATTAAACATTTGTTTTCATAGTAAATGGATGGAAATAGAAGAACGCATTCCAATAGTCAATATGATAGGGAATGTGATGATTGTTTTAATAATATTCCTTATATGATGTGAGTGGGTTCTCAAAACATCATGATCATACTTGAGCAGCTGGCTCATGTTATGAATAAAAACATGAATAATGTGGAATTGCCTTCTCCTCCAAGAAAAGAGCATGTTGGTGTAGAATATTCCATGCAGTAAAGGCCTTCCTGGTTTAGTGAATCCTATGGTCCCCTCCTCATAGAGAAGTGTATTAAATCCATTAAAAGGATATTCTACATCCTACAGTTCTTAGAAGAAGAGAAAGTAGTATCAGAGGTATACTATTTTGTGGGTGAAGTTAATCAGTAGTGGAAACTGATCAA
Organism: Viscum album; assembly: GCA_963277665.1. NCBI lineage: Eukaryota > Viridiplantae > Streptophyta > Magnoliopsida > Santalales > Viscaceae > Viscum > Viscum album. The sequence continues at coordinate 885,975,753 of OY728148.1, read as the reverse complement.
GAATACAATGTCCTAAGAAAAAATTGATTCCATGGGTTGGGAGGAATTCAGGATGATGTCTTTTAATAAATTATTTCCTCGAACGCTCCATCTCAAGATGGAAATAGAGTTCCATAGACTCAAGAAGAGGTAGTATGAGACTATTGGGGTGTATGAATAAAACATTAATAAGATTACAAGGTACACCTCTAGCATTGTCATGAACATAGAAAGAAAGGTGGATTTCTTCTTTAGCAGGCTAATTCTAAGTCTATGAAAATTGATGGTGATTTGATGCATCGATAGTTATGAGGATATTGTCCATTGTGTCTTCATTCAATGATGATATCTCTCACATGATATAGATATTTAATTTCACCATTAGTGATCATTTTAATATCCGATGTAGTTGGTACTTTTTATGTTTGTGCATCTCGTCCTCATCTTCTAAGAAGTCACAACATTAAATTTTTATTGCCATTACTCTCAATAACATCACTAACTATTCTGAATTGACATGATAAATCATTGTTTTCATGAAACATATCTTGTAGTTTCTTAACAACTCTTAAATATATAACAGATTTTTGATTTCTTCCATCGAAGCTGCATACGAAAGTGTTAAGAAGTTTAAATCATAAGAGACAAAATCAAGATATTAAAACATAATTCAGTAGTAACCTAATGGAATGTACTCTATTGTGTGCTTCATTTACAGTTTCATATACATATATCTTAGAATAAATTGGTGGTTTCCCATCTAGATGACATAAAATTCCAATACGATCGTAGTTTTTTCCATTTAATCTAAAAATATATGGAGACCAACCACAGTTCATAGATTTGTCTACATTTCCACCCAATGATGTGAATGCAAAAATAGAGTGGTAAATGTGTATGTTGTCTTGCAATGTTTTTGAATGTGTATAGGTTGTATTGAAAATTAATGTTATAAGGTATTCGAGGTAGGAATGCAATAATTGTAATAATCAATTCCTATCATACAATATAAAGTGAATCATGGGATATGTTTGTGGCTATATTTTTTATAACTCACTTTATACCAGAAGGTTGAACTCCAGTACTCACAAATACATGAAGGGTCTCTAAAATATAAATATTATGAATCTGAAAAGTGTTAGTATATATGATATTAATTGTTAATTAAATAGAAGTATAATTATTTTTGTTTCCGAAACTTTCATCGGGGTGTGCACGCGCCTCCGTCACGCAGAGGATGCGTTGCTGTTACCCCGAATTCCCACTTTCTAAAGGCAGGCGGCATCTGCTCCTTATTCAGGGATGTCTACTCCTTGATTGAAACTGGATGATGGGATGCCAGTTCTTCCTTCCATGGATTCCTCCTCGGAGTTTGTCACCTAGTCCGGGTCTCCCTCATAGATTTAAGACGTAGTTCGTGAAACTCTTCCCAGTGCCAGATCTTCATAGACACCAGTTAATTACACTGCTTCTGTCGGGATGCTCCAAGGAGTCCTGTCATGGCAGAATCCTTTGGTTATGAGATTAGTCGCACTGGGCATCACTGGCGTGTCTTGGTGCTGGGGGATTGGCATGTTGGTCTTCTTTCCTTTACTATAGGGCTCCTCGAGGGCACGGAAGCCCGAGGAATCCCACATCAAACATGGGGAATCCTATTCCATAAGCATGTATCTGAGGTTTTCATAAGCATCCCATGTTTAACACAGGGTATGCCGCAAGTTTAACGTCAAGCGGAGATGGATCAGACTAATCAGAACCCCGATAAAATTGGATCAGATTGTGGAACCCCCGGGAGGGAACACTGATGTTGGGGCCAGCACATGGGTGGATTCCTGAATATTGTGGAGGGGAATGAGGTGGCGTGATCCCATTGGGATGTAGTGTCTCGGGTAAGAATTAGGATGGATGATGGTCTTGGGATTTATCCTCGAAGAGACTTCCTACGTATCTCTATGGCTGGGAATCAAAGTCTGCGTAGCTTGATGAAACGAGGGGACACCTGAGGAGGCGACCTGTGAGAATGGATGCATGGATGGGACCCAGAGGAAGTGGAACCTCTAGTTTAGGGCATGAGATTCTTGAGACACAAGGGCTCGAGGGATAGATCAGGATGAGTCATGGGTGATGGGATTGAGCCTCGAGAAGTCTTCTTACGTACTATGCCTTGACATGTATTAAAGTCCATGTAGTTCAGGTGGAATTTGAGGCTTACGCTCTGAGGAGACCCATGGTGTCGGTAAACTGACTTGAAGGTGGACCTGGGGTCTAGATGGATGGTGGGTTGAACCTCGTGGAGGCTTCCTAGGTACCATGACATAGCATGGATCAAAGTCCCCGTAGTTCGGAATGGATTGGGGCATACGCTCTGAGACATCCCAAGGTGGATACAGTTTAATGTCATGTGGGATAGGGGGAGAACCTGAGCTGAAGGAACGACCGGGTGGTGGGATTGAACCTCATGGCGGCTTCCTACATACCATGCCTTAGCACGGATCAAAGTCTCCGTAGTTTGGGATGGATTGAGGCTTATGCTCTGAGGCGGCCCAAGGTGGAAATGGGGTTAGGCACACCAACACGGAGACAATCGGGTCCAATGGTTATTGGCCTTGAACCTCTTGGAGGATTCCTACATACCAATCCTTAGCACGGATCAATGTCCCCATAGTTCAGGTGGATTGGGGATTACGCTCTGAGGAGGCCCATGGTGGTTGGGGCTTGAACCTCATGGAGTCATCCTACGTACCAAGCCTTAGCACAGATCAATGTCCCTGTAGTTTGGGTATATAGTTTAATGTCATGTGGGACGAGGGTGCTTGGTAGTTTAACATCCTGCATCTCGAATGAGGGCATTTGGGGCTTACGCTCTAAGGTGGCCCAAGGTGTGTCATGGTCGGTGCTCACTCTTTGCTCACAGAAGTCATTCTCGGTGTGAGAAACTAGAGCGAGCAGAGACCTGACGATCACATCGCGAAGGTTGCGTCCGTGGGAAATGAACAAGGGCTTATGCATTGAGTGGTCCAAGGTGTCGGGACTTACTCCAGGGTGGAGGCCCGAGGGCGAAAAAGCGCAGAGAGAAAGGGATTTGGGACCAAATAAAGGTTGAGTTTCATTCCCTATCACACCCTCCGCTGGCCTTGGTACTGAGGAAGTGAGGAAGAGTAGAGGTGCTGCCTCTTGCATGGAAATCAAGGGGCTTACACCAAGGTGGTTACCCTGCCCCGTGGACAAACGCCACTCCAATAAAGAAGATATCATCCCCTGTGAGGAGTGATCCCATCCCCGTGGAGATGAGTGGAAATGGAGAATATCCGAGGTGGGGGGACCCTGCGTGCGAGGCACGAGGACATGTCACAGTTTAACTTCATGTGTTGAGGACAATTGTGCTTGGCAGTTTAACATTCAACAGCTCGGATGAGGTGGGTTGTCTCTGCACCCCTAGGAAATATATAACTGGTACCCCCTTCCTCTTGTTGGAGGGAAGGCATCAACAAGGCCGTGGTGAGGGGGTGTCATGGAGCGAACCATCGAGGGGTCCACGTTAGCATGGCTATGCGAAGAAGTAATAGCCATTAGTGTGCCTATGCGATAAAGCATGAGGCAAAGCAACGCAACTGGCAATATCATCCGAGGGAATTTGAAGTTACTTCGTACGAGCCTGGAATGTCGTATGGGAAAACAACGCATGACGTGAGGGCCTGAGGTGATTACGCACAACCCTTGAGGATTGCGGGCGAAATAAGGGTCATGTGCGAAAAACACAAGGATGTCGTGAAATCAGTGATGTTTGCATTGAATTGGAACAAAGGAGTTGCACGCAACTTGAAAAGATTGTACACAAGGAGTATGAATTACGAGAAAGTGGAAGAGGTCATGCGAAAGGACAAGGGGTGGGCTCAATGGAAGGAATTTTGCACAAGGGGTGGACCCCGAAGGGATTGGAATTTAGTCTAAGTCAAAGGGGGTCTTGAGTAAAGGCGGACCCCAGGGCGATTGGGCGCGAAAAAAACCGTACATGAAGGCCATATTGCATGCACGCAGAATGCCGATTGTGCACACGAGAGACGGTTCAGATTTTTCAGCCCCGAAAAGGAAGGGGGTCACCTTATATTTATAGGAGGTCAGGGGGTGCGAAATACCGGCTAGCACAAAATTATTGCGCGACAGAGGCGGCAATGCAAAATTTTCACCGTGCGGGGTGCGGGCATGAAATTATTTCGCACCAACGCCGAGGGCTATTTATGAATCCTGGTACATTCCACATGGCATAGATTTTTTCACGCACTTCACCATTTTGTTCACGCAACACCTCTGGGCCCCCCGGACTAGGTCTCCAGGTTTGAATATGACATCACTTTTTCGTTTAGAAACATTATCCAACACTTAAGAACTTTTCAGCGTCTAAGAATGCCCCCCCTCAGAATTGGATCAGAGAGGGGTCACAATGATCGTATTTTGAGGAAAACACCAAAATCCATGGCTTTGTGGGTCCCTTGCATGCAAAAATCTGAAGCGGCGCACGAAACTCAACCAGGTGAAGAATTCTCTTTTCGCGTGGGTGCGGAACTTGGGCTTGGGCTGTAAATGCAGTTGAAGGTCCCATTATCTGTACAACATTTCTCGTGAGATATGCTTTGAGCTCTCATGCATGAAATTTGTTCTGCTCACGTGTGAAGAACCACCTCGGTAGCACATAATTCCATTGATATTTGGCAACATTTTACACGCAAACCCTGGGTGTTTTGCACAATGACCTCAAATTTCACGACATCCACTGAATTTATGAGCCATACTTCCAGATTTCCCTCAACACCTCCGAAACACTTGGTCGGAAGAAGATGGCCACAAACCGGGTTGATGAGGGGGAAGCCACTTCTCGCAGAGCTGAAATGGTTGTGAACCCGGATGTTTATGGTGGAAAAGGTTTGTTTCCAATAACCACACCCTATTAAACATGATAACCCCCACCCAAAAAGGAGTATGAATTGTCTGAAAATCTTCTGTTGTGGGACTTCGGCATTCTAGAGGTGGTCTCTCTTCCGGGATTCGAGGTTGATAGACCACGATCATGGGTGACCCGTGAAGACGACCTGCCTCAATACAACATCATCAATAATGGTCATCCTTCTAGAGAAAACATGCATATGGATGTCTATGTCATGAATCCTAGGACCAAGACCATTGCTGGGGGTGACCCTTTTGTGGAGAGTTCACCGAACCTCTACGAGAGCACCTTCCGTCAGAGCATCACTGACGAGGCCAAAGGCTGGCTACATGGCTGGGATCTGTGGTCCATAGGCAACTCTACCAGCGAGTGGGCCTAGGTGTACTGGGTTCTCTATACGTGTGACAAATTTGGGGTTGAGCTATAAAACATTGGCCTATTTGAGGTGGTTTGGACATCACAATTCCATTTCCACCACCAGCCTAAGCTTGGGTCGGAGCTGTTCACCCGATGGTCCCCTGCCACCAACACATTCCACCTTCACTATGGGGATGTCAGCATTAGTCTCTGGGAAATCCACTGCATCGAGGGAATCCCTTTGGAGTTCCATCAATATGATGAATTCCTCCCTCCTATTAACACTTGGGGTGACAAATCTCGAACCCCCATACTGACGTGGCACCTGGTGGAGTTATCCAAGGAAAAGATGAGGGTCAAGGAATTCCTGAAGGACATCGCCTACAAAGACTTGTTCAGCATGTTCCTGGAGAAGGACCCGGAATTCAAGATTCTAGGGCAGGGGAAACGATGTCCAACTGCATCTCAGAGAAGAAAGAGCAGATCATAATAGAGGGTCCAGGAGGCAGGGCACTACCAGTCATGGGGCTACTGTGTGAATGAGACACGGGACCCAAACGTTCGGTGCACGGAATTTCTCGCTAAATTCCTAAGCTGGTGGCTCCTGCCATTGATGGATTCAAGGATGGGAATCCTTCCAATGACTCTGGTGATGGTGGGAATCATGGCATCCAACAAGTGGTTTAACCTGGGGGTCCCCATGCTGGCTTGGCTGTACGCCATTCTGGGACGCATCTCAAGAGGGGGTCACCTAGGAGAGTATGTGGCACCTTCCAGATCATCAATGGCTGGGTTGTGGCTTACTACGGTGGATACACATTCCCAAATTCCATCAGTACTCTAGGAAACAGCCTGAGACCCTTTCTGTTGAATATTGTTGGGGTCATGCCAATGACAATCAATGAGGAGGGAGTGTGGATCCAGATTGGTAACCATGCGACATTCACCTTCAGCCCATTCCCCACCCCAACTAGTCAGCTGATAGACGTTGGGCAAGGATAACTATAGCTGAAGGAGTACTTCCAGAGCATCATAGGTAGGGTGCTTGTGTCCCAGATTGATGGGAAGATCTAATGAGATCCTAATGTTCCATCCAAGTTATCTAGGCAGTTTGGATGCCTCCAACGAATGCTGATGAAATTATACACAGACGTCTGGGAGGGGAGGCATCCATGTGTTCTTCATCAGTTTTGGCTGATGTTCACCACCTATGGCTCTGGGGACATCATCACCTTTCCTCACACCGGAATCAATGCTGGCCTCTCAACCGAGTATTCTGAACAATAGACCATAGCATACATTGAGGGGCTTCTGTAGAAGTGATTTCAGCATCTCAAAGTCTCCAGTGCGGAGCCTCGGTGGCGAGAGAGCAGGAAGGGTTCCGCTAGAGGGGGAGGATCAGAAGCGCCTCAGGCAATGAGGCCTACAAAGGTCAGGACCTCGGCAGTGGGGGCGTCACATGGTGTGGCCGCACCCTCGTCTCCTAGAGGAGGGGTGTCCCACGAAGCAGCTAGAGAACATCCTGGAAAGAAAAAAAGATACCTTCTCCGACCTTCCCACGACGGGATCTTCCCTACGCTATGGTCGTCTTGGATAACCCTACAGTAGTCAATGAGTACTGAATTCCTTTGGCATAAGATAATAAGAGACGGGATCTAGCTGCCCGAATTCGGGCTTGTCTAGGTCGCTGATAGAGTTAACTTCCACCGACGGAATGCATATCTAATGTCCATGGACACGTACGCACGCCAACGGGGTCAACGCACAGAGCCACCATTCTTGGTGAAAGGGATGCTCGGCCAGATGCATGATCCAGAAAGGATTTCATCGGTGGATGATGATAGGAATGATGAGTCAGAAGGAAGAGAAAGAGGAGAGGAGGTGGAAGGAGGGGGTGAAGAGGAGGAGGAGCTCGAAGGTGAAGGGTCTTAGGGGGCATCCCACCAAGGGAGTCTCCGAAAGAGCGGTGACATCGTCGGTTCCAATATGGATGTAACCAAGATACATGAGGTATACTTCAGCCCTTATCTTCTCATTTATTCTTTTTTACTTTGAAATCCTTAACCCACCTTTTTTATCTTACTCAAGAGCACATTGATGCTGATCAAGCATCTCCAGCTGAAGGAGGGGAGAAAGCGCCAATGGGGAAAGGCGACGCACCAAACCCCATTATCGAATTGACAAGTGTTGAGGGATCCCCTACCACAACAGCTCATGTAGTGGATAGAGCACTTTAGGTGGATTCCTTGGGTTCCTGTAAGTCCCTTGCTCTGATGCTGGTTGTTACTTTTGGAGAACTCAATTGATTTGGGTGCTCCTTGTCTGTGCAGTGATCACACCATTAGAGGCTCATCGGGCTGCTAATCCTAGACCATCTGTGAGCCTAACGATGGAAAACATACCGCCCCATCTAGAACATGAATCCCAAACTGAGTTGGCCCAAGCAATTGGTGAGCAGGGAGCAACAGACACCAGTGGTGCGGCTGTCGTGGCAGGACCGAAAGTCGACGAGGGTACAACCAGGATCGAATGGAGAAAAGATGGTAACCTAGATGATGAGGAGCCTATTCCCCTAGGAATAATCTCTAAGGAAGACCCTGATGTTGTCCTGTTGGCTATCTTCCTTTCCTATCAGCCCGCTGACCCCAAAGAAATCGATGATTCCAATTCAGAAGTAGCTGAGGAGAGCCGAATGATACGACCCAAGGGATGTAAGTGCATCCAGAATTTTATCAGTCATCCTCATGTGGAATGGATGAAGTGGATGGGGTCACTCCACACATGGATGTGTTTCTTGTGTGCTGGATGGGAAGATTCTCAACGCCTTCACCTGACGGTCCATGATTACATGGTCGAGAAGATGCGTGAGAGAAGTCGATGTGCCGACATCACCCAGTGCCGGGAGGATTTGGAGAGCACCTGAGCATTTATGAGGGTGGATCAGAGGTCCAATGGCTCATGGAAGATGTGAAAGAACAAGAGATATTCATTGCAAACTGCTCTGAGCTCATAGAGCAGTTGAGGGCCCAGCTGGCAGATGCCCAAGAACAACTCATGGAAGTGAGTCGCCAGATAACCGAGCTCCAGAATGAACATACGCGGGCACGAGCCATGGTCAGAAAACTACGCTCTGTAGCCACTGATGAAGAAAGGGTACTCAGGGGATGAGAGGAAGTCCTAGAGGCCACCAAGGAAAAGGTGGTGGCATTGGAGAGATCTAACCAAGAAGCCGACCCTTAGGGGCCCTGTTTTGGCCGAACACAGTAACTTACCTTGACTTACTGTTTCTTGTTTTATTTTATTAACTATATGTATGGAAAAATTTATTTACTTGTACCTTGGTTTAACGTTCTCAACCATAAACCCGAAACAAATAACAATCCATTCCTAAGCTCACGTGGGCCATGACAAGCGAAGGAGGATCATACTATCACTTTTTTTGATCATGGGAGTGTTACCCAAGCTTCAGGCATTTAAAATTTGAACCTGGATTCCAGAAAATAAGAGGGAGGACCAATCAAAGGAAGATGACCATAGACTTATCGATGTATCATCTTCTCATTGTGCTCTAGCGTACGAGCGAGGAAACTCCAGGGGCATTGGAATCATGCCAAACACAAGGGAATGAAAAATGTGAATCATTTTACCCAAATTCAGAACACTATGGGATGGGTGTGGAAATAAAGGATGATTGTGGAACATGTTCAAAACACAACATCCCTATTGAATTAGCCTGAAATGGGGAGAGTAAATGACAGTCGACCGCTGACCATATTCACAACATTGGACCTAACTTAAATATCATCGATTAGTCATCCGGAACGTTGGACCAGGACAGTAGGAAGACCATAGCTCAAGAATACATACTGTTAGGGGATCCCTTAAAACATGATAAGTCTTTCGGAACATTGGCCTAGGACAGCAGGTGGACTATAGGTCAAGCATCCATACTTTTAGTGGGGTCCCTTCAAACATGATCATAATTCTAGAACGTTGGCCCAAGACAGCAGGCGGACCATAGGTCAAGCATCTGTACTGTTAAGGGGTCCCTTCAAATGTGAAAGAGGATTAGGATCTGATTAAAGGGGCATTAAAAGCGTGGAAAGTGAAGTGGTGGTTTGTTCGAACAGAATCCAACACTCCCAAGATTACCCCACCGTGGTGGAAGCACTTTAGGCGGGCGTATTAATCTGATCATGGATCACCCCTAATTTTAGACAGGGGCTCTCTGGTGAGGGAACTATATCTTCCCAATGTCATCATGGGGCATCCTGAACTTGTCCGGGGAAAATATTTTAGTTTCACAACTCCCCGAGAGGTCAGGACAAAGGGCCGACAGTGATGAGGGATACAATTTGAGATTCTCGGGGCTGGACCCAAGACAAAATGTCTGGGCGTTCTTACGTATCCCATAAGGTTTAGAATCAAGCCATATGTAGTTCTGGAAAGGGTCTTAGTTTACAGTATTAGAACTCGGGGCAAGAATTGATAAGGTGTGAAGAAGGCACATGGTAAGGTGATTATGAAACCCGACGTGAATGAGGAAATAAGTCCAACTCACCATGTGTTCCATGGGGAAGTGTTCTGGTTAAGGGACCGAACCCGAAAGGTTAGATGGTCCCGTGAGGAAGTTCTCAGCCATTCCTACATACCCCATAAGTATGGGAATCAGGCCATACATAGTTTTTGTAAAAGAGTCTAGTAAGGTTCCCGTGCAAAGGATGAAAGGGGCGTGCGGGTCTATCCCTCGCACCAAAAGAAGTGGCATTTGATGTATCTTGTTTGTCCTTTAAGGTGAATGGTTTTTTTGTGAAGCGACTGGCTTAGGATAGAAATTACTAGAATCTCCACAACAATCAAGCCGTAAACAGGCTTTGAAAAATGGAATGGTAAATAACTGATACCCAACATGATGTCCCCTATGATGAGGCCATTACAATGCAGTGGTGTTTTCCGTCGTGCAGCCCGGACGATATGATCACAGTTTAGGGTCATGTGATTGGAACCGACAACACAGTTTAAGGTCATATAGCATAAACCTGGGGGAATGCACACAATGCGAGAAAGCATACCCGATGTGAATGAGGATGAGGTCCAAATCACCACCCTGCGCAACTCAGGGAAAGGAGCCTCAGGCCAAGAGGCCAACGAGGGTCAGAGGATAATGTGCAGGAGATAATAGCTTCCAACTGAGCTGGACCTGATATCAAATGTCTAGGTGACCCCGCGTATCCCATGAGGATGAGGTTCAAGCTATGCATAGCTCTTAGAGAATATCCCGACTTATAATCTTAGTGCTCGGATCGTGGGAGCCCCGAGAGATACCGTATTGCAGCTTTGTCCGCCTGACGTGCGGAGGGGCACTGAGGGATAGTGAGAAGAGTGTCGAGATTCAACATGGATATGATGGGAGTGAAACATAATGTGAATCATGTAACCAACATTCAAGGCCCAAAGGGGGCTGGCGTGACGTTGGAGGACTATTGTTGATCATGTTTGAAACACTGCATCCTGTCGCATTAGCCTAAAATTGGGACAAACAAATGAGAATCAACTACTGACCATGTTCGCAGCATGGTATTTGTATCAATTTGTTGTCTGAAACCCTCAAGGGCGTTTGCCCGTAACTGTAGGAGAGCCCTTAGGCGTAGTATCCATGCTGTTTTTGTGTGTCCCTTTGGGTGTGAAAGATAACAGGGGACGAAATGAGGGGGAACATGAAGCTTGACTAGTGGAAGGAACTTGCCTATGTTGAATCTGACACTCCAGGTCCAAGACCAAAGTACTCTTAGGCACATTGGCGAACCATTGCAAAGGGTCGAGGGGATCATATTGAGAGCATCCAAGAGATGGAGGATTCCTAGGAGAAGGTGGGGATGATGCAAAAACCCAACATGAAGGAGGGAATAACCCTGTACCACAACTATATATCCCCCTCGTAGAGAGAAACAGGCCAAGGGGCCTAGGTGACCGGGAGATCGGGAGACCTCTAAGAGATGGGGAAGGACCCAAAATCTAAACATTCATGTTGTTCTACGTATCCCATAAGGATGAGAATCAAGCCACACGTAGTTTTTGAAGATACATTTTAACGTCATGAGGGAGGACACACAGTTTAATGTCATGTGGGATGAAATACAGTTTAACGTCATGCGAGACAAAATACAGTTTAACGTCATGCGGGACAAAATAAAGTTTAACATCATGCAGGACGAGCGTGCAGTTTAATGTCATGTAGGACCAACATTTTAAGGTCGTGCAGGAACGTAATCCTGTTTAAGGTCATGGAGTACCCCAATCTATTTTTTGTTCATAGAGGACCCCAATATAGTTTAAGGTCATGGAGGACCCCGGGGGGTCAGGAAAAATATTTCTTAAGGAATTTGGGATTGGTGGGAGGGGTTATACGCTCACCATCCATGGTCACCAGGGAGTACGCACCATTGGGATAAACCTTATGAACAATGAAAGGTTCATCCCATTGGGGCTCCAACATGGGTGGTTTCATGTCGAGGATCAATGGTGCCCTGACGGGTAGTACCAAGTCACCCTATTGGAATGAGCAGAGGTGAACCTTCTTGTTGAAAGCTCGAGCCATCCTGCTCTGATGCCTTTCTAGATTGTTCAAGGCATGAAGCCTATTCTCATTCACTGCTTCCAATTTAGCTAGACAGATTTCACCCACTCTATCCGGTGCTTACTGGTCGTAGACCGCTGTGCACAATGAGGGAAACTGAATCCTGATGGGTAGGATGGCCTCAGTTCCATACACCAGGGAATATGAGGTCACCTGTGTGGAGTTACGAGTCGTCGTCCGGTAGGCCCAGAGGGAATTGGGGTGTTTATCCGGCCAATTATTCTTGTTTTGAGCAACCATCTTTTACATAATGTTAGAGAGGGTTTTGTTGAACACCTCAATCTGTCCATTTTCCTATGCCTGATAGCAGGAGGTATGGTTAGAACAGATATTGTACTTGGAATACAATTTTTTTAGCTCGACTTCACGAATGTTGGTGCCGTTATCAGTGAGGATAGTGTGAGGAACCCCAAACCAATGGATGATATTGGAACTCACGAATTCCATGATAGTATGGTCCTTGACTTCTTTGAGTGGAATTGCCTCTTCCCACTTAGAAGAGAAATCCGTAGTAGTTATAATGAATCGACATTGGCAAGATGTTGCCAGTGGGTATGGTCCTACGACATCTAACCCCAAGACTGCAATGGTCCAAGAGTACATGGTAGTATAGAGTGGCTCTGGTGTCTGATGCACAAAGCTAGCATGAACTTGGCATGCATGGCACCTCTTGGATAACTCGATGCAGTCATGGATCATGGAGGTCCAAAAATACCCTAGTCTCCAAATCTAATGAGACAGTTTTGGCCCAGCGTGATGCGCACCATAGGAACTGGCGTGAACCTCTTGCATGACTTGTGGAATCTCGACCCCCTGAATGCAACGGAGGAGAACACCATCAAATCCTTATTTATAGAGGATCTTCTCAAGACTAGGACCACTCTGGAGGGTAAACTACATCGTGCGGAATCAGACTCACTTTCACTCAGCCCGGTCAGCCAGGAGGTAACCGTTTTGGAGATAATAAACAAAAGGGGTTCTCCAGTTGGGAGTCGCTTCAATCACTGCATCTGAAGAGCCTAGAAGTCTTGACGTGGAAGCCCTGGTGGTAAGATGGATTACTTGGGGGCTGTCTTCATCCTCTGGGGTGATGGGATCAATGACTCTTCGATGTTCTACGTGGATAATTAGATCATCCTGCTCGGGCTTTGCAAGTGATGCAGCTAAATTGGCTAAAGCATCCGCTCAACTGTTTTGTTACTGAAGGACTTGGGTAACATCTAGCCGAGACAAGAACTAGGCCATTAGCTATAGATTTCATTCTAAAAATAGAATATTCTCTAGATTCTTGAAAACATAGTCACCATTGACCTACTTAATAACTAGCTCAGAGTCCTCATTCACATCAAAATTGGGCACGTCGATCTCAAGGGCCAGCTTGAGGCTAGTAATGAGGACATGATATTCTACCTCATTGTTAGTGAAACCTTCTGACAACAAAAATTAATATGGTGGGATGGCTTGCACCGGGGTAATGAAGAAGATACCCATGCCTACTCTACTGACCCTAGGATCATTAAGCCTCCTACCAATGGGGCTCCGGTAGGCGCCATCAAAGGGCATCTTCCAACATGGGACAACTTGATCGACTGAGATGATTGCCTCATCGGGAAAACACAAGTCCAGGGACTGGTCTATGGGGGTGGGATGGGCGGCTAGAAAGTCCACCAATTCCTTCCCCTTGATATCCTTCTAGGGCACGAACCTGATGTCGAACTACTGGAGGATCATAGTCCACCACCGTAGTCGGCCAGTCAACATGGGGCGATTCAGAATATACTTCAATGGGTCTACCTGAGAGACCGGTTTTACCTCATGGTGTAGTAGGTAGTGCCGCAATTTCTATATAGCACATATGAGCACAAGGAAGCTCTTCTCGATGGGGGAGTATCAGGCCACTATATCGAGGATCATGCGGCTGAGGCAGTAGAGACTATTCCATATCCTCTCCTTGTTCTTCTAGGAGAGAAGGGTGACAAGGGACCATTCCAGGGTGGTGAAATAGAGGACCAGTGGCTTCCCAGAGAAGGGTGGCATCAGGAATGGAGGCTGAAGCAGATACTGCTTGATTTCCTCAAAGGCGGTCTGGAACTCCTCATCGCACTCATAAGCGTCATTCTTATTCATGAACTGACAAAAGGTCTTACACTTTCCATCCAGATTCACAATTAATCGGAGTATGTTGGATAAGTGGCCTTGGAGACCTTGAAGCTCCCAAATATTACTTGGGGGAGGCATCTGACTGATGGCCTTGATCTTCTCTGGGTCGATCTTGATGCCCTGGTACCTGACAACAAAGCCAAGGAACTTCCCAGAAGTGACCCCGAAGGCACGCTTCAAAGGGTTCATCTTCAGGTGGCAGGAACAGAGAAAAATGAACACCTTATCAAGGTCCTTAAGATGGTCCTGGCACTGGCTAGAGTTTACTACCAAATTTTCCACATAGAATTCTACCAACGTCTCGAGGATTGGCGTGAATATATGATGCATGGACCACTGATAGGTGGAACTCGCATTTTTTAGGCCAAAGGGAATAACCTGGTAACAGAAAGTACCTTGAGGCACCCAGAAAGTGGTAAAATCCTCTCCATGGGGGGCATCCGGATCTAATTATATCTTGAGTAACCTTCCATAAAAGAGAGGGCTTGGAACCCAGCCATAGCGTCGATCAATAATTCTGTCACTGGAAGGGGAAAATCATCTTTCAGATATTGATGGTTGAGATCATGGAAGTCAATACAGAATCTGATCTGTCTGTTCTTCTTCCTAACTGGCATGATGTTGGGTATCCACTTAGGGTATTATACCTCCTTAATGAAGTTGGATCTGATGATATTGTCAGCTTCGGACTCAACCATGGCACCATGAGAAGGGTGCATCTTTCTTGGAGGATTCTTGAACCCGCGATGAATTGTCGGGAGACCGTGGCAGTGGAAGACAACTGAGGATCTAGTTCCAAAATCTCATCGTAACTATAGTAAGATGCATCATGTTGCTTTTTAAGGAAGCCTACATACCGCTGCTGCTCCTCGAGGGACATAGCGGTGCTGACAAATGTGGGTCGCGGGTCTGTCTCGCTAACAAGGTTCACCTATACCAATTCATTAACTGTGGTGAAGATTCATTCCTCAAAGGTAGGAGAGCATCCTCTATATCCTCTTATCCACTAATGGATGGATCCTTTGGGGGAGGGTTCTGATTCTGAGCTACCAAGCCCTGATGGGAGACTTTTACTAGCTTGTGCGGCAGTGGTCATTGCATTAGGGAATTTTGGCACTGCTGATACCATGGCTATGAAGGCTGTCGACTCGATCCCATCTGGTCTCCGGCCCAAGGGGCCACACCTGATAATATCAAAGTAGTAGTGGAGTTTCGGCCAGAGCTAACTTATTCCAGCCTGGTGGAACAGACAAGTATGACATACTGCCATTTCCTTGAGCCGGAATTCTTAATACCTGATCGGAGTGGGAGGCTCTGGGATCATTGGAGCCTAGTTCGTATAAGAATACAAAGTGATCTTTTGATGTTGCCCGGATTTGGGAGCATGTTTCCCTCTTATCCCAGAAATGAATAAACATTGCCCCATATCAGTGGTTGTGGCCTCCAACTGATGGATCGGAAAGACGTAGGCATCATTCAATCCTACCCAAGGGTTGGTCGTAGCGGCGACAAGCTCAACCTCACTTTCTTGGACTTGTTTACCCTTACTCTAGTAATAGTCGGCATCCAAGTAGCGGGCTTCACAATAGGCGAAAGAAGATGAATCACCATGGAGTATGCCAACATGACCATTAAGGGAGTACTTGAGTCATTGGAGATAGGATGATGGGACCTCCACATGCAGGTGGATCCATGGCATACCCATCAATTCATTGTACATGGTGTCCTGGGAGACGACCATGAACTCAGTTCTAGAAATTAGGCCATTGAAATGGGACTTCATATGGATCTTGATGATCAGTGTCTGCTCTATCCTGTCATATCCCTGGATTCTCATATTAGAGGGAGTCATGTCATCTTCAGATAACCCTAGCTTCCATAGCATCCGCTTTGGGATAAGGTTGATCCTAGAGCCATTGTCCACAAGACAGTGACGAACCTCCACACCATTGAATTGGTTGGTGATATACAGTGGGCGGATGTGCCCCTGTATGGGAGAGCCTTCATATTCTCCCGAGAATGAAATTATGGCCTGGCATTCGGCATCCTCAACACTTTTGGAATGAAAGGCCTCTAAAGCTACTACCTCCGTCTCAAAATGGAGGGGTCTCCTTAAAGCCTCAGTGAGTGCTTCGTGAATATCTGGTTACAGGAGAAGGGCTTCAAAGATGGAAACCCTCGCTAGGATACGGGCGAGGTTCTTGAGAACGTTGTACATATATAAGAGGCATGAAATTATTATTGCAGGGAGTCGCTCTGTGATTGGAGGCATGGTGGGCCCCGCCGATTGTACCGACGGAAGACTGGTGCTGGGTATATCCCGTTGATCACTGGTCGAAGCTCGGAGGGTCACTGTCGGATGTGGACCAGACATCCGAGATCGGCCTGTTACAGGGAGAAGCTGGTCACGGCACATCTGAATAGGTTCTGCCTGATCTAGTAGCACAAACAGTGGTCGAGGCGGACCTCTTGACACCAGATGAAGAGGCTATGCATGAAAAGTTCTGTCCTGGGCCTATTGTCTAGTCTCAGCGGCATGCATTGCCTTCCTGGAGGTGCCAACTGATGTGCCTCAACAACTCGAATGTTCGTGGCTCTGCCGACGTTGGTGTTGACTGGGGACATTGGGGAGGTTCGCCTGACACTCCCCCTGTCGGGAGTCATATAGGGATTTACCAACTCACCGATGTTAACTGAAGCATACCCTTGACTGTCACTTGATGAATCATCTACAACTGAGTGGAATCTAGGATGGATTCCTATCTTCGAAGGCATAAATTTTCCGATAGTGCGGGACGACGAATGAATTGGTGGGACACGTTTATTCTTCTTGTGCCGCCAATGCTTGCTCTTTTGGGATGAAGCCGACTGAGATGATAATGCAGAAGTGGTGGCTGCAGCTTATGAAGGCTCCAGATGATTTAGACATGCCTGAATGATGTCATGAGTGTGGGAAACCGTCTTACGGGCTATCCAGTCACTATACTTCTCAGACCCGCGGTCAGAAACCTACTTCCACTCACCATCACTGTCGCTACTACTATCTGATCTCACGAAGACACCTGCTACTTGTGCCAGGGCTGGGCCCAACTAGACAATGTTGTTGTCAATATGGTCTTGGAGCCAGTCCTTGAACACATAGCATTTCTTGATGGTGTGCCCCGAGATCCGGTGATAAGGGCATTAGTTGGGGTGATCAGTGAGATGTGCCTCTTCTGACTTTCGACACTCAGGAACTCATACAATTCTCTACTCTAAGGCACTAAGGAAGTATACAAGGACCTAAGCCTCTCCAAACAAGTAGGTATGATTCCTTCTATCCAGAAAGTGGTCTTTGGGAGCCAGTCCCTAAAGAGGTCCTAGAGAAGGTTCCGGGGAGGCGGATCATGATTATCTCACCTAGGCGGTGACGGCGCATTACGAGGGGGTGCCTGCTGATTCTAAGGACACTACTTGGTTAGAATCTGTGCCCGTGGTGGTGGACCTCTACGAGGCTGCGGAGCTGGCTCTACTGGTAGCAATTCCAGCTGCCCGGGGTCCTCTATCTGGGGCACCGCGGCGGGATTGGCTCTGGAATCCCTCCTTGCTGGGATTATAGGGGGGAAATAGACGTGCCTAACTAGCCTGTTACAGGGATTCTTCGAGGCGCTGGGACTCATCTGAGAAGTCTTAGAACCCTCCAAGATTGTTTTGAGTAATCAGAGAGGGAACCAGTTCCATGTTGACATTTCCCACGCACATCGTCAATAATTTCTCCCGAGTCAGGGGCATGTCAAAGGAGTATTTGAGCCCCTTCCACTGGGCGATGAAGTCTGTGAATCACTCATCAGGCCTTTTATTGCACTAGAAGAGGTCTGTGATGTTCATCTTCTGGGCAGTAGAGTTGAATTGGTAAAGGTACTACCTATGAAGTTCCTCCCATCTTGTCACAGATCCAACGGGGAGTTAGCTGTATCAGACATATGTCGGTCCTTCCAGCATCTAAACAAAACAGCAGAGCTTGGCGGCCTCATGCTACATTGGGGACCCTAACATAGGCCCACAACTTGAGTTAAAGTGGGCTAGGTGCTGCGGTGGGCCCCTTGTCTTGTTAAAGGAGGATAAATTGGGATTCCCAAATCCCGGGGGTGCTGGCATGTCATCCACCCATGGCGGGTATGGCTTTCCATCAGGTGGGATGGCCACCTGTTGTGTTTCCAAATCCTCGAGGTAGGCGATGAGCACCGCCATTGGATCTTCTGGATTTGGGTCCCTGTCCTGACAGAGATCCCTAACCACGAGCGCATTTTTGGGCTCTTCAATGCGGTAGACAAGCTCAGCGTCTCACAGAGCAGCTGGTGGAGCGACCCTTGGGGCGGCCGGGGGAGCCCAAGCAGGATTCCTTTGATTGTCGCACCGTTTAGTTGGGTTAGGCGAGACGTACCGCTCCCTCTTGACATGAGCTTTGGATTCCTCCCGTTCAGTGAATGAGGCATGATCAGGGTTTCCTGGGAGAATCTCATCGAGGGGTAGTTGGTCCTGCCCCTACTGCCCCGACCTAGGATTACCGAAGTCAGGTCATCACTCCACAATACGTTCAACCAGAAGTTCATCAACTAACTTCTTCTGATCAATAAGCTATCGGTGCATTGTGGCCTTCTTAGGGTCCTCTTCTGTCTTTTTCACTGAGGGGGACGTTTTGGAGTGCTTGAAGGCTCCGAGATGCTCCTTCCCCTTGCTGACATTCCGGCTGAGTACCAATACCTTGGTGGGTGGAGGGAGACCTAGGAGGTTCTTCTGCTGGTGAGTTATCCTCCCTGATGGGTCTAGTGCCGGAACGTTCTCAGTGGGGACGTCCCCATTAAGAAGTCCCATCTCATTCTCTCCTCCTGACAGATCAGTCATGTTGATCACCACTCTTCTCAGGGGGCATGTGCTCCCTATCCCCAAGCGAGTCGGGCATCCGGTGAATCGTGCTGAAGAGGAGGGTAGCATACTGCCCCCAGCCACGGACTTGTGTGGTGGGGGTAGCCTCCTCAATAACATTTCAGATTACTTAGAAAATCTGAACACATTGTCGTTGGAGGACCATGTGGTGGCCAGGAGACTCAAGGTGTCGGACCGAGGGGAAACCCTAAATGCATTGCCGTTGGAGGGCCCTGTGGTGGGTAAGTGAGTCAGGGTGCTAGACCGTGGGGAGCGTGGCCAAGTAAACCATACGACATTTTTCGCTGGTGTCTTCCAGGTTCTCTTGGCACCCAGGATGAGTCACCCTCCGGTGGCGGATACGGAAGTGACTCACCTAGAGGGTATGGCTGAAACATTCAAACTCCTCCGGGGTGAGAAATTCTGGCATACCAAAATTTTGTCATGCGACCGGCCAAAACATCTCGGGGAAGTGGCCCACTGTGAGAATAGTCTAGAAGCACCTCACCTAAGATCCATGGTCTGACCTTTGATTACCCCACTCATCAACTGAGGGTGGATGTGGAACTGGCAGCAGCGCTGAGGCAGGCCGCTGGGACAGTGGACTGGCTGTCGAAGAATATGGTGAGCGAGCTTATTGGCCACCGAATCTTGGGTTGTCCTCTAAGGGTTGTAGTGATCTGGCCACCATGTCATGATAGGATGGAAAGGAAACCGGGGCTCCTAGAATAGCATTAGCATCCGTCGAGGGTGGTCCATGTCGCGGATCTCCTACCATTGAACCCCAAAATAGCTCTCCATAGCCTCCATCCAAGACTTATGGTGCTTCTAGAGACACCGATATTGATTGCACGGTCGGCCCCAGGGAACATGCCAAGGTATCGTCCTCTTGGCTATACCTTCGGAGGGAAACATAGATCCTGTGGATCTCACAATCTGGGAGTACGAGGTTTTTGCACCTCGTTCCTGCCCCAACCCTTGACTCGGAGGACTAAGGAGATGGTTCCTGTGATGAGTCGAACTTTGCCTCGGTGTCTAAGAAGCGGACTGGTCTGTTTACTGCTCAGCCTTCCCCAGAATTCCTATTACGGTGGTGGAGACCCGCCATCCTTCCCCGGGGTGGTTCCTCAAGACATGGCTGATTTCCAAAATTTGGTTCTCTAGCTGCACTGGTGTTGGGGCGAACAGGGTTTCCACCCGAGAAAGTCGTGGTGCGAGGAGCACCAGAACAAATGTCGAAAGGGACACGGGGAGGAATTATGTGGTTGACATTGTTAAAGTGGGGTTGGCCTCCACCGCTCTAATTTCTAGGGTGAGGAGGACCTTTGCCGATTGGTATGGGGACATGGGTAGCACCTCCATGTTGGCAAGTAACCGAACATTCAATATCTTCATACTCGTGGTCCGCTTCAGAGGGAGTGACCATGTACCCTGTGTAGTGGGAACGAGAGAGAACCGCAAACATAGTGTTGCTGTCACGGGGAAGACCCTCTCTTGGGTCAAAGGTGGCCTGGGGCAGACCTCCAAGCCGATATTGGAAGCAGCGAGGATCCACAACTTTCGTAGGGGTGGTGTGGAATGAGCCTCAACGTGGGGTGGCATAGCTGCGGATTGGTCCGCTGTAGCCACCACCTACGCCAGTGACCGAGAGAGGCAACCCAACTTGCTTGTGGGGCAGTTGGGGCCTCGATCCAGGTCAGGATTGAAACTGTCCCTGCTCAATGATTGCAGGGAGACGAATGTATGAGTCAGTGGTGCCATGATCCATAGTAGTTACTGACGTCGATGCTCTGTGGTGAGCATCTTCTTCCCATTTCACCCGACGCTAGCCTCGAGTCAAATGGACTAGAGCCTGTGATTCAGACGTGTGGATTACCTGCTCCTCGGCTCAGGAAACTAGATGGCGGTGCTGATGCATCCTGTTGTGGGCCCTCACTGGGAGCCCTTGAAGAGGGACTCTGATTAGGCTGACCCGTACATCCCCTACCTCATCGATAGAGGGGATGGAGCTGTCAAGGCACTCCAAGGACAAGCTCTCGAAGCGATTGAATTTTGGGGTGGGGAGAAGTGGCTTCTTGCGTGGCCCTTGGGGGTGACAATGACGGTGAGGCGCAGCTTCCTCGAGATCCAAGATGGCCATATCCCTGGTGGGGATGACCCCCTCCTCCTCGTACCTGCATACAAGGTAATTAATTACCTTTCACTGGATACTATATTATGGGGAGAGACGGTGTGGGCGCAAAACAGTCATGGCAGTTGGGACCTTCATAGAAGAGGAAGAACCGTGTGGGGTAGCCGCGTTGATTTTGCCCCAGCCCCTGCGTCGGTGGGTAGGTGATCGAGCTCCGAATGCAATGACTTGATTCTTGAAAGCAGGGAGATGAACTCATTAATACTTCTAGGAGATGAAATCGACAACTAGTGCCCCAGTTCCATTCCCTCTTCCATGTCTAGCTAGAGGGATCCATGCTGACAACATCGCATAATGAAATGATCAACGTCCCGACTATCCCAACTTCTAGAGAGTTTCACATCACACCTGTTTGGTGGGACCTGATACCGAATGACGGGGACAGATGACATGCTAAACAAATGATGTCTTAAACGCTGCTATCGTCCATGCTTATGAGAAGCAATTCCCATCAGGTTCACCATTTTTTCCGACGCTTTCGTCGGGGCACGCGCACGCATCCGTCACGCAGAGGACGCACTGCTGTTACCCCACATTCCCACTTTCCAAATGCGGGTGACATCTACTCGTTATTCAAGTACATATGCTCCTTGATTGAAACGGGGTGATGGGATGTCGGTTCTTCCTTCCCTGGATTCGTCCTCAGAGTTTGTCACCTATTTTGGGTCTCCCTAAAAGATTTAAGATGTAGTTTGTGAAACTCCCCCAGTGACATATCTTCATGGACACTAGTTAATTACACTACTTCTGTCGAAATGCTCCAAGGAGTCTGGTCAGGGCAGAAACCTTTGGTTAGGAGAGTAGTCACGCTGGGCATCACTGGCATGTCTTAATGCTGGGGGATTGGCATGTCTGTCTTCTGTCCTTTATCACAGGGCTTCTTGAGGGCACAGAAGCTAGAGGCATCCCACATCGAACACGGGGAATCCTATGACATAGGCATGTATCTCGGGTTTTCCTCAGCTTCCCATGTTTAACACAGGGTATGCTACAAGTTTAACGTCTAGCTGAGATGGATCTTATTGATTGGAACACTGATAAGAGTGGTTCAGATTGAGGAACCCCTAAGAGGGAACACCGATGTTATAGCCAACATGTGGGAGACATTCCAAATATTGTGGAAGGGAATGAGGTGGCATGATCCCACTGGGATGTGGCGGCCCAGGTAAGAATCAAGATGGATGATGGTCTTGGGCTTGAGCCTCAAAGAAAATTCCTACGTATCCCTATAGCAGGGAATAAAATTCCGTGTAGTTCTATGAAACGAGGGGACACCTAAGGAGGCGACCCGTGAGAATGGATGCATGGATGGGACCCAGAGGAATTGGAACCTCTGGGTTAGGGCATGAGCATACCGAGAAATGTGGGTTCGAGGGAGAGATCAAGATGAGTCATGGGCGATGGGCTTGAGCCTCGTGGAGGCTTCTTACGTACCATGCCTTGACAAGGATTAAGGTCCCCATAGTTCTGGTGGCTTCTAGGGCTTACGCTTTGAGACGACCCATGGTGTCAGTAAACCGATGTGAAGGTGGACCTGGGGTCTAGATGGATGGTGGTATTGAACATCATGGAGGCTTCTTACGTACCATGCCTTAGCATGGATCAATGTCCCTGTAGTTCGGGATGGATTGGGGCTTACGCTCTAAGACGACCCAAGGTGGATACAGTTTAACGACATACAGGACGGGGGTGAACCTGACATGAATGAATGACAGGGGTGGTGGGATTGAACCTCGTGGAGCCTTTCTACATACCATGCCTTAGCACAGATCAAAGTCCTTGTAGTTCAAGATGGATTGGGGCTTACACTCTGAGGCGGCCCAAGGAGGAAATAGGGCTTGGCACAGCAACACCGAGACGATCGGGGCCAATGGTTATTGGGCATGAACCTCATAGAGGCTTCATACGTACCATGCCTTAGCATGGATCAAAGTCCTCATAGTTTGGGTGTACTGGGGATTACACTCTGAGGTGGCCCAAGGTGGTTGGGGCTTGAACCTCGTGGAGGCTTCCTACGTACCATTCCTTAGCACAGGTCAAAGTCCATGTAGTTCGGGTACACAGTTTAACGTCATGCAGTAGGAGCGTTCTTGACAGTTTAACATCCTACAGCTTAGACGATGGCATTTGGGGCTTACGCTCTCAGGCAGCCCAATGATTGTCATGGTCGGTGCTCAATCTAATCTCGTGGGAGTCATGCTCGGTGTGAGAAACATGAGCTAGCAGAGACCTGATGATCACGTTGTAAAGGGTGCGTCCATGGGAAATGAAGAGGGGCTTACATGTTTAGTGGCCCAAGGTTCTAGGACTTACTCCATGGTGGAGGCCTGAGGGTGAAAAAACACAATGGGAGAGGGATTTGGGACCGAAGAAAGGAGGAGTCTCATTCCCTATCACACCCTCCACTGGCCTTGGCACTGAGGAAGTGAGGAGGAGAAGGAGTGCTACCTCCTACAAGGAAATCTATGGGCTTACACCAAAGTGGATGCCCTGCCCCGTGGACAAACACCACTCTAATAAGGAGGATATAATCCCCTCTGAGGAGTGATCCCATCCCCGTGGAGACGAGTGGGCATGGAGAATGTCTAAGGAGGGGGGACCCTGCATGTGAGGCACTCGGCCAGGTCACAGTTTAACGTCATGTGTTGAGGACGATGGTGCTTGGAATTTTAACATCCTCTAGCTCGGATGAGGTGGGTTTTCTCCGCACCGTAAAACTTACATAACCGGTACCCCCTGCCCCTTGTGGGAGGGAATGCATCAACAAGGCCGTGGTGAGGGGGTGTCGCGGAGCAAACCATTGAGGGGTCCATGTTAGCATGGCTATACAAAGAAGAAATAGTCATTAGTGTGCCTATGAGAAGAAGCATGAGGCAAAGCAATGCAATGAGAGGTATCGTCTGATGGACTTTGAAGTTACTTTGTACGAGCCTAGAAGTTCGTATGGGAAAACGTCGCATGACACGAGTGCCCAAGGGGATTACGTGCAACCCTTGAGGTTTGTGCACGAAATAAGGGTCATGTGCGAAAAAAAATATGTTGTCGTGAAATCGGTGATGATTTCACGGAATTGGAACCAAGGTGTTGCACGCAACTAGAAAAGATTGTGCGCAACAAGTATGAATTGTGCGCAAGTGGCAGAGGTCGCGTGCAAGAACAAGGGGTACACGCAATGGAAGGAATTAAGCGGAATTGTTGTGCACAATGGAAGGAATTTCACGCAAGGGTCAGAACCTGAAGGGATTGGAATTCATTCTAATACAAAGGGGATCTCGCATGAAGGCGGACCCCGGGGCGACTAGGTGCAAAAAGAACCATACCTGAAGGCCATATTGTGCACGCGCGGAATGCTGATTACGCGCACGAGAGACAGTCTAGATTAGTTATCCCCAAAAAGGAAGGGGTTCACCTTCTATTTATAGGTGTCTAGGGGCGAGAACTATAGGCCGGAGCAAAATTATTGCGTGATAGAGGCGGTGGTGTGAAATTATTTTGCGCCTGCGCCGAGGGCTGTTCGCGAATTTTGGTACTTTCCACGCAGCAGAGATTTTTTCGCACACTTCACCATTTTTTCGCGCAAAACCTCCGAGCCCCCCGGATCGGGTCTCTGTGTTCAAATATGACTTCTCTCTTTCATTTAGAAACTTTCTCCAACAGTTAAGAACTTTTTGGCATCTACAATATGGTATACACATTCAATGTAGTAATATAAATTTTTATTAAATGTAACTAAACTATTTGTTCATCACTTTGATGTTGTAGTGATTTATCTAAAACATTAATATTCATGTTATTTGTTATTTATGTAAACTTAGTAATAGAATATATATATATTACAACAATTGTATTTTGAAAATATAATCTCCACTTTGACAGACCTATGAAGTTTATAGTAGGTGCTATGTCATAGTTTGTTGAAGGAGTAGTTTTTGTAGTCGTCTGATTCATTTATTTTTGTTCTTTAGGCTGTTGTGTAGAACATGTATGATTATTAATACCTCATTAGAATAACACCATAGGATAAAATGTTATTAAATATTAAAAAGTGTAACTATATAAAGAGATATAGATATGTGAAAACTGAAAGGCTAGTTAGACTATATAACATACCCATGGATTAAAAAGAAATATTGTTTCTTATAGCAGAATATTTAGTATTCTTTATCATTGATGTTTGATGCATAAAATTCTATATTACATAGATAGAGTGTAAATTATGTATTCAACTTATTTGTGATTATAGTGATGAGGAGGAATCATATGGCTCTGTAATAGTACGACCATTTGTATTCATACCTTTTAAGAGTAATGTTGGAACATGATTTTTTAAAATATAAATGTAACATATTTACCATATTCCTAGACAATGTTCATTGAAAATATGCTTACAAGATGACAGATTGGGTTGTATCATGGTATTTTTTCATTGTTTTTTCTTGTTTGATCCAGTGTATATCGCCGAGAGATTTGAACAGTATTGACGGACAATGAAAAAGGTAGTTGAAAAAATTTAGCATGATATGGTTACATGTTTCAAAGTATGAAATCAAAGAAATTTAATAGGAGGTGGTAAACTAAAATCACCATTATTTCATATAGGTGATAATAGAATTCCTCAACGTATTTCTATGTTATTAAATGGTGTGACCACTTCAGCTATAAAACATTGGGCCCCAATTATTGTTATCATAAAATTCATAGTATTATTATAATATACATTTTGAGGTATCAAGATAATATATAAAAGCATTATGATATTTAAATTTTCAATATGATAACTTAAAAAAGTTTTGTACTATTTAAATTGAACTTACCATTACTGGGTATTGGTGATAAAGGAAAACATATTACTATGTGTGTGATTCCTGTTGGTGTTATAGCTTCACTTGCATTAATGTTTTCAAGATACAATCTTCCTATGGAATTTCAATTATCATAAACATATAAATTTTTGTTTAAAATATATCATAACAACATCAGGACTATAGAAAAAAACAAGACAACCTGATTGACATTGTTGTCATAGTATTCATCTACGAATATGTGTGTCTCTATATCTGGACACGGAGGGCATGATTGTATAGTGTACTTTTTAATTTGATTGTAAAGGAATTGAACAGAACCATAAAAACATTAAATGAGTATTGTGATCAGATTATAGACAATGTATATTCTGAAGGCAAATGATCCTTAGAATGTGCATGTAGTTATATTCCAAGGGTTGTTTTTCTGAATGCTACTAGTGATTTTTATTTAAGATGATTATTTAATTATTAACCCTTCTATTAATAAATGGTCAATGGGAACTATAATATCATATTAAACAAGGAATCATGGAGGCAGTACTATGAACATATTATAGAGAATGAAAAATCTAAAGACAAATAATACTCAAAATATTCATAAAGTGACTACCATGGTTGGTTGTCAAGTTATAGTTTATGTGAATGCCTAAGACAAATAATACATGGTGTATTCAACTTGGATAATAAAGAATGAAATATTTACAACCTTGTTTGATTGTGAAAATAATATTATGAATAACATAAGGGATAGGTATCACAATCTAGTAGGGGAAACATACATTTTTCAGATGGTATTGTTGTATATGAACCAAGGAGAACCCGATTAAAATGGCATAGTAGAATACTATGGGTTTTAGAAAAAATATGAGGTTTAGTTTGTAGAGGATGATTTCGGAGTGATGGTATCAGAGTTAGATTATGAAATTGACGAACATCCACAAAAATGGAGACATAGTAACTTACCAATAAGCACTACTGTAATTTTACCCTCTACTAATGGTTTAAAACTATTGGTAAAGGCTACAATATTTGAAATTCAAGCTATACCAACGCAATATTCCCAATGGTTTCAAAAACTATTAGGAAAAGACTTATATACCAACAGTTTTATAGAACCATTGGTATATCTATATAATAGTTTTGTTTTACAAATGATTTCATTGAAACTGTTGGGTATAGTGATAATGAAGAGATTTTTGCCAATAGTTTACTGAAACCATTGGATGTAGTAGATGTTAAGAGGTTTTTTCAAATAGTTTTTTGAAACTGTTGGGATAACATAACTTTGCCAACGATTTTTTAAAACCATTTGGAAAGAAGACCCCCAAATATCATCGACCTGCAACCCCAGAGATCTTGAAAAAATTTCCCTAACCAAGAGCTAAATGCACCCTCTCAAAATGTTTTCCCTAAACCTCCACCGTCTCTATGGTTTCCCTCTAAATCTCGACGTAAACGCTAATTCCCAACACAACAGGTCTGGTTTCCAATGATTTGTTCTTCCCATTTAAATCAGTATGTGTGAGTTAATTTATTTTAGATCTGTTCTTCCTATTTAAATTTTTACATGTCTGTTAGTTTATTTTAGATTTTTTCATTCTATTTTGGTGAAATATATTGTTTATTATGATCCCCACACGAAAATAAGGCATATATAATTTTAGGTTATTGTTTGCACCCTACTTCCCAACCTGCTCTGGAGGGTGATAACTCTAATTTCCAACGGGGAATCTTTCTTTGATTCAAGTAATTTTTGTTCTTCCATTCTAAATAAGTTGGTGTGCCTTCATTTATTTTAGATTTTTTCGTTCCATTTTTCTGCAATGTATTGTGTATTATGATCCCCTTATGAACACAATCTATATATCATTTTAGGTTGCGGGTTTGTTGTGATTTATCTGTTTAGAATAATTTTGGTTGTTATTGAAGAGGTCAATATGATCCTTAGTTATTTAATCCTTGGTTTATTTTAAATTTAAGGTCTACTGACTTGATTTCATTGGTTATCCATAAATACAGTTAAGGCTGTCCTGGTGGGGTGGGGGTAGGGCTGTCCAAGTGGGGGGGGGGGGGGGTTAGGTTGTCCAAGTGGGGTGGGGTAGGGCTGTCCATGTGGGATAGGTGGGTGGGGGGGGGGGTTGGGTTGTCCATGTGGGGTGGGGGCTGGGTTGTCCATGTGGGGTGGGGGTAGGGATGTACAAGTGGGGGGGGGGGGGGGGCTGGGTTCTCCAAGTGGGGTTGGGGTAGGGATGTTCATGTGGGGTGGGAATTTATTTTAGTTTCTAAATCGGCTGAGACTCCCCCACCATGCATAGTGTATGCAACCTCTACCCTTATTTAACCATTCTGTTTACACAGCCTATGCAACCTCTACCCTCATTTAATCAGTGAACTCAAGTCATTAATAAAAGCCTTCATTTTCACTATCATGTATGAAATTGAATGATTTATACCCATCCTCATATGATTTCTTACCTTATATAGTGTCCAACATATGGAATACTAGCTTTTGAATTCATCAGTTAACCAGGTTCCTATATTCCATTTCCCCCAAGATGACTATAATAATATAACTTTAGGGTCAATTAAATATGTTTATCATTGTACATTGTATATTATGTGTCCTTGTTGGCCAATACTCACTTTTATTTGAATTGTATTTTCTAATTTGTAATTGAACTGTATTAAAACATATTCATACAATATTTCTAACTTGGTGAACAATACAACTTGTATGATTTATAAAATCCATTCAAGCTCTTCTAAAACAATTTATATCTAAATTACCAATGAATCCACCTATTCTCACATATATTTAGTTTTTTGGGTTACACATTAGTTTCTTTTTTCTAATTAATTACATATTTGTTTTCAAAAGTAGGAAATGCAGCTAATCGAAGAGAGACGAAGGAAAAAAAGATGGAGAACAATCGTCAAATGGTGGAGATGGGAGTTGCACCATTAGTGCCTACAGTGAGTAATTTATTTCAAATATATATTTTTAAAGAATATATAATGTTATGTGATTAATTTTTTTGTAATCATTTTTGAAGGATCCACCTATACGTCGATAGTTATTCGACGAGGAGCCTAGTACTAGTCCTAGTACTCAGGCCAGTGGTATGAGGAGGGTTCGTACCAGCGGTGGACGAGCAGCTTCATGTACGTGACTAGACCCTGCCACCTCAATATGAGTCATGGAGTGGCTGACACCACTCGAAGTGTATCCCTTTTGTTTGAAATGGATAACATTTTAAGTGAAAAGTACAACTGACAAATAGAAAATAGACCAAACGCATTCAGATTGTGTTGATAATTTTGGAAAATGATCTTTGGGTCATTTGTAACGTGTACGATTCAACCCATCCTCAATCTGAGGCGCGGAGTGGCCAGCACCACTCGAAATGTCTCTCTATAGTTTAAAATGGACTTCATTTTAATTGAAAACAACAATTGACATACGGAAAACCGAACAAATGGATTTTGATTGTGTTGATACTTTAGAAAAACGATCCATGGGTCATATATGATGTGCATGAGTCAACCTTGCCTCAATCCAAGGTGCAGTGTGGCTAGCACCACTCAAAGTGTCTCACTTTAGTTTAAAATGGACTTCATTTTAAGTGAAAACAACAACTGACATCTGGAAAACCAACCAAATGCATTTAGATTCTATTGAACCTTTAGTAAAATGATACATGGGTCATTTTTTATGTGTATGAGTCAACCCCACCTCAATCTGAGGCACGGTGTGGCTGAAACCACTAAAATATCTCTCTTTTGTTTAAAATAGACTTCATTTTAAGTGAAAACAATAAATGGCATATTGAAGACCGACCAAATGCATTCGGATTCCATTGAAGCATTAGGAAAACGATCCATGGGTCATATGTGACATGGACAAGTCAGCCTCGCCTCAATCCGAGGCCTGGTGTGGCCAGCACCACTCAAAGTGTCTCACATTTATTTGAAATGGACAACATTTTAATTGAAAACAAATACTGGCATACAGAAAACTGACCAACACATTAGGAATGTGTTAAAAGTTTAGAACAATGTTCAATGGGTCATATGAGACATGTATGAGTCAACATTGCCTTAATACGAGGCTTGGTGTGAACAGAACCACTCAAAGTGTCTCAATTGTTTTTGAAATGAACAACATTATATGGGAAAACAAGAACTGACATACGGAAAACCAACCAAAAGCATTCTTGAATGTGTTGATGATTTAGGAAAAAGATACATGGGTCCTATGTGACGTGTAAAAGTCAACCCCACCTCAATCTGAGGTGCGGTGTGGCTGACACCACTCAAAGTGTCTCTCTTTTGTTTAAAATGGACATCATTTTAAGTAAAACCAACAATTGATATACGGAAAACCATCCAAACACATTTGGATTGTGTTGATACTTTAGGAAAATGATATTTGGATTATTTGTGACATGTAAAAGCCAACCCAGCCTCAATCCGAGGTGCGGGGTGGCCGACACCACTTGATGTGTCTCTCTATACTTTAAAATGGACTTCATTTTAATTGAAAACAAAAAATAACATACAGAAAACCAACCAAATGCATTCATATTCTGTTGAAACTTTAGGAAAACGTTACATTAGTCATTTGTAATGTGTAGGAGTCAACACTGCCTCAATCTGAGCCCAGGTGTGGATGACACCACTCAAAGTGTCTTAGTTTAATTTGAAATAGACAACATTTTAAATGAAAACAACAACTGACATACAGAAAATTGAGTAAAAAAATTCGTATTCAGTTAAAACATTAGGAAAACTATCCATCAGTTATATGTGATTTGTACGAGTCAACCCTACCTCAATCCGAGGTGCAGAGTGGCTGGAACCACTCAAAGTGTTTCACTTTTGTTTGAAATAGATAACATTTTAAGTGAAAAGTACAACTGACATATGGAAAACCAACCAAACGCATTAAAATTGTGTTCATAATTTAGGACAATGATCCTTGGGTCATTTTTGATCTGTACGAGTCAACCCAGCCTCAATACATGGTGCAGAGTGGCTGACACCACTCGGAGTGTCTTTCTATAGTTTAAAAAGACTTCATTTTAATTGAAAAAAACTGACATATGGAAACCAACCAAATGCATTCATATTTAGTTGAATCATTATGAACATGTTCCATGAGTTATTTGTGATGAGTACGAGTCAACACCGCCTCAATCTGAGGCCAGGTGTGGCCGGAACCACTCAAAGTGTCTCAGGTTTATTTGAAATAGACAACATTTTAAATTAAAACAACAATTGACATATTGAAAACCAACTAAACGCATTTATATTCATTTTAAACATTAGTAAAAAATCCATGGGTCATATGTGATGGGTATGAGTTAACCCCACCTCAATCTACGGTGCAGTGTGGCCGACACCACTCAAAGTGTCTCTCTTTTGTTTAAAATGGACAAAATTTTAGTGAAAACAACAACAAATATATGGAAAACTGACCAAATGAATTAATATTATGTTGATACTTTAGTATAATTATCCTTGCATCATCTGTGAAGTGTATGAGTCAACCCAATCTCAATCCGAGGCGTGGAATGGCCGACACAACTCGAAGTGTATCTCTATAGTTTAAAATGGACTTCATTTTAATTGAAAACAAAAACTGACATACAAAAAACCAACCAAACGCATTCAGATTCTATTGAAACATTAGGAAAATGTTCCATGAGTCAATTGTAACGTGTATGAGTCAACACCGCCTCAATCCGAGGCCAGGTGTGTCCGACACCACTCAAAGTGTCTCTGGTGTATTTGAAATAGACAACATTTTAATTGAAAACAACAACTGACATATGGAAAACTGAATAAATGCATTATGATTCAGTTGAAACATTAAGAAAACGATCCATGGATCATAGTGATGTGTACAAGTCAACCCTGCCTCAATCCAATGTGCGGAGTGGCTGGCACCACTCAAATTGTCTCACTTTTGTTTCAAATGGATAACATTTTAAGTGAATTATACAACTGACATACGGAAAACTGACCAAATTAATTTGGATTATGTTGATAGATTAGGAAAATGATCATTGGGTCATTTGTGACATGTACGAGTCAACCTAGCCTCAATCCGAGGTGTGGAGTGGCTGACACCACTCGAAGTGTCTCTCTATAGCTTAAAATGGACTTCATTTTAATTGAAAACAACAACTGACATACGGAAAACCAAGAAAACGCATTCAGATTATGTTGAAACATTAGGTAAACATTCCATGAGTCATTTGTGATCTGTATGAGTCAAAACCACCTCAATATGATGCTAGGTGTGGCTGGAACAACTCAAAGTGTCTCAAGTTTATTTGAAATAGACAACATTTTAAATGAAAACAACAACTGACATACAGAAAACTGAATAAACGCATTCGGATTCAGTTGAAACATTAGGAAAATGATCCATGGGTCATATGTGATGTGTACGAGTCAACCCAACCTCAATACGAGGAGCGGAGTGGCCGACACCACACGATGTGCCTCTCTATAGTTTAAAATGGACATCATTTTAATTGAAAACAACAACTGACATATGAAAAATGGACCAAACACATTCGAATTCTGTTGAACCTTTAGTAAAATGATACATGGGTAATTTGTGACGTGTATGAGTCAACACCACCTCAATCAGAGGCATGGTGTGGCCGTAACCTCTCAAATTGTCTCTCTTTTGTTTCAAATAGACTTCATTTTATGTGAAAACAATAAATGACATACGAAAAAACGACCAAATGCATTCAGATTCAATTGAAACATTAGGAAATGATCCATGGGTTATATGTGATGTGTACGAGTCAACACCACCTCAATACAAGTCTAGGTGTGGCCGACACCACTTAATGTGTCTCAGGTTTATTTGAAATAGACAACATTTTAATTGAAAACAACAACAGATATACAGAAAACCGACCAAACGCATTTTTATTATGTTGATACGTTAGGAAAATGATCCTTGTGTCATTTTTGATGTGTAAGAGTCAACCCAGCCTCAATCTGAGGCGCGGAGTGGCCGACACCACTCTATGTGTCTCTCTATAGTTAAAAATGGACTTCATTTTAATTGAAAACAACAACTGACATACTGAAAACAAACCAAACGCATTCAGATTCTATTGGAACTTTATGAAAACATTCCATGAGTCATGTGTGGCGTGTACGAGTCAACTCCATTTCAATCCGAGGCCAGGTGTGGCCGGCACCACTCAAAGTGTCTCAGGTTTACTTGAAATAGACAACATTTTAAATGAAAAAAACAACTGGCATACGGAAAATCAGCTAAAATCATTCAGATTCAATTGAAAATTTAGGAAAACGATTCATGGTTCATATGTGCCGTGTACTTGTCAACCCAGCCTCAATCTGAGGCACGGAGTGGCCGGAACCACTCGAAGTGTATCTCTATAGTTTAAAATGGACTTCATTTTAATTGAAAACAACAACTGACATACGGTAAACTAACCAAATGCATTATAATTCTGTTGAAACATTAGAAAAAAGATACTTGGGTCATATGTGATGTGTACAAGTCAACCTATCCTCAATCTGAGTCGTAGTGTGGCCGATATCACTCTATGTTTCTCTCTTTTGTTTAAAATGGACAACATTTTAAGTACATGCGGAAAACCAACCAAACAGATTCTGATTGTGTTGATACATTAGAAAAACAATCCATGAGTCATATATGACGTGAAAGATTGATCCCTACCTCAATCCGAGGTGCGTTGTGGCCGACACCACTCAAAGTGTCTCTCTTTAGATTAAAATGGACTTCATTTTAAGTGAAAACAACAACTGA
The DNA here is from genome assembly GCA_963277665.1 of Viscum album. Lineage (NCBI taxonomy): Eukaryota > Viridiplantae > Streptophyta > Magnoliopsida > Santalales > Viscaceae > Viscum > Viscum album. Next base: position 885,941,952 of record OY728148.1, on the reverse strand, counting down.
CATACGAAAAAATGACCAAATGCATTCTCATTTTGTTGAACCTTTATTAAAACAATACATGGGTCATTTGTGATGTGTGCGAGTCAAATTTTCCTCAATCCGAGTTTTACTGAGGCCGAAACCACTCAAATTTTCTCTCTTTTGTTTAAAATAGATTTCATTTTAAGTGAAAATAATAAATGAAAAACAGAAAACTGACTAAATGCCTTCAAATTCCACTGAAACATTAGGACAACGATCCATGGGTCATATGTGATGCGTACGAGTCAACCCCGCCTCAATCCGAGGCCTGGGGAGTCTAGCACCACTCAAAGTGTCTCACATTTATTTGAAATGGACAACATTTTAATTAAAAACAACTACTAGCATACGAAAAACCGAACTAACACATTCGGAATGTGTTGAAAGTTTAGAACAACAATCAATGGGTCATATGTGACATGTATGAGTCAACCCTACCTTAATCCGAGGTATGGTGTCACCGTAACCACTCAAAGTGTCTCTTTTTGTTGAAATGAACAACATTTTAGGTGAAAACAACAACTGACCTACAGAAAACTGAATAAACGCATTCTGAATGTGTTGATGCTTTAGGAAAACGATACATGGTTCATATGTGATGTGTACAAGTAAACCCACCTCAATCCGAGGTGTGGTGTGGCCAACATCACTCAAAGTGTCTCTGTTTTGTTTAAAATGGACATTATTTAAAGTGAAAACAACATCTGATATACAAAAAACTGACGAAACATATACGGATTCCATTAAAACTTTAGGAAAACGATACATGGGTCATATGTGGTGTTTAAGAGTCAACCCTTCCTAAATCCTAGGTGCAGTGTGGCCGTCACAACTTGAAGTGTCTCAATTTTATTTGAATTGGACAACATTTTAAGTGAAAAGTACTACTAGAATACGGAAAAAAAGGACCAAACACATTCTTATTCTGTTAAAACTTTAGGAAAACGATACATGAGTCATATGTGATGTGTACGTGTCAACCTCGCCTCAATATGAGGCACAGTGTGGCCGAAACCACTCAAAGTGTCTCTCTTTTGTTTCAAAAGGACATCATTTTAAGTGAAAACCACAACTGATATACGTAAAATTGATGAAACGCATCCACATTTCCTTGAAACTTTATAACAACTATCCATATGTCATATGTGACGTGTACGAATCAACACCGCCTCAATCTGAGGCCTGGTGTGGCTGGAACCAGTCAAAGTATCTCCTGTTTATTTGAAATGGAAAACATTTTAATTGAAAACAACTACTGGCATACGGAAAACTGACCTAACACATTCTGAATTTGTTGAAACTTTAGAACAATAATCAATGAGTAATATGTAACATGTACGAGTTAAACCTTCCTTAATCCGAGGAATAGTGTTGCCGGAACCATTCAAATTGTATCATTTTTTTAAATGAACAGCATTTTAAGTCAAATCAATAACTGGAATACAAAAAACCGACCAAACGTTTTCAGAATATGTTGATACTTTAGGACAACAATCCATGGGTCATATGTAATGTGTATGAGTCAACACCACTTCAATTCACGGCATGATGTGGCCAGTATCACTCCAATTGTATGTATTTTTTTTAAATGGACACCGTTTATAGTAAAAACAACTGGTATATGAAAAACCGAACAAATGTATTCAGATTCTGTTGATACTTATTCAGTTTTTTATGTATTTTATTGATAATTGATAATTAAATTATGTATGTATTCAATTATGAATTGAATTATTAATTCCACATATAATTGTCATCTAAATTTTAAATTGAATTCTAAATCAATTATGTATGATTATAATTAAGTTATGAATTATGATTTAATTCTGGATGTGTAGAGTTCAAGAATTCATTATATGTTAAATGTGTATATGTAGGTCTTTGTTTGTCATTGGAGGAAAAATATTTGGAAAGGATTATATGCTGCTGTGTAAATTGCAGGTTGCTGTGCAATTTTCACAGCATAGCCTATGCCAATGGTTTCAAACCATTGGCATATTCATGTAATAACACTTTCCCAACGGTTTACAAAATGTTGGGAAAAGTATATAGAGATTTTTTTTCCAACGGTTCAATGAGAACCAGTGGAAAAAACAATTCCCAACGGTTTGGAAATCGTTGGGAAAGAGTTGATTTCATTAGTTTTACCAATCGGTTTGTGTAAACCGTTGGTAAAACTTATGCCAATGGTTTGGGAAAACCGTTGGCATAGGATAATTTTACTAACCTATACCATCAGTTCTCTGTAAATTGTTGGGATAGGTTTTCGCAATGGCTTACTTCCCTACGATTTGCAGAATCACATGTATGACATATACCAACGGTTCTGCAGGTTTCCTAATAGTTCGGAACTATTGGAAAAGACCCCATTTCCAATAGTGCTAGGAAACTGTTGGTATATAGTACACAAATAGTTTCCCAAACTATGGCCAAGTAATCCTTGAGTATATGCATATACCAACGGTTCTATGAAAACCGTTGGTATAGGTAGAATGGGTTTCAAATTACCAACGGTTACAATGAAACCCTTGGAATATGTTACCCCAATGTTTCTAAAACTGTTGGTAGAACTTGTTTTTAGGAAATAACAATGGTTATAAACCATTGGAATAGGTTTTTTACCAGCATTTAAATAGAACAGTTGGTATACATTAAGGTATCAACATTATACCAATGGTTGTGAACCATTGGTATAGTGTTTTTACCAACAGTTTTATTAAACCATTGGTAAAAAGATTCAAAAAATTCAGAGATTCATCATGTCCTGCATAATACCTCCAATGCATACACCTCTCCACTATAAACACCTAAAAAACACCACAAAAAACACATAATAACACCCAATAATACAGATAATAACAAACATCAAACACCACAAAAAATACCTTATAGAAAAAAAACACATATGTCCAGGGAGAGGGGAGGGGGGAGGGAGTTGAGATGTCCATGGAGGGAGTGTGGGGTGGGGGTCTTTCCAGGGAGGGGGGGGGGGGTTGTCCATAGAGTGGGGATATGTAGGGTGAGGGGATGTTTGGAGAGTGAATGGGGGGATGAAGGCCTCTACTAATCATAGCTCTGTGGAATCATGATATCTGTTAAAAACTATAGAAGTATAAACAAGAAGTAACTCATGGTCATAGGGATCCCAAACCAATGGTATCTAAATCACAACATCAAAATACCTGAAATTGGGTTTATGAAACCAATGTTTTTATAGTATCACACTCGATAATCTTGACTCATTAAGGTAAAAAATGAACGATTTGACCCGTACATGTCAAAAAATGACCCATGGATCACTGTACTAATGTATAAACACATCTGAATGTGTTTGGTCGGTTTTTCGAATGACAGTTGTTGTTTTCACTTAAAATGTTGTCCATTTCAAACAAAAGTGAGACACTTTGAGTAAAATCATCACACCATGCCTCAAATTGTGGTGAGGTAGAGTCGTACACATCAAAAATCACCCATGGATCATTTCCCTAAAGTATCAATACAATCCATATAAGTTTGGTCAGTTTTCCATATGTCAGTTGTACTTTTAACTTAAAATGTTGTCGATTTCAAACAAAAGTGAGGCACTTTTAGTGATACCGGTCTCACTGTGCCTCAGATTTATGTCGGGTTTACTCGTACACATGGATCGTTTTTCTAATGTATCAACACAATCTGAATGTGTTTGGTCAGTTTTTTCTATTCTAGTTGTTTTTACTTAAAATGTTTTCCATTTTAAACAAAAGAGAGACACATAGAGTGATACCAGCCACACCGTGCCTCATATTGAGGCAAGGTTGACTCGTATATGTCACAAATGACTCATGGATTGTTGTGATAATGTATCAACACAATCCTAATGAGTTTGGTTGGTTTTATTTATGTCAGTTGTTGTTTTCACATAAAATTATGGCCATTTCAAAAAAAAAGTGAGACACGTTGAGTGATACAAGACACACCGTGCCACATATTGAGGTGAGGTAGACTCCTACACATCAAAAATGACCCATGGATTATTTTTCTAAAGTATCAAAACAATACCAATGTCTTTGGTCGGTTTTTCGTATGCTAGTTTTTTTTACATAAAATATTGTCCATTTTAAACAAAAGAGAGACACATAGAGTGATACTAGCCATACCATGACTCAGATTGAGGAGAGGTTGACTCACACACGTCAAAAATGTTCCATGTATTGTTTTCCTAAATTATCAACCCAATCTTAATGTGTTTGGTCAGTTTTTCGTATGTCAGTTGTTGTTTTCACTTAAAATGTTGTCCATTTCAAAAAAAAAGTGAGACAATTTGAATGATACGGGTAACACCATGCCTCAGATTGGGGTTGAGTTGAATCTTAACCACAAAAAATTATCCATGGATTGTTTTCCTAAATTATCAACATAATCCTAATGCATTTGGTCAGTTTTATGTATTCCATTAGTCGTTTTCACTTAAAATCCTACCCATTTCAAATAAAAGAGAGACACATAGAGTGATATCGGCCACACTGTGCCTCATATTGAGGTAGGGTTGACTCATACATGTTAAAAATTACCCATGGATTGTTTTACTAAAGTATCAACACAATAAAAATATTTTTTTCGGTTTTCCTTAGGTTAGTTATTATTTTCACTTAAAATGGTGTCCATTTCAAACAAAAGTGAGACACTTTGAGTGATTCCGGTCACACTGTGCCTTGGATTGAGGTGAGGTTGACTCTTACACGTTACAAATGACCCATTTATCATTTTATTAAAGTATCAACACAATCAGAATGCGTTTGTTTTGTTTTTTGTATGCCAATTGTTTTTTTCATTTAAAATCATGTCCATTCCAATTAAAATTGACATTTTGAGTGATATCAGCCACACTGTGCCTCAGATTGAGATGGGGTTGACTCTTCTACATTGAAAATGACTCATGTTTCATTATCCTAATGTATCAACACAACCCTAATTCATTTGGTTGGTTTTCTGTATGCCAGTTGTTTTGAGTTAAAATCTTGTCCATTTCAAATAAAAGTGACATTTGAGTGATACCGGCCACAACACTCCTTTGCATGAGGAGGGATTGACAAGTACACATCAAAAATGACTCATGGATCATTTTCCTAAAGTATCAACACAATATAAATGCCTTCAGTCTGTTTTTCGTATGTTAGTTGTTGTTTTTTACTTAAAATGTTGTCCATTATAAACAAAAGAGAGACACATAGAGTGATACCGGCCACACCGTTCCTCGGATTGAGGCAATGCTGACTCATACATGTCAAAAACGACTGATGTATTATTTTAATAAATTATCAACACAATTTGAATGCGTTTACTCATTGTTTCATATGTCAGTTGTTGTTTTTTACTTAATATGTTGGCCATTTTAATCAAGATAGAATTAGAGTGATACCGGCTACACCATACAACGTATTGAGGAGGGGTTGACTCATACATGATACAAATGACTCATGGATTGTTTTATTAAAGTATCAACACAATCTGAATGTGTTTGGTTAGTTTTCCATATGTCAACTATTGTTACTTAAAATGTTATCCATTTTAAACAAAGTAGATACACTTAGAGTGATACCGAATACACCGTGCCTCAGATTGTGGTGGGGTTGACCTTTACACATCACAAATGACTCATGGTTCGTTTTCCTAAAGTATCAAAACAATATGAATGAGTTTGGTCAATTTTTCGTATTCCATTTGTTGTTTTTTACTTAAAATGTTGTCCATTTTAAACAAAAGATACACACATAGAGTGATAATGGACACACTAAGACTAATATTGAGCCTCATTTGACTCGTACACATCAAAATTACTCATGGATCATTGTGATAAAGTATCAACACAATCTGAAGGTGTTTGGTGAGATTTATGTATGTGAGTTGTTGTTTTCAATTAAAATTCTATCCATTTCAAATAAAAGTGAGACACTTTGAGTCTTACCGGCCACACTATACCTCGGATTGAGGTGAGGTTGACTTTTACACATCAAAAATGGCTCATGGATCATTTTCCTAAAGTATCAACACAATCCGAATTCCTTTGACCAGTTTTTCGTATGCCACTTTGTTTACTTCAAATGTTGACCATTTTAAACAAAAGAGAGACACTTAGAGTTCCACCAGCCATACCGTGACTCGGATTGAGTGGGGTTTACTCCCACACGTCAAAAATGACCCATGTATTTCTTTACTAAATTATCAACATAATATTAATGCGTTTGGTCAGTTTTACCCAAGTCAGTTGTTGTTTTCACTGAAAATGTTGTCCATTACAAACCAAAGTGAGCCAATTTGAATAATACCAGTCATACTGTGCCTCAGATTGAGGTGGGGTTGACTCCCACACGTCAAAAATGACCGATGTATTGCTGTTCGGAATTATCAACACAATCTGAATGAGTTTGGATAGTTTTTCCTATGCAGTTGTTGTTTTCACAAAAAATCATGTCCATTTCAAATAAAAGACAGACACTTAGAGTGATACAGGACACACCGTGCCTCAAATTGAGGTAGGGATGACTCGTACACATCATAAATGACCCATAGATATTTATCCTAATAATAAAGACAATACAAATACATATTTTTGGTTTTCCATATGTTAGTTGTTGTTTTTACTTAAAATATTGTCCATTTCAAACAAAAGTGAGACACTTTTACTGAAATCAGTCACACCATGCCTTGGATTGAGGGAAGGTTGACTAGTACATATCACAAAAGATTGATGGATCATTGTTCTAAAGTATCAACATAATCTGAATGTGTTTGTTTGGTTTTTGGTATGTCTGTTGTTATGTTTAATTAAAATAGTGAACATTTTAAACAAAAGAGATAAACTTTGAGTGATACCAACCACATCGTGCCTTGGATTGAGGTGGGGTTGACTCGTACACATAATTAATGACCCATGGATCATTGGGATAATGTATCAATAGAATCCGAATGTGTTTGGTAAGTTTTCTATATGAAAGTTTTTTTTCTTAAAATGTTGTCCATTTAAAACAAAATAGAGACACCTAGAGTGATACCGACTACACCATGCCTGGGAATGAAGTAGGGTTGAATCATACACATCACAAATGACCCATGGATATATTTCCTAATGTATAAACACAATATTAATTTGTTTGGTCTGTTTTCTGTATGTTAGTTGTTGTTTTCACTTAAAATCTTTTCCATTTCAAATAAATGTGAAACACTTTGAGTGATACTGACCACACCATGCATGTAATTTAGATAGGGTTGACTGTTACACATCAAAAATGACTCATGAATGGTATTTATAAAGTATCAACACAATATGAATGTGTTTCATTAGTTTTCCATATTCCAGTAATTGTTTTCAAATAAAATTCTGTCCATTTCAAATAAAAGAGAGACACTTAGAGTGATACCATCCACACCGTGCCTCATATTGAAGCAGTATTGACTCATACACATCAAAAATTACCCATGGACCATTGTCCTAAATTATCAACACAATCCATTTCAAATGAATTATTTATGTCGTGGGGGTTGTCCATGGATCGGGGGGTGAGGGGGTCCAGGGGGTGAGTTTCCAGGGGGTTGGGTGGTGTTCAAGCGAGGAAATCCCCAAATAATACTTTGAAAATTAACTATACCCATTCCAACCAAAATCAAAATTCAAATCAATCACCCATACAACAACCAATTAATCCTTAATATCACTACCCTTCCCATTATTCCTTGAACAAATACATAAAAACAAAATCCAAATCCAATTTTCAACTAAACTAAATACCATAAAACTACCTTATCACCCCACTAAAGAAATGGAAAACCACCTATGAAACTACCCCAACCATCCCCAATCACTTCACATGGACCATCCTTATATCCATTACCCACCTCGACACAATAGGACTAAACAAAGCCTTTACCATCTTTTAGTGGGGATACATCTCACCAAAAACTCCATTAGTTCATATGGTTCACTAACTACCTAGAAGGAGTGGCTATGAAGACTTCAAAAAAAGTTTATCCATACAATAATGAAACTTATTTGTTGAAAAAAAAGAAAACAAATCAAAGTTCACTTATTGGTTATGCCATTCCAGGGACATCAGGACATGGTTTAGACAAAATCAAAATAGAAAATAAAAATAATAGATCAAAAACATTTGAACTAAGGTAGTACTTATATATTTATAGTGTAGAACTGATTTTTTTTATTTAATATAGATCTATCGGGTGAAAGAAGTTTCCCAGACTGGGTAAAGAGAAAGCCCTCTGGTTTAGGCCAAATCAAAATAGAGAAGAAAAAAAAACAGATTAAGAACATTAAAAGTAATTTAGGACTTACAGATTTGATGTCAATTGAAGGGGATGGAAGGATTTTCCAAACCTGGGTAACTAGAGTGCTTTAGAAGATCTTTATTTTTAGGGCTATAGTCACACAAACAGAGGAGAATTGGGGCTGTTATAGTTTTAGGGAAAACATTCCCAACAGTATTTGAAAACCACTGGGAAATGTATTATATACCAACGGTTTTTAAAATCCATTGGTATAGGTTGTTGTAATGGGAATTTAACCAATGATTTCATTGAAACCGTTGGAAGGACGAAGGCATTTCCCAACGGTTTCGGCAAACCGTTGGTAAAGGCTGTTAATAATGGGAGTTTACCAATGGTTTGTTCAAACCATTGGGGGTAGTCCACCTATGCCAATGGTTTGTTCGAACAATTGGCATAAATATTTTGGTATATCTCTAAATTTAAGTAGTGAAGGACTTCAATCCCTATATTTCAAATACTTAATGTAGAAGATTCTGAAACCCTAGTTTGCAGATGTTTGAAGAGGTGAAGGAAGTGTGTTGAAATCCAGTGCTGGTCATAGATTTTAGAGAATGATCATATTGAATACTTAGGTCAACTTTTATGGGAAAATATTGGATCCTTTAGAAATAGTGAATCAAAATTGCGAAGTCGTGACAGTGAGGAGTTAGGTGGATGTTATTCCGATGTATCAAATGAACAGCGAGGTGAAGATAGGAAGAGTGAAAGATATAGTATGTATATGAGAAAAAAAGAGAAAGGATCTATAGAGGCTTTTAAATAGTTGTAGAAGAGGAGGAACATCATGATGGGGTGTTAGGGTAGTGCGACAAAAGTAGGTTGGATGGAGATGGGTGGATGGAGCGGTTTGTTTCGAGAGCGACACGTTGTGGAAAAATGCCAACTTTAGTAAATATTTAGATGGTGAGAAATAAGCGGAATCTTTTCAACAACCAACATGTTACGAAATGTGATTATTTCTCTAATTATATGATTCCCCTTATGGGAATATGATTAGGGATATTAATGGAATTACTAGATCAGTACACTCATGCTATGAATAAAAAATAAAATTATAGAGAACAAACTCCTTCTCATAAGAAATTAAATGTTGTGGTTGGGTCCATGATGTGAAAAAAGGACTCATATCATTAGTAGATCTTAGGATCCCTTAATATTATAACAATGTAAAAAATCAATATATAAAATATTCTATATCTTCCAATTCTCAATATAAGAGAAAGTCATCTTGGTCGTTTATCACATGAAGGGGGAAACTGATCAGTGTTGGACACTGATTAAGAACACAATGTCTTAAGAAGAAATCATTTCCATGGAATAGGAAGGAATCATGAATTTTTTTTCCAATATTTATTTTCCCCAATCCATCTATATTTTAATTTATAGGTATTTCCTCGAGCTAAATAAAATGTTAGATGCGTTTATTGGGGATCGTTAGGAAAACTCCACAAGGATTCCATGGTACAGCTCTGACTTTTCCATCAATGGAAAAATTAATATAGACCATTTATTTACACTGTTAAATATGAATCTATGAAAATTATTAGTAATTCAAGACTTTATTTATGAAACTAATTTTTTTCTCTCTCAAGAATGATATGGAAATTAGAGACTCTATGTGGTATCATGGTCCTAAAGCTAAAAATCAAAAATTAGTGTTTTATTTTTGAGGATCAATGGATAAATCCCATAGAGGAGAGAAAATACAACTTCCCACAAGTCAATAATGTTGGAAAAAACATCCCAAAAATTGTCTCCTAGGAAATGTGATACGCTTGAAAAGTGGAAAATAGGTGAATCAAGAAAACTAATGACAAAAAAAGATGAAGAGACCCCCAAATGTGATGAAAGAAGAAATTTCAAGTTCAATAATTGTTCTGTTTTATAGTGTTTCAACTACAACAGACACAAGAATTATGTGAATCAATTACCTATTCTAATTTTTTATAAAGATAGTCAACCAAAAATAAACTCTAAATCGTAGAGTGAATGGATGTTCATATGATACCACTATGGTTGAGTTGGATATTTAAAATGATTTGATGATAGGTATATTATGAATTCATTAAAGAATAGTGAAAATTATTTTATTATCCGGGTTCTATTAATAATTTTATGTCTTCTAAATTTAATATAACTATTCAAAACCCACCTTAAAACATGGGGTTGATCTATTTTGAAGAATAAGAAATGGAGCTATTATTTCATCCCTTGTATATAACTCCTCCCCATATAATGTTTGTGGAATGAACCTCCCAAAAAAATTAATAATTCATTCAGTGTAGTTTTATGATATATTGTGCATGGAGTGGTTATCCTTATATAAATCCAATATCAACAATCAAGTGATGGAGATCACTCTTAACATCATGAGACGTTATTTGATTTTATATAAGCGAGGGGATGTGGATGAATCTTCTTTTGAATATTCAGATAAACATTAGATATAATTACATTATGAGCAATAATATCTAGATTAATTTTTTGAGACAAAGGAAGTAATCATGCATAAATACATTCCCTTTTTGAGGTATTATACTGATACATTCCTTTAATAGTTTATTATCCTTCCTTCTGATAGAGATGTTGGGTTCTTCAATAAAAATTATTCTTGGATATCATCCCGTATCAAATATTCTCAATAGATTGAACATCATCAAGTATCAATAATTGAACAATTTTTCATAAGAGAACCTAGAAAACAATTTTATATGTCTGGGTGCTCCACCATGTGGTGCACTGATCTTATTTTTCTAGAAGTATAGAATAATGTTCCTCTGTTTATTGATTATCGTGATCTTAAAAAAATTTGATAAAGAAAAGGTATCCCCTACCACAGATAGATGACTTGTTTCATCTACAATGCAGGGCATAATATTTATCTAAGGTGGAAATTTGGTTATGGTATCCTCAATTAAATGTAATAATTGAATATTTTACCAATAATAACTTTTAAATGAGGTTGGGATATTATGAGTTCATTTTGAAGCCATCCCGACTCACTAATTTTATAGAAATCATTGTAGACATAAGAAATTGAGTCTTTAAAGATTACCTCAAAAAAATTGGTAGTTTTTTAGATGACATTTTAATATAATCTAAAGGAAATGATGATTATGAGTATCATTTTAATACTATGATTATGTATTTGTAAATGGATAATCTATAAGAAAATTATAGTAAATTTGAGTTTTGGATGAAGGAAGTATTATTCTTGGGACATTTTTTCACAAAAAGGGGATATATTTTGACCCTTCCCTGATAATGAAAATTGGGGAGTGGCCTATACCAATATCTACAATAGTGATCCATTGTTTCTTTTGAATGGTTGGGTATTACAGTTGATTTCCAAGAACCTTCTTATTACTGGAAAACCTGATAACTAAACTGAAATGGGAGGTGGTAATGATTTTCTGGACTGATGAATGTGATGAGAGCTTCACAGAATATAAAAATAGTCTTATCACTACACCCAAAGTCATGCTCCTCTCAGGTGGGGATATTTTTCTAGTGTATAGTGATGCTTCAAAAATGTTCTTGGGCTGTTTACTAATTTTTAAGGATAAATTTAAATCCAGCATTTCAATTTTTTGTAATGTTTATGAGTATAAATTAAAAAACACATGATCTAGATTTGGAAACAATGATCTTCATGATCAAAATTTAGTGTAGTTATATTTATGGGGAGAAGTGATAAATATATACAAATTATAAGAGCCTCAAATATATATTCACATAGAAATATCTTTATATGAACCAATGAATATGGTTAGAGCTGGTAAAGGAATTTGAATTCAAAATCCATTATTATCCAGGGAATGGATATAAAGTGGAAGATACTGTAAGTAGAAAGGATTGGTTAACCTTATCAATGATGAGGAATAAGAAGGATCCAATTGTAACATCACAACCAGAATAACCATTAAAACATGTAGTCAAACTGTTCTCCACATGTCCTCATGCATGCCTCCCTATAAAAAAAAGGTTTTCGACTAGTAGTGAGCCTCTAAAAAGGTGATAGTGGGGAGATTAAACCCTCATGAATAGAGTAGCACAACAGTACATCATAAAATAAATAACATGAAACAACGATATAAATGTTTAATTAAAGATAGAGCCATAAAGTAGTAAAAAAATTAAAAGTAAAAATTGGCCAATTCCAACATAAGAAAATTCATGCATGTCTATATGATGATACATAAACAAAAATAGTAAATATATAACAGGAAACACAATACAATGGATTAAAAGAATAATGGGAATAAATGGAATTCCCCAAGGGTGATATCCATGAGTATCCTGGCCTCAAACTTAGTCTTATGCTCTTACCTCCTAAGTACAAGAAAAACAAACTAAGAAATAATTCATTTACCAACAAACATGAGATCTTATCGGGTACCCCAGTGTAATTAAAGCCCGAGTAGGGTGTGAGATAAAATCCAAGTTGACCAACAACCACAATTCCTAAAGTTAAACCTAGAATGTGATTATAAATTAAAATAGTTTGAAGGTATAAATTATAATAATAATATTCTAAGATAAAAAAAACCATCATACTCAGGTTATAGAAAGTCACCTGATAGCTCTACCTATTATGGCTCACAAATAGAATGAGTCTGATTTGTAACTATGTCTTCCATGATGGTATGGATGTAAGTGTTCTGATACCTAGAATACTAGGTGGTGGTAGGACCGAGACATAACTCAGTCTTCCATAACCCGTTTAAATGACTCTACAATCTCCAATAGAGGGTACATTCCATACATATCATAACAAGGGAGATACATCATAATCGTCACTCATGATGTTTAGTGTTCCCTCATTTCAACACTCAAACAATAGTGAGTGCATCCCCATTTCAACAATCAATAAGGGACATGGTGTGTCATGCTCACCATCTACATAGTGTTAATTGTGTATGATGTTGTTCTCAATACCCGGTGCAAGAGATCATAGTACATTTATTCTCAATAGAACCCTTACCATCGTCCACAACCAATGTATAAGGAATAATCTAATAATAATGATAATAAGGCATTACCTTTTAAGCTGATCAACAATCCTAATGTTAACATGGGCATCCCATTTTAATTAAATAATTTACTAATCATGCAATGATCAATGTAGCCTTTCCACCCTTTACAATTCATTTCAATTGATCCCTTTAATTCATTTAGGTAATAAACCAACCATGAAGAAAGTACTTTAATATAATTAACTCATTTCATTTATTCCATTTAAATCATTAAAAGAAGGAAATCCATCATAACAATCTATTACATTTAATACATTCCTTGTAATATATTAAAAGAATGGAATTTTTTGTAATATTTTGGGCCATGAACTTAGATGTTTCTTGGGTTTAATAAAAATTTATATCAATGGAAGAAAATACATTTAGTAATAATAGAAGAGGCCATGTACTAAAAGTTCCTTATATCTAACATTGGCTTCATAGAATAGGGAACCTCTAATATATTAATCCAAACATTTTTTTTAATAAAAAATAATCTCGTTTATAAAAATATGGAATTGAACCTCATTATTAGGGTTTTACGATAAAGGTCATAATACAATTTATCAAAAAGAGTCATTTAGGAAGCTAACAAATATGGAAAAACAATTACAATGTTCATCATAGATCCTATAGGGTTCCATTATCAATTATGTAATTCCCAAAAAGGTGAAATTCTATTATTAATTCATGTCAAATGATTAGAAGGAATTCTAGGAGTTCAAATAGTTAATTATAAAAGGGAAATTAAGATAACACACCAATGGGTTGTTAATGATCAAGGTTGACCATTTCAATCTTTTAAAAAAGGATAAATGATATTAATAAATTAGGAGTAAATTAATTGAAATTGAAGAAATTAAATGAATAGAAAATTACACTTTTTAACCCAATAAAGCTACTTAATATTCAATGGAAACATTGGGAATAAGACATATAACCCTTGCCTCATGCTTAAGAAAACATACTCATCCAAAATCGAGGCATGATTTTTACTCATTCGAGAGAAATTAAAAAATGGATGAACACCCAACAATTATCGATTCCATCAATGGATGGAAGATATATCCAGATCCCTATGTTATTGAGGAGGAAAAACTCAAAACAACAAGGAGGTGACTCATGCATCTTGAGGAGACAGAGAAATGAATAAATGGTTTAATTAGGTTTATTAAGGGATTTTTTGTAATTTCTCCTTTAAATATAGGGTCACATGTTTTGACAATAGGGTTGGACAAACCATGCACCAAACGTGTGGATCTGGCTATTTAGAACCTCGAACCCACATGGTTGTCTCGCATGGCTTTCCCCAACTATGCTCCAACCATGGTGTGAATAGTGAAAGCACACTGCACAAGTGGTATTAAGAATTTGGTCTAAGCATGTTATTTTGGAAATCATGCAGATCACATGTTCACCAAAACCTCTCACCTACATATGACACAAGGTCTCTACTAGAGGGTCTCATAGTTTCAGATAACTCTTGTTCCTCTGTCAATCTTCTCTACTTTGGTTTTCTGAGTTCTGATACTCTCAAAACCTGAACAAACACTAGATGAAACTCTTAGGACTCAAATGGAGTAAAAAATTCCTTTAGAAGTTCCAAATATTTTAATTAAATTCCCTAGATCATTTCAAAGAATGTCTTACCAATGAATTTCCAAAATTAAAATAAAATTGGAATTCCACGTAGGCTCAAAACATGGGTCCTTACAACATCCACACCTTATAACTTCTTTTCCCCGAGAAGCCTTGGGAAAATAAAATAACACCACCCAACCTACAAGGGTCATTAGTTATTATTTAAATGGTCATGTTGTGTTTTCAAACACCCAAATAACCTCCATGTATTACACAATGATACAATACATAAGCCACAATAACCCATGCCAATGCACATATTCTAATTAATACATTGTAATGATGTTTACATGAGATTGTTTAGATAGAGACATGATAATGTAATAATTTGATTAATAATATATAGTGGCCAATTTCAAACCATGGTAGCTCCACCATCTCAATTTCTTACAATGAATTCGTTGAGCATTATAATGATGCTCCTAGTAAGGTTTTGAACTACTCAAATCATCAATTCCCCTATGACATCATTTATCTAGGTCGAGCCAAATTTTAAAAAAAAAATCCATATCCAAAAAAACTGAAATCAACGTAAAATAATAGTGTTCCATAAATTATTCTTCATTGACCACATAAATAGAACAATAAATACAAAAAATCGATCCACTATGACCGAATTAACTTAGAAATTCTCGGCTGAGGCGGTTGGCACACGACCAACTAAACCACAAAGTCTTCCTAGAAGTCAAATTCTGTTTATAATGAGAATGTTCAGTTAATCCCATACCAAGCATATAGTGACATTGTGTCATCAAACCATCACATGTATATTTAATCTATATTTTCTCATCATGAATAAGGGTATAACCCAATTCCTGCCCACTAAAATCATCACCCATTAAACATGACCATAGGTCTTCATAATGATTTTGTGATAACCGAATATTTATTAAATTGGAGTCTACAGATCTAATCCCAAGTATTCCATATTCCATGTTCACAATGTGATGAATGTATAAGGCCATAATGTCTATATCATATCATTGAATGAGACTAGAGTGGAATCCACCTTGGGGTCATGTTAGATGAAAAAAAATCTACTGTCCAAGAGTCTATCTAAGGTGTTCCTAAATGATAACTGATGTATCACTCAAGACTAACCATGAATCGATAAAACCCATATTTCTAGTGCAGAGCTTTGATAAAGAATGTTTATTTAAATAGAAGAAAATTCGGAGCTTTCATCTCTGTGAATAATTGATATTCTCCTAATACACAAAGGATTACTTCAAGAAAGGGGGAATTCTCATAACTATGTAGGAGTGCACTTAGACGATATCAACGATTACAAAGAAGACCAAAGGAACCCCCTATATAAGGATTACGTGCCTGATTAGGTTTCCAACCAACCATACCCAACTACTAGAAGGATAAGAAATTAAACCACTACTACTTGAATTCATTGAAGAAGAAGAACTTCACCTACTAATTCATCGTCATTAACCAATCACAAGACTTTACCACCTGAGGCATTTTGTGACCACTCACTCTTAACCACAAAAATCAATCCATGACCAATGGTGTTTCTCAAGGGTTTTTTACAAAACCATTAGGTTTGGAAGCAAGATAGAACATCCTAAATATTTTCCATAGCCTATCTTCCCTATGCATCTATGTACTAGATTGGTTGTACAAGATATTTATCCTAGAGTTGTAATTCCTATATAACCATTCAATTGGATGATGATGTACCATGTAATCCATAACTATAGAAAGATAAAGATTCACATGGCCTTCTAAGTGGCCGAATATGCCTAGGAATATCTAACCTACTAAAACGGATCATTACTCGATGCTCATTCCCATAATAAGGGTCAAGGATACAACAAAAACCCATCCAAACAAGAATTTAATTCAGAATATAAGAGTCTTAAAGTGTAAAACGACACCCAAAAAACACATTAAGATAGAAAACTCACAACATTTGGAAATGAATTTAATCTCTAAGGGTGCTACCTACCTCAGGCTATTCTCTTTAAAAAAAGAAAAAATCTCAACCATAAAACTAGGTCAAACAAAAATGATTTCTTTAGGACCTACTCTTATCATTTAATCCTTTTCTAAAATGAAAAATACTTATAAAAAATTATCATGTTTCCATTTCATGTAAACTCAAAGAGATATATAAACTAACCATATATAAGTTTTTAATCTAAGGGCACCGCATTATGTTCCATTTAAAGGTAAATAAATTGATTCACATTCAATATTTAAACATTTAGTATTTAAATTAGAAAAAAAGTATCAATTGGAAAACAAAATCACATGTTAAAAGATAAGGTGACCTATGAGGGCCTTCCTATGCAATACTGGGTTCATTATAATGAAATCCAATTGATTTTTCTTAATTAATATGGTTTCAAAACACTCGTAGAGGGTTATACTATAAGAAACATTCCCCAATCAACCTACATGGATCAATAGTTTATTTTAGAATCTAATAATATTTATATTCATACCTGTGTGATTGAGTCACAATAATTTATAGTGGAAACAATAAATAGTTTAAATTTTTAAACTACCCTTAATGGGTTTTATCTGATAATCATAAATACAATAACCTACCTACTAGGGTCACGTCACGTAAGTGGTCTATAAGAAACCAATTCTCTTCAGATAAAAAATAAACAACTTTTATATTTATACTTATTTCATAATATATCAAATCTATATTTAATGTTTTTATTATATGGGTTTCTATCTCCTAATATATAAAAAATCCATACAAATTATAGACCACAGACTAGATCCTATCTAATTGAAACCAATTCACTTTAAAATATCATCACTAGAATCTTTTCACATTAAAAATAGTATCAAAATATATAATGATAAAAATATGATTTGAGTCGTGTGTTACCTTTTTCCAAATTATGAGGTGTCCACACACCTAACAACTAATGAGTGGATGCCATTTAATCACATCCAATAATATATATCAACATCATTTATAGGCATGTCATCACAACTAGTAAACAGATATAAACATGATAATAATAACAAAATCATGATACATTAGCATGAAATGCTAAAGAAATACCAAAATTGTTAAAAATTAAACATGTCACTGAGATACATAATTGGTTATAGAACATACAAGATAATAAACAAAAAAACATCATCATTTTCAAACATCATAGGAAGAAAATTTTCATGGTATGTCATATTCATGGAATGTGAATCCCTAGGTTCCTATAATGATGCATGTCATTTAACTCCTTATCATACCAGGCCAAGGGTTATTATCATAAATCTCATAAACTAGTAAACGGTGAAGCGCACTCCAATCACCCTTAGTGAAATAAAACAAAATATAACATCAAACAATGTGAACAACAATAAAATCATTGGAAACATGGAATATTCCTTGTATATGGGTTGATAAATCCAATGTACATCTAATTACAAAGCACTGACACATTTCACGTGTCCTGTCTACCAACCCAAAATAGTAAGTTGAATGAAAAATTGAAATCATTAATAACATTTTGTAATGTCATGACCCAATGGCCCATTAAAACCAGTTTCTAGACTGGTATCCACATGTCCTCAAGCGCACCTCCCCTTATGTAAGAGGTTTTCCACTAGAAGGGAGGGTCTAAGGAGGTGATATTGGGGAGAGTATACCCTCACGATCAGATTAGAAAAAATGTATAACATAAAATAAATAATAGGAAACAAAAAAAGTAGTAGTAAATGAATGGAAGAGCATCAGTAGAAGAAGAACAATAATAAACTAAAATATAATGTCTAATTCCATCATAAAATAATGCACGCATGTATTGACGATTATGAATAAACTAAAATAGTATACATAACCCAACAAACAAAATACAATTCAATACAAGAATAATGAAACTAAATTGAAATCAACAATGGTGATATCCATGAGAATCCTAAGATCAAGCTTCTTCTTGTGAATTTAACTCCCATGTACAAGAAAAATATACCATGCTGTAATCCATAGCCCTGCAAATGTGAAATATTATCTTGTACCCCCAATGAAATAGAGGTTTGAGCTAGGTGTGAGATAAAATCCCTATAGGACCCCATCCATGGTGTCTATAGAAAAAACTAAACTATGGATATAAAATTAAAACATTGTGAAAGTATAATAAAAAATAAACAAAACTGGAATAATAACAAGAATACCACTCAGGTTCCAGAAGGACACCTGGTGGCTCTACCTTCTTCTACTCACAGTTGGAATGTGGCTAGTCATTAAATATATATATAGTACTATTATATATTTATGTATATGTTAGTTTTATATATTTCATCCACCTATATAGAACAGTAACTTATGGACGTATGTGGACATATAAGTAGAATGCTAGTTGATGGCTGGATTGGGGCGTAACTCAATCATCCATGGATAATTTAAAAGTGCCTATAAGCTCAAACAAAAGGTACATTGCCTACATCTCATAATGAGTTGGAGACATCATGATCATCCCTCAAGATGGTATGTGTGTCATAATTTCAACATTTGAACAGTATAAAGTACTCTATTATGTTAATTCTATAAAAGGGATGTGGTACGTCATGCTCACCATCCACATAGTGTCCATGGTGTGAGACATCACGCTCAACCCTCGATGTATGGGAGCAAGATACCGCCATTCTCAAAAAAACCATACAATCTTCCAAAATATATATATAAGATGTAATCATATAATAAAAATAATATGTAATTACCTCCTAATATAATCCACAAGACTAATATAAACAAGGTAATCACATTTTAATTACATCAAGTACTAAGTATGAAAATATTGGCTGGCCTAGGAACCCTATACACTTCATTTTAGTTAAACTCTATCATTAATTTAAGTAAAAAACCCACAATGAATCAAGTCATTCAATATAATCAATTTATTTCACATGTAACATTTAAATCATTCACGTAAGGAAATCCATCATGAAAAACAATTACATTTAATGCATTCAAATTAAGGTTTTAAAAATGTGAAAATTCTTTTAATATATTGGTCCGAGCATTTATAAGGTTATTTAGTTTAATAAAACTTTATAACAAAAGAGGGATATTAAATTTATCAATACCAGAAGAGTTTATGTACTAAACAAGCCTTATATCTAACATTTACATCATATAACAGACAAACACTGATACACTAAGCCGAGCATGTTTTAAATAACAAATCTCCACATTTTCCTCCTCCAATGACCTGAAAGCTTTCATTTTTTATTGATTTTGATAAACCACCTTTCAAGGGGTGAGGTGGGACCCTTACAAGGAATGTAGGTGTATATATTACATGTCCCATAGACCTTAGGGTAATTCATTTCTCGTAGGCTTCAAATATTACATACAACCTAGACTAACTACTTGAAACTATGTCTCCCTAGTATCTTTATCCTGAAATTAGCTCTCCACCTTCGCATGGCTATTCGACTAGGCTTTCCCATGCATGCATTGGGTTGTCCCGATGGTAGGTTCCATACCCTTTCACTCATGCAATCCGTTTAGATTACTTTATGGTGAAATATCCTTTTTCATCCTTCTTCTAGAGCTTTTCCTTGCAGGTTTTCTGGTTTTCATCTGCACATAAGGTCACCTAAAGGCCTTGAGGTGGCCCGAAGGCTGTACTGACCCAAAGTCATGGGTGGACCGAAGGCCTTAAAGGACTCAAGGACCAAATCGGTGGCCTGAAGGCCCAAATGGGGGAATAGTCCCACCTACTGTAGTGCCAAACAGTACCTACTACAGTTCCCGCTATAGTACAAAATTTTCCACTTTGTAATTTAAAAGCCATTAAACGTCATTATAGGGGTGTTATTAAAAAAATTACATTGTTTAACAAAAAATTATTTAGCACAACCATACCTCACATAATATTCAACATCCAATTTATCAAAAAGTATCATTCTAGAATTTACCACATATGGAAAAGAAATTATAACGTTCAACAGGGTAAAAAGGGGGTTCCATTATGAATTGGGTAATTCCATATAAGGGGAAATTCCATTATCAATACATTTTGAATGCTAAGAGGAAAATAAGGAATTTTAAACAACGAATTATAAAGGAGGAAATTAAGACGACACACCCATGGGATGTCCATGATCGAGGTTGGCCTCTCCAAACATCTAAAAAGGCTAAACAAGAGCAATACATTGTTTGTAATTCCATTGAAATTGACAAAAAAAATTAATTCAACACAAAAAAAGGTCGGAATGCGACACAAAGATGCTACTTGAAGTTTAATGGTATCATTGGGAATAATATAGAAAACATCAACCACATTCTTAGGAGACCTACTCATCCAATATGAAGGATTGATTTGGACCGGTATAAAACAAAATAGAGATATTTATGAATACCATGATAATTGGGTTAATTAACACACAAAAGGATAATTAAATAGAGTGGAAATTAAATGGAGAAATATTCAAGAGGAATATAGATCTTACCCAGAAGATTCTATATGGAACAACGACACTAGATTCCAACAATAGATGATAGATTTATCATGGTCTATATGATTGGGAGGAGGATAATCTCATATAAAGAAGGATGATCCTCAAGTGGATAGAGTAAGAGATGAAAAGAAGAAGGGTTTTAATTATGTTTATTAATGGAGTTTTTGAAATATCACTTTAAAATATAGGGTCACATGGCTTTCCCACAGGGTTGGAAAATAGTACACCAACTGTGCGGATCCCACTGATTCGTAAGCCTAACCCAACATGGTTTTCCACCATAGTTTTCTCCAATTATGTCCCAACCGTGGGATGAATAGTGAATGAACACTTCTTAATTGGCACTAAGGGTGTTGGAAATTTTCACGGTTTTGGAAAACCATGATCAGTTTCTACATACCATACCTGATCACGTACATAGGTTCCATGGTATCTGAATGAGGGTCACATGGTTTCAAAAAACCTGTGCACCCTTTTTAACCGTATATAGTTTTGGTTTCCGGGTCCAGAACTCTCAAAACATGATAGAACACCTGTGTAACGTCTCAAGCCTCAAACCATGTCCATGAAAAACACGATTTTGTGTTCCAACTCTTGTAATAATGTTCTGATGCTCAATTCAAATAACAACAAATCAACAAAATGAAAAAAGTTAAATTTCTATGGAATTCAACCATGGATCAAAACATGAGTCATTAATCCAATCTTCTTAGACTTGTAAATAATGTACATTTTAATCACAAAGGAAGGAGCATCTTCATACCTTTCTCACATTATTTTTAAATCATCCCTTTTGTTGAAGAGAACAGATGCTCTGAGAGATGACATGAAAATAAAAAAGAAGGCAGAATCTATAATAAAAGGGAAATCCCCATTGTTCAAAATTTATGGAGTTGTATGATTTAGGTCACAACTATATGTACCGTAATATTCCGAGATAAAGAATGAGATATTTAATGATGCAGATAACTCAAACTTCTCCATCCACCCATGAAGGACAATGAATTATGAAGATTTTTTAGTCCACAATTAGTGGGACAATATTAATAAGGAGATCATAAAATACACAGAAAGGTCCTTACATATAAATATTTAAAAGATAATAT
This sequence comes from Viscum album, assembly GCA_963277665.1. Taxonomy (NCBI): domain Eukaryota; kingdom Viridiplantae; phylum Streptophyta; class Magnoliopsida; order Santalales; family Viscaceae; genus Viscum; species Viscum album. The sequence goes on along the minus strand of OY728148.1, from coordinate 885,919,406 downwards.
GAAAAACTATAAGGGAATAATAAAACCCTTACAAATACCAACATAGAAATGGGAAAAAATAACTATCGATTATCTCACTGGTCATTCAAAGACATCATGATAGAATCAATTCTACAAGGGTGTTGGGGGATTTTCATACAAATACATCTCATTTTATCATTATTTTTGAGAAATTATCTCTCTATAAACATATAATAATATATGTTACATAAGTGGTGAGGCTATATTGAAAAAAAATATTGACTGTATCTAATCAAGATCCGTGGTTTAACTCAATGTTTTGGAAGAGAATAAAACATGGTCAAATCACTGAGTTGGAATTTATTACTTCATATCACCCCTAAACTAATTTCTTGTCTAATCTAACAATCCAAACAATGGAATACGTATTGAGAATATTCAAGATAAATTTCTAAGGAGGGTGGAATCTACAGATTCCTCTAGTCATATTCTCATAAAATAATATTTACCACTTAATCATCAAAATTTATCAATATGAATAAATATTTGGGAAGAAATGTAGAATGCATATGGGTCGAGGTGAACTTGGAGAAAATAAGTTGTTGTTCCCTCAAATGTTTGAGGAAATTATAAAGAAGTTCAAGACCATTCAGTAACACATTATGGATTATCAAAGCTAATATATGAGATATGATGACAACCATTGATTGTATCTAGTGTTTGATGGTGGATATAATGTGTTCCCTTAATAACTCCACGTTAAAGTGTCCTAGGATTTGGGAAAATGGGAATGATATATCCCAAGTATATCGCCCACTTGATATTCGTATCATATCCATGTTGTGGCATACCAACTATCACTCCCACCATTACTTTCTCCTGTACATGACCCATTCCACATATCCCTTTAGAGGTAGTACAATTCAAAACTATCAAATGTATTAAAATTAGAGGGGGGTATAGTAGGAAAATGATCTCTTTTATGAGGTGAAGTTTTTCAAGATCTTGTACTATAGATATAATGTTTTATGCAATAAGAAAACACCCCTAGTTAAAGTACTATAGTGTAACTATAAGCATAAAGAGGAAATATATTAATTGAAGGAAGAGGTGATGAAGAAGTACACTGACATGCCTTCACCTAAGTATATAAAATGAAATTTCAATGGTGAAATATCTCATAGGGAAAGAATGTAACAATACCTAATTACATTAATGGAATTTCCCTTATCATAATTGTGACATATTCAATATAGTAGTATAGAGAAAAATCAATACATTATTAAACCATCTATGTTTTATTTTATTAATTTGAAAATTAAAACTAGAGAATAAATATGACCATAATAATTGAAAGTAAAATATTAGTATAAAATAAAACAAGATAATAATAATTGGAAAATTTTTATATGCTCAATAACCAAGAATATTTACAATGATGAAAAAAACTGTTGAATTGATGTAGAATATTTATAACATAATACGAATTTTAAAAATGAAAATATATATAACCTTAATATAAAATGGAAGTGAATAAGTAATGAATGAAATATGAGATATTTATATGAATTTTTTATCCCATATGGTTCATAAAAATCTAATAGTTGGTATAGTAATTTTAACAATTGAATAGTAACCAAACTATTGGAATAGTAATATGACCATTAGGAATAGTAAAATGGAAATTATAATGGTATCCTCACTGATATATGTGTAAAATAGTATTTAGGTGTCTTGTATAATATAATTATTATATTTTTATTACATGGTATAAGTATTTAAATATTTTAAAAATGGTAAATTAAGTGTTTTTATTTTTTGTAAAACCTAAATGTTTTTTTTACAATTTTATACTAAATATAATGATTTAAAAGAAATTAAATTTAAATAAAATGGATTTATTAATTAATATTATGACTTATTATAATTAAAAGATACTTTTATGATGTTATATGTATTTTTTCAAAGGATTAAAAAATTTATCATAATATTAAAATTGATATTTTTTAAAAACATGGGGATTTTATTTAAAAAATAAATTAATCATATTTAGTAAATTATATCCAAATAAAGTATTTTATTTTTTTGGTATATATAATTAAAAAAATTATAGGGTAAATTTTTCATATTTTTCTAAAATGGTTGATTTTTTCGTCAATAGAAAAATTAACAAAAATTCTGTATTTAAAATTACATGCTAAATATATTAATTTTTTATTCATGGATGATATAGTAGATAATTTTTTCAAAATATAAAGTACCATTTTCTATATATATTGATAATAATCAATAATATTGATAGTATTGAACCAAAATAAACTACTCAAAAACTAACATATACCCACAGTTTTAGGAACCATGGCAGTAGGAGAAATTAGTATAGCTCTGAGATATACCCATGGTTTGAAAAATTCAATAACCATGGTAAAGATTCATGGGAATAGGTGTATGAGAAATCTTCCATCACTAAAAAAATTGTACAGCTACATTTCTCAAATTGTATCTATAGGAATTAAAATAAATCCATTGGCTGAATTCAAACCCTAGACCACCTCTTTAAAAACAACACACCTAACCACTTACCTATATAATGTTATGTGTATATAGATATATATATATATACTTATATATATTTGTACAACCTGTGGCTATAAGAGGAAAAATATGGTTAATTGGTTTCACACTGATTTTTTTGTTCACGTGGAATTGTTTTCCCCCAGCTTCCATAACAAAGCTATATCCATGATTCTTGAGAACCATATGTATATTTTTTTAAGAAACCCATATACCCATGTTTTTTTGAGAACCGAGGGTATAGTGGGACCTAATCCCCCATTAATTAAGAACCATGGGTATAGGTTAAGATTTTTAGCATATACCAATGATTTTAGGAAAAACCTGGGTATATGGTCATTTTCCAATAATGATAATAAACTAATAATTATAATATTCGTAGCATCCCTTTCATACCATTATAAAAACCACCACTCAGAACACCTTATCATTACATCATCAAAGCCTTCCATATTAACAAAATTATACCCACGTATTATACCAAGTCTCTCCACCACTTCATTGTGCTTTTGGGATTATCAAAATACAATACACGTTCCCTTAAGATGAAGCCCATGAGAAGACAACTAAAGGTGAAGGTGATGCAATAAATCAAGATTTTTATTATTCTATTCATCCTAATCCTAAAGAAATAGATAAAAATGGAATGTTAACTCCAACATCATATATATTATCTAATTTTGTTGTGTTAATGGAATATCTAGAATCGATCATCTTTTTTTACCATCGTATTTTAAAATAGAAGACATCTTTCGTAGAATGTCGGTTTACTACCTCCATGGATGATGAGTTTTTGTTTTCCATTTATACTAACCTGGAAGGTTCTAATAGACTTAAAACTTTTTAAAATGATCTATATATGGGTATTATATATATTTTAACATTTTTTATCAAATATATATTTATAATATTAAATGAAATGAAGAACATTTTTTAAGGTTAGTAAAATCACCAAAATAAACTAACCACATAACATTAAAGTTGTACTAAATGGATCATCCATATGTCATAAGAAAAGAAATTTAGGAATATTTAAATTTATTTAAGTACATTAATAAAATATAATTACACTTTTGGGGTTACAATACCATTTTACAACAAATTAAATAATTACCCACAAGTGATCTAACCTTGAAATCATGAAAGGAAATACCTCGGAAAAGGGAAAGTAAACATAATATCTCATTAAAATGGTCATAAATGAACATAATAAAATTATAGTAAATTAAATATATAATCATTTTTTTGAATTAACTAATAAATTAATTTAATTTTATTATCTTGAACATTATGTGCAAGTTCAAAATGAATCTAGAATATAAGATAAGGGATCTCTCTAAGATACCCTTTTTTGTTGATGTTATTTCCTTTAACATCCTAAATCATTTTCTCCATTTATTAAATATTATAAAATTATTATAAATACTATATATATGTCTATTACATATATACCTATATTATTCACTCTTAATTTTATGGGGGGAATACATTTCTTATGTTAATTTGTCAAATTATTTATTTCTGATTTCCTTTTATAGTACACATATACATGTACATGTTATGATGGGTGTTACATCTCAGGTAGTTATAGAATAATAAATTATCATATTTATTAATATTTATGAATTATATAGAAATTTTACCTTAAAGGTGTGCTATTCTTGATAGCATACCAGAGACGCAATAATGGGTTTTTTCAAAATCTTACATTGTACTCAAGATTTTGTTATACCAAAAGAAATAATATGTCGTAATGTTATTATTTTAAATATTATTTTTCAGCTAGATTTTGTTTTTGTGGGAATGAAAAAACTAAATATATTGTGTCTACATGTGCTCATTAAATTTTTTTTCTTCCAATAAATTTTAGAGTCATAAAATGACAATAAATCCATTTTTAAGCATAAAATACTCTAATCGTTTTAAAAGGTAGTTTAACCACCTTTTGATGGAAAAAACTTCTTAAATAAATTTTCTTGACACATTTATATGTTATATTGAACCTAATATACTTATTATTTGGAATACAGACATCAAAATTTACATTAGTTGAATTTTATAATATTTTCTAATAAAATTCATATTTTAATGAATAATAACAAATATAACATTTTAATTCAAAACATCCTTTTTTTATAATTTATTAATATTGTTTTTTTAAGGTATAATTATTTTTTGTTTTTTATTAGTTAATATAATTTAGTTCATTGGATGAAATTTCAAATTAAAATTAAATAGAAAGACTATGTGACCTTTTGAAAATTTTACATAAAAAACTCATTTTATCGATCCATCAACAAGATTAGTGTTAAACCTAATTTAACCACTTTTGTGAATTTAATTTTCAGAAATTCACACACATGGTTGTAATCAGTATGAAAATCTCTTCTAATCTGATCAAAATAATATTTATTGAATAAATTGTATATTATTTTATTTACCATGGTCAAAGGTAAATATGGTAATTAAAGTTAATATTAATGTTATAATATTATCAAAATTATTATAGTAGTTTTACTAATATTATTATATGAGTTATTATCTATTATTACCATCCTTTTCAAAAAATGATGACCTTTTGATGCCACATGGATGTGATTATGACATTTATAACATTAAATTTAAAGTAAAGACAAATATGTAATAAATATGTCCCTTAATACAAAAACAATTATAATATGGGGTTATGTAAGTGATATATTTTTATGTGAATATCCCTTATATAGAAAAAAATGTTTCCAACTTCATGGTATTTTATATATAATTTTTATTAATTAAATAATTAAATTTAATAAAGACACAAAGATGACGTATTAAAATATTTATTAAAGAAAGAATAAAATAAATGAAATTAATAGTATTAAAATAATTATAATTTGAAATATTTTTTGCCATAAATTATTTTATAGATAATTATGACATGTTAATATTTAGTTAATGTAATTTATTTTTATGTAATCATGTTTTTATGATTTTTTACAAAGACATGTAATGAATTTTATCAAAATATACATAATTCATATTTTAAAATATAAAATATTTATTTAAATTATATAATGTTTATAAAAATATTATATTCAAAATAAATTGAGATATGTGGGAAAAGATTATTAATGAATCAATAATTGGTCATTTTTCATGACTCGGTAATTATTTTAACCCTCAAAGTGTAAATTATTTGATAAATCGGTAAGAGTTAAAAGGGGTAAAAAATAGATAAGGTTTAAAAAATATTCAAAACTTTTCTAATTTTAATTTTATAATGATTTTTTGACCAAAAATAATAATATATTTTAAATAAATACTTTTGGAACCATTTTTAATATTAAATGAATTTATATTAACTTAATTCTTTTGATAATTCCAAGAGTACCCCTCCCCTCTCTTATAAAAGGGGCACATATTCCTCTCTATTACTCACACTTCCATAACCTTTTGGTTCAAAAAATGAATGCCCAAAACCCTTCCTAGAATCCATCCCCACATTCTAAAAGACCTAATTTAGGAAGAACACCTTTTTAGAGGTGTTAAGATGTTTAGAACAGTGTTCATCTGAAAGAAAGGTTATGTTTTTATTTAAGTATTTCTATTTAATTTCTTCTTCCACTTCCTTCAAATATTACTCCTACAAATCGAAATAATAAATCTTGTATCCTAATTATACTGAGATGTTATTATGTTAATATCATCACCTAAATCCATCTCTACTTCAATTATATGGGAATGGAATTAATTTTTCATGCGTAAATGCAATCTATCAACTCAACGTACAAATCTAATTTGTATTCCATTACCATCTGTCTTGAATGGTTATAATAATCTAATTAATGATCATACATGATATTGGTAAAATATAAATAATTATAATATAATAATATATCAATTAAATTCTTACATTCCATGTGGATAAAAATGATAAAAAAATTTCTTGCGTACATGTGAACTATCACCTCCACTAAGCGATGCGACTCATTTTTCATTCATTATATAACTTTTATGATATATTTAAATATATTTAAATTATTAAAATGATATTAATGATTTTATTATAATTCTTTAATGGTAAAATAATATATACCATCTTACCATAATGATCAATGAAAAATGGAAAACATTACTCATGTGTATGTATGACTTACCATCTCCATGATTATATCATTGTTCATTTTTCATAACCATAAATAATGGTTTGATTTAAAAGTATAATATATGTATAATAATGAGAATAATTTAATTAATATTTTTCTGTAAATAATTTACTTATGACCACATGAACTATGGACATCATACCATGTTAATTTTCATCTCAAGTACCAAATAACAAACAAATGTCTGATACGAATTTAAACAATACTGTAATTTTTATAACATGGAAATAAGTGATATAAAATGAATAATAACATGAAAATTATTCTAAATAAATAATAAATTAACCTAATTTTATTATTCATGTTGATAAAAACATACGAGATGATTTAGACTCAAAGTAAGGGACTTCGACTCAATCTCATTTCATTGATGAATATTTTGATGCTATAAACCACCATCTTTATAGGATATATAATCAACCCCATTGACTTTTATTGTATTCCAAGGATTAAAAATGGAATATTTTTATATGATTTTTTTTAATTTCATTACAAAATGATAAAATGAATGTTTTTAACGTATTCCACGTCAACGAATTCTCTGTCACCGTAACAGTTATGTGATACTTGGATTCCTCTATAAGTCTTATTTTTTAAAAAATAAAAAGAAATAACTTATTCCCTTTTTGGGTATTTTGGTATTTAAAATTACTTCGAAATAGTATTTAATATTTTAATATCCTGAAATTATTTCTTGTGATTACAAAAGAAATTTTATTACTGAAATGTTAATAATTGAAATATTTGGAGTGTTATGAATATATAATAGTTATTAGTCATTTGACATGTGGTTACATGATAAATAAAAGATGGGTGGTTTTGTGATAATACAAAGATAAGTGGTTCTTTGATAGATCAATGATGTGTGATTATGTTATAACCTCCAATTTATTGGGTATGGAAGTCATTTTTATGGTAGTTGTATTTATAAAGGCGATACATGTGGAAGTATAACTTATGGTTATTCTATTTAAGTATGATTATGTCCTAAGTTACATTTATATATTATGTGTTATTTATATGGTTTCTATGGTAATATTTTGATTACTAATAGGGTAATCAACAAGCATATATTTACTGAAAAGTATTTCGTACTTATCAAAGGTGAAAAGTATTAAGTTATGCTAAGTATTTATGGTTTACATATTTTTGCAAGACTAATAGTTTTCATTCATTGTGTATCCCATAATGATATATTTATGCTTATCCCAGGTTTTAAATTCCTAAGTCATAATATTTATAAGGAAAAAGAATATTTCTTGTTGAAATAATTGAGGATTCATCTCAAAAATGAATCATGTTATAATTTCAAATGGGTTCCTTTGTTGAAAAAAGTGGATACATAGTGTAACTATCCACATGTAATGTATGGGTATACATTTTAAGATTTTTTTCCTAATCTTCTAAAACTCTAAACATTAAAGGTTCCTAGAATCTAATTTCTAGTTCAAAAACACTATAATTAGATATATTTATGTCTTTGTCCTTAGAATTGGTATCATAGGTTAGTTTAGATAACTTTTGAGGTTAGGGTGTAATTTAAGAATAATTTACAAGTAATACATAAATATAATAGTTAGCATAATAGAAAGTGTCATTGTTATTTTAGATGGATTAAATGAATTTTAGATAACATTAAAAGGTATATATTTGTGTTTATCATCCTCATAAGATAGTATATGACGAATTTGTTGATATACTCACACTAACCTTTTTGGTTTTAGTAAATGGATAGATCCAATATGCATCAAACTAATAATGGATAGGACGAAATATGTGGTGGTTATATGAATAATAAACTAGATGAAATGGGAGCTATAATGAAAAACCTCATGGTTACTCTTAACCAACTACTTGTTGTAATGACTAACCGCTTGAACCTTGGTGGATTTTCTGATGCATCATATATGAGTGAATCAAATCCCTATGAATGTTTAGGTAATAATGATAATAAAGGATAGAATATTCATCAACATATGTGTCATGGATTTGAAAATAAATACCTAGGAAACTATGTGTCAAAAAAACACCGAGTAAAATGTTTTAAATGGAATAGAAGGTGTTATATATGTATTAATGATGGGAATAAGGAAATAACCATCCAAGGAAAAAGGAAGCGTTCATTTGCCTCTAGGAAAGTGAATGAAGTTATTTATGATTTATCAATTGAATAATTTAAATTTGGATTTTATGGTACTTATGAAAATACATTTTCCATTAAGAAGGTTCGAGATTGTGATCAACATGACCATACAAGTCTATGTTTATAAATACCAAATTACATTCCAATTTAAAATATAGAATCCTAAAATGAGATATGAAAGTTATGGATTATTTCATGAATCATGTTTCGACATTATTGAATCTTAATAAATGATTAATGTTTTTGTTTGTAGGAAAAAATTATTAAGGAATAAGATGTTAAATTGTGGTTAAGGTAACATGAATAATATTGAATGATTAAGAAATCTACATATAAGGGATTCAAGAATTATGTTAGATATATGGATGATGAAATGTTTAAAAGTATTAATTCTCTTTTTATGATGGGATCACATTGGATGACTTTGTCTAGTATTCGTAAAAATGATGCTTTTAATGTGGAAATTTTGTTTGAGTAAGAATTATCTTCTCTTTTATTGAAATAATTTTAAATTAATGGAAACCATTAGGGTTCATAAGATTTATTATTGTGGTAGTTAAGTGTTATTAAATTTTGGGATGCAAAATGAACTTTATGAGATATACATCGAGGTTAAAACAAGTAACATTTATTTTTTGAGATTTATATAAAGGGATATACCACCTTATTGGTGACAACCCGTCTTGCCAAACAAAGTCACAGGGATTGAACCCACAACCAATGGGTGATAGGGGTGTACTACCTACCACTAGAAAATGTGAATCCCCTGAATAATATAACTTTTTATTTTTAAGTTAAATGAGTTGATGGAAAAAAAGTATAATTAGATTTTGGGACGTTATTTTTTTCAAATTGATATCCATGATATGATAAAATGATTTGGTAATTATGTGATAAATGTTATTTTTGGAAGATGTTCACTATTTTGGGTACATTACATTATTAAGGTAAATAAAATACTTTGTGATTTGATTTGAGGAGTAATGGTTGAATTTTATTTTGGAAGAATATATAATTTTTTATGGACTTATGGGGAATTATCTTATTTATAGATATTATTAACCAATCGTGGATAATATTTTATTTGGGTCATTACTTTTTTTGAATGAGACATTAAGCATGGTTGATGTTATTTGGAGATAAATGATAAAAAAAATTATATACTATGCGATCAAATCCTTCTTAATTTTGGTTTTCTATTTTCGTTTGGATTATTATGGATAATTTTAATGATAGGTATTTATCAAATGTTAATTGTTTAACTTTGGATATTAGTGTTTAATTTTTGAGATTGATGTTTTTTTATTCATATATGTTTTTATTCTTATTTTTGGGAAATTATCATATATTGTATTAACTATTTTTGTTATATTTAAAGTATAAATATTGAAAAGAAAATATTGTTAGACTTTTGTGGATGATGTGATTCTATAGATGTTTATTATAGTGCTTCAGGAATGAAAGAATCATCTTAGGTACTCATCGTTTGGATAAAAAGTTTAATTTGTGTTTAAATTCTATTAATGGATGAAAATCAACTTTTCAAGTTAGTATATTTCTTTATATTCTTATTCTACATAGTAAAATGATTACATAACTTTAGGAAAAGGATTTTAAGACAATAATTTTTTTTATTTTCCTAATATGAAATAAAATTCCATTTATCCAATAAAAAATTTATATCATTGGGATCGTTACCTTTTTCCAATAAAATTTTTTCTATCACACTCCATCAAAACATGATTGATAATTTTATCTTCTATATTGATGTTTTCATTTATGGAAACCTGGTATGAGTTATCTAAAGTGATATTCATACATCTATTTATTTATTTTAAAATATATTTTTTTTTGTATTTTTCAAATGTGGGATTTAAATTAAGTAATATTCAAAATTAAATCCTTAGTTTCTAAGCCCAATTATAAAATTGGGAGGACACAATATCCAAATGTTGGGAAGAATGTAAAATCTAAAGTATTTATAGAATAATAAGTTTTCATATTTTAAAAATTTATGAATTAAATGGTATTTTTATTTTATATGAGATCTATTTTCAATAGCATACCAAATACGCAATAATGGGGTTTTCTCTAATTTTATATTGTACACAAGACTGAGTTATACCAAAAAATAATATGTTATAATATTATAATACTAAATAAAAGTTATCACCTAGAAATTATATTGATGAGAATGAATAGAAATAAATATATTATATTTACATGTGTTTAAAAAATATTTTTACTTTATTCTAATAAATTTTAGAATCTTAATATAAGAATAAATCCAATTTTAAGCATAAAATACTCTAATATTTTTAAAAGTTACTTTTACAACCATTTGATGGAGAACCCTTTTTAAATCTACTTTTTGTCAAATTGAAATGTTATGTTGGAAAACAAAACTTCTTATATTGAAGTGGTACATAAAAGTTCACTTGGGTTTAGTTTTTGGTATTTTTATGATAAAATTTATTTTTTAATGAACCTTGAAAAATAAAGCATTTTAATTCGAAACTGCCTTTTCAAATAATTTTTTTTTCGTCAGATTATCCATTAACATAATTTTATTGTAAAATTATATTATATTTTATCATATAATACAATATTGTTCTTTGTATGCATTTTAAAATTGAAATTAAATAGAAAAACAATATCAATATTTGACCATTTTACTTAAGAACTCGTTTTCTCGTTACACCAACAGGATTAGTATTAAACATAATTCAACCACTCATGTAAATTAAATTTTTAAAAATAAAAAAAAATGGTTGTAATATGAATCAAATATTTGTTCCAATTGGATAAAAAAACAGTGCATAATAACTTTTGTATTTTATTTACCACTCTTAAAGGTAAAAAGTGTAAATAAATTTAAAATTATTAATATACTAATTTACAGTCACCCTAACAGTTTTCCTAATATTATTTTATGATTTATTATCGAAAATGACCATCCTTTGGTCTAAATTGTTACTTTTTTAATCCACTTGGGCATGATTATGACATTTATAACATTTAATTTAATGTAATGGCATGTATGTCTTCAATATGTCTCCAATTAATAAAACAATTCTAATATGGTATTATGTAACAGATATCTTAGATTATTAATATCATTTAGAAACCTAAAAATATTACCTATATCATGGTAATTTTTTTAAATATTAGGGATTAAATTATTAAATTTAATTATGAAATAAACACAGTGCAGTAATAGATTTATTTAAGTTGGAATCAAATGAATGATATTAACAATATTGAAATAAATATAATTGAAATATTTTATTCTATAATCTAATTTTATGGATTACTAAGACATGTTAGGATTTTTTTAATTTATTATTTTATAAGTAATTATGTTTTTATGATTTTTTAAAAATTGATGTGATAAATAGTGTCAAAATTGATATAATTAATATTTTAAAATATAAATATTTAATTAAACGATAAAAAATTTATTAAATTCTTATATTCATCCAAAATGTTGACATAAGTCTATAATTCCATTTATGACTCATTAATTTGTCGTTTTTCTTGTTTTGGTAAATATTTTAACCCTAAATGTGTAAATTATTTGATAAATCGGTAAGAATTAAAAGGCATAAAAACAAAAATATAAGGATTATAAATTATTTAAAACTTTTCTAATATTAATTTTATGATAATTATTCAACCCCAAATCATCATATCATTTAAATAAATATTTCTGGGGCCATTTTTTATATAAATTAAATTTATGTTAATTTAATACGTTTGATAATTCAAAGAGGGACCATCCCCTCTCTTAAAAAAGGGAACCCATTCCTCTATTTTAATCACACATCAAAACCATTTTAGTTTGAAACTTATATTACAAAAAACCATAATATAATACCTACCCACATTATTGAATCCTAGTTTTAGGAATAACACCTCCTTTAAATGTGTTAAGGTGTTAAGAAAGGTGCTCATCTGAAGGAAAAGTAATGTTTTTATTTAGGTATTTCTCTTTGTTATCTTATTCAACTAGCTTCAAATATTCTTCATCCAAGATGAAATTATAAGTACAGTTTCCTCAATATACTGATATGTTATTATGTTAATATCATCACCTAAATTCATCTCCAATCCCATTAAATGGAAATGAAATTAATCATTCATGTGTACGTGTGAACTATCACCTCCACAAACTGATCTAATTCATTTTCAATAACCATCTATCATGAATTTTTGTAATAATTAAATTAATGTTACAATGGGATTTTAATTATGTATTAATCATTATATGATAATAATATAGCAATTATATTTTTACATTTAATTTTCATAAAAATGATAAACTCGTTTGTGGGTATGTTTGAACTATCACCCCCACGAACCAATGTGACTTTTTTATTCATTATATCACTTGTATGATATATATAAGTATATTTAAATTAATAACATTTTTTGGATGATGTTATTAAAATTTTTGAATATAAAATAACACTTACCTTTTTCCATAACGAGTAATGAAAAATGGAAAATGTTACTCATGTGTACGTGTGACTTACCGTCTCCATGATTATAACATTGTTCATTTTTCATAACCATATATTAAGGTATTATTTAAAATTATAATATATGTACAATAATGATAATAATTTCATGAATAATCTTCTCTAGATACCTTACTTTAACCATGTTGACTATTGAGATCATACCATGTTAATTTTCATCTTATATACTGAATAATGATAAAATGTCTGATATGAACTTAAATAATTATTTAATTGTTATATCTAGGAAATATGTGTTATAAAAGTAACTAAAAATAAGAAAAATGTTCTCAATAAAGTTAAAATTAACTTAATTTTATTATTCAATGGGATAAAGAACATATGAGATGATTTGGACTTGAGGTAAGGGACTTCATCTCAATCTCCTTTTATTGAGGCATATTTTGATGTTATACACCACATTATTTTATAAGGTGTATATTCAAACCCTTTGAAATTAAATTCATTACAAGGTTATCAAAAGGAATCTTATTATATGAATCATTTTAATTTCTTTACAAAATGACAAAAGAAATGTTTTTTGACATATAGGACCACAATGACTTCTCTATCACCATAACCATTATTTGATATTTTGTTTACTCTATAATATATAATATTTCTTAAAGGGAAAGAAAAAACATATTCCCTTTTTGGGTGTTTTGGTATTTAAATTTATTTTAAAAGGGGATTTACTATTTCCATATCTTCAAATGATTCATTAGGAATGGGAATGAAATTTCTTGAGTGAAATGTTGATAATTGAAATATTTTCTATGATATGAATATATAATATTACTTGGAAATTTGATGGGTGGTTATGTGATAAACAAAATATAGGTGGTTATGTGATAAACCAAATATGTGTGGTCTCGTGATAAATGAATTACTTGTGTTTATATTATAAACTCCAACGCATTGAGTATGGAAGTCAGTCATATGACTACTCCATTTTTAAGAGTTATATTTGTGGAAGTAAACCACATGGTTATTACTTTAATGTATTATTATGTACCAAGTTACCTTTTTATGTTATATGATATTTTTCTAGGTTTCATGGTATTATTTTTTTACAAAAGGGTAATAAATGTTATTATATTTAGCAGTGAGTATTTACTAGTTATTATTGGTAAAAAATATTACTTTATGATATGTATTCATGGTATACATGTTTTTTAAAGGCTAATAGTTTTCCCTCTTTGTGTATTCCTTACTATGATTTATATGCTCATCCTAATTTTTAATTTGTTTTTCATGAGAATTTTGATTAGTAAGGAAAAATAAGATGTCATTATGAAATAATTTATGATGTGCTTGGAAAAGAAATCATGTGTTATTTTAAAAGGGTTTCCATTGTTTAAAAAACGGATTTGTAGTGTAACATTCCACATGTAATGTATGGGTCTACTTTGTATGATTTTGTCCTAAATGTCTAAAACTCGAAACTTGAAAAGATCTTCAATGTGAATTCATTCTCAAAAACACTAGAATAAGTTATGTTTAATTTTTTGTACTTATAATGGGTGTTCCCATATATAACTATAATAAATTAGGTAATTTTTTTTCTAATGATATGTTATGTATGGGATTAGAGAGTAAACCAAATCCATGATGGGACTCTTTCCACGACCTGATTTTTTCAATGTGGTTATCCCTAACATATGTTTATGTATTATTTATAATTCTTCCAATTCCATATTTTTCAACGATAATAGGATACCATGTTATTTATGTTATTCTAACATGTGATTATTCATGATAATTATCTTTTAGTATATCATGTTATGCCATTGGGCTCATATTTGATGCTTCATTGCTAGGTTTATTCCCTTACTAGGATTTGTAGCTCACCCTTTAATTTCATGTATTCCCCATGTTATCTTATATAGTTTTAGGATCCCAAATGGATTTAACTAATCATTATAGAGAATAAGATAATATTGTTTTCTTTTAGTTTCTTTTCATTGTATTATGCACTTATTTTTTCAAAGACACTAGGGCTCATGATCTTTGGGTTTTGTATTGAATGCTTATGTTAATAATTATCTAATAATATTTGTAAAATGATTGGGTCACAATATATACCAAATCAATCACTAACATATATGTAATTACATGACTTATAAATGGGTGGACATCATCCTAACCCATCATGAATCTACGATCAGACTCCCAAGATTGCGATCCAAGTTTTCACAACCAAACAAGTCCAAAACATGATCATAGTTTTGTGGTGACACCAGTAATCATCACTACCCATTTCCTTATATTACTTCTCACTTGGGTCACATATCACTAGGGTACCCACATGGGCCTCATAAGTAAGTAAATAATAAAGGTACCCCACATGGGTTCCTTTAGGTCAACACAAAGTAGGGTACTCCAGTTGGTGTCCCATTTAGAACAACCCACGCTATTTTCAAACCTGTCACTTAGGAGTAATACATCCAACACCCAATTCCCTAACATCATATGACCCCATATGATTAATAAGTAAATTCCGATAGGCGAAAAACATAATATGAACTACAAACCATCATAGTTATTAAGTCTTTACTTGGGTACTCCACTCACATAACCTGCCTCAATGAGCTAATGGCTCAAGAGTGTCTCAAGGAACCTCACATATTCTACCGTGGCCACTATACTCAGGTCATGAAACATGTCTACATAGAGGTGAAAAAAGGATCCTATACAAGGGACACAAATTTAAATACATTTAATTTTTCTTCAAGGTACATGCCATAAGGGAATCTAAGTGTCTAGGGAACCTACTTCTATCGTGGTCACTACCATCAATTGCTGAGACCAACAAGCTGGTGAACATGGTCCAACAAATCCATGGAACATTGTTCAAACTAAGGAATTACATTTTATATTTATGAATAATATTTCAATTTAATTAAATAATCATTGAATTTTCTTATTAAAAGGTTCTAGTTCCCTCATAGGTGATACGAAACTTTTCATAGACAAAAAATCATAAATACCCATGCAAATGTATGGTGACTACCCACATCATTTTAAAGCTTTAAAATTAATTAGCCACCCGACTTCTTATGCATAAACCTGTCAAATTTACATTTCATATCAACCATCCAACATCCATCCATTTGAGGATCTAGACCACACCATGAATTAAAAATTTACTAATTATAAAAATTAATATTATTTTAAAATATTTATTTAAAATATGCATAATTCTAAAATTCCCACCAGGTGTCCAATGATTAATAAATATTTAGGAAATATGTTGTCGAATATCCTTGAAACCCCCCTCCTAACCTATCCCAATCCAAAAAAAAATTACATCACTACTTCCACCATTATAATAGTTTAATTTCTGTAAAAAACCTGTTGAAAAATTCATGGTGGGGTGTACATATTTCAAATAAAAAAGATGTGGAAGTACGGTGTCATTATGGGACATTCGCTAGCTAGGATTCATTAGATCCCCTTTGATAATGGGTGATTTCAACATCCATCAGTCAAATAGACATTAGTACCTAACCTAATACCAAAAAAATTATTCAAAGCATGATAGGGATCCAATGATGGAATGTGAGAAGAAGAAGATACCTTTGATCACTATTGATAGGCCATAGAAATCATCCCCATCATTAGGGAATCAAAGAAAAAAATTAGAGTGGAGGTCTGCCATTACTTATGAACTAAATATTTTATGGGTGTGTTTCCACTATATTAAAATTAGAGGTAGATGAGGGGTACATTTACTCTCATTAAACCCCCCACTGACACTGAATCTTTGATGAATGTGGAGTTTTAGAAATCAACATTATGATCACCCAATCCCTAATCCCTAATTCTCTTGAGCCACTTTGATATTATTTAAGCATCATTCACCATTAAATAAATTTATTTTAATATGATATACACCCCATAATTCCTATCAAAATACTATTTTAAATAATGGCCACTCATCCAGCTGAAAATTCATTTTTTTATTGAAAATTTGGCCCCAAATAGACTAGGCTTATTACAAACTCCGAACCAAAGTGATTCTCATCCCTAAAATTACACATTGGTCATCCAAATATATATCCAATATTTCCTTAATCATTAATTATAGGTTGAAAACAATATTTCATTATCAGTTTCTTAAAATGAATTCTTGAGAACAACCTCAAGAAAAAGGAATTTAAACATCTGAAACACAAGCTATTTCACCAGTTATTCATTTAAAAACTAAGACAGTTAATGACCACATCCTTTCACCCCCAGATACCTGAGGCATCTTCATCTGATTATTAATTTTTTTCATGGTGTTACCCACTATTAGAATTATATGATAATAACTACTTTTATACAAGGGCAGTATCCACCATAGTAATTTCTTGATGAAACACATTCTCAATTGTCCAATGAATCAATCACCGTGGTTCCAAACATAGAGATCCTCAATGCATAGATATTTTACAATTTATTCTCATTTCATTGTTACAATTAAAAATGGATGTAAAATCCACCTACATAAAAAATTCATGGATACACCAACCGTCTATTGAAAATATTTAACAAACCTCTAGAACACACTCATTATTTCCAAGATTACGTACCTGATATGGATCCAAACACCCCACATCCACTTCCTATTAAGATAGAATGTTGAACCTACTAAATTCCACATACCTTAAAATGATCTATTTCACCTACCAACTCATAACTTGAAACACTCGATCTTGATTTCTGTACTCCCAATGGAAACTAGAGATCATCACAACACATGCTTTGTAAATTCCATACTCAACTCTTAGTGAAATTACCCAATTTAAGCACTAACTAACCATAACCACCATCATTCCAGACCATATAAAATGAAGCTATATTGATCTTTCTTTACCTAGTATCAGTTGTAGTAATCTCGAGATCGAATCTGATGCTCAAACACAACAATGTATCATATTCTAATTCACATCCATCATTCACTAATGAATCTAGGTAAAATATAATTTTTATGTGCGCAAATATATAGTTCTATCATGACCATAAAAAAAATATTCCCTCTACCATGACACTTCTGACATGTGTGTTACATGCCCTCCATCATTGTGATGGTCCCTGATATGGGTTTACCTCCATATCCATTCCATTGAACTAAAATTTTTATCAAAAAATCCAACATTTCATCCATCATTGAATACAACTGTTTGAAATTTCCATACTCACTTATATTTTTGTGTTACTTAAACTCTGACTGTTGCATTTTCTTAGCCCATAGGGAATTTAACCTCGGTACTTGTTAAATTTCATATGAATCAACGGTCAGATCCTCCAAAATCCTATAGTTGAATCCCCATAATATGACTTCCTTATACACTTCCTCAAGTAAGAATCCTAATGCATCTCAACATCACAGGTGTGTCACTCCTCTTAAGATACACTCTCCCATAACTTTATCCCATGATTCACTCATTAAGGGGATCCTCTGATTAACCATGACACAACAAACAATCCATTTTTTATTTATTCTCTACCATGGATGGATATTCCCAATTTTATTCAACCTATGGTCCTCTATTCCTATAAAAATCAAATAATATCCCTTGGTCTCTAGCTCACACACATTCACTCACTAATTCACACTTAAACTGTAACCACTATTATCACCATAATCTTCCTTGATATCATATAAAAAAATTCCACACTCCCATACCACCGAATCACACTACCTGAATCAGGATCCCTCGAGAAACATGCAATCAAAACTAGATCACATACATAAATCCCTGACCGTTCTACTCATTATGTTAGCATATTTCAACAAGATTCCCATTAAACCCCCATTAAATATTGATCCTTGATCCTATACCATAACTAGAAACATGCTTAGCTTCTATCTTACACCATAATAAAATAAAAAGAATCTACCCACACCATCACCACACTTATATAGATCATTTAGAGTTAATAGTTCATGGTACTCAACTTGTCCTTCCATAAAAAATATCCTTGATAACAATGCCTTATCTCTCAAGAATATGGTAGCACCTTCCATTCATCGATCTCAAAAATCATAATTATCACATGCTTCCTACCTCTACGGTACTGATAGATTTGGGCTAATGAATCTCATAAGTTACCCTTAAATAATAATAAGAAACAACTCTCTATAACTTATATAGTAATTCAAAATTCTCTTGGATCTAACTGTTTATTCTTGAGTCACATGTAAGTGTCATGAGGGTCTATCACGTAATCATATACATCCAAACTCTTATAAGTTCACAATATAAAAAAGGATATTCATGATCTAATCAAAAAAAATCCACAAAATTCAACTTTTACAGCACCCACACTAGAGTCCTCAAAAACCAAATATGACATCCCATTCCAACATCATTAGCTTATTGGGAATAAATTCTCATTGATCTTCTACCAATCAAACTATTCCATTGAGAATCAAAACATCATCAATTATTTATGCCATAATCAGTTTCATCATCCAAGATGATCGGTATCAAGGAACCTTAATCAGTAGGTTTTGTTAGATATAGTTCCATTACAATCCATATTAGAAAACATAATAGATTTTGTTATTGACACTTTAAATAATTGATCCTATATAATAGTCACCCAAACGAGGTTTAACATAAATGTAACAATGACTACACATATCATTAGGTATATATATATCCCTTATTGGTGGGATTGTACCATCATTAGCATCAATAATATCATCATAGAATCCACATGACCTGTAGTTAGAAGAAATGATTTTAAATGACGGTAAATATGAGTTAAACACCACTCACAACTTACATAGTAATACAAATTTTGATTAATTGTTGAAACATTAAATATATCGGTTAATATCTATAGTGAAAAAATTTTCCATAACTGGTCTATATGTAATGTGACTCCAAAAAATTGTAGAATAAAGCATGCAGATGACTCATACCTCTAGGGGATAAGAACCAAATCAATAAGAAAATCACCAATAATAAATATAAAAATAATATATGTCACACAACCTGAAAATCAAACAACTATAATATTGTATAAATAAATAGAAATCCCGCCCCAAGTGACCTAGATTTCCCATAAAAAAATTTGTCCATGAAACACTAGACCATGGTATATCCCAAGCCCTAAAAATTCTTATATCACAAGTTTACCATACCCCTAATAGTAATATAAATAAAAACCCTATAATACCACTTTATAATATACCTTCCTAGATCACTATGAATCTTAATTGGACTAGTGGTGTTATGTGGCCTCAGTCACACCTCCTTATAAGCTAGAGGATGCCAACTAATTATCGGGGTCTATGGCGGTATTCAGAGGAGAATATACCCCATGTATCATAGTACACAACAATATAAATATCACAACGAATCACCATTATAGTAAATATCCATCATTATACATAGTAATAAATAAATAATCCTAACCAATAATAACAAATAATACAGAATAAAACAAAAAATCATACAAGAAGGATAACGCACTGGACAAACACAAAAGCATATAAAGATAAAAGAAATAAAATATGTTAGTAACTTTCACTATACCCAAAGAATCTCCTCTATTATCCACATACCACTTGAGTTTCTCTGCCACTAATGCAAAAAACTGAGCCTCTCACCATCCTAAACACAAAACAAAGTGAGATCTTCTTGGGTACCCAAGTAAAATGGAATCCCAAGTAGGGTGTGTGTAAAAAATATAGAAGGGAACCACCAACACAGACATGTACATACAAAAAATTAATTGATAGGTTCATGTAACATTCCTTGAATAAATAAAAAACTATTAAAAATAAATTAATTAAAATTTAATCCACCATCGATCCTTGGACAATGACCTCAATAAACCATAACTTATTTGGCCTCTGTCAAGATGTTGTTGACCATATTAGGATGAATGTGACAACCCATATGTAAAAATGTGGTTCCTTCACCATACAAAACATATAATGAACTAGATGAAACACTCACCCTAATATATATTTTATAATTACATGGGGGAATGTTCTACACTAGTTTCACAACCCGGTGGAATGCTCCATCCCATTATATAATGGTTCCCAATGGATAATCCCCAAAAATGCAGGAGGCATACCACGCCTTCCAAATACCCCACAAGCAATGATATCAAGCACAAATCATGACCTATCCTCTTCCTGAAATAATTGATCCCTGGATCAAAATCCCTATCATCCCCATTGGTAGTATCACTGACCACCCTAATAGGTTATTTTTCTTTAATGTCACAAACCTCCCTTGTAGGGGAGTTTTCCATTCATAATCAAAGACATATATATAACTACATGACTTAGAAATGGGTATTCATCTGTAAAACTCATCATGAAATTGTAGTTAGATTCCCATGAGTTCCACCCAAATCACCATAACCAAGTAGGAAAAAGATATATATCCATTTTTTGAGGTAACACCCATGATCATCATACCCATTTTCATTTTACCCCTCTCACTAAGGTCACCTATCATTGTTTTACATACTAGGGTCCCCTAGGACTCTACATAAGAAGATCACCACACTTTTGGTTCTTTTTCTCATTACAAGGTAGGGGAACCCAATATGGGATCCCCTTTAGATATCATTAATTAGGGTTAGACTTATCACTTCAATATAACACATTCCACACCCAATACCCTAGAATATTATGACCACAACAGTATAAATGGGAAATAGAAATAGGAAACACACAGAATATGAACCATAACCCATCTTATCTACATCAGGTATACTAGGATTGTACAATCACAGAACCCATCTCACAAATTCTAAAAACTTGGGAGTGTATCATATATCCTCTCATGACTGAACCTGGATACTCTGCATAGGTATTTCCCCACCTATACATAGATCTGGCCAAACCCTCCTACATATGGGACAATAAGTCATATAATTTTAATTTTTAACCTTTTGAAATCCCTCAATGGGATCAATTCATTTGGGGAACCTTTTTGAATAATGGTATCTACTATATCGGTGGTAGAGGAAAATAATATAGTTTGTAAGGGACAATGTTGTATTGGAACATTGTTCATACCAAGCAATTTGATTTTAAATTTGTCCATTTCATTTAATTTTAATTACAAAATGAATTATTTTTTAAATTAAAGTAGTTTGTTCCATTGTTAGAAAGATCACACATCGCATGCACCATAAGAGAATGAAAAATACCATAGGGATTGAACGTATACCACCTGCCTTATTTTGATTCTTTCCAATTAAATGGATACCTGACATCTTTCTACTAAACATGTAAAGGACTAATATATGATCATCCTTATATATTCTATCCACCAGATTATTTAAACTATGGAAAAAATGAAAAATAGTTTATTTAAAACAATTATATTTAATTTAAAATACTTTTCAATTCAGTCATAATGCCTAAATTCTCACATAGTATCCTATTATTATTGAATATTTGGGAAATGGGGGGTTGACTATCCTTGACACCCACCAAAACCTACAATGATCCAAATAACCAATTAATTTATCTATAATAATTGTTATATTAATTTAATTTTAGTAAAATTATATAAAAAATTCATGGGTCAACAATCCTTATCAAATAAATGAGAGATGATAGGATGACATCGTTAATGGACATTCTTTTCCATACTATATGAATATCCCTTAAAAATGGGTGATTTCACCATCCTTGAGTGACATTAAATCAATCCCTAGACTAGGACCAAATTAAATAATAGGAATATTTATAGGGATATAAATATGATAATATATCAATGTAACAAACCTACGATCATTATTGAAATACCATAAAAACGACACCTTCAAAGGGGAATAAAATGACCTAAATAGGGGAGGGTTTCAGTCGCTATGTGCATACAAAATAGAGTAATTTAGGCTTACACTTATTAGAACCTAATCTATAATGTGATGAATTTTCTCTCATTAAAATCCCACACAAATTAGCTAGTCCAGGCTCACTAGTGAGCTGGTGTTCGACAAAAAATTGATCAATACCTATTAGAAATCAGCAACCTAGCCCCTCCGTCCCTACTCGTACATTTTCCAAGCCTAAGAGACATAATTATATCCTCTTTACTGATCCAAAAAATTCTTTTAATATGTCCCCAACCTCAAAATACCCATATGATTCCCACATTCAAAGCTGACTGCTGAACCAACAGAAAATTTAAAATTTCACTGAAATTCCAAACTCAAACGAATAAGGGGTATTAAATATTTTACTCATGATATTTCTCTAAATATGATATACCTAAATAAATTTTTTTAAGATTTTTTAATTTAGAAGAATCCAAAAACACATTTCTCAATAATCCACAATCCTTGTACAAGTAGTGTTATTAACAATCCCAGGTCGACCCTGAACCGGTAACCCGAGATGATCAATGGTAAGTTTTTAGAAGTGTTCCTAATCCTCCTGGGATGACGACAAGTGCTAAGGGATGATCATATTAACAATGGGAATGATTTATCCATAGTAAAATAAACAAAGTAGTATAAATAAAAGAAAAAATTTATACTAAATTAAAATGAAAAGCAAAGAATGATAAAAAACACAACTAACTTGACCACAACCAAGACTCCATGTCACACTATGGCTCAATCTCTAATACTGAAACCAATATTTTTCAATGTGATCCTAACCATTATTAAACTAAAAAAAGTGAAAAAACAAGAAATGAGATATATGCATGAGTATTAAAACTGAGTAGGCATTCTCAAAAATCTATTCCTAATGAATTTTCTCAAAATAAAATATCCATCAATTTCATGTTTTAAATACAATGTATAAAACTAGGTTTTCACAAATTTTCCAATAAAAATAAATCATAGTCTGGTTCCCTTTTAAATTTAAAAACCTGAGTCACAAGATAGTAAAATATTAATATTTTAATGAAAATGATGCATTACTTTTTTAAAACATTTTCTCCACCAATTCAAAATTCAAAATTTAATTGTTAGCAAGGAGTAAACCCACAGATGACACCCAATAAGGGAAATTGAAAAGTATAACATGAGAGTCAAAAATTAAACTATTAAGCTCAGTCATCTTCCACATAAAACAATGTTTTAGACAACATGGAAGAAACTAGGAACACATTAATAATCTATAATTTACTATACATGTGGCTCATCCCGAAGTCATTACCTACCTGATGAAATCGTAATTCTCAAACACCTAATCATCTCTATACGTGGCCTGACCGAGGGGCCCAATCCCATAGCAATAAACCCATGTGCCACCAGATATGGGCCTCTATCCATTGCATAATCTATATTAGTGATCAAATCATTCGCCAAAAATTCACTCGATATGCTAGGTTCCCATGTATTCATATATAACAAAAATGGTAATCCAACTGATTCCAACTATGTATAAAATCACGTAGACACACACACACACACACACACACACACATATATATATATATACATGTGTGTGTGTGTACATAACCAACATCACTCGAGTCACCCCATTGAATATGAACCTCTCATTTAAACCATTTGATCACATTGGAGTCCAACATGACGAACCTCCAATAACATAAAACTCAACCAAATCAAGGGGACCACATCCAAGGAGAGTTTCTTGAGATAAATAGTTTCAAAAAAGTACCCCTCGGGCCTCATGTGATTTTCACATCCCATACTAAATCTTAAATAATTACACACACACCACTTTAAAAACTAGGAACACACTTTAAAACCCATTTATGAGACAGAAATCACCATTATAGATTTGAAGTACAATTATAAACGAAAAAGGGTCATTTCACTAGATAGTTGATGTGAAAACTAAACCTAGGTAGTTAGTGTAATATATTAGAAGAATGAAATCAAAAAAAATTCAAGAAAGAAAATTTTACTAACAGTTCTATATCAGTAATTAATATGAAACCTAAGTGATAAAATAAATAAATAAATGTTTCTTAACTTTATAGGTCAATGAATAGGGAGGCCTACTTCAACTCACAGCTAGATCACGATGACTCGACTCGCCTCACACTTGAGCATAAGTAACAACAATCCAAAGACTGTGGCATCAAATAATTACCTCACCAACAAATTGCAAAAAAAGGGTGAAATATAAAATCATGTTAATATTGATTTAAAATATATCAAACAAATAGGAAGTGTAAATTTCAACTTAACATAGTGGAAGGTGCGTTGGAACAAACCCAAACCAATCACCTTTAGCAGCAGGTGTCAAAACAGAAGCTAATTTGATCCAGTAAGCGATATCACTCACAATCGAGGAGGCGCATGGCTGGTCACGCGAACAATGGAGACATGGGTTGATGGGAGTGGTCATTGTTCCCAGTAAGACTATGAAGGTGGTCCGATAATAGGAAGGGTGGCACCGGTGAAACTGGTTGGCTACCCAGAGGTCGCGTGTAGGGAGGGGGCTGCGCAGGCTAGGTCGTGGCCCAACTGGATGCGGTTGTTCAGATGTGGGTTCTCTATTGAAGCAAGAAACTACTTGGATTGGATGTGCCAGCGAGGCGCATGGAAAATTAGAGGTCATGTTGGCATGTTTTCATGGCTTGACAGAAGGATTCATGGCGATAACTGGCTTGAGTAGGGTGTGCTAGTTATGGTGGGTGCAGAAGAGATGTGGGTCTCCAGAGGCCATAGGTCATACTGGAGAAGGAAGATTAGCAGTTCAAGAAGCTTAAAGGGGCTGGGGAAAAGAGAAATGATACAAGGATGGGGTTGCACACCAATTCACACCAAACTAATTGAAGAGAAAACACTATGGGATAAAAAAGCAAAAAGAATTAAATAAAATAAACACAATAAAACAAAATGATAAATAATAATAACTTTCACCTTTAATAAGAATATTATTAATGAAAATAATAATAATATAAGTAATTTACCTTCTTAATAATAATAATAATACACATAATAATTAAAACACACCTTTAATAATAATATAATAATAACAAAGATTTATTTAATAATAAGAATATTATTATTATAAACGATAATGTTATCATTTTTACATAAAATTATTTATTTAACTCAGTTTTAGTATTTCAACTAATTCACTTTACTTTGTTTGATCGATTCAAATATTGCAACTGTGCGATACCCGGGTAGACCGCAAGACTTTCGCTAACCATGTGGTTCCCACACAACAACCTAAATATTAATAAAAACTACAACAACAACAAAAATAACATAATGTTATTGTTAGTTAAAACACAAGTTTCATTCTGGATGATATTAATATTAATAACATTTTTAATAATTATGATAATATTATTGAATCTTTTAATAATAACAATAATCATCATCATTTCATTTTTAATAGTAAATATTTTAATAAAACTTTTAATAATAGTAATAAATATTAACAAAAAACAAACATAATAATTATAATAATAATTTTATCTGAAAAATAATAATTTTATTATCATCCTTAAAATGATATATTTCTTTACTTTATTTTAACACTCATTTTAACTTCATTTAATTATTATTTTAATTTTTTAATTTATTTTGAAAACCGGGCAAGTCGCACGGTCTATAAACCGTGTCCTTCCCTTATGCCTAGTGATGCTATGCCCAAAACACTCATATTTAAATAAATATTTAAATATTTTAAATTATAAACAAGAACATCCCCTGAACCCTGACCCGATCCAGAACGAAGGCAAAAATCTAACTCGTTTGTGACAATTCTCCCCACTGTAATGTTTTCTGCCACCATAAATCCATAACAAGGCCTAATCCCAACATAGTATACAATACGCCCTTCACAATCCAAGGGTACCTCTCATTAATAGCAAATAAGAAATGGTCAGAACATTGTCAACGAAGGAATAGACTTCCGATTCAAACATGGAGACCCAAATGAAATCCCTATTAAGGGTCACCCACCCCAAAAAGCTCAAACCTCCCTAGTTGATCGGTCCAAAAGACATTTTATTTTCAAAACCCAAAATCTTGCCTTGAAACATAGATATCCTAACCATCACCAAGGAGAACACAAACTATCCAAACCACCAGAAAACTCCAATCATTTCATTTACTCAATGGATAACTTAACATTAGGTGGTTTTACAGAAAACTAACCACCACCAAAAGAATACTAATAAAAAACTAAGATTTTGGCACAGGGTGGCCAAAAACAGACACATCGTCATAAGAAATGGGCTAACACAAATTTAGACGAGACCAATGATTGGTCTCCAGACCATAAGAACTGACGATATAAAACCAAACTCATAGACATTAAATATGGAACAAAACACCCCTACCACAGGGATGGTAGGGAAATTCAAAAATAAATATGAATCAAAACTACATTTGACAACACCAACAACTCCGCACCCTCGAAAAAACACAACACAGGCCACACAGAGGACATAAACTACACAAAATATTTTTTACCCAGTTGGGGTTCTCCTAACTATGTACTAGATTCACTATAGGACCTTTGGTGGTATCTCTAATTTTTGAAGCATCTCTGGCCTTGCAGTCATGATTTAGAAACCCCCATATGTTACACCCAAAAAAAAATTTCAATGAGAACACTTCCATTAAAATAAAATTTTCAATAGGTTTGACAACAAACATTATTATAACTGATGGAAAAGAAACACTAAAAAACACCATCAGATATTCCAATTAAATCAACAGAACATTACATAAAAAGGACCCCAAGCTGATCCCAAACTGTTCTGAAACATCACCATACTTTTGAAAATGGGCTGGTTTGTCTTTAGAAAAGACGGGCATGGCTTCACAACGCTTCTTGGAAACACTCCAAAAGAACCGATGTAGGTGACCCAAGCATCCACAGGTGTAGAAGGATCTTTGAGCACTCAGTCACTCTGTCTTTTTGTGATCCTTTATAACTCCTTGATGATAGATCATGACATTGAAATCTAAATATGTCGACTGGAGGCCTGAATGCCACTTAATTTCTCTACCAGCACCACCACCATCTGGCCGCTTCTCATTATTCTTATCAACATCCTATTTACCACTTCCAAAGACAATATATGTATTCCTCATCTCAAGTCCTCCTGAAAACTCATATTTGGCATGAAAGGTATGGGTCACCACATCAGAGATGGTGGTTAGGTTGAGTTCTTCCACCATAGACTGCAGTTCATGTTTGAGTAAAAAATTAAAATGTCCAGATTTTTCTGGATTTGTTGCAACATGTCATGGGTCATATGTAAATAGGTCCAATAAATTTCAATACAATTTTAATACCGATCTATAACCCTATTTAAGACTACAAAACTCCATTCTATTTCTCAGGTTCATCATCTTAGAGAAATATTGTTGGATGAATAATGACATGAAGAACTAACATGTTTGATATTCTTGAAACCTTCTTAGAGACACGGTCTTCTGCCATTTCCAGGTTGGGGTTTTGAGCATGAATTTTGAAAACATTACCATTAATGACTCATGAATCATAAGGAAACTGAAGTCTCTCTCAATCTTCCTCATACGCTCCTCCACTTGTAGAGGCCCCACTTGACCATAAATTATTGGAGGGTTCAAAATTCATATTTCTATAATGTATTCTATATGTTGATCAAATGTAGTGTTTTATAAAGATTCATCAACCCAAGATGAACCTTGAAGATCCATCAAATATTCATGGGGGTGGACACTATGAAATAATGAGTCAAGGAACCTTATCAAAACATAGTCGTTAACATTTTAAGTTCAAATTTAAAAAATTCCACGAAAGACATTTCAAAACCAATTTTCATAATAATGGTAGACCCAAAATGGTTCACGAAGGGGAAAATAACATATATGGTTGAATCTGTCATATGTTTGGTGGCCATATGCAAGTCATGCCACTGTCATGGAATGAATTCCAGGGTTATGTCCCCAGATCCACGTGGCTTGTAGGGGCTCCGAGCTCATCGAGCCCACTACCCATATCCATTTTCATTTCCCAATACAAATCAATCCGTAAGATCCAAATACACCGACCAGCCAGATATCCCATGGTATCCCAAGGATCGGAATGACCAAGGGTTCATGATGTATATCTAGTTCAAACACCATATACCCGAAAATCCTACTACTTCTACCATGACAACCCCAAGTAACAATTGAGCTCTAAAATGAAAGGCCCTAAAAAAAGTAAACCTCTCCTATGATACCATTTTTACACTAACCAACCCTGGTAGACCCTAAACTGGTCAACTAAGCTAATCTATGGAAAGGATCGAGAGGTGTTCCCGATTCTCCCAAGCTCAATATAAGTGATAGGAAACAAACAGAGTATAAATCAGAATTATTTCTCCAAAAGAAAATAATCTATGTAGTAGAAATAAATGGAACAATGCAAAGTAAATAAATAATAAAATGAAAGAATGATCGATAACACAACTAAACTGATGACGACCAAGACACCATGTAACCCCATGGCTCAATCTCAAATACTGAAACTAAACATCATCCAAGGAGATCTTAACCATGATGAAACCTACACCAAGTATAAAAATAAGAAATAGGATATAGAATTGAGTATTAAAACACAGTAGTCACGATAAAAAATCTATTCCAAATGAATTTACATGAAATAAATTATATATCAATTTATAGTTTGAAATACAATGTATAAATCCTAGTTTTCATACATTTTCCTATAAAAGTAAATCACGATCCAGTACCCTTATAAATTTTAAAACCAGATTCAGTAAGATGTAAAAGTTTAATTTCATAAGTAAAAGAATTAATTACATTGTGAAAATATTTCCCCCACAAATTCAAAATCTAAAAATGAATTTTTGTACAAGAGGAAAACCACACACAACACCCAACAATGGAAACATTAAAGTATAAAACAAGAGCTAGAAACCAAACTAGGCACCTCAGTCATCTTCAATAAATAAAAAAGTACCAAACAACCTGGAAAATCCTAGGACCTAGTGAATAGTCTTGAATTGACTACACATGTGACCCCAACCGAAGGTGTTCCCTACCCGATGACATCATAATGCCAAAATGCCCAAACGTCTCCCTACATGGCCTAACTGAGGGTCCTAATCCCGTAGAAATAAACCCAAGTACAACCTACTATGGTCCCCTAGCTAGTGTGTAATATAAACTGGTGAGAAAAAATCATTCATTGAAATATCACTTGTTATGCTATGTTCCTATGTTATCATATATAACAAAAATGGTGAGCTAACTGATACCAGTTGAGTATCAAATCACATAATCATTTATATATATACACAATAGGAATCACCCAAGTCACCCCAAGGAATATGTCCCCCGACATTCAACGACATGATCATAGGGGTGTCCTACACGGCAGACCTACCATAATATACAACTCAACCCTAGCAGAGGGATCACATCCAAGGAGAGTTTTCTTGAAATAACTAGTTTTACAAAACTACCAACCTGGACTCAAATGATTTTTGCATAACAATATGCTTCATCACGAATCACACACACACCCCTATGAAAACTAGGAACGCACATGAGAACCAATTTAAAAACCAAAAACACCATTCTAAATCTGAAATACAATTATAAAGGCCAAATCGGCATTTCAACAAACAATTTATGTGAAAACTCAAACCAATTATTTAATGTAATAAATCACATGAAAGAAACCACTCCAGATAAGGATAGAAATGTTTTCTTAAAATTATATATCAATAATTAATATGAACACTAAGTTTAGAATGTATGAAATAAATGATTCTTAAATTTAGAGGTCAATGTATTGGGAGCCCTACTTCAATTCGAAACTATATCATGACAGCACAACCCACCTCGCACTTTTACATAATTACCCGCAAGAAAAATACTATGGAATTACAAATTTACCTCACCAACACATTTAAGCAAGACTAAGGATTCTAAAAAATATGAATGTTGATTTAAAATAACCCAAACAAAGAAGCAGTGTAAATTTCACCTTGACATTGCAGTAGGCGGGTTAGAACAGACCTAAACTGGTCACCTTTATCCCCTAGTGTCGAACCATAAGCTAATTAGACCCATCAAGCCATCACACTGCCAATCAAGGAGGCATGTGTATGGTTTCACGAACAAATATGGTTGGGGCCTATAGTATTGGTCAACACACCAAGGAAGGCTGATAAGAGAGGGAAACTACAGGGAGGGAGATGCTTAGTGAAGCCAACGTGCTGGATGGAGGTTGCGTGGGATGGGTCGTGACCCAGATGGAGGATGTCAGTCGGATTTGGGTGTAACGACCCGGGCCCGGCCAGCCATCTGAACAATGCCGAACGGGTCAGGTGATACTACCTTAATCGCACCTCCCCTGAATTCCAAATGATGTCTACTAGCAGGGAGGGTCTGAATAGGTATAGTGGGGAGGATATACCCTCCCGGAGGATAACAGTAATGGTACTGGTCTGACTATAATAGTAGATATGCAGTGGAAATAAATGACTCAGCAGACTCGAACCAGACCCGCATAGAGGAAGCACATTCAATAACAATAAACAATGTAAGCAATATAGAAACAACAACAGTAGAAAGTAAATAGAACATCCTGCCAGCAATCACTGGCAATAACTTCTACAAGAACCAAGCACACATCTAAGCAAGTCATACAAATCAATATATATATATATATAATGGCGCCAATGGATAACCAGCACTAGCTACAATATAAGGTAAACATGTTGATGCAAGAAGATGAATACTAAACAAGTAACTCCAGTACGGCACAACCTCAAGGTCCATGCCAGTCTCCATGTCAACAACACTAAAGTCCAGCTCCTGAGGCTGACCATCTACCAGCACGCAATTTCATAAAGTTTACATGCGTCCTGAAGGGCCCGTGTAGGGTTTGAGACAAGTCTCAGTAGGATACCACCCAAAGGTTCGTACCTAATATAAGTGTTTAGGCAGACATGCTTATATAAGAAAAATAGTAAACAGTGAAATGCCCAAAAGTAAACAAAGACTTCACTGGTGCTCAGTAGCCACCAGGAAGTGTCACCTGCTTCGGCCAATGCCGGAATACCTGGTCTGTAGCCAGACACCTCGTGCCACATGACACCATGTGTCTCAAGTAACGACATCCCGAAGTCACACCCAATCTTTGTACCCTAGCTCGAATGATCAACCTTCCCAAGGCACAACATCCGTAGGAACATCGATACCTGTCCTAAAATAGTAACCGGAGGGACAGCGATGTCTGCCCTCAAATCACAGAGAGCCTCTGCCCCCAACCTGACCGACTCAAAGCTATCTCCTGAAGGCTCCTCACCTTCCACGTGGCTTTTTATGGTAAGCAACCCCAATCCAAAATACCAAACTGCAACTATAAGGGGACTCTACCCAGCGAGTGGCCGTGCCACCTCATCTTAGAGTCTATCAGTGTGTGCACTACTCAAAAGTACCCGGTGAGCGGTAATCACCTCATTATGTCCCATTCCAAGACACATCTAACACCTCGTGTCCCTACGAACCTATCGCTCAAGTCTGATGGTCTCGCCATCCAAGTATCCTGGGCCAAGCCCAACCTGACAGTCCAACTACCTCAACTGACGTCCATGACGCCCAATCCCGTGGTAGCAACCACCCAAAGTAACCCGATCCAAAATCCCCAACATGTGATCCTCATCACTCAACAATATATATCCAGGCCATGCCCAACAATCAAGTAGTCCATCACAAGAAAAACACACATTTCAAAAATATACTTGAAAGCATAAATTTTAACAGACAATTACTAAACAGTCAAATTGCACTAACTTGTGCTAACCCAAACCAGCACCTAAGTTCTTAACACCTTACACAAGTTAACATCATGCTATAACAAAAAAACTCAGTAGTTTAATTCAACAATATCAATAGCAGCCTAAACTCAGTAGTTAATATTGGTCCAAAACATACGCATTTCGGAACCCCCAACCGAATTTCCGCAAACGAGCTATGGCCCCTAACCCAGCCCCGCTCAAGCACAAAAGGGTTAGGGAATACCCAGAGAAATCCCACAATGCATGTAAACTATTAAAAATAAATAAAAAAGGGTTCTGATCAATACCCACGTTGCACCCGAAGGTCGCAACCCCAAATTGTCTATGAAAACAAGAAAGATGGTATGCACCACCCACCACGTACCCGTACGATGACACTGCTCTGATTTCAGCCTCTGAATCAGATTGAATCACGATAGATCTACGTTTCGGTCAAATATGGAAATTCCGTTCGGATGGAATCTATGGAGGAATAGGTGAGGGATCATGGACGAAGAAGGGTGTGCGGGGTTAGCATTTCTGATGCGGTCTCGCTGACACTGAAAGATCGTAGAACGGAGATCGTACGGAGATTCTGGGAGGGTTTGAGTTTTTGGGGTTTTTCAAACGAACTGTTTGTCAAAAGGGGAAGAAGAAGGGAATTCTAGGAATGAGATGCGACAAAGTCTCGATCGCACAAATAAAAATAAAATTACATAGTGTGTATTTCCAAAGTACATGCCGGGTAGATGTGTTTTCATACTCCGAATTAAGCGGAGCCCAGCACACGGCCTAGACTGTGTAGATGGTCAACACACGACCATGGTCTTGGCCGCTACACAGGACAATGGTACATGGCATGTCAAAGAAGGCCACACGCCGTATAGATGGAAATTTACACTTGGAACCACATGACATGTACTTGGCCTCGCACGGGTAAGGGATACATGACTTGTCGATAAATACATGCCTCGTAGTACGAAACTTCTACACAGTCTGAACACGGAATGTACTCGGCGAGCACACGACCAGTCACTCGGGAAACTCATACACAGCGTATAGTCTGGAAATTTCCAAAAAACTACCTAGATTTTCCAGACTTCTCAAAAACCAGTCCAAAAGTTTAAACAGGTTCGGAATTTGACCAGTTTCTAAAAAAACACGGGATCTTACAAACTCCCCACCTTAACGTAGATCGTCCCCGAGCTACCAAATGAAACTAGGAGATGTCACCAAACACTCCCATCCCGGTTAAACAACCCAGACTACCCCGGTCTCAAGGTTCTGGCTAAAATCCTAAAGGGGCTCCCCACCTTAGGAATTTCCTACTCAGTCTCAACCTGAACAAAGCTCCAAACAAACCAAATAAACAAACATGGCCCAACGACCTATTTCCCAGACCCATGTTCCTTCCGTGATGCATCGTCACCCCTGCACATCCTCGGTGCTCACATGTCGCTTCTGACACCCAACGTAACCCTCACCGCATCGGTGTCTGCTTCCTTGAGGTCATGCACCTAATAGATGCTCAAATCCAACCTGGTTCCATGCACCTCAAGTAACCTACATCCACGATGGCCCGATGCCCACGACACCTCAAGTAACCTGCAACCTTGATGCTCCTGATTCCACGCTTCTCAAATATATAATAAAATACATAACGCATCTGATATGATGTAAACCCCACTAACTAGTCTTTAGTCAGTCCACAAGTAACCTGTGAAACTCATGCACTCAACCAGACATGCCTCAAGATGCCATGCCAAAAGAAAGGAAAGAAACTCACAGCCATACCCGTGGTGTACCTACCACCATCGACGGCTCTCCAGCCTACTCAATCCCTGGCAGCTCCACAGCGTGCACCTGGCTTGAAACACGGCTGCGCGATGCCTGACATCCCTGCGATGCTTCTCCAATCACTGGCCACTGACCCCTCAGCTGGTTCCTGCTATCCCTGTCACGTCCTCCTTGTAACACCCTAACCCCAGTTACCCAGATTCGGTGCATTATTTTAATACATTGGCATGATTACAAGGAATAAAGTCCCAAAGGACCGATCATTTTAGCAGTCTTGAAAAAATAGATCGCATACATGAATGTTACATTTTCACGTTATGATATACCAAACAACATAAATAATCTTTATGAACGCCAATATTCCATTGGCTTAACCCTACAAATCAATCACATTACACTTCTTGGAATCCTGGGAAAAATAAAACATAGAAAGGGGTGAGATGAAATGCTCAGTAAGGATAAGAAATACAGTGGTAACATTCATAAATAAGAATAAACATTTAAGGCAATGTATAAAACTAAAACAAAATCCTTTTAAACTTGAACTTCATCATAATATGGCAGAAATAAAATGGAATAATTCCATTTACTTATTCACATGGATATTCTACTAATCGAATAATCACATGAAATATAACTAACCACTTTCATAGTGATGGAATGCATGATTCCGAACATTTATTTCTGTGTCGAGGCCTCATGCCAAGACCTAAGGGATAACTGTAACCGGAACCCAACCCGGAGAGCCTCTGTAACCAGACTCTATCTCGGAGTGCCTCTAATAACCGGACACCAACCCGGAGTGCCTCTAATAACTGGACACCGACCCGAAGTGCCTCTAATAACCGGACACCAACCCGGAGGGCTTACTTTTACCGGTCCCCAACCCAGAACATACTAGTCCAACACATTCATCTAATTAAGAGGATAAAATATAACATAAACATTCGTATTAAAACTAACATACAAAATGTCAAAACTTTAATCATAAACCGTCAATGGCATAAAAATAACTCATCCATAGTCAAAAATATCATATAACCTTAAATACAATATGGATGATTTTTATCATAATAAATCAACTTGAAACAAGTTTAAAATTTATCAAAGGATGTTGACATAGATGAAATCAAAACTATTTGAGAGAAATATCTCTTTTTTTAATCATTTAAAAGTCACATAATTATAGAGAAAACCTTTATTTTGAAAATATCTTTATAAGCTTATGTTGGAAGCTTCAAAGGTGTAATAACGGTGGAGAATAAACACACCATCCGTATAAGTTAAAAAAACATTATTACCTTAATTTTGTCAAAAAAGGTTAAAAAGGACCTTGTTTGGAAAACGACTGAAAGATTCCTTTATAAACCACTTATAAAAGTCAACAAGGGTATAAATGACATTAACCGATATTCTAGTAAAAAGTAAAAATGTTTTGAAATACATTTTTAAGAAACATGGATGTGGATGATAAGGAAATCCCAGTAGATTATTACGTATAAACAACCTCAGATAATGAAGAGATTGCGAAATAAACCCTCACCAATTTGGTAACTTATGAAACATACAACCCATGAAATAGGTATCATACAATGAATATGTAAATACACATAAATTAAAGTGCATTACACAAATAATATAATTATGGGCAGTACATACACCCGACAAAAGGTGATGGTGGCAATATGGCATGAATCTCACGGTAATAAGGAGTGAGATGAAAACCCTTTACCTTGCACATTCCTTTAGTAGAGGGTACGTTTAACTTCATGTACGAAGATCGTAGTATGTTATTAAATTATACCAGAACCATATTTATATTTATGATATCATACATAATTCATTTATGACATTATATTACCCATTTAATAATAATTTCCATGTTAAGTTAACATTTCGGGTAATAATAACTTTCTTTATCGTACGTGTTTTAACTTGTCACTCTTGGTTGTATCACTAAGATCATGATTTAAATACTTCCTGAATATAAAACATGAAAAATATATAATATATATTTAGAATTTAAATATGTATAATAAACATATATATGAAATAGAAAACACCATTTATGGAGACGGTAGTCCGTACGTACGCATAAACGTTGTTTCTGTTTTCATATAGTATTGAACGGATGTAAGTGAATAAGATATATGTAAGTACATAAATACTTATATATATATATACAGTAGAATTATTATGTCATATATTACATACTTATTAGTAATATATATTTTTATAATCCTCGATGAATGGTGAACTTGGAAATGAATCTCATCGCGTCGTGGAGATGGTAATCTGTACGTACGCACGGGCGAAAATATCATTCTTTTGATATTAAAATAATATATAATTGGATGGTATATCATATACACAGAATCATTATCATGTTATATTTATTATTTACATGATTTACACAGCATTATTATACCCATCCAAATAATAATTTATTGAATAACAGTTACACCACAATGTGGAGACGGTAATCCGTACGTACGCACGTATGGTGACATGTTATTCAAAGGATGGATAGAATACTGAATATGGTTGTACCATATTTATAATAACATCACAGTATATATATGATACTGGAGTTATTATTTTTGAATGGTAATAACAAAGGAATAAGAAGTGGAAGAAGAAAGGAACTTGGAAAAGGGTGGTGAAATCATTACCTCTTCTTCGGGTTCTTCCTTTTGATTTGATCAAAAGGGATCCTTATGTTGGATTTCTGATCAAAATAAGACCTCTAGGTTGTAGTGAGAGAAGTTTAGAGAGTATTTGGGTAGAGTTTGGCTAAACCAAAAGGCTTTCAAGGTGTGAAGTAATGAGAAGGGGGAGTTCCCTTTTATAAGAGGGGTGAGGGGAACCTTTGGAAAAGCTAAATATATTAATTTATAATAAATTCATATTCGGTTTCTAATGGCTCCAAAGTTGATTATTTAAATTTTAAGTTGGGTATGGGTCGAAAACCATTCAACCAATAGAATTTAGCTAGGTTTGGGTTACTATATTAACCTTATCTTTAAGTATTAACTCTAAGTTAACTAGTTTCACTTTTACAATGTCTTTTTGTATTTTTATATTATATGGTTAATAAACTTACTATATACATCCAAGCGACCCACAAGTGGTCCATTAATGATACAACTATCATGATATAAGTCTCTTGGTCGATCCTTAGATTTTTAGAAATTTATTATCAATTAATAATATAATATTTGTTTTAAAAACTCTTTTATGTCAATTTTGACACTATTCAATAATTGATATTTGTGAAACTCATAACAGAATTATTACTTCTAAAAAAGTCAATTAAATCAATCATAATATGCCATATTAATCTATAAAATTAGTTTAATTCAATAAAAGTCTCAAATTATATTTATTTGTGTATTTATAATATCAATTATTTTAAATTTTCATTATTATGGTAATTACTGCATCATCATTGTGTCATAAATAAATTAAATTATGTAATCTTTAAAAATTATAAATGGAATATAATTATGTAGGAAATCTTTTTTCATTTCCAGTTAACATTTATAGTCGAAAATCCAACATTTATAACCCTATGTAAAAATTGTTTTTCTAAAAGATATATGCTTGTGTCATTTTTGTATTCATTTTAACTTAATTAAAATAAAGTGTCCCTATCACCTACAAGTGGCTCCATGGGGTCCCAAAATCGACCCAAAGATGCCTATGGTTGAACATTATTCAACCAATAAGACTAGGAGACGTTTTAGGGTAATTTAATATTATTATAATATTATTTTTTAACCCCTATTTACCGGATTTACCCTTAACCATGGTAAATAAAATATTTACCAGAGTAATTATTCAAAATGTCTAAAAATAAAAGTTAACTATTTACAAAATATGAACATCATGATTCCATATATGGAATCCATTTTATCAAATTCATAACATAGAAGTGGCAGAAATTAATTTAAAATTAATTCCCGTTGTTAAATCAAAAAGTGTGTTTTTAAGAGATAATAACTATCAAAAGATTGACACTTGTTTATGTCCGGTATAATTGTAAAATTATGTACAATGACCAAAATTATATAAAATGGTTAAAATATATTCTAAATATACTTTAAAACCACTAAAATTCATAATTTATCAATATAAATTATTTCGATTAAAAACGTTGTTTTTAATTAAAATTTAGTAATTTTCACTATTCATCAAAATATAAGTGTTATCCGAAAAGTTCCAAAGCTTCACCTTAGGCTAAATTAAATATTCCGAATCCAAAAATGAAGTCCATTTTGAAATATAAAATATATATAATTTCAAAAAGTAGGTATTAATATTCATAACGGCTAGTTTGATTGGTTGTGGTGTATGTTAGAACTTGAAGTTGCGTACAACACACGCTACTTTATTATTCATAGAGAAGCGTATCGTGGATGCTCGGGGTGTTACATTCTCCACTCCTTCAAAAAATTGCATCCTCGCAATTTGATATTGTTCTTTGAAAATAAAGGTTGAAAATAGAAAATATCTTTGTGGAAAAAACCCACATCAGAAATTTGGTTACTAAAATTTAGTCTTAATATGAGGAAAAGAGAATTGAATGGGTCACCCCCAAATAATGATCTCAATTAGGAGAACATTGGTGGAAATTAGAGACATATAATTGGAGGAAAACCGTAAATATTTATAGGTAGTGATTGAGGTCATCAATCACAAACAAGTTTAAAATTGAGGTCCTTAAATTCATCAATCTATGATGATTTAAAATACCATCGGTTCACCAAAACATAAGGTATTAGGATAAAAAAATTTGACGTTTCAAAATATATTAGTTGAAATCCCACATAGAAAAATGTATTAATGAGGCCTCTATTTAAAATAAAGAGTGTAAAATATAAAGATTACCGAAAATAACACATACTAGGGTTCCATGT
Source organism: Viscum album (assembly GCA_963277665.1). NCBI lineage: Eukaryota > Viridiplantae > Streptophyta > Magnoliopsida > Santalales > Viscaceae > Viscum > Viscum album. Next base: position 885,879,635 of record OY728148.1, on the reverse strand, counting down.
AGGGAAATATGGATATGGAAGAGAAATCTAACCATCAATTATATAATAGAGAGTGGTAGAGAACCTGTCTATGGAAAGGCCAACAATCCCAAAGCCATAAAGTAGTGATGATCTAAGGTACCATCTAGGACAACATTTTTGTTCTAAGTTCCTTTTCTTAATGTTGAGGAATTTATTTATGAGATTGAATAGGATCATAAAGAGATATACTTACTTTATATTTAGAGTTTTATCCATTAATAAATTTCTACAAAAAACTCATTTTTCACCCCAAAACATAATACAACTCAAAAATACTCTATTTATCCTAATCGTATAGGGTTCCAAATATAATGAATTTATATTTCACATATCAGACCCTTTATGTAAAGAAACTACATTATACCATCCAGGAACATCATGTAGCACAATGGTTGGTGATAAATCCCAATTGCACTATGGTTGTGGATTCGATTCCCATAACTTTGTCTAACACAACGGGTCGTCACACGGTCTGCGTGTTTTCCTTTTATAAAAATCTAAAAAACTAACCTCTCAAACTTAATCCATTCCAACCATTAGACTTATCCAAAATAATATTATCCAAACTCACAATCCAAAATATACAAGGAAGTTAAACAAAATGAGGATCCTTTTTTCAGGTAATAACATGTGAATGCCTTACTCATATATTCTTTTAAAACACGGCAACATCCTGAATTACCAAAATCAACCATATCTTATTCCAAAATCACTACATCAATATTAGGACCATATTAAGGTTTATCTTTCCTTCAACCATGTAATTTACAAAAAAAATGAACTCGCTATGGAGTCACTTTTCTTAGTACCTTAAAATCTCAAATCCTTAATTAAATAGTACTGCAGTACAATCCTTATTTATTTCCAGAACATTATTGATACAACACATAAATTAAATAATTCTAAAATGACACCATAAGAACACTAGTCATTCCTCTTCATCGGTGGTAGTATCATAACTTGATTATTATCCAATAGCATCATTTGTAGCATAGTCTGATGACTGGGACATAGGTTCGCATAGTGTCCAAAATCCTTGCATATAAAGCATTGTACATTTGAAACCATTTTCTTACCCTTGCAGTCACGTACATTGTGCCCTTTTCCTCCACACTTATAACAAACTCCCATTCCTTTCAGGCAAGTTCCAAGGTGTTTCTTCCCACAGTTATCACATATGGGAAAATTCTTCTTTTCCCTCTTCCCGTTACCCATATTTCTCTCTTCCATCCTTTTCTTCTCTTTCATCCCTTCAAAGAAATAGGACTCCAAGAATTCATTACTCATCTTATCAACACATGATACTATTTCATCATATGATGATAATACGTGGGAAACTATTTCCCTTCTAAATTCTGGCATAGGACCATGAAAGATATGATCCTTCTTACTCCTTGGATCATACGTATTACGGGAGTTCACATTCCTTCTACTGGGTGCCATTTCTATACAATAGCATAATCTAGTTCAGTTTATGAATTGAAATGAATAATTACCAAACTTGTAAAATACCTAACAAAAATTGAACATGTTACCATAAAAATGTTTTACTAGAGTAAGTATATACTCATAAGCCCTTAATAAATGGTTTGTAAGGAAAATGAGAATTATCCTAAGCATATCCCCTGGGAGTGTCGTAACGAAGAGTGTAGCAAGGCCCATTGTCATGCACCAGTTCCCATTCGAGTGTAGCTCAAAGCGGTGTTTTCAGGTTTTACCCCTAGGTACATCAGTGCCAGAGCCGCCTCTACCTGCTCGAATCCAGACATGGATGTATTGCTCTGAAAACTCACAAAATCTCTACAATACCAAAATTCTAGGAAGTTCTTCTATACTAATCCTCAAAGTTCATCTTAGGTCTACGTGCTCTAATCAGATTTTATCTAAATCTAGTTTCCAAGGTTATTGCTAAACTTCCTCTGATACCAACTGTAACACCTCGACCCCAGTTACCCAGAGTCGGTGCATTATTTTAATACATTGGCATGATTACAAGGAATCAAGTCCCGAAGGACCGATCAGTTTAGCAGTCATGGAAAAATAGATCGCATACATGAATGTTACATTTTCACTTCATGACGTACAAAACAACATAAATAATCATTATGAACGCCATTATTCCATTGGCTTAACCCTGCATATCAATCACATTACACTTCTTGGAATCCTGGGAAAAATAAAACCTAGAAAGGGGTGAGCTGAAATGCTCAGTAAAGGTAAGCAATACAGTGGTAACTTTCATAAATAAGAATAAACTTTTAAGGCAACGTATAAAAATAAAAAAAATCCTTTTAAACATGAACTTTAGCATAATATGGCAGAAATAAAATGAAATAATGCCATTTACTTATTCACATGGATATTCTACTAATCAAATAATCAAAGGCAATATTACTAACCACTTTAATAATGATGGAATACAAGATACCGAACTTTAATTTCTGTGTTGAGGCCTCGTGCCAAGACCTAAGGAATAATTGTAACCGGAACCCAACCTGGAGAGCCTCTGTAACCGGACTCCATCCCAGAGTGCCTCTAATAACCGGATACCAACCCGAATTGCCTCTAATGACCGGACACCAACCCAGAGTGCCTCTAATAACCGGAAACCAAGCCATAGGTCTTACTTTTACTGGTCCCCAACCCAGAACATACTAGTCCAACACATTCATCTTAAGAAGAGGATGAAATATAACATAAACATTCGTATTAAAACTAACATACAAAATGTCAAAACTTTAATCATAAATCATTAATGGCATAAAAATAACTCATCCATAGTCAAAAATATCACAAAAACTTAAATACAATATGGATGATTTGTATCATATTAAATCAACTTGAAACAAGTTTAAAATTTATCAATGGATGTTGACATAGATGAAATCAATACTATTTGAGAGAAATATCTCTTTTTTTAATCATTTAAAAGTCGCATAATTATAGAGAAAACCTTTATTTTGAAAATATCTTTATAAGCTTGTGAAGGAATATTCAAAGGTGTAATAACGGCGGAGAATAACCGCACCTGCCGTATAAGTTAAAAAAACATTATTACCTTGATTTTTTCAAAAAAGGTTAAAAATGACCTTGTTTGGAAAACGACAGAAATATTCCTTTATAAACCACTTATAAAAGTCAACAAGAGTATAAATGACTTTAACCCATATTCTAGTAAATAGTAAAAACGTTTTGAAATACATTTTTATGAAACATGGATGTGGATGATAAGGAAATCCTAGTAGATTATTACGTATAAACAACCTCAGATAATGAAGAGATTGCGAAATAAATCCTTACCAATTTGGTAACAATGAAACATACAACCCATGAAAGAGTTATCATAAAATGAATATGTAAATAAACATCAATTAAAGTGTATTACACAAAAAATATAATTATGGTTAGTACATACACCACACAAAAGGTAATGGTGGCAATATGGCAAGAATCTCATTGGAATAAGGAGTGAGATGAAAACCCATTACCTTGCACTTTCCTTTAGTCGAGGGTACGTTTAACATCATGTACGAAGATCGTAGTATGTTATTAAATTATACCAGAAACATATTAATATTTATGATATCATACATGATTAATTTATGATTTTATATTACCCATTTAATAATAATTTCCATGTTAAGTTAACATTTCGGGTAATAATCACTTTCATTATCGTAAGTGTTTTAACTTGTCACTCTTGGTTGTATCACTTAGATCATGATTTAAATACTTCCAGAATATAAAACATTATAAATATATCATATATATTTAGAATATAAATATGTATAATAGACATATATATGAAATGGAAGACACCGTTTATGGAGACGGTAGTCCGTACGTACGCATAAAAGCTGTTTCCGTTTTCATATAGTATTGAACGGAAGTAAGTGAATAAGATAAATGTAAGTACATAAATCCTTATATATATATATATATATATATATCCATTAGAATTATTATGTCATATATTACATACTTATTAGTAATATATATTTTTATAATCATCGATGAATGGTGAACTTGGAAATGAATCTCATCGCGTCGTGGAGACGGTAATCCGTACGTACGCACGAGTGAAAATATCATTCTTTTGATATTAAAATAATATATAATTGGATGGTATATCATATAAAAAGAATCATTATCATGTTATTTTTATTATTTACATGATTTACACAACATTATTATACCCATCCAAATAATAATTTATTGAATAACAATTACACCACGACGTGGAGACGGTACTCCGTACGTACGCACGTATGGTGACATGTTATTCAAATGATGGATATAATACTGAATATGGTTGTACCGTATTTATAATAACATAACAGCATGTATATGATACTGGATTTATTATTTTATAATGGTAATAACAAAGGAAGAAGAAGTGGAAGAAGAAAGGAACTTGGAAAAGGGTGGTGAAATCATTACCTCTTCTTCGGGTTCTTCCTTTTGATTTGATCAAAAGGGCTCCATAGGCTGGAATTCTGATCAAAATAAGACCTCTAGGTTGTAGTGAGGGAATTTGAGAGAGTATTTGGCCAGAGTTTGGCTGAACCAAAAGGCTTTGAAGGTGTGAAGTAATGAGAAGGGGGAGTTCCCTTTTAAAAGAGGGGTGAGGGGCACCTTTGGAAAATCTAGAAATATTAATTTATAATAAATTCATATTCGGTTTATAATGGATCCAAAGTTGATTATTTAAATGTGAAAGTGGTTATGGGTCGAAAACCATTCATCCAATAGAATTTAGACAGGTTTGGGTTTCTATACTAACCTTATCTTTAAGTATTAACTCTAAGTTAATTAGTTTCACTTTTAAAATGTGTTTTTGTATTTTTATATTATATTGTTAATAAACATAATATATAAATCTAAGCGACCCAAAAGTGGTCCATTAATGATACACCTATCATGATATAAGTCTTTTGGCAGAACCTTAGATTTTTAGGAATTTAATATAAATTAATAATATAATATTTGTTTTAAAAACTCTTTTATGTCAATTTTGACACTATTCAATAATTGATTTTTGTGAAACTCATAATAGAACTATTACTTCTAAAAAAGTCAATTTAATAAATCCTAGTATGTCATATTAACATATAAAATTAGTGTAATTCATTAAAAGTCTCAAATTATATATATTTGGGTATTTATAATATCAATTATTTTAAAGTTTCATTATTATGGTAATTACTGCATCATCATTGTGTCATAAATAAATTAAATTATGTAATCTATAAAAATTATAAATGAAATATAATTATGTATTAAATCTTTTTAGATTTATAATGAATATTTATAGTCAAAAATCCACCATATATAACCCTATGTAAAAATTATTTTTCTAAAAGATATATGCTTGTGTCATTTTTGTATTCATTTTAACTTAATTAAAATAAAGTGTCCCTATCACCTACAAGTGGATCCATGGGGTCCCAAAATCGACCCAAAGATGCCTATGGTCGAACATGTATCAACCAATAAGGATAGGACACGTTTTAGGGTAATTTATTATTATTATAATATTATTTTTTTAACCCTTATTTACCGGGTTTACCCTTAACCATGGTAAATAAAATATTTACCACAGTAATTATTCCAAACATCTAAAAATAAAAGTTACCTATTTACACAATATGAACATCCTAATTCCAAATATGGAATCAATTTTTCCAAACTCAAAACACAGAAGTGGCAGAAATTAATTTAAAATTAATTCTTGTTGTTATAACAAAAATCGTGTTTTTAAGAGATAACAACTATCAAAAGATTGACACTTGTTTATGTCCGGTTTAATTGTAAAATTATGTACAATGAGAAAAATTATATTAAATGGTAAAAATATATTCTAAATATAATTTAAAACCACTCAAATTCATAATTTATCAATATAAATTCTTTTGATTAAAAAAGTTGTTTTTAATTAAAATTTAGTAATTTTCACTATTCATCAAAATATAAGTGTTATACGAAAAGTTCCAAAATTTCACCCTAGGCTAAATTTGATATTCCGAATCCAAAAATGAAGTCCATTTTGAAATATAAAATATATATCATTTCAAAAGATAGTTATTACTATTCATAACGGCTAGTTTGATTGGTTGTGGTGTGTGTTAGAACTCGAAATTGCGGACAACACACGCTACTATATTATTCAATAAGAAGCGTACCGTGGAAGCTCGGGGTGTTACACTCCATGTGCAGTTGAACCATGACTACCCTCTCCTAGTACCGAACCCGAACCAGCACCTGACGCCATAGTTTTTCATGGTCCCTGCCTGCCGGCTGTCTGAGAAGGCTTCCTGCAAAACCACTCTAGATGCCCGACCTACCCGCACACCCGGCACTCCTTCGGGGGCCTATCGCACTAAGCCCAAACATGTCCCATCTATCTGCACTAAAAGAAAACCACTGCTGATCTTCCACGTGGTGGCCTAGCAGAGTCCTTGGCCTGCCCACCCTACTGGAACTCATCTCTCCCTCACTTCCTACTGTTTGGACCGTCACCAAAATTTGTCACTCTGCAAATATAAGATTTCTCTCTCTCATTGCCCTCGGCTATGAGAGCCTGGTTCACCGCCTCAGAGAAGGAACCCAGCCTAATGATGTTTAACTGAACCCGAATGGTGTGTCATAAGCCGTCCTCAAAGCGCCTCACCCTAGCTACATCATTGCTCATCATACCAGGTGAAAAATGTGATAACTTTGTGAAGGTATATGCGTAGTCCATGACAGACATATCTCCTTGCTAAAGACTCAAGAAATCTCGAACTCTCTCTACCCTCAGTGTCTCTGGATAGAATTTCTTGAAGAACCTATCCTCAAAGTCTTTCCATGCCAGTCCATCGTTCCTAAGAGCCTATACCTATACATCCCACCAACGCTTAGTCGGTCCTCTCAGAATGTACATCTCCAGCATGACCCTTCATCCTGGAGGCATCTCAAGCTGCTCGAAGTTCATCCGTATACTCTCTATCCAGTTCTCTGCCGCCTGTGGACCACCCTCACCCTGAAAAAGCGGCGGGTGCTGCGACTAGAACTCCCGCGTCGGATACGCCATAGAAGGCTCTGTAACATGCGCGTCCCTATCAATCCCCTGAAAGACACGTACCAGGCTCGCTCGGAGCTTCTCGTCGTGCCACGGCCCGAACGATGGAAAACCCAGCTGCGGTCCTGCCTGAACTGGATTCTGAACCTGATCATGTACCTGCGGCACATGCTCTGCCTGCACCGGATTCTGAACCTAATCCTACGGTACCATATCCTCTCCTGCATGATGCTCCATCGTGTCGTGAAGGAGTAACGCGCTGAATACCATAAATGGTCAGACATCCCACACATATATATATAACAATATATACTACGTAGATAAGGAACGCAGTAAAAGTTAGTGCATAACAACTACCCTTACTCCCCCTCACCGCAACCCATGCCCCATGGCATCCCGACCTCACGACCTCCTTACCCGCCCTCAACAGAGCCAAGCACCAATAGTACCTCAGGCTACGCCCGTCCTGATGACCATCATTGCCTCAATCCCAACGACCAAGTCTCCCAATCCTGACAGTTACACTTCCTCTACCAGAGTACCTGCCTACTCTCATAAGAGCTAGACTCATATTTCATGCACATGCAATTATCTAGAATACAAAGCATGGCATACACATTGCAATAAACAATAAATTCGTTCAGGAGTTTTACCTACTCACATTTCAGAGCATGCATAGCATGGAAATTGATTTTATTCACATGGTATTATCGCTTTACAAAGCATACCTGCAGTTATGAAATTGAAATACCCTAAAATGTTCCTATCAAACGCCAAGCAAGAAACCCTTGCCATACCGGCCAAGGTTTACATATCATAATCAATAACATCAAACAACAAGTGAGCCACCGAGGTGGAAATCATATCAAGTGTAATCTTAACAAAAAGAAAACACCAATTCCCACCCCCGGCAACTCAATCCATCCCTCATACATGGGGCTGCAGGCACCCAAGCACAAGTTCAAAAAACAAGTTCCAAAAATAACCTGTCTCCAGTCTACTGTAGAGACCCTAAGCATGACGTACATGTACATTACATTAGTTTTGCAGAATACATAATACATAACGAAAATAGACACACAAGGACCGTAGTAGTTTAGTGTCTTTGGAAACTTTGAAAATAATTTTCTAATCGTGGTGAAAGATCTTCAACATCTCCCATAAAAATATTCCCCTTTTGTTTTATAACCTAAAACCCTTATTTAAATCCTGGTGAAAAGAAAACATATAAAGGGTGAGCTGAAATTATCAATAAGGGTAATCATAGAGAACATAAAACAATCCATAAACATTTGAATGAAAAAACTTGAACATAAAATCTAAACATCAAAATCTTGAGCAATGACATAAATCTTGGAAGTACACAAGTCATATATTATAAAGGAACCTTAGTCATGATAAACTATCATGGTATTAAAACATGTAATTGTGGAATCCATTAAGCAGATGTTATAATTTTCGTAGTAGACAAGGAATTTCTGCCAAGACCATCTTAGTGGAAAAAGTCCCATTCTGAATCGAGTTCACTCCTCATTCCAGTCCTGTAACACTGAACCAGATTAACTTACCGTTCCAGCCATGTCTGTCTCATGAGATATAAATATTTACCCAATGAATTGGTGGGAGATATAGGTCCCACCCATCTCATAATGGAATCATTCTTACTTGTGCCACAAAATAAACTTAAAACATTCATCATAACCCAAAAAATAAAATGGGTTTCATAAACATCATCCTATCATTACATAATCCATATAAATCAAATGGATATTTCATCATAAGAAAAGTGAAACCATGAAAATCAATGATACATTATACTTGAAACATTCACATATGAAATAATATCATCTTAGATGGAAAATGGTTTTGATAAAACACTTGAAATGAATTCATGAAGAAAATAGCCTTTCGTCTTCAAAATCATTTTCTTTTCACAAAATTCCATGCAATTTAAAAAAAAGTATTTTGTTGAAAATAGTCATAAAATATTGTAGGGTAAGCTTCATGAAAATGAGGTGTTATGAAACCGTAAAAATCTGCCCACGCCGTATAAGTTAAAAATAACATTCTTCTTGTACTTTTTTCGGAAAAGTCAGAAAGTACTTCGTATGGTAAACACAATAATGATTCCTTCCATATGTTGTGGTAAACGTAAAGAAAAGGGTAAAAATGAATTTAAAAATACATGGAAGAAATGTAAACATTTTATGAAAACATTTTGAGAACATATGGACATGGATAATAAGCATAACCCCAGTAAATAATTACGAATAAACAATCTCGGATAAGAATGAGATTGGAATGATTATCCCTTACCTTATGTCTAATATGCTTCGTATATATCCGAACCTACTGTATAATGATTTAAATAATATCATTTACTTATTACAGAATCATATTCATTGTTATTATATCATACATGGTTTACTTATGACTTTATATTACATGTTCTTTTGAAAATTCGATATAAAACCAGCGATTTGGGTAAAATCGTTTCATTTATTGTACGTGTTTCGACTTGTTGTTCTTGATATTATTAATTATATCATGATTTACTGAAATACATAATGTAAAACATTATTTATATATAATATTTATTCATCATATACATATATATACGATAGATCGATAAATGGAATGAAATACACTCTTCATGGAGACAGTAGGCCGTACGTACGCATGAACTCTGTTTTCATTTCCATATTGAATTAAATGGAATTAAGTAGACGAAATACATATATATATACATAAATAAAGTATAATTATTATGTAATATATTTCAATGTAATTCATTATATATACTTTATAATCATTCACGAATGGTTAACATGGAGAATGAATCTCATCGCGTCGTGGAGACGGTAGTTCGTACGTACGCACGAGCGGTGATATCATTCCCATGATCGTGGAATTGTATTGAAGCATATGTATAATATTTCAGAATCAATATCAATTTAAAATAATCCTATATAGTTTTTTATTTACACCATTAAACCCATCCAAGTAAGGTGGTGGTCGAAATAAGATTACACCATAACGTGGATACGGTATTACGTACGTACGCATGCACGGTGATTTCGTTTTCCGTAGGATGGATAGAGGGTGAAATAGGGTTGTTTCATATTTATAATAACATATCATGAAATAATGGATACTTATGTTATTACATCATAATTAATCCACCAAATAAGAATAATTATAAGAAGAAATAAACTTGAATGAATCGGTAGAAGGTATTACCTCGTTCTCGAAGTGCCTCCTTTTAACTTCCTCTTAGGGCACTAGAGTTGGTCTTTGAGAAGATCAGTACCTCTATAAGGTTTCTAGGGAAGTGGGTAAGTGAAATGGGTAGAGTTTGGGTTAGCTTCAAGGCTCAAAATGGTGTGAGGAGGAGAGGGAGGAGGTGCCCTTTTATAAGGGAGCAGAAGAGCACCATTGGAATTATAAGAAATATTAATTTATAATAGATTCCAAACCCACTTAAAAACCTAGAAAAATGTCTCATATTCAAATATTAGATGATATTGGGTTGTAATATAATCTACCAATAAAATATAAACATGTAGGGATTTTATATTTAAACATTATTAACAAGATTTATCCTTATTTAATCTATTAAATTTTATTTGTGGTAATAAGATAATAAATTTTAAATTGTTATAAATAATTACTTATGTGCTGTGAATTATCAATAATTAGATAATTTATGAAATTTTAGACTATATAAATTTTAATTTATGATTTTTAAATATTTTTGTGATTTTTAACCAATTTAATAATATGATATTTTTATAAAATAACAATAGTGGCAATTATGACACTATTCATTTATTTGAATTTAAATAAAACACACACAGAGGATATATTCGAAATAAAAGATTTAATAGGTTCCAAAGATGTCATAGTAATTTATAAAATTAGTGGAGAACATTAAATAGTTGAAAAATATTTATTTTACTATTTGTAAAACCATTTCGTTGATATTTATCTTAATAAAATAATTACAACAACATTATTGTATAATTATTAAATATAATTATTTGTTGCATAAAAATTAAAAATAAAATACTTGGATGAAGATAAATCTTATATATTTCATATGAATACATTTAGTCGGATTCATAGTCTAAAATACCCAAAATTTAAAATGTTATATTTATTAAATTATGAAGGTGACAACTTTGAAATCATATAAAATAAAATAATATAAGTGTCACAATCACTTTTATATGACTCCAAACGGTCATATATTCGGCAATTGGATTCTTATGGTGTATATATACACTACCAGTAACTTTTGGACAGGTTTGTGAGCCCTCTAATATGTATTACTATTTCAATAAAATAAATATTATTTATTTTTTTACTAAATAAATAATTTCTGCATCCTTAATGTATAAGCTAATAAGTTAATTAAATAACTCTTAAAAATTACAAATAAATTACCATGATAAAGAAAAACATTTTATATTTCAAATTAGTACTTATAAACGAATTTATATTCTGTATAACCTTATATTAAAAATAGTTTAATTATTAATGTTTGAGTGAGACATATTTCACTTTACTTTAAATAAAAAAACTAAAGGTCTTAATCACCTCCAAGTGGGTTCTAATGGATTCCATTTCGACAAAAATATGACTTATGACGAAATATAATCATCCAATTGTATTAAGACAGGTGTTAGGGTAATTTTATAATATTATATTTACCCTTAATTACACGATTTACCTTTTACTATGGTAAATAAAATTTACCCTAGTAACTATTCATAATGTCCAAAAATAAATAGTAGTCTATTAATATAATTTGGACCCACTGATTCCTAATATGGAATCCATTTTTCCAAATTCAATACAAATAAGTCATAGATATTAAATTAAAATTAATCCTGTTGTCGAAAGAAAATGAGTTTTTGTTTAAAACATTACAAAAGATTGAATTGATTTAACCTATGAATTCAATGTATAATAAATACTAATGACAAAAATAAAATTAAATGGTAAAAATATATTCTATTTATACTTTATAACCATTCAATATTATAATTTAACCACATAAATTATTACAATGAAAAAAGATGTTTTTAATTAAAATATAGCGTGTTTTTTCTATTCATTAAAATATGAATGTTATCAGAATAATATGAAAATTCTATCCAAGGTAAAATTCTATATCATGATTCCAAAGAATAATTTTATTTTGTAAAATTAAACTTATAAGCAGGTCAAAAGCTAGATTTAATGTGGGTGTGCCATCAAAAGGCAGAAAAACTGTATTTTTTGAAAAATACTTATTTTACCCGAAAATTTTATTTTATTCTCATACCATGTTCTAGAAAATTAGTAAGATAAATAATAATGTTATAAAATTAAAAATGTAGTTAATACTATTCATAACGGCTAGTTTATAATATTATAATAATATATCATTGTTTAGTGAAACTCGGTATTGCGTACAACACACACTATCGAGGAAGGTCGTGATTACGTGTAATGCAAGCCAAGTCAGGGTTGCATGTAGTGCAAGATACTTTTGCTGAAGAGTACAACAGAAGACATCAATGAAATTAAAAAGAATATTTTTCATAAAATCTCAGGGTGTTACATTCTACCCCCCTTAAAATGAATTTCTCCCTCGAAATTAGTCGGAGTTATAAATGTTTTACTACTCGAATGTTTTAAAAGAAACCCACATCGTAAAAAGGAATACTAATACTTCATTTTACAAAGTGAAGTATGAAACATAACTGTTACCCAAATTAACCCATCACTGGGTTTCCATGTAAGAAAACATAGGTGAAAATATGGATAAGGAAGAGAAATCTAACCATCAAGTTCTGATAGAGAGTGGTTGAGAACATGGATATAAAAAAATCCAACAATCAAAAAGCCATAAATTTGTGATGATCAAAAGTAGCATCTGATTCATCAGATATAAGGGCACTAGGACAACATTTTCGTTTATCAAGATCATTTCCCAAAATTTGAAGAATATGAATTAGAATAAATACTTACTTTATTTCGATATAATCTCACCGATGTTTGTGCCTTGAACAATTTCCACTTCATCTTTTAAAGAAATGAAGTTGAATTTTTCATTAGTGAAGTGTTAGGAGATCATGTGATAGAATGATGGGTCATTACATCTGTCTCAAATAAAAGGTAAGAAATATTTATATACATAATTCCATCTATCATATATCATTCCAAAAATGGACTTATAATTCATCTATCATACCACTTAATAAAATAAAACTAGTTTCTACTAACCAGGGACTTCATGTAGGCTAGTGGTAGGTAATAAAGCAATGTTGCACTTCGATTATGGGTTCGATTATCACAACCTTGTCCAACGTGACGGGTTTTCACCCATCTTGCATGTTTTCCTTTTTCTAAAAGTACATAATTATAACATTCCATCAATAATATCAAAAATAGTTCTATCCTTATACAATACTAACTTATGTCCAACATAATCTATTTCAAATCTTTAGGCTTATTCAAAATACTTCTGTCCATGCATATAGTATAAAGAATAAAATTACTAGAAATGTCATCTACTGAGCATGTGAATACCAACATTTATCCCCCAATTATCATATGATATATCTTGTTGGTCACATTCCAAACATGTGAATACCATAATCATGTATTCTATTGAAAAATTAATACCCATTTAACCTTAGTGAAAACATGAATGATATCAAAAGTTAACTCTTTCAGCAAACCAAATTCCCAAAATTCTGATATACTCAAACCATGATATCACTTTGTCCTTATATCAATCATGAGATCATGAATACTATCAAACAATTTATTTTCTCCTTATCCCTTCATTATGCACATGTCATCTATTTTCTAAAATATTTCAAACACCTTTCATGGTTACATGTACCATATAATTATTGAAAATCAGAATTAACCAATACATAGATATTCCAATATTTCATAAAAGCACCTCAACAACATTATTCTTGAATACCAATACATAAACACTTCAATCCATACACTTCAATGATTGTCATGGAATACATCCTTCCATGATTTAAAAATAACCTCTTAGGTCTGGGCATTGAGTTGGGTAATGACCAGGTTCTCCAAAAATAAAACATTGAACTCCATGACATTTTGTCACTCTTTGACCCTTTTCTCCACATATATAACATCTTTCCCTCCATTTGAGGTATTCCTCAAGGTTATTCTTCCCTTATTTAGAAATCTAAATCTTCACTTCTCTATGTTCCTCACCATGTGAACATTCATAAAATTCCATCTTCCACTTATTTGATGACTTAGGAATAAAACTAAACTTCACCTTGTTAATCATATATCGAGATGACTGATTTGGAATAATCACAATATCTTTCTCTCTAGGAATTACACAATTTTGTTGCTCATGGTCACCAATTTGTCCATTGGAATAAATATTAACTGAATTCCTTCTCATTCCCTCCATTGACTAAGACCAGAAATCATAGTGTAAGAAACAGTTAAAATAACGAGGAACCACATAATCATAAAAAGTCACTTATGGAATGTATAACTTATCACACATTCTATAATCCATGGTACCCTAGGTTCACCCTAGGTTATTCATGGTTTTCAACATAATTCTAGGTCTGTAACTTATATTTATACTAAACCTTAGGGACATCCCTGGACATACCTTAGAAATATCTCTAGGGATTTCATTAAAGTTCTCGCATCCTAGTTTCCAAAGGTTGACTAAACCTTTTCTCTGATACCAACTATAGAGACCCAAAGCATGACTTACAAGGACATTACATTAATTTTCCATAATACATAATACATAACGAAAACAGACAAACAAGGACCGTAATAGTTTAGTGTCTTTGGAAACTGAAAAAATAATCTTCTAAACGTGGTGAAAGATCTTCAACATCTCCCATAAAGATCATACCCTTTTTTTCTTACCTAAATCCTTTCTTTAAATCCTGGGGAAAAGAAAATATATAAAGGGTGATATCAAATGCTCAGTAAGGGTAAGCATAGAGAACATAAAACAATCCATAAACATTTGACTAAAAAAACTTGAACATAAAATCTAAACATCAAAATCACGAGCAACGACATAAATCTTGGAAGTACACAAGGCATAGATCATAAAGGAACATTAGTCATGATAAACTATCATGGTAATAAAACATGTAATTGCGGCATCTATTAAGCACATGTTATGATTTCCATCGTAGCCAAGGCATTTCTGCCAAGACTATCTTAGTGGACAATGTCCCATTCTGAATCGAGTTCACTCCTCGTTCCAGTCCTGTAACACTGAACTAGATTAACTTACCGTTCCAGCCATTTCTATCTCATGATATATAAATCTTTAACCAATGAATTTGAGGGAGATATAGGTCCCACCCATCTCATAATGAAATCATTCTTACTTGTTCCACAAAATAAACATAAAAAATTCATCATAACCCAAAAAATAAAATGGGTTTCATAAACATCGTCCCATCATCACATGATCCATATAAAACAAATGGATATTTCATCATAAGAAAAGTGAAACCATATAAATCATAGAGACAATTTACTTGAAACATTCACATATGAAATAATGTTATCTTAGATGTAAAATGGTTTTGATAAAACTGTTGAAATGAATTCTTGGGGAAAATATCCTTTCGTCTTCAAAATCATTTTCTTTTCACAAAATACCATGAAATTTTAAAAGAAAATTATTTTGTTGAAAATAGTAATAAAATCTTATAGTTTAAGCTTCATGAAAATTAGGTGTTATGAAACTATAAAAATCTATCAACGTCGTATAAGTTAAAAATAACATTCTTCTCGTACTTTTGTCAGAAAAGTCCAATAGTACCTCGTATGGGAAACAAAAGAATGATTCCTTCCATATGATGTGGTAAAAGTAAAAAAAAGGGTAATAATGAATTTAAACATAAATTTAAGAAATGTAAACATTTTATGAAAACATTTTGAGAACATATGGACATGTATAATAATCATAACCCCAGTAAATATTTACGAATAAACAATCTCAGATAAGATTGAGATTGGAATAATTATCCCTTACCTTATGTCTAATATGCTTCATATGTATCTGAACCTAATATATAATGATTTAAATAATGTCATTGACTTATTATATAATCATATTCATTGTTATCATATCATATATTGTTTACTTATGACTTTATATTACCCGTTCTTTTGTAAATTCGATCTCAAAGCAGCGATTTGGGTAAAATCGTTTCATTTATTGTACGTGTTTTGACTTGTTGTTCTTGATATTATTAATTATATCCCGATTTACTTAATTACATAATGTAAAAATTTATTTATATATAATATTTATTCAGAATATACATATATATATGATAGATCGATAAATGGAATGAAATACACCGTTCATGGAGACGGTAGGCCGTACCTACGCATGAACGTTGTTTTCGTTTCCTTATTGAATTAAATGGAATTAAGTAGATGAAATAAATATATATATACATAAATTCAGTATAATTATTATGTCATATATTTCATTATTATTCATTATATATACTTTATAATCATTCATGAATGGTTAACAAGGAAAATGAACCTCATCGCATCGTGGAGACAGTAGTCCGTACGTACGCACGAGAGATGATATCATTCCCATGACCGTGGAATTTTATTGAAGCGTATGTATAATATTTAAGAATAAATATCAATTTAAAATAATAATATATAGTTATTTATTTAAAACCATTATAGCCATCCATGTAAGGTGGTGGTCGAAAACATATTACACCACGGCGTGGAGACGGGATTCCGTACGTACGCACGCGCGGTGATTTCGTTTTCCGTAGGATATATAGAAGGTGAAATAGGGTTGTTTCATATTTATAATAACATATCACAAAATGATGGATACTCATGTTATTACATCATAATGAAACCACTAATGAATAGGATGTATAGGAAGAAAGAAACTTGAATGAATCGGTAGATGGTATTACCTCTTTCTCAAAGTGCCTCCTTTGAATGTCCTATTAGGGAACTAGTGTTGGTCTTTTGAGAAGACCAATACCTCTATAAGGTTTCTAGGGAAGTGGGTTAGTGAAATGGGCAGAGGTTCGCCAATATTCAGGGCTCAAAATGATGTGAGTAGGAGAGGGAGGAGGTGCCCTTTTATAATGGAGGAGATGGGCACCTTCGGAATTATAAGAAATATTAATTTAAAATAGATTCAAAACCCACTTAAAAACCTCCAAAAATGACTCATATTCGAAGATTAGATGAGATACTGTTGTAATATCATCAACCAATAAAATTAAAACATTTAGGGAATTTATTTTAAACATTATCAACATTATTTATCCTTATTTAATCTATTAAATTTTATTTGTGGTAATAAGATCCTAAATTTTAAATTATTATAAATAATTACTTATGTGCTGTGAATTATCTATAATTAAATAATTTTTGACATTTTAGACTATATAAAATTTAATTTAGGATTTTTAAATATTTTTGTGATTTTTAAACAATTTAATAATCTGTTATTTTTATGAAATAACAATAGTGTCAATTTTGACACTATTCAATTATTTGAATTTAAATAAAATACACACAGAGGATATATTCGAAATAAAATATTTAATAGGTTTAAAACATGTCATAGTAATTTATAAAATTAGTGGATAACGTTAAATAGTTCATATATTATTTATTTTACTATTTGTAAAACCATTTATTTGATATTTCTCTTAATAAAATAATTACTACAACATTTTTGTATAATTATTAAATATACTTATTTGTTGCATAAAAATTAAAAATAAAATACTAGGATGAAGATAAATCTTATATATTTCATAATAATACATTTAGTCGGATTTATCTTCTAAAATACCTAAATTTTAAAATGTTATATTTATTAAATTATTAGGTGACAACTTTGACATCATATAAAATAAAATAATATAAGTTTTAATAATCACTTTTATTAGACTCCAAACTGTCATATATTCAGTCATTGGATTCTTATCATGCATATATACACTTCCAATAACTTTTGGGAAGGTTTTTGATCCCTCTAATATGTATTACTATTTCAATAAAAAACAATATTATTTATTTTTTTACTAAATAAATAATTTCTGCATCCTTAATGTATAAGCTAATAAGGTAATTAAATAACTCTTAAAAATTACAAATAAATTACCATGATAAACAAAAACGTATTAGATTTAATATTGGAACTTATAACCAAATTTATATTCTGTATAACCTTATATTAAAAATAATATAATTATTAATGTTTTAGTGAGACATATTTCACTTTCCATTAAATAAAATAAACTAAAGGTCTTAATCAACTCCAAGTGGGTTATAATGGATTCCATTTCTACCCAAATATGACTTAGGACGAAATATAATCATCCAATTCTATTAACACAAGCGTTAGGGTAATTTTATAATATTATATTTACCCTTAATTACCCGATTTACCTTTTACTATGGTAAATAAAATTTACCGTACTTACTATTCATAATGCCCAAAAATAAAAAGTAGTATATTAATATAATTTGGACCCACTGATTCTAAATATAGAGTCCATTTTTCCAAATTCAATACACAGAAGTAGAAGAAATTAAATTAAAATTAATCCTGTTGTCGAAAGAAAATGAGATTTTGTTTAAAACATTACAAAAGATTGAATTGATTTAACCTACGAATTCAATGTAAAATAAATGATAATGACATAAATTATATTACATGGAAAAAATATATTCTATTTTTACTTTAAAACCATTCAACATTATATTTTAACCACATTAATTTTTACAATAAAAATGATATTTTATTTAAAATGTAGCGTGTTTTTACTGTTCATTAAAATATGAAAGTTATCAGAATAATATGAAAATTTTATCCAAGGAATAATTTTATATCCTGATTCCAAAGAATAATTTTATTTTGTAAAATTAAACTCATAAACAGGTCAAAATCTAGATTTAATGTGGGTGTGCCATCAAAAGGCTGCAAAACTGCATTTTTTTAAAAATACTTATTTTACTCAAAAATGTTATTTCATTCTCATACCAAGTTCTAGAAAATGATTAAGATGAATAATAATGTTATAAAATTAAAAATTTAGTTAATACTATTCATAACGACTAGTTTATAATATTATAATAATATATCGTTGTTTAGTGAAACTCGGTATTGCGTACAACACACGCTATCGAAGAAGGTCGGGATTGGGTGTAATGCAAGCCAAGTCAGGGTTCCATGTAGTGCAAGATACTTTTGCTGTAGCATAAAACACAAGACATCAATGAAATTAAAAAGAATATTTTTCATAAAATCTCAGGGTGTTACATTCTACCCCCCTTAAAATGAATTTTACCCTCGAAATTTGTCAGAGTTATAAATGTTTTACTACTCGAAAGTTTTAATAGAAACACACATCGTAAAAAGGAATACTAAAACATAATTTAAAAAAGTGGTGTATGAAACATAATGGTTACCCAAATTAACTCATCACTAGGTTTCCACGTAGGAAAACATAGGTGAAAATATGGATAAATAAGAGAAATCTGACAATCAAGTTCTGATGGAGAGTGGTTGAGAACATGGCTATAAAAAAGCCAAAAAACACAAAGCCATAAATTTGCGATGATCTAAGGTAGCATCTGATTCATCAGATATAAGGGCACAAGGACAACATTTTTGGACTTCAAGATCATTTCCCTAAATTTGAAGAATGAAAATTAGAATAAATACTTACTTTATTTCAATATAATCTCACCGTTGTTCGTGCCTTGAACAATTTCCACTTCATCTCTTAAAGAAATGAAGTTGAATTTGTCATTAGTGAAGTGTTAGGAGATCATGTGATAGAATGATGGGTCATTCCATCTGTCTCAAACAAAAGGTTAGCAATATTTATATACATAATTTCATTTATCATATATCGTTCCAAAAAGGACTTATACATCATCTATCATACCGCTTAATAAAATAAAACTAGTTTTTACTAACCAGGGACTTCTTGTAGGCTAATGGTAGGTAATAAATCCATGTCTCCCTTCGGTTGTGGGTTCGATTCTCACAACCTTGTCCGACGTGACGGGTTATCACCCATCTTGCAGGTTGTCCTTTTTCTAAAACTACATAATTATAACATTCCATCAATAATATCAAAAAAAGTTCTAGCCTTATACAATACTAACTTATGTCCAATATAATCTATTTCAAATATTTAGGCTTATTCAAAATACTTATGTCCAAGATTATAGTATAATGAAAACAATTACTAGAAATGTCATCTACCGAGCATGTGAATACCATAATTTATCCCCCATATATCATATGATATATCTTGTTGGTCACATTCCAAACTTGTGAATACCTTAATCCTGTATTCTATTGAAAAATTAATACCCATTTAACCTTAGTGAAAACATAAATGCTATCAAATGTTAACTCTTTCAGCATTCTAAATTCCCAAAATTTTGATATTGTCAAACCATGATATCACTTTGTCCTTATCATGAGAGCATGAATACTATCAAACAATTTATTTTCTCCTTATCCCTTCATTATGCACATATTATCTGCTTTCCAAAATATTTCAAACACCTTTCATGGTTACCTGTACCATATAATTATTGAAAATCCGAATTAACCAATACATAGATATTCCAATATTTCATAAAAGTACCTCAACAACATTATTCTTGATTACTAATACATAAACACTTCAATACATCCACTTCAATGATTGTCATGGAATATGTCCTTCCTTGATTTAGAAATAACCTATTAGGTCTGGGCGTTGAGTTGGGTAATGACTGTGTTCTCCACAAATAAGACATTGAACTCCATGACAGTTTGTCACTCTTTGACCCTTTTCTCCACATAGATAACATCTTCCCCTCCATTTGAAGTATTCCTCAAGGTTCTTATTCCCTTATTTAGAAATCACAATCTTCTCTTCTCTATGTTCCTCACCATGTGAACATGCATAAAATTCCATCTTCCTCTTATTTGATGACTTAGGAATACAACTAAACTTCACCTTGTTAATCATATATCGAGATGACTGATTCAGCATAATCACAATATTTTTCGATCTAGGAATTACACAATTTTGTTTCTAATGGTCACCAATTTGTCCATTGGAATCAATGTTAACTGAATTATTTCTTGTTCCCTCCATTGACTAAGACCAGAAATCATAGTGTACGAAACAGTTAAAATAACGAGGAACCACATAATCATAAAAAGTCACTTATGGGATGTATAACTTATCACACTTTCTATAATCCATGGTACCCTAGGTTCACCCTAGGTTATTCATGATTGTCAACATAATTCTAGGTATGTAACCTATATTTATACAAAACCTTAGAGACATCCCTAGACATACCTTAGAAATGCCTCTAGGTATTTCATTAATGTTCTTGCATCTTAGTTTCCAAAGGTTGACTAAACCTTTTCTCTGATACCAACTATAGAGACCCAAAGCATGACGTACAAGGACATTACATTAATTTTTGGGAATACATAATACATAACGAAAATAGGCAGACAAGGACTGTAATAGTTTAGTGTCTTTGGAAACATGGAAAATAATCTTCTAAAAGTGGTGAAAGATCTTCAACATATCCCATAAAGATATTACCCTTTTTTTTCTTACCTAAATCTTTTCAATAAATCCTGGGAAAAATAAAATATATAATGGGTGATCTCAAATGCTTAGTAAGGGTAAGCATAGAGAACATAAAACAATCCATAAATGTTTTAATGCAAAAACATGAACATAAAATCTGAACATCAAAATCATGAGCAACGACATAAATCATGGAAGTACACAAGGAATAGATCATAAAGTAACATTAGTCATGAAAAACTAGCATGGTAATAAAACATGTAATTACGACATCTATTAAGAAAATGTTATTATTTCCATAGTAGCCAAGGTATTTCTGCCAAGACCATCTTAGTGGACAATGTCCCATTTTGGAATCGAGTTCACACCTCATTCCAGTCCTGTAACACTGAACCGGATTATCTTACCATTCCAGCCATGTCTATATAATGATATATAAATCTCTACCCAATGAATTGGAGGGAGATATAGGTCCCACCCATATCATAATGAAATCATTCTTACTTGTGCCACAAAATAAACTTAAAACATTCATCATAACCCAAAAAATAAAATGGGTTTCATAAACATCGTCCCATCATCACATGAACTATATAAAACAAATGGATATTTCATCATAAGAAAAGTGAAACCATGTAAATCATTGAGACATTATACTTTAAAAATTCACATATGAAATAATGTCATCTTAGATGGAAAATGGTTTTGATAAAACACTTGAAATTAATTCTTGAGGAAAATATCCTTTCGTCCTCAAAATCATTTTCTTTTCACGAAATTCCATGAAATTTTAAAAGAAAAGTATTTTGTTGAAAATAGTCATAAAATCTTGTAGGGTAAGCTTCATGAAAATGAGCCGTTATGGAACTTTAAAAATATTTCCACGCCGTATAAGTTAAAAATAACATTCTTCTCGTACTTTTGTCGGAAAAGTCAAAAAGTACCTTGTATGGTAAACAAAAGAATGATTCCTTCCATATGATGTGGTAAAAGTAAAAAAAAGGTAAGAATGACTTTAAAAATACATGGATGTAAATTAAACATTTTATGAAAACATTTTGAGAACATATGGACATTGATAATAAGCATAACCCCATTAAATGCTTACGAATAAACAATCTCAGATAAGAATGAGATTGGAATAATTATCCCTTACCTTATGTCTGATATGTTTAGTATGTATCCAAACCTACTATATAATGATTTAAATAATTTCATTGACTTATTACAGAATCATATTCATTGTTATGATGTCATATATGGTTTACTTATGACTTCATATTACCCGTTCTTTTGTAAATTCGATCTAAAAGCAGCGATTTGGGTAAAATCGTTTCATTTATTGTACGTGATTCGACTTGTTGTTATTGATATTATTAATTATATCCTGATTTACTTAATTGCATAATGTAAAACTTGATTTATATATAATATTTATTCAGCATATACATATATATATGATAGATCGATAAATGGAATGAAATACACCGTTCATGGAGACGGTAGGCCGTACGTACGCATGAACGTTTTCGTTTCCTTATTGACTTAAATGGAATGAAGTAGATGAAATACATATATATATACATAAATACAGTACAATTATTATGTCATATATTTCATTATTATTAATTATATATACTTTATAATCATTCATGAATGGTTAACAAGGAGAATGAATCTCATCGCGTCGTGGAGACAGTAGTCCGTACGTACGCACGAGCGATGATATCATTCCCATGATCGTGGAATTGTATTGAAGCGTATGTATAATATTTCAGAATCAATATCACTTTGCAATAATCATATATAGTTATTTATTTACATGATTATACCCATCCAAGTAAGGTGGTGGTCAAAAACATATTAAACCACGGTGTGGAGACGGTATTCCATACATATGCACTCTCGGTGATTTCATTTTCAGTAGGATGGATAGAAGGTGAAATAGGGTTGTTTCATATTTATAATAACATATCATGAAATGAGTGATAATGATGTTATTGCATCCTAATGAAACCACTAATTAATAGGATGTATAAGAAGAATGAAACTTGAATTAATCGGTAGAAGGTATTACCTCTTTCACGAAGTTCATCCTTTGAACGTCCTCTTAGGGCACTAGTGTTGGTCTTTTGAGAAATCCAGTACCTCTATAAGGTTTCTATGGAAGTGGGTTAGTAAAATGGTCATAGTTTGGCCGAGATTCAGGGCTCAAAATGGTGTGAGGAGGAGAGGGACGGAGTGCCCTTTTATAAGGGAGGAGAGGGGAACCTTTGGAATTATAAGAAATATTAATTTATAATATATTCAAAACCCACTTAAAAACCGCCAAAAATGACTCATATTCGACGATTATATGATATTGGATTGTAATATCATAAACCAATAAAATTTAAACATGTAGGGAATTTATTTTTAAAATTATCAACTTGATTTATCCTTATTTAATCTATTAATTTTTATTTGTGGTAATAAGATTCTAAATTTTTTCTTGTTATAAATAATTACTTATATGCTGTGAATTATCCATAATTATATAATTTATGACATTTTAGACTATATAAATTTTAATTTATGATTTTTAAATATTTTTGTGATTTTTAAACAATTTAATAATATGTTATTCTTATAAAATAACAATAGTGTCAATTTTGACACTATTCATTTATTTGAATTTAAATAAAATAGACACAAAAGATATATTCGAACTAAAAAATTTAATAGGATCCAAACATGTCATATTAATTTACAAAATTAGTGTATAACATTAAATAGTTCATATAATATTTATTTTACTATTTTTAAAACCATTTATTTTATATTTCTCTTAATAAAATAATTACTACAACATTTTTGTATAATTATTAAATATACTTATTTGTTGCATAAAAATTAAAAATAAAATACTAGGATAAAGATAAATATTATATATTCCATAAGAATACATTTAGATGGATTTATCTTCTAATCTACCCAAATTTTAAAATGTTATATTTATTAAATTATTAAGGTGACAACTTTGACATCATATAAAATAAAATAATATAAGTGTCATAATCACTTTTATAAGACTCCAAACGGTCATATATTCGGTCATTAGATGATTAAGGTTTATATATACACTACCAATAACTTTTGGGAATGTTTGTGAGCCCTATAATATGTATTACTATTTCAATAAATAGAATATTATTTATTTTTTACTAAATAAATAATTTCTGCATCCTTAATGTATAAGCTAATAAGGTAATTAAATAACTCTTAAAAATTACAAATAAATTACAATGATTAAGAAAAAAAATTTAGATTTCAAATTAGTACTTATAACTGAATTTATTTTCTGTATAACCTTATATTAAAAATACTTTAATTATTAAAGTTTGAGTGAGACATATTTCACTTTCCTTTAAATAAAATAAACTAAAGGTCTTAATCACTTCCAAGTGGGTTATAATGGATTCCATTTCGACCCAAATATGACTTAGGACTAAATATAATCATCCAATTGTATTAAGACAAGTGTTAGGGAAATTTTATAATATTATATTTACCCTTAATTACCCTATTTACCTTTTACTATGGTAAATAAAATTTACCGTAGTTACTATTGATAATGCCCAAAAATAAAAATTATTCAATTAATATAATTTGTACCCATTGATTCAAAATATTAAATCCATTTTTCCAAATTAAATACATATAAGTAGTAGAAATTAAATTTCAATTAATCCCGTTGTTGAAAGAAAATGAGTTTTTGTTTAAACCATTATAAAAGATTGAATTGATTTAACCTACGAATTCAATGTAAAATAAATGCTAATGACATAAATTATATTAAATGGTAAAAATATATTCTATTTATACTTTAAAACCATTCAATATTATAACTTAACCACATAAATTATTACAATGAAAAAAGTTGTTTTTAATTAAAATATAGCGTGTTTTTACTATTCATTAAAATATGAAATTTATCATAATAATATAAAAATTTTATCCAAGGTAAAACATTATATCCTGATTCCAAAGAATAATTTTATTTTGTAAAATTAAACTTATAAACAGGTCAAAATCTAGATTTAATGTGGGTGTTCCATCAAAAGGCGGCAAAACTGCATTTTTTTAAAAATACTTATTTTAACCAAAAATATTATTTTATTCTTATACCATGTTCTAGAAAATGAGTTAGATGAATAATAATGTTATAAAATTAAAAATCTAGTTAATACTATTCATAATGTCTAGTTTATAATATTATAATAATATATTGTTGTTTAATGAAACTTGGTATTGCGTACAACACATGTTATCGAGGAAGGTCGTGATTGCGTGTAATGCAAGCCAAGTCAGGGTTGCATGTAGTGAAAGATACTTTTTTTGTAGCGTACAACACAAGACATCAATGAAATTAAAAACAATATTTTTTATAAAATCTTGGGGTGTTACATTCTACCCCCCTTAAAATGAATTTCTCCCTTGAAATTCGTCGAAGTTATAAATGTTTTACTACTCGAAAGTTTTAATAGAAACCCACATCATAAAAAGAAATACTAAAACATCATTTTAAAAAGTGAAGTATGAAACATAATGGTTACCCAAATTAACTCATCACTGGGCTTCCACGTTGGAAAACATTGGTGAAAATATGGATAAGGAAGAGAAATCTAACCATCAAGTTCTGATGGAGAGTGGTTTAGAACATGGCTATAAAATAGCCAACAATCACAAAGCCATAAATTTGTGATGATCTAAGGTAGCATCCGATTCATTAGATATAAGGGCACTAGGACAACATTTTTGGTTTTCAAGATCATTTCCCTAAATTTGAAGAATATGAATTAGAAGAAATACATACTTTGTTTCGATATAATCTCACCGTTGTTCGTGCCTTGAAAAATTTCCACTTCATCTCTTAATGAAATGAAGTTGATTTTGTCATTAGTGAAGTGTTATGAGATCATGTGATAGAATGATGGGTCATTCCATCTATCTTAAATAAAAGGTTAGAAATATTTATATACATAATTCCTTCTTTCATATATCTGTCCAAAAATGGACTTATACTTCATCTATCATACCGCCTAATAAAATAAAACTAGTTTCTACTGACCAGGGACTTCCTATAGGCTAGTGGTAGGTAATAAATCCATGTCGCACTTCGGTTGTGGGTTTGATTCTCACAACCTTGACCGAAGTGACTGGTTGTCACCCATCTTGCAGGTTGTCCTTTTTCTAAAACTACAAAATTATAACATTCCATAAATAATATCAAAAACAGTTCTAGCCTTATAAAATACTAACTTATTTCCAACATAATCTATTTCAAATCTTTAGGCTTATTCAAAATACTTTTGTCCAAGCTTATAGTATAAAGAAAACAACGACTAGAAATGTCATCTACCGAGCATGTGAATACCATCATTTATCCCCATATATCATACGATATATCTTGTTGGTCACATTCCAAACATGTCAATACCTTAATCATGTATTCTATTGAAAAATTAATACCCATTGAACCTTAGTGAAAACATGAATGCTATAAAAAGTTAACTCTTTCAGCATACCAAATTCCAAAAAATTTTATACACTCAAACCATGAAATCACTTTTTCCTTATATCAATCATGAGATCAGGAATACTATCAAACAATTTATTTTCTCCTTATCCCTTAATTATGAACATATTATCTGCTTTCCGAAATATTTCAATAACCATTCATGGTTACCTGTACCATATAATTATTGAAAATCAGAATTAACCAATACATAGATATTCCGATATTTCATAAAAGTACCTCAACAACATTATTCTTGAATACCAATACATAAACATTTCAATCCATCCACTTCAATGATTTTCATGGAATACGTCCTTCCTTGATTTAGAAATAACCGCTTAGGTCCGGGCATTGAGTTGGGTAATGACCGTGTTCTCCACAAATAAGACATTGAACTCCATGACAATTTTTCACTCTTTGACCCTTTTCTCCACATAGATAACATCTTCCACTCCATTTGAGGTATTCCTCAAGGTTCTTCTTCCCTTCTTTAGAAATCCCAATCTTCTCTTCTCTATGTTTCTCACCATGTGAACATGCATAAAATTTCATCTTCCTCTTATTTTATGACTTAGGAATACAACTAAACATCACCTTGTTAATCATATATCGAGATGACTGATTCGGCATAATCACAATATCTTTCTCTCTAGGCATTACACAATTTTTTTGTTCATGGTCACCAATTTTTCCATTGGAATAAATGTTAACAGAATTCCTTCTCGTTCCCTCCATTTACTAAGACCAGAAATCATAGTGTAAGAAACAGTTAAAATAACGTGGAACCACATAATCATAAAAAGTCACTTATGGAATGTATAACTTAACACACGTTCTCTAATCCATTGTACCCTAGGTTCACTCTAGGTTATTCATTATTGTCAGCATAATTCTAGGTCTGTAACATGTATTTATAATAATCCTTAGGGACATCCATAGACATACCATAGAAATATCTCTAGGTATTTCATTAAATTTCTCGCATCCTTGTTTCCAAAGGTTGAATAAACCTTTTCTCTAATACCAACTATAGAGACCCAAAGCATTACGTACAAGGACATTACATTAATTTTGTAGAATACATAATACATAATGAAAACAGACACACAAGGACCTTAAGAGTTTATTGTCTTTGGAAACTCGGAAAATAATCTTCTAAACGTGGTTAAAGATCTTCAACATCTCCCATAAAGATCTTCCCCTTTTTTCTTACCTAAATCCTTTCTTTAAATCCTAGGGAAAAGAAAATATATCAAGGGTGAGCTCAAATTCTCAGTAAGGGTAAGCATAGTGAACATAAAACAATCCATAAACATTTGAATGCAAAAACATGAACATAAAATCTAAACATCAAAATCATGAGCAACTACATAAATCATAGAAGTACACAAGGCATAGATCATAAAGGGACTTTAGTCATGAAAAACTAGAATGGTAATAAAACATGTAATTGCGGAATCTATTAAGAACATATTATGATTTCCATATTAGCCAAGGAATTTCTGCAAAGACCATCTTAGTGGACAATGTCCCATTCTGAATCGAGTTCACTACTCATTCCGGTCCTCTAACACTAAACCAGATTAACTTACCATTCCATCCATCTCTATCTCATGATATATAAATCTTTACCCAATGCATTGGAGGGAGATATAGGTCCCACCCATCTCATAATGAAATCATTTTTACTTGTGCCACAAAATAAACATAAAACATTCATCATAACCCAAAAAATAAAATGGGCTTCATAAACATCGTCCCATCATCACATGATCCATATAAAACAAATGGATATTTCATCATAAGAAAAGTGAAACCATGTAAATCATAGAGACATTATACTTGAAACATACACATATGAAATAATGTTATCTTAGATGGAAAATGGTTTTGATAAAACACTTGAAATGAATTCCTGAGGAAAATATCCTTTCTTCTTCAAAATCATTTTCTTTTCACAAAATTCCATGCATTTTTAAAAGAAAAGTATTTTTTTGAAAATAGTCAGAAAATATTGAAGAGTACGATTCATGAAAATTAGTAGTTATGAAACCGTAAAAATCCGGTCATGCCGTATAAGTTAAAAATTACATTCTTCTTGTACTTTTGTCATAAAAGTCAAAACGTACCTCGTATGGTAAACAAAAGAATGATTCCTTCCATATGATGTGGTAAAAGTAAAATAAAGGGTACAAATGACTTTAAAACTACATGGAAGAAAATTAAAAATTTTATGAAAACATTTTGAGAACATATGGACATGGATAAAAAACATAACCCTAGTAAATACTTACGTATAAACAATATCGGATAAGAATTAGATTAGAGTAATTATCCCTTACCTTATGTCTAATATGCTTCGTATGTATCCAAAACTCCTGTATAATGATCTAAATAATGTCATTGACTTATTATAGAATCATATTCATTGTTATGATATCATATATGTTTTACTTATGACTTTATATTACCCGTTCTTTTGTAAATTCGATGTAAAAGCAGCGATTCGGGTAAAATCGTTTCATTTATTGTATGTGTTTCGACTTGTTATTCTTATTATTATTTCTTATAACCTAATTTAATTTATTCCAGAATGTAAAACATTATTTATATATAATATATATTCATCATATACATATATATATGATATATTGATAAATGGAATGAAATACATCGTTCATGGAGACGGTAGGCCGTACGTACGCATGAATGCTGTTTTCGTTTCCTTATTGAATTAAATAGAATTAAGTAGATGAAATAAATATATATATACATAAATACATTATAATTATTATGTCATATATTTCATTATTATTCATTATATAAACTTTATAATCATCCATGAATGGTTAACAAGGAGAATGAATCTCATCGCGTCGTGGAGATAATAGTCCATACGTACGCACGAGCAATGATATCATTCCCATGATCGTGGAATTGTATTGAAGCGTATGTATAATATTTCATAATCAATATCACTTTAAAATAATCATATATAGTTCTTTATTTACACCATTATACCCATCCATGTAAGGTGGTGGTCGAAAACATATTACACCACGACGTTGAGACGGTATTCCGTAAGTACGCACGCGTGGTGATTTCATTTTCCTTAAGATGGATATGAGGTGAAATAGGGTTGTCTCATATTTATAATAACATATAAGAAAATGAGGGATACTGATGTTATTAAATCATAATGAAACCACTAATGAATATGATGTATAAGAACAAATAAACTTGAATGAATCGGTAGAAGGTATTACCTCTTTCTTGATGTGCCTCCTTTGAACATCCTCTTAGGGAACTAGTGTTGGTCTTTTGAGAAGACCAGTGCCTCTATAAGGTGTCTAGGGTAGTGGGTTGGGGAAAGTGTCAGAGTTTGGCCGAGATTCATGGCTCAAAATGGTGTGAGGAGGAGAGGGAGGAGGTGCCCTTCTATAAGGGAGGAGAGGGTCACCTTTGGAATTATAAGAAATATTAATTTATAAAAGATTCAAAACCCACTTAAAAACCACCAAAAATGACTCATATTCAAGGATTAGATGAGATAGGATTCTAATATTATCAACCAATAAAATTTAAACATGTAGGGAATTTATTTTAAACATTATCAACTTGATTTATCCTTATTTAATCTATTAAATTTCATTTGTGGTAATATGATTTTAAATTTTAAATTATTATAAATAATTACTTATGTGCAGTGAATTATCCATAATTAGATAATTTATGACATTTTCGACTATAAAAATTTTAATTTATGATTTTTAAATATATTTGTGATTTTTAAACAATTTAATAATATGTTATTTTTATAAAATAACAATAGTGTCAATTTTGACACTATTCATTTATTGGAATTTAAAAAAAATAAACACAGAGGATATTTAAAAATAAAAAATTTAATAGGTTCCTAAAATGTTATAGTAATCTATAAAATTATTGGATAACGTTAAATAGTTCATATAATATTTATTTTACTATTTGTAAAACCATTTATTTGATATTTCTCTTAATAAAATAATTACTACATCATTTTTGTATAATTATTAAATAAACGTATTTTTGAATAAAAAATAAAAATAAAACACTAGCGTAAAGATAAATCTTATATCTTTCATAAGAATAAATTTAGTCAGATTTATCTTCTAAAACAACCAAATTTTAAAATGTTATATTTATTAAATTATTAAGGTGACAACTTTGACATCATATAAAATAAAATAATATAAGTGTCATAATCACTTTTATAAGACTTCAAACAGTCATTTATTTGGTAATTGGATTCTTATGGTGTATATATACACGACTAATAAGTTTTTGGCAGGTTTGTGTGGCCTTTAATATGTATTACTATTTCAATAAAAACAATATTATTGATTTTTTTACTATATAAATAATTTATGCATCATTAATGTATAAGATAATAAGGTAATTAAATAACTCTTAAAAATTACAAATAAATTACCATGATAAATAAAAAAAATTAGATTTCAAATTAGTTTTTATAACCGAATTTATATTCTGTATAACCTTATATTTAAAATACTTTACTTATTAATGATTGAGTGAGACATATTTCACTTTCCGTTAAATAAAATAAACTAAAGGTCTTAATCTCCTCCAAGTGGGTTCTAATGGATTCCATTTCGACCCAAATATTACTTAGGACGAAATATAATCATCCAATTTTATTAATACAAGTGTTAGGGTAATTTTATAATATTATATTTACCCTTAATTACCCGATTTACCTTTTACTATGGTAAATAAAATTTACCGCAGTTACTATTCATAAGGCCCAAAAAGAAAAAGTAGTCTATTATTATAATTTAGACCCACTGATTCCAAATATGGAATCCATTTTTTCAAATTC
Organism: Viscum album; assembly: GCA_963277665.1. Taxonomy (NCBI): domain Eukaryota; kingdom Viridiplantae; phylum Streptophyta; class Magnoliopsida; order Santalales; family Viscaceae; genus Viscum; species Viscum album. The sequence continues at coordinate 885,847,458 of OY728148.1, read as the reverse complement.
AATACCCAGAATTTTAAGTGATTAAATTAATATTAATCCCGCTGTCGAAAGAAAACGGGTTTTTGTTTAAAACATTACAAAATATTGAATTGATTTAACCTTCGAATTCAATGTAAAATAAATACTAACGAAATAAATTATGTTAAATGGTAAAAATATATTATATTTATACTTTAAAACCATTCTATATTATAATTTATCCACATAAATTATTACAATGGAAAAATTTGTTAATTAAGATATAGCGTGTTTTTATTATTCATTAAAATATAAAAGTTATCAGAATAATATAAAAATTTTATCCAAGGTAAAATTTTATATCCTGATTCAAAATAATAATTTTATTTTGTAAAATTGAACTTATAAAATGTCAAAATATATATTTAATGTGGGTGCTCCATCAAAAGGCAGAAAAACATCATTTTTTGAAAAATACTTATTTTACCCGAAAAATTTATTTTATTCTCATACCATGTTCTAGAAAATGAGTAAGATGAATAATAATGTTATAAAATTTAAATTTTAATTAATACTATTCATAACGGCTAGTTTATAATATTAAAATAATATATCGTTGTTTAGTGAAACTCGGTATTGCGTACAACACACGCTATCGAGGAAGGTCGTGATTGCGTGTAATGCAAGACAAGTCAGGGTTGCATGTAGTGAAAGATCTTTTTGTTGTAGCGTATAACACAAGACATCAATGAAATTAAAAAGAATATTTTTCATAAAATCTCGGGGTGTTACATCTACCATATCCCAAATAGGAAAACCAGCAAAAATAAAAGGAGAAGTCTCAAACTCATTAGTAGCCAGCAAAGCAATGATACTAAATCCTTGTCAAGAACTCCTCTGATACAACTTTGTAACGACCCAGGCTCGGCCAGCCACCTGAACAGTGCCGAACAGGTCGGGTGTTACTACATTAGGCGCACCTCCCTTCAACGCCAAAGGCTGCCGACTAGCCGCGATAGTCTGAATAGGTATAGTGGGGAGACTATACCCTCCAAGAGGAAAATAGTAATGGTACTGGTCTGATTATAACAGTAGAGATGCAGTGGAAATAAATGACTCAGTAGACTCGAACCAGACTCGCATATAGGAAGCATATTCAATAACAATAAACTACAGAAGTAATCTAGAAACAACAGCAGCGGAAAGTAAAAAGAACATCATTCCAGAAATCAACTTCAATAACTGCTAAAACAACCAAGAACACATCCAAGCAAGTCATACAAATCAATATATATATATATATATATATAATGGCGCCAATGGCTAACCAGCAGTAGGTAAAATATAAGGTAAACATGTTGATGCAAGAAGAAGAATACTAAACAAGTAACTCCAGAATGGCACAACCTCAAGGTCCATGCCAGTCTCCATGTCAAAAGAACTAAATTCCAGCTCCTGAGGCTGACCCTCTACCTGCATGCAATTTCTTAAAGTCTACACGCGTCCCGAAGGGCCCGTGTAGGGTGTGAGATAAGTCTCAGTAAGATACCACCCAGAGGTGCGTACCAAATATAAATGTTTAGGCAGACATGCTTATATAAGAAAAACAATAAACAGTACAATGCCCAAAAGTAAACTTTGACTTCATCGGTGCTCAGCAGCCACTAGGAAGTGTCACCTGCTTTGGCCAACGTCGGAATCGCTGGTCTGTAGCCCGAATCCTTGTGCCACCTGACACCATGTCTCTCAAGTAACGATGTCCTGAAGGCACGCCCAATCGTCGTAACCCAGCTCGAAAGCTCAACCTTCCCATGGCACAACATCCTGAGGAACAATGATACATGTCCTCAAATAGTAACCGGAGGGACAGCGATGCATTCCCTCAAATCACGGCGAGCCTCTGCTCCCAACCTGACCGTCTCAAAGCTGTCTCCCGAAGGCTCCTCACCTTCCACTTGCTTTACTATGTCATGAACCCCTAAACCAAAATAACTAACTGAAACTATCGGGGGCCTCTACTGAGAGAATGGTCGTACAACCTCATATCAGAGTCTATATGTGTGCACAGTACTCAAAAGTACCCGGTGAGCGGTAATCACCTCATTATGTCCCAAGCCACAACACCTCTGACACCTCGTGTCCCTGCGAACCTGTCGGTCGAGTTTGATGGCCTCTCCATCCAAGTAACCTGGGCCAAGCCCAACCTGACAGTCCAACTGCCTCAACCGATGTCCATGACGTCCAATCTGGTGGTAGCAACCACCCAAAGTAACCTGAGTCAAAATCCCCAACCTGTGATCCTCATCACTCAACAACATATATCCAAGCCATGCTCAACAATCAAGTAGTCCAACACAAGAAAACCACACATTGAAAAAATATACTTGAATGCATAACTTTTAACAGAAAATTACTAAATTGTCAAATTGCACTAACTTGTGCTAACCCAAACCAACACCTAAGGTCTTAACACCTTACAAAAGTTTACATCATTCTTTAAGAAGAAAAACTTAGCAGTTTAATTCAACAATATCAACAGAATCCTAAAATCAACAGTTAATATTGGTCTAAAACATATGCATTTCGGCACCCCCGGACGAATTTCCCCAATCGAGCTATGGCCTCTAACCCGGTCCCGCTCAAGCACAACAAGGGTCACGGAATACCCAGAGGCATCCCACAATGTAGGTAAACAATTATAAATAAATAAACAAGGGTTTCGCTCAATACCCATGTCGCGCCTGAAGGTCGCAACCCAAAACTGTCTATGAAAACACGAAATAAGGTATGCACCACCCACATCATACTCGTACGATGACACTCTTATGATTTCAGCCTCTGAATCAGATTGAATCGCGTAGATCTGTGTTTCTGTAAAATATAGAAATTCCGTTCGGATGGAATCTGTGGAGGAATAGGTGAGGGATCAAGGACGAAGAAAGAGCACGGGGTTAGCCTCTCTGATGCGGTCCTTCTGCCACCGACGGATCGAAGAACGGAGGTCGTACAGAGATTCTGGGAGTGTTTGAGTTTTCGAGGTTTTTTGGATGAATTTTTCGTCAAAAGGGGAAGAAGAAATGAATTCTGGGAATGAGACGCGATGGCGTCTCGATCGTTCAAATAAAAATAAAAGTACACGGTGTGTATTTCCAAAGTACATTCCGTGTAGATGTGTTTCCGTACTCCGACTTAAGAGGAGTCCAGCACACGGTCTGGACCGTGTACGCGGTCAACACACCACCAGGGTCTCGGCCTCTACACGGGATAAAGGTACACGACATGTCAAGGAAGACCACCGACCGTGTAGATGGAAATTTACACCTGGCACCACATGACATGTACTTGGCCTCACACGTGTAAGGGATACACAACTTGTCGATAAATACACTTCGTGTAGTAAGAAACTTCTACACGGTCTTCACACGGCATGTACTCGGAGAGCACACGACCGGTCACTCGGGTAACTCATACACGACATGTACTTAAAGTACACGATGTGTAGTCTAGAAATTTCTAGAAAACTACCCAGATTTTCCAGACTTCTCAAAAACCAGTTTGAAAGTTTAAACAGGTTCAGAATTTTACTCGTTTCTAAATAAACCTGGGATCTTACATTGGGTGTGTCGACGAAGTGTACAAATGGCTAGAGAGCATGCTCTAGTGAGGAGCATGGCCAGTTGGAGGTCACGCTTGTCACGACCCGGCCTTGGGGCCCGTGCCGTGACTACCCCAAGCCCGCCTTCCATAGGCCAGGGGCTGGCGACTAGCACCAAGGCGTAAATCCCAACAAAAAGGGAAGGCATTGCCTTTGAAAAGTAAACAAACACCACAGAGTAAGAAAGAGGAAAAGTAAACACCAAGTAAAACTGTACAAGATGCGCTGAAAGAAAAAGGGGCCAGAAATACAAGCCCAACTGTAATGTACAACTGAAAGGAAAAACAGCAACTGAAAAGGGAAAACTACAGCATCGAGCCGTCCTCTGGAAGTCCCACCTGAAGTGTGGGTACAGATAGCCTCCACTGCTCCTCGGGTCCACCTGACCGCTCCGATTACGTCCCGCCCAGTGCTCCACCTCCAGGTACCGTCCTGCTCCGCATGCCTCCACCACGATCAGCGCTGTCCGTCGTCTGCAACCAACACAATGTAGTGCGGGCAAAGCCCGTGCAGGGGTGAGTATAAGCTACTCAGTAGGGACCCCGAGACCCCCGAAGGACTCCCGAAATCCACAAAGGATAATCCAAAAAGGAAGGTACAATCACGAAGTAACATCTGACACGGCTTAGGTATATACCCATACATATACCTAAGTCATCAATTTCCCATTCGACTCCAACGTCCGAGCCCAAGCACAACCCAGTCCACACAGGAATGTAAAACGTAAACCCACACAGGATAGCTCAACACAATCCACCAAGGAGAGTAAACAGTAAATCCACACAAGATAGCTCAACACAATCCACAAAGGAGAGTAAACATTAAATCCACACAGGATAGCTCAACACAATCCACAAAGGAGAGGAAACACAAGATTCAGCTCACACAGGTATACTTCTTCGGATGACGATAAAGATGATCACTGATCAATCTAAGTCGTCGGACCCACGAAGGATCGATAGGTACTAACCCCCGCAGTGACCCACACAGGATCGGACCCACACAGGATCGGGCCCACATAGGACCGGGCCCACGCAGGACCTGTAGGCGCTAGCTCACACAGAACCACTGAGCGCTGACCCACACAGGATCGGACCCACACAGGATCAGGCCCACACAGGACCGGGCCCATGCAGGACCTGTAGCACTGATCCACGTAGGATCGCTGAGTGCAGTAGTCGTCGTAGTCCACTGAGGATCTTTGCACAGTCGTCGCCGCAGTCCACTGAGGATCTCTGCACGGTCGTCGTCGGAGTCCACGGAGGATCTCTGCACAGTCATCGCCACAGTCCACTGAGGATCTCTTCACGGTCGTCGCTGTCGAAGAAGCAGTCGCAGCCAGCACTAGGGTTCCGCACACAGAAACCTCCTTCGGGAGGGTCCGCTCAACGAGCCGAGAGGCTGATACATCAACTGACACAAAGTCCGAAGTTGAGGTGTCCAAAAGTTCCGTATCACTAACAGGAACTCAACGTCGCAGACGGCGCGTCGATCGGACGCCCGGTCTGAGAGTTATTGGCTTTTTCGTCCCAGGGGCCCGGTTGGTTTTTAAGGAAAAACCAACCCGACCGTACTCCACCTACGTTCAAACCTCGGGCGGAGTATTCCAAAAGATCTGTCTCACAAAGAGGAACTCAACAAATTTGACGGCACGTCAATCGGACGTCCGTAGCTCAAGATATGAGTGTTTCCGCTCAGAGGGCCCGGTTGGTTTCGTGTACGAACCATCCCGGCTGAACTCAAAGTATTCCTAAACCTTGAGTGCGATATACCGAAACGACCGTCTCGATCCAAGGATCGCGTTGCCGCTGACGGCGAGTTGTTTGGAGGCCTGTAGCTCAAGTTACGGGCGTTTGAACGAAGAATGTCCTGAAGACAGGGTGTACGGGCCCGGGCCGACCCAGCCCGACCCCCCCGGGAGTCGGCTGAACCGGGTCGACCCGACCCGGTCTGCCCCTGTCCGGTCCGGCCAGAGCGCGGCCCGGCCGAACGGCCTGGCGCTGCGGGGCACCGCCCCCGTGGCCTGGGGGTGCCCCCCCCCCCCCCCCCCCGCGTGGGGCCGCGCTGAGTTGGGATGCGGCTTCAGCCGCGTCCAAGGGCACTGGACCCGCGCGGCCGCGGGTGCCGCCGCCGCCGCGACTTCAGCCACGGCGGCCTGTCCGGCAGTGCGCCGGGGTGCCACCGACGAGTTCCGCGGGCCACCGGGATCGTTCTGGTGGTCCGATTCTCTTCCCGTCTGCGCCATTGCTCCTCCCGGGACTCGTTCTTCACTGCGGGATCATCAAACATCAGTTGCGGTACTTTCCGCCATCGCCCGTCAAATCCGCAAAAACGAAGAACGGCGGAGGGTCGCCGGGCCGTGTTCGTTTGGCCCGCACCCTCCGCGTTAGATATAAACAACGGAAGAATTTTTATTCCACACAGGAAACAACAATTTTAATAAAATTAAAATTGTTCGCAATCTGGTTCTTTATCTTCTTTAAAGAAACATTGACGTGAATAAAGGGGGTAATTCCCAAAATAAATCCCTACCTCGTTGATCGTCGCGCGCGGGCGTTCTTTGCGGAAAAGCTCGTCGCGGAAGAGGGGGATCGTCGCGTCGTCACGGGAAGGCGTCGCGTCGTCGCGGAATCCGGCATTGAGTCGGCGAGCTCAATGGACCAAGAACAACAGATTTAAATTATAAATAATTAAATCTGTGTTTCGTTTAAAACCAAAAAGAATCTTTAGAGGAAACCCGAAATCACTCACCTCAAATGGTTGGTGATCGGAGATCGGGGCGGGGAAGAACGTCTCGGACGGGAGCGTCGTCGATTTCCGGGTTCGGCGTTCTTCGCGTTCATTGAGTTCTTCGCAAGGGAGAAGAAGATACAAGGGTCCTCTCAAATCTTCTCAATGCGAAAAATAACCAGAGGTCGTGCGTTGGCCTTACTTTATTATTACGCCAACGAATTTGAAAACTGGTTAAGAAACGATTGAATTAATTCGTTGAATTAATTCAACGAAATAAATAGCCCATTTAATTCACGAAATAAACCACCCAATTAAATGGTCTGTTAAGATTTTAAGAAACGCGTCAGTTGACTTTCATAAAGACGGGTTTTCGCGGGTGCGTTTCTTAGCGGAAAGAAACGGCGGGGCTCGTGCGGGCCCCACCTCACAAATATCCTACCAAGGGGGTAGGATATTTCTGGATAGCATCCTATCCGGTTTAACTCAGTTCATGCCGCCTTTAAGTGGCTTCAAGTGGCTTCCAAGTGGCTTAAGAGAAATAAAATAAAGTTGTCGCAAAATTAATTTATTTCTCAACTTTAAGCCCGAAAATTAAAAACCACACCCGAGAAAACGCAACTCCGGAAGAGGCGTTTCTAAGAGAATACCGGCGCTGCGATTTCATCGGAGCCCTCAGAATTCGATTCCGGGCACTGGTTCAAAAGTTAGAAAAACCCGCTCGTCCGTTCACTGAACGTACCCGAGCCAAACTTTAGAAAATGATTCCGGGCACACCGGGCCTCGGAATCAGGTTCCGTCAGAGACTGCGCTCTTGTAAAATTCCAATGAAAATTAAGAAAAAAAATTCCTTGAAATTTACGGGTCTTTACATTACTCCCACCTTAGGGATTTACGTCCCTGTAAAGATACCTCAAAAACTAGGGAACAAATGTGGGTACTGAGCACGCATCTGAGCCTCCCGCTCCCAAGTGCTCTCCTGGAGGTTCCCCTGCTGCCATCTGATGCGCACAAGAGGAATCGATCGCCCATGTAGGACCTGCTCATGTCGATCCTCTATCTCCACTGGGACCTCTGCAAAAGTCTCCCCATCATCCACGTCTAGCTCCCCATAGTCAATGATGTGCGTCGGGTCGTGCACGTATCTCCTCAGCTGGGATACGTGGAATACGTCGTGCACCTGGTGCAACTGAGGTGGTAGAGCTAGGCGATAAGCCACCTCGCCAATCATGCTGAGGACCTGGAAAGGCCCAATGAAGCGTGGAGACAAGTTTCCGCCTCGGCCAAATCTCCGCAAACCACGTCGAGGTGAGACATGCAAGAAGACGTGGTTGCCATCCTCGAACTCTAGTGGCCTTCGCCTCCTATCAGCATATGACTCCTGCCGGCTCTGTGCTGTCCTCATCCACTCCTGGATGACCTGGACCTTCTCTGTCATGGCCCGGACCATCTCTGGTCCCACTAGTGCTGACTCCCCCGGGTCTGTCCAGCACAAAGGAGATTTGCAAGGCCTGCCGTACAATGTCTCGTAGGGTGCCATCCCGATGGTGGAGTGGTAGCTGTTATTGTACGCGAACTCCACCAAGGGTAGGTGGTCCTCCCAACTACGACCAATGTCGAGGACACATGCACGGAGCATGTCCTCGAGGGTCTGAATGGTCCTCTCCGTATGACCATCCGTCTGAGGGTGAAAGGCGGTGATCAGACGTAGCCGCGTCCCGAACGCCTCCTGCAACCCCTTCCAAAGCCGGGAAGTAAAGCGAGCATCCCAATCGGAGACGATAGTCGATGGCACACCGTGAAGTAGTACAATCTCCTGGACGTAGAGACGCCCCAAGCTCTCCACTGAGCCCTGTTATCTGATGGGTAAGAAGTGTGCCGACTTGATGAGTCAGTCAACAATCACCCAAATGGAGTCGTGACCTCTGGATGTGCGTGGAAGTCCAGTCACGAAGTCCATAGATATCCCGTCCCACTTCCACTCCGGGACCTCCAAGGGCTGTACCAAGCCTGCTGGTACCTGATGCAATGCCTTCACCTACTGGCAGGTGAGGCACCATGAAACGAACTCTGCCACAGCCTTCTTCATTCCCGGCCACCAGTGCTGTCATCTGAGATCCTGGTACATCTTCGCCACTCCAGGATGTACTGCCAAAGGAGAAGTGTGAAACTCTCTCAGCACCTCCTCTCGTAAAGTGACTGGTACCAAGGTACGTCCTCTGAAAATGACATCTTTCTCTGCTTCAAGGAAGAAACCATCAGGTGCCTGTCCCGAGGATATCTGTGCATGCCGTGTCTCACAGTCAGTGTCCCCACGCAGTGCCTCTCGGACCCGCTGTAGAAGTGGAGGAGAGACTGTGAGAGACTGAAGGAAGGCTGCTCAGTCTCTATCCACGAAGGATATCCGCAAGGCGGCTAGTTGCTCTGTCGCCTCCTCAAGTAGTTGGATGCCCGTCCTCTTGCTGAAGGCATCGGCTACCATGTTCCCCTTCCTAGGAGTATAGACTATCTCAAAGTCATAGTCTTTGAGGAACTCGAGCCATCGTCGTTGTCTCAGGTTCAGGTCCTTCTGAGAGATTATATACCTGAGACTCTGGTGGTCAGAAAAGATTGTAATGCGCTTGCCCATCAGATAGTGCCTCCATGTCTTCAGGGCGAAAACCACTGCTGCCAACTCCAAGTCATGGGTAACGTAGTTCTGCTCATGCGGCCTCAACTGACGTGATCTGTAGGCAATCACGGCCCGCTCCTGCATCAGGACACACCCGAGTCCGGTACCTGATGCATCGCAGTAGACTACGTATCCAACACCCTCCTCAGGAAACCTCAAGATAGGTGCGCTGGTCAACCTCTGCCTCAGCTCCTGGAAGCTCTGCTGACATCTGTATAACCACACGAAGGGCTTCCCCTTCTTCTTCAACGTTGAGAGAGGGGCCGCATCTCTGAAGAAGTTCGGCACAAATCTCTGATAGTATCCGGCTAGGCCCAAGAAACTCCGCACCTCTTTCACGCTCTTGGGTGGCTCCCAAGCTAGCACTGCCTCGATCTTCGCGGGATCCACTGCAACTCCCGCCTCAGAAATGACGTGCCCCAAGAAGTGGACCTCACGTAACCAGAACTGGCACTTCGAGAGCTTTCCATAAAGCTGGTGCTCTCGGAGGGTGTCTAGTACAACACGCAAGTGGTAGGCGTGCTCCTCCTCCGTGGTCGAGTACACCAAAATGCCGTCGATGAAGACCACGACAAATCGATTGAGGTATGGCTGGAAGATCCTGTTCATGAGGTTCATGAACACTGCTGGAGCGTTGGTTACGCCGAAAGTCATAACCAAGAACTCATAGTGGCCATACCGACACCTGAAGGCCATCTTCTTCACATCCTCGTCTCGAACTCTGAGCAGATGATAGCCTGACCTGGGGTCTATCTTTGAGAGCCACCGTGCTCCCTTGAGCTGATCGAAGAGGTCATCAATCCTGGGTAGCAGATACTTGTTCCTCACTGTCACCTGGTTCAGGAGACGATAATCGACACACAGTCGCAAGCTCCCATCCGCCTTCTTGGAGAACAAAATCGGGGAAGCCCTGGGTGAAACACTGGGTCGGATGAACCCCTTGCCCTGCAAGTCCTCCAACAGTACCCGCAGCTCTCGAAGCTCAGCGAGGGCCATCCGATATGCTGGAGTGGATATCGGGGCTGTCCCGGGGTACAATTCAATATAAAAGTCTACCTCTCTGTGATGAGGTAGTCCTGGAATGTCGTCGGGAAAGACATCCGCGTACTGATCCACCACTGCATGAAAACTGGGACTCCGCACGTCAACTACTCCCAGGATGAGGCTAGCCAACTGATGAGTGATGGGCTGACCTCTCCTCTGCGTGAGTCCATCCTGAGCTGCTAAGGCTCCCTTCTCGCCGGTGAAGGTGAAACAACTGTCGTCGGTGCGCACACATCGCACCTTGCGCCTAATGCAGTCAATCTGAGCATGGACCGTAGATAAACAATCCATGCCCAAGATGACGTCATAAGTCCTCGACGCCGCTACAAGAAGATCCCAGCCGAAGTTATCACCTCCTAGAGTAAACTCACACTGCCGGCACTAGTGCGTAATCGTCGAGTCTGCTCCCTTAGGAGTCTCTAGCCGTAAGGATCGAGCCAACGGCTCCGTCGGAATCTCCGAGTTCCGAACAAGGGTAGTGGCTATGAAAGAGTGACCCGCTCCTGTGTCTATCAGAACTGCAGAAAGGGTGGAATAGACACAGATCGTACCTCGAATCATCTCTGGCGCACCGTGGTCGTAGGCCTCCGCTGCCTGGAGCTGAGCCTGTCTCTGCCCGCCAGCCCCCTGTGGTCAGGGCGGGCCTTTTGGTGGTGGTGGTGGCAGAGCCTCAAAGCGTCGCCCACCACCTGCTGCTCGGCCAGCTCCTCTGCCTCGTCTGCCTCCTCCATGCGGACCACCACGGTCGACCCTCTGCCTCTGCCTGGGTGGTCCCTCCACAGTCTGATACCCCTCGGTACGACGGGTCGGGCAGTCCCGAGCCATGTGGCCATGCCCGCCACACTCGTAGCACTGTCTGCCTCTCGGAAGGCTGGCACCGCGCTGTGTGCCCCGCACCACTGAGCCAGTGTCCCGGGGTCATCTGCCAGAAGGCCTGGTCTGCCTGGAACCCTGAGTCATCCGTCGGCTACCTACTGCCAAAGACTCCGCTATCTGCCGCCCTGTGGTAGGTCTCACTGTGGACTCAGCCAGGAAGCTCTCGATCAGGAGGGCTCGCTCCAGTACTCCTGCCTGGGTCGGGATGCTGAGGGAGATCAGCGATGCCCTGATCTTGTGTCTCAATCCCTGCTCGAAGGTCTGGGCCCGGAAAAAGGGGTCCCGTATCATGTCTATCGAGTAGCGAGAAAGGTCGGTGAACCTCGCCGCGTACTGGGCGACCGTCAAGCTACCCTGCCGCAGCTGAAGAAGCTCTTGGATGCGCACCGCACGGAGGGTGGCCGGGACGAACTCTGAGCGGAAGAGGCTCTCGAAGTCCATCCAGATGAGGGAGGCCTCATCATGTACCTGGAGCATCAGGCTCCACCATCGCCCTGCTGCTGCATGCAGTAGGCTCGCCGCGAGGATCACCATGAGGTCTGCTGGTGTCCTTACTAGCCTGAAAACTTGGACGGCCGCCTCCAGCCAGTCCTCGGCTGCCTGGGGGTCTGACTCCCCACAGAACCTGGGTGGTCGCTGGCGCTGGAAGTCGTGCAGAGCTCCGAGGCGTCGTGCGTCGTCAGCTGCCAGTGCTGGAAGCATCGGGGGCTCAGCGGGTAAAGGTACCACCGGTGCCTCTGCTGTCAACGGGCCCTGTACTGAGGCCTCGTCGCTCGGCGGGCTGTCGTCACGCTCTACTCTAGGAACCCTAGCTGGCTGCTATCGTCGTGCCATCCTAAAAAGGAAACAAGTGCGCCACGGTCAGAACAGTATACCTGGTGAGCTGACACAAGTAATCACAAAGAAAACTTGAAACACACATGCAATCAATGTTTTTGTGCATTAAGTCGGAAATCAGAAGTCAGGGTCCTGGTGTATGGATACGTCGGCCGCCGCACCAACACTGGACTCCCTGGACTGATAACCACACTTAATACGCTAAACACTATTTCTTCACAAAGAAGAAGGATCAGAGTCTATGGTAGAACTGACCACCTCTGATACCAATTTGTCACGACCCGTCCTCGGGGCCCGTGTCGTGACTACCCCAAGCCCGCCTTCCATAGGCCAGGGGCTGGCGACTAGAACCAAGGCATAAATCCCATCAAAAAGGGAAGGCATTGCCTTTGAAAAGTAAACAAGCACCATAGAGTAAGCACGCAGAAAAGTAAACACCAAGTAAAACTGTACAAGCTGTGCTGAAAGTTAAAGGGGCCGGAAATACAAGCCCAACTATAAAGTACAACTGAAAGCAAAAACAGCAACTGAAAAGGGAAAACTGCAGCGTCGAGACGTCCTATGGAAGTCCCACCTGAAGGGTGGGTACAGATAGCCTCCACTGCTCCTCGGGTCCACCTGACTGCTCCGAGTACGTCCCGCCCAGTGGTTCACCTCCAGGTACCGTCCTGCTCCGCACGCCTCCACCACGATCAGCGCTGTCTGTCGTCTGCAACCAACACAACGTAGTGCGGGAAAATCCCATGCAGGGGTGAGTATAAGCTACTCAGTAGGGACCTCGAGACCCCCGAAGGTCTCCCGAAATCCACAAAGGATAATCCACAAAGGAAGGTACAATCACAAAGTTACATCTGACAGGGCTTATGTATATGCCTATACATATACCTAAGTCATCAATTTCCCGTTCGGCTCCAACGTCCGAGCCCAAGCACAACCCAGTCCACACAGGAAAACAAAACGTAAACCCACACAGGATAGCTCAACCCAATCCACGAAGGAGAGTAAACAGTAAATCCACACAGGATAGCTCAACACAATCCACAAAGTAGAGTAAACAGTAAATCCACACAGGATAGCTCAACACAACCCACAAAGAAGAGGAAACACAAGATTCAGCTCACACAGGTATACTTCTTCGGATGACGATAAAGATGATCACTGATCCATCTAAGTCGTCAGACCCACGAAGGATCGATAGGTACTAACCCCCGCAGTGACCCACACAGGATCAGACCCACACAGGATCGGGCCCACACAGGATCGGGCCCACGCAGGACCTGTAGGCGCTGGCTCACACAGAACCGATGAGCGCTGACCCACACAGGATCGGCCACAAACAGGATCGGGCCCACACAGGACCGGGCGCACGCAGGACCTGTAGCACTGATCCACGTAGGATCGCTGAGTGCAGTAGTCATCGTAGTCCACTGAGGATCTCTGCACAGTCGTCGCCGCCGTCCACTGAGGATCTCTGCATGGTCGTCGTCGGAGTCCACGGTGGATCTCTGCACAGTCCTCGCTGTAGTCCAATGAGGATCTCTGCACGGTCGTCGCTATCGAAGAAGCAGTCGCAGCCAGCACTAGGGTTCCGCACACAGCAAGCTCGTTCGGGAGGGTCCGCTCCACGAGCCGAGAGGCTGATACATCAACTGACACAAAGTCCGAAGTTGATGTATCCAAAAGTTCTGTATCGCTAACAGGAACTCAACGTCGTAGATGGCACGTCGATCGGATGCACGGTCTGAGAGTTGATGGCTTTTTCGTCCCAGGGGCCCGGTTGGTTTTTAAGGCAAAACCAACCCGACCGTACTCCACCTACATCCAAACCTCAGGCAGAGTATGCCAAAAGATCTGTCTCACAAAGAGGAACTCAAAAAAGCTGACTGCACGTCAATCGGACGTCCGTAGCTCAAGATATGAGCGTTTCCGCTCCGAGGGCCCGGTTGGTTTCGTGTACGAACCAACCCGGCCGAACTCAAAGTATTCCGAAACCTTGAGTGCAATATACCAAAACGACCGTCTCGATCCAAGGATCGTGTTTCCTCTAACGGCGAGTCGTTTGGAGACCCGTAGCTCATGTTACGGGCATTTGAACGAAGACCGTCCGAAGACGGGGGGTACGGGCCCGGGCCGACCCGGCCCGACCCCCCCTGGGAGTCGGCCGCACCGGGTCGACCCGAATCGGGTCGACCCGACCCGGTCCGCCCCGGTCCGGTCTGGCCAGGGTGCGGCCCAGCCGGGCGGACCGGCCTGGGCCGGTTCGGCCGAGCGGCCGAACAGCCTGGCGCCGCGGGGCGCCGCCCCCGCGGCCTGGTTGTGCCGCGACCCCCCCGCATGGGGTCGCGCTGAGTCGGGACGCGGCTTCAGCCGCGTCCGAGGGCACCGAACCCTTGCGGCCGAGGGTACCGCCGCCGCCGCGGCCTCAGCCGCGGAGGCCTGTTTGGCGGCCCGCCGGCAAGTTCCGCGGGCCACTGGGATCGTTGCGGTGGTCCGATTCTCTTCCCGTCTACGCCATTGCTCATCCCGGGACTCGTTCTTCACTGCGGGATCATCAAACATCTGTTGCGGCACTTTCCGCCGTCGCCCTTCAAATCCGCAAAAACGAATAACGACGGAGGGTCGTCGGGCCATGTTCGTTTGGCCCGCACCCTCCGCGTTAGATATAAACAACGGAAGAATTTTTATTCCACACAGGAAACAACAATTTTAATAAAATTAAAATTGTTCGCAATCCGGTTCTTTATCATCTTTAAAGAAACATTGACGGGAATAAAGGGGGTAATTCCCAAAATAAATCCCTACCTCGTTGATCGTCGCGCGCAGGTGTTCTTCGTGGAAAAGCTCGTCGCGGAAGAGGGGGATCGTCGCGTCATCGCGGGAAGGCGTCCCGTCGTCACGGAATCCGGCGTTGAGTCGGCGAGCTCAATGGACCAAGAACAACAGATTTAAATTATAAATAATTAAATTTGTGTTTCGTTTAAAACCAAAAAGAACCTTTAGAGGAAACCCGAAATCACTCACCTCAAATGGTTGGTGATCGGAGATCGGGGCGGGGAAGAACGTCTTGGACGGGAGCGTCATCGATTTCCGGGTTCGGCGTTCTTCGCGTTCTTCCCATTCTTCGCGTTCTTCGCATTCTTCGCAAGGGAGAAGAAGATACAAGGGTCCTCTCAAATCTTCTCAATGCGCAAAATAACCAGAGGTCGTGCGTTGGCCTTACTTTATTATTACGCCAAAGAATTTGAAAACTGGTTAAGAAACGATTGAATTAATTCGTTGAATTAATTCAATGAAAGAAACAGCCCATTTAATTCATGAAATAAACTGCCCAATTAAATGGTCGTTAAGATTTTAAGAAATGCGTCTATTGACTTTCATAAAGACAGGTTTTCGCGGGTGCGTTTCTTAGCAGAAAGAAACGGCGGAGCTCGTGCGGGCCCCACCTCACAAATATCCTACCAAGGGGTAGGATATTTCTGGATAGCATCTTATCCAGTTTAACTCAGTTCAATCTGCCTTTAAGTGGCTTCAAGTGGCTTCCAAGTGGCTTAAGCGAAATAAAATAAAGTTGTCGCAAAATTATTTTATTTCTCAACTTTAAGCCCGAAAATTAAAAACCACACCCGAGCAAACACAACTCCGAAAGAGGCGTTTCTAAGCGAATACCGACGCTGCAATTTCATCGGAGCCCTCAGAATTCGATTCCAGGCACCGGTTCAAAAATTAGAAAAACCCGCTCGTCCGTTCACTGAATGTACCCGAGCCAAACTTTGGAAAATGATTCCGGGCACACCGAGCCTCGGAATCAGGTGCCGTCAGAGACTGCGCTCTTGTAAAATTTCAATGAAAATTAAGGAAAAAAATTCCTTGAAATTTACGGGTCTTTACAATGCTAGCTGGTTTTCTCATCCTGGCAGATGGTGTAACAGTAGGCGGTTGGATAGAGCAGGGTGCACCAGTGGTTGTGGTTGCACAATAGATTGGGGTCTTCGGAGGCCACAGGTCACACTAGAGAGGGAATGTGAGTATTCCATGCATCCTAAAGGGGAGGGAATAAGATAAATGATGTAAGGATGTGGGTTGTGCACCAGGTAACATTGAACAGAGGGGACCAAAACCCCTATGGGGGAAAACCAAAAAGAAAGAATCAAAATATAAAAAATATAACTAACAAAAATGTAATAATAACATTAACCTATAAAAATATAATATTAATGACAATAATTAATAATAAGTAACCTTCTCAAATATAATAATAACAATACAAAAAATAATAATAAACAAAAATTTAATAATAATAATACAATAATAACTATTTATTTATTAATTACAATAAATTATTATCCAATATAATGTTATCATTATTACGGTAAATTATTTATTTAACTCAATATTAATTTTTCAAATCATTCAATTTATTTTATTTGGTTGATTCAAATACTGCAACTGCACGGGTACCCGGGCTGTCAGCACGGTTTTCATTAACCATGTGGTGCCTATGCATCAACCTAAATAACAACAACAACACGAATAACGTCAATGAAATAATGTTAAAAGTAGTTATAATGCTTGTTTTAATCATAATAGTCTTAATATTAATAACATTATCAACAATTATGATAATGTTAATCACACTTTTAATAATAACAATATTAATATTCTTTTCAGTTTTAATAATTAAAATTTTTATAATAGTAATACATATTACTAAAAAAATTAATAAAAATAATACTATTATCTGGAGGAGTATTAACTTTATTTTCATGCATAAAATTCTCAATATCTTTACATCATTTTAAGACTCATTTTTACTTGGTTTCATTATTCTTTAAAAAATTTAATTTATTTTGAAAATCGGGTAGTCCCCATATTCTATGAACCATTCCCTGCTCACACACCCAGTGTCGCTAATACCAAAACACTCATATTTAAATAAAAAATAAAAATTTAAACAATAATATCCTCCAAACCTAGATCTGATACAAAACCAAGAAAAAAATGAAACTCGGCTGAGACAAGTAGCAGCATGGTAATTGATCTTGAGACATCTTTCCATCATAAAAATCAAGAAACTAAATATTTTCATACAGATAATTTGGTTCCAATAATGTTATATAATAAAAATTTAGGTTCTCATAATTATTTTATGTTAGGATTTCTTATGGAAATATGGTAATATATATGAAAATATTAACGTCTATCGTATCTAGTATTTTTTTCTACAACATTCGTAAATAAGATTCCAAACATTTCTATAATTTTTACAAACAAAAAATATTATTGGGACCATCCTTTCAAAAAAGTGATATTTTTGGAATAAATATGATGATTTTTAAAACAAATAAAAAATGGTTTGGTCCATGTCTTTGTGAACCCAATATTTTGATTAAATTTTATTCACCAATGTTAAAATTAATTATAAAATTTTTAATTTCTATAATTATTGATTCTAATTCATCCAAATCATGTTACACCAGTAATTTTAAATATATTTTTCCTTTCATTTAGAAATTATATATATTTACGATAAATTCTATTATACATCTTTTTTATTATCATTTAATTTTTTAGAAAGTTCAAAAAACCCTTATTGAAGTTGATCTCAAGAATATAAAAGATATTAATATATTAAATAAATATAAAAAGTTAAATAATGAGTGGTGGTAGTAGAATAATTAGAATTTAAGTCATCATATACATCAATTCTTTCCACGAGACACTTAACACATCCATCATATGAGTCAGTTGGGTAGAGAGAGACATCTCTGGTACTCCAAGTAGAGACCTTGAGAGCTTTATAACTTTGATTTTTTATATTTTCCTTTTTTTCTTTAAGGGAAAATTCCTTTTGATATTTACCTTATTTAATAAATATAAATAACTTAACATCATTCTATTAATTTTTATTCTAATTTTTTGGAATGTTGTAGTGATATCTTTTTCATCATAAAGATGTTCATCTTTTTTAAAAGATGTGAAATTTTTATGTCACTTCTAGATAATTCATAATTGATTACAATAAAATGAATATTCTTATTAACTTTGTTGAACTCCTTAACTTCATTATTGTCCTATATTTTCATGGTAATCTTATAATCCATGATAGTATTAGTTATATATTTTATCAGCATGTTTTTTATGTCCTTCAATTATTTTAATTCCATCACCTTGGTGCCTATGTACTTAAGAAGAACCAAAGGGTGTACTTTACTACTCTTTATGTATTATGTGTATCATAAAGATAATTTCCTCTATTTGAAATATTATTTTATTGATTAAACATGTCTATAATATATTCATCTGCATGCATTCCAAAACATTAAAAATATTATCAATACATATCAAGTCATGCATATTTCTATTTATAAGTTTCTTAATGAGTAAAATAAAGTAATTTTTAGATTTGAATATCTTATTTACAATTAGAAAAATTCAGAAGTTAATTTATATCTACAAAACAATGAATATAATTCATGTATTTTTCTTAAATATCAAAAGTTATGATATCAATGAGAGACCTTTTTTCTTCAAATTCTTTTATAAGAATGTACACATGTATAAATTTTATACAAAAATTATAAACTATTATTTAAAAAAATATATACGAGAGTTTCCCAATAACCACAATTCATTCCATCAATTAAAGTTTCCCAACCCACTATGTGACCTTTTAGAGAACCTTGGTTATTAGAGGTTGAATTCATTTTTTAAAGAACATTTATTGAAACTAATTATTTTGTATAAAAAATAATTTTCAAAATAAGTTCATAATTTTTTAAAAAAAATTCTCATATGATACTAATTATTTGTTAGCTTAAGATATAAATAATGGGGGTAAATTTAATTTTAAAAATAAAAAACTAAATAATGTGACACAATTATGAAACTAAGTGATAAATTAAAATAATCAAAGTTTGAAATATATATATAAATTAAAAGAGTGAAATATTTATAACATAAATGATTAAATTATTGATTGATTTATAGATATTAAAAGGTAATATATATATAAATTAAAAATAAAATATGGAACACAATTTGACAAGGGGTTTTTGTAATAGCGCTATTATGAACCCCTAAATTTACCAAACCAATTTCTTGAGGGTTTACAAATTAATTCCATGAATTTACTGGTAGATATGATTCTCAAGGCTCCCTTTATTTATGAATGATTATAGAATGAATATATATACAATTGGATATTTATTTTTAATGGTTATATAATGAAACCCAAATAAAATATCCCTGGAGTTTTGGTTGTTCAAGAAAGAAACTCAAGTCACTCTCTTAAAGGTTGTGAAAACCAAATTAGTAGAAGGAAGGAGAGAGATAGGATTTTGAGGATCAAACCCCTAAAAGCATATTATCCAATATCTCAAAAGAATAATCAAGAACACAATAATATAAATGTAAACTGTAGAAGACTCAATTATTTTCAATGAGATCACACTTTTTAAAAGAATTGAGATCATGAGCATAACCAGGATGAATTTGAGATTGTTGAAGTGTGTTGAGAATTATTGTTTTATATAAATTAAAATGAATACAAGGTGTATATTTATATTATTCAAGGGTCCTAGGATTTATATGGAGATGTAATGTGGTCAATGGATTCATCTATTGCCTTCTTTAATGAACCATTTTACCACCTATCCCAACGCCATCATTTTGTTAGTAGAATCCACTAGTTGGTTTATGGTATTCCTCTATGTTTTTTGTTCTATTTGTATTCTATTTTCTAGTTTGTGATATCTACCGAATAGAATGTAGTATTTCTATAGGTATGGTTCATTTTGTGTTCTACTAGTTGGTCAGTGTTCATCTACTAGCTGGCTAGCCCTTTTTACCAGTGAGGGTCTTCAAAATGGCCCTAAAACCTTATTTTGATGGCTTAGTTTGGTCTCTTGATTCCAAATTATGCTTAATTAAAATAAATAAAAACCTAAAACATAAATAAAATAGGTAAAAATTGAGATTTTTTTTATCATTAACAACATCGAGTGAATGAGAAGAAAAAAAACAAGCGAATAATGATGAAGACCACATCAAGGATTTTATTGAAATTTTAAATTGTAGATGAAGATCATATTAATAAAATTGTAATGGCAGTTGAATAAGAGCTTTGTGATTGTTGAATGATATTTTTAAAGATAAATAGCTATGAAATGTTTTCATTATATGATTACTATACAAAATATACACCATTTTCAGCCATAATAAATCTATATAATATAAAACTAGAAAATGAATATAGTAAAACCATAAAGGCTAAAATAGCACTTAAATAAAATGGTTAATACAACATGAGGTGTTTGTGATCATTTAAATCATTTAGTGAGTGAGTAGCACAAAAAAAGTGAGATTGGTGACTAAGATCATAATAAGGACTTGATTAAAATTGTAAAACGATGTTGAAGATCCTATTAAAGAAATTATAATGGTAGTCAGAGATGATAAATGTAGATATTCAATGATATTTTAGATGATAAAGAGATTTGTAATAATTACATTGTATTCTGGTTGTACTAAATATACAAAATTTTCATCCGTAACAAATCAATATAATCTGAAAATAAAAAATGGATAGGATGACAGAATATTTTCTAAACTTATTTCTCTCTTGAATGATATGCTTCTAGAAGATAGTAATCTTCCTCTCTGAATATATGACTCTAAATGAATGTAATTCTTAATAGTTATGCTCTCTAAAAAAATACATGTTTGTACCAATGACTGTAAATTATTTTTAAAGATCTACGAATCACATAAAAAATACAAAAAGTGTGGTATGCCCTGATACAAAAAATACACGATCAAGTCCCTAAAAAGATTGAGGGTATTTTCCAATAATTCCATTGATTGGGATCCTCTGTTGATGGAGTGGACTATATGGATTTTAATGTGGCATGTGGATGCAAGAAATCTTGATGATAAACATCATTAGCCAGTAAACTCTCCTCTGAGGAATAAAATTGATCATGAGAATCATCAATGTGTAAAAGATTAATGAAACCTTCATCCTATATGATTTACAAATTGAGTGAACCCTTTTGGAGTGAAAAGTAACCATTAAAATACATGGATAGTTATATTGGTAAATTATAACATTTCACAATAGTTATTAATAAATAAAAAATCCATTATCTTTCACTTATTATATCTACAAAAAACCATGTAATGATATTTATGATTATTTAGATTCAATGATCAAATATCACAAATTAATTTGGAATTTAGGTATCAGGTTGTATGGTTCTTATATAAATAATGATTTCACATTGGGAACTATGTTGTGTAAGATTGTAAATGAATTTAATACATATGGAAATTTTTTAGGATATATCATTAATGGAATTATAGAGTGTCCCATTTGTGAATAAGGTACACACTCAGTTAGGATGAATCATTCCCAAAAGATTTTATTTTTAGGACATCAGAAATCTTTACATTGATGAAATAAATATAAATCTTGGATGACATAATTTGATGGTAATTATAAAGAAAGTAAAACATTGTATATACTAATAATTGATTGATTTTCTTTGTGAAATTATAGGACACATCAACCAATTTTGGTAAACCTTAATAAATAATTAGAAATACATTTTTTTGGAAAAAGTGATTAGTTTTTTTTCAGTTACCATACTAGAATTTTTTGTACATCAACATTTTATTGATGTCATGAAAATAGATATATATATATATATATATATGTATTATTGTTTCATTGGTATGTTACTAAATTAATACATAGAATAAAGGATAACATTACATCTAGGTTATAAATGATGATATAGGGATAAATGAAGAGCGTTCAGCAGTGAAGGGTGAAAGGAGGACTTTTCATCCTCCAGATGCATAATATTTTTCCAAGAAAAAGATATATCAGTTTTAAGACTTCATGAATGAAGTAAAAGTTCTAGAGGGGTATTGATCAAATATAAATAATATCATTTGGATGAATGATTTAATGTTAAAGGTCCTATAATAACATGACTATTAAGTTTCTATGTACGATTTAATTACTATATATTTACATATCATTTTTCCAAAAAAGATAATATTATAAATTAACAAAGACACATTTCTTTTTCAAGCCTATGTTAATCAAATATATAAGCCCGGTGATATTTATAAAAACATAAATAAAAATTGATATCATTTTACATGATTTATATTCGTTCTTCTCACTATTATTATAAAAATTGATGTTTCACATCATGGTTTACATTGTGAGAGTGATTTTATTATGTGGTCCTATACATTATCGATGGAATTTATTCATTGAATGGTATGTGATGATTTCTAAAGGTTATGTCAAAAATAAAAGTCTCGAAGAATTCTGTATTTTAGAATAGTATATTATTGTGGAATTTTTTCTAATTTATTACTGATTACATATTTTATGTGTAGAGAATTGATATAAGAAATTCTCATCACATTGGGTGACTTATAGGTGAAGGAAATTTTGAAACTTATGTTTTCATAATTACCATTATAGAGAAGTATTGGGCTCAAATATATTATTTTTTTCTAAATATTTTTTTGGGTTTCACCATATATTTAATCCAAAAAAGTAATTATCATAAATTTAAATCCATCAAGGCATGATGTATGGATACCAAATACACATAATTAGTAGTTTATATATTAATTTTGAGAGCATATTTTTAAGAAGTCCCCTATTAATATGAATTCAATTTCTCAATAACTTCAACAGATTACATGAGGACCAAGAGTGTATATATTATCATATAAGGGTTATTCAATTAATCGTTATATATTTTATAAAAAGTAACATGGTGAAATTAGTACCATGAAAAATAGTGGAGTTACTATTTTGGTGAAATTGATTAATGTATCAAGTACCAAGGATATAAATGCAATTTACATAGATATTTAATACTTTGGTATCATCAAATAAATATGGCATTTTAATTATATAATATTTAAATTGTTAGTCTTTCAATGAAATTGGGATGATAAAAAGAGTATAGTTAGAATTAATGAATTGAGATTCATGAAAGTGGATTATAGTAATAATGGGTACACATATAAACAGTTCATAATGAAATGATTGGTTTTACATGTTATGATCTGGATACTACAAAAAAGTTATTAATGATTCTGTTATCAAAAAAACCAATATTCAGTTATTTTATAATTCATCCAAGAATGAAAATTTCATTTGTACAAAGAAATCATTTCTTAGTGATCCCAATGACGATGGTGTCATCAATGTACGAGCAGACTAAAATGAGGGGATTTGGCTATTATATATATGGTTTAAATCACTTAACCATAAAAGAAAAAAAGGGGGACCAATATTCATGTTAATTTTTTTAACATTAATTATGTTTCCTCATAGTATTATATATACACTATTGCCTGGACATATTATAAATTAAATGTTAAAAAATTATTTTATAATGGCTTTACCACATGTTGATTCTTACAACCCAATTGAAAAAAAATATTCACCACATGTTAATGCTACTAATCCCAAGGAATAATATGTTTCTTCACATATGGATGTTAAAAACCCTCAAAAACAATAAATTGATAAGTTTGAAAATGGGGAAAGTGTGGTATGTGAATAAAATATGTTCAAAAAAATTGGATCATTATGGTGTGAAAGTCATAAAAAATTATTAAGGTGATAATGAAATATATAAATTTATTGGTTGGATGGAATGCACATGGATGACAAGTTGACCCAAGCAAGTCCATTTTATGTTGTTACATTTGGGTCACCACTTGATTGCACATGCCTATTGGTATAGACACATGATACAATGTTGTGCCCATGATGAAGGCACTAATTTGGGATTATATTGGGGGTAACATTATGATATAATTTATCATTTTCAATAAAAATAAATTATTTAAATGTTTTTTTCGCTTAATTATCCCTTTTTTAGTACATTCTTATTGGATGACTATTGAATGAAAATTGTATTATTTTTCACTGGAAAGGCTCATAGATCCTTTCAAAAAGTTATTACGAATCATAGTATCAGTGATGATAAAGGAAATATAATACCACTTCCACCATGGATTCATGCACACCTGATAAATTAGGAAACATGGAATGTGTTTATTAGCGATCATGAGGAGGAAACAATTCAAGAATACTATGACTAATAATACATTACTTATCAATACATATATTAATAAAACTGATTAATAATTATTAATTTTTGAAAAAAATTGAGATGAAAATAAGACGTGTGCATCGAAACCAATATACCCCTACTATAAAGAAAGGATTTGATATGCTACACATGAAAAAATAGTCTATAATTTAATTCTACAATAATAAATTTATATGGAATTAAACAACAGTATAAATATGTTTCTTTGGTTATGTGATGTTAGATGAATCAAAATCAAAATCCACATCAGTCATACATAATAAGTTATGGAATGAGTCTTGTATAAATATAGATGCAATAATATTAGATTAAAACACACAAAGATTATGGGAATCATGTGTAAGTATGGCATAATGAAAATTGTTTCATCCATAAATCAGTATTACATGACAATCACTTCTTACGGTACTATATTTTTGAACTAGTTGAGAGACAAAAATTTATATTGAATGTACCTAATGAAAGTATACTTTTAATGACCATGAAGTGGAATGAAAAATATGGTCACATAATAGGGGAGGGTTTTGGAGTGTCACCAGGAGTATATTTTGAGAAAATAATTACACAAGGGGGTAATGATTAGAAAACATATTAGACATAAGGACAAATAAATTTTCTAGAAGGAAAATATAATTTTTAGGATGATTTGATAGAGAATCATACGAGAATTAATTAAACATAAAAAATAATACAACAACAACCACTATATTATCATCTACAACCTTCACTCTTTAAGTCTACAAATTCCCCTCAACTGTTTACCTTGCCAAAGGTATTCATTTTTTATAAATATTTTTGAGAAATATCATTTAGGTAAATAGATATACCTTTCCTATAAAAATATTTTTCATGTATAAGTTTATTGTGATTTATATATATTAGAATATATCCATCATCTTTCTATAAAAAGAATAGTGTATAGTATCCATGGAGATACTCTACACAAAAATCTTCTAAAAGATCATGTGATAATAGGGATTAATTTAGCTAATGAGATGAGTGTTGAGCTACTTGTTTTACATGATGATATAAATGATCACAAAAATGAACATTATACTGGATCTTTAATAACATGGTTGTTTTATCTGGTAAAAAACATATCACTAATGAGGTATGACCTTTCAAATTTAGCATTATGTAAAACCATTAACACTGATTGAAAAATTCTTGAATCGGGGAATGTTATTGCGTATATAGAAATATATTTTGAAATAGGAAATAAAATCAAAATAATCAAACAAATCAACCAATTAATTGAAAAGATATTTATAGAGTACCATTACACTACTATTTAATCTACCACATTTACTAATATTATAATATTTAAAGATAGTAATATATTCATGATTTAATTTGAAGAAAAGTTGTATATAAATTCCCTAATATCATATATTGGCCTTGAAAATTTAGTTGAAATCCTAGAACATGTATTGTTGGGAGTCTCAGTTTTAAATGTATATATGAGGTGAATTTGTCTAATCTATGTATCCAGTTATTTATCTAAAATGTTAATTACTATTTAGCATTATTCATTTTTTAAGAATTATATATCAATAGTGTGTGAAGGGAAAACCATATAAATAGATACCTTGAATCATTTTTCATTATATCACTTCTAAATAAAAAAGGTCATTGGAAGAGAATGAATATTTAAAAATTGTGGACCAAATCATTATAATGTTTGAGAAGAAACTTATAGATGATAAACTATCCTTAATAACCATGATTATAGTGGAAAATACATAATCTAATCATATCAAATATTTTTTAATATTTTTTATTAATTATTACTTTTTGTATTTTAGGGATCATTTTTTATTATTTCAATCAACTTGGATAGTCTAAAAACCTATTTTTTTGGATTTAATACATAGATTACCAAGAAATCAACCATACATGATAAACTGTATAAATTATTAATACACCACATTAAATATTTTATAAATAAATTAAAATTTATAAGTGCAAATTTTTTCTACGGATAATGGTTTTTAGAAAAAAGGATGTTTTTAAATATCAGCAAAATCCAAGTATGGGTATATTCTATGAGCATAATAAGCGTGTAAATTTCTAAAACTGGATATGTATTGAAGTATATATAATAAAATTTCAATATAAAATAATATAAAAAAAATTATAATTTTAATCAATGTTTCTATAGTATCAAAAAACCAGATGGCAATAATCATGATTATTACATTTGAAAATTTCTGAAATATATCATATTCAAGAAAAAAACTTGAATCCCAAAAGAGGTATTTTCGATGATAATGTCAATTTTAATTAAAATATTTGTGAATATTTTTTTATTTATATTGTTTTAGTACTATAAGGTTTATAAAAATTCAAATTATTCAAAGGAGGAAATAATTTTTTTAGAAATGAATGGACATAATAAATTGTAT
Organism: Viscum album; assembly: GCA_963277665.1. Taxonomy (NCBI): domain Eukaryota; kingdom Viridiplantae; phylum Streptophyta; class Magnoliopsida; order Santalales; family Viscaceae; genus Viscum; species Viscum album. The sequence goes on along the minus strand of OY728148.1, from coordinate 885,821,127 downwards.
CATACTATTTTCAATCATAAAAAAATCATTTCTCTATGAAGTAACATCTTTAATTTTTGTTTTTTTATTATCGTTTTTATCTATATCATATTTAGTTAATTTTCATCAAGTTAATGAAGATGATACATCATAGAAAAATTATATTTCTTAATCCATTTTCTGAAATATGAATACCACAAAATAATTAGAGAAAAATCAATTCTTGATGAAGGATTCGACAAGGATAGTGAACATAGTTACTATTTCTTCTATTTATTGATCTATTTCATATTTATTTGATTTTTTTTCATTACTAATAAGTTTTTTTGTTAAAAATGAATTAATCTATGGGTTTTCAGTCTACAAATGGAATTTTTGTTAAGAACATGAATCAATATCTAAAAACTAATAAACATTTTCTTATATTTTATTTATACTTGGGAAAACGGCTCATAATTTATTAGTGTTGTGTATGAATCATTTACACATTAATATGGAACATTGTGTACCTAGAATGAACAAAGTAGAGCTTTTGGATTAAAAGTAATATTTTAATTCATAACATGCATAACTTAATATAAACCATGAAAACACACACATATTATATTGATAATTTTATATATATATATATATTATTTTTGTACAAATATTAATGAACCACATGTAAATATGAAAAATAGTTTGACTAGTATCATTAATAGTGAATGTTTTTATTTAGAAGTGGCGTTTTAGTTTAAAATAGGAATTCATCGCTAAAAACTAATCACATACTCTTAGATGGCCTTGATACTTTTCTGAAAATTAACAATACATTTTTTTACATTTATTAATAATACACAATCAATATGACACATTGTGTTATCAGTATGACTCAAAGAACACGTTTTTAGATAAAAATTTACATTTTAGTTTCAAACATGTCTCGCCCACTAAATTTAGAGAAATGTTATATTATGTTTCCAATTAATTATTCAAAATGATCTATACATAATTTCTCACTTGTATGAATTTAACAAAATGGAATTTGACACACGGTGAGCCAAATATGGCTAGAATTGTGTGTTATTAGATTAAAAATGAAAGTTTAGATAAAAATGAAAGTCAGTCACTAAAAATATAGAAACACACTCTTATATTTTTGATATTTTTAGATAGTTATAAATTAGTAATTTTTTATATATAATAATTTAGCACATGATAATTGGATACATGGTTTGCTTGATATAACTCAAAGAGTATGTTTTTTTTTTGAAAAATGATCCTTTTGGTATAAAACATGTCTCACATAGTAAAAGTCATGAAAACAAGCTCAGGTTTTATTTATACTTAAGGAAACTAATCCATAATTCATTCTTAACATGTAATAATTATTCACACGTAAATCCAACACATAGTCCTCCATATATGATCAAAAGTGCATGTTTTTAGTTTAAAAGTATTATTTTAGGTCAAAACCTGAGTTAATCACTAAAAAACAAGTAAACACACTCAGATTTCATTATTACATTAATAAATTATCCATAACTCATTTGTGATGAATATGAAAACAAAATCTTAATCAGACACACTGTGTAGATGATTTGGCCAAAAGTATATGTTTTTATTTAAAAGTGAATTTTTTCACCCAACACATAACACATACTCCAAATAAAGAAAACACACTCAAATTATCTAAATAGTTTAGGGAAAGTATCCATAATTCATTTATATATATATGAATCATACATATATCAATCTGGCACATAGTGTAGCTAGTATAATTGAAAATGAGTATTTTATTTAAAAATGATGTTTTAGTTCAACACACACATCACTCACTAAAAACTAAGAAAATGTGATTTTATTTTAATAATACAATAGTAAAATTGTCCATAAATATTTTGTGACATATTTTAATTAACCACCCATTAATTTGACACATGATTTTCTTAGTATGACATAATGTATGTGTTTCTAGTTCAAAATATGCATCAATCATTGAAAACCAAAATATAGACTTAGATTGTCTGGATAATTTATAAAATTTATCAAAACATCCTTTATGACAAGTAATAAATAACCAAACATCCATAGACACAATATATGACTAATATCGCTTTATGTGCAAGTTTTTATCTTTCAAATGAATTTTATGTTTAAAATGTCTATCAATCACTAAAAATTAGAAAACAGTTTTCGATTTTCATCAAATTTTAAGAAATTATCCATACATAATTTGTTATATTTAGGATTCAAAAACACATTAATATGGCACATTTTGTTCCAAATGTTATCAAGAGTGTGTGTTTTAAGTTTAAAAATGTAATTTTAGTTAAAATCATGTCTTAGTCACTAAAAAAATAACCAAAGCACTCAGATTATATTTATATTTTACAAAAAATATCCATAAGACATATGTTTTATGAATAAATTCAACACATGTTAATATAACACACGTTGTTATTACTATAACTCAAAGTGAACGTTTTCAATTTAAAATTGACTATTTAGTTCAACAAATATATCACATAATTAAAACTATTGAAAATCAAAAATGTTATCTTTTTTTATATAAAACTAAATCATAACTCCTTTTTTTACAAATAAGAATTATCCGCACATAAATTTGATGTATGTTTTACCTAAAATGATTGAATGTGAATGTTTTCAATTTTGAAGTATGATTTTGGTTCAAAATTTTTTTTACTCCCTGAAAATAAAGAAAACATGCATATATTATCATGATAACTAGGAAAATGTTTTGTAAATCCTTTGATATTTCTAGGAATCAACCACATGTCAATATGACACCGGAGGTGTCTAGTAAAACAGGAAATGTTTATTTTTATTTAAAAGTGACATTTTTGTTCAATTTTTTTTTCAAATACTCAGAATTGAAACAAACTATTATTGTATTCATATATTATTTAAATAAATAAAAAAATCATTTTTTATGTGTATTATTTTTTTTTCACAACAATCAGATACTTTGTGATACTGATATGATTGATTAGGAGTGTTTTTTAAAGTGGCATTATAATTAAAAACATGTGCCACTCAATAAAAATCAGGTACACACAATTGGAAATTATTAACACTTTAGAATAATAAACCATAAATTTGACATGTAGGAATAAACTACAATTAAATTTGATGCACAATGTTATTAATTTGAATTAATGTACATCTTTTTAGGTTAAAAGTGATATTTTTGTTCATAAAATGTGTTACTCATTAAAAACCAATAAAACACACTCATATAAACTTGATAATTTTTTATAATTATCCATTCATGATTTATAAAAAATTGAAATTAAACAAACATCAGCCTAAATAATGATGTGCCCGATATGACTCAAAATGTGTGTTTTTCGTTTAAAAGTTATTTTTATTATAATGCATATGTCACCTAAAAAAATAAAACATACATATATATTCATTATATTTTTCAAAAATGATACATAATTTTTTTTACATTTAGTAATTATCCACACATTATTTTGATACGCAATGTTCCCGATATGGCTCAAATTATATTTTTTCATTTTAGAATTTTTATTTTGGATAAAAATGTATCTCACACAATGAATAAAAAAGAAAAAAACACTCATATTGTCTTTATATATAAAAAAATGATCCATAATTAATTTGTGATATTTATTAACTGCCTACACATTAATCCAACACATAATGTACCTAGTATAAGTCAAAGTGAATGTTTTTATTTTACAATTGACCTTTTAATTCAAACATGAATCACATAATTAAAATCAAGAAAACATCCTTTTTGTAGTAAAAGTGAGTTTCCTATAACAACGTTTAATAGTAATTTTAGATTTCTATACTAGGTACACATTGTGTTATACATGATGTAATATTACAAAAATATTTTTGATATTTATATTTTCATGATTTAAATATTAATTTCATTAGATTTTTTATTGTATCAGAGGTTATAGCACATCGAAGGATATAAGGAAAACCTAAGGATACTATGAAATTAATATTTAATATATTTTATATGGTCTAGATACCTCATAATAACTAGACATAGGTTATTTCGGAATATAAAGTGCTGGGGGATCATAATCATTCAGAATTATTCTCATGAATACCCCATTTGGATTTCTTTAGTATTTGAGATCATGAGGACAAACCCTTCAATAAGAACATCACAAGTTTTGGTTGTAATTAGTTGTTCCTATCTATGAAAATATTAATTAGTCTCTTGACATGAGAACATTATCAAGGTGTATACATTGATTGCATGCTATGATGTAATAAAAAAACCATGACCTTGATGTCAAGGAGAGGTATCTTGTAATGGGTGTATCATTAGTGGTATGTAATTGTTTTAATGGTCAAGATATTATTTTCCACTTCTATATTGAGGAAGTGATATAACAATCTTAGTTTATCAGGATGGTTATAACTTCAAAAATCCTTGGCCATGGTAGTCAGAGGTATGCACATCCAGTTAGAATAACAAAAAAAAAGGATAATTACAAAAGCATGATTCCTTCTTTATGAATTATCATGTGAAAAATATATTATATTACATATTACATGTTCATATTATGGTAAAAATTTCTATGAATTTTATTTTTCTTTTTAGAGGCCTCGATGAGTTTCTAGGCTCCACTCTTGGTCTGTGAATAGTGTTCAATTCTATGGAGATATTGTCCCAGAGGGTAACATACAATAACATATTCAAGATTCTTCCCTATTCTTTTGAATAATAATATTGGAAATAATGGGATCCAACATGGGTATGAGTGATTTATATGTATTAATAATGATGAAAAAATAAATTAATTCCTTATTTCTCAATGATATAATAATTTTGATAGAGTTATTTAAATTCATTCCTGAGATATTTAGTTCATACAAGAGAAAATATTATATGAATAAATATTGTTTAATTATTTTGGTTCATAGAAGAGGGAATTTAAAATCGGATTAATGGCTTAGGATTTATCAAAAATAATATTTATCATATTACAAGTAATTGATAAAATATAAATGATGTTAATGATGCAATTAGTTCATCCTGATAGGTCATTTACTTGTTATTTATTATGAATTTAATTTTAGGGGGTCAAATAACACTTTATGTATAATTAATCCTTCCACTATATAATAAATAGAGAGAAATCCATCTGGTGACTATTCATTTAGTCAAAATTAAATCCTCTCTCTTCTCCCACTTCCTATGGATAGATAGTCTCTCTTCGAGTGACCAATCCAAGAATGCCTTTAACAGGTTTAAGGGATTCTATCTTAGTGATCTTTATGATGATGAATGATTCATCTGAGCTCAATAGTAGCACCCAATATTTGATGAATGGTGATTTCATAAATTCTTTAAGAATTTATGGATGATTTTTATGCGATCAAATTTGGATCCTTTAGGAAATTGTCACCAATGATGATATCAATTCATGTGTGATTCATTTTCAAACAAGTTATTTTTTCAGCTTAATTTTGGTGCCAATTAAATTAACACGATATCCTCAACCCTCTACTAGGGCTTGGAGTAGTAGAGATAATGATGTTTTTCCACTCTGGTTATGAAATTTTTTAAATTGATAGTCCACTGGTTTCTAATGCACACCCTAGTACCTTCACAAATATTGTCTTTATACTTTATAAGAATAATCCATAAGTATCTTTTGACTTCTAGGAATCAACCACACATCAATTCAATTCAATTTTTTACGTGATATTACTCAAAGTACATGTTTTCAATTTGAACATAATATTTTATTAATGAATTTTTTCATATTCATATTTATTTATTTATAGTACCATTGATATAATCATTGTTTTTTATATTGAAACACACTTTTTTGTGTTAGGGTGGATTTTTTGATAACTTATAGCATGATCAAGATCTTTTAGAAGGGGGTATAAAGGTAATAGTATAATGCTTTTAAATTTAATGATTTTTTCTATAAATTTTATATACTAATGTAATGGTACATAATAATGTTTGAAATGTTTTTATGCAATAAACAATGTTTTTTTGTTGTATCGTGATTCAAATTAAATGAACTGATATTATAAAATTTTTTATTGTGGTAAAAATTTAATTGAAAAGAAATTTTAGAATTTTTTTGTACAGTGCTGAAAATTGAAACAAAACACTACTCAAATAGGATTTTATCTGTGTTATTCCTACTGCTGATAAAATGTACCTTAATCAGCACTATAAAAAGAACTAATAAAATTGATATGAAACAACCATTAAAACATCATTGATACAACCTCCCTTTATCAGTTCTAATAATTTCTTTTAATAATTTTCACCATTTATCGGTAATTTTTGAAAATATAAAAGAATACTTCATTAGCTCCATTTGCAGAATCGATAAAATTCATCATCTTTTATAGGATGTTACAAAATTAGAAATTTTTAGTTCCAATGAAGGCTATTTAAAGCATAAATAATTCTCATATTAATATTTGTGGAATTTCTTTCATTGAAGAAATTTATCGATTCTGGAATATATTTTTTAATCAATTGTTTTACATTTGGCATTAAATTGATATACACCGTTCCCTTGTATGAAAACTTTATCCACTCAGTTTTGTATAAGACACCCTTTGATTTTTGGGTTCGGTGATGATTCTTTCCTTATCCACCATCGGTGTGTTCATTTCTTCATAATAAGATAATTATTGCACATTTTTAATTCTTCAGTCCAATATTTATTTAATTTTTTTGTAAATTTTATAAAAAAATTTGTTTTCCTCAACATTACTAATTAATTAAAATCTATATATTCATTAAATCGTGTTAAAGAATATGTGTAGTTGTTGAAATTTTTTTAGTTAAATATATCTATTATATTTCATTATTTTTCATATAGAAAAAAATTATTTAATTATTATTTTTGTAGATTTTATTAAATTTTTTTCTCTTCACAGAACTCCGGATTAAATATAATTTATATATTTACTAAATAACATTACATAATATATATTAATAATATAACTAATTTTATCCGACCTGAATTTTTTTTATATCTTCGTCATATTAAATATAATCTTATTTTTTATAATATTACCACATGCATTATGTATATTAGAAATTTAATATTTTTTCAGATTATTTATTGAATAATGAAATTTTAATTCATGAATTTATTAATTAAAATAATAATTATTAATTATTTATAAATTTTACAAAAATATTAAATTTAATGTTTCACCCACTAGAAATTTTATATTTTTTAGATTTATATAAACATTATTTACTATGTAAGTCATGATTTAATATTATAAGTGTGTATCTATTTTTTATTTATACCATCATGTTTTTCTAACATTCAATGTGAAATTCCCGAATTAAAGGGTAGAAATTACAATATTTGTAAGGATAGAATTCCTCTTCACATGTGTTGGATGGACATTGATTATGTCATTCATAATGATAAAAAACCTATAGTTAACAATGATATCACACTAGATGATATAAAATTATATAAACATAGGGAGAGGTCATGGAGACTCAAAATAATTTTTAAGAGAATACAATTATGTTCTAGCATTCATGGTTCATTCTTTGAGAATAATAATGTTTATAACTTGATAAATGTTATAGATAACTAATGCTTCTTTTGGGATAAATCATTAACAATAACATTAGTCATGAATTTATCATCAATAAAACTCACCACTATTAAATGTGTGTGTGAGAACACTATGTAGTTAACGGGTATTCTGACTTAGAATAATTATATTGAAGTTAATATATCTATTATATTTCTTGTCAATAATATTCTCTAAAATCCTCTACATGAATATTGTCCATTTAAAATCTCTTATAACATAGAAAAATATAAATATTCAATGAATGAATTAATGACAATGTGTACTCATGAGGAGGAAAATTCTTATGGTAGAAATGGGTGAAACCAATATACTGACAATGCACCAAAGACAAAAGGGTTATAAATTTCAATCCAATATTAAGGGGAGATATAAATTCCTACTCCAACATAATATGATAGAGGAACTCACATGTTTCTTCTATATAGGAAAAGGGAATGTGAAGAAATGTTTCAATAAATTTATGAAACAACGTTAAAAAAGGTATTTTTATATCATTGGCATATTATGAATAAAATATGTTCAACACAATTTATAACACCTATTCAATTAATTATAATTCTAAAATCCATGTATTGAACACCATTCATTGTATGAAAAAACCTTTTCAATTTAGTGGGTGGTGATGTTTGTATCTATTAAAAAATTAAGAAGTGCTCACATGTGCAATCCATCGGGACATGTGTTCCTATGTTAACACTTGGTTTATTATATTTTCATAGAATACCATTTATATTACATGTTTTTCAAGAAACTAGATTTCAGTTTCCAAATATGTAACATCATGTTTTATATTAAATTTTTTTAAACTATTTTTCCCTTGACATTGGGAAATGACATCATTGGATAAGGTGCATTAAAATATGGCCTTTTATCAATTTATTTGAAAAATAAAATAGACAATGATAGTATGAATATTCATACTATTATTAATATAAGTGTAATAAATAGAAATTAATATATGTTACTGAACCATATATTAGGTCATACCTCATAAGAATGGGTTTAAATATATGTTTAGGATGGGTTACTTTGTACTCTTGATTTTAATGACTTTGAATCTTGTGTTTTTTTCATTGAGGGAAATCAATAAATAAACTGAATTGTAGTGTTAATATATATCCATCCATATTGTAAATCGTATATACATAGCATAGACAATAACATAGATGAAAATAAATGATTTATTTCATTCATTTATGTCTATTCATCATATATGTATCTCTATTTGAATCCGAATAAAAATGAATCACTTGATACCCTAAAAGTTTGTAATCTTGAAGATGAGAAAGAATGGGGTAATAAAATTAAGATAATAAGGTATTATAAAGGTGGAAAATATTATGGGAGATACACAAAGGATGGACAATTACATAATATATTTGAATACTTTCTTCAAGAAAATGAAATAGTTACATAATACATTATGCCAAGTTTTCCAAAATAAAATAGATTATCTAAAATAATAAATAAAACATAAATATGCATGGTATAACATATGTATAGTCACTCTATGGTACATAATATCTTATGGACTTAGGCACTTAAAGTGACATCATACTTTTTTAATCAGGGAGAAATGAATGTTGTTTCAAAAAAAATCTTTTAAATCATTTTATGGAATGAATGAAAGTCTTTAACATGTTTTTGTTTGGGTATTTCCATCAAAAGTGAATTATTATGATCCATAGGAATGTAAGTTAGATTTTAGTGCCATTTGTAGATACTTCATTAGATATTTCAAGTAGATTAAGGGATATTTTCTTATTGTCCATCATTGAACACAATAATTAAGGAATTAGTAAAAAATTATTTGAAATGTCCTCATTAGTTAGAGAATTATGATTAATAAAATCTTATTAAGGTCATTAAAAAGATTTGACTTTTATCTCTTGTGTAATAATGATAATTATTCATAACAATCCACATTTATTAAGTTATTCTGTAGAAAATATCATTATATTAACAATTTTTAATCAACATATGGATTTGGTGGTTTCATGGATAAAAAACACTTGAACAATCAGTTGAACCATATTTTCTCCAAAAAACAATGGTAAATCATTAAGAATATATATAATAGTAATAAATTTTTCAATTTATAGTTATTATGTAGTGTTTCTCCAATAATATCACTACAATATTTGAGTAAAAAAGATCTAAAAACATTTTCCCATGCCATATATTGTGAGGATTATAATATATGGTATAATTCCATGATTTAGGAGGTAAATTCCATGGAGATCAATAATTTTTGGGACATTTTTTAGTTTTTGATTGATGAAAAACCTATTGGATGTAAATGGGGTTTTAAAACTAATAAGAATAAAATAGATAATAGTTATATATGAAAAGACATACTAGTTATTAAAGGGTTCATTCAAAAGTATGGGATCAATTATACAAACACATTTTCTCTGATATCTATAAGGATTCCTTTTGAATTGTAATTTAATTAGTAGCTCCTCATGGTTTCGAATAAAAAAGGAGGTGAAAATTAAATCTATGTATAGTTATCTATATGATTAGGTTTACAATAAACAACCGAAAGGATTCCTCTCTAATAATGGTGATTATTTAGTGTCCAAGACCAAAATTTCAACATAAAATTTAAAACAAGAATCTCAAAAATGGTAATTACAATATCATGATATAATTACTTCATTTCTTTTAAAATAAAACATTATGGTTCAATGTATATACAAGAATTTCACTTGGAGTAAAAAAATTCTTGTTTCATCCAAGGATGAAAATGAAATTTTGACTATTGATAAGGGTTTTCTATCTGAGTTGAAATATTTTTTCTCCAAAAAAATTGACATAAAAATATGGGGTACGTATCCAATTTCATTGGATTAATGATTATTTGAGATATATTGAGGGGTATTCTGGTTTTATCTCAATAAACCTATGTCAAAAAAATTTAGAGAGATTACGTATGAATGATTTTACACAAATTATAACACAAAAATTGAATGGAAATAAATTAAACCTGAACCAAATCCCTAAAAATAATTTTTAGGGTATCAAATGGAATCGTTCTCATAAGATTCTGATTTTGGAAGTTTAATGGATTCTCAGGTATTCATAAGGTATGAAATGGAATTTGAAAATTTAAATTTGGGATGATATCAATGTAATCTAGGTATATACCTCTAGAATTATATAATTAATGTATTGTGATACCTTAATTGGACTAAATATTAAATGATTGTATATAAATGGATTCATAATTTGGAAGTTATCTAATAACCTGTTGTAAACATTACAGGTTGTGTTGAATTATTCAAATCAACGTCAGGTAAATATTTATGAAATTTGGTGGATTTGTGTCATATAGTACTTTAAAACAAACAATAGAATAATATTCTATAATGTATTTTGACTTTTTTTATGTTTTCAGGCCAAGTTTTATAGTTTATGGATAATGGTTTTCATTTCAATATTTAAATTTAAGAATTAAATTTACAAGGAATTTTTATATATTATGATAATTTATATATTGTATTCATGTCTAAGAATAAAAAAAAGTGGAAATAAAAGTAAAAACATCAAAATTAAGTTCTTTACCATAAGGGAACATGTTTAAGATATAGAATTTGCGAATCATTATATCAACACAGACATGATGATTATAAATCCTTTGACAAAAGGTATACATCCATTTAAATTAATGGATCATGTAATATGTATAGTATTATGATATTATTTTCAAAAAAATGAAATTAAAAAAGTTATTTGAAACTCCAAATATTAATATATTTCTCTCTCCAATTTATGTGAACACGTTCATTACATAATAAATATTTTGGGGTTATAGGATAAACCAGGTTTTTAATGTTCATTCACTTGGATAATAAACCATGTGGTTGTGGTTTATTTACATAGTTATTTAGGTTACATGATAGATTATGATACATTGAAGGGAGTACTCATTATTTAGAGGAAATAATACTATGATTCAAATATTATGTTTCATTCTAAAGAGGGATATTGAATTAATTCTCTTTAATTGGTTTAGAACAAGTGAGATAATGTGAAAAATGGTCTATTATTTAGTTGTCAATGTAATAAATTATGGATGAAAATTTATATTATATAAAATTAATATTGTAAATTACATTAAATATAAAAAATTATTTTATATTATTTTAATGTATTAAATTTTTCATTAATTTTATTAATTATTTTATGGAAATAAAATCCCTCATGAATTAATAATCTTTGTTGACAAAGTAAATTGGTGTGGTTTATAGATGTTAAAACCTACTATAGATATCAATCCCCTATACTAATTGAATATAAGGGAACATACACCATCAAAATGCCCATGCAGAGTGTAGAAGACATTCACGTGTGGATTCCTTGATTTTTGATGTTTTTAATGGTTGGAGAAAATTACAAGTATCTTTTCATTGAAGAAATTTTCAAATTATATAATTAAATTATTCATAAATTATCTTTCATATACCTCAGTTTTTTTTTCTTTAATATCCATCACAGATGGAGTTTGTAGTTAAGAAAAAGATATGTTCTTTTTGGGAACCTTGAATGTGTATTAATAATGTAGTGAATAATTGTATATTATTATTGAAATTTTTGAGTTCATTTGGCCACCAAAAACGTGCAACATGACCATTTTTTTGGTGTTCATTGGTTTTTTGTCCTATTCAACTGTTTTTTTTCTCATTTTGGTTTGAGTGTTCTTTTTTATGTATCAATTTGTAATTTTCTTCCCAAACTGGGATTATTGGTTATGTTTTTTTGTTATTTTTAGTTGGTACTATGTTTTTATTATCATCTCATGTTCCAATGTTCTATTAGTCAACATGTATAATTTTTTTATACTTGTGTTTATGAAATTATCATTTACCAGGTCTGATGGTGATTCTTGTATGATGATGATCATGTTGATGATTATTCTATGGTTAATATAATGTTCAAAGATGATTATTGGATAAAAAGTTATTTTCTCAGCTTATTCTATAAGCGATGAGTATCTCAAGAATTATTACTATGTTTTTAATATATATGGTCAGCTTGGAATTCTCTTGGATGTATTTACCATCAGTGGTTCTTATTTGAATGTTTTTCTTTGATACTGGTTCATTACATTTGGGCTGGACAGTTTTTTGATGTAGTGGTGGTGGGGTAATGTTTTTTCATTATTTAGTTTTGTGTGTCATTCATTTTTATAATCGACTATTTGGGATTTCACTGTTGGAGTTGGAACTGTAAAACCAACTATCTCTTATAATTTCAATTATAGTACCATGTATTTTTTATACTTCTTTTATCAAATATTGTATTTTTATTCTTAATACCTCTATATGATAATTCACTTATATTACATGACATATGACTTGGTTATATTAGTTCACCACTATAATGAGAATCTTGAGATACAATGTTCATATTCTTGAAGGCATGTCATATATTCCAAATACATCATATTGAAGAGACACATTATATGTTTTATTATTTGGTGTTGGGAGTTGATAAGTATTAAGGATTATTTTCATGAATTTCTCACTTAGTCATCTCTAAAAATGAGATAATTATAAAATAAAAAAAATTAATAGTAAATATCATATGTGTCATTAGTTGTTCTTATCATGGAGTGTATGTATGTTGGTCCATACAAGTGATATCATCATTAATATGTGTCATGATTTTCATACATTGATACATGATTGAAACCATGACATATTTACTTTTGGTGATGTATATTTCATCAGTTTGGTTAATATTATAATGACATTAATTGAATGGTGAAGATATTATTTTAACATTAAAAATTTTGAAATATGATATATTTGTCGCTTTGAATGAAATGAATGTGTGGTACAAATCCATTCCTATGGGTTTTTATAGACAAGTTTGTTTCAGGAGGTCAATGAAAGATAGATCAATTAGTAAAGATGATGAAACAAGTACACATACTATATGAAGAGATTTCAACTGATAATGATATTATAATACATAATGGGTATTCATATTATTTTTCTAATTATTTTTACAATAAATTATTTATTTATAAATATTGGTATTTATGTGTTGTTAGATACCATTCTAGGTCTATGAGGTTGACTTAGTTACACTACGAAAAGATCCTAGAGGATCTCACACTCAAACTACTTATTATATGGGGATTTTAATCACTAAAAATCAATAATATTAAAATTAAAAATCACTAATGTGATATTCACTGAAAAATTTGGTAGATTTTTTCATCCATAAAAAATAATTGATAAATACCCAATATATTTGTGTAGAAAAATCATTGGTAAAGGGTTACTTTTTCTGAACTAAAACTAGAACTGATAAAACCCTAAATACTATTATAGAGCTTATAAAATATAAAATATCTATTATATCCCGATAACAAAATTCATGTATTGAAAATAACAACCATTACATTGAATCATCATTAAATGTCAGTGAATATATTACAAAAAACAAATGTTATTTATTAAAAATAAAATACATAATTCAGGTATCATAAATAAACACAATTATTATATTGAAAATGTTAAATCTCAATATATTAACCATAAAAAACATAAAAAGTATTTAAATTTCACCATAATTAATTTTATATTATTCAGTAATTTATATTAAAATATTACATTAAATAAATTTTGTGGAATATAATTAAATAAATGTAATCATTAATTATAATCGAAAATAATTACAACGAATTCCAAAAAAGATCCTATAATAGGATTTCAGTAGAAATCATCTAATACATGTACAAAATTGTGTCCCTATATTAATAATAATTATTTCATTACTAAAAATATATAAAAAATAGAAAAAAATTAAAATTGCAATGTTATACATTCAATAAAAAATTTCAAATGAACGTTTTGATCATGCCGAGTAATTTGGGTATCAATTTGACACGTGGTTGATTGCTACATATCAAAAATGACATGAATATCGTTTTCCTTTGTTTTCATGTCAATACGAGCTTGTTTTCTATGTTATGACCCCAAAACATGTTATTTTTTATTTATTAAAAATTTCGAACAATTTGAAATCATAATTTCAATAATTCTATTAAATATAGGAAATTTTTTGAAGAATGGTTGATTTATGCAGATCAAAAATAAATCATGGAATAATGTATTATGTTTTCACATCAATCTGAACTCACATGCTCAAATTGTAACCCTTGACGAGTGATATTCCATTTTGATAATAAAAAGAGAAGTCATATAGTACTTTCAATCATATCATGACATCTAGACAGAAGTCTAACATTTTATTAATTATTGTTATTGAAAAATTATTTTAGGATTTTCCTATACTATTTTCATGGTAATCCAAACTCATTTTCTTAGTTTTCACACATTTTAGATGACATGTAACTTTAATAAAAATGTTTAAGTTAAATGATTTTTTTTCCATACTGAGAAATTTATGTATTTGATTGATGTGAGGTTTATTTCTAGACATCTAAAATGACTTTAACATCTTATTCTTATTTTTTAAACTAATTTGAACATGTTTTCTTAATTTTTACCCCTAGACTAGTTATTTTTAAATTATTATAAGTGTAAACAATTTGAAGAAATAATTTCCATCGTATTCAGTAATCCAAACATAATATTTATGAAAAGTTTATTCTTATAGATCAAAAATGATTCAAGGATTATTTTAACAACATTTATTTTCAATATGATGTTGTTTACTTGGTTATAAAAAAATGATGTCGAATTGAAATTTTAATAAAAAATTAAATGTGAAATGTTTCTTTGGATTATGTTATGAAATTGTATCTTCTAGGAATAGTGAATGTGTGTGATGGGTCATGTCAGACATTGATATTTTTCATGATCAATGATAAATCAAAGATCTACATGATGATAAATGTCATGAATAAAATAATTGAGTCAATGAAAATGGAAAATGGATAAAATGATGAACCCATATGGAGGATCATCCCATAGTTTTTATTATTAATTTAATTAATTAATGACTTAAAATTTGTGAATTATTTATCCATTATTTGATATGAAAATAGATATACATTGTATGTTTGTTCTCATGTAGTAATCAAGAAAATATTCCCTCTTGCGGTGACCCAATCATGTTCCACAAATCTCCGAATATCATTGTAGGAATCTCCAAGAGGAAGTATAATGGATCCTATCGCTTATGTCATTCTGCATATATCTTCTTGATAATTTATTCAAATGAATTATCATTTATCTATATTGACTTGAGAGTAGAATGTGGAGGAATACCACTGTTTTTTCTTGGAAGTGTTCTTAGAGTTGGAGCTCTCTAGGGCTTGAGATAATTCTCTCCACCGGTCATTGTGCATAACACAAATGAATTGGATCTCTTAGAAAAAAATATATATAGTTTTATAATTTCTAGGGTTGGAAATAAATAATTTATCATGTTACCATTATGATTTATTTAATCACTTGAAGAACCCATGTATATAGTAATAATAATAATAATATTATTATTATTATTATTTATTGAAATGCATTTAACTTGAAAATTAAATGTACTTATTATTTATTCATTTAATATTAAATATATATTCTATCTCAGAAGACGATTAAACTCATTCCACCATTCCTTCGTAATATTTTTCAGGCCTTGAATAATGACAATTTATTTAATAAATAAATTTCAATGAATTGTTCTCTCATAAATAAATAAATATTGTATTCACTAAATAGAAAATAAATATTTATTAAATATTTAAACTACATTATATTCTCTCAAATAATTGGTGATAGAATATATGTGATCAAGTAACTTTTAATAATTATTAAACCAAGTGATAGTATATTAATTAATAAAATTCCTAAATAATAAATAATAATAGGTTATTTAATTGAGATTTTAGATACACTTACTATGTGGAACTCTTGGGATCATTCTTAATGGCATAAGGTGAAGTAGTCTAAAGTCCAAGGATAGTGACTATAAACATACCAAGTTACCCATAAAGAAAAAAATTATTTTCTTAATGATGGAATACCTCATACATATTCTTATTATGTTATATAATCCCTTTATCATGATATGTATAATCAAGTAGGTTTCAGGGGGTGCCATCAACTTCTATGCTTGATGTCTTTTCTTTGAATTCTTGGAAACTAAACCTACTTATTGTACACAATGGCCATGGATTTATTTAGGCTATATCATTTCCATCAAAGGGACTAAGATTTTAACTTCAATTAAATAACATAAGGTACAAATAGTCTCTCGCGTTATTCATTAACACAATATTACTTGTGATGCACCCAATATGTCCAACCTCACCATGAACATACATAATCATTTTTTTCATCAATACATAAATGTACATGACATAGAATATTCATTAATAACAATCATAAATTCTTGGATCAAAACACACATCCATTGATTGGAACATCCAATGACACATATAAATGTGGATTTCGTACTGGAATTTCTTGTTCTCATAATATCCTACACTAGATATTACCAAGGGAGTACACCATAAGAAGGTGAATCAATGTCTTATAAGTCTCCAATCCTGATATCATATATCTTTTATGTCCATAAAATGATATCTTCTCGGTATAGAATATATCTTAAAAAATATTTTCGTAGCACATACGGGTTCTCATCATAGTAGGGAACTACTATAACCTTTTAGCATGGTAGATACTCTTAAGACATTATCACATACTATGTTAAGAACAAGAATAATCATAATGTGATAAATATTTTATAAATATTTGAAACTATGAATATAAATTACCATAAAGTACCTAGAATATGGTTCTAGGGAACCAACTCTAATAGGGCCCCTCTTTAATTAGATCCAACTACTAAAAACCTTCAACTCACAAGCTGTCACATGATACTCATTATTCTACTAAGATATTCCTTTAGTCAAGGGGTCTTCATCATACTCTTCTGTGGGTACACTACTTACTGCAACTTCACACCTATGATAAAAATATATCTAGTGGTTAGTATTCCAGAGTATATTCTTTTTCCATTGGTGTGATCTTGGTTCTTTTGTAAGATCCACCACTATAGTATTATCAAAATAAAATGTGATAAGGTATTTACTTCTAGTTACCACATCAATCCCTTATAAAAATTATCATATACAAATGGGTTCTATGGATGCATCAAGAGCCATTATATACTCGGAATCCACTATAAAATTAGTTAATACTATTTTCCTTGAACTCATCCAGATCACATCTCCTCTATTAATAAAAAATAAATATCATGATTGGGACTGCAGATCATTTTGATATTTTCATAATATAGCATCAGGAAAACCCCTAATGACTTGGTCCTTTTCTCCAACATACACTAGGAATATATCTTTATTTATTATTTTGTACATAAGGATGGCCTTAATAGCAGACTAATATTATTCCCCTAGATATATTTGATGTCTGCTTACCATGATCAACATATATGGAACATCAATTCTGGTATATAATATTTCATACATTATTGATCCTATCACTGAATCATAGGGAATTTTACCCACTATCTCTTTCTCTTACTTTTCCTGAGAACACATTTTCTTAGAATAATGTAAAAAATGTGACCCTAGAAAAAAAATACCATCTTGGATTGTTAAATACTAAATTTATTTAGTATCAGATCAATGTATGTACTTTTGACATAGACCAAGTAGCCTCTTGGATCTCTCATGATGGATATTTATCCGCATAATACATTATGATTCACCTAAGTCTTTCATTGATAACAATTTGTTTAACTAGTCTTTAATAGATAATATGAATGGTATTTTATTTCATATATGTAATATGTCATCATTATATACTACTCGTATAATGATTTAATTCCCACTATGCCTCTTGTAAACACATGGATCACATTTATTATTAATGAATCCAAATTCTGTTATAGCTTCATCAAATTGAATGTTCCATGAACTTGATTCTTTCTCCAATCCGTAAATAGATCTATGCAAATTGAAAATACATTTATCATAACATAATTCAAATAACCTTCTAGCGGTGTCATATTAACGTCTTCCTAAAGGGTTTAACTAAGGAATTCAATTTTGACATCCATCTACCAAATATCATAGTCATGGTAAGCTGCTACAAGAATTATAATTCTGGTGGATGTAAAGATGAATACTGGTGAAATTTTTTCATTGTAGCTAATTCCGTGACACTGTTTAAATCCATTATCCACTATCCTTTATGTATAAGTATTTATATTACATTCCATGCCCAATTCACTCTGGAATACCCATGTAAACTCTACATGATTTACATAAATAAGAAAATAAAGCAGAACTGAAACTTCGTTCGGATACATGGAATACATTTCAGAATTAACGACTTCTTTCCATCTTGTTGGTTCATTCATCACTATTATATCTTTGTTTGAGAGGGATTCATAATTTTCAACCAATAATGAGTCACCATATACAGTGACTAGAATACCATATCTCTCTGGTTCTCTTACCACTCTCGTGCTCCTATGCAGTACATGTGATTCAAGAATTACTTATCCCATGGGGACATATGGATTCTATTCCTATACTAACTATTGTGTATCTTGAGTATCAACTTCATTAATGTCAATATTTATCACACTATACATTTTTAGACATACCCCCTTTCAATAATGATGTATTTTCTTGTGATATTAACTTTTTTCTCTAAATGGTTGTATAAGTAGTGTCCATTTTTTCATGGGATCCCCTATAAAGATACACTTCATGCCCCAAGGTGCTAGTTTATTTCTGGATAATTCCTTAAAACTGCTTGAAACCCAATACACTTTTATGTGAAAAACATGTTTCTTTTCACTCCATATCTCAAAGTGAATTCCGATTCATTCATTAGATTTTTTTCAGTTGAATGTGTATGCCATAGTTTGTAATGCATATCCATAAAAGGATAATGGAATATCTACATAACTCATCATCAACCTTACCATGTCTGTAAATGTACAATTCTTTTTTTCACTAAAACCATTCCAATTTGGTGTATAAGGTGGAGTGTGTTGTGATAGAATCCAAAAATCCCATAAAACACTCTCTTTTATGATATTAACCACCTCAATTTGATTGAATCTTATTTATTTTGTTTCCCTGTTGATTCTCTTTTTCATTCCTGAATTCCATTAATTTCGTAAAGCTCTCAAACTTATACCTAATTATATTGAAATAACCATATCTAATCAAGTCATCAATAAAATTTATTAAGTATGAATACCCACCACAAGATTCTATTTGGAATGGTTCAAACACATCAATCTATACCAATCCTAGAGCTCTATGGCCCTTTTACCGTATCCATTAAATAATAGTTTGTTCATTTTTCTACATAAATAATCAGGACATCTTCTAAGTATTTTTATCTTAGAAAATACTAAATAACCATCTTGAAAAACCTTTGTTAAATTTTTTCAATTACATAACCAATATGGTTATTCTAGAGCTAGGTCTTATATGAGTTGTGTGAACATGATTTGTTATCAATTTCCAATACATTGTTTTTGTAATTCAATACATAAAGACCCTTATTTAAATGTTTCATGCCATAAACTATGTTTTATTTATTAATTAAACCAATTATATTTGAAACCGTAAAAATAAAACCTTCTTTATATATCTATGATGCATAATTTTTTTTCATTATAATAGTTAGTACATAATAAAAATATTTTAAAACACAAATCATTCTCATTGTCAATGAAATATGGTAGCCACCAATGGCTAAAGCATCCATCATCACACCAATCCAAGCTTTCATATCCACATCTCCTATAGAGTTGTTTTGAAGTATACTTGGTTCCTATATTTTAATCAAGATGTGTGAACAAAAGGTTGTATCTAATAACAAATCTATAGATATTGAAAAATTACATTTGATAATCAACAATCCTTTATCCCCCTTTCTTCTGGGTGTAGTTCCTCTTCTAGTGGCCTAGATTTCCACAAGCAAAACTTGCTGCCTCCTATTCCATACCCTACATATGGATCTATTTCATCAGAAAAGGATGGTTCTCAAGAGCATTATTTTTTTTATGATTTTTTGGCCCTTCATCTCCTTCTTCCTTTTATTAATATCTATAAGGACTATAGGTTTATCATTCCTCATGTACTTGTCCACATGGATAATCAAAGTAATAACTTTAGTAAGACTTTTCTCATAGTTGGTCATATATTAATTAATAATAAATCCTGAAAATGTCTTAGCTAGTGATGAAAGCAGGATATCTATGCACAAAAAATTGGGGAATTTAATCACTATGATGTATAACTATTCAATATAGCTAACAATAATGAATATATGAGACTCATCTAGCACAAAATAGAAAATAATATCTGTAAAAAAAATCATTGGAGATATCGTATCTCTCCTTTCACTTCTTCTCTTGACATAGATCCCTAAGGTGAGACATTATGCTATATGATACTATGTCCTCGTGTTTCTTTAAAAGATCATTGGAAATGGGTGATATAATTAAACATTAATCATTTCTAGGATCATTCAAATGTTTCATATAGAGAGGATACTCTTCATCTCTAGCCATATTCCTAGGATCCTTATGAATTGGTTCTTCTAGAATATAAAATTTCATTTCATGGTGAATGATAATGCAAAAGTGGATTTTCCACCCTTGGAAATTTATACCAGTGAGAAGGTTATCCATTTTATGTATGGATCATATTTTTATGTTTGATGTCGTTTTTATTACTGTTTCGATACGTAAGATGAGAATATATTTACTACATTATCTTATAAATCATTGACCAATAAAAAATTATTATATATATTAATATTATACTATATTATAAAACCCAATAGACCTCACTATAGGCAATAAAGTATCCATTTTCTTGGAAATATTAGTGGAAAAGATCTATATTAACCTTCTCATTACCCCCACAAGGGTTTATTAAGAAAATTTAATGGTTTTAGTTAGATATTCATAATTCCAACTGCATTAACTCACAGTTCCTTGATCTATTGACTGGAATCCCCAATCACAAAATTCATAAACTGGATTTCTCAACCCTTGACTCTTAGTTACATCAAGTCCTTCTTTGGAAATCAATCCTTTATGTGAACTAATTTAATTTTACAAAAAACATCATGTTATAATTAACCTAAAATTTAAAGAATGGCAACATTGGATGGTCAATGACTTTAAAATATGGTTTAATTTTAACTGATGTAGTGGAAGGCTACTGAATTAATATATAATTTAGGGATTTTATCTTCTAGGTGTAAATTTTCAATTATTATCTTTATAACATTATTCCTAATATTAATTTTATTTACCAAAGTGATTAACCATGACATAGATAATATTTAAACACAATCTAATTTATTTTAGTTCTATCTTACATTATAGTTTATTTATTAATTCATGTGATCTTGACAAAACATTGATAATGAAAGAAACATGCAACATGATAGAAACAAAATAATAAAGTGGTATGAACATGAGATTTTAATAATGGTTAGTTAATCTAAATATTGATAAACTAATCGTTGTCCTAGGGAAAAACACCTTGATGAAATTAATGGTTGTGTTATAGTTTTCCGATTTTGAACTTATGTATCTTTCATGGATTGGTTTGACCACAACTCCAAACATGAATGGCATCCGCTTTCTTGGAATCTGCATCCATTACATATTCTTTTACATCCGTACAAGTGATGGAAAAATGGTTTTCAAAAAAGAAATCATGTGAAACTATGCCCATACAAAATAAGAGGAGATAAGACTTGGGTGGAAACCCATTAATTTAAAAATAAATTAAATTAAACAAATCATATACAATAGTATTTCCTATAATCACGATGATCCACATGCCTGACTCAAAATACTCATTCAACAAAACTAGCATTCAATTAATAATCATTATTATTTAATATAAATCATGATCAAATCAATTAATTATATTATATAATTAATATGTTCTTTTATCTTAATTATCATTCAATTTTACAAGAGATTATCATCCATAATAATTTTAAAAAAAATTAAGAAATTTATTTATATATAAATGTGTACATAAATATACCTTAGTGGAAACACAGTGATTACCCACCCCAATCTACACAATATGTATTATACTCATATATGCTTTAGTTTTGTGCCATATGGCATACATTACTTACACATACATTCATGAAGTATACTATAAACTAAATGATTTAATGAATTACATGATTTTTCTATAATGTCTTATACATTAATGTGCTTAATGTAATATCTGTCACACGAATCACACATGATATATAGATACGATCATTATGAACACATTTATTATATAAATATATATATTAAAACCCATCATGTGGGATGTCCTATAAACTTAATGACCACACAAAAGAACGTATTGATATGTTTTACATAGTATCATAATATAATTTTAGTTCTATGTAATTTGGTATAAGTATATGACATGTACAAGAATGCTATAAATCATGTATGTCACTCACTTTCTATCTAAGGAACATTCCTATAGACTAGGCATGTAATTATGCCTCATTGAAATTTGAGTACACAACGTGTGGTCTCCGAGTTTCAGGCCCACCAAACAAGTAGTCCATGTATGGAAATACATGTCATGTTAGTGACTTCAAAGGACTACATGTCATGTATGTGGGATACATGGTGTGTACTTTGACTAACATTTTTCCATGATGTCCTGATCAACATGAAATGTAATAAATCAAATGCACTGCATGTATTCAATGCACACAGTTTGAATGAATTCAAAATTAATTCCTAGTTCATTGAACACTAGTACATGGTTAGTAACTTTGGTTAAATGGAATTTACTCTTGTGTTATCTGGAAACAATCCTTAGAACCTCCATAGGATATCATTGATTTTAATTCATTTAAAAATTAATTGATTTGATTAGATATATGAGAAAAAAGAGGAAGTATTAGATGTCACAATATGTATTCAATTTAAGATTTAAATATAATTGAAAACCTAAAAGAAAATTAGTAAATCAATCCACGATTATCAAATAATTATAAATAATTAGGTGACCACCCTAATACCTATTGTAGGTTCTGGGAAAAGAAAAATTGTGCAATGGGCCATGGCCAACATTTCATTTGGTTCATGATCAATGATCAATAGGAGATCTACTAGATGATAATTTCTGGTATTAATTTAATTTAATGATAGAAAATAGAAAAAGGAGAAAACACTATAATTTGAAGGAGTAATCACATATTATTTATGAATAATTTAACCAATTAATTATTTATATTTCATTAATTTTTTCATCGTTGATGGATCTAAAAACTGATCTTTCATGTAAAATAATTGTGTTGTATGAATCAAGAGATGATTACCTCTATTGGTGATCCACAGGTGTTCCTCAAATCATCCAACTTTATTATAGGAATAAACAGATCTAGATTTTCTAATCCTATCTCTTGCATCGTTGGCCTTTGGTCACAATGAAAATATCTTACAAAGCATTCTCTTTGATCTATATTGACATGGGAGTAGGGTGTGGGTTAAGATCACACTCTATTCTTGGGAGAGTTCTTGGAGAGAGATATCTCTAGGGAATTATACGAATCTCCCCATCTATCACTATGCCGAACAGAAATGAATAGGATATCATTAAAAATAATATAATTGTGTTTATATATCAGTAGGGTTAGAACTAAATAATTCCACATGTTCCCATTATTATTTATTTAGCCCCTTGAAAAACCCCATGTCTATAATAATAACAATATTATTGTTTCTTGACTTGTTCTTAACATGAGAATTAAAATAAAATATTATTTATTCAAATAATATTCAATATATATTATTTCTCACTTGACCAATAAAATTTATCCCCCATTCCTCGAAAATATTTATTAAGACATGCATAATGAATTTTAATTTATTAAATGAATTTCACTACATTATGCTTTAATAAATAAATAAATAAATATTATATTCCTAAATAGAAAATAAATATTTATAAAAATAATATCAGATTATATTCCCTTGAATAACCATTGATGGAATACATGTGATCAATGAAACATGAATAATTGTTATACCATTTTCTGGAAAAATATTTATTCAAAATAAAAAATAAAAAATCATAATCTTTTATTAAACTGAGATTCAAGATACACTTAGTGTATGATCCACTAGGGCTATTTCACAGTGGAATTAGAAGAAATATCCTAAAGTCCAAGGTTAGTGGCTAGCAACACGCCAGGAAATCCAAAGAGAAATAAGTTAATGTCATTATCACATAATACCTCATACGAGGGGTGACTACGTAATATAATCCCTTACCATGATATCTTTAATCATGAAGGCTACATGTTGGTTCTATTAACCTATTTTATTGATATCTCATTCTTTTAAATTATGCAAATTGAAATTTCCGAGTGGACATTGTGACTAATAATTTTTTTAGGATATATAATTTCCATCAAAGGGCATGAGATATTAACTTCCTTTAATGAAAATAAGGGACTTATCCTTTATTTAATTATTCATTAATGCAATATTACTCCTGACACAGCTATAATATCCTACATCACTTTGAACATATTTGGTCATAGTTTTTATTAATATATCAATCTATGTTACTTATAATATTAATTAAAATAAATATATAATATTCTAAGGATAAATTCACAATTTTTGGATAATAACATTCAAAGACAGATCTAAATGTGGATTTATTAATGGAAGGGTCTTGTTCTTATAATATTCTACACTAGATATTTCCAAGGGTGTACACCATGAGAAGGTGCATTAGAGTCCTATAAGTCCCCAACTGAGGGAGCTTCTATCATTTGTTTCCCAAAATGATATCATCCATCTATATAATATATATTTTTGAGAATAGTGTTTTAGTGATTCTGGGTCATCATCATTGTGGGAAACAACGCTAACTATTTACCGTGACAACTACTCTTAAGAAATTATCACATACTATGTTACATAAAAGAAAAATCATTAAGTGACAATGAGTTTATTAATATTCAAAACAATGAATATAGATTATCATAATGTAACAAAAGGTTAGTTCTAGGGAACCAACTACTGTAAAAATTAGAGCAGAAGATGTATGTTGTAACGATTACCATATATCAAAAATTAATAAATGATAATATTCTGAAGCTTTCATTTCAATCCAATGTTTTTGTTATTATTTTTGAGCCATTTATGGGTGATATTTTATTTTAATAAAAATAAAAAGTTGAAATAGTACTTTGGATCATACTGAAAAATCTATGTATCTGATTGATGTGAGGTCAATTCATATAAATCAAAAATTTCCAAAAGATAATTCTCCAAAGAATACATTTTAATATAATATAATTTTCTTAGTTATGACTCCTTTTGGGTGATTTGTTACTTTAATAAAAATGTGATGACAAAATAGCACATCTTATTATGCCTATAAATTTGAGTATCTTATTGACATGTGTATAACTCCCCAAAATTATAAACTAAGAACATTGTTTTCGATATCATATAGGACACACAAAACCATGATTAGCATAAAATATAACATCTAGAGTCATCTAAATTTTTTTAAATGAATTAAATCTATTAAATCTATTTATTTTCACACATTGCTATGTTTATCTTGCATTACACACAACACTATGTTTAGCATACATTATACACAACATCGAGTTTAAACGAAGAGTGAAATTTGATTAAAATATTAATATTTAATATGATATTTATCACCTAGATGTTAAATTGGATGGTATGAATATTACTTACAAAACTTTGAATATTATGGTCATCTATTAATTAGAAATAAACTAAGATTATTTTTAAATAAAAATAACTGTCTTTTGAAAAACAATACTTTTTAAAAAGGATAGATTAATCGTGACACAGACACATTATTCAAAATTAATTTATCAAAAAATTTAGAAAAATTATTTTAAAAAATAAAACTCATTTTAGAAATCATCATATAAAAATTATCTTAGGTTTAGTTTTTGTACTTTTTATGAAAAGTTCCATTTTACGATGAATAGGGAAAAATTCTAAATTATAATTAAAAACCGCCTCTTCGTTTAATTAATTTAAAATACTAACTTATAGTTTTAATTATTTTTAAAGTATAATAATTTAAAAATTATATAAATTAATATAATTTAGGTTTTTGTAACAATTTCCTCATTGAAATTTGATATAACATCTTTGTAAACTTCTAAAAAGTTTCTCTTTAAAAATCTGCTTTCTTATCTCATCCATGAAATTTATTTTCAATTAAACATTTCCAATTATGTGAATTGAATTTTTAAAAATGAAATAATATTTGAAATAAGAATAATTTCTAATGTATAAAAATTTATACTTCATTTTTGACCAAAATTAATGGTAAAAACATTAAAATTTTAATAGTACGATTAAAGTTAAATTTTATTTACCGTGGGGTTTACCTAAAACTAAATGGTTTGAAAACCTATAAACTAATAAAAATATTCATTTTTATACATAGGTTTATTTTATCATTCCCATTTATGAATATATTACCATTTTTAATTCATTTTCCATATGTATTACTTTAATATTATGGATTCTTTTGGAAAATTTCCATCTAATTTTGAAATGGGACCCCTTTGCAAACATAGAATGGGTCATTCCCTCCCCTCACATCCTCACACCACCCAAGTAATTTTTATTTTCCAAAAACAACCGAATTATATCCCAAAAATTATTAGTTAGAATATATAGCTTTTATTCCTTCCAAAATACAATCCTCAGGGTCCTTAAGAGGAGATCCAAATAAGGTTTCTCATAGATAATGTAATTATCTTAACAAAGATCTTTCTTTTTATTTCTTATTTATCAACTATAAATTATGATTTAACAAATTATATATAATTAAAACATTATATTTACTAGAATTATTTGATATTATGTTTATTGAATAATATTTTTTCCTCCCCACTTCTATAAAAAGGGATTATGTGATCAGCATTCGTGTGTTTGGTGGACTACGACCTCCTAAACCGATGTATTTGGTTTTTCCATTACCACATATCACTATAGGATATAATTATATAATTAAAAATTTGATATGATATTCATGATATTATTAAACTTGAATAAATTAAATATCACATATAAATTTTTATGTTCAATTCCATTTTAAATACAACAACGTCACTCATGTGTACAGCGGACTACAACATCACGAAGCGACGTGATCCGTTTTTACTTACACTATAAATGGAATATAATAAGGTTAAAATTAATGTTTATATGTGTTATATATGATTTTATATTGATACTATAAATTTAATATATCTCACACATCTTAAACCATTCACTCACTAAGGTAATTATATCATTTATCGTGCATATGTATGACTTACCATCTCCACAATGTTGTGCGATTCAATTCCCATGTCAAGAATTTATAATTGTATGGTAATGTGTATACTAAGTTAATATAATATTAATAAAATTAAAATAATTATTTATATTATTTATATTTATTATATTCAACTAAATCAGAACATTCATGACAAAAAACGCAAGAGAAAATTAGGAAATTCACAAACAAAATAATTAAAATAAAGAAATCTTATTAGAAAATTATTGGTAAAATGTAAAATGAGAAAAATATATGATATTATAAATACGAATATGGTTTTGGTAAAAAAAATAAAATTTATAAAACCATTATACATGAGGTTATATAACATCCTACTAAAATAAAGCATGAAATAATATATTTCATCTCAATTAACATTACATTTTGACTTTTTCTTATTATGTTAAAATTCACTTTTATGTGGTGTATAAACATCCAATATGAAATCTAATATCACGAATAATTAATAATTTATGTTATTTTATGTTTTACATTGAATATTTTTATCTGAGGAGGGTTTTACTTTAAAACTATATAGTAAAAAAGTTTTCCTTGAATCTCACATTATTTGGTGATTGTTAACAATATCCTAAAAAAATAAATTTCTTATTTGTTTTTTAATTGAACATTAAATTTACCTTAAATAACCATATTTTAGTTTTATGGATATGATTATTTACTAAACTATTTATCTTTTTTACATTTGGTGTTTACTCTGAAATATATTTGATTAACTATTAGAAATAGTGATAAATCTATATCTTTTACTAAATACAAATATTTAATTACAAATCATAATGAATCATGAATTAAATTTATTTTTAAAAATATATGGAATTGTATTCAACTAAAATTAAAGGTGTGTCTTGTCATTATATTTCCCCTCGATGCATTGTAAGGTCTCATGAGAAAAACATATTGGCCAAATTAGATGAGTCTCTACCTATATTTTAAACAATATTCTGAAAGGTCTAGATGTTAGTGGTATCATGTTCCTAAGACATAACGACCAATAATTAATCATTGAAATCATTTCAGTTATTCATATTATCCATGATACTTTTACTATGATATTATCTCTAGGAAAATTTTATTCATAGATTATTGATTGAATGTAATGTGTGTTCAATTATTTACCTTTCCATTTTAATTACGCATTATCTATTTGTGTAATCAAGTTATCTATGTGGAATCAGGTTTAGTTATTTACCTTTAAATGTTGATTATTATTTATTGATCCATGATAGCTTCCACTATACTAAACTTCTACTGAACATATCAGATGACTCTTATTTTTTTTCTTTCTGCATGATATAAAGAAGAAATTTTTGAATGGGTTTTGAAGGATGTAGTTATTTTTTAATGTATTAGGTTATATTTTTTGATCCCAATGTAAAATGGGTATTATTTATATATATAGTTCTATAAAACTACTAAAATGGTCAGTACTTTAGGATTTTATTCCGTGTATCTATGCCAATATAATAAAGCATACATTAGTACTTCGCTGCTGGGTTCAATGTTGTTTTATATGGAATTTGAGGATGTTTAGAAGAAACCATTGGAAGTATATTAAGGAAATCATAGATCAGATAATATAACCCAATGATATAATTTTAGGATAATTATAGAAGAACATCCTCTATTTTTAGTGTGGTGGAGATTATGTTGTTTTTCCATGAAATGCTTCTATGTCAGGATAATATAAGTGGACATGGTTTGGGAGTAGAGGAACCTATAGCTAATAAATCTAAAAGGTAACATTGACCTAGACCATATCATCACCTGGATAGTGATAATGATCATTTCTATGAACATGGTATGACACTCCCATGGTATATGATTCTAAAAATATTCGTTTTATTTAATAACAATTAAGGAGGATTTAAAAATAATGATACCCCCAATGAAACCAAATTTTATTATTATGTGATTAAAAATATATAAATTTTTTAATTTATGTAAATTTTAAAACTAATGTTATAATTATAAAATATTATTTTATGTTCAAAATTTTATGATTGAATACAATATATATAACTTATTATAAATGAAACATATATTGTAGAAGGTTATCAGTACTGATATTCAATGTATATGTTTCCCACCAAGGAAGAAACTACATATGGTTTTGGAACTAAATTTTTTTTTATATATCAGGATATCTTAATCAATTTATGAAAAATATGCATACCCAGTTGTAAAAACCTATTTCATTGAAGGAATCTCATATGTTGGATCACTTTATGCAATAAAAGACCACATCATTTAGTGGGACTAATAATCTAAGGAAATTTGAAAAATGAACTATGTCTTTGGAGAATATATTTATGGAATTAGGATGTGGTGAAAAGGAAAATGTTATAAATTTTTTGTATTATTTTAAATGATATGTTGATCAATAGTGGCCATTGATCTAGCATACTATAGAGGAAGAATAAATAGAACTCATGGAATAAAAAACTTATGTACCATAATGATAGATTTTTCCAAGAATTACATAGCCATTTTTTGGTAAATTATTTAGTTGGGTATTGTATTGTGTTTTTTAGGTGAAATTTGAGTAATTTTGGATGACATTTGGTTTATGCACAATTGGTGCACTAAGAGAGAAAACCATACATTTCATTACATCAAAACAATTTCCATTTTATGGTGCTCTAGAGGGGGCAGACAATATGTCCAAACTATTTGGGTAGAACCTCCAAAAAATGAAATATCATTTAGAGACTATTCTAATGATTGAGAAATTATTTGAAAAACTATTACACAAACTAGGAGAAGCCATGCTCCCCACTGTATGGCACATGATTAGTGTGTAAAGGTTTTTTAAATGTGTGGCCCTCTCTAGGAAACCATGTATGTGAGATTAATTTATTCCAATTTTTATAAAAAACCTAAACCCACCTATTTACCCATATGTTGTCCCAAATAAACCCTAATTAGTTTTTTGGCTTTGAATGCTCTAAAAATCATTTTTATCCCCTCTAGACCCTTTCCATGGTGGATCAAATTGTGTTTGATCAACTTTAATCTCCTCTAGTGAGTGTATATCCTCTCTATTAGTTTCTTCAAATCAATAATTCCTTCATCATTAAATTTTTATGAATAATATTTTATTTTTTGGATCTAATCACTATTTTAATGGATCACAGTTCTTGGATTTATTTACTGATATCTTCCTCTATTATTCATTTGTGGATCCCGTTGAATGTGTTGTTTATTGATATTTTATTAAATTTAGTTGTTTCTTCTTGAGATTTTCCCTATAATTGAATCCTTGAAATGCATTATTTTTCTGAAATAGATTTAAATTGAACTATACAATATTAGTTTAAGTGATTTGATTATAAAATTTTAAATGATATGGACTTTGAAAAATATCCTAATTCCAATGGAATTTAAATTGTGGGGGAAATTTTGAACGAAATGTAATTGATAAAATTTTATTGGGAATAGATTTTATAAATTGGATTCAATATAAATGATGAATCCTATAAGTGATTTTGTATTGAAATGGAATAGAAGGATCAAAACCCCATGTTTAAGTTTTTAAATTCAATTAGAAGATTGTAATTTAAAATTAAGAAATTAAATTGTAAATGATGATTGATTTGAAATGAAATTATTTTACCTTTTTTCATTGATTGATTGAGAATATGTGATACTGGGTAGATATTGTGTTATTTAAGACAATCACATTAGGATAATGATCCCATAACCAAGGATTTATTATGTAAATTTTTTAAAAACCTAGTTCGACATGATTATCCCTAATGGGATGTTGATGGGTCATATTCAGGCTACGAAAAAGATATATGTGTACATGTATTTAGCTATGATCACTATTTTGAGAAGTGAAAGGATCCTAGTTCCATAAACTAATGAACTATAGGGAGGATGAAAACGGTGTTTCTGGTGTATGATTTGATTATTCATTCCATTGATTATAGAACTATTTCACTCATTCCAAATGATTTATATAAATTATTTTGTATAAAATGATTATTTATTCCATATTTGAAATGTATTCCATTATTGATAAGAATCATGTTTTTTTAAATATGTAAATTATTTTTTATACCCTGCCTTGTTTTATTTAAATTAGATGCATGATTTGATTAATTATTATGGAATCTATTATGGAATATTTTTTGAGTCCCTACAAGGATTTATAACTAACACCCTACCTTTTTCTTCAGGATTTTATATATCTTAATTTTCTAGTTCTAAGCAATGTATAAGTTGCACTTAGAGGTTGTGGTTGTTAATGATACTTAGGACCACTGGTTATTTTTGAAATCCTATGGTGTTTTAATTTTTACAAAGGACTTTTATGATATAATAATTTGGGTTCTATAATATCTATTTATTTTTGGTACATTCTTCCATTTGAGTGGACATCGTACTAACATATAATATTATACCATCTACTATTTTGTGGAAAATTTGTTTCCACTTTTATCTTGTATTTTTCCAGGTTCTATTCCCCAACCCATGGGTATCGTGAATTCCCATTCGGTCATGTCACTACTAGATCAGGTATCATGGTACCATGGTAACCACACTAGTTCGTGAGAAAAATTTATCAGATGGCGGTTAATCATCTTTCTTTGATGTTATTATGGAGTTTGGGATGCTTTGTCTGGGATTAGAAAGTAGTTATGAGTGATTTCATAGCAAGATATCATTATATAGAGCCTTAAGTCACCATTTATGATTTGAGAATGTAATCTACAGGAATAAATTTATCTTATTATTTTTTTTCCCACTTTTTATAAGGATTGGTTTAAATACAAATCATGATATCTTATCTAATGCTTTTATTTTCCCCATTACTCTTGTTGGAGTTGCTGATTTAAGTCATTTTCTTATTTATTTGGCTTTTTATACTGATATTGTGTAGATTCATGTATTTTAGGAGACATATGAATAGGCCCCAGAGGAAGATTCATGTGAACCAAAAAGAGAATATCCTCCAACGGACCTGAATATTACTGAGGTTATTGTGTGTTCTATCTAATGTCTATGAAAGGTATCTGCACTCAGCCCCTCTTAGGATCTACTATTGTAACCATATAGTGATAAATATATAAATCATTCTCAAAAGTTACTTCAACACAATCCATCATCTTTCTAAGGATCTAGTGATTCTCAAGTGGCTGAGGATTGATTAGAAAAGATAGTGTTTCTATTTAATTTCTTTGAAATACCTATTTTAATTACAGTGAAATGTACTACCATAAGACTAGAAGGACCTAGCTAGAGATGGTGGGAGTCAATGGTATCATAAAATACGTATGAGTGATTATAGTGGAATTAATTCATGCTTTTTTTATATGATCAATTATACCAAATGTATATGGTATTGGATAAGGATATAGAGTTTTTCAAAATCCAATGGGCTGAATGGACAATAAAGGATTATGTGAATCACTTTATTGATCTTGTGATGTTTTCACATAATATTGTATTGAATGAGAAGATGATGACTCGATAGTTAGAGATGAGACTTTGACCCCGTATTCATTATCATGTTTTTTATTGAATATTTCCTCCTATGTTGATGTACTGAATAGTGAATCGACAGGTGAGATTGACATAGATGGTAAGTCATAGTTAATGAGAATTCATTTTTCTCTTAGTGGTTGTTCTATGAATTCCTTTAAAGGAAATTGGAAGCATGGTGATTCTCATGGTGGTTCCCAATTTCAGGTATCCACTATACCTCTTATAGTGCCTACAATAGGACCTTTGACATGCTTCTAGTGTGGAAGTGTTTGGTATTTGATACATGATTGTAATATGTCATCAAACAACATTACTTATTATAGTCACTTAGGAAAACTGTAGAAATTATGTTATATATATATATTTATCTAATTATTGGCACTGGAATTTTAGTTCCTAAATGTACTATGGTGAAATATCATTCTTCATGAACAAAGGGGTTCTAGACACAAGCATCCAGAATGAAGCATCTTCATGTAGTGTAAGATTCATTAGAGGAATAAGATACATGTTTAGAAACCATGAAGGGTACCATCACTATAGCAACACCTCTAGTGATTGGTTTATTTGATACTATTTCATCTCATTTGATTTTATCGAATATTATTATGGACTTACTAAATCATGCTACTATAATTTTTTATTATATGATGTAAATTACTGCATTTCGTAGAACACTGAGAGAGTAGGGTCTCTATTTTTCTTTTTTTTACTTCTTCTCAATTTCAAATATCAAGATTATATAGGAATTTCTAGTTCTATATATGAAACTTCTAGATTTCATTTTTGGGTAGGATTTTCATGTTACTAATAAGGCTCATATTGGACTTTACCTTTTATGGTTCTATTTTAATTTTCCTGATCGGGTAATTGATGTCTTTCAGGGGGAATGTGACTCGAGTTTTTGTAGATATAGTCCTTCTTATCGTATGATAGAAAAAGTAATTTTAGTTTTTTCATTTTGATCTGGAGTATGAACATTTTGTTGGTAATCTCCCACAAGTTTTGATTGAGTTTCCTGATGTGTTTCCTTCTAATTTCACTATTTTTACATCAGTAATAGAGGTAGATTTATATATTGATATAGTGTTTGGTAATAAATTGTTTTTTATAATTTCTTATCGAATGGAACTAGATGATAAGAAAGAGTGGTAGAATTAGTTTGATGATCACATAGAGAAATTATTTATATGCCCTAGTGTGTTACCATGGGTAGTGCCTATTGACTTTTCAAAGAAAGATGTAGGAGCGCTTTACC
This sequence comes from Viscum album, assembly GCA_963277665.1. NCBI lineage: Eukaryota > Viridiplantae > Streptophyta > Magnoliopsida > Santalales > Viscaceae > Viscum > Viscum album. The sequence goes on along the minus strand of OY728148.1, from coordinate 885,786,424 downwards.
TTTTGTTTATTATAATAAACTAATCCAATATATGGTAATGAACAAGTATTCATTTTCTCAGAGATATTATCTTTTTGAATAGTTGAAAGGGGTGAAGGGGTTCTTGAAGATTGATCTTCAATCTGGTTATCCCCATTTTAGAATAAAAATATTTGGCATTTAGAATACCACTTTCCAAAGAAGGTATGCCCATTATGATTATCTTTCCATGAAATTTGTTTTAACCAATTATCTTGCAGTATATATAGATTTTATGAATAAGATCATCCCTAAGTATATTTATACATTTGTTATGGTCTTTTTGGATGATGTCCTAATTTACTCTCAGTCCAAGGAGTAACATGCCGATAGTCTAAAAGGGGTTATATAATTTGTGAGAAATCCCCAATACGATGACAAGATATTGAAATGATACATATAGATTTTTGAAGTGAAGTTCTTGGGACACATGGGATTAGAACATGGTCTCATAGTTAACCATAAAAAGGTGAAAGATATTATGACATGGGAGAAACCATGTAATGTTTTTGAGATTTATTGATTCTTTGTTCAAGCAGCATATTACCTTGGGTTGTAATATATTTATCCAAAATAGATTCTTTAATGACCACTCTCACTCAATAAGGGAGTGTTATTTTCATGTTATTATAAATGATAGATTTATTTTGTCGATATAAAGAATTTATTCACTTCTACAAAAATGATACATTTCCAAGATGCTGGGTAGGAATATGTGGTGTTTTTTGATGCGTCATGTTCGGGTTTGTGTCATGTTTTATATATGGTGATAGCATGGTATCCTATAGCTTTTAGAATCCCTAGACACATGAAAATAACTATCCCACCCATGATCTCAAACTCACAACTTTGATAAATTCTATTAAGATTCTGTTTCATTAACTTTTTTTAGATTTATTATCCATTCATTCCAAGAAAATAATAATAATTTATATCTTTTCTAAAAAGGATCTAAATATTCACTAAATGAATTGGGTAGAGTACCTCAGCCTATTTATTTTCACATTTACAATACCCTGGGAAAGGTAAATGTCATCACTGATTCCTTTATAAGAAAACTCTTGACTGATGTTGTGATGTAATAATTGGAAGAGTGGAACATGACCGATATTTTTGAATAGCTTCATATAAAAATTTTGGAAATAGGGTAAGATGGTTTTTAAAGTGTTCTGCTAACCTCCTCTCTTAATGAAAATATTCTTCTAGAGAAACATCTTGATCATTCATTATATAGAATTAATAACACTCTTTATGGTGTGGATACCATTTATTAATGGTTATTATCTTATAAGGGTATACTATGTTCCTAGAACTGATACAATGTATATTTTATACTGAGAATATTAACCATGGTGGATTGAAATAATTTCTAATGGGATGTGTACCTAGATACAAAAAAATATGTTTTATTATATATGATGTTAATTCTAGTGACAATATATGATATACGACATATCTATCTTTTTTCACATTTATTTTCACTTGTACTGGTCAAGACCAATAACCTTAGACCATTAGTTGTGTTTCATCCTCTTCTAGAGATGACTTGGACGTGGGATGAGGTGTCTATGGAATTTTTTATAGGTTTTATGCATAACCCTAGAAAAAGGAATTATATATGGGTTGTGAATAATAGGATAAATAAACAATATCACATTATTCACATTCATGATACAAACAAAATTACAAATTTATTAAATATCCACATAAAAGAGATTTTTTGTTGTAAAAAATTTCCATCTTCTATAGTATTTGTAATGGATCTCTATTTTACCACTCTTTTTTAGTGGAAATTTGTAGGAAATTGGATATTTGGTCCATTTGAGAATGGCATTCCATCTTCATATGTATGGGAAGACAGAGATGGAAATGCATATTATTTAGGATATGTTATGTGCTTATGTTCTTTGTTTTTGTGCATCTAGGGATGACAATTTTTTACTAGTTGAGTTGTTTATAAAAATAGTTACTTTTCATAGATCACAATGCATCATTTTTAGGTATTTTATGATAGTATGTTTCAACCTCATTTGTAATGGATAGAGATTAGTGAATGTTTATTGGTCAGACTGTGCATAGCACAAGAGACGTTAGTAAAGAGTTAGTGGATTCATCAAATAATTTTGAGGATATAGAGATGATATAAATCATATGTTAATCCTTTTTGTTGAACTTTTGAATTTTATGTTTGGGGCCATGTGGTCTTGAAGGATTCACCTTGTTTGGTTCATTGACATACATGGAGGGAATTGAGGCTTACTCCTCTTTTTATGGGAAATTTTGGAGATTTTTATCAGTAGGTGGGGAAAGTGTATTACCATTTACCACTTCCTCCATATTTGAAATTGATACATAATGGGTTCCACATATTATAGATTCAGAAGTATCATTCTGACCCATCTCATGTATTGAGATAGGAGTATCTTTATCTTGAGACAAATTTATCCATAACAAAGAATCTAGTTAGTATTATTGATTCTAAGATAAATTTACATCATTGGAGGATGATAACATTGGTATTTGTGATGTGGAATAACGGTACTTCATTTCAAGATACATGGCAGCATGAGGCACTAGTGAGAGAGTAGTGGAATCCTCAAATTAATATGGGAAATTATTGATAGGCTTTCCAGCGACATGAATTTTCTTATAGAGGGGTGTTTGTAAATTCTCATTACTTGTTTTCATATACTCCTCAACACTTTTTTTATAATGATTTTTTTGAGTATTGTATTGGTTTTTTAATGGTTAAATTCAGATAATTTTGGAATCCCTCTAGGCTCTGCATGGTTGGAACATGGTTAGGGAAAATAATGCTGTTTGTCCTGGAAAACTATGCACCAATTGATGGAACTCTGGATGGGGAACATAGATTTTCCAACTATGTGTCTAGAACCTCAAAATAATTCAAAATCATACATTGAGGGTTTGAATGGTTGACACCTTTTTTGAAACAACATGAACCATCCTAGGAGAAAAAATGTACCACAATTTGGGGGCACATTGTGTGTGTAACCATGCAAACCTTTCTTTAATACTATGTATGTGGGTTTATTTTCATCCACTTTTTTTAAATACCAAACCTAACCCACCTAGTTTACCCCTATATTGACCCCAACTCAATCCTAATCATTTTCCTTGGGTTTTATGGTCTCTAGAAGAATTTTAGGCCCCTTTAAAACCTTTCGTTAGGGGTGGGTCAAAGTGTGCATGATCACATTTAATATTGTCTGATATGTGGATCTACTCCCCAATAGTTTCTTCTGATATATCCTTCACTACTTGTTATATTTGTAGGGGTTATTAGTTATTGAATTTATTTTAACTCTATTTTATTGGATCTTAGTTATAAGTTTTATTTCTTGATATCTGATGCATTCATTCATCATTGGATGATCGTGTTGTGGGTGTTATTTCTTAACCATTGATTAATGGCAGGTGGTCCCATTTGAGATTTTTTATGTAATTATAATCTTTATTTTTTATTATTCAGATTGAGATGGATTTAAATTGATTTATAAAACCATTATTTGAGGTTATTTTATTATGGAATTTTAAATGGCATGTATTTTTTTTGAAAACTCCCAATTCTAATGGAATTGCAATTGTGGGGTGAAATTTGAAATTGACGTAATTGGTGAAATTATTAAAGATTTTATTTTAGGAAATGTATTAAATTAAAATGATGAAATCCTATTAATGGATTTTTATGGAAAATTCATGAAATTATGATAAATACATGTTTTGATTTTGAAATTAAATTTTTGGATTCAAATTGACAATTGGGAAATTGAATTGTAAATGATGAATGATTTGAAAAGAAATGATTTTCCTATTTCCATTGACTTGTTGAGAACATGTGATCCTGGGTAGATATTGAATTATATATTACAATCATTCATGGATATTAATCACCTAGTATAGTATTTATGAAGACAAATGTTACAAAAATACAATGTGGCGTGACTATTTTGGATGAGATGATGATAATTCCAATTCAGCCTGAGCCAGAGGGATAAGTTTACACAAATTTAGATTTTATCACATATTTTTTAAGTGTGAGGATCTTATATCTAGAAACTAATTTAATGTAGGAATCATAACCATGGGTTTTTTGTGTATGATTTGATTGAATATTCCAACGATTATATAGCTTCTTTACTCATGCAGAATCATTTATATACATGATTTTATATAAAATTTTTGTTTAATTCATGTTTGATTATTTTCTATTAAATGAAAAGAATCATGTTTTTTTTAAATATGAAAAATATTTATTATATAATTATTAATTTTATTTAAATTAAAATCATGCACTGATTTATTATTATGAAAACTATAATATAACTCTTGGGAGAGTCCAATATTGATAACTACACCTTATGATTACAATTAATGGAAGCTAATACATGAATTCCAGCTAGTGCCGAGTGTTGAAGCCTTAAGAAATTCACAGTTATTAGTTTCTTAGGTGATTTGGGGTATGATAAATTCTCCAACGAAAAAAAAGTGAATTAATAACCCAAGAATATGGCATAAACATGAATAAATCAGTGGTTGATCAAAAATTCACCTTGTTATAGTTCAGATCATTTGAAAGATTCAGTTCATCAGGAGTGATAGTTGAGACTGAATCACTCACTTTATGTTTGAAAATATATTGGGGATAATTTAAAAAATCAAAACTGAAATTATAATACAGGTATGACTAAATGCAATAGAATAAATTGAAATGTTTTAAAGTTGGGATGACCTGAGAGAGGAGAAAAATAATACCCCACACAATTACAGATTGACATAGAATCTTGGTGAATTTGAATCAAATAACTCAGCCCACCCGTAAATGTGGAAGGTAAAATGCCATGCTTCCCACATAAAGACTCATCTCAGTTACCTCTAATGAAATCATCTTGTAGGCCATTTTATTGTTCTTCCCTGAATCCCTTTTGGTTGAAGAAAATAAAATAATTTCTTTGAGACTGAATCATTTTATCTGAATATACAAATAGTTGTTGTAGAATCCACCTAGAATAAAGTAGGTAGGATGAACCAATTTAATGGAATTGAAGGTGAAAGGAGAAATATTATCTCATTGTTACTTTTCATAGTTTGGAACATCAATTGAAGGGTGTCGTATGATGGAATATGTTCTTCACATATCCTTCCTCTCCACCTATGAAAACCAATAGATATTGTAGTGGACGGTATAGTCGGTGAAGCTCATCTAGGCATTTGAAGTCACAACTTTTTCATTGAATGGTGATATCACTATCGTGATTTAGATCTTCAAGGTCTCCAATAATGAGCATTGAAATATCAGGTGTAGTTGGTACTTTTTATGTTAGTTAATCTCTTCCTCATCTTCTGAGAAGTCACAACTTTAAATTTCTATTGCCATTACTCTCAATAACATCCATAGCTATTCTGAATTGACATGATAAAGAATTTTTTTCATGAAACATATCATTTATTTTCTAAACAACTCCTAAATATATAACATATATTTTATTTTTTTTCATCCAAGCTATATACAAAAGTGTTAAGAAGTTAAAATCATAAGTGACAAAATCTAGATATTAAAACCGAATTAAGTAGTTACCTAATGGAATGTACTCTATTGTGATCTTATTTTTAAGTTTCATATACATATATCTGAGAAACAATTGGTGGTTTTCCACCTGGAGGACATAAAATTCCAATATGATCATATTTTTTTCCGTTTAATCTAAAAATATTTGGTGACCCACCACAATTCACAGATTTGACTACATTTTCACCCAATGATGTGAATTCAAACATAGAGTAGTAAATGTGCATGTGGTCTTGGAATGTGTTTGAATGTGTATTGGTTATATTGAAAACTATTGTTATAAGGTATACAGGGCAGGCATGCAAAAAATGTAAAAACAATTCCTATCATGCAAAAAAAGTGATGTGTGTGATATGTATGTGGCTATATTTTTTATTCCTCACTTCATAGAAGAAGGTTGAACTCTATTACTTATAAATACTTGAAGGGTCTCTACAATCTAAATATTATCTAATGGAAAAGTGACTGTAGTAATATAAATTTTTATTAAATGTAAATAAACTGCTTGTTCAGCACTTTGATGTTGAAGTGATTTATCTACAACATGAAACTTCATGTTATTTGTTATTTATGTAAATTTAGTAATAGGAAATATATAGTAAAAAAATTGTCTGTTGAAAATATAATCTCCACTTTGACAGACCTATGAATTTTATATTAGAAGCAACGCCAGAGTTTATTGAATGAGTAGTTTCTCTGGTCGTATGATTCATTTAGTTCTATTCTTTGTGAGGTTGTGTAGAGTACTTATTATTATTACTCCCTCATTAGAATAACACCATAGGTTACAATGGTATTAACTATTATAATGTGTCACTATATAAAGAGATAGAGAGATGAGAAAGCTGAAATGCTAGTTGAACTATATAACATACCCATGGCTGAAAAAACAAATATGGTTTCCAATATTAGTATATGTAGTATTGTTCATCATTGATGTTTCATGTTTAAAAATAAATATTACATAGGCAGAGTGTAAATTATGTAGTCAAATTATTTTTGGTTACAGTGACGAAGAGGCATCATATGGATCCGTAATAGTACGAACATTTGTATTCATACCTTTTAAGAGTAATGTTGGAACATGAATTTGTTAAATAAAAATGTAACATATTTACCACATACATAGACACATTTCATTGACAATATGCCTACAAGAGTACATATTGTGTTGTATCATGGTATTTAATCGTTGTTTTATCTTTTTTGATCTACCATATATCATCGATAGATTTGAACAGTATTGAGGGACTATGAAACAGGTAGTTGAAAAAAATTAGTAAGACATGGTTACATGTTTCACAGTATTAAATCAATGAAATTTAACTGGAAGTAGTAAAATGAAATCAATATTGCTGCATATAGGTGATAATAGAATGAGTCAACATATTTCTGTGTTAGTAGCTGGTGTGACCACTTTAGTTGTAAAACATTGGCCCCCAATTATTGTTAATATAAAATTCTCAGTATTTTTATAATCTACATTGTTGGGTAGCATGATAATATATAAAAGTGTTATGATATTTCAATTTTCAATATGTTAACTAAAAAATGTTATGGACTATGTAAAGTGAACTTACCGTTAATGGGTATTGGTGAGAAAACAAAACATTTTCCTATTGGCGTGCTTCCTATTGGTGTTATAGGTTCACTTGAATTAATGTTTTCAAGATACAAACTACCTGTGGAATTTCAATTATCATAAACATATAAATTTTTGTATAAAATATATCAAAACAGTATCAAGACTACAGAAAAAAAAGAAGAAAATATGATTGACATTATTGCCGTAGTAGTTATCTTTGAATATGTGTGTCTGTATATCTCAACATTGAGTGCATGTTTATATGGTGTATCTTATTATTTGATTTTAAAGGAATTGAACAGAACCATAAAACCATCAAATGAGTATTGTGATCAGATTATATACAATGTATATTCTAAAAATTAATGATGCTTGGAATGTGCATGTAGTTATATTCTAAGGGGTTTTTTCCTGAATGCTACCAGGGATAGTTATTTACTACGATTAAAAAAATATTAACCCTTATATAATAACTGGTTAGTGGGAATTAGATGATCATATTAAACATGGAATCATGGAGGCAGTACTATGAACATAGTATAGAGAATGAAAATTCTAAAGACAAATATTACTCAAAATATTCATGAAGTAACTGTTATGGTTGGTTGTCATGTTACAGTTAAAGGTGAATGCATAAGACAAATAACACATGGAGTATTAAATTAGGATAATACAAAATTAAATATTTATAACCTTGTGTGATTGTGATAATAATATAATTAATAACATAAGGGATGGGTATGACAATCTAGTGGGGAAACATACCTATTTCATATAGAATTTTTTTATCTGAACCAATGAGAACTCAATTTAAATGGCATAGTAGAATACTGTGGGTTTTAGACAAAATATAAGGTTTAGTTGGTAGAGGATGATTTCTGAGTGATAGTATTGGAGGTAGATGAAGAAATTGAAGCACATCCATGATAATGGAGACCTGGTAACCAACCAATAAGGACTTCAAACCCTATATTTCAAAAACTGAATGTAGACGCTTCTGAAACACAAGTTTGCTGATTTTTGAAGAGGTGAAGGTGGTGTATCGACATCCGGTGTTGGCCATTGATTTTAGAGAATGATCTTGGATAATACGTAGGTAGAATTTTAAGGTAAAATTTTAGAGCATGTCGAAACAGTGAATCAGAATTGCGAAGTCGTGATGGTGAGGAGATTTGTGGACGTGAATTTGATGTTCTGAATGAGCGGTGAGGTGAATATTAGAAGATTGAAAGATATAGTATGGATATGTGGATAAAGGAAAAGGGGTCTATAAAGGGTTTAAAATAATGGTAGTGGGAGAGGAAAATCTTGATGGGGCATTAGGGTAGTGCAATGTAAGTAGGTCAGACAGAGATGGGTGGATGGAGAGGTTTGTTGTGGGAGTGACACATGGCGGAAAATGAAAACATTAGTAAATATATAGTTGGTGAGAAATAAGAGGAAGAATTACAACAACCAACATGTTATGAAATGTGATTATTTACCAAACTATATACTTCCCCTTATGGGAATGAGAGAAGGGAACTTAATGCAATTACTATATCAGTACACTCATGCTATGAATAAAAAATCAAATTATGGGGAAAGGCCTCCTTCTCATAAGAAATTAAATGTTGTGTTCGGGTCCATTGTGTGACCATGGTCTCATATCATTAGTAGATATTTTGATCACCTCATCTTATAACAATGTAAAAACTCAATATAGAATATTTTCTATACCTTTTAATTCTCAATAAAATAGAATTTCATATTGGTCGTTTATCTCATAAAGGGGGAAACTGATCAGTGGTGGAAACTGATTAAGAACAGGTAGTCCTAAGAGGAAATCATTTCCATGGAATATGAAGGAATCTAGAAACAATTTTTCAATAATTATTTTCCCCAATCTATTTATATTAAAATACATAGTGAGTTCCTCGAGCTGAATAAAATGCTAAATGAGTTTTTGGGGATCATTAGAAAAACTACACAAGGATTTCACATTACAACTCTGACATTTCCATCAATAAAAAAAATTAAAATAAACCATTTATTTACACTCTTAAATATGAATCTATGAAAATTATTTGTAATTCAAGACTGTAGTTATTAAATTAATTTTTTTCCCTCAAGAATGATATGTATATTAGAGACACTATGTTGTATTATGGTCCTAAAGATAAAAAAATAGTGTTATATTTTTTAAGATCAATGGATAAATCCCATAAAGTAAAGAAAATCCAACTACCCACATGTCAATAATTATTGGAGAAAACATCCTAGAAATTATCTCATAAGAACTGGGATATGCTTGAAGTATGGAAAATAGGTGAATCAAGCTAATCAATGACAAAGAGAGTTAAAGAAACCCCCCAAATTGATGAAATAAAAAATTTCATGTTCAATAATGGTTCTGTTGTATAGTGTTTCAACTTCAATAGACACAAGAATTATGTGAATCAATTACCTATTCCAATTTTGGTTGGAGATAGTCAACCAGAAATAACCTCTAAATCCTAGAGAGAATGGAAGTTTATATGCTACCACTACGGCTGAGTAGGATATGAAAATGAGGTGATGATAGTTATATTGTTTATTCATTAAAGAATTGAGAACATTATTTTTTATTAGGGTTCTATTAATAATTTTATGCCTTCTAGGTTTATTATAACTATTCAAACCCCGCCTCAGAATATAGGGTTGATCTATTTTTGAGAATAGAAAATGGAGCTATTATTTCATCTTATATATATAACCCCTAACAATATAATATTTGTGGATTGAACCTCCCAAAAAATTAATAATTCATTTGCTATTGTTTTATGATATGTTGTGCATGGAGTGGTTATCCCTATATAAATCCAATAATAACTATCAAGTCACGGAGATCACTCTTCACATCCTGAAACATTATCTGATTTTATATAAGTGTAAGGATATGGATGAATATCTTTTGGAATATTCAGCTAAACATTGGATATAATTACATTATGTGCAATCATATTTAGCTTAATTTTTTGAGACAAAAGAGGTAATAGTGCATAAATACATTCCCATTTTTAGGTATTATATTGATACATTCCCTGAATAGTTTATTATCCTTCCTCTTAACTGAGAAGTTGGGTTCTCAATCAAACTTATTCTTGGACCTCTTTATGTATCCAATATTCTCTATATATTGAACACCATCAAGTAGGAATAATTGAAGAAGTGGTCATAAGAGAACCGAGAAAGCTATTTTATATGCACGAGTGCTCCACCATGCAGTGTACTGATCTTAATTTTCTAGAAGAAGGATATATTAATGTTCCTCTATGTATTGATTATCATGAACTTGAAAAAACGTTATAAAGAAAAAGTATTCCCTACCACAGATAGATGACTTGTTTCATCTACAATGTAGGGCCTTTTATTTATCTAAGGTGGAAATCTGGTTATGGTATCATCAATTAAATGTAATTATTGAATATTTTATCAAGACTAAATTTTAAATGAGGTATGGATACTATGAGTTCATTTTGATGCCATTCAAACTCACTAATTTTGTAGAAATTATTATAGACATAAGAAATAGAGTCTTTAAAGATTACCTTAAAAAACGATAGTAGTATTTTTAGATGATATTTTAATATAATCAAAATGAAATGATGATTACGATTATCATTTTAATACTATGATAATGACTTTTTAAATGGAGAATATATAAGAAAAGTACAATAAATTTTAGTTTTGGATGGAGGAATTATTATTCTTGGGCCATTTTATCACCAAAAAGGGGATATATATGGCCCCATCTGAGATAATATAAATTGAGGAGTGTCCCTTAACTACATCTACAATAGATAACCATTGTTTCTATTGAATATTTGGGTATTACATATTATTTTCAATAAACTACTTTTTATTAGAAAACCTAATAACTAAACTGAAATGGGAGGGGGTAACTATTTTTGGGACTGATGAATGTGATGAGAGCTTCACGAAATTTTAAAAATGGCTTATCACTACACCCATACTCATGCCTCCCTCATGTGGGGATATTTTTTTAGTATATGGTGATGCTTTAGAAATGTTCTTGGGCTATGTACTAATTTATAAGGATAAATTTATAGCCAACATGTCAATTTTTTTATGTTTATGAGTATAACATTCAAACGCATGATCTGGATTTGGAAACAGTTATCTTCATGATCACAATTTAGTATAGTTATATCTATGGGGAGAAGGGAGAAATATATACATATTATAAGATCCTTAAATATATATTCACACAGAAAGATCTTCATATGAACCAATGAATATGGTTAGAGCTAATAAAGGACTTTGAATTCCAAATCCACTGTTATCCTAGGTATTGAGATGAAGTGGAAGATAATCTATGTATAATGGATTGGTTAACCTTATCAATAATGAGGAATAATAAGGATCCAATTGTAACATCATGGCCTGAATAACCATTAAAACATGTAGTCAAACTATTATCCACATGCCCTCTTCTATTCCTCCCTATACGCCAGAGGTTGCTGACTAGTAGTGGGGCTCTAAATAGGTGATAGTTGGGAGACTATACCCTAATGATCAGAGTATCACAATAGCACATCATGAAACAAATAACACACAATAGTGGAATAAATATTTACTTAAAGATATATCCATGAAATAATAAATAAATTAAAAGGAAAAAATGGCCAATTCTGACATAAAAAAATTCAAGCATGTCTAGATGATGATATATAAACTAAAACAGTAGATATATAACAGGAAACAAAATACAATGAAGTAAAAGAATAAAGGGAAGAAATGGAATTCCCCAAGGGTGATATCCATGAGTTTCATAGCCTCAAACTCAGTCCTATGATCCTACCTCCTAAGTACAAGAAAAACAACCTATGAAATAATTCATGGACCAACAAACATGAGATCTTATTCGGTAACCAAATGCAATTAAAGCTCGAATAGGGTGTGAGATAAAATCCAACTAGACCTATATCCATAATTCCTAATGTTAAAACTATAATGTGATTATAAATTAAAATTGTATGATGGTATAAATAATAATAATAATAAACTAAAATAATAACAACCAGACTACTACGGTTCTAGAAGGTCACCTGGTAGCTTTTCCTGTTATGGCTCACAAAAAGAATGAGTCTGATTAGTAACTGGGTGTTCCATGAAGGTATGGACGCAAGTGTTCAGATACCTAGAATACTAGGTGGTGGCAGGACTGAGGCATAACTCAGTCATCCATGGCCCGTTTAAATGATTCTACAAGTTCCAATATAGGGTACATTTCCTACATATCATAACTAGGGGGATACATCATAATATTCACTCAAGATGGGTAGTTATCTATCATTTCAACACTCAAACAATAGTTATTGAATCCCTATTTCAACGATCAATAAGTTACATGGTGTTTCATGTTCACTATCTACAAGGTTTTAATTGTGTAAGACGATGTTCTTAATAACTAGTGTAAGAGAGCATAGTACATTTATGCTCAATAGAACCCTTACCATCATCCACAACCTATGTATAAATAATATAATAATAATAAATATAATAAGGCATTACCTGATCCACAATCCAAATGTAAACGGTGGTTTCCCATTTTAATTAATGAATGTACTAATCTTATAATGATTAATGTATTCTTTCCACCCTTTAAAATTCATTTAAAATAAACCTTATAACTCATTTAGGTAATAAACCCATCATTAATAAAGTAATTTAATATAATCTACTCATTTAATTTATACCATTTAAATCATTAAAGGAAGAAAATCCATCATAACAATCTAGTAAATTTAATACATTTCTCATAATATATTTAAACCATGGAATTTTTTGTAATATATCGGGCCAATAACAGAGAAGTTTCTTGTGTTTAATAAAAATTTATATCAATGGATGATAAATCCATTTAGTAATAACAAAAGAGGCCATGTACTAAAAGTGCCTTATTTTTATCATTGGCATCAAAACATAAGGAAACTATAATATATTAATAAAAACATGTTTTTAATAAAAAATCATTGCATTTATAAATATATGAAAATGAACCTCATTAGTAGGGTTTTACGGTAATGTCCATAATCTAATTTATCAAAAATAATCATTTGTCAAGCGACCAAATATGGAAAAATAATTACAAGCTTCAACATGAAACCTATAGGGTTCCATTATCTATTATGTAATTCTCATCAAGGGTAAATTCCATTATTAATCCTTGTGAAATGATTATAAGGAATTCTAGGAGTTCAAATAGTTAATTATAAAGGCAGAAATTATGCTGGCACACCCATGGGCTGTTAATGATCGAGGTTGACCTTTTAATGCTTTGATAAAAGTATAAATTGATTAATAAATATATAGTAAAGTAATTTAAATTGAAGAAATCATTTTTTAAGGAAATGAATAGAAAATTCTAGTGTGTAACCAAAAAACACTACTTGATATTCAATAAAAACATTGGGAATAGGACATAGAACCCCTGCCTCATGCTTAGGAAAACCTACTCATCCAAAATCGAGGCCGGATTTGTTCTCATTCAAGAGAAAATGAAGAATGGATGAACACCCTAAAAATATGGTTAATTACCTCACACTATGATCACTCAGTTGAGAGGAAATTAAACACAAAATATTCACATAGAATTAATATATTACATAATGGAAACTATAAGTACCATAAATTCTCGATTCCACCAACGGATGGAAGATTTATCAAGATTCATATGTTATTGATGAGGAGAAACTCACAACACCAAGGAGGAGCCTCATACATCTTGAGGAGGCGGAAAAATAAATAAATGGTTTAATTATGTTTATTAAAGGATTTTTTGTAATTTCAACTTTAAATATAGGGTCACATTGTTTGAAAATAGGTTTGGACAAACCATGAACCAAACGTGTGGCTCTGGTAGTTTTTAACCTCATCCCCACATGGTTTTCTCCCCATCATTCCCCAACTGTGCTCCAACCATGGTATGAATTGTGAAAGCACACCTCCCAAGTGGTATTAAGAATGTGGTCTAATCATGTTATTTGGGAAATCATGTAGATCCCATGTGATCCAAACCCTCTTTACTACATATGTCACATGGTCTCTACTAGAGGGTCTCACAGTTTCAGATAAACCATGTGCCTCTTTCAATCTTATCTAGTTTGGTTTTCTGAGGTATGATACTCTTGAAACATGAAAGAGCACTAGAAGAAACACTTTGGCCTCAAATGGAGTAAAAAATTCATTTAAAAGATCATACTCTTGTAATTAAATTCCTTACATCATTTCAATGAATGTACTACCAATGAAATTTCAAAATTAAAATTACCTTGGAATTCCACCTGGGCTCAAAATATGGGTCCTTACAACCTCCAAAACAAATAACTTCTTTACCTCGAGAAGCCTTGGGGAAAAAAATAACATCACCCAACCTACAAGGGTAATGAATTCTTGTTAAAAGGGGCATGTTGTGTTTCCACACACACAAATAACCCACATGTTTACATAATGAAAAAACACTCAAGCCACCAAAACTCGAGCCAATGCACATTTTCTAATTATTACATTGTAATGGTTCTTACTCAATATTTTCAAGATAGAGACATGATAATGTCATCATTTCTTTAATAATATAAAGAGACCAATTTCAAACCATGGTAGATCTACCATTGAAATTTCCTAGAATGAATACATTGAGGATTATAATGATGCTCCTAGCATTTTTTTGAATTGCTCAAATATTCAATTCCCCATTGACATCATTTATCTATGTCGAGCCAAATCTTCAAAAAAAAATCCATAGCCAAAAAAAACTGAACTCAACTTCAAATAACAGTGTTCTATAAATGATTCTTCATTGACCACATAAATTGACCAAGAAATACAAAATTCAATCTATTATGACTGACTTATCCTAGAAATTCTCAACTAAGGTGGATGGAACACTACCAACTAAACCACAATGTCTTCCTAGAATTCATGTTGTGTTTACAATGACCATGTTTAATTAATCCAATTCCAAGCATACAAAGACATTATGTCATCAAAGCATCACTTAGATATTTAATCTATATTTCCTCACCATGAATAAGAGTGTAACCCAATTTTTGTCCACAAGAATCATCACCCATAAAACATCACCATCGGTTTGGACAATGAGTCAAGGATACCCTCATATTCATTAGACTAGATTCCATATATCTTAGCCCAAGTATTCCATAATCCATGTTTACAACGTGATTAAGGTATAGGCCATGATGTCTATATCATATCATTGAATGAGACCAGAGTGGAATCCACTTAGGGGTCAAGTTAGAATAAAATAGCTAGTGTCTAATAGTTTATCTGAGGTGTTCCAACACGATAATCGATGTATCACTCAAGACTAACCATTCCTCAATAAAACCCATATTTCTACTGTGGAGATTTGATAAAGCATGTTTATTGAAATAGAAGACGATTCAGAGCATTCAGCTATGTGTATAACTGATACTCTCCTAATGAACCCAGGTTGACTTCACGATAGGGGGCATAATCATAACTAAGTAGGAGTACACTCAGACGATATAGATGATAACAAATATGACCAAAAGAACCCCCTATATAAGGATTAAGTACCTGGTAAGGTTTCCAACCAACCATACCCAACTACTAGAAGGTAGAGAAATTGAACCACTACTACTTGAATTCATCAAAGAAGCAGAATATCACCTATGGACCCATCGTCATTAACCAACACAAGCCTTTACTACCTAAGGCATTCTGTGACCGCTCACTCTTAACCATAAAAAGCAATCCCTGACCAATGGTGTATATCAAGGGTTTTGTACAAAACCCTTAGGTTTGGAATCAAGATAGAACATCCTTGATATTTTCTATAGGCTTTCTACCCTATGCATCTATGTACCAAATGGGTTATACTAGATATTTATGCCCAAGTCATATTTCCCTATATAACCATTCAATTGGATGATAATGTACCATGTCATCCATCACTTAAGAAAGATAGACCCCCACATGGCCCTTTAAGTGGCCGACTATGCCCCAGGAATATCTAACCTACTAAAATGTATCATTACTCAATGCCCATTCCCATAATAATGGTATAGAATTAAATGAACACGCATCCAAACAAGAATTTCATTCAGAATATAAGATTCCTAATGTAGAAAACGATAACCGAAAAACACATTAATATAGACAACTCACAACATTTAGGAATCAATTTTATCTCTAGGGGTGCTACCTAGCTCGGTCTATTCTCCTTAAAAAAATAAGAAGCTTCAACCATAACACTAGGTCAATCCAAAATGATTTCAGTTGGACATATTTTTATCATTTAATCATTTTCTAAAAACAAATATACCTATAGAAAATTATAACATTTCCATTTCACAAATACTCAAAGTGATATTTAAACTAACCTTATATAAGTTTTTAAACCATGGACACTGCATTTGGTTCCATTTAAAGGTCATTAAATTGATTCACATTCAATATTTAAACATTTAGGATTTAAAATAGAACACAAATTACCAATTTAAAAACAAAATTACATGTTAAAAGATAAGGTGACCTATGAGGGCCCTCGTATGCTATACTGGGTTCATTAGAATGCAACCCAATTGAAGTTTCTTAATTAATAAGGTTTCAAAACACTCGTAGTGGGTTATATTAAAAGAAACATTCCCCAATTGACCTACATGGGTCAGTTGTGAATTTTAGAATCTAATTATATGTATATTCATACCTGTGTGATTGAGTCACAAGACTTTATAGTTGAAACCATAAACAATTTAAAATTTTAAACTAACCATAATGGTTTTTATCTAAAAATTATATATATATAATAACCTACCTACTAGGGTCACATCACATAAGTTTTCCATAAGAAACAAATTCATTTCAGGAAAAAACTAAACAACTTTTATATTTATACTTATTTTAAAATATATCACAGTTATATTTAATGTTTTGATTATATAGGTTTATATATCCTAATCTATAAAACATCCATACACATTATAGACCACATACTAGTTCTTATATAATAGAAACCAATTCACTTTAAAATTTGATCACTAGAATCTTCTCACATTAACAATAGTATTGAAATATAAAAAGATAAAAATAAGGTTGAGTACATGGGTTAATGTTCCCCAATTTATAAGGTCTCCATACACCTAACAACTGATGAGTGGATCCCATTTAATCACATCCAATCATAAATATCAAAATTATAGCTAGTAATTTCATAAAAAGTATTAAACATAGAGAAACGTGATAATAAAAACATAATCATGATACATAAGCACAAAATGCTAAAAAAATACCAAAACAGGTAAAAAAATAAACATGTCACTAAGATACATAATAGGTTATAGAACAACCAGGATAATAAACAAAAAACTTCATCATTTTCAAACATCATAGAAAGAAAATCTTTATGGTATGTCATATTAATGGAATGGGAATCCCTGGGTTCCTGTAATGAAGCATGTCATTCAACTCCTTATAATAGCAGGCCAAGGGTTATTATGATAAATATCATAAACTAGTAATCAGTGAAAATTACTCCAATCAACCATGGTGAAATCAAAGAAACTATAATAACAAACAATTTGAAGAACAATATCATCCTTGGACACATGGAATATTCCTTGTACATGGGTTGATAAATCCCAGGAACATCTAATTACAAAGCACCGACACATTTCACGTGTCCTGTCTACCAACCTAAAATAGTAAGTAAAATGAAAAAATTGAATCTTTGATAACATTTTGTAACATCAGGATCCAAATGACCATTAAAACATTTAGCTAGACTGTTCTCTACACGGCCTCAAGCACATGTCCCCTTATGTAAGAGGTTGTCGACTAGTATTGAGGGTCAAAGGAGGTGATATTGGGGTGAGTATACTCTCATGATCAGATTAGCACAACTGTATAATGCAAAATATATAATAGGAAACAACAAAAGAAATAGTAAATTAAAGTCAGATCATCATAAGAATAATAATAATAATAAACTAAAATACAATATCTAAATCCATCATAAACTAATGCGTGCATGTATAGACGATTATGCATAAACTTAAATTGTATACATACCACAGTAAACACAATACAATTCAATACAATAATAATGGAACTAAATTAAAATCCCCAATGGTGATCTCCATGATCATCATTAGCTATATCTTATTCATGTGATCCTAACTTCCGTGTATAAGAAAATAGACCATGTAGTAATCCATAGACCTGTGAATGTGAAATATGCTCTTGTACCCAGAATGAAATGGTGGCTTGAGCTGGGTGTGAGGTAAAATCCTTATAGGACCCCACCCATGGTGTCTATAGATATAACTATACTATGAATATAAAATTAAAACATTTTGAAAGTATAAAGAATAATAAAAAAACTGAAATAATAACAAGAATCCCACCCAGGTTCCTAAAGGACACTTGGCGGATCTACCTGCTTTTGCTCATGGTTGGAATAAGGCTGATCAGTAACTATATATATAGTACTAATATATATATGTGTATATTATTGAAATATATTTCATCCACCTATAAAGACCAGTAACTTATTGACATATGTGGAAAAATAAGTAGAATGCTAGTTGATGGCTGGATCAGGGCATAACTCAATAATCCATAGATAATTTAAAAGTGACTATAAGCTCAGAAAAAGGGTATATTCACTACGTCTCAAAATGAGTGGAAGACATAATGCTCATCACCAATGATTGTATGTGTGTTATAATTTAAACACTAGAATAATATAAATTACTTCATCATGTCAATGCTAAAAAAAGGATGTGGTACATCATGCCCACCATCCACATAGTGTCCATGGGGTGAGACATCACACTCAACAATCTATGTAAGGGGGCAAGATACCATCATTCTCAAAAGAACCATTACAATCATCCAAAACGTATATATAAGGTGTAATCATATTATAAAAATAATAAGTAATTACCTAATAAGATAATCCACAAGCCTAATATAAACAAAGTAATCAAATTTTAATTAAGTCATGTACTAAGTATGAAATTATTGGCTTGGACTTGGTACCCTATACACTTCATTTCATTTAAACTATTTAATCCATTTAAGTAAGAAACCCACCATGAATCATGTCATTCAATATAATCAATTCATTTGACATATAACATTTAAATCATTCAAGGATGGAAATTCATCATGAAAAACCATTAAATTAAATACATACCATTTAAGCTATTAAAAATTTAAAAAATCATTATTATACTGGTCCAAGCATTTATAAGGTTATTTAGAGATGACAAAGTGGTACTGGTGAAGACGTGGTGATGGATAGAGATGGAAATGCGGTACTGGTGATGATGATGACTGGGAAGCAGCAATGGTACTCATGATGAGGACACGAATCATCAGGTTTTGTTGATATCTTTTGAATTTTTAAATGTTGTCAACGGGTTTTGCAGAGGGTTTGAATTTTGAAATGTGTAATGGGTTACTTATCTTTCTGGTTCCTGCTCACCCTTAAATCGGCTTTTGATAATCCAATAAAAAATGAATTTTCAGGTGTAATCAATTTAAGAATACCAGAAGAGTTTATGTACTAAACAAGCCTTTTATCTAAAATTGACATCAAATAATAGAAAAACACTGATACATTAAGCCGAGCATGTTTTAAATAAAAATTCACTACATTTTCATCCTTCAATGGCCTTAAGGCGTTCATTTTTTTTATTGATTTTGATAATACGCCTTTTAAGGGGTGAGGTGGAACCCTTTCAAGGCCCGTAGCCATAAATATTACATGGACCATAGGACATAGAGGAAATCATTGCCCGTAGGATTCAAATATTACAAACAACCCAGACTAACTACTTGGAACTGCTTCTCCTCAACATCTTCATCATCAAATCAGCTCCCCACCTTCACATGGCTATTCACCTAAGATTATGTGTGCATGCACAGGCTTGTCCAGATGGTAGGTGCCATACCCTCACATTCATGAAATCTATTTAGCTTCTTCTATGGTGAAAGATCCTTGTTCAATCTCTTTCTTGAGCTTATTCCTAGTAAGTTGTTTGGTTTTCATCTACACTTAAGGTATCTTGAAGACTTTGCGGTGTCCTGAAGGCCTTACTGACCTGAAGGCCAGGGTGGCCCGAAGGCCTTAAAGGGCATGAGGAACAAATCAGTGGCATGAAGGCCCAAATGGGGGAATAGTCCCAGCTGCTAAAGTTCCAAAGAGTACCTCCTATAGTTACTGATACAATACCAAATCGTCACATTGTAATTTAAAAGAAAGAACACCTAATTATAGGGGTTTGATTAAAATAATATGACATTATTTAACAAAAATTAATTTATCACAACCATTCCTCACATAAAATTGATAATCCAATTTATAAAAATGTTTTATTTAAGAATTTACCACATATGGAAAAGAAATTATAACATTTCACATGGTACAAAGAAGGTTCCATTAAGAATTGGGTAATTCCAAACAATGGGAAATTTATTTATCAATACATGTTGAATGATAAAAAGAAAATATGGTATTTTAATCAACTAATTATAAATGGTTAAATTAAGATGGCACACCCATGGGGTGTCAATGGTCGAGGTTGGCCTCTCCAAGATCCTAAAAAGGCTAAAAAAGATCAATACATTGTTTGTAAATGAATTGAAATTGACAAGACAAATTAAGGAAACAAACAACAATGGTCAGAATGCGGCACAACAAAGATACTTACAATTTAATGGAAGAATTGGTAATAATCTATATAACATTAACCACATGATTAAATGACCTACTCATCCAATATTAAGGCTTTATTTGGACAGGTTTGAAACAAAACAGATATATGTACGAATGTGATGATAATTGGGTGAATTAATACAGAAAATGATCATTAAATTAAGTGGAAATAAAATAGAGAAAGATTCAAGTGGAATGTAGATCCTACCAAGAATAATCTATAGGGACCAACGACACTAGCTTCCTACAATAGACGATAAATTTATCATGGTCTTTATGTTTGGGAGGAGGAGAATCCCATAACACGAAGGAGGATCCTCACATGGATAGTGTAGGAGATGAAAAAAATAAAGGGTTTAATTAGGATTATTAATGGAATTTTTGAAATTTTACATTAAAATATTGGGCCACATGTCTTTCCCACATGGTTGTCAAAATAGTACACCAATTGTGCTGCTCCCACTAATTTTTAACCCTAACCCAACATGGTTGTCCTACATGGTTTTCTCCAATTGTGTGACAACCATGGGATTAACAGTTAATGAATACTTTTTAACTAGCACTAAGGGTGTAAGAATTTCTCACAGTTTGGGAAACCATGAGCATCTTGTGCATACCACACCTGCTCACCTACATAGGTTGCATGGTATCTGAATTAGGGTCACACCATTTTAGAAAAATAAGGCACCCTTTTCAACCATCTCCAGTTTGGGTTTTCAAGTCCAACACCCTGGAAAATTGACAGAACACCTATAGAACCTCACGAGGCTCAAACCATGTCCATAAAAAACACGTTTTTGATTTCCAACTCTTATAATAATGTTCTTCTGCTCAATTTAAAGGACAACCCATCAACAAAATGAAACGATTTAAATTTATATGTAATTCAACCATGGATCAAAACATGAGTCATTAAACCAATATTCTTACACCGGTAATGAATGTACATTTTAATCTCAAGGGAATGAACATATTCATACCATTCTCAAATTACTTATCAACCATACCTTTTGTTGAGGAGAATAGATGTTGTGAGAGATGACATGAAAATTACAAAGAAGGCAGAATCTATAAGGAAAGAAAAATCCCCATTGTTAAAAATATATGGAGTTGTGTCATTTGGGTCACTACTATATATACCATACTATACTAAGATAAATAATGAGATACATAATGATGCACATAACTCAACCTTCTCCATCCACCCATGAAGGATGAATAATTATATATATTATTTATTCCACAATTAGTGGGACAATATTAATAAGGATATCATAAAATATAAATAAAAAGTTCCTTTTATATCATTATGTAAATGATAAATGAAAAAATATAAGGGAATAATAAATCATTTCAAATATCTACATCGAAACGGGAAAACATAACTATCGATTTTTTCACTTGTCTTTAAAATACATCATGACAGAATAAATTCTATATGGGTGTTGGTGGATTTTCATACAAATGATTATCATTTCGTCATTATTTTTGAGAAATTATCTCTCAATAAACATTTAACAATATATGTTAGAGAAGTGGTGAGGCTACATAGAAAAACATATTGATTAGATCTATTCGAGATCCATAGTTTACCTCAAAGTTTTCGAAGAGAATCTAATATTCTCTAAAAACTGAGTTGAAATTCATTAATTTATATCACCCCCTATACTAATGTCTTGTCATATCGAACAAACCAAACAATAGAATAATTCATGAGAAAATTCTTTGTAGACTTCAAAGGAGGGTGGAATCTATACATTCTTCTAGTCATGTTCTCATACAATAAAATGTTCCACTCAATCATCCAGATTTATCAATATGAATACATATTTGGGAAAAAATGTAGCATGCATATGGGTTATGTTGAAGTTGGAGAACACAAGTTTTTGTGCCCTCAAATGGTTGAGGAAATTGTACAAAAGTTCATGACCATTCATCAACGCATTAAGGATCATCAAAGCCAATATAAGAGATTTGATGACAATCATTGATTGTATCTAGTGATTAATGTTAGATATAATGTGGTCCCATAAAAACTCCATGGAAAAGTGTCCAAGGGCTTGGGAAGATGGGAATGATATGTCCCTAGTATATCGACCCCCTTGATATTCTTTATCATATCCATGTTATGGGATACTAACTAGCACACCCACCATCACTTTCTCATGTACATGAAAAAATCCACATATCCCTCTAGAGGAAGTACAAATCAAATCTATCAAATATATTAAAATCAGAGTAGATATAGTAGGAAAATGATCTCTTTTATGAAGGAACATTAGTGAAGATATTGGACTATAGATATAATGTTTTGTGAAACAAGAAAACACCCACAATTAAAGTACTATAGTGTAACAATAAGTACGAGGCAATATAGGAATTAGTGGAAGAGATGATGAAGAAGTCCCTGACATGTCTTCACCTAAGAATATAAAATGAAATTTTAAGGATGAAATCTCTCATATGGTATGAATTTAACAATCCATAATTATATAAATGGAATTTCCCTTATCATAATTGCATCATATTTAGTAATGTAGTATAGAGAACATTAAATACATTATTAAACCATATATGTTTTATTTTATTAATTTGAACATTACATATAGAGAATAAAAATGACCATAATAATTGATGTTAATATATTAGGAAAAAAGAAAATAAGATAGTAACAATTGGAAAATTTGGATATGCTCAATAACTAAGAATAATTACAATGATGAAAAAAATTGTGGAATTGATTTAGAATATTAGTAATGTAAAATGAATTTTAAAAATGAATATATATATATATATATATAACCTTAATATAAAATGGAAGAGAATATGTAATGAATAAAATATGAGATACTTATAAGAATTATGTATCCTGCATGGTTCTTATAAATCTGACAGTTGGTATAGTATTATTAACAATGGAATAGTTCCCAAACTATTGGAATAGTAATATGACCGTTAAGAATAGTAAAATGAACATTATAATAGTATCCTCACTGATATAATTCTAAAATAGTATTTGGGTATCTTTTATAATATATATATGATATTCTTATAACATGGTAAAAGTACCTAAATGTTTTCAAAATGACAAATTAAGTGTTTGTATTTTTTGTAAAACATAAATTTTTTAATTAAAATTTTATAATAAATATAACGATTTAAAAGAAATTTTATTTTCATAAAATGGATTTAAAAATTTATATTATGAGTTATTATAATGATAAGATAATTTTATGAAATTATATGTATTTTTTCAATGGATTATAAAATTTATTATAATATTTGAATAGATATTTTTTAAATAAATTTTGATTTTATTTAAAAAATAAATTAATCATATTTAGTAAATTATTTCAAAATAATGTATGTTATTTTTTTGTATCTACACATATAAAAATGTTTAGGGTAAATTTTTCCTATTTTTCTAAAATAGTTTATTTTTCTATCAATAGGGAAATTAAGTAAAATACCTTATTTAATATTATATGATATATACATGAATTTTTTATTCATGGATGATGTAGTGGAATTTTTTTTGAAATAAAAAGAACCATTTTTTATATATAGGGATAATAATCAATAATATTGATAGTATTGAAAAAAATACACTAATCGAAAACTACTATATACTCACGGTTTTAGGAACCATGGCAGTAGGAGGAATTGGTATAGCTCTGAGCTATACCCATGGTTTGAAAAATTCAATACCCATGGTAAAGAACCATGGGAATAGGTGTAGCTGAAATTTTACATCATTTGAACAACTGTATAGATACAGTTCTCAAACCGTGGCTATAGGAAGTAAACAAATCCATTGTCCGAAGTCAAACCCTAGACCACCTATTTACAGACAATGAACCTAACCACCAACTTATATAAGGTTATGTGTATATAGATATATATATATATATATATATTTATATAGTTATATATATTTTTAAAACCCATGTATATAAGAGAACCGTGGGTAATTATTCTCACACCAAATTTTTTCTCTTCATGTGGAATTTTTCCCCCGCGCTTGTGTAAGAAAGCTATATCCATGATTCTTGAGAAACATAGGAAAATGTTTTTATGAAAACCCTATACCCATGGTTTATTATGAACTATGGGTATAGGGGGACCTATTCCCCAAGATAATTATGAACCATGGGTATAGGTCTGGATTTTTGGCACATACCAATGGTTTTAGGAAAACCCTGTGTATATGGTCATTTTCCAGTAATGATAATAATCTAATAATTATAATATTCATAAAATCCCTTTCCTACCATTATAAAAACCACCAATCACTACACCTTATCATTACATAATCAAAGCCTTCCATATTACTTAAATTCTTCCCAAGTATCTTACCAAGTCTCTCTACCACTTCCTTGTTCTTTTGGGATGATCAAAATACAAATCCAAGTTGCCTTAAGATGAATCCCAAGAGAAGATATCTAATGGTGAAGGTAATGCACTAAATCAAGAATTTTATTATTCCCTTCCTCCTCATCCTCAAAAAAAATTCCACTAAACATTGAATGATAACTCCAAAATCATATATATTTTCTAATTTTACTTTATTAATGGAATATCTATCATTGATCATATTTTCATATAATCATATTTTAAAATAGAAAACATCATCCGTAGAATGTTATTTTACTACCTCCCTAGATGATGAGTTTTTGTTTTCAATTAATACTATACTAGAAGGTTTAAATACACTTATAACTGTCTAAAATGATATATATATGGGTATTATATTAATTTTAACATTTTTTTAACAAATATATATTTTCAATATTAAATGAAATGAAGAAAGTCTTTGATTGTTAGTAAAATCACCAAAATAAACTAACCTTATAACATTAACATTGTACTAAATAGATCATCCATATGTCATAAAAAATGAAATTTAGGACTATTTTAATTTATTTAAGTACATGAATAAAATTTAGTTACACCTTTTGGGTTTCAGTCCCATTTTACAACAAATTAAATAATTACCCACAAGTGATCTGACCTTGAAACCATGGAAGAAAGGACCTTAGAAAATAGAAAGTAAGCATAATATCTCATTAGAATGGTCATAAATGAAAATAATAAAATTATAGTAAATTAAATATATACAGATATTTTTAATTAGCTAATTAATTAAATTAATTTAATTATCTAGGACATTAAGTGAAAGTTCATAACGAATCTAGAATTTAATATAAGTGATCTCTCTAAGACACCCTTTTTTATTGATGTTATTTCCTTTAACTCCCTAAATTCGTTTCTCCCTGAATTTAATATTATAAAATGATTCAAAATACCTTATATATGTCTATTACATATATACTTATCTTATTCTCTCTTAATTGGTTGGGGGGGAATACATACCTTAAGTTAATTTGTCAACTTATTTATTCTTGATTTCCTTTTATGGTACACATATTCATGTACTTGTTATTATGGGTGTAACATCTCAGGTATTTGTAGAATATTAAATTATCATATTTATTAATATTTTATAATTATATATAAATTTATCTTAAAGGGTTGCAATGTTCAACATCGAACCAGAGACGCAATAATGGGTTTTTTTAAAATCTTATGTTGTACACAATATTGAGTTATTCTGAAAGAAATAATATGTTGTACCGTTATTATTTAAAATATTAGTAATCACCTAGATTTTGTTTTTGTGGGAATGAAAAAAACTAAATATATTATGTTTAAATGTTCTCATTAAATATTTTTTCTTCCTTCCAATTAATTTTAGATTCTTAAAATGATAATAAATCCAATTTTAACCATAAAATACTCTAAAATTTTTAAAAGTTAGTGTTACCACCTTTTGATGTAAAAACCTTTTTAAATAAATTTTCATGACACATTTATATGTTATTTTCAACCAAATATACTTATTATTTTGAATAAGGACATAAAAATTTACATTTATTGAAATTTTTTTCTAATAAAATTTATATTTTAATCATTAATAAAAAATACTTCAATTTAATTAAAAAATTAATTTTATTATAATTTATTAATATAGTTTTTAATGTATAATTAGTTTATGTTTTTTATTAGTTAATCCAATTTAGTTCATTGGATAATATTTCAAATTAAAATTAAATAGAAAAACTTTGCGACCTTTTGAACCTTTTACATAAAAAAATAATTTTCTCGATCCGTCGAAAATATTAGTGTTAAACCTAATTTGACCACTTCTTTGAATTTAATTTTCAAAAATTTACATATATGGTAGTAATCAGTATGAAGATGTGTTCCAATCAGATGAAAATAATTATTATTTAATAATAAGTGTATTATTTTATTTACCATGGTTAAAGGTAAATATAGTAATTAAAGTTAATATTAATATTATAATATTATCAAAAATACTATAATAGTTTTACTAATCTTATTATATGTGTTATTTTCTTTTCTGACCAGCCTTTGCCCAAAATTATGACCTTTTTAAGCCACGTAGATGTGATTATGACATTTATATCATTTAATTTAATGTAAAGACAAATATATCATAAATATGTTCCTTCTAACTAAAAAGATTATAATATGGAGCTATTTAAGTGATATATTATGATGTGAATATTCCTTATATATAAATAAATTGAATCTTCAAGATATTTTATTTATAATTTTTATGAATCAAATAATTAAATTTAATAGTTACACAAAGATGACGTAGTAATAGATTTATTAAAGAAAGAATAAAATAAATGATATAAATAATATTAACATAATTATTAATTTAAATATTTGATTCCATTAATTAACATTATAGATGATTATGAGATGATAAGATTGATTTAATGTATTTTTTTAAAAGTAATCATGTTGTTATTATTTTTTACAAAGACATGTAATGAATAGTATCAAAATTGAAATAATTCATATTTTCTAATATAAAATATTTATTTAAATGATAAAAAGTTTATAAAAATATTATATTCAGAAAATCATATGATATAAGTCAAAGAATTTCATTAATTACTCATTAATCGGTCCTTTTTAATGATTCAGTATTTGTTTTAACCCTCAATGTTTAAATTACTTGATAAATCGGTAGGAGTTAAAAGGGGTAAAACAAAAGACAAGGTTTTACAAATATTCAAAACTTGTCTATGTTTAATTTTATAATGATTATTAGACCCAAAAATTATCATATATTTTAAATAAATACGTTCGGTACCTTTTGTAATATAATATGAATTTTTATTAATTTAATACTTTTGATAATTCTAAGAGTGCCCCTCGTCTATCTTATAAAACGGACGCATATTCCTTTCTATTACTCTCACTTACATAACCTTTTGGTTCAACAAATATCTACCCAAAACTCTTCCTAGAATCCCTCCCCACATTCTTAAATCCTTAATTTATGAATAACACCTTTCTTATAGGTGTTAAGGTGTTAAGAATAGTATTCTTCTGAAGGAAAGGTAATGTTTTTATTTAAGTATTTATATTTACTTTATTCTTACACTTCCTTCAAATATTATTCCTCCAAATTGAAATAATAAATCCAGTATACTAATTATACTAAGATGTTATTATGTAAATATCATCACCTAAATCCATCTCCACTTCCATTATATGGGAAAAGAATTAATCATTTGGCCATACGTGCAAACTATCATCTTAACAAACCGATCTAATTCGTATTCTATAACCGTCTCTCTGGACTGGTTTTAATAATCGAATTAATTATCATATAAGATATTGGTGAAATATAAATAATTATAATATAATAATATTTCAATTACATTATTACTTTCTATGTGCATAAAAATGATAACTTTTTTCGTGTCTACGTGTGAACTATCACCTCTAATAAGCAATGTGAATCATTTTTTTCATAATATCATTTGTATGATATATATAAGTACATTTCAATGATTAATATGATATTAATGATGTTGTTATAATTTTATAAATGTAAAATAATATGTACCTTCTTTTTCAAAATGATCAATGAAAAATGGAAAACATTACTCATGCGTACGTATGACTTAACATCATCGGGATTATAACATTGTTCATTTTTCATAACCATACATAATGGTATGATTTAAAATAATAATATATGTATAATCATTATAATAATTTAGTGAATATTATTCTTTATATAATTTACTTATGACTACATGGACAGTTGACATCATACCATGTTAGTTTTTGACACAATTAACAAATAACAAAAAAAATGTCTAATACAAACATATATAATTATTTAATTATTATAACATGGAAATAAGTGATATAAAATGAATAATAAAATTAAAATTATTCTAAAGAAAGAATAAATTAACCTAATTTTATTATTCATGAGGATAAAAACATGTGAGATGATTTGGACTCAAGGTAAGGGACTTCGTCTCAATCTTCTTTCATTGAGGAATATTTTGATGTTATAAAACA
This sequence comes from Viscum album, assembly GCA_963277665.1. NCBI lineage: Eukaryota > Viridiplantae > Streptophyta > Magnoliopsida > Santalales > Viscaceae > Viscum > Viscum album. The sequence goes on along the minus strand of OY728148.1, from coordinate 885,757,060 downwards.
CCATATTTTATTGGATGTATAATCAACCCCATAGAATTTTATTTTATTCAATGGTTTATAAAGGAATATTTTTATAATAATTTTTTTAATTTCATTTAAAATGTTAAAATTAATGTTTTTAAATTTATTCAGCATCAACGAATTCTCTATCGCCGTAACTATTATTTGATATTTGGATTCCTCAATAAACCTTAATGTTTTTAAAATAAAAAGAAATACCTTATTCCCATTTTTGGTATTTTGGTGTTGAAAATTATTTTGAAATTAAATTTACCATTTTAATATCTTGAAATTATTTCTTGTGATTAGAAATAAAATTTTATGAGTAAAATGATAATAATTGAAATATTTTTTGTTTTATGATTATATAATATTTATTATTCATTTGACTGGTGGTTACATGATAAATAAAAGATAGGTGGTTATGTGATAATACAAATATAAGTGGTTCTTTGATAAACCAAGGATGGTTGATTACATTATAACCTCCAATTTATTGGGAATGGAAGTCATAATTATGGTTATTCTATTTATAACGGTGATATGTGTGGAAGATGAACTTATGGTTTTTCTATTAAAGTATGATTATGTCCTAAGTTACATTTATATGTTATATGTTATTTATATGGGTTCAATGGTAATATTTTTATTACTAAAAGGGTAATCAAGAAGAATAAATTCAGTGAAGATTATTTAGTACTTATCAAAGGGGAAAAGTAATACATTATGATAAATATTCATGGATTACATATTTTTTCAAGACTATTAGTTTTCCTTAATTTTGTATCCCATAATGATATTTTAATGCTCATCCCAATTTTTAAATTGTTTTTCAGGAGTCTTAATATTGGTAAGGACAAAGAATATGTCATGTTGAAATAATTGAGGATGTGTCTAAAAAAGGAATCATGTTTTACTTTAAAATGGGTTCCTTTTTTGAAAAAAGTGGATACATAGTGTAACTATCCACATGTAATTTATGGGTCATAATTTTATTATTTTTACCTAACTATCTAAAACTTTAAACATGAAAAGTTCCTCGAATCTTATTTTTAGTTCAAAAACACTATAATAAGTTATGTTTATGTCTTGGGACTTATAGTTGGTATCAGAGGTCGGTTTAGATAAATTTTTAGGTTAGGGGGTATTTAAGAATAAGTTACAAGTTATACATAACTATAATGGTTCGTATAATAGAAATATTTATAGTTATTTTAGAAAGGATTAATTTAATTTTAGATAACATGAATAGGTATATATTAGTGTTTATCCTCATCATAAGATAGTATATGATTATTTTGTTGATATAATCACACTAACCATTTTGGTTTTAGTAAAAGGATAGATCCAATAGGCATCAAAGTAACAATGGATGTGAAGAAATATGTGGTGGTTATATGAATAATAAAATGAATGAAAAAGGATCTATAATGAGAAATCTCATGGTTATTCTTAACCAAATATCTGAAGTAATGACTAACCACATGAACCTTGGTGATTTTTTTGATGCATCATATATGAGAGAATTAAATCCTTGTGGATGTTCAAGTAATAATGATAATAAAGGATATAATATTCATCAATGTATGTGTCATGGATTTGAAAAGAAACCCCTAGGAAATTACGTGTGAAAAAAAACACCGAGGAAAATATTTTAAAGAGAATATAAGGTGTTATAAATGTAGTAATGAATGGAATAAAGAAATAATTGTCCAAGGAAAAAAAGTAACCGTTCATTTGACTCTAAGAAAGTGAACAATGTTATTTTTTAGTTATCAATTGAATGATTTAAATTTGGATAGTATGGTAATTATGAAAATAGATTTTCTATGAGGAAGTTTCAAGAATGGGATCAACATGATCGTGAAAGTGTATGTTTCGAAATACCTAATTCCATTCCAATTGAAAATGTGGAAACTAAAAACGATAAATGAAAGGTATGGATTATTTTATGAATCATGTTTCAACATTATTTAGTCTTAGGACATGATTCATTTTTTTATGTGTTTGAAAGAAATATTAAGGAATAAGATGTTAAATTGTGGTTATGGTAACATGAAGAATATTGATTGATAAAGAAATCTACATATAAGTGATTCGAGAATTATGTTATATCTATGGATGATGAAATGTTTAAAAGTATTAATTAGATTTTTATGATGGTATTACTTTGGAAGACATTGTCTAGTATGCGTAAAAATGAAGTTTTTTTATGTGGAAATATTGTTTGAGTAAGAATTATCTTCTCATTTATTGAAATAATTTTAAAGTAATGGAAAACCATTAAGGGTTATAAGATAGTTTTTTGAGTTAATTAAATGTTATTAAATTTTGGGATGCGAAATTAACGGTGTGATATAACCATTGAGGTTAAAATAAGTTACATTTATTTTTTGAGTTTTATAAAAAAGGATATCCCATATTAATGGTGATAACCCATTGCACCCAACAAATCTACAGGTATCAAACCCACAACCAATGGGTGATAGGGGTGTATCGCCTACCACTAGACAACGATAATTCCCTAGATAGTATAACATTTAATTTTTATGTTAAATGAGTTCTTGGAAAAATAAGTAAAATTAGATTTTGGGATGTTATGTCTTATCAAATAGATATCCATCGTATTATAAAATGATTTTTTAATTATTTGATAAATGTTATTTTTGGTGACGTTCACTATTTTGGGAAAATTACACGATTAAGGTGAATAACATACAATGTGATTTGATTTGAAGAGTAATGGTTGAATTTTATTTAAGAAGAATTTATTATTTTATTATGCACTTATCGTAAATTAGCTTATTTATAGAAATAATTAACCTATCGTGGAGAAAAATTTATTTTTTTAATTAGTTTTTGGTATGATATATTAAGTGTGTTTGATGTTATTTGAAGATAAATGTTAAAAAAATTTGTAGACTATGCGATCAAATCCTTATGAATTTTGGTTTTAATATTAGTTTGTATTATTATTAATAATTTTAATGGTATGTATTTATAAAATGAAAATTGTATAACTTTGGATATTAGTGTTGAATTTTTTAGATTTATGTATTTTTTTTCATATAGGTTAATTTATTTTTGGGAAATTATCATATGTTGTTCTAACTATTTTTGTTGTGTTTAATGTATAAAGGTAGAATAAAATTAGTTAGACTTATGTGGATTATGTGATTCTATAGATGTTTATTATAGTGCTTTAGGCATAAAAAGAATAATCTTAAATACTCATCGTTTAGATAAAAATATGAGTTTGTGTTGAAATTCTATTAATGGATGAAACTATACTTTTCAAGTTAGTATATTCCCTTATGTTCTAATTCTACATTGTAAAATAATTACTTAACTTTAGGAAAATGATTTTAAATCAATAGAATTTTTTGTCTACCTTTCCTAATATGAAATCAAATACCATTTATCCAATCAAAAATTTATAGCTTTGTGATTATTAAATTATTTCCCTAAAAAAATTTCTATCGCACAACATCAAACGTTGAAGGTTAAGTTTCTCTTCTATGTTGATGTTTTCCTTTATGGAAGCCGAGTACGAGTTATCTCAGGTGATATTCATACATATATTTATTTATTTTAAAATAAATTTTTTATTTACTATATTTACAATGTGGTATTTCGATTAAGTAATATTCAAAAGTGAAATTCTAGTTTCTGAACACAAATTTTAAATTGGGAGGACACAATTTCCAAATGTGGGGAAGGATTTAACATCTCAGGTATTCATATAATAATACCATTTCATATTTTAAATATTTATGAATTAAAAATTATTTTAACCTTATGTGGGATCTATTTTTGATAGGATACCTAATACACAATAATGGGGTTTTCTGTAATTTTACATTGTACACAAGACTGAGTTATACCAAAACAAATAATATGTTATAAAATTATTATACAAGATAAAAAGTTATCACCTAGGAATTGTATTGGTGAGAATTAATAGAACTAAATATAATAGGTTTAAATATGTTTAAAAAATATTTTTACTTCATTCTAATAAATTTTATAATCTTAAAATAAGAATAAATCCAATTTTAAGCATAAAATACACTAATACTTATAAAAGGTACTTTTACAACCTTTTGGTTGAGAACCCTTTTTAAATCTAGTTTGTGTCACATTTATATGTTCTATTGGAAAAATAAACTTCTTATATTGAATAGGGGCATCAAAATTTACTTTGGTTTAATTGATGGTATTTATATGATAGAATTCATATTTTAATGAATAGTGAAAAATAAAGCATTTGAAGTCGAAACTACCTTTTCAAATAATTTATTTATTTTTTTAGATTATCCACTAATATGGTTTTAATTTATAATTATAATATTTTATCATATAATTCAATATAGTTATTTTTTTTGCATTTTGAAATTGAAATTAAATAGAAAAATAATGTGAATTTTTGACAATTTACCTTAAGAACTCATTTTCTTGATTCATCAATGGGATTAGTGTTAAACATAATTTAACCACTCATGTGAATTGATTTTTTTTTAAAAATAAAAATGTGGTTGTAATTTGTATCAAATAATTGTTCCAATTGGATAAAAATAATTTGGAGTGAATAATTACTTTAGTATTTTATTTACCACAATTAAAGGTAAACAGAGTAAATAATGTTAAAATTAATATTATAATAATTTATAGTCACCCTAACACTTGTACTAATATTATTAGATGAGTTATTATCGACAATGACCATCATTGGGTTTAAATTGTGACCGTTTAAATCCAATTGGGCATGATTATGACATTTATAACATTAAATTTAAAGGAAAGGCATGTATGTATTAAATATGTCTCTTGTTAATAAAACAATTGTAATATAGTATTATGTAACTGATATCTTAGACTATTAATATGCTTTAGAAACCTACAAATATTATCTAAATCATGGTAATTTATTTATAATTTTTAGGGACTAAATTATTAAATTTAATTATGAAACAAACATGGTGAAATAATAGATTTATTAAAGAATGAATAAAATTAATTATATTAACAATATTAAAATAAATAAATTTTAAATTTTTATTCCATAATATAATTTTATTGTTAACTATTACATGTTATTATTGAGTTAATTTAGTTTTTTATAAGTAATTATGTTTTAATGATTTTTTTAAAAATGGATGTAATAAATAGTGTCAAATTTGATATAATTCATATTTTAAGATATAAATATTTAATTAAATGAAATAAAATTTATTAAATTTTTAGATTCATCCAAAAAGTTTATATAAGTATAAAATTCCATTTATTACTCATTAATTGGTCGTTTTCATGTTTTGGTAATTATTTTATCCCTAAATGAGTAAATTACTTGACGAATTGGTATGAGTTAACATGCATTAAAACAAAAATATAACGATTAAAAAATATTTAAAACATTTATAATTTTAATTATATGATAATTATTAGACTCAAAATCATCATATCCTTGAAATAAATAGGTTTGGGGCCATTTTTAATATAACATAAATTTATATTAATTTAATACGTTTGATAATTCCAAGAGTGACCCTCTCCTCTCTTATAAAAGGTCACCCATTCCTCTCTATTAATTTCACCAAAAACATTTTAGTTTAGAAAATATCTCACAAAAAACCTTAATATAATCCCTCCCAACATTATTGAATCCTAATTTTATGAATAACTCCTCTATTAGAGGGGTTAAGGTCTTAAGAAAGGTGTTCATCTGAAGGAAAAGTAATGTTTTTATTTAAGTATTTCTATATTCTATCTTATTTAATTAGCTTAAAATATTCTTCATCCAAGTTGAAATAATAAGTACAGTATACTAAATATAATGAGATGTTATTATGTTAATATCATCACCTAAATTCATCTCAAATCCCATTAAATGGGAATGGAATTAATCGTTCGTGTTTACATGTAAACTATCACCTCCACAAACCGATCTAATTCATTTTCAATTAACATCTCTATTGAATTGTTGTAATAATTAAATTAATGTTACAATGGGATATTAATTATATATTAATCATTATAAGATAATAATATATCAATTACATTCTTACATTCTATTTTCATATAAATGAAAAAGCCGTCCGTGTGTACGTGTGAACTATCACCTCCAAGAAACGATGTGACTTTTTTTTACTTATTATATCAATTGTATGATATATATAATAACATTTAAATTAATAACATTATTTGAATGATGTTATTAAAAAATTTAAGATAAAATAACACTTACCTTCTTTCCATAATGATTAATGAAAAATGTAAAATGTTTCTCATGCGTACATTTGACTTACTATCTCCATGATTATAAAATTGTTCATTTTTCATAACCATATGTAAATGTATTATTTAAAAGTATAATATATGTATAATAATGATAATAATTTCATGAATATTACTCTCTATATAGTTTACTTATAACCACGTGGACTATTGACATCATTCCATGTTTATTTTTGACATAAGTACAGAATAACGATAAAATGTCTGATATGAACTTAAATAATTATTTAATTGTTATAACAAGAAAATAAGTGTTATAAAACTGATTATAAATAAGAAAATAATTCTAAATCAAGTTAAATTTAACTTAATTTTATTATTCAATGTGATAAAGAACATACAAGATAAGTTGCACTTGAGGTAAGAGACTTCGTCTCAATCTCCTTTCATTGAGGAATATTTTGATGTTATACACCACATTATTTTATAAGGTGTATAATAAAACCATTTGACATTTAATTTATTCCAAGATTATCAAATATAATATTATTATATGAATAATTTTAATTTCTTTACAAAATGAAAAATGTAATTTTTTCTGACTTATATGACAACAATGAATTCTCTTTCGCTGTAACTATTATTTGATATTTCGTTTCCTCTATAATATATAATATTTGTAAAAGGTAAAGAAAAAAATTATTCCCTTTTTGGGTGTTTTGTTATTGAAAATGATTTTAAAATTGGATTTACTATTTCCATATCATTAAATGATTCATTGTGACAGGGAATGAAATTTTATAAGTGAAATGTTGATAACTGCAATATTTTAGGTGTTATGAAAATATAATAGTACTTGGAAATTTTACGAGAGGTTATGTGATAAAAACAATATGGGTGGTTATGTGATAAACCAAATACGTGTAGTTCCATGATAAATTTAGTACATGTGGTTACATTATAAACTCCAATGCATTGGGTATGGATATCAGTCGTATGACTATTCCATTTGTAAGAGTGATGTTTTTGGAAGTCAACCACATGGTTATTACTTATAATATGATTATTTCCCAGGTTACCTTTTATGTTATATATGATTTCTATGGGTTTTATGGAAATATTTTATATTAAAAAAAGGGTAATAAATGAGATTATATTTAGCGGTGAGTATATAAATTTTTTTATAGGTGAAAATTATTACTTTATTATAAGTATTCATTGTTTACATATTTTTTCAAGGCTAATAGTTTTCCCCCTCTCCGTATGCCTTAATGATATTTTTATGCTCATCTTAATTTTTATATTTTTTTCATAGGTATTTTGATTTGTAAGGAAAAAGATGATGTCATTATGATATAATTTATGAAGTGTCTTGAAAAGAAATCTTGTTTCATTTTAAAGGGGTTTCCATTGTTTAAAAAACGGATACTTAGTGTAACTATGCACATGTAATGTATTGCTCAATTTTTTATGAGTTTGTCATAATTCTCTAAAACTCTAAACTTGAAAAGATCCTCAAATGTGAATTGTTGTTCAAAAACACTAGAATAAGTTGTGTTTAATGTTGTGGCCTTATAATGAGTGTGCCCATATGTAACTATAATAAATTAGGTAATGTTTTTATCTAATGATATGTTATGTATGGGATTAGGGAGTAAACCAAATCCATGATGGGAATCTTTCCACAACCTAATTTTCTCAATGTGGTTATCCATGACTTATGTTTATGTATAATTTATAATTCTTCCAATTTCATATTTATCAATGATCATAGGATACCATGTTCTTTATGTAATTCTACCATGTTATTATTAATGATAATTATCTTTTAGTATATCATGTTAAGCCTTTTGGCTCATATATGATGCCTCATTGCTAGGTTTATTCCCTTACTGGTATTTATATCTCACCCATTTATTTAATTTATTCCCCATGTTATCCTATACAGTTTTAGGTCCTCAATGGGATTTAACTAATCATTATAGAAAATAAAATAATATTTTTTTTATTTTCTTTTCTTTGTATTATGAAATTATTTTTTCAAAGTCACTGGGGATCATGATCTTTGGGTTTTTATTGAATTCTTATGTTAATAATTATCTAATAATATTTTTAAAATTATTGGGTCACAATATATACCAAATAAATCATTAACATATATCTAATTACACTACTCATAAATGGGTGGACATCTTTCTAACCCATCATGAATCCATGGTCAGACTCCCAAGATTGAAACCCAGCTTTGCGCAACCGAACAAGTCTAAAACATGCTCTGAGTATTGTGGTGACACCAGTGATCATCAATACCCATTTCCATATCTTCCCTCTCACTTGGTTAACATATCACTAAGGTAAACACTTGGGCCTCATAATTAAGTACATAAGAATGGTACCCCACCTGGGGTCCTTTAGGTTAATATAAGGTAGGGTACTGTAGTTGGTGTCCCATTTATAACAACCCACACTATTGTCAATCCTATCACTTAGGGGCAATACATCCAACACCCAATTACCTAAAATCATATGACCCCATATGATTAATAGATAAATTTATATAGGAAAAAAACATAATATTAACCAAAAAAGATCATATTTATTATGTCTTTACTAAGGTACTCCACTCCCATAACATTCCCTAATGAGCTAATGGCTCAAGAGTGTCACAAGGAACCTCACATAGACTACCTTGGCGACAATACTCAGGTCATGAAACATATCTACATAAAGGTGAAAAAGTGTCCTATACATGGGACACTGAGTCAAATACATTTAAATTTTCTCCAAGGTAATTCTGTAAGGGAATATAAGTGTCTAGGGATCCAATTAATATCATGGCCATGACCAACGGTAGTTGAGACCAACATGACGGTGAACAAGGTCCAACATGTCAATGGAACATTGTTCAAACTAAGGCATTTCATTTTATTTTTATGAATAATATTTGGATTTAATTAACTAATAATTGATTATTATATTAAAATCTTGTAGTTCCCTCATAAGAGAGACAAAACTTTTCATACAAAAAAATCTTAAATACCCATGCGAATGTATGGTGACCACCCACATCATTTTAAAGAGTTCCAATTAATTCATCACCCGAATTCGTATGCATAAACTAGTCAAATTCCGATGTCATATCAATCATCCATCATCTATCGATTTTAGGATCTAGAACACACCATGAATTAAAAATTTATTAATTAAAAAAATTAATATTATTTAAAAATATTTATTTAAAATATGCATAATTCTTAAATTCCCACCAGGTGTCGCATGATTACTAAATTTTTAAGAAATATGGAGTTGACTATCCTTGAAACCCCCCTCCAAACGTACAACAACCTAAAAAAAATTTACATCACTACTTACATCATTAGAATAATTTTATATTTGTAAATATCCATAGAAAAATTCATGGTGGGATGTACTTTTTTCAAATAAAAAAGATGTGGATGTAAGGTGTAATTATGGGATATACACTAGCTGGGATTCATCAAATCCACTTTGAAAATGGGTGATTTTAAAATCCATAAATGAAATAGGCATCAGTACCAAAAATAATACAAAAAAAATTATAGAAACAAGGATAGGGATCCAATAATGGGATGTGAGAAGAGGAGCATACCATTGATCATTAATGAGATGCCATAGAAATCATCCCCATCATTAGGGAATCAAAGAACAAAATCTGGGATGGGGTCGGCCCCTACTTATGAACTAAAGAGAGGAAGGGTTTATTGACACTCTATTAACATTAGGGGTAGATAAAGGGTACATTTAATCTCTTTAAACCCCCACTGACATGGAATCTTGGATGAATGTGGTGTATTTAAAATCAACATCATGACCACCCAATCCCTAATCCCTCATTCTCTTGAGAAACTACAATACTATTCAAGCCTCATTAACCATTAAACATATTTATTTTAATACATTATACACCACTCAATTCCTATCGAAATACTACTTTAAATACTAATCACTCATCCAACTGACAATTCATATTTTTCAAGAAACTTTGGACCCAAATGAACAAATATTATTACAAACTCCCCACCAAAGTGCATCTCATCCCTAAAAATACACATTGGTCATACAACCATATATCCTATCATTCCTTAATCATTATTTATATGTTGAAAACCATATTTCATTATCGGTTTCTTAAATTTATTTATGATAACAACCTTGAACATAAGGAATTGAAACATCTGAAACACAATCTATTTCACAAGTTATTCATTTAAAAGCTAAGACAGTTCATGACCACATCATTTCACCCCCATATACCTAGGGCATCGTCATCTGATTATTCATTTCTTCATGGTGTTCCCCACCATAAGGCTTATATGATAATGGACAATTTTATACTAGGGTAGTATCCACCATAGTAATTTCCTAATGAAACACATTATCAGTTGTCCAATGAAACACTCACCATGGTTACAAACATAGATATCCTCAATGCATAAATATATTTTAGAATTGATTCTCATTTCATTGTTACAATTAAAAATGGATGTAAAATCCACATCCCTAAAAGATTCATGGATACACCAACCATCCCATGAAAATCATCAGCAAACCTCTTGAACACACTCATTGTTTCCAAGATTGTGTACCTGATGTGGATCCAAACACATCACATCCACTTCCTATTAATATAGAATGTTGAACCTTCTAAATTCAACCTACATTAAAATGATCTATTTCACCTACCAATGCATAACATGAAACACTCGATCATGATTTTTTTCACCCCCAAAAGAAACTTGAGAACATCATAACACATGCTCAGTAAATCCCATACCTTACTCTTAGTGAAATTACCCAGTTTAAACACTAACTAACCATAACCACCATCATTAAATACCATATACAATGATTCTCTATCGATATTTCATTACCTAGTATATGTTGTACTCATATCGAGCTCGATGTTGATGCTTAGACTCTACCTTTTATCATATTCTAATTCACATCCATCCTTCACTAAAGAATCTAGGTAAAATATAATTTTTATGTGTGTAAATATCTAGTTCTATCTTTACCATCCATAAAATATTCTCTCAAACATGACCCTTATGAAATGTGTATTACCTTCCCTCCATCATTTTAATGGTCCCTGATATGGGTTTACATCCATATTCATTCCATTAAACTATAATTTTTATCACTAAATCCCACATTTCATCCATCATTGAATACAACTGTTGGAAATTTCAATACTCAATTATATTTGAGTGTCACTCAAACTCTGAAAATTTCACGTTCCTAGTGCATAGGGAAACTACCCTCAGTACTTGTTAAATTTCATATGAATCAATGGTCTAACCCTCCAATATCCTATATTGGAATCCACATAATATTACTTCCTTATACCCTTCCTCAAGTATGAATCCGAATGGATCCCAACATCATAGGTGTGTCGCTCCACTTAAGACACACTCTCCCATCACTTCGTCCCATGATTATTTCATTAAGGGTTACCTCTAATTAACCAGGACACAAAAAACAATCCATTTTTTATTTATTCTCTACCATTTATGGACATTTCCAATTTTATCCAACCTATGGGACTCCATTCCTATAAAAATAAAATAATATCCCTTGGTCTCCAGCTCACACACATTCACTCACTAATTCAACATTAAACTGTAACCATTATTATCAACGTAATCTTCCTAGATATCATATAAAAACATTGGTCTACACACCCATACTACCGAGTCACACAACCTGAATAAAGATCTATCGAGTCACATGATATCAAAACTGGACCACAAACCTAAATCACTGACCATTCTACTCATTATGTCGGCCTATTCCAACTAGATTCCCATTAAACCCCCATTCAATATTGATCCTGGATCCTAAAACATTACTAACAACATACTTATCTTCCATCATACACCATAATAAAATAAAAATAATCTACCCACACCATCACCACACTTATATAGATCATTTCGATTCAATAGGTCATGGTACTCAACTTGTCATGCCCTGAAAAACATCCTTGATAATAAGGCCTTATCTCTCAAGAATCTGGAATCATCTTCTATGCATCGATCTCAAAAATTAGAATCAACACATGCTTCCTACCTCTAAGGTAATAATAGATTTGGGAAAACCACTCTTGGAAGATACCATTAAATAATAATAAGAACCAACCCTCTATAACCTATGTACTAATTAAAAATTCACTAGGATCTGACTATTTAATCCTCAATCACATTTAAGCGTCATGAGGGTCTTCCATGTAGATATATACATCCAAACTCTTAGAGGGTCACAATCTAAAAATGGTTATTCATGCTCTAATCTTAAAAAATCCACAAAATCCAACATTGACATAACCCACACTAGAGTCCTCAACAACCACATATGACATCCCATTCCAACATCATTAGATTATTAAGCATAAATTCTCATTGATCATCCACCAATAAAACTCTTCCATCGAGAATAAAAACCTTATCAATCATTTAATCCATAATCAATGCCATCATCCCAGATGATCAGTATCAAGGAACCATAATGAGTAGATTCTCATAGATAGAGTTCCATTACAATACATATTAGAAACCACCATTTATTTGTTATTGACACTTTAAATAATTGATCCTATATAATAGTCACCAAAATGGGGTTTAACAAAAATGTATCAATGAATACACATACCATTAGGTATCTATATATCCCTTATTGTTGGGATATTACCACCACCACGATCAATAATCTCATCATAGAATCCACAAGACCTTTAGTTTGAATAAATGATTTTAAATGACTGTAAATATGTGTAAAAAACCACTAAGAACTTATATAGCAATACAATTTCGGAACAATTGTGGAAACATTAAATATATATTATAATATCTTTAGTGAAAAAATTACCCTAACATGTCTATATGTCATGTGACTCTAAAAATTCATAGAATAAAGCATGAAGATGAATCTTACCTCAAGGGGATAAGAACCAAATCAATAATAAATCTATAATCACAAATATAAAAATAATATATGTCACATAAGATGAAAATAAAACAACTATAATAGTTTATAAAAAAATAGAAATCCCACCCCATGTAACCTAGATTTCCAATCTAAAATCCTGTCCATGAAACACTTGAACAAGATATATCCCAAGCACTAAAACATTCTTATATCACATTTTTACCATAACCCTAATAGTAATATAAATAAAAACCCTATAATACCACTTTATAATATACCTTCCTGGATCACTATGAATCTTAATTAGACTAGTGGTGTTATGTGGCCTCAGTCACACCTCGTTATATGCTAGTAGATTCCAACTAATAGTTGGGGTATATGGTGGTATTATAAAGAGAATATACCTCATGTATCATAGTTCACAACAATATAAATATTACAAGGAATAACCATTATAGTAAATATCTATCACCATACATAGTAATAATTAAATAATCCTCACCAATAATAATGAATAATACATAATAGCACATAAAATCTTACAAGAAGGATAACACACTGAACCAAACACAAAATTATACAATGATAAAAGAAATAAATTATGTTAGTATCTTTCACCATACCAAAATTTATCTCCTCTAGTATCCAAATACCACTCGAGATTCCCTGTAACTAATGAAAAAAATTGAGCCTCTCACCATCCTAAACACCATACAAAGTGAAATCTTGTTGGGTACCCAAGTAAAATGGAATCCCAAGTATGGCGTGTGTAAAAAACTCATATGGGAACCCCCAACATGGTCATGTACATACAAACAATGAAGTGATATGGGAATGTAACATTCTTTTAATAAATTAAAAACTATTAAAAATAAATAAATTTAAATCTAATCCACCATCGATCCTTAGACCATGACCTCGATCGACCATACCTTATTTGGATAGTGTCAAGGTGTTGTGGAGCACATCAGGATGAATGTGCCAAACCATATATAAAAATGTAGTTCCGTCACCATAAAATAATGATAATGAACTAGAGGATACACTCTACCCAATATATATTGTATAATGACTTGGGGGGATGTTCAATCATAGTTTCACAACCTGGTGGAATGATCCATCCCATTATAGAATGGTTCTAGATAGATGATCCCCTACAATGCAAGAGACTTGACCACACCTTCCAAAGACCCCACAATCATTGATATCTAGCACAGGTCATGACCTATCCTCTTCCTGAAACCAATTAAACCCTGGATCCAAATCCATTTTATCCGCATTGGTTTTATCACTGACCAACCTAATAGGGTATTGTTCTTTAATGTTACGAACCACCCTTCTAGGGGAGTTTTTAATTGATAATAAAAGACATATATATAATTACATATCTTAGAAATGGATATTCATCTGTCTAACTCATAATGAAATCATAGTTGGATTCTCATGAGTTCCACCCAACTCACCATAACCAAATGGGACTATGACATAGATCCATTTTTTGAGGTAACACCCAAGATCATAATACCCATTTTCATGTTCTCCCTCTCACTATAGTCACCAATCATTTTTTGTACCTACTAGGGTACCCTAGGTCTCTACATATGAAGATCACCACACTTTAGGTTATTTTTCTTAATACAAGGAAGGGGAACCCTATATGGGATCCCCTTTATGACATCTTTAACTAGTGTTAAACCAATCACTCCAATATAACACATTCCACACCCAAGCCCCTAACATATTATGACCTCATGAGTCTAAATGAGAAATGGATATAGGAAACACACCGAATATAAACCACAACCCATATTAGCTACATAAGGTATAATAGTATGGTCTAATCACCAAACACATCTCGCACATTCTAAAAACATGAGAGTTTCTCATATATCCTCACATGACTGAACCTAGATACTCTACTCAGGTCATGCCCCACCTATACTTTGAGTTGGACAAACCCTCCTACATATGTGACAATAAGTCATATACTTTTAATTTTTTATCCTTTTGAAATCCCTCGATGGGATCAATTCATTTGGGGTACCGTTTTGAATAATGGTATCTACCTTCATTGTTAGAGGGAAATAAGCTAGTGTGTAAAGGAAAATGTGGTATTGGAACATTGTACATACTAAGGAATTTGATTTTAAATTTATTCATTTCATTTAATTTTAATTATAGAATGAATTGTTTTTTAAATTAAATAAGTCTGTTCCATTGGTAGAAAGATCACACGTCACATGAACCATAAGAGAAAGAAAAATACCATAGGGAATGAACGTATACAACCTACCTTATTTTGATTCATTCCAATTAAATTGATACCAAACATCTTTCTAATAAACACATAAAAGAATAATATTGGATAAACCTATAATATTACATCGACCTGATTATTTAAACTATGTAAATAATTTCTAATATATTAATTTAAAAAATATAATTAATTTAACATTCTTTTTAATGTAGTCATAATGCCTAAATTCTCACATAGTATCCAATTATTGTTGAATATTTGAGAAATGGGGTTTGACTATCCCTCACACCCCCAATACCTATAATCAGACAAATACACAATTCATTTATCTATAACAAATGTTATATTAATTTAATTCAAGTAATAGTATACTAAAAGATTATGGGTCAACATACCTTTATCGAATAAATGAGAGACTGTAGGTGGACATCGTTATTGGAAAGTCTCTTCCATGATATATGAATTTCCCTTGAAAATTGGTGATTTCACCAACCTCAAGTGAAATTCCAATAAATCCCTAAAATAAGACAAAACTAAACAATAGGAATATGTATAGGGGTCTAAGGATGATAATAGACCCATGTAACATACCTAGGATCATTATTAATCTACCATTGAAAACATCCCCTTCCAAGGGTTATAAAATGGCCTAAATATGGGAGGGTTTTGGTTGCTATGTGAATACAAAATAGAGTAATGTAGGCTTCAACTTATCAAAACATAAAGTAGAATGTGATAAATTTTCTCTCATGAAATTCCCACACTAATTAGCTCATCTAGGCCCACTAGTGAGCTGATGTTCGACCACCAATTGAACAATACCTATTGAAATTCAGCAACCTATCCCCCCATCCATACTCCAACATTTTTTCAATCCTAAGAGACATCATTATATCCTCTTTACTCATACAAAATATTCTGTTAATATGTACCCAACCCAAAATTCCCATATGATTCCAGGTTTCAAAGCTGACCGCTCAACCAACTGAAAATGTAAATTATCACTGAAATTCCAAACTCAAATGAATAATGGGAAATACATATTTTACTCATGATATTTCTCTAAATATGACATACCAAAATAAATTTTTTTAAGATTATTTAATTTAGAGGAATCCCCAAACACATTTCTCGAGAATCCATTATCCTTATACTAGTAGTGTCATTAACAAACTCGGGTCGACCCTGAACCGGTCACCCGAGAAGATCAATGGTATGTCCCAACAAGCGTTCCTGATCCTCCCGGGCTGACGACAAGTGCCAAGGGATGAACGGAGTACCAATGGGAAAGATTTATCCAAAATAAAATAAACTAAGTTGTAGATATCAAAGTAAAAAATTTATACTAAATAAAAATGAAAAGGAATGAACAATAAAAAACATGACTAACTTGACCATAACAAAGACTCCATGTCACCCTATGGATCAGTGTCTAATATAGAAACCAATGTCAGTCCAGGTTATCCTAACCATTATTAAACTTAATAAAAGGATAAAAACAAGAAATGAGATATATGCATGAGTATTAAAACTCAGTAGGCATTCCCAAAAATCCATTCCCAATTAATTTTCTCAAAATAAAATATCTATCAATTTCAAGTTTTAAATACAATATATAAAACTAGGTTTTCCCAATTTTTCCAATAAAAGTAAATCATATTCTGGTTCCTATTAAAATTCAAAAACCTGAGTCACAAGATAGTAAAAGATTAATATTTTAATGAAAAAATGAATTACATTTTTAAAAAAAATTCACTACCAATTCAAAATTCAAAATTAAATTTCTAGCCATGAGTAAAACCACACACAACTACGAACAAGGGAAATGGAAAAGTAGAACATGAGAGACAATAATCAAACTAAGAAGCTAAATCATCTTCTATATAAAAAAAAGTATCAGAAAACATGGGAGAACCTAAGAGCACATTAATAATATATAATTTACTATACATGTGACTCATCCCGAAGTCATTTTGTCCCTGAGGAATATGAACCTCTCCATTCAATCATTTGATCACAATAGTGTCCAACACGATGGACCTCCCATAACATACAACTCAACCAAATCAAGGGGGCCACATCAAAGGAGTGTTTATTGAGATAATTTTTTTTAAAAAAGTTCCCATTGGGCCTGACATGATTTTCTCATCCCAATCCATATTTTTAATAATCACACACAAACCACTTTAAAAACTAAGAAAACACTTAGAAATCCATTTAAGAGACCCAACTCTCCATTCTAAATCCAAAGTACAATTATAAACGAAAAAGGGGTATTTCAATAGAGAGTTGATGTAAAAACTCAACCCAGGTATTTAGTGTAATATATCACAAGAAATAAACCACTCAAATTCAAGAAAGAAAATTTTGATAGATTTTCTATATCAATAATTAATATAAAAACTAAGTGATAAAAGAAATAAATAAATTATTCTTAAACATAGAGGTCAATGAATAGGGAAGTGTGCTTCAACTCACAGTTAGATCACGATAACATGACATGCCTATCACTTGATCATAAGAAACAGTAATCCAAAAAATGTGGCATCACATATTTACCTCACCAAAACACTGAAAAAAGAGATAGAAATATAAAATCACATTAATGTTGATTTAAAATAACCCAAAAAAATAGAAAGTGTAAATTTCACCTTAACACAGTGTTAGGTGGGTCGGAACAAACCCAAACCGCTCACCTTCAGCGGCAGTTGTTGAAACAGAAGTTAATTTGATCCAGTAAGCCATCTCCCTCGCAATCGAGGAGGTGCATGGCTGGTCACGCGAACAATGGAGACATGGGTTATGGGAATGGTCGTTGTTCCCAATAAGGCTAGGAAGGGAGTCCCGTGAATGGAAGGGTAGAACTTGTGAAACCGGATGGCTGCCAGGAGGTCGCGTGTATGGGGGGTTGTGCAGGCTGGGTCATGGCCCGAGAGGATGCAATCGTTCAGATGTGGGTGCTCTAGTGAAGCATGCAACAACCTGGAAAGGATGTGTCGGAGAGGCTCATGGCCGATTATAGGTCATGTTGGCTAGTGTGCTTGGCTAGGATGAAGGATTCATGGTAGAAGCTGGCTTGAGTAGGGTCTGCTAGTGGTGGTGGGTGCGGAAGAGATGTGGGTCTCCTGAGGCCACGAGTCATGCTGGAGAAGGAAGAGGAGTAGGTCATGTAGATTAAAGGGGAGGGGGATAAGGGGAACTATTCAAGGATGGGGTATGCACACCAATCCGCACAGAACTGTGGGGAGAGAAAACACTAGTGGAGGAAAAACTTTAAAAAAGAAATAAATAAAATAAACAAAATAAAACACACAAAAAAAGTAATAATAACTTTTACCTTTAATAATAATATTATTAATGACAAAAATAATAAAATTAAGTAAGTAACCTTCTTACTAATAATAATAATTTTAATAATACACATAAAAAATAACTTTAATAATAATATAATAACAATAAATACTTATTTAATAATAATAATACTATTATAATCCATGATAATGTTATCATTATTACATTAAATTATTTATTTATCTCTGTATTAGTTTTTCAACTCATTCACTATACATTTTTTGATCGATTCAAATAATGCAACCGTGTGGTACCTGGGAAAACTGCACGACTTTGCTAATCATGTGGTGCCAACACAGAAGCCTTAATATTAATAAAAGCTTCCACTAAAACAACAAAAAAAATAATGTTAAAATTATTTATAACACATTTTTCATTCTTAGTAATATTAATATTAATAACATTATTAATAATTATGATAATATTAATGAATATTTTAATAATAACAATAATAATCATCATTTCATTTTTAATAGTAAAAAATTCAATAAAAACTTTAATAATAGTAATAAAGATTAATAACATACAAACAAAAATAATAATAACAATACTATAATTTAAATAATTAATAATAATATTATCATCCCTAAACTGACCAATTTCATTACTTTATTTTTACACTCATTTTAAATTTATTTCATTATTCTTCTAATTTGTTAATTTATTTTGAAAAATGGGCAGGTCACACGGTCTCTAAACCATTACATACTCCTACGCCTGGTGATTCTAAGCCCAAAACACTCATCTTTAAATAGAAAGTTAACTATTTAAAAAAGAACTTCTCCAGAACCCTGACTAATACCAAAACAAAGGCAAAAATCAAACCCTTTTGTGACAATTCTCCCCACTGTAATGTTTTCCACCCCCATAAATCCAAAACATTTCTTAATCCCAATATAGAATACAATAACCCCTTCACAATCCAAGGGGACATCCAATTAATAGCAAATAAGAAAAGGCCATAACACTATCAACAAAGGAATATACTTACAAACCAAACATGGAGACCCAAAATGAAGTCCCTATTAAGAATCACCCACCCCAAAAAGCTCATACACCCCCAGTGGATTAGTCTAAAAGACATATTATTTTCAAATCCCTAAATCTTTCTTTCAAACATAAACATCCTAACCATTTCCAAGCAGAACCAAAACTGTCCAAACCACCAAAAAACTCCAATCATTACATTTACTCCTGTGATAACTTAAAATTAGGTGGTTTCAAAGAAAACATACCAAAATTAAATGAATACCAAGAACAAAATTGAGATATTGGCACAGGGTGGCCCAAATAGACATCCTCTCATAAGAAACAGGTTAACACAAATTTAGAAAAGACCCATGATGGGTCTCCCAACCATAAGAACTGACAATATTAAAAAAACTCAAAGAAATTCAATATGAAACAAAACACCGCCACCACAGGGAGGCTAGGGAATGTACAAACTAACCATGAATAAAAACTACATTTGACAACACCAACAACTCCACACCCTCGGAAGAACACAACACAAGACACACTGAGGACATAAACTAGGAAAAATATTTTTTACCGAGTTGGGGTTCTCCTGCATATGTGCTAGATTCACTCCAATATCTACGGTTGGAGCTCTAATGTTTGAAGAATCTCTGGCCTCACAGTCATGCTTTAGAAACCCACATACGTAACACAGAAACCAAATTAAAAAAAACAATTCCATTAAAATAAACTTTTCAATGGGTTCGACAAAAAACATTCTTATATGTGATGGAAAAGAAACACTATAAAATTCCATCTGATATGCCTATTACTTCCTATGAACATTACAGAAAAATGGACACCAAACTAATCCCACACAACACCCTAATCCTAAAAATGGGCTGGGGTGACCTTCTAAAAGTTGGGTATGGCTTCACAACACTTCTTGGAAACACCACAAAAGAACCGATGCAGGTGACCCAAGCATCCATAAGTGTGGAAGGTTCTTTGAGAACTCAGTCACTCCGTCTTATGGTGATCCTTCTTGACACCTTCATGATAGATCATGATATTGCACTCTAAAGAAGTTGAAAGGCGGCATGAAGGCCACCGAATTTATCTTCCCACACCACTATGATTTTTATGATTTTCATTATTCTTATCGACATCCTCTTTACCACTTCCAAAGACAATATATGGATTCCTCATCCCAAGTACTCCTACAAACTCATATTTTCCATGAAAGGCTTGTGTCCCCACATCGAAGATGGTGGTTAGGTTGAGTTCTTCCACCTTCGACTGCAGTTCATGTTGGAACACAAAATCAAAATGTCGAGAATTTTTTGAATTGGTTGCAACATGCCATGGGACATAAGTAAATAGGTCTTGTAAATTTCAACATAATTTTAATACCGATCTATTACCCTATTTAAGACTACACAACTCCATTCTTTTTCTCGGGTTCATCATCTTAGAGAAATATTGTTGGATGAACGATGACTTGAATAACTACCATGTTTTATATTCTTAAAACCTTCTTCGAGGAAAGTTATTCTGCCATTTGCCAATTGGGGCTTCAAGAGTGAATTTTGAAAACATTACCTTTAATGACTCAGGAAACATAGGGAAAACTAATGTCTCTCTCAATCTTCCTCACACACTTCTCCACTTCTAGAGGACCCACTTGACCATAAATGATAGGAGGGTTCAACATGTTGAGATGGTATGTGGAGTATGATATACTCTATAATACCAAAATGTAAGATCGAAATAATATAGACACTAAATGTATTATCTAATGATGTTCAAAATACAAGAGGGGGTGAATTATATACTTTAAAAATTTTGTTGGAACTTTTAAAGATGGTTATGTTTAACATGTTTAAATAAGGTAATTCACAAAACCTCTAGCTCTACACACTTGCTAGATTCCTGAAATTTGATTCCGAAAAAGATGAAACTTAATGAAAGATTACAAAGATAAATATTCTACCATAAAGCATATAAAATCTCACTAAATTAGAGTATACAAGTATAAAGATGTATAAGATAGTTATACTTTCCTCAACAAATAAAATGCAGTGGAATACTTGAAAAAAAAACAAGTAACAAGTAGTATATCTTTTAACCTAAAGAGAAGGGTCTCTAACAACCTTGGATAAAGGTCCCTTGATTTATACATTCAAGAAATTATGTCTTACCCACACCAGGGTAAGCCCTCGATACGAAGATAATAATCTCTCTTGGTATCCCCGCATGCCCTAAACTTTAAGGATGTCAACACATCTATCTTCCTATCCCTAGAAGTCCTCAATTGTACATATCAATAATCAAAATTTTACAAAGAAAATCTGAACAAGGTGTTCAGTACGCAAAAATAAATAAAGTCTCCCTCTCTTGAAAGCACTTCAGCAGCATGTAATCTCTATATTGATCAACTTATTAAGAGATCTTTCAAATGAGCTCCTATTTATTGGCACATCTCCAATGGTGGGCTCCCTCCTCCAACGGTCATGTTTTACCTTAAATATCATAGGGAATTGTACACGTTTCACTCAAACAATGGTTAGTTAGAAACAGAATGTACGTCGTTATTTCATAACAATATCAAAGATGAGAAAAATATGGTTTCTTAATCAAAACCAATTTTTTAGAGTCTAAGAAAAATAAAATTTCGGAGTCTACGTAAAAGTATTTATAGTATATATTATAGGATATTTAGATTCTGTTTTCTAAGGAATTCATAATCTGAACTCTATAGAATTCTAGAGGCTAAATTTCAATGAAATTCAGAATATGGATTCACCAGAATTCAGAACCTAAACTTACAATGTTTGGTGTCAGAGTTCATGGGAATTTGGATTCAGAACTCATAAGAGTTCAGAGTTCGAATTCAGAGAACTTGGAGTCAGAACTCAGAAGAGTTCAGAGTCTGAATTTAGAGAACTTGGAGTCAGAACTCATATGATTTTGGAGTCTGAATTTAGAAAACATAGTGTTAGAACTCAAAAGAGTTCAGAGTCTGAATTTCGAGAACACGGAGTCAGAATTCAGATCCTAAAAACACAATTCTCTATATCTAAGTATTATTGGATTCCAAGGTTTTGGAGACGAAACTAAATTTTACACAAAGAAAAAATTAACAATGAAAAACATGCTAAGGATAAATTTCCTCGGGAAATGAAAATTTTCCTTATGAACATAAAACACAAGGTAAAAAGAATTTTGCCTTAGGTTAACGTGTTTTTGATTTTCAAAACAAGAAGTAATGGTGAAGTCATAAAGAAACTTTATTGACTCAACAATCTCCCCAAACATGATGGAATGGAAAATTCATAAGGAAAAAATTATTGACTCAACAATCTCCCCCTTTTTGGAAAGCACAGACATCCTTCTTAAAAATAAAATAAGGACTTTAAAAATAAAACATATCTCCCTTTTCATATGGGAAAAGTTGAATACGACTAACTCCCCCTTAGGCTTTTTAACACTAAGGATTGTATTCTAGATTTCTGGAATGATATTTTTCATTATCTTGAGTATGAAAATCTTAGTAATGAAAACTCCCCCTTAGCTAAACTCCCCCTTACATAGGGGTATTTCTTCTTTACTTACTATTCTTTTTTCCTTTCTCCCCCTTTCGGATTTTAAAAAAGAATTTGAGGGAATGGAAAAGTAATTATGTACATGAAATATTAGTACAAGACATCCAAAAGACAAGAGACCAAAAAGAATTCATTATGATTAGAAATAATTTGTACATGGAAGAAAAGTACAAGGAAAGATCAGATTGCAACAAAGTTATCCTTCCTTTTACT
Source organism: Viscum album (assembly GCA_963277665.1). NCBI lineage: Eukaryota > Viridiplantae > Streptophyta > Magnoliopsida > Santalales > Viscaceae > Viscum > Viscum album. Next base: position 885,733,480 of record OY728148.1, on the reverse strand, counting down.
TCGGAGTCATCTTCTTGAATATAGTATTTAGATTTTTGTGCTCTTTGTGTTCTTTCTCTGCTTGCTTAATAATTTGATCCTGATCCTCTGCTTTCTTTTCAAGAGCTTTGATTTCATGTTGATGAGCCTTGATAATTTCGTCCCGAGCCTTCAAGGCTTCTTCCTGCTACACTATCTTTTCTTCCATCTATATCCTGAGATCTGTTTCTCTTTTCCAACTTTGAGAAATAGAATACAGCTTCCCATTAATTTATTTTACTTTTTGCATATGGTTATTCTGTTCTGGAGTAATCTTTCCCTTTAAATACTTGGTAAGATCCGAAAATTTACTATATTTGGTGTCAAAAGCCTCTTTGACACTGTCTTGCAACTCATCATGAATCAACATTTTTTAATAGTCTTTCTTGACCATCTATTTATCTTCTTTACATGACCTTTTATGAGATTAATAGATGATAAGGAAATATTTGAATTCTACCTCCATCTTGACACAGTTGTTCATCACCCCGGACACTGAATCTGCTTTCTGATTTAGTGTGTGTTGAAGCATCTGACATCTGGAGTCAATACTGGGAAACATCGAAATGGTCCCTACAAGATTTTTCATGGATTGGACTACAAAATCATGTACAAGGGAAGATGATTCCGAATCAGATACTTTGCTTGGTGAGGGCTCTTTTTCTATATCAATAAGCTTCCTATTTGAAGATCCACCAGCATCATTCTCCTTCACAACAGCTTTAGTGGGTGTATCAACAACCACCTATTTACCCTTTTCATTTTTTGGAATGAATTCCACATCCAGTGATTTATGTTCGCTATCAGACAGCTAAACAATCTTATCCTCAACTAATTCTTCTTTCTATGCTCTTGACTCATCATCTTCAGGATGAATAAAATGACGATTATAACTCTCTTCCTCAGATAACTTGTTCACTTAATCTTCATCATTGTCATCTATCCAAGGAGTAGCAGGCTTTGATGATTTGGCTTGTGATGTTCGGATTGACAATTTCTCGAATGGGATTTCATTCTCATGAATTTCCTCCACTTACTTAATCAAATCTTATGTATCACCACTGCTTTCAGATTCTTCTTCTACTCTATTGACAGCTTATTCTACTTCAACAACCTTCTCTTATGCTTTTTTCGGAGTCATGAACTTCTTCCCCAGAGTCTTAGGTAAGGGTTCTACTCAGAAGGATTCTTGTACTGAAATTTGTTTGGAAGATTTTTCATTATACCACACAAGGGATTGCACAATCTCAGTCTCAGAGATCTGTTTCATTAACATCATTTCTTTATCTTGTTTATCAAGCTCATCAGCTGTCTTTTCTTTTAAAGCCTTGGATTCTGCAGGATCCAAGCCAAAATGTGGATCTCCATCATTCCGATTTTTCTTATCTTCTCTCCACTTGGCTACAACCTCATCTGGATAAGATTTTTTCTTCTTAGGTTTTGGAGGTGAGGATTGATCTTCTTTAGCTTTTGGGGTAATTTCTTCTTCATCCACTTCCTTCAAAATCCTATTCATTACAACCTTTTTTATGGTTCAGCCACTTCTTTATTTTTCGGAACAGATTTAGCTTCTTCCTCTAATAGGTCATGAAATTCTATAGAATCTTTGGAAAAACTAATATTCATTATCTTCGTTGTATCATCACTTACTAACATGACATTAATATTCCTTGGCTTGGAACTTCAAGGAATCTTGAAAGTCACAAGGAACCAAAAAATTATCTTAGAGAGGATGGCTAGATACATGATTATCTGAGCTTTCAAGTTCCCCTTATTAATATTCTCAATCGTAATGAGAATATTATTCATCACGTTGATCTTCCTTTGGATTACCAAGAAGTCCATAAATTACATATCACTCTTCTTCAACATGTCCTTGTCACCTTTTATTGGAATGATGACTCCTTGAACCCATAATTAAAGGATTAGATAATTTATAGAGAGGTGAGAAATCTTTTAAGTCTTGACATATGAATGTCGAAGACACTCCATAGATTTCATCTGATCGAAACATCCTTTATCATCAGAAACTTTATGGGAACAGAATTCAGCTTCACCTTCATATGACAACCCCACCAATCTTGTAGCCTTGGTGTATGAAATAGCATAAATTTTTCCACAGCTTTTGAAAGAAAATTTACACCTCTCTTCTTCTTTGAAAAAACTCCCAGATTAATAAAATTCCAAATGTAAATCCAGATATAGTACATCTTGAGCTTCTTTCTTTGATATTCAAACGATTTCCCATCCATTCAACCTGATGTTCTTTGATATAATAGAATCATACTTGTAAAAAAAATTCTGATTGAATCCGATCTTTTGAGGTTTTTAAAGGAAAAACAATCGGATTTAAGGAAAAGAAAATCTGAAGATTTTAAAATAAAAAAATAGTAAGTAAAATATGATTACTAAAACATAAGAAAATAAATCATACCATTAAAATTTCCAGGAAGATTATTCATAATAGGTAATACACCTCTTGGAGAAATTCAGATTCTGAAAATTTCGATTAAGATAAATTTGAAAATGAAAATCTCCATTACGAAGAATTTTCCGTAAGAAAATCTTCATTACGAATACTTTTAGTACAAAAATATTCATTATGAAAATATTTATTACGAAGATTTTGAGTACTAAAATTTTAGACTATGAAAATTTACCATATGAATGATTTGAAAAAGGTAACTACAAAATATTTTGAAAAAACATTATTAAGAAATGTTTTAAGAAATAACAAGAAAATGTACTCCCACTATGAAAAGGATTTTATTACTATAAGGAGATTGGTTTCAACAGGAAGGTAACAAGGAAGATTACCTTATTGTTATCATTCCTAACTTCTATATAATGTATTCAAATCTATCAAGGGGTAATGATTTTATGAAAATATCTACAAGTTTATCTTACGTTCCGATAAATTGAAGAATGATATCTCTTTTTTGTGTGTGATCTCTAAGAAAGGGATGCCTGATATCTATGTGTTTCTCATGAGAGTGATGTGCAAGGTTTTTATTAAGGGAAATGACACATGTATTATCACACAAATTTTTTGATTTGGTAAAACTCATATCATAGTCTATGAGTGTGTGTTATATCCACAGTACTTGAGCACAACAGCTTCTAGCTGCTACATATTCAGCTTTAGCAGTGGAAAGTGCTACTAAGTGTTTCTTCTTGCAAGACTAGGAAACTAATGAATATCATAAGAAATGACAAGTTCCAGATGTACTCTTACTATCCATTATACATCTACCAAAGTCAGTATCTGAAAAGTGTTTTAAAATAAAATCATTTCCATGAGTATAAAAGAGTCCTAAATCCATGGTTCCCTTCAAGTAGTGAAAAATTCTTTTCACCACCTTTAATTGAGATTCCTTAGGATTGGATTGATATCATGCACATAAGAATACTGAAAAAATTATGTCTAGACGACTAGTTGTTATGTAAAGTAAACTTCCTATCATACCTCTAAAAGATGTTGGATCTACTGGTTTCCCAGCTTCATCAAGATCAAGTGTGTTTGAGATACCGATGGGAGTACTAATACTCTCAGTGTTGTCATATCCATACTTTTTAAAAATATCATTAATATAATTATGTTGGGATATATATATTATTTCTTGTTTTTGAGAAATTTAAAAACCAAGGAAAAATGTTAACTCACCCATCATACTCATTTCAATCTCAGATTTCATTAGATCCACATAGAAATCAGTTAGAGATTACTGAGTTGAACAAAATATAATGTCATCAACATACATTTGAACAATCATAACACTTATCTTATCATTCTTTATAAAAATCATTGGATCCACATTTCCCTTAATATAATTATTTTTAAGAAAAAATCATGTAAGTCTATCATACCATGCTCGAGGGGCTTACTTAGGTCCATACAAATCTTTGGTAAGTTTATAAACATGTTGATGATGTTTTGTATCTTCAAAATCAGGAGGTTGTTCAAAAAAACTTCTTTTTGAACATAACCATTTAGGAAAGCACATTTCACATCCATTTGAAAAAGGTTGAAATTGAATAATGCTGCAAAGGCATATAGAATTCGAATAGATTCAAGTCTATCTACTGGAGCATAGGATTCTTCATAGTCTTTTCCTTCTTTTTGATTATATCCTTAAAAACCAATCTATATTTATTTCTTACTATGATTCCATTTTCATCACACTTATTTCTGAAGACCCATTTTACACCAATAACAGATTTTTTCTTAGTTCTTTCAATAAGGGTCCATAATTTATTCCTTTCGAATTCATTTAGCTCATGTTTCATAGATTTTATCCAATCATCATCACCTAAAGCTTGATCAGTGATTTTTGGTTCTAATTGGGAATGAAATTATAGATGTTCAACTTCATTTCTTAAAGAACTTCTAGTCTTTACGGGTTGATTCACATCAAAAATGATACTATCACTTGGATGATTCTTTATAAAAAACTGATTTGGATTTTTTAAAACTTATTCATCAACATAGGGTTTGAAATCTTCTAGGGTAAATTCTTCTGAAACATTTTCTTGGGAATTTTCCTTATAAGATGTTTCTTCAAACAGATGTTGATAATAGGTTTTTTAAAACACATCCGAAGATGTAGATTGGGTTTATTTAAAAACAAAGGGATCAGTTTCATCAAATTTGACATGTACTGTCTCTTCAATAGTAAAAGTATTTTTATTGAAAACTCTATAAGCCTTAGAAGTTGTGGAGTATCCTAAGAAAATTCCTTTATTAGATTTTGGTGCGAATTTATGTAGATTATCTTTAGTATTCAGGATGAATACATTTCAACCAAAAACCATTAATTAGGACGGTCTAGGGTTTCTACCATTCCATAACCCCTATAGAGTTTTATTAAGAAAAGGTCTAATTAAAACTCAATTTATAGTATAATAAGCAGTACTTACAGCTTCATCCCAAAAGTGTTTGGATACTGAATACTCACTCAACATGGTTCTTGTTATCTTTTTAATAATTCAATTTCTTCTTTCAACAACACCATTTTGTTGAGGATTTCTTGGTGCTGAGAAATTGTGAGTAATGACTTTTTTACTACAAAATGTTTCAAAATCAGAATTTTGAAATTATCCTCCATGATCACTATGAATAGTTATCAATGGAAGGTTATTCACATTTTAAACTTGGGCTCTAAAACTATCCAAATAAGAAAAGGCTTCAGAATTATTTGTTAGAAAATAGACTCATGTAAATCTAGTGTAATAATCAACTAGAACAAATACATAATATTTGCCTCCAATGCTTCCAGTTTGTGTTGGACCAAAAAGTTCCATATGAACTAACTATAATGCATTAGTTGTTGAGACTTCACCAACTGATTTAAAACTAGATTTATGTTCCCTGCAATATTGACAAGGATCACAAACTTTTGAAGAATCAAATCTAATCTCCGGTATATCATTAACGAATCTCTTCATAGAGAGTTTTCATAGGTTTATAAGGTTATAGTGTCCTATACTTCTATACCAAAACCAAGAATGATCTTCCATTGCACTAAGACAATGTAGGTCTTGTCTCCTATGGTCTTCTATGTTTTGTGTGTATATATTATAATGCCTATGGGTAGAAAGAATAAACTCTTCCTTGGAATTGTGTACTAAGAACTTGTCATTCCTAAGATTCACAAGGTAACCTTCATCACATAATTAGAATATGGTAATGAGGTTGTGCTTAAGTCCTTTAACAAATAAAACATTTGAAATAAAAGAGTTAGGCTTTTGGAATCCAAACATTCTTGGATCCAGAAACATCAAAAATCTAAATCTTAGGCACCAATATTTTCATAGAAAAAAAGGATTTTTGAAATCCTAAAGACTGAGTTTTGTTTGAGGAATAGTTTTTTGCTCAGTTCCCACCACACTGACACTTAGTACAGAATGTAGCACTTTGAGAAACAAAATAATTGTTACTAAAAACAGGTTTTGAACTTATAGAACCAAAACCAGAACTATTCCTTAGATGTTGTATTTGAGAATAAATTTTATCAACATTTTCTTTACCTAAATTAAGGTTTTGAAAACACTGCCTCATGGAAAAAAATTCGAATTTTAGTCTAATAACTATGTTATTGTCTTCCAAAACACTTTATTTTCAACTACAGTTAGGCTCGAAAACATTTTTCTTAGAAATTACTTTTTCTAGATCTTTAGAAAGTTTGTCCTTCCCAGAATTTACTTCCTCATGGTTTTTTGAAATAATTTTATAATCAATAACCTTCTTATCAAGATATTTATAAAGATCTAATATTTCCTTAGGAAGAATAGTATTTCTAGAATTTTCTCTATCATGATTTTTCTTGAGTTTTGAATTTCCATTTTAAAGAAACTTAGAAAACCTAGAAACTTCTTCATAGGTAGGTAAAGTATTATCCTCATTAAAAAAAGATTATTCATCCAAAGATTTATAGTATTTATCATTACTATAATTTTCATTTAAAGAAACATTGGTCATTGATTCAACATTGTATACCTTATCCCTTATGTAATGGTTCTCAATATGTATTCTAGATATTAGAAAAAGATTCTTCTGTCCAGAAGATTCGTAATTTGATGATTAATCTAAAGAGTCTCTACCACAGGCACACCAGGTTTCATTAGCTTTTAGGACATTCTTAGCTTTATCTTTGTAGTACTTCTTTCTGTTTCTCTCAGAATTCTTTTCCTTTCATTCTTTTCTTTTAAGCATAGGACAATCATGCCTTATGTTTCAAGCTCTCTTGCATTTTTAACAAGTAACTTATAAATCGTTTTTATCCTTATTTTATTTATTCTTGTATCTGTATTAAATGTTATTCTAGCCAAAAATCTTGTTGATCCTTTGAGTAAGATTTTCTAACTCATTTTCTGAAGATTCACTTCCACTAGATTTGGATTGTATAATAATTTTCTTAGATTTGGATCTAGTAACTCTCTCAGAAGTATTGGATTTCATATGATTTGAAGTTGTAGTAAAAGCAACACTGTTATTCCCATTCTTCTTCTTTAAATTTTCAACATCTCCCTTCATTCTAGTCTCATGTTGAAAAAGTGTTCCAAAAATTTCATTAAGAGAAATATGTGTAACCTTTCTGTTCTCATCAATAGTTGTTCGCTTGGATTCCCACTCGTTGGGCATGATATCTATGATCTTATCAATAAGGGCTTCATCATATAATCCATTATCGCCCATATATTTTAAACTATTAACAATAGTCATAAATCTCAATTTCACTTTACTTATGGGTTCTTCATAAGGAAAGTAGAAACCATGATATTCCGCTCTGATCATGGCTCTTCTAGTTTCAATGACTGTTGAAGGTCCAAAGTGTGTAACTTCATGTTTTTTCTATATACAATTTGCTGCTTCACAAGATGAAATATATATATATATATATATAGTCATGGAACAAAGCAATTTATTGCATACCTTATAATTCAGGTGATATACATGCTTTTCTTGATTAGTGAAAGTACTTACTTCCTTGTTAGGGATTTTATAACCTCCATTATGCATTAAAAAAGTTTATACTATAGTATTGATAATGAATGTCTTCATACGATCTCTCCAATATTAATAATCATTACCATCAAATATTGGTGGTCTAGTTGGATTTTGGTTGTCTATGGAACCAATATTGATTTCTTCCATTAGAAAAACATTCCACACAAACTTATTAGTAATAAAAGTTTAAAAACAAGAAAAATATTCCACATCCAGAAAAATAAAAAACAAGAGAATGAATTCGAACATTATAAGTCTGAAAAGATGATTCCAAAAATAAGAAGAAGATGAATTGTATTCTGAATCTAATCGTGAGATTAATTCAGATTGAACCAATCCTCTGATACCAATTTTTGAGATGGTATGGGGAGTATGATATACTCTATAATACCAAATGTAGGATCGATATAATATAGATACTGAATGTATTATCTATTGATTCTCAAAATACATGAGGGGGGGGGGGGTAATTTTATACTTTAAAAATTCATTTGGATATTTTAAAGATGGTTATGTTTAACAAGTTTAAACAAGGTAATTCATAGAACCTCTAGTTATACACACTTTCTCGATTCCGAAAATATGATTCCAAGAAAGTTTAGACTTAATGAATGTTTATGAAGATAAATATTCTTCATTAAAGTTTATAGAATCTCACTAAATCAGAGTATACAAGTATAAGAAAGTATAAGAAAGATCGAAATTCCTCAAAATAAATTATAGTGGAAAACTTATAACAGATTAAGTAATAATTAGTTAATCTTTTAACCCAAAGAGAAGGGTATCCAATAACCTTGGATAAAGGTACCTTGATTTATACTTTCATCAAATTTTGTCTTACCCACACAAGGGTAAGCCCTCGATACGAAGATCAGAGTCTATCTTTCTATCCATACAAGCCCTCATCTTTAAGGTAGTTGGCACCTCAGTCTTCCTATCCCCGGAAGTCCCCAATTGTACACAGCAACAATCGGAATCGCACAAAGCAAATCTGAACAAGGTGTTTAGTACGCACAAAGAAATAACGTCTCTCTCTCTCGAAATCACTTCAGCAGCATGTAGTCTCTAGATTGATCAACTTGTTAAGAGATCTTCAAAATGATATCTTATTTATAGGCATATCTCCAAAGGTCTGCTCCATCCTCCAACAGTCATATTTGTCCATAAATTTTGGAGGGACTTGTACACGTGTCACTAAAACAACGGTTGGTTAGAAACTTGTAATGACCCAAATCCGGATCCCCTCCATTTGTGCCTCGTACTCGGTTGGCCACATAACCTCAAGCGAGTTTCCTCGAATGCCAGAGGCTGCCTACTAGCAGCGAGGGCCTTGGTGAGTCGGTGGGAAAGCTATGCCCTCATTCGGTAAGGTATACCGCGGAGAAATAGTAGACGAAAATGGGAGAAATGAATATATATAGAAATGATGACAATGATGCAGCATGTACAAGTATCTATGGAAAGAAGCAAACACAACAACATACTGGAATACAACTGAAAACAAGTGAAAAAGAAATACAAAATAAACTCCTCAGCATCGTAGGCCCCAGCTCAGTCCCATGCTCTCCAGCTCCAGTGCAATCAGGAACCTGAGGTAGAAGGGCGCTTTCCCTTATCTATACCTGCAGCAACATAGTCTGCCTGGGCCCAAAAGCATGGCCCAAACAGGGTGTGACATACAATTCCAGTAGGAAATCACTTGAAGATTTGTTCCTAATAGTCAATGAATACAAGGAAAGTAATAAAACAAGTAGTAAACATGAAATCACCGGTAGCTACCATACATAGTTCTAACAAATAAAGTACACAAGAAAATATCCAGCAACAAGGAGAAAACAGGTAACCCTCTGGGTAGCTCTCACAGCCTAACAGCTATGGTAAAACCTATAAGTACTAACTACCATCTAGGAGGAACACACGGTCTCACCCCTCTGGTTCAGCTATGAAATTAAGCCGAATCACTGGGGAAGCACTCATTGTCAATTTCCCCTATAGTATCGTATTGTGCTAAAGGCTCTCTGGGGAAGCACTCAACTTCTATTCCACATGTGGGCCGCATTGAGTAACTAAAGACTCTCTAAGGAAGCACTCAACATCAATTCCCCATGTGGTCTCATATCGTAATTAATAGAGACTCTGGAGAGGCCCTTCCGTCAATTATCCCTTTGTTCTACTACTCTAGGTTCTCACAGTCCTGAGTGAATGGTAAAACATGCTCAGCACGGGTGTACATCGTCCAAGTAAACCTCAAGAACTACTTGGCTATCAACTAAGGCTCAGCAGAAAAACAAAGCAACAGTCCACAATCTTACAACTAGGCATGAAAACTGGAAAAACTCCAAACAGGTAGAATAAGAAAAACAACCATTCAAGGTATAGTAAATCTACCATAATCACAGGAAAAATATCTACTCTAGAAATCAAGCAAAGCAAGAAATACAACAAGGGAAAAACAGTAACACGCAATACCCCGTCAAGGGTATTGGTGGAATTTGCAAAAAATATTCATCAACATTCTACAGAAAGGAACAAACCACCTACCTCGATCCTAGGTGATCAATATACGTGAACCACGATGAAAGATTCCCCATGGAACGACATAGATCTAAGAAAATGCACAAAATGCCCTACCTACGATAACTTGGAAACAAGGAGGAATCAAGAAACAAGACGCAAGTAGAAGGGAGAGATCACGACTGAGATTCCAACATAATTGGCCATGCTCAAATCAGAGAACGGACGAAGATACAGGAGCTCGTTGAAGATCTGGTCGTACGATCGCTCTCGAGCGGACAAAATCTGGAGAAGTAGATGAAAACGGGGGTTAGGCGTGAGCTCGGCCCGTTTAGTGAAAAACAAAGAAAGTACACAGTGTGTACATTTAGAGTACACATTGTGTACTGGGTCCCTTCCATACTCCACCAAAATCGGCCTCCACCTCACCCCTACACACCGTGTGTGTGGCCTGGGTGTGGCCAGCACACGACTTCGAGCCAGATCAGAGTACACGGCATGTACTCAGAAAGTACACGGCGTGTACATTGAAAATTTCTAGAAAATCCACTTTTCTTAAAAACTCTAGAAAAAAGAAAAAACATACCATAAAGAAGATCCAGTTTCTTACAAACTTCCCCCTTTAAAGAAATTCGTCCCCAAATTTCCCTAATGAGGCATAGAAGAAGAATCTCCGAACAGTTCCGGCCACTGCATTCGTACATCGGCCTCTCTCTCCTAGGTCTTGTCTTGTACTCACCCGTGCTGCCATAGCACTCATACCAGAGGAACAAACCGGCCATGTAGGACCTTTATACTGCGATTAACAATCCAGATATGATGCTCCTCAAATGACGCATCCGCTTCAAGCTCGACTTCCTCATGCTGAAAGGCGTTATACGAGTCTGAAAAGTAACGTCGGAGCTGAGAGGCATGGAAGACGTCGTGCATGGCCCGATACCTCTGAGGTAGCTGCAACCGATAGGCGACCAGTCCCACTATCCCCACGACCTCAAATGGTCTGACGTACCGCGGTGAAAGCTTACCCTGTCTCTGAATCCTCTGGTGTCCCAGCCGCGGTGCGACGCGCAGGAGCACCTAATCCCCAACCTCGAACTCCAGAGGACGTCTCCATTGATCAGCATAAGTCTTTTTTCGAGACTATGTCATAGCCATCCTCTTCCAAATCAGCTCTATATGTTCTGAGGTCTCCTGAACGAGATGAGGTCCCAGCAAAGCTGCCTCTCCTGCCTCTGGCCAGCATATGGTTGATCGGCATGGCCTACCGTACAAAGCCTCGTATGGTGCCATTTGAATGGTTGCTTGGGAACTGTTGTTGTAGGAGAACTCCACCAGAGGGATATGATTCTCCCAAGAACCGCCAAAGCCTTGGATACAAGCTCGGATCATATCCTCAAGCACCTGGATCGTGCGCTCGGACTGGTCATCACTCTGGGGATGGTATGCTGTACTCAAAAGCACTTGTGTACCCAAGGCCTTCTGAAGTCCCTGCTAGAACCGAGAGGTAAAGCGTGCATCCCTTTCTAAAACAATGGAGTGTTGAACTTCATGTAGAAGAACGATCTCTCGGATGTAATTTTATCCCAGATCATCAACACTGAAGGTCTCCTTAGTCAACAAGAAGTGTGCATCCTTCATAAGCCTGTCGATGATAACCCAAACAACATCGTTCCCTCAAGGCGACCTCAGCAACCCAGTCACGAAGTCCATTGAGACATCGTTCCACTTCCACTCCGGAATGGGTAACTACTATAAAAGTCCCGTTGTTCGTTGATTCTATGCCTTCACCTGCTGATAAATAGAATATCTCATGGAGAAACCAGCAACATCCTTCTTCATACCTGGCCACTAGTACTAGTGATGAAGATCCCGATACATCTTGGTGACGCCAGGATGAACTGCACAAACTGGGGAATGAAAATTCTATATCAGCTCCTCGCGTATGTATTTTGGAACCCATACATGTCCCTGGAAATGCAGGATCTCATCCTCGCCCAATGTCCATCCGGGAAGAGGGTTCTCTCCTAACACACTCTCCCACAGGACTAATATTTCAGAGTCTGATAGATGCCTCATCCGTACTCGATCAAGAAGTGTAGAGGTAGCAGCTACAGAAGATTGGAATGTCTTTCCCTGTCTGTCATGCACCTCCAGATGCATCTCAGAGAACAGAGCCCTCAGCTGCCAGTCACCGCTGGCCTCCTGAACTGCCTAAATATGAGTTCTCCTGCTCAATGCCTCTGTCACTGCGTTGCCTATCCCCGGCGTATATGCAAGCTCAAAATCAAAATACTAAAGGTACTCGACCCACCTGCGATATCTTAGGTTCAGATCCCGCTAAGTGAAAATATACTTGAGACTGTTTTGGTCAGTGAAAACCACAAAGTGCTCTCCCAGCAGATAGTGTCTCCAAAAGCGTAAGGCATGAAAAACGACTGCCAACTCCAGATCATGCATTGGTTAGTTCCTCTCATGTGGCCTCAACTACCAAGACCCGTACGCAACGACCCCATCCCCTTGAATAAGCACAGCTCCCAGCCCGATACCTGAAGCATCACAATAAACTGTGTAGTTGTCGCCTGGCTCTGGAAAAACTAGTATCGGTGCTGACGTCAACCTCCCTTTCAGCTCCTGAAAGACTAACTCACAAGAATCTGACCATAAGAACTTCGACCCCTTCTTGGTCAGACCTGTCAAAGGTGATGTTAGATGAGAAAAGACCTGAATGAAGCGTCTGTATTTTCCAGCCATCCCTAGAAAACTCCGTACCTCAATGACGTTCTTGGGATTCCCCCAGGAAACTACAGCTCTCACTTTCTCTGGGTCCACTGATACTCCTACCTCAAAGATTACGTGACCCATGAAGTGAATCTGATCCATCCAGAAGTGGCACTTCAAGAGTTTAGCATAAAGCCGATGCTCTCTCAGTGTACTCAGAATGATCTCAAGATGAGTGGCATGGTCGTGTCGAGTGTGAGAGTACACCAAGATATCATCCAAGAAGACCACAAAAAAGGAGTCCATGTAAGGATGGAACACTCGGTTCATCAGCACCATGAAAACATCAGGCGCATTCGTGAGACCGAACGGCATGACTATATACTCGTATAGACCATACCTGCTCATGAATGATGTTAGAGGTATATCTAATGGTCTAACACGCAACTGATGATAACCGGACCTCAAGTCGATCATTGAAAACACCCGAGCTCCCCGAAGATGATCGAAAAGGTAGTCAATTCTTGGAAAAGGATATCTGTTCTTGACTGTCAACTGGTTCAGCTTCCGATAATCAACACAAAGCCGAAGGGTACCGTCTTCCTTCATTAAAAATAGGACAGGTGACCCCAAGGAGAAGTACTGGGTCAGATGAAACCCTTAGCTTGTAGCTCCTCCAACTGCTTCTTGAGCTCCTGAAACTCAGGTGTAGCCATCCTATAGGGAGGAATGGACACCAGTGCCGCTCTTGGTACGAGCTCAATAGAGGATTCTACCTCACGCTCTGGAGGCAAACCTGAAAAGTCCTCTGGAAAGACATCCTTGAAGCGATCCACAACTGGAGGAAAATCCAACAATGGAGTCCCTTAATCATCCAAATGAAGACTAGAAATCTTGGCCATCACCCCTCCTATCCCAAGATGCTCAAGTCATGCCCGACTCGCCCGAACGTCCCACTCACCCTTATGAAGAAAAGACTCTCCCTCTGGTGAAACGAAACTCACTCTACGGTGATAGCAGTCGACAACTGCCTGAAAGGGAATCAACCAATCCATGCCAAGGATGACATCATAGCCTATCATCTCTAAGACATAGAGATCCCATAAGAAGTGATACCCTGCAACCTCAGGAGGGAACTATCCACACTGGCGCACACTAGATGTCCTCGTCCCCAATGGTGTGTCTAGTGTCAACGAGTCGGCAGAAGAAAAGACGTAGAGTACAAGGCTCTCCACAACAACAACAGAGATAAAGCTATGCCTAGAACCAGTATCGAAAAGGGTTGAAGATAAAACTGAGGCTACCCAAATCGTACCTTGAATAGTAGATGGGCCGGGATCCTGCTCCTGATAATTCTACTCCACGGCGAAAGACTGGCCTGTACCGCAGCCCTGCGCCCCTGGCTGACCACTCTGAGCTGAACCTCTCTGCTAGTGCTGAGGAACTGGTGGCTGACCACAATGGCCTTGACCACCACCTCGGCCCGAATGGACGGAAGAACTCCAGTTCCCCGACTGGTGAGAAACTGGTGGTGCTGCTCCTGAACGAGGAGTCATTGAAGAACCCTGGTCACCAGCTGCTGGGGAAAAAACCCAGCAGAAATGCTGAAGGTGACCCATCTTGACATAGGATCGGCACTCCCTGGGGTCCCTCTGGCACTGCGGCCTCGTGTGCCCTGACCGGCCACACTGGTAACATGTCACCTGGCTGCCTGACGATGCATCTCGCTTCCTCGGATCACCGTATATAAGCTCTCTACGACGATTCTTGCTGTCATCTAGAGGAGGACTAGCTCTGGAAGAAGAACTGCCCTAGCTCGCAGCACTAGAGTCTCTCAGATTGTGCTCCGCAATCAGTGCCTGGTTGACTATGGAAGTAATGGAAGTCAGCTAGAAGATGTTCACCTGTGAGCGGATCTTCTACCTAAGACCATCCTCGAACTTCCTTGCTAAGAACAACGCACTCTCATCCCGTAGGGGCGTGAAGTACTGCGGCTCGGTTAAACTAGCGGAATACTCCATGAAAAAAAGAGTACCCTGATCTAAGCTCATGAACTCCTGGGCTTGGTCGGCCCTCAGGGTCTCCAGGTAGATGTAGTCATAGAACATGCGCTGGATCTCCTCCCAAACCGTAGCATGCTGCTAACTTTCATGTGAGATCACATCCCACCACCTCTTGGAGGAGTCTCATATCATGTAGGTGGCGAGATTGACCTGCCTCTCTGGAGGAATCTCCAGATGCTCGAAGATAGTAAGCATGGCTTCCAGCCATGACTCTATAGCCTGAGGTCCTCCTAGCCCCGAGAAAGTATGAGGATGATGGTACTGGAAAACCCGCGTGAAGTCTTCCATAGACATGGCAGGAGGCGGTGCTCCCTGGAAGGGCTGCATCATCCTCATGAAACCTTCCTTGAACTTCACATCAGCACCTGCAACTGGTATAACAGTCGGTGCCAAGGCTGGCCCGACCGGACGATCGGTAGGGAGTCCATGATCAGCCAAATCTGGTGTCTGATCACTGCCCTGACAACAGACGTATGACTAGAGGATGTCTCAGAGGCATTACTCTGAAAGATCAAAACAAGGCCTTATATCCGGAAAACAAGGACAGATAACACAAGAGTACAAAATGTAAATAGGGGAAGAAAAACACATAAGTTTGCAAAACATGACTACATGGTGTGTATAAAACTACACGTCGTGTCTTCTTAACCCACTGGCATCGGCGTGTACTCCTGACCTACAAGTTGTGTACTCTTCAAACTAAATGACGTGTTGCACCCACACTTGGCGTGTACTTGAACATTGTTCCCCTACCCGAGTCTCCTTACACGGCTAACCCACACTGTGCGACCTAACACGAGACTACACGGTGTGTTCTTAACACACACATGGTGTACTAGACAAGGATTCAGTGGCCCGTGTTTTTGAAACACACGTCCGTCTACACAGCTGAACCTTACACGACGTGCTCCGAACAATCATAGCATGCATAGGCAAGGTGACCCCATCCCGTGTTGTTCGTGACAAGACTGGGTTCCTGGACAGAACTACACGGCGTGTTCCGAACAAACACGGCATGTGGAAAAGAAGGTAATGTAGGCCCGTGTTGTTTGTGACACGACCGGGTACCTAGATAGGACTACACGACGTGTTCCTGAAGGACACTGCGTGTTCTACTAGAGCTTCCCCAACCCGTGTTGTTTGTGACACGACCGGGTACACGGCTCCAAACATACACAGCGTGTATCAATCGTACACGGCGTGTTCGCAAAGTTACTCTCACGACACTGTGTTATGCTCACACGGTCATTGACATGGCCTGAAAACTACACGGCGTGTATCCAAAAATTCACGCTGTGTATTCTGGGCTTTTCTGGGCAGTAGCTCAAAAACTGCTCAAACTCCCAGAAACACTAATAAAAGAAAAGAGGTGCCAAATTTCGATTCGTGAGGGCCCATACTCCCTGCAAATCAAATCCCGGCATCTCCTGTAGTCACATACAAGGGAAAACAACAACTCTCTAATATAACAGCAGCGATTTTATCCTTCTTCTATCACAACAACATGCATAATCTACACAAATCCTATCACAACAACATGCAATCTCTAATGCACCCTAGATAGAATGGCAAGAATGTAGGGCATGTGATTTCTAGAAGTGCCTATATGATGCATGAGATGAAATACCCTAATCTCATCAGGATGCAATAGAAATAGAACCGAAATATAAAAACAATAACCGCACAAGTCATACGAATCACTCTAGGTGAAAACATATCAACCATAAAACTCAAAAGCAGCAAACTGCAATTAATGAGGTAGTATGGCCTTTCCCTGTACACGGGTTAGCTACTCCCGAGCACAGCTTAATACCAAGTACTAAATCCATCCTATCCCTGGCTAAAGTCTCCAAATAGTAAAGAAAGAGAAAAGAACTCCTCTAATACCACTTATTAATGACCTGAATCCAGAGCCCCTCCACTGGTGCCCCGTACCCGGTTCGCCACATAACCTCAAGCACACTTCCCCGAATGCCCGAGGCTGCCGACTAGAAACAAGGGCCTTGTTGAGTCAGTGGGAAAACTATGCCCTCATTCGGTAAGGTATACATTGGAGAAAAAACAGACGAAAGAGGAAGAAATTAATATATATAGAAATGATGTAAATGATGCAGCAGGTACAAGTACTTATGGAAAGAAGCAAACACAACAATTTACTGGAATACAACTGAATACAAGTACAAAAGAAAAAGAAAATAAACTCCTCAGCATCGCGAGCCCTGGATCGGTCCCATGCTTTCCAGATCCAGTGCAATCAGGAACCTGAAGTACAAGGGCACTTTCCCTTATCTATACCTACAGCAACATAGTCTGCATGGGCCCAAAAGCATGGCCCAAACAGGTTGTGAGATACAATCCCAATAGTCAATCACCCGAAGATTTGTGCCTAACAGTCAATGAATAGAAGGAAAGTAATAAAACAAGAAGCAGTAAACAGGAAAGCACAGGTAGCTATAATACATAGTTCTAACAAATAAAGAACACAAGTAAACAACCAACAACAAGGAGAAAACAGGTAACCCTCTGGTTAGCTCTCACAGCCTAACCCCTATGGTTAAACCTATAAGTACAAGAATACATCTAGGAGGCACACATGGTCTCACCCCTATAGTTCAGCTATGAAATTTAGAAGAATATCTGGGGATGCACTCACCATCAATTCCCCCTATAGTCTCGTATCGTGCTAAAAGATCTCTGGGGAAGCACTCTACATCTATTCCCCATGTGGACTGCGTCGAGGAACTATAGACTCTCTATGGAAGCACTCAACATCAATTCCCCATGTGGTCTTGTATCGTAATTAAAAGACACTCTGGAGAAGCCCTTCCGTCAATTCTCCCTTTGGTCTACTACTCTGGGTTCTCACAGTCCTGAGTGAAGGGTAAAACATGCTCAGCGCGCGTGTACATCATCCAAGTAAACCTCACGAACTACTTGGCTATCAACTAAGGCTCATCAGCAAAACAGGGCAATAGTCCACAATCCTACAACTAGGCATGACAACTGGAAAAACGCCAAACAAGCAGAACAAGCATAGCAACCTTTCAAGGTACAATAAATCTACCATAATCATAGGAAAAACATCTACTCTAGAAATCAAGAAAAGTAGGCAATACAATAAGGGAAAAACATGAACATGCAATACCCCGTTCAAGGGTATTGGTAGAATTTTCACAAAATATTCATCAACATTTTACAGAAAGGCACAAACCACCTACCTTGATCCTAGGTGATCGATATATGTGAAACATGACGACATATTCCCCTTGGAATGACGTAGATCTGAGAAAAAACACAAAATTCTCAACCTACGATAACATGGAAACCATGTGGAATCAAGAAACAAGACTCAAGAAAAAGGGAGAGCTCACCACTGCGATTCCAACACAATTGACCACACTCCAATCAGAGAACGAACGAAGAGGTAGGAGCTCGTCAAAGATCTGATCGTACGGTCACTCTCGGGCGGACGAAATCTGGAGAAGAATATGAAAACAGGGGTTAGGCGCGACCCCAGTCCATTTAGTGAAAAAAAATTACATAGCGTGTACTTTTAGAGTATAGGACGTGTACTTTTAGAGTACACGGCGCGTACCCGGTCCTTCCGTAACTCTGCCAAAATCGGCCTCCACGTCACCCATACACACTGTGTGTGTGGCCCAGGCACGAGCCGTACACGACTTCAATCCAGATCAGAGTACACTGCGTGTACTCAGAAAGTACACGGTGTGTACTTTGAAACTTTCCAGAAAAACAATTTTTCTTAAAAACTCGAGAAAAAAGAAAAAATATACCTGAACAAAGATCCGAGTTCTTACAAAACTGAATGTACGACATCGTTTCATAACTATATAAAAGATGAGAAAAATATGGTTTCTTAATAAAAACTATTTTTTGGAGTCTAAGAAAAATAAATGTTCAGAGCCTATATAAAAATATTCGAGGACTATATTACTGGATATTCAGATTCTGTTTTCTATGAAATTTGGAACCTGAACTCCATAGATTTCCAGAGTCTGAATATCAAGGAAATTTAAAATTTGCATTAACCAGATTTTGGAACCTGAACTTACAAAGTTCAAAGTCAGAGTTCATGAGAATTCAGAGTCAGAACTCATAAGAGTTCAGAGTATGAATTCAGAGAACTCGGAGTCAGAACTCAGAAGATTTTAGAGTCTGTATTCATAGAACTCAAAGTCATAAATCATAATAGTTCGGAGTCTGAATTTAGAGAACTCTAAGTCAAAACATAGAAGGGTTCAAAGTCTGAATTTAGAGAACATAGAGTCAGAATTCGGATCCTGAAAACCTAATGCTCTATATCTATGTATTATTGGATTCCGAGGTTTTGGAGACAAAACCAAATTTTACACTTAGAAAAAATGAACAATGAAAAAATAGTAATGATAAATTCCCATGGGGAAGGATGATTTTCCTTATGAAAGTAAAACACAAGGTAAAATGAAATTTTCCTTAGGATAAGGTGTTTGTGATTTTCAAAACACAAAGGAATGGTAAAGTCATAAGGAAACCTTATTGACTCAACAATCACCTAAAACATGAAGGAATGTAAAAGTCAGAAGGAAAACCTTATTGACTCAACAATATCCCCCATTTTGGAAAGCACAAAAATCCTTCTAAAAAAGAAAATAAGGTCTTTGAAAATAAAACATATCTCCCTTTTTATATGGGAAATGACGAATACGATGAACTCCACCTTGGGTTTTTTAACACTAAGGACCGTAATCTAGATTTATGGAATGATATTTTTCACTATCTTGAGTATAGAAATATTCGAAATGTAAAATCCCCCTTAGATAAACTCCCCCTTACATAGGGATATTTCTTCTTTACATTTTATTCTTCTTTCCTTCTCCCCCTTTTTGATTTTCAAAAAGAATTTGAGGGAAATGAAAAGGAAATTATGGTACCTGAAAGATTAGTACAACACATCCAAAAGTCAAGTGACCAAAGTAAATTCACGATGATTATAAAGAACTTGTACAAAGAAGAAAAGTACAACAAAAGATCATATTGCAACAAATTTATCCTTCATTTTCCTTCGTCATCATCTTCTTTACTATAGTCTTTAGATTTTTGTGCTCATTATGGTCTTCCACTACTCACTAATGAATTTGATCCTGATCCTCTACTTTATTTTCAAGATCTTTGATTTTATCTTGCAGAGCCTTGAGAATTTCATCCTGAGCCTTCAAGGCTTCTTCTTCATTCAATATCTTATCTTTTATCTCTATCCTGAGATGTCTTACTCTTTTCCAACATTGAGAAACAGAATACAACTTCCCATTCAGATCATTTACTTCTTGCATCTGCGTATTCTGTTCCAGAGTAATCCTTTCCTTAAAAGACTTGGTATGATCGGAAAATATACTATCTTCGGTGTCAAAAGCATCCTTGACACTTTCTTGGAACTCATCATGAATCCTCATTTCTTCAATAGTCATTCTTTACCATCTAGTCATCTTCATGCATGACCTTTTATGGGATTCATAGTTGATAAGGAAAGATTTGAAGTCTGCCTCTTGCTTGACACACTTGTTCATCACCATGGACACTGAATCTACTTTCTGATTTAGTGTGTGTTGAAGCATCTGACATCTGGAGTCAATACTGGGAAACATCAGAATGGTCCATAAAAGATTTTTCGAGTATTGGACTAAAAAATCATGTCCAAGGAAAGATGATTCCAAATTCGAGACTTTGCTTGGTGAGGGCACTTTCTCTAGATCAACAAGCATCCTCTTTAAAGATCCACCAGTATCTTTCTCCTTCATAACCGCTTTAGTGGGTGTATCAACAACCACATGTTTACCCTTGTCATTTTTTGGAATGACTTCCTCATCAAGTGATTTATGTTCGCTATTTGACAACTAAACAATATTATCATCATCTACTTCTTCTTTCTAAGCTCCTGCCTCAGCCTCTTCAAGATGAATGAAATGACGATTATAACTCCCTTCCTCAAATAAATTGTTCACTTCATCTTCATCCTTCTCATATAACCCAGGAGTAGCAAACTTCGAAGATTCGGCTTGCGATGCTGGGATTGACAATTTCTCAGATGGGATTTCCTTCTCAAGAATGTCCTCCACTTGATTAATAAAATATTATATATCACCACAACTTTCAGATTCTTCTTCTACTCCTTTGACATCTTCTTTTACTTCAACAAACATGTCTTGGGATTTTTCCAGAGTCATGAACTTCTCCCCCGGAGTCTCAGGTAAGGGTTCTACCACGAAGGATTCTGGTACCATAATTTTTTCTAAAGATTTATTAGTATCCCTTATATGGGATTTCATAATCTTAGTCTCAGAAATATTTTTATTTAACTTCTTTTGTTTGGCTTTTTTATCAAGATCATCAGCTATATTTTCATTTAAGGCCTTGGTTTCTGTAAGATCCAAGCCAAACTGTGGCTCCCATTCATTTCGATTTTTCTTATCTTCTCTCCACTTGGATATAACCCCATCTGGATAATATTTTTGATTCTTAGGTTTTGGAGGTGCGGATTGATCTTCCTTTGCTATTGGGGTTTCCTCTTCTTCTTCCACTTCCTTCAACTTCATCTTCCTTCCATTCTTTTTTGATGGTTCAGCCACATCTTGATTTTTATGAACAGATTCAGCTTCTTCCTCTAATAGGTCATAAAATTTTCTAGAATCTTTAAAAAAACTAATATTCATTCTCTACAATGTATCATCACTTACTAACATGACATTGAAATTACTTGGCTTGGAACTGCAAGGAATCTTGAAAGACTCAAGGAACCAAACAATTATCATAGAGAGGATGGCTGGATACATGATTATTTGAGCTTTCAAGTTCCAATTCTTAATAATCTCAATCGTAATGAGAATATAATTTATCATGATGATCTCCCTTTGGTTTACCAAGAAGTAAAAAAAGTACATATCACTCTTCTTCAATGTGTCCTTGTCACCTTTTCTTGGAATGATGAATCCTTGAACCCATAATTCAAGGATCCAATTATTTGTAGAGAGGTGATAAATCTTCGAAGTCTTGACATCTTAAAGTCCAAGAAACTCTATAGCCTTCAGTTTATCGAAACATCCATTATCATCAAAAACTTTATGAGAACAAAACTCAGCTTCCCCTTCATAAAAAATCCCCACCATGCTTGCATCCTTGGTGTATGAAAGGGCATTAGTTTTTTCATAGCTTTTGAAAGAAAATTTACTCCTCTCTTCTTCTTTGAAAAAACTCACAAATTCATAAAATTCAACAAGTAAATTCGGATATACTACATCTTGAGCTCTTGGCATTGATATAAAAATGTTTTCCCATAAATTCAACCTAATGTTAATGAATATAATTGAATCATACTTGCAAATAAATTTGGATGGAATCTGATCTTGTGAGGTTTTTAAAGGAAAAACAATCGGATCTATAAAAAAGAAAATCCGAAAATTTTAAAAAAAAAAGCAAGTAAAATATGATTAGTAAAACATAGGAAAGGAAATCATAACTTTAAGATTGCTAGGAAGATTATTCGTAATATATAGTATTCCTCTTGAAGAAATTTAGAATCCAAAAATTTTGATTAAGAAAAATTTGAAAATGAAAATCTCTATTATGAAAAATTTTGAGTAAAAAAATATTCATTATGAAAATTTTTAGTACAAAAACCTTCATTACAAAAATCTTTATTATGAAGATTTTAGTATGAAAATTGTAGACTGCGAAAATTTTCATTATTAAAGATTTAAAAATTCTAACTATTATTTTTTTTTTGAAAAAACATCATTACAAAAAATTTGAAAAAATAACAAAAAAATGTACTCCCCCTACGAAAAGGAGTTTATTACTATAAGGAGATTAGTTTCAATAGGAATTTAACAAGGAAGATTACATTACAGTTATCATTCCTAAATTCTATTTAATGTATTCAAATCTATCATAGGGTAAATATTTTGTGAAAATATCAGAAAGTTGATCTTGTGTTCCGATAAATTGAAAAATGATGTCTCTTTTTTGTGTGTGGTATCTAAAAAAGTGATGCCTAATATCTATGTGTTTTTCATGATAGTGATGTGTAGGGATTTTACTATGGGAAATTTCACTTGTATTATCACACAAAAACTTGTGTTTTGGTAAAACTCATACCATAGTCTTTGAGTGTGTGTTGCATCCACAACACTTGAGCACAATAACTTCCAGTTTCTACATATTCATCTTCAGTAGTGGAAAGTGCTAATAAGTGTTGCTTCTTGCAAGACCAAGAAACAAATTAATCTCCTAATAAATGACATGTTCTGGATGTACTCTTACTATCCATTCTATATCCCCCAAAGTCAGTATCCAAAAAACGTTTTAAAAAAATCATTTCCAGAAGTATAAAAGAGTCCTAAATACATGGTTTCCTTTAAGTAGTGAAATATTATTTTCACCACCTTTAAATGAGATTCCTTAGTATTGTATTGATATCTTGCACATAAAAAAACTAAAGACATTAATTATTGAAGATTTCCTATTAAGTAAAGTAAACATTCTATCATACCTCTAAAAGATGTTTGATCTACTGGTTTCCTAGCATCAGCAAGATCAAGTGTGTTTGAGGTACCGATGGGAATACTAATACTCTTAGTGTTGTCATATCCATACTTTTTAAGAAGATATTTAATATAATTATGTTTGGATATATAGATTCCTTCTGGTTTTTGTGAAATTTGAAAACCAAGGTAAAATGATAACTCACCCATCATACTCATTTCAAACTCATATTTCATTAGATCCATAAAGGAATCAGTTAAAGATTGCTGAGTTGAACCATATATAATGTCATCAATATAGATTTGAAAAATCAAAAAAAAATCTTATCTTTCATTATAGAATGGTTTGAATCTCCATTTCCCTTAACATAATTATTTTAAATCACAAATCCTATAAGTCTATCATACCAAGCTCTAGGTGCTTTCTTAAGTTCATACAAAGATTTGGTAAGTTTATAAACATGATCAGGATGTTTTGTATCCCCAAAACCAGGAGGTTGTTCAACAAAAACTTCCTCTTGAACATAACCATTAAGGAAAGAAAATTTCACATCCATTTGAAAATGTTTGAAATTGGAGAATGCTGCAATGGCTTGTAGAGTTCGAATAGATTCAAGTCTATCTACTAGAGCATAGGTTTATTCATAGTCTATTCCTTCTTGTTGATTATAGCCTTTAACAACCAATCTAGCTTTATTTCTTACTATGATTCCATTTTCATCATAGTTATTTTTGAAGACCCATTTTACACCAACAACAGAGGTTTCCATAGTTATTTCAACTGAGGTCCAAAATTTATTCCTTTCGAATTCATTTAGCTCATTTTGCATAAATTTTATCCAATCATCATCACTTTAAGCTTGATCAATTATTTTTGGTTCTAATTGGGAACGAAATGCTAGATGTTTTACTTCATTTCATAAGGAACTTCTAGTCCTTGTGGGTTGAGTCACATCACCAATGATACTATCACTAGGATGATTCTTTAGAAACAACTGATTTGGGTTTTGTAAAAACTATTCATCAACATAGGGTAAGAAATCTTTTGGGGTAAATTCTTCAGAAACATTTTCTTAGGAATCTTCCTTATCAGAAGGTTCATCTAACAGAGGTTGATAATCATTTTTCTAAAACACATCAGAAGATGTAGATTGTGGTTGTTTAAAAACAAAGGGATCAGTTTTATCAAATTTCACATGTACTGTCTCTTCAACAGTACAAGTGTTTTTATTGAAAACTCTATACGCCTTAGAAGTTTTGGAGTAGCCTAAGAAAATTCATTTATCATATTTGGGTGAAAATTTATGTAGATTATCTTTTGTATTCAGGATGAATACCTTGAAACCAAAAACCTTGAAGTAGGAATGTCTAGTTTTTATACCATTCCGTAACTCATAATTAGTTTTATTTTGAAAAGGACTAATTAAATATCGATTTATAGTATAATAAGCAGTACTCATAGCTTCAGCCCAAAAGTGTTTGGCAATCGAATACTCACTCAACATAGTTCTGTTTATCTATTGGAGAATTCTATTTCTTCATTCAATCACACCATTCTTTTGATGAGTTCTTGGTGCTGAGAAATTGTGAGTAATGACTTTTTTTTACAAAAAGTTTCAAAATGAGAATTTTGAAATTATCCTCCATGATCATTGTGAATTGTTATGAATGGAAGGTTTTTCCCATTTTTAACATGGGATCTAAAAATATTGAAATAAGAAAAGGCTTCAGACTTATTTCCTAGAAAATAGTCCCATGTAAATCTAGTGTAATCATCAACTAGAACAAATACATAACATTTCCCTCCTATGCTTCCAGTTTGTGTTGGTCCAAAAAGATCCATATGCAGTAACAGTAATGCATCAGTTGTTGAGACTTCACCAACTGATTTAAAACTAGATTTATGTTTCTTTACATATTGACAAGGATCACATACTTTTGAAAAATTAAATCTAAACTTCGGTAGATCCTTAAATAATCTCTTCTTAGAGAGTTTTCATAGGTTTCTAGGGTTACAATGTCCGAAACTTCTATGGCACAACAAAGAATGATCTTCTATTGCATTAATGCAAGGAAGTTCTTGGTTCCTAAGGTCTTCTATGTTTTGTGAGTATACATTCTCCTTCCTATGGGCAGAAAGAATAAACTCTTTATTGGAATTGTGTACTAAGCACTTTTCATTCCTAAAATTCACTAGGTTACCTTTATCACATAATTGTCTTATGCTAATGAGGTTTTACTACATACCCTTAACAAATAAAACATTTTAAATCAAAGTTTTTCCAAGAAGAAAAATGTTACCTATACCAATAATGTCTCTCTGAGCATTATCTATGAAAGTTACTTTTCCACCTTTCGTCTTGATAATCTTGTAAAAGTAGTTTTCGTTACCAGACATATGCCAGGATCATCCAATATCCATGTACTATGTATTTTTGTTGGTACTTTCTCTATTTTCTTGGAAATAAAAGAGTTAGCACTTCGGAATCCAGACTTTCTTGGATCCAGAAACTTCAGGAAAAAAAATCTTAGGCACTAATATTTTCATATACAAATAGGCTTTATGAAATCCTAAAGACTGAGTTTTGTTTAAGGAACAATTTTTTCCCAGTTCCCACTGCACATACACTTAGTACAGAATGGATCACGTTGAGTAAAAAAATAATTATTACTAAAAATAGGTTTAGAACTTGTATAACCAAAACCAGAAATATTCCTTTGAGGTCTGATTTGAGAATACATTTTATCAAAATTTTCATTACCTAAGGTAAAGTTTAACAAACACTTCCTCAAAGAAAAAAAATCTGATTTTAGTCTAATATCTAAGTTCTTGTCTTCCAAAACAATTTATTTTGAACTAGAGTTAGGCTCAAAATCATTTTTCTGAGAAATTACATTTTCAAGATCTCTAAAGAATATATCCTTCGGTGAATTTACTTCCTCAAGATTTTTTAAAATACTTTCACAATAAAAATCATTCTTATCATGATCTTTATAAAGATATGATATTTCCTTTACAAGAATAGTATTTTTAGAATTTTCTCTATCAATATTTTTCTTGAGTTTTGAATTCTAATTTTCAAGAAGCTTAGAAAACCTTGACATTTATTCATAGGTAGGTAATGTATTATCTTAATTAGAAGAAGATTATTCATCTAAATATTTGTAGTATTTATCATTACAATAATTAGAATTTGATGTGATGTTGGTCATTGATTCAGCATTGTGTACCTTATCCGTTAAGCAATGATTGTCAATAGGTAATCTAGATATTAGACCAAGATTCATCTGTCCAGAAGATTTGTAATTTGATGATATATCTGATGAGTCCCTATCACTAGCACTCCCAGTGTCATTATCTTTCAAGACATTCTTATCATTAGATTTGTAGTAATTCATTCTGTTTCTATCAGAATTATTTTCCTTTCATTCTTTTCTTATAAGCATAAGAAAATCATGCCTTATGTGTCCATCTCTCTTGAATTTATAACAAGTAACTTCTGAATATTTCATATCCATATTTTCCTTCTCCTTTTATCTGGATTGAATGTTCTTCTAGCCAACAATCTAGATCATCCTTTGAGCAAGATTTTCTAACTCATTTTCTGAAGATTCACTTCCACTAGATTCAGATTGTATGACAATATTATTGGATTTGGATCTAGTATCTCTCTCAGAAGTCTTGGCTTTCATATGATTTGAAGTTATATTAAAATCAACAACCCTATTCCCATTATTATTCATTACATTATCGGCATCTCCCTTCATTATATTATCATGTTTTAGAAGTGTTCCAAAAAGTTCATGAAGAGAAATCTGAGTAACATTTTTGTTCTTATCAATAGCTATTCTTGTGGATTCCCAATCATTGGGCATAATGTATATGATTTTATCAAAAATGGATTCATCATCTAATCATTTTTCACCCATAGATTGTCAACTATTAATAATATTCATAAATCTATATTTAAATTTAAATATGGGTTCTCCATAAGGAAAGCAGAAACCATGATATTCCACTCTGATAATGGCTCTTAATGTTTCAATAACTTTTGTTGTTCCAAAGTGTGTAACTAAAAGTTTTTTCCATATAAATTTTTCTACTTCATGAGATGAAATTTGGATATATATATATATATATATTTCTAGTCATGGAACAAATAAATGTATTGTGTACCTTATAATTCAGTTGATATTCATGCTTTTTTTGATTGGTGAAAGTACTTACTTCCTTGTTAAGGATTTTATAACAACCAGTAAACCTAAAAAAATTGTCTACTCCAGTATTGATAATGAATGTCTTCATGCGATCTCTCCAATATTTGTAATCATTCCCATCAAATATTGGTGGTCTAGTTGGATTTACGTTGTCTATGGAACCAAAATTGATTCCTTCCATTTAAAATAAATCCCACACAAACTTATTAGTAATAAGCGTTTTCAAACAAGGAAAATATTCCACAAGAAGAAAAATAGAGAACAAGAGAATGAATCCGAAAATTATGAGTTCAAAAAGCTGATTCCAAAAATAAGAAGAAGATGAATTATTTTCTAAATCTAATCATGAGATTAATTCATATTGAACCAAGCCTCTGATACAAATTGTTGAGATGGTCTGTGGAGTATGATATACTCTATAATACCAAATGTAGGATCAAAATAATATAGATACTGAATGTAGTATCTATTTATGCTCACAATACAAGAGGGGGGGTGAATTGTATACTTTAAAAATTCCTTTGGATATTTTAAAGATGGTTATGTTTAACAAGGTTAAACAAGGTAATTCAAAAAACCTCTAGTTCTACACATTTTCTAGATTCTGGAAATATGATTCCGAGAAAGATAAAACATAATAAAAGTTTACAAAGATAAAGATTCTACCTTAAAGCGTATATAATCTCACTAAATTAGAGCATACAAGTATAAAAAGTATAAGATAGTTATACTTTCCTCAAAAAATAAAATATAGTGGAAAACTTGTAACAGAACAAGTAACAAGTATTAAATCTTTTAACCCAAAGAGAAGTGTACCCATCAACCTTGGATAAAGGTCCCTTGATTTATACATTAAAAAAAGTCTATCTTACCCACACTCGGGTAAGCCCTTTATGCAAAGATCGGAGTCTATCTGAATGTCCCTAAAAGCCCTCAACATTAAGGTAGTCTTCACCTCTATCTTCTTATCCTCGGAAGTCCTCGACAATACATAGGAACAATCGGAGTCGCACAAAGCAATTCTGAACAAGGTGTTCAGTACACACAAAGCAATAAAGTCTCTATCTAGAAATAACTTCAGCAGCATGTAACCTCTAGATTGATCAACATGTTAAGAGATATTTCGAATGAGATCCTATTTATAGGAACATCTCTAATGGTCGGCTCCCCCCTCCAATGGTCATATTTTTCCTTAAATTTTGGAGGGTCCTTTACACATGCCACTCAAATAATGGTTAGTTAGAAACAGAATGTACAACATCTTTTCATAACTATATAAAAGATAAAAAAATATCATTGGTTAATCCAAACAAATTTTTCAGAGTATAAGAAAAATAAAATTTCGGAGTCTAAGAAAAAATATCCGGCACCTATATTAAAGGATATTCGGATTCTGTTTTCTGAGGAATTCGGAACCTGAACTCTATAGAATTCTGGTGTCTGAATTTCATGGAAATTCAGAATCTGGATTCAGTAAAATTCGGAACATGAACATACAATGTTCAGAGTCAGAGTTCATAAAAATTCTGAGTCAGAACTCATAAGGGTTCGGAGTCTGAATTCTGATAACTCGAAGTCAGAACTCAGAAGAGTTCGGAGTCTGAATTCAGAGAACTCACAGTCAGAACACATAAGGGTTCAGAGTCTAAATTCAATGAACTCAGAGTCAGAACACAGAAGAGTTTGGAGTCTATATTTAGAGAACTCATGGATAGAATTTGGATCTTGAAAATAGAATGATATATATCTAATTATTATTGAATTCCAAGGTTTTGGTGATGAAACCGAATTTTACACTTGGACAAAATGAAAAATGAAAAACATGGTAAGGATAAATTTTCTTAGGGAAGGAAAATTTTCCTTATGAAAGTAAAACACATGGTAAAATGAAATTTTTCTTAGGATAAGGTGGTTCTGATTTTCAAAATAAGAAGGAATGTTAAAGTTATAAGGAAACCTTATTGACTCAAAAATCTACCTAAACATGAAGGAATGAAAAAGTCATAAGGAAAATATTATTGACTCAACACAAAATTCATATTTCAATAATTTAGTCTATAGGTTGATCAATAGAGTGTTTTCTAAAGATTCATCACCCCATGTATAACCTCATAGATCCATCAAATCTTTGTGGGGGTGGACACTAAGAAACAATGAATCATGGAACCTTATGAAAACAAAGTCATTATCATGTTAAGTTCAAATTTAAAAAATTCAAAGAATGACATTCTAAAACCAATTTTCATAATTATGGAAGACCCAAATTGGTTCACAAAGGTGAAAATAGAATTTATGGTTGAATATGTTATATGGTTGTGGGATATATGCTAGTCACGACACTGTCACGGAAAAAATTTTAGGGTAATGTCCCCAGATCCATATGACTTGTAGGGCCTATGTTCTCACTGAGGCCACTACCCAACTCCATTTTCATTTCCCAATACAAATCAATCTGTAAGAACCAAAGACACTGACCACCCAGATATCCCATGGTAACCCATGGTTCGGAACGACCAAGGGTTTTTGATGTCCTTCTAGTTCCAACACCCTGAGCCCCATAATCCTACTCCTTCTACCATGACAACCCCAAGTAAAAATTGGAGCTCTAAAATGAAAGTCCCTCAACAGAGTAAACCTCTATTATGATACCATTTTGTCACTAACCAATCCTGGTCAACCCTGAACCGGTCAACTGAGCTGATATGTGGAAAGGCCTGAGAGGCGTTCCTGGTCCCCCTATGCTCGTGATAAGTGCTACGGGATAAATAGAGTATAAATGGGATTTATTTCTCCAAAATAAATTAATCTTTGTAGTAGAAATAAATTGAAAAATACAAACTAAGTAAATAATAAAAGGAATGAATGATCGATAACCCAACTAAACTGATGAAGACCAAGACACCATGTATGCCCAGGGCTAAATCTCCAATACCGAAACTAAACATCATTTAAGGCGATCCTAAACATGATGAAACCTATACCAAGGATAAAAATAAGAAATAGGATATTATCCTGAGTATTAAAACACCTTATCCATTATCAACAATCAATTACAAATAAATTTACATGAAATAAATGATCCATCAATTTCTAGTTTGAAATAAATTGTATAAAGTCCAATATTCACAAATTTTCCTGTAAATGAAAATCATGATCCATTACCCTTGTAAAAATTAAATCCCGATTTAGTAAGAGGTAAAAGTTTAATTTCATAATGAATAGAATTCATTAAAATTTTAAAACATTTTCCCTATAAATTTGAAATCCAAAAATGAATTGTTATCTAAGAGGAAAACCACACACAACACCCAATAAGGGAAACATAAAAGTAGAAAACAAGAGCTAGAAACCAAACTAGACACTTTATCCATTTAAAATTAATAAACAAGTACCAAATAACATGTAAGATCCCAAGATCTTGTGAATAATATATAATTCACTACACATGTGACCCAACCCAAAGGCATTCCCTACCCGAGGACATCATAATGCCCAAACGCCCCGATTTTCTCCCTACATGGCCTAACCGAGGGTCCCAATCCCATAGATGTAAATCCAAGTACCACATACTAAATTCCAGTATCTAGTGTGTACTATAAACTTGTGAAAAAAAATCATTCATTGAAATATCACTTGTTACTCTAGGTTCCCATGTCATCATATATAACAAAAAAGGTGTGCTGACCAATTCCAATTGAGTATCAAATCACATAGTCATATATATATACACACACACACACACAATAGGAGTCACCCCAGTCACCCCAAGGAATATGTCCCTTGACTTTCAACCACTTAATCATAGGGGAGTCCTACACGGTGGACCTCCCATAATATGCATCTCAACCTTACCAAGGGGATCATATCCAAATATTTTTTTTAGATGACCAATTTTGTAAAACTGCCAACCTGGCGTCAAATAACTTCCTCATACCAAACTACTTCATCAATAATCACACGCAAACCCCTTTGAAAACTAGGAACACACATGAGAACCAATTTAAGAAACATAAATCACCATTATAAATTCGAAATACAATTATAAAGGCCAAATTGGAATTTCAAAAAACAATTTATATGAAAACTCAACCCATTTATTTAATGCAAAACATCATAAGAAAGAAACCATTCCAGTTAATGAAAGAAACATTTACTGAAAATTATATATCAATAATTATTATGAAAACAAGGTGTGGAAAGTATGAAATAAATGGTTCATAAATTTTGAGGTCAATGTATAAGAAGGCCTACTTTAACTCTTAGCTAAATCCCAACGACACAGCCCACCTCACACTTTTACATAAGTAACCGCAAGAAAAATACTATGGAATTGTAGATTTACCTCACCAACACATTGAAGCAAGACTAAGGAATATGAAAAAATAGGAATGCTGATTTATAATAACCCAAAAAAAGAAGCAGTGTAAATTTCACTTTGACATTGCTGTAGGCTGGTCAGAACAAACCCAAACTACTCACCTTCAGCTCCTGGTGTCGAAATATAAGATAATTTGACCCAACAAGCCATCAAACTCCCAATAAAGGAGGCGTGTGGATGGTATCGTGAACAAAGGAGGATAGGGGCTGATAAAATTGATCACCACACTGAGGAAGGATGAGAAGGGAGTGCAGTGATAGGGAGGGCGGTGTTGGTGAAGAAAACATGATGGCTAGAGGTTGCATATAGGGAGGGGGTTGCATGGGATGGGTCGTGCCCCAGATGGGGGAGGTCAGTCAAATTTGGGTGCGCCGATGAAGCGTGCAGATTAATAGAGAGTATGCTGTAGTGAGGCACACAACCAGTTAAAGGTCATGCCAGCTGGTTTTCATGTCCTGATAGATGGTGTGGCGGAAGGCGGTTGGCTATAGTAGGGTGCCCCAGTGGTTGTGGTTACGTAGTATATGGGGGTCTCTAGAGGCCACAGGTCACACTAGAGAGGGAATGTGAGTAGGTCATGCATAATAAAGGGGAGGGAAAAAGATAAATGATGTAAGGATGTGGGCTGCACAGCAGGTAACACCAAACAGAGGGGATGTAAAACCCTATGGTAGAAATAGAAAAATAAATAAATAAAATTTAAAAATATATAACTAACAAAAATTTAATAATAACATTAACCTAAAATAATATAATGTTAATCACATTAATTAATAACAAGTAACCTTCTTACATCTAATAATAATAATAATAATACACATAATAATAAACAAAAATTTAATAATAATATAATTATACTAACAATTTATTTTATAATAATAAATTATTATCCAAGATAATGCTATCATTATTAAGGTAAATTATTTATTTAACTCACTTTTAATTATTTAACTAATTTAGTTTCTTTTATTTAGTTGATTCATATACTGCAACTGCATAGGTACCCAGGCTGACTACACGGTTTCTGTTAACCATGTGGTGCCTACGCGCCAACCTAAATAATAATCACAACAACAACAACAACAAAAACAACAAAAACAATAATAACAGCAATAATAATAATAACTCCTATGAAATAATGTTAAAACTAGTTATAAATATTGTTTAAATCTTAAGATTCATAATATCAACATCATTTTCAATAATTATGATAATATTAATGAAACTTTTAATAACAATAATGTTAATCATCAATTCATTTTTAATAATTAAAATTTTAATAACAATTTTAATAATAGTAATAAATAATAATAAAAAAATTAATAATAATATTAATATTATCTGGAAGAGTAATAATTTTTTTATGCATAAAATTCTTGATTTCTTTACATTATTTTAAGACTCATTTTATCTTTGTTTCATTATTCATTCAAAATTTTAATTTATTTTGAAAATCGGGTAGTCTGCATGGTCTCTAAACTGTGCCTTACACATGATCCTAGTCTCGCTAATCCAAAAACAATCATCTTTAAATAAAAAATAAAAAAATTAAACAAGAAGTTTTTCTAAACCTAAACATGATATGGAACCACGGAAAAAACAAAACTAAGAGGAGACAATTATCACCATGGGAATTGATCTTTAGATTTCTTTCGTTCATAAAAATTAAGAAACTAAATATTTTTATACCTATAATTTGGTTCCACTAATTTTATATATTAAATATTTAGATTCTCATATTTTCTTTATGTTAGGGTTTCTTAAGGAAATATGGTAATATAGATGAAAAGATTTACGTCTACCATATCTAGTATTTTTTCTACCATATTCATAAATAAATATCCCATCATTTCTATAATTATTACAAAAAAATATTTTGGGACCATCCTTTCACCAATGTAGTATTTTGGGAATAAATATATTGATTTGTAAAACCGATGACAAAATGGTCTGGTCCATGTCTATGTGAAACCAATATTTTGTTTAAATTTTAATCTCCAATAATAAAATTAATTATAGAATTTCAAATTTCTATAATTATTAATTCTAATTCTACCATATCTTGTTACACCTGTAATTTTAAATATATATTTTCCTTTTCTTTACAAATTAGATATTTTTATGATCAATTCGATTATACATCTTTTTATGATCATTTAATGTTTTAGCATGTTCAAAAAATCCATATTGAAGTTGATCTCTAGAATATAAAATATATTAATATATTAAATAAATATAAGAAGATAAAAATGAGTGGTGGTAGTAGAATAATTATAATTTTAGTAATCATATACATCATTGCTTTCCCTAAGACACTTAACACTTCCATCACATGAGTCAGTTGGATAGATATAGTCATATCTGACACTCCTAGTAGAGACCGTGAGATCTTTATAACCTTGATTGTTTAAATTATTCTTTTTTTCTTCAAGGGAAAATTTGGAATAATATTTCCCTTATTTTTTAAATATAAATAATTTACCTTCATGTTCTTAATTTTAATTAAAATTTTTTTGGAATGGTGTAATGATATCTTTTTCATCATAAAGATGTTCATATTTTTTAGAAGATGTGAAATTTTGATGTCACTTCTGGATACTTCATAATTGATTATAATAAAATGAATTTTATTATTAACATCGTCAAACTCATTAAACTTTTTATTGTCCTGTATTTTCCTGGTAATCTCTTGATCTATGATATTATTAGTTATATATTTTCCCAGTATGTTCTTTATGTCCTTGTATTATTCTATTTCCATCGCCTTGGTTCCTATGTAATTAGAAAAAATCAAAGCGTATCTTTTACAAGTGTTTAGGTATTATCTGTATCATAATGATACATTCTTCTATTTAAAATATATTTTTATTGACTAACCATGTCCATAAAATATTCATCTGCATGCATTCCAGAATATTCAAAATATTATCTATATATATCAAGTCAAGTAAATTTCTATTTATAAGTGTCATGATGAGTAAAATAAAAAAATTTGTAGATTTAAAAGTCTTATTTTCAAGTATAAAAATGATGAAGTTAATTTATATCTACAATACAATGAATATAATTCAAGGATTTTCCTGAATTATTAAATGTTATGATATCAATGAGAGTGATTTTTTCTTCAAATTCTTTTATAGGAATGTACGCATCTATAAATTTTATCCAAAAATTATAACCTATAATTTAAAAAAAAACATGAGGGTTTCCCAATAACCACAGTCTGTTCAATCAATTAAAGGTTGCCAATCCACTATGAGACCTTCTATATCACCTTGTGTGTTCGAGATAGAATCCAATTTTTAAATAACCATTATTGAAACTGATTAATTTTTATAAACAATAATTTTCAAAAAAAGGTCATAATTTTTTTTAAAATGTGTCATATGATAATAATTATTGGTTAGATAAATATATAAATAATGTTGGTGAATTTTCTATTAAATCTAAAAAACTAAATAATGTGACACAATTATGAAACTAAGTGATAAAATAAAATAATCAAAGTAAGAAATATATATATGATTTAACAGATTAAGAGATTTAGATGAATAATGATTAATTGATTTATTGATTTATTGTGATTAAAATGTAATATATGTGGAAATTAAATATAAAATAAGGAACACAATTTGACACGGGGTTTTTGTAATAGCTCAATTATGAACCCCTATATTTACCACCCCAATAGCTTGAGGGCTTATAAATTAATCGCATGAATTTACTGGTAGATATGATTTTCAAGGATCCATTTATTTTTTAATGTTTATAGAATGAATATAGATTCAATTGGATCTTTATTTTTATTGTTATATCATGAAACCCAAATAAAAAATCCCTTTAATTTTGGCTGTTCGGGAAATAAAATCAAGTAACTATCTTTAATGGTTCGGAGCACCAAATTAGTAGAACGAAAGAGAGAGAGAGAGGTTTAGTAGGATCAAACACCTAAAAATATATTCTCCAATTTCTGAAAATAATAATAAAAAACACTATGATATATAGATAAACTGTAGAAGACTCAATTAATTTAAATGAGATCACACTTTTGAAAAGAATTGAGAGCATGAGCATAACTAGGATGAATTCGGGATAGTTGAAGTTTGTTGATAAATGTAGTTTTATATACATTAAAATGAATAAAAGGGGTATATTTATATTATTCAAGGTTCCAAGGATTTATATGGAGATGTAATGTGGTCAATGGATTCATCCATTACCATCTTTAATGATCCCTTTGACCACCTATCCCAAAGCCGTCATTTTGTAAGTAGAATCCACCAGTTGGTTGACGAGATTCCTCTATGTTTTTTAGTTATGTTTGTATTCTATTTTCTAGTTTGTGACATCTACTGAATATAAGGTAGTATTTCAGAAGGAATAGATCATTTTTTGTCTTACTAGTTGGTGTGTTTTGATCAACTAGCTAGCTAGCTCTTTTTTCCCAGTGAGGGTCTTCAAAATGGCCCTCAAACCTTATTTTGATGGGTTAGTTTGGTTCATTGATTCCCTTGTATGACTTATAAACATAAAGAAATACATAAAAGAAATTAGTTGAAAAATGAGGTTTTTGTGACCATTTTGGTCTTCAAGTGAATGAGAAGCAAAAAAAAAGTGAAATATGATGAAAACCATATTAAGGATATGATTAAAATTTTAAAATATTGATGGAGATCATATTAATGAAATTATAATGGCAGTTGAAGATGAACTTTTTGATTGTTGAATTCTATTTTTAAGGATAAATATATTTTCAATGTTTTCATTGTATGAAGACGATACGAAATATACAACATTTTCAACCATAATAAATCTATATAATGTAAAATTAGGAAATGGATATAGTAACACTATAAAGGCTAAAATAACACTAAAATAAAATGGCTAAAATAATATGTGGTGTTTGTGATCATTTAAATAATTGAGTGACTGAGAAGAACAATAAAAGTGAGAATGGTTATGAAGATCATAACGACGACATGATTAAAACTATGAAATGATAACGAAGATCCAATTAATGAAATTATATTTATAGTTGGAGAAGAAAAATTGTAGCTATTAAAATCTATTTTAGATGATAATGCGATTTGTAATCATTCAATTTTATGTTGGTTGTACTAAATATACAAAATTTTCAACTATAACAAATCTATATAATCTGAAAATAGAGAATGGATATGACGACACAATATTTTCTGAACTTCTTTCTCTCTTGAATGATATGATGTCAGAAGATATTATGATTCCTTTATGAATATATGACACTAAATGAATGTAATAATTAATTGTTATGATCTTTGAAAAAAATACATGTTCGTACCAATGACCTAATATTATTTATCAGGATATATGAATCACTAAAAAAACACAAAGTGTGGTTTTACCTGATACAAAAATATTGGATCAAGTCCCTAAAAAGTTTTATTGCATTTTCCAATAATTCCATGGATTGGGATCCTCTGTTGATGGAGGAGACAATATGGCTTTTAATGTGTCTTGTGGATAAAAAAAATAAAGATGATAAACATAATTAGCCAGTAGACTCTCCTCTGAGGAATAAAATTGATCATGGGTATCCTCAATGTGAAAAATATTAATGAAACATTCATCCTGTATGATTTACAGATTGAGTGAACCCTTTTGGAGTGAAAATTAGCAGTCTCACTACATGGATAGTTATATTGGTAAATTATAACATTCCAACATAGTTATTAATAAATAAATAAAACTTTATTTGTATCTTCTTATATCTACAAAAAAACAAGTAATGGTATTGATGATTATTTAGATTCAATGATCAAAGATCATAAATTAATGTGGGATTTAGGTATCATGTTGTATAATGTTTATATAAATAATTATTTCACATTGGGATTTATGTTGTGTAGGATAATAAATAACTTTAATACTTATGGAAATTTGTTAGGATATATCATTAATGGAATTCTAGAGAGTCCCATTTTTGAATAATGTACACACTCTGTTAGGATGAAACATTCCCGAAAGATTTTTTTTGTACATCATAAAACTTTACATTAATGAAATAAATACTGATATTGGATGGAATAATTTGATGGTAATTATGATGAAGGTACAAAATTGTATATACAAACAGGTGATCAATGTTTTGAGAAATTAAAGGATAGATCAACCAATTTTGGTAAACCTTAATAAATAACCAGAAAAACCATTTTGAGAAATGTGATCAGTTTTTTTCAGTTACCATAATAGCATTTTCTGTACATCTACATTTTATTGATGTCATGCACATATAAATATATATATATATGATAGTTTCATTGGTATGTTACTAAATTAATACAAAAAATAACCAATAACATTACATCTAGGTTATACATGATGATATTGGGATAAATGAAGAGTTTTCACTAGTAAAGGGTAGAAGGAGGACGTTCCATCCTCCAGATGCTTAAAATTTTCCCAAGAAAGATATATATCAGTTTGAAGACCTCATGAATGAAGTAAATGTTCTAGAGGGGTATTGATCAAATATAAATAATATCATTTCAATGATTTATTTAATGTTAATGGTTCTATAATAACATGACTATTTAGTTTTTATGCAAGATTTAATTCCAATATATTTACATTTCAGTTTTCCAAAAAATACTATTATAAATTAACAAAGACCGATTTCTTTTTCAAACCTATGTTAATTAAATATATAAGCCTGGTGATATTTACAACAACATAAATAATAATTTATATCATTTTATATGAAATAGATATGTTTCTCTCATTATTATTATTTAAAATGATGTTTCACATCATGGTTTACATTGTTAGAGTGATTTGGTTATGTGGTCCTATACATTATTGATGGAAGTTATTCACTGAATGTTATGTGACGATTTCAAAAGGTTATGCCAAAAATAGATGTCTAGAAGAATTTTTTATTTTATAATAGTATATTATTGAGGAATTTATTTAATTTATTACTGATTACATATTTAATGTGGAGAAAGTTGATATAAGAAATTCTCATCACATTGGGTGAATTATAGGTGAAGGAATTTTTGAAACTTATGTGGTCATAAATACCATTATAGAGGAGTATTAGGCTCAAATATATTATTGTTTTCTTAATATTTTTTTTTGGTTTCACAATATATTGGAACCAAAAATATAATTATCATAAATTTAAATCCATCATGGTATGAAGTATGGATATAAAATACACATAATTAGTAGTTTATGTAATCATTTTGAGGCCATATTTTTAATAATTCCCCTATTAATATGACTTTAATTTCATAATAACATCGACAAATGACATGAAGACCACGACTTTATAAATTATCATATAATGGTTATTTAATTAATCATTATATGATTTATAAAAAGGAACATGGTGAATGTAGTACCATAAAAAATAGTAGAATTGTTCTTTTGGTGGAAGTGATTGATGTATCAAGTACCAAGGATATAAATGCAATTTAGGTGGATATTTCATACTTTGGTATCATCAAATAAATATGGGATTTGAATTATATAATATTTAAAATTTTAATTTCTCAATTCAATTGGGATGATAACAATAGTATAGTAAAAATTAATGAATTAATGTTAGTGAAAGTGGATTATTGTAATGAAGCGTATACATATGAACAATTCATAATGAAATGATTGGATGTACAAGCTACGCTCTGAATACTACAAAAATAAAGTGATTAATGTTTCTGTTTTCGAACAAAACCAATGTTGGGTTATATTCTAATTCAACCAAGGATGAAATTTTCATTTGGAAATAGAAATCATTTCTTAGTGGTCCCAATGAAAATGGGGTCATCTATGTATAAGGAGACCAATAAGAGGGGATTTGGATATTCTATATATGGTTTAAATCATGTAAACATAAAATAAAAAATGGGGGACCAATATTCATGTTAATTTTTTTTAACATACAATATTTTATCTTGTAGAATTATATATTCACTATTTCATAGACATATTAAAAATAAATGTTTGAAAAAATGAGTTGATAATGGCTTCACCACATGTTGATTATTCTAACCCAATGGAACAAAAATATTCACCACATGTTAATGCTACAAATCCCAAGGAACAATATGTTTCTTCACATGTTGATGCTACCAACCCTAAGAAAAAATAAATTGATATGTTTGAAAATGGGGAAAGGGTGGAATTTAAATAACCTATGTCCGAGAAAAAATTGGATCATTATAGTGTGAATGTATTAACAAAATTTAAGGTGATAATGAAAGAAATAAATTTATTTCATCGATGGAATGCACATGGATGACATGTTGACCGCAAAAAGTCCATTTTAAGTTGTTACATTGGGGTCACCACTAGAGTGCACATGCCGATTGGTATAGACACATGGTACAATGTTGTTCCCATGTTGAAGGAACTGATTTGGAATTATATTAGGGTAACCTTATGATATAATTTATCATTTTTAATAAAAATAAAATATTTAAATGTTGATTTTATCTTACTTAACCCTTTCTGAGTGCATTTGTGTTGAATGAATATTGATTGAAAATTGTATTATTTGTCACTGGAAAGGCTCCTAGGTCCTTTCAGAAAATTATTA
Organism: Viscum album; assembly: GCA_963277665.1. Taxonomy (NCBI): domain Eukaryota; kingdom Viridiplantae; phylum Streptophyta; class Magnoliopsida; order Santalales; family Viscaceae; genus Viscum; species Viscum album. The sequence continues at coordinate 885,692,949 of OY728148.1, read as the reverse complement.
TGAATCATAGTCTCTGTGGTGATTATGGAAATATAATCCCACTTCCACCATAGATTCATTCACACCTAATAAATAAGAATCATGGAATGTGTTTATTAAGGATCATGAGGAGGCAACAATTCAAGAACATTGTGAATGATAATACATTACTTAGAAAAACATATATTAATAACATTGATTAAGAATTGTTAATTTATGAAAAAAAATAGATATGACAATAAGTAGTGTGTATCAAAACAAAAATACCCCTACTATAAAGAAAGGATTCGATATGCCTCACATGAAAAAATGGTTTGTATTTTAAATCTATAATAATAAATTTATATGGAATTAAACAACATTATAAAGGTGTTCATTTCTTTTTGTAAATGTAGATGAATCAAAATCAAAATCGTCTTCAATACTAACACATGTTTATTAGAATGAGTCTTGTATAATTATAGATGGATTATTATTAGATTAAAACACACAAATATTATGGGAATCCTGTGTAAGTATAGAATAATGAAAAAAAATTCATCTTTAAAATAGTATTACATGACAATCATGACTTACTTTCCTATATTTTTTAAACTTGTTAAGATGTATCTATTTATATTGAATGTACCTGATGAAAGACTACTTTTAATAACATTTAAGTGGCTAGAAAAATATGGTCACATAATAGGTGTAGGTTCTGGAGTGTCACCACATGTATATTTTGATAATAGAATTACACATGTGGATAATGATATGAAAATGGATTAGATTAGGGGAAAATAAATTTTCTAGAAGGAAAACATAATTTTTATGATTATTTGATAGATAATGTTATAAGAAGTAATTAAACATAAGAAATAATACAACAAAAACCACTATATTATGATCCACCCCCTTCAATCTTTAAGGCTAGAAATTCCCCTCAATGGTTTACCTACCAAAGGTATTCATTTTTCAAAACTATTTTTGAGAAATATAATTTAGGTAGATATATATATGTTTCCTATATAAATATTTTTCATTGATAAATTTATTATGATTTATATATATTAGAATATATCTATCATCTTTTTATAAAGAGAATAGTGTATAATATCAAAGGAGATATTATACACACAAAAATATTCTAAAATATCATTTGATAGTAGGGATTCATTTTGCTAATGAGATGAGTGTTGAGATACTTGTTTTACTTGATGATAGATATGATCACAAGAACAAACATTATACTAGGACTTTAATAACATGGTTGTTTCATCTGGTAAAAAAACATATCAATAATGAGGTCTGGCCTTTCAAATTTAGCATTATTTAAAACCTTTAATAATGAGTGAAAATTATGGAATCGGGTAATGTTATTCCATATAGAGAAATTGATTTAGAAATAGAAAATAAAATCAAAACAATCTAACAAATCAACTAATCAATTGAAAAGATCTTTATGGAGTACCATTACACTACTAGTTAAACTACCAAATTTACTTATTATAATGTTTAAAGACAGTAATATAGTCATAATTTAATTTGAAGAAGAAATGTATATAGATTCCATAATATATTATATTGGACTTGATAATTTAGGTGAAATCCTAGAGCATGTATGGTTGGGAGTCTCAGTTTTACATTTATACATGAGGTAAATTTTTATAATCTATGTATTAAGTTATTTATCTACAATGATAAATACTATTTAATATTATTAATTTTAATATGAATATATATCAATAGTGTCTAAATGTAAAACCGTATAAATATATATTTGATTTATTTTTCATTACATCACTTCTAAATAAAAAATCATTAGAAGAATATGAATATTTAAAAATAGTAGACCAAATCATCATAATCTTTCAAAAGAAACATATAGATGAGAAACACTCCTGAATACCCATGATTATATGGGAAAATCCATAATCTAATCATATCAAATATTTTTTAATATTTTTTTATTAATTATTACTTTTTGTATTTTAGGGATCATTTTTTATCATTACAATCCACTTGGATACGCTAAAGACATATTTTTTTGGATTCAATGCATAGATTACCAAGACATCAACCATACAAGACAACATCTATCAATTATTAATACACCACATTCATAATTTTATAAATAAAATTAAATTTCGATGTTTAAAATATTGTTTTTATGAGATTTCTTTTTAGGACATGAATGTTTTTAAATATCCACAAAATCCCGGTATGGGTATATTCTATGAGAATAATATGCAGGTAAATTTCTACAACTGGATATGTATTGGGGTATATATAATAACATTTCATTATCAAAGAATATATAAAGGAAAATTATAATTTTAATCAATGTTTCAATAGTACAAAAGAACGTATTGTAATAATCATTGTTATTACATTTTAAAAATTCTGAAATATATCATATTCAATCAAAAAACTGGAATCCCAAAAGAGGTATTTTCGATAATAATTTCAATTTTTATTAAAATATTTATGAAGAATTTTTTATTTTTATTGTTTTAGTACTATAAGATTTTTAAACATTGCACATATTCCAAAGAGGAAATAATTTTTTTTGAAATAAATGGACATAATAAATTGTATCAGACTGTATTCAATCATTATAAAAATCATTTCTCTATGATGTCACATATTCATTTTTAGTTGTTTTTATTATAATTTTTATCTATAACATATTTAGTTAATTTTAAACATGTTATTGGAGACGAGACTTCATAGAGAAATGATTTTTCTAAAACCATTTTCTGATATAGGAATAAAATACAATGATTAGAGAAAAATCAATTCTGGATGAAGGATTCGACAAGGATGGTGAACTTAGTTACTATTTTTTCACTTTATATAGGTATTTCTTATTTATTTGATTTGTTTTCTTTACTAATGTGTGTTTTGTGTTTAGAAATTAATTAATGTGTGGGTTTTATGTTTACAAATAGAATTTCTGTTAAGAACATGAATCAATCTCTAAAAAATAATGAAATATTCTTATATTATATTTATACTTAGGAAAATGGCTCATAATTTATTAGTGTTGTGTACCAATAATTTACACATCAAAATAGAACATTGTGTACCCAGTATGACCAAAGTACATGTTTTTGGATTAGAAGTAGTATTTTTATTCATAACAAGCCTAACTTAATGAACACCAAGAAAACACACACATATTATATTAATACATTATAATATATATATATATATATATATATTATTTTTTACATATATGAATGAACCACATGTAAATATGAAAAATATTTTGACCAGTATCATTAATAGTGCATGTTTTTATTTAGAAGCGGCGTTTTAGGTCAAAATAGGAATTCCTCACTAATAACTAATCACACACTATCAAATAGTCTTGATAATTTACTGAAAATTAACCACATATTATTTTTGACATTTATGAATATTCCAAAATCAATATGACACATTTTGTTATCAGTATGACTCAAATGACATGTTTTTGGTGTAAAATTGATATTTTAGTTTAAAACATGTGTCGCTCACTAAAAATATAGGAATGTTTTATTATATTTCCAAATATTTCTTTAAAATAATCTATATATCATTTTTAGATGTATGAATTTACCAAAAGGTAATTTGACACACAATGCCCCCAATATAGCTCGAATTGTGTGTTTTCAGAATAAAAATGAATATTTAGATAAAAATGCATGTCACTCACTAAAAATATAGAAAGAAACTCTTCTATTATTGATATTTTTAGATAATTATACCTTAGTAATTTTTTATATATAATAATTTACCACATTATAACATGATACATGGTGGGCCTGATATAACTCAAAGTGTATGTTTTTGTGAAAAATGGACCTTTTGGTATAAAACTTGACTCACATTGTAAAATTCAAGAAAACATGCTCAAATTTTTTTAATACTTAAGGAAACTAATCTATATGTCATTTTTTACATGTAGTAATTATTCACGCGTCAATCAGACACATGGTCCTCTCAAAATGATCAAAAGTGCATGTTTTTAGTTTAAAAGTATTATTTTAGTTCAAAACATGATTTACTCACTAAAAATCAAGTCAACACACTCATAATTACTTATTAATTTAGAAAATACACCAAAACACATTTGTGATGAATATGAAAACCAAATCCTAATCAGAAACACCATATGGATGATTTGACCAAAATTATCTATTTTTATTTAAAAGTGATTTTTTTTCCATACACATACCACATACTCCAAATAAAGATAACAAACACAAATTTTCTAGATAATTTATGGAAAGTATGCATAATTCATTTTTATATAGTATAATTATCCATAAATCAATATAGCACATAGTCTAGCCGGTATAGTAAAAAGAGAATATTTTATTTAAAACTGATGTTTTAGTTCAACACACACATCACTTGCTAAAAACTAAGAAATTGTGATTTTATTTTACTAATACATTATCAAAATAGTCCATAAAAATTTTGGGATATGTTGGAATTAACCACCGATAAATTTGACACCAGATTTTCTCAGTATGACACAATACATGTGTTTTTAGTTCAAAAAATGCATCACTCACTGAAATCCAATATATAGACTTAGACTGTCTTCATTATTTATAAAATTTATCAATACATCCTTTATGACATGTAAAAAAGAAGAAAACATCCATATGACACAATATATGCCTAATATGACTTGAAGTTCATGTTTTCAGCATTCAAATGACTTTTTATTTTAAAATGTCTATGAGCCACTAAAAATTAGAGAAAACATTAGGATTTTCATCAAATTTTAGGAAATTATTCATACAAAATTTGTACTATTTTGGATTCAAACACACAATAATATGACACATTTTTTCCTAATGTGGCCCAAAGTGTGTGTATTATGTTTATAAATTGAATTTTCGTTAAAAACATCTCTTAGTCACTAAAAAAATAACCCAGACAGTCAGAATGTATTTATATTTTACAAAAAATATCTATAAGACATATGTTTTATGAATAAATTCTGCACATGTTAATACCACACACGTGGTTATTAATATAACTCAAAGTGCAGTTTTTCTATTTGGAATTGACTATTTAGTTAAAAAAGTATATCACATAATTAAAACTATGGAAATTAAGAAAAATTATATTTATGATATATAAAACTAAACCATAAATCATTTTTTACAAATAATAATTATCCGCACATAAATTTGATATATGTTTTACTTAACATGACTGAAAGTGAATGCCTTCAATCCAAAAGTATGATTTTCGTTCAAAACATTTTATACTCACTGAAAATAAAGAAATCATGCCTATATTATCATGATACATAGTAAAATGTTCCATAAATAATTTGATATTTTTAAAAATCAACCGTACATCAATATGACACAAAAAGTGTCTGGTAAAACTAAAAATGTATGTTTTTATTTAAAAGTGACATTTTTTTCCATTTTTTTCAGATACTAACAATTGAAAACAAAAAACTTGTATTGTCTTAATATATTATATAAATGAATAATAAATCATTTTTTATGTGTAGTAATATTCCTCACATAAATATGATACATTTTATGACAGATATGATTGATAGTGAGTGTTTTTTTAAATATGACATTATTATTCAAAACATTTGCCACTCACTAAAAATCAGGTAGACAAACATAGAAATTATTAATACTTCAAAAAAATGAACCATTAATTTGACTTGTAGGAATCAACTACAAATCAATATTATGCACAATGTTCTCGATTTGAATTAAAGTACATGTTTTTAGTTTAAAAGTGATATTTTTGTTCAAAATATTTGTTACTCACAAAAAATCAATAAAACACACTCATATGAACTTGATAATCTTTGAAAATTATCCATTAATAATTTATGAAATATGTAAATTAAACAAAAATCAACCTAAATAATGATGTTCCTGATATGACATGAAATGAGTGTTTTTAGAATAAAAATTACTTTTTAGTTTAATGACTATGTCACCTCCAAAAAAAGTAAACACACACATATATTCATTATATTTTTCAAAATTTATTCATACATCATTTTTGACATGTAGGAAATATTCACAATTACTTTGATACACAATTTTCCTGATATAAATCAAATTATGTTTTTTCCTTTTAAAATTTTCATTTTGGTTAAAAATATATCTCAATAAATGAATAAAAATAATAAACAATCATATTTTTTTTATATTTAAGAAAAATTATCCATAATTCATTTGTGATATTTATTAATTGGCCACACATTAATCCAATACATAATGTACCTAGTATAAGTCAAAGTTAATAATTTTCGTTTATAGTTGACATTTTAAGTCAAACATGCATCACATAATAAAAATCAAGAAAACACACTTGGTGTAGTAAAAGTGAGTTCCCTAGAACAAAATTTACTAGTAATTTTAGATTACCATACCAGGTACACATTGAGTTAAACATGATATACTCTTACAATAATATTGTTAATATTCTTATTTCTACTATTTAAGTGGTGATTTCTATAGATTTATTATTGTATAAAAGGTTATAGTAGTTCCCAGGATATAAAGAGATTGTAGATATACTATGAAATTAATATTTAATGTATTTTCTACAGTCTAGATACATCATAATAACTAGACATAGGTTATGTCTGAATATCAAGTGTTATTGGATCATAATCATTGATAATTCATCCCATGAATAGTCCATTTGGTTTTCATTAGTAAGTGAGATCATGAGTACAAACCCTCCCATATGAACACCATAGGTTTTGGGTGTCATTGGTTATTCTTATATATGAAAATGTTCATCGGTCTCTTGACATGGGAACATTATCAAGGTGTATAATTTGATTTCATGCTATGATGTTATGAAAAAACCATGACATAGATGTCATGGAGAGGTATCTTGTGTTGGGTGCATCATTGGTGGTATGTATTTGTTTGAATGGTCAAGATATTATTTTTCACTTCTTTATAAAGTAACTGATATCACAATCCCAGTTGATCGGGATAGTTGTAACATAAAACATCCATGGCCAAGGTAGTCAGAGGTACATCCATCAAGTTATATCAACAAAAAATAATTAAATAAAGGAAAATGACACAAGTGTGAATCCTTCGTTTTGAGTTATCATGACACAAAGATATTATATTACACTGTATATGTTCATATGACTGTTGAAATTTCTATGACTTTTTCTTATCTTTTTAGAGACCTTAATTATTTTTAGACTATACTCTTGGTCTTTGAATAATGTTCACTTCTATAGAGACATTGGACTAGAGGGTCACATATAATAACACATTCAAGATTCATCCCTATTCTAGTGAATAATAATTTTGGACATAGTGGGATCCAACATGAGTATGACAGATTTATATGTATTAATGATGATGAAAAAATAAATTAATTCCTTATTTCTCAATGATATTATAACTCTACTGATGTTTTTTATATTCATTACTTAGATATTTAGTTCATACAAGAGAAAATATTATGTGAATAAAAATTATTCTAATATTCAGGGTTCATAGAAGTGGGAATTTCTTGTCGGGTTAATGACTCAGATTTTATCAATAAAACATATATCATATTACAAGTAATTGATAAAATATAAATGGTGTTAATGATGCAGTTAGGTTATCTTGATATTTAATTTACTTGTTATTTAGTAGGCATTAAATTTTAGGGGGCTAAAGAACCCTTTATGTATAATTAATCCTTCCACGATATAATAAATAGGGGGAAATCCATCTAATGACTATTCATTTAGTAAAAATTAAACCCTCTCTATTCTACCACATCCTAGGGATAGATAGTCTCTCTTCGAGTGACCAATCCAAGAATTCATTTAACAGGTTGAAGGGATGCTATCATGGTGATCTTCATAATGATGAATGATTCATCCGAGCTCTACGCTAGCACCCAAAATTCAATGAATGGTGATTTCACTAATTCTTAAAGAATGTGTTGATGATTTTGAGGGGTTCCAATTTGGATCTTTTAATAAATTGTCACCAATGTTGATATCCATTCGTGTGTGATTCATTATCAATCTATGTATTTTTTTATTTTAATTTTTATTCAAATTAAATTCACACGATATTCTCAAACCTCTACTAGGGCTTGGATTTCCAAAGATAATAAAGTTTTGCCTCTCTGGTTATGATTTTTTTTAAATTTATAGTCCACTAGTTTATAATGCACACCCTAGTACCTTCACAAATATTGTTTATATACTTTATAAAAATAATCCATAATTAATTTTTGACTAGTAGAAATCAACCACACATCAAATGAATTCACTTTCTTACCTGATATTACTGAAAGTGCATGTTTTCAATTTGAATGTTACATTTTATAAATTCATTTTTTCATATTCATATTTATTTATTTATACTACCATTGATATAATAATTGTTTTTTATATAGAAACACTCATTTTTTGAGTTGGGGTGGATTTTTGGATAACTGGTAGCATGATCAAGATCATTTTGAAGGGGGTCTAAAGGTAATAGAATAATTCTATTAGATTTGATGATTTTTAAAAAAAATTTCATATACTAATGTAATGGTGCAAACCACTGTTTGAAATGTTTTTAAGCAATGATCATTGTTTTTTTATTTTATTTTGATTCAAATTTAATGAATTTAATTTATATGATTTTTTATTGTGATATTAATTTAATTGATATGAAATTGTAGATTTTTTTGTATAGTGATGAAAATTGAAAAAAACACTACTACAATGGGATTTTATCAGTTTTATTTCTACTACTGATAAATGGTTCCTTAATCAACACGATAAAAATCACTAATAAAAGTGATCTTAAATAACCATTAAAACATTATTGATAAAACTTTCCTTTATCAGTGATAATATTTTTTTAAATATTTTTCACACTTTATCAGTAATTTTTGAAAATATAAAATGATCTTTCATTAGATCCATTTTTAGAACTGATAAAATTCATCATCTTTTAAAGGATGTTACAAAATTGTAATTTTTAGTTCTAATGAAGGATATTTCCAGAGAAAAATATGCTCATATCAATAGTTGTGAAATTTTTTTCATTGAATAAATTTATTGATTCCGGAATATTGTTTTTTAATAAATAGTTTTAAATTTTTCATTAAAATGGCATGCACCATTTCCATTGTAAGAAACATTTATCCACTAAGTTTTAAATAAGACACCTTTTGATTTTTGGGTTCAGAGATGATTCTTTTCTTATCCACCATCGCTATGTTCATTTCTTCATAATAAGATAATTATTGCACAGTTTTAATTCATCAGTCCAATATTTATTTATTTATTTTGTATATTATATCAAAAATTATGTTTTCCTCAACATTACTAATTAAATAAAATCTCTATATTCATTAAATCGTGTTAAATAATTTGTGCAGTTTTGGAATGTTTTATAGTTAAATATATCTATTATATATCATTAGTTTTCATTTAGAAAAAAAAACATAATTATTATTTTTGTAGATTTTATTAAATTTTAGTTTCTTCACAAAACTCCAGATTAAATATAATTTATATATTTATTAAATAACATTATATAATATATATAAATAATATAACAAATTTTATCTGACATGAATTTAATTATATCCTTATCATATTAAATATTTACTTATTTTTTTATAATATTCCCACATGCATTATGTATATTAGAAATTTACTATAATTTTAGATTATTTATTGAATTATCAAATTTTAATTCATGAATTTATAAATTAAAATAATAATTATTAATTATTAATTAATTTTACAAACATATTAAATTTAATGTTTCAACCACATGAAATATTATATTTTTTTATATTTATAATAACATGATTTACTATGTAATTTTTGATTTAATATTATATTCATGTATCTATTATTTCTTTATACCAACATGTTTTTCTAACATTCAATGTGACATTCCCGAATTAAAGAGTGGAAATTACAATACATGTAAGGAGAGAATTCCTCTTCACATCTGTTGGATGGAAATTGATTATGTTATTCATAGTGATGAACTAACTATAGTTAACAATGATATCACACTCGATGATATAAAATTATATAAATATAGTGAGCATTCATGGAGTCTCAAAATACTTTTTATAAGAAAAAAAATTTTGTTCTAGAATTCATGGTTCATTCTATGATAAGAATAATGTTTATAACTTGATAAATGTTATAGATAACCAATGAATCTCTTTGGATAAATCATTAACAATAACATTAATCATTAATTTATCATCTATAAGACTCACCGCCATTAAAGGTGTGTGTGAGCACACTATGTATTTAAAAGGTATTGTGACCTAGCATAAGTGTCCTGATGTTGATATATCTAATATATTTCTAGTGAATTATATTCTCTACAATCCTCTATAATAATATGGTTCTTTTAAAATCTCTTATAAGATTTAAAATACAAATAGTCAATGAATGAATTGATGACCATGTGTACTCATGAGGAGGAAAATGCTTCTGTTAGAAATGGTTGAAACCAATATTCTGACAATGCACCAAAACCAAAAGTGTTATAAATTTCAATCCAATATAAAGGGGAGAGATATATTTATACTCCAATACAATATGATAAAGTAACTCACATGTTTCTTCTATATAGGAAAAGGGAATTTGAATAAAAGTTTCCATAAATTTATGAAACAACATCAAAAGAAAGGAATTTTTATCTCATTAGCTTATTATGAATCAAATATGGTCGACACAATTTATTACACCAATTAAATTAATTATAATTCTAAAATCCATGTATTTAATACCAGTCGTTGTATGAAAAACTATAGGGAATTAGTGTGTAATGATATTGGTATCTATTCAAAAATTAAGAAGTGATCACATGTGGAAATCATAGGGACATGTGTTCCTATGTTAAACATTTGGTTTATGATATTTTAAAAGAAGACCAATTATATTCCATGTTTTTCCAAAAATAGGATTTCAGTTTCAAATTATGTAACATCATGTTTTAAATTTAATTTTTTGAAACTATTTTTCCCTTGACATTGGGAAATGACATCATTTGATGATGTACATTAAATTATGGCCTTTTATCAATTGATTTGAAAAATAAAACAGACAATTATAGTATGAATGTTCAAACTACTATTAATATAATTGTTATAAATGGAAATTATTATATATTACTGGACCATATATTAGGTCATTCCTCATAACAATGGGTTTAAATATATGTTCATGATTGCGTACTTAGTACTCTTGATTTTAATGATTTTTAATCTTGTGTGTTTTTCATTGAGGGAAATAAACCAATAAACCGAATAAAAGTGTTAATATATGTTCATAAATATTGTAAATTGTATATATATATATATATATGATAAAAAATGATTTATATGACCATAAATGCTTCATTTCATACATTTATGTCTATTCATCATATATGTATCTATATTTTAATCCTAATAAAAATGAAGCACTTGATACCCTAAAATGGTTGTAATCCTGAAGATGAGAAAGAATAGGGTAATAAAATTAAGATCATAAGGTAATATTGAGGGGGATAATAATATGAGAGATACACTAAGGATGGAATAGTACATAATATATTTGAAAAGTTTCTTCATGAAAATTAAATAGTTACATAATACATTATCCTTGGTTCGCCAAACTAAAATAGAGTAGCTGAAAGAATAAATCAAACATTAATATTCATGGTATAAAGTATGTATAGTAATTCTATGTTACTTAATTTCATATGGAATGAGGCACATAAAGAGACATCATACATTTTTAATTGGGGATAAATGAATGTTCTTTCAAAAAAATTCTTCTAAACCATTTTATGGCAGGAAAGAAAGTCTTTGACATGTTTTTGTTTGGGGATTCCCATCAAAAGTGCATTTTTATGATCCAAAGGAGTGTAAGTTAGATCCCAGTTCCATTAGTGGATACTTTATGAGATATTTCAAATGGTTTAAGGTATATTTTTTATTGTCCATATTTTGAACCCAATAATTATAAAATCAATAAATGTTTTTTTGAAATGACCTCATTATATGGAAAATTACGATAAATAAATATTATGAAGGTCATTCAAAATCTTAGACTTTTATCTCTTGTGTAATTTTGATAATTATTCATATCACTTAAAATTTATTAAGTTATGTTTTAAAAAATATCATTCTTTAAACTATTTATAATCATCCTATGGATCTGGTGGTTTTATAAGTAAAAAACACTTGAACAATCAGTTGAACCATAATTTCCCCAAAAACAATGATAAACCATTATGAATATCTATAATAGTCATAAATTTATCCATTTATAGTTATTATATTGTGTTTATCCAATAATATCATTTTAATATTGGTGTCAAAAAATGATCTCAAAACATTTTCCCACGCAATATAATGTTCAGATTCCAATATATGGTACAATTCCATGACTGAAGAGGTGAATTCCATAGAGAGTAAAAATGTTTGGGACCTTTTTTAGTTTCCGATTGATGAAAAACCTATTGAATATAAATAGGGTTTTAAAAATAATAAAAATTAAATAGAAAAAATTTTGATATTAAGAGACATAATAGTTATTAAAGGGTTCATTCAAAAGTATGGGATCAATTATACAGACACATTTTCCCTGATATCTATAAGTATTCATTTTGTATTATAATTTAATTAGCATCTCATCATGGGTTGGAATTAAAAAAAGGATGTGAAAATTAAATATATGAATAGTAATCTAGATTCTTAGGTATACAAGAAACAAAATAAAGGATTACTCTCTAAAAATGGTGATTATTTATTGTGCAAGACCAAAAGTTAAATATATGATTTAAAACAAGAATCTAAAAAATGGTATTTTCAATTTCATGATATAATTACTTCATTTGTTTTCAAAGAAAACATTACAGATCAATGTATATAAAAGAACTTAATTTGGAGTAAAAAAATTTGTGTTTCATATATGGATGAAATTGAACATTCAACTAAGGATAAGGGTTTTCTATCTGAGGTGAAATAATTTCTCTCCAAGAATATTGACATAAAAAATATGGTGGATGTATCCAATTTCATTGGATTAATGATTATTTGATATTTTTTGGGGGGTATTCTAGTATTATGTCAAAAAACCTATGTTAAAAAGTTTAGTGAGATTATATATGAATTCTTTTACACTAATTATGAAACCTAATTTTAATGGACATAAATTAAACATGAACCAAATCCCTAAAAATTATTTTTTAGGAAATCAAATGAAACACTTCTCATAAGATTCCGATTTTGGAAGTTTAATGCATTCTCAGGTATGCCAAAGGTATAAAATTTCATTTGAAATTGTAATATTGGGATGATATTAATGTAATCTAGGTATATACCACTATAATTATATAATGAATGTATTGAGATACCTTAATAGGACTAAATATTAAATGATTTTATATAAATGGATTCATAATTTGGATGTTATCTAATAACATGTTGTAAACTTTATAGGTTGGGTTGAATCATTCAAAATACACTTAGGTACATATTTGTGATATTTGGGGATCTGTATCATAGAGAGCTTTCAAAAAAACATTTATATAATATTCTACAATGTATTTTGACTTTGTTTCATGTTTTTAGGCCAATTTTCATAGTTTATGTATAATTATTTTCATTTCAATATTTAAAGTTAAGAATCAAATTTCCAAGTCATTTATTATATATTATAATAATTTATATATTTTATTAATGGATAAGAATAACAAAAGTGGCAATCAAAGTAAACACATCTAAATTAAGTACATGACCATATGGGAACATGTTAAAGATAAAGCATTTTCCAATTATTATATAAACAATGAATTGATTATTAAAAATCCCTTTAAAAAAGGTATACATCCATTTAAATTTAAGGAACATGTAATATGTATGGGGTTATGTTATTATTTTCAAAGAATTAAATAAAAAATATATTTGAAACTCCAAATATTAATTTATTTCTCTCTTCAATTTATGTGAACACATTCATTACCTGAGAAATATTTTGGTGTTGTTGGATAAACCTAGTTTTTAATGTTTTTTCATTTGGATAATGAACCATGTAGTTGAGGTTTATTAATATGATTATTTATGTTACATGATAAGTTATGATACATTGAAGGGAATACTCAATATTAAGAGGAAATAAAACTGTGATTCATGTATTAAGGTTTATTCTAAAGAGTGATATTGAATTAATTCTATTTAATTTATTTATACCAAGTGAGATAATGTGCAAAGTGGTCCATTAGTTTGTTGTGAATGTAATAAATTATGGATAAAAAATATATAGTATATAAATATAATATTTTATCTTACATAAAATAAAATAAATTATTTTATATGAATTTAATGAATTATTTTTTTCAGAAAATTTATTAATTATTTTATGTAAAAAAAATCTCTCATAAATTATTACTATTTTTTGAGAAATTAAATTTGTGTGGTTTGATGATTGTGAAACCTACTATAGATATCAATCTGCCTGTACTAATTGAATATAAGGTAACATACACCATCAAAATTCCCATGCAGAGTGTAGAAGGCATTCATGTATGGATTCCTTGATTTTATATATTTTTTAATTGTGGGAGAAAATTACAAGTATCTTTTCATTGAAGAAAATTTCAAATTATATAATTTATTTTTTTATAAATTATATTTCATATCGATTATTTTATTATTTCCTTAATGTCCATCCCAGATGGAGCTAGTTGTTAAGAAATGTATATGGTCTTTTTGGGAACCTGAATGTGTATTAATAAAGTAGTGAATAATTTTCTATGATTTTAGCAATTATTGAGTTAATTTGGCCTCTAGGAACGTGCATCATAATATTTTTTTTGGGTTCTTTGGTTTTTTCCCTATTGAAGTGTTTTATTCTCATTTGGGTTTGAGTGTTCTTTGTTCTGTATCATGTTGTCATGTTTTTCCCACACTTGTTTTATTGGTATTGTTTTTTTATTATTTTTGGATGATACTATGTTTTCTTTATCATCTCATGTTCTCATGTTCTATTAGTCCAAAATTATAATTATTTAGTACTCGTCTTTAAGTCATTGTCATTTACCAAGTCTGATGGTGATTATTTTATGATGTTGATCATGTTGATTATTATTCTATGGTTAATATAAGGCTCAAAGATGATTTTTGGATAAAAATTGATTTTCTCAACTTATTCTATAAGTGATGAGTATCTCTAGAATTATTAGTATGTTTTCATGATATATAGTCAGCTTGGAATTCTCTTGGGTGTGTTTACTGTCAACGGTTCTTATGTGAAAGTTTTTCTTTGATATTGGCTCCTTACATTTGGGTTTGACAATGTTTTGACACAGTGGTGACTGGGTAATTTTTTTCATTATTTGGTTTTGTGTGTCATTAATTTTTATAGTTGACTATTTGGGATTTCATTTTCGGAATTGGAACTATAAAACAAACTATATTTCATAATTTCAATTATAGTACCTTGTATTTTTTAAACTTCTTTTATCAAATATTGGATTTTTATTCTTCATTCCTCTATATGATAATGCCCTTATATTACTTGACATATTACTAGGTTATAGTAGTTCCCCACTATAACAGGAATATTGAGATACCTTCATGATATTCTTAAAGGCATGTCATATATTCAGAATACATAATATTGAATAGGCACATTATATATTTGATTATTTGGAGTTGGGAGTTCACATGTATTAAAGATTATTTTCATGAAATTCTCTCTTAGTGATCTCGAAAAATGAGATAATAAAAAAATAAAAAAAATTGAATAGTAAATATCATTTGTGTTATTAGTAGTTCTTATCCTGGAGTGTGTGTAATTTGGTCCTTACAAGTGATATCATCATTAATGTGTGCCATGATTTTTATACATTGATACATGACTAAAACCATGACATATTTACCTCTAGTGATGTATATTTCATCAGTTATGTTAATATTATAATGACATTAATTGAATGGTGAAGATATTATTTTACCCTTACAAATTTAGAAATAAGAGATCTCAGACCCTTTGAATGAAATGAATGCATGGTATAAATCCATTCCTAAGCTTTTTAATAGAAAATTTTGTTTCAGGAAGTCAATGAAAAATAGATCAAGTAGTAAATTTGATGAAACAAGTATACATCCTACTTGAATAGAATTCAATTGATAATGATTTTATAATACATAATGGGTATTCATTGTTTTTTTATTATTTTTACATTTAATTATTTATTTCTAAATAGGGGTATTTATGTGTTGTTAGATACCACTCTAGCTCTATAAGTTAGAGTTACTTTAACTAAGAAAATATCTGAGAGGATATCACACTCACACTACTTATTAGATTTTGATTTTAATCACTAACAATCAACATTATTAAAATTAGAAAATCACTAATGTGATAAGCACTAAAAAAGTTGGTAGTATTTATCATCCATAAAAAATAATTGATAAAAGCCCAATATATTAGTGAAGAAAAATCATTGGTAAAGGGTTACTTATTCTACACTAAAACTGGAACTAATAAAACCCTAAATACTTTTATAGAGATTATAAAATATATAATCCCTATTGTATCCCTAAAATATAATTCATGTATTTAAAATAACCACCATTGCATTGCATCATCATTATATTTCAATGAAAATATTACAATAAACAAATGTTACTTATTAAAAATAAAATAAAAAAGTTCAAATATCATAAATAAACACAATTATTATATTGAAAATGATAAATCACAATATATTAACAATAAAAAACAAAAAAAATATTTACATTGCACCATAATTAATTTTATATTATTCCAGAATTTATATTAAAATATTACATTAAATAATTTATGTGGAATATAATTAAATAAATGTAATCTTTAATTATGATCGAAAATATTTACAACCAATTCAAAAAAAATATCCAATAAAAATATTTCTGTAGAAATAATCTAATACATGTACAAAAGTGTGTCCCTGTAATAATAATAAATTTTTTTTAGTAATAATATATTAAAAATAAAAACAAATTAAAATTTTAATGTTATACAATAAATGAAAATATTCAAATGAATATTTTGATCATGATGAGTAATTTGGTGATCAATTTGACATGTGGTCTATTGCTACATATCAAAAAGGACTTGAAGATCAGTTTTCATTGTTTTCATGTCAATATGAGCTTGTTTTCTATGTTATGAACCTTACACATGTTATTTTTCCTTTTTTAAAATGTGCGAACAATTTGAAATCATAATTTCAATAATTTTTTATATATAGGAATAAATTTGATGAATGGTTGATTAATGAAAATCAAAAATGAATCAAGGAACAATATATTATGTTTTCACATCAATATGAACTCACATGCTAAATATTTAACCCTTGATGAGTGATATTGCATTTTGATAATAAAAAGAGAAGTCATGTGGTACTTCAAATCGTATCATCAAATATAGACAAACGTCTAACATTTTATTAATTATTATTATTAAAAAATATTTTAGGATTTTCCTATATTGTTTTCATGGTAATACAAACACATTTTTTCAGTTTTTACACATTTTAGATGACTTGTTACATTAATAAAATTTTTAGTGTAAGTTGAATTTTTTTTTCATAATGAGAAATTTAATTATTGGATTTATGTGAGTATTATTTATAGGCATCTGAAATGACTTTAACATAATAGTACAATTTTTTAAACTAATTTTAACACATTTTCTCAAATTTTACCCATACACTTGTGATTTTTAAATAATTATATTTCATAACAATTTGAAAAAATATTTTCCATCATACTGAGTAATCCAAGCATAATATTTATGAAAATTTTATTCCTAAATATCAAAAATGAATCAAGGATTATTTTAACAATATTTCATGTCAATTTGAGGTTGTTTACTTGATTATGAAAAAATCTTGTCGATAAGCGATTTTAATAAAAAATTAAAGGTGAAATTGTTCTTTTGATCATGATATGAAATTGTAGGTTCTAGGTACAATGAATGTGTGTGATGGGTTATTTCTAACATTGATTTTTTCAACATAAATGACCAAACAAAGACCTTCATGAGGATAAATATTGTGAAAAATATAATTGAGTCAAAAAAATTTGACAATAGATAAAATGATTAACCCATAGAGAGGGTCATCACATAGTTTTTATTATTAATTTAATTAATTAATAACTTTAATTTTGTGAATTATTTTTCCATTATTTGGTATGAATATAGATATAAGTTGAATTTCTGTTCCCTTATACGAATAAAGAGAATATTCCTTCTAGCGGTGTCCCAAAAATGTTCCTTAAATCTCTGAATATCATTGTAAGAATCTCCAGGTGCTAGCACAGTGGATCCTATCACTTATGTGATTTTCCATTTATCTCTATAAGAATTTCTTCCAATGAATTATCATTTATCTATATTTAATTGCGAGTAAAATGTGGAGGAATACAACTGTTATCCATGGAAGTGTTCTTATAGTGGGATCTCTCAAGGGCTTGAGAGGATTCTCTCTATCTGTCATTGTGCACAATACAAATGAATTAGATCTCTTATAAAATAATATATTTAGGTTTATAATTTCTAGGGTTAGAAATAATTAATTGAACATGTGACCCTTAATATTTATTTAATCCCTTGAAGAACCCCATGTATAGAATAATAATAATAATATTATTATTATTATTATTTATGAAAATGCATTTAACTAGAAAATTAAATGTACTTATAATTTATTCAATTAATATTAAATATATATTCTTTCTCACCAGACCATTAAACACAATCCATCATTCCTCCATAATATTTTTCAGGACTTGAATAATGAAAATTTATTTAATAAATAAATTTCTATGAATTATTCCCTAATAAATAAATAAATACTGTATTCACTAAATAGAAAATAAATATTTATTAAATATTTAAATCACATTATATTCTCTCGAATAACTGGTGATGGAATATATGTGATCAAGTAAATGTGAATAATTATTAAAACCAGTGGTGGTATATTAATTAATGAAATCCCTAAATAATAAATAATAATAGGTTATTTAATTGAGATTCTATATACACTAACTATGTGGCACTATTGGGATCTTTTTTAGTGGCATAAGTTGAAGAAGTATAAATCCAAGGTTAGTGTCTATAAACATGCCACAAAACCCATAAAAATTAACTTAATGTTGTAATGATGGAATACATTATACGGATTCTTATTGTGTTATATAATCCCTTTATCACGATATGTCAAATCAAGTAGGTTTCATGGGGTGCTATCAACCTCTGTGCTTGATGTCTCTTTCTTTGACTTTTTGGAAACTAAACCTGCCTATTAGACACCAAGGAAATGGATTTGTTTAGACTAAATCATTTCCATAAAAGGGACAAAGATTTTAACTTTAATTAAATAACATATGGTACAGATCCTCTCTCACTTTATTCATTAACACAATATTACTTGTGATGCAACCAATGTATCCAACCTCACTATGAACATACATAATCATTTTTCCCTTAATACATCAAAGTAAATGCAATAGAATTTTTTTTAATAACCATCTTAAAGTCTTGGATTAAAACACACATCCACGGATAGGAAAATCCAATGGAACGTATAAATGTGGATTTTATAATGGTATGTCTTCTTCTCATAATATCCTACACTAGATATTACCAAGGGACTACACCATAAAAAGGTCATTCAATATCGTATAAGTCTCCAATCCTGATAGCCTAAATCATTTAAGTACCTCAAATGATATCATCTCTATATAGAATATATTTTTAAAAATATTGTCATAGCACATACAGGTTCTCATTATAGAATAGAACTACTATGACCTTTTAGCTTGGTAGATACTCCTAATACATTATCACATACTATGTTATGCAGAAGAATAATCATGATGTGATAAAGAGTTTACAAATATTCAAAACTATGAATATAAATTAGCATAAAGTATATTGAATTAGGTTCTAGAGAAACAACTCTAATTGGCCCCCACATTAATTAGAGCCAACTACTAACAACCATCAGCTCTCTAGCTATCACATGATACTCATTATTCTAATAAGATATTCATTTAGTGAAGTGGTCTTCATCATACTCTTTTGTGGGTACACTACTTACTGCAACTTCACACCTATGATAAAAATACCTCAAGTGTTGATTCTTCCAATGTATATGATTTATCCATTGGTGTGATCTTGGTTGTTTTGTAAGAGCCACCACTAAAATATTATAGGAATAAATTACTCTAGGGTATTTACTTTATGGTAACATATCAATCTCCTATAAAAATTAACATATTCAAATGGGTTCTATGGAGTCATCAGAAGCCATTATATACTCGGAATCCACTATAAAATTAGTAACAACTGTATACTTTGAACTCTTATAGATCACATCTCCTCGATTAAGAAAAAATACATATCTTGATTGTGAATATAGATCATTTTTATATATCTAAAATATAACATTAGGAAAACCCCTAATGACCAGCTCCTTTACTCCTACATACACTAGGAATAAATATGTATTTATTCTTTTGTACATAAGGATAACCTTAATAGTAGACCAATATTGTTCCCCTAGATCAGTTTGATGTCTATATACTTTTATCAGTACATAGGGAACATTAATTCTAGTACATAATATGTCATACATTATTGATCTTATCACTGAATCATTGGGAATTTTACCCGATATCTATTTCTCTAACTTTTCCTAAGAAAAAATTTTCATAGAATAATGTAAAACATGTGACCCTAGAAAAAATACCCTCTAGGATTGTTCAATACTAGATTTATTTAGTATTAGGTCAATATATGTACTTTTGACATAGACCAAGTAGCCTCTTGGATCTATCATGATAGATCTTGATCCCCAGAATACAATATGCTTCACCTAAGTCCTTTATTGAGAACAATTGGTTTAACTAGTCATTAATAAATAGTAGGAATGGTATCTTATTTCCTATAAGTAATATGTCATCGTCATATACTACTCGGATAATGATTGCATTCCCACTAAGCCTCTTGTAAACACATGGCTCACATTTATTACTAATGAATCCAAATTCAATTATAGATTCATTGAATTGAATTTTCTGTGACCTAGATTCTTGATACAAACTGTTAATGTCTTCCTGGAGGGTTTCACTAAGAAATTCAATTTTTACATCAATCTACCAAATATCATAGTCAAGGTAAGATGATATAAGAATTATATTTTTGGTGGATATAAACATGAATATTGGGGAAAATATATCATTGTATCTAATTACTTAACAATATTTAAATCCATTATCTACTATCATTAATGTATAAGTATTTACTTTACATTCCATGCCCAGTTGTCTTTGGAATACCCATGTAAACTCTACGAGATTTACGTAAATAAAAAAATCAACTAGAACCCAAACTTCGTTCAGATACATGGAATACATTTCAAAATTCATGGCTTCTTTCCATATTGTTTAATCATAGATCTCTATTATATATTTGTTTGAGTGGGTTTCAACATTGTTAACCAATAATGAATCACCATATATAGTGACTAGAAAACCACATCTCTCGGGTTCTCTTACCTCTCTTGTTCTCCAACGTAGTACTTGTGTTTCAATAATTACTTCTCCCATGGGGACCTACGGAATCTATTCCTATAACTACTGTAGAGACCCGTATCTTGACGTACATGGATATTACATTACTTTTGCGGATTACTTAGTACATAACAAAAACACACACACAAGGACCGTAATAGTTTAGTGTCTTTGGAAACTCGGAATATAATCTTCTAATCGTGGTGAAAGATCTTCAAAATCTCCCATAAAGATCTTCCTTTTTTTTACCTAAAACCTTTCTTTATATCCTGGGGAAAAGAAAACATAAAAGGGTGAGCTCAAATGCTCAGTAAGGGTATACAAAAAAAATAAAAATCATATCATATCTTTTTGAAAATCATAACCTGCAAAAGAGATCATAATATCTTAACATGGAACAAATCATAGAAGTGAAAATGAGATCACCATAATCATAACATGAAACATGAAACTTTGTGGCATGCACACATAATCATGGAAAATCATTTCTTGTTAGTCATGACTCATTGCCAAGACTATCTTAGTGGACAAAGTCCCTTTCTGAATCGAGTAACCCTCGTTTCAGTCTTGTTTCACTGAACCGGTATAACCTACCGTTCCAGCCCTGTCTATCCCATGAGATATAAAATCTTTACCCAATGCATTGGAGGGAGATATAGGTCCCAACCATCTTATAATGAATCCTTTCTTATGTGTGCCACATAATCATAAAACATACATCATCGCATAACACATGTAACAAAAATGGGATTCTTGAAACATCATGACATCATAAATCAATTCATATAAGATAATGGAATTCATAAAAATAATTCCATCACAACATGATCAAATCAATGTAATAATAGAGATAAAAACAGAACCCTTTATTATCTTATATGGAAAATAATTTTGATAAAACACTTGAACTTCATTCTTGAGGAAAATATCCTTTCTTCTTCAAAAACATTTTTCCTTTCATAACATGTCATACAACTTTAAAATAAAAGAAGTTGATTAAAAATAAACTTGAAAACTTGTAAAGGAAGCTTCTTGGAAATAATGTTTTAAAAATCCATTCAAGCTGTATAAGTTAAAAAAAACATTCTTCGTACTTTTGTCGGAAAAGTCAGAAAGTACCTCGTATGAAAAACGACAAAAGATTCCTTTCATATCTTTTACAAAAAAACTTACCGAAGGGTAAAATTGGATATAAACTATTGTAGAAGGATGGAAATAATATTACATGTTGAGGGAACATGGATGTGGATGATAAAATACACTCTAGTAATTACCAAAGTAAATACAATCTCGGATAAAAGTGAGATTGTGATATTTCCCTTACCTTAGGTCTGATTTGCTTCGTATGTGTCCGAAACTCCGGTATAATGATTTAAATAATGTCATTGACTTATTATAGAATCATATTAATTGTTATGATATCATATATGGTTCACTTATGACATTATATTACCCGTTCTTTTGTAAATTCCATGTTAAAGAAGCGTTTTGGGTAAAATCGTTTCATTTATCGTAGGTGTTTTGACTTGTTGTTCTTGACATTATTATTACTTATATCATGATTTACTTACTTCTAGAATATAAAATTTGATTTATATATCATATATATTCAGTATATATATATATAATAGATAGATAAATAAAATGAAAAACACCGTTCATGGAGACGGTAGTCCGTACGTACGCATGAACGCTGTTTTCCATTCCTTATTGTCTTGAAATGGAAGTAAGTAGATGACATACATATATATATATATATATTCATAATCCAGTAGCTTTATAATGTCATATATTTCATTATTATTTCTTATATATACTTTATAATCATTCTTAAATGGTTAACATGGAGAATGAATCTCATCGCGTCGTGGAGACGGTAGTCCGTACGTACGCACGAGCGATGATATCATTTTCATAAATATTGAATTGAATCGGAGCGGATTAAACAATATATCAGAGTCAATATGATGTTGTAATAACTATGTATAGTTATTCTTTACACCATTATACCCATCCATGTAAGGTGGTGGTGGAAAATAGATTACACCACGGCGTGGAGACGGTATTCCGTACGTACGCACGCGCAGTGATTTCTTTTTCCGTAGGATGGATAGATGGTGAAATAGGGTTGTTTCATACTTATAATAACATATCAGTATATGAGTGATACTGATGTTATTACTTCATAGTGAAACAACCTAAGAAGAAGAAGTGGAAGAAGAAATAAAGGTGAAAGAATTGGTAACGGTAATTACCTCTTCTTTGAAGCGCCTCTTTGAGACCTCCTCTTAGGGCACTAAAATTGGTCTTTGAGTAAGACCAGAACCTCTAGGATGTTTCTAGGGAAATGGAGAAGAGATTTTGGCAGGGGTTGGCCGAGCTTGAGTGCTCAAATTGGTGTGAGGAGGAGGGGGAGGAGGTGTCCTTTTATAAGGGAGGAGAGAGGCACCTTAGGAATATCTCAAAATATTATTTTATATTAAAGTCAAAATAGGTTTATAATGGTTCCAAAGGGTCTTATTTCGAAGATAAAGTGGGGATGGGTCGAAATCCTATCAACCAATAGGATTTAGACAAGTTTAGGGTATTATTTTAACCTTATCAATTAGATTTAACTCTAAGTTAATTAATTTAACTTTTACCGTATCTTTTTGTTTTCTTTCACTATATGGTTAATACACTTACTATAACATGCCAAAAGAACCCCAAATTGTTTATTATTAATATATATTTCCTTATATAAGTCATTTGTCCGAACCTTAGATTTTTAGGAATAAAATAACAATTAATAATATAATATTTGATTTAAAAACTATTTTGTGTCAATTTTGACACTATTTGATATATGATTTTTGTGAAAGTCATAACAGAATTATATGTTCGAACCAAGTTGATTAAATCAACACTAATATATCATATTAACCTAGAAAATTAGTGGAATTCATAAAAAGTCTCAAATTACATTTATGTTGGTGTTTATAACATCAATTATGTCAATATTTCATTAATAAGATAATTACTGCATCATCATTGTGTCATAAATAAATTAAATTATTTAATGTCTAAAAATTACAAATAAAATACCATTATGTAGGAAATCGTTTTAGCTTTCTAATGAATATTTATATTCGAATTTATCTTATGTATAACCCCATATTAAAAATTATTTACTTATTAAACTTTGATTTTAACTATTTTAACCCTTCTTTAAATAAATTAATAATAAATGTCCTAATCTAATCCAAGTGGTCCTAAATGGTCATATTTTATTCCTAAGTTTGTTTTGGGTCGAATTAAACTTGTCCAATAGAATTCGGACATGTGTTAGGGTAATATTGATATCATATTTACCCTTAGTTACCCTATTTACTATTAACTGCGGTAAAAATAGTAAAAAGTTATTATTCACCAAAAAATTATTTTTATCTCATTGAACCACATTTTACTTAATGATATCAACCATGTCTGTCGGATTTTTGAAATTCCATTCACAGAAGCGGTAAAATTAAGTTTTATGCAAAATTCAGTTTTTAACCTACCACTTAGTGGTTTCACTATTAATCAAAAATTGATGTTTTTCAGAACAATCCCAAAATTTCATCCTAAGATATATTTCATATTCAGAATTCAAAAATGAAGTCTATTTTACCAAATTCATAACATAAAAGTTTCATTAATTAATTTTATAATTAAATCCCGCTGTTAAAACAAATAGCGTGTTTTTAAGAAACAGTATCTATCAAAAGATTGACACTTGTTTATGTCTAGTTTAAATGTGAAATTACATCCAATGACCAACATTGTATTAAATTGTAAAAATATATTCTAAATATACTTTAAAACCACTCAAATTAATAATTTATCACTATTAATTATTTCGATTGAAAAAAGTTGTTTTTAATTATAATTTAGTAATTTTCACTATTCATCAGAATATGAAAGTTATCCGAAAAGTACCAAAATTTCACCTTAGGCTAAATTCGATACTCCGAATCCAAAAATGAAGTTCATTTTGAAAAATAAGATTTACAGAGTTTTAAAAAGTGGTTATTACTATTCATAACGGCTAGTTTTAATAATATTTTAATAGCATATCGTTGTTTAGTGAAACTCGGTATTGCGTATTACACACGCCATCGAGGAAGGTCGTGATTGCGTGTAATGCAAGGCAAGTCAAGGATGCGTGTTGTGCAAGCTCATTTTGGTGTAGCGTACAACACAAGACTTTAATAAAATTAAAAAGAATATTTTTTATAAAATCTTGGGCTATTACATTCTACCCCCCTTAAAATGAATTTCGCCCTCGAAATTCGTCGGGGTAATAAATGGTTTACTATTCGAAAGTTTTTTTAATAGAAACCCACATCGTAAAAAGGAATATCAAAACCAATCTTTAAAAACAAAAGTATGAAACGTAACGGTTACCCAAATAAACTAATCATTGGGTTTCCACATAGGTGAAAATATGGATATGGAAGAGAAATCTAACCATCATGTTCGGATGGAGAGTGGTAGAGAAAATGGCTATGGAAAAGCCAGTAATCACAAATCCATAGATTTGTGATGATATAAGGTACCATCTGATTCATCAGGTATAAGATCACTAGGACAACATTTTTGATTTTCAAGATCATTTCCCTAAAGTTGAAAATTTGAATTAGAATAAATACTTACTTTATCTTGGTACAATCTCACTCTTGTTCGTGCCTTGATCAATTTCCACTTCATCTCTTAAATAAATGAAGTTGAATTTGTTATTCATGAAGTGTTAGCAGATCATGTGATAGAATGACGGGTCATTCCATCTGTCTCAAATAAAAGGTTAGCAAAAATTATATGCATAAGTCGATCTATAGTGAGATTAATCATATATGGTTCCTAAAATGGACTTATACTTCATATATCATACTGCTTAATATAATAAAACTAGTTTCTACTAAACAGGGACTTCCTGTAGGCCAGTGGTAGGCGATAAAGGACAGTCGCACTTCGGTTGTGGGTTCGATTCCCACAGCCTTGTCCGAAGCGATGGGCTGTCGCCCGTCCTGCAGGTTGTCCTTTTTCCAAAACTATATAACATCCCATCAATAATATCGAAAAAACAAACAATACTAACTTATGTCCAACATAATCCATTCCAATCTTTTAGGCTTATCCATAATACTGCAGTCGACTCTCATAATATAGTGAAAACGATTCTTAGAGATTTAATACCATCATTGATCCCCATATATCATAATATATGTTTTGTTGGTCACATTCCAAATATTCAAAGGCCTTAATCACGTATTCTCTTGAATACCCATTGAACCTTAGTGAAAACATGAATGCTGTCAAAAGTTAATTATATATACTCAAACCATGATATCACTTAGTCCTTATATCAATCATGAGCTCATGAATACAATCAAACATCTCATTATCTTCTTATCCTTTCATTATTCACTTATCATCTACTTTCCAAAAGTATCTGAATAACCTTTCATGGTTACTGGTACCATTCATCATACACTTTCAAAACTTAAGGAAAGACAACAGTGTAACAATCCTTTGATGTCTCCTTATTCCATGAGATTACTTATACAACATTACACATGATAAACATGTAATCATTCCACTACATTCTTAGACCATTGATCGAGCTTCAACATTTCTTTCATCTCACATATCATTTGTAGTTTCTTCATCATCATCAACATAAATACTTCCCATACGACCATACTGATTCTCTTCATGAGACTTTCCCTTAGGGCATTGGTTTGCATAATGCCCGTACATTCCACATTTAAAGCATTTAACCATTGTTGATGTCGTAGCAATACCATTATCCTCATCCATGGTGTTAACTGAACCTTTTCCTTTGCACTTACTTGCTTTGTGTCCTTCTTTTCCACACCCAAAGCATCTTCCAGTTCCTTTGAAACATTCTCCTTGATGCCTCTTCCCACATGAATTACATAGGGGAAATTGAACTTTCTTTCCTCTATGATCATCATGAAACTCCATCTTTCTCTTATTAGCCGAGTCAGGAAACATACCAAATTTTACTTTATTGATCATATTATGAGATTGCTGATTCGACATAATAATTATGTTTGGACTTCCAAATCCCATTTCATTATGAAGAATATCATTCCATTGTCCATCATATCCTCCATTATTGTGAATCATCTTGTTTCCAGCCATTTTCTAAAACCCAAAAAGAATAGTGTGAGAGGCAAAAATCATGCTAGGGAAAACAAAATAATAAAGGGGGAGTACCTTCAATATCTAACATCTTAGGTTTAATTCTAAGATCGTTACCAGAGTTCTAGGACTATCCTATACGTATACGTATCCTTAGGGACATCCCTAGACATACCTTAGAAATATCTCTAGGGATCTCACTAACGTTTTCACATCCTAGTTTCCAAAGTTTGACTAAACCTTTCCTCTGATACCAACTATAGAGACCCGTATCTTGACGTACATGGATATTACATTACTTTTGCGGAATACTTAGTACATAACAAAAACACACACACAAGGACCGTAATAGTTTAGTGTCTTTGGAAACTCGGAATATAATCTTCTAATCGTGGTGAAAGATCTTCAAAATCTCCCATAAAGATCTTCCTTTTTTTACCTAAAACCTTTCTTTATATCCTGGGGAAAAGAAAACATAAAAGGGTGAGCTCAAATGCTCAGTAAGGGTATACAAAAGAAATAAAAATCATATCATATCTTTTTGAAAATCATAACCTGCAAAAGAGATCATAATATCTTAACATGGAACAAATCATAGAAGTGAAAATGAGATCACCATAATCATAACATGAAACTTGAAACTTTTTAGCATGCACACATAATCATGGAAAATCATTTCTTGTTAGTCATGACTCATTGCCAAGACTATCTTAGTGGACAAAGTCCCTTTCTGAATCGAGTAACCCTCGTTTCAGTCCTGTTTCACTGAACCGGTATAACCTACCGTTCCAGCCCTGTCTATCTCATGAGATATAAAATCTTTACCCAATGCATTGGAGGGAGATATAGGTCCCAACCATCTTATAATGAATCCTTTATTATGTGTGCCACATAATCATAAAACATACATCATCGCATAACACATGTAACAAAAATGGGATTCTTGAAACATCATGACATCATAAATCAATTCATATAAGATAATGGAATTCATAAAAATAATTCCATCACAACATGATCAAATCAATGAAATAATAGGGATAAAAACAGAACCCTTTATTATATTAGATGGAAAATAATTTTGATAAAACACTTGAACTTCATTCTTGAGGAAAATATCATTTCTTCTTCAAAAACATTTTTACTTTCATAACATGTCATACAACTTTAATATAAAAGAAGTTGATTAAAAATAAACTTGAAAACTTGTAAAGGAAGCTTCTTGGAAATAATGTTTTAAAAATCCATTCAAGCCGTATAAGTTAAAAAAAACATTCTTCGTACTTTTGTCGGAAAAGTCAAAAAGTACCTCGTATGAAAAACGACAAAAGATTCCTTTCATATCTTTTACAAAAAAACATACCGAAGGGTAAAATTGGATATAAACTATTGTAGAATGATGGAAATAATATTACATGTTTAGGGAACATGGATGTGGATGATAAAATACACCCCAGTAATTACCAAAGTAAATACAATCTCGGATAAAAGTGAGATTGTGATATTTCCCTTACCTTAGGTCTGATTTGCTTCGTATGTGTCCTAACATCCTGTATAATGATTTAAATAATGTCATTGACTTATTATAGAATCATATTCATTGTTATGATATCATATATGGTTCACTTATGACATTATATTACCCGTTCTATTGTAAATTCCATGTTAAGGAAGCGTTTTGGGTAAAATCGTTTCATTTATCGTAGGTGTTTTGACTTGTTGTTCTTGACATTATTATTACTTATATCATGATTTACATACTTACAGAATATAAAATTTGATTTATATATCATATATATTCAGTATATATATATATATATAATAGATAGATAAATAAAATTAAAAACACCGTTCATGGAGACGGTAGTCCGTACGTACGCATGAACGCTGTTTTCCATTCCTTATTGTCTTGAAATGGAAGTAAGTAGATGACATAAATATATATATATATATATGAATAATCCAGTAGCTTTATAATGTCATATATTTCATCATTATTTCTTATATATACTTTATAATCATTCTTAAATGGTTAACATTGAGAATGAATCTCATCGCGTCGTGGAGACGGTAGTCCGTACGTACGCACTAGCGATGATATCATGTTCATAAATATTGAACTGAATCGGAGTGGATTATACAATATATCAGAATCAATATGATGTTGTAATAACTATGTATAGTTATTCTTTACACCATTATACCCATCCATGTAAGGTGGTGGTGGAAAATAGATTACATCACGGCGTGGAGATGGTATTCCGTACGTACGCACGCGCAGTGATTTCTTTTTCCGTAGGATGGATAGATTGTGAAATAGGGTTGTTTAATACTTATAATAACATATCAGTATATTAGTGATACTGATGATATTACTTCATAATGAAACAACCTAAGAAGAAGATGTGGAAGAAGAAATAAAGATGAAAGAATTGGTAACGGTAATTACCTCTTCTTTGAAGCGCCTCTTTGAGACCTCCTCTGAGGGCACTAAAATTGGTCTTTGAAGAAGACCAGAACCTCTAGGATGTTTCTAGGGAAGTGGAGAAGAGATTTTGGCAGGGTTTGGCCGAGCTTGAGTGCTCAAATTGGTGTGAGGAGGATGGAGAGGAGGTGTCCTTTTATAAGGGAGGAGAGGGGCACCTTAGGAATATCTCAAAATATTATTTTATATTAAAGTGAAAATCGGTTTATAATGGTTCCAAAGGGTCTTATTTCGAATATAAAGTGGGGATGGGTCGAAATCCTATCAACCAATAGGATTTAGACAAGTTTAGGGTATTATTTTAACCTTATCAATTAGATTTAACTCTAAGTTAATTAATTTAACTTTTACCGTGTCTTTTTGTTTTCTTTCACTATATGGTTAATACACTTACTATAACATACCAAACGAACCCCAAATTGTTTATTATTAATATATATATCCTTATCTAAGTCATTTGGACGAACCTTAGATTTTTAGGAATAAAATAACAATTAATAATATAATATTTTATTTAAAAACTATTTCGTGTCAATTTTGACACTATTTGATATATGATTTTTGTGAAAGTCATAACAGAATTATATGTTCGAAAAAAGTTGATTAAATCAACACTAATATATCATAGTAACCTAGAAAATTAGTGTAATTCATAAAAAGTCTCAAATTACATTTAATTTGTTGTTTATAACATCAATTATGTCAATATTTCATTAATAAGATAATTACTGCATCATCATTGTGTCATAAATAAATTAAATTATTTAATGTCTAAAAATTACAAATAAAATACCATTATGTAGGAAATCGTTTTATCTTTCTAATTAATATTTATAGTCGAATTTATCTTATGTATAACCCAATATTAAAAATTATTTACTTATTAAACTTTGATTTTAACTATTTTAACCCTTCTTTAAATAAATTAATAATAAATGTCCTAATCTAATCCAAGTGGGCCTAAATGGTCATATTTTATTCCTAAGTTTGTTTTTGGTCGAATTACACTTGTCCAATAGAATTAGGACACGTGTTAGGGTAATATTGATATCATATTTACCCTTAGTTACCCTATTTACTATTAACCGTGGTAAAAATAGTAAAAAGTTACTATTCACCAAAAAATTATTTTTATCTCATTGAACCACATTTTACTTACTGATATCAATCATGTCTGTCAGATTTTTGAAATTCCATTCACAGAAGCGGTAAAATTAAGTTTTATGCAAAATTTAGTTTTTAACCTACCACTTAGTGATTTCACTATTCATCAAAAATTGATGTTTTTCAGAACAATGCCAAAATTTCATCCTAAGCTATATTTCATATTCCGAATTCAAAAATGAAGTCTATTTTACCAAATTCATAACATAAAAGTTTCATTAATTAATTTTATAATTAAATCCCGTTGTTAAAACAAATAGCGTGTTTTTAAGAAACAATATCTATCAAAAGATTGACACTTGTTTATGTCTAGTTTAAATGTGAAATTACATCCAATGACCAACATTGTATTAAATTGTAAAAATATATTCTAAATATACTTTAAAACCACTCAAATTAATAATTTATCACTATTAATTATTTCGATTGAAAAAATTTGTTTTTAATTATAATTTAGTAATTTTCACTATTCATCAGAATATGAAAGTTATCCGAAAAGTACCAAAATTTCACCTTAGGCTAAATTCGATACTCCGAATCCAAAAATGAAGTTCATTTTGAAAAATAAGATTTACAGAGTTTTAAAAAGTGGTAATTACTATTCATAACGGCTAGTTTTAATAATATTTTAATAGCATATCGTTGTTTAGTGAAACTCGGTATTGCGTATTACACACGCTATCGAGGAAGGTCGTGATTGCGTGTAATGCAAGGCAAGTCAAGGATGCGTGTTGTGCAAGCTCCTTTTGGTGTAGCGTACAACACAAGACTTTAATAAAATTAAAAAGAATATTTTTTATAAAATCTTGGGCTGTTACAACTACTCTTGTGTATCATGATAATAAACTTTCTTAAAGTCAATATTTCTCACACTAACCATTTTTGGATGTCCCCTCTCTCAATAATGATGGATTTTC
This sequence comes from Viscum album, assembly GCA_963277665.1. Lineage (NCBI taxonomy): Eukaryota > Viridiplantae > Streptophyta > Magnoliopsida > Santalales > Viscaceae > Viscum > Viscum album. The sequence continues at coordinate 885,660,633 of OY728148.1, read as the reverse complement.
TGGTGATAGTCATTTTCTTCTCTGAGGGTTTTTATAAGTAGTATCCATTTTTTCCATGGGATCTCTTATGAAGATACACTTTCTACCCGAAGGTGATAGTTTATTTCATGATAATGCCTTAAAAACCCTTGAAACACAATAATCATGTATGTGAAAAAACATGTTTATTTTCACACCATATCTCAAAGGGAATTCGGTTTTCTTCTTTAGTTTTTTTTTGTTGAATGTGTATGCAACAGTATATAATGCATATCCCTAAAAGTATAATGGATGATCTACACGACTCATCATCAACCTTACCATTTCTATAAATGTACAATTCATTTTTTTTACTAAAAACATTCCAATTTGTTGTATAAGGTGGTGTGTTCTGTGATAGAATCCAAAAATCCCATAAAACACTCTGTTTTTTGATATTAACCACCTCGATCTGGTCGAATCTTCTTTATCTTGATTCTATGTTGATTCTCTTTTTCATTCTTGAATTCCATGAATTTCTTAAAGAACTCAAACATATACCTCATAATATAGACATAACCATATCTACTCAAGCCATCAATAAAATTTATGAAGTAAGAATATACAACTTAATATTATATTGGAAATGGTCCAAACACATCAGTGTATACCAATCTTTGATGCTCTCTTGCCATTTTACTATATCCATTAAATAATAGTTTAATCATTTTTCCACATAATAATCAGGACATCTTCCAAGAAGTTTTATCTTAGAAAATTATAAATAACCATCTTAACATACCTTTTTCAAATGCTTCTCAATTACATGGCCAAGAAGTTTATTCCATATCTTGGAGTTATATGAGTTATGTGAACATGATTTGTTATCAATTTCCAATACATGGTTTTTGTAATTCAATACATAAAGACCGTTATTTAAATCTGTCATACAATAACCTATGTTATATTGATTAATGAAACCAATTTTACTAGAAACCATAAAAATAAACCCTTCTTTTTATATCCATGATACATAAATATTGTTCATAGTAATATTTGGTACATAATAAAAAATATTTTAAAACCAAAATCATTCTCATTGTCAATGAAATTTTGTAGTCACCAATGGCTAAAGCATCCACCATCACACCATTTCATGCTTTCATATCCACATATCGTATATAATTGTTTTGAAATATACATGGTTATTATATTTTGATCAATATGTGAGCACCAAAGGTTTTATCAGATTCCAAATCTATAGATATTGAAATATTACATTTGAAAATGAACAAACCTTAATCCCCCTTTCTTCTGTGTGAACTTCCTCTTCTAGTGGCCTAGCTTTCCACATGAAAAACTTATTGCCTCCTATTCCTTACCCTGCCTCTAAATCGATTTATTTTTAAAAGGATGGTTATCAGGATCTTTAGAATTGTTATGATATTTAGGCCCCTTAATATTCTTATTCCTTTTCTTATTCACTATAAGGACCATAGGTTTATCATTCCTCATGTCCATATCCACATGCAGAATCAAAGTAATAAGTTTAGTAAGAGTTTTCTCATTGTTGGTCATATATTAATTAATTATAAATCTTGAAAATGTCTTAGGTAGTGATGAAAGAACTATATATATGCACAAATAATATGGGAGTTTAATCCCTATGATGTATAAGTGTTCAATATAGCCAACATTCTTGACTACATGAGACTTATCTTGCACATAATCGATAATATTATTTGTAAAAAAATCATTGGATATCTAATATCTCTCCTTTCACTCCTTCTGTTGACATAGATCCCCAAGGTGAGTCATCATGCTGTATGAAACTATTTCCTTATGTTTTGTTAAAAGATCATTGGAAATGGGTGATATAATGAATCATTGAACTTTTCTACAATCATTAAAATGTTTCCTATATAGAGGAAACTCTTCATCACTATCCATATTCCTAGGAGAATTATGAATTGGTTCTTCCAGCACATAAAATTTCTTTTCATGGTGAATGATAGCGGATAAAGAGATTTTCCACTCTTGTAAATTTATACCAGTGATAAGGTTATCCTTTTCATGTATGGATCACAGTTTTATGATTGATGTCATTTTTATTACTATTTCAACCTGTAATATGGGAAGATTTTTTTTATTACTGGTGACTCTGATTATGGAAATGATAAATCATATTAGGATATCTAGACCTATTCTTGGTGGTTGTGAGCGTTTTAGTTGTTTGATCCCACCCACCGCTCTGTGGTATTTTTTCTTTCTTTTTAATAAATGCTCAGAATATTTTCTTCTGGCTGGACTTTCCGGGATATAAAACCAAATAGACCTCACAATAGGATATAGAGTATCCAAGTTCTTGGAAATATTAGTGGAAAGGATCTATATTAACCTTTTCATTACCCCAAAATTGGTTTCTCAAGAAACATTAATGGTTTTAGTAAGACATTTTAAATTACAACTCCATTAACTCACAGATCATTGATCTGTTGAGTGGAATCCCCAATCACAAAATTCATAAACTGGATTTCTCAAACCTTGCCTCTCATTTACTTCAAGTCCTTCATTGGAAGTCAATCCTTGATGTGAAATAATTTAATTTTACAAAAAAAAATCATGTTATAATTAACATATAATTTTAAGATCCCCATCATTGGATGTTCAATGACTTTGAACAATGGATTGATTTTAACTGAATTAGTGGAAGGCTATACTAAATTAATATATAATATAGGGATTTTATCTTTTATGTGTAAATTTTCAATTGCTATCTTTATCACATTATTCTTAATATTTATTTTAACTTCCTACGTGATTAACAATGACATATATAATATTTAAACACAATCTATTTTATTTTATTTTGATCTTGAATTATTTTTAATTAATTAATTCATGTGATCTTGACAAAATGTTGATAATTAAATAAACATGCAACTTGACTGAAACAAAATATTAAAGTTGTATTATCATGATATTTTACTAATGGTTAGTTAATCTAAATATTGATAAACTAACCGTTGTCCCAGGGAAAACCACCTTGATGAAATTAATGGTTGTGTTATAGTTTTCCAATTTTGTACCTATTTAAATCAATCCACGATTATCAAACAATTATAAATAATTAGGTGACCTCTCCGATACCTATTGTTGGTTCTGGTCACAACAAAATTGTGTGATGGGCATGCCCAATATTTCATTTTATTCATGATCAATATTCAATCTGAGATCTAATAGATGATAATTGCTGGTATTAATTTAATTGAATGATATAAAATAGAAAATGGAGAAAACATTTTAATTAGAGGGGGTAATCACATATTATTTATGAATAACTTTAACCAATTATTTATTAAAATTTCATGAATTATTTCATCATTGATGGATGTAAAAACTGATCTTTCATGTAAAATCATTGTGTTGTATGAATCAAGAGATGATTCCCTCTGTTGGTGATCCACAAGTGTTCCACAAATCATCAATCATTATTAAAGGAATCAACGGATACTATAATGTCTAATCCTATATCTTACATCGTTTGCCTTTGGTCACCATGAGAATATCTTGCAAAGAATTCTCTTTGATCTATATTGACATGAGAGTAGGATGTGGGGGAAGATCACACTCTATTCTTGGGAGAGTTCTTGGAGAGATATATCTCAAGGGAATTATACTAATCTCACCATCTATCATTATACCAAAAAAAAATGGATAGGATATCAATAAAAATAATATTATTGTGTTTATATATTAGTAGGGTTAGAAGTAAATATTTCCACATGTTCCCTTATTATTTATTTTGTCCCTTGAAAAAAAACCCATGTCAATAATAAAATTATTATTGTTGTTTCTTGACACATGCTTAACATGAGATTTAAAATAAAATATTATTTATTCAAATAATTTTCAATATATATTATTTCTCACATGAACAATAAACTCTATCCCCCATTCATCCAAAATATTTATTAAGACATGAATAATGGCTTCTAATCTATTAAATAAATGTCACTAAATTATGCTTAAATAAATAAATAAATATTATATTCTTAAATAGAAAATAAATAATTATAAAATATTTTTCTCAGATTATATTCTCTTGAATAACCATTGATGGAATACATGTGATCAATGAAACATGAATAATTATTATACCATGTTTTGGAAAAATATTTATTCAAATTGAAAAATAATAAATCATAATATTTTATTTAACTGAGATTCAAGATACATTGAGTGTGTGACCCACTATGCCTATTTCACTATGGAATTAGACGTAGTCTAAAGTCCAAGGTTAGTGGATAGAAACATGCCATGGAATCCAAATATAAATAATTTGATGTCATAATTAAACATAATACCTCATACGGGGTGTGCCAATGTAATATAATCACTTACCGTGATATCTTTAATCAAGAAGGTTACATGCTAGTTCCATTAACCTATTTTCTTGATATCTCTTTATTTTACATTATGAAAATTGAACTTTCCTAGTGGATATTGTGATTAATAATATTTTTATGCTATATCATTTCCATCAAAGGGTTTGAGATATTAACATCCTTTAATGAAAATAAGGGACATATCCTTTATATCATTATTCATTAATTCAATATTACTCATGACACACCTAACATATCCTACATCACATTGAACATATTTCGTTATAGTTTTTATTAAAATATCAATGTTTGTTACTTATAATATTAATTCATATCAATATAAAATTATAAGGAACAATTCACATTTTTTTGGATAGTAACATTCAAAGAAAGATATAAATGTGGATTTCTTAATGGAAGGGTCTTATTCCCCTTATATCCTACACTAGATATTACCAAGGGTGTACAGCATGAGAAGGTGAATTAAAGGCCTTTAAGTCCCCAACCTAGAGAGCTTCTGTCATTTGTTTTACTAAATGATATCATCTGCCTATATAATATATACTTAAGAATAGTGTTTTAGAACTTCTGGGTTCTCATCATAGAGGGGAACTGATATAACCTTTTACTGTGACAACTACTCTTAGGAAATTATCACATAGTATGTTACATAGAAGAAAAATCATGAAGTGACAATGAGATTATTAATATTCAAAAAAATTAATACAAATGATCATAATGTACCCAAAAGATGGTTCTAGGGAACTAAATCCTGTAGAAATTAGAGTAGAATATATATGTTGTACTGATTCCTATATAACAAAAATGAATAAATGATAATATTCCTAAGTTTTCATTTCAATAGAATTTTTTTATTTGTTTTGTGCCACCGATGGGTGTTATGTCATTTTAATAAAAAAATGGTACTTTGGATCATTCTGAGAACTCTAACTATCTGATTGATGTGAGGTCGATTCATATAAATCAAAAATGTCCAAAAGATTATTCTCTAATGTTTCCATTTTAATACAATATAATTTTCATAGTTTACACTCCTTTTGGGTGATTTTATACTTTAATAACAATGTAATGAATAAATAGCACATTTAATCATGCCGATCAATTTGATTATCTGATTGACATTTGTCTATCACCCCAAAATTCTAAAATAAGAACATTATTTTCGATAGCGTATACGACACACGAAACCAAGACTAGAATAAAATATAACATCCATAGTCTTTTCTAAATATTTATTTTTAAATTAAGTAAATCTAGTAAATATATTTAGTTCACACATTTATAAGTTTATCTTGAATTTCACTCAAGAGTAAGTTTAGCATACATTATACACAACACCGAGTTTAAACTAAAAGTGACATATGATTAAAATATTAATATTTAATATGATATTTAACACATATATTTTAAATTGTAAGGTATGAATATTACTCACAAAACTATGAATATTATGGTTATCTATTAATAAGAAATAAAATAATATTCTTTTAAAATAATAATAAATGTCCTTTGAAAAACATTATTTTTTCTAAAGGATAGATTAATCATGATTCACACACATAATTAAAAATTAATTTTTCAAATAATTTAGAAAATTTATTTTAAAAATTAAAACTCATTTTAGAAATCATCATATCAAAATTATATTAGGTTTAGTTTTTTTAATATTTCTGAAAAGTTTCATTTTATGATGAATAGTGAAAAATTCTAAATTATAACAAAAAACTGCCTATTCATTTAAGTAATTTAAAAAACTACATTATATTTTTAATTATTTTTAAATTATAAGAATTTCAACTTTATATAAATTAATATAATTTAGGTTTTTGTAATAATTTCCTCAATGAAATTTGATATAAAATATTTTTAAACTTCTGAACATTTTCCCTTTAAAAATATGCTTTCTTCTCTTATCCATGAGATTTCTTTCCAATTAATCATTTCCAATTATGTGGATTGAATTTTTAAAAATGAATTAAATATTTTCAATAAGAATAACTTCTAATGTAACAAAATTTATACTTCTATTTTTTCCAAAATGAATAGTTAAATCCCTAATGATTTATTAGTATGATGAAAGTAAAAATATATTTACCGTGTGGTTAACCTAAAATTAATTGGTTTAAAAAAACTATAAACTTATAAAAATATTTATTTTTATCAATATGTTTATATTATCATTCTCAATTAACAATATATTTCCATTTGGATTCATTTCTCATCTGTATTACATTAATATTATGGATTCTATTGGGAAATTTCCATGTAATTTAGAGGAGGGGTCCCTTTGAAAACATAGAAAGGGTCATTCCCTCCCCTCACTTATTCACACCACCCAAGTAATTTTTCATATCAAAAAACAACCCAATTATCTCCCAAAAATTATGAGTTAGAATATATTGCTCTTATTCCTTCCAAAAGACTATTCCTAGAATCCTTAGGAGGAGATCCAAAGAAGGATTCTCTTAGATAAGGTAATTATCTTAACAAAGATATTTCATTTTATTTCCTATTTATCTACTATAAATTATGTTTTAAAACATCTTATATAATTAAAACATTATATTTACTATAATTATTTGATATTATGTTTAATAAATAATATTATTTCCTCTCCACTTCCATAAAAAGGGATTATGTAATCAGCATTCCTATGTATGGTGGACTACCACCTCATGAACTGATGTATTTGGTTTTTCAATTTCCACGTATCAGTATAAGATATAATTATATAATTAAAAAATTGATATTATATTCATGATATTATTATACTTCAATAAATTTAATATCACATATAAATTTTTATTTTCTGTTCCATTTTAAATACAACAATGTCACTCATGTGTACAATGGACTACCGCATCACAAAGCGACGTGATACATTTTCACTTACATTATAAATGGAATGAAATAAGGTTAAAATTAATGTATATATGTTTTATATATGATATTATATTGATAATATAAATTTAATATATCACACACTTCTTAAACCATTAACTCACTAAGGGAATTATATCGTTTCTCGCACATTTATATGACATACCATCTCCACAAAGCTGTGCGATTCAATCACCATGTTAAGCATTACTAATGGTATGGTAATTGTATAATAATTTAATATGATATTAATTAAATAAAAATAATTATTTATATTTTGGATATTTATTATATTCAAATGAATCAGAACATTCATGACAAGACACACATGAGAAAATTATGAAATTAAAAACCAAAATATTGAAAATAATAAAATATTATTAGAAAATGGAGGGTAAAATATAAAAATAGGATAATATATGATATTATAAATATGTGTATGGTATTGGTAAAAATGATAATATTCATAAAACAATTATACATGAGGTTAGATAACATCCATCTAAAATAAAACATGAGTTAATGGATTAGATCTCAATTTACATTACTGTGAGACTTTTTGTTATTTTGTTCAAATTCAATTTTATGTGGAGTATAAAATTCCAATATAAAATTTAATATCGTGATTAATAAATAATTCATGTTATTTTATGTATTACTTGGAATCATTTCATCTGAGGAGGGTTTTAGTTTTATACTACATAGTGATTTTTTTCCTAGAATCTCACATTCTTTTCTGATTGTAAAATTTCTCCTAAAACAATCAATTTCTTATTTAATTTTTTATCGAACATTAAATTTACCTTAAATAACCATATTTTTGTTTTATGGATATGATTATTTACTAAACTAATTAACTTTTTACATTTGGTGTTTACACTGAAAGATATTTGATTAACTATTGAAATATAGATAAATCTGTATCTTTTACTAAATATAGATATTTAATTATAAATCATAATGAATCATAAATTAAATTTATTATTGTATATATATAGAATGGTATTAAACTAAAATTAAAGGTGTGAATCATCATTGTATTTCCCCTCGATGCATTGGCAAGTCTCTTGAGAAAAATTTGTTAGCCCAATTAGATAAGTTTCTACCTATATTTTAAACTATCTTATAGAAGGTCTAGATGATAGTGTCATCATGGGTCTAAGACATGAGTTCTAATAATTAATCATTGAAATCATTTCAGTTATTCAAATTATACATGATATTATTACTATTATATTATCTCTTGGATACATTCATTATTAGATTATTGATTGAATGGAATGTGTGTTCAGTTATTTACCATTCCATATTAATGATGAATTATATATTTATATAGTCAAGTTATCATAGTGGATTCATGTTTAGTTATTTACCTTTAAATGTTGATTATTATTTATTAATCCCGGATAGCTTCCACTTTACTAAACTCTTACTGAACATTTGAGATGACCCTTATTTTGTTTTCTTTCCGCATGATATGATGAATAAATTTCTAAATGGGTTATCAAGGATGTAGTTATTTTTTGTAATGTATTAGGTTTTATTTTGTGATCTAAATGTAAAATGGGTTTCATGTATATATACAGTTCTATAAAACTACTAAACCATTCAGTCCTTTAGGATTTTATTCATTGTATCTTTGCCAATATAATAAAGCATACATCATTACTTTGCTATTGGGTTCAAGAGTGTCAAAGAGGAAATTAGAGGTTGTTCGGAAGAATCATTTAGAATTAGATTAAGGAAAACATAGATCAGAGAACATAACCCTATGATATAATTTTAGGATAATTATAGAATAACATCCTAAATTTTTTGTGTGGTAGAGATTCTGTTTTTTCCCTTGAAATGTATCTTTATCAGGATAATACAATTGGACATGGTTCAGGAGTAGAGGAACCAATAGGTAATAAATCTAAAAGGTAACATTGGCCTGGAATAGATCATCACCTGTTTAGTGATAATGATCATTTCTATGAACTTGTTCTGACACTCCCATGATATATTCTTCTGATAATATTCATTTTATTTAATAACTATTATGGTGGATTTAAAATTAAGGAAACCCCCAATGAAAGCAATGTTTATGATTATGAGATTCAAAATCTATAAATTTTTAATTTATATAATTTTTGGAACTTTAGTTATAATTATAAAATATTGTTTGATGTTCATAATTTAATGAGTGAATACAATATATATAATTTTTTAGAAATGACACCTATATTATATAAGGTTATCAAAACTCAGATCCAATGTATATGTTTCCCACCATGGAAGAAACTACATATGGTATTGGAAATAGAAAAATTATTTTTATATTAGTATATCTTAATCAATTTATGAAAAATATCCATACCCAAATGAAAAAACCTATTATATAGAAGGAATCTCCTATATTGGATTACTTTATGTAATAAAAGATCACATAATGTAGTGGAAATAATTGTCCAATGAAATATGAAAAATGGAATGTGTCCATGGAGAATATATTTATGGAATTGGGATGTGGTGAAAAGGAAAATGTTACAAATTTTTTGTATTATTTAAAAGGATATGTTGATCGATGGTGTTCGTTGATCTAGAATACTACTGAGAAGTAAGAAATAGAACTCATGGAACAAAAAAAACTTATGTACCATACTGATAGATTTTTCCTGGAACGACAAAGCCATTTTTTTATAATTATTTAGTTTGGGATTGTCTTGTGTTATTTAGGTGAATTTTGAGTGATTTTGGATTAAATTTTTTTTACGCACAATTGGTACAATGTTATAGAAAACCATACAGTTTGGCACATCAAAACATTTTCTCTTTGATGGTGATCTGGAGGGGGCGTACAATATGACCAAACTATTTGGGGAGAACATCCAAACAAAGAAAGATCATATAGAGACTATTTTAATGGATGGGGAAATTTTTTTTAAAAACAATAACCCCAACAAGGAAAAGCGATGCACTCCCCTATAGGGAACATGATTAGGGTGTATAATTTTTCTAAATGTGTGGCCCTATCTAGGAAACTATGCATGTGTGTTTATTTTATTGTAATTTTAATAAAAAACCTAAACTAACCAATTTACCAATAGTTGGTCCCAATAAAACACTAATTATTTTATTTGGCTTTGAATGCTCTTAAAAATATTTTTTAGACCCTCCAAACCCTATCCGTGGTGAATCAAATTGTGGTTGATCACCTTTAATATCCTCTAGTAAGTGGATCTGCTCCCTAATAGTTTCTTCAGATCAATTATACCTTCAACCTTAAAATTGTTTGAATTAGTTTTTTTATCTAAACACTCTTTTAATGGATATCAGTTCTTGGTTTTATTTACTGATCTCAGCCTTCATTCTTCATATTCAGATCCTGTTTCAAGTGTTTTTTTTGATATTTTATTATAGTTAGTTGGTTATTCTTGATATTTTCCCTATAATTGAATCATGGAATTGAATTCATTATTTTAAATGGATTTTAATTGATCTATACAACCTTATTTTATGTTATTTGATTATCTAATTTTAAATGTTATGGAATTTGAAAAAATCCTAATTGCAATGGAATTGGAATTGGGGGATGAATTTTGAATGCCATAGAATTGATGAATATTTTTTGGAATAGATTTTATAAAATGGATTCAATATAAATGATGAATCCTATGATGGATTTTTTATTAAAAAGGAATAGAAGGATGAAAACCCCATGTTTTGGCTTTTAAATTTAACTGGATGATTGGAACTGAATATTTGGAAGTTGAATTATAAATGATGATTGATTTAAAATGAAATTATTTTTCCTTTTTTCATTGATTTATTGAGGAAATGTTATACTGGGTATTTATTATGTTATTTAGGACAAAAAAACTTGGATCATGATCCCATAACCTAGGTTTTATGATGAAAAATATAAAAAACCTAGTTCAACATGATTATCCATATTGGGATGTTGATGAGTCATATTCAGGATGAGCATGTGATATGTGTGTACATGTATTTATCCATGATCAATATTTTGAGAAGTGAAATGATCCTACTTCCATAAACTAATGAACTATAGGGAGGATAGAAATGGTTTTTTTTGGCGTATTATTTGATTATTCATTCCATTTATTATAGAACTATTTTACTCATCTCAAATGATTGATATAAATTCTATTGTATAAAATGTTTATTTAATCCATGTTTGAAATGTCTTCCATTCTTAATAAGAATCATGTTTTGTTTTAAATATGTAAAAGATTTGTTATACCATTTCTTATTTTATTTAAATTTGAGGCATGCTTTGATTAGTTATTATGGAATCTATTATGGAATACATGGTGAGTACCTACTAGGCTTTATATCTCACACCCTTACTTTTTCTTCTGGATTTTATATATCTTATTGTGATAGTTCAGAGAAAAGTGAATGTTACACTTAGAGGTTGTGGATGTTAATGATCCTTAAGTCCATGGGTTGTTTTTTTCACCCCGGGGTGTTATTATTTTTACTAAGGACTTTGATGATGTACTAATTTGAGTTCTATATAATCTATTTGTTTCTGGTACATTCTTCCTTTGAAGTGTAGATCATATAAACTTATAATATTTTATCATCCACTGTTTTGTGGAAAATTTGTTCCCATTTATATCTTTTATATTTTCAAGTGCTAGTCACCAACCCATGGGGATAGACAATTCCCATTACATCATGTCAGTGCTAGATTGGGTATCATGGTACCCTGGTAACCACACTAGTTCGTGAAAAATTTTGTTTTAGATGGAGGTTAATCATCATTCTTTGATGTTAGTATGGAGTTTGTGATGACTTGTTTGGGATTAGGAATTATTTTTGAGTGATTCCTAGCTAAATCACATTATAAAGAGCCTTAAGTCCACATTGATGATTTGGGAATGGAATCTACGAGAATAAATTTGTCTGATTATTTTTTTTCCCCACTTTTCATATGTATTGGTTTAAATAAAAATCATGATATCTTATCTAATTATTTTATTTTCCCCATTTCTCTAGTTGGAGTGGTTGATTTGAGTCATTTTATTATTTATTTGGTTTGTCTACTGATATTTTGTATAATCATGTCTTCGAGGAGACACATGATTAGGCCTCAAATGAATATTTATATGAACCACAATGCGAATATCCTCCCATGGACTAGAATCTTACTAAGATTGTTGTGTTTTCTTTATAAATCTCTAGGAAAGGTAGGTTCACTCAGTCCCTCTTAGGCTCCAGTATTGTAACTATAGAGGGATAAATCTAGAAATAAATCTCAAAATTTCCATCAACAGAATCCCTAATCTTTATATGGATCTAGTGATTCTAAAGTTGTTTAGGATTTATTGGGAAAGATAGTGTTTCTATTTCATTTCCTTGAAATAACTATTTTAATTAAGGAGAAATGGACTACCATAAGACTGGAAGAACCAAGCAGGAGATGGTGGGAGTCAATGGTATCAGAAAAGAAGTATGATGTCTTAGAGTGGAATGAATTCATGATTTTTTATATGATCATTCCAACTAAATGTATATGGTATTGTCTACGGATATAAAGTTTTTGAAACTCCAATGGTTTGAATGTATCGAAAAGGATTATGTGAATCACTTTATTGATCTTGTGATGTTTTCACATAATAATGTATTGAATGAGAAGATGATGACTCGATAGTTATAGATGGGTATTTGACCTCATATTCAATATCCTTTTTTTATTTAATCTTGCTTCCTATGTTGATATAGTGGATAGAAAATCTATGTTTTAGATTGACCTAGATGGTAAGTCATGGTTAATGAGTGTTATTTTTCTCTTAGTGGTTTTTCAATGAGTTCCTTTAAAGTAAATTGGAAGGATGATGATTCTCGTGGGGGTTCTCAATTTTAGGTATCCCCTATAACTCTTATAGTTCCTGGAATAGGCCCGTTGACTTGCTTCTAGTGTGGAAATGTTGGTTATTTGATACATGTTTGTACTATGCCACCAAACACCATTAGTTATTATAGTCACTCAAGAAAACTTCAAAAATTAATTTATATCTTTTTTATCCAATTATTGGCATTGTAATTGTAGTTCCTAAATGTACTATGGTAAAATATCATTCTTCTTTAACAAATGGGTTCTAGCCACAAGCATCCTGAATAAAGCTTGTGCGTGTATTGTAAGATTCTCTAGAGGAATAAGATACAGTTTTAGAAACTATGAGAGTTACCATCACTATATCTTCACCTCTAGTGATTGGTTTATTTGATATTAGTGCGTCTCATTTTTTTGACTCTTATTATGGACTTACTAAATCTTACTACAATAATTTTGTATTATATGATTGATATTACTGCACTTATTTGAACATAGAGAGAGTAAGGTCTCTATTTTCCTTTTTTACATCTTCCCTTTATCAATGATCAATATTACCTAGGAATTTCTAGTTCTTGAGATGAAACATCTGGATTTCATTTTTTGGTAGGATTTTCATGATACTAATAAGGCACAAATTGGATTTTACCTTTTATAGTTCTATTTAAATGTGCATGATGGGGTGATTCATGTATTTAAGGGAGAATGAGACTCGAGTTTGAGTAGAGATAGACCTTCTTATAATATTCTAGAAAATGTAATATTAGTTTTTTTCTTTTTGATCTGGAGTATGAAAAATTTAATTGTAATCTCCCTCAAGTTTTCTTCGAGACTCCTGATGTTTTTCCATCTAATTTCTCTATTTTTACACTGGTAATAAAGGTAGGTATCTGTATTGATTTAGTTTTTCGTAATAAATTGGATTTTATAATTTATTATCTAATGGAACTATATGATATAAAAGAGTTTAAGACTTAGTTTGATGATCACTTTGATATATTACTCATATTCCCACATGTGTTACCTTGGGTAGTGCCTATTCACTTTTCAAAGAAAGATGTCGGAGCACTTCACTGTCTATTTATTATCAAATACAAAATCAATTATGTTAATGAACAAGTATTCATTTCATCAGATAGATTATATGTCTGAATAGTTGAAAGGGGAGAAGTGGTTCTCAAATATTGATCTTCAATATGGTTATCACCATTTTATAATAAAAGAATATGAAATTTAGAATACCACTTTCCAAAGCAGGTATTCCCATTATGATTATCTTGTCATTCCATTTGTTCTAAAAAATTCTCTTGCAGTCTATATAGATTTGTTGAATAAGATCATCCCTAAGAATATTGATACATTCATGGTGGTCTTTGTGGATGATGAACTAATTTACTCTCATTCCACGGAGTATCATGTGGATAGTCTAAAAGGAGTTATAGTATTGATGATAAATCCCCATTAGTATGAAAAGATATTGAAATGAGAATTATAGATTTTTGAAGTGAAGTTCTTGGGACACATGGTATCAGAACATGGTCTCATAGTTGACCATAAAATGGTGAAAGCTATTATGACATGTGAGAAACCATTTAATGTTTCTGAGATTTATCGATTCTTTGTTCAAGCAGCATATTACCATTGGGTTGTAATGGATTTCTCCAAAATGGATTTTGTAATGACCACTCTCACTCAGAAGGGAGTGATGTTTTCATGTGATGATAAATCTCATATTTCATTTTTCTATACAAATAATCTATTCACTTCTACCCCAATGATGAATTTTCAAGAGGTTGGGTAGGGATATGTGGTGTTCTGTGATGCATGATGTTCAAGTTTGTGTCATTTTTTTTGTAGGGTGATCACATGGTATCCTATAGCTCTTATAATCTTTGGACACATGTGAAGAAGTATCCAACCCATGATCTCGAATTCACAACTTTGATACATTATCTTAAGATTATACTGCATTACCTTTTTTAGAATTATTTTCCATTCATTCCAACCAAAAAATAATAAGTTATATCTTCTCCAAAAAATATCTACATATTCTCTAAAGGCATTGGGTAGAGTACCATCAGTCTTTTGATTTTCACATTTACCATACCCTAGGAAAAGTAAATTTCATCATTGATTCCTTGATAATGAAAATCTTGATTGAGGTTGTGATATAATCATTGGAAGAGTGGAACATGATGGATATTTTTGAGTAGTTTCAAATAAGATTTTAGGAAATAGGGGAAGAAGTATTTTAAAGTGTTCAGATGGCCTCTTATCTTAATGAGAATATTCTTCCAGAGAAACATCTTAATGCTGCATTATATAACATTAAGAACACTCTTTATGGTGTGGATACCATTGAGGAATGGTTATTACCATATATGGGTATCCTATGTTTCTAGAACTGGTACAATGTACATTTCTTAGTGAGAATATTTTTTTTGGTTCGTAGACATAATTTCCAATGGGATGTGTACCTAGAAACCAAAAATATGTTTTATTATATCTGATGTTAATTCTAGTGTCTACATATGACATAAGACATATCTAATTTTTTTCACATTTTTTTACGTTTGAAAGGGTCAGGACCAAGAACCAGAGACCTTTAGGTTTGATTCATCCACTTCCAGTGATGACATGGAAGTGGGATGAGGTGTTTATGGACTTTGTGATTGGGTTAATGCATTCCCCTAGAAAGAGGAAATAGATATGGGTTGTGAATAATAGGATAAATAAATAAGCACCCATTATTCCCATTCGTGATACAAACAAAATTTCGAAGTTATGAAATATCTTCGTAAAAGGGATTTTTTTGTTGTAAAAAAGTTCCATATGATATAGCATATGATGGGGGTCTCTATTTTACCACTTGTTTTTAGTGGACAGTAGGAAGAAATTGGATGTTTGGTCAATTTGAGTATGGTATTCCATCTCTATATGTATGGGAATACGGAGAGGGTTATGCATATTATTGAGGATAATTTATGTGCCCATGTTCTTGATTTTGGTGGATCTAGGGATGACTATTTTGGACTAGTTGAGTTGTTTATAAAAATAAATACATTTCATTGATCACAATGCATCCTTTTGAGGTCTTTTATGATAGTCAGTGTCAATATCTATTGTGTTGGTTAGATATTAGTGAATGTTTATTGGTCAGATTGTGCATAGAACAAGAGACGTCAGCAAAGATTCAGTGGATTCATCAAATAATTTTGATGTCATAGAGCTGATATAAATCATTATTTAATCCTTTTTTTTTGAACTTTTGAGTTTTATGTTGGAGGAAATGTGTTCTTGAAGGCTTCACCTTGGTTGGTTCATTGACATCCAGGGATGAAATGGAGGCCTCCATCTCATTTTGTGGTACCTTTTGGGGTTTTTTTATCAGCTGGTGGGGAAAGTGTATTACCATTTTCCACTTCATCCATATTTTAAATCGATACATAATGTGTTATAAATAGAGTAGATTCAGAAGTATCATTATGACTTGTCATTTTTCTTACAACAACCTGCACTACATTATCACCATGGTTTATGCTAAGAATAGATACCAGGATCGTTGACCCCTCTGGTAAGATCTCTCTAACTTAGATGGCTCTATCCAGGAGACCAGGCTAATTATTGGCGACTTTAATGCCATTATTTCTCATAGTGAAAAGATTGGTCCTCCCCATTCTCCAATCAATACTATAGATTTTATAACCTCAGTTAAAATCTGTAATTTGATTGAAATCAACCTATCTGGGGAAAAATAAACCTGGTACTAGAGACACTACAACAGAGTGGTTTCTAGTAAACATGATAGGGCCTTTTTCAACGTGTTAGCCTTGGATGTCTTGGACACAACTTCCAGCATCACCTTACGTAAAATAAACTCGGTCCACCACCCCATCCATGTTAGTTTTCTATCCAAAAAAGGAAAAACCATTATTCCCTTTAAATTCAATAATGCTTGGTGTGAGAATTTGGAATGCTCTCATCTCATACAAAATGGCTGGTTGTCTAACAATCATCACTCTGATGCTTTTTATTGTGTCACTAAGCTAAAACACCTCAAGCACTTCCTTAATGGTTGGTTTAGGGATAAATCTGACCAAATGGACATCGATATATCCACTCTTGAAACTGAACTCAATCAGATCGAAAATAGCTCAACTTGTGTTGATTTTTCCTCAGATCCCTAGAATTAGATGAACATCTCTTTGAAACTTAACTCTCTTTTGATCCAAAAATACAACTTGTGTAAACATACTTTCAAAGGAAAATTTCTCTCTAATGGGGATTGAAACACAAAATTTTATAATGCCCTCTAGAGAGATTTGAAAACTTGTCGCACCTTATCCATTCTTAATGATAACGAAACTCTTCTTGATTATGATGAAGACATTTCCAACCACGTATTATCTTACTTTCACAACACTTTCAATGGACCTAATATCAATAAAGATCTCATTCCTAGGATCATTCCAGCTCTGATCAATGAACAAGATAACCTCTTCCTTTTAAGCATCCCTCTAGATCATGAAATAACAGATATTGTCTTCAAGTGTAACTAAGATTGTTCCCTGGGGCCTGATGGCTTCAATAAAGGTTTCTTTCAGAATCATTAGGAGGTTGTTCACATGGATGTTTTCATGCTAGTTAGACACTTCTTCACTTATGGAGTCCTACCCTATGGTCTTAATTCCCAATTCCTAACTCTTATCCCTAATGTGGCTAATGCCTCTGATCAACACCTCTTCCGCCCCATTTCTCTCATTAACTCTCTGTATAAAATCATTAACAAAATCATTTCTAATTGGCTTTCTCCCCTATGTAAAAAGATCATCTCCATGAATCACTTTGGATTCATCAAGGGCATATCGATTCATGATTGCATTTTCACTACCTCGGATTGAATTAACTCTCTAAATAAAAAGTATAGAGGAGGGAATATTGAATTCAAACTTGATATTAAAAAATACTTTGACAACATTGATTGGAACATTATTTTCAACGTCTAAGGATTTTGGGTTCAATTATACTTTTATTGGAAGGATAAAATACCTCTTCAACTCGTCTTTTATTTCCTTCCCTCTTAACGTTTCTCCTAAGGGATACTTGAATTTCACGGAAGGGGTTTGGCTAGGTGATCCCCTTTCTTCGATTCTCTATGCCATTGTGGATGACTACCTCAGTAGGTATCTTTCCTCTCTTGTTCATCAAAACAATCTCAAATCCATTTAGGATGTCGGAAATCCTGTTCTTCCGACCCACCTTCATTATTTTGATGACATCATTATCTTCATTAATGGGGGTTGGAAAAATATCCTTAATTGTAAAAAGGCCATGTATCACTATGAAGAGGTCTCTAGACAATCAATTAGATGGAATAAATCCTATATATTTTTTGGGAAAACCTTCCCCCTACTAGAAAAATTTGTATTGTTGAAAATCTTAGCATCAAAGAGGGACCCATCCCTTTTACCTATCTTGGAGATCCCCTCTTCTGGGGTAGGCCCAAACCCATGTACTTTAATACAGTTGTGGATAAAGTGACTAATCAAATGGCCTCCTAGAAAAGGAAATACCTCTCCATGGCTGGCGGGATCTACCTTGTAAAATCCACTATTATCTCCAAAAAGGTTTACCCCCTGTTGATATAAAAATGGCCTAATAGAACTATTAAAAAGGTTAATTTCTACATAAAATTTTTTATTTGGGCCGGTAGTATTCTTGAAAGAAATATTGTTATTATCCCTTTGTCGATATGTTGCAAACCCCTTGAAAAAGGTGGTCTTGGCATTGAAAATTTCAAATTATTTAATGAGGCTCTTCAAGATATGCTTACCTGGAGGATGATCAACAAAAAATCTGACTCCATAACCTTTCATCATAACTGGTTCCTACAAAAACGTAAAAAATATCATTCTAGTTTCCTCAATTCCTCCCTCTCGCCATTTATTCGAAATACCATTGTTGACATCATGCATAACTCAAGATCGATGGTTAATTCAGACTCCACTATGAATTTCTGTCTTGATAACTAGATTGAAACCCCCCTCATTTCCATGCTATCTCCATATTCCACTCTAGATAACATCAATCTCACCATAAATCATTTAATGCACTCTAGTACAACTAATATACCAGATTACATTAGGCACGTTGTGAAAAATTACTCCTTTATAAATGGGGACAAACTCTTTACTTGGGGCCTGCTCACAATGGTATTTTTTATTCCAAAAACTTCTATCATATTTTTTCACTAATTCTAACACCATTTTCTCATGGTTGATGCTTTTTGACAATCCATGAATCAAGCCTTCAAGGATTAACCTTGTCTAGCGCATTTCCCATAAACACATTCCCATAGAGGTTTGTCTTTAGTCTTTTGGTGTCCAAATATGCTCTAAATATAGTTTTTTCCACCAACATAGGGAGGACACTAATCATCTTTTATTCTCTAGTGCTATAGCCTCAGCTCTTTGGAATTATGTTACTGACCTATTTGACTGCAGAATTTTATCCTTTGACTCTATTTAATCTCAACTTAAACATTTCGTAGAACTTGAATCTTCCCAGAAAATCAAGAACCTCTTCCTATCTGTTGTTGTTGAGCATCTACATGTGATATTATATGATATAAATGCTGTTATTCAAAACAAATACTCTTTTAATCTTAATGCATGTCAGAAAAGGATCCTTATTTCCTTATGGGAAACAACCCTACTCCAGAAAGCCCACTGCGATAATTCGGTTGGGGACTTTGTGATTCTCTGATGCCTCAAAATTGATGCCTTTTACACTAATATGAAGCTTTTTATTGAGGTTTTTTGGCATGCTCCGACTCCTGGATGGATCAAGATCAATGTAGATAGAGATTACAGAGGAAACCCAGGTCCTTTGGGATGTGGGGCCATTTTCATAGATTATCTCTGTTGATGTCACAGATATATCTTTGGAAGCTATGTCAATTCCATTTCTCGTGAAGCTGAAATAATGGTGTTGATTCAAGCCATTATTTTTTTCAACCAATAATGATAGAACAACATCTAGATAGAGATGGAATCCACCACCATTGTGCATGCTATTTGGAATAGGGCGATCTACCTTTCCTGGCCTCTCACTACCCACTAGATGAAATGCCTCAATTAACTTCTTGAAATCAGATACATTTCCATCCATACGTATCATGAAGAAAACATGGTTGTAGATGGCCTTTCCAATAAAGGATTCAACCAAGCCATGACATTCAGTGATACATTCTTGGTTCATCTTCTCCCCCACTTTGTAAGGGATTGTAATAAGATACCGTCTTTCTGTTTCATGTAGCCTTTCTCTCTCTCTTTTCTTTTTAATAAAATTCTCTAGACCTTTAAAAAAATATACTCTACAACTCTTTTTTTATAATGATTTTTTTGAGTATTTTATTGAGTTTTTATGGATTAATTTATTGAATTTTGGAATCAATCTGCGCTCTGTATGGTTGGAGCATGGTTTGTGAAAACAATGAGGTTTGTCTTTGAAAACTATATACCATTTCATGGAACTCTGGAGGGGACACATAGATTTTCCAAAGTGTATGACTAGACCCCCAAAATCATTCAAACTCATACAGTGATGGATTTAATGGTTGACAACTTTTTTTGAAAAAACATTAACCAAAATAGGAGAAACAATGTACCACAGTTTAGGGGCACATTGTGTGTCTAACCATGCGAACCATTCTTTAAAACTATGTGTGTGGGTTTATTTTCATCCAATTTTATTAAATACCAAACCCCACCCACCCATTTTACCCCTAGGTCAACCCCAACTGAAACCTATTCATTTTCCTTGGGTTTTAAGTTCTCTAGAAGAATTTTAGGCCACTCTAAAACCTTTCCTTGGGGGGTGAAAGTGTGCTTGATCACATTTAATATCATCTGATAAGTGGATCTCCTCCCCAATAGTTTCTTCAAATCTATCCTTTACTACTTGTTAGATATTTATGTGTTATGTATTATTGGATTGATTTGAAATCAATTTTATTGGATCATAGTAATAGGTTTTATTTATTTATCTCTGGTTCATTCATTAATTATTGGATGATCATGTTGTGGGTGTTGTTTCAAAACCATTGATTAAAGGTAGGTGGTCACATTTGAGATTTTTCATGTAATTGTAACCCTTAATTTTTATTATTTGGTTTGAAATGGATTTCAATTGATTTATAAAAACATTATTTGATGTTATTTTATTATGGAATTTTAAATTGCATATATTTTTTAGGCATCCCCCAATTCCAATTGAATTGGAATTGTGGGGTGAAATTTGAAATTGAGGTAATTGTGGAAATTATTAAAGAATTTATTATATACAATGTATTAAATTAAAATGATGAAATCATATGACTGGTTTTTTCTTGAAAATTCATGAAATGATAAAAAATACATGTTTTGATTTTGAAATTAAATTTGTTGATTCAAACTGACAGTTGGGAAATTGAATTGTAAATGATGAATGATTTGAAATGAAATGATTTTCCCTTTTCCATTTATTTTTTGACAACATGTTATCCTGGGAAGATAGTGTATTATATAGTACAATCATGCTTGGATATTGATCACCTATTATTGGATTGATGATGAGAAATTTAACAAAAATACAATTTGGCTTGACTATTCTGGATGAGCTATTGATAATTCCTATTCATCCTGAGCCAGATGGACATGTGTACACACATTTAGATTTGATCACTGATTTTTTAAGTGTGAGGATACTATATCTAGAATATAATTTAATGTAGTAAAGATAACCATTGTGTTTTTTGTATGATTTGATTAAATATTTCAATGATTATATAACCTCTTTACTCGTGCAGAATCATTAATATAAATAGTTTTATATAAAATTTTCATTCAATCCATGTATGATTTTTTTTCTATTAAATTTAAAAGAATCATATTTGTTTTAAATATGAAAAATATTTATTATACACTTATTTGTTTTATTTAAATTAAAATGAAGCATATATTTATTATTATGAAAAATATTATGTAACACTTGGTGAGACCCTACTGAGATTTATAGCTCACATTATACCTTTTCCTTCAATCATTTGTAGGTATTATTGTGCTAGGTATAAGCAAAAGGGATGTGCTACTGGGAGGTGGTTAATGTTCATAGTCATTTAGACCATGTGTTATTTCTATAATTGTTTGATGTTTGTGTTTCTTATGAGTAATTTGATGATGTACTACTTTGACATTTTTTATACCTGTTTGGTTATGGTACATTCTCTATTTAGAGTGTTCAACATACTGATGTATAGAATTTTATCATCCACTGTTTTATGGAAAATTCATTCACTATTTTTATTATGTGAGGGCAGGTTCATTTATCTAACCCATGACGAATGGGAACAAGCTTTAGAAATTTTCAATGTTGGTAGGGGTATCATTTACCAGGTTATCTGAGCTAGTTCATGATAATATAAGGACATTTCACCAATAAATATTTCCATTGAACGAAATGAATTGAGATGAAGAGAAATGTTTTAGCTTAAATAGAAATGATGAATAAAGTGTTACAGAGTATAAAGCTGCCTTAACAAGATAATATAGGTATTCTATGGATTACACATGGAACACATAGTGACATATTGACCATTTACTTGAACGACTTAAGACAAGTCTCTAGAGGTTATAAGTCTCTCAAACTTCATAATTATATAAAGAAATATTTTTATGTGCTATCAAGATAGAGAAATAATTATTCATGTCTTATGGATTTAAAGGTAATTAAAAGAGGAAGGGGGTGGAATAGAAAAAAAATAGACAAATGGAAGAAGGGAAAGAATGATTTTCTGACTTTTGTTAATTGTTAAAAGAAACACTCTAGTAAATTCTTAAAAAGAATGAGAGTATTCTACATTTTTGGAGAGAAAGGACATCATGATCATGATTATAATGGAAATAAATAAGTTTCCAATGTTCAATGATT
Source organism: Viscum album (assembly GCA_963277665.1). Taxonomy (NCBI): domain Eukaryota; kingdom Viridiplantae; phylum Streptophyta; class Magnoliopsida; order Santalales; family Viscaceae; genus Viscum; species Viscum album. The sequence goes on along the minus strand of OY728148.1, from coordinate 885,637,572 downwards.
CCACTATAAGGATATAAGGCACTATAAAAATATGTTTCCCAAGTAGAAAGGGAATATACCTCATAAGATGCTAAGGGATCAAGGTCATTATTATGCTATTGATATAACCGATGTATAATTATTAATGTTCTTGGGTAATTGTATCTAAGAAATATGTTGTGAAATTATTTTATTAAGGAAATTGTAATTATAAGAATGATGAAATTTATATGGATTGAACTATAGAACTATTTATTAATGGATTTGAAAAAATGTGTTGAATGGTACTAAGAATAATGATTTAGCAAAAAGTTAAACTTATCATAAGACACATGATTGATGAAAATATAACACTTAATATGTTTCTGATGTTTATATTATTATATTGGGATAAATATATGATTTAAATGGATAATGTAAATTAGATAGTAGTGACTACCACGTAACTAAAAAGTGATTTTTTAGAAAATTCATTTATGTTATCATTGATGGAGTATACAATATTTTTTGTTTTAATGAATATTTACCATATTCGTGTTTTTACTTAAGGAATACTTAATTTTTCATTTTTTTCAATAAGGTTTAATGGTAACTCAGGTGATTACCAGATTTCAAGAGAATACATATTCACATGTTTGGTATATGATGACTAAGATCTATTTTCATGTTTTTTGGTGGACTAATGATACATTGATTTAGAAATTCAATGACATTATATCTAAATTATTTTATCTCAATATTTTATAGGGGTCATATGGTTAACCATTTATGAAATGTTTTAATTTTAATATTGGATGAGGTATTAGTGATTAATGTATTACTTCACCATATGGAGGTTTATACATATTGGATGACCAATGAAAACCATTTTTTTCATAATTATAACTACAGATTTAATAGATGACTTATAATTCTATTATAGATAAATAGATTCATTGAAATTGAATTTTACTACTTTAGGTATAAAAGAATGTTTTTTTGAAATTGTTTTATTTGATTGAGAGATGAAGTGTAAATTGATCTAATAACAATCAAAGGATTAAATAGTTCTTATAAAATAGAAATGTATAAATTGAGTATATTTTCTTTATATTATTAGACTATAAAGTTATTCCATGAATTAATGAATATGACATTAAGGAAAAAAATTTATTCTAATTCATTATATCCGATGAATTAGATGGGATATTAAAAATCATAGATTTATGGTTTTGAGGCCCTTAAAATTCCATTGATCATTTAATTGATTGTGGTCAATGGTATCAATAACTCTCTATAATTATTTATGATTTTACTCAACATCCATATCATCAATTTCCACCAATTTTCTCGTTCGTAGAAAACAATTTATGTATTATTCCATATGACATTTGTACTTATACTTCTCCCTTATTAAAAGGATATTTTATTAACCCTTTTCACGATGTGGGTTTTGAAAAAAATAATTTTCATATATAAAACCCTTGATTACAAATATGAAGTTTAAATAATCAGGATTCAATATATTTATGGTGGGGATAATATACCACCTCGAAATTCTTAAATAAGGACGTTGTTTTTAATAATGCATACGAAACAATACACCCAAATTAGAAGAAAATATGACCCCCTAAAAATTTATGATATATTCATTTTAAATTAAATCTAATATATTAAATTGATTTCATTATAGGAAATTTTCAGTTAATATTGTGTTATACTCAACACTGATTTTATCCTACATTAGACGCATCACCGGGTTTAAATGTGACATGGGATATTATTAAAATTTTAATATTTAATATGACTTTTATCAACTAGTTGATAAGCTATATGGTATGAATAATACCAAATAATTTATGCATAACATGTTTTTATATTAATTATAAATAAAATATGAATCTTTTAAAAGTAAAATAAATGTTTCCTAATAATTTCTATTTTTTTTAATGGACTATTTTTTCATTCTTTGAGAACATAAATTACAAAAAATTAATAGTTATATAAAATTATTTTTCAATCTAAAAATTATTTTTTAAATCATCATATAAAAATTATCAAAGGGTCAAAATTAAGATTGTTTTTGAAAAGTTTCATTTTTTTAATGAAGAGTGAATAATATAAAATTTTAATTAAAAACTGCATTTTGTTATAAATAATTTATAACATTATGTTATATTTTGAATTTTTTTATTTTAATATTATATATAATTAATATTAATTATTAAAAATTATTTCATTATAATAATTGTCATCTTGAAATTTCATATAAAAACAATGCAAACTTTTGAACTTTTTCTCTTTAAATCTCATTTTTTCATCACCTATACGGGTTTAATATTAAATTAAATTTTTTCACTTATGTTGGGTTAATTTATAGAAAATATTTCTATAGTTTTAATGAGAATAATTTGTAATTTATAATAATTTCAACATAATTTTTGACAAAAATTATCATTTAAAAAATGAAAGTTCATTACTGTAGTTAAGGTAAAAAAGATTTACTATGGGGTTAAACTAAAATGATAATTGTTAAAATGACCTAAAAATAAATAAAAATATTAATTTTAGAACATATTTTCCTAATATTATTCCCAATTATGAATATATGTCTATTTTAAAGCATTTTTAATGTGAATAACTTTAATATTTTGGATTCCTTTTAGAAATCTCTATGTAATTTCCAAGAGGGTTTCCTTTCCCCACTTATAAAAGGGGAATCCCTACCCTCACTTATCCACACATCTCAAAGCCTTTTCATCAATGAAAACTAGAAAAAGGTTATCCCCAACTCTATTACATATATTATAATTATACTTTTCCACCATAAATAACATCATTAGTATCCTTGAGAGGAGATCCAATGAAGGTTTCTATTAGAGAAGGTAATTATCTTAACAAATCTATTTCATTTTATTTCTTATTATTACATCGTAAATTATGTAATAAGACATAAAATATAATAAAAATCTAACATAAAATTATATGTAATTTATGTTGAATGAATAATAATTACACACCCCTCTTTAATCAGATGGGTTATGAAATCTTTGTTTGTGTGTACAACAATCAATCGTCTCCCAAAACTATGTCAATAATATTTTAATTACCACCTCTCATAGTTCGATATAATGAAGGAAGTAACACATGTATATGAAATTTATGATATTATTTTACATCTTTAATTTTAAGGTCAAATATAATATTTTACATTCCATTTCATTTTGAATAAAATATCATTGCTCATGTGAATGACGGACTGCCGCCTCATGAAGCGATGCAGTTAGTTTTCAATTAAGATTTAAATTGAATGTATTAAGGTTAAAATTAATGAATATATTTTATATATTTGATATTAAATTGATTTTGTTATATTTTTTATTCCTCCACTTCCTAAACCATTCACTTGTTAAGGGAATAGTGTCATTGCTCATGTATATGTATGACATACAATCTCTATAAAGTGATGTGATTCATTTTCAGTGTTAAAATTTCATAAATGGTTCTAAAAATGTATTTAATGAGTAAATTTGATATTAAAATCATTTATTTAATTATATAATCTTAGTTTATATATTATATACAAATTACCTATAACGTTCATGAGAAAATGTGCATGAGAAAACATGCATGAGAAAACATAACAATTATCACCTTAGATAACGAAAATAAAGAAATACTATTAATAAATAGGTTATAAAATATAATAATAGGATCTTATATGACATTATAAAGATGAATGTTTTCTTCGTAAAAATCAACAACAAGCATAAAGCCATTATAAATGAGGTTAAAGTATGTCCAACTAAAAAAGTCTTATGGTGAAGGATTTAATCTCAATTTACATTCCATTGAAACTATTTTGTTATTATGAACCAACTAACTTTTATGTGTTCTGTATACTTACCATTTGACATGAAATATCATTTTTCAATTATAAATCATGGTATATTATCTTTCAATCTAATATGATTTCATCCAAGGGGGGTTTTACTTAAAAATTACCATGTGGGAAACATTATTATCCAATCCCACCCTCTTTTGTGATCGCTAACATTATCCTGAAACAAACTATTTCATGTAGTAATATTTCATTATAATATAAATTTCTCACAAATATATATATTCTTGTGTGATGGAAATGATTATTTCATAAATTGTATACCATTTTTAAATATGAAGTTTATATTGAAAGATATTTTATTATTGAGGATAAATATTGATAAATCTGTATCCTTTAATCAATATGGATATTTAATGACAATTTATATTGAATCATTAATTATATAAATATTTTGATAGATGAGGAATGATTTGGAACCATAGTGACGTGTGGAAAATGTCATTATGTAGCCCCTCAAGGCATCTATGGATTTTATGAGAAAAATTAGTTATCCAAATAAAAATTCTTTATACCTGTAGTATAAAATGGATATTGAAAGGTATTTATGATATAGGTATCATGTGACTAAGAGATGATGTAAAATAATTAATCATTTCATTCATTTATGTTATTATAATTATCTGATGTATTTTCATAATGTTATAATTTATTGTTGTATTTCATTCTTATATTACTGATTAAATGGAATGTGTGTTCAGTTATTTAACTTTCTATATTGATTATTCCTTATCTATTTATGTATTCATTATATATTAATGTAATACAAGTACACATTTTAAGTCATTCATATTGATTATTCTTTATTGAGTCATGTTATATTCTGTTGTACATATCCCTTAGTAAGCATTTGAGCTCACTTTTTTTGTTTCCTTTTCCAATGAAATGAAGAATAAATATTTCAGTTTTTTAAAGGATATAGTTCAATATGTAATATTTTCAATTATTATTTATTTTATAAACCAAATGTTAAATGAGAATCATTTATGTATCCTGTTCTCCAAAAAAACTAAACTGACTGGTCTTTTAGGATTTCATTCCATGTATCATTAAAAATACAATAAAGTAGACATTGGATCCAAGCTACTGGAATTGGGTTCATTAAATGTTTCTAATTACAGGAGATTATAAACGAATAAAAGATTTTTCATTTATTTTTTCATCACAATTTGATATTTTTTTATCAATTACAACCCCTACATAAGTGATTTTTCATTTATTAACATGTTTTAGCAATGTGAAATCGTACTAGGAATTATAAGATTTGGGTTGATGTGTGTTTGATTTATATTGATCAAAAAATACCCAAGTATTATTTTCCTAGGTTTTCAGGTCAATATGAACTTCTAATCTTGGTTTTAAACTCTTGACAGCTGATTTTTCTTTTTAAAAAAACAAAATGGTGAAATAGATCTTTGGATAATACTATGAAATATAAGCATCATATTGATCTGTTGTAAAATATTATAGATTAACAAGATTTTATAATCAACTTATTATGGTTTCATAGTATTCTAAACTTGATTTTTTGTATTTTGATCACATTTAGGTGACCTAACACCTTACTAAAAATGTGAAGGTCAAATAAAAAAATTTAATCATACTGAGAAAATAGTTTTTGAGACTACTGTCATTTGATTCCTTCATATCTAAAATCACTTCACAATTATTTTCCTATATTTGTTTGTCATCAAAAACCCAGTTTCCTAGTATTGACCTATACACAGGGGATTATTAATTTATTAATAAGTTATAAACATTTGATATATTATTTTCCATTATACTGATTAATCTAGAAATTCGATTGATGTGATATTGATTCAAAGAGATAAAAAATGGTTCAAGAATTAGTTACCTAAGTTTTCAATTAAATTTGTACATATTCTTTAGGTTTTTCCCCTTAATGGTTTATGTTTCATTTTAATAAAAATATAGTGGTGATATGGTACTTTGGATCATATCAATCAATCTAATAATCATATTAATAATCATTTTATTTCTATAGATCAAAAATTATGGAAGTATTATTTTCCTATGTTTTAATTTTAATTTGATGTTATTTTTTCAATTTAAACCCCTTTATGGGTGATATGTCATTTTGAAAATAGTAAAATGGTGATATTGAACTTTAGATCACATTAAGAAATTTAAATCCCATATTAATGATCGATTGATTAATAAAAGGGGATGTGAAGATCATTTTGATAATATTTCATGAAAACATGTTGGGGTTTTCTTCATTTTTACCCTTTTATCAGTGATATATAATTTTGATAAAAATACAAAGGTGAGATGACACTATGGATAATACCGAGAAATATATTAATCACATTAACGTGTGGGAAAATCCTATTAATTAAAAATTTACCCAGCGTAATTATATAAAGTTCCAGAATAATATAAACATATTTTGTCAGTTTTGACCAATTTTAGGTGATTCATTATTTTAATAATAATGTAAATGTGAAATATAATATTCATTAATGTTGAAAAAATTAGGTATCATATTGATATGTAGATGATTCCAATAGATTGTAAATGAATCAAATATCATTTCCTTATATTTTCATACCAAAATGAGTATTTTATCTTAGTTATGAAATCAACACATGAGATTTTTCATTTACTTATAATTGTTAAGAAAATAAAATCATACTAGGAAATATGGGTATTATATTGACTTTTGGTTGATTACAATATATTATATTATTACATTTATAACAGTGTGATTGTGAAACATCACATTTGATCATACTAATCAACTCAACATTATTATTATGAAATAATAACTAAATAAGGAATCAAATCTTATTCAATTCAATAAATAATATTATATCATGTTTTATTCCAACTCATTTTTTAAAAATATATTCTTCTATGGAATATCTAAAGTGTCCAAAATATTAGTTGTACTAAAAAATATAAATAAATATTTTAAAAATATTTAAAATAAAGTATTAATCACCTTAATAAATTCTTATATCTAGATGATAGTTTATTTATGGAATATGATATATTTCATAAATTTAAAATGTAATATTCACAGTCATTATCATTATTTTGTTACAGACACTATAGAAACACTATGAAAAATAATTTATTTATTTTGATGTTTTTTAGTGATACTTTGTATATGTGATGTAATTCGTATCATTGTGCAGAAATCGATAGGTTTCTTATGCTCAATCACTATCCTCATACCATGATTTATTAGATACTTAAATATCACCCTATTATAACTAAATAAATGATAAAACGCAACATAAAACATATAATTTGATGTTTATATAGATTATTTAGACTGTAGTGAATCAAAAAATCACAATGTACATAACATGTGGTTGATTTGTTGGAAGTCTATGCTTTGAATCCAAAAAAAACATCCAGGTATCTAAATTGACCACATTAAGAATCATGTAGTCCCTGAAAAACAAGAATAAATATGTAATTAAAATTAAAAATATATATACTTTTTATATGATTATAATGTAGAGTTTTACGCCTACACTGTAAGAATCAAGAAAATTCTATAATCTATCATTTTTATTTCAAATTTTTTGGCTTGTTCATATACTTTTTAAATTTCTTATTTATTCAATAAATTTTTTATATATAAATTATTGTATGACTAATGAGTCAAAAAGAATTATTCATATGGATTTACATTTATATAGTAGTGTTATATATGTATATATTAAATATAAATAGTTATTAATATTAATTTAAATGATAGATCAATTATTGGAGAATCGTGTTATGAAAACGAACATCGTGTATACTTTTAAAATTGAGACACCCTACCATTCATTCTTGAGAATATCATTTACCCTCTAAATACTAATATAATATTTAATAACCTCTCCATTAATTTGATCATCAAATACAATCTGGGTTATATTTTTATCTTTATACGTTTTATCTACAAAATCATGTAAGTTTAATATATTCAGTATTATAATTATAGCGACCCTTTTTGGTATAGGAATATTACATCATTTTAAAGATAAATAACATAATAATGTTAAAAATCCATGATCAAAAGGTTTAGTGTCTTGTAAAAATAGGTTTATAAATAACTAGTACATAATAAACCAAAAAAACTTATATGTTTCTTCGTCTTTATCTTCTTAGTCTCCCTAATTCTTTCGCTAGAACAAGTAATCACCTAAGGATATTCCTTACCGAAAGGTGTGAACTAGAATCACATTAAGAGGATTAATAAATAGCATGAATCAATATAAAATGGGTGAGCATAATCAACTTCTTCATATCATAATCATAGGATCAACATCATCTTCATTAAGTTATAATTTGATAATGTCTTGGAAAATGACAATGCATAAAAATGAAACATCATGTCTTAGTGCTAAAATACCACATATAGTTGTGAACAAAGTTAACATCATGTTCACGCATAACATATGTGTATAATCATATATTCATCATTGTAAAAAAAATATTGCATCACATTCTTGTGTAACACACATAATCTCAGGAGATACATTACATTACTCAGTGTGTTGGAGGGATATATAATTATAGGCCCAGTTGTCCTGTCAAAACATTTATAGAATCATGCATTTCAAATAGAACATGTAAGAATCATAGTAATGAAATAATTCATAAAAAGGAATGGGTTTAATAAGGATTTTATCAAACATAATTTCACAAATAACCATTTTTATCCCAAATGAATAAGGGTAATTTAACTTCATAATCATCATTATTCTCAAGTAAAGAAGAAACAACACAAGAATAGTAAATGTTGTGTTTTTGGAAAGAATAGTTTTTTAAAAAAATATATGTATTTATCATAAAAAATCCAAAATATAAATATAATCAAAAATAGAAGTGAAGAACAATTAAATTATATTTTAAAAATATTAAATGAATCTCCATACAAATTTTTTTATGGATCCTGAATAACCCAAAGAAAGGGAGTTGGGTTTGAGAATCCCCTTTCCTTAATTACTGTTTTACATCATCGATTTTGTGCCTCCTGAATAGTAAAAATAAATTTATGAAATTCATGATATATAAGATAATTATATTCATTTTTAAAAATATTTTTTAATTATAAAAATTTTATTATATTTATAAATATTCGTTGATGAATTTGATGAATTTTGAAAAGTTGTTTTTTCTTAAAAGTTTCTCATTTTTTGTTGATTTCTCTATTTTAAATTGATATAATATATACATTAGTATAATTACTTATATAAAATTATAATACATATAATATCATGTTTATATATTATATATAATTTATAATATCCATAAATGATGATTTTAATATGTTTTTATATAGAAATATCTCTAAAGGTGGTTAATTATCCTTTGGCAAGACATTTTCTGGAGAGTGGGAGAGAGAATTTTGAAATTTATATATATAAAGTAGTATGATAATTACAGTACATTGTTATCATTAAAATAGTTTTAAATTTATTACTAATTAATTATTTTATGGTTTTGTTATGAAATGGTTGGTGTAAAAAGAATGAAAAAAGGAAGAAGAAATAAAAAATAGAGATGAGTGGATCAGAACATACATAATCCTCAGTGTATTATCTCTTGTATGACATTATAACTCCCTAGATGATTTGAGTTTTATGGATCAATAATGTCCATAAAAATTGTAAGGTTATTGATATGGAGTATTTTAGTTGATATTTGGATTTTTAATTTTTGGTAGGAGTGGTTTTTAAATGGAAGCGAGAGGGGTTATTAATACTTGAGGAGAGGGGAATTTTTAGATTAAAATATTGAATAAACAATTATAATATAGGTAAAAATCATAACAATGAATTTTTTAAAATATAAATCATATATCAATATGAATTAATGTGTTTTACACTTTATATCCCTTTTATAATTATTATTAATTATATTATTAAGAAGGAAAGTGGAAAGATAGAGAAATTTTCATTCTAAGAAATCACTTTTGACTTTACGTTTTGGAATGTTATTTGTAGGATTCGAAATTAATTTTATCATATTTTAGGGACTAATTTATAAAATATAATATTTCATGGACGAATATCCTGTTATTGAATTTATTATATCATTATTAAATCATTGAATGATGTAATTTATGATACATCGGTAATGTTAAAAACTGTATTTTTACTCTCCAACCAAAAAATGAACCATTTCAAAAAATTACCTAAACATCACCCTTGAAAATTTTCAAAGTGTTGATTTAAAAAACTAAATTCATTTCATCAAAATAAAATTCTAAAATATGAAATTACAATTTTCAATATGAAATTAATTATTTATTACAAATTACATTAAAATATAGTCTATTAAAAAGGATATTTTTTGAGTCTTTTAAGGATGATATTTATATATTTATATATTTTCATTATAATATCTGTATTTAATTAAATTAATAATGATAAATAATATTTTTATAATATTTTATTATTTTTAAGTAAAATTAATATTCGAATAGTCATGTTACTGTTCTTATGACACATTAATATTAAAACGATCGCATTACCTCCTATAGGTACCACATGCTTATTTTGATCAATATTCTACTCAATTCCTATGAAGGGTCAATATTTACATTTTAGAAGATGTTTATTGTTATACTAATATTTGGTTTCATTTCTATTATGATTGTAATGGGGGTGATGAATTTATTATATTGGGGTGATCCAAATTTTCTCATTTTAGATTTTTTATTTTATATTTGTTTTCTAGTTATAATTTTTGTAATTTAAATTAGCCTCATTACTGATAAATTTTAAAATATTTAGTAATTAAATAACAACATTGTTTGTTTCTCCATATTTTTTATTAGTATTATATTATATAATATAATACAACATAGATTTTTTCAGGAAAAAAAAATTACTAAAAAACATTGGGTCACTACATTCTTCCTAACTTTAGAAATTTTATCCCTATAATTTCAACTTGTATTCTTAGTTGAGAATAGATGTGGGTACTTTTATTTTATTCTTTCCTTTGGTTCCCAAATCACCTTTTCATACTTATGGTTCCTCCAAAAAACTTTTATAAGGTGAGTTTTCTTATTACATAGAAATTAGTCTCTAGTTTCCAAGATTTACACTTGGTACTCTTCATATGAGAGGTCATTCTCTAGTTGAACCACCTATAAATTCAGTACATGTGAGGGATCAGGTATGTAAATCCTTATGTGTGATATGTGGAACACATCATGAACTTTAACTATACATAGTGGAAGTGTAACACTCTAGGCCACTACTCATATGCGATCAAAGATCATAAATGGCCTGATGTACCTTAATCTGAACATCCCATTATTTTAAAACTGTATGACTCTCTTCCATGTTGATATTTAATGAAAAAAATTATTTCTAACATCAAACTCCATGTATCTTTGATGGTGGTCAGTGTGGATAATTTTTTTTATCAATGAGAATATTTTATATATTTTCGGATGGATTAATCCATTTTTGTCATATCTTGCACAATGTCAGGTCCAAGTAGCTTTTTTATACATAATAATCCCAAAAAATTGAAGTTATACATCTCTTCCCATATAAAGCATCATATGAATCAATTTGAATACTTGAGTATAAGTTGTTGTAATATGAGAACTTAACATATGGGATATGCTGATCCCATACACCTTTGAATTCCATTGAGCATGTTGTTATCATTTTGTCAAGTGTTTGAATAGTCATTTCAGATTGGCCATCAATTTTAGGGTGATAAGATACGGTAAAATAAAATTCCATACTCAATTCAAGTTGAAGGCTTCCCCATAATTTATATGTGAACGTTGTATCATGATTACAGACTATAGAAATTGAATCCCCATGAATCCTCACAACTTCAATCACATATATCATAGTGAATTTTTCAAGAGATAAATCTTCCCAGATAGAGATAAAGTGGGCAGTCATAGTGAGTCAATCACCCAAAACCCATATTGAAATTATTTCATTAGATGTATTTTGGAGACCTGTGACAATGTTCATGGGGACATTATCTCATTTATAGAGGGGTATAGAAAATGGTTTCATAATATATTTCTACTTTTTCACTATTCTTTTACTTCATAACAACCAAACGTCGTGATATATACATCGTAATATACTTTTTTATACTGTCCCATTAGAATTTATATTTAATATCATAGTTTATCTTTGTACTACCAATATGGATAGATAATAATGTGATATGTGTATTATCCCATAACCGCTTCTTTATGCCATATGAATAAGGTAAAAAAATCCTCCTTTGAAACTAAATCACACCGTCTTCATCAATGTGGAACTCAGATAACTTTACATTCATTACTTAGTTAACCGTGCATTATAACTCCATATCATCCCATTATACCTCCTTGATCTTCTCTTTAATATCTAGTTTATTGTCATTTTGTAAAGGTGGGATTTTTCACTATCATTATAATTTAAGGATTCATCCATTGAATATACATGAAGATATGGTCTCCATTAGTCTGCATCATGGATAAAGTAGATTGTTCATTTCAACTAAGAGAATCATCTACATTGTTCACATTTCTTGAATGGTAGTGAATAGAGTAATCATAGTCCTTGATTAGCTCTAACCATATTCCATGATGCATGTTATGATCCTTCTATGGGTATATATAATTTAGACTCTTATGATATGTATATATGTCACACTTTTCACCATAGAGATAGTGCAGCCAAATATTTGTAGTGAAGATCACTGATGGTAACTATAGATCATGTGTAAGATACGTCTTCTCGTTGATATTCAATTATCATGACTGGTAGGTTATAGCTTTATAATTCTTTATAAGTACACAAACAAATAATTTTTTTAATGTGTCGTTGTACATCAAAAATTATTCTATTATTATTAGTAGTGTAAGTATAAGCATAATGAATATTCTCTTCTTGTTCTCCTTAAAAGATTTCATCACATTGTACTATATAGACATACTTTACTACTTTCTATGTCAACTAAGTCAAAAGGATATAAAATTTTGATAAATTTATATAATAATGTTAGTAGTACCTTATTATGACAAAGAAAACTATGAATTTAATTAACAATATTATGTCTAGACTTTTCCTTAATTTCCATTGTTTTTTAGTGGTCCACATTAAATTCCCATACTTGAGATCATGTTACCCAACAATGAAAATTACTACATAAAAAAGTCATGCTTTCTGAACGTAGTGTTCATTTTCTCCCGCCTTGATGTCCCCAAAACAATCCCTCGGTCCTCTTCATGTTCCTAAATGCTCTTATAGTAAATGAGAATATCTTCAATAAACACTACCATTAATTTTTCAATGTAGTCTCTAAAGACTGAAGTAATCAAACCCCCAAAAAATTTAGGTGAATTAGTAAGTCCGAAGAGCACCAATTTGAACTCATAGTTCCGATAAATTGTATGTAAAGTTGTATTCTTAATATCTTCATTCTTCCCCATTAGTTTATGATATCCAAAATGAAAATATACCATTCTAAAGTACTAAGCTACTCATAGTTTATTGAACAAGAAATCAATCCTTGGAATGGGATACTTTATTCTTTAGGGTAACCTTATTGAGCTCTTCATAATCAACACACATCCACATTTATCCATCCTTCTGCTTTACAGAGAGCATCGGTGCAACCAAAAGTGATTCACTAAGGAATATGAACCCTGTTTCCAAATTCTATTGCAGCTTCTTTTCTAACTCTTCTATTTCGATAGAGGACATACTGTATGGGAATTTTGATATGGGATTATATTTCGGTAAAAGTTAAATTGAGAAATATACCCCAAGATATAGGGGGATGTCTAAGTAACTATTTGAGAAATATATCAACATATTCCCTAACAATTTTAATTTCTTATAGGATGATACCTTCCTTTGAATCAACCACTTGGGAAAGGTATCTTTGTTATGAAGGCATTAAAACCCACACCATTGATGGATTTTTAAAGGAGATTCATGATATTCTTTATATTTTTATTGGAGCACAGGATGGTTTGGATTATGAAAAGAGATATTTTTTCCAATAGTTGATATGTTCTATATATATAATACGATCTAATAAATGCCCAGTATTGCATCGAATTCCAAGAATGTAAATATTACAAGATGTTATGGAACAGTATTCCCTTAGATACGTACAAGAGAAGAGTAAAACACTTGGGTTGAAATCACTACACCACTCTGTGTTTTTACAAATATATCTACTTAAATGTACTGAGGATTTTATTCAATAATCCAAGAAAACATGTGAGATATAGAGGAATACATTGAACTGAAATAAAATAATAACTTTTACATTATTGAGTGAATTTGATGTGTAACTTGAATGACTTAGTTTTCTTACTCAACTTCATTAGTAGTGATAGAAAAATATTTCCCTTGATCATTTGGATTTATTGGATGTTGATGTTGATTACCCTCAAGGACCCGTTGTTTAGTGCACTATCTCATATAATACCCTTTCTCCATACAATTGAATCATTGAACCATATGTGGTGCATTAGAGGGTTCCTTAATTTTCTCCATCGTGTATGTCATATTATTCATGTCTCATATATATTCATGATCTTGGGGGGGGGGGGGCTTATCTCTTATTCATGAACCATTTCACCATCCATTTGAGAAAATTAGAATGATGTTTCTTCCAATATTTTTGACATGTGGGTAGTTCAATACTCTTTCATCCATTTTCATTTGACCCACAAGCTTGAAAATATATTATTCAACTATTATCTCAATAACCATGGGACCATTCTCTGAAATCTATATCTACATTGAGATCACATTTAACGACCTCTTCATAACCCCCAAAGTCCTAGATAGCTAGTTCCTTTTTATGGTGTAGATTTATTCCACTAATAAATATATCTATTTTCCTATCATAGTTAATAATAAAATTAGGGATATATATTTAAAGACATCTGAAATTTAACTAGTAATTTTTAATAGATTTATCTTCCATTTATTTTACTATATTAATAACCTCTCCATATTTTTTTAAAGAGATTGAGGGATATACTTAGTGATAAATGTTTTATTAAAATATTCCAACCCCATATCTTCTATTTCATACTTTGTATTCATGTTATTTATCAATGCCCTCCACTGATCAACATCTCCATTTTGATGATAAACTACAAGATTTGCCTTATCCTACTCATAATTAGGGATTATCTAGAAGATCTTCTCCCTTTAGATAACCTACATTCATACGACAAGTGGATTGAAAGTTCCACTAAACTTCAATGGTCCTTTCCATATAAATGACTCAATTCCTAGATGATCATTCATGGGTGAAGAAGGAAATTCCACATAGTTAAAGTTATTATTCATAACCTATGACAATTGGTTAACCATCACTTGTAATTTCTAACTCCCCCTCCAATGACATTGGGGATTTCGTTCGGACAATAATGAAGTGTCTCTCACGTGTTTTGTGACATATTTTCTCTTAGTTATCACCATTTTATAAAATAGTAAATGTTTGAAAAAATAAGTCAAGAATGCATCAATAATTTAATAATTTATGAAATTAACACTAAAGGCATATCTTATGGGATCTTTATGTTTATTATTTTACCAAAATAGTATTCTATTATGTTTTACCTATTCATAGGATCATACTTAAGGTTTTAAGTCTTAATCCAAATTCCCAAATTAACTAAAAATAGATCTATTTTAAAATATAGTGACCCTGCTTTTTATTATGTGACTATTACATCATTTTAAAGATAAAATATATAATACCATCACTAATACATGATTAAAAGGTTTAGTGTGTTAAGAAAATTATTATTATACATAAATTTTACATAATAAAACATAAAAATTCTTTAATTCTTTATTCTCTATATTCCTAGTGGCCCTTATGTTCTCTATAGTACAATAAATCACTTGAGGATATACATCAGTGAAAATGGTAATCTAAAATATCATTGAGAGGATGAATAGGGAACAAGAATCAGTATAACATGGGATAGAATAATAACAATAATCAAATCATAATTATAAGATCAACATAAATTCATGAAGGTAACATGTGATAATGGAATGTAATGTTTAAATGCATAAAAATGAAACATCATGTCATAGAGTTCAAATACCAAAAATACTTGTGAACAAATCTTTGTATCATGTTCACACATAACATATGTGCATAATCATAAAATCATCATTATGAAAAAATAAAGCATCATGTTCCTTTATAATACACATCATATCATGAGATACATTAAACTACCTAAATAATTGGAGGTATACATAATTCTAGTCCCACCTATCATTTCGTAACATTTACAAAATCAAGAATGAGAAATTGAATGTTTAAAAGTCCTGATCATTAAATATACCCTGGAATGGAATGGATTTTATAATGAATTGAGAAAACATAATTTCCTCAATAAACATGGAGTTTCCAAATGAATAACAGAAAACATATTTTTCATAATCATCATCATTATTGAGTGAAGATGAAATGAATCTAGAAAAATAAAAGTTGGGTTTTTTGAAAAAACTGTTATTTTGGAAAATATTTTTGTTTGTCAAAAAATCATAGTGAAAACATGTATATCCTAGAAAATAAAAGGTAAGTAAAATTAAATTATATTTTCAGAATATTAATGTAATATAAAAACTAAATTTTTTCACAAAAAAATGAATAGCCCAAATAAAGGGAGTTGGGTTCGATAATCCCCTTACATTAATTCACAATTTATTTAATTTCTCTTGCACCTCCTAAATAATGAAATGATATTTATTAAATCGGTGATCTAGAATTTAATTATACTCATTTATAAAAATATTTATAATTTATAACAATTATATTAATTATATTAATTTTTTTGATGAATATGAATAATTTTTACAAGATGTTTTTCATAAATATTTCCCATATAGATTTGATTTATCTATTTTCAGCCAATGTAGTTTAAAAATTATTATAATATATTATATATTATTATAATAAATATAATTAAATGTTGTTATATTCTATATAATTTATAATATCCAACCATGATTATGGTTATATGTGTTGACATGGCAATATCCCTATAGTCGTTCAATCGATCGTTGATGAGACATTTTTCTATGATCGGGAAAGAGAATATTCAAATTTATATATTTAGTTATATGATATATATAGTAGGTTAACTTAATTTATATAATGTTTTCATACTACTTAATTAATTCTTTTTTTGACTTTTTTGAAATATTTGGCTGAAAAAGAAGGGGAAGATAAAGAATAAATATAAAATGGAGTGATGTGGATCAGAACTTACTTAATCCTCGATGTAGCTTATATTGTACAAAATTATAAATCCCTTGATTATTAGAGTCAGATTTCTCCATAATGTCCCTAAGTATTCTGAGGGGATTGAGAGGGAGTATTTTTTCATATCTTGTGCTTTGTAATGGTTGGGAGTAGTGGTTTTCAATGGGAAGGGTGAACAGTTACTTATACTTGAGGAGAAGGGGTATTTTTAGAATAAAATATTACATCAAAGTTAAAACATAAAATAGTTAATTTTAAAGGATTCCAGAACACCCTGATAAGGTGGGGGTGAATCAGGGTGTCATCTATTTCTTATAAAGTGATGTATTCTTTTCCCATGTTGGTATAAACCTGTTAAACATGTCTAATGAGAACATGGAGAAAACAAAAAATCACATGCAGAGACAGTAAAACAATTTTACATGGATCACCACTAATGGATATTCCAATGAGAATACACCGACAATGTTCCATTCATAACTAAATACACTAATCATTACTAGTTGTGGAATACAATAGTTTATACAGAGTCACATTGTGCTTGGAACACTACCATTAAAAGATTATAGAGAAAACACACTACGTCCCACAGAACACATCTGTCGACTCCCACTAGCTCACTGCCATGGGTGAAGTCGTACTCAGTTATCAATAGTAAGGTCACTTAAATAAATTTTCCTTGGTGTCTTCGTACCTATCATGCATGATACTCTTATTGAGCTGTTTACATGAGTTGATGTACTTCAAAAGAACCATTCAATAAAACCAAAATGTTCAAAACTACTATTCGCGAAGCCACTTTGAGAAGACCACTACCTTTGTGATGAAAATTGACTTCATGGAACTAAATAAATTCATGAAGCTCCATGAGAAATAATTTAATACACCATCATTAAAAGAAAAACAATACCTAGAAGCATTGGCATCTGTTAAGAAATAGTTAGTCTTTTCACGATGATCAAGCTCTTATAGAATCCCCAATTCATAGTGCTCCTTACATTCATCAAATTAGAGAAATTATTGATTTTCACTGACAATTATCATGTCAAATTAATTAGGGTAGCCTTATATTTGTAGTCTATACTATTAGAAACTCTCCACCTCCTCAAGTGCATTCTACGAATCTTTCAAAAACATTTTCTTAATGCTCCTCCATTAATGAAACTCCCATGATATTTTATGTTATCTAAAAGATATATATATAACTATTTAACACTCAAAATTATAAAATAATCATAATCATAGAGAACATTTTCAAATCTTCTCGAACTCCCAGAACTCACCTTTGTAAAACCTATTCTTCGCAAAACACATACGTTTACCATACTTATGAATATTTGATTCTAGTAATCAATGCTTCAAAATTCCATATTATTCCTCATAATTTTGAGTTCAAATTTTTTTAAAACACGAATAATTGACACCATATTCAACACTATTTTAATCTTGTACTGTAAGATATCTTTTCTTGCAAACTCTTTTTTCAACCTAAAGTGGATTCACAAGAAACACAAACCAGACACCATTTCCATCAAAAAACAGCCTTGGTTCCAAGAAATGTTTTATAATATAAATCATATATCAATATAATATAATTATATTAAAACATTAAATGACCTTTTTAATTATAATTTCTTAGTTTATTAAAAAAATTAGAATAAAATAAAAATTGATATTTTATGAAATCACTTTTAATTTCATATTTTGGAATGTTATTTTTATGTTTAGAAACTATGTTTAACATATTTTAATGACTAATTTATGATATAAATCATTTCATTGTTGTCTCCCAGGTTATATAATGGATTAAGTCATTATTACACCACGAATGATGTAATTTAAGATACACTTGTTATATGAACAGTAGTGTTTTTATTATTCATATGAAAATTGAATTATTTTATAAAATTACAAAAAAAATTACTCTTGGTCAATTTGAACATGATGTTTTCAAAAATTATATTCATTTTATCAAAATAAATTTCTAATATAGGTAATGTCAATTTTAAATATAAAAATATGGATTTGTTACAAAATACCTCAAAATATTGTTTATTTAAAACTTTTATATATTTTCATTATGTTTTTTAATCCTGATATTACATTCATTATAATTTTTATATTTACATAATGTAATCATAATATATATTATTTATATAATAATTTATTTCTTAGAGGTAAAATTAACATCCCAACAGTCATGTTACTATTCCCAATGGTCTGGTTACAATTATAATGGCCAATTTACTATTACAACGGTTACATTACCTCATATAAATACAACTTCATTATTTCTCTCAACATTAAACTAAATTCTTCTCAAGGTTATATATTTCTATATTTTAATATGATGATTTGTATAATGAATTTTTTTTTCTTTTATATATAGTTTGTAGTGGGGGTGATTGTCACGACCCGTCCCCTGGGGCCCACATCGTGACTACCCCAAGCCTGCCTTCTACAGGCCATGGGCTAGCGACTAGCACCAAAGGTTTAATTCCCCAGAACTGGGATAGCATTTCCTTTATAAAACGTAAACACACACAACTAGAGAACACGAAGAAGCAAAAACTAAGTAAAGCAGTATAACAAGTGTGCTGAAAGTACAAAGGGGTCGGAAATACAAGCACAAAATAAAGGTACAACTACAACTAAAAGAAAGTACAACTGAAAAGGCAAACAGCTGAATGGTGAAGCATCTCCTGGACCATCCTCCGGGTTCCTACCTGAAGGGTAGGTACAGATGTCCTCTTCAGCACTCTGCGTCTATCGGTCCTCTCCGTGTGCTGTCACACAGAGTGTTAGTTCCTACCTAAAGGGTAGGTAAAGATGTCATCTTCAGCAATCTGCATCTATCAGTCTCCTCCATGTGCCTTCACATTGAGTTTCCACCTCGGGTTATCATCCAGTCCTTGTACACTCTGTCTCAGTTAGCGTTGTCCGTCATCCGCATCCAACACAAAGAGGTGTGGGCATAGCCCGTGCAAGGGTGAGTATAATGATAATTAGTAGGGACCCCGAGACCCTCAAAGTTTCACTAAATCCAACAAGGATAAACCACAAAGAAATATCTCAACAGATAACCTTTACATAGGTATATTCCCGTAGACATACCTATGTTATCAAGTAACCCATCTCAATCATAAGGAAAACAAAAAGGTCATTGACTCATATCAAACCATGATTTTTATTATTGAAACCACAACTGCTGGAGAACTCCACCATTTCTGAGTATAGTGGCCCTATCATGACTCTTAGGCACTACTCACTAACCTTAGAATACTAAGGTACTCCTCCTGTTGAGTATCGCGGATCTGCTGCCAAACCGGGCGCTCCGTTCGCTGTGGGTCTGCCGCCAAACTGGGCACTCCCCCTAATAGCCATCAGAGGTACTCCTTATGTTGAGTACCATGGGTATACTTCCAAACTAGGTGCTCCATCCGCCAAGGGTCTGCCGCCAAACTGGGCGCTCCGTCTACTGGGCTAGTCGAATCACTCCAAGTCGAATCAGTCAAGCAGTAATCAGGTCTACAGCCATTAGGTCTATGCACTCTATCTGCTCGTCTCCAGGAGGATCTGCTCTATGAGCTATTGGTCAATTAACAAAGTGTCACGAATTCTCACGTAGAAGTATCTCCAAGGACCGCCACGTCATAGGGGTCTCAACGCAACAGACAGCGCGTCAATCAGACGCTCGGTCTGTGAGTTATTGACTATTCTGTTCCAGGGGCCCAGTTGGTTTCTAAGATAAAACCAACCCGACCATTATCCAATCTCATTTTAACCCTATGTGGAGTTTGCCAAAAGGAGCATCTCATCAAGAGGAATCCAACTTATTTGACATCACATCAATCGTACGTCCGGTCCATAAGTTATAAGTGTTTCTGTTATGGGGGCCCGATTGGTTTCAGGTTCGAACCAACCTAGACAACCCATAGTTTTCCAAAACCTTTAGTGTAATCTACTGAAACGACTGTCTCGATCCAAGGAATCTGACGCAACCGAAGGTGCATCGATCAGAGGTCCGTAGCTCATGTTATTGCCATTTAACAGAAAAAGTTCTCAAAAGGGGGGTCTGGGCCCAGTCTTACAAGGCCCAACCCACCCTGGGTCGGCCCGAACCGAACTGGGTACGTGTCCAGCCTAGTGGAGCGCGGCCCATCCCGACTGGCGCGGCCTGGCTTGCAGCTGGTGCGGCCCGGCCAGCAGCAGGGAGCGGCTCGACCAGGATGGCCGAGCGGGGGGGGGGGGGGGGGCACCGCACCGGCATGGTGTGCCGCCACCGCCTTCCATAGACCACCGGACGTGCTCCGGTGGTCAGTTTCTCTCACTGTCTGCGCCTAAGTTCATCTCGGGACCCGAAATCCACTATGAAAGCTCCAAATCTCTGTTGAAGTCTCGTTTCGTCTTCTTCTATCAATCCATGCAAAAACGAACAACCAGTGGAGGTTTTGGTCTTGTTCTTCGGCCCGATCCCTTCACGTTAGATGTTTTAAATCAAGATTAAAGTATTCAATCTAAAACGAAACCCGAACATAACCCCGCATCTGATTTGAATCCCAACCCACATGAACGAGCAATCCGCGGAGCAACCGGGCAGAGGTTGGTCCGCGCTCATCGTTATTTCATCAAAAAAGAAAGGATAAATTCAAAAAAAATCCCTACCTCGAAAAAACGCCGCACGTCATCGAACCGCCAAAGACGAAGGTCGCAGTGGTCGGGCATCGCGGAAGAACGGTGTCACTCCGTCAATGTCGGAGGAAGAGCCATAGTCGTTGGCGATGTTCCCGGCAGTGTCATCTCCTCCCTTGACATGAAGGAAGAATAATTTTGAAGAAGTTTCTTCACATCCTTTGGGTCATGGAATTTTCTTCACATCGTGGAGTGTTCTTCACCAAGAGAGGATGATGTTCTTCATAGAAGAATAAATCTCCTCTAATTCTCCAAAGATTCCTCCCAAAAGATTTTCTGTGGAAAATATTCTGAAATACTTCTCTAATTTTATTGAATCGCCAAGCAATTCAAATTAATTAAAAGGAGATGTGTCAACTTAATTAATAAGGATATTAAATACATTAGTTGGCATCATTAAAATTTCGGAGGTGGAGAGATCACAAAATAATCATGGGGAGAGTTGGATAGTTATAAGGAGGAGTTGAAGGGTTAGGGGTTCGTGCGAGCCCCACCACCCAAGTCATATCCTCTCATGGGAAGTTAGATGGGGTGTGGGCCCCACCTCCAACTTCCCTTTGGAGGAATTAACTTCAACATAAAAATAAATTGTAACACAATAATTTATTCAAGTCTTAACGAATCCCCAAATTTTTACCTACCACAAACGACAGAAAGCAACTGCGGTAAAGGTCCCCCTAATTGAATATCGGTGCTAAGAGTCCATCGGTGCCCTCAAACATCAATTATGAGCACCAGTTCAAAAGATAGAAAAACCCACACGTACATTTACTGAACGTACCCGAACAAAACATCAGAAATTGATTCCAGGCACACAGGGCCTCGGAACCAGGATCCATCAAAAACTACGGACTTGTAAAATTCCATAGAATTTATGAACAAATTTTCCTTGAAATTTTCAGGTCCTTACATTACTCCCACCTCAAGGCTTTACGTCCCCGTAAAGCTACAACACATACTAGGGAAACAAAAGGGGGACTTAACACGTATCTGAGCCTTCCGCTCCCATTTCTCTCCTGGAGGTTCACTTGCTGCCAGCGAATGCACACAAGAGGAATAGACTACCCACATAGGACCTGCTCCTGTCGATCCTTGATCTCCATCGGGGCCTCCGTGAAAGTCTCCCCATGTTTGATGATGTGGGACAGATCGTACTCGCATCTCCTCATCTGAGATACGTGGATGACGTCTTCCACCTGGTGTAACTGAGGTGGAAGGGCCAGGCGGTAAGTCACCTCGCCTACTCTGTGGTAGAATTGGAGGAGTGACTATAAGAGACTGAAGATAGGCTGCATCATCTCTATCCACAAAGGATTTATGTAAGGCATCCAGCTACTCTGTCGCCTTTCCTAGCAGCTGATTGCATGAACTCATTTTGAGAGCATCCACTACTATGTTCCCCTTCTAAAGAGTATATACTATCTTGATGCCATGGTCCTATAGGAACTCAAGCCATCACCACTGTCTCAGGTTCAGGTTTTTCTATGATATAATACTCCTGATACCATTTAGATTAGTGTAAACTATAAACCGTTCACTTGGAAAACTATAGGTGAGACTATCCAATTTAAAAGATCTCGTCTACACCCTTCTTTGTCTACGATTTAAAAGAGATGCGAAGATGTCTCCTTTGCTGAAAGGGTAAATCTGATCTCATCCCCTGGATGAACCACGTTCTTTGCCTAATATAGTCAATCTTGAAATGAATGATACTAACTCATGCCATGGTCTACGTCGTAAGGCCTCGGCACTACTACCAAGTGATCCAACTGTTACTCTCGCCTCCAAGGGTTGAGTCACACTGTCAGCCTCAGTGTGTGGTCAGTAGGTCTACTGCAGTAGTAATATCAAAAGTGAGGGTCAAGTCAACAGTTTTAACTGGAACCTCTTAGTATTAACCACACAAAAAAGAAAGGAAAGCAAACGTCACAAGGAAAAGTGTATTTTATTACTGCAACTTGAAGTACAAAGACACAAAGAACCCACAATAAGGACATTAATGAATCTAAAAGCATCATGAACAAAGGCCTCTATTCCTGGAACAATTCCCACTCATGTCCACCTACTTTTGGTGCTCCATAGTCGTATGCTTCAGCTGCCTGAAGTTGTGCTCTCCCATGTCCACGTATTCCCTGTGGTCGGGGTGGACCTCCTGGGGGTGGTGGTGGAAACACCTCAAAGCATTGTCCACCACCAACTACATGACCATCTCCTCTACCTCAGTCCCCTGCTCCTTGCGGTCCGCCTCGATCGATCCTCTGCCTCTGCCTGGGAGGTCCCTCATCTATTTGATGATCGTCTAGATGGCGGGACGGACAGTCACGTGCCATGTGACCAAGCCCTCCGCAGGAGAAACACTATCTGTTCCTGGTATGCATGGCTCTGTCTCTACTCTGGGTGCCCCGCACAACCGATCCTGAGTCGTGCAGTCGACCGCCTGTGGGTCTGGTCCTCTTGGACCTCTGCGTCATCTATCTTCTGCCAGCTGCAGAAGACTCCATTGCATGTCAACTAGTGGTGGGTTCCGCTGCTAGAGATTACTCAGCAAGGAAACTCTCCATAAGGAGGGCTCCCTCCAACACCCCTGTATGCATCGGGATGCAGTGAGAAACAACTGAATCTCTAATATCTCACCTAATCCCCTACTCGAAGGTCCGGGCCCGGAAAATGGGACCCATACCATATTAGTAGAGTAGCACGAGAGGTCTGTGAACCTCGTTGAGTACTGTGCTACTGTCATGCTACACTGTTGTGAATGAAGTAGCTCCTGTATACACACCGCTTGAAGGGTGGCTGGTACAAACTCTACCCGGAACAGGATCTCAAAGTCTGCCCATAGAAGTGTCGCCTTGTCGTGCATCTAGAGCATCAAGCTCCACCATATGCCTACTTCTGCTTGAAGGAGGCTGGCAGCAAGGATCAGCATGAAGTTGGCTGGTGTCCCTACCAGTCTAAAGACTCTCACCACAGCCTCCATCCAATCCTCAGCTGCCTGCAGGTCCATATCTCCCTGGAACCTAGCTGGCCACTAGTGCTGGAACTCGTGTAGTGCGCTAAAGTGGCATGCATCGCTTGCTGCTGGGGCTGGTGGCATCGGTGGCCCAACGAGTGGTAGTACCGTTGGATCCTCTGTCAGGGCCTCAACTAGAAGAGGGCCCTATAGTGAGGCCTTATCACTTGGCAGGCTGTCAGTACATACAACTCTTGGGGCTCTAGCTGGTCGTCTGCGAGGGGGCATCCTGAAATAAACAGATGTGACACTGCCAAAGACTATACCTGGTGAGCTTACCTGGTTTGAGCTAACATAAAAAAACTTTTGAAAACACACACGCAATCATTGATTTCGTGCACTGAGTCGGAAATCATATGTAAGGGTCCTGGTGTATGGATATGTCGGCCGCCCACACCAACACTGGACTCCCGGAACTGAAAACCAAACGTAGTACCCTTAACACTATTGCTTCAATGAACGAAAAATATCAGAGTCCAAAGTTCTATGGTATAACTGACGTCCTCTGATACCAATTTTTCACGACCTGCCCCCCGGGGCCAACAACGTGACTACCCCAAGCCCGCCTTCTATAGGTCAGGGTCTGGCGACTAGCACCAAAGGCGTAATTCCCTATAACTAGGAAGGCATTGCCTTTATAAAATGTAAACACACACAACTAGAGAATAAGAGGAATCAAACAATATGTAAAACAGTATAACAAGTCTGTTGAAAGTAAAAAGGGGCTAGAAATACAAGCCTAATAGAAAGGTACAACTACAACTGAAAGAAATTACAACTGAAAAGACAAACAACTAAAAGGTGAAGATGCTCTTGGTTCGTCCTCCAGGTTCCTAACTGAAGGGTAGGTACAGATGTCCTCCTCAGCACTGCGCGTCTCTCGGTCCGCTCCGTGTGCCGACACGCCAATTTTCGGTTCCTACCTAAATGGTAGGTACAGATGTCCTCCTCAACACTCCGCGTCTATCGGTCTGCTCTGTGTTCCATCACGCTGAGTGTCCACCTCCAGGTACCATCCAATCCTCGTACACTCTGCCTCTATTAGCTTTGTCCATCGTCTGCATCCAACACAACGAGGTGCGGGCATAGCCCATGTAGGGGTGAGTGTAACGATACTCAGTAGGGACCCCGAGACCCCCAAGGTCTCACTAAATCCAACAAGTTTAAACCACAAATAAATATTTCAATAGATAACTATTACTTAGGTATATGCCCATACATATACCTATGTTATCAAGTCACCCATCTCAATCATGAAGAATATGCAAAGGTCATTAACTTAACCCAAACCATGATTTTCATTATGGAAACCACAAATATGGGAGAACTCCTCCTATTTCGAGTATAGTGGCCCATTCACAACTCTGAGGCTCTACTCACTAACCTTATACTACTGAGGTACTCCTTTTGTCGAGTACTGTGGGTCTACCGCAAAACCGGGCGCTTCGTCCGCTGTGGGTTTACCACCAAACTGGGCGCTCCCCCTAATAGTCGTTAGAGGTACTCTTTCTATCAAGTACCACAGATCTTCTTCCAAACCAGGCACTCTGTCCTCCATGGGTCTGCATCCAAACTGGGTGCTCTATCTATTAGGCTAGTCGAATCACTCTGAGTCGAATTGGTCAAGTAGTCGTCAGGTCTACAGCTGTTAGGTCTCTACACTCTGTCTGCTCATCTCCAGGAGGATCTACTCCACGGGCTACTGTTCGATACTCCAAGTGTGATTAATTCACATGTAGAAGTATCTCCAATGATGTCCACATCATTGGGGTCTCAACGCAACAGACGACGCGTCAATTGGACGCCCGGTCTGTGTGTTATTGGCTTTTCTGTTCTAGGGGCCCGGTTGGGTTTTAATATAAAACAGACCCAAAAATAATCCAATCTCATCCAAACCCTATGTGGAGTATTCCAAAATGACCGTTTCATCAAGAGGAATCCAACTTAGTTGACGGCATGTCAATCGGACATCTGGTCCTTATTTTATAAGCATTTTTACTCCGAGGGTTTGGTTGGTTGCGGGTTCGAACCAACCCGGCTATATCCAAAATTTTCCAAAACCATGAGATTAATATACCGAAATGACCGTCTCTATCCGAGGAATCCTACGCAACTGACGGTGCATCGATCGGTGGTATTTATCTCATGTTATGGGTGTTTAACAAAAAAAAGGACCCAAAAAGGGGGTTCTGGGCCCGGTCCGACCCGGCCCAAACCACCCTGGGTGGGCCCGAACCGGGTCGACCCGACCCGAGTCTGGGTCTAGCCTAGTAGGGCGCAGCCTGGCCTGGCATGCAGATGGCGTGGCGCAGCCCGCGGTCGGCCACGGCTCGGCCAGGCTGGCCGAGCAGGGGGGCCTCGGATAGTTGGCGCGACATTAATCCGCACCTCCTCTTTTCCATAACGGCTTTTCCATTCCAGTTCCACCCGCCGCCGCCTTCCGTGGACCACCGGACACGCTCCGGTGGTCTATTTTTCCCACCGTCTGCACCAATGGTCATATCGGGACCCGAACTCCACTGCAAAAGATCCAAATCGCTGTTTCAGTCCCGTTTCGTCATTGCCTGTCAATCCACGCACAAACAAACAACCAGAAGAGGGTTCATGATTGTTCGTAGGCTCAAGCCCTTCTTGTTAGAAGTTTTAAATCAATATTAAAGTATTTAAACTAAAACCAAACCCGAACAATACCCCACATCATATTTGAATCCCAACCAACATGAACAAGCGATCCGCCGATTAACCGGGCAGAGGTTGGTCCGCGCTCGTCGTTCATTCGTCAAAAATGAAAAGAGAAATTCAAAACAATTCCCCTACCTCGAAAATACGTCACATGTCGTCGAACCGAGGAAGACGAATGTCACGGTGGTCGGGCATCATAGAAGAATGGTGTCGCTCCATCAACGTCGGAGGAAGAGTTGTCGTCATTGGCGACGTTCCCCACAGAGGTGTCTCTTACCCTGACTTGGAGGAAGAAGAAGTTTTAAGAAGTTTCTTCACGTCCTTTGGGTTGTGGAGCGTTCTTCGTGTCGTGGAGTGTTCTTTGCCGAGAGAGTACAATGTTCTTCATAGAATAACGAAGATCCTATAATTCTCCAATGATTCCTCGTAAAATATTTGATAAGGAAAATATTATGAATGACTTCTCTAATTTTAATGAATCGCCAAGAAATTCAATTTAATTCAAAGGATATGTGTCCACTTCATTAATAAGTTTAGTAATTATATTTGTTGGCATCATTAATGTTTGGGGGGTGGAGATATCACAAACTAATTAAGGGGATATTTGTAGAGTTATAAGGAGGAGTTGAAGGGTTAGGGGTTCGTGCAGGACCCACCACCCTAGTCATATCCTCCCATGGGAAGTTAGGTGGGGTGTGGGCCCCACCTCCAACTTCCCTTTGGAGGAATTAACTTCCACTTAAAAATAAATTGTAACACAATAATTTTTTTTATGTCTTAATGAATCCCAAAATTTTTAACTACCACATACGACAGAACGCAACTGCGATAAAGGTCCCCATGAGAGAATATCGGTGATGCAAGTTAATCGGTGCCCTCATATTTCAATTCTGAGCACCAGTTCAAAAGATTGGAAAACCTGCACGTATGTTTACTAAACGTACCCGAACAAAACTTCAGAAATTTATTTCGAGCACACCGGGCCTCCGAATCAGGTGCCATCAGAAATTGCAGACTCGTAAAATTCCAAAGAATTTAGGAATAAATTTTCCTTGAAATTTATGGGTCTTTAGAGTGAAAATTCTTGTAGATTTGGGTGATCTATATTTTTTCACTTTAGATTTTCAAATTTATATTTTTTTTCTAGTTATAATGTTTCGAATTTTAATTGTTTCATTACTGATTAATGTAACAATAATTAGTAATAGTATAATTAAATTTATTGTTTATTTATATTTATTATGTTCCTAATATGATATAATATAATACAATGTAAATTTAATTTGGGAAAGAAAATTCCCAATAGAAACTAGGTGATTATAAGAATAATAGGTGTAAAGGTACTAATGAAAAGTATTTTTGAATTCTAGTTTGATCTACTGGCTTGTTTTGACACTACCTTCAGTTTCCTCTTCTCTTTATTTACATAAAATAGCATTCCTCGCTTCATAACTTTTTTAGCAGTTACTAAAAATTTTTCATTGTTAAAAATTATAATGGTCATACCAAATTACTGTCATATAAATTTATAATATTAAATTTCCATTATATGAATGTTTCAATATCATGTATTAGTATGTTAAATTCTATATCATCAAGTGGGATGGGTAGATTAATTCTCGACTCATGAGCTACGTGAATCCCTATTGTGGTGTGATATTTTGGGAGTTGTTTACTGTGTATCATATCTGTAACATCCCGAATAAATGAAGAATATGACATTTTCATATTTATTAATATTTGTGAATTAAATATTATTTTTACTTTAAAGCGGTTTCTATGTTTGATAGCATACCCAATACGCAACAACGAGTGTCTTTGAAATCATATGTTGCACACTAATAAAAAATATTTTTATTTTAAATGGTAGTTAACTCCTAGCCGTTGTATTGGCAGAAATGAACCAAACTAACTACAATATGATAATACAAGTTTTTAAATGTATTTACATTTATCCAATAAAAGTTATATTCTTAAAATGTGAATGAATCTAATTTTAAGCCTAATTTACATTAAAAGGTCCATTTTACACCTTTTAATGGTGAACCCTCTTTAAATATAGTTTTTTTCAATTTAATATATTCCAATTGACAAAATAATATCTTTATATAGAATGGGGACATCAAATTTTACTTTGGGTAAATTTTTGGTATTTTTCTGATAAAATTCATTTTTTTAATGAACAGTGAAAAATATTGTATTTTAATTCAAAAGTCCATTTTAATATAATTAATTTATATGGTTAGATTAAAAATTTTAATAGGTTTTAAAGTGTAATTAGAAAATATTTTTACCATTTAATCTAATTTTGGTCATTTGAATTAATTTCACATTGAAATTTGACATAAACAAGAATCAATCTTTTGATAGTTGTTGTTTCTTAAAAACACGCTATTTGTTTTGATAACGGGAATTAATTTTAAAATTAATTAATGAAACTTATATTTTTAGAATTTGGTAAAATATAAATCTTTTTTGAATTTATAATATCAAATATATCTTAGGCTGAATTTTTGATATTTTTCTGAAAAACTTCAATATTTGATGAATAGTGAAACCACTTAGTAGTAGTTAAAAAAACTGACTTTTTCATTTAAATGAGATTTTACCACTCCTTGGAATTGAATTTTAAAAATACAACATACATTTTTATTATCAGGAAGAAAAATTTGATTCAATAAGATGAAAATAAGTTTTGGTAAATAGTAACTTTTAACATTTATTTGCCATAGTTAAAGGTAAATAGGGTAATTTAAGGATAATAGAATATTATAATAATTGGAAATTCCCTCAACACTTGTCCTAACCTTATTGGATGAGTAATGACTGACCATGTGCATAATTGGGTCTATTTTGGGACCACATGGATCCACTTATGAAAGATAATGACACATGATATTAATTAATTTAATGTAAAGGAAAAAATGACATAAAACAAAATTTGTTTAGTAAATTAATTTTTATTTGGTGTTATATAAATTATATTTTCGACTATAAATATTAATTGTAAAGATAAAAAATATTTCCTACATCTTGTTATTTTTTTCAATTTTTATAACTCACATAAATTAAATTTTTTATAACACATCAATGATGTAGTATTTACCTCATTAATAAAAAATTTAATTAAATAAGATTATAAATATTAAAATAACATCCAAATATTTTCCAAATCCTATTGGATGATACTATTTAGAATATGTGTCATCTTATCATAGACTTTGATTATTTTTTGACCATTAGAAACTGAATATCATTAAATAATAAAATAATATTATCACACTTTCCTAAAGAGCCCCTCCTCTCCCTTATAAAAGAAGAACACTTCTAACAAATTCCACACACCTCTCAAGACTTTTATCTCATCCAAAATCTAACCAATTCAGGTCCCTAAATCTGAATCCTCCTCCTATAAGCCTTAACTTAGGTAGAAGGCACTTTAATAAGTCCTTTGGTTCAAACCAAAAGGGAGTTACCCAAATTAAAGGTAACCGTTTATCATAAATTGTTTTATTTTATTTTACTTCTCCAACCCATAAAATCATTTTATTCTTTTCTTTTGTAACAACACCAGTATCTTAAATATACTATTATGTTTTTATGAGAAGTATTCTTACTAATCTTACACAAACCTTTTTCTAATGGGTGAAGAACATAATGTTTTTGTGGATGGAAAACTAACGTCTCACGAATCGTTGATTGTTCAAATACCTCCAACTACCACTCATGGTGGCCATTATGTTGGAAATATATTTATATATGATATATATTATGTTTATTTTTCCTTTATGCTTCTGTATTTTTCCATTTATATAAATACTTTATGGTTTCCATAGTTGGTAAATATGATAATCTCGTTAGAGGAAGTGCGGACTACCACCCCCTCAATGTGATATGACTCGTTCATGACTTATGTGGGACATATAAAGGAATGAGTTTATAATATTGTATATTATATTATACTGTAATTATAATATATCTATGTATCAATATGATTTTTAATTCCATCAAAATAAGAAAGAGAAATGGTAGTAGCATTCATGCGTACGTATGGCTTACCGTCTCCATGAACGGTGCATTTCATTTCTTACATCTAAATATTATGTACTATTATAAATACATGTATATAATGGATATATATTATATCTAAAGCATTAATATCATTCTGAAGATAATTAATATCTTACCACATGAACAAATTGTAATTATAAGGTGTTCATTTTTTTACTCATGTACCAAATATCAACAAAACGACTGTTATTAACTTAAATGATTACATAATGATCATAACATGGTATAAGTAATATAAAAGTAATTATAACTTTAAAAAGGTTATTAATCAATTATAAATCAACATTAGTTTATTATTCAGAATATTAAAGAAAGAACTGGTCATGTCAGACAAAGAGGTAAGATATTTTCTTATCTCACTTTTAATTTTGTGAGATTTCCATTGTTTGCCACATATTCATTGCATGTGGTGTATTGTGTAATAAAATTTGATATATATTATCATGATTCTTATTATTTTCAGGTTATTCTGTGATTAATTTTGTGGTTATTAACTTTTTTTCATACGACTCAGTTGATTACAACGTGGTAAAGGGTTTCATCTCACTTTTTATTCCCGTGAGATTCATGTTATATTTGCCACTATTTACTTTTCTGTGGTGGATGTACTACCCATGATTGTACTCTTTCGGTAATATACATTCATTTATTAGTATTTACATATTCATTTCATGATCCTTCTCTCATGTGGTGTATGTTTTGTAAGTTACCAAATCTGTAAGGGAACCTTTCAGCCTCCTATTTTTAAAAGACTTTTTTTGTTATGCCTTTTAATTTACATATTATTATGTTGGGATATGTTGTTATATATCCTTATTGATGTGAAATTTATTTCCAAGTGATTATATACCCTTTTTATCTCATAAACTCATTTTCTAAATTTTAAAGTGACATCGTTATACTGTCGAATTTTTACAAGGGAACTTCTTAATCCAATTTCAATTCCTTGGGTTAAACTTGTACTTGTTGAATTGGACATCCTATGAATATGTGTGAATGACCTATTATAGTTTAAAACATTATATCCACTTTTATTGGGTGTATTTTTATTTGTCACATTTAATTATGTGATTGATATATCCTTAATTTAAGGATACCGTCTTTATAAGGGATTTCATCTCGATTTACATTTCCATTGAGACATCATTGTTGTTATGCACCAATTCACTTTTATATGGTGTATATACTATCCTTTACATAGTATATCATGAATCCCTTTATTCACATGATATTTTTATGTTTTTATTAAATGATGTTCCTCAATTATTTGTATTCAAGAGTCTCTCATTTTGTTAAAAACTCTTTAACTAAAATATCCTTTTAAATGTTTTAAAGATTTATTATTCTAAATATGTATCTATAATTTCCATGTTTTAATAATTGTTTTTATTATTTATTTATATGGACATTAATGTTTTGAAATTATAATTCCATTAAAATATTCAAAGTGGTATGGGACACTTTGATTCAGAAATACTTTTTTAAATGGTTTATAAAAATGGATTGATTATTTCAATATCTTGAAATTAATTCTTGTGAATTCAAATGATATTTTATTAGAGAAATGTTTATATTTTCAATATTTTATGTTTTGTGATGGTAAATGGACATTTTACGGGTGGTTACATGATAAACCATATGACGGGTGGTGCCGTGAAAACCAGGGCAAGTGGTTATGTTATAACCTCCAATGCATTGGGTATGGAAGTCGTCCATATGGCTATTCAATTTAGTGATATGTGTGGAAGTTGATTGTATGGTTATTCCATTTAAGTATTCTTATGTACCAATTTACCTTTATATGTTATGTGTTCTTTATAAGAGTTTTATGGAAATCTTTTTGTTACTAAAGGGTAAGTAGTGATATTTTATTCAGTGAAGAGTCTTTGCTACTTCATAAAGGTGAAAAGTATTACTTATGTTAAAGTATTCATGGTTTACTTGTTGTTTTGAAAAACTAACAGATTTCTTTATTTGTGTATCCCTTACTGAGATTTTTATACACATCCATAGTTTTTTAAATGTTTTTCAAAGGACGAAATGTGGAATGGGGTCAAGGATGGGATCAAGGAAAAGTCATGTTGTCTTAAATATGGAACTAGACATGAAATTTTTTTCAAGAGTATTTATTTTTTGAAAAAATGGATACTAGGTAGAAGTTTATACTTTGTAATATTTTGAAATGTAATAATTATGTCATAATTATCTAAAATTCTAAACTTGAAAAGATACTTAATGTGAATTATTAATTTCATTCAATATTATGTAAGGATTAAGGTCGGGTCCTTGTAGATGGTATCAGAGTGCGGTTTAGATAGGTTTAGAGGTTAGGGTATTCTTTAAGTATAAGTAACCTTACCAAAATGATTAGGATTTTAGAAAGAGTCATAGTTATTTTACAAAAATTGAATGAGTTTAAGATAACATGAATATGTATATCTTAGTATTTACCCTCCTCATAAGATATTATATGATGATTTTACTGGTATACTCACACTTACCTTTCTAGTTTTAGTCAATGGTCAGATCTAGCAGGCATAAAAGTAACAATGGATGTAAAGAAAACAATGATGGTTTTCCAAATGTGAAATTGAATGAAATGGGAGCTGCAATGAGAACTCTTTTGGTTATTCTTAACCAAATATCTGAGGTCATGATTGACCACATGAACCTTGGTTATTTTTATAACGCATCGTATATGCGGGAAACAAATCCCCATAGATGTTCAGATAATAATCATAAAGGTATGTATGTTCAAAAACCTATGTGTCAAGGATGTGGAAAGAAACACCTTGGAAAATATTTCAAATGGATAGAAATATGCTACAGATGTGGAAATGAAAGTCATAAAGCAAATACCTTCCATGGAAAAAGGAAGCATCTAGTTGAATCTAGGAAAGGGAAATAAGTTCTTACTGAGGGATCAATTAAATGTTTTAAATGTAGTGTGCATGGTCATTATAAAAACACATGTTCGATGATGAAGATTCAGAAATGGGATCACCAGGATCATAAAAATATTTGTTTACCAATATCTAATGCCATTCTGATTGAGGATGAAGAAATTGAAAATGACCAGTGAAAGGTATGGATTATTTCTTAACATATGTTTTGACATTATTGAATCTTAGGATATGATTCGTTATTTTGTTTGTACGAAAGAAGTATTTCAGAATAATTTGGAAATGAAAGGTAATGGATCATGAAGAATGTTTAATGACTAAAAAGTAATCATATATGGGATTCAAGTGTTATGGTAGATTTTAGGATTGTTAAATGCTTAAAATTATTAAGGTTCTTTTGACGATGGGAATTACATTAAAAGACTTTATATATTATGTGTAACCATGAATTCTGATATATCAGAATTTTATTCAAGGAATAATTATATTTTCTTATGCGGATATAGTTAAAAATAACCATTTGGGTTTATATGATCCTTGAATATGGGGAAATTATAGGTTAATACGTTTTTGGGATGCAAAATGATGGTTATTAGAAAACCTTCATGGTTAAAACATGTTCTGGTTATTTTTGATAAATTTATCTCTTTTTGGGAATTCTATAAAATTATATAGTTTCTGAAAAAAGGACAACACGCGGACTGTGTGACAACTCGTCACGTCCGACAAACCAGCGAGATTCAAACCCACAACCAATGTGCGACTGGTATTTATCGCCTACCACTGGACTAAATGAAGTCCCTAGTTTGTATGAATAATTCTTTTTTAGTTAGAGGATTTTAAAAATCAATAATAAGTTGATTTTGGGTTATCTATGGAAATGATTAACCTATCATGGAGGATATGTGATTAAGTTAATTACTTTTCAATATGAGACTTTAAGAGTAACTGATGTTATTTGTAGATAAATGTTAATATTTATCTTATAAGACTATGTGATTAGATCCTTTTGAGATTTGGGATTTAATATTAGTTTGGATTACTTTGTAGAATTTTATTGAAAGCTGTTTATTGAATGGTCTTTGTTGAACTTTGAGTTTTGTTTGACAAATTTTGGAGATTAAGAGTATTTTTTTTTCTAAAAGTTTATCCTTTTGGGGATTATCTTATCTGGTGCTAAAAATTTTGGTTTTGGTTATGGTCTAAAGACATAGGAAATATATAGTTCATATTTTTTGGATTATGTGATTCTCTATAAATTTATTACAGCACACTTAATGTGAAAAAAATCATCCTGAATACTCATAGTTTGGAAAAAATATGAGTTTGTGTTAGAAATCTAGTAAAAGATGAATGTCTACTTGAAAATTAAGTATATTTCCTTATGTTTTAGTTAATATAATAAATAAATTCTTCAATTAAAAGTATCTTAAAACAAACACCTTGTCTGTTAACTATTCTTACTAGGGAATCAAAGACTTTTAACCCATAAAAATTTATGATATTTTGGTGGTTAACTTTCTCCTATCGTGTTTTCTATCACTCGCTATCAGAACTAGATGGTTTTTTTCTCCTCCATTTCCATGCTTTCATGGAATCCTACTATATGTTGTCTAAGGTAACATTTTTACTTCTATTCCATTATTTTAAAGAGATAGTTTTATCGACACTTTTTTTTGATTTGGGGCTTCCATTGATGTTCATGAGCCCAATTTTAAAATTGCGGGGACACAATTCCAAAAATTGGGGAAGGATGTAACATCCCAGATAAATGAAGAATATGAAATTTTCATATTTATTAATATTTGTTTTTTAAATATTAATTTTACTCTGGAGGGGATTCTATGTTCAATATCATACCTGATACGCAACAACGGATTTCTTTGAAATCATACATTGCACACTAATAATATAATATTATTATTTTAAATGGTAGTTCACTCCTAGCCGTTATATTGGTGGGAATGAACAAAACTAACTACAATATGATTATACATGTTTTTCAAATGTTATTACATTTATCCAATAAAAGTTAAAGGCTTAAAATGTGAATGAATCTAATTTTAAGCACAATTTACATTAAAAGGTCGATTTGCTGCCTTTTAATAGCAAACCCTCTTTAAATAAAGTTTTGGTCACATTAATAAATTATAATTGACCAAATAAAATCCTTCTATATAATGGGGATATCAAATTTTACTTTGGGTAATTTTGTGGTATTTTTCTAATAAAATTCATTTTTTAATGAATAGTGAAAAAATTGTATTTTAATTCAAAAGTCCCTTTTAATATAATTTATTTTTATGGTTATATTATCATTTTAATTGGTTTTAAAGAGTAATTAGAATATATTTTTACCATTTAATCCAATTTTGGTCATTGGAATTGTTTTCACATTGAAATTTTACATAAACAAGTATCAATCATTTGATAGTTATTTTTTCTTAAAAACACGCAATTTGTTTTGATAACGAGAATTAATTTTAAAATTAATTAATTCCACTTCAATATTTAGAATTTTTTAAAATAGATATCATTTTTGAATTCATAATATCAAATATAACTTAGGCTGAAGTTTTGGTATTTTTCTGAAAAACATCAATTTTTGATGAATAGTGAAACCACTTAGTAGTAGTTAAAAAAAATGAATTTTTCATCTAAATGAAAATTTAACACTCTATTGAATTAAATTTAAAAAATCTGACATACATGGTAGTTATCAAGAAGTAAAATTTGGTTCAATAAGATGAAAATAATTTTTTGGTGAATAGCGACTTTTGACTTTTATTTACCGCGGTTAAAAGTAAATAGGGTAATTCAAGGTAAAAAAATATTATAATAATTCAAAATTACTTTAACACTTGTCCTAACCTTATTTTATGAGTAATGGCTGACCATGGGCATCTTTTGGTCTATTTTGGGACCACATGAAGCCACTTATGTAAAATAATGACACTTTAGATTAATTAATTTAATGTAAAGGCAAAAAAAACATAAACAAAATTCTTTTAGTAAATTAATTTTTATATGGTGTTATATAAATTATATTTTCGACTATAAATATTAATTGGAAAAATAAAAATATTTTATACATCATGGTATCTTTTTATATTTTTTAGACATCACAAAAATTAAATTATGTATGACAGAATAATGATGTAGTATTTATCTCATTAATAAAATATTTAAATAAATAAGATTATAAATATTAAAATAACAAAGAAAACATGTCCAATTCCTATTAGATGAAATTATTTTTACTATGGGCCATCTTATATTCAACTTTAATGATTTTTGTACTTTTAGAAACAGAATATCATTATATAATAAAATAATATAATCAAACTTTCCCAAAGAGCCCCTCCTCTCCCTTATAAAAGGAGACCACTTCTTACCAGTTGCACACACCTATAAAGCATTTTTTTCATCCAACCTTTTCCCAATTAATCTCCCTACATCACTATCCTCCTCTAAGAAGCCTTACCGTAGTCAGAAGGAACTTCAATAAATCCTTTGGTTCAAACCAAAGGGAGTTACCCAAATTAAAGGTAAAAGTTTCTCTTAAATTGTTTTCTTTTATTTTACTTCTCCAACCCATAAACTCTTTTTATTCAATTATTTTGTAATAAAACCAGTATCCTCAATATACTAGGATGTTGTTATTAGAATTATTCGAACTATACTTACACAAACCTCCATCTAATGGGTGTAGAGCATAATGTTTCTGTGGATGACAAACTAACACCTCACGAAACGATAATTGTTCGATTATCTCCCACCGCCTCTCATGATGGCCATTATGATGGAACTTTATTTATATATTATATATATTACGTTTATGTTTTCTTTATTCTTATTTAATTTCTATTTATAGCACGCTTTTATTGTTTCCATAGTGGGTAAATACAATAATCTCATTTGAGGAAGTGCAGACTACCACCCCCTCAATGCGATATGACTCGTTAATGCCTTATGTGGGACGTATAAATGATGGAGTTAATAATATTTTTTATTATATTATAGTGGAATTATAATATAACTATGTATAATTATATTTTTAATTCCATTAAAATAAGAAATAGAAATGAGAGTTGCGTTCATGCATACGTACGGCTTACCGTTTCCATGAACGGTGAATTTCATTTCTTACCTCTAAATGTTATGTATTATTATAAATACAAGTATATACTGGATTTATATGTTATATATGATATCTAAATCATTAATATTGTTCTTAAGATAATGTATATCTTACCACATGAACAACCTTTAATTATAAGGTGTTCATTTTTTTACTCAAGTACCAAATATCAACAGAACAACAGTTATTCACTTAAATGATTACGTAATGTTTATAACATGGTAATAAGTAATATAAAAGGAATAATAATTTTAAAAAGATTCTTAATCAATTAAAAAATTACAATAGTTTATTATTTAGGAGATTAAAGAACGAACGGGTCAAGTCGGACAACGAGGTAAGGGGTTTTCTTATCTCACATTTAATTCTGTGTGATTTACATTGTTCCCCACTTATTAATTGAATGTGGTGTATTTTTTAATACCATTTGATATATATTATCATGATTATAATTATATTAATGGTATTCTGTGATTAATTTGGTGGTTATTAACTTTTGGTCATACGACTCCGTTGATTACAACGTGGTAAAGGGTCTCCTCTCACATTTTATTCCCATGAGATTCATGCTATATGTGCCACTATTTCTTTTTGTTTGGTGTATGTACTGAACATTAATTTAATATTTGTGTAATATATTTTCATTTATGAGTATTTAAATCTTCATTGTATGATCCTTATTTCATGTGGTGTTTGTTCTGTAAGTTACCAAATCGGTAAGGGAACCTTTCACCCTCCTCTTTTTAAAAGACTTTTTTTTGTTATATCTTTTAATTTACATCTTACTATGTTGGGATATGTTCTTATATATCTTTATTGATGTAAACACTATTATCAAGTGATTAGATACCCTTTTTATCTCATCTAATCATTTTCTTAATTTTAAAATGACGATGTTAGGCTTCCGAATTTTTACAAGGGAACTTCTTAACCCAATTTCAATTAATTGGGTTAAACTTGTACTTGTTTAATATGTCTTCCTATGAATATGTGTGGATGACCTATGATTACTTTAAACTTAATATCCACTTATAGTGGGTGTATATATACTTGTCACACATAATTATGTGATTGATATATTCTTAATTTAAGGATACTTTCTTTATAAAGGATTTCATCTCGATTTATATTTCCATTGAGACTTCGTTGTTGTTATGCACCAATTCACTCTTATATGGTGTATATACTGTCCTTGACATAGTAAATCATGAATCCCTTAATTCACATGATATTACAAATATTTGATTAAATTTTTTTCCTCAATTATATTTATTCAAGAGTCTCTCATTTTGTTAAAAACTCTTTAACTAAAATATCATTTTAAATGTTTTAATGATTTATTATTCAATATCCTTATCTTTAATGATGATGTTTTAAAAACGGTTTTGAGTATTTATTTATATGTAAATTAATGTTTTAAAATTATAATTCCATTAAAAGCTTCAATGTGGCATGGGACACTTTGATTCAGAAATCTGTTTTTAAATGGTTTATAAAAATGGATTGATTATTTCAATATATTGAAATTACTTATTGTGAGTTAAAATGAAATTTTCTTAGTGAAATGGGTATATTTGCAATATTTTATGTGTTGTGATGGTACTTGGACATTTGAAGGGTGGTTACGTGATAAACCATATGACTGGTGTTGCTGTGAAAACTAGGACGAGTAGTTACATTATTACCTCAAATGCATTGGTTATGGGATTCGGCCGTATGGCTATTCCATTTAGTGATATGTGTGGAAGTCGACTGTATGTTTATTTCATTTAATCATCCTTATGTCCCAAGACACATTTATATTATATGTGTTATGTATATGAGTTTTATGGTAATTTTTTTGTTACAAAAGGGTAAGTAGTGATATTTTATTCAGTGAAGATTATTTACTACTTCATAAAGGTGAAAATTATTACTTATGTTAAATTATTCATGGTTTACTTGTTGTTTTGAAAAACTAACAGTTTTCCTTCTTTGTGTATCCCTTACTGAGCTTTTTATGCTCATCCCATGTTTTTGAAATGATTTTCACATGAAATAATGTGGAATAGGTTCAAGGATGGTATCAAGGAAAAGTCAGGTTGTCTTAAATATTGAACAAGACATGAATTTTTTTTCAAGGGTTTTTATTTTATGAAAAAATTGATATAGGGTAGAAGTGGGTACTTTGTAATCTTTTGGGATGTAATAGTTATGTCCAAATTCTCAAAAAATCTAAACTTGAAAAGACCCACAACGTGAATTATTCATTTAACTCAATATTATGTAAGGATTAATGTTGGGTCCTTATAGTTGGTATCAGAGGTCGGTTTGGATAACATTAGAGGTTAGGGTATTCTTTACGAGTAGTAACATTTCCATAATTATTAGGATTTTAGAAAGAGTCATAGTTATTTTAGATAAAGGGAATGAGTTTAAGATAACATTAATAAGTATATCTTAGTATTTACCCTCCTCATAAGATATTATATGATGATTTTTCTGATATACTCACACATAAGATTCTGGTTTTAGTCAATGGTTTGATCTAGTAGGCATAAAAGTAACAATGGATGTGAAGAAAACTATTACTGTTTTCTGAACAAGCAATTGAATGTAATGGGAGTTGTAATGATAACTCTTGTGGTTATTCTTAACCATTTATCTGGAGTCATGATTGACCACTTGAACCTTGGTGATTTTTATAAGGAATCGTATATACGAGAAGAAGATCCCCACGAATGTTTAGGTAATAATCATAAAGGTATATATGTTAAAAACCTATGTGTCAAGGATTTGGAAAGGAACACCTAGTAAAATGTTTCAAATGGACAGGAAGATACTATAGATGTGGAAATGAAAGTCATAAAGTAAGAACCTGCCATGGAAGAATAAATAATCCATTTGACTCTAGGAAAGGGAATGAATTTCTTTCAGAGGGATCAATTGAATGTTTTAAATGTGGTGTGCATGGTCATTATACAAACACATGTCCTATGAAGATGTTTCCGTAATGGGATCACCAGTATCGTACACATATTTGTTTACCAATACCTAATGCCATTTCGATTGAGGATGAAGAATCTACCAATGACCAATGAATGATATGGATTATTTCTTAACATATGTTTTGACATTATTGATTCTTAGGATATGATTAATAATTTTGTTTTTAGGAAAGAAGTATTTCATCATAATTTTGAAAGGAATGGTTAATGGATCATGAAGAATATAGAATGAGTAATAAGTATACATATATGGGATTCAAGTGTTATGGTAGATTTTAGGATGGTGAAATGCTTAAAAGTATTAAGGCTCTTTTGATGATGGGAATTACATTAGAATACTTTTTATAGTATGTGTAACCCTAAAGTTTGATATATGAAAATTTTATTCAAGGAATAATTATCTTCTCTTTTGTGGATATAGTTATAAATAACCATTTGGGTTTATATGATCCTCGAATTTGAGGAAATTAAAGGTTAATACATTTTTGGGATGAAAAATGAAAGTTAATAGAAAACCTTCACGATTAAAACATTTTTTGTTTAATATTGATAAATTTATCACTTTTTGGGAATGCTATAAAATTGTATATTTTTAGAAAAAACGACAACACGTGGACCGCGTGACAACCCGTCGCGTCAGACAAAGCTGCGGAATAGACCCACAACCAAAGTGCGACGGTTATTTATTGCCTACCACTAGAATACATGAAGTCCCTGGTTTGTATGACTAATTATTTTTAGTTAGATGATTTTATGAATCAATAATAAGTTGATTTTGGGTTATCTATTGAAATAATTAGCTTATCATGGAGGATATGTGATTAGTTTAATTACTTTTCAATATGATACTTTAAGAGTAACTGATGTTTTTTGGAGATAAATGCTAAGATTTATCATGGAAGACTATGTGATTAGATACTTTTGAGATTTGGGTTTCAATCATAGTTTCGATTACTTTGAATAATTTTATAGACAACTGTTTATTGAATGGTCTATGTTGAACTTTGAGTTTTGTTTGACAAATTTTAGAGATTAAGAGTAGTTTTTCTAT
The DNA here is from genome assembly GCA_963277665.1 of Viscum album. Classification (NCBI taxonomy): domain Eukaryota; kingdom Viridiplantae; phylum Streptophyta; class Magnoliopsida; order Santalales; family Viscaceae; genus Viscum; species Viscum album. The sequence continues at coordinate 885,594,922 of OY728148.1, read as the reverse complement.
TTGTAAGAGATTGTCCTTTTTGGGATTATCTGATCTAGTGCTAACCATTTTGGTTTTGGTTAAGGTATAATGACATGGGAAATATATATTTCTTATTTTGTGGATTATTTGATTCTCTCAAAGTTGATTATAGCACTCTTAATGTGAAAAAAATCATCCTGAATACTCATCGTTTGGAGAAAATATGAGTTTGTCATAGAAATCGAGTAAAAGATGAATGTCCACATGACAAGTAAGTATATTTCCTTATGTTTTTATTTAATCTCGTAAATAAATACCTCAATGAAAACTAACTTAATACAAAAACCTTGTTTGTTTACTTTTCTTAATGGGGAATCAAAGACTGTTTAACCCATCACAAGTTTGTGATTTTATGGTGGTTAACTTTCTCCTAAACATGTTTTCTATCACTCTCCATCAGAACATGATGGTTTGTTTTATCCTCCATATCCATGTTTTCATGGAATCCTAGTATCATTTGTCTCGGGTAACCTTTTTACTTCTCTTCCCTTATTTTAAAGTGATAGTTTTATTGACAATTTTTTCGATGTGGTGCTTTCAATGAAGTTCTCGATCGCAATTTTAAAATTGCGAGGATGCAATTATCAAAAGGGGGGAAGGATGTAACATCCCAGATAAATCACGAATATGACATTTTCATATTTATTAATATTTGTGAAATAAATATTAATTTTACTTTAAAGGGGTTTCTATGTTCGATAGCGTACCCGATACGCAACAATGGGGTTCTTTGAAATCTTACGTTGCACACTAATAATATAATATTATTATTTTAAATTTTAGTTAACTCTTAGCCGTTGTATTGGCGGTAATGAAACAAAATAACTACAGTATTATTATACATGTTTGTTAAATGAATTTACATTTATCCAATAAAAGTTAGAGGCTTAAAATGTGAATGAATCTAATTTTAAGCATAATTTACATTAAAAGGTCGATTTACCACCTTTTAATGGAGAGCCCTCTTAAAATATAGGTTTTGTCACTTTAATACATTATAATTAACCAAATAAATTCCTCCTTTATAATGTGGACATAATATTTTACTTTCGGTAATTTTTTGGTATTTCTCTAATAAAAATAATTTTTTAATGAATAGTGAAAAATATTGTATTTTAATTCAAAAGTCCATTTTAATATAATTTATTTATATGGTTAGATTATATTTTTAATTGGTTATAAATTGTAATTAGAATATATTTCTATGATTTAATCCAATGTTGGTCATTGGAATTAATTTCACTTTGAAATTTGACACAAAAGAAGTATCAATCATTTGATAGTTATTGTTTCTTAAAAACACGCTATTTATTTTGATAAAGGGAATTAATTTTTTTATTAATTAATGCCACTACAATGTTGAGAATTTGGTAAAATATAAATCATTTTCGAATTCGGAATATCAAATATATCTTAGGCTTAATTTTTGGTATTTTTCTGAAAAACTTCAATTTTGATGAATAGTGAAACCACATAGTAGTTGGTAACAAAACTGAATTTCTCATTTAAATGAAATTTTACCGCTCCTATGAATTGATTTTTGAAAATCCGACATACGTGGTTGTTATAAAGAAATAAAAAGTGGTTCAATAAGATGAAAATAATTTTTGGTGAATAGTAACTTTTGACTTTTATTTACTGCGGTTAAAAGTAAATAGGGTAATTCGAGGTTAAAAGAATATTATATTAATTAAAAATTACCTTAACACTTGTCTTAACCTTATTGGATGAGTAAAGGCCAACCATGGCCATCGTTGGGTCTATTTTTGAGCCACATGGAGGCACTTATTAAAGATAATGACACTTTAGATTAATTAATTTAATGTAAAAGGAAAAATGACATAAACAAATATCTTTTAGTAAATTAATTTTTATATGGTGTTATATAAATTATATATTCAACTATAAATATTCCTGGGAAAGATAAAAATATTTCCTACATAAAGGTATTTGTTTTATAATTTTTATACATCATATAAATTAAATTATGTATGACACAAAAATGATATAGTATTTACCTCATTAATAAATGATTTAAATAAATAAGATTATAAATATTGAAATAACCTCCCAACCCTGTCCAATTCCTATTAGATGAAATTATTTAGACTATGAGTCATTTTATCTTCCACTGTCATGATTTTTGGACCTTTAGAAACTGAATATCATTATATAATAAAATAATATTATCACACTTTCCAAATAGCCCCTCATCCTCCTTGTAAAAGGAGACCACTTATAACTAATTCTACACACCTTTAAAGCCTTTTGGATCGTCCAAACTCTACACAATTAAGCTCCCTACATCCCTATCTTCCTCCTAGAATCCTTACTTTAGGAATAAGGCACTTCAAGAAGTCATTTGTTTCAAACCAAAGGGAGTTACCCAAATTATAGGTAACAATTTCTCTTAAATTGTTTTCTTTTATTTTACTTCTCCAACCCATAAACTCTTTTTATTTCTATATTTTGTAACAAAAATAATATCATAAATATACTAGGATATTGTTATGATATTTATTCTAACTACACATACATTCACCTCCATCTAATCGGTGGAGACCATAATGTTTCTGTGGATGACAAATAACGCCTCACGAAGCGATGATTGTTCAAATATCCCCAACCGCCTCTCATGGTGGCCATTATGATGGAACTATATTTATATATGATATATATTATGTTTATTTTTTCTTTATGCTTCTGTATTTTTTCATTTACATAAATACTTTATGGTTTCCATAGTGGGTAAGTTTGATAATCTCATTAGAGGAAGTGCGGACTACCGCCCCCTCAAAGTGATATGACTTGTTATTGCCTTATGTGGGACCTGTAAAGGATGGAATTAATAATATTTTATATGATATTATATGGGAATTATAATATAACTATTCATAATTATATTTTTAATTCCATTAAAATATGAAATAGAAATGGATGTTGCGTTCATGCGTACGTACGGCTTACCGTCTCCATGAACGGTGCATTTCATTTCATACCTCTAAATGTTATGTATTATTATAAATACATGTATATAATGGATATATATGATATATATAATATCTAAATCATTAATATCATTCTGAAGATAATGGATATCTTACCACATGAACAACTTGTAATTATAAGGTGTTCATTTTTTTTACTCAAGTATCAAATATCGACAAAACGACTGTTATTGACACAAATGATTACATAATTTTTATAACATGGTAATATGTAATATAAAATGAATAATAAAATTTTAAAAGTTTCTTAATCAATTATAAATTAACATTAATTTATTATTTAGGAGATTAAAGAACGAATGGGTCGAGTCGGACATCGAGGTAAGTGATTTTCTTATCTCACTTTTAATTCCGTGAGATTTCCATTGTTCGCCAATTATTCATTGCATGTTGTGTATTGTGTACTACCATTTGATATATGTTATCATTATTCTCATTATATTCATGGTATTCCGTGATTAATTTGGTGGTTATTAACTTTTGGGCATATGATTCAGTTGATTACAACGTGGTAAAGGGTTTCATCTCACTTTTTATTCCCGTGAGATTCATGCAATATTTACCACTATTTCCTTTTGTGTGGTGTATGTATTTACCATGATTATACTCATTGTGTAATACAATTTAATTTATGAGTATTTAAATCTTCATTGTATTATCCTTCTTTCATGTTGAATATTATTTGTAAGTTACTAAATCGGTAAGGGAACATTTCACCCCCCTCTTTTAAAAAGAATTATTTTTGTTATGTATTTTAATTTACATCTTATTATGTTGGGATATGTTCTTATATATCCTTATTTATGTAAACTTTATGTTTAAGTGATGAGATACCCTTTTTACCTCATCAAATCATTTTCTGAATTTTAAAGTGACGTCGTTAGGCTGTCGAATTTTTACAAGGGAACCTCTTAACCCAATTTCAATTCCTTGGGTTAAACTTGTACTTGTTGAATATGTCGTCCTATGAATATGTGTGAATGACCTCTGATTGTTTTAATGTTAATAACCACTTATATTGGGTGTATTTATATTTTTCACGCATAATTATGTGACTGATATATCATTAATTTAAGGATACCGTCTTTATAAGGGATTTCATCTCGATTTACATTTCCATTGTGACTTCATTGTTGTTATGAAACAATTCACTCTTATATGGTGTATATACTGTCCTTCACATAGTATATCATGAATCCCTTTATTCACATGATATTATAAAGTTTTGATTAAATTTTGTTCTTCAATTATTTGTATTCAAGAGTCTCTCATTTTGTTAGAAACTCTTTAACTAAAATATCATTTTAAATGTTTTAAAGATTTATTTTTATAAATCATTCTCTTTAATTTCCATGTTTTAAAAATGGTTTTGAGTATTTATTTATATGGAAATTAATGTTTTAAAATTATAATTCCATTAAAAACATCAATTTTTTATGGGACACTGTGATTCAAAAATCACTTTTTAAATGGTTTATAAAAATGGATTGATTATTTCAATATCATGAAATTAATTCTTGTGACTTCAAATGAAATTTTTTTTTCTGAAATGTTTATATTTGTAATATTTTATGTGTTGTGATGTTACATGGACATTTTACAGGTGGTTATGTGATAAACCATATGATGGGTGGTTCTGTGAAAACCAAGATGGGTTGTTACGTTATAACCTCCAATGCATTGGGTATGGAAGTCGGCCATAGGGCTATTCCATTTAGTAATATTTGTGGAAGTCGACCGTATGGTTATTCCATTTAAGTATTCTTATGCCCCAAGTTACCTTTATATGTTATGTGTTCTTTATATGAGTTTTATGGTAATATTTTGGTTACAAAAGGTTATGTAGTGAACTTATATTCATTGAATAGTATTTACTACTTCATAAAGGTGAAAAGAATTACTTACATTAAAGTATACATGGTTTACTTCTTGTTTTGAAAACCTAACAGTTTTCCTTTATTGTGTACTCCTTAATGAGCTTTTTATGCTCATCCCATGTTTTTGAAATGTTTTTCACACGACATAATGTGGAATAGGTTCAATGATGGGATCAAGGAAAAGTCATGTTGTCATAAATATGGAACTATACATGAGTTTTTTCAAGAGTTTTTATTTTATGAAAAAAATGGATACTGGGTAGAAGCGTCTACTTTGTAATCATTTGAGATGTAATAGTTATGTCCTAATTCTCTAAAACTCTAAACCTGAAAATATCCTCAATGTGAATTATTCATTTAATACAATATTATGTAAGGTTTAAGGACGGGTCCTTATAATATCTCCTTTGATATTTTACATTATACCCTTTGTAATAAGGTTATGGGTCGGTGATGATAGATATAAATAATATTCACACTCACACTACATAATTTAAGTATAATAAATTTTTTAGTTTTTGTTTAATTTGTATTTAGAACAAAAAATGTTATATAACATTTAATTGCCTTGAGTATGATAGGTTGTTGTATGGAAAGGATATCCTCAAATCCAGTGGGGTTTAGATCATAATTTAGTGGTTATTATTCTATTATTGTTTCTATATGACCCATTTTCAAATACCAATCCATCATACCAGACCTAATAATGAGTTATTTTAGATTGTATATTTGTCTCTCCATATTTTTCATTTTCTCATTTGCATCCACCTATGAAGTTACATTCAGAAAATATTCTCAAAGTGACACTCAAAAGCCTAAACATATAACATGTCCATATTATTATATCCACTTATAAGTTACTATAATTTTTTGTTCTTCGGGTAAAGTAGAGGATGATTATTATAACAAAACCATATGTTTTTGAAAGTAAATATATATTTGTATATAACACTATAAAAAAGAATAAAAATATTATATTATATCATACTTACACATGATTTACATACATGTTGTGTGTTTTAATATATTAATAATACTCTTTTATTTACATGATCATCTATCCATAGCACATGTCATGTGATATAAGTTTATTTAGAATCCGATCCATATTTATTTATTTAAAAATAAACGATAATTATGTTGTATTTTGATGTCACATTAAACCTTTTAATATATATTTGAAATACATAACATTTTTTTAATTGAATAATACCCTATCCATACTTTACAGAATGGGTACATTGGTTTTTATACACGCTATTTACTTTTATCACTCCTTTGTTATTTCATAAATTAATTTTTTTAACCAAATTAAAAATTAAAATAATTTCCAATAAAATATTACAAATCACAATGTGTCTAAAATAATTCTCCTTATAGAGAACAATGAAAGAATTTAATGTTTTCATTTTATCATATGTTTAAACATATTTGGTGGGTGGCGGTTCTATTTCCCTTTAGCATCCCTTATATCTCATTTTTATGGAAGCATTTTAAAGGTCTATAAGACTTTACAATCACCATTTATAAGGCCCCATCCTTAAAAATTGCTTAATATTTGGTTATAGTAAGAATTCACTTTGAGGATCTTTTCAGGTTTAGAGTTTTAGAGAATTAGATCATAAATCATGCATTTCATTCCACATTTAAAAAAGGTGGTTACATCAAAGACAATATTCATTTTTTTCCAAAAAAGGTAACATATTTAAAATAAAACATGGTTTCTTTCTTGACACTTCCTTGACAGTATAATCAAAGCATGTAATTTTCCCTTGACCTGTGAAAAACATTTCAAAAACATGGGATGGGCATAAAAATCTCAGTAAGTGATATAAAAATACGGAAATAAAACATTAGTTCATGTAAACATAAAAATCAATGAAATCATACTTTACACATAAAATATAATCACTTTAAAATACCTCATCAAATCATAATATTTATGAATAACTCATATAAATCATAATACAGAAAGGTAACATGAGGCATTCATAACATTCTTATGTAGGGAGAAACCCTAATAGTTACATTTGGAATACCCATCACAGTATATTCCCTAAATCTCTTCAGAGAAACCTTAGTGTTTAAATCCTTCATGTTACCCAATGAATTGGAGAGCTATCTCGGGCTCACCCGCCTTTATATTATCACAGAACCACCCGGCTTCATAAACAATGCCCGAGAACCATAACATAATCGTATCAAATAAAACATGCATAAAGGGAACATAACATTTCCACATTTCAATCACAAGATATCAATACAACAAATTGATATAATCCAAACATTATCAAAAACAATTTAAATACCAAAATAATATAAAAGTAAAACATGGTATTTATTTTTCATTTTAAAAAAAGTTATGGCTTGTAGATGAAGCTGAAACTCAAATAATGGTCACAACGGCGGAAAAGTCATTGTCGCTGCATACGTAAGACAAAATCATTCCTTTTTTCATTTAGTAAAATGATTCATGTAAAAATATTCCCTTTGAATGAAATTAAAAGTCAAAAGGGTTTATTATAAAACTAATAAAAGAAGGTCGTATATAAATTGATGTATGCCTCAACGAATGGAGATTGAGGCGAAGTCCCTTACCTCAAGTCCGACTTGTTCTTGTTCGTTATTTATATTCCTGAATAATAAACTTATGTCAATTTATAATTTCTTTAGGAAATACCTTAAAGTTTATTATTCAATTCATATCACATATTATCATGTTATAATAAATAGTTAATTATGTGAGTTCATATCATACGTTTTGTCGATGTTCGGTACATGAGTCAAAAATGAACATCATTGAAAACAATTACCAATGTAGTTATAATTACATCATCTCAAGAATTGTATGAATTATTTAAATATCATATATATCCCGTATATATTCATTTTATGTTATTCTATAACATTTTGAGATAAAAAATGAAATGCAACGTTCATGGAGATGGTAGGTCATACATACGCATGAACGCTACTTTCATTTCTTTGTCATATTAAAGGAATTAAAACTAAATGAGACATATATATATATATTACAATTCAATTATTATATATATGTTATATAAGTAACATAACATCATCAATTACATTCTTTATAAATTCAATATTTGGCATGAATGTGTCACATCACTTGAGGGGGTGGTAGTCCACACTTCCTCAGATGAAATTTTCGTAGTCCCACAACATGAAAAGAATAACGATGTGATTTAAAAATAAAAACCAGAACCATATAGAAAAAATAAAAACCATATATATCATATAAAAACACAGTGACATCATAATGGCCACCATGAAAGGTGTTAAAAGAAGATTGAACAACTATCATTTCGTGAGATAGTAATTCGCCACCCACAGAAATAGTATGTTCATTAACCATTAGATAGAGGTGAGTATAACTGTAGGTATAATACATATCATAACAACATCCTAGTATATTGAGGATACTGGTATTATTATGGGATCAAATAATAAGAAGATAGTGGTGATTTAAGAAGGAAAATTAAAGGAAGAAACTCGAGAGAAGATATTACTTCTAAATCGGGTAACACTTTTTGATTTGAGACAAAGACTTCCTTGGGAAGACTTCTTCCCAAAGTGAGGCTTCTAGGAGTAAGAGAGGGATGGGTAGAGATAATATGAGTATAGTTTTGATGATCCAATGACTTGACAGGTGTGGGTAAGGGGGTAGAGGTGGGGGCCTTTTATCAGAGGGAGGAGGGTCTCTTTTGGAAAGTCTTGAAATGTTACTTTATTATAGAATGGTTTTTGGATTTTAAAGGTCCCAAAATGATATATTTTTTTGATAAGGTGACAATGGTTCGAAATCCAACCATCCAATAGGTTTTAGAAAAGTGTATGTCTTAGATTTTACCTTATCTTTTCATTTTGTTTAAATCGTTCATTAATGAGGTAATCACAACATCATCATGGTGTCAAAAATAAATAAATTTATTTAATGTATAAAAATTATAAAAACAAATACCATTATGTAATAAGTTTATTTAGATTTACAACGACTATTTATAGTCTAAGTGATCATTTATGTAAACAAAATTAAATTTGTTTTAATTAGGATATACAAACCTTTGTTATATTTCTCTTCTTTTTAAAAATAATGTCATAAATGTCACTATCATACCCATGTGACTACATGGGCCCTCAAGTTCGGTAAAAACCATCCCATGGTCGGCCATGACTCAAAAAAAAGGATTTGGACACATGTTGGGGTCATTTTATATTATTATGATATTTTTTTATTATCCATAAATACTTGATTACTAATTAATCATGATAATTAAAGATAATTACCGTCGTTACTATTCATAATGCCCAAATAAAAGAGTCTTAATTACATAATTTGGACCTTATGATTCCAAATATGGAATCCATTTTACCATATTCGAAACATAGAAATTGCAGTAATTAATTTAACAATAATTCTCGTAGTCAAAACAAATAGCATGTTTTTAAGAAACAATATCTATCAAAAGATTGAAAATTGTTTTTATCCAGTTTCAAAGTGAAATTAATTCTAATTACCACCATTAGATTAAATGGTAAAAATATATTCTAATTAAAATTTAAAACAAATTAAAAGGATAATTTATCCATATAATTAAATTAGATGAAAAAGAAATTTTGAAGTAAAATGCAATATTTTTCCCTATTCATTAAAAAATGAACATTGTCATAAAAATATCAAAAAATTGTCCAAAAAAAATTTAAATGTCCTGATTCTAAAGAATAAGTTTATTTTGACAAATATATATTATAAAGTTGTCAAAAGTTAGATTTAACAAATGCTTTTCCATCAAAAGGTGGTAAAACAATCTTTTAAAAAAAATTATAGTATTCTATGCTTAAGATTGGATTTATTCTCATTTAAGCCTCTAAATCACTATATATTTCATAAATAGACATAGATATGAAAATATATTATTATTTACTTACTTGGGATGTTACATCCTTATCTATTTTAAGAAATTGTGTCCCCGCAATTTATTTACTTATCGAATAAGTGGGGGTATTTATCCCACATTGCATTTTCATATTCCCATGTTGCCTCTTCAACTATATAGTTTTTACATAGAACCCTTACTTGATGAATCACCTTATATTGTAACACGTGCTCTCTTTGGTCAAGAATCTAGACCAGTTGTTCCTCATAAGAAATATCTCTTCCATCCGAACTACCTCTGGACTCAAAACATGTGATGGATATGGAATGTATTTCCTTAACATTGAAACATGGAAAAAATTATGTACCTGAGGTAAACTCAGAGGTAAAGCCACTCGGTATGCAACTGATCCAACTCTCTCCAGAATTTTATATGGTCCAATGAACCTTGGACTCAACATTTCTTTCTTACCAAATCACATCACACTTTCCATGGTGAAACTATGAGGAAGACATGATCACCTACCTCAAAAGAGAGATCCTTCCTCCTGTTGTCCGCCTAAAGTTTATGCCTGCTCTGAGATGTTCTCATGTATTTCCTTATCAACTGAACATTCTCTACCCTCTCTTCTACCAATTATGGTCCCATCAACTTCCTTTCACCTACTTCAACCAAAAAATCTGGATTTCTACACTGCTTCCCATATAATGCCTCAAATGGTGCCATCTGTATACTGGAATAAAAAATGTTATTATAAAAAAAGACAACTAATGAAAGATGTTGGTCCCAACTTCCCTGATAATCCATTGAACAAACACGTAGCATATCCTCCAAATTCTGAATTGTTCATTCTGACTACCCATCTGATTAAGGATGAAAATCTGTAGTAAAATTTAATTCAGTAACCAACGACTTCTGAAGGCCTTTCCAAAAGTTAGAAGTGAACCTAGGATCACGATCATATAAAATGGAGAGTGGAACTCCATGTTACCTAAATATCTCTTTAAAATACAATCAATAATGTTGATCTAGGAAAAAATTATCTTGTATAGAAAGGAAATGAGCATATTTAGTCAAGCGGTCAACAATAACCTAGATTTCATTTTTACCTCAAGGTGTCTTTAGTAATCCCACAACAATGTCCACAGATATATTCTCCCATTTCCACTATGGAACCGGTAAAGGGTGAAGCATCCCTTTTAGTAACTTCCGCTCTTCTTTAACCTGTTGACAAGTCAAACGATTATAGTAAAATTAGAAATATCTCTTTTTATTCCATCCCTCCAGTAATAGTTTCGAAGATCTCTATACATCTTAGTACTGCCTGGGTGAACTGAAAATTAAGAACTATGATATTCACATAACAACTCTCTCTTCAACTGTGAATCAAAAGGCACACACAATCTCTTAACAAATCTCAAAACACAATCATTATCAATGTTTAATTCATGTAACATACCCTTCTGAACCAGCTCTACTTTTTTCTACAACTCACTATCTTGCTTCTGTGCTTGCTTAATTCTGTCTGATAGAGAATATTTCACTGATACCTGAAACAAAACAGAATAATTTCTTGCACCAACAACTACCAATCCAAAATTCCTCAAATCCATGACCAAAGGATCACGTTCCAAACGTAACATGGTAAATGAAGCATTAATTTTTTGACTCAAAGCATCTTCCACTTTATTTTCTTTTCTTTGGTGTTAGTTAATCGTGCAATCATAATCCTTGTTTAATTCAAGCCATCTACTCTATCTCATGTTCAATTCTTTCTGAGTGAATAAATACTTTAAACTTTTGTGATTAGTATATTTTTCACACTTTATCCCATACAAATGATGCCACCAAATTTTTAAAGTGAAAACAACAACAGCTAATTCCAAATCATGTGTCGGGTAATTTCTCTCATTAGTTTTCAAATAACGTAAATCATAATCAATTTCGTGATCATTCTGTATTAGGATGCAACCATTTCCTTTCAATGAAGCATCAATGTAGATAATGAACTCAAAATTCCTGGAAGGTAGTTCTAATAATGGAGCATTCACCAATCTTCTTTTCAATTCCTAAAAACAATCACCACATTCTTTTGTGCAGATAAACTTAACACCCTTCCAAGTTAGCTTAGTCAATGGTCTAGACAACCGTGAAAATTTTTTAACAATCCTTCAGTAATATCCTGCCAAACCAAGAAAACTAAGAATCTAGGTTATATTTTTGGGTCTTGTCCATTCTTCAAAAACCTTTGTTTTTGTAGGATCAACAGTTATTCCATCTTTAGAAACAGTGTGACCAACAAAATAAATTTGTTTCAACCAAAACTCACACTTTCTGAATTTCCCATAAAATTTCTTTTCTTTTAAGGCTTCAAAAATAACCCTTAAATGACTTTTATGCTCCTATTTACTTTTAGAAAACACCAAAATATCATCAATGATGTAACACCCGAGACATTTATGTTATATAAATCATCAAAGTAATATTTTTCTACAAAACACTTTCTTGGCTTGCTTTACACGAAATCACGACCTTCCTTGATAGCTTGCGTCGTACGCAATACCGAGTTTCACTAAACAACGATATGCTATTAAAATATTATTAAAACTAACCGTTATGAATAGTAATATCAACTTTTTGAAATTTTATAAATTTTATTTTTCAAAATTGACTTCATTTTTGGATTCGGAATATCGAAATTATCCTAGGGTGAAATTTTGGTATTTTTCTGAAAACATTCAATTTTTGATGAATAGTGAAACCACTTAGTGGTAGTTAAAAAAAACTGAATCTTTCATAAATCTTAATTTTACTGCTTCTGTGAATGGAATTTCAGAAATCCGAGAGACACGGTGGATGTCAGTAAGTAAAATGTGGTTTAATGAGAAGAAAATAATTTTTTGGTGAATAGTAACTTTTTATTTTTTTTACCACTGTTAAAAGTAAATAGGGTAATTAAGGGTAAAAATGATATTATTATTACCCTAACACATGTCCTAATTCTATTGGAAAAGTGTAATTCGACCAAAAACAATCTTAGGAATAAAATATGACCATTTAGTCCCACTTGGATTAGATTAGGACATTAATTATTAATTTATTTAAAGAAGGGTTAAAATAGTTAAAATCAATGTTTAATAACTAAATCATTTTAATATGGGGTTATACATAAGATAAATTCGACTATAAATATTCATTAGAAAGATAAAAATATTTCCTACATAATGGTATTTTATTTGTAATTTTTAGACATTATATAATTTAATTAATTTATCACACAACGATGATGCAGAAATTATCTTATTAATGAAATATTGACATAATTGATGTTATAAATACCCAAATAAATATAATTTGAGACTTTTTTTGAATTAAAGTACTTTTCTAGGTTAATATGACATGTTATTATTGATTTAATTAACTTTTTTATAACTTATCATTCTGTTATGATGTTCACAAAAAATCAATTACTAAATAGTATCAAAATTGACATAAAATACTTTTTTTAAAAAATATTATATTATTAATTGTTATTTTATTCCTAAAAATCTAAGGTTCGGCCAAATGACTTAGATAAGGTTATATATATTAATAATAAAAACCTTGGGGTTCGTTTGGCTACATATATTAAGTTTATTAACCTTATAGTATAAGAACACAAGAAGACATGGTAAAAGTAAAATTATTTAACTTAATCTTAAATCTAAATGATAAGGTTAAAATATGAACCTAAAATTATCTAAATTCTATTGTATGAGAGAATTTCGACCCATCCCCACCTTAGCCTCGAAATAAATCAATTTGGAGCTATTTAAAACCGAACATGACTTTATAATAAAATAATATTTTTAGTTATTCCAAAAGAGCACCTCTCCTCCCTTATAAAAGGGCACCTCCTCCCTCTCTTCTTCACACCCCTTTGAGCCTTCACGCTCGGCCAAAACTTGCCATTTTCTCCTATCTACTTCCCTAGAGACATCCTAGAGGTCCCGGTCTTCTTCAAAGACCAATTTTAGTGCCCTAAAAGGAGGTCTCAAAGAAGCACTTCAAAGAAGAGGTAATATCCATTACCGATCCTTTCCAATTTCTTTCTTTTTCAACTTCTTCTTCTTTAGTTGTTTCATTATGAAGTAATAACATAAGTATCACTCGTATACTGATATGTTATTATAAGTATGAAACAACCCTATTTAACCATATATCCATCCTACGGAAAATGAAATCACCGTGCGTGCGTACGTACGGAATACCGTCTCCACGCCGTGGTGTAATCTATTTTCCACCACCACCTTACTTGGATGGGTATAATAGTGTAAATAATGACTATATATGACTATTATAAAGTGATATTGATTCTGAAATAGTATACATACACTCCAATACAATTCCTCGATCATAGGAACGATATCATCACTCGTGCGTACGTACGGAATACCGTCTCCTAGATGTGATGCGACTCGTTCTACATTATCTTCATTTAATAATGATTATATAAATGAATTGAATGAATTAATATGATATATATTACACTAATAAAATTCTGGAAATGAAGTATCTATAACCTAAAGAGAAGAATAAGAATTTATTCGACAAAACACGCTTAAGAACAAAAAGTTATAAACACCCGAATAACAAGTAGCAATGAAATATTACTACTAAAAGCTAATAAAATGACCATATATGATATCAGAAAAATATTTATGATTCTGTAATAAGTCAATAACATTATTTAAATCATTATACAGGAGGTTTAGACAATTACAAATCAAGTCGGACCTAAGGTAAGGGAAAATATCACAATCTCATTTTTATCCGAGATTGTTTATACTTTGGTATTTAATGGGGTGTATTTTATCATCAACATCCATGTTTCCTCAATATGTAATATTTATATCCTTATACAATAGTTTATATCCAATTTTAACCTTTGGTGAGTTTTTAGTAAAAGATATGAAAGTAATCTTTTGTCGTTTTTTGTACGAGGTACTTTTTGACTTTTCCGACAAAAGTACGAAGAATTTTTTTTAACTTCTACGGCATGAATGGATTTTTGAAACATTATTTCCAAGAAGATTCCTTTACAAGTTTTCATGTTTATTTTTGATCAACTTCTTTTAGTTTATAATTTTACGACATGTTAAGAAAGGAAAAGTGTTTTTGAAGCAGAAAGGATATTTTCCTCAAGAATGGAGTTCAAGTGTTTTGTCAAAATTAATTTCCATCTAAGATAATAAAGGGTTTTGTTTCTATCCCTATTATTACAATGATTTGATTATGTTGTGGTGGAATTATATTTATGAAATCATTTATCTTATATGAATTGTTTTATGATGTCATGATGTTTAAGATTCCCATTTTTATTACATGGGTTATGCTATGATGTATGGTTTATGATTTTGTGGCACACATAAGAATGGTATCATTAAGAGATGGGTGGGACCTATATATCCCTCCAATGCATTGGGTAAAGATTTTATATCTCATGAGATAGACATGGCTGGAATGGTAGGTTATACCGGTTCAGTGAAACAGGACTGAAACGAGGGTGACTCGGTTCAGAAATGGACTTTGTCCACTAAGATAGTCTTGGCAATGAGTCTTGACTAATAAGAAATGATTCTCTATGATTATGTGTGTATTCCACAATGTTTCAGGTTTTATGTTATGATTATTGGGATTACATTTCACTTCTATTATTTATCCCATGTTATGATATTAGGATCTCTTTTACAGGATAAGATTTCCAAAAGTTATGTTCTAATGTATATGATGTGATTGATATTTCTTTTGTATACCCCTACTGAGCATTTGAGCTCACCCTTTTGTATGTTTTATTTCCCCAGGTCAGGAAGAAGGTTATTAAGTAGATTATACCAAAAAGGTACTCTAGATATGATGAAATAAATGGAGGCAAAGTAGATGCTTTATGAACCAGTTCTTTATGTTTGCCAGTTTCTAAAGACAATATACCTATACGGTCCTTTCTTGGTTTGGTTATATGTTGCAATAAGTGTGCTTCAATTCTGAAGTAATAACAATGTATGTAAAGTATGGGTCGTTATAGTTGGTATCAGAGGAAAGGTATAGTCAACCATTGAAAACTAGGAATTGAAAGCCTCAGTAAGAACCCTAAGGATAAGTCTAAGCATAGAACACAATCTTAGTGTTTTAGAAATGTACATGAAGATCCTAGGATAAGACCTTAAGTGTGAAATTTTATTCTTGATTATGTGGTTTTCCTATTATAATTAGTGTTTCTCACACTATTCTTCTTGGTTTTAGTCAATGGATGGAACCTGAAGGAACTGTGTTAATGCGGAATGCGACGGGAAATGCAATGATTGTCCCCCTGAGTAACCAAACATTATGGGAGCTGGAATGCAAAATCTTGTAGCCATGCTCACACAACTTTCTCAAGCTATGAATCATGCAAGACTTCCAAACGAGCAAAGGAAGGAGCAACATTCTGTTGAATCCTTCCTGAGACAGCGTCCACCTTCATTCAGCGGGTCTACTGATCCATTAGTTGCTGAACAATGGATTAGTACTACTGAAAAGATATTTTCAGTTCTTCAATTTTCTGAGCATGATAAAGTCATCTTAATAGTGTATCGTTTGGAAGGTGATGCTGATCAATGGTGGAATCTTATTAAGAATACGAGGGAAAGGGATGAAATTGAGTCCATGGAATGGGACAAGTTCAAGAACTTATTTTTCAATAAGTACTTCCCTCATATTCTCTGAACAAAGATGGAGAAAGAGTTTCTTGAACTGAAGCAAAAAAATGATGAATCTGTTGGTACCTATGAAGCAAATTTTATAAGACTTGAAAGGTACGCTTCTGGTATTATTATCCAACCTATGAGTAAGATTGATCGATTCTTTAGTGGATTAAACCCAAGTCTTTGAAGGGAGTTAGCTATAAGGGACTTCAATAGCTACGAGGAAATCGTTCGATTTTCTCTCAAAGTTGAGATGGATATTGGAGTAACCCATCAGTCATATGGGTTTGATAAGAAGAGGAAAATAGAATTCAAAGGAAAATCTAAAGAGCACACTGAAAAGAAGATGAGCTTTCCCTTATCCTAAAAGTGTGGAAAGACACATGGAGGGAGTTGTCTTAAAGGGAAAAGTAAATGTTTCAAATGTTGAAAGGAAGGTCATCGGGCCTTTGAATGCCCTGATGATGGGAAGAAGATGTCTAATGATGCAAACAAGGGAAGGGATACACAGAATGAACCTAATACACTTCATTGATTCAAGTGCAAGGAGATGGTACATTATGCCAATAAATGCCCTAATCCAAGGGATTATGATGATGGTCGACGTCAACAAACTCTTAAGGCTAAAGACAAAGGAAAGTCACAAGCAATTTCTATCAGCGATGTGGAGTACGATAACGATGTGGTGAAAGGTACACTTACTATCCACTCTAAAGTAGCAAATGTTTTATTTGATTCTGGATCCACCCACTCCTTTATTTCTGAAGAATTTTCTAAGGATATCACCTTATTACCTCAACAGTTAGATGTTGAGTTAGCTGTGACAACCCCTAATGGCACAACAGTCGCATCAAAAGTTTATAATTCTTCTCCGATTGAAGTTTGTGGAAAATTGCTTCCTGAAAATCTTGTGATCCTTCCTATAGTGGAATTTGATGTGATTCGTGGCATGGATTGGCTTTCTCTACATGGAGTTCATATCAATTTCCAAAAAAGGTAAGTCACATTTCATATTCCAGATCAATCAATGATCGTCTATCGATGCAAGGATGAACATAACTTTCCAGTGGAAATTTCTTCTATTTTATGGGTATTGATTCCACTAAATGATGGTTATTTATCTCAAATGGTTGGTGAGAAACTCACGATTAAGAATATTCCCATTGTACGGGAGTTTGATGATGTCTTTTCGGAGTAATTACTGGGTCTTCCACCAAATCGTGAAGTTGAGTTTTCAATATAACTCGTACCGGGTGCTTTTCCTATTTCAAAAACACCTTATATAATGTCCCCAATTGAGTTGCAGGAATTGAAGAAGCAACTCAAAGAGAATCTTGATAAGGGATTCATACGCCCTAGTGTGTCACCTTGTGGAGCACCTATTCTGTTTGTTAAGAAGAAAGATGGATCAATGAGACTGTGCATTGATTATCGAGAACTTAACAAGATCACTATCAAGAACAAATATCCTCTCCCACGCATTGATGACTTATTTGACCAACTACACAGAGCTCAATACTTTTCCAAGATTGATCTTCGTTCAGGGTATCATCAATTAAGGGTCAAAAGGGAGGATATACCAAAGATGGATTTCCGTACAAGGTATGGACACTATGAATTTATAGTGATTCCATTTGGTCTTACTAATGCCCCTGCTATCTTCATGGATCTGATGAATAGAGTCTTTAGAGACTATCTTGATCAGTTTGTGGTAGTATTTGTAGATGATATTCTTGTCTATTCAAAGTGAAAGTAAGAACATGAAGATCACATGATAATTATATTGAAGACCCTGAGAAAGGAGAAGCTTTATGACAAATTTACCAAGTGTGAATTTTGGCTTCAAAAAGTTGCATTTTTGGGTCACATAATCTCAAAAGAGGGGATATCTGTGGATCCAGCAAAAACAGAGGTTATTGAAAGATGGTCGAGACCAACAACAGTAACTGAGATTCAATTTTTCCTTGGTTTTGCTGGATATTATCGACGTTTTGTGAAAGATTGTTCACGATTATCTAATCCACTCACCAAGTTGACTAGGAAAGGAGTTAAGTTTGTCTGGACGGAAGAATGTGAAGAGAATTTCAAGGAGTTGAAAAGAAGGTTATCCAGTGCACCTGTTCTCACACTTCCTTGTAGTGGAGAAAGGTTTGTGATCTACAGTGATGCATCTATGAAGGGATTGGGGTGTGTTCTTATGCAAAATGATATGGTGATAGCTTATGCCTCACAACAGTTGAAAATACATGAGCAAAATTACCCAACTCAAGATTTGGAGTTAGCTGTGGTAATCTTTGCATTAAAGATTTGAAGGCATTACCTTTATGGTGAAAGTTGTGATATTTATGCTGATCATAAAAGTTTAATGTATATTTTCACACAAAAGGAGCTGAATATGCGCCAAAGAAGATGGTTGGAGCTGCTTAAGGATTATGACTTCTCAATCGATTACCACCCTGGGAAAGCAAACAAAGTGGCAGATGCATTAAGTCCACAAGACCATGCTAGTTTATCCATGATGAGGATCACAAAAGATACAATATTTATGGATTTACAAAGGATGGATCTTGGAATTATAATGGAAGGGGAAAAATCTTATCTTTCACAAATGGATGTTCAACCATCTATACATATGAAGATTAAAGAGGCACATAAAGAAGATTTCGAGTTACAAAAGAAGGTGAGAAATGTTCCTGAATTCAACCTTGATTGTGATGGGATAATAAAGTTCACAAATTGGGTTTTTGTTCCTCCCATCCCCGAATTAAATAAGGATCTGCTGGATGAGGTACATAGTTCCTCATTCTCTATTCATCTTGTAAGCACGAAGATGTATAAGGACCTTAAAGAGTACTTCTGGTGGGATGGAATGAAAGGAGATGTTGCTGAATATGTCTCTCGAGGCTTGGTTTGTCAGCAAGTTAAATCTGAGAGACAGAAGTCTAAGGGGATGTTACAACGATTACCCATACCCAAATGGAAATGGGAAAACATCACTATGGACTTTATCACAGGTCTTCCTAAAACATCCAAAGCCAATAATGCTATCTGGGTCATGGTTGATCGTCTTACAAAGTCTGCACACTTCATTTCTATTAGAGAGGATTTCACTCTGGATCAGCTTTACAGGATATATGTAAAGGAAGTGGTAAGATTGAATGGAGTATCACTTTCTAATATATCTGATCGGGATCTAAGATTTACCTCGAAGTTCTGGCGAAGTCTTCAGTATACTCTGGATATAGAGTTGAGTTTCAGCACTGCTTATCATCCTCAGACAGACGGTCAGTCTGAGAGAACAATTCAAACACTAGAAGATATGTTGAGAGCTTGCTCTATGTATTTCAAAGGTGGTTGGGATCAACACCTACCTTTGGTGGAATTTTCTTCTAATAATAGCTTTCACTCCAGTATTTAGATGGCTCCTTACGAAGCTCTCTATGGAAAGAAATGCAGGACTCCAACTTGCTGGGATGAAGTTGGGGAAAGAAAGCTATTAGGACCTGATCTCATTGATGAAATGGTAGAAAAGGTCAGATCTACTCAACAACACATAAGAGCGGCTCAGATTCGGCAGAAAAGTTATGCCGACAACCAAAGAAAAGACCTAGAGTTTGAAGTGGGCGATAAAGTGTTCTTACGGATATCTCCCTGGAAGAGAGTCATGAGATTTGGAAAGAAGGGGACGTTGAGCCCTAGATATATCAGTCCTTTTGAAATACTAGATCGTGTTGGGAAGGTAGCTTACCGATTGGCACTTCCACCGAATCTATCTCAAGTTCACGATGTGTTCCATGTATCCCTCCTAAGAAAGTAAATACCTAATCCTTCACATGTACTTAGCTCAGAAGTTGTACCGCTGGAGCAAGATCTTTCTTATAAAGAACAACAGATAGAGATTCCGGATCAAAGTGAAAAAGTCCTACAAAACGAGACCACTCGATTGGTGAAAGTTTTATGGAGGAACCACCAATTAGAAGATGCTACATGGGAGCTTGAGGATATGATGAGGGAGAGGTATCCTCATCTGTTTGTTACAAAGTGACGAATTTCGAGGGCGAAATTCATTTTAAGGGGGGTAGAATGTAACACCTGAGACTTTTATGTTATATAAATCATCAAAGGAATCTTTTTCTACACAACACTTTCTTGGATTGCTTTACACGAAATCGCGACCTTCCTCGATAGCTTGCATCATACGCAATACCGAGTTTCACTAAACAAAGATATGCTATTAAAATATTATTAAAACTAGCCGTTATGAATATTAATAACCACTTTTTGAAATTTTATAAATTTTATTTTTCAAAATGGAATTCATTTTTGGATTCAGAATATCGAAATTAGCCTAGGGTGAAATTTTGGTATTTTTCTGAAAACTTTCAATTTTTGATGAATAGTGAAACCACTAAGTGGTAGTTAAAAAAATGAATTTTTCATAAAACATAATTTTACCGCTTCTGTGAGTGAAATTTCAAAAATCCAAGACACACGGTTGATTTCAGTAAGTAACATGTGGTTCAATGAGATGAAAATAATTTTTTGGTGAATAGTAACTTTTTACTTTTTTTACCACGGTTAAAAGTAAATAGGGTAATTAATGGTAAAAATGATATTATTATTACCCTAACACATGTCCTAATTCTATTGGACAAGTTTAATTCGACCAAAAACAATATTAGGAATAAAATATGACCATTTAGGCCCACTTGGATTAGATTAGGACATTTATTATTAATTTATTTAAAGAAGGGTTAAAATAGTTAAAATCAAAGTATAATAAATAAATCATTTTTATTATGGGTTTATACATAAGAAAAATACTACTATAAATATTCATTAGAAAACTAAAAATATTTCCAACATAATGGTATTTTATTTGTAATTTTTAGACATTAAATAATTTAAATTATTTATGACACAACGATGATGCAGAAATTATCTTATTAATGAAATATTGACATAATTGATGTTATAAATACCCAAATAAATATAACATGAGACTTTTTATGAATTCCACTAATTTTCTAGGTTACTATGACATGTTAGTATTTATTTAATTAACTTTTTTCGAACTTATCTTTCTGTTATGATTTTCACAAAAAATCAATTACTAAATAGTATCAAAATTGACATAAAATAGTTTTTTAAAAAAAACAGATTATATTATTAATTGTTATTTTATTCATAAAAATCTAAGGTTCGGCCAAATGACTTAGATAAGGTTATATATATTAATAATAAACGACTTGGGGTTCGTTTGGCTTGATATAGTAAGTTTATTAACCTTATAGTATAAGAACACAAGAAGACATGGTAAAAGTAAATTTATTTAACTTAATGTTAAATCTAAATGATAAGTTTAACATAGGAACCTAAACTTGTCTAAATTCTATTGGATGAAAGGATTTCGACCCATACCCACCTTAGTCTCGAAATAAATCAATTTGGAGCTATTTCAAACCGAACTTGACTTTATAATAAAATAATATTTTTAATTATTCCAAAAGAGCCCTTCTCCTCCCTTATAAAAGGGCACCTCCTCCCTATCTTCCTCACACCACATTGAGCCTTCAAGCTCGGCCAACCCCTGAAATTTTCTCCTCTCCACTTCCCTAGAGACATCCTAGATGTCCTGGTATTCTTCAAAGACCATTTTTAGTTCCCTAAAAGGAGGTCTCAAGAAGCAATGCAAAGAAGAGGTAATATCCATTACCGATCCTTTCCAATTTCTTTCTTCTTCAACTTCTTCTTCTTTAGTTGTTTCATTATGAAGTAATAACATCAGTATCACTCATATACTGATATGTTATTATAAGTATGAAACAACCCTATTTAACCATCTATCCATCCTACGGAAAATGAAATCACCGCGCGTGCGTACGTACGGAATACCATCTCCACGCCGTGGTGTAATATATTTTCCACCACCACCTTACTTGGATGGGTATAATGGTGTAACTAATGACTATATATGACTATTATAAAGAGATATTGATTCTGAAATAGTATACATACACTCCAATACAATTCCACGATCATAGGAATTATATCATCACTCGTGCGTACGTACGGAATACCGTCTCCACGATGTGATGCGACTCGTTCTACATGATCTTCATTTCATAATGATTATATAAATGAATTGAATGAATGAATATGATATATATTACACTAATACCATTCTGTAAATGAAGTATATATAACCTAAAGAGAATAATAAGAATTTATCCGACAAAACCCGCATAATAACAAAAAGTTATAAACACCCGAATAACAAGTAGCAATGAAATATTACTACTAAGAAGCTAAGAAAATGACCATATATGATATCATAAAAATAAGTATGCTTCTGGAATAAGTCAATAACATTATTTAAATCATTATACAGGAGGTTCAGACACTTACAAAGCAATTCAGACCTAAGTTAAGGGAAAATATCACAATCTCATTTTTATCCGAGATTGTTTATACTTTGGTATTTACTGGGGTGTATTTTATCATCCACATCCATGTTTCCTCAATATGTAATATTTATATACTTATACAATAGTTTATATCCAATTTTACCCTTCGGTGAATTTTTAGTAAAAGATATGAAAGGAATCTTTTGTCATTTTTCGTACGAGGTACTTTTTGACTTTTCCGACAAATGTACGAAGAATGTTTTTTAACTTATATGGCATGAATGGATTTTTAAAACATTATTTACAAGAAGCTTCCTTTACAAGTTTTCATGTTTATTTTTAATCAACTTCTTTTAGTTTATAATTGTACGACACGTTAAGAAAGGAAAAGTGTTTTTGAAGTAGAAAGGATATTTTCCTCAAGAATGGAGTTCAAGTGTTTTATCAAAATTATTTTCCATCTAAGATAATAAAGGGTTTTGCTTATATCCCTATTATTAAATTTATTTGATTATGTTGTGATGGAATTATATTTATGAATTCCTTTATCTTATATGAATTGTTTTATGATGTCATGTTGTTTAAGATTCCCATTTTTATTACATGGGTTATGCTATGATGTCTGGTTTATGATTTTGTGGAACACATAAGAATGGTATAATTAAGAGATGGGTGGGACCTATATCTCCCTCCAATGCATTGGGTAAAGATTTTATATCTCATGAGATAGACATGGCTGGAACGGTAGGTTATACCGGTTCAGTGAAACAGGACTGAAACGACGGTGACTCAGTTCCGAAATGGACATTGTCCACTAAGATAGTATTGGAAATGATTCTTGACTAATAAGAAATGATTCTATATGATTATGTGTGTATTCCACAAAGTTTCAGGTTTTATGTTATGATTATTGGGATTACATTTCACTTCTATGATTTATCCCATGTTATGATATTATGATCTCTTTTGCAGGATAAGATTTCCAAAAGTTATGTTCTTATGTATATGATGTGATTGATATTTCTTTTGTTTACCCTTAATGAGAATTTGAGCTCACCCTTTTGTATGTTTTATTTCCCCAGGTCAGGAAGAAGGTTATTAAGTAGATTATGCCAAAAATGGACTCTAGATATGATGATATAAATGGAGGCAAAGTAGATGCTTTATGAACCAGTTTTTTATGTTTCCCAGTTTCTAAAGACACTATACATATACGGTCCTTTCTTGGTTTTGTTATATGTTGTAATAGGTGTGCTTCAATTCTGAAGTAATAACAATGTATGTAAAGTATGGGTCGTTATAAATGAAAACAACCAAAATCATATCCCAGAACTCATTGAAAATTCTATTCATAATGTCCATGAGTACAGTAGGTTCATTGGTTATCTCAAAATGCATAACTACAAATTCATAATGGCCATATATTGTATGAAACATGGTTTTCAGAATATCTGCTTCCTTTACCTTCAACTAATGGTACCCCGATCTCATGTCAATCTTTGAAAAATACTGAGCTCCTTGAAGCTGATCAAATAAATCATCGATATGAGGCAATGGATATTTGTTCTTCACAGTGATGTTATTCAAGGCTCTGTAATCAATGAAATGTATTATTGAAACATATTTCTTTTTAAAAAATAAGACATGAGAACCCCATGGTGATGTGCTAGGTCGAATGAAACCATTCTCTAATAAATCTTGAAATTGATCCTTTAACTCTAAAAGTTCAATTTGAGCCATTTGATAAGGGGGGTTTTGAAATTGGCTTAGCATCAAGAACTAAGTCAATAGTAAATTCAACTTCCGGATCTGGTATTATTCCAGGCAACTCATCAGGAAAAACATCTGGATACTCATTTACCACTGGCACATCATTAATCTGAACAGTTCCTTTGTTTTCAACAATATGTGAAAGGTAACATTAATTTCCATCTTTTACAAGTTTCTTATCCTCTTGATATGTTCTCATTAGTAAGGGTTCATTCTTGTACAAAAACATAAAGTCTTTCTGAAAAGAAACATCTTAAGCTCTTCATTCAATCATATCATGGTAAACAGAGAGCCAATCCATACCCAGGATAACATGAAACTCTAATAGAGGTAAAAAATAAGTTTTTCCTGTAGATTCTTTCCACGGATAAGTATAGGAAGATTCTTATAAATTAATTTTTCCACAGCATTTACCCTAGGTGTTTTTACCACATGTTCAGTAGTTATTTCTTGAGATATAATTCCCAATTTACTAGAAAAGTTTTCATAGATGAAAGAATGTGTAGACCCAGAATCAAAAAACACATTGTCATAATCTGAAAAAACAAACAAACTATCTGATACCGCTTCATTTGATGGCCCAACATCTACTGAAGTAGTGGAAAAGGATTTCCCCACACCTTTGTGCTTGTATTCTGACTGCTTTCAATCATTCAAGCTCTTTATCGAACACTCATTTTCATAGTGACCCATCTCATTGCACTTGAAACATTTCACTAACTGTAAATCAAATTTGGTCTTACCATTACCCTGATCTTTTCTAGTGCAATCACGAGCCTTATGTCCCATCATACCACATCAGATGCACTTTCTAGAATTCAAAAGACATTCCCCATCATGCTTTTTACCTCATTTATCAAAAACTGAAAACATTGTTTTCTTACCATCAAACCTTTTTGAAGGATTCTTCCCTTTCTCCAGACACCTCGGTCTCTTCTTTTGTTGGTTATCATAGAACACCTTATTGCCGGCAAACTCCATTTACACCTTCTCATCACATTGAACCGGATTTTAATAACTTTTGAACACACAAGAAGCTAATTCCCTTTGATATTTTGGCTTTAATTCTGAGTAAAAATGATTGATTTTAATATCAAGGTCTCTGATAAAATTTGGAGCATACCTTGCCAATCGAGTGAAATTTTCTTCATAATCAGCCACTGAGTCGTCCTCTTTTGCCTCAATTCCAAGAATTGTTTTTCCATCCTAAGTCGAACAGCCTTAGGAACATATTTCACAAGAAACATACCTTTGAATTAATCCTAGTCCAGAGCATCAATCTAATTAGAGTTGCTGATATTTTTAACCCTCGACCACCACTGATCAGCTTCACCCTCAAAACAGTAAACAACAAGACTAAACTTTTGATTGTCTGAACACCCCATGACATCAAAAATCTTTTCCAATGATTTAATCCAACCATCAGCTATCACAGGGTGAGATGATCCTCTGAATTAAGGGAGATGCTTCCTCACAAAATGTTCCACCATTAACATTTTCCTCTATGGTTGATCTGGCTGATCTTAGGCATAGATACCACCACCATTTATCGCATGGGTCAACTACACCATTACTGCAACAAACTATTCAGTTCCTATTCTAACCATCTCAGGATGCTGATTTGGAAGGTCATTTTCTTCTGTATGCCTTCCAAGCATTGCTTCCCTATTTCCTCTGTAGAAATCCAATCTAAACAAACATGTCTTAGATAAAGCAACATGGTAATCTTAAAATGCTATATCATCTCAATTTGACCATAATGTGTATAAATTATATTTTTGGATAATCAATTAATATAATTCTAACTTCTAAAGTTATCTAAACCTCCCCCGGATACCAACTATAAGGCCCCAGCCTTAAACATTACTTAATATTGGGTTATATGAAGAATTCACATTATGGATCTTTTCAGGATTTTATTTTTAGAGAATTATATCATAAATCATGCATTTCATTCCACATTTAAACAATGTGGTTACATCAAATATTGTATTCATTTTTTTCCACTAAAGGAAACATATTTAAAATAAAACATGGTTTCCTTCTTGAAACTTCCTCGACACTATCATCACATCATTTACTTTTCCCTTGACCTATGAAAAACATTTCAAAAACATGGGATGAGCATAAAACGCTCAGTAAGGGATATAAAAATAAGGAATGAAAACATTAGTCCATGTATACAAAAGAATAAATGAAATCATAATTTACTCATAAAACATAAGCACTTTAGCATACCTCATGAAATCATAATATTTATTAATAACTCATAGAAATCATAATACATAAAGGTAACTTGAGGCATTCATAACTTTATTGCGTAGGGAGTAACCCTCATGGTTACATTTCAGATACCCATCACAGTATATTCCCTAAATCTCTTTAGGAAAACCTTAGAGTTTAACTCCTTTGCATTACCCAATGCATTGGAGAGCTATCTCTGGCTTACCGACCCCTTATATTATTACAGAACCACCCGACTTCATAAAAAATTACCAAGAACTATAACAAAATCATATCACATAAAACATGCATAAAGGAAACATAACATTTCCAAATTTCAATCACAAGATATCAATACAGCACATTGATATAATCAAAATATTAACAAAACCATTTTCAATACCAAAATAAAAGAAAATTAAAACATGGTATTTATGTTTCATTTCAAAAAAATTATGGCTTGTAAAGGAAGCCAAAACTCAAATAACGGTCACGGCGGCAGAGAATTCCTTGTCGCCGCATACGTAAGACAAAAACATTCCATTTTTCGTTTAGTAAAATGCTTCATGTAAAATGATTCCTTTAAAATGAAATTAAAAGTCAAAATTGTTTATTATACAACTAATAAAATATGGTCGTATATAAATTGATGTATGCCTCAACGAAAGGAGATTGAGACGAAGTCCCTCACCTCAAGTCCAAATTGTTCTCATTTGTTCTTTATATTCATAAATAATAATCTTAGGTCAATTTATAATTTCTTAAACACTTAATTTAATCTTTATTATTCAATTCATATCACGTATTATCAAGTTATAACAATTAGTTAATTATGTGAGTTTATATCATACGTTTTGTCGATGTTCGGTACATGAGTAAAAAATGATCTTGTTTGAAAATAATTTCCCATGTAGTTATAAGTACATCATATCTATAAAAGTATTAATGTTTTAAATATCATATATATCCAGAATATTTTCATTTTATACTATTCAATAAAATTTGGAGATAAAAAATGAAATGCACCGTTCATGGAGACGGTAGGCCGTACGTACGCATGAATGCTACATTCATTTCTTTGTCATATTAAAAGAATTAAAACTAAATGAGACATATATATTATAATTCCAGTATAATATATATGTTATATAGGTAAAATAAGTTCATTAATTACATTATTTATAAAATCTATGTTTAGAATGAACGAGTCACGTCACTTGAGGGGGCGGTAGTCCACACTTCCTTAGATGAAATTATTACAGTTCCACGACATGAAAAGCAAAAAGATGTGATTTAAAAATAAAATTCATAATCCTATAGAAAAAATAAATACCATATATATCATATATAAACACATTGACATCATAATGGCTAGCATGAAAGGTGTTAAAAGAAGATTGGACAGTAATCATTTCGTGAGGCAGTAATTCTCTACCCAAAGAAACAATATGTTCTTTGACCATTAGACATAGGTGTGTGTAAGTGTAGATATAATCCTTATAATAAAAAAATACTAGTATATTGAGCATACTAGTGTTATTATGGGGTCAAATAATAAGAATATAGTGATGAGTGAAGAAGGAAAATAAAAGGAAGAAACTCGAGAGAAGACATTACCTCTAAATCGGGTAACTCATTTTGATTTGAGCCAAAGGCTTACTTGGTAGGACTTCTGCCCAAAGTGAGGCTTATATGAGTAATAAAGGTATGTGGAGAGATAATTTGAGAATAGGCTGACGAGACAAGGTCTTCATAGGTGTGGTTAAGGGGGTAGAGGTGGGAGCCCTTTATAAGAGGGAGGAGGGTCACTTTTGGAAAGTCTTGTAATGTTACTTTATTATAAAATGATTTTCGGATTTTAAAGGTCCCACAATGATATATTTTGAGGATAAGGTAATAAGGGTTCTAAATAAACCCATAAAATAGGTTTTTTACAAGTTTAAGTCTTCGATTTTACCTTATCTTTTCATTTTATTTAAATCGTTCATTAATGAGGTAATCAATGCATCATCATGGTGTCAAAAATAAATATATTTATTTAATGTATAAAAATTATGAAAACAAATACCATGATGTAAGAAGTTTTTTAGCTTTAAAATGACTATTTATAGTCTAAGTGATCATTTATGTAAAAAAATTAAAATTGTTTTACTTAGGATATACAATCCTTTGTTATATTTCTCTTCTTTTTAAAAATAATGTCATAAATGTCACTATCACACCCATGTGACTCCATGGGCCCTAAAGTTCGGTAAAAACCATCCCATGGTCGGCCATGACTCAAAAAAGAGGATTTGGACACATTTTGGGGTGATTTTATATTATTATGATAATTTTTTATTACCCTTAACTACCTGATTACTAATTAATCACGATAATTAATGATAATTACCGTCGTTACTATTCATAATGCTCAAATACAAAAGAGTCTTAATTACATAATTTAGACCCTATTATTCCAAATATAGAATCCATTTTACCATATTACAAACATAGAAATTCCAGTAATTAATTTAAAAATAATTCCTGTTGTCAAAACAAATAGCGTGTTTTTAAGATTCAATATCTATCAAAAAATTTAAAATTGTTTTTATCCAATTTCAAAGTGAAATTAATTATAATGAACACCATTATATTTAATGGTAAAAATATATTCTAATTAAACATTAAAACAAATTAAATGGTTAATTTATCCATATAATTAAATTAGATGAAAAAGCAGTTTTGAAGTAAAATGCAGTATTTTTCACTATTCATTAAAAAATGAACATTGTCAGAAAAATACCAAAAATTTATCCAAAGTAAATATCATTGTCCAAATTCTAAAGAAGAAGTTTATTTTGACAAATAGTTCTTATAAAATTGTCAAAAGTTAGATTTAAAAATGGTTTTCCATCAAAAGGTGGTAAAACAATCTTTTAAAAATATTAGAGTATTATATGCTTAAGATTGGATTTATTCTCATTTTAAGCCTCTAAAACACTATCTAATTAATAAATAGAAATAGATATGAAAATATATTATTCTTTACTTACTTGGGATGCTACACCATTAATATAAATTTCTTATATAAATCATCCAAAACTAACAAACCTTATAAGGGGAAATGAATAATAAATAATATTTTCAATAAATGATTTTTTTTAAATGGAGAATGCATGCCATAGTGGTACCCTAATTTATTCCCAAATGATTATATTTAATATATTTAAAACCTTGTTCCACATATATATATATATCAATGGTAACATTCATTCAAGTAGTAACCTGAATGTAACTAGTGAAAATTGACTTATTACAGTCAACATGTTGGCCACATTGATTACAACCAACATAAAATTTCATACACATGCTTCTTTCTTTCATAATTATTTTTAACAAAATTGTTCTATTAATTTTTTTATCCATCCACATGTCATCGAACTCATAATTTTTTTTCAGTTTCAACATTAAGAGTTCTTGTTTCTCTAGGTTCGTAGCATCAATATGTAGATAAACCATTTGTTTAATCATTAGTTAAAATTTTAATTTAGATTATATAAATGTAATATGGAATAAAAAATATCAATGGGGAAAAATATTGGATTAAAAATCATTTATCAGGGTCATTAAACTTTGTTTTTTAAATTTTTAAGGGATTTGTATTCCCTATTGAGTTTTTAAATCCACTATTTTTTATCCTCTCTAACATAAAACAAATTATCTACATTACAACCACTGTGGAATGATTTTGATTTCCTCCTGAAAGGGATAACCTTAATTTAATTTTCATCTTATATTTTAGTTGTTTTTCCACTAATTGAAAATTTTCCCATTTAATGTTTTTAAGGACCCGAGACATAAAATACATGCACAACCTATAATGCCATTTTGAATGGTTCATCATTATACCCTTTAAAATTGAAATTCACCTTCTTAAATACAAACTCATGATATTTAATTAAACTTATATTATTAACCCATTTACAAAAAAAATTCTATTTTAAATTTTGAATAATACAACTTTTATATTTTTTTTATTTTTCTAATGTTTGAACAATTCATGTGAAATTGATTTATTTCCTTAGTAATAGATACATGAATCACTTACATTATAAGATTAATTTCATTATTTTACATCATAAATCATTCATCATGTTTCATTATATAGAACATATAAATTTCAATTACATACCCATTGTATAATAATACATGAATGGCTATCCATTGATATTGGTTGGAAATTTCATTTGAATTTACTCATAACTTCATAAAAATATGATCATAAAACCATCCTTTAAGCTATTTATTATGTGTATTTGATTTCCTGATTTATCCCTTAATGGTTTAAAATGACTATTTAATACATGATGGAATTTATAATATCTATTTAATATTTATACTATTATATAAATTGTAATGGTGATCTTTATCCCACTATTTAATAGTAACTGTGATACCATATCTTTCAAAACTCCCTTTTCCCACAAGAGATTCATTGTGACAAGATTCATGGATACCAATTCTATCAAAATCTATTTTTTATTTTGTATATAATTCACAAATTCTTCAACAATATATTACAATATAACACAAAATTCTAGTGGAATTATGTTTTTTATATACCCTTTTAAATTTATCATATATCATCTAATGGGCTGCATCCATCTATAATGTATATGACCACATATTTAAATATCTCTATCCAATTGAAACATCATGTGGACTATTATATCAAAGAGTTATGGTGGGAAGAATATATCTAATATATAATTTCCTTATTCATTGTTCGAAACTTCATTGAGTCTATAACATTACTGAATAAGGATTTGAAAAACATGTAAAGTCTGGTTAATGGGTAACATATATTTTTAGGTAGAATACAATATAAATCCATAAGAATAAAATATTACATCAGAACAGGGAATTTATTGGATTCTAACCCCTTTAACTTCTAATTATTCATTTCCATAAAAAAAAATTATTTGATGAATACCCCTCTAGAACGTTTACACCATTAAAGAATTTGGAAAATTGAATATTTTCATGTTTGGATAGAGTGTAAAATACTAGACGAAGATAATATTATCTCTAACTCTTCACTAGTTCTGGCTTATCCCTTATTTATATATTAATCATTTCAAACCTAGAAATGATGAAATATTTTTTTATCTGGTGAATTTAGTGGAAACATAATAATTCTATAACATATATTTCTTTTTACAAGCGTAACATTAATAAAATCTCTGATGTATAAAAAATAAACTATGGTAATTTAAAAAAACAATTATCTTTTTAAAAAATTTTAATAATATTTTTTGAAAAACATATACATAAAAAATTTACTATATCATT
The DNA here is from genome assembly GCA_963277665.1 of Viscum album. NCBI lineage: Eukaryota > Viridiplantae > Streptophyta > Magnoliopsida > Santalales > Viscaceae > Viscum > Viscum album. The sequence continues at coordinate 885,562,662 of OY728148.1, read as the reverse complement.
TACTTTCTCCTATTGTTGTCCTACCATTAATGGATATAGTGTTGTACATTCTTTCTATTCCCATAAAATAATGTCATCATAGATGGGTATTGTTTTTATCAAGTTAAAATTTTGTGTCGTTATTAAAACAAAATGTTTGAGGAATATTTCAACCTACATGAGTGTGTACCTTCTTTACAGGTCAGACACCCCAATATTTGATTAATTCCATATCCCGAAATACATCCATAAGAAGAAAATTCGTTTATCATCTCATATAACCGCACACTCAAAGTGAACTCTTCTATTATTTGATCAGCATAAATTATAATACCCATACCCCACATAAATTTTATATCATTGAAAAATGTGGCCCAAATAACTGTGAATATCTGTACTAGGTTGTTTGGGTACAAATATAATAATATACAACCTAATGTATTTCTACTTCAAGCATAAACATGGTGCAAAACTATAATTTACCAACTTAACTAACCATATATTATAAGTACTACTTTGTACTCCAAGAGGATTTATTTTATCTATAGATATAAAATTCATAGGATTCTTAAATCATCTCTAAATTTGGGACACTCATGATAAGTTTTCTTCTATAGAGAGTCTATCGAGTGACATAGTTTACCATATATAATTCTTTCATATGTGTGCCACATAAATTGTCTATAAGTTCCGTCACATACATATAGCCTTCTAAATAATGGAATGATTAGAAATTACCATACAACCATTGAAGTACATGACTGATCTTTCTTTCATTGATCCACGCCACACATTTGAATTTTTTTTTAATTACTCATATTATGTGTGAAACAACATACAATAATTTTCATATGCATGTAATCTTTCAAGGATGATACATTTTGAATGTAGAATTTGTTTAGTTTGTTGTGTTTTAAAAGGAAGCTCATTTTCTTCTGGTAGCATCTCAGTTAGAACACAATGTTGTTATATAATGAAATTGCCTCTCTATCCACTAATAGATTACAAATTATAGGTCTTCTATGTGGTTAAAAAAAATTTATAATCAATAAAACCATTATGCAATGGTCACATTGAACAACTATTCAACCTCTCAATCAAATTTAGACAATCATGAAGGATATGATAATTTACCATTTTCATTTATTTAATATGATCCCTACCATCATTTACAATCATATTAGATTATCCATAAAGCAAGGTATCATTCCTATTTGAAATTTAGTTATTGGATTGTCCCAAACCACATCCCAATGAAAAATATTTAACTTGTTAATATTTATTAGGTCTACACTTATTTATAAAATTATAAATATCAATTTTATAAATAAAAATTACCCAATCAATTAATTCACCACACAATTTACCAATTAATTCTTTATTATGAGACTACTAGACGACAGAAAATCAATAAAATATATTTTTTGTTTCAGTGAAATCCACATACATTTTCAATTATTATCAAATAATAAAATTGTAATCTATTTTTTAGCTAATACATTTCTATAATCTATATTTACATATAAAAACATTAATAAAAACGCATAGTGTGAAAATCAATAGAGATCTATGAACCAAAATATAAATCACCTTGAAAGGGTTGATTCATCAAAAACTAGGGAAAAATTGTTAAAAATAGGTTATAGACAAACATATAGATGAAGAACAATTATTGATTAACTAGGAAAGATAAACTCAAAAAAATCATGGACACATTAATGATCAACTAAGTTTCCTTAATTTTTTTAATATCATACTATTACTTTTTTTGGTTCTATTTGTCTAATAAGTTTGAATTTAGCTACTATAGAGGTTTGATTTTGTGATAGTTTGAATGATGTGTGAGGAAAAGTGATTTATTAGAATTTTTTAAGTGGATGAAGGGTTTTATTAGTGTTAACTACCTAACATTGATAAAATCCCATTTGACATATTCTAAAAACATAAGTTCTCATAAAATATGATTTTATGAGTTATTTTTAATGCTAATAAAATAATATCCTTGCCGTCTCTAAAAAGACAGGATAAAGTAACTATTTCGGAGAGCATATTTTTTAACACCAAAAAATTATAATTTTACGAGCACGTAATGTAGGACTGATAAAAAAATAAAAAATAATTAAAATAAATAATATTAATTGTATAAATAATACAATTATAAAAACAAATTATAAAAACTATTCGAATTACAAAAAATATAACAAACTACATTTAAATAATATAATAATATAAATTGAAAATAGGATAAAAACATAAAAAAAAATAATCAAAAATGAATAAATAATATTTATATAAATTGAAAATGTATTGAAACCATTTTAACTTAATAAAATAAAATTTATAAAAATATATTAAAAAGTCAATAAATTCGAAAAAAAAATATTAAAAATTAATAAGTATATAAATAAATAAATAATATTAAATGAATGAATAATAAAAATAAATACATAAAATAGAGTAAAATACCAACAATATTAATAATAAGTGAATTTATAATAATAAAAATATAAATTAAAACACAAAAAATTGAATAAAATACAATGAATAAATAATATTAATTATATGAACAATAAAATCCCCAAATAATATATATTAAATATTTAAATTATAAAAAATGAAAAATATTTTTGAAAAATTAATTATAAAAATATAAAAAACATTAACACCTAATAAATAAAAACTAATAAATTTTAACGATATAAATTAATAAGATATTGAAAATATTAAAATTTAATTTCTATAAATGAATATATAACAATTGAAAAATAAATAAATTCAAAAAATATTAAAAAGTACAAATATTAAAAATGAATAAATAATATTATGTAAAACAATATTAAATTGAAAAAATTGAAAAAAAAATAAAAAATAAAATATATCTTTAATAACATGCTTAAAAACACATAAAAATGAATAAAATTGAGTATAAAATAATATTAATTATATATGTAATAATTTATTGGAAATGAAAATATATTACCTACATAATGTTAATTAAATATTTAAAATGAGTTTAAATAAATTAATTTTACAAATTTCAAACATAATAAAAGTATTAAAACATAAAAAATAAAAATTAATTCATATTAATCATATAAATTACAAAAATATTAAAAATATTACACATAAATGTACAAATACTAAAATTATATATAAATTTTTTTCAAAAAATATATAATTCATTATAAAACATTTAAATTAAAAGTAAAAATTTTAATATATATTTATATAATTAAAGTTGATAATTTATTAATATATTAATATTCATAATTATCTTTATAGAGATATATATATATATATATATATATATATATATTATTTTAAAATATTTATATTTTTACGAATATAGTTTATATATATATATTATATAAAATAATAAATGAAAATGAATCAATTAAGAAAATATAAAAAACAAATATTGAAAATTAATTATATTAAATGTATAAAAAATTTATAAATGTTGTGGTAAATGTGTTAATAAATGTTTCAATACTATAAAAAATATTTCATTAATAAATTAATGAGTGAATCTAGTAATAATAATAAAAAATATTATTGATTATACAAATGAATAAATGTTTTATAAATACATCATCAATATTAATGTATATATAAAAATATCACGTATATATGTTTTTCATGATATATCATTAATTATGAAACTATAAAATTATAAATATTAATATTAATATATATGTTTAAAATATATTTGAAATTTATAAATAAATGTATGTTATTATTAATAATTATAGATGTGTGTGTTATATTGATTGTATTAAAAATATAAATAATTAATATCTTTTAGAATTTTTATTCATAATTTAAAAACTATTATTATTTTAATTAATATAGATATATTTTTACATGAAAAATCATATGAATATACATTACTAATGAGTTAAAGTTCAAAATTTACAATAAGGTAATTTTATAATATATGTTCATTTTAATATTTGAAGTAAATTTTATGAATTAATTATATATATATATATTTATTTACTTGTGAATAGATACATGTATGACATTGGGTAAGTTTAAACCTTGTATATGGTGGGATGGGTCGTCGTTCACAGACCTACCCTGTAAAATCCTAACCCTAACAATTGGATTGTAAATAGTCACGGTGCCATTAACCTTTGGGGACATCCCCTAGACACCACAGGCTATAAATAAATTTAGGGGGCTTAGTAAATCATTGGGGGTGATTTTTCATTTAAACATACACAACCTATCATAAAAACAATAAAAAATGTTTCAAAATATATATAATGTACAAAATGAGAATAATACAACTAAAAATACAAACTAAACAAAATTGGAGTAGCGGTAAAAGTGTAACAAAACACCCAACCTAAAAAATAAAAAATTCAATGACTCATAATAAACCAATGTGAAATCATTGTATCCAATCCACAAAATCATCTACAAGCTATAACCAATATCCTGAGAATGTAGATTCAAGATTCTATACTGAAGAAACATGATACTTTTTCATTACTCGTGACATGATAAACAACATAGTTATACATTATAAGGAGCATATATTGGGAGTGAGTATACAACATAGTAAATAATATCTAACATAATCCCAAATTTTCAACACCAAGACAAGAACAAGTCTTCCCACAGTTCAAAATACATGTAAAATAAAAATTGATAAAAACCAATTCAGTTTTCAAAATAATTTTCATTAAATTAAAATGTTCAACCATTAATGTCATCCACATGGAATATCCAATTCCGAATACACGCACATTCACATATTCATGTATCTAACCAAGAGGGGTACTAACTCAAAAAAAAATGTCCCACCAATCAATTTATAATTGTGTTGTGAATCCAAGGTGCCCCGATGTCATTGATCCCTCTCTAAAACCAAAATGGTGTCTCCCAATAATATATGAACTGACTAAATTCAATGTGTATTAATAGTTCTAGAACTCATTCATTTATTCAAGTTAATTAATCAATAAATTTAATCTAACATCTTGAAATTGGTAAACAAAACCCTTAACTTTATTCCATATAATATAAGTTTTTTTTTCAAAACCCAGTCAAAATACATCATTTCAAAATCATAAATAGAATGTGTTCTCAAAAAAAAATCATCCAATTTTTTCTGTATTAATCATGAAAAATCATTTATGCATAACTAAACCATCGATTTCTAGACCAAGTGGAGAAATGATAGATTCCACACACCTCTAACAATCATTTACAACAACCACGATGGAAGGATCATCTATGAAACTGACCACAATATATATTTTGAATGAAAAGTACATGTTAGAGAGGGAATGTTTTTCTAGAATTATTTTTTAGAAGACCAGAATCAAAAATAAAATTAGGCGTGAAAAGAATTTATGCTATATTTTTGTTAAAAAAACATTTAAAATAAAATTTAATACATCAAACAATCTTATACGTATTCTCCCTTTGGATATCAAAAGTCTCTTCCACGAAATTTTGTGGTCGATTCAACCTTTTAAAAAAAATTGACTGACCCCATGGTGAGGTGTGTCCACTACAACAACGGTTATCTTAAAGCCAAGCTCACCACAGTGACATCAATATTTCATGTTTCAAAAACCCAATACGTTTTAGACCTACCATACCCTTTACAACATTGTGGTTATGCATGTCTTCCAATGTTCGATATCCAAACCCCTATAATTCCACCCCTAAGGCCACCATGATACCATGACATACATTGAGTGTTTTTTCTTTCTATGGTTTCATAGGTGCACTCCAAGCACCCCACACCATCTAGCATGGTCTGTTTCTTTCTATGGTGTACATATAATTTCCAAACACTCCCAACCACTTTGACCAACCAAACAAGTATCTCCAAACCCAAAAAAACATAAATATTTTATATACATATTAAGAAATATAATTGACCTAAAACTTGGGGTGTTATATTTTTCCCTTAATTAGGCTTTCCATCCTCCAGAAGATTGAGGTTGGTGGTGATTTTGAAGAGTTCCTGCCATTTCTCCATCAAGAATTTCTCTCATTCCCAGGTCTCCTCTTGAATATGACCATGCTTCTATAACACTAAACCAAGTAAATAAATCTCCCTCACATGGTTTTTTCTGTATATCAAGAATCTGAATTGGTTAGTGGATAAGAATGGAATCATGTTCATGATTAATTTGTTCTCTATTAATCACTAGACTATGATCTAATTGGTCCTTATTCAATTGAGTGACATGGAAAACATTAAGGAAAAAACTGAATCTATACACTAAAGATAACAAACATACTAAATTACTGATATATTCTAATATATCTAACATCCCCGCATATTATGGATCTTGTTTAACTTACATTCCAAAATGATGATGACCCTATCACAATGACACTTTTAGAGATATGTATAAACATTCATCAAAATATAATGGGTTATGGAAATTATTTTCATGTGATTTCTATCATATCTTGTCCATAGACTACTTCTGCTAGATTATCTGAATCTATTTTGTTGCCTTTCAGATATTACATGGTCTAATTAGTGAATTGTCTCATATTTTCCCATAAAAACATGCATATTGAAAAATAAAAATATACAATTCCTTTAATGGAGCTTTATACATCATGACCTGATAACTATTACTATATGACAACTTAAATAAAGGATTATAATATTCCCATGATCCACTGATTTCATTGAAACAATATCTATGAAAATATTATAGCACATTCACTATACATTTTCACTACCCATCCATCAGAGGATAATATTCTTTACCCATATTCAACTATGTTTCAAGATCATGATGCAAGGTGTTCCAAAACTGAGAACTAAATCATATATATCTTTCAGATACAATAGATGTGGTACTCCATGGATCTAAACCACTTCCCTAATATATATATTTTCCAAATCATCCAACATATATGAATATTTAATTGGAAGAACATGTGACAAATTTTCAAGTCAATCCACAATTACCAAAATAGTTTCTTTTTTTAATAGTATGTTGTAGATTTGATACAAAGTCCAACAAAATATTCTATCATTCCCAAATAGGTAAAGGAAATTTGGGATTTAATGATAAGACATTACCATTTTAAAATTGATGAATTTCATGATATAATCCAAACTATTTTTTTCATACCTAAAAATAACAAATGATACTTTATTTCCTTGTAATTTTTTCTGAGTGCCTAGATGAACAATCCATTTTGAATGGTGGCGTTCTTAAGGAATATATTCCTAAAAATACTAGGTTACCACAATTAGGTTTAAAAATGTAATATAGAGTTTACAACCTCTTCCCAAACATCTATGGAATCATTACCATTTATGTTTTACCTAATTGTGATTCATTCATGATCTAATTATTGAGTCTCTATGTCTAAATCCAAAAAATCAAAAACATTATTGATCTGGAAGAAAATGAAATTTTAATTTTATTAAACATAGTCTAGATGTACGCTATAAATAACAATCATCAATATCCATCAGATACATTCTAATATGACTACTTCATTATAAGATTTTTAACTCAAGGTATCAGACATAATATGTTCTTTTTTACTTGTATACACAGGGTTGAATTAAAAAATCTAGAGATACTTCATCCAACTTTTTTGCCTATTGTTTTGGACTCTCTAATAGAAGATGAATTTTAATAATTTATTATTATTGAATAATGTGAAATTATTACCCAAAGGATAATAGAACCATGTTTTAAATTCATGAACCATAATATCCAATTCTAATTCATGGTTTGGATAAATCATTTCATGAATTCATAAAATTCATAATTTATAAACTATAACATGATCTCCTTTCATGAGAATATAACCAAGTACATAGCCGAACATATCACAATAGAAAATATATTGTTTTCATAGTTATGAAAAAATGATAGTAGATTCCAAAGTGATCTGATCATTATGAGAATAAAATTATTTTTTTCAGTCAGTATTCCATTTGAATGTAATAATTTTCCTTTTGAATGAAATCATAATGTAATTAAAATGTGATAATTGAAAAAAAAATTGCATTAATACCCTGCCAATTCTAGAAAACTATGTATCTCGAAGATATTAATAGATGTATTCTAGGAAAATGATACTTTGATATTCCCATGGTCAAAAAATATACCATTCTCATTAATGAAATGTATGATAAAAGGGACATATTTTATCTACAAGTCACACTTAGAAAATTTTGGCCCAGAATCGGGAATCATGAAATACATAGAACAGAATATCTATGTGTTCCACATGGTCATTCCTATTTCTATAATATACTGAAATACCATAAAAATACCATAACAAATAAATTGGGATACGTATAGAAAATATAGTTTATCAATGCTATGAAAACTGAAGGTTCATTCATCAGAAAAAAGGATTAACAATATATTTTTGATGGCCATATCAACTTTTAAATGTTTTATTTAAATATCCACTTTCCTAACTCTGAGTTGGAGTTATTCAGAACATAGATAAATATAAAAAAACCAATTGGATCTTTTAAATTGATCAAATAGATCTAAAACTCATGGAAGATGATATCTATTCTTTATCGTAAACCTATTCAGTTTTCGAGAATAAACATAGAGACACAAAAAACCATCCTCCTTCTTTAAAAATTAGAATTGATCATCTAAAGGTGTTTTACTCAGACATATGAAACATTTACTTTCCAATAACTCTAATTATACCTTCAACTACATCAATTCTATTCATTCCATTCTATATGATGGAAGTAAAATATGATTTTCCCTAAAATTAGTTCAACAAAAAATTACACTTCCATTTTATCTGTGAAACTAGATATATTTTCTAGAATTACATCAGGATACCAATCTAAAATCATTGGAAAATTTCTAGCTCATATTATATCATTAGTTCTTAAAGAGACTACTTCAATTTGATAATAATTTTGGCTAATAATTATTAGTATATTTCATCACCTTCTAGAATTCATGTCCCAATTAACTTTACTAAGATGTATCATTCCATAAAATGATTCCAAATATAGTCATCATTCATAAAAAGCAATATGATTCTAAAAATAAAATAAATAATCTATTCATAGGATAAAATAGGTGATATACATTTTTTTTAAAAAAAGTTCCAAAAAATAGACTATATTAATGGTTATGGATTGAGCACCACACTTAAGCCCGCTACACTCTTTCTACCTGACCATTGTTTGGTTACTCATCACATTTAACACCATCTTGATATGTAAACCCATTTCTTCCATGGAATGTGAGGAAATAAAAAAGTGGGACTCACCATTATTAAATAAAACTTTTATAAGTTTTTAGTGAAGAATAATGGTACCATGAATATCCAAAGTACTTGATTTTTCCTCTATAATTATATCTTTATCATCGTATAACTATTGATTTATTCCCCCATGTTCTTTACTTCCTCTATGTAGATTCACTGAATGTGGAGTACGTTTTTTTTCTTATATGACCCTATATTTCTCAGTTATAAGGATTAGAATTATTATTATAGAATCTAAAAATCAAATCATAGTATTTATAAGACACCTAATAGTTATTCCCATCACCCAAATTTAGGCTATTAGGGAAATAACATCAATAATGTCCCATATGATTATAGTTGGGTAACAATTTGGATGGTTTTAAAAAATACCACTTCTTATTCTAGAAAAAAACATATTTTAAACATACCAAATAATTACTGCAGTATATAAGAGATGAAACTGGTCATATTTATTGATTATCTGATGTTTTTTCTCTTTATATGTATGTGTCCCTATTTCACTTTTTCCTAATAATAGATTTCTCACCATTACCCATATAGAATAACATTATTCTTATAGAAGGATTCCTAGTAAGATCTCATTATCCCACTGTCTCTTTATTAATAATTTCTATATAGTCAATAATGTAAATCCCAACCATTATAGAATGAATTTTTGGTCAAAGTAAAAATGTGAATATGGACACCATTAAGGACATTATATCAACAAATTCCAATGAAAAATGAACCAAGATCCTCATATTCCATCACTGAAATATTTTACTTCTTAATAGTAATGAAATAAATCATTTTGTATTTCTTGAAGGCATGTGGGTAGAGCATATTATTGAATAATTTTTTCAATCCCTCTTATGCAAGACCATAGTAATGTTTAACTTGAATAACTAAATCCAAGTATTCTTTTCTGATATCATATATCATATAAGGTGATAGATTCAAAATTATATCATTTGTGGTTCCAAGTAAATGGAATATTTTTTACATTCTATTGAGAAATTATTTCGAATTTTCATTTCCTAAATCCCACCTGAATGATAGGTGGATTCATTTTTTGAAACTGTATCAAATATTCCATCTCTCATGGTTTATAATATTTATCCCTTCATCAACAACATGAAATGATTTTACAATTTTTTGAACATGATGTGGATTCAATTTTGGTTTATGATAAACCACATTATCTACATCGTCTTTTTGTGGGTTTTGTGTCCATCTATTTTTTTCAATTTTTCTATGGTCAGAACAAAAGCACCACTTAGTCACTACTTAACTAGTAAATCAAGGACATATGATATTTTGAATCTTTAAATTAATAATAATATTTAATATATTCCATGAACTATAAAATATAATAAGGGAAATTCAATCCTAGTGGGATGTCACATTATTACTTCATTATACACTATAATCATTATCTAAATCCATGATGATGAGGGGAACATACAACTATAAATTACTTTTTTTGTCAGAACACTCAAGTAACTTGATGTTTATCATAAATAGGATGTCTATATATATTAATGATATGTATTTAATGTTATGGAATATACTATCTCCTTTCTACCATTCCAATCTGACTGACCAAACCCCTTTAATTCCATTTGTAACATCATGAACCTAATCATACCCTTGGAAATAGATAAGGTTCCACTATCCATTGGTGAAATATCATTGACACCAAAGGATAACAATAAATTTCATGGGATTAATAAATTGTTCCGGATGATTTTCCTTAAAAAAATACACAAACTATCAACCTAAAAATGAAGACAATAGATCCAATGTTATATAATTTTCAAAATGTAAATAATAAAACTCAAATCCATGAGTAAAAAATCAGAAAAGCAATAAAAGAGTTAAAAAATCCAAATAAAAAAATTAAAAGTCTTTTGAAAATAAAAATATAAATGTGTAATCACATGAACCACTCCACACAAACATCTCTAAGAATATACCATTATCCTGATATTGTTGCAAAATGATGATACACTAAATAAGTACATAACATTTCCTATACTTGTTAATAATAATAACAAACATATTCATACATACCAAGGTGAATATTATAAGGACAATGCCTTAAACCTTACATAATATTGAATAAAATGAATAATTCACATTGAGGATATTTTCAGGTTTAGAGCTTTATAGAATTAGGTCATTACATTTACATAACAACATGAATATTAAATGTATAGAATTCTACCTAGTATCCATTTTTTTTATAAAAAAGAAACTCTTGAAAAAGAGAGTCATGTATTGTTCCAGGTTTTAGATAGCTTGAATTTTCCTTGATCTCATCCTCGACCCTATTCATCTTTAAATCCTGTGAAAAAAATTTAAAACCATAGGATGAGAATAAAAAGCACAGTAAGGGTTATAATACAAAGGATGAAAACATTTGTTTATAAATACATACAAAACTTGAACTCTCTTACTTACCTCATGAAATAATAAAATTTATGAAAGACACATAAAAATCATATTTCATAAAGGTAACTTGTGGAATCCAAATCATACTTACATTATAGCTATCACAGCTACATAGGGAGTTACTTTGGAATACCTATCACAGTATATTCCATAAATCCCTTAGGAGAAAAATTCAGGTTCACCTCGGTCATGTTACCCAATGCATTGGAGAGCTATCTCGGGCTCACCCACCCTAGGTTTATCACAGAACCACCCGTATATATAAATAATGCCTGAGAACCATAACCTAATCATAACACATAACATAATCATAAAGGAAAGATAAAATTTCCACATTGTAATAACAAAATATCATTTTAAGATATTGAAATAAAAAATCCATTCTCAAAATCATTTTCAATACCAAAATACATAATGGAGTATATGGTATTTATTTTTCCTTTTAAAAACATTATGACTTGTTAAGGAAGCCAAAGATCAAATAATACTCGCGTCGGTGGAAAGGTCGTTGTCACTGCATATATAAAAAATAGTTCATTTTTGTTGTTTACTAAAATAGTTCATATAAAATGATTCACTTTTAATGAAATAAAAAGTAAGAGGTAATTATACAGTTTATAAAAGAAAATCATGTATTGAAACCATATATGCCTCAATGAAAGGAGATTCAGACGAAGTCCATTACCTTATGTCTGACTTCACTTGATCATTCTTTAATCTCTGGAATAATATAATAAAGTTAATTTCTACTTCCTTAAGAACCTTTTTATGTTTATTATTCTTTTTATATCACTTATTACCGTGTTATAAACATTATTTAATCATTTAAGTTAATAACGTTCATTTTTTTGATATTTGGTACTTGAGTAAAAAATGAACACCTTATATTTACAAGTTGTTCACATGGTCAAAAGTTCATTATATCCAAATTGATATTCATGATTTATATATCATATATATCGTATATATATCCAGTATATACAATTATTTATAATATTACATAACATTTAGAGATAAGAAATGAAATGCACCGTTCATGGAGATGGTAATCCGTACGTACGCGTGAACGCTACTTCCATTTCTACTTCATATTTTAATGGAATTAAAACATAACGATACATAGGTATATTATAATTACAGTATAGTATCATATATAATATCCTTAACTCCAACATTTATACATCCCACATAAGGAATTAATGAGTTACATCACTTTGTGGGGGAGGTAGTCCGCACTTCCTCAAATGAGATTATCGTATTTACCCACTATGGAAACCATAAAGACGTGCTATAAATGGAAATTATAGAAGTATTTAAAAAAACATAAACATAATATATATAATATATAAATACAGTTACATCATAATGGCCACCATGAGAGGCGGTAGAAGATAATCGAACAATCATCGTTTCGTGAGGCGTTAGTTTTCCATCCATATAAACATTATGTTCTTCACCCAGTATATAGAGGTGTGTGTTAGTGTAGTTAAAATCCTTCTCATAAAAACATACTAGTATATTTGAGATAGTGGTGTTGTTACAAAATAAAGGAATAAAAATAGGTTAGGGGTTGGATAAGTAAAATAAAAGAAAACAATTTAAGAGAAACGGTTACCTTTAATTTGGGTAACTCCCTTTGGTTGGAACCAAAGAAATTCTTGAAGTTCCTTCTGGATAAAGTACGGCTTCTAGTAATAGGATATGGATTTTGGGAGCTTAATTGGGTAGAGTTTGGATGAGCCAAATTTCTTGAGAGGTGTGATCTATTGGATTGAAGTCATCTCCTTTTATAAGGGGGGGGGAGGGGATCTTTATGAAAGTGTCAAAATATTAATTTATTATATAATGATATTCGATTTCAAAATGACCAAAAATAATAATAGATGAACATAAGAAGACTAATGGTCGAAATAAAATAATCCAATAAGAATTGGACAGGTTTTGGATAATATTTTAATCATTATAATCTTATTTATTTAGATGATTTATTAATGAGGTAAATAATGCATCATTATCATGTCATAAATAATTTTATTTATTTGTTGTCAAAAAATTATAAAAAAATACCATGATGTAAGAAATATTTTTATCTTTCCATTTAATATTTATAGTCGAAAATATGTCTTATATAACACCGTATAAAAATTAATTACTAAAATATTTTTGTTAATGTCAAGTTTGTCTTTACATTAAATTAATTAATCCAAATTGTCATTATCACTTCCATGTGGCTCAATGGGGTCCCAAAATCGTTCCAAATATACCCATGGTCGTAAATGACACAACGAATAAGGTTTGGACAAGTTTTAAGGTAATTGTAATTATTATAATATTCTTTTTACCTTAAAGTACATTATTTACCTTTGACCATGGTAAATAAAAGTCAAAAGTTACTATTCACCAAAAATTATTTTCATCTTATTGACCCAAATTTTAGTTTTTGATAACAAACATGTATGTCGTATTTTCGAAATTCAATTCACAGAAGCGGTAAAATTTTATTTAAATCAAAAAGTCATGTTTTTTAGCTATTACTAAGTGGTTTCACTATTCATCAAAAATTGATGTTTTTCAAAAAAAATACCATAAATTAAGACTAGGATTTATTTGATATTCCAAATAAAAAAATGATGTTTATTTTTTCATATTAAAAACATAAAAGTTTCATTAATTAATTTTAAAATTATTTCCCGTTGTTAAAACAAATAGCGTGTTTTTAAGAAACAATAACTATCAAAAGATCGACACTTGTTTATGTCCAACATCAAATTGAAATTAATTTCAATGACCAACATTGGAATAAATGGAAAAAATATAATCTAATTACACTTTAAAACAAATTATAAATATAATCTAACCATATAAATAAATCATATAAAAACATAGTTTTGAATTAAAATACAATATTTTCACTATTCATTAAAAAATGATCTTTAGCAGAAAAATCCCAAAAAATTACACAAAGTAAATTTTGATGTCCCCATTCTAAAGAAAGATTTTATTTGTTCAATTAGAATGTATTAAAGTGACCAAAAACTATATTTAAAGAGGGTTCACAATTAAAAGGTGGTAAATCAGCCTTTTAATGTAAATTATGCTTAAAATTACATTAATTAATATTTTAAGCCTCAAAAATTTATTGGATGGATGTAAATACATTTAAAAAACATGAATAATAATATTTTTAGTTAGTTTTTTTCATTCCCACCAATACGACGGCTAGGAGTTAACTACCATTTAAGATAATAATATTTTATTATAAGTGTGCAACGTAAGATTTCAATGAAACTGGTTGTTGCGTATCGGGTAGGATATCGAACATAGCAACCCATTTAAATAAAAATTAATATTTAATTCAAAAATATTAATAAATATGAAATATGTATTATTCTTCATTTACATGGGATGTTACATCCTTACCCCCTTTTGTAAATTGCATCCTCACAATTTTTATTCACTTATCAAAATAAGTGGGGTATTTATCCCTCATAAAATTTTCAGATTCCCACGTTGCCTCTTCAACCATATGGTTTTTTCTAAAAATCACTTACCTGGTGATTTACCTTATTCTGCAACACTTGCTCTCTACGGTTAAGAATGTGGAATGGTTTTTCTTCATAAGAGAGATTCTCTTCCAATTGAACTACCTCTGGGCTGAAAACCTGAGATGAATCAGACATATTCTTTCTCAATAACGAAACATGAAAAACATTGTGTACCTGGGATAAAATTGGAGGTAAATCCACTCTATACGCAATTGATCCAACTTTCTCCATAAGTTCATAAGGTCCAATGAACTTCAGACTCAACTTTCCTTTATTACCAAAACATATCACACTTTTCCATTGAGAAACGTTGAGAAAGACATGATCACCTACCTCCAAAAAAAATCCTTCCTCTGGTTATCTACATAACTTTTCTGTCTGCTCTGAGCTGTTCTCATGTGCTTCTGAATCAACAGAAAATTCTCTGCTATCTCTTCTACCAATTCTAGTCCCATCAGCTTCCTTTAACCTACTTCATCCCAAAAAGGTGGAGTACAAAACGATTTCCATATAATGCCTTAAATGGAGGCATCTATATACTGGAATGGAAATTGTTATTATATGAAAATTCAACCAAAGAAAGATATTGGTCCCAACTTCCCCGATAATCCATCGAGAAAGCATGTAACATATCCTCTAAGGTCTAAATTGTTCATTCTAACTGCCCATCTGATTGAGGATTAAAAGCTGTACTAAAATTAAATTCAGTACCCAATGACTTCTGAAGGCCTTTCCAAAAGTTAGAAGTAAACCTGGGATCATGATTAGATACAATAGAGAGGGTAACTCCATGCAACCTGACTATCTCTTTAACATAAAACTGGTCAAGTTTATCTAGAGATAAAGTATCACGAATAGGAAGGAAATGAGCAGATTTAGTCAATCAATCACCAATAATCTAGATTTCAGTATTACCTTGATATGTATTTGGTAATCCCACAATGAAGTCAATAGATATTTTTTCCTATTTCCACTCTGGAACTGGTAGAGGCTGAAGTATTCCTTTAGGCAACTACCACTCGACTTTAACAGGATAACAAGTCAAACACTTCACAGAAAAATTATCAAAATCTATTTTCATTCCATCCCACCAGTAATACTTCCAGAGATCTTTGTACATCTTAGTACTACCTGGATGAACTGAAAACAGAGAACTATGAGCTTCACATAACAAATAATTCTTCAACTATGAATCACAAGGCACACAAAATCTCTTTCCAAACCTCAAAACACAATCATTATCAATGTTAAATTCGGGAAACATACCCTTCTGAACCAACTCCACCTTTTTCTATAACTCACTATCTTGTTTCTGCGCTTGCTTTATTCTGTCTAATAGAGATGATATCACTGACACCTGATCAAAAAAGAAGAATTTCCTCCACCAACAACTTCTATGAAAAATTTTATCAAATCAAAAACCAAAAGATCTCATTCCAAACCTAACATGGTTAATGAAGCATTACGTTTTCGACTCAAAGCATTAGCCACTTTATTAGCTTTTCCTGGATGGTAATGGATCGTGCAATCATAATCCTTGATTAATTCTAAGCATATCCTCTGTCTCATGATCAATTCTTTTTGAGTGAATATATACTTCAAACTTTTGTGATGAATATATATTTCACACTTCACTCCATAAAAAATGATGCCTCCAGAATTTTAAAGCAAAAACAACAGCAGTTAATTCCAAATCATGTGTAGGGTAATTTAACTCATGGGGTTTCAACTGACGTGAAGCCTAAGAAATTACCTGATCATTCTTCATAAGGAAACATCCATGTCCTTTCAATTATGCATCACTATAAATAACAAACTCACCATTTCTAGAAGGCAGTTCCAAAGCTAGAGCATTCCCAAATCATCTTTTCAATTCCTAAATACAATCATCACATTCTTTTATCCAAATGAACATAACACCTTTTCGAGTTATCTAAGTCATTGGACTAGAAAACCATGAAAAATTTTCAAAAAACCTCCAGTAATAACCTACCAAACCAAGAAAACTATGACTCTCGGTTATATTTGTGGGTCTTTGGCCATTCTTCAACAACTTTTGTTTTAGTAGGATCAACAGTTATGCCATTTTTTGGAAACAATGTGACCAAGGAAAGAAATTTGTTGTAACCAATACTCACACATGATGAATTTCCCATAAAGTTTCTTTTCTTTTAAGGTTTTCATGACAACCCTTAAATGACATTCAAGATCCTCTTTACTTTTAGAGTAAACCAAAATATCATCAATGAACACGACCACAAACTTATCCAAGAACTCACAAAAAATTCTATTCATAAGTTCTATGAATATAGCAGGTGCATTGGTTAACCCAAAAGGCATTACTACAAATTCAAAATGTCCATTATAGTATGAAACACGGTCTTTGGAATGTCTTCTTCCTTTACTATCAACTGATGGTACCCCGATCTCAAGTCAATCTTCGAAAAATACTGAGCTCCTTGGAGCTGATCAAACAAATCATCAATACGAGGAAAATGATACTTATTCTTAATAGTGATGTTATTCAATGCTCTATAATCAATGAAAAGTCTCATGGAACCATCATTCTTTTTAACAAACAAGACAGGATCACCCCATAGTGATGTTCTAGGTCCATTGAAACCTTTATCTAATAACTCATGAAATTGCTTCTTTAACTCTAACAGTTCAATTTGAGCCATTCGATATGTGGGTTTTGAAATTGGCTTTGCATCAGGAACTAAGTCAACAGAAAAGTCAACATCTCAATCTGCTATAATACCAGGAAACTCATCAGGAAAAAAATCAAGGTACTCATTTACCACTGCCACATCATTAATATGAATAGTCCCCTTGTTTTCAATAATATGTGTAAGGTAACATTCGTTTTGATCTTTTACTAATTTCTAAACTTCCTAATATGTTTTCAAAAGATAGGGTTCATTCTTGTACAAAAACTGAAAATAATTCTGAAAAGAAACCTCTTTATCTCTACATTCAATATTCGCATGATAAACAGACAGCCAATCCATGCCCAAAATAACATCAAACTCTACTAGAGGCAAAACAATAAAGTTTGCAGGTAGATTCTTTCCGCACTAAAGGACATGAATGTTCTTATGTTCTCTTCTTGTCTCAAAATTTACTCCAGGTGTTTTTACTGTAATTTATATATTCATATCTTGAGATGGAATTCCTAATTTAATAGAAGCATTCTTAGAAATGAAAGAGTGTGTAGAGCTTGAATCAAACAACAAATTGGAATAATCGGAAAAACAAATAGTGTACCTGATATAACTTCATTTAATGGCCCAATATCTACTGAAATAGTTGAAAAGGATTTCACCACCCCTTTCGCCTTATAGTTTGGCTGGTTTCCCTCCGTTGAGTTCTTTGTTGGACACTCATTTGCATAATGACCCATTTCATTGCACTTAAAAATTTTTACTGACTATAAAACAGATTTTGTCTTACCATTACCCTGATATTTTTCTGTGCAATTATGATCCTTATTTCCCATTTTACCATAATAATAGCACATAACAGAATTCAAAACACATTCCCCCACATGGTTTTTACCACAATTTTCACAAACTGTAAACTTAGGTTTCTTACCATCAGACTTTTTTTGAAGAGTTCTTCCCTTTCTCCTGCCACCCCGACCTCTTATTTTGTTGTTTGTCAAAGAATACCTGATCATCGACAAACTCCATTTCCACCTTCTCTTCACTATGAACATGTTTTTCATAAATTTTTAACTCATGAGAAGATAAAGCACTTCGATACTTTGGATTTAATCTTGATTAAAAATGGTTGATTTTATAATCAAGATATCGTATGAAATTTGAAGTATACCTTTCCAATCGAGTGAATTTTTCTTCATAAGAAGCCACTGAGTCATCTTCTTAGCTCAATTCCAGGAATTGTTTTTTCCATTATAAGCGGAACCACATTAGGATAATATTTCTCAAGAAACATACCTTTGAATTCATCCCAATAATGAGCATCAATCTCCTTACTATCCCGGATATTTTTCACCATCGACCACGACTGATCAGCTTCACCTTCAAAAAGGTAAACAGCGAGACTAAACTTTTGATGTTATGAACAACCCATGACATCAAAAATCTTCCCCAGGGCTTTAATCCACCCTTTAGCTAGCACGGGGTCAGATGATCCTCTGAATGATGGGGGATGTTTCCTCATGAAATGCTCCACTACTGACATGTTCTTTTGTGGTTGATCTGGCTGATCTCGTACATGGATACCACTACCATTTATATCCTAAGTTAACTGTGCCATCACTATAATAAACTATTCTGTTCTGATTTCGACCATCTCAGGTTGTTGATTTGGAAGGGTGTCTTCCTCCTGATGTAATTCCAATATAGCTTCCATGTTTCCTCTGTGGAAAACCATTCTGAAAATAGGAATATCTTAGGCAAAGCAACATGGTAGTCTATAAATTCTATAATATTTCAATATTAACATAAATTACTTTATGGATATTAATTTAACAATACCCTAACTCCTAATGTTATCTAAACCTCCCTCTGATACCAACTATAAGGACCCATCCTTAAACGTTACATAATATTGAATTAAATGAATAATTCACTTTGAGGATCTTTTCAGGTTTAGTGTTTTAGAGAATTAGGTCTTTACATTTACATAACAACATGAATATTACATGTAGACAATTCTTCACAGTATCAATTTTTTTCATAAAATAAAAACTCTTGGAAAAAAGTGTCATGTCTAGTTCCAGGTTTTAGACAGAATTACTTTTCCTTGATCCCATCCTTGACCCTATTCATCTTTAAGTCCTATGAAAACATTTCAAAAACATGGGATGAGCATAAAAGGCTTAGAAAGGGTTACAATACAAAGGATGAAATCATTTGTTTATAAATACATACAAAACATGAACTCTCTTACTTACCTCATGAAATCATAAGATTTAAGAAAGACACATAAAAATTATATATCATAAAGGTAACCTGTGGCATCCAAATCATACTTACATTGTAGCTATCACAGCTACATTGGGAATTACTTTGGAATACCCATCATAGTATATTCACTGAATCTATTAGGAGAAACATGCTTGTTTACCTCCGTTACGTTACCCAAGGCTTTAGAGAGCTATCTCGGGCTCACCCACCCTAGGTTTATCACGGATCCACTAGTATACATAAATAATTCCCAAGAATCGTAACATGATCATAACACATAACATAAGCATAAAAAAAAGATAAAATTTCCACATTATAATAAAAAAATATCATTTAAAGATATTTAAATAATAAATCCATTCTAAAAATAATTTTCCATACCAAAATACATAAAAATAGTATATGGTATTTATTTTTCCTTTTAAAAACATTATGGCTTGTTAAGGAAGCCAAAGATCATATAATACTAGTGGCGGCGGAAAGGTCGTTGTCACCGCTTACATAAAAAAATATTCCTTTTTTTCATTTAGTAAAACACTTCGTATAAAAAAGATTCCCTTTGAATGAAATGAAACGTCAATGTTATTTATACAGTGAATAAAAGAAAATTGTGTATAAAAACAAAATATGCCTCCATGAAAGGAGATTGAGACGAATCCCTTGCCTTGTGTCCGACTTGACTCGATCGTTCATTAAACTCTTGAATAATATACTAAAGTTTATTTATACTTCCTTAAGAACCTTTTTAAGTTTATTATTCCTTTTATATCACTTATTACAGTTTTATAACCATTATGTAATCATTTAAGTTAATAACGTTCATTTTGTTGATATTTGGTACTTGAGTATAAAATGAACACCTTATATTTACAAGTTTTTCACATTATCAAAAGCTCATTATATCCAAAATGATATTAATGATTTATATATCATATATATCTTATATATATCCAGTATATACACTTATTTATAATAGTACATAACATTTAGAGGTAAGAAATGAAATGCACCGTTCATGGAGACGGTAATCTGTACGTACGTGTGAACGCTAATTCCATTTCTATTTTATATTGTAATGGAATTAAAACATAATGATACCTAGGTATATTATAATTACATTATAATATCATATATAATATCATTAACTCAATTATTTATACATCCCACATAAATCATTAACGAGTCACATCACTTTGAGGGGGCGATAGTCCGCACTTCCTCAAATGAGATTATTGTATTTACCCATTATGGAAAGCATAAATGTGTGCTATAAATTGAAATTACAGAATAATAAAAAAACATAAACATAATTTATATAATATATAAATACGGTTCCATCATAATGGCCATCATGAGAGGCGGTAGGAGATAATCGAACAATGATCGTTTCGTGAGGCGTTAGTTTTCCATCCAAAGAAACATTATGTTCTTCACCCATTAGATGGAGGTGTGTGTAAGTGTAGTTAAAATAATTCTCATAAAAACAACCTAGTATATTGAGGATACTTTTTTTGTTACAAAATAAAGGAATAAAAAGTGTTTAGGGGTTGGATAAGTAAAATAAAAAGAAAACAATTTAAGATAAACTGTTACCTTTAATTTAGGTTACTCCCTTTGGTTTGAACCAAAGGACATCTTGAAGTGCCTACTTCCTAAGTAATGGATTCTAGGATGAGGATATGGATTTAGGGAGCTTAATTTCCCAGAGTTTGTACAAGCCAAATGGCTTGAGAGGTGTGAGGAATTTGTTAAATGTCGTCTCCTTTTATAAGGGGGAGGAGGGGCTCTTTAGGAAAGTGTGAACATATTATTTTATTATATAATTATATTCGGTTTCAAGAGGTCCAAAAATCATTAATAATGAAGATAAGATGACTCATAGACTAACTTAAATTATCCAATAAGAATTTGACAGGTTTTGGATAATATTTTAATCATTTTAATCTTATCTATTTAAATTATTTATTAATGAGGTAAATATTGCATCATTATTATGTCATATATAATTTAATTTATTTGTTGTCTAAAATTTATAAAAAAATACCATGATTTAGGTAATCATTTTATCTTTCCAATTAATATTTATCGTCGAAAATATGACTTATATAACACCATATAAAAATTAATTACTAAAATATTTTTGTTAATGTCAATTTTGTCTTTACATTATATTAATTAATCCAAATTGTCATTATCACTCCCCAAGTGGCTCAATGGGGTCCTAAAATCTTCCGAAAGATGCCCATGGTGGTAAATGACTCAACCAATAAGTTTTCGAAAAATGTTATAGTAATTTTGAATTATTATAATATTCTTTTTACATTGAATTACCTTATTTACCTTTGACCGTGGTAAATAAAAGTCAAAAGTTACTATTCACCAAAAATTATTTTTATCTTATTGAACTAAATTTTAGTTCTTGATAAAAAGAAATTATGTCAGATTTTTGAAATTCAATTCACAGAAGCGTTAAAATTTCATTTAAATCAAAAAAGTCAGTTTTTTAACTACTACTAAGTGGTTTCACTATTCATAAAAATTTGATGTTTTTCAAAAAAATAACAACAAATCAGCCTAATATTTATTTGATAATCCAAATACAAAAATGATGTTTATTTTTCCAAATTCAAAACATAATAGTGTCATTAATTAATTTTAAAATTAATTCCTGTTGTTAAAATAAATAGCGTGTTTTTAAGAAACAATAACTATCAAAAGATCAACACTTGTTTATGTCCAACTTCAAAGTGAAATTAATTATATTGACCAACAATGGATTAAATGGTAAAAATATATTCTAATTAAACTTTAAAACAAATTAAAAAGATAATCTAACCATATAAATAAATCAGATTCAAACATAGTTTTGATTTAAAATACAATATTTTCACTATTCATTAAAAAAAATATTTTTATCGGAAAAATCCCAAAAATTTATACCAAGAAAATTTTGGTGTCCCCATTCTAATGAAATATTTTATTTGGTCAATTAGAATGTATTAAAGTTACAAAAACTATATTTAAATAGGGTTCACCATTCAAAGGCGGTAAATCGGCCTTTTAATGTAAATTATGCTCAAAATTAGATTCATTCACATTTTAAGCCTCTAACATTTATTGGATGAATGTAAATACATTTAATAAACATGTATAATCATATTGTAGTTAGTGTTTTTCATTCCTTCCATTAAAACGACTAGGAGTTAACTACCATTTTAAAAAAATATTTTATTATTAGTGTGCAATGTAAGATTTCAAGGAAACCCGTTGTTGCGTATCGGTTACGCTATCGAACATAGAAACCCCTTTAAAGTAAAATTAATATTTAATTCACAAATATTAGTAAATATGAAATATTTCTTATTCTTCATTTACTTGGGCTGTTACAAATATTTAGGGTTAAGTATAAAATCTTGTAGATAATCCCTAGGAGGCAATCCAACTAATTCCCGAAGGAGAAGAAAAATGTGTCACATACATAAAAATACACATATAATAGATGAGAATAAAGAAAATATAGTTCAACAAATATTTTAAATTAATATGAATAGAAAACCCCAAAATTACATCCACTCTACTTACCCAATTATACATCACACAAACATATAGAAATGCATGAATCCAACCTAGATAAGTCCAAAATAATAAACATAATCATCACATACTAGTCAAGTCAGCACTTGGTTGTGAATCCAAGGTACTATGATGTCCCTGAACCCCTGTATGAACCCTTCAAGTTGTCTCCCAATGCAATATGAACTCATACAACTCTTTTTATTTTCTAAGGTTTCACAATAATTCATTTATTCAAATAAATTAATCTTTTAAAACATTATTCAAACATCCTACATGAGTTAAAACAAAACCTCAATTTAAAGAAAAATAATAAAAGGGATTTTTCTAAAAAATAGTCCATAATATTTTTTTTTCAATTTATAAACCAATTTTTTTCAAAAAATAAATCATCCAATGTTTTCATTACAAATATATAAATATCATTTATGCATAACTAATCCTTCATGTTCTAGAAGAAGTGGAAATAAGAGAGAAGCCAACTACCTCTTAAAATTATTAGCAACATCCAATAATTTGGCTCATTTGTGACACCGATCACACAATGGATTCTAAATGAAGAAACTACATCGAATGGGGGATGTTCATCAAGATTTTTAGTACAAGAATATCTAAGTAAAGAGAAAAATTTGTGATAAATATAATTCACATTGATCCAAGGTAAAAATAGACTAAAAATAAAAGTTAATACCACCCAAAATCTAAGAAATCAACCCTATTCAATTTCTATAACTCCCTTCCCCACATTTGGTTCTTGAATTATACATTCAAAAAATTGGTTTTGACTGACATGAAAGTATGGTGTTTCCACAATATCCATGGTTCTCTTCGGTCATAACTCACCCTAGTGACTGTGTTACAATGTGTTGCAAAAACCCTAGATGTTTTGGATGATCCATGACCTGTATCATGTCATGGTTAGGTATCGCTACTCATGTTAGACATCCATACCCCCAAAACACCAAGATAATGTTTATAAAGAGTCTATGTCCTCACTTAGGCATTTTTTTCTACTTTTTTTGTATAGTTTCACTCCAAATATACCACTCCAACCACCAAGGTGTGTTTCTTTCCTTGGTGAGTCCATAAAATCCTAAACACTCTATACCACTCCAAGAACCCTTCAAAAGATATTAAAACCCAAATAAAACTATAAAAGGCATTAAAATAAAAAATGGATAAAACAAATCATGTCCACCTGAGAAGGGTAGTGTGTTACATTCCACCCAGTTTAAGATTTGAACAGTGATACCATCCATTCTAAATTGAATGAATTATTAATTTTTTCCTAGTTCTTCAAGGTTAATATATATGTACATAATTAATACACATATAATTATATATAATTATAAATTAATATGTACACAATCATTTTATTTATTAAAATATATACTTAATTTCATATAAATGAAATTTATAAAATTTTAAATTTGCATAAAAAAAGAAAATTATTTATAATTCCTTCCACCAATTACATTTTTTCACTGATATATCTGGTAATTTTATCTGTGAAAAAAACTAATAAAATTTCCCTTTTTAGTGATTTTTTTAGAACTGATAACTGGAAACCATTATCAGTGCTTCTAATTAGAGCAAAAAAATTTAATCATTATTATAAATTTTATCTTCCAATAATAAAAGAAACTATTAATAAAATGTGAATTTATATTAGATTTGGTGTATCCACATCTCATAAATAAATTAACATTTTAGGTATTAAAATATTTTCTTAAAGTTGTATCAATCATATTAATAAATAGATAATATTGAAAATTCCTATGGATGAATTTTTTATCTAGTCTAATGAATATTTATTATTCATGGTTTGGTTATTCCTTATAGGTGGAAACAAACTGAGTTTAAGGATTTAGTTTATGAAATAAATTCATTTAAATAAAGAAATATTTGTTTGTTTGTTTAATGATACAATACATTACACTATTCATAATTTAATAATAATTCTTAATATAATTTAAAACTGTGAAATGTGGTATTTATCATTGAGAAATAAAATTGAAGGGCCTTTTCACAATTTATTTATTAATCCTATTTGTATGTAAAAAAGTTATATCATTTTCATTAAGGATTTTCAATCTTTGAAACATGTTATAGAGAACTCTCTTCCTCCCACATCTCAATAAATAAAGAGATCTTCTTTGTATGATCATGTAACATCATAGGGGATTCAATTATATATACTGGTACACATTGGTTGTAGTTCAATGTTCTAAGAACATCCTAACGTATGTGTGGATTTTCCTATAGGGATTATAATTTGGACATTCAAGTGACAGAATTGAAACCAAATAGTCAATATTAGATCCTTTTTATTAAATTTAAATGGAACATTTGATTTTTCTTGAATTAAAATGGTTCCATGTATATTCTTTAGTTTTTTCTTTAATGAATTGCATGAGATCCATAGCATGATCTTGGAATCATTACAATGGGTTTGCTATTTTTTATATATTCAATGTAAAAATGTTAAAATTATCACTTTCACCACAACCAAGATACATTAATTAGTATTAGATTATTCATGTAATTTTTCAGCTCAAAAGTTATATTAAATATCATAGAATTTTTGTAAATGGAAAAAATACAATCCCAATGGCACTTATAACTCACCGATTGAGGATTTGATGGACGATATATGGACATATAAAAATTGATATACCTATGATGATTATAAGTTTTTTATTATTAATATTAGTTAATTAATATTAAAAAAATGAAATTTCAAAATTTTCATTTGGGGGTGGGTGGGTGGGAAGAACAATGTTATACATTGATTATTTTAAAAAATCAAAGTGGGAAGTAGTGAAAGCCTCATAAATCAGTAGGAATGTATATATATATATATATAATTAATCAACACCCATCTAATCCCTTCTACAGTAGACAAGTGTACTCAGATTATTAGTTACTTGTACCTAAAAACGGTGATGAATTTATAAAAAAAACTTTTTTGTTATGAAAATTGACCACTCAAAATGTGGATGGTGAAAACTAGTCCTACACATCCCCACCTCAACCACTGACTTTTATAGATAGGGAGTTATCCCAACATAACCTGATCTAGAAA
Organism: Viscum album; assembly: GCA_963277665.1. NCBI lineage: Eukaryota > Viridiplantae > Streptophyta > Magnoliopsida > Santalales > Viscaceae > Viscum > Viscum album. Next base: position 885,535,852 of record OY728148.1, on the reverse strand, counting down.
AACCTACTAAAACCCAATCTAGAATCCCTTTCGAAACCTATTTTATGCACAATTTAATTCCAAATAAATTTTTAAAAATTATATTTTTATTTTATAGGTGTGTCATTTATTAAAAAAATCCAAAGGCTGTGATAAATATAATCAATTATTTAAAATTATTATAATTCTATTTTTGAGAAATAAAAATTCTCACATGTAAAGTTTTATTTTATTTAAAATTAATAATGCGGTGTTTATAAATTTAGACCAATGATGAGTTGATATCAACTCATGTTTCTTTTTTGTATTATTTATTTAATTCAAATGTTATATAGGTTAATGTTTTATAGTAATAATTAAATATTTGTTTAAATAAGTGATCGTTCATTTATTACATAGTTGAAAACCCTAATAGTGATGGCCTTTATGGACTCCCCCCACTAAGACACCAAGGGGGTGGGCTATCCGGTGTCCTACTTGCATCATCTTTCATTATCCCCTTTTACCATTCCCTCCTCACACCCATTTTTTCCTTCCATTTCACTGATCTTGAATATACGCTCATTCGACTCAAGTATTCCCCAACTCCCTCTAACCCTTCATATGTTTTATGAGGCTTATAATCTTCTTCTCAACTCACTCTTCACTCGCTTTGGTAAAAGACGTCTGTCGATGGAATCCATCAAAAGGTTCATCAACACTTCTTAGGGTTTAAAAGGAAATGTATTTTTAGGTCTTTTGGAAGATCGACATATACTATTTCTCTTCGATGATGAAGGAGAACTTGTATTTTGTTTTTTCAAGTATTCACATCTCATTGATGGGGCACATTATCTCTATTCTATTATACCATTTACTTTTATACAGAGAGGGACCCTTTAAGACAACAATTTTAGTTCACTTCCCAAAACCACCATTCCCAATCAATTATCTATTCATTCTAAATATTCCTGGAAACATTATAGTTAATTTTTTTCTCATTTATATCATGTCCATTTCTATGGGCCACCTAATTTATCCTCACATATGTGTGGAATTTGATGTGGTTAAAACCCCAGTCTAGAAAATTACACTTATAATCAATGAAGAATTTTATTATAATAATGTGATGTTCTTTGAAACCTAAATTGATCACTACTCAGTCTACATTTGGTTAGGTAATATTAAATAAGACTTCTATTGAGGGAATAATATCTAGGGGTCCATTTAAGAAACCATCCTTGTATGATCCATGTTTGGTAGATAATGGTTTGGTTCATATCTCTAAAATCCCACTTCCTAGTCAATGGGATTAAAACATAGATCCCTCTCAACAGTCCCCTCAGATCTCCCACAGTCTATTTGATTCTTCTAGTATAGATTCCCCCTCAAAGATAGATGTGGTGGCTAAGAAGATCCTTACTCTGAGCATGATCATTTCAGCATCTTAGTCATATGAAATAGTAGTAGGTGCAGTAGAGTACTCTCATCATCATTAGGCTATCATTGGCTTGTGTTTGGATGAGAATATTAATTATATAATTCATGTTTTCAGAATAGTTTTGGATATATAGGTGTTAATCATAGTAACTCGTTCTAGAAGAGGTAGACCATGAACCATAAGAAATTGTTTTCAATCCAATAGTTATGTTTCTTTCCCCTACCTCAATCCAACTTCACAAACAATTCAAAAAATTTAATACAAATGTCGAGGGAAACATTAATCCAGATGGGTAGTAGATGGTCACTTCATGGTGGAAATGGAAGTGGGATATTACAAAGTAATAGAAAGAACACATTTATAATGATAGAAGGACATACTCTTAATATTATTTAGATGGTGAGAAAATCATCAATATGTTGTGTCCTTAGGATCAGGATTATGGAATGGGAAAAAGGGAATCCTTGATTCTGGAAAATTTATAGTTAGTAAGGGGAAGATATCCAAATGACCTAAAGACTATAGTATCCTACTAAAAATTATGGCCACTAGATCCTCTGGTATGAGCAAATAGTCCAATAATTAGGTAGAGGAAATGTTTAATGTGATGATATCTAAAAATGGTTTGGTGTAGGATCTTGTAATTCCAGAGGGGTAGGAACCAACCCCTTGTGATGTGGTTGGGATGCAACAGGAAAAAATTGCAAATAAAAAGTAACATAATGTTAATTTTCAGGTAGCAAGATAATGAAATATTTAAATAAGGGATCTCTTATTTCCTATAAATACCCAAACTATTATAAATATAATTCCCCATTTTGACATATTCAAATATATTATTATGTAATATGTTTATAGACTACACATGAACTTATTTTTTTACTATATCCAATTTAAAAGGCCGTTAAATAGCACTATCACTTATAATATAGTCATAAAAAAATGATCACAAGATTATTATAAATATTGGTTTTTAAAAAATCCAATGGACATAGAAAAAGGAAGTGATGAACATAACTAGTAGGATCATACTCGATGAATCCTACTTATTAGAGATTTCTAGGGAGACAGAATCTCTGGTCTTTGACCTTGAACAAGCCCAAGAAAAGACCCAACCACATAAACATGAGTGAAACTTTTTATGGTATAATTTAAATCTCATCAAGATCATGACCCAAACCATTTATGCCGAACAACACCATAAAAGTATCACTGTCACACACATTAAACATAGGGAGTTTTCTTGTTTGTTAAAGGGATATGAATCAAGACCGTATCAATATGAGTGTGTATATTATCCAGCATATAATAATAAATATATTTTTTTCCTATTTTTGTTACTCTATAAATGATTTTTATTTCGATAAAATAAAATATTGTGTTTTGTGTAATATTAAAATAAATTAAAACATTTATTTTGATGAATAAATAGATTAATGAAATATTAAATATTTTAATTAAAATTTATTAAACATAAATGATTATATAATTTTTATGAAGTAAAATAAAATTTTTATAATGGTTCAAAAACCGTTATTGTTAGAAAACATTCTCATTTTTCAATAAATTTCAAACATTTTTTTAAAAGTAAACATTTAAATATTTACTAAATTATTTAGATAAAATTAGAATTAGTTTTTGAATAATAATGTAAAAATTATGTAACAGTTATTTTTTAATAATTTTCTGAGATCATTTAATTTTACCAAAAAAATTAAATACTGTATAAATATACTTTGTGTATTATGACATCATAATTACCAAAAGTGATGTAATAAATAATATAAATGGTATAATGAAAAAATATATTTTTTACCTCTATGATAATGTGATTTTATTTTTATTTGGTTAATTTTATAAGGCCTTCATGAATCTTCCAAAACTGTTAATATATAATAATGTTTTAAAATCATTTATTTAAGAGTATTAATCGACTCAACAATAGAAATGGAATTATTTTATTATGTGCAGCCTTTGAAATTATAAAATAATTATAACCACTCCCATTAGGAATAAACCATTGGAAAACCCCATGGAATGCCCATGATCCCATTTCTACTCACCAAAAATACTTTTATATTGTCTGTACTCTCCTATCCCCTCTCTAGAGTACTCTCAAAGAACCCCCAATCTCTAAAGAAGATCCTCCCTATCATTTATAGTCATACACTAAAATAATGGTTTTCTCTCATCTCATTTCGATTCAAGAACCTCTTTTATGATATGCCACTTTCTTTCTATTTGTTCAAATTGTGATATGTTCTTCAATATACAATTAATATACATTTATTTTTTAAATTATGAGATACATAATTAACTCTAATTAATTCCACCCATGATCCATTATGTACACGTGTTTCCATGACAAAATTAAGTAAGGGATCATACCCTTCTCTTATTTATTCAAGTTCAATTTTTATCATATGATTTCTATTTAATGTAAATAATGTTTAGACGTAAATTTATATTTCTCTATTACTTTATACATGATTTAAAAGTTATTAGAGGCCCATTTCTCACTCACCAACCAATTTTATATATTTTTAAAACACTCCATTATATTATCAAAATTTCACCGTGATTTTCTATGAAAAATAAAATATACTGTGAATACAATGTCCATTTCCCATCAATGGTGTTCAACATTAAACATTTATAATACATTAACATGGGAATTACATGTATTTATTCCAAAATCCATGATCATGTAGTAAAATATTATGATTAATGATTCCATATTGTATGATCTATGTGACACACTAAAGCATTAGAATGAAATGAAAGTGACAGGTGAACTTATAATTATATAGATCACTATTGAATTGGGTGACGTTTTGTCTCATGATATGTCATGTAGGGAAAGGTTTTGAACCGGATTCCTCTATGATAATTTTTCCATCCTTACGTATTTTTAGTAAGCATTGATCAATTTTTATGACGTAGTGTTTTAATTTTTACCACATTTTCCATGATTCATTTATGATTATCATTCTTTATCATGTCTCTTTGATCATGTTTATGATAACTACTCTTTTTATGCCCCATTGATATGGTTATAGTCTAAAATTTATTACTCTTTTCTTTTTATTCCATTATTACTCCCTTATTGGGATTTATATCTCACCCCTTTTTTATTTGTGTTCCCAGGTTATCCCATGAAGTTTTAAAAGCCATAGAATTTTAAAATAATGTTAACGATGTTTTTATAAATATTGTTATATTCCATATTAAATATGTTATTATATGTACCTAATTACAAAATACACTATAAATCTTGATCTTCCAGGTTGTATATTGGGTACAATAATATAATAAATGATTTTTTAATTTAAAATAATGAACAATGTTTTTATAGTTTGTACTAAAGGGATTGTTTAGTTATTTTTTTGGATTATGATTAGAAGACTCTAACAAAACACGTTAGGATAATAATAAGAATAAGAAAACATCCCTAAATTTTGGTAAGTATAGAATAAGTGGTTTATCAAGAAAATACATCCCTTTTCGATACTAAAGGTGTACATGGTTCAAGCATAGATTTACCTTGGGGTGAAAATATGACAAAGTGTGATGGGCCTGAGTCAGAGTAACCTAGTACACAAAAACGAGCCTTACTATGCACCTAGTTTTACACTCCCATGGGTTATTCATTGGTAAATCCACAATCTTATTAAAAACAATTCTTTATGGAATAAAAAAATCCCATCATGTTTTATCTTAAGAAATATATCATGGATAACAAATATTGTAGACCATAAATTCATAAGGTAATAAAATAAATATAATTTATAAGTTATCCCTTTAATGTAATAATATTCCAATTTATGTGCTTAATAGTTTAAAATACTCATCTCTAATTTTACATTTATTATAAAAATTCATGAAAAAATGAGGTATCATATAAAAATCATTGTGATAGGTAATGTGATGACTTCCCCAACAAGATGCCCAGCCCAATTGGGGTAGGAATAAAAAAAATCTAATAATAAACTCTCAGATGACATTGGTTCTAAATATAAACATAGATATCTTGGAGCACCCAAATCCCCCTAAGAAATAACAAGTTTAAATTTATACCCTTATGCCACAAATTACTCCAAATTTTAGTGGATCATCCAACCACTTAATCATTGAATAATGGATCATATACATTTAGAAGACCATCTCCATCAGTCAATGTTCTAAGAAAGAGAATTTTCTATTGGCTATTTATCATATGGTGGGAGTGAAGGACCCCGGGAAACCCTGAGAGAGGAAGGGTGAATTAGGGTGACAACATTTTCTTTTAATATGTTGGATCTTATTCCCACATTGGTAGGAACTTGTTGAACCTTTATGAGGAATATGATCAGAAAGAAAACATTCACATGAACAGAGAAGACAAAGAACTTTTTACTTGGTTCACCACTAAGGGATACATCCAATGAGCATATGCCGACAAGTTGACGGTCGTACAAAATTCCACTAATCTTCACTAGATATGGATTAAAAAGGTTCAAGTATAGTCACTATGTCATAGGCTCATTGCCTTTAAAAAGATTCAGGGATAGCTCACTGCTTCCCTCGGGTCACTCCCATTGGCTCCCCCTGGATCACTACCCTTGGTGAAGTCACACTCAGTTTATAGACGTGAAGGTCTCTTTATCATTTCATAAGAATTCATCCTCTGTTGTATGTAGATGCTCTGTTGAAATCCAATTATCACCAGAAGACAAATCTCACTATGCGTTGAGGGTACCGGGTGATCTTCCAGCTTTCATGCAGCTTCAAAAGGATAGATGTAATTCAACAACCCTGGCGCGCTTCTCCAAGCCCGGTGCGCAAGTTTCAATCCCGACGCGCAAGTCACAAGCGCGGTACAAATTCGGCACGCAGGTGATGCCAACCCACGTGCGCGACACTTCCTCCTTCAACTCCGAACTTGGGCGGCGTTGTGCCTTTAACTCCCCAACCGCCTTGGTCGCGCAGCCAACAACCAGCGCGCAACCTCTACTCACACGACCCAACAACCACTTGCGCGACTCAACCACTTGCGCGAGGAGAGCTCAAAAAATCTATAAGTCTTGAACATCATTGAAAATGAGGAGGGGTTGTCCTCTATTTATAGACAAACTGGACCTCATGCGCGGTGGCACACAATCATCCCTTGGCTCGCAGGTCCCGGCGCGCAGCTCATCCTCACTAGCCTCTGTCGCGCTACTCACTTGAGAGACCACACCAATACTTGCGCGACCATATTTCCTTTGCCATATTTTGAAGTTTTGATCTTGAAAAACAATTGGTGCGCAAGTTTCCAAACATCCTAGGAAATGGTGCGCAGGTCTCTTCATGACGTCCAGGTCACTTGGGTGACCAGACCAAAACTTGTGCGGCCCTTATCCCTTTTCTATTTTTCCATGATCTACTCTTGAAAAATATATGGTGCGCAAGTTTCCTCTCCTTAAAGTACACGGCGCGCAAGTCTCTTTTCCATAAAAACTTTTCTTCATTTGTCGATTTTCAGGCCCAAAAATTTGGAAAACACTGGGAAACAGCGCCACCTTCAATACTGTTGTCTACTTGAACTGTATGATCTCTTTAGTGGTACACATTATGAACTTTCATTGAATATTTACAACAAACACAAACCATACTCCAAATCATGCATAAAAGACCATGGTTCCAATAGGTAGAATCTAATCATTGGTAGAAATTGATAAAAAAACTCAGATCCTATGTAAGAGATCATTGTGATGGGGTGGAAGGAATTTTTTAAAATATTTTTCTATAAATATTTTACTCAAACTATCTAGATTAAAATTGAATGGGATTTCCTTTCCATAAAGAAAAAAATTCAACTAATCTATTATAGAGTGTGAGGAAAACATCACAAGACATGCATGATATGCCCAAATATTTCTCGTTTCCCATGAATATATAGCTGACTCATTCTTCAGTGAGATAAAACCTAGCATATGAAAAGCACTGGCCATCCGAGACTTTGATTGCTATAAAACAATTGTCATATTCTCAGTAAAATTAAAAATATAGATCATACAATCTAAAAGTTATAACAAGTATAATAAGTAGAAAGTGGAGTTTAATTATGGTGTTCCAATGGATAAATATAACGATTCTATAAAATTTGGACATCCCTATTATCAAATGTGTGGAAAGAATCACCATAGAAATTACGTAAGAGGAATAAGGAAATGATTTTCACATGGTAAGGAAGACACCTAGCTCACATATAAAAATAAGAGAAACCTACTGATATGATAGGGGAAAGGATTGCATCAGTTAACTCTAAGGGAATTGTTTATTGGTTTAACTATATATAACCAGGGAACATTTCAAATTAAATCACTAATCCATTGGTTTTTAGAGTCAACCAATAACTTTTAAGAAAACAAGGTTAAGAGTTTTTTCATCAAAACCGCTGAGGTGGATCCTGAAAATGAAGTTGTGACAGGTAATCTAGTTAATCATTCAAGTATAGAGAAACTACTTTTTGATTTTGGTTCTACACATTGCTTCACATTAAAAAATTTCAGTATAACTATTATTGTACCACCATAATTCCTGGATGTAGAGCTGTTGGTGAAAATAGGAAATAGGGAAATTATTGTATTGCAATTAAATAGCTCCCCCTATATAACAATTTGTGGGATGAACTTTCCATTGAACCTTTAATACTCCTTTTTGAGGAATTTTATGTAATTATAAGTATGGATTGGATTTCCCTATATAGAGAAAACATAAATATATGTGATAAGGAAATCACTCTGTATATTGTGAATCATACCCTGATTATGTACATGTATAGAGAGGATAATGAATGTTATTTAGCACTAACATCTCAATCATGGATATTATTACCATTTGAGAAAGCATATCTAGCACAAATTAATGATTCTAAATAAAGGATTATCCTTAAATACATGCCTATTATGGGGGAATACACTGATGTGTTTGTTAATGAATTTCCTAGTCTTCCTCTAAGATGAGAGGATGAATGTCAAATATATCTTATACTTGGGGAGTGATAATTAAAAAAATACTCCATATATAATGGATTTTGTATATGTTTAGGAACTCAAGAAATAATTATAGGAGAATCTGGACAATGGGTTCATACACTAATGAGCTTCACCATGGGGTTCGCACGTCCTCCTTATCTAGAGTAAGTATGGGTCAATTAACCATTGAGTTGATTATCATGAGCTCAATAAGAACAAGATAATTAAAAGGTATCCTCTTACATATATTGATGACTTGTTCTATTAGCTATATGGATCATAATACTTCTTGAAGGTGGATCTGGGGTTGGGATATTACCAATTTAGGGTGAAGAAGGAAGATATCCCAAAGACTAATTTTTGTACAAGATATAGGCACTATGAGTTCATAGTAATTCCATTTAGTCCAAATAATTCCATATAAATATTCCAATGATTGATTAATAGATTCTTTAGATATTATCTCAAAAAATTTGAACTAATTTTTATAGATGATACTCTAATATTCTCTGGGTCCAAGGAGGAGAATGAGGAGAACCTGGGCATAGTGAATAATAACTCTCAAAAGGTTAATATCAATTACAAGTATTTAAAAGGTGATTTATTGTTAAATTAACTCTCATTATTGGGTTATATCATTATAAGAAATTGGTTATATGTGGACCCTTCAATTATAGAAGCAATTGAATGATGGATGAGACTAACATCAGAGATAGATATCTATAGTTTCCTTTTATTTTTTGGGTATTATCCTGGATTTGTGAGAACGTTTTTGTGGTTTTCAAAAACTATAACCAAGATAACTCAAAATGGAGTAATTGTTTTTGGAATTATAATTGTGAACAAATATTCAAGGAACTGAAAAGGGAGTCTTATAACTTCCCTTGTGTTCACACTTCCCATAAGTGGATAACATTTCTTTGTATTTATCCATGATTAAAGAAATAGATTTTTTTGTATTAATTAGAAATGAAAAATTTGTAGCCAATGATTCAAGGAAATTGAATGTTCATAGAAACAAATAACCAATTCATGATTTTTAGTTGGATAAAGTGATATTTTCTTTAAAAATATGGCTACATTATATCTTTGAAGAGAAGTTTCAAATATATATAGATCGAAGAAGTATCATGTAAATATTTACATAGAAGTATATGAATATTAACCGATGAATATTGTTAGAGTTGTTCAAGGAAATTGTCTTCTCAATTTACTACAATCTAGAGAAAGTGGATAATGTGAAATATGGTATAATTATAAATAATCCAATAATTTTATCATTGATGAGGATTGAGAGGCATATGATAATCCTAGATTGGGAAAGGATGGACATGGGAATCATAAATGAATGAACATCATCAATCCTTTCACAAATGATTGTTCAGTGGTCTATACTAGAGAGTATAAAGGATTTCCAAATATATGATGTGGGAATTCAAAAGGAATTAAAAACTATAAGAAAACCAAAATCATCTAAGATCAATTTCAATGAAAAGGTGTCAAAATATTTGGGTTCAGACTATGTGTATGATAAAATCCCGAGTTAAAGAATGAGCCAATGGATGGTGCATATAGCTAAAACTTCTCAATTCACCCTAGAATAAAAAATATATATCAATATCTCTAAGAAAAATTTTGGTAGGTAAATATGAAGAAGGAGATAAAAAAATACACTTATAGATGTCTTGTATGTCAGTAAGTGAAAGTGAAAAGGAAAAAAATTGATGGTCATCATTTAAAAAGTACCCATACCTACATATAAATTGAAAAACATCCCAATGAAATTCGTTACTGGTATTATGAAGACATCAATATGGAATACATCTATATGGGTTTTGGTATATTTTCATCAAAATAATTTATAGTTCATTTCAATTTGATTGGATTTCTCACATGATCAAATTGGAAGGATATAAATTATAGAGATAGTGAGGATGCATGGAACAAAACATTCAATTGTATCCGATAGATATCCAAGATTCACCTATATGTTCTTGAAGAGTCTCCAAAAACACTCTGAATACATATTTGAACTTAATCAAGGAATACCACCCTCAAACTGATGGAAAATATGAGAAGACTATATAAACACCTAAGGAAATGTTGAGAGCATACTCAATTGACATCAAAGTATGATGGGACTCACATCTCCCTATGGTTTACTTCTCTTACGAAAATAGTTTCCACTTGATCATCCATCTAGCTCTATATGAATACTTTTATGGGAAGAGGTGTAGAACACTTGCATACTGGGATGAAGTCAGGGAATGAAAATTGTGAGGTATTTAAGTGGTTAAGTAAATATTGTAAAATGTTATGACCATTCAATAAGACATTAAGGACGATCAGTGTTGATAGAAGAGTTGTGATGATAATCATCGATGAGACATAGAGTTTGGTGTTGGAGACGTGATTTTACTCTACATACCTCCATGGAATATTGTGATGAGATTTGAGAATAAGAAAAAACTTATTTTAAGATACATCAACCCCTTTGAGATCCTTAATCCCAACAGAGTGGTGGCCTATCGACTAGTACTCCCACAAAAATGTCTCATGTAAAGGATATATTCCATGCATACCTCTTGAAGAAGTACATACCATCCCCATCCCATATAATCAATCCATTGGATTTACCATTGTTTAATGAACTTTCCCATGAGGATAAAATGATGAAGATCTTAGATGATAGAGACAACGATCTATGAAATAAGACAATGCACATAGTTAATGTGTTTTAGAGAAAGCAAAATTTTTAAGAATAAATGTGGGTACTAGAGGAGGTGATAAAATAGAGTAACCATCATCTATTTTATTGTGGGAAACAAAAATTTCAAGTGTGAATTTTCTTAATGGGGGAAGATTGTAATGACCTGAATTGTTTTAAATATAATTACCCTTTTTATGTATTCTAATTTATGATTATATAATATTGTTAGATAAAACATATGGACTTATTTGGTTTTATTATATTATATTTAAAATACTTTTAAGAATCTTTACTATTTATAATAGATCCATTGAAAAGTAATGAGATGATTAATATAAATATAGAATTTTAAAAAATCCCATTAACACGGACAACAGAAATGATGATCTCAACTAGTAGGATCGTACCCTATAAAATCCATTTATCTGATCTTATGAGGGAGATAGAGTCTCTAGGGTTTTACCTTCACAAATCCCAATCTCATATCCCAAAATTTATGCATGAGAGATTTTTTTTTGGGATAATTTTATTCTCATTGTGATCAAGACCCAAACCATATACGTCGAACCACACCATGAAAGTATCTCTGTCACACAACATACCCTTAAAAATTTTACTAGTGTCTTAAATTGACAAGTATAAAGACCCAAAAAATATGAGTATGTAAATTGATTTTATTGAATAATGAATATATTTTCATCCTAATATTGTTACATTATAAATGATTTTAATTTTGACACAACAAAAAAATAGTATTTTTTGAGTAATATTCATATTCAATTAAGGAATTTATTTTTGATGAAAAATGAATTTTTGAAAAAGCTAGTATTTCAATAAAATTTTATTATTAATTAAGTATTATTAAATTTAAATGATCATATAATTTCTATGAATTCAAATATTCTTTTTATAAGGGTTTGAAAAATATTATTGTCAAAAAAACCCATCTGTTTTTAATAAATATTAGTTATTATTTTAAATGTAAAAATTCACATATTCAGAAAACTATTTAGATAAAATGAATATTTTTTTGGAATCCAAACATCAAAATTATCCATCGGTGAATTTTTCATAATATTCTATGATAGTCAAATTTTCAGGTAAAAATTAAATACTGTATAAATATATTTTTTGTACTTTTACATCATAATGTCCCAAAAAGGATATGATAAATACTATAAATGGGATCAATGAAAAAACATATGTTTCGACATTTTTATAATTATACTTTATATTCATTTGTTTAATATTATAATGCCTTTATGAATCCTCCAGAAGCATTAATATATTTAATGTTTGTAAAATCATGTCTTTATGAGTATGACTCACATCTACATAAGAAAGGGAAATATTTTAATAATTTCGGCCTTTTACCTTATAAAATAATAAAAACTAATCCCATTTTGTAGAAACCCTGAGAAAAAATATGTTATTATTTGTTGGTTTTGGTTATTTTATTATATGGAGAACAAAACATATGTTTGAGAAATATTAAATAATTCCCCACTTGGTTCTAATATAAAACCGTGAAATATCCCATTTATATTCACAAATTTTTTTACCCCATCTTTAATCTTATTTACCATCTCTAGAGTCCTAAAAAGGTGCCCCCAAGATCAAATGGAGCTCATCCCTTACATTTGAATTCCCACACTCAAGTAAGGTATTTCTCTCTTTCAATTTATATTCCCACACATCTTCTGTGTAATGCCTCTTAGTTTCCATGTTTTCATGTTGGGATATATTCTTATATATCCACCTTAATGTAAATTTGAATTATAAATGACAATATACCTATTTAAATATCATTAATCTCTCATATGAACCATTTTGTATACCTTTTACGATGAGGGACTTTAGTAAGGGATCCCCACCATTTCATTATTCAAGTTTCTTTGTTAACTTATGTCTTCTATTTCGTATTACTAATGTAGTTAAATGTGTTCCGATGTCCTTATTAATTCCCAATTGATGTAAAAATTAAAATATAACCCTTTCCCTCTCATCAACCCATTTTAAGAATTTTTAAAATATGTTGTTATGTTGCCAAAATTTCACTTCTATTTTCCATGTCAAAACAATTTTATTGTGAATATGATACCCATTTTTTATCAAGGGTGTTACACATTATACAATTATATTTATTTGAATTGTGAATTACTTGTTTGTATTACACAATAAATAATCCTTTAATGAAATATTATGATGAATTAATTCTTTTTGTATGATCTATATGTCACACTTAAGCATGATATTTAAATTAAACTAGAGGGTGTGCATGAAAATATATAGTGCTTAAATGAATTCTGTGATTCATAGTCTCATTAGAAGTCATGTTGGGATAGTTAATGAACTTGATTCATTTATGGAAATTTTCACATCATTATTCCATGGAAGTTAGACTTAAACTATTTTTTTATGTAGTGTTTTATGTTTATTCCACATTTCCCATGATGCCTTTATGATTATCATTCTATATCATGTCACATTTCTCATGTTTAAAATTCCTACAATTTTTATGAACCATTTATATTCTTATTGTCTAAAACATACTATTATCTTCATCTTATGCAATTTTTATTCCATTATTAGTCTTTATAGCTAACCCATTTATTAGGTATTTCCCTAGGTTTTCCCGTGCAGTTTTAAAAGCCATGGAATTTGAGAAGCATGTTAAGGATGTTTTTAATAATGTTGTTGTATCTCATATTCTAGATGATATTCTATGTATCTAATTCCCAAAGACAATAGATCTATCAATATTATTAGTTGTATTATGTGTGAATTAATATAATAAATCATCTATTAATGTGAAATGAATACGGAGATTCTTATATTTCCCTAGAACTTCTCTATGAAAATAAAGTCTTCTTACCTACAATTATGCATGGTTTCACTGTAAGAATACACAACATCCTATACCACTAATAATATGATAAATAGGTTAACCGAATTTAGAGGTGAAATCTCCTCGAGGACTTTATGAACCAAATAAGTAGTGGTTTGATTCGTATCATAATTGAATTTTCTTGGATGTTGATCCATAAATTTTCCATATTGATGATTACATGGACTTTGTAAATCTTATCACTTTACAAACTGAATAAATTCTTCAACTTCATCTTGGAAATGATATATAGTAACTAATCATGAAATATAGGTGTGAAACCTAGCTCTAAGATTAATTCGGATCATTGAATTTTTCATTTCTGCTAGATCACTTTAAATATGTGATATAGGAACCATTCATTCTTCCTAAAAGTGTGACTTTCATAAAAATAATAAAAAATGATATTATTGTTTAAAATATGTGTTTTATGAACCAATCAATCCTCCTCAATATGTATAAGTAACTCCATAGTCACATTGTATGGAAATTAAATATAAAACATAAATCCTAAATTCCCCCCACCTACATGTTAGTATACTTATTTTATGATGGAACGCAAGATGATGCAATTCAAGATATTATTTGGTATTGAAACCAATATGAAAAATGCATGATATGACTTGAAGGTGGTGCATTCAAGTCATTTAATGACTCAAGGAATATTACATAGTTTCTAGGGGTCTATAAAAATATATTTAAAAACTATCATTATTAGTTATATAGTTTAATGGAAACCTTGGGTTTTTGTAAGGTAGGAGTGAAAAATTAAATTTACATAATTATTAAAAATGGATATTTTGTGAATTGAAAATGAGTAAATTTGAAAACATTTTTAAATAATAATGATTTTCTTTAACTGATGAGAGTTTTTTATTGATGTTTATATTTCTAATTCCATCCTAGTACAGATATTCGTTCACTATTTCTATTATGGATTGATAAATGAATGAATTCATAGTTATGGAATCCTACACCTTAATTTATGAGAAATAGTGAGGTTTAGTCAATAGTAATAACTGATACCCATAAAAAATTCAATTTATGTGAAATTTATCTCCTGATATTAAGTGAATTCATTATATCTTAAACTATCCATCTATATTCAAATAAGAATAAGTTAATCCCAAGAAAATCAAAGTTAATTCACTACCCTCTCACATATATTAATTACTACTAGATACTCATCACTCAGCCATGAATGTTAAATTAAAAATAATTTAAACTGAATGGAGTGATAGATAATATTAACAAAAGAGGTTGAAATCAAATCCTATAAATAATAACAAAAACACAATGTCATTCAATGTAATATTTTTCCACTAAATACTAAAATCATTAAATGTTGGATGGATTTATTCATTAATTCTCATACTCAAGAATTAAAATCAGATACTCCTTCCACAAACATAATTAGTGATTTTTTTTAACACCTTCAAGATAGAGGTAAGAAGTAGTGGAGAAGAAGGAAAAAATTTCACAGAAAAAGTAAAATGTAATTTTGATCAGTAGTGGATTTGTGATCCCTTATGATCCATCATACACCTTTTCCTTTTTTCCTTATTTATATATTCCTTCTCTCTTACTTCATCCTAAAGTCATACCTCATCATAATATCTCCACACTAAATATGAATAACTTATTTGATATTTTAGGTTTCCCAGAAAATCCACAACAAAGAATTATTCCTTCCCTTCCTTTGACAATAGTGGAACTCCCAAGCTACATTCATTTATAATTAGATATTTTTTTTCACGGTTCCTTTTGCATATACGAGCTCTTTATGGAATCTAGATGATATCCATATCTAAACTTTATTCAGAATATTTTAAAATATTTTCCCTCAGAAACATTTTTTTCCCAAACTTTGGGAATGTGTGTGACTTTTATATAAATAGATAACTAGTATTTCACTGAGTTTTGATACATATATTCAAGACAAATTCACTCTAACATTTTTTTCAATTAGAATTTAAACATTACAAGGGTTAATTAAATAAGCCTGGTGTAAGAAAAAAATTGACTCTTATATTCCTTTATTTTTTTCTAAATTCTTGAGTGCTGATTTAGAA
Source organism: Viscum album (assembly GCA_963277665.1). NCBI lineage: Eukaryota > Viridiplantae > Streptophyta > Magnoliopsida > Santalales > Viscaceae > Viscum > Viscum album. The sequence goes on along the minus strand of OY728148.1, from coordinate 885,519,786 downwards.
TAACCCTAACATACTATCGGAATTTTCATTATTACTCTTACAAGGAGTAGAATGGAACTTATATAGATCATAATTAATATAATGTTTCTCTATCATTTTACAATGTTTAGGTGTAGAGTTATGATAAATCATACAAACCCTAGGGAGTTTCCCAACCAAAGATAATTTTACTTGAAGATCTGGTACCCTTTATACATTGGTCTTGAATGGGGGATGAATCTTTTGCATGATAACACATTTCCAAATTAATTACATACTAAAATCAATTATTATTCACCCACAACTTCTTTAGATAACCCCTTTGACATCAATATAAAAAATTATGTAATAATCAATACTTATCCATTCCATTCATTTAATATTTTAAAAAACCAATTTAATTTATATTTTTACTATTTTAAGAGATATTCGCAAAATAAAATGGAATGAATCTTTATTTTTTTGACATCATAAATATTAACAACTATATAAATAATATGGACTAAATTAAATTGAATGTTGATAAATGATAAATCATTTATTAGCTCAGTCAATTATAAACACTTAAACCTTGTATTCTTAGATTGGTAAACATAAAAAATAACACAAATATAAAATGTAAAATGTAATATCCTAAGATTTTAAAAGGAATTACTATGTTTTATTATGTACAATAGACATAACACTAAGCTTAAACAAATAACAAAATATTTTTATTGAAATGTGTCCATTATAATCTAGTAGTTAAATATACAAAAATAAATAGTATTATTTAATATATATATATATATATATATAATGGTTTTACTCATTTCATATATATTTATTTTTGTAAATAATTACAAGATTTTTAGTAAAGTCATTTTTTCATCAAAAACATATTTTGTTCAAAAAAAATTATTTCTTTTTATGTACGAATAGAATAACTAATTTCTGAAACATTTAGAAAATTTATTAAATAAAAATAACTTCGTTTTTGAAATAATAATAACAAAATTTTTCTATAGTATAGTTTTTAAAATTTTCAAAACATATTCATTTTTCAATGAATAATAAAAATAATGTAGATTTTTATTGAAAATTGTATTTTATTTATGGTATTTAAAACTAAAATTATGTTTTGTGTTACCTTTAAAATATAATTAGTTCCATTTTATTTTAAATAGTCCAATTATTTTTTCTAAAATGGATTTTATAATTTGATTTAGTTTAAAAAAATTCAAATTTAAAAATATAATTTTCTAAAAAATTATATTTTGTTCAGTTATGGAAGTATTATTTTAAATTAAATTCATAAAATTCTATAGTTTCAGTTTTGAAATATATATTCCATAATTTTATTCATAATGTGAAATAATTACCTTTAAATAATTGTGTAACACTGAGGTAGTTCTTGTGTAAATAATTGAAAAAATCAATAAAATTATTTTAATTAAATAGATAAGAACCATTAAAATACAAAACCAGTGGAATAAATATTATCTGTTGAGTTTATCTCAGCCATAATCATCAAATATTCAAAATAATGACCATTTTTAGCCACATTAATTTGATTATTATGTTTATAGTATTTAAATTGAATGAAAAGTCAAGCATATCAAAATCTAATTTTTAATAAGTATAATATTTGTAACATGTGGTCAAACATAAGATATTATCAACTAAAAATATCATTTAAAAATATATAATATATATCTATATAATTTTAATTCTTTTAATTTTTATAAATCAAATAACTACACAACGATTATGTAATAATTATTCAACTATTGGAAAAACCAAATAAATGATATTAGAGATATTAAAATAATTATAATTTTATTTAATTAAGGTGCCTCAAAAATTTAAAATATGACTAAAAAAAGTTGGGGTGTATTAAATTATTTTGTTTGAATTTATCCAACTCTATTTATTTTCTTAAAGTTAATATAATGAATAATGTCAATATTGACACTAATGGTATTTCATGAAAATAATATTTCATTAAATTATTTAAAAATAATTAAATAAATTGAAAAATAAAAAGGTATTATGATATGTTTTTAAATGTAATAAATTGAATATTTATTGATAATTTAAACCATATAAGTAAAAATTGAAATGTTTTAAAATTAATTTTTTTTTATCATAGATAAAATTAAATTGTGTTGACTAAGGGTTACTCAAAATGAAAAAAATTAAAATATCAACCAAAATAGTAAAAAATATATTTAATAATGACATTAAAACACTATATTATATTTTTTTAATTAATGTAATTATTAGGTATTATTATTGATATTTAATTTATTATAAATTAATCTTTTGAGAAATACCAAAAGTAGCCCTCACATTAATTTTAAAAGGGAGCCTCCCCCTTCACTTATTCACATAATATTGAGCATTATACCTTTAAAAAACTCTTCCAAGATCTATTCTTCGATTCCCTAGATAAATTCTAGAGGTTATTTTCATTTGAAAAGTCCAAACCTAAATCCCTTTAGAGGAGATCCAAAAGAGAAATTTTGAAGAATAGTTAATCTTTTTAACCAATCACTTTCCTTTTATAATCATCCTAATATCCTATAAAAATATGATATTTATTATAAATTAATTAAATAATTATCCTAAATATGATAAAATTTTATTATTATTATTATCATAACACCATCATACACCCACTTTCCAATAAAATAATTAGTTAAAGTATCACTAATCCATATATATGACTTACTATATCCACATATCGATACAATTAATTTGTTATTGTCATATTTTATGGATGGATGTTATGATGGTTTTAATGAATATATATATATATATATTATCTAATAATTATACTTTAAAATATCAATTATTATTTTCCTTTCTTTCATTCCATCAGTAGAAAAATGAAAACAGTATTCATGCATACATACGACCTACCATCTCCATGAACAGTGAATTTTTTTTTCTATTTATAATTTATATGTATAAATATAAATATTTATATAATTATTAAATATTATTTTCATACCATGACTATAATTATATAAATTATGGTAACAAAGGTCATTGTATTTGGACATAGACTGGTGAACTAAAACATGCTTGGGAAACAAATCACATATCACAAAGAATAGTGATTTAAAGAAATTATTAATACATGATTGATAATATGTTATAAATAATTATATGATATTTGTATTATTATGTAATAAATGTATAATAAGCCCATATTTTTTATAAATGAAGTTTCAATGTGAACAGAGAATGTTAAGACTTGAGGTAAGTGAATTCTTAACTTAATTTTTGATTCATTGGGTTAAACTACTATTTAGTTGTTTTTTATTATATTATTATGTGTGAAATTAATTTTTATTATGTACTATTTTATTTAATGTTTTTTATGTGGGTTTATAGTTAATACACATAATCGATTTTTTTATTCACACTCACTTTAATGATATGATTATTGTAATGGGATTTTTTGTCTCACTTTTATTTTTGCGAGAATTATTCCATTTTCAACACTCCTTTCTCTTGTGTGTTTTATATACCACTCATGAATTTAATTAATGATCCTTATCCATAAATTTATTATTATTTATATATTTATTTTTTGATCTCTCTTTCATGGGGTTTGCAGTTTGAAAGGTACTATATCCATTAGGTAAATTTTCCAAAATTTATCTTTTTTAAGACCCATGTTATGTTTTCCATCTATATTATTTTAAGATGTGTATATAAAAACCTTTTACATGATTTATCACTAATATCCTCTATTTCACGATATTATAAGTTTCATGTAATTCATTCATTGGTCATAAATATGTGTTTCTTCAAAAATGTTTTTTTAAATTGTTTTAAAATTGGTTTAAATGAACTATTATAAATTTTCATTGAAAATGATTTCAAAAATGATTAATTTTTTTTTTTCAATTCTTCCCTTACGAGTTTTCAATATCATATTCAATGATAATTTTTGGTTAAATTTTTATAATTTAAAATGTTTTTTTAAATAATGGAGATTTTATATAGAATAATTTTGAATGATCTTTTAAAATTATTTTCCATTTTAGAAAACATTATTTGATGTTACTTATGCTTTACTGGGGTAATGATTCGAGGATTTTATCCATATTATTTCTATGGTTATTTTATGTTTGTGATGAATTATTTATGTTCTTATGGAACACATATGTGTGATTTTCATTATTTAATCGGCGGGACCTATATCTCCCCCAAATGAATTTGGAAAAAAATTATATCTCACAAGATAATGATGGGAGACAAGTCAACATGACTGATCCAATTTTTGAAGAAGGAGAAACCCGATCCACTCTAAGAAAATGACTACCTTGAGAATGAGCTTCTAGTAACTATAATAAGTTTTTATTAATTTCTACAATCATTTATAATTACTACAGAAGGTGAAAAGAAACTAGTTATGAGGGATTAGAAGAAGAACTTTAGGTTGGGGCTCTCTCTTAAACCTTCCCAAGCCCCAAGCCAAGCATAATCCCAAACAACTTACCCTTGAAATTCCCTCCTCCACCTCTGATAGCAACCTACCCATGATAATATCTTAATAACTTCTTGGAGGATCCACCCTAGTCTATTATGTTTATTGATGCTAGTTCTCCCAGTCTAAAAGGTTATTGAAACTAGTGGGGTCCACCTTGACCCTTCTGGAATATACTTTCCCAGTGTGAGGTTCCCTTTCTCTATCACTACTTCCATTTTAAAGAGTTGGATTTTCCATAACCCTAAGGGTATGTAGTTGATTAAAGACAACAAATTCATCTTCCCAAGAGGCATATTCTAAGGGGAAACCCTTCCACTAAATCAACCACTAGGGTATGGCAGCCCCATTGTGATGCATTTGTCCGTGAGATGTGATGGTGTATTATTCATCTACTACTGCCGGGTCATACAATATGCCACTAGGTAGTGTTGAATTATGATTTTGTGAAATGATCTCTCTTTTTAACTATGACACATGGAAAACCATGTGGATATGTGAGGAAGGGGATGATCTAGCCAATAGGCCATGGGGTTGAGCTAGTGAAGTACTTTCATGGGGCCAAAAAACTGAGCGGTGAGTTTGTAGTTGATATGGGAAGTCATCTTTGTTGGTGATTTTAGAGGCGTTTCAGGAAAATAGAGTAACCGACATGGAAGGACCGGTCTTGGTGATGGTAATTGGCCCACTATTTCATAGAATGTTGGGTGTTAGAAAGGTGTTTTTTATATTTCTTTAGGGCCTCTTCCTGATCCAAAAACACTTATCAAACCACCTCCACTCTTATTTCACTAGAGAGGAAAGAAATAATTTTAGCTGGCTTGTGCCCATTAGAAAACATCAAATGTGGTGGGATTAATTGGGAGATTTAATGTTGTGTTTTAAGATAATTCGGCCCATGGTATGAAAAATGACCATTTTTTTGGATGGTCATTGGAAAAATGATGGAGATATGTTTCCAAACACCAATTTATTACATCTGTTTTAATATCCATTTGTGGGTGGCAGGAGGATCTCATGTTGAACTTTGTTCCTTATACGTGAAAAATATCAGTCCAAAAAGTTCTCATGAAGAGAGGGTCAAGGTCACAAATAATAGCTTTGGGATACCATTGATCAAGGAAATATCATAGAGAAACAATTATTCCATGACATTGGCTATAAAGAGGATCCTGAGAGAAATAATGTGGGCATATTTGGAGAGTCTATCAACAACCACTCAGATGACGTCAAAACCTTTGGATTTTTTGAGGTTGGTGATAAAATCTATATAAATAACTTCCATATATAAGTACGATATATAAGGGTTTAAGTATCCCTAGGGGATTAAAAGATGAATTTTTAATACAATGAAAGATTCGGAATTTTGGGAAAATTATATGATTTTGAGGAGCATACCAGGCTGATAAAAATTGGAATCTAACTTTCAGTATGTTTAGTAGAAGCCTGAATGGCCTCCCTAAGAGTGGTGTTGTCTGAAAGTTTCTATTGATCAATATTACTGATAATGGTATTAGATTGGGTAACAGCTAGCATGGTTTCACTATCATGCCACATGGGAGGCAAGGTACATAGAAGAATCTACATAGGGTCATCCTTGTGGGAGAGAGTATAATTATTATAATTTTTTCAAACAAGATTATATTTTATGTCAAAGTGTTGGCCATATAATTTTGGTCATCCAGCATTTTTGTTTTGTGGTGGTAATGCACTATTGTAGGAATGAACTTGAGGCTTCTCTGGTTCGAGAAAAATACAAATTGTTGACCAAATAAATTGGGATTTCAGGGGTTAATGGAATAAAATATGGCAATAATTTCTTTGTTATTGGTGGAATTGGATTGATTCTGGTTAATTATTACATTATTGAAACAAGATATCAGTTTGAGCTACTTCATGAGAACAATGACAATTACACGACCTAAAGTGTCTCACTCTATAGAAAATGGATTAGAGAAATCATATAGGAAAGGAAAGGGGAATTATTTTGTTATTGTTTCTAGGATTAAAAGGCTCCTTGTGTAGTAGGAGTCATGAGCAATCCTCCCTTGCGGGTGAGCAGCATAAGGGGTTACTTATGTTGTCGTAGTTGCAGATAAACTTCTGGTAGAACCTCTTCATTCTTAGGAAACATTTTATTCCCTTGAATGTGAGATGGTTAAGACATTATAAAACTTGTCATGTTTTTCTATATCCATTTCAGTGTTTTTGTGAGAAAAAATGTGTCCAATATAATAAATTTCACGATGGTAAAAAACAAATTTTTTGTTGGAAAAGAATGATTTTTCATGTAAAATCTAAAAAAGAGTTGTTAAATGATGAAAATGGGAGTGCCACTCCTGTATGTAAATGAGAATACCATCGATGCAAATGAGAATAAACATATGTATTATAAACCAAAAAAATCATTCATGTTGTTTTGAAATGTAGGTGGGGAGTTGGTGAGGGAAAAAGGAATAACCAAGAATTTATAATATCTATTTTTTTGTGCATAAACGTTTTTTCCACAACCTTGGTTTAAATAAAAATTTGGTTTTAATGAAATTGAATATTAGGAATTAAGATGTAAGTGTCCTTATGAAGGTCATATAATAATATTTCCACCATCGGAATTGGGAAGGTTTCTAGAACATTCACTTTTTTGAGAACTTGGTAATCGACACACAAACGCCATGAATTTTATTTTTACTATCAACATTGGGATGTAGTAGCAACTTGTGCTTTCCTAGATGGTTCCTTCTTTAATAATCATATTAACCTATTCATAAATTTTAGTTTTCTGTAGTTACGAGTATTGATAAGGTCAAATGGAAATGGTTCCATGGATGAGATTTAGGGTGATATGATGATCAACTGAACATGGTGGAGGGGGCCCTGAGGGTGTTGAAAACATACTAGAGGCAGCCCAATATTTATTGGAGGTCTCAGATTTAGGATGATGATAGATAAGGGTCAATCTGATTTGGTGGGATGGTTTTTCTTGGGTTGGATAAATAATTTAAGGAAGAGATGGATTAATATATGTGGTTTGTTCCCCGAAGGAGACAATATGTATCCCTAGATATAAACTTCATTATCATGGATTTCCAATTAATGTGGACCTCACCAGGAGTATGAAACCATGAAATTCCAAAAATTTAGTCTAACTCACCGATATCTAATATTTGATCATTATAGATATATGATTATGTACCCATTAATAGTTGGAAGGAATGGAAGCATCCATGAGACCACTAGTGATGACCATCACAGATCATGACACATTTTTTGGGGTTGTCAGGGACCAAAATCCAAAGTAGAGTAGTGAGTTTGAGATAGAAAAAATTGTGAATTTCACTGCTTTCCATAAGGACTAAGAAGGTAATTTCATCGATCATGCCACAAATATTCAGGGATATTAGAGTGTAATGTCTGTTCATGTTCAAAAAAGATCCAATTTATATATTTCTAGACGGGGACACTCCATTGGATTGTTGGTGTCGTTTTCTTCAACTGTTAATAGGATTGAATCATGGTTTTCTGGCAGTGCTTCATCTTTTTAAAACTGGAGCACCCATAATTTTTTCCACATGTACATCTCTATTTGGGAGTGTAGGGTTGGGCACAAGGAAAAAAACACCCATCTTGAACCAGTCATCCCAAGATGGTGGTTTCATTATAATAGATTTCAGAGTAGTGATGGGATAAATGATTAATAATTATTTATATGAAATTGGTTAGTTTTTCTAAAGGGATGAAAATGGTTAATGGATAATTAAATGATGGGTTTTGTGATTAAATTTGGTTGATTATAAATAAATAAATGAATTAGATTATTAAATAAAATTGGTTGGAAATGTGAAACGGGGTTTTTGGATTCTTGTATGGTGATATGCATTTACAGGTGGTAAAAAAATTGATGGTGTTTTCAGTTATTTGGTTTATTTGGAAACCTATAGGTTGGGATTGCGTTTTTGATATTATATATATTCTTGTATATTATTTTTAATTCTATACACACCCCACCCACATCAAAAACTATGTGTTGACACCCACATAGTCACATGAGGGAGTTTTTCTCGACCTCAGGTGAGGAGTACGGATTGCTTGGTACCCAAACTTTCTTACTATCTCTTTAAGGATATATAGGTATTTCATAGGTTTTGATGGACTGATCTCTATTAGTGCATCATATGGTGGTTCTGATATCCCAATTATTTGTAGGTGAGGTGTGAAAAAACATGTGTTTGCGGGAAATTTTTAATGTCCCAGGTGTTTGCGAGTGAGGTGTGTTGTACCAGGTTTATTTAGGAAAGGTGTGGAATTGAAATTGTTGTTGGGTAGTGATTTCATGTGTTTTTAAATTTTTTGAGTTGTGACCATGCTTGTGGGATGATGTGTTATATGAATGATATAAGTTCACCAGAAAGTATGACGTTGGGTGTGAGAGAAAGATATCAGTGGGAAAGTGGGGTGAGGTGCTAATATTGATGTGATTACTATTATATTATATTACATGGTTTTTGATATTTGGTGAATGAGGATTGGTGAGGCTAGGATGGTTAGTATCCCTTGATAGGCATTGTTTTATTCTATTTTATTCTCATAGGTTTATTTGTGTGGCTCTTTCATGTGTGCTTGAGAGACTTTGGTTTTTCCTACTGAGTATAATTGTAAGCTCACAAAATGTATATAAAACTATTTTTAGGTTTTCAGGAGAATTATGTGGACAATAAAAGACATTACTACCTTAGATCCTTTATAGTTATTATATAGCTACATTATCTTTACTTTTGGGTATTTACTTTGTTGACATTAAACTATATCATTTATATTTATACATTCATGTGGGAAGGTTATGGGTTTCATTTACATTATGTCTTAGTGTTTTTTAGGGATGATCCATCTTATATCCCAATTCCATATTATCATAGAGGGTAATACCTCCCATATCATGATATTTTTATACCCTCAGTCCTAGTATCCAACCCATGTTCTAATTGATGAAGGATTCAGGGGTCATTAATTCTCTCCCCTCATTATGGTATATTTGGAGGGAGGGGTCGTGAAAAATTTGTATCAATGGATTAGTTAATAGATATGATTGGGTTTGATGTTAGGCATATTGAGGATCACATGGGTGGTATGGAAACTATTCAAGTTGTCTTTGGGGCATGACATAAGCCAGATAGACCATCTAGGATATAGGATTTAGGCCCCCCTATGATCCAGTGCATAGTCTCTAAGATTATTGAGTGGCCAAGTGAGATGGACCTACTTTCATGGTAGAGTCCTCATAAATCTACATGATTTCATGATTACATGTGTTCTTTTTTTAATTGGATTGTTTTGGGAAGGTTGAAATGGATAAAAATAAATTAAATGAGTTAAATTGAATCTAAATAAAATTACACACTATTGAGATAAGAAATTTCATTTTTTTCCCTTTCATCTGTGACTCTTGTTCATCGTTAATGTGTGGTTCAGGAATTTGAGGTTCACCAATATACTCTAGTTTATCTCCATAGGGTTAATCGGTTTAATGATGACAATTAGTGGATTAGGATGTTGTGTTCTTTCCAACAATAGGATTTGTGCATTTAAGATGGAAGGGTCTCAGATGTAGATACATAGAGTTTGTTGGAAGTGCTCAAGATCACTTTATGTCTGATCCAACCCCCAATGAAGTATTGGGTCCCATTGGAAGTAAGCTATATTGGGTGAGATACTTGTTAGTGGTGTAAATTATACTAGTTTAGTGGAAGGAGGAAGTTATTTTGTGGGTTGAAATCCATAAGGAGTTCAGGGTAGTTTTCTATTTTTATACCATGAAGGCAGTATGGAGGAAGGATCTTCTTTCATATTATCATGGGAGCATGTTTGTGAAGGATCTAGGAATCAAGGTTAAGGGAATTTTATAGTCAAATCTTTTTCTAGATGTGGAGTCTCATGGGAGAAATCTTGAGGAGGAAATCTATCATTCTATCCAGTATAATGTTAATCCTTTTACATTTCCCAAATATCCAGATATTCAAAAGAATGAGGAGGTGATAGAGAATATTCACTCATATGGAGATATTTTGTGGGAGGGTAACCAACAGGGTTCCTCAAGGAGAAGTGTTGATAGTGGAAGATTTGAGGCACCAGGACCACTGTGGTTTTGACCAAGATGCATTTAACCATAGTTGATTACTTTCTAGCATTCTAGGGTAGTGGTTTTAGTTATTTTACTAGGATTTATATTCCTTTGTTTTTTGGTTGTGTGGTTTGTGGCCATCACCAAAACTGGTGCCTAGTGGTTCCTTGAGATCAGTTTTGTGGAGCTGGATTAGTTTTTCACTAGCCTCAACAACATCTTCCATTATGTCTTCTTCAGTGGTAGTGGAAACACGTTTTTTCTTCTCCAAGGGGAGGATGGAGTAGGTATAGGTCAACCCCAAGATGATCCTTTCATTCAAGGATTATGAGCTTAGTATTCTCATGGATGTGGTCATTATAATAGAGGTATAAGAGTTGGACACGGTTAGTTTCACATAGTAGAGGCAGTAGTTCTAGAGGGTCCAGAGATCATCACAGGTACTATTAGTTTGTTTAGTACCATTTTTTTCTTTGTTTGATTAAAGAGTATTTTACTTCTTTTTTCACATGCTCTATCCCATTCTCTATGACTATACATAGAGAGGATTCTCATTCCCTTGGTGATGATAATGATAGTCGGAGGCTAGACCAACTTATTCGATGTGTTATGGGGATGTAGAATAAAGATGGGGCCACATTATATCTATGGGGAAATTTTGTTGCAACAGATACAACCATATGATATCATCATCAACTTCAACTGGTAGTATTCCATACGTACTATTATTGACTTATTCTAGAGTAGATTTATATTTTCTGATGTGGATGGAAAACATCTGATTTTAGTTTGCGAGAGGGGTTTTAGGTGGTCATTCGGTGTGTGGAGCCCATTCTATTGTTGTTTGCTGTGTTGTCGGTGGAATCAGTAGATATAGAGATGGTAGAGGTTCCCAAGGTCATTGGGTAGTTCTTCGTTGATTTTCCCAAGAAGGTTGTGATTGTACAACCTCAATGTGGTTTTGAGTTTAGGAAAAACTTGTATCCCACTACTTCTTCGATTTTTATGGATCCTTATTGAATGACACATTCTTAGTTATGGGATACGATGATTTATATATATGATCTAATTCGGAAAGGGTTTTTCCCACCCAATGTGTTGTTATGGTGTTCTCTGGTGTTGTTCAACAAGATGGTGGATGGTAATATATGGTTGTGTATAGACTACTCGAGGTTCAATAAGGTTATGGTAAAAAAAATTGATACCCTTTTCCAAGGAAAGATAATATTTTAAACCTTTTGATGGGGGGGCAGTTGGATTTTTATGATCTATAAGTGGTCTTTGTATTCCCAATTGACAGTGATGGAAGGAAATATCCGAAAGACTACCTTAAGATGTATGTTTAGTCATTTTGAGTTTTTAGTTATGTAGTTCAGGGATAAGAACACTGTAGTCAGTCCATGGGGATTATGAACTCTATTTTATGTGAGTTTATAGATCAATTAGTCATCATATTTGTTGATGATATCTATATCTACTCGATGTAGTATGAGGGGAAATGTCGAGCATATAAGAACTGTTTTACATGTTCTTCAACATCACCAGATGTATGGATATATATCCAAGTTTATATTCTACACACAATAGATGTACTTAATAATTATTGTGGTATCTCATCATGGTATGGTATTAGACCCATCAAATGTTTAAGTATTATTTTCTCTAGCATCACTTAAAAATGTGGGAGAGTTTCATCGTTTTCTTGGTCTTAAATTCTATTATCAGAGGTTTTTACCCAATTTATCTAAATTTATAGTCCCATTGACATATTTCACTATGAACGACCATGAATTTTTGTTGATTTATTAGTGTTTGGAATCATTCAGCAACCTGAAGTGGAATTTGGTTTGTGATCTAGGTGTCCAATTTCTTGAGTAATGGGTGTTGTTTGAGTTGTTTTTTGATGCTTACCATTAGGTGATGGGATGCATACTAGTGTAGTACTAGGATATAATTTCTTATAGGTACATGTATTTATGTCTCCATGAGTTTAAATATTCTACCCATGATCTGTAACTCTCTCCGGTTGTGTTTCCGATAATGCTGCGGAGAAATTACGTCATTCGGGGAACTTTGTGGTAGTCATAGATTATAGGATTTTTTTGTATATATTTTCATAGCCAGATTTGAACTTGTAGAAGTGGTGTTGGATAGAGTTTATTTATCATTATGATTTTTATATCTTCTATAACATAGAAATTGTAAATTTTGTGGATGATGATTTCATAATGAATTCATGTAATGGTTTTTTTGGTAGGTTGGGGATGCTTGGAGGGAAATTGAGGAGATAGAAACCATCTGCTTTGATTCAATTTTGGATGGTGGTAGATGTTGCCTTTTTCAGATTACAGTTCAGTCTTCCCTGACACAACAGTTGGTGGAGTCTCAATATAGATAATCAACGGTAGAGGTGATACATGATTGTGTCAGCCATGGTGATGGTCTGGAGGGATGGTCGGATCAAGATGTTCATTCATAGAAGTTTTTTTTATATTAATCATTCATGGATGAGACCTTTTTGGGTTTCATATCTTACCTTTGGAAGTACACCCAAGAGTCTCCAAGATGTACCGTGGCTTGAGGATATAGTTTTAATGTTCTTGGTTGGAAAGGGATGTTGCTGAGTGTGTGAAAATTTAATTGGATTTCCAGTTGGTAAAATCCTAGAATCATGTTTCTAGTGGGTTTTTGTAGGCATTGGATGTTCTCGAGTGGAAATGGGATTACATGTGGATATATATCAGTATAGGGTTATCCAAAACTCCAGGAGGTTATGATCCTATCTAGGTGGTCATGGATCAGTTGAAAAAGAAATCGGCCCACTTCTTAGTGATCAATGTGTCATGCACATCATATGATTATGATAAAAGGTACATGGATGTTATGGTTCAGTTCCATGGAGATATGAGGTCCATTTTCTAGAATCAAGATGAGCGTTTTACCTCACAAGTCTAGAGGGGATTGTAGAATGATTTTGGAAATCAATTACACCTTAGAACTACTTTCCTCTCTCAGATAGATGGTTAAACATATTAGACTATCCAAAACATTGAGGATATGACGCGAGTGTGGGTCTTGGACATTGAGGGATGTAGGGTATGAAACCTTCCCTTAGTGGAGTTTTTATATCATAATATCTATCAATATGATATCATCATGCCCTCATTTGAGACTTTTTATGGGAGAAAATGTTGTTCTTCATTGTGTAAGACAAATATTGGGCAGATTGGTATGATTGGTCCTGATGTGGTACAGAGCATAACAGATAAAGTTCATCGTGTTCATGATAGGATTAATGTAGGGAAGGATCGTAGGAATTATTTGGAAAATAACAGAAAGAGGCCCTTGGATTTTTGTATTAGGGACCATCTATTCTTGAATGTTTTCCCTTACAGTGGTAAAAATAGGTTTGGTAGAGGGAGTAAGCTTTACCCATGGTTTGTTGTACCCTTTAAGGTGGTGGAGAGAGTTTGAAAAGTGGTGTATCAGTTGGAATTTTACCCATAGTTGGAAAATATCCTTTGTGTATTCCATGTCTCTCAACTAAATCGGTATCTTCATAGTGACTCTCATGTTATTGAATTGGGATATTTAGATAATAAAGATGACACGAAATTTGTGGAATGGTAAATAGATATCCAGGATCTCTAAGAGAAGGGGCTGCATTGATGGACCATTTATTTGGATCGTGTGTTTTGGAGGGATGGTGTCTTGGAGGATAATACTTGGGAGTGAGATATGTAGATGCATTCCTAGTACCCAGAGTGTTTTGGAGTTTTTTTTTTATGTTTTTCTTTGTGATCTGAAGTTTGCATCCTTTTGGTTTATGAGTCGAGATATTTTCCTTGGTTTTTGTTGTGTTTGTAGTGATGTGTGATAATGTCCAATAATCAAAAAAGCTGAAAAATTGATTCCTAATCAAGAAACATTAACTATAATGTTATTAAAACGATGTGGGAATGTTAGTTACAACCAAGGTGGATTTTATCATGACATGGAAGATGTAATCCCCAGATTCCTAGGTTCGATATAGCGTGGTTCGATGGTTGTATCTATTTTTGGTTACAGATGTGTGGAGTTTGAGGTGGTTGTGTAGTAGTTGTGTGGATATATGGTTACATGATAGGATTAGACTTATGGTTAAGTGATTTGGTCATGTAGTGTGTTTTTTGGTCACTTTTGTTGTTGTGTATTGATGGTGGTAGCATTTTTGGTATGACAAGACCCTTGAAACGTATCTCTTCGGTGGTTGTTTAGACCCCTTTTCTTCTTTGATTGGTCTTTGATTCTTGAGGGAGATAGTCATTTTAGAGGTATATTTTGTAATTTTTTATTCCCTATCGATCCATTACAATTCCAATTATAGTATTTTGAGGGGTTTGGGGTAGGTTTCAGGGGTTTTAGTGGTAGATGAAGGTTTAGAAGAACTGATGTTGGAAATACATGTTGTTTAAATGTATTGAAAGATGTGTAATTGTGGTTCACAGATTGTGTGAGGACAGTTCATGATGTATACATTTTGGGGTCAAATAATAAAAAGCTAATTCATTTTTTGGAAAAACTGAATACTGAGGATTACACAATGTGAAAGGGGACTACACATCACATAAATCCCCAATGATGTGAAATTTCAAATGTTATTTCTAGATGAATATTCATTAATTCAATTTTGGATTATTCTTCATCTCATTTTGGGAAATCCCAAGGTTCCCTAAAGAGTTGTCCAAGATCTATTCCTCCCTCTTTGATCCATTTTTCATAGTGGTTGTTCATTTGGAATTCAGGTTAATAACTTCCTTATATTTGGCAGGAATTCATCTATTCTTATCCCAAGGATTCACATTGTTGATGTTGTTATGGTTTGTGGTGTGTTTTGGGTTGAATTTTGATGAGATTTGGTTGTGGTGTAGGTTGATCCATATTTTCTCATTGTGTGGTTATGGTTTTTGGGAGTCATTATTTCCCCTATGGTGCACATCAAGTCGATAAATCTTCGTTTGGGTAGGGAATACCGCATTTATCCATATTGTGTATCAAAAGGGAGGGGTTTTCTTTTCATTACCTATGAGTTATGGTTTCATTGAATTAATCAATTATAAAGAATTGGATGATTGAAATCAAAAGGGGTAAATGGGGTGTGATTTTCAATATTTTATATCCTTGATATTATTTCAGATATTGTTGATTGTACAGGCCAATGGACCCATTGGAAATTATAGATGTTTGGGGATTCCATTTCATTGGATATATGTGTGGTGTTTGCTACTTTAATTGTGATTTTTGTGATATTATCCTAAAATAAAATTTTTTTAATTACTTATATTTGGTTAAAAATGGTTTCCCCATGATTACAGTTGGTGGGATAATGCCCTTAAATTACAATAGAATGTGATACAATATAATTTGTTGAACTATTAATGCATTTTGATGCACTGTGATTTGGGGTTGCGCTTTTGGTGTTGTGAGGTGGTTTATTGGTTGTGAGTTTAGGTTACGAGGTGGTTTCAAGGTCATTCTTTTGGGGGGTGAGGTGGTTTTTTTGTCGTACATTCATGGTAGCGAGGTGGTGCTTACTTTATTTTAGAAACCTAAGTTGTGATGGGATAAATGATTTATAATGATTCATATGACATGGGTTGGTTTGGCTAATGGGATGAAAATGGTTAGTGAATAATTATATTATGTGTTGTGTGATTAAAAATTATTGATGAAAGATTATTAAAATAATCAGATGATTAAATGAAATTGTTTTGAATTGTGAAATGGGGTTTGTGGATTGTTGTGTGGTGTTATGAATTTAGAGGTTGCAGAAAAAGTGAAGGTGTTGTGAGTTGGTTGGTTTGATTGTGAACCCATATATTGGGATTGAGGTTATGATATTGAATATATATATATATATATATATATATATATATATATATTCATGAGATTTCTATACACACCCAAACAAGTCAAGCACTATGTGCTGACACACGCATTGTCACGTGGGGGTGTTTTTTCCAACATTTATTGATGATTACAGATGGCTGGGTACCTAAAATTTCCTGCACTCTCTTCTGGGATATGTTGGTATTGTATATTCTATGATGGATGGAGGTATATAAGTGCATTAGATGGTGGTTTTGATAGACCGTGTGTCTATTGAAGAGGTGTCATGGTCGAGGTGTATGTGGGTGAGGTTTTATGGACCAGGTTTTTTCAGACAAGGAGTGACATGGCTGTTCTTATAGAGAGGTGAGCCCAGGTTTAATTAGGTGTGGTGTTTTGTGACCATGCTTGCAAGGTGGTGTGGTATAGGGAAGATATGAGAGCTCCATGACATATGGCGTTGGGTGTGAGAGTGTCATACCAGTGGGAAAGTGAAATGGGGTACCTTTTTCGATGTGATTCCTATTTTATTATATTACTTGGCTTCCAATATTTAATGAGGATGCATTAGTGTGGTTAGGATGGTTAGTATACCCTGATAGGTGCTAATTGGTTCTAGTGTTTTCTCATGGTTTCATTATTATGCATCTTTCACATGTGAACAGAATACTTTTGTCATTATAATAGATTATACTTCTATTATTACCCTATATATATAAATCTATTTCAGGTTCCTAATTGGATTATGTGGATGTGATGGACAATACTAGCATTGATCTTTAACAATTTATTTGTCACTACATTAGCTTTACATTTGGGTATTTACTTTTGAAACTTTTATCTATATCAACTCTATTTATACATTAATTTGGGATGGTTTTGATTCATTTATATTATGTCTTGGAGTTTTATATGTGTGATTCATATTATCTCCCAATCCTATATTATTATACATGGTAATTCCACCCATATCATGAGATTTTTTACACCCACAATGCTAGTCCCCATCCCGGGGCCTAATGGAGGTGGGAATCGGGAGCCATTCTCTCTCCCCCCTAATTGTGGTATCTTTGGATAGATCGATTCGTGAAAAAACTCCATGATGAGAGTTCCCTCAGGTAAATTTATGATGGTATTAGTTATTATAAATAAAGTTCTACCCAGATAAATGGTTACTAAGATGGTTTCATATCCTCCTCTATGTTTAGTACATAGATGTTGGTTGAGAAGACCATATTTTATAATCAAAAATTTATATATACAAAGGCCCCTACTAGAAATTCAATAGATCTATAGGAAATTCAAATAACCACTATGGTGGGATTAATCTTTCCCATATGACTAAAAGTAAGAACTTAATGAGGAATCACATTTATAGAGGCTAGAATATCACATTATATATCATTATACAATATAGAACCATTTGTATAGGGGATAGAAATTTTCACTAGATCTTGATGTATGGTTGGAAGATATAATATGACCAAGGATGAAGCACTTCTTCCTATGTAAAATCTTTCATTCCCTTTAAGAGTAATCTTTTGGGTGCATAGTTCCTTGAGAAATATATAACGTTTTGGATTTTTTTGTGAAATTAAAATTGTGTTATGTTGAATTCATCATTTTGAAATTTTTCTAGAGTCACTTTTTGGATTTCCCCATCATTAATTTTCCTTGATTGGAACATTCTTTAGTGAAAAGGTAGTAGAATATTTTTATTTTCCCACTATTATTCTTATAAGGTTGATTCTAGTTTCTTGTTTACTTTCTGGGCCTCTTTTCTTATTTACATTCATATTTATCATTTGGATTAATTTCATATTCCTTTTTAGGTTTTCTCTCATTTTCTTTAGAACATTTCTCTTCCTTATTGTTGGGTTGGTTATTATTGCCATCATATTTGAAAATATGAATAATTTCATTACAAGTTATAGTTATAACCTCTATCATATTAACATTTTAGTTTTTAAGTAGTTATATATGTAATTTACTTGTATTTTTGTATTATATCTTCAAGAAATGATATATGATTTCTTATTTTTTTTACATCATGTGTTGACTCCTAAATTATTGAACATTTTTTTATACATAGTTGGTTGATAACTAAGGGTTTATTTTGGTGAAAAGGTGGTGGATGGAAGTATTTTTTGGTATATGTATGATTCTATGGTTGCTGAAATTGTGGAGGTTATTAGTATTTCTACAAAAATGATGGTTTTTCTTGGCTTTATCAGTTTCCAATTCTATTTGTACATGGAAATTTTCACTCCATTTTTTATTTTACTTCTAAACATTCTTATAATGGTAGATAGATGAAAAAAGTAGTTCCCTAAACATTATCACATCATAAAATATAGTGGTTTGGATAATAAAAAAGACAATATACCTTGACGGGTTTTTGTTTTTTTACTCTACTATTTAAGATCCATTTTCCTAATAAATCTAGTTACCTCCTCATAATTTGACACTAGAAGGGGTGACTCAATATATCATATCTCATGAATTCTTCTACTAATAGTACCTCATGTCATATTTTCCAAATTGCTGACAATTCTAGGAATTGTTACCTATAAATACTATGCCTTCTCCTAGGGATCTCTCCATTTTATTATTCTTATGTTACACATATCAGATATAGTGTTGAATAGATCTATTTTAATTGTTTGATATTCATATTTGGGTCTTCACCTACAAGTTAATGAAATTTTATCAGTAATTCTATTCTACTATCTTTTTATTTAAAATCATTTTCCAAAGAAGGCATGAAAATATTATTATTACAATTAACAAAATGGGGTGCATAGAAATCTTTTTGAGTTTGGTTAGGGCCCCTAGAATGGGTAATATTTGATAATGAATACTATGAGTTTAAATAGAGTATAATAGTTTAATATCTTCAATTGTTTTTTAAAATTTTGAATTTATATAATACATTTCCAATTTATTAGAATATTTATCTCAATATCAAGATCAAGAGGGACGAATTGCTATATACTATAGTAAATATATAATTTAAATGTCAGGAATTTTAAAACCAAATACCTTAAATAGTTCAAATATTTTTACTAAACTATCATGGGTGTAAGAAAATATTTTTGAAACCCAAGGCTACCAGTTATATAGTATAGTGTAAATCCTATGTTTTCTCCAGAGAGGGGTGTAAAATAAAATTTTCCAGAAACATAAAATTTCTTATTAGTGAATTATGATTGATGAAACTTGATAATAGAAATAAATAGTAATTATTTTATAAAAAATATTAAAGAGTGATTATTTTAGGTATATATTTTCAATTATAATTTCATCCCCGCGTAGAAATTGGTTCACTTATATTCATATTGAAAGATAAATAAATATATTTACGGTCATTTCATACATCACCCGGTGATGATAAAAATGGTGAGTTTTAGTTATAAATAATCAATGATAATGACCCATACATCTTATGCATGTGAATGACATAAAATGATATTAAAATAATTTATTACCCCTTAAATTTCATAGATAAATCCCAATTGGGTTATGTTTCCCAAAAAACAATGGTAATTTTGGAGTAAATTTTATTTCTTCACCACTTCTTGTGACATATCGTATGATAGATAAATATATAATCACATATATGCATTCAATATTCCATAAAATATATTCTAAACACAATTGAGGGAGAGATTTTATCATCAACTAAAGAAACAATAAAATCCCCAAAATAATAACTGAAACACAATCTCTTTCAAAGTAATATTATACTATTAAGTAATAAAATTTCTCATTAGAATAATGTTTTTATTAATTTAATTTTAGAAACATGAATTAAAATTAGATATTATTTCCCCTTACCTAATCAAAAAAAAGTACATACACCTCCATGTGAGAGGTAACAATTAGTGAATAAGAGAGGTAAATTAAACAAAAAAAATGAAAAGTTAAATTTTGATTAGTCGTTGATATGAGATACCCTATAATACCTCATCCTACACATATTTCTTCATATATTTATTATTACTTATCTCCTCCTTTATTCCATGTTCAAACCTCATGATATTATTTCCCCTTTTCATTTGGATATCATATATATGATTTTCTGTTTTCTAAAAACACTACAGCTTTGAATTCTTATTTCCCTTAGCCAAATTTGGAACTCATGATCTTCATTATTACATAATTTGAGATTTTTTGAAAGATTTATTTTCATATGTAATCTCTTGATAGTATCCATGTGATCCCCATTGATGAAATTATTTTTTAATATTTTAGAATATTTTTTCGATACAAATTTGTTTTCTCTGAATTTTTCAAAGGGTATGAATTTTACATGTGATACTTTCCCGAATATCACTAATTCATGTCCCATACATTATTAGTTTAAAAAATATTATTTTTCTATAATTTTATATCTATTAATTACAAGGTCCAACAAAAAAATCATTTCAAATAGAAAAAGTGACTCGTATATTCCACATAGTTTCCCAAATTTATTGAGTGCAGATTCAGAATGACTCTTATATAATGAAGGGTCTTCACTGAGGTTGAATAGGATAGAGTGAATCTTAAATATAGTATAATAAATCTTATTTATCTCCATAATTTTTCAATTTATCAGGTATAAGGTTATAATTAATCTTACATACTCCATGTAGTTATCTAAATGAAGTTACTTTTGTATTCCTTAGTGGTGACCCATACGCACTGCCCTTTTTCTAAGGATAACTCTTATAGATGGCATCACAATGTTAAATTAATAATATTCTAAAAAAAATTTATGTTAACATATAACTATTTTATATAACTCTATACAATTTAAAATAAAAAATTTATAATCATTAGCTAATAATTCCTTTTTTTAACAATTAAATAAATCAATTAAATATAAAAAAATGGAACTTTTAAGGAATATTCACCCAATCCAATGAAAAAAAAAATTAATTCTAAAACACCCTAAAACAAGATGAATAAATAAATATGTTAGAAGAAAATAAATTAACTACCAATGAAGTATATTAACTTTATCAACTATTTAAATTAACCAAGGGACTCAATTTATCTAATATATGCTCAATGGATCAACTAATTGATAATAGCTCATGATCATGTATTGTTATATTTATTTTTTATTACTAGTTAATTATTTTTTGAATGTATTTTTATATGTAATAACATATAATAATTTAATTTTCTACATAAATAAGATAAAAAGTTCATGGTAATGTAATTATATTTTTCATGTTAAAATAATGAAAGTGATCAATTTGAATCATGATAAAAATAGAATTATATTTCACACATAAAGTAATTTAAAATAAAATATCATAAAAGTAATATTAACTAATTAGTCACATTCCATTATCAAATTTTTTATAAGACCACAACAAAGAGTGATAGTCCTATCATACTCAATGAAACTTATAATTATAGGGGTGTCTCAATAAAGATAATGTGTCATCCTAAGAAATTGTGATTAGGAGTAGTCGTGATGGTCTTGTTGATACAATTTGGTGGTAACTATTTTGAAAATATAAAGTTAGTATTTATGGTTTGGGGAGTCAAAAAATTTATCAACGTGTTATAATTTATTTTATGTTTTTAAAATAAATGTTTCCTAAAAATGATAATCAATTTCTAAAGGCCATTCTTTTGGTGTTGAGAAGGGGAATATGGATCCTTTCCCCAAAAATATCCCACTGATTGGATATTCCTAATAAAATAGTGATATATATCTAGTGTTAAAGAAATATTTGGAGGCATAACAATTAAATAAATAAAAATGTCGTTAAATTGGTAATAAAGGAAAAATATACTCTATTTTATTTTATTATTTATATAAAAAAGGAAGGTAATGACATAGAATCATTCTAATCATTATTTAAAATAATCCTCAATGAAACAAATATCCAAGAGTTGTATAGAAATGTACAAATATTTATAAAGTATGAAATTATATTTTATGTGCTAGAGTCCCCACTACCTAATGAATCATTATAGGATGCATGTGAGGGTTAAAAGGACACCAACATGAGAAACATAGAGGACACATTTTATGTTTCTACCATAATATCATCATAAATCGGTAGTGAATATTACAAGCATTGATAATAAATATATGTCCATACTATATTGTCTCATCTCTAATAAAATTTAAATAAAAAGTAATGAAATAAATGAATGATATTATCACTACACTGAAAAAGTGTAAGTTGAAATTTGGAATCTAGGATTGTTATTTGGAACACAATATGATAGATCACAAATATCAATTGTAAGAGTTTTTATTGAATGTGAACATTGATCATAAAATATATCTCATTATCTTATACATATCACCTAGTTAGTCTAGTTAGTTTTAAACTATGAAATGAACAATATGGATAAATCACTTAATTATCATTTGGGAATGATTTACTAAGTTGATAACAACCTAAATAAATATAAATCATTAATTGTTAAAGTGAAAATGAATAAAGAAAATTAGAATAGGATTATGGAACCTATAATTCCAATGGAATATTTTCTATGAATTTATAGTAATATAATTATAATAAGGTAGATCATCAAATATGAGTCTATTTACATGAAATTTTGTAAGTAAAGACACTATAAGACAAAATTTTAATGAATTGAAGAAGTATCGAGAAAAAGTTTCTACCTTCAGTATATTCATCATTTCATGTGATACAACTAGTTATAGTTTTTGGGTATTGGATAATATATATGTATCCAAGATTTTCATCTAAATAAAGGAACCAAAGAATTTGACACTGATTACTAGATTGAAGTGAATGTTAAAACTACTGATGGAATGTGATTCCTACATAATATTAAGAAGATCAAAAAATTAACATTTCTAAGTGGAATCATTATGGTATTTGAAAAAAAACATTATGTTTTGGATAATAAAAATAATAATAATATGAGCCTCGC
Organism: Viscum album; assembly: GCA_963277665.1. Classification (NCBI taxonomy): domain Eukaryota; kingdom Viridiplantae; phylum Streptophyta; class Magnoliopsida; order Santalales; family Viscaceae; genus Viscum; species Viscum album. The sequence goes on along the minus strand of OY728148.1, from coordinate 885,496,426 downwards.
ATTCAGAATATATGAGTATTTATCTCATGTTTACAATAAATATTGTTTTTATATACTATACATGAATAGAGTTTTTATTTTACATGAATATAATATGTTGAATATAAAAAAATGATGAATATAAAATATAAGTGTTAAAGATTACCTAGTTGTTGATAGATAATACATAGTCAAGTATTGAAAAAATAAATATGTTAAGAAATAATAATTTGGTATGTTATAAACTTTTGAGATAAAAATTATCATCCATATTTGGCATGATTTATCATATGTTATATTGACCAAGTAACCTTGTAGTATTAAAGGTTATAAAGATACAACAACTCTAGAATTAATTCACTATGTTACATGAACAATTCAAGTAGAAGCTATAGGTAAATTAATTTAATCTATGTGTAGGATATGGGGTATTTATTAAATAATAATTTTTTATATTTATTAATAAGATATTAATTTTATGTTAAAAAGATTGATTTTTTGGATATCATAATTTACATGAAACAAAAGGTTTCCCTAAAATCAAACATTACACACAACTTTGAGTTATACTTAAATATAAAATAATATTATAATTAACATAAATTGTAGTTAACACCTTGCCATTTTATTGGAAATAATGAATACAAATAACTAGAATGTGATTATAAATGATTGTTAATTGTTTTTTACATTTATCCAATAATTTTTTGAGGATTAAAATGAGAATGAATCCAATTTTAAGCCTAAAATGCTCTAATTTTTTTAAAAGGTTGGTTTAATGCCTTTTGATGGAGAACCATTTTTAATTAATTTTTTTTTCACTTTTATATGCTCTATTTTAAATAAAATATCTTATTCAAAAAAAAGACATAAAAATTTACTTTGGTTAAATTTTTGGTAGTTCTATATTGAAATTCATATTTTCATGAATAGTAACAAATACATCATTTTAATTCAAAATTGTTTTTTCATCTAATTTATATATACAATGATATTATATTATTAATTGGGTTTAAAGTGTTATAGGGTTATGTTTTTATAATTTAATCCAGTTTTTTCAGTGGAAATAATTTCATATTGAAATTGGAAATAAACACCTGTCAATCTTTTAGTAGTTTTTACCTCTTAAAAACACGCTTTTTGGTTTTGACAACAGAAGTTAATTTTAAATTAATTTATAAAAATTATGTGTTTTAAATTTTTAAAAAAAATTCCTTTTTTAATAAGGTCAAAATTTTGTAAATAAGTACCTTTTTTACATAATGAACAGTAACTTTAGTAATAATTGTTGTTTACCATGTTTAGAAAGTTATATTGGTAAATAATGGTAAAAAATAATAATATATTAATATTAAACTATCATAACACATGTCCTAATACTATTATATGAGATATTTACCACCATGGGAATCCTTGGGTTGATTTTAGGACCCCATGGAGGCACATGGATGTGATAATGACTTGTTATAAGAATTAATTTAAAATAAAGAGAAATAAAACCTAAACAAGTATCTTTTACTAAAAAAATTATAATACAAGGTTATATAACTGATCTATTTAACTATAAATATAAATTATAAATATGAAAATATTTCATACATCATGGTATTTTATTTATCATTTTTATAAATTAAATAAAAAAATTATTTTTGACACAATGATGACACAGTGATTACCTTATTAATGAATGATTCAAATAAATGATATTATAAATATTAAAATAAATGTAATTAGAATATTTTGATGCCATAAAAAAAATTTATGGATTATATTTAAATATTAAATTTTATTTAATTCCTTTGGTTTTAAGTAATCGAGTTGTTATCACTTTAACAAAAACCAATTACTGAATAGTATGAAAATTGACATAAAAGAGTTCTTAAAACTAAAACAATTTTATTAAATGATATAATAGTCGTCAAAATATAATATTCTGAAAAATTTATTTATATAATGTTAAAAATTTCTTTAATTATACACTTTTCATTCTCTTGTAATTTCATACTTTATATAGTAAACATATATTGTGAAAATACAAGATGACATGGTAAGAGAAATTTTTTTTAACTAAGGGTTAAAGCTAAACAATATGGTTGATTTTGTGAACTAAAGTTGTCTAAATAATATTTATTGAGGTGATTTTGACCCATTATTATATTATACTAGAAATATATGACTTTGTAAATATTATAATTTGAAAAAACATTTAAAATAAAATAATATTTCATGACTTTCCCAAAGTGCCCCTCCTCCCTCTTATAAAAAGACACCACCTCTACCCACTTACTTAAAACTCTAAATCCACTTGTATCAACCATATTCTACTCAAATAATCTTCTAACATCCATCCCTTTATCCCATAAGCCTTAAATTTGGTATAATAAAATTCAGAAAACCTTTTAGCTCAAATCAAAAGAAGTTACCTAATTTAGAGGTAACATCTTCTCTCAAGTTCATTTATTTTATTTTCTATATTCACTCTCTATGATATTATTATTCAATGATTTCATAAAAACACCATTATTATAAAAATACTATATTTTTTAATGTGAAAGATTCTAAATACACATAAACACAACTCTATCTAATGGGTATTAACATATTGTTTCTATGTATGGAGAAATAGTTCCTCACGAAATGATGATTGTTCACTTTTTTATTACCACCACTCATAGTGGCCATTATGATGGAATTATAATTATATATGGTATATATTATATTTATATTGTCCCTAATATTCTATAATTTTTAATTTCAATATACCTTTACACTTCCAATAAGGTTTAAATACGATATTTTTATTTGAGGAAGTGTGGACTACCGCCCCCTCGAAGTGATATGACATTTTCATTCCATACATGGAACATATAAAAGATTTAGTTAATAAACTTATATAATATATAAAAATATATATTATACTGGAATTACAAAATAACTATTTGTCATATATTTTTCTTTCATTTAATATGAAAATGAAATGAAATTACGTTCATGCATATGTACATCATACAGTCTCTATGAACTGTGCATTTCATTTATTATATCCAAATGTTATGGACTATTATAAAAACATTTATACTAGAAATGTATGATTTTTAAATCATGAATATCATCATGGAGATGATTTAAATTTGACTTCATGGAAAATTTACATTAAAACAAGTTCATTTTTAACTCAAGTACATAATATCTAAAAACCGGCCGATATAAACTTAAATAATTGTGTGATTTTTATAAAAAGTTAATAAGTGATAAAAAGGAATAGTAAAGTTGTAAAATGATATGAAATATTTATAAATTTACTTTTTTTTATTATTCAAGAAGAACAAGAAACATAAGTGATGATTTAGACTCAAGGTTAGGGACTTCATTTCAATCTCATTTCATTGAGGCATAATTTGATTTATATATGACATTATTTAATAAGGTATATAATCAACCTCTTTGAATTTCAATTTAATTTAATGGTTTTTAAAAGGAATCTTTTTCTACGGATTCTTTTACTAAATGAAGAAAGGAATGTTTCTTTTTAACATACGCAAAAACAATGACCCTTCCGACCCCACAAGCATTATTTGATATTTGGCTTCCTCTACAAGTTGTGATGTTTTGTAAAAAAACTATATACCATATCCATTTATTAAGTATTTTGGTATTGATTATATAAATATATTGAATTTGTGACTTATGATTAAAATGTTGATGTGTAATTTTTCTATTATGCTTGTTCATGTGTCGTGATTATGTTACGGTTCTTGATAATTAAATCAGTATAATGGTGGTTTCGTGAGAAACCAATGGTGGGTGATCCCATGATAGATCTCTAATGCATTGGGTAACATGATAGATAAAAACAATATGGTTTCTCCTAAGATATTTTGGGAATATATTGTGATGTGTATTCCCAACGTATCCATGAACGTTACTCCCTAGGTAGTTGTGAAAGCTATAATGTATGTCTTTTATGGATGCCACAAGTTTCCTTCCTGGTTTATGATTCCTATGAGTTGTTCATAAATCTTATGATCTCATTATATATATTAAAGAGAATATGTTTTATGAGTGAAAAGTATGATTTCAATGTTTTGTATACTGATGTTTTCTTTCCATATTTTATAACCCTTAATGATATTTTATGTTAATCCCATATTTTCTTGAAATTGTTTTTCATTGGGTATATAAAAGGGTATAGAAAGGAATAATTTAATAATATTTTTATCAAGAAAATAATTATTTTATTATTTATGGAATTTTATTTTTGTAAAAAAATTTCTAGAGTACAAGTGTCTAATTTGTAATATTTATGATGTAATGTAATATTTATTTCCTAATTATCTGCAAAACTAAACTTGAAAAGATCCTCAATGTGAATTCTTGACATAACTCAATATTATGTAATTCATAATGTTGTGAATTATTGTTAGTATCAAAGGTTATTTTGTATAACTTTAAAAGTTATGATATTTTTAAATTAATATCCTTGAATTATTTTCACATTATGGTAAGATTGAAAAGATATTGCATTGGAAGATTACCATGTTTCTTCATTTAAGATATTTATATGTTCAAAATGGTTTTCCACAGAGGAAGAGTGTAGTTATGATTGGATAATGTCAAGAGGAAAACAACCTACCAAATCAGCAACTAGAAATGGTCAGAGTCAGAACTGAATAGTTTTTTGTAGTGATGAAATAATTGACTCAGCTTATAAATGGTGGTGGTATCCTTGCACAAGATCCCCCAGATCAACCACCAAGAACCATGTTAGTGGTGGATCATTTCATGAGGTAACATTCCCGACCATTCATAGGATCTTCTGACCCTATATGAGCTTAATGGTGTATTAATGCATTGGAAAATATTTTTGATGTCATGGTGTGTTTAGAAAATTAAAAGGTTAGTCTTATTGATTATCATTTTCCAGGTGAAGCCGATCAGTGATGGTTGATTGCTAAAAATATCAATGATAGTGAGGATATTTATTCTCTTGATTGGGATCCAATAAAATGTATGTTCCATGATAAATATTTTCCGAAGGAGGTTTGACATAGGATGGAAAAACATTTCTTTGAATTGAGGTAAGAGGATGACTTAGTGGCTGCTTATGAATCAAAATTCACTTGACTGGAAAGGTATGATTCATATTTCATATGGGATCCTGATCATAAATCCAATCATTTTTTCATAGGATTAAATCCAAATTATCAATGGGAATTAACTTTTTGTGAGTTAAAAATTTATGAAAAACATGTTCGATGTGTAGAGAAGATTGAAATAGAGTTTTCTGATAATTAGATGTTCTTTGAAAGACAACAGAATATGAGGTTGAGGTGGTAGAAAAAAGGGAATAACTCTTCAAAAAATTCTGATGGTAAGAAACATATGTATACAATTCATTAAAATTGTTTTAAAAAGAACATTGGGAATGCGTTTTGAATTCTGGTAATTTCTTTGATGTGGTAAAATGGGACATAAGGCTCATAATTGCACTGTAAAAGATTTGAGAAGTGGTAATACAAGATTTGATTTACAATCTATAAAATGTCTTATGATTAATAAAATTGGTCATTATGTAGAAGAGTATCTGTCAAAGAAATAAAATGACGGAAATCAGTCAGAATACAAGCAGAATTGGGTGGTGAAATTCATTGCCAAAGCATTAATAGATGTTGGGCCATGAAATAAAGTAGAATCAGGTATATTTTTTGTTTATTCAGATTATTCCAATGTGTTATTTGATTCTCGGTATACATATTTATTCATTTCTATGAAATTTTTTAATAAATAGGGAACTTCATATCAAGATAGAAATCATGAACTTGGGGTAAAAACACTTTGAGGAAATATTGAGGCAAAAAGAAATTATAATATCCATCATGTCCTAGTGTGCAGAAAGAATCTAGAAAAAATCCTTATTGTTTTCCCTCTAGTAGAGTTTGATGTTATTTTGATTATGGATTGGATTTCCATTTATCATGCTAATATTTATTGCAGAGATGAGGAGGATTCTTTTCAGAAATAATTTCAGTTTGTGTACAATAATGAACCCTTAAATTTGATAACATAATAGGAAGTTGAGAATCTAGAAAAACATGGAAATAAATGTTACCTTGGAAATATTGTTGAAAATAAAGTAATTGTTTAGAATAATGATATGCCAGTGGTCAATGTGTATCTTGATGTTTTTCATCATGAGTTATCTGGTATAATACCTAATTGGGAAGTTGAATTTTTATGTTGACTTGGTTCTTGATGATAATCCAATTTCAAAACACCCTTATCGGATGGATCAAATTGAAATTTTATAGGTAAAGAATAAGTTGAATGAGTTTTTAGATAAAGGTTTATTTTGACCTAGCACATCACCATGGGGTGATCCTTTCTTATTTTTTAAAAATAAATATGGTTCAATGAGACATTTCATTGATTATAGAACCTTGAATAACATCACTTTAATGAAAAAGTCTTCAATGACTCATATCAATGAATTGTTTGATCATATCTAGGGAGATCAGTATTTATCAAAGATTGACTTGAGGTCAGGGTACCTTCAATTTAATGTAATGGAATCAAACATTCTGAAGACTACATTTCGTACTCGATATGGCCATTATGAATTTGTAGTAATTCTTTTTGTGTTAACCAATGCACCATATGTATTCATTGATCGTATAAATAGAATTTTCAATGAGTTCATGGATATTTTTTGGATGTATTTATTGATGATATTTTGGTATATTCTAAAAGTAAATATGAACATGAAATTCATTTAAGAGTTTCCTTTCAAACCATAATAGAAAAAAAAACTGTATGGGAAATTCAACAATTGTGAGTTTTGGTTACAAAATATTTCATTCCTTGGTCATATTGTTTCTAAATATGGCATAAATATTGATCCTAGTAAAGAAATAGTTGTTGAATAATGTCCAAGACCCACAAATATAATTGAGATTCATTGTTTTCTTGGTTTAGTTTATTATTACTAGAGGTTTATTGAAAATATTACATGGTTATCTAGATCAATGACAATATTAACTCAAAAATCTATTAGGTTCATCTTGAAAAAACTATCGGATACATGTTTTCATATATTTAATATAATATTGGTGAATTATCCAATTTTAGAAATTCCATACAAATATGGTGAATTTTTTATCTATATTTATGCTTCATTGAAAGGAGTTGGTTGTGACCTGATGAATAATGATTAGGTAATTGTTTATTCTTCATGTCAGTTTAAAACTCATGAGTTAAATTTTCCAACACATGATTTTGTATTAGCTGCTATTATTTTTTCATTATAAATTTGGAGGCATCATTTATATGGCATGGAGTGTGAAATATATACTGATTACAAAATTTTAAAGTATATAATCACTCAAAAATAATTAAACATGCGACATAGGAGATGTCTTGAATTAATCAATGATTTTGATTGCATGATTCATTTCCATCTAGGGAAAGAAAATAAAGTGGCTAAAGATTTGAGTTGAAAGAGTAATTCTATATTAACCATGCTATATTTGTAATGAGATACTTTGGTTTTTGAATTAATTATTTTTTTTATTATATGTTATTGGTGCAGGGAATTCATCTGTTTTGTTTTAGGTGGTAGTTAAATCATCACTATCAGATATAATTGAGAAAGCGTAGAAAGAAGATAGTGAGTTGTAGAAAAAGGTATAATTGTATGAGAATGGTAAGTTACCTAAATTTAACATTGATAAATACAATTTTTTTAGGTTTGAAAAAATATTATATGTGCCTTCTTTTTCACAGTTGAAGAAAGAGTTATTTTGTGAAGCTCGTAGTTCTCCATTTTCAGTTCATTCTAGAAGTACTTGTATGTACAGAGATTATCAGGAGTATTACTAGTGGGATAGAATGATACCAGATATTTCTAACAATACCTAGAGATGATTGATTTGTCAACAGGTTATAGTAGAGAGATAGTTACTAAAATTGATGATTAATCCTTTAGTGGAAATGGAAAAATGTTTCCTTGGATTTCATATTTGTATTACCAAAGACTTGTTTAGGTAACAATACAATCTGGGATATTGTTGATCGATTTACTAAATCTTCTCATTTTCTGTCTATTTGATATAATCTATCTCTAGATCAAATTTCACTCTTTCTTAATAAATAGATTGTCAGGTTACATGGAGTTACACTCTCAATTTTATATGATCCTAATCCCAGGTTCACTTCTAACTTTTGGAAGGGCATTCAGAAGTCATTGGCTGCTGAATTAAATAGTACTACAACTTTTTATCTACAATCATATGGGAATTATGAATGAACAATTCAATCATTGGAAGATATGCTACATACTTATTCAATGGACTACCATAAAATTTGGGACCAACATCATTCTTTGGTTGATTTTTCTTATAATTACAGTTTTCATTCTAGTATAAATATGGCACCATTTAAAGCATTATATGTAAATAGGTGTCAAAATCTAGCTTGTTTGGATGAAGTATGTGAATGGAAGATGATGTGACCAGAATTAGTATATGAGATGGTGGAAAAAGTTCAATATATTTCAGAAACACATGAGAACATATTAGAGAAAGCAGAAAAGTTATGTAGATAATCGGGGGAAGGAAAATTCTTTCGATGTAGGTGGTCATGTTTTTCTCAAAAAATTTCCTTGTAAAAGTGTGATGCATTTTAGTAGGAAGGGAAAGTTGAGTCTGAGGTTCATTGGACACTATGAAATATTATGTAATGTTGGATCAATTTCATAATGGTTGGTCTTACCTCCATGTTTATATAGGGTACACAATGTTTTTTCTATATCAATATTGAGAAAGTATATTCTAGATCCATCTCATGTTTTGAGTCCAAAGGTAGTCTAGTTGGAAGGGAATATATCTTATGTCGAACAGCTAATCCAGATTTTTTAAAATAGAGAGAATGTGTTGCAGAATAAGGTAATTACTTAGGTAATTATTTTTTGGAAAAAAACATATGTTTTAATAAGAAATGTGGGAATATGAAAATGGAATGAAGGTTAAATAACCCCAATTATTTTATAAGTAAATAAAATTGGGGAGATGAAATTTCCAATAGGGGTGAATAATGTTGGATCCCATTTATTTATCTAATTATACTTTTTTTATATTTAGGAATAAGATATTAATTTTATGTAAAAATGACTCTTTTGGGATCACTTTCTCAACACACAACAATGGGTTTCTCTAAAATCATACGATGCACACAACATTGAGTTATACCGAAAAATAATATAATAATACTATTAATTTAAATGGTAGTTAATGCTTAATTATTGTATTTTAGAGAATGAATAGAACTAACCAAAATATGATTTTACATATTTTTTAAATTTTTACATTTATCCAATCAATTCTATTGGCTTAAAATGAGAATGAATGCAGTTTTAAGCATAAAATACTCTAATTGTTTTTAAAAATTCAGGTTACAACCTTTTGATAGAATCCATTTATGAATATATTTATTATCACCTTTATAAGATCAATTTGAAAAAATAAACTCATTAATTAGAATAGGGACATAAAAATTTACTTTGGTTAAATTTTTGGTATTTTTCTGAGGAAATTAATATTTTAATTAATAGTGAAAAATACTGTATTTTAATTCAAAACTGATTTTTTATATAATATATATATATAGACATATTATCTTTTGAATTGGTTTTAATGTGTCATAGAAGTATGATTTCATCATTTATTACAATTTTGGTAATTAGAAGTAATTTTACATTTAAATTGTACAAAAACACATGTCAATATTTTTATAGTTTTTTCTTTGTTAAAAACAAATTTTTTGGTTTTGACAAAAGAAATTAATTTTAAATTATTTTCAACAAATTCTGTGTTTTGAATTTAGAAAATTGGATTCCTTATTTTTAATTTTATGGTCCAAATTGTTTAAATAAGTAAATTTTATTTTTGGACATTATGAATGGTAACTTTATTAATTGTTTTTATTTACAATGGTTAAAGGTTAAATCTGATAAATAATATTATAAAAAAATTAAACTACCTTGAAACATGTTCTAATCCTATTTGATGATATATTCCTAACCATGATCATCCTTGGGTCGATTCTAGGACCCTAGGTAGCCATATGGGTGTGATAATGATATGTTACCGGAATTACTTTAATGTAAAGAGAAATATAACAAAAACAAGTATCTTTTAGTAAAAGAATTAATATAAATACATATAGCTTATTTCTTTGAATATAAATAGTCCTTATAAATATAAAAATATTTCCTAAATAATTGTATTTTATTAATATTTTTAATACATTATATAAATAATTTTTTTATGGAATAATGATTGTGCAGTGATTACCTTATTAATGAAAGATTCAAATAAATGAGTTCATAAATATTAAAATAAATAAAATTTTAATATTTTTATGCCATACAAGAATTTTTTGATAATTTTGAAATATTATATTTGATTTTAATCCATTATTTAAAACGAATATTTTTTTAATGACTTTAACTAAAATCAATTACCTAATAGTGTCAAAATTGACATAAATGAGTTTTTAAAAGAAATTCTATTTTATTAAATGATCTAATAGTCATAAAATTAACATATTTTGAGAAATGACTAATATAATGATTAAAATTGCTTTAATTATTCAATTTCAGTTCTCTTGGATGTTTATAGAGACTATAATAACCATATATTATAAAAATACAAAAATACGTAGTAAGAGTTCATGTTTTTATCTAAGGGTTAAATCTAAAAGATAAGGTTAATTTGGTGAGCTAAACATTTCTAAATCCTTTTGGATGGGATTATTTAGACCCATTATCATCTTATACTAGAAATATATCAATGTGGAACTATTAGTTTTATAAAATCATTTTATAATTAAATAATATTTCAAGACATTCCTAAAGTTTCCCTCCTCCCACTTAGAAAAGGCCACCACCTCTACCCACTCACTCACACCTCTAAAACCACATTGATCATAAAATTCTGATCCAATAGTCTTAAAATATCCCACCCTTCCTCCTAGAATCCTTAAAATGGGATGAAGAAAATTCATGAAATCCTTTTATCTCCAACCAAAATAAGTTACCCTATTTAGAGGTAACGTCATCTCTCAAGTTACTTTTTGTATTTTCCTTCTTCACTCCCTATGCTCTTATAATTATTTGATTACATAAAAAACTAGTATTATAAAAATAAAAGGATTTTTTATTTGAATAATTTGAACTACACATACACACACCTCCATATAATGGATATGAACATACTATTTCTGTTTACGATTAACAACTACCTCACGAAACAATTATTTATTCAATTTTATCCTACCAAATCTCATGGTGAACATTATGATGGAGCTATAATTATATATGATATAAATTATATTATTATTTTCCCTATACATTTATAAATATTTTATATCATACCTTTATGCATCCCATAAGTTGTAAATACGATAATTTCATTTGAGGGACTGCGGACTACAACCCTGTTAATGTGATATGACTCATTCATTCCATACGTGGAACATATAAAGGATTAAATTAATGACCTTAGGTGACATATATAATATAGATATTATAATATAATTGGTATATACCTATATAATATTTAGTTTTCATTCCTCTAATATGACAAAGAAATGAATGTAGCTTTCATGCATACGTAGGACCTACCGTCTCTATGAACGGTGCATTTCATTTAATATCTCTGAATGTTATAAACTATTATAAATACACTTATAATTGATATATATGATATTTAAATCATGAATATCATTATAGAGATGATGGAATTTTTACTACATTGATAATTTATATCAAATCAAGTTCATTTTCGACTCAAGTATAGAATATCGACAAAATAACTGATATGATCATGATTAGTTATGTGACTATAATAAAAATGTAAAAAAGTGTTTAAAATGGAATAATAAAATTGAAAAATTTTCTGAATCAATTATAAATTTTCTTCTTATTATTTTTCAGGATGAACAAGGACCATACGTGATGATTTAGTCTCAAGGTAAGAGACCTCACCTCAGTCTCATTTCATTAAGGAATATTTTGATTTATATAAAACATTATTTTAAAAAGTATATGATAATATTATTTGAATTTTAATTTTAGTCAATGTTTTTGAAAAGGAGGCTTTTTCTATGAATCATTTTACTTAATTACAAAAAGAACTGTTTCATTTTTACTTACGTGGTGATAATGTCCTTTCCTCCGCCATAAATATTATTTGATATTAGGCTTCTTCTACAAGTTTTAATGTTTTGTAAAAATAAGATTAAATACCATATTCCTTTTTTTGGTTTTTTGGGATTGAAAATGGTTTTTGATAATGGATTTATTATTTCAAAAACATTAAATTATTTTTATGATTTCAATATTGAAATGTAAATTTTCATTTATTCTTGTTCATGTGTTATGATTATGTTATAGTTATGGGGAATTTATTAAGTATACGAGTGATTCAATGATAAAACATGGGTTAGTGATCTCGTGATATCTCTTCAATGAATTGGGTAATGTGATGGAGGTAAACGTTAAGGTTTCTCTTAAGGAATTTATGAAATATACTCTCACGGGTATTCCAAACATAACCATGAAGATTAATCCCTATGTAGCTATGGAAAATACAATGTAAGTATTTTATGGATGACAAAATTTACCTTTATGATTTATTATATCTATGATTGTTTCTAAAATATTATTATTTGATGAGGTATATTAAAGATCTTATGTTTTATGAGTGAAAATTATGATTTTATTGATTTGTATAATAATATTTGATTTATTTATTTTGTAACCCTTACTGTGTTTTTTATGCTCATTCGATGTTTTTTATAAATTATTTTTCATAGGGTGTGATGAAGGGAAAGAGAAAGCAAGAATTCAAGAATATTTTTATAAGGAAAATAGTTATTTATTTATTTAAATAATTTTATTTTTGTGAAAATTTGGATTGAGTAGAAGTATCTAATTTATAATATTTGATATGTAATGTAATAGTTATGTCCTAATTATCTAAAACTGTAAACCTAAAGAGACAGTATATGTGAATTCTTGACATAACTCAAGAATATGTAATTTTTAAGGTTGGGGCCTTATATTTTGAAATTCCATTAAGATATTTCAATAATGTAAATATGAAGTAAAAATATGATTGGTTGAAATATAAGAGACTATTTGGGAGAGTGAGATAAAAAATATCTTAACCAATAATTCATTAATCAATAAAATATAGATTGATTTTTTTCTCAAACTAATATTCTCTTATACAAATTAAAGTCACGGTGTTATAAAAATGATTATCAATTAGGATTATTATAAGTATTACAAGTAATCCTTTATTAGTATTGTGAAAATTATTTGAAAATATTGGTGTTAAATACATAACCCTATACAAACTATAATGAAAAACGGATATCATATAAGTTACAATATAAAATAAATCCATTATTTCACCAATTATGGTGTTTATATTCAAATTGTTTGTTAAATGTTACTATATAAATAAACATTAATTGAGAAAAACTAAATTTTAATCACAGCTAATTATCTTATGTCACTAATGATGTTTTATTCCTATAATAGAAAATAGTTATTTATGTTAATAAATATAATTATATAAGATGGGAGAATATATTTATTTCATGTATTGGTAGAAATATATACATTGATGAACTCATGAGTCAAGATAATGAAAAAATCCACAAGAGTTCATAGAAACTAATGTTCTAAAGACCCATATTATATAGGTAACAAAAAACCTAAGAGATATGGTTTTATAATCATTGATTTCAGTGATATATTTTTCATTGAGAATAATTAAAACTAATCCTACAAGGAAGAAGAAAATATAAATAAGCTAAAATTTGATAGCAGATATGAATTCATAAGCAAATTCAATGTAAAAAATTATGTTTTTTATTTTAGTAGTTCTTAGAGTTGATTTAAACCCCATGGGAATCAAATTGGAGTTCAAGAATAATATGGAAATGGATGTAATAGAGATAGCCTATAAAGAAGAATTTTTTATTAAAAGTTTATGATTAATCAAGGTGATGACTATGTAAAACTGTGGAGTTTGTGTGTGAATGTATTTTTTTGTAAGGTAATTATTTATTTCAAAACATGTATTTATAGAATGAAAATTATTGAACCATAATTAATATTATTTCACCTTCACTAATTTAAATTTCATAACTAGGCATGTTGTAGTAGGATAAGTATCAACACTTAAGAGGAAGAGAGGGAGGAACATGTTTCTAATACATCATTGATGTTTTAGAGGAAGGGTATGGAGTTCTTCGGTGCAACGTTCCTGTCTTGTTTCACTATTATGTAATCGAACCTAGTTGGCCACATGGTATAAATAATGCCTCTCTATATGCCAAAGCCTACCGAATAGTAACGAGGGTCTATGATGGTATGATGTGGTGGTTATTCCCTCATGATCAGAGTATAGAAAAATAGAAAAATAATTTATAACCAGTGGAAACATGATAACTAAATGAAGTAGAATGAAAAACCATCCAATAATAAGAAACTAACTGCAAATAATAACCTCTGAAATTATCCTATACAAAATTATAATGAATATGTTATACAAAAATGGTGGAACTATAATTGGAATTTGGTAAAAGGAATATACAAAATTCTATAAAAGTAGAAAAATTAAAACAACTAAATCCAATAGTAGCATAAGAACAAGATTGGTCCTCTACTCTTATATCTCATCTAAACCTAGAAAATAAAGCATCAATATATTGATGCATCCCTTTGTCCCTACCAGCATCCATGAAGTATTTTTGAGTACCAATTGGTGGACCAAACTGATTGTTCGATAATCTATGTAGGCATCACCGATGATTTATAGTATTATTATATAGGTGAATATATAATAAAAAGTGTGTAAGATTAATAAATAAAGATAAAAATAAATCTAGGAAAACCCATTTTTCTTAGTTTCCGCACCAGACACATATCTAAAACTACCCATTTTGGACTAATCAAGGATGTATATATTATTTAAAAATGGTATTCATATTCATTAATTAGGAATAATAAATACAAAATATCATTTCTTTTGTTTGTAAATAAAAAATGTGGAACATCACCTCCAATAGTTAGGCATAGCCACTGTTTAACATCATGTCCAGTAATCATAAAGAAATAACGAGTAATTTTATTTCATTTGGTTTCAAATAGATAATATTGAACATCATGTCTATTAATCCCATTAGCTGAAAGGAACATCATGTACATAAATTTCAGGTGAACAATTAAGAACATTTTTTCCACAATCATTGAAAAATAAGGAATGTCATATCCATTACATAAGGTGTTCATGATGTAAAAACATCCATGTAAAATTATATTCAGGACCTAAGAGATACACTCTTTCTATAATTCAATTCATTATTTAATACATGTAACTAATAGGTAATATTAATGGAGAAGGTGTGTAAACCATGACACAACATTATTCAATCGACTTAAATAATAGAAATTCATGGTCCAATGCCAATCCAAACATACTTTAGTTCCATTTTATCTATTATATAATCATAAACTAATAAGCTATATAATATAACTCAAATAAAGGGGAATTTGAGATGAGTTAATCAACCTCTAATCATTTTCTATGTTCATATAACATGTCTAGAATAAATATCTATCGATTAATTTAGGGGTTTATCAATTTTATGGGAAACACTAGAAATGTTTGTTATGCAGCACAATGAAAACATAATACATACACTCAAATATTCAAGAAAAAGTATGAGACAACCTACCTTATACTAGTAATAAAATACGCATCTTGTATTGACCCCTCTGTAGATTTATAATGGATGAAAATTTAGAAAAAGAAAACTACCCTAAAAATAGGTCATATTATCTCACACATATTTAATATTCCATACTATGAGATAAATGAAGAAAGGAATGATCTATAGTATATGGATTACTGATGGAGATCCAACATGTCCAAGAATTAGTGAATCTAATATTGGATGAAAAAAATTACTCAAATACATTGTTAGATGAAGAAGAAGATCTCTACATTGGATCTCCAATTTCAGAATGACGAGGGAGAAGATGCTTCATGTTAAAAAGGATTTGTGGCTAAAAATTTAAATACGGTCCACACACAGTATTTAGGATGTAAAATTAATTTTTACAACATAAATTCTATATTTATACTATAATACATGAACTTTGGACAAAAAAGGGTTCTTCCAAAACTTATGGGGTAAGCCCTAAAAAAATTTTGCATTAATTTATTTATTTATGTTGTAAATTATATATTTATAATTTAAAATTTATGGTGAAAACCCCTCTCTATTTTCTTCTACATGTTCTAAAAATAAATGAATAACCAAACCAAAAATCAACAGAATAATGCACCATTTTAAAAATACACAATTTTACAAACTCCCCTACTTGAAATAACACATCATCAAGGTTCCCTTATGAAGATGGATAAATATCATCTACGAATTTTTCCAGTCGCTAAGCACATATTTCATCCTCTCTCTCCCAGGTAACATCTTGAACATGGTCCTTCTTCCATAAAAACTAAACCAGAGTAATTGACATACCTTGGAGAACTTTAATGCATGGATTAGTGAAATGAATTGGATATACATCAAAAGAAGTATTAAAATCCAACTCCACCTCATCAATCTAAAGAGCATGAGATGTTTCTTGAACAGATTGGCTAAAATGAGAAACTTGGAAGACACCATGCATGGCCTAAGAACTCTAGGATTATTACAACCAATAAAATACAAGACGAAATATC
Source organism: Viscum album (assembly GCA_963277665.1). Taxonomy (NCBI): domain Eukaryota; kingdom Viridiplantae; phylum Streptophyta; class Magnoliopsida; order Santalales; family Viscaceae; genus Viscum; species Viscum album. The sequence continues at coordinate 885,479,630 of OY728148.1, read as the reverse complement.
TCCAAAATCTCAAGGGGTCTAACAAATTGTGGTTCCTTCTTACCTTATCTCTGAATCCATCAATCACCCAATCTTGTAAAAACATTCATGATGACATAATCTCCAACCTCAAACTCCATAGGTTGATAGTGAAAATTGTCACAAGACTTTTCCCTATACTAAGTTATAGAAATACAATTCATGATAAGCTACAACTTCTATGAAGTATCCTAGATGAGATGAGGTCTCATTAGTACTACCTCTCATGAATCTAACATTCACAGGGATGAACCATAAAACATACCGTTAGGGCCTCATAGGGATCTATATGTATAGTAGATTAGAATAATTTATTATAATAGAACTCATAAAGTAGTATGTTTCTCTACAAAGAACCTCAAAATCAAGGACATCTGGTCATAACATGTATTGTAACACCTGTAACATATTAGCATACTATATGTAAGTCTGTGGGTGATAGGATGTATTTAGAAATTCATGTGAACCAAGTTCCTTCACAACCCCTACCAGAATTTTGATGTGAATCAAGCATCATTGTCTGATATGATGAAGAGTGTTACTCTATGAAGGCATATCTTTTTTGGATATATATCCCCCTTAGATTATCCACTTAAAAGTTATCCCAAATAGGTAAGAAGTGGGTGTCATTTTTTTATATCAATAATTTTCCATACTGCATCACTATGTTAGGGGATATTAGAAATCCCATCAAAAATCCATTTTATGTCATATAATTTCCAATTATGAATCGATAATGTATATAATATTTCCGCTGCTTTTTGGTGTTCTACTGCCACCTGATGACTGGTGGCACACATTATATGAAACCATGCATCTCCCCTTTTTATACCAGGACACCAATATTGATGGTGAAAACTAGAGTACATATTCTTTTAGACCGAGATATACAACCCAATATGAGTTTTGATACTTTCACATCATTTCATATCATACATATATGGGAACCCAAATGCATCCATGAATGTGTAGTATCTCATCTTTATCAATGAACCTAATTGGTGTTAGGTCCTCTCTTAAAAAAACACTCTTAGGTCTTTTCCTGTGGGATCATAAAGCTGCCTTATCTTCACTCTATCCATAGGTGAAGAGGTCACTCCCAAATATATAAGAATATTCTTCCATGAAACTCTTGATTCTCAAGATGCATCTCAGAAAAGAGCGCTATCATCCACCATTCAATATTGGATTCTCGAAACATGGGAATGTTTCTACACATTCAAAGCATATTCTACTATGTTTCCATTCCCTTTGTTATAAGAACGCTAAAAATTGATTTAATATAGTTACTGAAACCATATTCATCATTTAGGGTTCAAGTAACCCAAGGTAAATATGTATTTGAGACTTTTTTGGTGTGTTTATACACTGAACCTCTCACTTATAAACTAATGCTTCAAAAAAATTAAGGTATCCAAAACTACAGCGGACTCAAGATCATGCTTTGATTAATTATTCTCATGAATCCCCGACTGATGAGACCCATTTTCCAGGGCTTGATCCCTATTCATCATAACATCTACAATAATGGTTCTTGATGCATGATAATATATTGTATAAATTCTTCATGGATATGGAAATATTATGATTGGTGATAAATTTATTCTTCCTTTCAACTTATGAAAGGATTACTCGATATCATTAGATTATAACAATATAAATTCATTGTTGGTAAAAAAAATATAAGAGGTTCTGCAAGGAATGATAAGTCATTAATAAAATTCCTATAACATCCAGTTGTCCCAAATAAACAATTCTTGTTAGATATGTTCCTTGGATTCTCTCAAGAAATTACATCCCTCAACTTCTCTCCTTTAATAGATACATTTACCTATAATATAATGTAACCAATTATGTGGAATTTTTCAATCTAGAACTAATATGTTTATATCATGGAATAAAACATATTCTCTCTCAGTTTACTCAATAGGATATTATGATGTTTGAAGTTATCATGTGATGTAATTGAATATAAAAATATTACATCCATGAAAACAACCATAAAAGAATCCATGGTGTGAAAACTTGATTCATCATAGCCATAAATACTACCATTATGTTTTTGTGAAATAATTAGATAAATAAATACTCATACAAGACATATCATCTATGAAACACTTTATGTGGTATAATTAGGATATAACCCTAACTTAATGAGAGCCTGAACTCGAATAATTAATTGGGAAAACCTAAGCACCTTGGAACTGATAAAATAGTTCATATATATGATTTAGTGGATATCGTTTCTTAAATATAATCTAGTTAAAATACTTGTAATACATTTAAGGCCTAAGGGTCCAATTAACCTTCTCATAAAAAAGTATGGGTGAACCCCATGGAGAAGTAATGGGTTGTAAAACCCCTTGGATTCCAAACCCCCCAAAATCCTCTTGGGCTCTTATAACTCAATAGTATCCATCATGAAGGTATTAATTGATTTATTGATTCTCCTCAAATTAGTTCAATCATAAACTATACATCTCTCTAAGGAGGTATTTTAACAAACGTTTTCAAGGAATACTTCCCTAAAAACCCACTACAAGTGGTAAATACATATATCATGTTCCCTGATAATCTAGATAAATACTAAAAATATGGGTTGTCACTTGATCCAGACCATGATTCTTAGGTTTATCTTAACATGCATTACCCATTAACCCTTGTGAATATAATCACTTCACATAGGGTATATAAAGGAATCACTTCTGTGATATCATCTAGTATTAGAATGATTGGTTACTCTCAAATCCATCCCATGAATTATATATAATTCCATTATATAGTGGAAAATAGGTCACAAATAAAATTATAGTTTCCTATTTAAAGCGGAATTCCTTACATCGAGATACACTCTTCGATCAAATCCCCAATAGAGTATCGAGATTCATAACTCCATAAAAAATATTGACCCCATGACTAATAATTTACATAATTTAAATAGATATAAAGGATTGGGAACAACCTGTGTAGAATAAACTATAAACTAAGATAGAGGCTACTAAAATCAAACCTTGAACTATAGAATCCCGGACACTATACTCTGTGGGTGTCAACTGTAATGCATAAATCTTTCCCAATCCATGGACATCTGATACAAACTGACTACCAAGAGTAGGTACACACTAATAGTGTTGTAAGACCTATGTTTGGGTCCCTCATTCATGAACACCTCCTTGACTTGAATGACCAATAATACTCCAACTACCTACCTAGAAAGGGGATACTAACCCTAATACTGAATGAGAAGGCAGTGCAGATTCACTATCACATTGTATTGGAAAAAGTTTTCTATATAACCACAAAAATGACCCACATTTTTTAAATCTTGACACTCAATAGGGTATCTTTCACATTGAGGTTTCATGTGACCTAGCTTCCCACATTAATGGTATAATACCTAGATAACATGAAATATTCATTGACCACCACTACAATGATGTGGAATCTCTATGAAATTATTCATGTCTCTAGTCAAAATACTATAGGATCTAAGTGTTTATCTATAATGTCCCATGCCTTCAGCATTTCTCTAGTTAGACTCGGTGAAGAGGGACTGATTTACTATCCCTGGTACAATAGTCAACCGGAATATATTCACCTACAATCAGATTTCATACTTGATTCCATCCAAAAAAAACTATCCCTAGACAACTCATCACCCATAATAATCAATATGATGAACTTAATATTAGTAATGATATATGAATATTCCTTAATGGACATAGAGTCTTACAATAGATACATAAACTCTCTAGCCCAATCAGCTCTAATGGTCTTGAGATAGAAGTAATCCTAGAAGACCATATGAAAATCCCTTAATTCTATAACCTGATGTTGGTATACTTATGTGATAATATCCCACAATCTATTGGTGGATCAATAAAAAATGTATGAAGTGAGTTCAATCTCCTCTCAGAAGGAGTCCTAATATACTTGAGTATAGATATCATAGACACCATTCTTATCTCAATAGCCTGAGGACAACCATTCCCTAAAAATATATGAGGGTGTTGCTGCTAGAAATCCACAGTTAACAATGTCATAAAAAGGGAAGTTTATGGAAATACCTATATAGACTGTACAATTCCAAGAAACCATCTCAAAATTGACCATTATAACCAAGATCAAGAATGACAGGAGGTGTCACAAGTGGCACTATAGGAGTTAATACATGTGCATTAAGACTTTCCTCCTATATATTAGGGACATATCCACCTTCCTGGGACTCGAACCAATGCCATCATGGTGGTGTATCTCTTTAATTCCAAACACATGAATCAGAACAATATTTGATAGCTAAATAGGTCAAAAATAAGTAATTATTACATGTACAAGACTTATAAAATAAAATTAAATCCCACCATATACTCCAAATTTTATGTCTAGGTAATATACAATAACATGATTTTTCACCAAAGAAACTCCCTACTCTTAACTACTAAGGTGTGTTCTTGTTCAAGTTCTATATCTCACGCTTAAGTTTCTAGTATATGAACACTCATTTTCATGATATATAAGAAATCACTCATTATGTTATAATTTTTATAACCATTTAAAAGATACCATTTTATTCTAGATTTATAAATAATTTGTAATATATATATATATATATCATTATTATGTTACATGAGTTACCATTCCCAAATTATAAATATATTACATTATAAGTTACAATTGGAATACCATGTAACTGGAACTAGAAATATTCTTTTTATTCTCATGATCTAAGTAGTATTATAGTATTGTTTAATGAGATGAATCTTCATTCCCAATTTATATATGTACATTATTTATAAATTACATCTATAATTGATTTAATCAAAATCAACCAACTTTTCAATCTATGTAAACATTGTTACATAGATCAAAAATATAATAGTTGGATAATTAATGTTATACCTTCATAATATATGGGAAAACCATTAATTTTGAGGAATTTTTTTAAATAAATATTTATTTATCCACATCATACAGGAAATCGTAGTCCAATTCTAATAAGTAAATCAAATCACCACAACATGCTATATAAAATGTTCACAAAAAATAAATGTGGCATGGAACACACATGTCAAATATCCTCAGGTTCTTATAATGATGCATGATCAACACCAAAATTATCTACTATGCCAATGTCTAAAATATGTCCAAAAATAATAGTAATATCACCATGAATCATTTTCTTCATTCAATGGTAAAATAAATTCAAATGTAATATGAAAACACAAAAACATCATGTTCTATCCCAGGAATGATGTCTTTTACATGTATGTGGGTTACCTACTCTAGGAAGAAGCTCATTATTAAATGTTAGACCATTTATATTCTCCTCTCAACTAACCCAAAATAGTAAGAGAAAAAATAAAATAAATATTTCATACCACATTATAACGACCCATATCTTGTACACTCATAAGTAATTGCACTCGGTTGGCCACATGACCTCATGGGTGCCTCTTCATATTCCAGTGGATATCGACTAGCAGTGGGACATTTGATATTATGGTGGAGATAATATACCATCATGATCAGAGTATCAAATTGTCATGAAATAATACATAAGTAATGGAAAAAAATAATGACATTTAGTGGAACAAAAAAACCATCTAATAATAATAAACTGACTGAAAATGATAATTAGTGGCAGTATCTTATACAAAACGGTGATGATGAGTCTATAAAAAAATATGGGAAGTACAAGGGAAACAGGGGTGTATGAAAATATATCCTAGTATACAAAATAGAAAAAAGGATAAAATATATCACTAATAGCATCATGTGTACTTGCACAGTCCTCTACTAATGTATTCCATCCATGTACAAAAGACCAAGTATACATATATGGAAGCTTCCCTTTATCCCGACTTTAATTTATGTTGTCTATTCAGGTAACAATTACTTTCTTGAAGAGGGAATGATATAAATCATTAGGCCACCACCAATAGTATCTAATACTATTCAGTATTTAAATACATAATGAGCATTGGGGTGGCATAATTATTGAATATAGTAAATAAATCAATTAAAACCTATGTTCATTGGGGTTCCCCATTGGACACCTATTTGAAACTACTTACTTCGAACTAAACCGAGATCTCTTTAAAGACTTATAATTTTACTAAAATAATGTGAGTTTTTTCAGTTAATTAGGAATAATCAGAATGAAACATATTATTATTTTCTATAAAAAACAATGTGGGTTGCTGTTTCTGTTAGTTTTGTGTAGTCGTTGTGGAACATCATGTCTATTAATCATAAGTATACATGGAGGAATGTCATTATCTTTGGTTTGAAATAAATAATATGGATTACACAATCCATTAACCCCATTAACTATACAGAACAACATATCCCTAATTACCAAGTGAATAATAAAGAACATTATATAAGAAATCATAAATAATAATATGAAATGTCTCATCCAGTATAGAAAAAAAAGCATAATGTAACCACGTCCAATTCAAATTATATTCCAAGCCTAAGAGAATCACATTTTAGATAATTAAAATCATCATTTAAAAAATGTAACTAATAAGTAATATGAAGTGGTCCAAGGTTTCTTACCCATTCTACATCATCATTTCAGTAACTCACTTAATAACATGTAACATGAAGACACTATGTGAAACCCACATTAATCCAATTTTATCCATAGGGGAACATACACTATTAAGGTGTATAAAATAACTCACATAAAGGGAGGTTCAATCTATGTTTATCAAACTATATCCAATTACCAAGGTCTCATTAAATATCTAGAATAAATATCTTCCAATTAATTTAAGAGTTTAACCATTTTACGGGAAATGCTAAAAAATATCAGTGTGTGACACAATGAAAAAATAATGCAAAAACTAAAAATTTTAGGTAAAAGTAAGATATCAGCTACCTTAGATCAGTATTAGACTCTTCATTAAATATAAACCCCAACCTTAAGTTATAACATGATAATATATGGAAATAAAAAGTACAATGAAAATATTTCAAATTATCCAGAACATATATAACATTTCATACGAAGAGATAAACGAAGTAAGGAAGGAAAAAGATTCCAAGGATTACTGAGGGTGATCTAACATGACTAACAACAAACGAATTTAATTATAGATGAATAACCATTATCGAATCCTATGATAGAGGAGTAATATGTGCACTCATGTGGAGCTACTATGTGAGAATAATTATGGATATGTTTGTTAAGGATAAAAATGATTCAATAATAAAAAGGTAAAAACACCATTCCCTTTGTATTTATTTTCCAAAAGTAAGTTTTATGGTGTAAATTACATGTTTACAACATTGTACATAAAGTTACAGTGTAAAAATGGTGTTCCCAAATATACGGGTAATCCCTAAAAAACATATGGAAAAAATTCTATATTTACACCATTAATTATATATTACTGATGTCAATTATCTGTTAAAAGAACCCACTCCACCTACAACTACATTTTCCGAAAAACACCAGTATAATTGAACATGGAAACTAAATAATAACGATTCATTCTAAAAATCTGGAACATTACAGCAGGAAATAGATTATGATTATGGGGGATATTTATGATTAATCCAGTCTTATGTAAAAGTATCCTTGGATTTTTCAAAGGATATGTTTGATTAATGCTAATAGTTTCAAAAGATTAATCTTCAAATATAGGATGATTCAGAAGCTAGCATAGGATTGAGGGAACTAGGGAAATGTGTTACTATAATCTATTAATCATGTGGGGAAATATGAATAAAATTCTGATTCTGGTCTATTCAGCAGATGGGCCAGTTGAGGTCAAGATTCCCTATCATCTATACTAACTTAATAGAGGGAAAACAAAAAATATCAAAAGGTTGTATGATTGGTGGAACCTGCTGGAAGCATTGGAGATCCTCTATAAATTATGGGTGAAAACCATTTTATGGGGTGATTATTAGAATTATTTATCCAAGGAATCAATGTGTCATATATTCTTATGAGAAATCCTCTCCACATAGCACTTGTGGAAGGCTCTTAGCACTATATTCATTTACTAGAATGTTCTTATGTCATTCAGGCTAGGTTCTGGAATATAGACTCCCTTGTAAATCAATTATTTCCACAAAATGAATGTTATAGTCTGTTCTCCAAAGGGGTTGGACTAAGTCAAATCCATCTAATTCTCTTATGTTGTGCATGTTTTTATTTGTCTGTTAGTATTATTTTTTCTTTATTGTGAATTTTTTATAGAAGATCATGTCACAGAAAATCCATGCAATTTAAACCAATAGATTTTAGATCAATTTAATGGCTTGTAATTCCTCCCTTATTAGTTTTAGATGCGGATATTGAAGGGGTTTTTCAAAAATTATAGCCTTAAAATAACTTTTTTTCTGTTTCTTCTTACAAACAATATTTAGTTTAGGGAAATTGAATATTTATATAGTATAGGTTCTGAACCTACCATTGTGGTTTGGATTCTAGGTGTGGATAAATATTCCCAATAAGTTGTATTATAGATTTAGTTAAAGATGTATATAGTGGTTCCAGTTTGTGTTTTTCTATGTTTTTGAATAACCATTTTCTAGTGGTGTAATGTTTATATAGAGATAGGTGTTGGTTTCTAGCCCTGGTCAGGTATCAAGACCATTTTTCAATGGCACACTATTTATTTTTATTTATATAATATATCTATAATATAGCCCAGATCCCATTATAATTTTTTTGATTCACAAGGATTCCATTTTTCATGGAAGATGGTGTTATAAGGTTTTGTGGTTTTGATTAATATTCAGTAATGGATGGTTTTGATTTTAGAGAATAATTGATTTTATAATCTTATAGTGTATGGATGTTTTATTTATGGGATTTAGTCAAATGTGATGTTTTTGAAATGACAATACAAGATAGTAAGCATGTGGATTATTATATAAGGTGTATCTAGGACTAAATATCTAGGTCATGACCCAACCCACTAGGGCCCTGTCTATAGCTATGGTAACCCATGTGTAATATGCCAAGCCTTCCTTCAATAGGCTAGTGGATGGATAATATTTTTCAGTAGGAATATCGCACATTTCAAATCCTTATAATAAAGTACCTACACACACAACTAAACTATATATAAATAAGAAGAGAAATAATAATTGAAATTAAATGGATTATATAAATGTATGCAACAACCTCTAGAAATAATTCAAATCACAATAATCAAGACCAAAAAAATAAATGGGGAAAAATAAATTCCCAACCATAATAGTGTCTCGACATAAAAAGTTCTATTAAAAGAAAAATTCAAAAGAGATCCCCACTCATGATCTCTAGAAACAGAGAACTAAATTTGGCCACTCTTACTAGGTACTTCTATCAACTATCTACACCATGTCAACCAAATACGATATCTATCATTATTTCATCTATATAAGACATACCATTTGTGGGAAATTCTCATTAATGGGTGAGTATATACATACCAAGTAGGAAACTCTGAACGACATAATGAAATAGTAAAAATAATTTCTAACTCTACTCATGAGACAAAGGTAGAATATAAATCAAGAGGTATTTATTCTCAATGAAACCTAATCGAAGAGAGATATAAGATATTTATCGTCATAGTTATTAACAAATCCATGTCTACATACAACCCCATGAGTATATGCTGCTATACTATTAGTAGCCTAATGTAAATATTACTAGATTCATAAGTTACCCACTCCCACATGATGACACCTTATGATGTAGTACTGATGACCACAGAAAGGTATAGGATACATGCATTATCAGGAACTTGAATACAAGGGGGTACTACTCCATATATAGGTTACCCACACTATAAGGTGAGTGTGTACAGGTTCCATCCTACAAGTATCAGGAAATGGTAGACCTATTCACATACCCCACAAGCCATTAGGGGGTCATAATTGAGTCTATTCTTCAGCTATCGAAGATGGAAGAAACAAAATTATTTCACCACCTTATTTTGTATCATTGATTTCAAAAAAATCCCACAATTTCATCATATGGAGAATTATAGATTTAATGAACTACATATGGGAATAAATTAGAGTCTTGAAGATAATTATATGGCTTGAAAAAACCCTTTGGAAGAATAACACAACACATATTTTTAAGGTCCATCGGTTTTTCTACTTGTTCTATGATAGGACATGTCATACAGCCTCACATGGTGTTTAAAAGGCCATATACAAGGTGTTCCATCCAATGAACATTATCTTTAGGTCTATTCAATGTCCCAGACATGTACTCCCTATAAATAGGTTTTCTATTCATGTAGGGTATATGGGGTGTGGGTGAGATACACAATTTGTAGGCTACATGGACTGCCTTGGTTTCTATGGTTAGTACACAGCTTAGCTATATAGCCAAGATCACACGATTTGAGGATATTCTACAAGATGTGTGATAATTATAATGAGTCAAGATCCTTGCAACACAGATATTTCAAAATACAGTGTGTGTTCTTACAGACTACATGCCCTATAGATCAAAATGTTTGGATAGACATGGTTTCTTATTTAGATCACATTTTCTCTATTAGTTATTCCTAAAATAACATAATTATCTATGTCTAAGAAAACTAAACCTAAGGAAAACATCGCTAGTTATTGATTAACAACCTCTTATTGTTGTGAATTAGGATTTCCATAAACCATTAATCATTTTTTCTATCTCACATCACCAAATATGGGCCCAATCATTAGAGATATCCTCCATGACACATCATTATGCCTGAATCCATCGTAACGTCAACAATCCTAATGTCTATGAAAAAATTATCACGAATTTGGAGGTTTGATCACACTCGAAATGGTTCGAAAATGTTGAACAATTGACCCAATGGGAAAACTATAAAAAAAATTAAAAATGGAGGGGGGAATAAAAAAAGTGAGATTATTATTGGTGATTTCAAAATAGACCATTGATTATAATCAAAGAATCCAATGAAAAGAAAAATAACTGACATAATGATGAAATTATATGGTATTTATAGTTTGTGGAAGAAAAAATAAATTAATATAATATAAATTGAATTAATATTATAGATCATATAATGGGGAATGAATCAATAAATAAGAAGACCTACCTCAAGAAAAAATTAATCATTTCTAAATTAAACATTCTCTAATGGTGTAGTTGAATTGTACAATACATTATTTGTTCATCCCATTAATCTACTCAAACGTTTGATGTCGATCCTTGATCTAGATCCCATTTATCAACAACAATAAAGTTTATCTCCACCTCTTATCTAAAATCATAGAGTTATACAACTAAAAACTTTGATTTTTCATAACAGAGAATTTATAGAAATGTTGATAGATTTGTTGAACTAATTAAATTAATTAAATAAATTATTTAATTTATTTATGGAATTTTCCAATGATTTCACTTCAATGGAACATACAATGATAACTAAACCTATTTTTTTCTTGGTTAAACCCTGTGTTCTGGATTCAACCATGATATTATATTTTTTATCTAAGGTTCTAATCAATGGTAATTCCATTTATTCTTAAAATTGAATGTTCTTATAATATAAAAGTATGTAATATTTTTCTTAAAATGGTAATGTTGTCCTATAACACTTGAAACATTATGAAAACTCTAAAATAAATTATAAGATAATTCATATAAATATAGATCGGATTAGAACGAAAATTTTGGGCCATTAAACTCTCACCATGTTTATGGAATTTCACCTTTAAATGAAAAAAAATTCATTGATGGGATGAAGTTAATATGCCCAAATCTAACTCACATACTCTCATGATATCTCTAATATTTTTCTATGCCTCTAATGAAATTTCAAAAGTGGTATAGCTTTACTGGTAAGGATCCTCTCCTCTTGACCCTAAACCTCTACTAGGTACTCTAAAAAGGTGGTTACATCCTCGATGTCATACTTAATTCAGTCAATGATATGTGATGATTCATGAGCATATCTCCCCACATTCCACATGTAGAAGAAATCATGCACTCTATCCAACTATAGGGTTAGGATAAGTGGTAGTAAACCTCACCTCTCTATATAGAATATAGATAGGTATCGAGAACCTTAGGTATAAATTACTACGATGAGTAACTCCTCACAAAAAATTGCAATGGAGATACCTTTAAAAACACATTTCCTCTCTCTCAAACTATAAGGGCCTACAATATCGGACTGCATAGAATTTATTGAGGCTGTGATTAGCCTTCATCTATTAATACTTTAACATAAATTTTTATATCATTACCGGGACTATCACATCCCCCATGAGTGATAATTTGACCATATCATCCAATCCTAAGAGTGAACTTCATATTCACCCATATAGGGCCAAAAATAGTGTCATACTAATAGTGGAGTGATAAATATTGTTATAAGATAACTACACCAAGGGTATGTGACCCTTCCAACTCTGAGAAAAGTCCATCGTTACACCATTCCACTTCCATTATAGGACCTCAAGTGGTTAATTCAATCCTATTAAAACCTATTTCTATTCATTCGACTATAGTTAGGTAAGGAATTGAGATACAAACTCGGTGATATATCTTTTAGGGTACGACCATTAAAATTTTTATTGAAGTTCCTAGCATATATTTATCACTCAAGGGTATACTTAAAGAGGGGAGGTATTCTAATCACTCTCCACCTCCTCTGGTTACTAAAAAAACTATTGTATATCATCATAATAGGATAACATGATCCTTATAAAAAACTGAACATAACATATATAAATGTTATATATTGATAAATGAATTTTCCTAGATAACCTGACAATTCAAAGAAGAATTGTTTAGTTATAATACATTTGAAAACATGTACACATAAAAACTAGTCCATAAGTGAGTTACGTCATCTATCACTATGTTCATAATAACTAGCACACTTCATTCACAAATCATACATAATACTATTCATCATAACCTAGGGAACAAAAAAATAACAATTTTAAGCTTATATGATTAGTAAGAGTAAATAAGGGAAAGATCAATATATCATGAGTGTAAGGGTATGAGAACAAGAGAATAACATCTATGAACCATACGCATCCACAAAAAAATAGACTATAAAATAAATCACTTTTTGGTTGAGTGAGAACCATACAACCAGAAAACCACCACACAAAAGGTACATAAGAATGCTGAAAAAGGAGGCTCATCCAAGACTAACCGTCCCTAAATGACACTGAGAGACCACATCAATGCCCCATCACTCAACTTGTCACTACCATGTACATGCCTCGGTCGCTAATCCCATCGTCGTTCAAATGTATCGACATCAATTGCCAAGGCCATGCCATAATCCACACCAGATATGAGTGTTTCTAAGAACCATACCCTATATATCATAGATCATATAAATTTGTTATGGAATAAATCATGTTAGTTAGGAAGATGTGAATCATAATGGTGTCAATGAACATGAACCATGAGAACATTACATTGACCTAAGTTATATACTTGTGACATACACATTAGTTTAAAAATATGTTCCTTATAAATCCATTGTTCATTTACAAGACTATCACAGTGGAATGGGTTCACTCCTAAAACCATCATAGTAATAAAGGTTCACACCCCAGAATATCATAATGGAAAGAGTGCCTTACTGAACTGGCTTCACTCCATATTCCATTCCCGTTTTTTGTCATGAGATAACAAACTTTATGAAATGTAACGGAGGGATATATAATTCCCTCCTGTCACATAATTAACATCATACATATGGGTTCCACAAGATCACAAAAAAATTATTTTCATTAAAAACAACAAAATGAAAGAAATATCAAAAATATTTCATCATAACATAACCTATGGAAATGAAATAGGCATCATAATCATTTCATCATTTCATCAAAGTATAACCCTTGGAAAAAGAAGAGGGTTTCATAAGAATTTTATCATAGTATAACCTATGGAATATAAAAGTGTTTAGAAACATTTTTTCATAATAAAACATACATAAAAATAGTAATAATGGTATCCTTAGATTATAAACCCAGAAAATTATAAGTAACATAAAATTATGTCGTCTTATATGGAAAATGATATTGAATGATTACTTAGAATATTTATTGAGGAAAATAACAATTCTTTAAAAATAACTTTTTATTACATAAAACATTCTCAAAATTCCTTTATTTTGGAAAAAATATATTTAAAAATTATTAATTAATCTTATAATAAAATAGTATTCATGGTGTTTTTAAATTATTTTTAATTTTGTAAATGTCAAAATAATGATTCCTTTCATATTTTTTTGGTAAAATCCAAACAAGCCGTGTTTTTAAATTGACATGAAGATTCTTTCATTTTCATGTAAAACTAAAAAATAGGTAATAATTTAATTAATAAATCATTTTTAAAATATTTAAAACATTTTTTAATGTCTTTTTAAAAAACATGTATTTGGAAGAAAAGGGGTTTTTACTACGGAGAAATAAAGAAGATTTTTCTTAAAACATTATATTGACCTATTAGTTACATTAAGTGAGTAAAATCAAGATTAAAAAACTTATTCTTATGAAATAAACATAGTATAATAAATTTACATAGTTTCTTGAGATATGTATCATAATATTTCAACATTGTATGTGTAAACATGAATAATCTGGATAAATAATGAGATTGTATCATAAAACCTTTACCACATTGGTATCATTGAATTTTAAGCCCCATTAAGTAATAAAATTAAGTGAGACTAAATATTTAATGAATATAAAATAAGTTAACTATATTACATATAAAATGGTATTTATATACACCTCATAAAATAATATATGTGCAAAACACAACATATATCTCAAATAAGGATAATTGAGTCAAAAATACAACGGCACATTGGTTACATTAGAACTATAAACCCCATGAACGATCGATTGTAAAATAGATATGTAAACCCATAAAAAATTCATGATAATAATCATAAAATACATTTATGAGATGTATATACACCACATAAATGAAACATGTTGTGAATATGCCATCTGTCTTGTAGAAAGTAAAACTGAAATGAAAATACCTTACCTTAAGTATTACTTCGTTAATACACATTAAAAACACCTAAAAACTAATATTTTTATATTTTATATCTATAAAAAACATAATTATATATACCATACAATATATTATTTACTTATGACCTTTTTATTATCTATTTATTAACAATTCCTTTTTAAAATTACGTTTTGGGTAATAACTACTTTTTTCTAGAATGTTTTTGTTTGGAATTTTCATTCCTATTACTATGATAATGGTTCCATAATATCCATAATTTTATCCAATATATATCATACATATTTCTTATTTATTTATTTATTGTAATCCATAAAATCTAGAGATAGAAAATGAAAAACATTGCTCATGGAGACGGAAGGTTATATATACGTATAAACGTTGTTTTAATTTCCTTTACAAATGAATTAAAATATTTTTCAAAAATATATTACCATTAATTAATATATTTTATTTTATATATATTACATATATTAATTAAATTTACCTTAATTTCCTTCCATGAAAATTGTTAGTGAAAAATGAATCACATCATTTCATGAGGTGGTAGTCTGTCGTACAGACGAATGACGTTATCATATTTTCCATGAAATGAAATGTAAGAATTTATATATGTTAAAATAATTAAATAAGTATAATTATTATAAAAATATAATAAATATTAATTTAATATATCCTTATTATCATCCATGTGAAATAGTTATGAAAAACACATCACATCGTTTCACAAGGTGGTAGTCCTCTGTGGACATGAGCGATGATATTATTTTTCAATGAGATGGTAGGTAAGAATGTTGATGTATTATGATAATTATTAATTTCTAATAATATCATAAATATAATATAATAGCATTAAATAACTCACTATATCCATCCATGAGAGGAGGTGATGGAAAACAAATATAATCGTTTTACAAGGCGGAAGTCTACCACACACACAAGTAATAATTTCATATCCCATTTGATAGAAGAGGAGAAGGATTTTAGTTATGTAATTAATTTAAAAAAAATTGAATTATATATAAGACAAAGAGTTTATTATATCATCCTATTTTAATAATAATTTATGTATATGGAGAAATAAATAAAATAAAATACTCAGTTTGGGATGTTACCTCTTCTTCCGACCACTTATTTTGTTTTACACAAAAGAAGATATTAGTTTTCCCTTATGATAAAAATAAGGATTATATGAAAATATTACATATTTAATGAATATATTTGGTAATTTATTGGAAGATCCAAATGGTTTTGTATGTGTGAAGAAAAGAGTATAGGGATTAGAAATGGAACCCAATTCACTGGGTGGTTCTCTGATCTTAGCTCCTCTTCTCCCCTAGGGTTTTAGAGATGATTTTCCAGGGCTCTCCTCTATGTTCTTAATTCTTTTCATATCCCCCTTATTTATTCTTCTCATCTTTAATTATAATTTTTTCATTCTCATCCCATGAGTATTTTGGTATTCCCATCGAAGGATGTGAGTTTTGAAAGCCCTCAGCTGACCTAAACCTACTCTGGCCTTAGGTTCCTCTATGCCTATCTATGTCAGAACTAGAGTAGTGGTTACCGAGATTCTTTGGGTATGTGGTTTGGTTGAATATGGGTTTCCAAAAACTACCAGAGTTGGTTCACATCTGTATTTTTTTCTTCGTCGGTGATGGTGGTGTTTGGATCCCTAAGACGATCAAATCCTTTCTCTGACCTTTTATTTTTTGGGGCCTCTCCTAGTCATATATAGTTTGGTGGAATATATGATGTTTTGTGATTTGGGGTGTGGTAGCTATCTAGGACCCCGATGCGACCTAAGTCAATATTTGAGATATTTTGTGAGTGCTTGTTTCATGATCGCTTTGTGAAGTTGTTATGGTTATAATATTTCCATTTCTGGTGTGGATTTGGAGTCGACATCGAAATTGATGAAAAGGGTTAAGTGATGAATTTTTATTTTATTCGGTTTGTGATGGATGAAGAAAAATTTTGTGACTATAAAGATGGTTTTTTTTAGGCACACATGCATTGGTTCCAGCAATGAGGTGGCTGGTCTCTGATGGGGGGTTCCCGATGGCGTAGTGGATGATGATGAGTGGTTGGTCCCATTAGGGTCTCCAAATCGAGGTAGCTCATGTTTTGTGTCCCGAGACAATGGTGTGTTGATTCTAATAGTTCATGCGGAACAAGGTTGTGGCATTCCATTTTTTGTTTCAGTTTTGAAATTTGTTTGTCCCAACGTTCTTATGACGTCTTCGAAATTTTTCTAGTCATTTGTTGTGTTTTTATCGTTTATTTTTTTTTTGTTTCCCAGTTATCCATGAAGTGATTTTTATAAAATATTAAAAATATTTTGAAGAAGATGATATGATAGGGATGGCCTTTTATAAGTTAGTCTAGTGGCACACTTGTAATTTTGTAAAAGAAAAATGTGTAACCACATTTTTCATATTCTAAAAGGCTCCATAAAAATAAATTATATAACCCTAAAAATTATAAGGGTTAAATAAGTACATAAATTGGTTTTGTACAATTTTATTTGTTATTTTACACCTTATCATTTTATTTTAACCCCTCGGTAATGTTATTTTCACCTTTACCATTGTAATTAATTTTTACTGCTTGTACTATTAAAAAAACTAAAAAATTAATTTTCAATTATTATAAAATATAAATTATGATGATTCAAAATATTTAATCATTTTTTATAAATTCCATTCCCAGAAATTGGAAAACATAACATAAAATGTAAATGTAAATGTGTAGAAAAAATTAGTTTTCCAAAGATAAAATCTTCAAAAGTTTAAATAGTTTTTATATAAAACATTATTATTTAATATATTCAAATAAACTAAATTGGATTAATATATATATAATTAAACTAATTTTACTTTTAATTCCATGTGATAACAATTTTAATATTTTTAAAATCATTATAAAATTTAAAATTCTATATGAAAACAAGTATTTCTCCCTATTCATTAAAAAAAGTATCCTTTCAAAAAAATTATCAAAAATCACTCCAAAATTTTTATTACATTATTATTTAAAAAATAAATTTTATTCGGTAAAATAAATTTTCTAAATTTTTCAAAAAATAATTTAAAAATATGTCAACATAAGGGGAAAAAACTCTGTTTCAAAAAAATACATTTTTAGGGTAAATTTACATTTAGTCTTGACTCTTGTGTATAAATAAAAACTATGAAAATTAAAATTTTTGTTGAATAAATAATATATAAATTTTCATTAAAATAATTCATCAAATGTGATTTTTTTATATTTTGAGGTGAGACATGTTTGATTTCATAAAATTAGTTTTTTAGAAAAATATTTCCATTATTTTTAAATAGTTTTATTTAATTTCTAATAACTGGTCCGCACAAAACTAATTTTATTTACTTGTGTAAAGTATATATTTTTCATAACTTATTTTATCATATTCATACCTACCATTCCAATTGCTAGGTGATAACTATTATATTAAATATTAAAATTTTACTTGTAAGTCGTGTTTTATTTAAACATTGTTTATCTTGAAACGCAAGATAAAAATTTTGTTGCCTGTAATGAAAAATAAAATTAGTGTTTTCTGTGTCAAAAAATTCTTAAAGATTATTTTTAATATAAAAAAAATATTTTAAAAATTCATGGGGTGTTACATTTTACCCTTCCCCTAAAATAAAACACATCCTCAAAATTTGAACAAGTGTTCGGTAAACAATGTTTTACCATTTGAAAACTCCTTTTCTAAGAACCCACATCATAAAAAGGGTTAAATAAACATATTCTTGAAAAGAGAAAAAAATAATATTTCAAAGTTAGATGGAATAACACACTTTTGGTTTCCAAATAAGATAACATAGGTGAGAAGTGAATATTTCGACATTGAAGAAAATAATAATTTGTAAATAGTGATAGAGAGTGATATATATCATTGATCACGGGAAATTGAACAATCATTTGAAAATCAATAACCAAAAAACCATAAAACAAGGATGTTTTTAAAAGGTTATTGATATCATAAAAAAATATGGTAATATGAAAAAATGTTATTTAAATACCATTTTTTTAATGTTGGGAAATTTACTTGAGGAGATATACTTACATTATTTCATTCCATTTCAAAAGAACAATATCTTCCTTTGGCTGTGACATGATAATTTTTCCCTTCATCTCTAACTTGAAGATATGAATTTTTCTTTTATAAAAGACTAATTGGAAAATAAGATGCATAAAATAGTTATAATTAATTCTATATTTATATAGTTATTATCAAAAATATATTTATTATCCCAAGTTATCCAATAACTTCTAGATTTAAAAATAATCGATTTAATGAATAACTATCCTTAATGATCCACCATGTTTGACCAAAATCAGAATCCAAAAATTTAGAAAGATGGTCACTAAATTTACTAAAATCAACTTAACAGTAACATCCAAAATATCATAAAGTATCTCTAAATTTTCGCATATCAAATATGTGAATACCTTAGTCATATATTTTCTTGAAATATGATAATAACCATAATTACCATAAACCTTAATTAAAACATACATAAATCCTCAATAGTTAAATAAAACCACAAATTATTCAATATATTCCACAAATACTATAATTTTTTAAACTCCATCCATGATAACATAGACCACTATTTCTACAAGTCATTAATCAGATCGTAGGTCATCAATACTATCATATTTAAATTATTCATATATATTATCTCTTTATCTTAACACCATTATCTCAATATCAGGAATATATTAAATTTTATCTCTCATTAATTGGGTGTTTTTTTGTGAAATATCACCTTGACATTAAATATATTTTCAATGTCCCCACCATCATTCATCATATTCTTTCAAATACTTAAGCAGGCATAAAAAATAATCATTATATATTTCATAATCCTTTCATTAAAATATATAAACACTTCAATCATTGTAATAAATTATTAAAAAATTTAACTAGGCTTCATCATCTTATTACTTAATACCACTTTATTTTCATATTTTATTCATATTGTCTTCATCATTAATAATAAAACCTTTACATGTACCAAATTTCTTATCCACTTCTTCAGATATCCCCCTAGGACATCGATTTGAATAATGCTTATACATTCCACATTTATAATATTCAACCGTTTATGATTCCTTAGGAAAACCATTATTCTCATTGATTATGTTCATTAAACATTTAATTTTTTCATTGGAAACACTTACCCAGTTTACTTATTCTCAATACATAAAACATATTCTTGATCTTTTGATAAATTCACTTAAGTTGTTCTTATCACTTTATTTACATATAAAAAACATAATCTTTAATCTTACATTGTCTCCACCACCTGAACTATCAATGAACATTATCCTTTCCTTCTTTGGTGAGTTTGAAAGTTGGTTAAGGTATAGGATATTAGTCATATATCATTATATCTAATTATTCATAACCACATTATCCATTATTCCACTCATCATCCCATTTGTTTTCTCATCGAAACATTTTATATCACATTCAATGTTAATCTACTTACTTCTTGTTCCAACCACTTACTACAAAAACCATAGTGTGTGTGACAATATTCAAAGTAGGAAATTGAATAATCATGAAATATTACTTATAAGATGACTAAATCATAATAAATAATTTTCAATATATGACAACATAGTTTTAACCTAGGTTATTCATGGTAATTTTATAAATTATTAATGATGGTTCAAAGTGATTTTATTAATTTGCAAAGAGTTTCAACCAAGAATGTCAAATCAGGTGTCCAGTAAAGACCATTGTCATGCAGCAAGTGATGACATATTCTATCTCAATGAATCATTTTTGTTTTTATTACCCATATATACCTTTGTATAAGATCTACATCAACTTTTAGTATTCATACTAGGATGAAATTTCATGGAAACCCCACACTCAATCCTTTAAAAATATTTCTGTAAATTTCCATATAATTTTAATCATCATTATAATTTTACTTACACATATCACTAGACATATCATTATATATAAACCTATGGATGTCACTAATATTGTCTCATCCTAGTTTCCAAAACATAACTAAACCATGCTCCGATACAAACTAAAAACACCCAAACATCCCATCAATAAATATTATATCTTAATATATGAATATTCATTAGAAAATATAACGATCCAATCCAAATTTGTTTAGGTATACTACATTTGGAAAATTGGTCACATAAACAGCTAGTCTGTAAGTAACCTATATGATCTCCCACTATGATATTCATAACTACAAACCTTCTAAGAAATATCATACATAAGACCTTTAATCAGAACATGGGGAAACGAAATATAAGAAAGGGTGATCTAAAATGTTCACTAAGGGTGAAAAAGGGAGATATAAACTTACTATGAAACAATGTAATGATTAAATGAGAATGGAATATGATAATCATAACATGCATATCATATATCACAAACTTGTGTCGTATCATAAACATTGATACTTCACTAGAAATGAATAACAATGAAATAAAATAACATGAACCATGATAGCATTACACTGTAAAAAGATATATATTTTTTCACACACATAATAATGGAGAATAATTTCCTAAACAAATACAGGCTCATTTCCAAGACTATAATTTTAGAATGGGTTCATTCCGTAGACCATATTAAAAGTCAAGGTTCACTCCCAGGACTATGATACTATACGAAGTCACTTAATGAACTTGGTTCACACCCCATTCTGGTCATGTTTATCTCATGAGATATCAATATTTACTAAATTCATTAGGGAGAGAAATAGGCCCCACCTGTCTCATAATGAAAATAAAACATATGTGTTCCACAATTTCATAAAGTATTAATAACATCAGAACCCATCAAAATGAAATTTGTTTCATAAACATTTTATCATAACATAACCCGTAGAATAGAAACATGTTTTATAATTATTTCATAATTTCATTAAAGCGTAACTCATCTAAAAATAAGTTAGTTTCATTAGAATTTATCATTATATAACCCATGGAAGTGAAAAGGGTTTCATAAAAAAATTTCATCTTAAACCATCCAGAGGAAGAATAATAATTGTATCATTGGATCATAGAACTATTAAATTATATGTATCATCACCTGTTGTCAACTTAGAAATAAATTTATTTTGAAGGTCACATGAAACATATATTGATGAAAATAACCATTCTCTGGAAATCATTTTTTAATAAATAAATTATTTTCAAAATAATTTTTTTGGAAAATAAAATTGGAAAACTATGAAAAAAAATTAATTAAAATAATATGCATGGTGATATTAAATTCTATTAATTCTATAAATGTTAAGATAATGATTCTATTCATGTATCTAGTAAAATCCAAATGGGACTTATTTGGAAAATGACATGAAGATTACTTTCAAAAAAATTGTAAAAATTAAAACATGGGTAAAAATTTATCTATTAAATGATTTTTATAATACTAAAAAAATAATTGAAAACCAATTTAGAAAACATGGTGTTTGAAGAAAATGGGGTTTCGACCTAAGAGAGAAATAAGAATGATTTATTATAACCATTTTTTTAAATATTGAATAGATAAAGATAAGAAATTTAGTTGTTTGAATGAAATAACTGTAGGATATGATTATTCATGAGTTTCTTGAGATATGTATCATAATATTCCATAATCATAACAATAAACATGGACAATCCAGATTAGTGATGAGATTATTTTATAAAAACCTGACCACTTTGGAAACATTGAATCATAATCCCAATGAAATAATAAAAATAAATTAAACACAAAATATATTGATAATGAAATATATATATGATATTACAACTATAATGGATTTATATACACCTCTTAAAATAAAATAGGTTTAAAACACAACATACGTCTCAAATAAAGAAAATTGAGAAAAACATCATTTACCGTAATAGTACTGTTAAAACCGTAAACCCCATGAAATAGATATCATAAAATGGATATGTAAATACCCATAAAATTAATAATAATAATCCTAAAATTCATTATTTGGAATAATATACATCACATATTTACAAATTAGGTGAATATGACATGTGTCTCGCAGAAAGTAAAAGTGAGATGGAAATCCCTTATCTTAAGTATCATATTTCTTTAACATGTTCAATACTCCTGTATAATAAATATAATTTTTTTATAAATATATTTAAAAACCATAATTATATCTATCATAATATATATGATTTATTTATGACTTTTTATTACCTATTTATTAATAATTACTTGTTATAAGTACATTTCAGGTAATAACTGCTCTGTTTTTTTGTACGTTTTGGTTTTGTATTTATAGTCCTCTAAATTTGATCATGGTTAAGTCATATGAAAAATGTTAACCAACATATCAATATCATATATATTACTTAAATATTTATTTATATTAATCTATAATAGTTTTAGATAAAAAATTAAATACACATTTCATGGAGAGTGAGTCAAATGTACGAATGAACACTATTTCAATGTTCTCGATGAATGAAATAAAATAAATGTAAATAATAACATAACCATAAAAAATTATTTTTTGAAAAAATATATAATATATATTTTTTACATTTACCCAAATTAACTTTAATAAAATTGATTATTGAAAAAAATCACATTGCTTCACAAGACTATAGTCCACCGTAAACATGAACGACATCATCATATTCCCCATGAAATGAAAAGTAAAAAGGTATACCATAATTAAATAATTATAATTATTTTTAAAACATAATATATATTCATTTAACATATCTTTATTACTATCTATGTAAAATATAAATTTAATACAAATCATATCTATTTGCAAGTCGGTGGTCCGCCGTATACAGGAGCGATGTTATTGTTTACCAATAGGTTGGGAGGTAATAAAATGAATGTAGTATTATAATTAAATATGTTTAATAATGTTATTAATATAATATATGTAAATTAAATCTATCATTATATGTATCCCTAATAGGTGGATATGGAAAACGAATAACATCATTTCGTGAGGTAGTAGTCTACCGTAGACACGAGCGATGATTTCATATCTCAGTTGGTAGGGGAGGAGAATGATTTTTTATATGATATTAAAATAATAAGATTAAATAAAATTTAAGTTACTGGTTTTATTATATCATAATGTTTTAGTAACAATTTAAGGAGGTGGAGGTAGAGATGAAATAAAACGCTCAGATAGGGATGTTACCCTTTTTTCAGAAAGCCTCTTTTTGATGATAGAAAATGGATTCATAGGTAGGGTTTATGACCAATATAAGGACTGTATGATATTATTATTGAATTAGGGAATTTTGTTTCCTAGTTAGTTTTCAATAAAAATCGTTTTTATGTGTGAATAGAATATTAGAGTGGGTGGCCTTTTATAAGTGAGGTGAGCGGTACACTTGTATTTTTTAAAAAAAAAGTGTAACCACGTTTTTCATATTCCAAAATGGTCTAAAGTGGTTCATCCTGAAACAAAAGATGTTATAAGGTGGAAATAAGTCCATTAAATTGGTTTTGGACATGTTTTTAGGTTATTTTTCCAATTATAATTTTTTTAACCTATGGTAAACCTATTTTCACCTTTACCATGGTAATTAATTTCATTTGATTTTACAATTCATAATAATAAAAAATTAAATTGAAATTTTTAAGAAATATAAATTAATGATGATTAAAAATATGTAATATAATATTCTAAATTCCATTCACAGAATTAGAAAATTTTAATTTAAAATTAAGCTTGTGTATGTGATGAAAAAACTATTTTCCAAAGAGAAATTCGTCAATTGTTTAAAAACATTTTACATCAGAATTAAATATAAGATTTTATACATTGAACTAAATTGGATTAATATATATATAATTGAAGAAATTTTAAATTTAAAAACATTATAAAAAATTTATATTTTTTAAAAATTATTAAAAGAATTTAATTTTTTTTAAAAAAAACTAGTAATTTCATTATTCTTTGAAAAAAATATCTTTTCATAAAATTGTCAAAAATTGTCTCGAAGATAATTATAAAATGATTACTCAAAAAATTATTCTTATTGTTGAAATGAAGGTTCTAAAATTTTAGAAAATTAATTTTAAAATATGTGTGAAAAAAGTAAAAAAACTTCTTTTTATAAAAATACCTTTTTAAGTGTAAAATTGGATTTATTATTACCTATTTTATAGAAACACATAATAAGAATGTTAAAATTTTTATTGAATATATAAAATATTCATTTTATTAAAATAATTCTTCAAAAGTATTTTTTTGATTTTTTGTAGTAAAATGTATTTGTTTTCATAAAAATTGTTTTCCATAAAAAGTATTCCATTATTTTAAAATAGAATTTATTTGAATTTATAAATTAATCTGACATTGAATAATTAATATTATATACATGTATAACCATATATTTAATTAATCTAGTTAATTCTATTTATAACCTCTATTACAATGTCTAATTAATAAGTAAAATATTAAATAATTATATTTTAATATCATATCACATTTCATTTCTGTAACACCCCATGATTTCATAGTACATTATCTCTTCAAAGAAATTCAATAACTTCTGCTACACGCAGCACCGAGTTCGAGCTCGCCACAACTTACCAAACTAGCCATTCAAAAAGTGATTATGAATATTATAAACCAAATTTTGAATTTTATATACTCCATATAATTTTATAATTCATATAATGTGCTTTATAGACATAATATAATAAAAAATTTATTTTTTCAAATAAAAGAAGTATTTTTCAAAAAAATGAAATTTTAACTCCTTTTAAGCGAGAAACTTTTTAAATCCAAGAGACACGATTGATATTCGTAAGTAAAATTTTGTTTAATTGGATGAAAATATTTTTTGATGAATAGTAACCTTTGAATTTTATTTACCACGGTTAAAAAAATAGGGTAATTAATGGTAAAAATGATACTATAATTACCCTAACACATGTCCTAATTCTATTTTATAAGTTTATTTCGACCAAAAACAAACATAGGAAAAAAATATGATCCTTTTGATCCACGTGGATTAGATTAGGAAATTTATTATTATTTTATTTAAAGAAGAGTTAAAAGTGTAAAATTCACAGTTTAATAAAAAAACCATTTTTAATATAGCAATATACATATGATAAATTTGACTATAAATATTTATTAGTAATATAAAAATATTTCCTACACCATGGTATTTTATTTATAATTTTTAGACGTTATATAGTAAACTTTATTTATAACACTATGATGATGTAGTAATTACTTTATTAATAAAAGAATCAAATAAGTAATATTATAAATATTAAAAAAATTATAATTTGAACATTTTGATGAATAAAAATAATTTTATTAGTTATTAGGACATTTTAGGATTGATTAAATAAATGTTTTTCGAATTGATTAAGTTTTTATGACTTTACCAGAAATCAAATACTAAATAGTTTCAAAATTGACATAAATGAGTTTTTTAAACAAATACAATATTATTAAAGTATATAATAGTCCTAAAAAATAAAGATTGGACAAAGTACTTATATAATCATATATATGTCTTCAATGAACCACTGATGGTTATCTTGGAGTTTTATAGTAAGTTTATCAACCATATAATATAAAAATACAAGGAGATATAGTAAATGTTAAACTATTTAACTATGTGTTTAATCTAAAAGATAAGGTTAATATGGTAACCTAAACTTGTCTAAAACCTATTGGTTGAGATTATTTCGACTCATAACCACCAAATACTCTAAATAAATTCATTTTTTCCATTATAAACTGAATATGATTGTATAAAAAACAATATTTCAAGTTTTTCCAAAGGTTCCCCTGACCCCTCATATAAAAGGTCACTTCCCCTTCCCTAAAATTCACACCTCGATAGCCATTTGGCTCAGCCAAACCTACCAAAATACCCTCCAAAATATCCTCAGTTCGACCTAGATTCCTTCCCTTGATCATAAATCCATCCTCTGGAGCCCTTTTGTTCAAATCAAAAGGAAGCACCCGAAGAAGAGGTAATAATTTCATCACCACTTTCAATGTTATCTTCTTCTTCCAATTTCTATTTCATTGTTATTTCCAAACAAAAATTATAACTCCAATAAATTTTATATACAGTAATGTTATTATAAATATGGTACAACCATATTTGTTATTCAATTCATCATTTGAATGATAATGTCACCATGCATGCGTACATACAACTTACTGTCTCCACGACGTGGTGTAGTTTTTTATTCAACACTATGTGATCTGGATGGATATAATGATGCATAATATGTATATAATTAATGAAAATAACATGATATTGTCTCTATAAAATTAATATACCATCCAATTTTACACCTTTTTATCTTTAATGAACTTATATCGTCGCTCGTGTGAAGGTACGACTTACCGTCACCACGACGCGATGAGATTCATTTCCACGTTTTCCATTCAAAGATGATTATAATAATATATATAAATAATAAGTATGTAATATATGACATAATAATTCTACTGAATATATATATATACATATATATATATATACATATATCTTATTCACTTAGTTTCATTCAATATGATACGAAAACGGAAACAATGTTTATGCGTATGTACGGCCTACCATCTCCATAAACGGTGTTTTCCATTTCACATACCTATCTATTATACATATTTATATTCTAAATATATATGATATATAAATCTTGTTTTATATTCTTGGAGTATTTAAATGATGATATATTGTATACAATCAAGAATAACAAAATAAAACACATACGTTAAATGAAGCGATTATTCCCTGAAATGTTAATTTAACACGGATATTATTTTTAAATGGGCAGTATAAAGCAATAAATGAATCATTTATGATATCATAAATATTAAAATGGTTCTAGTATAATTTAATAACATACTATGTTCATTATATATGAGGTTAAACATACCCTTGACTAAAAGAATGTACAGGTCATGGTTAATTCTTCAATCTCATTGTTATCTGAGATTGTTTATGTGTAAGTATTTTCTGGGACATATTTATGATCTATATCCATGTTTCAAAAAAGACATTTCAAAATGTCTCTTTTAAGGTACTCTTTAACTAAAACATAATTTTAAATGTTTTAAATATTTATTCTTCTAAATATTTTTCATTAATCTCCATGATATCAAAATTGTATTAAGGATTTATTTATATGGACAAGAATGTTTAAAAATGTTAATTCTGTTAAAAAGTTTCAAAGTGGTATGAAAAAATTGATTCAAAAATATCTTATAACCTTCTTCCTTAATAATTTGTGATAATTTTAAATGATTTCATGAAAAAAATATCCCTCTCAAAGGGTTTTACTAATTATTTTCAACAATGTCGACATCGTTTTTCGATATTATTATTGATCAAGGTTGATTTATTATAAATAAAAGCTTCAATGTTTTATTGAAAGTGTTATGATATTTTTGAATGTGGATGTGTTATTTTTATACCCGTCATGGTTTATGGTTGCAGTATTGGAATTTCATATACTAGTTTTAATATTAATGTTTATTTTATTTTTAAACAATTTCATATGAGAAAAGTAGTGGATTAGTAAGCGACATATAGAGCCCGCTATTACTCCTCGATGCATCAGTATGTCTCATGAGACAAATTAGTGTCTTGGAAAAAGGCATTGACAAAAATTTATTTGTATTCCTGGCATGAGGCCTTGACTATGTGGTAAATATGTCAGGTGTTAGGCATTCGCTCATTCTGAAATTAATTATTACAAGTGATTATTCTAGTAGTAGAATATTCATGTACATGTTTATATGGTAATGTTTGATTTATTTTCTCCACGTTATGTTTACTTTTATGTTAAAAGACTGTTGTTTTTATTACACATCTTTCCTCGAAATTTTATAGCTTCTGCTATATTATTTTCCCTTACTTAGCGTCTAAGGTCACCCCTTTCTTATGTTTGATTTTCCCAGGTTTTCAAGAAGTATTTTATGATTTATATGTAGGTTTAAGCTAGAAGAATAATGGATTTATCAAAGGATTTCTTTTTATGATGTGTGTGAATGTGTAATGTAACATACATGTATATAATATATTTTCCAAGACTGTTAAACTGATCAGTCCTTCGAGACTTGATTCCTTATAATCATCCCAATGTATTAAAATAATGCACCAGCTTCGGGCTTCTGGGGTATGGGTGTTACAATTTTAATTTAGTGTTTTGTGTTGCATAATATACACTTAGTGTTGAGTATAATACAAGATAAAACTTTTTTCTTCTAATTAATTCTATCATAAAATATTAAATTTATTTCGAAAAAAAAATTTCTCAAAATCTCAGGTTTTTACACTCCCACCCTTTAGATAAATCATAAGGTGTGTCTCTTGAGGATAATTATTCATGCATAACGTCAGTGTCAATGTATCATAACTATTTATCTCCCACATTAAGAAGAAGATGTTGGTTTATCGCCGCTGACTAATGGTATGATGAACCTCTCCCCTCCAATAAGGTCATCCATAAATAAGTCATCTTCTCTCTCCCCCCTACACCAAATATGATATTGATTTCCTCCTAGGGGGTTTTATCCCCTTGTTCCCCTCCCAAAGAGTATTGACTATTTCAATATCTTATACATATGGCTGTTCAAACAAATGACTCGATAACATATCATCAAAATCTTAATGGCACTACATAGTCTAACGGAAAGGACATACCTTATGAGTCAGTGCATTCATAGGGGGATGATATGTGAGATAAGTAGACAAAAAAACATTTATGGTACCCATATAATCAATTAAACCGATGTATCTTAATCATACATTTTTTTATTCCCCATGTTATATCTATCTATAAAATTTAGAGGAACACATCTACTCCATCCTATGAAATGAGATTTCCCAAAAAGTATACTTTTTTAATTAATAATTATAACTTTGAGAGATTACTGTATATGTTTTTCTCCCAGAGAAGACTAGGACCATACTTGGGTATTCCTCATGCTCCTATAAAGTAATGTAAACGAAAATTTCATTCATAATGAATACCAATCATTAAACCAAAATGGGATAGAATATTATATCCTGGAGTACAAGGAACATGTCATTGGAATTCATTACAATGAAAGGCATTACCATGAACTGATAATATCTATAGTGACACTGAAATTTATCCTTTTAGATATCCTCCACTTGATCCCATAATTGGTTATATTTATACCATTGTTAAATTTTAAAAATGAACTTCCACATTTCAGTAGGTTGAAGAAAGAACCACTCAATGAAAAGGGGTACATAATCTTGATTGTCACCTAGTTTCGATGATAATGGTCCACAAAAACCCTCATGATATTGTATGCCTTCTTTATCAACAACACCAAAACTTCCCAGGGGGTACGTTGGGTTTGATAAAATCATTCTCTATAAGATCATTCAATTTTACCCTCAACTCATAATGCTTGACAGGGGCTATCCTATATGTGACCTAGGATATCAGTGTGGTCATTGGGTGTTTGTAGACACTAGTGTTGATTATACTCTATGGAGGTAGTTTTTGAAATATTCATGGAATAAGTGAAAGTGCTCCTCCAGTACTACTGAAAATAAGGTTCTTAAATATATTTCCATATCAAGGGACAAACTCACCAACATATGAGAAATGGGTTTCAATTTCCTACTATAGATCCCCACTTTCACCATTATAAATTCTTCACCTACAAAAGAGAATCTAATCCCATCAATCCATAGGAACACCCCTCTCCTCCAATGA
This sequence comes from Viscum album, assembly GCA_963277665.1. Lineage (NCBI taxonomy): Eukaryota > Viridiplantae > Streptophyta > Magnoliopsida > Santalales > Viscaceae > Viscum > Viscum album. The sequence goes on along the minus strand of OY728148.1, from coordinate 885,448,878 downwards.
TTTTATATATATGAATATACTCTGGATTACCATTACATACTAAGGATGATGTCATAAGGCCTGATCACAACCATAATGTTATCCCAAGTATAAAATTATACACTAAGTGCAAGCTCCCAAAATCGATAGATATCTGAGATGCTGAAATATCCACTAGAAGGTATATCTAAAAGAATAGGTTTTACTAATTTCTCGACTAGAATCTCAATATCCCATAGTATCGATTAATATATAATGTAATAACTCACACATATTTCTATTAGTATTGAAGCTAATGTAGATAAGACATTAATTGTACCCTAAATCCTCTTTAGTGATTTTTAGTCATACTAATCCATAACTTGAAGGTAAAAACATCATCATTTGAAAGATTCGGGTTCTTGACATTGTTTTCATGATGGTGGTAATGGACATAAAAAATAATGTCACCCTCTACCAGCTACGTCTACTCTCTGGGCTCTACCATACCTATTTATTTCTCTACCTCGCCATGGTCTACCCAAATCACCTATAGAAGGTCCCCAATCATGTTGATACTTTTTCCAGGGTGGTCCATCCACTATTGTCCTATCCTTATAAGAAGATAACATTAGGAAATCATATTACATGTGGAAATTCTCTTCATAATCATAGCACTAATCATCCCTAGGATGCATGGATTGCTTATTACATCCCTATATTGTGGATCCTGCAGACTGAGAATGAATCCATTATGAATATCTTAGGTGTCAGGAACCCAATATATATTGGATACTAGCACAAAGATTTATCAACATTATACCTACTATGTTATCTGGATAACATGGATCCCTCTATCATTATGATCTATATCAGGGAGGCATGCTATATTACCCCAACATAAGTGAGAAGGTACATAGAAACCACTAAAACATGAATATCTCTGTAGAAACCCTTTTAAAACTCTCAAAAATTGAAGTATCTGTCTCACATCAAATAAATAGAGATGTATGTGAGGTAAGTAAACCCCAAAAAACAATCATAAATAGTTACATCTCCCTTTTTCATCTATAAAAATATTGTATTTCAACTGTGCGCAAGGTCTAAGGGTATTACTCATCATATAATATGTGATCGATATTTTTCCATGTGAGCATCACATTGTTAGGGGATTAGATAAACAAAATCCACCAATGTCTAGAAAACCCATGAAAAGGGTTGTCTACAGGTTCAATCATCTAATTGTTCAGAATTTTCACCAGTTAAAATATATGAATAACTAAATCTAGCTAATTTTAAGCTTCAAAAGGGTAATTATTACCATGAAAAATAATTTTTCATTAATGTTGAAACTCTTGAAGCATAATTTTCCTATACAAATTATCATCCCGACCAGTTAGAACTACAGAACACTAAACATGAAGGGATTCACTAGCCTAGGATACTAAAATTGAGTGTAATTATTACATGATAGGTGGGTTCACTACTTCTAGCATGCATGTCCATAATTTTTTTCTAGAGAACTATACCCTAACAAAAACATAATCACTGAGTTTTTCATCCCCTAAATCTATTATGAAAGTCCAGTTAGATATAATTATGACAGTATCTTGAAATTATTACAAGATTCCCAATTATAGTATGTGTATATCTCGACATTTGGAAGGATATTTAATTCCATGACCCATTCTTATATGATTCATGTACCTTTGATTCACTTAAATTAGTTCCACAACATGTTGAGTCTACAATAATGTAGTTAGAGTTTTAGTGTGTGGATTAATTATCCACCTCACCATAACCAGATTCCCTTGCCTAAAAATAGACTTATGGATCTTTAGCGTCATTTACCAGAGTTCCAAACCAATTATCATGATGCATCAATCTCCAAACACCATCCCCAGGAGAGACTTACTCTAACACCACTCTATCACGACCTGACCCATCGGGGCACCACATAAACCAACTATATTATAAGTGTAACACCCCAAGAACACCTTAAATATTCCATGGGATGATGAGTAGCTCTACATAGGGATATCACAAATATTGGGGCCTTATACTAAGATATATATACCAAAAAACCAGAAAACTCTATTCAATGAAGTAAATTAATAAAATATGAAATCATCTAGTGTATATAAATTAATTCCACAACATCTAGGAATACATCAGAGAACAATAATTAATACTATTTGAAAAAAAGGTGGTAAATACACATCCATCCATAAAAGTTTCCCAACCTATAAACCGCTATAATTGTGTAATGCAATATATAGCCTCTCTAATGATCTTAAGAAATTAATCATCGAATTCATACACTAACACTAAGTACCGCTATGATCTACCTACACTAGATATACCAAATGAACCATCTATTATATTTTCATCATAATAATACACGAGAAACGTGAAAAAATACCATGTAGCGGTGAGCATAAACATACCTCATTGGATGTCATAGACAATATAATGAAACCCTAAAAACAATCGTAAGCTCAACCCATGAGATAAAGGGTGAAATTTGACTCACACTACTAGAAAGTATACTTTTCCCAAAACATGTATACCAACGGTTCTACAGAACCATTGGTATAAGTGTTTTTTACTAATGGTTTTAACAAACCGTTGGTAAACATTTGTTTTATGATGGCTTCCCCAACAGTTTGAAGAAACCATTGGGAACACCAATTTTTTTCATTTTTCCCAAATGTTTTTACAAACCGTTCAGGAAATTAAGCTTTCCCAAAGGTTTTTACAAACCGTTGGGAAAGGTCTCTTCAAATACATCCACTTCCAGAGGCCCCTGCAGCACAGGCACAACACAAAAGTTCCCCAATTTCTAGAAGCTGCGGCGCCCAGTGAACCCTAACCCGAGTGATTTCATCCGATCGGCTGCAACTCCGCCATCCAGGTTAAATTCTTTAAACTTCTTCCTAAATACAATTCATCTTCCTCTGATTTCCGCATTTATTTCAATATCTCTAAAGATCGCGTCATTTTTTCCTATTTTATGGATTTTCTCAAATTTTATGATTCACACTATTTGATAGTGAATCAATAACTAATATTTGGAAATTGATGTTTTTAAGAAATTCATTTGAGTTGTGTATAACTAAATGTTGAGTTTGAGTAATGTATTAAATAAAGCCATAACGTGGTGTTCATTGTTTTGACCTTCATTTAAGGTATGATTAAATTCTTTTATAAGATTCATTGAATGAGATCGTATATTAAAAGTGAAAATTTTACCCATTCATTGTGTAGTCCTATATTTAGGTTTGTAAGGCTACTGAAATTATCATCATGATATTGCCATATGGTTGATAATATTTTTTATTATGTTCCTATATTAGTAGATTTATCAACCTAATAACATAAAATTATTTCTAATTCTATATGAATATTTTCAACATATAAGTGTCATTATGATAACATTCATAACATGTGGGAGTTATTTTTTCTAAAATGAAACCAATGATTTATGGGTCCTCATGTTATAAATTGAAACTACATAAGGGTTATAGCTTCAGAGAATTCATTGATTTTGTGAATTATACATTCCTAGGGAATGGTTAAAAACATATAAGGTTACATGAAAATTAGTTTTAATCATTGATCGATGAATCAAGAAGTCATTTTCTAGATTAATAGTCATAAGAGTTAATCAAAATCTAGAGAAAATTACTTGTATGGGATATTATATACTTGGATTCATAGGGATGATGATCCAATAGAATGTACTAATTGGTGTGAAACTATGATAGTGAAATATAGAGCTAGAACACATTTGTTATTGTGGCACCTATCATGTTGTTAAACTATTGTAATGAATTATATTTTTTTGGTAGAATTTTTCTATATGTGAGATGTAAAATGAAATTTGTGGGTTATTTATAATTTATAGCGGCCTAAATGAATAGATAATTGATAGTTTTTCTAGAATATGGGGGATTACATTCCAAAAGTACCATGTCATTTAACACCAATAATTAATTTTTTTTTTAGATAATATTAAAATATCCAATGATGTGTGTGACTGTGACTAGAGAGATCATCACACGTACATCTAGTGTAAATCTATTTTAACATAATTTCAAGTTGTTTCATTCTCCTCTATATTCATTTTGGTGCCTGTTAAATGTTTTTCTGGATACATCTGAAACTCATCTTCAATAGTGGATTGAGTGTGTGCCTTGGGATGAGTTATCCTCCCTAGTAAATGAAGAACATGTCACTTATAATGTAGGGAATGTTCTATAGAATGTTTACTAGTGAATCCTTTCATATTGATGGATCATAACCAAAAAAATAAATAGAATATGGTTAAATCATTTTATTATAGCTCGTGATGATATCAGTTAGGAATCCTATTCATTCCGCCAATGATGATGATAAAACATGTTTATAGGTTTTCATTGATCCCCGAAAATATTCTAAGGATTTGAGTGTGTGATAGACTCATAGGTAAACATACTTCTGAGGCATTTCATGACTATAAATTATGTATAATGTTTTAATATCAAGATACTTAAAAAAAATTAAAAAGAATTGAATAATTAGGATTTAATTCCCTGATTTATTTAGATTTATCATAGGGCTCTGTGGTAGTAGAAAATTATGTTTGGTTAATAGTGATATGCCATTAGGAGAATCTATGATATTTCAAAAGAACTCATCTATTAAAGGTTTGACAATTCCCCTTGGACATATCGTTCCCCCTGGAAAGCCCCCCAACCCTTTTTGACAGCCTACCCACCCCACCCCTGGACACCCGCCCACTTCCCTCCGGACACCCCCATCCCCCCAGATGCCCCCACCCCCTAGAAAGCCCCCCCACCCCCTTGACACCCCCGACCCCACTGGACAGCACTGCCACCCCCCATGAACAGCCCGACCACCCCCCGTGGACAGCCCGCCCACCCCATGAACAGCCTGCCCACCCCCCTGAACACCCCAGACCCCCTGGACAGCCGCGCCACCCCCATGGGAAGCCCACACAACACCTAGACACCTCGTACCCCCCCCCCCCCCCCCCAGACAGCCCCACCGACCCCCTGGACACCCCACTCACCTCCTTGGATATCCTGCCCACCCCCTGGACTCCCCCTACCCCTTTGGACAGCCTGAACACCCCCGCGGCCAGCCCACCCACCTGGACACCCCAACCCCCCTAGACAGCACCCCACCCCTTGGACACCTCTGACCACCCGAACAGCCCTGCCCCCTAGACACCCCGCACCCCCTGAACACCTCGCACCCCCCTTGGACAGTCCTGCCACTCCCCTGATCCTCATCCTACTCATCCCGATCTCCTTGAAGAAGTTAAAGTATAAAACTCATGTACTCCCAACAAGACCCTTAAGGATTATATATTCCTTGATCCACTTCCAATATCTTACTAGGTAATCCTTGAATATAGCCAATATAAATTCTTTATCCTATTTTATTATATACACTGTATTTTTTTGTATTTCTTAATATGTATTCTCATATAGAGTAATGTGTCAATTATGCATTTATATAAAGTAAAGAATTGTAATTTACCTAAATATTTTTTGATTGAACTTCAATATTTTTGAATTTCTTTGAAATGACTTATTTCAATTTTTCTATAGAATGGATAGACGTTGGGTGTACAAAACTGATTCGATTTCAACCGATTTTTAAAATATTTTGAACAGCTTTCTAGATTTTTCATTTGACAAGGATTGAGATAGTGGTCGTATAAACTTCCAATGTTTTAATTATGTTGGAAGACCTTGGTTGAGCCATGAAGTAGTTAGCTATCATATAACCAAATATGGTTTCTAAACAAACTATTATGTGATGTATCACAATAGAGAGAAAATGGAATCTTAAAATGTTGATGATCTAAATGATAGGAATGAATTGTAGAGTTTGATATATGATCGGTTTCCATTTATTTGGCATCATGAGAAGGAAAGGATTTCCAAACAACAAGATTTTGATACAAGCACACATGATTCGTCCAATGAAAATGATGATGTTGATAGGGCTAAAAAATTGAATTATGATGCGTCGACTCCAGTATATCGGCAATGTGGTAAAATTAAAAAGTTAGAATTTTTAATACGATTGTTTCATGAGAAAAATATGTATGGGATTTCAAATACTGCAATTGATTACATTATTAGCTTCTTGAAGGACATACTTCCAGATGATGTAGATATTACCTCAAACCACTATATGGCATGGAAGTTAGTTTATGAACTTGGATTCTCAAAAAAATCATGCTTTCCCTAATGATTACAGCTTATTTTGGGAGGAAAATTCTCAAAGAAATGATTGTATCAAATGTGGAACCTCCCAATGGAAGCCAAAAGATGATATAACACCATCTCGTGTGCCAAAAAAAATTAATGTGGAACTTTTTATTGATCAATAGATTACAGAAACTTTTCATGTCTGATAAAATATCTGTAAAAATGTGATGGCATGACACCGAGTGAAAAAATAATAATGAGAGTGGTTCACCCTGCATATGGATTTTCATGGAAGAGATTTGATGCTCGATATCCTGAATTTGTAGCCGATGTGTGTAATGTGAGACTGGGTATTTCATGTGACGGTTTTAATCCATTTTGGAAGATTCTTACTTTGCACAGCACATGGCTGGTCTTCATACACAATTATAACCTTCCCCCTTGGTTGTGTATGAAAAAGCCTTGCGCTTTCTTGAGTATACTGATATTTGGCCCTTCTGATCCGACAATGATATAGATGTATACATGAAACCTTTAATAAAAGAGTTGAAACTTCTTTGGGATGTGGGTGTGCCCACATACGATGCATGTTCAAAAGACATATTTCAGATGTGTGTTGCTCTTTTGTGGACAATCAATGATTTTCTTGCTTATGCAATGATGTATGGATGGAGCGCAAATGGAAAATTTTCATGTCCTATTTATTTGAAGAATACTCAATCGAGAAGTCTAAAATATCTTCATAGTTTTAGTTTTATGGGACATCGACAATTCTTTCAATGAACCATCCATATAGAAACAATCGTCGAAGATTTGACAATACCATGGAGAATGACGATCCACCCTTACGTATGTCAGGAACTGATGTTCTTAATGAATTGAAAGATATAAATTAGTCATTTGGGAAGTGTGTAATGAAATCTAGAAAGAGGAAAAATATTTCCAATGATACCTATTACAATTGGAAGAAGAAGAGTATATTATTTGAGTTGTCGTATTGGTCAACCAACTTGTTACGTCATTTACTAGATGTAATGCACATTGAAAAGAATATATGTGAAATGTTGTTTTCGATTCTTATAAATGTCAAGGGGAAGACAAAAGATGATTTACGATCTCGGCGTGACATGGAAGATTGGGGGATCAGACCAGAATTTCATCCTGTTTGTATCAGTGAAAATAAATGGCAAGTTCCATGTGCTTCTTATGTGATGACGCCTACTGAAAAAAATCAATTTCTAGAAGTGTAAGAGACTATTATAGTTCCTGATGGTTATTCAAGAAATATATCAAAACGGGTCAACAGAAATGAGTTGAAGCTAAAATCTTTGAAGACTCATGATTATCACGTCCTTTTGCATGAGTTGATTCCAATAGCAATATGTCATCTCTTGTCCAATAATGTTAGAATCTCAGTTATTCGGTTGTGCTAATTTTTTACAGATATTTGTGCTAAGAGGTTGTCCAAATACTTCTTGAAAAAACTGTTGGTAGAGACACAATTAATTTTGTGTGAGTTAGATAAAATATTCACTCCATCATTTGTTTACATGCATATTGCATCTGATTGTCCATCTTCCGACCAAAATACTTCTTAGAGGATCTGTTGCTTTCCATTGGATGTATCCAACTGAAAGAAACATGTGCACATTGAAATCATAGGTTTGGAACATGAATTATCCCGAAGGTTCTATTGTGAACGGTTACTTGGCTCAAGAATGTATGGATTTCTACTCAATGTATTTGTCTAATCTTTCTACGAGAATAAACATACCAATGAGAAATGATGAAGAATAGTATGGGAAAATTGAAACAAGTTTTACATCACTTCCTCAAATAGGAGGAATTCGGGGATCATATACATTGACGACATTAAGCCTTGAAGAGAGAGAGATGGCACATCACATAGTGTTGTTCAATTTTGATTTGTTCGATGAGTATATCAAGTAAGTAAATTTTACATGTATCTCTTATCTTATCACTTATAATTTTAAATATTTAGTAAACTATTATAATTTTTATCTACAGGGAACATAAAGAATTGATATATAGAAAGCACCGTTCATTATCTTTGAGAAGAAAAAAGACTTTGTATAAAAAAGGGTTTTCTGCTTGGTTGAAATTGAGGGTAAAAATATTTCTGTAATAACTAAATAAAAAATATTTAATTAAGTTTTCTATTTATTTATATTTCAGGTATTGAGTTTGCCTACAGACTCTGTTTCTGAGGAAATAAGATCTTTTCCTTTTGGTCCTAATACCATGGTTCGTGCTTGTAAATCACTTGTGATCAATGGATACAAATTTATTATCACTAAACGAGCAAGAAAAATGAGAACACAGAAAAATAGTGTTATGCTAACTGCCACAACAGACTGTTATGCCAGTTAATTGGATACTAGACCACATTCTGAAAATGTAGCTTTTTATGGAGTCATGGAGAAAATAATAATTTTGGATTATTACTCACATGGTCGAGTCATGATGATGAAATGTCAATGGTTTGATTCAATGATGAGGCAGGAAACATTTATTAATGATTGTGGATTTCGAGTTATTGACATGACTCACACTCCTTCCACCGACGAACCATATGTATTGGCATCAATGGTGAAACAATTTTTTTATTTCAAAGATCATTGTCATCCTAAATTAGGTGTAATTATTAAAGTAAATACCAAACATGTTTTTGATGATGGTGATGATGAAGTTGACACTATCCCTACTGCAATTGGAAGCAATCCGTTTATTACTTATGATGACTCAAATAGCTCAATTTTTAGAGTTGATTGTGAACCCAAAGTTGTGGTGGGAAATATATAGAATCATACAGTCATGTTCTCACCTATATGTTTTACCTACATCATTCATTGTGTGTATCCTAGTACTTACCTTCAAACCACCATAAATATTCTGTTTCATTATGTTTGTTTTTATCAGAATGTTTTTTCGATATATTTTTTTGGGTTACACATTAGTTATCTATTTCTAATTCCTTCCATATTTGTTTTCATTGTAGGAAATGACACCCATTGAAGAGAGGTGGTGGAAAAAGATGAAAGAAAATAATTTTCACATGACACAGATTGGCGTTCCTCCACTCATCCTTGTTGTGAGTATTTTATTTCAAATATAAATATTTCAATAACTTATAATATCATGTGTTTACTTTTGTGTTAAACTTTTTTTCAGGATCCACCCCCTAGACGAGAGATATCCGACAAGGTGACTGATATTGCTCCCAGTAGATAGGCTATTGGTAGGAGGGGGTGGTGTCAGAGTTGGATGATCATCTAGTGGTCCCAGTACTGAGGCCGGTGGTACGAGGGCTCATGGTGCGAGAGTCAGATGATCTACTACCACAAACGTATCTTATACGCCCCATTTTGATCCTAGTGTGTCTTCAGGGACACACGAGATATTTAGGCCTTCGATGTTTACACTACCAGTTGGGCAGACGTCTATTCAATCATCCTTTGTTTTTTGTTCATTATCTCCGAGCTATTATATTCCACCTTCTTCGACTCCTGCTCTGACACATATGTGGCTGAGGAGCATACACTGAGGGACACTACACCTGTACAGGATATTCCTTCAGATTCTGCACATCCATTGACGCCCATTGATCTGACTACCACAGTTATATTTATATAACTCTATCAAAATTTTATACCAAAATTTATTTTTTTATAACTTTTACAGATATTATTTTTATTTAATAATAGATTCATCTACTGATATGAGGTGGGGGAGGGGGCGTACACACTTGCGTGCAGTATGGAACTGCCAGACACAGTTTATGGTTGAATGCAATGTAGATGGACAAATGATTGTGAAATCTGGGAAGGAATGTCAGAGTTTTTTGGGGACACTATCCAAATACTCCAACATCATTCTGGTCATCCCTCTATATTGGAGACATCTGCCACACGAAGTCAAGGATAACGCGTGGGAACAAATATGGGTAAAAAATATATTGGATTTAATGTAGTATTTTTTTTGTATTTATATGAACTAATCTATTGGGTTTCAGCTTTAGTTTAACTTCCCTGTTGGCGAAGGTGCACGAACAGCGCATTTAAAGGAGTTAGGAGAGCTTTGGGGAGCTTATAAGCATGAGCTTTATGATGGCGGGTGTGATAGATTGGGAAAGTAGTTGGAGACATTACCTATCGTGGATGACTGCCTGATAGAGCAATGTCTCCAAATGATTACCCATTGGGCCACTGCCAAATTTAATGTACTAATCTCATTTGAGGTATTTAAATGATAGTTTTAATATTTTTAATTAATATAATCTTATTTATTATTAAACATTATTTATGAATCTTCTGAAAAAAACAAAAAAAACATTGATTCAAAGCAATACCTCCACACTTTGGGGCGCACAACTATGTCAGATCATGAGAGGCAGCAGGTACGATATAGTTGTTTATAATTTTTCTTTAAGACTCTCCCTTTTTATTGTTTCCTACTTAAATTATGTAATTTATTGAATATTGAATATATTATTATTCATGAACTTTATATTTTGTCAATGTCATTATAGAAGCACAAATTAAATATTTAAGGATGTATCCCTCGAGAAAAATTGTTTTGCTCGAGTAGAAGAAAAAAAGATGTAACTGTGGTAAATGAACCAACCCAAGAAAAGATTGTAAGTTTTAATTTGTTTATTTAAAAGTTTAATATCTAATTTGAAATTTAATAATATATTAATATTTTTAACAGACTACTTTAGAGGATCTTGATGCCGAGGAGCCTAACAATTTTGGGCCACGCGATCATTTATATCAGGTTATGGGAGAGGAGCACTCTAGTCATGTATGCTACTGACCTGGTAAGAATATAGTTTCGACAAGGTATTGGCCCTCTCCAGGTATCCATTATAGTACCACTGAGTTGAAACAGGTCATGGAGCATGCAAGACAGTCTGAAAAAAGGGTCATAGATTTGGAAGTGCAAGTTAAAATGAGGGACAAAGAATTTATGAAACTGATGAAAGATCTATCTTCATCACTTCCACCAGAGGCCAGCGCGGCTTGTCAGACATTTATATCGTCGATGGGTGCATTATCCAATGCTCGAGGTGGCAGCTCTAGTGGCGGTCGAGATGATGATGTTCCTGGTGATGATGAGGATGCTGAAGAGGACGAGGGTGAGGATGAGGATGATGACGAGGGTGAGGATGGGGCTGAGGGAGAGGTTGGGGCTGACGATGAGGATGAGGCTGACGATGAGCATGGGGAAGATGATGAGGATGACGATGAGGACAAAGATGGCTACCAGTATGAGGCCAATGATGATAGTGGTGATGGTGACGGTGATTAGGGGCAGATTGATCCATTACATTTTTGAATTCTATATAACTCTTTATTTTTGAACCTGGTTTTCCACTCTGGTATGGATATTTTTGAAATCAGTATAACTCTTTATTTTCGACCAAATATTGAAGCCTAATGATGTTATAATGGTTTGGTGGCGAGTGATGTTATATGAGATTTTATGGGTTATTGTGAGGAGTTTCTTTCCCTTTAATTGATTGGTTCATAAAACATAAGTTGGTTTTGTATTCTATTGTGGGTTTGTGTTACCTAAAATTCAATGTAGGTGGTTCCATTTTTAGCCTATGATAATGAAACTACTTGTTTTGATTTGAAAATTGATTTATAAATTGATTAATGAAATTGGCATGATATTTGTATGTGTTGAAAAAGTGTTTTGAAATAAAAATTGGTTTTCCTTGGATTTTTATAAATGTATTATAAATGGTTTTGAATGATTTTAAAGGCATTGAAATGGGTATATGAAAAAGGGAACATGGGTTACCATGGGTACTTAGGTGAAAGGTTTATCTTAAGGAAATCATCCATTTCAATGTAGTTATCAAAGAGTTTTGACTTCGGTCTTACCCCTATTTTCTAGGCCTATAATTCTTGGGGACTGATATTGACATTTTGGGGAGATTACTCATGGGGTTTTCCTCTACTTCATGGGGACGTTGTTATCAGATCTGTTTTTTTCACTTGATTCTTATTGTATGATTAGTCTACTACATAGACCTTTAGTATTCCTTGGTACTGTGACATCCATTTTTCTATTTTGTATTACATAGCTTTATTAGTTAGCCATGTATTTCATGTTTATGCGTGTGGAAAATGATATGGAAAATGTGTTTTGAAGTAGAATGATTTTTGAGTGAAATTGATTTGATATTATCTCAAATGCAATTATATTTCCATGGTTATTTTATTCACACCATGACCAAAGTGTCTCTCTTTTGATTCAAAAGAACATAATTTTAAGTGAATACAACAACTGACATGTGGAAAACCGACCAAAGACATTTGGATTTCATTGAAACTTTAGTTTAATGATCCATGGGTCATATGTGACGTGTATGAGTCAACCCCGCCTCAATTCGAGGGTCGGTGTGGCCGGTACCACTCAAAGTGTCTTTCTTTTGTTTAAAATTGATGTGATTTTAAGTAAAAAAATTGACATATGGAAAACTGACCAAAGGAATTAGAATTATGTTGAAACATTAGGATATATATTCATGGTTCATATATGACGTGTACGAGTCAACCTCTCCTTAATCTGAGGCACGGTGTGGCCGGTATCACTCGAAGTGTCTCAATTTTATTTGAAATGGAATGGATTTTAAGTGAAAACAACAACTAACATACGGAAAACTGACCAAACGCATTAGGATTCTATTTAGACTATAGGAAAACGATCCATGGGTCATATGTGACGTGTACGAGTCAATCCTGCCTCCATACAAGGGCCGGTGTGGCCAGTACCACACAAAGTGTCTTTCTTTTGTTAAAAATGGATGCACTTTTATGTAAAAAAACAACATACAGAAAACCAACCAAACGCATTTGTATTGTGTTGATACTTTAGTAAATCAATCCCTAGGTCATTTGTGACGTGTATGAGTCAACCCCACCTCAATCCGAGGCGCGGTGTGGCCAGCACCACTCAAAGTGTCTCTCTTTTGTTTAAAATGGACAATAGTTTAGGTAAAAACAACAACTGACATACGGAGAATGGATGAAACGCATTCGGATTCTATTGATACTTGAGGAAAAGTATCCATGGGTCATCTGTGACGTGTAAAAGTCAACCCCGTATCAATCTGAGGCACAGTGTGGCTGGTACCACTCAAACTGTCTTTCTTTTCTTTAAAATGGATACGCTTTTAAGTAAAAACAATCGGCATACATAAAACCAACCAAATGCATTTGGATTGTGTTGATACATTAGTAAAATGATCCATGGTTCATTTGTGACGTGTACGAATCAACCCCGCCTCAATCCGAGATGCGGTGTGGCCGGCACCACTCAAAGTGTCTCTCTTTTGTTTCAAAAGGTCATCATTTTAAGTGAATACAACAACTGACATACGTAAGTCCGACCAAACGCATTCGGATTCTGTTGAAACTTTAGTTTAACGATTCATGGGTCATATGTGATATGTTAGAGTCAACCCCACCTCAATCCGAGAGCTGGTGTGGCCGGCACTACTCAAAGGGTTTCTCTTTTGTTTGAAATGGACAAGATTATAAGTGAAAACAACAACTGGCATACTTAAAACCAAACAAACGCATTTGGATTTTTTTTATATTTTTGGACAAAGATCCGTGGGTAATTTTTGACATGTACGAGTCAACCCCACCTCAATCAGAAGGCTGGTGTGGCCGGCACCACTCAAAGTGTCTTTCTTTTGTTTAAAATGGATACGCTTTTAAGTAACAACAACAACTGGCATACTTCAAACCAACCAAAGTCATTCGAATTCTGTTGAAACCTTAGGATAACGATCCATGGGTCATTTTTGATGTGTATGAGTCAACCCTGCCTCAATATGAGGTGCATTGTGCCCGGTATCACTCGAAGTGTCTCATTTTTATTTGAAATGGAAAGGATTTTAAGTGAAAACAACAACTGACATATGGAAAACTGACCAAACGCATTCAGATTCTGTTGATACTTTAGGAGAATGATCCATGGGTCATAAGTGACATGTAAAAGAATATACCTCCTCAATCCAAGGGCCGGTGTGGCCGATACCACTCAAAGTTTCTTTCTTTTGTTTAAAATGGATGTGCTTTTAAGTAAAAAAAAAGACATACTGAAAACCAACCAAACACATTCAGATTGTGTTTATAATATATAAAAACGATACATGGGTCATTTTTGATTCTTATGAGTCAACCTGCCTCAATCTGAGGCGCGGTGTGGCTAACACCACTCAAAGTGTCTCTCTTTTGTTTAAAATGGACAACAGTTCAAGTAAAAACAACAACTAACATACGGAAAATAGACCAAACGCATTCGGATTCTGTTGATACATTAGTAAAAGTTTCCATGGGTCATTTGTGAAGTTTACGAGTCAAACCCGCCTCAATCTGAGGCATGGTGTGACCAACAAGACTCAAACAATCTTTCTTTTGTTTAAAATGGATACGCTTTTAAGTAAAAACAACCGGCATATGGAAAACCAACCAAACACATTTGGATTGTGTTGATACTTTAGAAAAATGATCCATGGGTAATTTTTAACGTGTACGAGTCAACCCCACCTCAATCCGAGGCACGGTGTGGCCGGGACCACTCAAAGTGTCTCTCTTTTGTTTCAAAAGGGCATCATTTTAAGTGAATACAACAACTGACATATGGAAAACCATCCAAACGCATTCGAATATTATTGAAACTTTAGGTTAACAATTCATGGGTCATATGTGATGTGTACGAGTCAACCCCACCTCAATCTGAGAGCCAGTGTAGCTGACACCAATCAAATTGTTTCTCTTTTTTTAAATGGACAAGATTTTAAGTGAAAACAACAACTAGCATACATAAAAATGACCAACACATTTGGATTGTTTTGATATTTTAGGAAAACAATCCATGGGTCATTTGTGACATGTACGAGTCAACCCCGCCTCATTCTGAGGGTTGGTGTGGCCATCACCACTCAAAGTGTCTTTCTATTGTTTAAAATGGATACGCTTTTATGTAAAAACAAAAACTGGCATACTTAAAACCGACCAAATGCATTTGGATTGTTTTGATATTTTAGGACAACAATCCATGGGTCATTTGTGATGTGTAAAAGTCAACCTCGCCTCAATCGGAGGCACGTTGTGGCCGACACCACTCAAAGTGTCTTTCTTTTGTTTAAAATGGATACGCTTTTAAGTAAATACAACAGTTGTCATACTTAAAACCATCCAAACACATTTGGATTGTTTTGATATTTTAGGGCAACGATCCATGGGTCATTTGTGATGTGTACAAGTCAACCTCGCCTCAACCTGAGGCGTGTTGTGGCCAACACCACTCAAAGTGTCTTTCTTTTTTATAAAATAGATATGCTTTTAAGTAAAAATAACAACTTGCATACTTAAAACCAACCAGAGGCATTTTTATTATGTTGAAACTTTAGAAAAACGATCCATGGGTCATTTTTGACATGTAAGAGTCAACCTCGCCTCAATTTGAGGCACGGTGTGGCCGGTATCACTCGAAGTGTCTCATTTTTATTTGAAATGGACAATATTTTAAGTGAAAACAAAAACTGACATACGAAAAACTGACCAGACGCATTCGGATTCTATTGAGACTTTAGGAAAACGATTCATGGGTCATATGTGACGTGTACGAGTCAACCCCGCATCAATCTGAGGGCCAGTGTGGCTAGTACCACTCAATGTTTCCTTCTTTTGTTTAAAATAGATGTGCTTTTAAGTAAAAAAACAACATACGGAAAACCAACGAAACACATTTGGATTGTATTTATATTTTAGGAAAATTATCCATGGGTCATTTGTGATGTGTATGAGTCATCCCCGCCTCAATCTGAGGTGCGGTGTGGCTGACACCACTCAAAGTGTCTCTCTTTTTTTTAAAATGGACAATAGTTTAAGTAAAAACAACAACTGACATATGGAAAATAGACCAAACGCATTCAGATTCTATTGATACTTTAGGAAAAGGATATATGGGTCATTTGTGACGTGTACGAGTAAACCCCGCCTCAATCCAAGGCATTGTGTGGCCGATACCACTCAATTTGTATTTCTTTTGTTTAAAATGGATACCCTTTTAAGTAAAAACAATCGGCATACGGGAAAGCAACCAAGCACATTTGGATTGTGTTGATACTTTAGGAAAATGATCCATGGGTCATTTGTGATGTGTATGATCAACCCTACCTCAATCTAAGCTACAGTGTGGACGATACCACTCAAAGTCTCTCTTTTGTTTCAAAATGACAACATTTTAAGTGAATACAACTGAAATTTACACTCATCAATGATAGTCACAAACTCTTTTTCATGAGTTGGGTAGTTTCAATCATGGACCCATAAGTGACGAGACTCTTAAGAAAATACATTTTCACTATATATTATAAAAAATACAAGTTCAATACAAAATTAATCACAAATCATTACATACCCAAATCTAGGATCAGAAAAAAAAAATGGGATTTGATCCAATTTCAAACTCTTATTCAACTATAATAGGTATTTCTCATACTATTCTGCCTATTAGAATTTTATGGGGAGGTGGGGGGGCTGTGCTGGTTGGTGGGTTGTGTAGGGGTGAGGTGAATTACTACTGGAAGATTGTTGTCATATGAAGATTGAAAAATAGGGAATTGTAGTACATGACATGGTTGGAATAGTTTGATGGTTTTATGTGTTTTTTGTGATATTTTAGGCATTTTTTATACTTTTTTAAGTCTATGTGGTTTTTGTGATATTTTTTATGTAGGTGTATAGTGGAGGGGCTACTGGAGGGCTGTTGTGCAACTACTGGTGGGATTCTGTGCAGCAGTTCAAGAAAAACACAATACCAATGATTTTAAACCGTTGGTATAAGAGTTCTGGAATTCTGAAAAAACATAATATCAATAGTTCTAAACCGTTGGTATAAGAGTTCTGGAAAAACACAATACCAACAGTTTTCAACCGTTGGTATAATAATTCTCGAAAAACACAATACCAATGGTTCTAAACGGATGGTATACATTGAGAGAAATTTAAAAAAACAATATATACCAACGGTTTCTGAAAACCGTTGATATATATGTTATACAAACAAATACCAATTGTTATTTTGAAACTGTTGGTATATCAATAAATATAGTGGGATATACCAACGGTTTAGATCAAACTGTTGGTATAGGGCTTTCCTCATAGCTTACTACCCTATGGTTTGGAAAACCGTTGGTATAGCCTATACCAACGGTTCAGAATCGTTGGTATAACCTTCTTTTCTAGTAGTGTCACGAGGTATATATATTCAAAGAACCCCAGTCCAATACAAATAAGGGAACTCTATTTCATATCAAATATCAATTTCATTTCTTCCCCCAAATCCACATGGAATCCATTCTCTTCTACAACTATCCAAATGTAAACCTTACTAGATCCATGGGGGACCCATGCCTTGATAAAGACACATCACAGTTTGGGGGTGCAAACATAAGGAGGATAGAGGATCCAAAAATCATCTTTTTATTGATGATGAGGGATTTCCACTCCACATATAAGATACCCACACTCATGGGTGAGTATATAGGGGTTATATACTTCTTATAATAGGAAATATGGATCCCATTCCTCAGCACTTGCATGCCATTGGGGGGGGGTGGGTCAAAACCCCCAATGTCACTACAGTGATCAAATTTGAGTCTCATTATCATTATTATTTGTTTTAAAAAGTAAACTCATCATTAAAAATTACATATTATATCGAAAATCAAAAAAAATCCCACCATTATGAAATATGTAAAATTATTCTCAAAATGGACAACTTGTAGTTTCATATCAGAGTCCCGAAGAAGGAGACACAAGAGTTAGAATTTCCTAGAAGAAGTGCATAGTGTTATTTATAAGGTTTATTGGGGGTACTACATATTATATGATTGGTCATGTCCAATATATAAACATGGGTGTATATGTCCATGTATATGGAATTTCATCTTAAAGACATGGCATGATGCGCCACCGGGTCCTAGTCATGTACTCTATATACATGGGTTCTCTAGCCTTGTAGGGCATATTAAGTACGGTTGAGATACACAACATGTAGGCCACATAAAATTTCTGGGCATGTACTACTAGTACAAGGATTGTGTACACATCATGTTCACAAGTCATGTGGGTCCGCCACATGGAATGTCATATTAATAATTGTAAATAACACTAGTCTCCATGAGATTCAAAAATACAATACATGTGTCCTTCTAAACTACACGTCGTGAAGATAAAAAAATTCCAGGAAAATAGGGTTTCTTTTGTAGATATATTCATCTACATCAAGTCATTGATAAATCCAACCATTATGATCATCCATGAAATTACAATTAGAGGAAAAAATGCCCAATCATCGATTCCAATCCTCGTAGAAACATAATTATGGATTTATATCTCCAGTGAAAGTTTGGTTTCACCTCACATCACCAAACATGGTTTCAATCCTTGGTACAATCATCCATGATATATCATTACACCTCAATCCATCTGTAGGATTTTTATACAATCATTATTATCATAACAGTCATCAATCCAAATGTTTGATTCCTTTTAGACTATATTTGAAAGATTTTATTGTTGAACCCATGGGCCATTGGTGAAGAACATGAAGAATGGAGGAAGGGTAGGTGAAAATAAAAAGTGATATTTTTTATGGATATTTGAAATTACAAAACATTCATAATCATTGGAACTAAAGAGAAAAATAAAACTATCATAGTAAATTCTTAGGGATCTTTTATTTAGGGAAGGAAAACATGAATTCATATCATATAAATTTAATTCCTGTTATATATCAAATAGTAGGGTAAGGATCTATAATTGTACTCAACATTGAGAATAGATCAATTTTTAGGGAAAACTACATTCACTTGTGATGTATTTGATGTTTATTATTCTTTAATTATTCAATCTATCAATATCGTTAATTTTATTATATTTATCCATGATCCTAAGAATATCTTACAATTATATTTAAGGATCTATCTTACTCCTCTATAACCTCAAAGGCTTATGCAGTAAACCATAGGAATTTTATATAACATTGAATTTATATAGAAGTTGATAGGTTCGGTGAAATGGTTAAATTGAAAAAAAATATTTTATTTTTTTAACACATATACTAATGACTACACATCAATAAAGCATCAGAAACTAATACAAATTCGGTCACACCTAGGGTAAACCATGTGTTCTTGATTCAACCGCGATATCATATTTTTCATCCTAAATTTAAATAAATTTTAATTATAATTATTATTAATTATATCACATGAATGATATAAAAATCTGTGATATTTTTATTACATTGATACCAAAGTCCTACAACAACTTAAACTCAATGCTAAATTTGAAATAAATTCTAGGATAAATCATACAATTTTTCAATGGTTTGAAGAATGAGAAGCAAAGTTGGTATAATAAGAGATATTAATGGAAGACATAAATAGCACTAGTTTTTTAAGAAGTTAGAAGAATGAGATGAGGTGATTCAGCTAGTTTCTAGTTTTGAATCTGGGTTTTTTAGGAATTTTTTTATAAAACAACATTGGATGGAAGGTATATTCCATATGTTTTTAAAATCCCATGGATGAAAGGGAAAGTTATGTTATTTCAATGTATTTTCAACATCATACATGATTCATGATTATTATATCAAGGGTTTTATAATTTGGCATCTGATAAATAGAGATGATGTTTGCTTCTGGAGGATTTCATGAGTTGTGGTTTCATCCACTTTTGGTATAGCGGAGTAGAAGGGTGAGTGGTGTTAAGCATGGGATTGATATTTTGGATGTTTTCAATCATTATTTTTAAAATTAGGTGGGATTTGTGTATGTAATGGCCTTTATGTATAGTAAATCCATGGTTGTGAAAATGTATGGAAATGGGACTTTCTATACTAATGAGATTTTTGATAGATAATGCAAGTTAGATTAAGTGGATTTTTTATTCTGGAGGATATTTTAAGGGAACCTTAATCACACAGGTGTCATAAGTTTTATTTTTTTATTTTTATTTACGTAGAGGTACCCTTGAATTAAAATCTTATCCAATTATTTTTTTCTCATAACACCATTTACCTTTGTACCTCCAATAATGATGTGGTGCAATATTATGAATGATTTCTTCATAATACAATGTATAAGGTGTTTCAAAACCTTTCATGAAGGATATCTATGATATATAAGATAATAGAATACATTAGGGAGTTCTAGGTCCATATTTTATTTGTGGTAAATATTTGGGATGTAGTAAAGGTTTTCAAAGATGTGCTAGTAGATTATTTAGCAGTACCATGAGACTATACATGGAACACCTGAAATAGGAGTGAAGTAGATAATGTTCAAGACATTAAATGAGAATTTTGAAAATCATGTGAAGTATCCATGGTTTTCTGGTTCTATATAATCATGTGTATTATCTTGTGGATCATAGATTTAGTTCTTAATTTGATGTTGGATCTTCTAGATATAATCTATTTCAAGAAATGGATGGGTTTTTAACTCTCACGTGATGTTTTCAAAAGTTCCACATACCACCACGATGATTCCAAAAGAGGAAAAACCAATACTATTCTGTGCGTTTCTTTACAAAGGGTGCCTTTTAAAAAAGTTTCTATTTCTAGGATAGGGACTTATGAATAGTCTTCAGAGTTTTGAATACCCTATTTCATAGAGTATGAGCCTTTAATGGTCATAAATATTTCATGATGTAGTATGATAAAAGAAACAATTATTTATTTTCTTAGAATGATAAATAGATATTTTATTTAACGTTATATCAATTGGAGTATTTCAATTAAGTTATACCACACTTTTTTGAAGTTAAGATCGAAGGGTGGTTAGTTCTAGTTATATCATCTGAGACAGATATACAAAAATATCTTCAATTTTGGATGATTAGTGGTATTTTTTTATGAATGTAATGCATGGAATGAGATATTCCATGCATATTGTACCTAGTATAGCTTATTGTGGAGAGTTAAATAAATTTAGATAGTCCTCAATCCTTTTTTATTTGAAGAGATTTCATTGATTCATTATGATGGTTTCACAATTTTGTGGAATGATTGAACAAAATATATAAATTAAATGGTGTATTTATTTTATTTGAGGCTTGGATGATCAAAAAATTGTGAAGTTCCATGTGAACAATATAAATAAGGAGGAATAAAAGATGTAATTCTTAATTTTTCAGATAATACTTTGGGTGAATTCATGAGAATTGTTATTAAGTGGAAAATTGTTTGGCATAACATATGAAAATAGTTCTCAAGTGGGAGATTGTTGGATTTCAATATGAATACTATTTTTTGTTATGTTTTTATAACTTATGGAACTTATCTTTATAGAATAACAATTATAAAACCATGTTGAATACTGATTCACTTTCCCTAATGTAATGTCTGGATCTAGGCTCATGAAAAAAACATAACATCCATGTTCTATAATAATTTACACAAGAAGATGTTACAAATAAAACATAGATGTTATAGATGATTTTGAGGGATTCGAATTGAAACTGATTTTGATGACGAGGGTTACATAATATTAAAAAAGCCTTGTATAATAGTATCCATGGTGTTTTTGAATACTATATTAGATTAATATGAAGGGTTTTATAAGATCAATATGGAAGTAAAGAATTATATAGAAGCTATAATGGTTGTGAGAAATTTAAATGGATCTAGTTTCAAAACCATGTATCGATAAAGTTAAATATAAAGATAATTTACATATTATATTATTCAATAGATAGGTTTGTTGAGGTCGTGATGCTCAGAATGTTCCATTGATCGAACGAAGGGATGATTGTAATGTTTGGAAGGTGTGGAATTGAAGAAACCTATTAATTGGTATAAAGTAACTCTATAAATAGAGTGTGAAAAATCCATTGATTAGATGTAAATTAAAAATATGTATCCAAGGAATCAGTGTGGCATCCATCTATGTGGGAAAACTTTTCCATATAGCACTTTCAGAAGTTGATTCCCACTGGAGGAATTTTTTGCAGTGTTCTTTATTTATATTGTAGGGTTTCTAAGTATAGGTTCCCTTATAGCATTCATGTTTTTTATTGATGAAAGATTTAACATCTTCCCCAATACAGAAGTACTATGTCTGAACAACATCATTATCTTCTGATTTTCCTGTGTATGTTTCATTGTTTGTGTTCTTTTTTATTTCCTTTTCATTATCTTTGGTGGAAGATCGTATCAAAGTAAATCTAGGGAACTGGAACTAGCAGATGGAATATTAGTGTCATGGATTTGGTGTAAGGTCTTCCAACTTATAAATGCCCATATTGTAGGGATGTTGTGGTAATATAGAACTTTTGATGAAATTATTACATTTTTGAGATATAGAAGTAACTTTTTATTCTATGTTGTATGATCATTTTTAGTTATGGGTTTTGGACCCATCATTGGGGTCTAGTTGTGATTCTGACCTAATATTCCCAAAAATAAATTCACTAATAGAGATGCTAAAATGAATTTGAATTTCAGTTTCCATAGTAGACACCATACTGATTATATAAATGTTGTAATGATCTATTTATTGATAAAAATAATTAAATAATTTTAAGATAACATTTTCATATGTTTATAAGAGAATAATATGAGTTCCATGGTTTTACAAGTGAAATTTATCTATAAAATTTGAGAACCAAAAGTCACATGGTTATTTAAGGCTAATTTGAAAATATAATTTCCCAAGTGAAAAAATTAATGTGGTGAACCGTGATATATGGAAATAAATCTAAAAATATTGACCTATGGGGTTTATTAAAAAAAAGTCACAGTATATATATTAATGTGTGATTTAGAAAATTAATATAGAAAAATCCAATACTGCATTTTTTCATTGGTCAATTGGCATAAATATCTCTAAGATAATGTATTAAAACCCTTTAGAGACTAAGAAGATTATTATAAATAAATATGCTTCAAAATGGCATATATCAGGTACTCTATAATATTTATTGAGTTTAATGGTTCATAAGAAAACATAATGAATTTAAAATGTTGAAAAATCTAGGAGAAATGAATAAGCACTACTATAAAACTTACCTTTAACAGTGCTAGAAATGGTCTTTATCTACACTAGAAAAGCGATGAAAAAGTGATATATGTTAAAAGATAAAGACTTTTATCAATTATGATAAAGGGGTCATATATCAGTACAAAAAATTGTTGATAAAAGATAAATTTATCAGTGCTTTAATTCAGTGCTGATAAAGGAACCCTTTATCAATGCTTTTAGAGGCATTAATAAATGTGTTTTTATGATTACTTTTATAATCCATAATAAAGGTCCTATTTATTAGAGAAAATAAATGTCCATACTATAGTATATTGTTACATCACACTATAGCACCACTATAGTGTGGTGGTATAGCACACTACAGCCCCACTATAGTGTGCTCTAACAGCACATTGCAGCACCAGAAACACATTATATATCAATAAAAAATAGTCCCAACATATAATTTAAATGAAACTAAATTCAATACAAAAATTCCAAAAAATATATTATGATCGAAATTTCAAACATTGGTTTATAAAATTATGTAAATATAAATTATTACATACATTCAAAACCAATCTTGACTATCAATGTTACAATGATTTGCATTTAATTTCTTTATCAAACTTCCAACATTTCATGAGTTATTTCAAATAAACCACCTTAAATCAAAAAATAATAATCCACCTATATAGGAAAAAAATTATTATAATTAATACTAAAAAATATATATATTAAGAATAAATATAAAATAATACATTAATTCAATAGAAAATTATTATAATGTGAAAATATCAATATTTCCCCTATTATTTAGTAGATAAGGGACCATGAAATTATGAGATAAATTACAAAACTTTAGGAGTGAATGGTTTTGTGAAAGAAGAAGTATGTGGATTTTTTGGGGCTGAAATAGATGAAAGATAGACAGATCACCCAAACTTGAAGAAAAGAATACACCTATATGAGAAAACAATTATTATGTGAGTAATAATAAGATGAAATAAATTAAACATACATATAAAATAGTACATTAATTATATGGATAATTATTTTTACTGTGAAAACATCAATCTTACCTTTGTAATTGACTAGAGGAAACCTCATTTCTCTTCTTGCAAAGGAAGTGGAGGTAACATGAAAAAAGTGATAAATGGACTAATGTAGGCGTGAAAAGGTTTTAATAGATAAGGGGCATGAAAGTTGGATAGATTACACTAACACAAAAAGAATAATCCACAAATATAAGAAAACAATTATTATGTGAGTAATGCTAAAACAAAATTAATTAAACATTAATATGAACCAATACATTAGTTCTACTGAAAATTATTTTAATATGAAAACATTAATATTACCTCTATGAATGAGAATAGAAAATGTCATTTCTCTTCCTATAATGGTAGTAGAGGTAACTTGAAAGAAAGTAATAAATATATAGTTGCAAGTGTGAAAAGGTTTTACTGGGGAAAGAGCATGAAAGTTGGATAGAGAATCCCAACTGAAACAAAATAATCTACCTGTACAAGAAAATAATTATTATATGAGTAATAATAAAAATAAATACATTAAACATTCATATGAAATAATATATTAATTCTATGGAAAATTATTTTACTATGAAAACATCAATATGACGTCTCTAATTGAGAAGAGGAAGTGTTGTTTCTCTTCTTGTAATGTTATTGGTGGTAACATGAAAGAAAGTGATAAATGCACCGTTATAAGAGTGAAATGGTTTTAAGGGATAATTATCATGATAGTTATAAATAACACCCCAACTTAAAAAAATAGTCCACATGTATGAGAAAACAATTATTATGTGAGTAATACTAAAAATAAATAAATTAAACATACATATGAATCAATAAATTATCACAATGTAAAATGATGTTTCAGTGAAAACATCCAAATTACCTATGTGATTGAGACTAGGTAGTGCTGTTTATATTATTTAAAAGGAGATGGGGTAAAATTTAAAGAAAGTAATAAATGCACCACTATATGGGTGAAAAGGTTTTAGGGGATAAGGAGCCTAAATTTTAGACAGAGCACCCCAGTACGAACAAAAGAATCCACATGTATAAGAAAACAATTATAATGTGAGTAATCCTAAAAATATATAATTTACAAATACATATGAAATATTAAATTAATTCTATGGATCATGTTGTTACTATGATAACATCAATATTGCCTCTGTTATTGAGTAGAGACAACATTGTTGCTCTTACTACAAAGACAGAGGAGGTAAATTGAAAAAAGTGATAAATACACCACTGCATGGATGAAAAGTTTTTAAGGGATAATGAGTGTAAATGTTGGATAGAACAACCTAAATCAGACTAATGAATCCTCTTATATAAGAAAACAATTATTATATGAGTAATTCTAAAAATAAATAAATTAAATATAAATTTTAAGCTATACATTAATTCTATGTAAAATTATTTTATAGTGAAAACAATAGGATTGCCTCTATGATTGAGAAGAGACAATGTCATTGTTTTTATATCAAAGGAATGACACATGGATAAAAATATTCTAAAATAAATGAACTTGTCAAAGAATAATGAAAATTAAATAAAATATCCTTTATATAGTTTTTTCGGTAATATATATTAAGTATATCATAACATTACCTTTGCATCTATCCAAAGGGTTTCCTTAATTATAGTTTCTCTTCCTAGGGATTGGTAACATCATCATGTAGAGAATACATTGTCTTTATGAGTAGTGAAACATTTAATTTATATTACATTAACATAGTAGAGAATATATTGTTTTGAGGAAAAACATAATATATTAAAAAACAATTTTACCATCTCATTGAACTCCCTTTTTTTAAAGGATTCAAGGATTTGGTTCCTATTTTGAGAATACAGACCCCCAATTTTCAGTCCCCTCTAACTTAAAATACATTGCATACATTGGGACCATCATGAACTGATTGTGATGTCCCAATGAAAGGTTCAGCCTAGATTAAATTTTCATCTGACTCAACATTTGTTTTAGTTTCTCGCAGGATAATCAACCAATACTTTGTTGTTGGATTATAGACATAAAATACATGCATTTATTGTGATTCATTTATGAACATCTCATCTTTTCCCCCTTCTATACTAAAATTCACCTTCACAAATCCCATTTTATTAACATTCACTCAATTGACATTACAAACCCATTTTTAATGGAAAAAACAACACTTGAAATGTTTTATTATACAAATCGTGTATCTGTTCGATAGTGCCAATATAAGAAATATTTTTATAAATTAGATTTTTATCAATGAAACCATATATGTGTATTGTTTTAGCCACAAGCACAATACCACATTTTTAATTATATTGAAGTCATCAAGTTATTTTTTATAGAAAGTATAACCATTGATTTCAGACACAATGTAAGATATAACATTTTCATTCAAACCTATGGCTAGCCATTAAAGTCATTTGGAAATTGAATTCGAATTTTCAGATAACTCATTATAAATTTTATATCAGAACCATCCTATAAATAATTGATTATGTATATCTGATATGCATATTTCATCCCATGATAGATTCAAATATCTATGAATTTATTTGTGGGATTTAACGTTTGGATCAACATCATCACAAATATGTAATATGTAAAGATGTTCTTTCTCCCACTATGTGAAGGTATTGTAACAAAATCTCTTTCAGAAATACCATCACAGGTAGGGTGTTCATTGGGATGTGACATTGGGAGATTTATTCTTTCAACATATAATTGGTAATCAGAACATAATTCAATATCTTCTTCAACAATATATCATTCTGCAATAAAACCTTCTGTATGACTTCAATTCATGACATAACATTTCGAAATATTTATATAACATTGAATGGGGTACATACATATATAATAGACATGACCACAGAGTTGAACCTCTCTGAAAAAGTGAACCACCAAGTGGACCATTATATCAATGAATGATGGTGTAATGAACATTTTTAATTCACGTAATATTATTGAAATCTTCATAGTCATGATGGGAAAAATCACCTGGTCTACAACATTAATATAAATGTATTTGAAAAAATAAGTAATGTCTGGTTAATTTATGTGATTCATTTTGAGACAGAATGCAAAAGAAACCATCAAGAATGAAATCTTCCATCAAAACATGATTGTTGTGTGATTCTAGTCCTTGTAAATTCAAATTATCCATTGATATGAAATTCTTGATATTTTATGAATAGCTATATGTAACTTTTACACTGTTAAGAAAAAGGAAAATTTTCTATTTTTTCTATCTGGATAGAATGTAAGATGTTGCAGCAAGAAAAGTCTTCCTTTTACCCTTCACGAGTACCAACTCGTCCCTTATCCCCATTTCAATAGTGTCCAACCTAGCCTTGATTCCATCATTCATTTTTCGATGAACATTTAGTAACATGTCAATAACAATATAAAATTATTTTTTTCTACATACATGAAATCAATAAAATATCTGAAATACATACAATTCCAACATGTTAATTCAATGAAAATTGGTCTCTTCTTTCAACATGATTTTGTAAGTTTTTTTGAAAATGGTTTTCCATAAATAATGTCAATATTTTTTTCTTCTTTTATAGTTGATCGGTTGTTACTGAAGATGGTGTTGTACCTTGTTCGATATTCCCATCAACTATTTTCATCCAGGATCAGTATTTATGTCATCGAGGTAAAAATATTTGGTGTCTTAAAAACATAGTCTTTGAATAATGTTTCAAAAAAATGAGTATGCGTATTTTTTACAAATGGGAAACCCCAATATGTCTTAAATGTTGTTTCCATGAAAATTACAATAAGTGGGAAATTCATTTAACATGTCGTATATCATGGCCCTCAATGTGAATTTTTCACTTATCTGGGTATTATACATTGTAACACATGCATCCCACATTAATTTTAGATCATTTATCAATGGAGCCAAATTGACATCAATATTATTACTAGGTTTCTCTGGTCCAGATATAAGAAAATAGAACATAATTTATTTGCGCTTCAGGAATAAAAATGGTGGTAAGTTACAATTTACCAACATGATAGGCTTTATACTGTGAGTAATACTCTTTACACCAAATGGATTTATTCCATATGTAGATAATGCAAGATGATAGTTTTTTCAGATCACCTCCAAATTCAGGAAACTCATAATCAATTTTCTTCCACTGAGGAGAATCAATTTGATTTCATAGGTTCCTATATTTAATTCTTGTATTTTAATTCCATGTTAATTTTATTTCTGTTTTTTGAAATCCATATAGTCTTCTAAACTGTGGAATGATAGGAAAGTACCATACTGACTTTGAAGGACTTTATTTTTTTTCCCTCATTAAATACATTCCACACATAGAGTATTTGATGAGTGATTCATGGTTATTGAGAAACAATATTCTATAATTTGTAAAATAATGTATTTTTTAGAGGTAATGAACATTAAATGTAACATTCATTTAGCATCACATATTATTCAAATTAGTTCATTTTCTTCTTGTATCATATCTTTCATAAGGACAAGTACTTCTATAAAGCTGGTGTCACTCCATCTATTTCCATCTTTTAAATTATATAAGTTCAATATAGATAAAAATGTTTTGTATTTAGAACAACTAGTATAGAATGGTTTCTTGGAACATCTATTTAACTCCTCAAGCTACATTGGACAATCATGATGTTCATCTTCAATTTCCATTTCCATTTCTTCCATGTGATACCCATTATCCTTTACAATGGTATTCATATAATATGATTTATAAACCATAGTATCATCCTAATTGATCTCCATATTTAGTTTTCCCCCATGTTTAGACCAACATTAATTATGTTGAACTATTCCCTAAAAAATTGTTCTTCCAACTTTCTTAAAATTATTTGTCTTGAATAACAACAATGTAAACATGAAAAATTGATTTTATATGTAATGACCTGGAATTTATATGTATTTTTTTAATTATATGAGAATATTTTGAGTCCGCGAAAGTTGACGGCGCATGATTCTGAGGCCCAGTGTGCCCAGAATGAATTTTTGACCTTTTTTTAGGTATGTTCAGTAAATGTGCGAGCAAAATTTTGTTACCTTTTAACTAGTGCTCAGAATTGATATTTGAGGGAACCATTGAACACGCAAAAACGATATTCTCTTAATGGGACCTTCACCTCGACCACAGTAGGTCGAGGGTGGAAGTTAGTTTCTTATTTTTTAATGGAGGAATAAAAATAAAATAATTAACATTTTTTTCTTTTTGAAACCCCACATTTTGAGATATAGAGGTGGGGACCACCCGATGTGGAAAACCTCCCATTTTAAATTCAATTTGGGGGACCACCTAACCCTTGAACTTCCCCTTTAATGGGAGATACCTCTAGGTTTCCCTCACATTAATGTGCCAAATAAATTTGTTCAATTAATAAACTTAAATTTATTAATTTGGTATTTCAACTCTTGGTTGGAGGATTTCTTGGAAAATTAGTGCTTTGGAGAATTGTGGAGAAATGTTCTCTCCAATGAAGAACACATTCCCCAATGAAGAACTCCATGAAACGATATTCAACAAGGAACCGATCTCGAGCCCAAATCAGAAGCATCTTGCGGAAGAAACAAACACCAACGTTCTTCACTGACTTCATCTTCTACCTCTTGACATCTCCAAATAATGACAAGGTAGTGGTGTTTTTTATTAATCTTCATTAATTTCTTTTACATTGAATAATTTCCCATGATATGAGTTCTACCAATCTAACGAGGAGGGTAAGGGCCAAACAAACAAGGTCAGATCCCTCTGCATCATTCCTGTTGGCATGTTCTTCATGATAGAGGAGGACGGCGACTGGTGTCGGCGACTGGTGTCGGTAGGGCTTGGGAGTGGTGGTCAGCACTCCGGATGGCCGTGAAGACAGCGGCGGTGCAACCGTGCCGCCAGAGTACGGTCGCTACCCATCGGTCGCGACGGAGAAGGGGTGGCGGTCAGTGCAAAGTCAGATGTGTGAAGGGGGTGGTGGCACATGTCTGCACCTCTGGGCATGCAGGAGCTGCGACAAGAGGCCACATCGGCGATGTGAGGGCTGTCGACTCGCTACTGTACACCGATGATAACATGACGCATGACCGCACCACGGTGGAGGACTAGTCTTCTGGCCAGATGGGGAGCCGAGTAGGACACCGGGTCTCACGTACCGGCTGCCGACGCCTCGTGGCCCCGACCGGTCGGCAACCGAACCTGAATGGATGGGTCATTAGAGGTACCCAGAGGGTGCCTCCCCCTTGGGTGGTGGGTAGGGAGGACCCCACAGCAGGGCCACCAAGCCGTGATCCAGCGTGGGCTGCCTGGAAGGTCGGTTCGCGCCAGCGGGCTGGGCCAAGCCCAGCATGCTGGGTCGGATCATGCGGGCCGGGTCAGACCGAACCTGGATCAGCTTCGACCCATTTTCTCTCTTTCATCTATATCTTGGGCTACGGGCATCTATTTCACGAACAATATGTCGCACCGGAAACCTTGAATCGATATGGACCTTTTGGTATACCCCACTTGTGTTTTGGATAAAGTTGTGGGGGTATGGATGGGTTGGATCGATCACAAATCCAACCGGGCCCTCGAGACTAAAAGGTCAAAAAACTTACTGACCGAGAATCTGATTGACGCA
Organism: Viscum album; assembly: GCA_963277665.1. NCBI lineage: Eukaryota > Viridiplantae > Streptophyta > Magnoliopsida > Santalales > Viscaceae > Viscum > Viscum album. Next base: position 885,417,954 of record OY728148.1, on the reverse strand, counting down.
TCGTCTATTGCGTTGAGACCCCTTTTTCATGGTGGTACTTTGGTATACATATTAATGGGACTTCGTGGTGGTTAACGTATCGACCTATGGCATTAGGAGCGGACCATCTCGAAATCAAGCAAGCTTAGTGTCAGAACCCTATGGCTGGATATAATATGAGAAAGGGATTCTATATAGGTTTGAGCTTTGGGATCCTACATGGGTCTATGTTCAAGAGTCTCACTTGGATCCACTCTATAAATCCATGTGGAACTAGTCTAGGATCCTATGTGGGTCTATTGTACTAGGATCCTATGTGGGTCTGATGATTTAGGATCATACATGGGTCTGCCTCTCAACAGAGTTAGATGATTTAGTAGTTACATCTAATCATATTTACTACTGTACCTAATTTATACCTAGTGTGATATAAGTCATTACCTTTGTGTTATTATTCTATGTGGTGTTACCTTGGTGGTACTTACCTTTTTGGTGATACCTTTGTGGTATTCTTCTATGGGGCGATACCTTTGTGGTACTTACCTTTGTGGTGATACCTTTGTGGTATTATTCTGTGTGGAGATACCTTTGTGGTACTTACCTTCATGGTGATAAATTGTAGTGTACATGTGTGTGGATTTACCTTTGTGGTACTTATCTTCAGGGTGTTATCTTTGTGGTAATCTTTCCTCCATGCAACCGTTAAGATTTGGGATTTTGAGTTGGGTCTGGTGTTTCCTCATGAATGAGATGGGTATACTTGGTAACTTAGGTATATGTATAGAAATATACCTAACTAGGGTTTACTATTGATTCCATGCTTTTTGGTTTATCCATTGTGGATTTTGTGAGGCCTTTGAGGGTCTCGGGGTCCCTACTGAGTATCTTTATACTCACCTCTGCACGGGATAGGCCATTACCTTGTTGTGTTATGTGTAGAAGACAGACAACAATGATTGATGGAAAGGGTACTAGGATTGGAGGTAGAACAGAGGTGGATAGAAACAAGTCAAACAATAGATATGATCGTTTGAGAGTTGTACCTACCCTTCAGGTTGGAACCTTGGCTGTTGTTCACAAGAGATGTTTTCATTTTTACTTTTACATTTTAGATTACATGTAATTTTCGATTGGGCTTGTATTCTAGAACTTTTTTCATTATATACACACCCTATTTACTATATGGTTTTTGTTTTTGTGTGTATACTTATTTGTGCTTAGTTTTGTGAGTTATAGGTAATAATGGAAATCCCTTCCCAAATTTAGGGAATACGCCTTTCGGTACTAGTCGCCAGCCCATGGCCTATGGAAGGTGGGTTTGGGGTAGTCACGACACGGGCCACGGGATACGAGTAATGAAAAATTGGTATCCGAGGATTCGGTTCTACCATAGAACATTGGACTCTGATATTTTAACAGCAATAGTGTTAAGTGTTATGTGTGTGGTTATCAGTTTATGGAATTCAGTGTTCGAGCAGTGGTCGACGTATCCATACACCAGGACCCTAAGTTATGATTTCTGACTCAGTGCACGAACACACAGATTGCATGTGTGTTATGAAAATTTTTCTTCTTGACCTCTTTGAGTCAACTCACCAGGTATAACTTATTGACCATAGTGCACATATTACTTTTCATGATTTTTCCACGTAGACAGTCATCTAGGGTTCTGGGTATAGTACGTGATGATAGCCCACCGAGCAACGAGGCCTCAGTGCAGGGCCCTCTTTCAGTAGAGGCACAAGCAGTACCATTACCCGTTGGGCAACTAATGCCACCAGCCCCGGCAGTAGAGGGTGCACGCCGCTTGAGCACCTTGCATGTGTTCCAGTGCTAGAGTCCACCCAGGATTAAGTGTGAGATGGACCCACAGGCAGCTGAGGATTGACTGGAGGCCATGGTGAGAGTCATCCGACTGGTATGGATACCAGCTGATCTCATGGTTATCCTTGCCGCTAGTCTTATATAGGTAGTAATAGGTAGATGGTGGAGTTGAATACTCTAGGTTCACAATGACGTGACACTTCTCTGGGAAGACTTTGAGAGCCTGTTTCAGGTAGAGTTTGTCCTAGAGACCCTTCACGCAGTGCACATATAGAAACTTCTTCGTCTATATTAGGGAATCATGACTGTGGCGCAGTACTCATTGAGGTTCACCAACCTCCGACGCTACTCCACAGATATGGTGCGAGACCCATTCTTCTAGGCCCAGACCCTCAAGTAGGGACTCAGGCGGGAGATCCGGGCTTTGATTATTTCTGTCAGCATCCCGACACAGGCTGGGGTATTAGAGCGAGCCCTCTAAGTAGAGAGTTTTATTGTTGAGAAGTCACTTTTATTGAGACACACCACCAGGCGTCACGTAGCGGAGTCTTCTACAGATGCCAGCAGACAGATGACACAGAGGTCCAAGAGGAACATAACTATAGGTGGACAACTATAGGATTCTGGGATGGTTGTATGGGGCACCCAAGACAGATCCAGTCATGCGAGGAGTAGGCAGTGTTACACATGCAGCGGGTGGGGTCACATGGCTTGTGACTACCTAACCCACTATAATGGGTGAGTGTTTTATTGTCTACTCTGATCATTGAGGTCTCAGGTATATCTTCTCCCAGAAGTACCTAATCCTGAGACAACGGTATTGGCTTGAGTTCCTTTAGGACTATGACTTCGAGATATTTTATACTCTTGGGAAGGGTAATATCGTAGCAGATGCACTCAGTTGGAGATATGGCATATAGTGGCTAGGTGAGGCGACGGAGCAGCTACCTTCTTTACAGATAATCTTTGTGGAATGGGATGGAGTATCTTTTATTCAGTCTCTTATATTCAATCCCCCACTTCTTCAGCGAGTCATGGAGGTGTAGCATGGGGACACTGACTATGAGGCTCGACGTGTTTAGATATCCATAGGATAGGCACCTGATGGATTTTCTGAAGGTGGGGAGCAGTTCATCCTCTTTAGAGGACGTACTGTGGTACTCGTGTCACTTCGAGAGGATGTGCTGAGGGAGTTCCACACATCCCCTCTAGTGGTACATCTTTGAGTGGAGAAGATGCACCAGGACCTCATGAAATAGAACTGGTGGCTGGGAATTAAGAAAGATGTAGCAGAGTTTGTCTCTCGGTGCCTCATTTTTCACCAAGTGAAGGTGGAGAATTAGGTACCAGTGGGATTTGTTTAGCCTTTAGAGGTCCCAGAGTGGAAGTGGGATTGTATTTCAATGGACTTCGTGATAGTACATCCTCGTACATCCAGGGGTCATGATTCTATCTGGGTGATCGTTGACCGACTCACAAAGTCGTCCCACTTCCTACTGATCCTAAAGCAGGGTTTAGTAGAATGATTGGGATGCCTCTATGTGCAAGATATTTTGAGTCTACATGGATTACCCATGACTATTGTCTCTGATCGTGATGCTCAATTCACTTTTTAGGTATGAAAGGGGTTTCATGAGGCTTTCGAGAAGTAGCCTCGTTTGAGTAACACCTTCCATCCTCAGACGGATGGCCATATTGAGCTGACCTTTCAGAACCTCGGTGACATTCTGCGTGCTTTCATCCCTGACTTCAGTCGTAGCTAGGAGGATCACATTCCCTTGGAGGAATTTTCATACAACTACAGATATCACTCCACCATTGGGATGACACCTTTTGAGGCTTTGTACGACCGACCTTGAAGATCACCTTTTTGCTGGACTGACCGAGGGGAGTCAGCAATCATGGGACTAGATATGGTGCAATCTACCAAAGAGAAGGTACAGATTATCCAATAGCGGTTGAAGACCATACAGAGCAAGAAAAAGTCTTATGCCGACATCAGATGGAGACCACTGGAGTTCTAGGATGGTGACCATGTTTTTTTGTGGGTCTCACCCTGATGAGGTTTTCTAAGATTTGGTTGGGGAGGCAAGTTATCTCTGAGGTTTATTGGACCCTTTTAGGTCCTCTTTATATTTGTCAAGGTGGCTTATTTCCTAGCACTTCCCCTCAATTAAATTGGGTGCACGATGTTTTCCATGTATCCCAGCTGAGGAGATACGTGCATGACCCATCACACATCATCGACCACAGCGAGTGGGACATTGATGATGGGGTGACGTTTACATAGGTCCCAGTGGAGATTGAGGATTTATAGGAGAGAGTCCTTCATGGGTGATCGATACCTTTATTTTGTGTATGTTGGCAGCACGAGAACCTCCAGGAGAGCATGTGGTAGTGGGAGGCTCAGTTTCGAGCTTAGTACCCCCACTTGTTTTCGTAGTTTTTGTGATGTGGCTTTCAGGGAAGAAAATCCCTTAGGTGGGGAGAATGTCAGGACCCCTAATTTCCATGTAATTATTTTTAATTATATGGGAATATTTCAAGTCTGTGAAAATTGATGGCGCGTAATTTTGAGGCCCGGTGTTCTCGGAATGAATTTCTAAAATTTATTTACGTAAGTTCATTAAACTTGTGAATGGAATTTTTTAACTTTTTAACTATTTCTCGGAATAGATATCTGAGGGAACTGTTGAACTCATTGTGCCGATATTCGCTTATGGATACCTTCGCCTTGACCGCATTTGGTCAAGGGTGAATGTTATTTTTTCAGTTTCTCATGGAAGAAGAAAAATAAAAAAATCAATATTTTTTTTTCTTTTTGAAACCCCTCATTTTGAGTTATGGAGGTGGGGACCGCTCGAGGTGGAAAACCTTCCATTTTTAATTCAATGGTGGGGAAAACCTGACCATTGAACTTCCCCTTTAATGGGAGGTAACTCTTGGTTTCCCTCACATTGATGTGCCAAATCAATTTTTTTAATTAAAAAACATAAATTTATTAATTTGGAATTTCACCTCTTTGTTGAAGGATTTGTTGGAGAAGGAGAGCTTGGGAGAATTTTGGAGAAATGTTCTCTCCAACGAAGAACACTTTATCTAATGAAGAACTCTATTGAAGGATATTCAACCAGGAACAGACCCCGATCCTGGATCAAAAGCATCTTGACAAAGCAACGAACGTTGACGTTCTTCATCGACTTCATCTTCTACCTCTCGACATATCCAACGAACGACATGCAAGGGGTGTTTTTTATTAATCTTAGTTAATTTCTTTTACGTTGAATCTTTTTCCATGAGCCAAGTTCTACAAATATAACGTAGAGGCTACGGGCCAAACAAAAATGACCCAATCCCTCCATATCATCCTTGTGGGTGTGTTCTTTATGATGGAGGAGGACAGTGACCGGTACTGGCGACTGGCGCTGATAGGGCTTGAGAGGGGCAGCCGGAACTCCGACCGGCCATGAAGACGGTGGTGGCGCAACCGCGCTGCCTGAGGAGGGATGTGGCTCATTAGCCACGGTTGAGTAGGGGCAGTGGTCGGCGCATGACCGACCACATGAAGGGGGTGGTGATGTGCGTCCGCATCACCTGGTGTGTAGGAGCCACAACACGAGGCCGCGCCGGTGAAGGTAGGGTGACCGGCTCGCTACCGGCTGCCGATGGTGGCATGGTGTGAGACCGCACCGTAGAGGATGGCTGGTTGTCTAGCCAGACAGGGTGCCCAGTGAAACATCGAGTCCCGCGTGCCAGCTGTCGGTGCCATGTGGCACTGGCCGGTCAGCCACCCAATTCGAACAGTTGGGCTGTTCGGGGTACCTAGGGGGGTATTCCCCTTCGGTGGCGGCTAGGGCGGACCCCACCGTGGGGCCCCCCAGCCACGGGCCAGCGTGGGCCGCCCAATGGGCCACCCAGCATAGGCCACATCGTGGGCTGCCTAGCTGGCTAGGTCGGATCCCGAAAGCCGGGTCGACCCGAACCGTGTCGGGTTGGCCCATGTTGGGTGGAAACGGGTCGGACCAGACCTGGACCAACTTCGATTCCTTTTCACTCTTTCGGCTATATCATGAGCTACGGGTGTCCGTTTGGTGAGCCGACTACGGCACCAAAAGCCATTGATCTAGATAGTCCTTTTGGTAAACCCCACTTGAGTTTTACATAAATTTGGGGGCACATCCGGGTTGGATCGAACACGAATCCAATTGGGCCCTCGGTACTAAAAGGCCAATAACATACAGACTAGGTGTCAGATTGATGCACCGTCTGTTGCATTGAGACCCATATTATGTATAGGTACTTTGGGATACATCTTCCGGGGACTTCATGGAAGTTATAGTATCGACCTATGTCATGAGGAGTGGACCCTCCCGGAATCAAGCGAGATTAGTGCGGGAACCCTGTCGCTAGTTGTAATATGAGAAAGGGATCCTACGCAGGTCATTGCTTTGGGATCCTATGTGGTTCTATGTTCGAGATTATCTCTTGGATATGCTCTAGAAATCCACATGGAACTACTCTAGGATTCTATTTGGGTCTGCTATACTAGGATCCTACATGGGTCTGGTGTTTTAGGATCCTACGTGTGTCAGCCTCTCAACAGAGTATGATGACTTAGTAGTTACATCTAATCATCTTTACTATAGTAAATAAGTGATACCTGGTGTGAGATAAGTACGTAACTTTGTGGTATTATTATATTTGGCATAACCTTTGTGGTACTTACCTTTGTGGTGATACCTTGTTGGTATTCTTCTATGTGGAAATACCTTTGTGGTACTTACCTTTGTGGTGATACCTTTGTGGTATTCTTTTGTGTGGAGATATCTTTGTGGTAATTAACTTTGTGGTGATAACTTGTGGTATACTTCTGTGTGTCTTTACCTTTGTGGTAGATATCATTGGGGTGTTATCATTGTGGTAATCTTTCCTCTGTGGAACAATTGAGCTTTCGGCTTTTGAGTTGGGCTTTGTGTTTCCTCATGAATGAGATGGGTATACTTGAAAACTTATGTATATGTATGGGAATATACCTAAGTAGGGATGACTATTTTCTCCATGCTTTGTAGATTATCCTTTGTTGATTTTTTGAGACCTTTGAGGGTCTCTGGGTCCCTACTGAGTATCATTATAATCACCGTTGCAAGGGTTGTGCCTCACCTTGTTGTGTTTTGTGCAGATGACGGACAATGCTGACTAAGGGCGAGGGTACCTAGACAGGAGGTAGCACGTAGGTGGACATAGACAAGGCATACCACAGAGGCAATCGTTCGAGAGTTGTATGTACCCTTCAGGTTGGAACCATGGTGGGTGTTCACAGGAGCTGTTTTCAGTTTTACTTGTACATTTTAGTTGACTTGTACTTTTTTGTTGGGGTTGTATTGTGGCCCCTTTTTCTTTCTTTACACACCCTGTTTTCTATATAGTTTTACTTTGTTCTTGTATCCTTCTTTGTTCTTAGTTGTGTGAGTTACAGTTTATAAAGGCAATTCCTTCCTATTTTTAGGGAATATGCCTTTCGGTTCTAGTCGCCATCCCCTGGCCTTTGGAAGGCAAGCTTGTGGTAGTCACAGCAGGGGCCCTGGAGGATGGGTCATGACATTAAATGGGTCGTCTTCATGATATCTTGAAAACATGATGAAATTTTTAACTTCAAATTCATATTATTTTGTCAAATGATTTGTGTTCATCCATTTTTGGTTCATATCCATCATATAGGGTTCAAAAAAGTTTAATTTTAAAAAATATAAAAATAAATACACATAAGAAATTTATTATCAAAAGTGAAAATTATAGACAATCATAATAAGGTAAATATGGATCATTTCAACTAGATTATCTTAGCACCTATATATTCCAAATATAATAATAAGGTCTATTGGAATTTGAAATAATAGGGGGAGGTAAAGGCAGGTAATAAATGATATTATCACTAAACTTTAAAGGTGTAAACTTTAAGATAGATAGTGTAATGAACCTATCCTAAATTACATAAAAAAACCTGGTTATATCATCTTATGACCTCTAACACACGTCAACATCACTAATAATTGGTTTAAATATTTGGTGTAAAAATAATAAATGTGGTGTGGTCCCGCCCCCTAAAATAGAAATAATTAGTACCCGAGTAAACAAAATTCTAGCATAACCCTTGGGGTCTATGGACATGCAGCCACAAAATCTTCATTACCTTATATTGAAATACCTATTAGACAAAAAAATATGGAAATAAATGATGAAATAACTATATAGACACACATACATGTCATTACAATATAAAAACTCACCCACATTTTGTCTATAAGAAATGTGAAATAGATAAAAACATAATATTTAGACCAAACGTGAACTAAATGCACGATAATGATTAAAAAAGTGAAGGCATGATGTGACAAAACCTCATGCGATTAACTGGGGATGAACCCTTTAAATCTTCCCCATAAATAACTAATGGCCATAGTAAATTCTAAGAGGAACTGGTTCCTATGAAACATATAACCAATAAAGGAAGATAAATCACTCTACTATCTTTGTTCATAAAAAATAGCATCTGAAGCTGCACGTCCACTGATGTTTCCATGATAATTTTTAGCAAATATATAATCATTATAGAACCACCATTCTTCCTCAAATCAGCAGTCAATAAACAAAAATATACATTAAAATTTATACACATTTATTTACATATAAGAAAAAAATTATTTTCCAATAAGATATAAAACATAGTAGTAAAATAATAATGACTAAATCCATGATTAAATTTCATATATAAAAATTGGATCATATAATGTTAGTCAATATAAACAACAAACCACAAATTGTTCCCTAAACAAATGATTAAAAACAAATCTTAATCAAAAGATCATAAAAACCTGTAGAAGAAGAAATAAAAAACAAAACCGAAAATACAAAAATAAAAATAGAGGGCCTACCTTGCTAGGTTATAGAAAATAAGAGACCCTATTCATATGTCTGATGATATGTTCAGACGTAGTCGAATGGTGTGATTTGATCTTCGATTCATTGAGGAGGAGTGCAGGAAGTGGGTTGCTTTTGTGGAAAGCATCTATATGGTGATAGGTTCCCATATGATTCGGGTTTATAAAATAAATTGGGAGAATTTTATCAATGATTAATGATAAACATTGATAAATGTTCATTTTATTAGAGCTTTGTTTAGAAGTGATAAATCTTCCACTTTATCAGTGAGAAAAAAAGCGCTAATAAGGATTCTTTTATCAATGCAAATTACTGAAGCTCTATTTAAGGATATATAATTATAGATATAAATAAAAAATTATAACTTTAATAATAAATATATAAAATTATCAATATAGTAAATATTTTCCTTTTTAAATATATTTATTATAATTTTATAATTATTTATTTATAATTATTGGAAAATTTGGTAAAAATATTATTCATTTCAATATATATTTATATAATTCTACATATATATAATTAATATATCTATAATTATATATAGTAAATATGTTCATTATTTTAGTAAATTTATTATAATTTTAATAATTATTTAAATATACATAATTATATATTTATAATTACATAATTACTTTTAAATAATATTTATTTATTTATAATTATATGTATATAAATTTTATAAATATAGTGAATATACATTTATAAATATGTTTAATTGTAAATATTTTTTACAAATTTATTTTAAACATTATTAATGAATATCTAATTTTGAGTGCATGCATATATGTAAAAAATGAGTGAAATTAAAGAAATTTAAAATATAGGTATACATTAAAAATATTGAAAAAATGGATAATTTTAATGTTTGTGTATATTTTATATAAAAATGCATTAATTACGTATATTTGAAATCAATATAACACACATTTAATCTATATTAAATTTAAAAATCAAATGACATTCAATTATATGTCGAGTACTATGCAATTAGACAATATTTTTAATTCATATTAATTTTTATTTATATAACATTATTCAATAAATATATGGCTATTTAATGTAAAGCACATAAATATTTTTTAACACATAAATCATATTTATATACATTAATATGTATCTATATATTTAATTTATAAAATTTAATAACATTTGTGATCATAATTATATAATTAATAAAATTTATAATATTTAATATAGTATAATCAATCAATTAATTTTTATCAATGATTATTTAATTAATAAAATATTTAATATTTTTTATAATAAACACATTTTTCATTTATTTCATTATTTCATTTTATTTGCGCTAAAAATCATTGATGAAAGAAATATTCATTAGCGCTAAACATGAAAGCTAATATAGCATACTCTTTATCAGTACTGATAAATTTTACCCTTTATAACCTTTCATATTTTTATTCCCTCTAACATGAGTTCCAAATGATAAATTATCACTTTTTATATTTTTTTATAATTATAGTATATCAATATTTCATATTGGGATAATTATAAATTATCATATCTTTTAGTAAATTATTTATCCCATATAACATGAATTATATGTCATTGTTTTTCATATTTGTTTATCCCTTGTTTAATTTATCGATTATTTATAGTCTATAAATTTTGGTTAAAAATCAATCTAGTTTTGGATCGACTATGAGGTACATGTATTGATTGACTGTGAGGAATATATCAATCACAAACATGATCAATATACTTCATATTTAATGTATCCTAATCATAAATAATGGTTTGAATTCAATTTATCTATCAACAATTCCAAAAAAAGAACCGTGATGATCAATAGTGTGAATCTACTGAAATTTTTCTAATTGTTGAATTTTCTGCATGAACAGTTTCAACTAACTGTATCATTTAGTTAATTGTGACTATCAATTATGATAAATTCGTGATTGACCACATGTTCATTCCAATTGATGTCATTATTGGATCAAATGAGCATTATTTTCGATCTGTCCACATTAATTACAATAACCACATTTCGATACTAATCAACTGTAGGAAGAAAAAAGGTCCCACCACTAGGGTTGACCTACCGCAAGTCTTGACCCACCACAATGGCCAATCTTCTTCAAAGAAATCAATAATACATGTGTTAAAGATAATCTAATTTTTTCATATTATTTAATATTTTTATTTATTTATTTTTCATTTTAATTATGCTTAGTTGTTTATTTTTTTTTAAAATATTTATTTATATCATTAATTCTATGAAAAAAATTAATTTATTTTATACAGATTTCAATAACAGAAATTTTTTTTAAATACATGGTTCGATATTCACATTACATATATAATGGGAGTGATTAGAAATTCAATCTTATTGGAATTTAAAGGGTTGTATTTGTTGGTATATTAGGGATCATTCTAATAAATAAATTATTTATTATTATAGAAGTATATATGGATGTGTTTAATATTATAAGAAGTTCTCCTATAAAATTTATTTTTGTTTATAGATTTTTAAATGAACATAAATGATTTTTTTTAATATGTGTAAAATATATAATTAATGTAAATAATTTATAAGAAATATATATATAAACACTAAAGTAGTTCATTGAAATTATATTTGGTAACTATTTAGGAAAAGATGAAAGGAAATGAATTTTTAATTTTAAATCTACTGTGCATAAACAAGGACTATTTGAAGTCTTCAACGGAACCAGATCTGTAAAAAAGGGGTTGAGAACATTTTCAATTTTTAATGTATAATATAATTTTTTAATCAATCAATGAGAGACTCTCTAAGTCTACGTACATAATTTTGATCCATTAATATTATAGATATCTTTACAACCTCAACACTCTAGTTTCACTTATTCATCTAGTTTTTTTAGTGTGATATCTTAATATTATTATTTTTTGTTTAATTTTGTTGGCTTATAATACACTTAAAAGGTAGTATTTTCTGGTTATACCAACCCCAAAAAAAGTGATTTTGGATTATTCCAAACCAATGAAATGTAAGGGGATTTAGTTGTGACTCTGACCAGATAAAGGAAATATTTTTTTCCTCCAACACATTAAAATTATGTTAATAGGATTATGGCTCTATTTCTGAAAAAACACGTCTTGGGTTATTCCTCTTAGGATTAGAAAAGGAAGTATATAGGGTTTTTTATTTCTATAAAATCATTCCATTATATTTTAGTGGGTGTCATTTATCACTATGTTTGGGAGGATTGATGTGTAAACTTTGGATCAATTGTATTTGAATTGCTATTAAAATCTTTTTGTTCATTTTTTTTTATTTCCATAATAAAAATTATTTTGACTCTAAAAAGTGTTTAAAACTATTTTATAATGTTAATTAACCACTTCTTGATCATTTTTTTCATTTTATATTTGGGTCTAACGAATTGGTATCAAAACATGACCTCTATCTTTGGGATATATGTTTTTGATATTCAAATTCTAACATAACTATCAAAGGGAAATGATATTTTGAGATTGAAGGAACAAGTAATAATTATATTTGGACTCCTAAAACAAATCCATTATTCGATGGAATACATTATTGATAATAAAAGTCACTCAGGGAATATTACCTTTGGAAATAAAGCATTCATAGTTGGAATATTATAGTCAAGAATTACTAATATCATTAAGTTGATCCTAATAAATTTACAATAAATAATGATATAAGATATGTTATAAATTATAAAGTAATAATTATTTTATATCATTCTATATACATAAAATTATATATCCATGCATCATCATGAATAGAACAAATTATATTTGGAAAATATTTCATCTCACTCATCTTGGGTCAAATGATCTACTGAGAAACAAGATTGATATTTCAAGGACATTGGATCAAGAACATAAAAATGGATAAGTATAAAAAATTAATCACAAGTATCATGATTTTATAAGTATCGTAAATGACATGATGGATTTGGGAGAACCATTAGAATGTTCAATTGTTATTATAAATAGTTTGAATAGATTTATAAAACAAATGGCATCCTAAGAAATTAGTAATTTATGAAAGTATAAATTTAAAATAATATACCATAGATGAGAATATTGCATCATTACTTAAATATAAATTGTAATTTAAAAATATATAGCTCTATAAGAGATTTTGAAAAAATGGGTAGATTTTAAATAAAAAAAATCGTGATATCACATACTCCTATGAATCAAAATTACAATATAGTGAAAAGGACTAAATTGTATTGGTTTACCATGAAATAAAGGTTAAATGATACTAATGGAGATATAAAACAGATTACACTTAGAATGAAGATAAAATAAGAAGGAATAGTAATTCTATGTCACATAATTCTTCAGCAAAATCGGATTCCCTCATCTCAATAGAAAGAAAAACAAGGGAAAAGGGAATAGGAACGATAATATATTTTTGGATGTTTATTGTAGTTGTATAGATAAATCATGTTCATGTAAAGAATATAGTTCTTTGAAGTGTATAGAAAACTTATTATAAATGGGTTTTTGAAGAAAAGTAAATGAATTTGATTATTATTCTTCTTTTGAATCTAATTCAAAAAAAATATGAGATCAAATTTATATTGAAAACAAAATATTAAACCTCACTTTCGAAACAATTTATGTTTTACATAAGGATCTTAACAGATAACATAATGAAATTATCAACACATATAAGGGAATTGTTGTTGAAAATGAAAAACTCAAGGACTATGGATGTATAAATTTAGATTCTACTTGTATTCAAATGAAATAATCACATGTTTAAATAAAGAAACATCCAGAAGAAAATAGAAAATTAAAAAATATTCCATCAATTTATAATGATAAATTATTTATTAAATTTCTAGGTGTTTAAATTAAAAATATTATACTTATTGAATATCAATATATGTATGATAAAGATCTATAAATTATGTTAAATTATATTTATGAAAAAAATTATACTCTAACAAGTGAAATTGAAACTTTAAGAAAATATATGTCCAATTTTTTCAAGTTAGAGATAGATATGAAAAACAGAGAAATTAAAAAATGAATAGAATGAAAATTTGTCTTTGATATAATAACATATTACCCAAAATTTACAATAACATAGTTGTCAATAAGCGTGACTGTGGTAGTGTTACATTTGGTGTTAACTCTAAAGGAAATGTAAAGTGATTTGGAGAAGATGGGATATAAAATTCGATAATAATTTCCAAAGTGTTATTTGTTGAGGGATTAAAGAATAATTTGAAAATTATTTATTAGCTTTGTGATATAAGAATTTTTTCTAGATTTCAAAATAATATGGGTATTGTTTTTAAGGGTGAAACTATTTTAAATAATGAAAATATAAACCATAATATTTATTCAATCATGTTTACAGAATTAAAAATAAAAAATGTTACATTTAGAAATGTTTCGAAATCTATAGAAATTTTTTATAATTAAAGATTAACCTAGGTTAATTTCATGTTCATGCATAGGTTTTCTAAGTATTTTTTCTGAAGATATCTGAACTCAATGAGGATGATACATATGTTTTTTATTCATGTGTGAATAGTAACCAATAAAAAAATATTGTTTAATATTAAAAAATAAATAAGCACTATAAATCATCTTACACTCTTATGTTTATATTTATTAAGGAAAGTTTGACCTATTTTTATAGCTAGAAATAAATATATCTCACTCATTCTAAAATAATTTACAAGGTTTGAATCGGTCTATTATCATGCACACAAATATGAATCTTTATCTAAGTTTATATCATATCGTAAACAAGTTTAAAATGAAAAGTCTCACTTGATATTATCAATTAGAATTAACATAGGTATATAATTATTAAATATCTAATTTAAATGTTTTTTTTGAATATAATGGCTATTCTCATCATTTCTCAGTTCCTTGGATTCCACAAAAAAATGATCTTATGGATGTTAAAATAGAATACTTTAATAAATAACGAGATCAATGTTAAATGATTGTATATTATGAATATTCTTTTCAAATAAGACTATAAATATTTCTTATTATATTTTTAAAATTTATCATTTTATACATGTATTGAAAAAGAATCACTATTAACATTATATAGGAAGAAAACCAAAAAATGGTTATTTTAGAGTCTTCAATATAAATGTAATTATTTTGAATACTAATCATGCCTTAAGTAAATTTTATTCAGATCTGATGAATGTGTTTCCTTGGGTTAAAAAAATTTTAGTTAGTAATATAGTGTATATAAATATAAAAATGTTATTATTAATGAAACCAATCATGTTAAATTCAATTAAAGTGGTTTGAGTAATAAATATTATGTGGATAATTAGTTCGATATGTTTTTAAGGAATATTAATTTGGAGAAAATAAATATAATTGAATGAACCTATATATAAAGAAAAACTCTCTCTTGAAAGAACATTTAAAATTATCAAAGATTATTTAATAGACAGGATAATTGGAAATGTGGAGAAAACTGTTTAAATTAGGAGATCCTCTATAAACTTCATTCTTATCATGATTTTAAATTATATATTGTTAAAAATAATTTTGATGATTCTTCAAATGATACTAATTGGTTCTTATCCCTTTAAGATGAATTCAGACAGTTTATTGGAAATAAAATATGGACATTTGTTGATCAGCCTAATAAGTCTAATATTATTGGAACTAAATGAATCATTAGAAACAAATTTGATTAATTTGTAAAAAAATTAATAATTAATATACATTTTCTTCCAGTATATTCATAATAATATGTAATTGAATTTAAATATATATTTTTTCCAACTATAGCCTAGTTGGAACATATTGAAATATTATTAGATTATGAAAATTATTAATGACATAAAATTATTTCAAATGGATATAATTATTTTCTTAAAAGGTTATATTCCTTAAGATGTATATGTGAGACGACCACCTAGATTTGAAAATAATAAATATGTCACGACCTGCCTTCAGCAAGATGAGGGAAGGGATAGAAGAGTGCCACACCCTTCCTTCCTCAATATTGAAATGTGATAACAACCCATGAGTCCCACCTTTTGTAGAACCCGGGGTGGTGACTAGCACCAAGGGCATGAAATCTTACATAATACAGAATAAATTACCATTTTTTGAAAAATTATTAGGAGAGAAAGAAATAAATTCAAACAACTACAGACAGTAAAAGAAAAAAAACCAAAATCTATTCCTATGTGAATTTTTAAAAGTTAAAATAATACAATGTTTAAGAAAACCTTTAAGAAGAGTACCTAAAGAAAAAACAAAAGAAGCAACGACAATTTTACCAATACATGAGCTAGTAAGGTCTGGAATGGTCTTCAAAGTCCACCTAGAAACCTGAATGTAGTTATATATATATAGGGTGAGTATACAAGTATACATAGTAGGGAAACCAAATTAACTCATTCACAGGTGGGGGAAAGTACTAATGTCCCTATATATATAGTAGAAACCAATGAACATATCATGGAAACTAATCACCCAACCTCACCAATGAACACTCCCCAAATAACGAAATTTATGCAATGTAATAGTAATAGCACATCAATATTTGGGTACCCCACCCCACTTTCCCCCTAGATACTTAGAACATCCTAAACATCATACCTCCACTAAAAACACCATTGTAGTCCAACTGCCACCCCCAACAACAACCATATAGTACATCCCAACTGCACGTTTATCCCGCCCACAAACACCTGGGCCACCACAACCATAAATCCCACCTAGAGATACCTTGGCCATCAAACCCACACATCCTACCCGCAGACACATGGGCCACCATAGACACAACTTTTTTCTGTAGACACCTAGGCCTCATCACGAAGACACCTGGGAAACAACAACTATACCTATCACCTAAAAACACCTTGGGCGCATCCTAATGACACTTGGGAAACAAACCTACCCGCATGCAACTGGGCCAACCCACCACAACACACCCATATATAAGAGTCTTGGGATATAATAAACCTCATGTCATTATAGCCTCCCTAAATAACTTGGTCTATTTGGGGGAGGGATCATAAAATATCTAATAACTTGC
Organism: Viscum album; assembly: GCA_963277665.1. Lineage (NCBI taxonomy): Eukaryota > Viridiplantae > Streptophyta > Magnoliopsida > Santalales > Viscaceae > Viscum > Viscum album. The sequence goes on along the minus strand of OY728148.1, from coordinate 885,401,186 downwards.
CACTAATAAGATTTTTTGGAAAAACACACTCCTCTATGAAATGGTGGTGTTCGGCATGAAGTTTTCAACATAGATGGGGTGAATATAAGAAACACAAGAACCTAAATTTATACATATAGGTACTAAAGAACTCATCCCAACCTAAGTTTCTTGAATCCAACAACCATCCCACACACAACCTCTCTTACATCTACCCCTACATGTATAAGTACACAACAACCTCAACCATAAAACATCCCATTTCTAGAAAATAGTTCCCCGTTGTACCCGTTCATGTTATCATGTTCAAGTTATTACATTTAAATATTCCATTACAACTAGGAAACTAACATGCATAACCAATCCACCCTAGCAAGAAAACCAACTTGCAGCCCCATTTCACAACACCACCAAAACACATTGAAGTCACACTTTACATGTTCGTCCCACGACAACAACACAACCAGTTGTAGTTTCTACTACCTATAAGTTTATCTATTATACAATCATCACATAACCATGGATAAAACCATAGTCCCACTACTCAACAATTCCACACAAGCCATGAAAACCCAACCATAATACATTTCACATAACTACACACACCAAATAATGGTAAATTTATATTCAGCCAACATTGTTCTTTAATTCCATTTGGTTGACCCGGGTGATCACATAAGGGTTCTTATTCATCAGGAATCCATTTAATCAACCATGTTTATGTGAATAATTTGTTTCTATGTTACATTCATTCAATAACTAGATCATCTAGAAAAACAAGGATTCATTATTGTGTTAGAAAGGACCACAAACAACCACGATTTTTAGCAGACATGAGCCCATACAATTCACAATGTAAAAAAACAATGGTAAAATACTACAATATCATCATCTTCCCCCACCCCTTCATTATTTAAAAATCCATTAATTATATTCATTAAAGTATGTTTTATCTACTTTACAAGGTAACTTCATCATACCCACCACGCATGATGCCTAGTAAAGAGAGATGATGAAAGAGCCCCTACTTGGATGATCAAGGATCGAAGTTTTCACTTTGCACCAAGAACTGGGGTCGCACTATAGGATACTCCAAGAAGAACCAAATAGGATGGATCTCACATAGGAATGACTTGTCTGTAGAAGAGGGACTCAAATAGAACCAATGGAAAAGAAAGACACCAAGGAAAAAAGAAGATCTTCTTGTTATAAAATGCTCAATCCTAGAGTTATGGGATGTGCAATATCTAAGTGCTTGAAAAGAGGATCATGGTTTTACCACATGGATGGGTGGTTGCACACGTCAAATTAATTGATATTTAATAATTCCCTTAGAAATAGTAAGATAGGCCATCACACGATGGAGAATAGATAAATTTCATTTAAACTGAGAAAAATGCAAAATAGAGGCGTAACTGGAAATGTCAAAAAGCGTGTGAAACTGATTAAAAGGCCACATGTTTTGGTAATTCAATAGTCTCCCCACTTTTAGGGGATTTAAGATATCCTTTACTGACCATAAAATGGTCTTAAACCATTTTAAAATAAGTATTAAAACATAAAAGAGATGTTATATGAGGGAAAGAGGAAAAATAAACCTAACACACCATGGTGGCACCGTTTGGGTATGACACTGTTCGGTGGGACCAATAGGTGACACCAAGGTGACACCCTACCATGGACATTGACACCCTTCTGGCTCAATAATGGTGTCCAAGGCACCCTAAACACCATAATTTGATAATGTAATGGACTAGGAAGGTTCGTTCCATTAAAAAATATCCCAATCATTTTTTAAACTTTTCTATAGCTTTATATGGATTTAAACAAGATCCTATATATTTGTATGAAAGACTGTCAAATTTTCTTTGGAAAAAATTTTTTACAAGGCAAAAGATGATCCTACCTTGTTAATTATAAAGAATTTCTATGATATTTTAATTTTCACAATTTATTTAGGTGATATATTTTTTTGATCTTTAAATAATTATTTATCTTCAAAATTTATATTTAATGGAAATTTAATTTGACATGAGTTTAGCGGTAGAATATTTAATGTTTCTTAGTCATCAAACATTTCGAAGAAATTATTTTATTTTTATAAATCAATTTATGTATGATAAATAATTAGAAAATATATTTGGGTTAGACACTTTTAAAAGTATTAATAACCAATGAGTAGTTAATGAAAACTTAATAAGGATGAATCTCAAAAATTGATTGATATTAAAACTTTTAGAGCCTTGATTGGCAGCTTATTATGCTTAATTTCCTATTGGAATAATTTATTGTGTAGTGTTTTCACATGTGTAATATTTTAAATTAATCCTAAATAAATTCAATTGAAGGATTTTAAAATTATTATAAAATATATTATAGAGTATATAAATATTGTTCTATTTTAACATGTTCGACCTTTATCCTAGGTGATCAGTTTTAATGATTAAAATATTAGTGGTTAAAAGATTGATAGGAAAAATAAATCATTTATTTTTCACATTATTGGCAGCTTATTTTGCTTATTTGTTTTTTTGGTTGTTTGATTTTTGTGTTGTATGGTGTCTTTAAATAATATATGATGATGATTATAGTTGGATTAAGAAAAATACATATCTATTTTAATTTTGAAAAGACCCCTATTTATTATGATAACTAATTTGGAATTTATATTTCTAAAAATACCTTACTAAATTCTATAACTAATCATATTGATATATTATGTCACTTTCAAAGAGGTTATGTTAAAAAATGTAATATAAATGTAGAATCTATTTCTTCATAAAATCAGTTGGATGATATTTTTACTAAGACTTTGGATTTTGAAAATTTTAAGAAAATTCAATTTGAGCATGTCATGGTAGAAGTGAAAATAATTAGAACATGGAATGTGTTTAGCGGGGATTGAAATTGAAATTTTTAATTTTAAAATATACTTTGAAATACCCATATAAATATTAAAACTTATATAGTTTAATTATCCTTATGGGATCTTTGATATATTTTTTCAAATGATAAAAGTTATGTATTGTTCACTGGATCATTTGATATTAATTTTTTTTAATTTTAATTTAGTATATTATAGTTTGATCCTGAAAAATTAATTTAAAACATGAAATTTATTTACATTTATTAAGTTTGTAGAGATTTTATTTTCTATATTTTTAATCTCCATTATATCATTTAACAATTTATAGGAAGATTAAATTTGTTTTATTCAAAAATTAGAAAAATTAGATTCATTACCATTAATCAGGAAGGGAATCATAAATCCATGTTTGATGATAATAATGAAATATTTATTTTATTTCATAGTAATAATTTTCTTTTATATGAGATCATCATTTCACATTAATTTTTTTACATAAAAGGGGGTAAATTTGATTCTAAATTGTTTCATATTTTGGATCAATTCTGAAAAGGTGGAGAAATTGTTAAATTTACATTTTTTTATATTATCAAAAATTCGAAGAATTTTGAAATATCACCTTTTTTATATTGTTAATTTTTATTTTTTATAATTATAATATATCAGTTTTCTATATTTGGATAGTTATAATGTTTCACATATTTTGGTAAAAAAAGCATTCCCTCTAACAAGAATTTTAAATATTTGTATATCATATTTGTTTATCCTTCATTTTATTTAGAAATTATTTTCATTCTATGAATTATGGTTAGAAATTTTCCTATGTTTAGATAAACCATGATTCATGTATACTGATCAACCATGAGGAATGAATCAACCACATGAAAAATAGATCTACCACATTTATATATATAAATCACATAACTAATGGATCAATAAAAATCCATTAACTAACTATTTCCAACAAGAGACCCTGAAAATAAACCATGCTAAACTATAAATGTTTTTATAACTGTTGAATAAAACATATGAATATTTTAATCTGAATGTAATGTTCAATTGATTATGAATAAAAATTATAAAAATCCCATGATTAAACACATGTTCATTCTAACTAGTCACATGACTAGATCGACCACACACTTATTTAGATCACATAATGATTTCAGTTGAACATATGTTGTGATGAGTCAAGTTAAAGAATAATGTAATTACATACCCCGAGGAACAAACCAATTCCTGGATTAACCTATTAAAAATGTTGTTATACTAAAAATAAATCAACAGTACCTATTTCAAATATAGTTATTTCATGTTATTTTTTTTATTTAAATCATGATTATGATTATTATGTTTCATTAATTTATTTATTCAATGATTACTCAATATTCATAAAGATTACATGAAAAAAATTGTAGTATTTTATACATATTTGAATGAATTATAAAGAGGTCCATTAATGGTTTAATATTCACAATAAATATTCAATTGTATAGAATAAATGTTCAAATATCATATAATTTGATATTTTTTATTTGGTTGAGATATCTGGGAGTATTGTAATGATTTAATTGTTCAGTATTATGGGGATATTTACTACTGTATTTAATGTTATAATATGTTCCACTGTATAATTTTTTTTAATATATTGTTAAATAAACTCACATAAGTATGTTTTTCATGCACATTAAATTGATAATTCACATGAATAATTTATTTGAATGATATACAAAACAAATTTTCTGTAGTCAATTGAAGTTAAGTAAACATGATTATTTAGTAATGAATAAATTCGACATCTTTCAAATGTTGAATATATCATTCATGAAGAAACTCTTTATAGAAACTAATATAACAAGTGTTGAAAAAAATATGTTGATGATTTTTTTAACAATACAATCAAACATATTTTTTTAATAAAACACTAGGAAACACTCTTGGACAGACTATCCTTTAGTCCCTTACTACAAGAGAGAACTATACTACCTTGTCACATGATATTCACTATTTACTCTAGTTTCGATAGTGTTGGTTATTTCAATTATATTTTTTGTTTACTCATACTAGGTTATACTACCCATAAATGTATGAATTTTGTGTTATACCACCCCAATCAATAGGTATGTGTGTGTTGTGCCTAATTGATCAAATTTAGGGGGATTCAATTATTCTTTAGTCTAAAAAATGGTTTGTTTATTTTCTTCCATAACCATAAAATGAAGCTACATGGGTTGTGACTCTAGGTGTGTAAATTTTATTATTGGGTTAGTCCTCCATGGATTAAAAAGGATTTGTAACATGAAGTTCCTTGGAATGTGTGTACAACTAAGAATGTGGGTTGAATCAGTGGTGATCTTTTACAATTATTTTATCGTGAAATTAAACTTTGAAATGTGTTATGGTATTCATCAATCAGCATTACATAAAAACCGTAAATATATGGATTTATAGTAAAGTAAATTAAGGAAAACAATATTTTCAAGTCTTCTCCCAAATGTAATTGACTACATCCTTGTCATATCAACTCTCATCAGACCACAAAATTTCATTATGATATTAATTGTATAAAACATAGCTAACACCGATCAAATTATTTCTTCATCCCAACTATTAATTATACTGGATCTCACTAGTAGCAATGTTTACTTGTACTTCATGTCTAATAAAATATATGAAACTTAGAAAATTTCTCTAAAAAATATCATTTGGAAATTCCATATTTGGTACACTCTCCATACAATATGAATCCATATAGTGTGCCTATATATTTATTAAGTATGAATACATCCATTGAACAAAAATCTCAATCTAATGCACCTCAATATCCATATGTAATGCCTATATTTTGGGAACCTCAATTCATAACACCTCTTCTAGGTGCCTCTTTCTTTTGTACCCTTATATGATACACCTATATCAGTTTTACTTCTTCTTCAACCAAAAAATTTCTTATTTGGAAACTCATGTGAAAATATATTCATCACCTTTTCCCTATTATAAAAACATCATCCCATATATCAACATGCCTTCACCCCTTTATATGGGTACTCTTCATCCTAAAATCAATGTAGACACATGGACTTAATTTAAATTCTCTCGCTCAACTCAAATTCAGTTGACCGTCTTTAAAACAACCTAGAACATTATAGTAAACATTCTTAGTCAAAGGATCCTTGAATATTGGCATCAAAATCCTTTTAACATCCTTAAAGATTAGAAATATTTGTGTGTGTTTAAAAAATATCTCATCATCATCACCTTAATAATTTTTCAATGTTTATGAAAATATTTTCAAATCTTCATATGATGAACAATTTAAATGCATGCTCATTTAAATATATCTGATCGACGTGGTCCAATGGACTCAGTATTTATATATCTTGTTCTATTCAGATACATCCTCTATCTTATGAACTCTCATAAGTTTTTTAAGCTCGATTTGTTTGATGATTTTCCTTATCTACGTCTTGTCACTTTGTGACTGATCAAACATCGTACTGATCTTGGTCCAATAAACTCAGATAGGAATAACTTTATAGGATTTTACACCTAATAAAATCATATTTTTCTGTTGTATTTTTATATTTCTGATGATATATTTTTTTTTTTTCTTTCGAACATTTTTGATCACCAGATCTCTTTATCTGGTAGACTTCATAACTCTATATCGATTGGACTTCATACAAGATCATCACTCAAAAATTTGAACATATTTGGACGATAACCTTCAAATACGTCTTCTTCTCCTTGAGTTACAACATCTCTATCCATTAACCATTGTCCAATTACAACTTAAAGGCCAGTATTTAATAATAAGGGACTTCATGACTTCATATCCTCTAACATTTTACATCGTATAACTTCATACCATTATAAATTGAACATAATGAAAACTATTTTTTAAGAATATTTATCCACCATTTTCTAAAAAAATTATACAACCAACACTCCAACATTTTAGGATCAATATTTTTACAGACATTATATCATGACCTTTATCAAACTATATTTTATTGATAAATTCATGTTTAACCGTAGTTACCATTAATAATAATTATGTTATAAACATTTATGATCTACATAATACCATCTATGTTTGAAATAAAAGTAGTGAAAACTTTATTATAATAAAAAACTATCTTTCACCTGGAATAGAAAAACATTTAGGGAAAATATGTTAACATAAACCTATATCATTCATTACAAAATAAACCCAAATAATCATCTATATAACTTTTACATTTTATGGGAACATTATTAAAAACCCTTTTATTGAATTATATCAAACCATAAACTTTATCATATAGGGTAATCTAACACCATGATACTGATTTAAAATTTATTATTTGATGGAACTACATCCATTGGTGATAAAAATATTTTCCGTCATGATATTGATAAATTTCTTGTTAATATTTTACTCCCCCTATTCCTGCTAACATTAGCTTCAGATTTAAAAAAGATATAGTCTAGAGTTTTACATTATATCCCCCTTTCATAATAGAATCCAAAGAAATATGGAAGTAATCAAAAAAAATTATTAAGTCATTAGAGGAGGCCGATACTATAGTATAAGCCTCAAATATTCAAATCATTCCCACAAAACAATTTTAGTAAAAACATCAACAATTTGATTTTTGTTGGAATATACATAAGAAATACCTCCCCATTGAAAACCTTCCCCTTAATGAAATGATATTAAATATCTACATTCATTGATATGGAATATTTCATGTGGTATTTAGATATATTAATTTCACATTCATTATCAGAAATAATATTAAATGGGTTTTCAACGTTTTCCAAAAAATAATTTAGTTCTACATTCATCTACATAATTTGTGTACATGCCATGGAGGTGGTAATATATTTTGATTCAGCTATACTCAATGTAAAAAAACTATTTATCATTTTATTCCAACTCACAGAGAAATATTCTAACAACAAATTTCCTCTTAATTCTCACATTTTATCCTTGAAATATAAATTCCAATCAGTATCAATGAATCCAAGAAATGTAATATCAATACATTTGTATACATAGAAACATAATTTTATATTTCCTTAATATATCGAAGGAATATCTTTTTTCTAGAATGTGTGATTCATTTAAATCAATCTAATATCTTGCACATAATGTTACAACATAATAAATTCTTGGTATAAAATCATAAGGGTATGTTAAACTTCAAATCAACTTTTAGAATCCCTTCCAACAAAAACTTTTACTAGCACCATGTTTAATCATTTTCATTCAAACGGTTATATGAGTAGAATCCTATTTTGAATATTTTCTTCCAAACAATTTTAATAAATCATTCGAATAATTTTCCTAGGAGAGGATGACATATCTTCATTTTTTGAACCTATAATTACAAAAAAAATCAAATATCCATGAATTGAAATCTAAAATTGCATCTTCATTTTCTCAAGTAATTATTCACAGGATTTATCCCTATCTCTAGTGAAAATTTTATCACCATCATAAACAATGAAAATTAGGTTATGTGTTCTCATATCATTAACATGTATGTTTTTATAAACTATTAATTTTTAAATGTTCAACTAATCAACGAAATTGTCATGTTTTTAACACTTTGAATGAGGGGCTTATTTTAACCCATATAAATATTAATTTATTTTATGCCTTATTGTTCCATAATTTTCAATTATAAACTCACTGGGTTTCTCAATATAAACAACATCTTCAATTTTAGCAATTAAGAATGTTGATTTATTATTAATTTCAAAGGATTTTTAATTCTAATTAGTATTCATATCCAAAAACATTATAATATTTTCATGTCTTGTAATGTGAGAAAAAATTTCATCAAAATAAAAACCATCCACTTATGAATAACCTTAATAAATTAACCATTCTTCATTTATTGTATTTTTTACATTTTCATTGAGTTATTTTTACACCCCCATTCTATTTCTATAAAATTATTTCCATTGGAATGAGGAATAATAAATTAGGTGTTATTTTTGACAATTATATCCAACTCGTCATTCATCAAATTTAACCACTCTTTATGTTCATCAACTTCTGAAATAGTTTGTGGTTCCACCTGTTAAATAAGAGATGTATGATTCTAAAATCTCAATTTTTTTATGGTCTGAACTAGAGATTCCTAATCTCTAATAATGTTATCATATTCAAATATTTTTTTAAAAAAAATTTGTAACATCTTGGGATTATTCTAGTCTTACTTTCAATATCACTATACTGGTTTGAATGAACTTGTACAATATTAGGATTTTTATCAGCTTGTTTTTCATTAATTTAATTGGAACATATCATTTTATCTTCTATGTTACCATCTCAATCGTCTTTAATAAATTTTTATAAGGTAGTCTAGTTATTGATAAATTGTTATTCAAAGGATTAAACATTTTTTTAGACATTTATTTCATTATTTTTAACTTCTTCCATTATATGAATATCCTATCAAAAGTCATTCTTCCACATTTTCACTAAACTTTCATAAATATTGATTTTTTATCTTCGTAATTAAAGAGCTCTAAAAACACTAAAATATTTTTCCATAAGATTATTCTTATACCAAATATCACAAGGATTAATTTTTTATTTTGGTTAAAGAAAAAAAATTATTGAAAATTCATAGTTTTACATATATTTTCTCTTTAAAAGATTTATTAAATTCTGTATTTAGTTATCATACTTCATCCCATTTATAAGATTTTTTTTGTTTTTATATATTTTATACTCTATTTTATTAAGCAGTGTACGTTGAACTGTGTTGGTGTAGGATTCCATGTGTCTTTAGGTAGGATTCAATAAATTTACTAATTAACTCCCACTCATTGTCTACGATTAGCTTCAATATATATACACGTATCTCTATCTAAAAAACCATTCTAAATTTTTTGAACAACTCTATAGACTCTAATTTATGTTTCACCAACATTATATCGGTCGACCAAGTGAAATCATTGATGAAATTATTAAATTATAAATAACAAATTGTTGATTGATGTATTTTTAGCTCGTATATATATCAAAGTGTTTGAGCTCAAGAGGTATGGCGGATTGGATTTTAACTTTCTTAAGTCTTTCACTATATATCCTTCCTTTTAGGAAAGTTGTTCAAATAGTATAATCCTTCATCATTAGTTTTGTAAAGTCTCATACAATATCTTCCTTTGAATATTTTATTATAATTTTTTATCCACGAATCCTATGTTTTCATTGCCATGTATTATTTTCATAATCAGCACATAGATACAAACAATCAATAGGACCACTAATCTAATATATATTATAATTTTTCATTCTCTCTTTGTAAAAAAGTTCTCATTTTTCAGTCATCATGTGATACAAGTGTATTTTATAAATATAAATACCTTGTCATAAATGAAGTTATATAACACCTAGTAAGTTGTGCTTAAGAAGATATATAAATTAAACATCTTTTTTCAGAATATTCTAAGATTCAATCTCATTAATACATATTCCTCTTGTTTTTATGGTACTATCATTTCCAGAAGTAATTTATCCTCTTTTCTGTTCATTAATATTTTTTAATATTTTCTTATAACCATCCATATTTTTGGATCAAACACAATAAAAATCCATGATTTATTCCTATTTCTATATTTTAGAGCACTCTCTATAATAAAATCTATATATTTTATTTTCTTTTTTTTAGATTTATTTTATTTTTTGTTATAACAAAATTTCCTTGGAAGTGTTTTCACACAATCATTTTCATAGTGAACTAGTTGGTCTCTCCACTACAAATGTTTCCCAAGAACATAAATAATTTTTATCTTAAGATATTATTAGCTTATAATGGACTTTATTTTTTTTATTTCTGCAATTTCTGAAGGATAAATTCTTTTATTCCATTTTTTATCCCTATAATCTCATGCATAATACATGGGAAATTTATGTTGTGACAATAATTAAATTTATTTTTTCCTTATGTCCCATAAAACCAACAATAACCATTGAAACATGATCTTTTATATAAAATCGGATTCTCCCTGTATTTAGTTTATAGATATCAATCATACTTCTCAACATCTAATTTTCGTTGGTTTAGGGAATCATTATCTTACGACTTATTTTTAACTCCCATTTATGTTATATTTTTGTAACATCCTATCTCAATATAATCTTTCAAAATTTTCATTATAAAAACTATATATTTAGTATGATCATATAAAATTTTATGTTCAATGGGTGTATATTTCACTTGATTCTTGGGATGAGTTCTCTTAGTAGTGTAAGATGTTTAATCCTTTTTCTTCTAGTATTTGTTGAAATTATTTCTTATAATATACATGGTATTTAATTATTCAATAAATCTTGATTGTATATTACATATATTACCTTCCTTATAACCATATTTTTCATCATGATCTTTCACTATTCTTCTATGTTCAATAACTATTATTTTTTAGGATTTTAATCTATTTTATGTACATGTAATATGTTTTAATAAATTATTCATTTACATTATTACTATTCTCACCTACCCACTCTAATATTTTGTATAATTTATTTAGTGATTTGTTTTACTCAAAACATGCCACAAGTTCTATTTGGAGCTAAAATTATTAATAGGTTTATCCACCTTCTTCTTCTTCTCTATTTGAAGTATATTACTATACCTCAACATGTGTATTAAATATTTTGAAATTTTATTATTCTTAATATTATATATATAATTTATTAGTCGATTATTACTCTACATTATTTCTCAAAATACCTCTTTAGTATCTTCTAGTGAACATTTTGTTTATTTATGTCTACTACTTATCATCATTGGATGTTTTCTCCACTTCTTTTACAGAGGATTTTCTTCTTAATCATCCTAATATTCTCCATTTTTCTTATTCATATAGTTCATAGAGAAAATTTAAAATTTATTTATACTCAAAAAATTATGTGGGAGTCTTAAATTGTACTTGACACTACCTATATGAAATTTTTAATTAATGAGGGATATAATCTTTCCATTAACTTCAGTATCATCTTCTTTATCTTCTTATTCACTGAGGCCCACTACCACTTCTTATGATTATTTAATTTTCAACATTCTTATAGAGTTTATTATTTACACAGTTTTCATACATTAATATCACATATTATTAGGTAGATATTAAATACATAAAATCACAATCCACAACTGATTCATATAGTTCCAGTATCTTTGGAAAAATATATACATAAACAACTTATTCATAAGAAATCAACATAATCTCCCACTATGTTATTCATAACTATCACCCTTATTACACATGTCATACTTAAAACCATTCTTCATAATCTATGGATATGATACATAAGAATGGGTGAGGTTTGATGCTCAGTAAGAGTAAAAAAGTGAGATATTAATGGCTAACTAAAAAAATTGAATAAGGGTATGAGAGCATGATAATAACATTTCTAATCCATACCCAACATATCATAGGTCCTATTTTTTATTCATGGTATAAATAATAGTTGTTAATAAAACATGGATCGTAATGGAATCAATGAACTTGAGCACTAAAAGCATAACATTGGACTAAGACATAAGTATGTTCCATATAGACAAGAAAATAAAATAATTTCAATAGGAAATAGTTCACTACCAATACTATCATAGTGGGTTGGGATTAATCTAAATTCAATAACATAATTTTTCAAAGTTCACTCCAAATATTACCATGGTGGAATATCCTCTTACTAGCTTTTTCTCTCTCCCCATTCATAACAATGTTACCTCATTAGATATCCATCATTACACCATGAATTATAGGTATTTATAATTATGGGATAACTGATAAAAAATAATGAGAATCAAACATATTAATTCCACAATATCATAAAACATTCATCATAACACATCCCATCGAAAAGAAACTCATTTCATAAATATTTCAACATTTCATCATAGGCTAACAGATGGAAAATAAATGGGTTACATAAAAATATTTTTATCATAATCATAATACATATAGAGAAAGAATAAGGACAGTATCATTGGATAATATCCCCACTAAATAATAATAAATATTACATATTCTTGACATTGATGAAAATAAATTCCATAAAATATCATTATATACATTTTGAGGAATGTTACCATTCCATTTTGAAATTAGTTCAATAAAATATAAAAATACCCAAAATATTATAGCAAATACATTTTTGAGAATATATATGAAAACTTTTAAAATAATATTCAAAAAACTTATTAGTCATTATGGAGGTAAATTTCGTTCATGTTGGGTATGTTTAAATATATATTCCATTGATATTTTTGATAAGATATCAAAAGTACCTTGTTTAAAAATGAACTGAAGATTATTTAAAAAAAAATTCCAAAAATTAAATCATGATTAAAAATTAATTTCAAAAATTATAGTAGAAAAATTTACCATTCATTAAAACATTTTAAAAAAACATAAAAATCGATGAAAATGGATTTTTTACCAGACAGAGAAATAATGTCATATTTCTTTAAGAATATTATTTCAGTCTCTTGAGTACTTAAAGAGAAGTAAATTAAAGTAAAAGGGTGTATTTAATAAATTAAACATAGTATAATAAAATTAATGGGTTTATTAATATATAAGTCATAAACTTTCTTAAAAAATAATTGATTATAGACATTCCAGATAAATAAATAGATTATAACATACATACCTTAGTTTAATATTGAATTTCTTTCAAATAATTATAACCTCATATAAAATAAATTAAAATTCATTAAAAAATATAATATATTTCTTTAAAGTATTCTATTATCATATATGATCCTCGTAAAAAAATTTCACAACCATTTAATCATAATTTTTAATTAAAATCATAGTTTTTAGGTGTTAACTGTTTCATTTTTCATGGGAACATCCGTTCAATAGTTCTGGTCCTTGTACATTGATCGTGGTTATATAATATCCAGAATATTAATAAATATTAAAATATATTATATATTCATTATATATATATATATCATCGTCCAAAATATATAGATATATAAAAATTAATTACATTGTTCATGGAGACGGTAAGCCGTATGTACACATGAACAATGTTTTCATTTTTTTGCGGATGGAACAGATGAAAGGAAAAATTAATTCATATTTAAAGAATATTTAAAATATCATATATATATATATATAATATATTTATTTAATATATCATTATTACCATATATCTAAATTGGAATTTAAAAACAAATCACATCATTTCGTAGAGGTGGTAGTTCACACGTACGCATGAGCAACATTGTCATTTCCCAATAGATTGGATAGTAGAAGGTATATATTATATTATAAATATATAATCATAATTATATCATAAATATAATATATAAACATTAAACCCATAGTAGTAAACATCCACGAAATATGTTCATGAAAATTAATTGTATAGTTGTGTGGAGTCGGTAGTCCACACATATGCATGAGCAATACTTTCAATTCACATTTGATTAAATAGAGGGTGAATATTGGTGGTTACACAATAATAATAAAATATAAGTATATTTAGTTTATTTAAATCATTATTTTATGATAAATACCATATATTTAGAGGAGTTATAGGGTGAAATAAATTATAAGAGGTCGGGTAGCGTAATTACTTGTTCTTTAGCATGCCTTCTTCAGATCCTTTCTTAAAGACCGTTTGGAAGTCATTTTAAGAATAAAATAACCTATAATACAAGGATATATAAATTTATAAGATAATATTTTAGTTTTTGGTTGATGAATACGGCTCAAATTGTTCTAAATAAGAGAAAATAGGGGAGGCCTTTTATATGTGGTGAAGAGGAGACACTTGGAATTTATTAGAATATAATAAAGTCGTTATCTAGAAAAATAATTGAAAATGGAAATAGATTTGAATATGGGATATTATGAATACTTGATATGGTCATAAAATACAATTTATATTATTCTAATTTTAAATTTTACCCTTATCTATTGGTCTAACTGATGGTAAACCCGTTTTAACCATAATAGTGATAACAAATGTTTTACTGTTTTTACATTAAATTTCGAAAAAAAATTAAATTCAAATTATAAAATGATATTAATATTTTTTATTTAAAATATGAAATTTATTTTATAAAATTAAATTCATATGAGGAGAAATTTTTATTTTCAAAATTAATATGTAAAATTCAATGAAAATCAGCTTTCCAAAAAACAAGTTTTCTTATGTATTCAAAATATTTATACCAAAATTAGAAGTCAATTGGTTCCAATAAAATTAATAGGATTTTTAATTATACAATTGGAATAAGTTTAATTGTAATTTTCTAAAAAAATGGAACCATTTATGTTTTGTAAACGAAAAGGTAGTTTGAAATAAAATTGAGTATTTTTACTATTCATTGAAAAATCAATCTTTTAGAAAATTTCATAGTATTTTACTCCAAGATATTTTTTAAATGATGATTTAAAAGAAGAATTTAATTTTTTGAAATCAATTTAATAAATTTGGAAGGAAATAATTTTATTATTTTTTCACCAAAAAGAAATAAAAATTATTTTTGAGGAAAGATGTATTTTTAAAGCATATAAAGGATTTACTAAAGATTAGGTACTTATTTGTAAGTATATTTTAATTATATAAAACCCTCACAAGTAATTTGAAAAATTATTTTATTATTATTCATTATTACAATTTAATCGTTAGTTTGTTATGATATGTTATATTATGGTTGATTTTGACTCAGGTTTCCATATATCACAATAAATTAAAGAAATTAAATTTATTTGAAGATAAATATATCATTTAATATTATGGAGTTACATTTTACCCTCCCTTAAATTGAATTTTACCGTTAAAATTTTTAAACATTGATGTAAGAAATGATTATATTTTTTTCTCATCACATCCTCATGTTTCCATGTCACTTCTTCGAATTTATGATTCATCTAGATAACTTTAACTATGCCAGAAGTCTTGTTTCATGTAACTTTTTCTAAATGATCAAATATTTCTACTTTCCCTAATTCATATGAAATATCATGCTCCATAGGTACAACCATTGAGTATAGTACATTTTAATGATCATGTATTCACTTCCTCTTGAGAGATATATGCAACATATTATAAAATTTAGAGAGGTTAAATGGAACCTCCAGGCGATAATATGTTACACAGTTGCATTATATATCATTTCAATTTACTCAGATTAATCAAGCCCCAAAATCATTCTATATTCAACTTTATCCCATAACATTTTAATTATAAACATATTTCTATATATGGATTCATAAGGTTACATATGAATGATTGAGTGAAAGTTGTTGTTGTAATAAAATTTAACAAGAGGAAGGTGTTGATTGAAACTATCTTTAATTTCCATAGAATGAAATATAGACATGTTTTTTAGTGTTATAATGGTTTTAAAACAGTAAAAATTTTTCTAAGGATAATAATATTTGTTATAACAATAATTTTAATGAATAGTTTCCTGAATACTTCGATAGAAATTCAAGGTGAACCTTAGATTATTATCAGATACAATAGAATGTGGTGCTCCATACAACCTTACCACTTACTTAATGTATATTATTGAAATTGGATCAAGATATAAATCTTATTTGATAGAAAGAAAGTGTGATGAGTTCATAAGTAGATTGACTACAACCCAAATAAAATAATGGTTGTTATACATTTTGTGGAATCTAATGAAAAAATCAATGGTTATATTTTCCCATTTCTAATCTTGTATCGGTAATGGTTTTAATATTCCCTAAGACTTATATATCCTTTAATAAACTTACTAATATACAAATAACAAACATTCATATTTGAAAATATATCTCTTCATAATTTCCCACCAAAAATACTCTTTCGGATCCCTATACATGTTTATATATCCAGGAAGAATAGAAAATGATGAACTATGATCATAAATCATCAAATCATTTAAATTTTGTATTTATGGAAAAAAACTTAGTTACAGAATCTTATCATTCAAGCATAATCAATTATTAACTACAAAACATTTCTCACATTCATTTTCAGCAGCACATATTCCTTTCGTACTTCTTTAATCCTCAGATAGATAGATAGTTCAACACTTATTTGTGAAAGCTAACATTTCTCCCCTTCCATTAATATTTATAGATCCGTACTTTTCAAAATCCTTAAATATTTTATCTTTTCTGGTACACATCATAGAAAATGTAGAATGATCTTTTTAACTCATATAATCTACTACTTTGTTTGAATTCACAAGGTTGTAATGTATTGAGTAGTAACGATCATTAATCAATTTCAACCATCTTCTCTATTGTATATTCATCTCTTTCTGAGTGAATATATTCTTTAAACATTCATGATATGTATATATATTACACTTTTCTCCCCAAAAAAAATTCTTCTATATCATTATTTCAATAATTACCATAGCTAACACCAAATCATGAGTTGGATAATTTCCCCCTAGAACCATTAATTTTTGTGAACATCATTATGAAAGAGAATAAATTATATTCACTTCTTCAATTCATCACTATGGATCACAAAACCTTCTCAACTTAAAGTTAGTGTAGAATCAAGTGGCAAAATGACCTTCTATTCTATTCTAAAAAAAATCCTCATATTCATCTTCCTAAAGGAACTTGGAACCCTTTCGAGATAACATAGTGAGTGGATTTTTAATATATGATAAATTTTAAAAAATGCATTGATAATATCCAGAAAAATCAAGAAAAATACAAATATCAGTCACTATGGTTGGTATTGTCCAATATTCAATAACTTCTGTCATTTTCGGATTCATATATATACCCACAGTTAAGATTATATAACCCATAGATGAATATTTTTTTATCCAATATTCACAATTGCTAAATTTTGCCTACGAATTTACCATCCTTAGGCTCTTTAGTGAAATCATCAATTAATATTAATATATTTCCTTACTCTTTGAATATATAATAATATTTTATATGAATACTACCAAAAACAGACCAAGGTAATCTCTAAAGATATTATTGATTAAAAAATTGATTATAAAAGGATAATTCTTATAATGAAATAAATTTATGATAAATTCATAGTGTCCATACCTTAAAGTTAATGTTTTCGTTGGTATATCCTCCTTATTAACCCTCAATTGATGATATCTAGAATGATTTTTAATCTGAAAAATGTGTTGATATCTATATATTTGATCAAATAAGTCATAAATGTGAGGTAAAGAATACTTTTAATTAATAGTTATCTTGTTAAGTTCAAAATAATCCAAAAATAGTCTAATTGATCTATATTTATCTTAAAAAGGAATTGGTGAACCAAAGGTGATTCACATGGCTGGATGAATCACTTTTCAGGATTCTCCTGGAGTTGATTCTTGAATTCCTATTACTCAATAGGGGAAATTCTATATGAAGTATCATAAATCGGTGTATAACTAGGTGTGAGATATATTGAAAACTAAAAATTAGGATTTGGTGGATGACTTGGAAAATTTTCTAAAAATATAATGAAATATATCAAACAATAAGTATATCATTGATGTTGAGTTTCTCTCCAACCATCTATGGTAAACACCAATTTTGAATATAAACCAAGAAATATATAATGGATTTTATTTTAATCAAAATATAATATTTATCATCAAAATGATATATGATAATATGATTGTTCGAAATATCAAATGTGGATGCCCTTTAACAACAATTTATGTGATATTTATGTAAATAAATCTAATCCATTTCTAAGATATTATCAAATTCAACCAAAGGTGGAATAATAATATTTGAAGAAATCGTATCCCCAGAAACCTCAATTATAGAAGAACTGTTCACATGAGATGTCATCATCACAACATTAAGGGTTTTAACTGCTATGTAATCATATAATAATTGGTTTTTTATTATGATACCCTTTCAAACTTACTCATATATAAAAGAGTGTAAATATATAAGATCAAATAAGAAATTAGAAGATACATGGTAAATGGTAAACGTACATTTCACCAATTTATTACCATATCCCACATAAGAAATAAGGATTGTATGTGATTCCACTTTATCTCTAGTATTAAGTTATTTATGAAATAAATAATCCTAATTAACCATTAGATTTGAGAATCATCTACCATATTCCCCATACTCCTTTTATTTAAAATACTAATGACTCTATGGTGTATTTTGTGGAATTTTCTTCATCATTTGATAACTTCTTTTTTCCTTCACTTTGGAATTATTTTTCTTGATTAAATTTCATTCAAAACAATAAAAAAATTACTAGTAACCTGAAGATAATTTTCTCCATGTTTTCTTAAACACATTTAGCATGACAAAAAGATCACCATCTTCTCCCCAAATTTTTTTTAGTTTTCATTAAATTTAATTTTTTCTGATCTAAACACTAATATTAATGTACAACTCTAATATTCATATCCATCCTAAAATAAAAATAAAAATTTTATATTTTTCTACTAACATCCCTTATGTATAATGATCTTAAATGACTTTGGTTTATCAATTGAAGAGTCCATCATCCTTAGATTCAGGTTGCTTGATAATACCATAATTGTGTCTCAAAAGTCTTGTAAAATTTTCATTATATGAACCAATAGACTCATCATCCTTTTATATTATCACAAGTAATTCCTTTTCCAAATTCATAAAAATAATATGATGAAAAAAATCAATGAAAAGTAATCATCTAAACTCACATGTCTCTAATGAGTCATTTTCTTCTTAGTGACTCATGTTCTTGAAAACTATCCACCATTGGTCAAAGTCAACATCAAAATGATAAATATCTAAATTAAATGTTTATTGTTATGAACACTGAGGAAGAAAGAATAAATTTTTATAGGTATTGAACCTTTTATCAATATCCTATGTATCATATGACCCTTAAAAATAAGGTTTATGTTTTCTCATAAATTACTCCACAAAACATGATTCTCTCCATTGTTCATTTGGATGTACAACATGATTCATAGTATGAGAATGTTTTATAAGAATAATAATGACATTTTTATTATAAATTCAATAAAATATTTTTTTTATAAGAATAATCATTTAATTTTTCAACACATTCAATATTAATGTGTTACCTTCGAGATCCAACCATTGACTAAAACAAAAATACTGGTGTATGAAAAAATAATCATAGTGAGAACCCATAAAATCATGAAAAATTATTTATAGGTTTTCTAAATATTAAAATATTATTTAAATATATTACACCTTAGTTTTAATCTTTTTCATTCACGGTCATCATATATTCAAATACTTTATAATGGTTTATAAACCAAATGTGAGTTATCTAAGCATCCCCCCCCCCCCCCCCCGAGAGTTTAAGACTACGTGGATCCTAGGGACACACTCACCCTGAACCAAAATGATGGAAAATATTTAAAAACCCATCTCTTTTTGGGTTATTACCTCTATATGTATATGTGGTAAAACCATATCCACTTATATTATATATACAAAGTTTTTTTCATAGAAAACAAACACTCGTTTCTTAACAGAACATAAGATGTTCTTATATACATAGGATTATCCTATGGGATCTCGCTTAATTTTTCTCATCTTATTTTCAAAAGTAAACTAAACATTTAGTTGATACAAACTTTAGTTACCTATATATTCCATACATAAAATATTAAATCATATTATATGAATATTCAATACATAACGTTATGATCCACATATGAATCATATAGGTCTAGTATCTTTGGAAACCTAAATACAAGAAAAACTTGTTAATAATAGATAAAAATAATATCACACTAAGTTATTAATAATTATCACCCTTATTCTACATAACATACTTAAAACCTTTCTACAAAACATGTGGAAAGTAAATATAAGAAATTATGGATTATGAGCCCTCATAAGGTAAAAAATGATATATCAATTATAAATTAAACATAATATGATAATAAGGATTTGAAATAATGAGAATAATATTTTATAACCATACCCATCAAATCATATATCCTAATCAGGATTCATGGAGTAAATATTTGTTATCTATATGACATGAATCAATCATGAATAAAAAACATGAGTCATGAAAGCATAAAATTTGAATAATACATAAGTTTATGGCATACAGGTTCGCATAGAAAATCATTTTCGGAGTCCAGGATTCACTACCAAGACAGTCATAGTGGATTGGATTAAATCTCTATTCTATCATATCCTTAGTCAATGTCCATTATCAATAAAATCATAGTGGGAAATTTTCTTTACTAAATTGGGCTCACTCCCCATTACAGTCCTTATTATCACATGAGATTTTTATCTTTACCCAGTCAATTAAAAGTATATATAATTCTAGGCTGATAGAAATCCTCAATTTAAAAACATTGACATTACATAACTTTTTAGGAATAAATAAACATTATACAAATAGATGCAATAAGACCATACTAGTCTAATGCCTATGGAAATATGGAATAAAAAACACTGATATATAAGTGAGATAAATTATCTCCCACTAGGTTCTTCTTTACCATCACCCTTCTTAGACACCTCAATCATAATACATATCTTCGTAACCTGGAGAAGGAAACATAAAAATGGGTGAGATCAAATGTTCTATAAGGTTACATAAGGGAGACATGTAAGCATAAACATGAGCATAAGGGTATGATAATGTGATCCTGAAATTAGAATATCATACCCTGAACATAAATGATATTGTCATAAATATTGGAAGTTTATAAGACAAGAATCATAATGAAATAAAGATCATGTCCCCCATAATCATTACATAAGAATAAAGCAAGGAACTTTGGTAACACATAATCATATACTAATTTCCATTGTTTACAAGGAATTATTTCCAAGACAGCCTTAGTGGAAAAATTCCATAACTGAATAGGGTAACCCCCATTCCAGCCCTATATTACTGAACATAGTGACCCTTGTCCTAGAAAATTATTACTGAACTAAGTAACCCTAATTCCATCCATGTATTACTGAAATTAGTAACCCTTTTTCAATCCCTATTTTATCTCATTAGATATAAATATTTACACAATGAATTGGAGTTAGATATTGGTCTCACCCGTCTCATAATGAAATCATACATACATGTGCCACATAACATTTCATATTCCATGAAATTAATTGGGTATCACAAGCATAGAAACATATCATAAATTGTTGAAAGAGTTACATGTTTCATAGTCATTTCATTGAAATAATTACCTATAAAATAGAAATTGATTGCATATATGTATAACCCATGAAGGAAAAATGGGTCTCATAAAGACCATGAAATTAAGAATAACTCATTCTTAGAAATAATATGAATGGAACCTTTAGATCATTCCCTATAAGGTATTATTAACATCAATAGATGACATCTTATATGTAAAATAGTTTTCAAATATCCCCTAAATATTTTCTTGATGAAAATATCCTCTCTTGTTTGAAAATGCTTTTTAATACATAAAACCCTTTGAAAATAATTTTCATTGAAATTACCATAAAAACTTATAAAGAATACATGAAATAATTTTGAAAAAAATCCTTGAAATTTTATTTTAAAAACATTTTCGTAATGATTATCCATATTAAAAAATCATACAGAGATTCAAAGAAATGATTATGGGTAACTTCATACATGTCTTTTGAGGTCAAGAGAACATTCCTTTTTCATTTAAAAAAAATAGAAAAGCGACTTCTTCAGATAGAGAAAAGAATATTACCTTGAAGATTTTGTTAAAATACATAAAGGTTAAAAATTTCTATTATATATTATAGGTGAATGGTATAATATTTTTGGAAACTCTTTTTATAAAACATTGATTACAGATCGAAGGGAGGGTAAAGTCAGGCTTTCCAAACAAGCACTTCATTAACTATCTTACGTACCAAAGAGAAGAAAATGGTACCAATAAATTATTATATCATGAAATAAAAAATAATAAGTAAAATCATGAGTATTATTAAGATATGGATCACATTATTTCATTAGAGGAAGCATAAACAAAAACAATCTTGAAAAGTAATGAGATTGTCTCAATAAACTCTTATAACTTGGTATGGTGGGATCATTCTATCAATGTTAGGAATGTAAAATAAATGAAGAATATAATAACATGAAAATATTGAGATTCATGATATGTAATGTAAAATGGAAGTGTATTCACCCTGAAAAATAGGATAGGTGCATAACAAACCATGATTCCCAAACAAGCCATATTTAGACAAAATAATTTTAACTGATTTGGTAACTTTGGAAACATAACCTCCATGAAAGATGGATCATAAAATGGACATGTGAATACCCATAAATTTCATTACAAGAAACATAGAATACAACCATATACAATAAAAACACTATAAAGAAGGAAAGAGTGGAGAATATAAAATTTATCTCATGAATATTTAATGTGAGATGAAATCCCCTTACCTTGTATTGTGACTCTCTCCGTACTTGTACAGGATTCCTATGTAATAAATATATATTTATTACAAATATTTTACAGAATAATATTTTAGTATATATTACCATTTTTTTATTATAAACATATATTCCCCACATGTTAAAGATCTTATGTTAAGGTTTCACTTCGGGTAATATTCACATTGTTCTTCGCATTTGTCTTAATTTGGTACATATTTTGTCATTTTATTTATATCTTGAATCCAAAATTTATTCCATGATATAAATATATGGTATATATTTTATATGTATATTAAAATAATATATAGCATGATGATGAACTTAATGGAATTCACTGTTCATGGAGATGGTATGTTGTATATATGCATGAATGTTGTTTTCCATCCTTATCATCGTATTGAACGAAAGTACGTAAATGAAATATATTATATATGTAATTTTATATATACTATTATTACTATTCTAGTACCATTAAAATATCATATATATCATAAAAGTTCATTAAACCCATCCTTAATACATTCCATGTGGTTTGTGAATGAATCATAACACATTGAGGGGGCGGTAGTCCACACATCCTCAAATGAGATTATTGTATTAACACCAAATGGAAGGTTAGAATGATGTGTGTGGTAAAATTATTACAAAAACATAAAGAAATAATACATATAATATATTATATATATATATAGTTCCCATAATAATGACCACCATGATTGGTGGTAAATGAAAAATGAACAATCATTATTTTATAACGCAGTAGTTCGTCATACATTGAAACAGTACGTTCAACATCCATTAGATGGAGGTGTCTGTAAGTGTAGGTAATACTAATTTCATAAAAATAATATTATAGGTAGATACATTTTTGTCACATAATAATGGAATAAATATAGTGGAGGGGGTTGATAAAGAAAACAAAGGAAAGGATCTTGAGAGAAGACGTTACCTCTTAATCGGGTAACTCTTTTTGATTTACGCCAAATGGT
Source organism: Viscum album (assembly GCA_963277665.1). NCBI lineage: Eukaryota > Viridiplantae > Streptophyta > Magnoliopsida > Santalales > Viscaceae > Viscum > Viscum album. The sequence continues at coordinate 885,376,981 of OY728148.1, read as the reverse complement.
TTCCTTGAGAAGGATTATACCCAAATGGAGTATTCAAGGTAAAAGGTATAATTTTTGGGAGGATACTTGTTCCAATATTGGAAGAACATAAATGTTTTGAGAGGTGTTAGAAATTGGTATAGTTTGTGGCCTTTATAAGGAAGAAAAAGGACTCACATGGAATTTTTATAAACACGTTAGGTGTTCACATGTTATTACCTATATAAAGTCATAAAAAACTTACCAAATTGGAAAATGTAAGGTTTTTGGAAGGTATATGGATATAAAATGGTTTTTGGATAAGTTTATAGGTCATTTATCCCCTTATTTTTATGGTTTAGTTCCTAATTAAACTAAAATTAGCCTCAACTAAAGTGATTAATTTTAATAATATTAACTAATAATTTTCGTTAAACATTAACATTGTCATATTAGACACTGAATATTAGATTGAATAAGATTTTTTCTTTTATATTTATGAAATTAAATTCACAAAATTTTCAAAATTAATATTAGTGTAAATCCCGTATATGGGACAAAATGTTGGAGATTTAAAGTAAGAAAATGTAAATTTTTTTTGTAATATTATATATTCAGTTTCAAAGTGAAATTGATTCTAATTAATTAAATTATTTAAATAGATGTAAAATTTATCAATTCTGACTTTAAAACATATTTATAATATCATTTATCATTAATAATAAAATTTTAAAAAGGCAGTTTTTAACTAAAAAGCAGTATTTTTCACAATTCTTAAAAAAATGATGTTTCTCAAGAAAATACCAAAAATTAAACCTTAGATAATTTTGGATTTCAGAATAAATAAATTAATTTTATTTTATCCAATTAAATTTCATTGTTTTTCTAAAATTAATTTTATTATAAGGGAATAAAAAGTTGTTTATTTGAGAACATTTTATTTTTAAACATATAAGGACTTTACCAAAAATCATATCTTTTATTATCAATATGATTTATTTATATAAAAAAATTATTGAAAATATTTTAAAAGAACTTTTTACAATTATTATTAATAATTTTAAGGATTAAGTTATAATTATATTATTTAAAAAATTAAAATAATAAAAAGAGATGATTCGTAGATACTCAGTGTTCTGTGTATCAAACGCAAACTCAGTGTTGTGTATATTGTACTCCATGTCAGTGTTGCATATAACATACACCAAGTTGTTGTTTCATGTAATGTATGCCATGTAGGTTTTTCTGATAACATATTCCATGTTGTTGTTTCAGGAAAAAAGTATCTTTTGACATAGTGTATTGCAAGATATAAAAGAAAATTTAAATTTATTCGGCAAAAATAAGTGCATAAAAACACAGGGTGTTACATTATACAATTCATAAAATAAATATTCCCTCTAAATTCATCAATTGGGTAAAAAATTAAGGATACGTGTGCTTCATAATATCCTCAAGTTCCCATGTAGCATCCTCTAACTGGTGATGTCTCCAAAAAAACATTTACTAGGTAAGTGGTCTTGTTTCGTGGAACTTTGTCTAATTGGTCAAGAATTTTAACAGGTTGTTCCTCATAAGAAATATCATGCTCAAACGATAAGGCATATGATTTTAGAACATGTGAATGGCCAGGAATTTAATTCCTTAAAAGAGACACATGGAACACAATATGGACTTTAGAGAGATTTGGAGGAAGTTCCAATTGAGAGACTACCATCTCGATACAATCAAGAATTTCAAATGGGAGAAAATACCTAGGGCTTAGTCTACCTTTATTCATGAATATAATAACATTATTTAAGGGTGAGATTCATAGAAAAACATTTTCACCAACTTTAAATTCTGGAGCATGCTAATGGTTATCAGCATAAATTTTCTACCTGCTTTAAGCTGTATTGATATGCAACTAAATGGTTATAACTACTCAACAAAATTTCTGCAATCTCACATTCTAATATATTTCATTATCCAACCTCATCCTATCTTGTTGGAGCTCTAAATTACATAGCACATATGGCTTCATACGATGCCATATGAATCCTTGATTAATATCTATTGTAATAATAAAACTAAACTAGAGGAAGGTGTGGATCCAAACAACTTTTTAAATCTAGAGAACAAGATCACAATATATACTCTAGGTTTTGAATTATTATTTAAGAATTTCCAACTACTTTAAGATGATAATCAGTTTTTAAACTCAAATTTTTATCATGTTCTTTATGAATAATTCACTCAAACTTTGAGGTGAACCTTATACCCCAATCTAATACAATATAATATAGTACCCCATGAAACCTTACCCCTTTATTAATTTATATTTGGGAAAGTCGATCCAAAGATAAATCTTCTCTGATTGCATTGAAGTGTATTGACATTGTAAAGAGATCAACTAACACCTATATAACATTAACCATTTAGATTTTTTGGGCAGTCCAATGACAAAATGAATAGTGATGTTCTCCAATTTCCATTTTGGTATAGGTAATGGATGAAACATCCCTTTATAATTTTCCCTTTCATCCTTAACTTGATGTAATACCAAACAATGAGATACAACCTTTGTGATATCTCTCTTCATTCCATCCCACCAAAACCATTATTTCATTTCCCAATCCATATTCACTCTAAGATAAATAGATAATGAAGAAATAGATCAATCTAACAAATACTTCTTCAAATTTGGCATTCAAGGAACACAAACATAGTTCTTGAACCTTATCATTCTGTCTTGATCAATGTCTAACTTAAGAAGATTTCTGACTATCTTTTGTAGCTCTTTAGCTTTCTTCGACACCTCTTTACTCTTCATTTGGATAGAGGGTGAACATTAATATGATAAAGACAAGATTTACCCCTTCCTTTAGTATTTCTAGATCCATCCTTTGAAAATCCCGAAATATTGGATCTTTGGTGATATTGATCATATATAAGCTGTCATGATCTTTTCGACTCAAAGAATCATCTACCTTGTTCTCTTTCTCATGGTGGTAATGTATTGAGCATTCATAATCCTTATCAACTCTAACCATATTCTATGGTACATGTTCAACTACTTCTATGTGAAAATATATTTCACATTTTTATAATCATTATATATATATTTCAAAATTTTTGACATAAATACAATGGTTCCATATCATTAATTAAAAAATTATCATTGTTAACTCAATATCATGTGTAGGATAATTTTGATCACGAATCTTCTACAATCATGAGGCATAGGCTATAACAATGTTTCCTTTAGAAGAACACATCACAATCCCTTATTTTATGCATCAATATAAATTAAAAACCATTATCCACTATAGGGTAGTGTACGCCCATGTTCACTGACCAACCATATCTTCAATTCCTTGAAAGTTTCCTCAAATTCATTTTTTCCAGAGAAACATAACAGCCCTATGAGTTACTATGGTTAGAGGATTAGATAGTTTAAGAAATGATACACAAACATTCAATAATATACTGCTAAACCATTAATGTTATGGATCATAGTCATTGTGGTTGGTCTAGGACAACTTTCAATAGACTTCGTCTTTGATGGATCTACTACTATACCATCTCTTGGGATAATGTGAACCAAAAATGAAAACTTTTTGCATCCAAAATTCACACTTTTTAAATTTTTTCATAAAACTAATCATTCTTTAGGGTCTTTAGTACAATAACCAAGTGATCTTCATGATCTTCCTTGATCCTTAAATAGATAATAATATCATCTATAAAGACTACCAAAAACTATTTATGGTAATATATTAAGACCCTATTCGTTAAATCCATGAAGATGTCAGGGGAATTAGTAATACCAAAAGGCATCACTATATATTCATAAAGACCATACCTTTTACAAAAATTTCATCTTGGGTATATCCTCTTTCTTGTCCCTCAATAAATGATATCGAGAATGAAGGTCAATCGTGGATAAGTATTGAGCTTTTCATAGTTGAACAAACAATTTGTCAATATAGGTATCATGATACTTGTTCTTGATTATGATCATGTTATAATCCAAATAATAAATACATAGTCACATTGATCCATGTTTATTTTTCACAAAAAGAAATGGTGCACCCCAAAGTCACACAATTGGCTAAATAAATTACTTATCAAGGTTTTCTTGGAGTTTCATCTTCAATTCCAGCAACTTGGCCGGTTCTACTATATAATGAGTCTTTAAAATTAGTGTGGTACCTGGTATAAGTTCTACTGGTAACTCAAAATCACATTATGGTGGAATTTGAGGAAACTGTTTAGGAAATATATGTTGAGTCAATAAGGTTTTCCTTATGAATTTTCCATTCCTTCTTGTTTTGAAAATCACAAACACCCTATACTTAAGAAAATCTATATTTTACTTCTATAAGGAAAATTTCCTTCCTTAAGGAAATTTACCCTAACCTAGATTTCCTTATACATAATATTTTTCTTAAGTATAAAAATAGGATTCATAATAAAATCCTCGGAATCATATAATGCTTCGATATGAAGCATTCTGTTTTAGGATCCGAATTCTGGATATGAACACTCATATATTTCCATTCGAATTTTGGATATGAAATCTCATATAGTTCCACTCTGAATTCTGGATGTGAACTATAATGAAGATCCACTCCAAATTCTGGATGAGAACTATAAAGAAGTTCCATTTCGAATTATGGATACAAACTCTTACAGAGTTCAACTCCGAATTCGGGGCTTCAAACGTTTACTAGTTCGACTCCGAACATCTATGAGTTCAACTCCGAACTTTTACCTGTTCGACTTCGAACTTCTATGAGTTCAACTCCGAACTTTTACTAGTTCGACTCTAAACTTTTATGAGTTCGACTCCAAACTTTTACTACTTCGACTCCAAAATTTTATGAGTTCGACTCCGAAATTTTACTAGTTCAACTCCGAACATTGTAAGTTCAGATTCTGAATTCTAGTGAAACCAGAATTCGAATTTCCTTAGAAATTCAGAATCCTGATTTCTACAGAATTCAGTTTCCGATTTCCTAAAAAACAGAATCTGAATATCTCTTTATTATAGACATCGAATTTCATTTTGGTTAGACTCTGGACTTTTATTTACTTACATTCTGAATTCTAGTTTTACTCAAACTTACACTTGCTTCATTTCAAAACAATGTCGTGCATTCAGTTACATATGTTTCATTATAAAACGATGTCTCCCATTCTGTTTCTAACTAACCATTGGTTTAGTAACACATGGATAGGTCCCTCTGAAATTTAAGAAAAATATGACCGTTGGAGGAGGTAGCCGACCATTCCAACCGATACTATAAATAGGATCTCATTTGAAAGATCTCAACAACAAGTTGATCACTCTAGAGACCACACACTATTAAGGTGATTTCTAGAGAGATAATCATTTAACGCCTTGTGCGTACTGAATTTCTCATTCAGATTTCTTTGTGCGACTCTGAATGTTGGTGATTACATTCGAGGACTTCTGGGGATAGGAAGACCGAGGTGCTGACTACCATGAAGTTCGAGGGCTTCCTGGCTGAGGAAGACAGAGGTTCCAACTACCTTGAAGTTGAGGGCTAGTGGGATAGAAAGATAGAGACTCTGATCTTCGTATCGATGGCTTACCCTGGTGTGGGTAAGACAGAATTTCTTGAAAGTATAAATCATGGGACCTTTATCCAAGGTTGTTGGATAACCTTATATTTAGGTTAAAAGATTTAATTCTTGTTACTAGTAGTTTTACTACTTGTTTTTTGCGGCATTTCATATTGTAAGGAAAGTATAATCCTCTTATATTTCCTTACACTTGTACTCTTATTAGTTTAGATTCTATACGCTTTAAGGTAGAATCTCATATTGTAAACTTTGGGTATGTTTTAATTTCTGGATCCCTATTTCTGGAACCACTTTTTCGGAATCACTTTCCAGATTTAAGAAAGTGCATAGAACCATAAGTTTGTAACTTCATACCCTATACCAATCCTATAATTGGTGATTATAGGTGTTCTGAATTTTTTTAGTTTAACTTTTTTAAACTTTGATATTTCTTTGTTTAAGGATATTTTTAAAGTGCACAATTCACCCCCCCCCCCCTCTTGTATATTGAGCATCTAAATCATTATTTTGATCCTACAATATATCCAAAAAATTCTGAAAATTGGAATATCACTTATGTCGATCTTCTCCACATCCATTGGAGATAAACAACCCTCTTGAATAGAAATTAAGAACCATATACTGAATGTAATATCCAAACGAAGTTCAGACTTAAAATTACATTGATTTATGATTATATAAGGGTTTGAAATATCAAATTTAACTTCCCTTCTAGGACAATTTATGTGATATTTATGTAGATAAATTCAATCCATTCCTAGGATTATATCAAATTCAATCAAAGGAAGAATGAAAAGATTTGCAGGAAGTACATTCCTACAGACTTCAACTAGAGAAGAATCATAAAATTTAGATGAAATCATCATAAAATTATGGGTTTACATTACTAATTCATAATCTAGTTATTTTATTTGTAAACTTAACAGAGTTATATGTTTTATTAGATATGAAAGTGTGGATGGATATATAATCAAATATGAGGAACTACATAATCATGAAAAATAACTTATAGGGTGTCTAACTTATCACAGCATCCTTAATCTATGACAAATTAGGTTTATCATAGTTTATTCATCATCAACATAGGATTAAATACTTCACAATAGTTTTTGAAGAGTTTTTGGATCCTCATAGCATATCCCTTAGGAGTGTCAAAACAGGTGTTCATCTAGGCCTGTTGTTGTGTACCAAATTACCCTATGTTAAGCCTACAACATCTTCTTAGTGTTTTTATGCCTAGGTACATATATTATAAATCCACATCCCCTTGTAGTGTCTATATTGGGATGTATTTCTTGGAAACCACTCAATCTATACTTCACCAAAAATGAATGAAATTTTTCTATACTTTGACTCGACCCTATACTTATCCCTTGACATATCCTTAGGGTTTTCACCAAGGTTTTCTCATCTTAGTTTCCAAATATTATCTAAAATTTTCCTTTAATACCATCATTAGAGTCCCTCCCATTAAAAAATTGACATTACAAAACTTTATCAGAATAATTATGCATTATATAAATAGACACAAGATGACTATACTACTCTAGTGCCTTTTGAAAAATGGAATACATAAACACTGATACAGAAGTGAGCTACATTATCTCCCACTAAGTTCTTCTTAACTATAACCTTTCTTAGACACCTCAAATATAAAAAATATCTTCACACCTGGGGAAGGAAACATACAAATAGGTGAGCAAAAATGCTCTGTAAGGGTAAAAAAGAGAGACATATATGAATAATAATTGGCATAAGGATATGATAATGTGAACATGAAAATAGAAGATCATACCTAGCATATCAAAGATCATGGAAAAATGATTGTAAGTTCATAAGAAATGAATCATAATGAAATAAAGCGTATAAGTCATCAAAGAATAAAACAAGAATAAGACATGGAATTGTGGTAACACATAATCATATATTTATTTTCATAGTATCCAATGAATCATTTCCAAGTCCATATTAGTAGACAAAGTCCTTTACTGAACCAGATAACCCTTGTTCCATCCCTGCATTACTAAACTATGTGACCCCCATTCCAGCCCAATATTATTGTAACGAGTCACCCATATTATAGAGCTTTATTACTGAAACGAATAAACCACATTCCTTCACAATTTTATTTCATGAGATAGAAATATTTACCCAATGTATTAGAGGGAGATAAAGGTATTTGCCATCTCATAATTAAATCATATATACATGTTCCACAAAACATATCATAACCCATGAAATAAAATGGGTATCATAAACATGTACACATATCATAACCTTTGTAAATAGTTACAAGTTTCATAATTATTTCATCAAAACCATAACCTGTAAAAAATAAATGGATTTCATATATGTATAACACAAAAATGAGAAATGGGTTTCATAATGATGATGAAATTAAGATTAACTCATTCATAGAAAGGATATGAATGGAAAAATTATATAGTTTCTTAGAAGGTATGATTAACATTAATAGATGTCATCTTAGATGCGAAATATGTTTTAAATATCCTATAAAAAATTTCATGAGAAAAATATCCTTTCTTTTTGGAAAATTTATTTTTAATAAATAAAACCATTTGAAAATTAATTTCTTATAAAACACCATGAAAAAAATATATAGAAGACATAAAATGTAACACCCCAGGTAAATAAAGAATATGAAATTTCATATTTATCCATATTTTTGAATAAAATATTTAAATAACTTTAAAGGGGACGCTATGCTCGATGGCGTACCCAACACGCAACAACGAGTTTCTTGGGATTCTTACGTTGCACTCTAATAATAAAATAATATTATTTTAAATGGTAGTTAACATGTAGCCGTTGTAATGGCGGGAATGGATAGAAATAACTAAAATATGATTATATATGTTTTTAAATGTTTTTACATTTATCCAATAAAAGATAATGGCTTAAAATACGGAAAGAATTCAATTTTAGGCGTATATGCCCTAGTTTTCACTAAAGGTTCACTTATCACCTTTTGATGGCGAACCGTCATTAAATATAGTTTTGATCACTCTTATACATTCTTTTGGACCAAATAAAACTCTTATTAAGAATCGGGACATCAAAATTTACTTTGTGTAAATTTTTGGTATCTTTCCGATAAAGTTCATTTTTTTAATGAATAGTGTAAAATGTTGTATTTTAATTCAAAACCACTTTTTAATCTAATTTATTTATATGATTAGATTATATTTTGAATTGGTTTTAAAGTGAAATTAGAAAATATTTTTACCATTAAATCCAATAGTGTTCGTTGGAATCAATTTCACTTTGAAATCAGACTTAAACTAGTGTCAATCTTTTGATACTTATTGTTTCATAAAACACGCTATTTGACATGACAGCGGGAATTAATTATTAAATTAATTAATGTGACTTATATATTTTGAATTTTGTAAAATGGACTTCATTTTTGAATTCAGAATATCAAATATAGCTTAGGGTGAATTTTTGGGATTTTTCTGAAAAACTTCAATTTTTGATGAATAGTGAAACCACTAAGTGGTACTTATAAAAACTGATTTTCCGTTTAAATGAAATTTTTCCATCATTGTGTTTTGATTTTCAAAAATCCGACATACATGGTTGTCATTAAGAAGTAAAATGTGGTTCAATGAGATTAAAATAATTTTTTGGTGAATAGTAACTTATTAAGTTTTTAATCGCGATTAGTGGTAATTAGTGTAGTTTAAGGTAAAAATAATGCTTTAATAAAATGAGATGAGCTTGACACATGTCTTACCCTCATTGGTTGTATCATGGACGACCAAGACAAGCTATGGGTCAACTTGGGGACCCCATGGATCCACTTTGGTTGGGAAATGACATAAATAACATTTTATTTAATGTAAAAGTAAAATTGACACAAACATGATATGTTTTACTAAAACAATTTTTAAGTGGGGTTATACAAGTCATCTTTTTTATTATAAATATTCATTGTAAAGATAAAAAGATTTCCTACATCATAGTATTTTTTTTATAATTTTTATACATTAAATAAATTAAATTATTTATGACATAATAATGATGCAGCGATGACATCATTATTTGACGATTTAAATAAAATGAAAAGATAATGTAAAATCTATGAACTAAACATGTCCAAAACTTATTAGATGAGTGTATTTCTAAGCCTTATCACCTTATACACGAATTATATCAATGTGGGACCTTTTTAAACCGAAACACATTTTCAAATAAAGTAATATTTCTTTACTTTCCAAAAGTGCCCCTCCTCTCCTCTTATAAAAGGCCCCCACCTCTACCTCATTTAACACACTCCTCAAGCCTTTGGCTCGGACAACCCCTGCCCATTTACTCTCTCCACATCCCTCTCCTCATCCTAGAGGATTCCCTTTGGGCAGAATCCTTTCAAAGGAAGCCTTTAGGCTCAAATCAAAAGGAGTTACACTTTTAAAGGTAATTCATTCTCTCATGTTCATTTGTTTTATTTTGCTTCTCCAACCCCCTAAACTCTTTTTATTTAATTCTTTTGTAACAACACCAGTATCTTCAATATACTAGGATGTTGTTATAAGATTTATTCGAGCTGAACTCTCACACAACTACATCAAATGGTTAAAGAACATACGGTTTCCGTGGATGGTGAAATTCTGCCTCCCGAAACGATGATTGTTCAATACTCATTTAACACCTTCAACGGTGGCCATTATGATGTCACTATTTTTATATATGATATATAATATGTTTATGTTTTATTTATGCTTCTGTATTTTTCATTTTTTGTCTTACCTTTATGGCTTCCATTATGGGTATACGCGATATCTTCATTTAAGGAAGTGCGGACTACCGCCCCCTCAAAGTGATTTCATTCGTTAAATACCATATGTGGGATGTATAAAGGATGGAAATATGATATTATATATGATATTATACTGGAATTATAATATACCTTTATATCATTATTATTCCATTCTATAAAATATGAAATAGAAATGAATGTAGCGTTCATGCGTACGTACGGCTTACCGTCTCCATGAACGGTGCATTTCATTTCTTACCTCTAAATGATTATGTAATGTTATAAATGCATGCATGTACTGGATATATATTACATATATGATATCTACATAATGAATACAATTCTGGATATAATAAACATTTGGCCACACGAACAACATGTAATTGTAAGAAGTCCACTTTCGACTTAAGAACCAAATATCGGCAAAACAAATATTATTAACTTAAATGATTACATAATGTTTATGACATTGTAATAAGTGGTATAAAAGTAATAATGAAATTGAAAAAGGTTATTAAGGAATTAGAAATTAACTCAAGTTTATTATTCAGGAGATTAAAGAACGATCGAGTCAAGTCGGACCCGAGGTAAGGGATCCTACAACTCTCTTTCTTTTTAAGTACACTCTTTTATGTCATTTCTTTTAAGATCATCTTTCTTATGATTGGGATGTTCTTTTATATTACTCCTACTTTAATTTTTATGTTAATGTGATGAGAGACCCTATTCTCTCTCATCAATCCATTTTGGAAGTTTTGAGTGGCGCCGTTAGGCTGCCGAACTTTCGTAAGAGATCTAACCTCTCTCTTTCTTTTTAAGTACTCTCCTTTATGTCACTTCTTTTAAACTCCTCCTTGAAATGTTGGGGGATTTTCTTTTATATTCCACTTGCTGTAAATTCTATTGTAATATGATGGGATACTCTATTTGATCTCATCAATCCATATTCGGATGTTTTATGTGGCGCCGTTAGGCTGCTGAGTTTTCATAAGGGATTTTTCATCTCACTTTTCTTCCCGTGAGATTTATGCTACATTTGCCACAAATTCCATTGAGTGGTGTATGTACTGACCATTATTATACTCTTTGTGTAATATAATTTCGTTTATGAGTATTTACATCAATGACCTATTGTCTTTCTTCATGGGGTGTATGTTTTGAAAGATACCCAAGTCGGTAAGGGAACCTTTCACCCTCCTTTTTTTTAAAAGACTTCTTTTGTTGGGTCTTTTAATTTACATATCTTTATGTTGGGATATGTTCTCATATATCCTTATTGATGTAAATTTTATGTCCAAGTGATGAGATACTCTTTTTATCTCTCATCAACTCTTTTGATGTGATGCCGTTAGGCTGTCAAGGGAACTTTTTAACCCAATTTCGATTTCTTTGGGTTCAACATGTAGTCATTGAATATGTCGTCCATTGAATATGTGTGAATGACATTTTTACACTTAATATCCACTTATATTTGGTGTATTTATATTTGTCACACATATTTTTGAGATTTATTTGTCCTTAATTTAAGGATACCTTCTTTATAAGGGATTTCATCACATTTGACATTTCTATTGAGGGTTTATTGTTGTTATGCACCAATTCACTATTATATGGTGTATATACTGTCCTTTGGAGTATTATATCATGAATCCATTTATTCTCATGATATTATAAAGTTTTGACTAAATGTTATTCCTCAACTATTGTATTCAAGTGTCTCTAATTTTGGTAAAACCCCTTTAACCAAAATATCGTTTTAAATGTTTTAATTATTTGTTCTTATTAATATCCATGTTTTCAAAATGGTTTTAAGGATTTATTTATATGGATATTAATGGTTTAAAATTTTAAGCTTCAAGGTGGTATGGGACACTTTGATTCAAAAATCTCTTTATTAAATGTTTTAAATGGTTTTGGAAATGGTTTCTTTTTGAATGGATTCAATATTTCAATATACTAAAATGTTATATTGTGATTGAAATGTGAGAATGTTATGTTTCCTTTATGCATGTTTTATGTGACACATTTATGTTATGGTTCTTGGGCATTGTTATGAAAACGGGTGGTTCCGTGATAAACTAAGGGTGGGTGAGCCCGTTATAGCTCTCCAATGCATTGGGTAAAGCGAACGAGTGAAACGTTAAGGTTTCTCTGAAGAGATTTAGGGAATATACTGTGATGGGTATTCCAAACGTAACCAAGAGGGTTACTCCCCACGTAAGAATGTTATGAATGCCTCAAGTTACCTTTATGTCTTATGTTTTCTATGATTTATTCATGGTTTGATGAGGTATGTTAAAGTGTCTATGTTTTATGGGTAAAGTATGATTTCATTCTCATGTATATATGAACTCATGTTTCCTTTCCATATATTTTATAACCCTTACTGAGCTTTTTATGCTCATCCCAAGTTTTTGAAATGTTTTTCACGGGTCAAGGGAAAGGTACATGATGTGATGATAGTGTCAAGGATGTGTCAAGAAAGAATCCGTGTTATATTTTAAATATGTTTCCGTGATGGGAAGAATGAATACTGTCTTTTATGTAACCACTTTGTTTAAATGTGGAATGTAATGCAAGTTTCATGATCTAATTCTCTAAAACTCTAAACCTGAAAAGATCCTCAATGTTTAATCTTGTAATAACTCAAGATTAAGTAAGGTTTAAGGCTGAGGCCTTATAGTTGGTATCAAAGGTCGGTTTAGATAACTTTAGAGGTTAGGGTATTATTTAAGCATAAGTGGCATTACCATAATGGTTAGGATTTCAGAAAGAGTCCTAGTTTTAGATAAAGTGAATGAGTAAGTATATCTTAGTGTTTACCTTCCTCGTTAGTACATGATGGTTTTTTTGATATACTCACACTGACCTTTTTGGTTTTAGTAAATGGCTGGATCTAGCAGGCACCAAAGTGACAATGGGTTTGAAGGAAACTGTGGTGGTTCTCTGATTAAGATACTCGGTGAGATGGGGGATTCAATGAGGAATCTCATGGTTTTTCTAAACCAACTATCAAGGAGTCATGATCAACCACTTGAACCTTGGTGAGTTCTCTAATGCATCATGTACGAGATGGACAACTCGATATGGAAATTCAGGTAATAATTATTAAGGTAACCATTAGGGTTTATATGATCCTTACTTTTGAGGTAATTATGGGTTATTATATGATATGATGGAAAATGAAGGGCATGCGATAAAATTGAGGTTAAAATATGTTATGATTATTCTTGAAGATTTTATCTCATTTTGGGGAATGTTTTAAGAATTATATAGTTTTGGAAAAAGGACAACACGCAGACCGTGTGACATCCCGTCGCGTCGGACAAAGCTGCGGGAATCGAACCCACAAACAAAGTGCGACTGGTATTTATCGCCTACCACTGGACTACGTTAAGTCCCTGGTTAGTTTGACCGATTCTTTTTAGTTATATGATTTTATGAATTAAGAGTAAGTTGATTTTGGAGGATATGTGATTAGGATAATTACTTTTCAATGTGAGACTTTAGGAGCAACTGATGTTGTTTGGAGATAAATGTTATGATTTAACTTGGTAGACTATGTGACTAAATCATTAAAATATTTGGGTTTCAATCTTAGTTTGGTTTACTTTGAAGAATTTTATGGACAAATGGTCCTCGTTGAACTTTGGGTTTTGTTGGACAAATTTTGGAGATTAAGAATAGATTTTCTTTTTATAAAGGGTTATCCTTTTCTGGATTATCTGATCTTGTACTAGCCTTTTTGGTTTTGGTTTTGGTTAAAGACATGGGAATTATATAGTTCTATTTTGTGGATTAGGTGATTCTCTAGAAGTTGATTATAGTACTCTTAATGTGAACAAGTCTTCCTAAATACTCGTCTTTTGGAGAAAATATGAGTTTGTGTAAGGAATCTAATAAAAGTTGAAAGTCAATATGATAAGTGATTATGTTTCCTTATGAATAAATTCCTCAATAAAAAGTAACTTAAAACAAAAATGTTGTCTATTAACTTTTCCTACTGGGGAACCCAACACCGTTTAACCCATCACAAGTTTGTGATTTTCTTATTGTTAACTTTCTCCTAAACATGTTTTCTATCACTCTCCATCAGAACATGACCCTATGTTTTCTCCTCCATGTCCATATTTTCATACTTGGAATCCTAGTATGGGTTAACTCGGGTGACCTCTGTGCTTATCTTTATTTATTTTAAAGAGATTGTTTTACCGACTCTTGTTCCGATGTGGGACGTTCAAGGATGTTTCCAAGCGCAATTTTAAAATTGTGAGGACGCAATTCCCAAAAGGGGTGAAGGATGTAACAACCCAGGTAAATAAAGAATATGACATTTCATATTTATCCATATTTGTGAATAAAATATTTAAATAACTTTAAATGGGACGCTATGCTCGATGGCGTACCCAACACGCAACAACGAGTTTCTTGGGAATCTTACGTTGCACTCTAATAATAAAATAATATTATTTTAAATGGTAGTTAACATGTAGCCGTTGTAATGGCGGGAATGGATAGAAATAACTAAAATATTATTATATATGTTTTTAAATGTTTTTACATTTATCCAATAAAAGATAATGGCTTAAAATACGGAAAGAATTCAATTTTAGGCGTATATGCCCTAGTTTTCACTAAAGGTTCACTTATCACCTTTTGATGGTGAACCGTCATTAAATATATTTTTGATCACTCTTATACATTCTTTTGGACCAAATAAAACTCTTATTAAGAATCGGGACATCAAAATTTACTTTGTGTAAATTTTTGGTATCTTTCCGATAAAGTTCATTTTTTTAATGAATAGTGTAAAATGTTGTATTTTAATTCAAAACCACTTTTTAATCTAATTTATTTATATGATTAGATTATATTTTGAATTGGTTTTAAAGTGAAATTAGAAAATATTTTTACCATTAAATCCAATAGTGTTCGTTGGAATCAATTTCACTTTGAAATCAGACTTAAACTAGTGTCAATCTTTTGATACTTATTGTTTCATAAAACACGCTATTTGACATGACAGTGGGAATTAATTATTAAATTAATTAATGTGACTTATATGTTTTGAATTTTGTAAAATGGACTTCATTTTTGAATTCAGAATATCAAATATAGCTTAGGGTGAATTTTTGGGATTTTTCTGAAAAACTTCAATTTTTGATGAATAGTGAAACCACTAAGTGGTACTTATAAAAACTGATTTTCCGTTTAAATGAAATTTTGCCATCATTGTGTTTTGATTTTCAAAAATCCAACATACATGGTTGTCATTAAGAAGTAAAATGTGGTTCAATGAGATTAAAATAATTTTTTGGTGAATAGTAACTTATTAAGTTTTTAATCGCGATTAGTGGTAATTAGTGTAGTTTAAGGTAAAAATAATGCTTTAATAAAATGAGATGAGCTTGACACATGTCTTACCCTCATTGGTTGTATCATGGCCGACCAAGACAAGCCATGGGTCAACTTGGGGACCCCATGGATCCACTTTGGTTGGGAAATGACATAAATAACATTTTATTTAATGTAAAAGTAAAATTGACACAAACATGATATGTTTTACTAAAACAATTTTTAAGTGGGGTTATACAATTCATCTTTTTTATTATAAATATTCATTGTAAAGATAAAAATATTTCCTACATCATAGTATTTTTTTTATAATTTTTAGACATTAAATAAATTAAATTATTTATGACATAATAATGATGCAGTGATGACATCATTATTTGACGATTTAAATAAAATGAAAAGATAATGTAAAATCTATGAACTAAACATGTCCAAAACTTATTGGATGAGTGGATTTATAAGCCTTATCACCTTATACACGAATTATATCAATGTGGGACCTTTTTAAACCGAAACACATTTTCAAATAAAGTAATATTTCTTTACTTTCCAAAAGTGCCCCTCCTCTCCTCTTATAAAAGGCCCCCACCTCTACCTCATTTAACACACTCCTCAAGCCTTTGGCTCAGCCAAACCCTGCCCATTTACTCTCTCCACATCCCTCTCCTCATCCTAGAGGATTCCCTTTGGGAATAATCCTTTCAAAGGAAGCCTTTAGGCTCAAATCAAAAGGAGTTTCACTTTTAAAGGTAATTCATTCTCTCATGTTCATTTGTTTTATTTTGCTTCTCCAACCCCCTAAACTCTTTTTATTTAATTCTTTTGTAACAACACCAGTATCTTCAATATACTAGGATGTTGTTATAAGATTTATTCGAGCTAAACTCTCACACAACTACATCAAATGGTTAAAGAACATACGGTTTCCGTGGATGGTGAAATTCTGCCTCCCGAAACGATGATTGTTCAATACTCATTTAACACCTTCAACGGTGGCCATTATGATGTCACTATTTTTATATATGATATATAATATGTTTATGTTTTATTTATGCTTCTGTATTTTTCATTTTTTGTCTTACCTTTATGGCTTCCATTATGGGTATACGCGATATCTTCATTTAAGGAAGTGCGGACTACCGCCCCCTCAAAGTGATTTGATTCGTTAAATACCATATGTGGGATGTATAAAGGATGGAAATATGATATTATATATGATATTATACTGGAATTATAATATACCTTTATATCATTATTATTCCATTCTATAAAATATGAAATAGAAATGAAAGTAGCGTTCATGCGTACGTACGGCTTACCGTCTCCATGAACGGTGCATTTCATTTCGTACCTCTAAATGATTATGTAATGTTATAAATGCATGCATGTACTGGATATATATTACATATATGATATCTACATAATGAATACAATTCTGGATATAATAAACATTTGGCCACACGAACAACATGTAATTGTAAGAAGTCCACTTTCGGCTTAAGAACCAAATATCGGCAAAACAAATATTATTAACTTAAATGATTACATAATGTTTATGACATGGTAATAAGTGGTATAAAAGTAATAATGAAATTGAAAAAGGTTCTTAAGGAATTAGAAATTAACTCAAGTTCATTATTTAGGAGATTAAAGAACGATCGAGTCAAGTCGGACCCGAGGTAAGGGATCCTACAACTCTCTTTCTTTTTAAGTACACTCTTTTATGTCATTTCTTTTAAGCTCATCTTTCTTATGATTGGGTTGTTCTTTTATATTACTCCTACTGTAATTTTTATGTTAATGTGATGAGAGACCCTATTATCTCTCATCAATCCATTTTGGAAGTTTTGAGTGGCGCCGTTAGGCTGCCGAACTTTCGTAAGAGATCTAACCTCTCTCTTTCTTTTTAAGTACTCTCCTTTATGTCACTTCTTTTAAACTCCTCCTTGAAATGTTGGGGGATTTTCTTTTATATTCCACTTTCTGTAAATTCTATTGTAATATGATGGGATACTCTATTTGATCTCATCAATCCATATTCGGATGTTTTATGTGGCGCCGTTAGGCTGCTGAGTTTTCGTAAGGGATTTTTCATCTCACTTTTATTCCCGTGAGATTTATGCTACATTTTCCACAAATTCCATTGAGTGGTGTATGTACTGACCATTATTATACTCTTTGTGTAATATAATTTCGTTTATGAGTATTTACATCAATGACCTATTGTTTTTCTTCATGGGGTGTATGTTTTGAAAGATACCCAAGTCGGTAAGGGAACCTTTCACCCTCCTTTTTTTAAAAGACTTCTTTTGTTGGGTCTTTTAATTTACATATCGTTATGTTGGGATATGTTCTCATATATCCTTATTGATGTAAATTTTATGTCCAAGTGATGAGATACTCTTTTTATCTCTCATCAACTCTTTTGATGTGATGCCGTTAGGCTGTCAAGGGAACTTTTTAACCCAATTTCGATTTCTTTGGGATCAACATGTAGTCATTGAATATGTCGTCCATTGAATATGTGTGAATGACATTTTTACACTTAATATCCACTTATATTTGGTGTATTTATATTTTTCACACATATTTTTGAGATTGATTTGTCCTTAATTTAAGGATACCTTCTTTATAAGGGATTTCATCACATTTGACATTTCTATTGAGGGTTCATTGTTGTTATGCACCAATTCACTCTTATATGGTGTATATACTGTCCTTTGGAGTATTATATCATGAATCCATTTATTCTCATGATATTATAAAGTTTTGACTAAATGTTATTCCTAAACTATTGTATTCAAGTGTCTCTAATTTTGGTAAAACCCCTTTAACCAAAATATCGTTTTAAATGTTTTAATTATTTGTTCTTATTAATATCCATGTTTTCAAAACGGTTTTAAGGATTTATTTATATGGATATTAATGGTTTAAAATTTTAAGCATCAAGGTGGTATGGGACACTTTTATTCAAAAATCTCTTTATTAAATGTTTTAAATGGTTTTGGAAATGGTTTCTTTTTGAATGGATTCAATATTTCAATATACTAAAATGTTATATTGTGATTGAAATGTGAGAATGTTATGTTTCCTTTATGCATGTTTTATGTGACACATTTATGTTATGGTTCTTGGGCATTGTTATGAAAACGGGTGGTTCCGTGATAAACTAAGGGTGGGTGAGCCCGTTATAGCTCTCCAATGCATTGGGTAAAGCGAAGGAGTGAAACGTTAAGGTTTCCCTGAAGAGATTTAGGGAATATACTGTGATGGGTATTCCAAACGTAACCAAGAGGGTTACTCCCCACGTAAGAATGTTATGAATGCCTCAAGTTACCTTTATGTCTTATGTTTTCTATGATTTATTCATGGTTTAATGAGGTATGTTAAAGTGCCTATGTTTTATGGGTAAAGTATGATTTCATTCTCATGTATATATGAACTCATGTTTCCTTTCCATATATTTTATAACCCTTACTGAGCTTTTTATGCTCATCCCAAGTTTTTGAAATGTTTTTCACAGGTCAAGGGAAAGGTACATGATGTGATGATAGTGTCAAGGATGTGTCAAGAAAGAATCCGTGTTATATTTTAAATATGTTTCCGTGATGGGAAGAATGAATACTGTCTTTTATGTAACCACTTTGTTTAAATGTGGAATGTAATGCAAGTTTCATGATCTAATTCTCTAAAACTCTAAACCTGAAAAGATCCTCAATGTTTAATCTTGTAATAACTCAAGATTAAGTAAGGTTTAAGGCTGAGGCCTTATATAAAATAAATTTGAAAACAATTTTCCTCGAATTTATTTTAAAAAAATTCTTAATGATTAACCATTTTAACAATTAAAAGGAATATTTGAAGAAATAGCGGTGGTAACTTTTTACATGACGTATGAGGTCAAAAGAACATTCATTTTACATGATAAAAAGGATAGAAAAGTTCTTTTTTTGGAAAGTGATAAGAAAATTCCATTTAAGAGATTGGTAAAAGAAAAAAAGGGTAAAAATTCCTTTTAGATATTATAGGTTAAGGGTATAATATTATTGGAAATAATTTTTAGAAAATATATATTTTCAGTATAAGAGAGGGTAAAGTTGGGATTTCCTAAAAACAACTTATTAATTATCTTATGTACCAAAGAGAATAAAATGTTACCAATAAATTAGAATATCATAAACTAGTAAAGTATAAGAAAAATCATGAATATTAATGAGATATGTATCATAGTATTTAATCAAAATAGTCACAAATATAAACAATTTCCAAAAGAAATGAGATTATCTCAACAAACTATTATAACTTAGTATCTTCGGATCATGCTCTCCTAATGAGGAAGGGAAATTACATGAAGCATATGATATCATTAAAATATTAAGATTCATGATATATAATGTAAAATAGAATTATATGCACCCCTAAAAAGAGTTTAGGTTCATAACAAAACATGAGTCTCAGAGAAGGCATATTGAGACAAAACATTTTTACCGATTTGGTACATTTTGAAAATTAAACCCCATTAAATAATTATCATCAAATTGGAATAAGAATACATATAAATTTAATTACAAGAAACATAGAATACAATAATATTAATTATATACAATACAAAAAATAAAATAGTGGTGAACATAACATTTATCTTATGAAAATTAAAAGTTGGATGAAATCAACATACCTTGTGCCTTGACTCACTCCGTACTCATATATGTTTTCTGTATAATAAAAATAATTTTATTATACATATTTTAAAAAATAATATTACTATATATATTACCATATATGGTTTTATTATGTCCTTAGATTACCCATTTGTTAATGATCCTATGTTCAGGTTTCACTTTAGATAATATTCACTTTGAGCTTCACATGTGTCTTAATTTGTTACATCTTCATTCCTTACAATTATTTCATGATTACAGAATGTAAAACATGATATAAATATCATTTTTATACAGTATATTTATATTATACTAATCTATATCGTAATTATTTATGTAATTTAAAACACCATTCATGGAGACGGTATGATGTGTGTACGCATGAATACTATTTTCTGTCTTTCTTATTGTATTGAAGGAAAGTATGTAAATGACATATATTATATATGTATATATGTATATGTATATATGATTATTATAGTGGCATTAATATATCATATATATCATATATGTTCTTTAAAACCATCCTTTATACATTTCAGTTGGTGTGTGAAGGAATCACATCGCTTTGAGTGGGTTGTAGTCCACACTTCCTCAAATGAGATTATCATATTAACACAAAATGGAATGTAAAAAGATGTGTTTTTTAAAATTAATAAATAATATTAATTACATAATAAATATAATATATTAAATATATATATTTTTTCCATCATTAAGGCCACCATGATTGGTTTAAAGGAGATATGAATAATCATCGTTTCGTGAGGCAGTAGTTCACTGTACAAAGAAACAATATATTCAACATCCATTAGTTGGAGGTGTCTGTATGTTTAGGTAATACCATTTTTCTAAAAAAATAAATTTATATTGGGGATACTTGTTTTGTCATATAACAATGTAATAAATTTATTGGAGGTGCGTAGAAAGAAAATATCGTAAATGATCTTGAGAGAAGACGTTACCTCTGAATCAGGAAACTCCTTTTGGTTTATACCAAAAGGATTACTTGAGAAGCTTTCTGCACAAAAGGAGGCATAAATGACTAAGGGAGGATATTTGGGTGGCTAAATGGGTTGATATTGGACTAACTTAAAATGCTTTAGTGGTTTTAGGAATGGGTATAGGTGGTCGCTTTTTTTAGGGAAGAAAAACAACTCACTTGGAATTTTTAGAAACAAGTAAAGTATGCACATGTCCATAAATTAACCAAAAGTAATAAAAAACTAAATAATACAAGTTCTATGTCTAAAATATGGATATAAAATTTGTTTTGGGTAAGTTTCTAGGTCATTTTGGACCTTAATTTTTTGTTTTAGTCCCCAATTAAGATTAATTTGGCCTTAACTACTGTGATTAACTTTAGTCACTTTTACTAATCTTTTTTGGAAAAAAAATTAACAAGGACTTATTAGAATCTAAATATTATACTTAATAAAATAATTTTTGTTGGATTTTTGAAATTATATTATTAGAAGTAGAAAAATTAATATTTCTTCTAATCCTGCATACAGGATGAAATAATTGTGTTTTAAAGTACGAAAAAGGTCAAAAAGTTTGTTAAGATTATATATTCATTTTAAAAGTTAAATTGATTATAATTAATTAAAATAAAATAATTTATGTATTATTTATCTAATTTTACCATAAAACAAATTTTATATATCATTTATCATTAATAATTAATTATACAAAAAGGCAGTTTTTAAAGAAAAAGTTGTATTTTTCTCTATTCATAAAAAAATGACATTTCTCAGAAAATTCCCAAAAATTCATCCTAGGATAATTAAAAATTATGAATTAAAAAATGAAATTTATTTTATCAAAGGAAATATCTAAATGTGTCTAAATTTAATTTTATTAGAAATGCACTAAAAGTGGTTTATTTGAGAAATTGGTATTTTTAAACATAGAAGGGATTTCCGAAAAATCATATCTTTTATTATCAATATGTTTTATTTATATAAAAAATTATAAAAAACAATTTAAAATTAGTAATTACTATTCATATTACTATGTTTAATGGGTACATTATAATTAACTTATTTGAATAATTAAAAGAATAAAAAGAGATGTTTCATAGAAACTCAGTGTTCTGTGTATCGTACGCTAACTGAGTGTTGCATACATTATACACCAAGTCAATTTTGTGTGAAACATACTAAAATTTGGTGTTTCATGTAATTTATAACAATTAATTATTTAATGTAATGTGTTCCATGTCAATGTTTGGTGAAAAGGAAATTTTTTTCTTAGTGTATTGTAAGATATAAATGAAAATTTAAATATAATTGGAATAAAACAGGTCCATTAAAGATCAGGGTATTTCAAGGACCACTAATCACATAATAAAAATAATATATATGTTTTCCATAAGATCATAAAACATTAATTATAGCATAAATTGTGAAAAAGAAACAGGTTTCCTAAATATTTCTAACTTCCTTCATAACATAACCCTTGGAAAATAATATTGTTTCATAAAGATCGTGTAATTATAATCATAATCAATCTAGATAAATAAAAAGTATGGTTTCTTTTGATCATATCTCTAGTGAATCATAAGTGTCATCAAATTTCATTGTTATTTATTAAAATAAATACCATAAAATATCATTAAAATTATTCTTGAGGGAAATGCACTTTCCATTTTGAAATCACTTGTTTAAAATCCATAAAATTCCCAAAATTTTATGGAAAACATATACTTTGATAATAAATATGGATTTATTTAAAGTATGATTTAACACAATGATTTTACTTGATAGTGTAAAATTATATCAGTCCACTCTATGTTAAAATATTTATTCCTTTCACATTTTTATAAGAAGTCAAAAAGACCTCATTTAAAAAATGATAAAAATATTCATTTAAAAAAATCTATAAAAATTAAATCATGGGTAAAAAATTAAATTAATAATCATATTATAATATTAAAACATTCTTGAATATATTTTTTAGAAAACATTTCCATGGAAAAAATAGGATTTTCGAAAAAATAGAGAAATAAAGTAGGATTTTATTAAGAATATTCTTTTAGTCTCATGTGTACATGATGTGGGGAAAATGAAAGGAAAAACTTTATTAAATATTAAAAAAAATATAATAAGAAAATTCATGGGATTATTTATATATAAGATATAATATTTCATCATTATAATCTTCACCACAATAAATCCTGATAAATGATGAGATTGTAACATAAATCCCTAACCTCAAGTCCATCTTTATTTGAAATATCTCTAACCCCTTTTATAATAAATTTAAATTTATTATAATTATATATCATAGTAATGTAAATTATTATAATACCATATATCATCCACTTATAACATTTCAACACCCATATATTAATAATTTTTTCTTAAAATCATATATTCTAGGTGTTAATAGGTTCATTTTTCAAGAGAATTCAAGCTCCGTAGTTCTTGTCCTTTTACATTGGTCATTGTTCCATAATCTCCATGATATTAATCATGATATAAATAATATATATATATATATATATATCCATCTATAAATGTTATATACAGATAAATGAATTACACCGTTAATGGAGACGGTAGGTCATAGTATGCATGAACACAGTTTTCACTTTTCTATAGATGGAATGAAATAAAGGTAAATGTTAATTCACATTTACATAATCATTATTATATAAATATATATCACTTATATTCATTAAATATATCCTTATTATCATCCATGTAATGGTGAAATGAAAAATTAATTACATTACTTTGTTGAGGAGGTAGTCTACACATACGCACGGGAAACGATATCATTTCCCAACAGATTGGAAATAAAGAAGTTAGATATTATATTATATTTAAGAATGAATAAAGATTACCTAAATATAATATATAAACATTTAATATATCATAATAACCATCCATGAAATATGGTGATGGAAAATTAATTGCAATGTTATGTGGATGCGGTTGTCCACACAAAACCATGAGTAATACATTAAATTCCATGTTTATGGAATATAGGTTGTGTATTTGAATTTTATTTCTAATAATGATATTTTAGTATATTTAGGATACTTAATTATTTATTTTATTATAAATACCACAAATTTGCTGTTGGTATAAGGAGAAATAAATTGAAATAGGTCGAGTAAGACGATTGCATCTTCTTAGAGAGGCCTACTTTAATCCACTATTAAGGATCCTTCGAATGGTATTTCAATAATACCAAAACCCAAGATTCATGGATATTAAAATTGAGAATATATTTTTACATGTATTGGTAAAGATAGATGGATTAATATGGTGTTAATAAGTGAAAGAGGTGTCCATTTATAAGTGGGTGAGAGGATACAAAGTTTTTCACAACATGTTGGTACGTGGTAGAGGGGGTGACGCATCATGTGAATGTTGATGACTAGATAGGAAAAAAGATACATCTTAGATGTAGGGTGGAATCTATACATGGATAAATTACTAGGTAGGATGCTCGAAAGAGTGATGTCTATACAAGAATCTGTCATTTTTTCCTATAAACAATAATGGGTTCAAAGAGGGTATATCTGTTAAGTATTCAGAGAGGGGAAGTGAAATGAAATAGATGATGGTATATAGGGAATTGAAGTGAGATGTATAGAATCATGATGTTAAATTTGGCTACTCGTCAAGGGGATTTTGTGCCATAGGGTCTTTAGGCCATCAATGATCATAATGGGTCTTCAAAAAACAGGACCAATGTGTCATTTAAGGGTTACACTTAAACCTTATTGAAAATAGGGCTCCTTTTTCTTAATAAAAATGGAAATTTCACCCTACCTATTAGATTTTTTATCAAAAAATTAAATAAAAACTAATTTTTATGAAAAATTCATTTTTGATGCATATAAATAATATACAAAAGATTGAGTACCTATTTATCAATATATTTAATTTATATAACAAATTTATAAATAATTTTCAAAATTTAGTAATTTTTATTCATCAAATAATTTTTATGGATTTTTTATAATGGTATACTATATTATCATTCATTTTTTACAATGGATTTCATGAATCACTAGTTGTCAAAGAAATTAATTTTTTTGAAGAAAATATATCATAAAATGCTCGGGTTTTACATATTTTAAGTCTATCTCTTCCTTAATCTCATTTTTAAATGATTTTCCTTCTTCATTTAATACACAATAAGTATGTTATATAATTCGTCAAGGGATGAATCATATTTATCTTCCAAAGAACATATTTTAGGATCAAATCTTTCTTGAAAGATCCTCATCACTTTTTTAATAACTGTTGAATATTATAATAAATAACTTAATACTATTTTTTATGAATGTGTTATTAAATTTAGTGAACTAATAATAAATGGTGTCATCTGTATCCCTCCAGGTATCTTTAAACATGATTATCCATATTTTAATTTTTTATTCCTTTACATTTATATTTTCCTAGAATATTATCTTGATATTTTATCAAAGTTTCCTTTTCTATCATGAGACACATCACCTTAATATATTCATTTTCTAATAAGGGTATTAGAATAGAATTCTATTCTTTCCCATAATCTTCAATATTTCATTCATTCTGAAAGTATTATTGAATCATCTTTCTCAATGTGTGGAAACCCAATTGTATTTATATCGATCAACTCTAGGCCAAGGGATAGAAGATATATTATCATTATATTTTTAAATTCATGATATTTGTATCTCATTGAAGGTATTAATTTTTATCCATGATAGTATATATTAGGATCATATAGAGGGAACCGGTTTTTTTATATAAATTGAAGTTCCCAACAGTGTGAGGACCACAAAGAGGGGAGTAAAAGAGTATGGATATTTTAATGTTTATTTTCTATTGAAATGAAACCATAGAACTTATTATATTATTTATTATCTCAACTTTATATCCCTGACATACCCATATTCAATGATAATATAGTAAATATATCCACACAATATTTACATTGTACTCACCTAATGTGGGTGACTATTCCCTTATTGTGTCGACTCACAACGTTCCATGGAAATTTACCCTGATATAATGTAAATAAAACTGAGATAAATCATAAAAATATCCTACTTTATAATAATTAGAAATTAAGTTTTTTATTACTATCAAAAATGTTTTATTATATATCAGATCCAATATAAGATAAAAAACATTAAAAACATCTCACAAAATCTTCTTTTATAAATTATTATTCCAATACACACTTTGTTCGGTATGACTCTACCAAGTGTGGCACAATATTTTTTTTGTATGAATCCAATCGATGTGATGTTATATCTATTATATATTCTTCATTATCCATTTAGTATTCCTCTATTCGATATGCCTCAATTCAGATAGCATCTATCAGATGCCTCTCTCTAATGATTCTCTGGGTGTTACACTTATTCCTACCCCTCCACTATCTGGTGCACTTATTATTTAACAGAGATATTTCATGTTTGGTTATTCAGAATATAAAACATCATCACTTATTCTCTATAATAATAATATTATAACATATCCAAAAGTTCCTACAATAATTTTATAGGCACACTTCCTCTAAGATCAACTTCCTTTAACCACCTTAAAATGTAATAGAATGTCAAATTTGTCTTTTTTCATCATAGTTTTCTATATTATTGGTATAAAATTTTCTTCCGATTCAAAAATCTATTATATATTAGTGCATCTTTAAATAATAACTCAAGAAAAATCACATTAATTACTTTTCAATGCTTATAAAAAAATTAAATATCCATCTGGTGATCTTTGTAAATGTTTGTCTAGTCCAATATTTCAGATATACATGTTATAGTTCGGTTGGAACTTCTATTTATAAATCTATTAACATGATTCATATTTCTGAATGACTCTTATAGTTTTTTCTATCTTGATATATCTAATGATCTGGTATATCTTGATATGGAAAGTTTTTATCTGAACAAACTTTATACTAAGCACAGTCTGCTAAACTCAGCCTGACATAACTTTATAGAATAATCTATTTGATGGAATCACATTTCTTTGTTTTATTCTCATATATGACTTCTTAAAAGTTTATCTATTGGAATTTTATTATTCCCCGATTATATTTGTTTGGTAGACCTAATACCTCTGTGTTTGGTAGAAGTAATACATTTTCTTTTGCAAAAACTTTATACATATCTGCCCAGTATCCTTCATATATTTATTCTTCTACTAGAGTTACAAATTATCTACAGATCATCGTTTTCCAAAAAAACATTGTAGATAATAATTCATTCATAAAGTATATATTGAATTCATATCATTTAAATTTTTACAGCATAAATATTCATCACTTTACAAGTTAAACTTCTTAAAAAATTAATTTCCAGAAACATCATGAACCTCTATCAATATTGTAACTTCAAACATTGTACAATATTTATATCTTGAAAATTTTACAATTTTATTTATTAAGAAACATAGAATATAATCATCGATTTTTCTAAATGTTTAATGAAAGTAACAAAAACCTTTTTATGATAAACTACTACTCTCCTTCACCTAGAATATTAAAATATTAAAAAACAAGATGTTGATAAGAAATATAACCATATTTATAGAATAATCCCAAAGTATCTACATAATGGTTTTTGAATCCCAATAAAAATTTTGATTTTCCATTTTTGTTCATCTTCTTTACCTTCACATTTGAGTGGAATCAAGTGTAGACATAGGTTCAATTATATTTGAGCCACTATAAAAATAAATGTGTTCATTTTATATTTATTTCCACTACAAAAATTATCTTAAATATGTAAAGTTTTTAATTTTTTTAAAAGGGTCAATAAACCCCCTCCCTTTTGACCATTATGACATTATCTCTTTAAGATATAACAACTGGGACCCAGTAATAGAACAAACACCCCACTATAATATGGTCATCGGGTCTTGACCCACCAGGTGCCACCATTTTCCCCGTAGACATTTCATCCCCACCTTGGGGACCACCCACATGCATGAACGAGTCATATGACTAATGATATTCTTCATTGGTCAACACAATGTCCTTTCCATCTTGCTTTGACCTCACTCACACACACCCCGTGAAACTTTCCAGAAGTTCAACCATCTTAATCACCACTAAAGGTTAATAATGCTTAACTGTGGAGTTATAATCAGGTGGGCTCCCAAAAATAACGGTTCACTATACTGACATGAGTCATATCATTTAGTAATTTAACCCTTTATCATTATGGGGTGTTACATTTACCCTCCCCTATTAGAGAACAATGTCCTCATTATGGGCCCTAAAACTCAACCTAGGAAGTGCACCACACTTATAGATGGGTACAACCTTTGTTACCAAATGTAACAATAGGGTCCTACTAACAGCAGAGACACCTCACCCTAACATGGTGATCAGGTTATGGCTCGCCAGGTTCCACCAATTTCCCCATAGACATGTGGTCGCCACTCTAAGTCCCAACCACATGCCTGAATACATCATTTGACTAATGAAATTCTCTATTTTCCAACACATATATTTTCTGGTGTGTGTTTTCCTCACTCACAGAAACCCTAAGAAACATCCCAAAAGGTTATCCATACTAATCACTACTCTAGGCCAAGCATGATTAAATTTGGAGTTCTAATTAGGTCGGCTCCCTAAATGAAATGTGCACTCTATTGACATGAGCCATATAATTTCTTCATTTAACCCTTTATTCTTATAGGGTGTTTCATAAGACCTAAAAATTAGTATCAATGATTGACACCTATCAATACTATGTGTGTGTGTCTATATATATATATGTGTGTGTAAGTATATATTTATGAAAGCATGTGTGTAAGTCATTGTTCTAATCAAACACCGACATAACCATCAAGGGGAAAGATCTTTTGAGATTATAGGAACAACTAAATATAAGGGATAAACTCCTCAAAAACCATAATTCATTGATAGAACAAACAATCGATATTGAAATTCATACATGGAAACTTACCTTTTTAACTTAAGAATTAATAGTAGTAAGCTTACTTCTAAACATTAAAATAATACTAAATTTGATAATGATATATTGATTGATAATGATTATAGTTTATATGTTCTCAATTATAATGTAGAGAAAGTTTTATATTCTGTTATAAGTATATATATATATATACAAAACCATTATATTTTTAAATTATTACAAGTCAATCATAATGGGTCATATAAGAGAATAAGAACTAATCATGTTATGTTAAGATATCTGTATCGAGAATTTAAAATGGGGGAATAATAAAAAATTCATTAAATGTTTCATAGATTTAAGATAATTATAAATAGAATGTGTGCATTGGGAGAAACATTAAATAATTCGATATTAGTAAAAATGGTTTTAAGCGATTTGTCAAAAAAATTACATCCTAAGAAACTCATAATTAATGAAAGTAAAAAAACATTACATAATATAATTTATATGATATTATTTTATCATTATTCCAATATGAATGGGAATTAAAATATATTTCTCCAATGTATATTTAAAACAATAAATGAATTTATGTTATGTAATAAATTTATGTTACAAATCACTAATTTGATTAAGAATTTCATAGAAATGAAATGGAATAAGTTGTAATGGTTTCCCAAGGATGGATGAATAAAGGATACTCAAGGAGAGATAAAAGTGAGTACCCCAAAAATGATGATAAAGGAAGAAATAAAAGTAATTATATATCAAATTGTGCTTCTAAAATCATTATTTTGGAATTTATATAGGATGTTTACATCAATCCTAAATTCCCCTAGCTCAATAATGATTCAAAAAAGAGAAAATATTAAAAGGAAGACAAGAAGCACATGGTAATAATGCAGAGTTTTACTGAGGGTAACACATAAATTATAGAATTTATTTTGATAATGGTGTGAAAAACTTATGTTTAATGCCTTCCTAAAATCAAGTATGTGAACATGATTATTTGTTATATTTTAAATATTATTTTGAAAAACAAATTGAAGTTAAATTTTATAATTAAATGGAGAGAATAAATCCTAAAATATAATTATTTATCTTTCAAACATGTATCTTGCTATAAAATATAAAAAACTAATTATGAAAAATAAGATAAATCTTGATAAAAATTAAAAAAAATTAAGGAATCTAGTCATAAGTATTTTTATTCTTCTCCTAGTGATTTAAAATCATTACATGCTACAATGAGAATACTTCTTGAAGAAAATGTGAAATAAAAAAATTATCCTCCACACTGTAATAATAAAATTTTTTATTACTTCGAAAGTGTTCAGATTGAAAATATTATACATAAGTATTATCAGTATAAATGTGATAAAGAAAAGAAAAATAAGAAAATTTCTATTTTAGAAGAAAATAATAATCTAAAAAGTTAAATTAAGAGTATAAATTCATATATCCACTTTTGTTCAACATAGAGTGAGCTATACTAAAGTGATGAGTTTGAATAAAATAAATATAATTAAAATTGGCCTTCGATATGATAAACTTTTACCCAAATGTATAAAAACTTATTTATTAATGGTTCAAGTGTAAATTTTTAATGATTCATCTGTTTTAAGATTAAATTGAAGGTCCTCTATTAAAATGTATGTCCCTTAATATTTATAAATTCTCCTTATCACACTAAAGACTTTATCTTTAAATTATTATCTTCTCAGTTAATGGTTTAAAAAAAAATTAAATCAGTTTGGGTTCCAAAAAAACCATATTCTAACCAAATTAGAACCAAGTTCTCATAGATACAAAATTATTCTTAAATATTATTTTGTTGGATGTATGTCCTGGAAGCTTCAAAAAAGAAACCTGATATATGGATTGTGGTTGATCATGACATATGATTGGTGATATCTCAAAATTTTTCTCTTTGAATAAGTTTAATGGTTGTAGTGTAATATTTGGTGACAACTTTAAAGGAAACATAAATCATCTTTTAAGAAGTTGGAATGTTTGATTCGATAATCATTTAAAAAGTGTGATTGATTGAGGGTTTAAAGGAGAATTTGATAATAGGTTCTCAATTCCATGATGATTGAATGTTTTTTAAAATTTAAAAGGATGTGTTTTTTCTTTAAAGGATGAAACTGTTCAATTTCATGAAAATAGATAAGATAATATTCATTAAATCAATTTTTACTAAATCAACAAACTATGATTTTAAATGTTTTAATTATTTAAAATCTAATTTCATTTTTTGGCATAGACAAATAATCCATAATAACTTTATGTTTATTTAAAAACTTTCCACTCACCAATATGATTTGTTGTTACCTGATCTCATGGTGGAAAACACCAATATTTTTGATTCATGTATGAAATATAAATAAAATGAAATTTCTTTCAAACCAATCAAATAAAAAGTCATTATAAATCCTATTAAACTCTAACATCTAGATTTATTTTTGCTAGATAAACATTATTTTCTAGCTATAAATAAATATCTCTTTATCATTGTAGGTAATTTAATATAGTTTATATGGTTTTATTATTCTTTCACACACATTTAAAACATAATCTATTTTTAAGGAAACTTTTTTAATATTAAAAAATTAAAAAGGATGGTTAATTTTTTTCAATTTGAATAAATAGAGGTGTATAATTCTTAAATCTATAATTTCGACAATTTTACGGAGAAATTTTGTATTCTTGTTAATTCTCAGCTCCTAGGACTCCAAAAAAATGATGTTTTGGAGAGGAAAAATATAACACTTCATAAAATAACTAGATCCATTCTTATTGAATCTAGTTTTCTAAAAAAAATTGGGATGATGGTGTAAATTATAATTCATATATTTAAAAAAGGATTAATTGATGATATATATTAAAAAAATAATTATAAACCTTATAAGGGATGAAACTCAAAAATTGGTTATTTTAGAGTCTTCAGTTACAAATTATTTATTTTTAATATTAATTATTCCTTAAATAAATTTGATTTTAAATCAGTTAAAGATATATTATTAGGTTATATGAATTTTATTAATTCATATCGATTATATAATAAAAAAATAATGATTTTTCTAGAAATTTGTCTTGTTAAAATAAATGGAAGTGGTTTAAATAATAAATCAATTAATGAAAATTGTTTTCCCTAAAAGATTAAGGAATTTAAATTTAGAAAAAAAATCTAATATTGGATTTTAATGAATCTTTTTAGGGGAAGAAAATCCCTCTTATAAAAACAATATAAATTCACAAAAATCATTTAATAGATAACATCATTAGACATGTTGAGTAAAATGTTCACACAAGGATATTTGTTATGAATTTTTATTTATATCATTATTTTATCTAAAATTTTATTCAAAACAATGTTCATAACTATTTGAATGAATATAATTGGATCTTTTAAATGAAAAATTAATTAAATCAATTTAACAAAAAAAACGTATAGAATTTGTTTGATTAACCTAATGATTATCATATTACTGGAACTAAATGGATCTTTAGAAACAATGTGGATGCATTTTTTGAATAATTAAAAAATAACTAGATTAGTTTCTAAAATATATTCACAAGAGGAATATAGTGACACTAAAAAATGTTTTCCACTATTACTAAATTGGAATGTATTAGAATATTACTAACTTATGCATGTTTTTAAGGTATAAAATTATTTCAAATATATGTTAAAATTAATTTATTAAATGGTTATATTTATGAAGAATTATGTGGGAGATAACCACAAAATTTGAAAATTAAAAATATCCTAACAATGTCCAAAAAATTATAATGTTTTTATGGATTATAACAAGCTACATGAGCATGGTATGGGAAACTATAAAATTTTATTTTGGACACCAGTTTTAAAAGGTAAAAAGTTATATATACCATGTTTTTAAATATGAATATAAATTATATTTTAATTATCAAAATTCATGTGTATGTTATCATTTTTTTATCGTAAAATAATTATTTATGTCAAGATTATTTATATTTTAAGAAAATGAATTTTATTTGTGTTTAATGGGAGATATTATATATCTTATTGGTTTTTATATTTTTTAAATAAATAAAAATATTTTTCTAAATCAATCTATGTGTTATAATGTGTTAATCATAATATTTAGTTTAACCTATTCTAAAAATATTAATAATATAATGGGTACTTCATGTAAACAAGATAAGGATGAATTTGGAAAATGTGTTGATGTTAATACTTTTATATTCATGATTGGAACCATATTTTACGTAAATGATTCTAGGAATGATAGTTCTTTAAAGTGGTCTAGATTTAATATTAATTACCAGAAAGGCATGTGAAGGTTGTTAAACAATTAATTTTTTTTTAAAAAAGGCCTTTAAATATGGTCAATTAAACTCATCTAGAAATTCTACTGATTTAATTAGTTATAGATATTCTAATTTTTTGTTTTAATAATTTATAAGAAAATTATATGAGGTATGTTTCATTTTCATTATAAATTGTAATTATCATTGAGTTATAAGAAAAAAATTTAGTACCAATTTCAATTTTTTAAAGAATGTATATTGATGATTCATATTATTTTCCCAATAATTATGGATCAAGAAGACTTTTTTTATTTTATTTGGTTTTCCAAAACGATTCTTATTTATAGTAATAACACCTCAAAATTTAAATTTATTAAAATACTTTAATAAATTCAATAACTAAACATATTGATGTATGATTTAAATTTTATAGTGATCTTGCACAATAATTAAATATAAATTTGGAGTCTATTTCTATCGGAAATTATCTTACTTGTATTTTTAATAAACCATTATATTAAACTAAAGTTCAAAAAATTAAATTTGTACATGAAATAATGGAAGTATATTTAATTTGTACATGGTATGTGGTTAAGGGGAGATTTATATATAAATATAAAATATTCAAATGTTGTTTTTTTTCAATACATGAATTTCAATTTATAAGGTTTAATGATTAATATTGACTCCTTAAAAAACTTTGAAGAGGCTTGTTAGGAAATTTTTATATAGAATCTTGTATTCTATTTTATGTAGTTGTAATTTAGTCTATTATAGTTTTACCATCAAAAATGGTTTATAACATACAATTATTTTTCATCTATTAAATATATATATATATATATATATAAATTTCTATATTTTAATCTACATTATTCTATCTGTTTAAGGGAATTTTAATTTTTTTATTCTAATATTATAAATGTTATTTTATTTCCTAGTAATCTTTAGGGGAACATAAATCCATGTTAAATAAAAATAATAGATGAGTTTTTTTATCAAAGTAATTACTTTCTATCTTAGGGGGATTATATTTCCACATTAATTATTGTTACATGTAATGGGAGAAATTTATTTCTAAATAGTTTCATCTTTTTTATCAATTTCAAAAATGGGGATAAATTTTGGAATTTAAATTTATTTTTTAATTATCATAAATAGGGAAAATGTTGAAGTCTACCCATGAAAATTTGTTATATATCTTTTTTATAATTAAAATAGATTAATTTTTTATGTTTAGATATTTTTTATTTATCATAGCTTTTCATAAATCTTGTATTACCTCTAACATGAGTTTTAAATAACTATTTATCCAAAAAATAAATAGATTAATTTATCTATCATTTGTAATATTTGAATTCTGGTAAGAAGGTTTTCTATTTCTTGATCGACCATGCATGTAACGCCCTGAGATTTTGTGAATCCTTTTTCGATTTAATTTAATATTTTTGATATTTTTCATTTTACGCAACACTAAATATAGTTTATTTTATATTAAATCACTATGTTTGGAATGTGATATATGGAAAACAATGTTAATCATGAAATAAACACAGCTTAAATTTTATCTCACTTTACATGGAAAACCGAAGTCAACTTGTGTTACTTGAAACAATGACATTCCTCAAGGGATTGCATAACATGCATGACCGAGTTCTACTAAACAATTCTATATCATTAAAATGTTTTTAATAATATAATAAGATATAAATTCACTACTAATTTAGATTTTATTAGTATTACTAACTAATTTTTTAAAATATATGGATTATAAAAAATAATATGTATTTATAGGTTACCAATTAATTAGAAATTAATATAAAAACTGAATGAATATAAATGAAAAATATCATTCTGGTTCATGGATGTTTTAACCTAATAAATTAAATTATTTATAGTTAGTGAGTGATATGAATTAAATATATATGTTATAAATTCAATAAAATATTTTTGATATTATTCCAATTGGTTTGATATAAATAAGATTAGATCAAACCAAATTTTATTCTTAAAACTCAATATCATTATTAAGGCGTTTTTACGGCCTTCAAATGGAGAACCCATTATAAATCCAATTTTTGGAAATTTTATAGATTTAATTTTTCAAAAAAATATTCATGATTTAAATTCAAAAATATGAATAATTTTTAGATAAATTTTTAGTATTTTTCTGTAAGGTTTCATATTTTAAAGATAGTTAAAAATACTTAATTTTAATTTAAAACTATTTTTCATCTAATTTATTTCTAAGGATAAATTATAATATAAATTTTGTAAAAAGTTTAATTAGATAATATTTTTATCAATTAATAAAATTTAGGTCATTTAGATCATTTTTTCATTAAATTTGGGTATAAAATCTTAGAACCATTTGAATATTTTTTGATTAAAAACCCGCATTGTCGACCCGACTATATGATTAATTTTAAATTAATTTATGCCAAAACTATGATTATAATTTAGAGAAAATTATTCAATGTTTTTAATAAGAATAATTTATATTTTATAATAAAGTTATCTTTGTTTTTGACCAAATATATTAGTTATTGTAATTAAAATCAATAACATCAATTAATGGTAAAATTAAGCATAACTAAGGACTAAACATTATATTTAAGACTAGAAAAAACCTATAATATTTTACAATATACATTGTTTGTCCATATATATACCCTATACTAACATTTTTATAACGTTTTCCATTATTGGATCCACCTTCAACATAAAAAATGTGGGTGGAATTCTTTCTTTAAATATTTACAAGAGTGTCACTCCACCTCCACTATAAAAAGACCTTCTCTCCTCTGAGTTATTCACACCTATAAATCCCATTTCCACACCCAAAATATTCCTCAATGAGATCTAAAAATTACTCCATTCCTCATAGAAACCTATACTTGGGAATAATCCTTCCAAATATTCCTTTCTTCACAAACCAAAAGGAGTTACCCAAATAAGAGGCAACACCTTCTCTCAAGATCCATTCTTAAATTTTCCCTCTCCACCCCATCCAATCACATTATTATATTAATTTATAAAATAAATAGTATCACCAATATAATAGGACTTTTTTATTCAAATATTTATACCTACACTTACACCCACCTAAATCTAATGGGTAACGAACACATTTTTTATGTGTGTGGTGAACTTCCACCTCACAAACTAATGATTAATGAATTTTCCCTACAACCTCTCATGGTGGATATTATGATAGAAAATATATTGGTATATATTATATATTATATTTATTATTAATTTAATAATTTTTATTAATTTTACAATTAATATCTTTTTTACTTTTCTTTTGGATTAAATATGATAATTTTGTCTAAGGGAGTGTGGAGTATCACCCCCTCAAAACGATGTGATTTTTTCACACGCCATATGGAATGTATATTGGGTTAGTTTAGTGAAATTATATGATATATATATATATATAATTATAATAATAATTTTGTGATATTATATATATATATATACGTATATTTTATTTTCATTCTTTCCTTCAACATGATAATAAAAACAGAAACAATGTTCCTGCGTACAAACGGCTTACTATCTCCATGAATGGTGTATTTCATTTCAAAACAATAAATTAAATAGATTATTATAATAAAAAAATAATGTATATAATATATATATATATATATATATCTTGTTTTTAATTCTTTAATCATGATATAATTATAAAGACCAATGATATAACAAATTCAGACACATGCGAAAAACAAAGCAAATATTATCTAAAGTGAATCCTCAAAATAAAATGGTTAAAAAGAGGGTAATATAAGGTTATATTAAAAACATAAGTGTTATTATATATAAGAATATAGTTCTTTAAAATATTTATAATAAATTTATATTTATTATACATCTGGTTTGAATGAGTATGATGAGATTCAAGACACAAGGTAAGGGAATTTCATCTCTCTTTTTATTTCAGTGAGATACATACTTTATTCACAACCCATTTATTTTATGTGGTTTGGATACTAAACATAGTTATATTAAATGATTCTAATAATTTAATTTATGGATATAACATATCCATTATTTAATATTTATTTAGTTGGGTTAATTTTTCAAAAGTTATCAAATCGAAAATATTGTTTTGTCTCAATTGGCAATCATTAAGACACATGTTTTATTACACACCAATATTTTTACCTGAGGTGTATATAATTCCATTGAAATTTTATGTTATGAATCTCATTATTTTTATGATATTTTAGGATTCATGTAATTTTATTTATTATTTAGGTACTATGGTCCAAAGTTACTAGGTGGTAAGAGTTTTTTGAAACAATCTCATCACTTTTCAAGATTATTAATGTTAAAACTCCCTTTGATGAAATATTAGGATAAATATTTTAAGAAAACTAATGAATTTTCTTATACTCTAGTTTTTAATGATATATTGATTTATTTGTACCATTTTTCCACTATTTGGTGAATAATATAGTTAATAATTTTTTTTAAGAAAACCCGACATTACCCTCTTTTAAGTTAGAAATCTATATTCCCTGAAAACATTATTCTCTAAAAGGGGTTTGAAAGAATATTATACTATTCTCCAAAAATATTGAACAGATGTTTTTAACCCTTTTTTTCATTTTACCTTTTTTTAAGTGTAATTTTCTTATTCCCTTATAAACAAGGTATTTTTCTAATTTTTGTATTGGTCAAAAGGAATGTTTATTTTACCTCATATGAAATGTATAGATTTACCCACAGTCAATTATTTGAATATTTCCTTTCAGGTTTAAAAGGTTTTTATTTATGAAAAATAAATTAAAAGTGATTTTAAAGGATATGGTTTTCATAATTTCTTCAATCTTCTTTTATATGTGTTTTTAATGAAAATGGGTTTCAAAATGTTTTCAAGCTTCTTTTATATGTTTTTAAAGATAATGGTTTTCAAATGTTTTTCAAGATTCTGTTATAAGTTTCTAAGTAAATTTGATCTCGAAATGTTTTCATGATTCTATTGTAATATTTTATATAAAATGGTTTTCATTATTTTTTATGTTTTAAAGATCCTTTCTTAAATAAGAAAGGATGTTTACCTCAAAAAATGTTTTCAAAATATCCTTCCAAAATTATTTTCTATCTATGATAACATCTATTGATGTTACTCGTTCTCTTATAGGAAAGGATACAAAGGTTCCATTCATATTCTTTTTTTAATGTTTTCTGTTTTTATGGAATTATTCTTAAGACACCCATTTCACTTACACAAGTTTTATGCTATTGAAATATGCTTATTTTCATGGGTTATGCTTCGTTGATGTGATTATGAAACCTATGAATTTTCATAGGTTATTATGTGATGAAATGTTAATAATACACATTTTATTTAATGGGATATGATTTTATGTTTATAAAACCTATTTGTTAATTGGCTAAGATATGATGAAAGCTTTATTATCATGTGTCACATATATGAATGGTTTTATTATTAGATGGGTGGGACCTATATCTCCATCCAATGCAATGGGTAATTATAAGTTGTATATTAGGATAGATGGTACATGGAATATAGCCCAAGCCTGAAAGTAATAAGTTTCATGTGTTTTATCACAATACTAAAAGAAAGAGGGTACTCATATTGTATCCCAATCCCGAAAACAATGTGGTACAACAGTTGCATCCCAAGCCTAAAAGTAAGAGGGTACACGGGTTATATACCAAGCCTGAAAATAAGAAGGTACATGGGTTGTAGTCTAGGCCAAAAAGTAATAGGGTACATGGGTTGTTATCCCAAGCCCGAGTTAGGTACATGGGTCGTATCCCAAGCCTAGCATGCTATAAAGGTATAGGTAGTTATCCTTGAAATAAGATTTTCTATTATTATGCTCATGAAACAAATTCCATGTCTTATTCCAATGTTATGCTTTCATGAATTAAGCTCTTAAATATCTTATGATCTATGTCTAATGAAATGTAAATATTTATGATTATCTCTAATATGTAGGGTATGATATTCAAATGTTATGCTCATATTCCATACCATTTTTTCATGTTAGGCTTAGGAATTTCTTTTATTTACCCATACTTTAATCTTGAGACCACCCATTTCTTATGTTTACTTTCCCCAGTTTATGAATAATGGGTTTTGTTATAAGTACTAATAGTGAATATCTTTACAAGAGACATTTAGGACCATTCACTCAGAGAGAAATTTCTGTTTCCATTTTTCCAAATACACTAAACTATTACAGTCCTTAGCCATGTATTTTTGTAACATATTGAATATTAATCTAAAATGGAATAATATGCATGTATGTTCATCATGGGACATAATAGTTTGTCTCAACGGAAATTTATATTCAACTGTTGGAAACTAGGATGAGAAACCATTAGTGATATCCCTAAGTATATTTATAAGAATATTCTTAGATATGTCATTAAGGATAATAATAAGGATGAGTTAACGTATAGGAAAATTTACTAGAATTTTGTTAAAGGATAGAGTGAGTGGTTTATAAGAAATAAATTCTTGCCTGGATACTACATTTGAAAGTTATGTCATGTTATTACAATATTTTTTACATTAAACATACGAAACATGATTAGATTGAGGTTCAAGAACCCTAATACAAGATAAATATTTTATATTCTTGGAAATATTTATTGAGAAATAATTTGATGATTCCTAAGTCATGGTTCAAGAATAATATAGGATGGATAATGTACTTATGTTTTAGAATTCAATGATTATGTTATATAAATTGTGAAATATATAAGTAATTTTAGTATCAGTTTCCATTAAATATTGAAAATGATATTTTTAATGGTGATGGAGACATATAAAAGTTATATTTTTATAAAGGGATAGTAACCCTTAATGTGATCATGATGTTGAGAACGTTTTTTCTCATTGATAAATAGATGATTTATTTAGATATATTAACTTGGATATCACTTATTATCCTAGATTTGATAATTTTTTGGTTTAAAATGTAGTGTATATCATCATGTATGAAATTTAAAGCTTATTGGATTTACGTACTATATTCAGTAACATTTGAAGTAAGGAAAAATTCATGTTTTTTAATGTATATATAGTATTTTAGTTTATTACCATGTTTCAAGAGAATATATGATGACAGTATTCACATGTTTGGAATGTTACAACCAAGAGTTACATAGAGATATTTGAGGAACCAATATTAATCTGATTATGTGACTTCATTATAATATTTAGTATTTTCATCTTTTGAAAAGGTTATAAGGTTAACTATTTAAGTAAATATTAAGTTATAATTTGGATGATGTTTGTGAGAATAAATTATTATCTTACAACATTAGGACTTAAGCATACCGGACGACCTGTTATAAAAACATGGTGTGGATGATATTTGATGATATATGGGATGTCATATCATGGATCTCATGATTTTTTATTTCATTGTGAATGAATAATTCACCATCCCTTTTAGAGAAAAAGGTGAAGTGGACCAAAGAACAAAAAAGGGTGACATTTTCCTAAAATCGTTCAAGTATATCTTTGGATGATAATTATTAAACTTTAAGAAAATGGATCTCAAAAAAAATTATTATCCTAGTACCTCTATTTTTTATGAATTATATATTCCCTTATTTCATCACAGATTTATGGCTTTTTGATTATTAACCATCTCATGACTTTGTTCCCTATCACTGTCTATCAAAACTGGATAGTTATATTTTTCTTTCATTCCATTGTTTCCACTTCCAAACTCTGTTCTCTTATGTGGAACCAAGATATATGTTACATAGGGTAAACATTATGTTTCCAATGTTCCCTTTCCAAATGATGTTTTAGTATTCATTTTTACAATGTGGGTTTCTATGAATGAAACTTTCAAGTATTAAACATTTGAAAAATTAGAAAATTTTTAAGGGAGAAATTCATTTTAAGGGGGGTAAAATGTAACACCCTGAGGTTTTGTGAATTATTTTTTTCAACATAATTAAATCTTTTTGAAATTTTTCGTTCCCTGGAACACTGAGAATAGTTTTTTTTATATTGAATTACTGTGATTTGTTAAAAATATATAGAACACCAAGTTAATTGTGAACTACACATTGCATAAATTGTATCTTACTCTACATGGAAATAGGAAGTTATCTTGCATTATAGACAACAATGACATTCCACAACGGATTCTATAACACGCATGACCAAGATTTACCAAACAATAGTATATCATTAAAATGATATTGCTTAATATAACAAGATATTTCCTAGATATTAAATTAGTGGTTATGAATATTATTAAATAATTTATGAAAATATATGGTTTACAAAAATATAATAAAGATTCATTGTTTACCAATTAATTAGAAATGAATATGAAAAATGATTGACTATAAAGGAAAATATTATTATGTTCATAAGGATGTTTTAATATAATAAATAAAATTAATTATAATTAGTGAGTGAAATTAATGTAATATATATTTTATATATTTATTAAAATATTTTTTATATACTTCCAACAGGTTCGATATACATAAGATGAGAACAAAGCTAGTTTAATGATTAAAAACCAATATTTTTATCAAGGGGGTTTTACCTTTTTTTAATGGTGAACCAATTTATATAAACTTTTCAGAACATTTATAGATTTAATATTTCAAAATAAACATCTTATTTTAAATTAGAACATATTGATTAGTTTAGGCTAATTTTTTGGTATTTTTTTGTAAGGTATCATTTTTAGTTAATAGTTAAAAATACTGAATTTCAATTCAATATATATTTTTCTTGCTATTTATTTATAAGGTCAAATTATATTTTAAATTGGTTTAAAAGTTTAGTTGGCAAATATTTTAATCAATTAATACATTTTTTTTTCATTGATGTGAATTTCATTTTGAGTTTGGGTATAAAAACTTAACAAAATTTTGAATGTTTTTCTATAAAAACCCATCATTATCTACCCGACTACGAGATTAATTTTAACTATTTTCTTAAAATTAGTTGATTATAAATTAGAAATATTGATTAAATATTTTAAATCAGTATAATGTGTAATGTTTAATATTTTCAACATAGTTTTTAACCAAAAATGTTACTGCATTTAATTAAAATTAATAACATCGATTAAGGTAAAATTAAGATTAAATAAGTGCTAAACCTTAAATATAAGACTAAAAAGGCATATAAACATGTAAAAGATCTATTTTATATACATATATCGACCCAATAACCCAATTAATTGACTTTTTTATATTATTGGATCCACTTCAACCATGAAAAAGGGTGTGTAATTCTCGCTTCAAATATTTAAAAGAGTGCCACCTCTCCTCCGCTATAAAAAGGCCTACTCTCCTCCCATTTTTTCACACATAGAAAACCCCTTGGATCTCGAAAGATATATTGAAATAAGGTCTCAAAAACCCTCCCTTATTTCTTGAATACTCTAGGTTTTAATAAAGTCTTTCAAGGAAGCCTTCTTCCACAAACCAGAAGGATTTACCCGATTAACAGGTAACACTATCTCTCAAACACCTTTCTTTTATTTTCCTTATTCAACCCTACACTCTATTTATTCCATTACTATATAAAAAAACCACTATAATAAATATACTAGGTTGTTTTTATTCTATTTTTTAGATCTAAACTTACACACACCTCTATCTAATGGGTAATGAACATACTTTTTAGGTGTACAGTGAACTTCCACCTCACAAAATGATGATTGTCCAATTTTACTTACCACCTATCATGGTAGACATTATAATGGACACACTATTTATATATATTATATATTATTTTAATTTTAATTTTAATCATACATATTTATTTTATAACACAGATCTTTTTTACATTCCATTTGGTGCAAATACAATAATTTCGTTTGAGTAGGTGCGGACTACCGCCCCCTCGAATCAATGTGATTCTTTTAAACACTACATGGAATGTATTAAGGATGGGTTTAGTGAAATTATATGATATAAATATATATAACATTATAATTATAATTTAATGATATTATATACATATATACATATGTTTTATTTCATATCTTTCTTTGAAAATGAGAATAAGTACAGAAACATCGTTCATGCATACGTATCGCCTACCATCACCATGAATTGTGTATTAAATTTCATACTTCTATATTATATATATTATTTTAAAAAAACATACTGGATATAAATTACATATATATATATATATCATTCTTTACATGATTTACTCATGATATAATTATAAGTACCAACGATATAACAAATTAAGATACATGCATAGAACAAACCAAATATTATCTGATGTGAAACATCAACCTGCGAGATAGTTAAAAAGATGGTAATATAAGTTTATAATAAAAAAAATAGTATTAGATAAAACAATATTTTAAATTAAAATATTTATAATAAATTTATTTTTATTAAATAGGTGGTTTGAATGAGTATGGAAATAGTTAAGAAATAATATCAGGGGATTTCATCTCACCTTTCATTTCCATGAGACAGATGTTTTATTCACCACCCATTTATTTTATGCAGTGTGTATAATTATCAAGGATGTATTAAATAATTATTATACTTATGTTTATGGGTATTCAAATATCCATTCTATGATCTTTATTTCATGGGGTTAATGTTTCAAAAGCTACCAAATTGGTAACACAGTTTTCTCTCAATTGGCCTTCTTTGACGCACATATTTTACTATGAACTAATATTTTTACATAATGTTTGTATACATACATTGAAATATTAAATCAGGAATATTATTATTTTAATTATATTTTAGGATTCATTTAATTTCATTTTATTAAATAGGGAGTATGGTCCAATGTTACAAAGTTGTAAGAGTTTATTGAAACATTCTCACCACTTTTCAAGATTGTTTATATTTAAGCTTCCTTTGATGAAATATTATG
This sequence comes from Viscum album, assembly GCA_963277665.1. Taxonomy (NCBI): domain Eukaryota; kingdom Viridiplantae; phylum Streptophyta; class Magnoliopsida; order Santalales; family Viscaceae; genus Viscum; species Viscum album. The sequence continues at coordinate 885,332,567 of OY728148.1, read as the reverse complement.
ATCCATCTCTTTATTAAACTCGTGATTTTATTTTCTATCGGTTATTCATGATATATTAATGTTTTGGTACTATTTTCAACTCATTTATATATAAAATAGTTAAGAATGTGTTTTTAATAAATCCTTACTTTACCCACCCTTCGGTCTTAAATCCGTGTTCCTTAAAAATGATTTATAAATGGGTTTCCAAGAATATTATTTCATTATCCTAAAATATTTATAATAAATTTTACCCTTTTTTATTTTTATAATTTTTTAAAAATAATCTTCTTGTCTTTTTATGAATGATACATTTTTTTGATGATTTTACTGTGAAAAGGTAATTTTCTTTTTACCTCATTCGAAAGGTATAGATTAACCCACCATCAATTATTTGAATATTTCTTTTCAAGTTTAAATTTTTATTTGAAGATTTTTTTTAAATATATTTTCAACGAAATGGTTTTCAAATGTTTTTCAATTTTGTTTAATAATTTTTTAATGAAAATGGTTTTCAAAAAGTTCTCAATATTCTCTTATATGTTTTTAAGGGAAAAATTTTCCAAAATGTTTTCAACCTTATGTTATATTTTCTTAAAGAAAATTGTTTTAAAATATTTTTTATGATTTTTTTATGTCTTTATGAAAAATTGTATTCAAAAGGTTTTTTTGTTTTAATGATCCTTTTATAAATAATAAATTATTTTTTTCCTCTATAAATGATTTAAAATATCCTTCAATGTTATTTTCCATCTAAGATAACATCTATTGATGTTACTTATTCCCTTATAGGAAAGGATCTAAAGGTTCCATTCATATTATTTTATTAATGGTTTATGTTTTTATTGCATGATTCTTAAGACACTCGTTTCAGTTCCATGGGTTTTTTTCTTTTGTAACCCACTTCTTTCGATGGGTTATAATTCCATGAAGTGATTATGAAACCTCCCTATATTCATATGTTAGGATATGATAAAATGTTAATGATACCCATCTAATTTCATGGGTTGTGATTTGATGTTTATAAAACCTATTTTCTATAGGAAATGATACGATGAAGGATTTATTATCTTCTAGATCATATATGAATGATTTTATTAGGACATGGGTGGGACCTATATCTCCCTCTAATGCATTGGGTAATGATAGGTGTTATGTGAGATCTGAGGGTACTTGGGTTATATCCTAAGACAAAAAATAAGAAGGTACATGGGTTATATCCCAATAATAAAGAATGAGAGTACACAGGATATATATCAATACTAAAGTAGGTAAAAGGGTTATAGCCCAAGACTATCATGTTATAAAGGTCTTCATATAAGCCTTATCTTGCGATTTTATATTATTATGTGCATGCAAAAAATTCCATATCTTATTCCTATGTTATTATTTCATGACATATGCTCTTAATTATATTATGATCGATTTCTTATGAAATTCCAATCGTGGTTATGATCTCTCATAGGAAGGGTTTGATCTTAAAATGTTATGCCCATGTTCCATACCCTTTTATTCATGTTATGTATATGCATTTCCTTTATTTACCTTGCTAATAATTTGTGCTCACCCATTTCATATCTTTCCCTTCACCATGTTATGAACAAATGTTTTAGGTATAATTACTATATATATATATATATCCTTATGGGAGATGTTGAAGATCTTTCACCATGATAGAAGGTTTTGTTTCCTAGTTTCCAAATATAGTAAAATATTACGGTCCTTGGGCATGTTTTTTTAATATACCTAATATTAATCTAAAATGATGTAATATCTATGTATGTTAAGACTAGGTTATTATAAGGCGGCATGTATATAGATCAAAACTGAGGCCTACATCAAATACATACACAATGGATCTACCAAAAATATAATGTATTGATCATATGAACAATGGATCAATTGAATGTCCTCAATTAATCAAGACTAACAAATGACTATGATGATTGAATTTTTTATACAATTTAAATATTTCAAAGTGTTAAATTGACCTCAGAAAGGGTTTTAACCAACTATATCATTCAATCAATAGTGGATAAAAATTATACAAATCCCTTGATAGACCTCTTGTTAGTTCTAATCAATAAAATGGAAAGATCAATTGCACATTCATTATTATAAAACACACATTGATTTCAATAAAATACTTTTTGAAACCAATCAATCCAGAAAAATGAAAAAAGGATCTACCAAATTGCTTCACCTACCACAACAGTTGATTTACTGTAATGAAACTAATATTTCTTATTTTAAAGATTTTCTATCCTTTTAATTTTTTATTTTATATCTTTATATAGAATATGTTTTTATAAATTATTTTTTTATTTATTTTTTATACAATTTCTCAACAATATTTTATATTCCATGAAAACTATTTTTATAATTTTATACATATTTAAATGAATGATAAATATTTCATTGCACGGATTGATATTCATGTTGTCTATTCAATGGTAGTGATTTAATATTCCAACCTAATGGTTTCTGAATATTGTTTTTTGGATAAGAAATTAGGGGGTGTTCCAGTTAACTACATTTTAATTATATTTTAATCATTTATAGATTCTGTTAGTTTTCTAATGAGTTCCACCAGAAATTCTATTTTTATTTGTATATTTCTAAATGAACTCACATGAGTATATTTTTCATGATTCATAAATATAGAATTCATGTGAATAATTTCTAGAAAATATTATAATTCCCTAGACTTAAACATTACATAATCTGGAGTTATGTCATGAATTCACATTTAGGATCTTTTTAGGTTTAGATAATTAGCAAATTATTCTAGCACTATTACATTATATCTCAAATATTACAAATTAGACACTTCTACTATATCCAAATTTTCACAAAAATAAAATTCCCTAAATAAAAAATGAATTATTTTCTTGATAAAAATATTCTTCAATTATTGTTTTCCCTAACCCTTCCTTATACCCTGTGAAAAATAATTTCAAAAAAAATGAGGATGAGGATAAAATGATTATAAAGGGTTATAAAAAAAGGAATGAAAAATTCAGTATAAAAATAAATGAAATCATACTTTTCACTCACAAAAAATACACTATTTAATATACCTCATGAATTCATAAAATCTTTGAATAACACATAGAAATCATAAATAAAAAATATAACTTGTGGAATCCATAACATACTTACATTGTATCTTTCACAACTACACAGGTAGTAGCCTTCATGGTTACGTTTGGACTACCCATCGAAGTATATTCCCTAAATCTATTAGTAGAAAACTTTCCATTTACCACCAAAACATTACCAAATTAATTTAATATCTATATTGTGCTCATTATCCCTTGGTTTTTCATAGAACCACCCGTATATGTAAAAAAATCCTGATAACCCTAACATAATCATAACACATAAAACAACTATAATGAATAGATAAAACTATCACATTGTAATCATAATAAATCATATCAAGATATGGATATACTAAATCCATTATCAAAACAATTTTCAATACCAAAATATAAAAAAAGGAATATGGTATTTAATTTTCTTTTAAAAATCATTTCGGCCTGTAAAGGAAGTCAAATATCAAATAATGCTCGCGATGGTGGAAAGGTCATTCTCACTGTATACATTAAAAAAATTCTTTTTGACGTTTAGTAAAATGATTCACAATGAAAAGATTCATTTTAATAACCATTTAATGAAATTAAAAGTCAAAGGGGTTGATTATAAACCATATAAAATAAAGTCATGTATAAATCAAAATATGCCTCAATGAAAGGAGATTGTGATGAAGTCCCTTACATTGTTTCCGAATCATCGTGTATGTTCCTTGTTCTTCCTGAATAATAAAGATAATTTATTTTATACTTGTTTAGGAACATTATTCAAGTTTATTATTCATTTTATATCAATTATTACCTTTTTATAATAATCACATAATTATTCAGGTTCATATCAGTTGTTTTGTTAATATTTAGTACTTGAGTCGAAAATGAATTTGTTTTGATGTAAATTTTTCATGTATTCAAAATTATATCATCTCCATACATATATTGGTGATTTAAATAACATATATTTTCAGTTTATATAATTTATAATATTCCATAACATTTGTAGATAATAAATGAAATGCACTGTTTATGGAGATGGTGGGATGTACGTACACATTAACGCTACTTTCATTTTTTTCATGTTAAAAAAATGAAAAATAAATTATAAATAAGTTTTTTACAATTAAAGTATAATATATATGTTATATATGTTCCATAACTTCATTAATTACATCCTTTATACAATCTTTTTAAGGTATGAATGAGTCATATCATGTTGAGGGGGAGGTAGTCGACACTTCCTCTAATGAAATTATCATATTTAGAAATTATAGAAAGCCTAAAAGTATTCTGTAATTAAAAAGATACAGAATAATAGAGAATATATAAATATAACATATATCATATATAAATACAGTTCCATCATAATGGACACCATGAGAGGTGGTAGAAGAAAATTGGACAATCATCATTTCGTGGTGAGTAGTTCGTCAAACATAGAAACAGTATGTTCATATCCATTAGATGGTTGTGTGTGTAATTTTATTTCTAATACAAATCATAAAAATATCCTAATATATTTACTATACTGGTTTTATTATTTAATAATATAAAAAGAACAACGAAGGGAGTGAAGAAGGAAAATAAAAAAGATAGCAACTTGAGAGAAGATGTTACCTCTAAATCGAGTAATTTATTTTGATTTGAGCTAAAAGGATTTCTTGAATTGATTTATGAAAAAGTTAAGTATTGTATAAATAAGGTAGGTATTTTTTAATCTTATTTTAAAATAATTTGTACAATCCAATGGGATTGATATGTGTGAGTATGTGGGTAGATGTGGTTGCCTTTTCCAAGAGGGGGGAGGGGCACTTTACGAATGACTTGAAATAATATTTTAATATAAAATTATTTTCGAATTATAATAGTTAAAAAGTGATATATTTCGATTATAATATTATAATTGGTCTAAATAATCTCAACCAATATTTTTTATACCATTTTATGTCACAAAATTAACCTTATCTTTTAGTTTTAACCCATAGTTAAAAACATTAAGTCTTACCATGTCTTCTTGTATCTTCAATATATATGGTTACCATAGTTACTGTAAAATGACAATTGAAAAAAAAAGTGGATCCTTAATGACATTTGTAACATTATATAAGTCAGTTGTTTGAATCGTTTATTTTTAGGACTATTTTATCATTTAATAAAACAGTACTTTTTATAAAAAAATCCGTTATTTCTATTTTGATACTATATAGTAATTAATTTTTTTTATGTCATAAAAACTTTATTCCTTAGAAAAAATGAAATAACTCAAATATAATATTTCAATAGAATCCATAAAATTCTATTATGGAATCAAAATATTAAAATTACATTTAGTTTGAAATTTATAATATCATTTATTTGAATCTTTCATAAATAAGGTAATCACTTAATCACCATTGTGTCATAAATAAATTTATTTATATAATGTATAAAAATTATAAATAAAAGATCATGATATAGGAAATGTTTTTATCTTTATAATGACTATTTATAGTAAAAATTATTATATAACCCAATATTAAAATTGTTTTAGTAAGAGATACATGTTTATGTTATATTTATTTTTACATTAAATTATTTCTTATAAGATGTCATTATCACACCCAAGTGGATCCACAGGGTCATACAATCTACCCAAGGATGACCATGGTCATAAATATCTCATCCAATAGGAAGATTACATGTGTTATTTTAATATTATTATAACAAGATTACCCTTATTTACCAAATTTACTGTGTAACTGTGGAAAATAAAAATAATCACCGAAGTTACAATTCATAATGTCCAAAAAATAAAAGGTTATTATAGAAACAATTTGTACCATATTATTATAAATATGGAATCCATTTTTCAAAATTCAAAACAAGTAAATTTTATAAATTAATTTAAAATCAATTCTGCTGTCAAAACCCAAATATGTTATTTTAAGAAGTAAAAAATATCAAAATATTGACATGTGTTAATATCCAATTTCATTGGTATATTACATACAATGACCAATATTGGATTAAATTATAAAAACATAATCCCATTACACTTTAAAACTAGTTTAAAATATAATCTATCTATTTATATAAATTAAATGAAAAATAAGTTTTGAATTAAAATGCAGTATTTTTCACTATTCATTAAAAATTTATTTCATTCGAAAAAAATTAACCAAACTAAATTATTGTGTCCTTATTCTATAGAAGAAGTTTATTTTTATCAAATAGAACATATGAAAGTGAAAAAAACAATATTTAAAAATCATTTGACTTTAAATGGTGGTAAAACGACATTTTAAGTATTTTATTCTTATAATTGGATTCATTCTCATTTTAAGACTTTAGAATTTACTGGATAAATGTACAAATATTTAACAAACATGTATAATAATACGTTATTTAGTTCTATTCATTCTCTATATTACAATGGCTAGGAATTAACAACTATTTAAAATAATAATAATAATAATATATTATTATTATTAGGTATAACTAAAAGTTGTGTCCAACGTAAGATTTTGGGAAATCCATTGTTGCATGCCGATTACACTATCGGAAAAAGCATCATTTTTACATAAAATTAAAATATTATTCATAAAAATAAAAAATTTATTATTCTATAAATACCTTGGATTTTACATCAATCCCTCCATTTGGAAATTACATCCCCATAATTTTATTCACTTATCAAATAAATGGGGATATTTATCAATCATGGAATTTTTAGATTCCTGTATTTCCTCTTCAACCACATGACTTTTCCACAAAACATTTACCCGATAAATCACCTTATTCCACAACACTTTCTCTCTATGGTCAGAAATTTGTATTGGTTGTTCCACATAAGAAAAGATTCTTTTCCAAATAAACTACCTCTGGACTCAAAACCTGAGATGGGTCTGGAATATACTTTCCCCACATTAAAACATGATAAATATTGTTTACTTGGGATAATCATGTAGGTAAATCCACTCTATAGGAAACGGATACAACTTTGTCTAAGATTTCATTAGGTCTAATGAACCTCATACTCAGATTTCCCTTCATACCAAAATGCATCACAATTTTACATGAAGAGACATTGAGGAAGACATGGTCACCTACCTCGAAAGAAAGATCTTTCCTCTTGTTATCCACATAATTATTTTCCTTCTCTCAGTTATTCTTATGTGCTTCTGAATTAACTAAAATGTTTCTTCCATCATTTCTACCAATTCTTGTCCAATAAACAACCCTTCACCTACTTCATCCCAAAAAGTTGGAGTTCGATTCCTCTTTCCGTAAAATGCTTCAAATGGTGTCATTTGTATACTGGAATGAAAACTATTATTATAAGAATACTCAGCCAATGAAATATGTTGGTCCCAAATTCCCTGGTAATCTATTGAATATGCATATAGTATATCTTCCAATGACTGGATTGTTCATTTTAACTACCCATCTGATTGAAGATGAAAAGTTCTACAAAATTTTAATTCAGTACCCAACTACTTTTATAAGATTATCCAAAAGTAAGAAGTGAACCTTGGATCATGATCAAATACTATTGAGAGGGTAACTCCATGTTAATTGACTATCTATATAATATACAAATCGAGAAATTTGATCTACAGGAAGAGTACCTTGACTAGAAAAAAATGAAAAGATTTATTCAATCAATTGTCAATAACCCAAATTACATTGTAACCTTGAGAAGTATTTGATAATCCCACTACAAAATCCATAGACACATTTTTACATTTTCACTTGGGCACAGGAAAAGGCTGAAGCATCCCTTTTGGTAATTTCCAATCTACTTTAACAGTTGAAAAATAGAACATCATATGGTAAATTCATCAATATCTATTTTCATTCCATCCCAACAGTAATACTCTTGAAAATCTCAGTGCATCTTAGTACTTCTAGGATGAAGTTAAAATGATGAACTAGGAACTTCATATGATAATCTTTTCTTCATCTGTGAATCACAAGGCACATATAATATCTTTTCAAACCTCAAAAAATAATCTCTAAATTTAAGTAACTTACCCTTCGGAACCAATTCTACATGTTTCCGCAACTCAATATCTTCTTTAAGTGCTTTCTTAATTCTATCTGATAGAGATGATTTCACTACCCCCTAAAACAAAACAGTGGAATTCCATAAACCAAAAACATCCAATTCAAAATTAATCAAATAAAAAAACAAAGAATCTCATTCCAAACATATCATGGTTAATATAGAATTACTATTTCGACTCAAATCATCAACCACTTTATTTACCTTTCCTAGATGGTAATGAATTGTGAATTAATAATCCATGATTAATTCAATCCATCTTCTATGTCTCATGATTAATTATTACTCTATGAATATATACTTAAAACATTTGTGATCAGTATATATTTCACACTCCATGCCATATAAATGATGCCTCCAAATTTTTAATGAAAAAAATAATATTAACTAATTCCAAATTATGTGTTGGTTGATTTAACTCATGAGCTTTCAACTGACATAAAGCACAATCAATTACCTAATCATTATTTATTAGGAAACATCCATCTCCTTTCAACGAAGAATCACTATAGATAACAAATTCTCCATTTCTAGATGGCAGTTCCAAAACTGAAGTATTCACCAGTATTCTTTTCAATTCCTGAAAAAATTCATCACATTCATTTGTCTAGATGAACATAACACCTTTTCGAGTTAACTTAGTCAATGGTCTAGATAACCATGCAAAAGTTTCAACAAACCTCTGGTAATAACCTGTTAATCCATGAAAACTACAAATCTCAGATATGATTGTGGGTATTGTCCATTGTTCCAAAACTTTTATTTTATTGGGATCAACACTTATTCCATATTTAGAAACAGTGTTACCATGGAATTAAGTTTTTTGTAACCAAAACTCACACTTTCTGAATTCCCATATAGTATCTTTTGCTTTAATGTTTGAAAGACACCCCTTAAATGAATTGCATGCTCCTCTTTTATTTTATAATATACCAATATATCATTAAAAAACACAACTATAAACATATCCAATAATTCACAGAGAATTTTATTCATATGATCCATTAATACAGTATGTGCATTGGTTAACCCAAAAGGCATAACAACAAATTCATAATGGCCATATCAAATACAAAATGTGTTCTTCATAATTTTTGTGTCCTTTACATTCTATTGATGGTATCCCAACCTCAAGTAAATCTTGTAAAAACACTGTTCTCCCTAGAAATGATGCACCAAATCATTGATATGAGGAAAATGATACTTATTCTTAACACTGATGTTATTCCAGGCTCTATAATCAATGAAAATTCTCATTTAACCATCTTTCTTTTTAACAAATGAGGCTGGAGAACCCCATGGTTATGTTCTAGGTCAAATGAAACCTCTATCTAATAACTCATTAAATTACTTATTTAACTCTAAATATTTAATTTAACCCATTAGATAAGGGGGGTTTTAACTTTTAATGGCATCAGGAACCAAGTCAACAGTAAATTCAATTTCCTTATCAAGTCTTATACTAGGAAACTCATCAGAAAAACATCAAGATACTCATTTACGACTGGCACATCATTAATATAAAAATTTCTTTTATTTATAACAATATGTTCAAGGTAACATTAATTTCTATATTTTACTAGTTTCTCAACTTTCTAATATATTATAAAAAGTAATGGTTTATTCTTGTACACAAACTGAAATTATTTTTAAAATGAATCCTCAATAGCTCTACAGTCAATCTTAGCGTGATAAATGGAAATCCAAATCGTACCCAAAATAACATCAAATTCTACAAGATGAAAAAAATAATGTTTGTAAGTACATTCTTTCCACATAAAAGGACAATAAGCTTATTATAATTTCTTTTTGTATAAAAATTTCCTCCAGGTGTTTTAACCATATGTTTAGAATCCATTTCATGAGATAGAATTAGATATTTACTTAAAATTTTCCCAGAAATGAAAGAATGTGTAGACCCAGAATCAAAAAACCCATTGGCATAATCTGAATAAAAAACATACCTGATAATAGTTCATTTGATGTCCCAATATCTACATAATTTGTCGAAAAATATTCCACCACCCCTTTCTGATTGTAGTCCAGCTGCATTCAATCATTTGTGTTCTTTATTGAACACTCATTTTCATAATGACCCATATGATTGAAATTAAAACATTTTACTGAATTTACATCAAATTTTGTCTTTCCAGTACCCTAAAGTTTTAAGTAATAATAAGAGCCTGATGTCCCATTTTACCACATTGGAACCACATACCAGAATTCAAAAGGCATTCCCTAGTGTGATTTTTCCCACAATTATAAAAAACTGTAAATGGAAGTTTCTTACCATTATACTTTTTTAAGAGTTGTTCCCTTTCGTCTAACACCTCAACCTCTTATTTCGTTTTTGTTAAAGAGAACCTGGTTTTCAGAAAATTCCATTTCCACCTTCTCCTCCCATCGAACAAGTTTTTCATAACGTTTGAACTAAGGAGATGCTATTGCCCTTTGATACTTGGGGTTTAATCCTAAGTAAAAAATGATTCATTTTACTATCAAGATACCATATGAAATTTGGATCATTCCATTCCAGTTTAGTGAATGTTTCTTCATATGTAGTCCATGAGTCATCATTCTAACTAAATCCCAATAATAGTCTTTCATTCGTATGTCAAACCACCTTAGGAAAATATTTGTCATGGAACATAAATCTTAATAAATCTAAATAAATAGCTTCAATATCCTCGCTATCCCTGATATTTTTAACTATCGGCCACCACTAATCGGTTTCACCTTCAAAAAAGTAAATAGAAAGACTAAAATTTTGATGTTTTGAATACCCCATGAAATCAAAAATCATTTTTAGTGCTTTAATCCACCCTTCATCAAGAACATGGTCATATGGTCCTATGAATAATAGGGGAAGTTACCTCATGAAATGTTATACTACCAACATGTTCCTTTATGGTTGATCTAGCTGATCTCGTGTATAGATATCACCACCACTAATATCCTGAGTCAATTGTTCTGTCACTGTAAAAAACTATTTAGTTCTGATTCTAACTATTTCTGGTTGCAGATTTTGTAGGTCGTTTTCCTCTTGATGTCATCCCATTATAGCTTCCTTGTTTCTTCTGTAGAAAAACATTATAAACATAGACAAATCTTAAATGAAGAAACATGTAAATATTCAAATGTTATGCCATTTCAATCATACCATTAATTAAAAATAACTTATGGATATTCATTTATAAATATCTTAACATCAAAATTTATCTAAACCAACCTCTGATGCCAACTATAATGCCCCACTATTAAACATTACATAATCTTGAGTTAAGTCATGAATTCACATTGCATATGTTTTTAGGTTTATAGTTTTATAGAATTAGGCCATAAATATTACATTACATATCATATATTAAAAATTATACACTTCTACTCTATCTGTTTTTTCACAAAAAATAAAATTCCTTAAATAATACAAGAATTGTTTTCTTGATAAAAATCATCTTGAATTATCCCTATCTATTACCCTCTCTTATTACCAATGAAAAAAAAATTCCAAAAAAATGGGATGAGCATAAAAATATCAGTAATAGTTATAAAATATGTAAGTAAAACATTAGTATACAATTCAATGAAATCATACTTTTCACTCATAAAACATAAGACCTTTAATATACCTCAAGAAATCATAATATTTATGAATAACTCGTAGAAATCATAAATCATAAATGTAACTTGTGGAAACCATAACATACATATATTGTAGCTTTAATATCTATATAGAGATTCTCCTTCATCATTTTGTTTGGAATACCCATCAGAGTATATTACCTAAATCTCTTTGGAGAAACCATAACATTTACCTTTTTCACTTTTTCCAATACATCAGAGAGCTATCTCAAGGTCTCCCACCCTCGGTTTATCATAGAACCACCTGAATATGTAAAAAATTCCCAATAACCATAACATAATCATAACATATAAAAAAAGAATAATGAAAAGATAAAATTTCCAAAATACAAATATAAGACATTATATCATGATATTTATAAAATTAATCCATTTTAAAAATCATTTTCAATATCAAAATAACTAAAAAGTAATTTTTTATTTAATTTTATTTTTAAAAACATTACGGCTTATAGAGGAATCCAAATATCAAATAATTCTCACGGTTTTGAAAATGTCGTTGTTATCACATACATTATATAGAAACATTCCTTTTTTCATTTAGTAAAATTATTCATATAGAAAATATTCATTTTCAAAACTATTGAGTGAAATTAAAATTCAATGGGTTTGATTATATATCATAAAAAATAAATTCATGTATAAATCAAAATATGATTCAATGAAATGAGATATGTCTATGTTTATTATTCAGGAAGAACATGGAAACAAGGAGGATACTTTTTTCAGAACCATTTTTAAATTTACTCCTTTTATATCACTTATTACATTGTTATAACAATCACATAACTATTTAACTTCATATCGGCCGTTTTGTCGATATTCGGTTCTTGAGGTGAAAATGGATTTTTTTTATATAAATGGTCCAGATAATCAAAATTACATCTTCTACATAATGATATTCATGATTTCAATATCATATATATCTAGTATATATGTATTTATAAAAGAATATAACTTTTGGAGATAAGAAATGAAATGCATCGTTCATGGAAATGGTAGGTCGTACGTACGCATGAATGCTACTTCGATTTATTTTTCATTTTAATGAAATGAAAACTAAATAATAAATAGGTATGTTGTATTTTAATTATAATATCTATGTTATATAAGTTACATATTTTCATTAATTTCATACCTTATATGTTCCATGTTTGGCATGAACAACTCATATAACTTTGAGGGGTGGCAGTCCATACTTCCTCAAATGAAATTATCATTTTAACACATTATGGAAAGCATAAAGATATGATATAAATAAAAAAATACATAAGAATAGAGATAATATAAATATTTTATATTTTATATATAAATTAATTTCTATTATAATGTCCACCATGAGTGATGTTAGGAGAAAATTGAACAATCATCGTTTCGTAAGGCAATAGTTCACCGTAATTAGAAACAGTATGTTCGTATCCATTAGATGGAGGTGTGTGTAAGTGTAGTTATAATCCTTCACATAAAAACATCCTCATATAATTATTATTGTATTTTATTGAATCATATAATAATAAAATCATAGGGAGTGAAGAAGGAAAATAAAATAAAGGAGCTTTAGAGAAGTCATTGCCTCTAAATCGAGTAACATCTTTTGATTTGAGATAAAACGATTTTGTTTAATTTCTATATGCCCAAGTTAAGAATTATGAGAAAATGTTATGGATTTCTTATGATTATTTAAGCTATATTGTGATTATACATTGTTATTTAGAGGTGTGATTATGTAGGTAGATGTGGTGGCCTTTTATAAGAGGGAGGAGGGTATCTTTATGAATGATTTGAAATATTATTTTATTATAAAATTATTTTCTAGTTATAATAGTTACTAAGTGATATATTTAGAGTATAATTTGTTAATTAGTATAAATAATCTCATTCAATATTATTTATATAATTTTATGTCACAAAATTAACCTTATCTTTTAGCTTTAACTCTTAGTTAAAAACATTAACTCTTACTACGTCTTCATGTATTTTTATAACATATGGTTACTATAGTTACAATAAAATTAAAATTGGACCAAAAGTGGATCATTAATGATATTTCTAAAATTATATAAGTCATTTTTAAAAATATAATATATTTAGGACTATTATATCCTTAAATAAAATAGTATTTATTTTAATAAACTTATTTATGTCGATTTTGACACAATTTAGTAGATAATTTTTCATAAAGTCATAACAACTTAATTATTTCTAAAAAAAGGTATTAAATCAATTATAATATTTCAATATCATCCATAAAATTTGTGTATGGAATTAAAATATTAAAATTATATTTATTTCAATATTTATAATATCATTTATTTGAATCTTTCATTAGAAAGGTAGTCACTTCATCCTGATTGTGTAATAAATAAATTTATTTATTTAATGTGTAAAAATTATGATATACAACCATGATATATTAAATATTTTTATACATCTAATGATAAATTATTGTCAAATAGATCAGTTATAAAATCGTGTACTAAAATTGTTTCAGTAAAAGATACATGTTTATGTTATATTTCTCTTTACTTTAAATTAATTCCTATAACATGTAATTATCATACCCAAGTGGCTCCATGGGGCCATAAAATCTACCCATGGATTTCCATGGTCGTAATTATCTCATATAATAGTATTAGGACATTTTTTAGGGTAGTTTAATATTATTATATTATTATTTTTACCCTTATTTACATGATTTACCCTTTAACCATGGTAGATAACAATAATATCTGAAGTTACTCTTCATAATGTCCAAAAATAAAAGGTATTAATTTAGAAAATTTATAAATTTTGATTCCAAATATGGAATCCATTTTTTCAAATTCAAAACACATATGTTTCAGAAATTAATTCCCATTGTCAATACCAAAAAGCGTGTTTTTATGAAATAAAAACTATCAAAAGATTGACATGTGTTTATGACCAATTTCAATGTGAAATTACATACAATGGAAAAAAATGTATTAAATGATAAAAAAATTATTTCATTAAACTTTAAAACCAATTAATATGGTAACCAATCTATATATATAAATTAGAAGAAAAATCAGTTTTGAATTGTAATGCATTATTTTTCATTATTCATTAAAAGATGAATTTCATCAGAAAAATACCAAAAATTCAACCAAATTAAATTTTGATGTCCCAGTTATATATAATAAGATTATTTTTTGAAATATAACATAAAAATTTACAAAAAAATATATTTAATAAGGGTTCTCTAAGTTGGTAAAGTGACCTTTTAAAAAAATAGAGTATTTTATGCTTCAAATTGGATTCATTCTCATTTTAGGCCTCTAAAATTTATTAGATAATTGTAAAAACATTTACCAAATATATATAATCATATTGTAGTTTTTTTCATTCCTAAAAATAAAATGGCTAGGAATTAACTACCATTTAAAATAATAATAATATTATTATTTAATTTTTCTGTATAACTCAATGTTGCGTGCAACGTAAGCTTTTGGGGAAACCCTTTGTTGTGTGTCATGTATGCTATCCAAAAAAAATACATTTTTGCATAAAATTAATGTCTTATTCCTAAATATATAAAATTATTATTCTAAAAATACTAGGGAACCTACAAATATACAATGAAAAATTGAACTTGTTCATTTTATTTACATGCATGTGCTACTTTGGGAAAGAATAAATGAAAAGACTATAAGATTTTTAATGTGAAGTGCATGAATAATCTCATTATAAATGTTTCAAAAAAACATGTAATGAAAACTAGAGTGTGAGAATGTTTTTTCATTGTACTTAGAAACACATGTTTTTAATCAATCTCTGGGAGACACAATCTGTTAGAATATATCCATTGATCATTTTATACTAGAGTTAATTATTCTTCCATGACACTCAAAAATCATTGTTTAATCCTGTTTTTATGGTGTTAAATATTTCTATTTCATTATTCTCATAATCATGTTGACTTATACTACCCATAAAAGGTATTATTTTTATGTTATACTAACCACAAAAAAGTTACATAATGGTTGTACCTATTCAGAAAAATTTAGGGGGATTTGGTTGTGTCTTAGTGAGGATAAAGGAATGTTTTGTTTCTTCTACAACTGAAAAACTATAAAAGATGGTTTGTGACTCCAGGTGTGAAAAGTTTAGTGTTGGGTTGAGGCTCTAGGGATTAAAAATTCATTTTAAAGTGTTGTAACTCCCCATTAAAGTGAAGTATTATATTTTAGAGGGTTTAATTTGTGTATGTGTTTTAGAGGAGTAAAGAGTAGACACAAGATCAATTATTTCTGATCTAATATAAAAATACTCATCTTCTTTTTATTTTTTTATGCAAAAAATATTATCTTAAATATAATATGTGTTTAAAAATATTTTAAAAGGTAAATTAAATCCCCATTTTAAACATTTTTCATTCTCTATTTAGGACATACCAATTGTTATCGGAGCTTGAGCAATAGACTTGGTGTGTTTATGTGTGTGTGTTTGTGTGTGTTTGTGTATACCTATTTGTGCTAATAAATTTCTGACATAACCATAAATAGGAAAAGATATATTATGGTGGAAGGAAAAAAGTAAAAATGATTATTGGACTCCTCAAACACCACCATTCTTTGATGTAATGTATTATAGATATTGGATGTTTGGAATGTATGATTACCTTAATAACATAAGAAATAAAATTTGGACTATTATAGTTAAGCCTTACAAATAACTAGGATTAGATCTGTGTATATTGATTGGTAATTATTCTGTTAGATATGTTTTGAATTACATGTTAATGAACATTTTATATTAATATATATATATATATATAAGTATATAAATATATATATCCATGTATTTATATGAATAAAAACACATGATAATTAGAAAATATTTAAATACACTCAACCTAGGTCATATAAGAAAATAATAACTAAGATCATTATATTAATATTTTCTTATTAAGAATTTAAAATTAGAGAAAAAACAATTGATAAAATATTTCATATATTTACATGTATTATATATGGAATGAGTAATTTTGGAGAAACATTAGATAATTTAATTGTAGTAGAAATTATTTTAAAATATTTTCCAAAATATCTAATGCTAATAAATTAAGAATTAATTAAAGTAAAAAATCAAATAATATACATTATATGAGATTATTGGAATTATAAATAAGAAATATATATCAAGAGGAGATTTCACAAAAAGTAATTTTTTTAAATAAAAATTTCATGTTTCCACATAAACCTCTAATTTTTTATTATAAATAAGTGAAAGGGGACATGTTATACAATTTTCCCAAGGAATAAGGAATAAATTATACATAATGAGATATAGAAGGTATTACCCTCAATGTAACAATAATATAAGAATGAATAATAAGTCTATGCATAATGATGCTTCTAAAAATTTTTATTATGAAATAGAATGAAAGTTCACATAAAAACATGAATTCCATCGACTCAACAATCATAGGAATAAGATAAAATAGTATAGGAAAGTAAATAAATCCCTGGAATTTGGGTGGACTGGTGTGTAGGATTCTAGTTCAAGGGAAGAAATATGTTCTCCTAAGTGTGTGGGAAAACTATTCTTAATGGATTCAACAAATCGAGTAAGTGAATTTCATTATTATTATTCCTATGAATATAATTCTAAAAAACCAATTAAAGATCAAATTTATAATTAAATCAAGAGATTTAGTCATCATATTTAAAAAATTCTTGGTTTACATAAGTATATTAATAATTAAATAAAATAAGATCATTCTTACTGAAAAAAAACAAGGAATATGTTTATAGTGATTAAGATTGTTATCAAAATAAATTTAATTATTCACATAATAAAACAAATAATTTAATTAAATAAAATTAATAATTTAAAAAACAATTTTAAGATCCAATCATTAATTTTTCCCAAACATAGAAAGTATTTATATTGAAATTATAGTATTTATGTTTTATCCACCTAAGTATGATAGGGATCAATAGATTAATTTCAATTCTATTTGGTAGAAATTATAAAAAAAATTTAAATTTAAATTTTAAAGAAAAGTCTATCCACTTTTGTTCACAGTAGAGAGAGCTATGACTGACTAAAATATATTTTTTTATTATGTAAAGAAACATGGGAAAAGGAAAAAGAATTTATAAGGGATTAAAATAGTGAAGAAAAATCACATATTCTGCCACACCCATACTAAATTACTTTGTAAAATAATCTAAAGTAGAAAAATAATATTCTTCCTAACCAATGATATCCATAGTACATGCAGCTTTGTTTTTCTCAGACTATGTATGATGGATAATTACATCCTGAAGGAGAAGGTTTTTATATAAATATATAGTATTATCCAATAAAAAATCAGTGGGAAGGTGGAATTTCAAATAATTGAATTCTAATGTACAATTTTATTTGACATCCAAAATAGAGATAATCTTTTTTCTATGAAAACAGAGACTGTTAAGTAGCACATTGGCTTCATCTTGGAGAATATTACCTTCACTATAGTATGAACTATAAGAAAGAACCAAAAAGCAATAATAGTCCTGAATGATGCCTCTAAATCTTATAGAGGCATTAGAATGGGAGAAATATGTATTAATTTTTTAATCCAAGGTTGGTGGTATCCAGGATACCCAGTCACTAGATAACACATTAGAGACTGGTGACACCATATAAAATCCAATGAAACTAGTTTTCTTCTTAAGAACATTAATTATAATGAAAATATTAAAAATATTTAAGATCAATTTAATATTTATATTTTGGTGGTTAAAATAATTTTAATTGATTCTAAAATAATTCCTTATTTCAAAAATACACCATAAACCATTTACCAAAGCCACCTTATAACCCATTATAAAATCAAAATTGATCAAAACACCTCAAACCATGATTTAAATAGAGTATCGAAAATTATATGAACTATAATGATTCCTAGAAAATTACATACAAATTTCAATATAAATACAGTGCACCCATTATTGGTAAACAGTTGTTTGATCGATTTAGAATGTGATGATTGAAGATGGAAAAACTATATGACAATTATAATACATTAGATTATAGATCTATATTTTATAAAATTATCAATTTGAATAAAATTAAAAGAATGAAAAACAGTTCTAGTTCTGATAATCTTATAAAAAATGTTCAAGTCCTTCTCTCATAAAGTTTCAAGTGGAAATGTTTTGAGTGTCATAAGTTTTAGATGTCAAAAAAAGCTTCACTATGAAAATATATTTTTCTTAAGATTTACATAATCTCATAACCTAACCAATGATGTTATATTTAGATACTTATCCTCTATATTACTAGTGAGCTCATATTTGAAATTAGTTTGGGTCAATAAATATTCATATTCTAACCTGATTGGAACCAAGTTCGCAGGTGTACAAAGGTATTCATAAATATGCCTTCATAGGAGGTATGTTTTTAAAGTGTCAATAATAACACCTGTCTCATGGAAAGTGGATGTCCATTACATATAAATGGTGATATATGTAATTTTTTATCTTTAATTAATTTCAATTGTGTTAGTGTCACATTTTTTGATAACTCTAAATGAAAGGTAATTTGTTTTCGAGAAGCTAAAATAAAAAATTCTATGATAATTTTAAAAGATCTATTTATTCAGGGCTTAATGTATTATTTGATAAAAATTTATCAACTCTTTGATGATGTAATTTTTTTAACATTTTAAAATGATAAGTGTATTACTTTAAGGAAGAAACTATTTTTATTAAAATAGAAATATAATATTTATTCAATCAACATTTTTAAATTAAATAATGAAAATGTTAAATGTTTAAATACGTTTTAATCTAATAACTTTTTGTGGAAGAAAATATCTTGTCATTATAATTTTAGGTTAATACATATGTTATCCAACAACCAATCTATTTTTCAGTTACACAAACTCAAATAGGATAACACCTATGTTTGTGAGGTGACACAAACATCAAATACATAAATATTATATAATTTTAGATGAATATTCATTACATATTATAAACATACACACCCAAACTAACTGAAAATTAAATTTGTATTAATAAAACACATTTAAGGGAATATTAAGAATCATATAATCAACCAAACCCTCACAAAAAAACATTTCACATTACATAATTAAAACGACAAAAATTATAACCAGAACTATCATCACCACGCCAAAACATTTGTCACATTGCTTGTTACAGAATTTAAAAGAGACAATGTCATATAAAATCCTGTAAAAACATCTTCTCACATAGAATAAATCATTCCCATACCCTAGTTAAAACATTAATTCATAACATAGGTAAAGGAACCATAGTAAATAGTGATATTAGATGTTTTGGATGGTTAAACATGGGAGATATAATTCACTGGTAATATGTAAGAAAAATAGCATCACTAGGGAATGAGAATTTGTGTTTAAAACTTGATAATAATACCCATAAATTCATATATCATAAGGCTTTCGTAGTTTTAAGACATGGGTAAGAGAAGATTCAATGATCAAGATCCCATAGATCATATCATAATTATAAGAACATTCCATCTAGAGTGGAATAAAATTTTAGCATAATAATAATCATTGAAATCATTTGTCGAGTATAACTTTCAAGAGATTCATCATATGTTGGGTTTGAGCTTACCACTTGTGAACCCTCTTTGGGGTTGGATTACCAACCAGTGTACCCTCTTTTAGTATTTCAATAACATTATGTGTACCTTGGGATATCATAAACATTAAACATTACCCAATTCATTAGTGGGATATAATGGACCC
Organism: Viscum album; assembly: GCA_963277665.1. NCBI lineage: Eukaryota > Viridiplantae > Streptophyta > Magnoliopsida > Santalales > Viscaceae > Viscum > Viscum album. Next base: position 885,312,061 of record OY728148.1, on the reverse strand, counting down.
ATTATTCACCTAATCATAGTCTATATATATTTATTCCACAAGATCATAGAAAAATATGTCATATCATAATAACATAACCCATAGGAAAGAAAATTGGTTTCAAAAATATTTCATCATCAAATTTAATAACCATTCATAGAAATAATATAAAATGTATCATTGGATAATTTTCATAGTAAATCATAGAAAAATCAATATATATTGTTTTATATGAAATTAAAATTAAAAGAACCCGAGAACTTTTCTTGATGAAGACACCCTTTTAATTTTCAAATCACTTATTTAAAATCTAAAAAACTCTATACTTTTAGGAAAAATAATTTCTCTTAAAAGGACCATGATAAATTGCAATGAAATATTCAATGTAAATATTAGTTGTAATGGTAGAAAAATGTATTTGTGTGGTAAATGTTAAAACAAATATTTCACTCACACCCTTAGTAAATAGAACATCATTTAGAAAATGATAGAATATTATTTTAACTGTTTCTGTGGGATGTAAAATATGGGTAATATGGCTTCATTATACCATAATAGAGTTGTAAAAAACTTTTTGAAACTATTTTAAAGTATATATGGACATAGAAAAAGAATATCCAATACTGAATAAGAAAAGAAAGATAGTTTTCCTAAAAAAGTTCTTTGAGAATTTTAATTTCATAAAGAAATCAAAATGAAAGGAAAACTTTTAATTTATATAAATTACTGAATTCAAATGAAATAACATATTTTTTTGAGAGATATATTAATAATTTCATCACCATAAATTTATGCATAAACAATCCAAGTAAAATGTTATATTATAACATAAAACCCTTACTACTTTGGTAACATTTCAATCATTGCACTATTGAATGAAATAGTGACAAATAAAAATTTAAATTCCATGAATATAAATATATTTGTGACATAAAACATCAAGGCGGAAGTATGTACACCACAAGAAATAAATAAGTGGTGATTATGACACATGTCTCACAAAAATAAAATTCATATTAGAAACCCTCATCTCAGGCTTGATTTATTTTATAAGTGATTTTACCCAATGATATAGTGAATTTGGATTTAATAAACTTCTATACCGGAATCTTATTCATACTTATAAGGCCATATATGGTTTACTTATAACATCTTATCATCAATTAATTAAAAATATTTAATTATCATCATCATTTTGGGTGTTAACTACTTAATTTTTCATGTATGTATCTATTTGGTAGTTATAGTTATTTCACTTTAATCGTGTTTCAATTATATATATAAAAAATGTCTATGTAATAATTATCATATTTAATAATTATATACTCTATTATTTTCATTTATATAAAGTTGTGATGAAATAAATCACATCGCTTCATAGAGGTGGTTGTCCACGCGTATGCATGAACGACGTTATCATTTTCCAAAGAATGGGAGGATAAGAAGAAAGATAAGATACTATAATTACATAAGAATAATTATTTTAAAAACATCATATATAAACATTAAATTCTTAATAATAACCATACATGAAATATGGTGATGGAAAATGAATCATATAACTATATGGTGGTGGTACTCTACACATATACAAGAGAAATACTTTAATTTTCCATTTTACGAAAAATTAGTGGAAATGGTTCTAATATAATTATTGATTCCTCAAAATGCGAATTAAGAAATTCAAAATGGAATAAATACAAGGATATGGGGATTATTTTCCCTATAAAATAAATAGAAGGAAACTTAGGTCTAGACTCACAGATCATGTAAGCCTCTAGAAAATATATGATCGTGTGACCATCATATGTTTATAGAAAATAAAATTTTTTAGCACATAGCCTATGAAAGATCCCATGAATTCCCTTCAACAAACCCTTCTCCTCTCACAAAGGCAACTCAGACAACCATATATCACGTGGTAGAAACCAGATGATCTCCCCCAAGTCACACGGTTTTTCAACTGGTGAGCTCATGACAACCCATATGAAAATCCATAAAAAAAATATGCGTAAAATTTTCAAAAGGGGGAGGCCTCTTGCAGTCATAAAAATCATGTGATGTATCACTAATGGGATAAGGTTTGTCTTTTATAACATTTAAAAAAACTTTTGAAACCATGGATCCATTGTAAAATAAGAAAATGAAATAAAACGGGAGATGTGGGATCCACACATGATCTTAAACATCATATGACAGACCCCTAGTGACCCAAAAGACACCGCAAGACCCTAGTGACATGTCTGCCTTATCTCACGAAATCTTGATAGCATGTCATCCTCTTCATGTGAAGAGGATTAGGTATGTTCAAGAAGTCTCTCACTCCCCCTTTAGATCCCTAAGGAAACTGATGGAATTTTTCATTAAATTATTGTGAATATCTATAGAACCATTTAATGATTCACACTTGGTGAATCAAGGAAGGAACCTTCTCTCCAATTCTGATGCCCTCTTCACAATGGTTCTGTGTGAAAAATATTTTCCTCATTCTAAATTTTTTCATGCTCTGTTTGGGTTGTGGCCAAATTTTCTATAGAGAAGCATATGGGGTTGTAAATCTCTTCTTGAGAGATGATGTTTTGTAGAATAGCATATGGGAATGAAATTAGTGTTTGAAATGATATGTGGCTAGCTCATGGATAAAACATAATGGTTTCCTCAATTGCTATTCTATGTTTTGTAAATGAAAGGGCATGATATCTGTTAAATCATTCATTAGAGGATGAGGATCAGGGAAAACATTGAAAATAGTTTAATGAGTTAGATCTTCATCTCATTTTAGGTATTCCTCCCACACCATGTATACTTAATTATTAGATTCTATGGTTGGGGGAATCATTTGGGAGGTACTTATTTACATCAGGCTACAAAATGTGAGTTCATGGTTTGGCTCAGGCACATCCTATTTATTTTTAGAAGAAGCTATGGTCTCTCACTTCTCCACCCAAGGATAAATGTTTTTTGTAGAAATTTTTCCTTAGTGTGCTTTTAACATATGACATTTTGGTAATACAACATATGTAGGAGGATTATAGCTATCCATTGAGCCTCCAATTGGTGGGATCACCTTTGTATAAAATTTTATTCTACCATGGGGTGGAAGGGGTGTGGAAGGAATGGGTGTCAGACTTTAAAATTTTATTTGTTCCATCTACTGGGTTGGTCCAAAATCTCATTAAATGGGTGTCTTCATTGGAACCAATAGTGGTGGGGCTACTATGCAAATTTTTATGGCTGATTTGAACTAGAAAAAATGTGTGAATATTCTAAAATAAAGTGACCCACGATTTTATTTTGATCGAGAGGGACTTTGAAAAGATGAATCACTAGAAAGGGAATGATGTGAGGCCACCATTGGGTATTACTCGGTAGGACTCTCATTGTTGGACTCCTCCCCTATAAGGTTTTATCAAATTTAATACATATGAGTCTGTCTCTACAAATTTGAGGGCTGGTGTTGGATTCATTGCCCATCATAGAAATGTCCAGATTATGGAAGCTCGTTATATGGGCTTCCAACCCTCTTGGAGCCCTGTAGTTGCATATTCATATGACATCCTTCCTTGGATCCTTCTTTTTTTCTCGAAATAATGGAATTATATTTTTATGTAATAGGATTTTTTTGAGTTTATTACAGCTCTATCTGAGGAGGGGGATTTGAAGTCCTTTTCCTTTATTCTTAGAAATATTAAATCATTGATCGAAAGCATCACCGAATGAAATTTTTCTTTTATCAAATGAGTGTAAAATCTGGATGCTCACAACTTGGATATCTATGGGAATTCATGGGGAGATCATTGTTGGGTTCAATCTCTTCTAGATTTGATTTGGAGGTCTGGAGTTTCTGATCATAAATATATTATCTCTCTTTTTTCAAAAAACCCCTCTATAGAACCATTATTGGTCATGGGACACATCTCCGAGTGTTAGAATATTTTTATTCAACATTTCTCTTTCAATATCACATAAATCTAGAATTTTGTAAAATAAAAAAATAGAAATAAAAAATAAGAGAATTTGGGAGCCTCTCATGGTCGTAAAACCATTGCAACATGTCAACTTTATCTGTTTCATGGCATCATAAGACTCATTGGTAATCTAGCATGATCTCGCAAAGGCCCTTTGACAACTCTTACTTATCCCACAAAAATTCCCAGAAAAGTCACATGAGATCACACAAACACATTTCTACATTCATCCTAGTCTCACGAAGGAACTTTGACATGTCAATATGACAATATATAAGTCCTTCAACATGCCTGTGTGAATCAAAAAGTCCCCATTAATTAGTAATAACCCAATAAAAGAGGTGTTTATGGTATGGACTAGTAGTTTCAGAAAATCAAGATATTTCCTATGAGATATCCATGATACGGGATCATGATGTTTAGTGGTTTAAAATACTTCATTGACTCTAGGTTGGACTCAAGCAATATGTTCCACACAATGCAGTTAACAATCGAGGTTGTGATTTCTATAAATCCACCACCCAACATGAAAAATTCACCACTTCAATGACTCTACAAAAAATAGAACCTTTTTCATATAAGAACCAATGAGATTTTATCATAGTGGTGGATCTTATGATATGAAATTTGTTTTAATGTAAGATATCATATAATAGCCAGAGAAATTATGAAACATGCATAGGCACATTGCACAATCATTGATATATCATGTTAAGGACTCTTAGTAGGGAATGTGAAGATCACCCTGCATAACTCTTAGATAAAACGATACATAATTAAATCTAACACTCGATGAATCTAAGGAATTAAAAATGTAAAGGCTAGAATAAAGACTAAATACAAGAGACTAAAGAAAAAACATTTTGGGTGACCCTCATGTGCTTCAGCTGAACCACCCAAGACATGCGACATGACTAGGATATGTATCATAGATCTCTCAATGTTCATTCAATAATATATTTGGGTCATGTGAAGTCTTTTGGACATGTCAAAAAAAGTCACACGGTGTCCTTCATGCATACCTCCCAAGTCACGTGAAACCATATAGGTTTTCCATTCAAACATTGTGATGTCCTTCAGGCATATCTCTAAACTCATATGGCAGAAACAAATCATTTTAGCTATGAATCACTTTGGTGTGTAAACTAGCTCTCACGATGCCCTCTGGATAATCCAACTAGGTCTCATGATGCTCTCTAGACATGTATCCAAAACATGCAACACCATACAAGACATGTCACATTGAATCTTCTGATTCCATCTATGTGTTTCATCCATCTATTGTAATTGGATTGGTGTGGCCTGAACCTCTTTGAATGTTTTTTGTTGAATTCATTCAGCCCATACTATGCACCAGGTCGTTACTCTGACCGACAATATAAATGAAGTCTTTTGATGGACTACTGTAGCAAGTTAGAATTTTGAGATAGTGGTATAGTAGCTCTGCAGACTTACAACCACCAGAAAATGTAGTAGCTTCAACATGGGTGGTCATGGAACTATAATGATGTATATTTCCAACCACCCACCACTACATCACACCAAGCGTTTTGTGTATTTGGAAGAATAATGATTCATCTTCTTTATTATCCCATTTTAGAAAAGGGTTTTATCTGATAGAAACTTTGTGATACTCCCGAAAATATTTCTCCAAAAACTAGTGAAATATATGCCTCTCCAAGGATTTAAGGGTCATTTCATGATCCACATAAATCATTATGCCCTTTTTGATTCTTTATTCTATCTTTTTTTATCTACAAACATATTTCTTCTGACACTTAGTGTATTCCACAACAACTAGTATCCAAAATTGATTTTGGAGTTCTCAAATTGAACGATAGTTATGGAATAAGGAAAGGTGAATATTAAACTCTTTGTTGGAACTAACTTCAGCTACAAGAGGATTCATATTGAAAAATATATTTACTAGAAGAAAATAAATTTTCCACTTCTGGGTTTAAAAAAAAGTCATGGAGCAGTGAGAGTGGGATCTGCTGGATCAACAGGTCCAAGAATTTGTGCACCTTATATTGGAAGAAAATGTGATATTCAACATTAGATAGGAGAAGAAGACAATTGGGATAATTAATAGTCTCTTTAATTTGTATGATAAGCCTTCTGTGGAAAATAATTTACACTTGATGCAATGATTTTTCAATCTGAAAATGTATGAAGGGAGAATTTTTGTAGATCACATCAACAAATTCAACACCATCAAAATCTAGATGAAATCAATGGAAATTATGCTCAGTGATGAGGTATGTGGATTTTTTTTACTATCTTCATTACCTAAGAGTTGGTAAGTGAATTTGATGGCTAAAAATATTTCTCCATGTAATTCCAAGTTTGTTTTTAATGACGTAAATGACCAAACCCATAGTGAGGATATCTGAAGAAGAGAATCAGTTTGATTCTTTGATTCTGCTCTAAATATAAGAGTAAGGGGAAGATATTCATAAGGAGGCAATCATATATGATGATCAAATTCAAGAAGAACGAGAATATATAAGGAGAATGGGTATGGTCCTACCTGCTGGAATGGCATGAAGAAATTCCACGTCAAGAAAGAGTGAAAAGAAAAATTAAAGGCACCTGAAACCAGTGGATAAAACATAGAGGATGAAGGAACTGATGATGTGTTTCTGTTGAGTATGGACTACCCTATATATTCTTGTATTATAGACTCATGGGGTTCTTTCCATTCCACATCAAATAAGGGTTTCCTAAACAATTTTGTTTTTAGAAATTTTTGTGTGGTACGTCTTGCAGATGATGAACCCATATAAATTTTTTAAGGATAAATATTATTTTTGTTGGAAAATGGATTATATAGGATTCAGTACCACGTATACTGTTGGTTCCTATAATATTAATAAGGTAGATATTGTCATAGCAATGGGAAAATATATTGGTACCTTGTACAACATGACAGAAACAATGGTGGACATGCTTGTATCAATAAATGCTATCAGTGATTGAAAAATGTGGCACTACAAGCTAGGAAACATGAGTTAGAAGGGGATGAAATTTCTAGAAACAAATGTAATGCAACTAGATATAACTTTAGTAGATGTTTTCAATTGTGAAGACTATATTTTTGTAGATCATAAGAAGGTGTGTTTCACAAAATGAGGAAGAGCGCCGAATACAAGGAAGATGAACCTTGTGCACATAGATATTTGGGGAACATCATCAGAACATTCTCTTAGAAGGGTTACAATATTATCTGTCATTTATTGATGAATCAAAAAATAATTTATGAGTTTACTTTATAAATAGTAAATATGTTGTGTTTATGTTTTCTTATATGTTGAGGTCAATGGTAGAGAATGAGTTGGGAACTATGATGAAATATTTGAACTTCGAAAACATTAGAGATTATGGAATTCAATATCTCAGATAGCTCTATTAAAATAATGTCATTCAATGGGAGAAGTATATTGAGGGTAAACCATATTATAACATTGTGTATAATAGGTTTAATAGGAACTTGAATGAACATGTCAAGAGCATTAGGCTGCACTCGAGGTTACCCAAGACCATTTGGGCTGAAGTAGTGAAATTTGAACCAAATCTAATTTATATAAGTCTATCCCTACCAATGGAAGAATGTCTACCCAAGGAGATATGGCCTAGCAAAGAGTTAAGACTCTAAACTTATTATCAGTTTGGAATATGTACATATTGATTCTAATGGAAGGGATATCTTTGATTATAATTACAAACCATGCTTCTTTATTGGATATGGTGCCGATGAGTTTAGTTATCACTTGTGGGATTCTCTCAACAAGATGGTCAACATGATCTAGATTATGAAATTTAATAAAGGTGTAACATTCAAGGATCACCATCTAGTGGAATTTTAAAATGTTAAAAAATAATCAGAATGTAATAAATAAGTTGATCATGAAGGCGTACTTGAGCGTGAGATACCGGAACTAGTGGAGCCTACTCAAGTTGAGTTGTGGAGATAAAAAAGGGTGATAAGGCCTATGTAAAGGTATTATCCATCCTTAAATTATTTATTATTGACTAAATATGGATAACCATAATGATTTGAAGAGGCAATGTAATTGATGGAGTCATGAAATGGGAGTTGTCCATGAAGGAAAACAATTCGTCACTACGTGATAAAAACACATGGGAGTTGACACCTCTTCCATAAGAGAAGAAAGAATTAAAGAACTAATGGGTATTCCAGGTCATGTAATAGAATTATGTAAAGATTAGGTAGAAGGAAATGTTGTTCATGAAATGGTTTCAATATAAAAAATAGGTAGACTTCACTAAAATCATATCACTTATAGTAAAGCTTACCACTATCCAAGAGGTTCTCAGTATTATAGCGTCATTTTTACCTTGAGAAGCATGGTGTCAATACTACATTATATAATTTAGATCTATAAGAGGAAATCCATATGTAGTAGATAATGTGATATATTGAGTCTGGGAAGGAGGACCTCATGTGAAATGTCCAGAAGAGCTTATATGGGATGAAGTAGGTACCTAGGTAGTAGAATAAAATGTTTTATTAATTTATGTATAAGAGGAATAAAAATGATGTGTCATGAATCAATGTTGATAAATCATTTATTTTTGTGATTAATATGTTATATTTCTTCTATATGTTGATGATATACTCATTATAGGAGCATGTATGCAGAGGATTGATGAGTTGAAAGCGAAGTTGGCCAAAGAGTTTGAGATGAAGGGTCATGGAGAAGCTAGAATGATTTTTTTGGAAGAACTTCAAGAGTGACCATGAAGTTGGAATCTTGATGTTATCATAGGCTGACAACATTATAAATTTTTTTATAAGATTCTTTTATACTGAAAGAAAATCCATTTTATATTCACCTAGTGTTTCATTTCAAATTATTAAATGAGGAATCACCAAAGATGACATAAGAAGTTGAGTACAAGGAAAAGTTTCTATATGAATTAGTTATTGGAAGTCTGATGTATGTTATGGTATGTACTTGACCTAACATTTCTCATCTCGTGGGAGTTTTGAGAATTTATATGGGTAATCCTAGAAAGAAACATTGGGAAGCTATGGATTTGATATTGAGGTATTTAAAGGTAGACAGTGAGGTAACTCTATGCTTTGGGAAAGGAAATTCTTTATAGGGGTATGTGGATGTTGACCCTGGAGGTTATTTCAATTGTCTGAAGAGTAACATAGGTTATGTATTTACCTATGGAGGAACTATAGTATTCTTTATATCACAATTTTTGAAGGTTTTGGCTTTATCCAACATAGAGGGAGAATATATAACTATAACAGAAGTTGATAAGGATATCGTTTGGATGATGAATTTGATGGATGGTGTAGGAAGAAAAATAGATGATAATGTATTTCATTGTGATAGTAAAAGTGATATAAATTTTGAAAATAACCCATTGTTTCATTTAAAAATGTAGAACTTTCATTTTAAGAACCATTTAGTTAAAGGTTTGATACGAGATTGGTTGTTAACACTGTAATAGATTTTTTAAACCAATAATCTAGTGGACATGTGGATGAAGCCAATGCTAATAGAGAATGTGAGGAACTGTTGTGCCTATTTTGGTATCCACTGATGAATAAAGGATGAGAGGTGGAATGTGGGAGAACACCATGAGAAAAAAAAAAAGAAAACAACTCTTATTCCATTAACCGTGATTGTGAAATTGATGATTTGAATGGAAACCATGCCACTGGTGAGTGAAGAAGAAGAAGATCTTAGATTAAGTAAGTTTTCTATGTTAGTGGCATCAAAGCATGTAAAAATAGTGGATCAAGCTCCAAATGGGATCTTGATGGATTGGAGTTTCACAATCATATTTGGATGTTCTTGGGCTGATTTCTTATGCCCCATAATACGCCCAAGGCCACAAGTCCATAGGTCAACATCTACTTTGAGCTTTTAGGGGGTTGCATAGGCAATGTTCCTCTACTATGGGGCCCCTAACCTAGATTTTGGGGGGAAATAGAAAGTATAACTAACCATATAAAATATGGTTGATCGATACTAATAGGGTACTTTAGAAGTATGAAATTTGGAGTGACAACTATAGTAGGTCAGGCTTTTGAGATAGTAGTATTAGTGCTCTATTGTCTTCCAACTACTTGACACTATACCTACTTGGACTCGTGTGGTTGTGCAACTATAGCGATGCAAACTTCCAGCCACCATTCAGTGTAGAATAACAGAATTTCTATGTGGTTGGTAGAATAGTAAATTATCTTCTTTATTAGTTCATTTCAAGATAGGGTTTTTGTGTGTTATAAACTCTGAGATACATCCTGGAATTTTTCTCTAAAAACAAGTGAAATTTAAACCCCTGTGGACATAGGGATCATTCCCAAAACCATTCAAATCTATGTGTCATCTGTGATTATTACTTGTATATTTAATTAATTTTGAATTCTATTCTGTCACTGAGACTCTAAAAATTCTCCACAACACAGGTGATCAAACCTAGGAAAGTCAGTCATATCATGAAACACACTCTGGACAATCCAGCCAAGTCATATGATGGATTCCATGACCAGCCGTATAGGTCTTGTGATATCCTCCAGACAAGACAGCCTTGATAATGCGACAACCTTTGGACATGCCATCCATATTTTTGGAAGTCCTTGGGAAAAATTATCTAGATCATACCCTTTCTTTTAGACATGTCAAGAAAATACTCTCCAACATAAAATCAAAGCATGATGATCAGACAATCGAAGAATGTCAAGCAGCCCAGGTAAATAGGGAATCCCATGATTTGATAACCATAATTATGATTGGTTTGTAAGCTCTAATAAATTGTGAAACCTCATAGTGTAAGACATGATCAGTAGAATAATATGATATGTCCTAATTATAAGGGAGAAGTCAATGTGTAGGCCCCGATCAAGGGAACTATGAAAAATCTGATTCCTTCCATAACTAAGATACGTAGGACACCTCCCCGAGGTTCGATTACCATATTAATCTTCCAAGGTAATTCCCAACTCATAAGTCCCACATCAACAAGAAATGTAATTGATTTATTTCCATCCATTTTTTCTCACAATGAGCATGGATCATGGGAGCTTAGGGAGTTGAAATAATCCTATCATCTAGACCATAAAACCCTACAAATACTAGGTCAATGTTAGTGTATAAGCCCTGATAAATTGAACTAGGGGGACTCTGATTCCAATAAAATCAAGGATATAAAGGATGAATTCCTAAGGCTTGAACCAAAAATAAAACAAGAATCCACCTCAGTGTGGGTCTCACCATGTCCCTGAAATTTCAACAATCAGTACCTAATTATTATCATGGTCTTATCATTCTACCCCATCCTTTATTGGACTAAATGAATGATTAACCTATGAGGAATCTGATTCCTGTAATAACCATGATATGTAAGAATACATTATAAGGACTGAAATCAAATTAAAAAAGGAATCCACATAAATTTTGGTCCACCTATATCTTTGACATTATAACCATTCATACCTAATCATTCCCATGGATTGATCACTCTACCTCATCCCTCAGGAGACTGAGAAATTAACTGAACTATGATGAATCTGATTCCATCCATAACTAGGATACATAATATGCCTCTCTAAGGACAGTGATCTATATTAAACATCACATGGGCCATAGCACTACATAATACTTATATCCTTATATAGTGAGACTGATTAATTGTAATCCATTGTTTCTCAGACTGATTAAATCTTATGTGGGATTACGGAGTTTCAATATTCATTTCATTCACATCCCAAATATCCACCATCCAATAAAATATCATCTTTTAAGACATGATGAGTGGCATGATATAAAATTTTTCCATATGAGGACATCTACCATGGGGCCATTCCCAAAGGCATGAATGTAGTATGATAACTCTAATTCCTTCAAATAATCGAGATATATAGGATTCCTTTCTAAGGGCCAAGATTAAATAGGAAACCACCTCAGTGTGGGTCCCTCCAATTCTTCTACATTTCCACCATCAAGAACAAATCATTCCCATGGGATGATCATCCTATCTCTTTCTCTAGTGAATTGAGAAAATAAATGAACTTTGGTAACATTGATTCTCACCATAATTGGGAAAAATAAAAAATCTCCCTCAGACTTGAGATTGAGTATCTAGTACCTTGGAACACTCATATATGTCCTTTACATGTGACACTAATATCTATGGTTTTTAATAGGATATGTCATTTTTTATTCCTGTAATAACCAAGATATGTAGGACACATCATAATGGATAAATCCCCTCCACATAGTAATGACTTCCTTTCTATGTGGAAACAAATTTTGAAGCTCTTAGTTATATGGATTTAGAACATAATAAACTGTTTATAACCAATAAATAGATAAAGAACCTAAAATACATATAGATAAATTCCAAATGAGATCTCTATATCCCTTCAAAGATATACTTAAACCCCAATCATTTTGTTAGAGTAACTTCTCTCGCAATAGGATTAGGAATAGATTCACTAACAAATATTAAATATATAAGAGAGTGACAATGTAGGAAAAAATTCCCCAATGGAGTGTGATGAGCTTGACCACCCATCCTCTCAAGAAATTTGATTCCCCGTGTTTCATTGGGTATAAAACTCCAAATGTCCACATACCTTTGGAAAGAAGGTATGTACCTAGTTATGGATGACGGAACCTTTGGGAGATTCTATTAAGAATGAAAATGGTTACTTGGTAATTATTATTGTGCAAGAAATGAACCTCCCTCCACATTCAGCTATTAGGTCTAACCAAATCCACCTATTGCACATCTCTTCCTCATCAGAACAAAAATTGTGAACCCGATGTGAATATCTATAATAAAAAATGGTTGGGTTAATATATATCAATACATTTTTTGGCACACTATAAACAAAGAAAAATGGAAAACATGATGTAAAAATACCTAATAATAGAATTATTGGTTAATCAAATTTAAAGACACTTTGTTTTTAGTATACTATAATAAATCTGAATAAACTGGCATGGATCTTCTAGGTAATCCTATATATCCGAGGTTCAAATGAAATAAGTCCATCCATGCCTAGAAAATTTCATGTGAGTGTAACGGATGAATCAGAAATAAAATAACATTTTTGTTAACCCTAAATATCTAATTGATCATATCATGCATGTGATATTTCACTAATTAGTGACCTTGTTATCTGATGTCTTCAAGACAGTAGATACAAATCTCATCAATAAAATCCTGATATGAGACCATGTCTTCTTTATAAAACAATATATATAGTAAATCACATACATCTGAAACCCCCATGGGTTGAAAAATGATCTCACCTACTTGAAAACTCCATCATCAGGTGGCGAACACTATGGTTGGGGAGTACCGTCAACATGGTATAATTGTGACCTTGGAAGCTTCCAACAAGGCTCTCCAAGAACATAGACCAGTGAGTTCACAGCACCCAATGAATTTTGCTGCTAAGCCAGTGTCCCTCATCACCACAACCAACTTCTTTGGTATATTTTCCCTAATGCACAATAAATTCCACCTTAATTCTATGATGAAGGGGGACTAGGGAGTCAAATACAGTTACCTTCTTGTTTAGGTGCTATCGAGGAGGGAACATGTCAACTGCTGTTACCACCACCATCCTACTAGTACCCACTAGTCACCTACTGAGTGTATCACCAGACGTGCTTCCACCTCTAACACTCATGTGTTGGAATCAAGGAAGAAACATTGGGAAAAGAAGATAATGGATAACCAAAAGTCAAATCAAATTCCCACTCCCACTTAAAATTTCTTCTTACATATCCTGACAGAAACTAGAAATAATGATCATATTCCTAGTCACTTGAAACAAGTCTGTGGTCATATTCCTTCAGTAGGCGTGAGGGAGGTGCATATACCTACCCCAGTGCATGAAACCCATTTTCATATTCTGGTGGAATGGAAAGGACATAAGTGGGATAATATCCCCGCTCTAATGGAATTCATCTTCAAGTATATAATGGGGACAAAAAATGTTTAGTCTTATATACCTACAAAAACTTTTCTAAAATTCCATTACATCTTCAGAACAGATAAAAAATTGTGTCATCATATTTTGAAATCGATTTAGATATAGGGACAAGTTCATATTCTTATCTTGATATCTAGGATATCTAAAAACTCTAATCAGCGGAAAAATGTGGCTACTCTAGAGAAGTTGCACATTCTTTCTACCATCTAGTAGGATTATTGGTATATTATTATAAATGAAGAGACATCGGACTAGGCTCATACTGTTGTTCCAATCGAGGATCAACATTTGCGAGCGTCATGTACCTTGAGACAGGGGTAAATGACTGTTGAAAAAGTATGGTGACATATTTCAAAGTTCTGGGATTGGGATCATATCCTCATTCTGGCCAGGGAACACCATGTGAGAGGGGAAGATGCCTCAAGAAATGATCATATTAATATTGAGGTAGTCTGGTGGAATACAGTAAAGGGCTATGATCATTCATATATCTTCATCGTATATGGGGCTGACCATGTGATAATGACACAAGCCTTAGGACATGCTTATATTCCTATCAGTGTATCTTCCTGGAATATTACAGTAGATCAAGGGATCTGAAAACAAATTTTAAGTTCTCATAACAACAAAAATCAATGGAATCATTCTATGTAAATATAGGAGGAGGCTTGTATCCCTTCTCCCACTCTTGATTTCCATCTTCATATACTAGAAGGGAATGAATTTTTTGACCAGGCTCATATTCTAGTTCCAACTGGGGCTTTCTAGGTGAGATTGAAATTTTAGCATCCTACCGCTCTTCATCCTCTTTAGTTGAGGTGAAATTGGTACTTTTCCTTAAGTTAAATCCCATAGGTTCCCATGGATGGACATAAATTCCATGTGCTTCAATATAAGTGTGGGATGATTTTCCCTTTAAGAAATAAAAAAACCAACCAAACATTCCATAAAAAACTACTACATGATTCATGTTAAAAAAATAACATAACTCAAATTAATTCCATTGATATCAAAAACAACTACAAAAGAGTACCACAATGGAATAATATTAATATAAAAGTACACAACGGAAGACAAAACCAACCAAACCCAAAGACTCTAAAAAACCAAATCTCCCATCATGATCTATGATCCACCTCCACTATATGAACCATTTGTCATAATGTACAACTAAATAAGTGTGATATTATACCTTTTCCGATGTCTCCATGAAAAATATATGTAAAACCACCAAAGTTACAAAGAAGTGGTGAGTAATGATACTCAGTATGTTCCCCCGAATGACTTCCCTACTCACTCTACTAGGATAGAACATGTTAGCATATTTATATAAAACAATTTATATAAACAATTAAAAATTGTTTAATAAAATCCATGAAATTTAATATCCAATAGTTTTCTATACCCAAATAGTTTCCAACAAGAACAACCAATCAATACTCTAAAACCAATTAAAAATTTTAATTTTGGCATATTCTAATTCATTCCACATATCAACAAATCCAACCATGCTTGGAAACATGGACCTCCCTATACACATGAGTGGTGAGTCATCCTTTCGCTATGTTTGCAATTAATGAACCATTATAATGATGGAAATTTCATACCCTTATCCATACCAATAATTATGGGGGAAAAATTATACCCGTATTCATCCAAAATACACATGAACACACAAAATCCCTTTATGCCAAAAAACCAATTCAAAAAAAAATCATTTGAACTATTTTAATAAAATCATTCTTTTATAGAAAACCATTTTACTAAAACATTTTTTTAATTAAAAAATCCATATTTTAAAATCAAGAAAACATAGCACATAGACAACCAATTTTCACAAATCCAAAAACCAACACTAAACTGGGTTTCAACTATATTTTTCACATCAATTTGAAAATCAAATTTAGTAAATTCCATATATTTTAACCTAACTCTATATTTTCTAAAAAAAAGTAGTCAATAATGAATCCATCTACCTCAAGAATTATGGTGAAAGCGAAGAACAACATGAAAATTCCTAAAAAGTAAGTTTAGGTCTCTAAAAACCCACCTCATATATCTTATACTAACATCAACATGGAAAAATCTAATCCTGATTGACATCAATCACCTTAGATCCTCTTGTAGTGGACTAGATCTGAGAAATCGAGAGAGGGAAGAAGGTTTTTATAACAAAAACCATGAAAAGTTCACCCAAAAAAAGTCTTACCAAGGGAATTTAGATTTAGAGTATCAAGAAACCCCTTCATATAACATCCATTTCAATGGTGAAAGGTTCCATAGCCTAGGGGTGGTAGAAATATCAAGTTATGATCTATTTAGAGATAAAACAAGGGGTTTAAAGTTAATCCTAAACTAGATAAACCTTTTAGGTTCTTGTTTTTAAACTGCATGTGGTTCGTCAAATGGTTTGAAAAATCATGTACTAACCATGCACTAGCCTTAGCATCAAGGAGGAACATACAAGGTTGGAAAACATGGTTAGACAAACTTTACACAAACTATGAAATATCTCATTAACCCACTTTGTATGGTTTATCCTAGTTGGTTGCATGGTTTTTCTAAACTGTGTTCCTAATATATTCCCTATCCCTAGCCCCTATCTCATTGTGAATGGTTTCATGAAGTATTTTTATGGTTTCCATTAAATTCATAACAACCCTGAACCTTTATAAAAGACCATAAATCATTCAAAAATTCTTCAAATCCCTCCCAAACATTACCCAATAAAATTAAATACTTAAAAATCATAAATAAAGAGTCACTTACTTGAAACTATGAGTTATAAATTCTCACCACCATTATCCTTTATAAAACTAGAAAATAGAAAATCATTGTTTTCCCAAAATAGTTTGGGCCCCTGCTGGACCATCTCATTCTCTCATTCCCAAGTCTCTTCTTGAATACTATCATGTTTCCAAAAAACTTACACTAGAATGATGATTTCCCCACCCAAAAAATTATATTTCATATTCAAAATCTGAAAAAGCACATGCACTAATGAAACATTGGGATTTAGGTCAATTTGATCCCATAGTATCGCTCGGTCAAGATCTGGAAGATAATTTTTCAATAGAGAAACCTAAATCACATTATGAACTGCACTAAACTTTGGTAGAAAACAAGACCGATATTCTACCTCACCAACCTAATATAGTATCTCAAAAGGGCCTATGTATTGAGGATATAACTTTTCCTACTTCAAAAAATTATGATAATTCCTCCACCATATGAGATTTGTGAATTGGGATGACATGGGACAACTTTGTTATTTGATCCACTATCACCCATAGGGCATTGTGTTTCTGAACCATTCTTGGTAGAAATATCATAAAATACAAGGCTATCTACTCCCAGTTCTAAATATGAATAAGTAATGACTTCAAAATACCCAATGTCCATTGATTCTCTTCCTTAAGCAACTGACAAGTTAAGAATCTCAAAATAAACTCAACCACCATTATTTTCATTCCAACCCACCAAAAATGTTCTTTTAATTCCATATTCATATTTTTTATTCTAGAATTAACAACCCTTTCTTTAATGGTGGAATGCATGATGGATTTTTCATGAAAATCCATAGGTTAGACCATCCAATTTCTGAACCAAAATAGTGAACTCTCATAAAGTCTCTATTCCTCAATCGTCTCCCCCCATTGCATTTTCACCATATTTCAAACCTTTAGGAATCAAATGTATATGAGTCTTTTATTTTATTAACCAAATTAATAATAAAAGAAACATGAAAATAAAATGAAAAATTCGCCTTCAATTTCCCATTCCATGTTCATGTCTTCTATCACTTACATCAATTGCCACTCATTTGAAGCTTCTTCTTGCAACTGAGTATATGACTTTTTTCTTAATGCATCTTCCAATATGTTTCCAATACACGGTGTATACCTTATCTCAAAGTCAAATGTTTAAAGATTATTCATCCATATTCTTTGTCACAAGTTCAAATACTTTTGTGAGAAAATAATGTTAAATCTCTTAATATCTGTAAACATCTTCAATTTCCCACCAAAGAGGTAATGACACCATTTTTTCAAAACATGAACTATGAAATCTAACCCAAAATTATGAGTTGGGTAAATATTCTCATGAAATAATAATTTTCAAGATATATAATCAACATCATATTCTTTTTCATGAGAACTCATCCCAAACCAGATCCCAATGAATCGCAATACCCTATGTACCCTTGTCCTGATTCTAAAAAAACAATATTGGTGCTGATGTATGTTGAACTTTCAACTCTTGAAAAGAATTCTCGCATTCCTTATTCCATTTTAATGGAACATTATTTCTTCTCCAAGATTTCATAGGAGAATATGGTTGTGAAAATTCATGAACAATGCATTGGTAATAACTATCTTGACCAATGAAACAACATATCTCAAATACATACTTTGGAGGTTTCTAAGAGATAACCACCTTTATCTTTTCCAGATCTATATAAACTCCAATTTTTGGGATTACATGGCTATGTAAACATACTAATTGTACTAAAAAATAAATATTTGATAGTTTTTCTTACAAAAAATGATCCCTCAAGATTCCCAACACTTCGTCTAGGTGTTTCTCATGTTCATACCTTATCCTTGAATACAACAATATGTTATCCACAAACACCACCAAAAAAGAATCTAGATTCCTCATAAATAGTTGATTCATCAATTCCATAAAGACGTCTGGTGAATTTATTAAAAAAAGGCATTACCACATATTTTTAATGTTCATATCTAATTCTGAAAGTGGTATTTGGAATATCCTTCTTCCAAACTCGTAATTGGTGATATCCTGATCACAAGCCAATTTTAGGAAACCACTGATATCCCATAAATTGTTCAAATATATCATCAATGTATAGATTTAGATATTGATTATGTATCATAAAATGATTGTTCTAATGATAATCCGCACACAACTAATGATTTACATCTGCCTTCTTGAAAAAACAAGACCGGGGGTTCCCACAAAGTTGTGCTAGTCTAAATGAACCCTTTGCATTCCAGTACTTCCAACTACACATTCAGTTCCCCAAATTCGGTTTTTTTTCTAATAAGATGAAAGGTAAATATTATTGGTCCTAAAAATTAGATAAATCATAATCTCCACATCTCATATAGGAGGAACTCTGAGAAATATTTGGGAAAAACATCTAGAAACTGATCAACCACTACTATAAATTTTTATTCTCAATCTCTTCTAGTGACGCCAAAGTTAATTCAATCAACTGATATAAGATCGTTCCCCCCATTGGTCCAAAAAATCCATTTTTACCTACCTTTAAATTTTTTTCTCCATAAAAGAGATGTCTGACACCATAATCTGTAGTGAAACTAACCATTTTGGTATAATAGTTGATGTGAACCTTGAATGGTTTCAACTAATCCATACCTTTGATTATTTCATATAAATTCATGTTAAGCATATAGAAGTAAAATATCATCACAACTCCATCAAATATAATAGAACACGATCTATAGATAAAGGATCAAAATTATCATTGACCAATATGAGTTTGTAGTTTTGATATAGAAGGAATTATTTCAACACTCAAAAACCAATCGACAACACGATAAGCAATAAAGGAATGAGATGCGCTTGTATCAAACAATTCTTTCATAAGGTTATAATTAAAAAGAATCATACTTCACACTATCGATGGTCAAGATTGGTCATCCACAATAACTTTCTCAGATCCAAATAACTATTTACTTAATGTCCTTTGTTCCTTATTGAATTGTTGAGATTCACCATACTGAGGATTCATGGTATTCCTGGAATCACCATGGATATATTTTCTCAGATGATGATAGATATTCTACTTTCCTCCTTCCATCGAAACATACAATGTTTGAAACTCATGAGAAGTGTCCCAAACACCCAACCTTAGATCACCACAACAATTGAACTAAAAATTCCCCCATCTGATTGAAATTAGGTCATGCTCTAGGTGGTTTCGTACACTCTTGATTCATGTTTTCATTTTTACCTCATTAAAAACATCATGGATATCTCTTTTATTTCTGTGGAATATTCTCGGATCAGACTATTTTATTCTGATCAATCCTTGTACTAGGGAAATAGGTGTCTCTATTCCATTTTCTCCCAGCATTAGAGTTTCTAATATTTCCCAATGGTATCAATATCATTCCACAAACCATAGCTCCTAAGATGTCCCTTTCTATCATTGTCCCTCTATTGACCATATATGTATAAAATGTTATACATATCAGGACAATATTAAATAAAATATCATACCTCATCCCAACTCAATAATGTGTGCCTTCAAAGATACACTAAAAGAATCTTTAGGTTAAAATATACCAAAATTCATAAATATAACTGCATACTCTATCCTAGCAATGTTTTTTTATTTAATTATAAAGAAGTTAGTTGTTCTTTCAATTATGAACATATGAGGATATAATTATTTGTTTAAAAATTATTCAAAATCCCCCAAACCAATTCCTTGTAATAATTTATCCAGAACAGCTAAATCCCACAAATGACGTGAAAGATCTTCCAATATATATGTCTCCATCATGAATTTCAGCTCTGTTGGTGTGCCAAGGAAGTTGAATATATTATTCATCCTATTCATCCACACCAATTCCTTCTCATGTTCAAAATCACCTCAAAATATGAGTGGATGTTTCTTCTAGAACTGGAAATAATTATCCCCTTGCCTTGGTTTATCTCTCCTATTCCCCCTATGTATAGTTGAAAATATTGGACTATACTCTAAACAAGCTATTGGTTCACTGGTGGCAGAAGTGAAACCAGATTTTTAGTATCTTCCTCAAATTGGTTTCTATGATGCATATCAGGTTACATTTTCTATATAGTATACAAACTCTATAAGTATTACTCTCTAGAAACTGAATGCTTAACAATTTATAATTATACCAAATAATATATCACAATAGTTATTTCAAAAATTCAACATTTTCTAGATTCAACAATTTTTAAAAATTCAATCAAGATTTTTAAAATCAAAACAACTTTTAAAATAACCATTTTATGCCTTTTCAAAATCACACATTTGAAAACAACTTTAATAATTTTCAAAAGGAAAAACTTTTATAGAAAATCATAAATCATGACTCAAAATGAAATATTCACCCTTAATGGGATTTCATTTCTAAATTTCATGTCATGCTCATCTCATTATCTAAACCCATGAAAATGAGATCCCAAATCTTATAAGTGTATCAAAAATACTAATGTACCCAACGACTTGGTAACTTGAAGTTCAACATAAAATGGATAGATACGTATTTCTATTATCTACATTACAAGTCCAAAAATTCCTAGTCTTTTCTACCATATAAACTCCAAGACTAACCAGAATGATTTTCAACTCCAATACTGATATAAATGATAACCAAAAATTGAAAAAAAAACCGATGCCACAGTTAAGTCTGGGACCAAACAAGCTCTTACCACTTGTAACATCTCACATCTTCTCATTGTCTTGAGTCTAGGTGAAATTTATACTCACACTTAAGTGATATCCCCAAGGAACTAAAGGATTTAAATAAATTCCACAGGCTTCAATACAAGTTGGGGAAAAGTTTTGCTATGAGAAATAAAACAACACAACCAAACATTCCATAAAAAATTACTACATTATTCATGATGAAAATGTAAACCTTCTCAATGTAAAACCATTGATTTCATAACCATCCATAAAATAATACCATAATGTATTACTATTAATATCAAAGTACACTGTGGAAGAAAAAACCAACAAAACCCTAATACTCCTAATAAAAAACTAAAAATATCTAAACTTGCCCCATGATCCAACTCCACGATACAGCCCATGTATCATGCTACACCACTAAAAAACTTTTACACTTTAACTTTTCATGTGTCTTGATGAACAATATCTACAAAAGAACCAAAGTACCAAAGTTGGTGTGAGTAATGGAACTCAATAGATTTTCCACAAATGACTTCCCTACTCACGCCACTAGGATAGAACATGTTAGCACATTTATATAAAACAATATATATATATAATTTGAAATAGTTTATATTGAATAAAAATAGTTTATTATCAAATAGTTTTCCTTACTAAAATAGTTTCCAAGAAAAGAAAACTAACAAAAATTTAAAACTAATTCACAAATTTCAATTTACAATAGTCTATTTCATCCCATATATCCACAAATCCAACCATTAATGAAACCATGTACCTCCCTATACTCATTAATGGTGAGTCATCCTTTCACAAATAAGTCATTTAATGAAAAAATTCATTGGGGGAAATTTCATACCATTATTCATCCCATAAATTTTGGAGGAAGCTCCATACCCTTATTTGTCTCGAATGCATATAAATGAACACCAACATTTTAGGCCAATGACAAGGGAAAAAATATTTTCAAAAATTCCAATAAAACATTATTTTATTAAAAATCTTTTACCAATCCTTTTTCATCAATTAAACAGTGCGATATTCTAAAATCAACACTTTAAAATCAAGAAAACAAATCAATTACACAACCAATTTTCACAAATCCACAAACCATAATTATAGAGGGTTTCTACCATTAATTGAAAATAAATTTCTCATTAAAATTGAATCAATTAAAACCATTTGAAACTAATCCTTCATGTTATAATAACACAAGTTGAGAGTGAAGCTACCTACCTAGGGAATTATGGTAAAAACAAATAATGACCAAAAAACTCCCACAAAACTGGGTGGAATCTACAAAATCACGCCTTAGGTATCTCCCCCTAACATCATAAAGGCAAAATATAATCATTATTATATTCAAACACATTAGATATATCCACAGTAATCTCTAACAGAGGGAAGATGTGAGGTATAGGAAAAACCATGAAAACCTACCCCAAAAAGAGACTTACCAATGTAATCGGGCTTCAATGCCCCAAGAAACACCAATAGATCACTTCCAATTCAATGGTAAAAGGTTAAAAATCCTTTGGGAGGGATAAACATTGAGTTAGGGTTTAATTGGAGAAAAAAATATGGCTCTAATGTAAATCCGTACCTAGGTCTTCCTTTTTAGGAGCTTGTTCTTAAACAATATGTGGTTAGTCGCATAGTTAGGAAAATTGTGCATTGACCATGTTCCAACCTCTACCTAAATAAGACCTCACATAGTTGGTCCACACAATTAGACAAACTATACACCAACCATGAAAATATCATTGTCACATTGTACATGATTTCTTCTAGGTGGTCTCACAGTTTGGCCAAACCATGTGCCTAATCGTACGCCTTCCCCCTAACTCATGTCTCATTGTATAGGATTTCCTATAAGTTTTTTACTATTCCCAAAAATTGTGTACTCAACCATTACTCATTATAAAATAACCTAAAAAACATTCCAAAACACTTTCATGCCCTCCCAAACATCCCCCAAACTCATTAAATTATGAAAAAATCCTAAAAAGGGTTATTTAAATGAATCTTGTGGTGTCATAGGCACATGCCTCGGGTCAAGCTCATATTCCTAACAAGAAAGAAAACTGGCTGTTAATTCAATAATTTTCCTAATGAATTTTCCATTCATTTATGTTTTAAAAATCACAAACACATTTTCTTAAAGAAAATCATCTTCCTTTAAGAATAATTTTCTTAAGGAAATTTTTCTTTCTCTAAGGAAATATATTTTCTTAATCCTTAAATATGATTTTATAAGTTATGTTTAATGATAATTATCTTAGTTTAACCATAATTTTATTAATACCTAATCTCTATAAGAATAATCAGTTCCTTATCTAACAGCTTAGAATCTTACAGTTCTTTAGATACAGAGTCATACTATTTTTAGTCTCCGATTCCATTTAATTTCATACTCCAAATTCTCTAAAAATATGACTCTAAATTCGTTAAAAATGAGACAGTGAATTATCTGAAAATGAGACTCCAAATTCCCAAAATACCATTCTTCGAAATCTCTTAAAATCAGACTCTGAATTCATTAAAAATCAAACACCGAATTATCTAAAAATCAAACTCTAAACTATCATTTTTCTGACTCCAAAATCCTCATAAATCATATTATAAATTCATTAGAATTAAGACTTCAAATGTCTATTATTTTATAATTTGATTGTTTGTATTTTTGGACTCGGATTCTCAGTTCCTTATGAATCCAATTAATTTTTTTTATAGTGACCTAAATTACTTAAATTATTATTTATGTTTATCGGCTTCTATTATACATATTCTTCTTAAACATGATATTATTTTTCTTATAGTTTATTTTTTATTAAAGATGGAATTTTTTCCCATGTTTTCTTACATGAAATGATGTCATACAATCAATTTTTAACTAACATTTGGTTGAGTGACCTGTGTATAGGTCCCTTTGAGATTTAAGGAAAAATATGATTGTTGGAGGGGGGAGCTAACCATTGGAATTTTTTATAATAAATACCCCAACCAATAGAAGATTTTGACACATAACAACGTTGAGAAGTGTTGGTTGTGATGATTTCTAGAGAGAGACTCTCATGATTTGTGTGATATGTGAACATCTTGGTTAGCTATGAAAAACTATTCCAACCTAGTTTGATTACGATTTTTTTTGTATAATCACAGGATTATGGGGATATGAAGACATAGGTATTGACTACCTCAAAGTTCAAGGGCCTTCAGGGATCACAAGAAAGACTATGATATTATTATTGAGGGATTACCTTGGTGTGGGTTAGATATACATTCTTCAATGTATAAATCATGGGACCTTTATCCAAGGTTATTGGATACCCTTCTCTTTGGGTTAAAATATTTATTAATTATTTAATTGTTTTTTCTACATGTTTTTATTCCACTGTATTTTGTTAGATAAATAAATTATAACATTCTTATAATTTCTTGTACTAGTATACTCTGATAAATGATATTCTATACGCTTTAATGTAGAATCTTTCCCTACGATAAACTTGGTTAAGTATCCTTAAGATAAACTTGTAATGTTTAGGTTCTTTATAATTAGACATGGGACCTTCAAATCTTCCCTTGGTTTAAGAATCAAAAAGGGTTCATGAATTCACCTTATTTAACTTTTTCAAACATAAATTTTATTACGGTTAAAAACCAAAGTTATTAAACATACAATTCACCCCTCTTATTATTGAGAATCTACATCTATATTTTGATCATATAATTGGTATCAAAGGAAGGTCTTTGAAATACTTATACATATATATATGTTTTTTTGATCAAAATTTTCTCTCTTAAGTTTTCTTTTTCACGTTTTTCTTAAAACATTTCTTTATAAAATATTTTCCTAATAATTATTTTTGGGGAAAAGTATTTTTATTATAGAATGATATGAATGAACATTAGTTCTATAGACATTCTGAATCCTACAAGACCAAAAAAATTTATGGTAATGATTATGAGTGCTGGAGATATAGGATGAAGTCTTTTATTATAAAAATTGAAGTGGACAATTTTTTTATGCTCACTAGTGAATACAAGATTCTTGACAAAGAAATCAGAACATTCACAAATCAAGAAAAAAAAAGAATATCTACTAAAATAAAAGGTATGGAATACTATTTTAGGTTTCATGACCAGGAACATCTATAGTCAAATATATTCTTGTAAATCTTCTAATAAAATTTTTAAGAAACATGAAGTTACATAATTTGGGACTTCAAAAGTGATAGAAACTAAAAGAGTTATGTTAAGAGTTGAATATCATGGTTTTTTTGTTTCCTTATAGAGAACCAGTTAGAAAAGTGAAATAGACTATTGTCAACAGTCTTCAATATATGGGTGAGAATGTACTTGATGATGAAGTTCTTATGGAAAACTGAATTGAGGTTAGGCCCAATGAGTGGAATATTAAAGGAATACTATTGATGAAAGTAGGAAAGTGTATAACATTACTCTTGATGAGTTATTTGGACCTCTTCTTCAACATAAAAAGAGGATGAATATAGTTTATGATTTCAATAAGAACAATAATGGTAATGGATTTGTTTCTTTTACTAATACATCTAAATATAAGACTCTTTAAAGGATAACTAGATCTAAATATATGAAAGCTATTGTTATATCTGAATCTAGTGATAGTTATCATTCTGAGAATGAACTATCCAATATTGCACAAAGAATGAACAATATTATAGGAAAAAAGATATTTAGTACAGATATAATAAGAAATACAAAAAAATAAGAAATATTTTGAGGTAAATTTTTATGAATGAAAAAGGGTTGCACATATCTGACCTAATTGTCCTATGATCAAGAGAATATATAGAAAGGAAAATCATTATGAAAGGAACAAAAATAGGCGCTGAAAATATAAGGCTAAGAAAACATTAAAGGATAATGACACAAGGAGTTCCAGTGGTGGTGACACTTTAGATGAATCTTCATTATATAAGTCTTCTAGTTAGAAGAATATTGCTCTTATAGCCAAATTACCTATTGAAAATCATTGTATTATGGCTGAGGTATACAATGATGAATCATTAACCAACATTTCTTTAAATGCTAATTTTTCTATTGAATAATATTATTAATCTTCGATGAAGAATATTCTTCATCAAAAGATAATACATTAGTTTCATTTTAAAAAACTTCTACATTTTATAAATTACATGAGAATGAGAACTGTAATAAGTTAGAGAAAGAAAACTCTAGAATTTCTGTTTTAACAAAAGAATTATGAGATATTTCTAAATATATTGACCAGAAATCTCTTAATTTTGAAAATGTTTCTAAACCCTTAAGGACGTTAATTCTTAAAAGGATAAACTTTATAAGGATATTGAAAATATTTTTTATAAGAAAAATGTTTTAGAGGATAACTCAATCTCTAAAACTAATGACTACGACGATAATAATTTAGTCCTTATACTAAAATATGAAATAATTTCCTTGAAGAATATTTTACCAAATTTCACTTCTAGAAGGAATGAATTTGATAAAATGTATTCTCAACTTTTTAATCTCAAGAATAGTTATATATTTGGTTATACTCACTTAAAACCTGTTTTTAGTGATAATTATTTTGTTCCCTAAAGTTATCCTTTTTTAAATAAGTGTCAATGTGGTGTACATTGGGAGAAAAATTGTTCTTTAAATAAAACACTATTATTTGGTTTTCATAAATCTTATTATTCTATGAAAATCTGGATACCTAGGATTTTACTTTCTACAAATTCTGGATCCAAGAAATTTTTGATTCTGAAAGTCTAACTATTATATTTTTAGGATAATAAAGGATGTACCAACCATAATAAATGGTATATGGATAGTGGACATTCTCAATACATTACTAGTAAAAAAACTTCTTTGAATTATCATGAAAAAAGTAGGAAAAGTAACTTTTGAAGATAATGATCAGAGAGAAAGTTTTGTTACAGGTAACATTGATCTTCTTGGGAAATCATTAATTTAAAATATTTTATTTGTTATAGGTCTTTATAAAAAAATTAGAAGAAAAATAAAATTATGTGATGAAGGTTACCTTGTGAATTTTAGGAATGATAAATTCTTAATACACAATTCCAAGGAAGATTGTATTCTCTCTTTCCATAGGCATGAGAATGATTATACACTGAACATAGAATACCATAGAATCTATGATCTACCATGACATATTGAAATTGAAGATCAATATTTGTTATGGAATAGAAGACTACGATGTTGTATCCTTAGTAACCTAGGAAAATCTCAAATAAAAGACTTGTTAAGGATATACCGAAGCTCAGATTAGACTCTTCAAAAGTCTGTGATCCCTATAAATATAGAAACAAATAAAATTCAAGCTTTAAATAGATTAGTGAATTCTAAACTTCTAATGAATTACAAATTGTGTATATGGATATTTTTGGTCTAACGAAACTATAATTATTGTAGAAAAATATTATGTATTTGTTTTAGTTGAATATTACACAAGATTTACTTGGGTCAATTTTTTAGAAAAGAAATATAAAGACTTTTCTTATTTATCCAATGTTAAAAATGATAAAAACCTTCCATTGATAATTATTCATAGTGAACATGAGGGATAATTTGAAAATTCAGTTTTTCAAACCTTTTGTAATACAAAAGGCATTACTCATAAATTCCTATATCCAAGAACACCACAACAAAAAAGTGTTTTTGAAAGAAGAAATTGAATTATTCAAAAAATAACTAGAACCATGTTTATTTAATATTCTATTGATAAATTTTTTGGTTTGAATCTATTATTACTTCTTTTTATACTATAAATAGAGTTTTAATCATACCTTTCATTAACAAAACACCTTATTAATTTTGGACCAGTCAAAAACCTAAAGTTCATTACATCAAAGTATTTGTATGAAAAGTATTCATCATTAATACTGAAGATAACTTACACATTTTATCACCCAAATCTGGTGACGGGATTTTCTTATGCTATTCCACTTCTTCTATGGATTATATTTTTTTAACAAAAATTCTTGTAATATTGAATAAAAAGTACGTGTTAAATTTGATGAGACTGACCCTTTTGATTTTAAACAACCCCAACATATATCTTCATATTTTTATTCAAAAACTAATTATCAAACCTTTATATAAGATTATTTTTATAATAAAGACAATAAAAAAAATTCTAATGTATTTACCCTAGAATATTTTTTTAGCTTATGTTGAGAAGAGGTTTTTCAAAACCCAAGTCAGTTTCTTCTTAAAAATCATCCTAGTGATAGTATCATTGGTGATGTAAATTATCTTCTAAGAACTAAAAGTTATCTAAGAAATGATTTATAACATCTATCATTTCTTTCCCAATTAGAACCTAAAAGCACTAATTAATTTTTAGGTGATGATTATTGGATTAAATCTATGCAAGATGAACTAAATGAATTCGAAAGGAACAAAGTCTAGACCTTGGTATAAAGACTGAAAGAAACTTCTGTAATTGGTGTAAAATGGGTTTTTAGAAATAAATGTAATGAAAATGGAATCATTGTAATAAATGAAGAAATATTAGGTGTTAATGTATATAATCAACAAGAAGTAATAGACAATGAATAAACCTAATACCCAATAGCTAGACTAGAATCTATTCATATTCAACTACCCTTTATATAATTCATTAATTTCAATCATTTTAAAATGGACATAAAGTGTCATTTCATTAATGGATATGTTAAAGAGTACGATTATGTTGAAAAACTCTTAATTTTAATAAAACAAAACATCATGAACTTGTTTCTAAACGTACCAATGATATATATGGACTTAAAGAAGCCCCGAGAGCTTGGTATGACAAACTTACAGGATTTTTGTTAAAAAATAATTATGTTAATGGAACTACGGGTCCAGCCCTTTTTATATATAAAGATAAGAAAAATGTTTTGATTTTTCAAAAAAAAAATTGTGACATTATATTTGGATCAACTCTGTAATAATTAACTGATTCTTTTGAGAATCTTATGAAATATGAGTTTGAAATCAGCATGATAGATGAGTTAACATTCTTTCTTAGTTTTAATTTTTTTTTAAAACTAGAATAAACTTATATATCCCAACATAAGAATATTAATTATCTTCTCAAAAATTATGGATATAAACACAATAAAAGTATAAGTACTCCAATCAGAACCACAAATTGTCTTGATCTTAACAAAGCTTTGAAACCAGTATATCAAACATCTTTTAGAGGTATGATAGGAAGTTTTTTATACTTAATAGATATTCCTATAGAACTAATGTTTTCAGTAGTATTATGTGGAAGATATGAATATAATCCAAAGGAATCTCATTTAAATGTATTAAAAATAATTTTTTACTATTTAAAGGGAACCATAGATTTAGGAATCTTCTATTATTCTAAAAATGATTTTGTTTTAAAAAAATAGGATGATGATTTTGGCGGATATAGAATGAATAAGAAAAGCACATCTGAAACTTGTCATTTCTTAGTATATTTATTAGTTTTTTGGTCATCAAAGAAGAAACAATCATTAACACACTCCACTGCTGAATATTAATATATAGCATCGAGAAGTTGGTGTGCTCAAGTGTTGGGGATGCAACACACACTCACAGAATATGGAATGATTTTTACCAAAAAATAGATAATGTGTGATAATAGTAGTTCCATTTCCCAAAGAAAAAACTGTGAACATCATTATCGTGAAAATTACATAGAAATTAGGAATCACTTTCTTATGGATCACACACTTAAATGATATATCATTCTTCAATTTATCAATACACAAGATCAACTTGTTGAAATATTTACAAAATATTTACCCCCCAATATATTTCAATATATTGAAAAATGTTAGGAATGATAACCCTAAGGTTATCTTTTATATTAAATATGTGTTAAAATACATAACCTTACATTAAGGTACTCTTTTTTCATAGAGGTAATACATATGTTTACTGTCTTATATTTCCTTAAAAATTTCAAAACCTAAAATTTTCTTTCCTTAATAAAATTTTTCCGAACCTAAAATTATCTCTCCTTAATAAAAATTTTCCAAACCCAAGTTCTTCAAGAAGATACTTTTCAATACCTACAATACATTCTAAGAAATTTATAAGGAATTTTTTCCTACATAGATCTTCATAAATTCATTTTTACTTCTTAGTATTTATTTCTCGTTTTATGAAAACCATATAAGATTCACTTTCCTTAAATACAATTTTATATTTCCTAAAAACCACACAAGATTGGAATCTTCAAATTTCTTCTACGGCATTTATATCAACCATTATATCATATCTTGTTAATCCCAATCATTAGATTCATTTAGAAATATGAACTATCTCTACAAATAATATATAAATGACCCCTATATTCATGTCCCACATCGTTTATTCAGGTGTTTTTGAAGCAATTCTCTACTATCCATCAAATCAACTATTCGGTTTTCCCAATTTATTTATCTTTTAGATGTCTCTTGATGTTTCTTCTCAAAATCCGATGGACTCTAACAAGGAACTCATGTATTAAAATATTTATTGATAAAGTTTGGTAGATCATAATTTCATTGTGAAGTATGATTCTCGGATTTCAAAAATCATTAATAAAAATAGATGGTAATGTCATTGCGTTGACATGGCAAAGAATATGAAGAATTTTTATCCTAATCTCCTTATAGAATTCAACAATTCAGTTAGTATTTATGAAGAAGGAGGAAGGGAAAAAATTTCTTTCAAGAGATATGGAATAACTTATTTTTTATCTTTCAACATGGATGCAAGCATTGTTGGTATTTGTTATGAAAGTGAAGTAATATTTTTCTCTCACATGTTGCCAGAATAGGAAAGCTCATTTGAGAAGGTTAAGGAAATTGAGTTCCTTGGACATAAAAGGGATAAGTCACCAATGGTCAATCATCTTTCAACCAACTTTATATTTTTATCATGTGGGTGTAGGTATTTCTAATTCATATAAACATATATAAAGATGCCATAATGATATGTGATATCTTCATGACGGATTTCTTGGTGATCCTAAGAAAGATAAACATCATCAAATATATTCTTATGAAAATTAGTAATATCAGTAATGGAACCCTCAGGTCTCATATAATAATGTATCCAATAATCTTGTTGAGGATCATTGTTCGTTGTCTAAAATCCTTCAAAATTCCCTACAGTTCAAAACCCAATGTTTTTAAGATTATTTTTTTCAGTGGTGATACTCTATGGAGGATGGAAATCAGTTTTAGTATTAATTAAAGAGAGTTATATAATCTTCCTGAATGTGAAATTCATACTTCTATAATGAAAGTAGAAGTAAGTGAAACTTCCAATAAAACCCCTAATAAAAGGAAAAAACTGGTACTGAAAGAGAAAAATTCAACACTTGAATCATTATCTTCTCCACCTAATCCAAAAAAATACATGCTTTGCTGAAGTGGTAACCATGTGGGCGAGTAGAAAATGGAAAAGAAGGAAGGATATGTAGTGTTTGGGTTAGACCCTACTGAGGCTAAGCCATTGAAAATTCAAATAGCTGAAGAGATTGAGAAGCAAGAAAATGAAATAAAGATGAAGAAGAAGATACCAGATTCTTAAATTGTCTATGAATTTCTTAAAGATATTGAGATAGCATCTGATGAAATCCAAGTACCTGAATCATTCAGGAAAGATTTAGTTCTAATAGAAACTTTGGGAAAGAAAGTTTCAATTTTTGAACCAATTATTGAATAATAATAAGTACAACAAGAAGAAAAAAAATAAGAAGAGGAAAATTATGTGTTAAGTGAATATTTTATAAAAAATGGTGGATGAATTTGATGAAAAGTATAGTCCTTCTAAAAAGTTATTGATTAGACCTTCCCAAGCTGAATTAACCCTGATAGTCTCACAAGGAAAAGATGATGATTCTCTAGATGTGGTTGATAAACCTTCATGTGATGAAACCAGTAACCATGATTTGATTTATTCTGATGATTATAGGAAATTTTTGGAAAATTTTTCTAAAAAAGTTATTTATGATAATGATAGAATAATTCAAGTTTCTGATAGTGAGAATCAGAATTCGAAAGTTAAGAAGGAGATATTTAAATATGAGAAAAGAAATAAAGTGGTTGTTGATTCACCTAAAAAATATATAGTTGAAAAATACAAGAAAGATATTGTTGGAACATATAAAAGAAAAGAAGAAGAGAAATATAAAATTCCCTCACTAGTGAAGGAATCATCTTTGGAAACTTAATCTTCTATGGGACATGATTTTATTATTCAGTCCTTGAAGAATCTAATGAATACCATTCTCTTATTTCCAACCATTGACTCGAGATGTTAGTTGCTTCAGAAAACTATCAATAAGAAGTAAGATTTAACAATAATTCTCGTCAAATTTTTTTTTAAACATAAAGATGAATTAAAAACCTATCACATTGGTTATGATTATCACAAGAGATCATTCAAGGAAATAACGAAATAGTCTATATTAGTGAGTGATGATCTGAAATTCATGGATGATATATAGGATTCAATAAAAATTTAATATGATAAGTCAGGTGACTTGATTAAGAACATTTCAACAGATCTTTCAAAAAATCTAAAAAATGAGAATGCTTCCATGATCCAAGAAGATAGAGACCTGAATAGGAAGTAGAATTCAATTGCTCTAAATTTTTAAAGAGAAAGGGAAATCAAGGAAGAGTTATAAGAAAAATTCTGGGAGCAAGGAGAGGCCATAAAATCCAAATCCTAAATTCTGAACCCACAAGAAGAAAGAATCAAAATCCTTTAAAAGTAAAACTAGGATCAGGATTAGTTGATCAAGAAGTTTGAGTATGATCACAATGTGTTAAATAAGGTGATGTAAACCTTGAGAAAGTTAATTCCAAAGAAGAAAAAGGATGAATTATTTTCTTAAAAATCTAATCTTTTTTTCATTTTCCCTGTAAATTTTGTTTCCAATCATAATGAGATTTTTTTATCCTTCAATTGTTTGTGTCTTTTATATTCTTATTATTTCAGGTACAATTTTTTCTTTCCTTCCATTCCTTTTTTAAAATCATAAAGGGAATAAAATAATGATAAAAATAATATTGCATTAAAAGAAGATAATTCCCTATGAAAGGGGGAGATTAAGTAAGGGGAGATTACTCAAAGAATATATACTTAAGGAAGAAGAAGTAAATTTTCTAAGAAAGACAATAATACAATCCTTATGGATTTCAAAATCTAATTGGGAGTTAATCATATTCATTATGAGTCATAAGTAAATGGAGATAACTATTTTTTTACGTTCAAAAAGATAAAACCTTCTTCATTATATTCTTTTTTGAAAAGTTTTTTATGATTTACCAAAAGGGGGATATTGTTAACTCAATAAGATCCCTTTTGACTTTTCCATTCCTTCATGTTTTCAAAATCAAAAACACATTTTATTAATGAAAATTATATTTAGCTAAGAATTATTTTCTTAAGAAAAGTTTTCTTTCTCTAAGGAAATTTATTTTATTAATCATTAAATATTCTTTTATAATTAATGTTTAATGATACATATCTAAGTTTAACCATATTTTTCTTAATACAGAATTTCTATTCTAATAATTGGATCCTTATATAAAAAATTGAAATCATACAGTTCTATAGATACCAAGTCTTACTATTTTTAGTCTCTGATTCCATTTGATTTTAGACTCATAATTCTCTGAAAATCAGAGTCTGAATTCTCATAAAATCAGACTCCAACTTCTCTAAAAATTAGACTTTAAATTCTCTAAAAATCAGACATTGAACTCTTTGAAAAAGAATCTTCGAATTCCCTAAAAATAAGACACTAAATTCACTGAAAATTTGACATCGAAATTTCTGAAA
The DNA here is from genome assembly GCA_963277665.1 of Viscum album. Taxonomy (NCBI): domain Eukaryota; kingdom Viridiplantae; phylum Streptophyta; class Magnoliopsida; order Santalales; family Viscaceae; genus Viscum; species Viscum album. Next base: position 885,277,830 of record OY728148.1, on the reverse strand, counting down.
TTAATAAATCCAATTCATTAAAAATTAGACTCTAGAGTATCTGGAAATCAGACTATGAACTCTCATTTTTCCAGAATCTAAACTACTCATAAATCAGATTCCAAATTCATCAGAATTCAGATTTTGAATTACTATTATTTTAGAATCAAATTATTCATATTTTTAGACTCCAATTCTCAATTCCTTAAAAATTTGATTAAATTTTTTTTATAGTTACCTAATTTCCTTTAAGAATCATTTCAGTTTATCTAATCCCATTATAATTGAGTTTCATAAACATGATATTTTTTTCTAACACTTTATTTTTTTCTACACATGGTAATTTTTTCCATGTTTTCATACATGATTTGATTCCATACTATCTATTTTTAACTAACCGTTGGTTGATTGAAACATGTACAGGTCCCTCTGAGTTCGACAGATAAAATGACCATTGGAAAATGGAACTGACCATTAGAATTTGTTCCTATAAATACCTCATTCATTTGAATAGTTTGACACATAGAAACATTGAGAAGTGCTGGATGTACTGATTTCTTGAGAGGGATACTCTCATGCATTGTGTGATCTGTAAAAATCTTGTTCATCTGTGAACAACTTTTTCATCCAAGTTAGACGCCGATTGTTTCTGTGTACAATTTATGGATTCCAATGATAATAAGATAGAGGAACTGACTACCTTACTGTTCAAGGGCTTTCAGGGATAGCAATATGGACTTTGATATTCTTATCGAGGGTTTAACCTAGTGTGGGTAAGATAGACTTTCTTGAATGTATGAATAAAAGGACCTTTATCCAAATCTGTTGGATACCCTTCTCTTTGGGTAAAAATAATTACTAATCGTTTACATGTTTTTGTTACAAGTTTTAATTCCTCTGTATTTAATTAAATAAATAAATTATAACTTTATTATAATTTCTTATACTTGTATAATTTGATAAATAAGAATCTATATGCTTTAAGTTAGAATATTTCTGTAATATAAACATTCATATTTTTTCTAACAATAAACATGTGTAGGTTTAGGTTATTTATAATTAGACATGGGCCTTTCCAATTATCCCTTTATTTAAGAATCTAAGAGGGATTCGGAATTCACCTTGTTTAACATTGTTAAAAATAATTTTTTTAAGGTAAAAATGAATGTTTTTAAATATACATTTCACACCCACCCTTCTTGTAATTGAGCATCTACATCTATATTTTGATCCTATAATGGAATATCCCAAAGGCTCTGGATCAGGATCATCCTCCCATTTTTAATGAAGATCTCTATGTCATAATGGAAAATGCATCGAGATGGGCTCATATTCTTTTCAATAATGAGACATCTCATTGGAATATTCTAGCATATTCTCAATAGTAGGTTCTTATTCCCATAGCACCATATGATTATAATAAATTTCTAGAAATATTTATACAATAGGGTCATATCCCTACATAATGCCAAAATTCATGTTTGAAAATTCTATCCACAATGCAGATCGATACCCATATTCCCAATCTTCTCAAATTCAATCTCTTTGTGGTCATTCAAGACACATTCCAAACACCACAAGGGTCTTCTAACTCTACAAATGAAGTATAATATGATCATTATCATGATATTCCTCTTCATGGTAGTGTGGTTATAGATCATAGACTCTATGATCCTCACTTACATTGTGGTAAACCTCCCTACTATGATATATCACATGGAAAGGGAAATATTCTTCATTTCCAAACACCATCATATAGAGATCTGTTCAAAACTCTAACACCTTCGTAGAGGGTGGTTCTCAAAACATTGGGGTTAGCTACATATGGTTCCCCATCAACATATAATAGCACTCCACATTAGTTGATAGACAACCCTTAGTAGCATCTTCTGTTGTTTGACAAGATAGAGTCATGTAAGTCAGATGAATAGGAGGTCGACATTGATATATGGAGAAAGTTAGCATGAAATAACCTCCCCATCATGTTCTGGTTCCTCACCACTTATGACTATGAGATCCCATATGATCTATAAAAGGAATTATTGCCTTATCTGCACCAAAATATATAGGTTACTCATCAATGAATGAAGGATTTACATCTCCCTTATGCAAGATATGAGTGTCACCTTTAGTGTAACAATTAGGCCCTACTAATAACACATCCAACATGCCTTAACAAGGATTTTGGGTTCTATATCACTAGGTAAAACTAGTTTCTTCATAGACACATGGTCCCCACCGTGGGGCCCATCCATGTACCCAAACTAGTCATCAGACTAATTATTATCCCCACATTCCAACACATGTTCTGTCAAGTGTTCTTTATCCTCACTCGCAAACTCCCTAGAAACCTCCTATAAGGTCACCCATCATTATCACTAGTCCATGTGAAACATGATTAACTATGGAGTTCAAATTATGTATGGTCCCAAAAATAAAGGTTTACCTTATTGATATGAATCATATCATTTAGTCTTTTAACCCTTTAACATTCTTGGGTGATACATTCATCCCCCTTTAGAGAACAACTTCCTCATTTTGGACCTTACATCTCAACCCAAACTGCACCACTACACTTAAGGTTTGCTTCCTTCTCTAATACCAATGTTACAACTCAGCCCTGCTGATAGCACAACCACCCCACCATAACATGTTCATCAGGTCATGGCCTACTTAGTACAACCTGTTTCTCTACAGACACATAATCCCCACCCTGGGGCCCACCAACAGGCGCAAACCTATCATTATAATAATGATTTTTCCCACAGGACAACACATTTTATTTCCAAAGCACATTTTCCTTACTCTCACACACCCTAGAAACATCCCATAAGGTTACCCATCCTGATCACTACTTCAAGACAAGCACACTTAACTATGGATTTCTAATTAGGTAGGATCCGGAAAATAAAGGTACACCTTATTGACCTGAAAAATATAATTTGGTATATTACGCCTTTAATATTCTAGTTCGTTACCTTTACACCGTCAAGATACTCTATTATTAGCTATATCTAACCTTTATCTCCATGGTTTGGGATCAAAAACCGGAAAAGCACAGTGAAAATCTGCAACATGCTTGCCTCTATTGCATCATGACTCTTCAAAAGCTGATCTCTGAATCCACACCATGCATCCATATTTAAGGATGGGGAGATTACAGATCATTAAAATTCTCAACACCCCTATAAAATTATAACCCCTCATAATGGAAATCTTGCAATGTGATATCCTCTATAGAAATCATGGGATTGGGTAACACTCATGACATTTGGTCACTATAATAGAATTCCCCCTCTTCAATGGTGCACAGAAATAAAGGATAAAGGTATTTGATAGCCATTTTTTTTGAATTTCCCCCTTTAAGAAATTAATGTGAATTTCATACATGGAGAATGAATTTTCGATCCCATGGAAAAATTCCCATATAAAATAGTTTTCATCATTGGCTTCCATCTCACCCAAAACCTACGTGAGAATAGCTACATTGCATCAAACATGCCACAGTATCTTTGGATGTTGTATCCATCTAGGATCGGACATGCCTCATAGTTTGGGGGTATATCTACCACCACCTCCACCCATGAGGTCATAAATTGCTTAGAGGATTCAGGACATATCATCAACAACTGCAAATAAATCCCAACATGCTGGGATGGGGGAATTTATATCTCAATCACCATTTCTTGGTTCATCATCCTTTGAGAGGGACCTAGGGATTTAAATAATGATTTCATATCACCCTATCCCACTAGAATTAGCCATTTATATTTCAATGACCATCCCAAGAATCATCAAAATTCTAACTAGAATCATTGGATCCCCAATAACATGACCAATCAATGCCAATTATGGCCCCAAATAAACCTCAATCCATAGGGATGAGGGAATTTTCACCATCATCATAATTGTATATAGAATATGTTTTATCCATGTTGTGAGGAAAATATCATCAATCAACATCCCACATATCCCCCCCCCCACATGAGACTAACCTTTGTTGTTCAGGGATAATTAAGAAACCATGACCAAGAACTCCCTCAAGGTCATTACTCATATGTCAAGATGGGATGATCATGTAGTGAAGGATATCATTCTATACTAGGGTTTCACACTAAAATTTCTCAATCTGTAAAAGGGATTGAATAACAACCATGATGAAGGCAGTGTAGAGTCATCATGTTTCATTAAAAGTCATAAAATAACAACCATTTCTTGATTTTCTTCTATGAATGAAACCACATTCAAAATAAAGGATATTTATGACCAAGGAGTAGGTGACGAGGGATGAAATATGGAAAACATACCCCAATAGGAGGGTGATCTGGATACACCAATCGAATTCTCATGAACATAGAACTAGAGAAGTATCCAAAATCTAGAACCACTGAATAATGAGTTGTCACATGCAAAGAGTAACACCATCAAAGAAAAAGGGAAATGTGTAACTAAATCCCCATCACCACCCAGAAGATTTGAGGTTCTTATCATGGTGGAACAACTATCATATTATGAGAGTGAAATAAAAACTCTCTAACAACTCTATGAAAAGCTACTCAGCGAAAATATCCCTGTTGGGTATCATCATCAGGTTGAGGTGAATATCCCAGCTCTCGTAAAAGATGATCCACCAATATAGGTTTTATTTGAGTGTCAGAACAAATCCAAATTTGTGCAGTTATTCTTCATATAAGAGGATGTAGAAAATTATCATGATTTATCTATGTGGCGGTGACATGCTCTCCCCCTCTAGGTAAATCACTCTGTCATAGGAAGAATCAAGAATCGGTGGAAGATAAAGGTGACACCACGTCATCAACCCCTTCCTGCTACATATAGATGGGAGGTTTCCAAATTGTAGTACCCCAAGAGATACTTAACATTATCAAGTCCCTATATACTCAAATGGAAGGCACAGAAGGGTGAAATACACCTATGAATCCTGAAAGGAATCGGTATGATGAATGGGTTGATGAAACATTGCCTCCACCAAATTTTAGAAAACCTACCTTATCTATAATTGATAGTGTGGGTGATCTTAAACAAAATCTCACAGACTTTGTAACCCCATGAGGGTCAATAATGGGACCTCAAGATCAAAAGGAGGAAAAAAAAGATGATCTATTTTTAGCAGACTCAGATAGGGCTACACTTTGTTTGGTATAACAGTTTTCTCGAAATATCCATTGTATGATGGGAAGAACTTCATCGTCAGTTCCTTTATAAATTCAGATAAAAATTTAGGAAGATTACAATATTTTACTTAACAAAATACAATAAAAATAAAAATTAGAGGGTGTATGGCTTCATATCTAGGTAGAATGATTTAACCTATTCACTCAGTATCCCTATCTTGCAGGAACAATTGTTGGAGCTCTATGCTAAAAATATCATGATTGGGTTGTTTAATACTTTAATCCCAATGAAGTAAATAGGTGGGTTTTGTGAGTTCATAAAAATGTAAAAACATATTGAAGAAACCTTTTAGTGAACCCAATCTAAATATTTAATCATGCCCCCATCATAGGGGAAAATTATTAGAAAAAGTAGCGGTTGTGGCAATCACTCTCAAGATAGCAGTGGTGCCCATCTGAGAACCCAAGAAGGTCCCAAACCACCCAACACCTCCTGTCAAGTGGTGAAAACCACACAATATACCTCTACCATAATAATAGATAAATCATAGGTCTCCCTGGGTTTGAATAACTCATGAACAAATAATGTTTCTTCTGAAATGAAAAATTCCCTGATTATTTTTCAGCAGCCATGGAAAATAACCTTCTTAGGATACTGTAGCCTAGGAGGCCCGATGAGGTCAACCACCCCAACCGTCTTGACTACTTCCCTTTGAATTGAAGGTTGGGTCATAATATCTTAAACTGAATCATATCCAAATACATCCTTCAAGGCATGGTCGATTTTAGAAATATGGTTTTTGATATATCCTCAATGTAGGTGGATTGAATAATTGTCAACCATTTAGAATAATATGATGGTTAAAATAAATTCCTAGCTAGGAATGCATGAAAATTTGACAACTTGAGGACTTAGAAATTAGTTAATCGAGCTCATGCCACCCTAAGAGAACAAATACGCAGACCTGCAATAGCTCCACCACCCTAATAGGTAACATCATATATACCTCTGAGAAGTGGTAATGACCACAAAAATATAGAAGAAACATAAGTGTAAGAGTCGTATTTTTCTCTAAAGCAATCTTTAACTCTTTCATATTTCTTCCATGTTGCATCTAAAGCATGGGAACCACCCCATTAAATAGAATCCTCATCGGATGAAGAGAACATATTTAGTTCTTTCAATGAGATACACTTGGTATAACCTTTCTCAATTGATGAATATACCATATAGTATGATTTATTTACATGTAGTTAGGAATTGGGAGGCCTCAAGAACAATAATCAAGGTATTTGGGATAACACTGGCATTGTTGAGCCCAAAATTATGATCGCATCCCCATAGATTCCAGATATATAGGTGAGACCCGTGGTATGGAACACCAACATGCCCATATAGTATAGTGAGCTGTCCCAAAACCTTCTAGTATTTTTCAATTCAAAATTTTCTTTCATGACCACCTACTAGGGGTACGATTATTAGATCAACCTAGGTAATGTGGAAGGTCGACACAACCCGCATCGTTGGCAGTTGATACTCTCATGTCCTATGCACAAGAACTAGGATCATATACCACAAATGCCTTATTTATTGAGCCACATTATTAGGATAAACCCAATATTAGTATGTTCCAACCTCTGGCACAAAATTAAGAAATTTTGACTCATTTGTAAATACCCCAGCGAAACTCTCGATCTTGTATATGCTACAACTTTTGAAATAACTTATAGAGGTATCCATTAAATCCCTCCAATGACCATAGAAATATGAGAAACAAAGAACTACATTTGTGGTACTTGTAATGGATTTCATTTCATAGGAATATCATGTTTCCATCTCGTTCATGGATCATGATCATGAAGAGGTCATCTAGGGACACATCAGACCCTTATATGTTTCTAGAATACTCGATAAAGTCAACATTCAAGGGGATAGAATTGATTATGGCTCTAGGAACAACCTCATGTTGATTCTAACCATATAATTCATGAGTTATATCAAAGGGTATTTTTCTCCCACAAATCTGAACATAAAATTGTATGATAAGTATGAGTAGAGTCCTCTCAGAATGATCAAACTCAAAAATAAATTCGAGGAACTCACTTCTGAAGCTAAGTATATGGTTATCTAAAAATACACCATATAAAATGTACTTCTCAAAGGGCCCTAGATCCCTCTCCACATGGAATTACCTTCATCATTACATAAATTTTTGTAATACCCCATCAATGGAATGTTTGGCATACTAAATGGTGATAGTTTCCCATTTCAAACTTGGGAAGCCACATATTTGAAAGAATGTTTCTACATAAAGGGAGGAAATAAATTAATGGTGGATGATGATACACTATTTGGAGATCCCAACGGCTTAGGGAAGGCCCCTGTAAACCCCTAGAGTATTCTCTATAGTCATTAAGTGCTACCCATAAACCTATTTGAGGTAATAGACCAGGTCATAGAGATCCAAGATCCCCCTATCCTGAGCAACAATATAAAAAGATTTCAACTCTGGGAACACTCTCCAACAACTCAGGCGGTATGAGATGCTGATGTATCTTTTCAAGGCACCACTCACCCCAATAGTGATAGAAAAGTCCCCATATTTACATATTCGTCTAAAAATGTCTCTACAAACAAATATTTGGCGGAAGATGACGATGACCTCAATAATTCCCTTACCGCATTTGAGGCAGGTGTTTCCACTACCATCAATGTGCTCAAACAGATAAATTTAAGAATAGAAGAATACATGTAAACAACTCGGATTAGTGATTCCATACTCCTTGAAGAGAAAGATATGTTCATTGTGTTTCTCAAGATACATTCATATGTGTTCACATGGAATTATATAGAAATTCCACTGAATATATATGTGGATATAAGCCATCTCAGCATACCCAATGATAATTGAGTCTCCAAGAAGGTAGCCAAGAGGATGCACCCCTCTCATTCCACAAATGTAGAAGTGGAATTTTTCAAATTGACCAAATCCAAATTTTATCAAGAAGATAAATACCCAATATGGTTTTCAAAAATCATCTCGATCAATAAATGGAATGGGAATATTAGGTATGCATTGATTTTAGAGACCTTAATTGGCACTGCTTAAAGGATTATTTCCCATTATTGATCATAGAACTATTGATCAATGAAACTAATGGTTTCTATGACATTTCCTTCATGGAAGGTTATTTACTGTGTAATTAAGTAAATATGGCCCTTTATGATGATAAATCCACTGCCTTTCGATCATCCCATGGGATCTTTTGCTATGAGGTCAAACCCTTTGGGTTAAAGAATCTTGTCACCACAAACCAATGTGTCATGCATTATATATTTATGCCATTATTGGTAAGTATAGTTGAATGTAATTTTCACAGACGGGATTTCAATATCCCAATAGCAATGTGATCACTTCAAAGATCTTCAAAAAATCATCAAAAAGATACGACAACATAGTCTGAATATGAATTCAATGGAATGAACTTTTGGGGTAACGTCAAGAAAGTTCCCTATATTTTTGGTTCACCACCGTGACATCAAGGTTGATGCAAGGAAAATAGTTCTATTTTAGAAATTTCAAATAAATATGGGGGATCCAAGGATACCTCAACTACATTCAATGATTTATAGCCAACATTGATGAAAAAAATATCCCCTTCACCAAGCTAATGAAGTATATAATCTTTTATCGATGGTACGATGACAACCAAGAATCCTTTGAAAGACTTGAACATTATTTAATACATCCTATGGTTATAATGAAATCAGTGGAAGGGAGGTAGTGTTCTTTTATGTGTCCCCCATTGAATTCTCATCAGGTTCCCTCCTCATTCAAAAAAATGATGTAGGGAGAGATAAAAATCTCTAATTTCACAATAGTACAATGATAGGTACTAAGACCAGATAATCTAAATATGAGAAGATATTACTTGTAATCAGATTTATAGTGAAAAATATGAGGCATTAATTGCAACACCATGAATTCCATCTGGTCTTGTGTATTGATCTTCTCAATTATATCCTATGCCACCCTATGTTTACTGGGCTCTTGTCCCGATGGGCATCCATTATTTAAAAATAAAACATTAAATTTATATCATAGAAGTCAGTGAAAGGAAAAGACTTGACTAATTTCTACATCACACATCATCCACCTGATAATACACTGGTGGATACCGTGATTCTAGAAGATGAGGTTTTCTATACACATGAAACTCCTCAAACATGGGACATGTACTTTGATAGAGACTCTAAAAATACTATTGAAAAACAAATGTCAAACTAAAATCTTAATCTGTTTACTATAGAGATTTTATTTTTCTCCCCCAAAAAAGCAATTTTCCTTAATCTTTGTCACTATATGAATGCTAAAAAAACAATGAGGTGGAACCCTAAGCCCTTGTCCCTGGGTTGTAACTAGTCCAAAAACTTCACAGAGCGTACCAAAATATTAATGGTGATTCAGAACATGTGATAAAAAAATAAAGGTAAATATTCCCTTAAAAATTAGTAATTGATCCCTCTTAGTAGATATGTGAGGTTACTAAGAGAATATCTCCATTTTGTGACCACATTTCATCAAGTTCATCAGTCACAAAATTCTCACACCAGGGATTTAGGTAATGCAAACACTATCCAGGAAGACCCTGATCGGGTGGAGGAAATATTATATATTGCACTTTATATAATGATCACATTGATTATCGTATGTGATAAGGAATAAATCAATCAGGTCGAAACCATCACATAGCTTGATGAACTGTTGACCACCCATGGATGGATGGATCCAATATTGTATTATCATCAAAATCGGACCCTCCCAACATACCCTGATAGAAGGGAATATATTCATTTTTATGCAGTGAACTGCACCCTACAGGATGGTATAATTTATGAGAATCCCTCTACAAATGATGATTTGATGGAATCCCCCTCAGATTCATAGGAAAAGGAGATAAATTCCACAATTGTGGAGGAATTCCATGAAGACTTCTGATGCACCCATCAATATGAGATCACACACTCCCATCAAATCACTATATCAGTATATTAATTGAAATCCATGATACAGGGCTACATGGAATACACTAAGGAATGTCATGCATGTCATGAACATGGAAAATCCATCCATCAACCCTCTAAATTTTTATATAAATAAAAATATTCGTATTTATTTTCTATTTCTGGAATGGATGTTGTGGGGTAATATCCCCCTTCAACAGCTATGTAGTTCATGTAAATACTTATATCTTCTAACTTCTTCTCCAAATGTGCTGAGGTAATGCACCTCAAAGAATTTAGAATGAAGAACATTATCAACTTCATGAATACTCATATCATCACTAGTTCTAGGGTCCCTCCAAAAATATTGATAGAAAATGGAACCAACTTATGATCTACATGGTTGAAAAAACAATACAAGGGGTATAATATCGGTTCCAATCAATCATCTTGATATCATGTAGAAAAAAATGGACAGATAGAGGCCTTCAATAAGTTCTTATCAAATATAATTTAGAAGATAGTGATAAAGGATAAAAATTCCATGTTGGACAAGATCATTCTTGCTTTATGGATCTATTGTACCACCACATAAACTACTATACAAGTAATTTTACACTCATTGGTGTACGAGGCTGAGGTAGTGTTACCCATAGAGATTTAGTTTCCTTCACTATGAATATCCACTTGTGGATAGCTCTCAAATGATAAAAAATCACAAAAGTGTATGGATGAATTTGAATGGCTCGATGAGATCAGGTTGAGCACATTACACAACCTAGAGGCACATTAGAATCATATCTCATGAGCCTTTAATAAGAAGGTACCCCTCAATTTATTACTCTAAGGAGAACTTTTTTTGTCTCTCAGGACACCAATGATACCAGGGAAAAAGCCTCCCAAACTAGATCCCAAATAGGAAGAGCCTTAAATCATACCTATGTTCCATCAATATAGAGATTACTCATTAGATACAATGGATGTGAAGTGTTTCAAAACTACCACCAATTAGATATTTCTCAAGAAATAATTTTCACAATTTATCTCATGTGTAAAATATTTAATAACAATTATTTAATGTTTATAGTATCCCAATTCATACCAGAAAGAATTTAAAATTCACTATATCCAATGTACTAATATAAAGACTTTAAACTAAATGTTATCCTATGTACTAACATCAAGAATTTAACCTAAATTGTATCCCAAGAACTAAAAGCAAGACTTAAAACCACATGGTATCCCCTATCCTACCAGTAAGACATTAAATTTCACAGTATCCCAAGCCCTAGTAGCAAGACTTTAAAGTACACGTTACCACCAAGTCCAAATATTAAGACATTAAAATGCATAATATCCCTTATCCTAACCACATGATGATAAAATATACCAATATCATCATGACCACATGGCAATGAACTGTAAATAGATCATATTGACCACATGATCATAAAATTTATATAGATCATCCGGACCACATGATGATAATCTATATGGAGGTTATCCTAGAAAAAAGATGATAAACTATAAAACACCCCCAATTCCTTACAGAAATACTTTAAATTTCATATCAACCCATGTCATTATTGTGTGACATTAAACTACAGATCTAAAGTCCTCAGCATGTGATGTTAAACTACAAAATTCCCAATTAACTATGTGTGGCTTGATTCCTACCATTACAGGCTATATAGTAACACCTGAACAACTACTTTTAGGCCCATCCGTAGTCTTTATTTTCTTTCAAGCCCGGTGATCTATTCCCTTACTGAAAAATGTTAAAGTGAATGGATAATATCCTTTTTTCATGATGTTAAACAACACATGTTTTCTAGAACGAAGTAAAAATTGATTCTCATTTTCATTGAGATACCTAGGGATGTCTCAATACTACATCTTTCTCTACCCACCATATTATGTAAAATAACCCTATCCAATCCTTAATTTCCTCTTTATAATGAGAGGAACCCATTTCACTCTTAGTTTCTCACAATAATCATTTCTCACATGATATTAGGAGTTTTAGTAAGGGCTCCCCCATACAAACAAGTAATATAATATTGTTGTAGGATTTTCATGGTCTTGAATACAAGACCATAAAATGAATGCAGTGATTCCTCAACCCATGACATTAAACTACATGGTTAATGTCCCTTACGTGATGTAAAACATTAAATTCCTTGAACCATTCCGAATAAGAACATATTTTTGGGTGTTGGAATCCTACCACACCTTCATTCAAAAAATATTTATGAATTGATTCATGACATAAAGGTCTATGTAGTGATGATAGACTCTTCAATCCCTGGTCTGCTCAGGAAAAATATAAAAATTCCCCCTCTATGTATAGGATATAATATTGTAGGAATTTAATTCTACAAGAAATATGTGTGCCTTGATTATAATTATCATGAGATGTGTAGTGATGCCCAAACATCCACTCTCAAGTCCTTCCAAAACATTTCTATTCTTTCATGTTGGTACATCTTCGTCCTCACCGTATGACGTTAAATTGTTTGGGATTTCAAAAACTATCAACAGTTTTATTCTCATTGACATGACTTATGTAGTGATGCCCAGACCTCTACTCTCGGGTCCTTCCATAGCATTTCCATTATTTCATGATGGTTCTTTTTCATTCTAACTACATGACGCTAGACTAAATGGGATTTAAAATAATTATGTATAGATTGATTCCTATTACGAGAGGATACATAGTGACACTATAATTTACAACCCTAGTTCTATAAACAATTTAACTTTTCTTGTTATGAATCCCATTTCCTTACCAAAAGACATTAAAATACACATTTCCTCAGGAACTACATGGGGCTTGATTTCAATCATCATAGGATATGTAGTGATATCCAAATATCCAATCCTGGGACCAACTACAACAATAAATGGAAACAATTACAACCTTTATGAACGGTTAATATATATATATTTACCCCATTCATGAACTACATATGGATTGATTCGTGACATCACAGGATACATAATGATGTCTAAATCTCCAATCCCAGGTCCAACTGCAACAACTGATTAAAAAATATGTTGCAACTGCATAAGATCTGTGTAACACAAGAAACATTTCTTAAATATTATCTATATCTACATATGAAATTCTTGTGTATATAATATTTCATAAAAAAATTTCCATGTCAGTTACTGGATCTATACCTCAAGATATTAAATGAAAAGTAAAAATTCTTGGTCACATGAAATCAAAAATTGAACAATAGAAATGTCCTTATTTCAGGATGATAAACTACAGGACATATGTCCTTACCATAATATGTTAAAAACTATAAATAAAATCCCCCCTATATAATGATAAACTGTGTAGGGTGTCACCTATTTTTCTTCCCCTATCAAGGTCTGATGAGAGCCTTACCCTTGCCAACCAGAGTATGAGGTGCTTTTATAATCTTTTAAAATCACCTCAATACATAAGACACACTTCATGATTTGAGTTCCTCAGATCGCCAAAACCATATAATGCCTCTGTAAAGGTTACCTAGCTTTAGAGACCCTTTTCTTGACTATAAATTTATGTATATGGATCATCCATATGCACCTATGGTCTTTAACCAAATCTTTCACTCTATAAATAGTTATGTTCAATACTTTTGACCCCTGACATCACTGTGGAAGAACTCAACAACTAGATGTGATCAGAAATACTCCCATTATTATTTTCCCATATCATTACTCATGACCTAGGGACCATTAGGCATGATTTATAACATTTGAATCTCCCACTCAAAATAGTTTTGGGATAATCTTGAACCTGGGTATCCAAATAGGGATCATGTGTATCATCCTATATATTAGGTCCATATGTGTCAAAACATTAAATTGATTACACTTTGGTCAATGTTTTATGAACATTTACTCTAGAATATAATGGCCCAAATATCAATACCTTAATCTTCTAGTAGAAGTGACATAAAACTTTGTAGGGGAAAACCCCACAAATTGTGGCCTAATAAAAGTCAAGTATTCACCTACTAAACTCCGAATCCCCATAGTCTAGGAAACATTTAGGGCATGAATGAATAAGTTATATAGTAAATATTTTATACCTTATATCCATAGTAAAATTCATGATATGATTAGTAGAACCTCTTGTTTAAGAAAATGTTGGAGTAATGATTTTTTTCATATCCTAGCCATGAGAATATGTTCTCTAGGTGGTGACACAACATTTAGTATGCTCAAACCATTCTTGGATATTATGTTTTTAAAAAGTCACACATCATGATATGAGTGCCTCAGATCATCACAACCTTCCAAGAACCCTGGAAACAATATTCAGTTTTAAGGGAAATTTTCTTGACTATGAATGTATGCATATGACTCATGCATATATGCCTATGGTTTTTAACCAAATGTTTTACTTTGAAAAAGGTAATTTCGATCCTTGTGAGCCATAACATCACTGTGGTAGAACCCATAACCCCAGCGTGTTTTGGGTCATTCAAGGTATGATTTTACCATATCATCATTCTAACCAGAGTACTTTGGATCATGATTTAAAATTTTTGTACCAAACTATCAGAGTAGATTTGAAATCCTCGACACTTAATCACCTTGTTTTATACCCTTTATCAAATCAAGAATGTGACACTCCATTATCAAACTTTCTATGGCCCACAAATCATGACTCAAAACCACAGCATGTAATACTCGATCGTTACAGTATAAGAGAAAAATTTCCCTATGGTTTTTGAATCCTTCTGGGATGGGTTTCCTTCGATATCCCACCTCAATGTCTGGATGTTTGAGTCTATAAAAAACTTTTATGGGCCATGCGAATAAGTGGAAATCATCTTTTTCATGGCCATTCTATCAATGAAAATACCCCTGACCCACCACCTAAAGGAATATCCTCTTTAAAATAAAGGATCTTCAATCCTTGTCAACCCTAGAAATACCATGGAAGAACCTAGAACCATAGAGTGTTTTGGCTCATCCCCAACATATCTGTCCCATCTCATTTTCATGTATGCAAAATTTTGGGTTATTAATTATATAATCTATTCTATAACTATTTAGGACAACCTTTAATCCATTGTATATCACCCTCTTCCAATATTACATCTATAAATATTCCATAGCCCCTATAAAACATACTCGGCTTTAAGGACCCTTTGCATGACTATGCATGTATGCATATGGCTCCTATATATGCACATATGGTTGTCATCCAAATGTTTTACTCTGCAAAAATGGTTTTATGATCCTTTTATGCCTAGAAAAACTCTGGAAGAACCCAGAACCACTGTGTGTTTTTGGTCATTCCCATCATGTCTACACCATATTACATGACCATTGTTAGGGTCTTAGATAATAGACACTAAACTATAATAATAGAAGGCCCAAGAAGAAAACCCTACACTGCAGTTACAGACGGTCTAAGATAAATGACTCTAAAATAAATCGATATAAGTTCCGAGCTAAAAGACCTTAAACTATAGCGATATAAGATCCATGTTAAAATACCCTAAACTAAAGCAATAGTAGGTCTAAGATAAAAGGCCCTAAACTAAAGTGACAGAAGATATGATCTAAAAGAACCTAAACTATAGTGATAGAATGTCTAGGAAAAAAGTCCCTAAACTACAGAGATAGAATATCTGAGGTAAAATACCCTAA
Source organism: Viscum album (assembly GCA_963277665.1). Classification (NCBI taxonomy): domain Eukaryota; kingdom Viridiplantae; phylum Streptophyta; class Magnoliopsida; order Santalales; family Viscaceae; genus Viscum; species Viscum album. Next base: position 885,262,050 of record OY728148.1, on the reverse strand, counting down.
ACTACAACAATAAAAGGTATGAGATAAAGTCATTATACTAAAGGGACATAAGTTCCAAGCTACAAGGACATAAATTAATGCAATATAAGGTATGAGAAAAAATACCCTAAACTAAAACAATATATGGTCTAAGCTAAAAGACCCTAAAATAAATCGATAAATGGTATGAGCTAAATGACCCTAATCAAAATCAATAGATGGTCGATGCTAAAAGAACCTAAACTGCTACACAACATTAATTTATCATGCAACTGCTTGTAATGCCCATTATATGGACTTAGAAAAAACCAATATATGCACACCAATCATCTAATATTTAGAAAAATAAGTGCACTATATCTCTCTGGGACACATATCCTACCCAATTAATCCTTTAGAACGTTAGGTGATCTCAAGATATCTAGAACATATTTATCAATTAAGAAACTCAAATTTGTGGGAATTCATGGGAATTTATCAAGAGGATCTGTTACAATTTCAACATTAAAATATAGGCATTCATGTTTACTTGATATTATATAGGGGAAGGGAATTATTGGGGATTTAAATAATATCAAAGCAGTGAAATGTCATGCATATCATGGATATGAGAAAATTAGGGCATCAAAATAAAACTTTTAGGATATTTCACTCATTGATAATATGCAATGAAGGAGGAATATTCACATTTCAATGTCTCCCTAAGAATATCAGCAAAAATATAGTACATCTAGTTAAAAAAGATTCAATTTTCTGAACAATCCATGTTAGTGAGGGTCTTTCAGGAAGCATCAATTGAACGCTGGAGGTCCAGTCACCCCACCTCTTACACTTTTTCTCTTGGATGGAGAGTCTCAACCAATGTATTCAACTCTTCTTCACTCTTTTGAGATGTTTTTAATAATTATGATTATTTTTAAAGGTTATACCTCACATGGGCTATGATTTCCACATTATTCCATATTTTCATAGTACATAAATCCATGTGATCTTATAGTTTATATATAAATTGGTGACCCTGCTACAATGCCTTTGACATATCCATAACATGACCAATAATAAGAGCCTCATCTATAAGATCATAAAAATCACTTTAATTAGTGGCCATATCTTTCTAGGTGAGAAAAAGTTTCTTTATGATTTCATAAAGAGGTTATAATTCAAAACAACATACTCTCAAGTAATGAAATAGTTATTTAAGGCATTCTTTGTGGTCACCAAATACTTACAAAGGAGACTTAGTTGTCATGGAATGATTTTTTTCAAGATAATCCTACATATTTTCTGAGCCTCTATGACCAATAGAGTTAGTGTGGAAAGAGGAGGAATAACTAGTTCAGCCAATAAGGAAGCAGGAGAAGAAGACTCATATGATCTTCTCCCACAAGAATATCATCCATAGGCTATGTTGAAGGAATAATTTTCTCAAAAGAATATTTACCACTATCAAGGTATTCATAACTATTATAAGGGAAATTCATTCACATCTCACCTAGGTCTTCAATCAATTCCATCATCACCATAGACAGAGGGGCAGGTGAGGAGAAACGCATATCGACATGAGAGAGTAGCTAGATTAGCACATCATCTAGTTAAGATTCTACCCATGTCTAGAAAAAATACAAGGTAAGGAAGGTGGGACCATAAGTAGGCATAATTATGATCACATCCTCTGTATCCTCACACACCAGCATCATCAAAAACTAGTGGATAACCACAGGATTCCACTCTCCACATACACTAACCAAGGGGATTGGGGAAAACCTTTGGATGTATCCAAATTGATGATAAATTTGATAGGGTGTATAAGTCTCATAAATGATTATCTCATCAATCCAAGCTTCAATAAATTCATCCTGTAGAGATATCATATACAACGTTTAATCATTGGAATCACTGTCGTTATCAATAATTAGCCTAGTGGGTGCATGGTATGGGGAAAAATCAAAGTTAACAGATTGGATCTACACATTATTAACCTTAGAAGGGAATATTTACATTGATCCAACCTCAGATATGTTCTACATCTTGGTTTTGGAAAAGACATCTGGGATCCTAGTGGCATTTTAGTATTTATAATCATGAAAATTATTTTCTATCTAGAAAACCAAAAACTATGGAGGAACACTAATCATATAAGGGTTTTTCCTTGTAAAATATGGCCTATGATTTGACAAAGGTGTAAAAGGACTGACACTTCCAAATTGAGGTGATTTCCTTTTACATGTTGTGCTACATTCACCAACATGATAACACGGATCCCTGAACATGCATACCCAACCGGTAAAACCCATCCATTGAAAAACATGGCCATAAATCTTACCATAATAATGTCCATAGAGATATTTGAGTTCACTCAATAGCACCACATAGTAGAGCCCTAACTTACAAGATGTCCCAATGTGATGCATAACATTTTTGGTTCTACTAATTAGGGAACTAGTGAGGGTGTATAGAAGTTTTTATAGCATCACTATAGCAATGAAAAATATTGATCCATACATAAAATGAAATGATTGATCTCGTTATAATATTATTCCTTTGTTTCTCCATCACAATGATAAGAATATCATTCTATAAAACTATAGTATATAAGGGACCATCCCAAATATCTAAAGTATAGAGTATTTTATCATGCATCTCACTGAGAGGGGGAACCTGCCCAGTGGGTAAATGTCACATATGTTGGTTCTCACTTCCCTAGGGGCCCATTGGAATGTTTTGGTACCAGTTCCCCAATGACTGAGAATTTATCAATGGAGATCGGGATGGAGGTAGATTATGAACTAGGTAATCCATAAAGATTTATAAATATTAACCTTGTATAATTGATAAACAAACTCTATGAAACATTTCCTAACGATGTATTATCATTCCCATTCATCAAAAAATTACATTAAAGATAGAGATCCCCTTTAGAGCTCTATCCAATACTAGAATTTTTCAGAGAGGACGAAAATATAATCACATAGTTATGATCGATAGTCTTGTGAGAAAAATCATAGCCATATGGTCTCGAAAAAGAGTTTTCTAGAATATAATAAAAACCTTGAGGTTGAACTAGGACCAGATTAGATTCCTAAACAATTTTCATCTGAACACGCTGAGGAGGAGTTGACACCCAGTGAGATGGTTGATTGATTTCCAAAATAAGGGTAACAATATCATCTAGAAAACAGAACCCATATTGATTATGTTAGTGAGATAGAGGAAAATCTTGACGTTCATATGAGAGGAAACTCTTTAGAATCTTGTTATCAAAATAAACGCAATATTGAGGGTCAGAATTGGGATTTCTAATAATCATATCTCTTTGATTGGATGCAGTTATGGAACCTTGGTGATAACCAGAAGTCATATGAATAGAATTAAGTGGCATATTTCAAACAAATAAAACAAAAATATTATAAAAAGGTCATAATAAAACTGGTAGCATCAGGCACATTGCATGAATCATTAAGGAATTCATGAATAATATATAGAATTCAAGAACCATTTGAAGGACTCGTGCATTGCATAAACCTACTTGTAATCACGCAATTGCATGAACCCTTGGAGATTTGTGATCATGTGACCTAGATATGGTCATGTGAGTTTCATGATAATCAATCAATAATAGGATCGAATCAGCATACCACGCAGAATCTTCATGAGATTTGTGATCATCATGACAAAATATCCAAAAATTGTTGAAATGAAGTTTTTAGTTTGTTTGAATGGGTGTCTGGGAAAATATAGTCTTAAATAATATCAATTGCAAATTTAAGGCTCAGAGTAGGGTCTAATGATCTGCTCTTATAGAAGGGTCCTATGAAAAAGGCATGAAACATATGTTAGGAGACATCACTCTATAGAAGTAGAAAGTATATTAGATTAATGGATCTCCTCCCAAATATTTATGGGGAATCTCATGGAATACCAAGCATCCCATAGTAGGCCAAGAATAATCCCAGACAGCAATTCATGACAACACCAAAGAATCGGGATGGAAATTACATTCCTCAATACCAAACCCTTATCTACCAGAATATCGCTCCTAAGGGGTGGAATTTTTTTCATCTTCCAAATAAGAATCTAAAAATTCACAATGGAAGAAATACTTATATATGGGTATTATTTTCTCTGAAAAATAGGAGAAGGTGGTCAAGGCTTGTGGATCATGTAAACCTCTAAGATACACGCAATCGCGTGACCTTTATCAAGTCATATGAAAGAACCATGTGAAGCCCATAGAATATGGAAATATCATTATGTCCCATAAACAAACCCTCCTATTATCGTTATTTTTCCTTGGACAATTTTTGATCATGCAACAACAACCAGATTATCTCTCCTAAGTCACACGATTTATCAACCACTCACAACTTGGCATCCCATTCGAAAATCCTTTGAAAATAAGAGGAAATTTTCCAAAAGGTGGAGGCCTCCTGTAGTAATATAACACATATTATGGATCACTCATGGGGAGAATGGTTGTCCAATACAACATTCAGAATATCTCACAAACCCCCAGGGGAGTTTTAAAATAAAACAAAAGAAATTAAAGGGGAGGTGGTGGGATCCCCTCATAGTAATAAACATTATGAAATGTGCCCATGGTGATCTAAAAGCCACTGCAAGACCCGAGTGACTTTTCCAACTCATCTCAGGAAATCCTTCCAACATGTCATCCTCATTACATGAAGAGCAATAGGTATGTATAGATGATATCTCACTCCCCCATTAGATCCTGATGAACAATCATATGGAACTGTCATTAAATTATGTTGTATCTATATAGAAACATTATTGGTCACATGAAGTATCCTTGAGATATATAGTATTTTCCTCTGAAATTTCCCATGCAATCTTGCATGACTCCCAATATTTGTAAAATAAAACAAAGGATTTAAAAAGATGTGGATGAGGGAGCCTCTCCTAGTCATAAAATCTTTACGACATAGTAAGTCCATCTACTATACAATCTCATGAGACTCCTTAGAAAGCTGGTCTTATCTCATGGAGGAACCCTAAAAAGTCATCCTTCTCTCATGGAAAGTCCCCAACAAGTCACCTGATATCATACAGACTCATTTTTACAAGAATTCAGATCTCATGAAGGCACTTGGACTTGTAAATATGTTAATATATAATTACTTTGGCTTGCACGCATGACTCATTAGGTCGAAATCAATTATAAGTAACCTAATAAATGAGGAATTTATGGGATATAATTACGGTCACTGAAAATTAGGTGATGAACTCTAAGGGATCCATGATAGATACTCATGAAGACATGTGGTGACTAGTCCTTCACTGACTATAGCCTGAACTCATGTGATATATACTACAAAAAATAATAAACAACCAAGTAGGTGTGGCATATAATTCCCCAACCCCATCATGAAAAAGGTACCATGTCCACATTTCTACTGATGAGAAGATGTCCATTTTGCATCCAAGTGTCAAAGTGAGTTTCTAAGAGTGGTGGATATCAAGAACGGAATGTTTTACATCACGTAAGATTCCAATGAATAGTTAGTCCAATCATTAAACATGCATAGTCACTTCACGTAATCACTCATATATCATATAAAGGCCTCCTCATAGGGAACATGAAGAAAATACCACACACCTAATAGATAAAATGATAATTATTACAAGATAACATTAAAAAATCTTAGGAATTAACAGTGTAAATGATAGAACAAATAAAAAATATGAGAGACTTTAGAAATAAATATATAGGATAACCCTAATGAACTTCATGGGAACCACAAAATACATGAGACAACATAAGGACGGGTCACATAGATCTCATGATGTTCCACTGATATGTTATTTGGGTCATGCAAAGTCCATTGGACTTGTCAATTCAAGTCACATGGAGACCATCAGGAAAACCAACCAACTCTCTTGAAACCCTATGAGATCACCATTCATTCCTCAAAATTTCCTTCAGATGTGTCACCAGACTCATATGGTGGCACCAATTCATGTCAGCTAAGCACAACTGGGGTGTGTAAACTAGCTCTTGGGATACCCTCTGGGCATTCCAACCAGGTCTCACGAAGCTCTCCAGACATGTCAACAAGAACACAGGAATCCCTTTGAGACATGTCATATTGTATCTTGTGATTCCCTACATGTTTTTCATCCATGTAACACCCCAATATTTTAATTTTTTTATCTCTTTATTGTAATTTAATAGCTTGTGCTACACGCAACACTGAGTTCTAGCAAATCAAGACCTATCAAACTATCCTCCTAAAAAGTGATTATGAATACTATTAACCAAATTTTGAATTATATATGTATACTATATAATTTTAACATTCACATTTTTTGTTTATTATTCATAATATAAGGAGAAATTCAATTTTTCCGATAAAAGATGTATTTTTCAAAAATCCAAATTTTCCACCTTTTAATGGAGACCACTTTTTAAATCCAATATTTGACACTTTTATATATTCAATTTAATGAAATTAAATTCTTATTTAGAATAGGAACATAAAATTTTTGTTTGGATAAATTTTTGTTCCTTTTCTGATAACTTTCATATTTTGATGAATAGTGAACAGTGCTAAATTTTAATAGAAAACAAATTTTTTAATCGAAATATTTTTTAGTGTTAAATTATTAATTTGAGTGGTTTTAAAGTATAATTATATTATATTTCTATCATTTAATATAATTTAGGCCATTTTAAGTAATTATACATTTCAATTGGACATAAACACTTGTCAATCTTTTGATAGTTTTTACTTCTTAAAAACCTGCTTTCTAGTTTTGACAATGGGAATTAATTTTAAATTAATTAATGAAACTTATATGTTTTAAATTTGGTAAAATAGATAAAAAATTTGTATTTATAATATCCAAATTATCTTTGGGTGAATTTTTGGTATTTTTCTAAAATCATTCAATTTTTGATAAATAGTGAAAAACACTGTGTTATTATTTAAAACTGACTTTTCAATTAAAATACGTATTATTTTTATTGAAAGTTATTTTAAATTAAAAATAGATACATAATACCTATATTAGTACAATTTAATTCATTGGATTCATTTCATAATAAGATTATATATATATATATAATTTTATCGATCTATTTAATTTATTTTACCCACCTTCTAGGCACATTTACAAATTTGCATAAAACATAATTTTACCACTTATGTGAATTGAATTTAAAAAATCTAATAGACACAATTTACATAAATAAGTAAAATTTGGTTCAATAGGATGAAAATAGATTTTGGTGAATAGTAACTTTTGAATTTTATTTACCATGGTTAAAAATAAATAGGTTAATTGAAGTTAGAAATAATATTATAATAATATCAAATTACCCCAACACATATTCTAATTCTATTGGATAAGTGTTTTTTTTACCAAAACTATCCTTAGGACAAATATATGATCCTTTTTTATCCACTTTTATTAGATTAGGACACTTATTATTTTTTATTTAAAGAAGTGTTAAAATTGTTAAGTTCAAATTTTTTTAACTAACCCATTTTTAATATAGATTTATACATAAGATAAATTTGACTATAAATATTAATTAGAAATATAAAAATATTTAATAACTCATGGTACTTTATTTATTATTTTTATAATTTAAATAATTAAATTTATTTATGACACAATGATGATGTAGTAATTACCTTATTAATGAAATATTAAAATAATTAATATTATAAATATTAAAATAAATTTAAATTGAAACTTTTGATGTCATGCACTAATTTTATAGGTGAATATGACATGTTAGGGATAATTCAATATATTTTTTTAATAAATCAGATAGTTTTGACTTTCAAAAAACCATATACTAAATAGTGTCAAAATTGACATAAATGAGTTTTTAGAACAAATAAATTTTTATTAAATTATATAATAGTCCTAAAAATATAAGACTCAGCCAAAAGACTTATAAAATGAATGATATTTCATTAATGAACCACTTTAGTTTCTCTTGGAATTTTACAATATGTTTATTAACCATGTATTATAATAATACTAGAAGACATGGTAAAAGTTAAACTATTTAACTAATGGATAAATCTAAATGATAAGGTTAATATGGTGACCTAAAATTGTCTAAAACCTATTTTTTTAGATTATTTCGACCCATACCCAACTAATCCTTGAAATAAATCTATTCCGAGCTATTATAAACCGAAAATGATTTTATAATAAATTAATAATTCAAACTTTTCTTAATGTGCCACTCACCTCCCTTATAAAAGTGTACTTCCCATTATCTTAAATTCACACCTCCAAAAACATTTGGATTGGAAAAACCCCTACTCAAATATCCTCCCAACTACCCTAAATTCAACCTAGAGGCCTTACATTGCTCATAAAGACAATATAATTATCCCTTTCTTTCAAATCAAAAGGAAGAACCCAAAGAAGAGATAATTATTTCATCACCCCTTTTAAAGTTCTTTTCTTCTTCCACTTCCTCTTTCTTTGTTGTTTGCATGAAAAAATAATAAATCCAATACCTTATACATACTGAGATGTTATTATAAATATGGCACAACCATATTCATTTTTCTATCCATCCTATGAATGACAAAGCCAACATACGTTTGTACGTGAGGCTTACCGTCTCCACGTCGTGGTGTCATTTGTTATTCAACCCTACATTATTTGGATGAGTATAATAATGAGTATATTTTACATAAATAATGAATATAAATGGTCAATTATTCTTTATATATAATATAACATCTGATTACATACAATTTCACGATAAATAGAATGATATTTTCGCTCGTGTGTACGTACGGCTTACCATCTCCACGATGCGAGGAGATTCATTTCTAGGTTCACCATTAAACGATGTATATAAAAATATATATTATTAATAATTATGTTTGTGTGTGTGTGTGTATTTACATAAATCTCATTCACTAACTTCTGTTCTATACAATATGAAAACATAAACAATGTTTATGCATACGTACGGCCTACCGTCCCCATAAATGGTGTTTTTTTGTTTCATATATCTATGTATTATACATATTTATATTATGAATATATATGATAAATAAAAAATATTTTATCTTATAGAATTAATTAAATAATTATATAACTGATACAACCAAGAATAACAAGTTAAAATGCGTATGATAAATAAAGAAGTTATTACCCAAAATGATATTTTAACATAAAAATTATTATTAAATAAATAGTATAAAGTCATAAATTAATCAAGTATGGTATCATAAATATGAATAGGGTTCTGTTATAATTTAATATCATAATATCTTCAATATACCAGAGGTTAAACGTACCCTCGAACAAAGGAAAATACAAGGTAAGGGTTAATTCCTCAATTCCATTATTATCTAAGATTGTTTATGTGTAATTTTTTACTAGGACATATTTATTATCCATGTCCATGTTTCATAAAACAGATTTCAAAAGGATTATTTTTAAGGGAATCATTAACAAAAACATCATTTTAAAGGGTTTAAATATTTATTCTTCTAAATCATTCTTAGTAATGTCCATGTTTTCAAAATTCATTAAAGGATTTATTTCTCTGGACATGAATGTTTTAAAATGTTAATTCCTTTCAAAAGTAACAAAGTGGTATGGGACACTATGATTCAAAAATTTCATTTAAATATCTTCCTTTCTAAATTTTTTGACTTTTAAATGAATTCATGAAAAATGGATATTTCTCTCAAAGAGTTTTAGTGATCATTTTTAACTATGCCAACATCCTTTACAAGGTATTATTCATGATTAAGGTTTATTTATTATAATAAAATTTTCTATATTATATTGAATGAGTTATGATATGTTTTAATCTGGATGTGCTATTTTTATACACATCATGGTTTACGGTTAAAGTATTGACATTTTTATGCTAGTTTTAATATGATGTTTATGTTATGTTTTACCCTTTTCATATAGAGAATGAATTGGACTTAGTAAGTGATAGGAAAGGATTTCTATAGCCCCTCGATGCATCGGTAGGTCTCATGAGACAAATTACTTTCATGACCAAAGGCCTTGACAAAATTTTTATTTGTAGTCTTGGCATGAGGCATTGACTATGTGGTTATGATGTCCGATATTATGCATTACCTCATTATGAAATTTTTTATTAAATGTGATTATTAAAATAGTAGAATATCCATGTGCATGTTTATATGGTAATGTTTGATTTGTTTTTTCCAAATTATGTTCACATTTATATTTAGAAGATTTTTTTTATTACACGTCTTTTTTTAAGTGTTTATAGTTTCTGCAAAAATTATTTACCCTTAATGAGCATCTAAGCTCACCCCTTTTTTATGTTTTTTTCCTAGGATTCCAAGAAGTGTATTATGATTGATATATAGGGATAAACTAGGGTAATAATGGTGTTTTCAATGGATTTTTTTTTTAATGTTTGAATGTGTAATGTAACATTCAGTGATGTAATCTATTTTCCATGGATACTAAAATGGTCGGTCCTTCAGGACATAATTCCTTGTAATCATGCCAATATATTACAATAATGCACCAGCTCCAAGCTTCTGGGGTCAGGTCATTACAATCCCGCTCTTAAGATGACACCTCATGAAGTTAGTTAGATCATGAAACAACCTATAGAAAATCCAGAAAGGTCATTTGATGGCTTTCTGAACTATTTTTCTAGGTCTTGTGATGTCCTCTAGATAATCCATCTATGCTCACATGACAATATTTAAAAATATCTTCTATTTTTTTTAAATTACTATGAAAATGTTAATTGGATAATACCATTGCTTTTAGAAATTCTAGAAAGATACTCTCCTACATGTCAAGTAGACAACCAATGCTTAAAAAGGAAAAAATAAAAGCATAGAAAGTTCGAAATCAGTCCATATTAATAGGGAATTACCAAATTGTATAACCTTTTCTTCCCACATTGTGTAAGCCCCAATAAATAGGAAAAAATAAGAGTGTAATCCTTAAGCTATAGTGTAATATTATATATCCCAATTTTTTGGGAAACATTAGTGTGTGATCCCCAATCAATGGAACTATGTTAACTCGGATTCCTTCCATAACCAAGATATATAATAAACCTCTCGGATGTTTGAGCTCCATATTAATATTGCAAGGGTGGTACCTGTTTATTAGTCCCACATCCACAAGAAATTACATTAATTACATACCATACCTTTTTTATCACAATGAGCATAGATCGCGTGAGATTAAGTATTGGAAATAATCATATCATCAACACCATAAACCACTACAAAGGCTAGGTCAGTGTTAGTGTATAAGCCCCAATAACTTGAACTATGAGGACTCTGATTTCATCTGTAACTAGGATGCATAGGACACCTTCCTATGTCCCTAGTCTAATCTCAAATGGGTATCCACCTCAATGTGGGTCTCGTCATGTCTCTAAAATTTCAACCATCGAGACCCGATCATTCACATGGAATGATCATTCTACATCATCCTTCAGTGGATAGAGAAATTTATTTAACTATGAGGACTCTAATCCTCCCATAACTAGGATGTTTAGGATGCATTCCTAAGGCCCGATCCTGAATTCAAATAGGAATCCACCTCAATGTGCCCCCCCCCCCCATATCGTTGACATTTCAACCATCAGGGCCCAATCATTCCCATGGGCTGATCACTCTACCTCATCCCTCAATGAAATGATAAATTAACTAAACTATAATGACTCTGATTCCATCCATAAGTATGATACATAGTATGTCTCCCTGATTCCCATGATCTATATTAAAAATCCCAATGTTTGTCCCAGTACATAAGCCCTGCATCCGTATGTGGTGAGATTGATTTCTTATTTTTTTGTTTCTCACAATGAGTATATCTCATATGGGCTTAGGGATATGAAATAGTCATATCATTCACATCAAGAGTATCCACTAGCTCGGGAAATCTCATCATCTAGGTCCTGGTGATTGGAATGATATAATCCTCACCCATGTGAGGAAATCTAACTTCAGGCCAATCCTAAGGGCCTAAATAAACTATGAGAACTCTAATTACTTCACATAATCGAGATATTTTGGAGTCATTTCTAAGGACCGAGCTCAAATAGGAACCCAACTCAGTGCGGGTCACACCATGTCTCCTATATTTCAACCATTGGATCCCAATCATTCCCATGGGATGATCATCCAATCTCAACCACTAGTGGACTAAGAAACCAAATGAACTAAGACAAATCTAATTCTTTCAATAATCAGGATATGTAGGAAATCCCCCCAAGAATCTAGCTTGAATATCTGGTGCATCGTAGTACTCATATATATCCTTTATATATTATGCTAAACATAATAAGTTTAATGAACTATAAGGGTTTTGATTCTTTTAATGATTATGATACGTTGGACCTGTCATAACGGATCAATCCCCTCCCTAGAATATTATCCTTCTCCCTATGTGGTATAAATTTTGGAAGGTCCTAATTATATAGATTCGTCATATAAGCAGTTGTTCATTATTGATAAATGGATGAAGAACCTCATATAAATAGAGGTATATTCATAGATGATATTTTTGTATTTTGTAAAAATAGAGACTTAACAAATAATAATTTTGTTATAATAACCGGTCTTATATCAGTATTATGAGGATATTAAAGAACATATCCCAAATCTATAATAGAGTATCCGAGTAGGAAACAATTCCCCCAACATGGTGTGAGGATCTCGACCTCCCATCTTCTCAGCCAATGCAAGTCCATAAGCGTCATTGGGTCTGAAACCCCAATTGACCACCTTTATTTAGAAAGCAAGCCTATACCCAGTTATGGATAAGGGAACCATTGTGAGTTTCCATTAAGAATGAAAATGGTTACCTGACATTAATTATTTTTAAATAAATGAAACTCCCCCAAAATCATCCATTGGGTCAAACCAAACGCACATTGCGGCCATCTATTCCCCATCAAAAAAGATAATGATAATGATATCTAAGTATATTATGATACTAGTTTTGTTATTTTAATAGGGATAAAATATATTTAGAGATAGTATAAGATGATTTTTTTTATATTTGGGTACAACGATTACCTTTTTATTGAGATACAATTGTTTTCATACACATTAAGACTTATTAGTTTAGTGTTTGGGTAAGACCATAAGCTCAAGAATGACAAGAATGAAGCTAGAATGGTTTTTGGGTGGGTATTGGACAAAATAGAATGCTCAAATTTTGTGAATAATGGAGGATAAGAGGTTCTCTTTCATATGTGTGGGGAGGGACACACACAGAATTAGTTAAAATATTTCAATAATATAAGGTCAATTTATTATGAATGTGGCACCAAATGAGTAATTATTCAATGTTAAGATATAATATGGTAAAACTATCTTCAACCCATAATATTTAACAAATTTAATGTGAATATTTTAACCTTATTTATTAGTTTAACCCTTGGTAACCCCTTTTATCCTTCCCTAATCTAACAAAAATCCAAACCTGTTTTTGTATTTTCAAATACGACACTTTAGGGTTAGTATGAACCTAACAATTACCATTTCTATATACCCAAATAAAAACACTATAAAAAACAACACAATATGAAATATAATGTTAAATTACAACACATTACACATGCATGTCGCATGGAAAATGCCACTGAATTAAAATGTTTTCTATTTTTACTATTCATTATTACTGAAAATGACAATGAGATCATTAAAAAATTTTGAAATATTGATTCCAAATGTTGAATAAATTTCATTAAATTGAATTTTTATATGTTTAAAAATTTAATATTAAAATAATCTCACAAAACGCACTGAAAAACTATTTTTTAAAAAAATATATTTTTTAGAATAAAACTATATTTACATTGAATCCTTGAAAAGTAAAATTCATTATTTAAATGTTAAAAATATTTTATTCAAAATATATTATTTAATTACCATTAACATCATTAATAAATAGTTGCTTATTTAATTTATTAAGTTAGAAATATATTGTGCATGCTAAAATGATTTTCTAAAAATTTATCTTTTTACCTCAAAATTGATTTATCTCTGTTCCCAACCACTATATAATAATTTTATGAAGGGTTTTTTGTAAATTATAAATATATATCATTAAAATTATTTTTAAATTTTTGTTAATAAAATAACGTGATATTTCGAATAATATTTTTTCCGGAAAATTTTCTCTTTTAAGTATGAAATGATTTTATTAAAAAATAGTTATTATATCATAGGAATTAATCAATGAATTTAAATTAAGTAAATATTTTATATATGTACTTGATAATTTTTTTAATCCTATTTATACATACAGATATAATTACTATTTTTAAAATTTTTTAATATATTATTTTTCTTTAAGACTCGGGGTGTCATGTTAAGGAAGCTATTGAATACCTAAAATTCCTTTTAAATGAAAACATATAAAATATCATGTTGTTATTATTGGTGAATCATTTATGAAATTTAAACAACACAAAAATTCATTAAAACCTATCAAATAAGTATAAGATATAAGTTCTCTTCAACTATGTCATTTATATTTATTTAGAATAGTTAAACATACAGGTCTAGATGGAATGAAATATCTTTTAGTCATTATAAATTATTTTACAGGGATTACATGGATTTATTTAATTACACATAAATATGAAATTTTATATATGTTTATGTCATAAAATAACCATATTAAGAATTTTAAAAATTACATAATTGTATTCGTCGGAGGCCAAATAGGTGGAGAATTATTAAATATATATTTTCAAAAAAAAATTGAAAAAAAAGTATTATCATAATTTCTTTACATTTATAATTCCATAAAAAATGTTTTTTTAGAGATGAAAAATATAACAAGTAAGGAAATAAATATATTCATGATAAATGAATATAATATACCAAAAATTAGTTTTAGACAAAAATTTAAATTATACTTCATATATTTATAATGGGATTGTTTTAATACCTATGTTGAAAAATACTCCTTGTGAACATTGGACAATAAGAATAGCAAGATTTAGTTTTTTTAGAGTCTTCAATTATAAATTATTTATTTTTAATACTAATCATTCCTTAGATAAATTTGATTTGAAATATGATGAAAGTATTTTCTAGGTTTAATCTAAATATATTATGTTATGTAGAGTATATAATATGAAAACAATGATTTTTTAAGAAATGTTTTATGTTAAATTTAATTAAAGTGGTTAAAATTTATAAATAAATTGATTAAAATTAGTTTGAATAATTTTTAATGAATTTTACTTTAGAGAAAATAAAAAAAAATTGAATAAACCTATTGATGGGGGAGATACTCCCAATTAAAGGAACCTTGAAAATTTATAAAGATCATCCAATAGACAAAATCATTTGAAATGTTTTGCCAAAATATTCAAATAAGGTGATCTACATTGAATTTGAGTGCTTAAAATGATTTTATATTGGGTCTGGTTCGAATCAATGTTGATGATACTTAAATATTATAATAATATATTTTCCATGAAAGTTTTATTAAATCTATTTAATATAAATAAAGTATGGAAATTAGTTGATCAACCTAATTATTCTCATCATATTGGAACTAAATGGATATTTAGAGACAAGCTTAATGAATTTTGTCAAATCATAAAAAATGAACCAGAATTAGTTTCTCAAGGATATTCATAAGAAAAATGTACTTTATTTGGAGAATATTTTTGACCTATATCTAGGTTTAAAGATATTATAATTTTAATATCTTATACAAGTATTTATGGTTTAAATGTAGTTCAAATGTGTGGATGTTAAACATTCTTTATTAAATAGTTAAATTTCTTAAGATGTATATGTGAGAAAAAAACCAAGGATTTGAAATG
This sequence comes from Viscum album, assembly GCA_963277665.1. Lineage (NCBI taxonomy): Eukaryota > Viridiplantae > Streptophyta > Magnoliopsida > Santalales > Viscaceae > Viscum > Viscum album. Next base: position 885,246,257 of record OY728148.1, on the reverse strand, counting down.
ATAAATATCATAATCATTTTTGTTAATTTTCTAATGCATTATATTGATTGAAAGAACTCATGATTATTTGTTTGAGAGACTATCAAATTTCATTTTGAAAAATAGTTTCAAAATGGAGATAATTTATCCTATATTATTTATTCATAATAATTGAAATTAAAATTTAATAGACCAAATATATGTCGATGATATCATTTTTTTATCAACTAATGACTTGTCAATAATTTTTAGATTAAATGGAAAATTAATTTGATATGAGTTTTATGGGAGAAAATATATATTTCTTATTCATGAAATCTATTACAGTAATGAAGGTGTTTTCTAAAATTTATCTATGTATCCAAAATATTTAATTAAAATATTTTATTTATAATATTATAAAAGTTTTAATAATATAATAATTAGTTCTTGTAAACTTGATAATGATGAATTGGGAAAAAAATTTGAATTTCAATATTTTAGAGGCACGGTTGGCTGTTTATTATACCTAACATCATCTAGTTAATTATTTAGTTTTTAGTGTGTTCACGATTTTAAATTAATCCTCAATAAAGTCATTTGAAGACTATTAATTGGATTATAAAATATATTAAAATGTCTTTAAATATTTTCCTATTTTACTCAGCTATAACTTCTTTTGAATTAATTAATTATTGTGATTTCGATATTGGTGGTTTCAAGAAAGATGGGAAAATAACATCTAGTATGTTTCACATTATTTATAAATGTTTATTATCATGGAGTTCTAAGAATAAAAATTTAGTATAATTATCATCTTATAAAATTTAGTATGTTGTAGATACTTCTTATTGTTTATGGTCATTGTGGATCAGCTAAACTATTTTTGATTTTTATTTTATTTTTTAAATCTATATTTATTATGATAATACCTCTAAAATTTCACTTTCTAAATTTTTTTTAATATTATATAAATAGAAATATTAATTTAATATTTTTTCTTTCTTAGATGACATATAAAAAAAATATAAATTTCCAATATTTTTCTAAATAAAATCATGTTGTTTCCATTTTTACTAAGCCTTTTTATTTAGATAAATTTGATAAATTTATTTTTTCGATTGGAATAATATAAAATTAACTAATTAGTACTCATCACGTGATTAGGTGGATATTAAATTTTAAATCTATATTTTTTTAAACTATTTTAAATTTTTTGTATAAAAATTATAGTTTAAATGGGATTAATTATTTGAAGTGGCTCATTGATACTTGTTTTTGAATGATGTTGGTTATAGAATTTTTTCTATAGATTTTATAATCTTTTTTATGTAAATTTAATTTAATTAAATTTATTCTTATCTAATAAAATTATTTTATAACAATAATTCTATATGAATGTAATAAATCTATACAAATTTAAATGATTATATATTTAGTCAACTTTGTACAATGTTACTATTTAGTGGAAGGTTATTTTTATTGATTTTTACAATTGAAATTCTAGTTTATTTAATAATAATCATTTGGGGAATTTAAATCTATTTTTGATGATAAAAATATGAGATTTAGATTCTTTACCATTAATAATTATCAAACATAGGGGGTATCTTTATACACTAATTGTTGGTACATTATAGGTGAATAAGTTTTTTCTTAATAGTTTCATCTTTTTCATCAATTAAAAATGGGGGAGAAATTTTGGGATTTAAATTTTTTAATTATTAAAATGGAGGAATTGTTTAAGTGGAACCTTCTTACTTTTATTGTTTATGTATTTGATAATTACAATAAATGAATTTTCTATAATATGGTAAATTTAATTTATCACTCTTTTTAAATTCATTATTCACTAGTACATAATTTTTAAATCATTATTTACAATATTTATATAACTCTTAAATAATTTATCTATTATTTATATTCCATGAATTTTTGTTAAAAATATGTCTAATTATGGATTTACCTTGAGGAATGTATATTGATCGATAGGGAGTCATGCATTGAAAACATGAAAAATAGATTTGTCACGTATATATTATATCAACCACATGAATAATGGATCAATCAAAATTCCTCAATATAATATTGTTGAAAATAGATAATTATGATAAACTATGTTGGACTCTCATAATTTTTCAATGATTTGAATGGACCATAGAAATAGTTTTAACTAATCATATCATTCTGCAACTAATGATTATGAAAAGTCTCCAATCAAATTCATATTCATTCTGGTCGAATATATGATTGGATCAATTGTGTGTTCATTATAATCTACTAAACATTGATTTTAAATGACCTCATGTTTGAACCAATTGACTGCAAGAAGAAATCAAGGACCAACCATAAATTTTAACCTCCCATAGGGGTTGATCTGCAACAAATCAATCGACCATACCTGTTTCAAATAAACTATTTTCTTCTATATTCATGTTATCTAATATTTTAATTTATTTCATGTTTATCATGATTTTTTTATTGAATTTTTTCTATAATTACAAATTAATCATGTTGATAACATGAAAACGTTTTTTAAGTATTTTATATATATTGGAATGAAGGATATATAGGTCCATGCATGTTGTGATATTCACACTACACATTCAATTAGAGAAATTCAAAATTCAAACTACTTGTAATTTGAAGAGTTTTATTTGGTTGAGATATCAGGTTGTAATTCAATTAATTATTTTATTTATTATGGAAATATTTATCTTTTTGATTAAGTTTAAAATGAGTTCCACTTTATATGTAAGAACACGGACCTTCTTTTCAGGTATGTTCTTCCATTTTCTGGAGTTTTTTAGAAAAGATGAGTTTCTGGAAATTTTTTAAGTACACACCGTGTATATTATAAGTACACGCCGTGTACATTATAAGGGCATGCCATGTACATTGATGCCACTCAAGGCCGCGTGCTGGTCGTGTCATGACCATGCACACAACCTTGTACGGGTGATGTAGAGGCCACATATAGAGGAGTACATAAAAGGAGAGTACATGTCGTGTACTTCGAAAGTACACGTTGTGTACTTTGTTTTTTTCATTAAACGCATCGGGGTTGTGTCTAATTTCCAGAAAATTCTTCTTCCCCAGCTTCTTCGACCGATAGTATCCTGTATGGCCGCGAATCTCCACTGATCCCCCGTTCCTCCATCTGTTCTCTGAATCGACCACTGTCGATGCATTAGAACCGCAATAGTAAGCTCTCCCTTCTTCTAGAGCATCGTTTTCCAATTCCTCCTCTTTTGCAAGTTATCATGGATTGAACGTTTTGTGTGTTTTTATAGATCTAAAACGTTCTAGGAAGATTCAATTCTCGTGGTTCAAGTATATTCATCTCTTATCATCATGGTAGGTGGATTGCGCCTTTTCATTCAAAGTCTTTGTGTTTTATGTGAAATTTCCATCAATACTCGTGAACGGGGTATTGTGTGTTTACTATTTTTCCCCTATGGTTTTTCATGCCATTCTTGTATGATTGTGTAGAGGTAATTTGGCTATTTATAAGGATAATTTCTATTCTTGGATGTTTTACCCTTGCCTTGTTCTATTTACGACGTTTTGGTCTTGTTCGGCCTTTGGCCGTTATGCATGTTTTCCATGCCTTGTGATCATAAGATGGAGTGATGTTCCTTGACATGTTGTTATGCTATACACTAGTTATCCAAGTATATTTTTAGGTTTACATTGGCCTTATAGAATTATAATTCACTTACTTGCACGGGGTTGTGAGAACCTGGTGTTATAGACTATAAGGGGATAGACCAAGTGAGCTTCCACAGAGAGTCTTGGACATTATAGACTATAGGGGATAGACCGAGTGAGCTTCCCAGAGAGTCTTGGATATTATAGACCACTTGAGGATAGACCTAGTGAGCTTACTTGGAGAGTATTGATCTTTATAGACTATACAGGGGTATACTAAGTGAGCTTCCTCAGAGAGTCTTTGTTTTTTTTTTTTGAATTTCCTTAAACCATTCCTAGGCTATATGAGGAATTGACAGATTGAGCTTCATCAGAGAGCCTTTGTACGAATAGGGACTATAAGAGGAATTGACTTAGAGATCTTACTCAGAGATTCTCTAGACTTTAGGGCTATAAGAGGAACTGACCAGGTGATCATCCTTATAGAGTTCTTGACTACCTCAGACTATAAGAAGAATTGACTGAGTGTGCTTCCTCAAAGAGTCTAATATTTTGTATGACCAAACCATAGGGGTTAGGCTGAGTGTACTGCCCAGAGGGTTGTTGGTACTTCCTGTATAGGACCAGAGGGTTTGTCTATGAGTACTTCCTAGAGGGATTCTTATTTGTGGTTAGCTGTTTTCTTCACTGCTGCATGTTGATCTGTGGTTTGTTTACTATTTTGTATCATCCTATTTACTATTTATTGTTTACTTCTTACTATACCATTACCTACCATATGCTCACTGAATATTAGGCACAATTCTTCAAGAGGTTGCCTACTGGTATTTAGTCTCACACCCTGTTTGGGTCATTCTTTTGAGCCCAAATATACAATATTTTTGTAGGTATAGACAAGGGAAAGTGCCCTTTGACTTCATGTACTTGAGTTGCTGTGGAGCTAGAGGACATGGTACCAAGCTTAGGCTTTTGATACTGAGGAGCTTTTTATCATTCTTTTGTACTTGTTTTAACACTGTTTGTATTTTCCAGCATTGTGACTTGTTTGGATGCTTTCCTGGACATATGTATCATGCATCATATATACATGTGTTCCTGTTGTTTATCATACTTAGTCTTTTGTTGTTAACTTGTGTATAGATTGTTTACTGTTTACATTATTTTTTATTGTTTTATCTTCTGATGTGTACTATTCCAATGAGGGAATAGTTTCCCCACTATCACACCCAAGGCCCTCGCTGCTAGACGAAAGCCTCTAGCGTTTTGGGAAATTCTCTTGAGGCCATGTGACCAATCAGGTACGGGGTGCCTCTGGGTGGCTTCCAGAACCAGGATGTTACAAAGTTGTATCAGAGGGTTTCTTTTCTCTTGACTTACGGTTTGGAGCCTATATCCAGTGATAGGATGGAATATGTACTTGGTAATAAGTTGTGCCCGGGATTAGCTAACCCATGTATAGGGAAAATCCAATCTACCTCATTGATTACAATTTCTTTAGGTTTTGAAATTTTTACAGTTGATATGATTTCACCATTGGGTGATTCACATGCTTTGTACTGTTACCATTGTTGTTATTATGGTTCTATTTCTGTCTCAACCCAATGAGATGAGGGTATTCCATCTCATGCATCATATAGGCACTTGTTAGAAATCGCATGCCATGCATTCTTTCCATGCCATGTAGGATGCAATCGAGATTACATGTTGTTGTGATGGACGTTGTGTATATTGTTCATGCTATTGTGATAGATTCTTTGATATAATCTCTGCTATTTGATAAAGAATTTGTTTGTATATTACTTTGCATAAATAGATGCCAAACTTTGGTTCTTGAGGTTTTATGGGCCCTCATGGACCGGAATTTGGTGGATCATTGTCGGGTTGCCTTGTTATGACTTGTATTTGATGCCAAGCTTTGATTCGTGAGGATTATGGGCGCTCACTGATCGAAATTTTTCACCTTAACTCTTGTTTTCTGTGTTTTATGGGCTTCAGAGTAGTTTTTGAGCTACTACCCGGAAAAACCCATAATACACGATGTGTACTTTATTAATACATGTCGTGTAGTTTGTAAACTGTGTCACTGACTATGTGGGCAGAAACACAGGGTTGTGAAAAATCTTCAGGAACATGTCGTGAACGGTAAGTACACGTCGTGTTGTAGTGACCGTGTTTCTACCCGTGTGGCAAATGACACAGATGGATGAAACATTGACTTTACACAATGTGTCCTGTTATCACATGATGTTCCCTATAACCTAAGTACCAGGTCGTGTCATGAACAACATAGGTCGGGGAAAAACATCAAGTACATGATGTGTTCTAAGGGAGCACGCCTTGTAGAGTGAACCGTGTATCTGACCGTGTAACTAACAACATGGGTCGTTAAAACCTTGTCTACTACACGTCGTGTCCTTCATGAACATGTTGTGTAGTCTAGGAATATGAGGACCACGTGGGTTAGTCTTTTAAGGAGACTCATGCAGGGGAATAGAGTTCAGGTGCACTCCATGTGTGGGGACAACATGCTATGTGGTTGGGGCATTACACGACCAGTTGTGGCAGAAGTACACGCCATGTGAATGTCTTAAAAGAACATGTCGTGTTGTTTTTATACACGCCGTGTTGTTAGGTTTTGTAAAACTTGAATGTTTCTTTCTCTTGTTCCCCTCTTGTAATCTTTTGATCTCAGCCTTTGATAATCCTAATCTAAGGTGGCCTTTTTACCTTTCATAGTTTTTCCACCGAGACGTCCTCCAGCTGTACGTCAACTGCTAGAAGGTGATCTGACACCAAATATAGCCGATCAGGGACGTCCAACAGATCCTCCTGCTATGCCAACCTTGGCACAAGCAGTTATACAAGTTGCAGGAGTTGATGCGCAGTTTATGGAAGACTTTCTGAGGATGATGCAATCCTTCTAGGGGGAGCCGCTTCCTGCCCCGTGGATGGTAGAGTTGATTTGGGTTTTTTAGCAGCAGCATCCTCCTACTTTCTCAGGGGAAGGAGGAACTCCAGCTATAGAGTCATGGCTTGAATCCACACTGACAATCTTCGAGCATCTAGGGATACATCTAGAGAAGCGGGTAAATCTCACTACCTATATTCTTCGAGACTCTGCCAAGAGGTGGTGGAAGGTGATATCACGGTCAGGATGCTAGAAGGTTCTGACTTGGGATGAGTTTCAGCGCATCTTCTATGATTACATATACCCGGAGACCTTAAGGGCCGACCGAGCCCAGGAGTTCATGAGCTTAGAGCAGGTTACTCTTTCTGTGATGGATTATTCCTCTCATTTCACGAAGCAGTATCATTTCATGACTATCCCAGCATGTGATAAGTTGTTCCTTTCTAGGATGTTTGAGGATGGTCTTAGGTAGGAGATCCATTCCTAGGTGAACATCATCACGTTGACTTCGATATCCTCTATCGTCAACTAGGAACTGATCACAGAGCACAATCTGAGGGATTCTAGAGCAGTGAGCTAGGGCAGTTTGGCACCCTGAGCTAGTGTTCCTCCTCCTGATAGCAGGAAGCACCGCAAGGAGTCTTCTCAAAGAAATTATAGTAGGTAGAATGTATCTTCGGGTAGTCATGTAGTATGCTACCAATGCAGAAGGAGCTAGAAAACTATGCCTCAGTTCCAGAGAGACATGATGGAGTGTCGATCTTATGGAAAGATGGTCCATCTTCAGCATTTTTGTCAGATATTTTCAGCTATAGCTGGTGGTAGGGGTTCTTCTATGACCCCACATTTAGGAGATGCATAGCCAGTTTCTCACCAGTCAGGGAACTGGAGTTCTTCTGGCTGTTCGGGATATGGTGGAGGTCGCGACCGTGGTGGTCAGTCACCAGGTTCCCGGCGATAGCAGAGTGGATCAGCTCAGAGTGGTCAGCTAGGGTCACAGGGCTACGGTACATGCCATACTTTTGCAGTGGATCAGACCTATCAGGGGAAGGATCTCGTCCATTCTACAGTTCGAGGTACGATCCTAGTATCCTCAGTTTATCTTCAGCTATTTTCGATACTGGGGCTTCCCATAGCTTTATATATGTCACTTTTGTGGAGATTCTTGGTCTCTACAACTTTTCATATGCTGATACCTTGATGCTAGACACACTGTTGGGGACTAGAGCAGTTAGTGTACGTCAGTGCAGAGAGTGCCCTCTTGAGGTTGCGGGTGTCACTTTTCATGGGACCTCTATTTCCTAGAGATGACGAGCTATGATTTCATTCTTGGAATGGACTGGTTAATTCCCTTTCAGGAAGTCATCAACTATTATTGCCGCAGGGTGAGTTTCATATCACTAGAGGGTGGATCCATTCTTTATAAAGGTTAATGGGATGTTCAGGAAAGTAGAACAGGTCCATAGGATCTTGGGATAGGAGGAGTTATAGCCCAGATTGCTAGTATTTATTTGGATGACCAGGGGACTTCACATTTGGACTTTCCTCTAGTGGTGGATCATTTCAAAGATCTCTTTCCATAGGAATTTTTAGGTTTTCCTCCCGAGCGTACGGTAGACTTCTTGATTGAACATGTTCTAGGAGCGGCACTACTGTTCATTCCTCCTAATAGGATAGCTACACCTGAGTTCAGGAGATCAATAAGTACTTTGAGAAGTTTCTGGCAAAGGGTTTCATCTGACCCAGTACTTCTCCATGGGGTTCACATGTCCTATTTGCAAAAAAGGCAGACGGCAACCTCTAGCGTTGTGTGGATTATTAGAAGCTAAACCAGTTGACGGTCAAGAACCGATATCACTTACCTAGGATCGATGATCTTTTTTATCAGCTTCAAGGAGTCTGTGTGTTCTTGAAGATTGACTTGAGATTCGGTTATCATAAGCTGCACGTTAGACCATCTGATATACCTCTTTCATCTTTCCGAAGCAGGTATGGTCTATACGAGTATATGGTTATTCCATTCAATCTCACAAACATGCATGTAGTTTTCATAGAACTGATAGACTGAGTGTTCTATCCATACTTGGATTCCATCATAGTGGTTTTTTTTGGAAGATATCTGTGTGTACTCTCACACACGACATGACCATTCCACACATCTTGAGATCATTATGAGTACACTTAGAGAGAATTAGTTATATTCTACGCTCTCGAAATTCCACTTTTGGATGGACCAGATTTACTTCTTGGGTCACATTATCTCAGAGATAGGAGTATCAGTAGACCCAGAGAAAGTGAGAGCAGTGGTTTCCTAGGATCAGTCGAAAAATGTATTTGAGGTGCAAAGTTTTCTATGGATGGTTGGATACTATAGGCATTTCATACATAACTTTTCATTCCTAGTAGCTCCACTGACAGGTCTGACCAAGAAAGGGGTTAAGTTATTATGGTCAAATTCTTATGAGTCAGCCTTTCAGGAGCTGAAAGGGAGTTTGACGTCAGCACTGATACAAGTATTTCCATAGTCGGTCAAGAGATATACTGTTTACTTTGATGCTTCAGGTGTTGGGCTGGGAGCTATGCTGATGTAGGGAGATGGAGTCATTATGTTCGGGTCTCGGTAGTTGAGGCCACATGAGAAGAACTATCTGATGCGTGATCTCGAGCTGGCAGCAGTTGTTCATGCCTTATGGTGTTGGAGACATTGTCTTCTGGAAGAGCATTTTGTGGTTTTCACTGACCACAAAAGTCTCAAGTACATCTTCACTCAGCGTGATCTGAATCTGAGACAGCGTAGGTAGGTCGAGTATCTTTCGTCCTTCGACTTGGTGATTACCTATATGCCTAGAAAAGGGAATGCAGTTACTGATGCACTGAGTAGGAGAACTCAGATACAGGCAGTTCAGAAGTCCAGTAGTGAGTGGCAACTTATGGCTCTGTTCTTTGAGATGCATTTGGATGTGCATGATAGATAGGGGAAGACTTTTTTATCTTCTATAACTGTTACCTATACACTTATTGATCGTGTACGGATGAGGCAGCTATCAGACTCAGAAGGCCTAGTATTGTGGGAGAGTGTGTCAGAACAGGACCCTCTTCCTGGATAAAAATTGGGTGAGGATGAGATCTTGCGTTTCCAGGGACGTGTATGGGTTCCGACAGACATACGCGAGGAGATGATGTGGGACTTCTATTCCTTAGTTTGGGAATTTCATGATGGAATCACCAATATGTATCGTGATCTACACCATCAGTATTGGTGGCCAGGTATGAAGAGGGGCGTTTCTAGTTTTGTCATGAGGTTTTCCACTTCTCAGTAGGTTAAGGCGGAGCATCAGCGACCAGCGGGGCTTTTGCAGCAGTTACCCATTCCCGAGTGGAAGTGGAATGGTGTCGTGATGGACTTCGTGACTCATTTACCGAGGTTGCCTCGAGGGAATGATTTAGTTTGGGTTTTCATTGACAGACTCATGAAGGTTTCTCACTTCTTGCTGATTAAGGAGACCTTCATCGTTGATGACCTGGGGCGGTTGTACATCCGATAGATTGTACATCTGCATGGAGTTCCACACTCTATTGTTTTAGACAGGAATGTGTGTTTTACTTCTCGGTTCTGGCAGGGGATTCAAAAGGATTTGGGAACACAAGTACATTTGAGTACAGCATACCATCCCCAAATAGATGGCCAGTCCAAGCGTACGATTCAGGTGCTTGAGGATATGCTCTGAGATTGCATTCTTAATTTTGGAGGTTCTTGCGAGAAGCATATACCTCTTGTGGAGTTTTCCTACAATAATATTTTTTAAGAAACTATTTAGATGGAACCTTATGAGTCTTTGTATGGTAGTCCATGCTGGTCACCCTTGTTTTTGATGGAGGCAGGAGAGGCGGCTTTGCTGGGACCTCATCTTGTTCAGGAGACCTCAGAGCAGATTGAGTTGATTCAGAAGAGGATGGCTACGGCACAATCTCGACAGAAGTCTTATGCTGGTCAGCGGAGACAACCTCTTGAGTTCAAAATCAGGGATCAGTTTTTCCTACATTTCGCACTGAGGTTGGGACACAAGAGGGTTCGGAGACAGGGTAAGCTTTCACTAAGGTATGTTGGTCCATTTGAGGTGTTGGAGAAAGCTGGACTGGTTGCCTATCTGTTGTAGTTACCTCATAGGTACTGGGCTATGCATGATGTCTTTCACGTTTCCCAACTCCGACATTACTTTTTAGACCCATCTCATGTCTTTCAACCTGAGGAGGTTGAGCTCGAGGCTGATTCATCATTTGAGTAGCATCCTATCCGGATTTATCGATCACAGTATGAAGGTTCTCTGTGTCCGGTATGTTCCTATGGTATGGGTGTTATGGAAGCACGGACGAGTACAGGATGAGACTTGGGAGTGGGAAGCCAATGCACGATCGTAGTGGCCGGATTTGTTCACGGTTTCTTCTTCAACGCCTCGCTAGGGAAATTCAGGGATGAATTTATTTAAGGGGGGAAGTTTTTAAGAACCAGGACCTTCTTTTCAAGTATTTTCTTCCTTTTTATAGAGATTTTGAGAAAAGAGGAGTTTCAGGAAATTTTTGAAGTACACGCCGTGTACTTTGTTTTTTTTTCATTGAACGCATAGGGGTCTCGTCTAATCGCCAGAGCACGCTTCTTCTCCAGATTCTTCGACCGAGAGCATCTCGTATAGTAGCCAATCTCCTCTGAGCCCCAATTCCTCTGTCCGTTCTCCGAATCAACCATCATTGACTGTGTTGTAACCGCATCTGTAAGCTCTCCCTTCTTATAGAGCATCTTTTTCCAATTCCTCCTCTTTTACAAGTAATCGTGGGTTGAACGTTTTGTGTGTTTTCATAGATATACAATGTTCTAAGGAGATTCAAGCCTCGTGGTTCATGTATATTGATCTCCTAGCATCAAGGTAGGTGGTTTGTGTCTTTCCTTTCGATTTCTTTGAGTTTTTTGTTACAATTTCCACCAAAACCCTTGAACGGGGTATTGCATGTTTACTATTTTTTCCCTGTTGTTTTTTCTACCATTCTTGTATGCTTGTGTAGATTTAATTTGGCTATGTATAAGCATAATTTCTATTCTTGTGTGTTTTACCCATGCCTTGTTTTATTAATGACCTTTTGATCTTGTTCGGCCTTTGGCCGTTATAACTGTTTTCCCTACCTTGTGACCGTAGGATGGACTGTTGTTCCCTGACATGTTGTTATTCTATAGACTGGTTAGCCAAGTAGCTTTATATGTTTAATTTGTCCTTATAGATTTATTATACACTGACTTGCACGGGGATGTGAGAACCTGGTGCTATAGACTATAAGGGGATAGACTGAGTGAGCTTCCTCAGAGAGTCATGGACATTATAGACTTTAGGGGATAGACCAAGTGAGCTTCCCAGAGAGTCTTGGATATTATAGACTAGAAGAGGATAGACCAAGTGAGCTTCCCCAGAGTGTCTTTAGCTTTATAGACTATACGAGGGTATACCGAGTGAGCTTCCTCGGAGAGTCTTTGTTTTGTTTGATTTTCCTTAATCCATTCCTATTTTATAGGAGGAATTGACCGAGTGAGCTTCCTCATAGAGTCTGTAGACCTTGGGGCTATAATGGGAATTGACTGCGTGATCATCCTCATAGAGTCTCTGACTACCTTAGACTATAAGAGGAATTGACTGAGCGTGCTTCCTCAGAGAGTCTAATATTCCATATGACCAAACCAAAGGGGTTAGTTTGAGTGTACTGCTCAGAGGGTTGTTGGTACTTCTTGGATAGGACTAGAGGGGTTGGATGTGAGTACTTCCCAAATGGATTCCTATTTGTGGTTAGCTGTTTTCTTCACTGCTGCTTGTTGATCTGTGGTTTGTTTACTGTTGTGTATCATCCAATTTACTGTTTATTGTTTACTGCTTATTGTACCATTACTTTCCATATGCTCACTAAGTGTTAGGCATAGATCTTTGGGTGGTTCCCTACTAAGATTTAGTCTCACACCCTGTTTGGGTCATGATTTTGGGCCAAAACAGACTATATTGTTGCTGGTATAGACAAGGGAAAGTGCCCTTTGACATCAGGTACTTGACTTTCTTTAGAGCTGGAGAGCATGGGACCAAGCTTAGTCTTGTGATGCTGAGGAGCTATTTATCTTTCTTTTGTACTTGTTTTAGCACTATTTTTATTTTACAACATTGTGACTTGTTTGGTTGCATTCCTAGACATATATATCATCTGTCATATATACATGTGCTCCTACTGTTTATCATATTTAGTCTTCCTCTGTTCACTTGTGTATGGATTTTTTACTGTTTCTGTTATTGTTTATTGTTTTCTCTTCTGTTGTGTACTCTTTCAATGAGGGCATAGTTTTCCCACTATCACACCCAAGTCCCTCTATGCTATTCGGCAGCCTCTGGAATTTGGGTAAATGTGCTTGAGGCCATGTGACTTATCGGGTATGAGGCGCCTCTAGGTGGCTTCCAGAACAGGGACGTTACAGTATAGCCTATTATTGTTTATATATTGTTAAATGAACTCATGTGAGTATGTTTTTCAGGAAAATTAAATGCATTATTCATGTGTATCATTTTTGGGAATGGTGCAACAAATTGTTTTATATATTTCATTGATGTTACATGTTCATGATGCATTGGAAAAGAACTAACGTAGTGGATTTCTAATTTTAAATATGGTGTGCCGGATGGAACTCTTTATAAATTTTTGTATATAACCATCACTAAAAATAATATTTTTATGATATTTTTAAAATTATACTATGAAACACAATTTTTTGATCAGTCATTGAGATACTCTCTTAGATGAACTACATCCTTTTAATTGTTTTTTGTTGGAGAGATTTATACTTGCTAAATACTTAATATTCACTATTTTATATGGTTTTTGTGGTGTTAATTCTTTATATTATTTTCAATGCCTAATATTACTATGATATATTTCCCGTAAAAAGTAGGATTTAAATTTTATACCACCTCAAAATAAATTTCCATGAGGGTTGTGTGTAACTAGTAAAAGTTAGGGGTATTTGGTCTTGACATGGTTTATATCAAGGTTGGTTTAGTTTCTTGTAGCACATCAAAGGGAATCTAGTTTCATTGTGACTCTAGGTGTGAAAATTTGAGTCTTCGGTTAAACCTCTAGGGATTAAAAGTCATTTTAATGTCATCTAACTCCCCAAAAAAAGTTATATTTTCCATTTTAGTGGGTGTTATTTCTCTCTGCATTTTAGAGGAGAGAAGAGTATATGTAGGATAGATTACATCCAGAATACTTTAAAAATCATTATGTTTATTTTATTTTTATTTCCTATATAAAAATTATCTTAACATCAATAAGTGTTTTAAAAAAATTAAAGCTCAATTCACACCCTCTTGATTGTTCTTTCATTCTCTCTTTACAACTTAACAAAAAATTGTTAGTAGTAGTCAATAATATATATGGAAGTCTATTAGAGATAGATTACTTGATTTTACTAACTTGTTTACTTTCAATTACTATATTTTATATTTTTTTATACCTGTATTATTAGATATTGGATTTTAATTTTGTATACCCTTATGTGATAACTTCCTTAGAGTACATTTCACATTAAAAGGGTATAATAGTTCCCAAATATAATGAGAACCTTGATATTACATGAACATATTCTTAAAGATGTGTCTTATAGTCAAAATATATCATACTAATGGGAAATAGATTATTTTTACTCTAATGTGTTGGAGGGTCATGAACATTGATACTTCTTATCATGAAGTCATCTCCAAGTGATCTCTACAAGAGGATTCCATGAGGGACATTTGGAAAATAGGAACACTATATTTCATCTGTTTCCTTGTTTTTCCTAATATATTAGTGTGTCTATTAATAAATGGACATGGGATCATTATTAATGTGTTATATGATTCACATATCTTGATTCATGATGAAAACCATGGAATACTGACCTATGGTGAAGTAACTTTCCTTAATTACACCAACATTGTTTGATATTAATTGAATTATCAAGATGGGATTTTTCCCTTCTGAATTTAAGAATAATATATATTTTTTCATTTAATTAAAATGGGTGTCGATTATAAATATATGGTTATCGTAGTTTTTATAAATGTTTGTTTCATGAAGTTAAAGAATTATTGATCAAGCAATAAGTATGAATACACATGTATACATCTTGATTGATGATATATTGACTAATAAAGGCATTATATTACATATTTAACATCGTAGAACGGTTATTTCTATTTCTATGTCAAATTATGCATTTCAATATGGGGGTTGTGATGTGCTGTGAAACTTCTCTTGGCCTATGGTTTGGACCAACTATCATTGATAAAAGTGTTAAGGTTGGTTCTGTAGAACAAGTTAATTTATACATTTGATTACATATATATTTAGAGTCTTTAATATTAATAAATATATTATCAAAATATGGTTGTTCTATTAAGTAATGTTATTGTTATAAGAACCTTGGAGTATCTATCAGATGAAAATCTCATAGTAGTTTTAATCTATGATGATAACCTTGATGTGTTATAACGACATTCTTAAATATATGTTGTATAGAAGGATGACATCTATCTAAAAAACAAATATTATATATACTATCAGGTGTATCGGGATCATAAAAAATTGATAAATCTTCTAATGAATTTCATAAAAGGTAATATCTAAGATAATAGGTTATGGAAAGAGAACCTCCCATAGGAATTACACATTTTATATGTGTCATTGTATATTATAATATATTAATGTGTGTATTGTTATTATACATGCTATTATTATTAGTGTATATAATTATACATGCACTTTGATTTATTGATGAAAACCATGATGAAATATACTCATGAAAAGGTAGGATATTTTGGGTTTGTTAAGAATATCATGACATTAATGAATAAGTCAAGAGAAGATTTTTCCCAACCAAGTTAGTAAAAGTAAATATCTATTGACATTTTATTGGAATGAAACTATCTAATTAAATCCATGGTAATGGATTTTTTATCAATGAGTTAATTTTAGGAAATTCAAATAATGATATATCATACATATTGGTTGATGAAATAAGTATGCAATTGGTTTTATGGGATATTGTGACATAAGTAGATATTACACAGTGATTGTTTGTAGTATGTTATTATCATTGTAGCATTAATTAATTTATCTATAGGTTTCTTGATGTGTTTATAGATTCTAATTGTGGAATTTATTCTAGTTCACCAAAATCCAATAAGAAATATACCTAAAGGGTAACAAACTAAGTGTATCTAGAACCGTAGTTATATTCTATTGGAATATACTATTAGAATAAATATCATTCTTCAGTTATAAGGAATAATATTTATGAATTCTATCACATAAATATTTTTTTAATTAATAATATTGTGATATTTATTTATTAAAATATAGTTTTTATTCAAGGTTCTATAAATTCTAAATAATATTGAAGAGTCTATTTAAGGTTCTAGTTGAAATTATATTTAAATATCCCAGAGTTTAGCATATGTCCAGGAAATATTATATTTATAATTAGTATAATTATTATTATTATTTAACTGGGGTTCAATTATAATTAAGAGACTGGTTATGAGACTTTGTGTAATAACTTATTTTCTTACCAAATTATATACGCCTAATTATTTAATATTTAGGTATGTCAATTTGTTAAACATAACATTTATGTATATATAATTATCTCAATACATAGAGATAAAATAATTTAGAATGCTATCAATGATAGAGATAATAGACCCACCCACCCACCCACCCCCCCCCTCAAGTCCCTAGAGATCAAGAAAGATTTATTCTTGTATAGAATGAATCCTATTTTGATCAATGTGAATGATGCAAGGATATTAGCCTTTGGTGATAGTATGAAAATATCCATCTACTGAATCCTAGGGTTTATAGAGAACATATGGATTATATTAAAGGTTTTCCATTATTTAATTCTTCATCACAATGATGGTATGACAAGAGTGATAAACCAATTTGGTAATGAAGAAATAATTCCATGATAATAGGTAATTCTTATTTAAAAATTAATTATAAATTATATGTATGATTTTCTATCTCAGATATTATGGGGTTTTTATTTATCTATCATTGAGGTGAAATAAAAATAAACAGATGAAGAACCATTCTTAATCATGGTCCTAATCTCATTTCCTACACCCCAAAACCTTCAAGTGGTATTAATATGATAACATATATATTTAGAATTATTTATTAATTATTGATCTATCTATGCATTTGATGATATTTTTTCATTTATATTAATACTTTTTTAATGTAAAATTTTATATAACATAAATGTTCAATTTCATGTGATCAAGAATATAACAAGAACAAATGAAGAACACTTGAAGATCCCATCGAGAGGTGCCAAAGATTCGGGATGGATAACACATATAAATGAAATGTGACAGAGATGTACATGTTTTGTACCCATGTTTAATGCACCCAGATGTGTTGTAGGATTCTCAAAATGTTGTGTGAAAGAATATTATATAACATCACTAAAAGTTATGTGTTGACTAGGTCTGATAAAACACATCTATTCAAGTTATATTGTGTGTAGTTGGTGTAAATTCCATGTAACCACATATGATTTGGACACATAGAAATCCCAAAATCTTTATGGTCAATGTACAGAAAATGTACTTATTACACATCACATATTGAATAATATATGATCAACACAGTTCATATTTGATTACATGATGTGTATTGAACATACACACTTTGTAACATATAAATTCTATCATATAAAACAAGTAATGTCTCCAAGAATATAGTATGAACAACCCTAGATAGAAGTACACGATTTGTAGCAGGTTGTACGAGACATGTAAATCATACCCAATCAATCAGATTATGTGACGCGATAGGTTGCAACCATTTCAATTAATGACTTGGAAAGAATATTAATTTTAAAATTAAACCAAACTATGTGATGTGTATCTAGTGTACACATTGTGTGATAGCATTTTAGGGGTATTAAATGTTGAATTAATTTCTATATTTTTTTTGGAACTACAAGACATGCATGGTCATTATAGACATCATTTACTTCATTTGAATTAAAATAAGTATATATAATGACCCTCTATTTTCATAAACAAACACTAAATCATTTTAATGAGTATTTATTACATTATAAAACACATTCTTGAGGACTGTAACGATTTATTGCCTTTGGAAACTTAGAGACATAATCTATAGTCCACATGTGAGATACATCATCTCCCTCTACGTTCTTTACAACTAACACCCTTCTTAGTCATTTCAAACATAATACATGTCTTCATAACCTAGGGAAAGTAAACATTAGAATGGTTGAGAATAGATTCTCTATAAGGGTAAACAAGGGATATATGTAATCATAACACGAACATAAGGGTATGAGAACATTGGAATAACATTTGAAAATCATACCTTATATATCAAAGATTATAATCTTGAATCAGGGAATAAATATTCATTGATCATAAGACATGAATCACAAGTAAATAAAATAACATAATCCATGAGATAATAATATTTTCATAATACATGGAATTTTCATAATAAACACATGTATAGATAATCATTTCGACATTATTCAAGGTTCATAGCCAAGACCATCATAGTGGATAATATCCTTTAATAAAACAAGTTCACTCCCCATACCAGGCCTATCTTATGGGATCATGTTAACTTCTCATTCCATCCTAGTCTTACTGAACTTTGTTCACTCAACATTACACTTTTTTTGTATCATGATATATAAAACTTTACCCAATACATTGGAGGGAGATATAGATCCCACCAGTTAAATAATGAGATCATAAATATGTGGGTCGCAAGATCGTAAAAATTCATTATATCAAAATCCATGAAATGTAATGGGTATAATAAAAATATAATCACATCATAAACTATAGAAAAGATATAGGATTCATAATCATTTCATCATAGAATAACATGTTAAAATAAGTGGGGTTCAAACTCATTTTATCATGGTATAAATTGTGGAAGGGTAACGGGTTTCATAAACATCATGAAATAAAAACATAAAACATTCTGAGAAATAATATGAATGTTATCCTTGGATCATATCTCTAGTAATGTATAGGTAACACTATTTCCAGTCATCTTAGATAAAAAATAATTTTGAAAGATCATTTAAAACATTTCTTGAAGAAAATACCCATTCCACTTTGAAAAACATGTTTATAACATAAAAATTTTTGAAAACCATTTTCATTGAAAATATCTTTTAAAAAATATCATGTAATATTCTAATCCATTATTGGTCATGAGGCCAAAAAAATCAGTTCAGGCCGCACACATTAATATGACGTTTCCTTTCACATTTTTGATAAAAACCGTACAAGCATTTTTTGAAAAACAATATGATGATTCCTTTAAAAAATCAAAAGGTAAATATAGGTGAAATTTTATTTTAAAAATAAAATGATAATTAAAAAAAATTATAAATCATGGTTTTCTAAGAAAATAAATTTTTGACCAAAAAGAAAAAAAGGCCATATTTTTTAAAGTATAATTTCTTAATTATATTCATCACTAAAGAGTGGAAAAATGGAACCATTAATTGAAGATATTATGAATAACCAGTGGTGAATAAAACCCATGATATTTCTTGAGAGTTAGATCATGATATTTCAATATTGGGGACTTAATCATAGGCAATCTAGATAAACAATGAGATTGTAACATAAAACATTCCCACTTTAGTGCCATTTATTCATAAGACCCAAGAATGAATAGAATAAAATGAAACATAATATTTCATGTGGATGTATAATTTCAATATATTACATGTAAAAGGTTCTATATGTACACCTTGTGAAATAACATAGGTTCATAACATAATGTACTTCTCAAAGAAGGAAAATTAAGACAAAAATCCTTTACCGATTTGTTAACTATTAAATCGTAACCCACATTAAAGAGAGATCCTAAAATTGATATATAAATACCAATAATTTTATTTATAATAATCATAAGATTAATTCATTTTTAGTATATATACCATTGAAAATAAATTTGTTGTGAATATAGTTTGTGTCTCATGGAAAATAAAAGTGAAATGGAAATCCCTTAACTTAATTATTGAATTCCATAATTATGATTAAAACATGATATATAATAAATATAAGTTTATTATAAATCTATTAAAAACCATATTAATATATATCACACCATATATTATTTTCTTATGACCTTTTATCCTCCTTTATTAATAATTTCTTGTTAAGGTTATGTTTGAGGTAAAAACTTATTTGTTTTTAATAAAAGATTAGATTTGATAAATTTTTGGCCATATTACGTTGATCATAGTTCCATAATCTCTAGAAAGTTATCTAGGATATAAATATCATATATATCCAGAATATATGTATTGATTGTAGTTTATAAAATTCAATGCTAGGAAATGGAATATATTATTCATGTAGATGGTGGGCCTACCCATGAACATTGTTTTTTTATTTTCTTGTATGATTGAAAAAAAATAAAATAATATATATTATAATTGCATAATCATAGGTATTCCATATATATCACAAATTTTTCTTAAAAACATCCTTTATATATTCCATATATAATATCAACAAACCGCAATGCTTTGCGAACTGGTAGTCCACCATACACACAAATGATATCAAGTCGGCAGTGCTCCTTATTATTATAGGATAGGGTCCCCTAAGATCCAGGCAGTTCTCCTTCTCCAGATCATGGACTCATAACCCGAAATTTCTGGAGATAGTGGATCTTTTCTGGAACTCTTGCTGCCAATAAAGAAGTTTGGTGGGGCTCCAAAAGAAACTTTGATGCTTGAAAAAGGCTCTTCTGGTTTGGTCCTCCTCCCTTGAACCAAACCACTCTGAAATATATGACATTACAAAAGAAATTGAGAGTGTTAATGTTTCCATGGAATATCGATGAGATGGGGATGCCTTTTCCACCCTTTTCGTCAAGAAACAACAAATCAATGCGATCATTCTGGAACAATAGTGGTGTCTCCACGAAGTTACCTGTGTCTCTTGGCTTATAGAGGGGGATCAAAAAACTTCTTACTTCTATGCCTTCTTGAAGGAGAATCATCAGGCTCACGTGCCCAACATCCGGCTCAAGGGCAGATCTTTCGATCCAGGGTTACTTGGTGGTATGGTTTTCCCACTTCAGAAACCTCTTATGTGATCCTAATCCCCTCTTCTAGGATGGATACCCTTCTGAGCCTATAGGGATTTTTGCCTCAATCCCTCATAGTGTTACCAGTAAGTCTAATGATATTCTTAACATTATCCCAAATGAGAATGAAATTTGGGGCGCAGTGAATCTCCTCAACCCCGACAGTTCACCTGGCCTAGATGTATTTCTGGGTTTTTTTTCATTTCCTCCTAGAATATCATAAATAAAGACCTCTCTAAGGCCATCGAAGACATCTTTAGAGGTAGCTCTCTCATATTGATAACCAACACAACCACCATTCTTTTGATCCCCAAGGTCAGCTCTCCTTCCCCTATCTCGCAATTTCGGCACATCATCTTGTGTGACATTTCATTCAAGTTCATGGATACCATCATTAACAATGGTCTTATCAACTTCAACAACCAATGGATATCTGAGGAACAACATGCTTTTGTTAAAGGGAGATAAATCCAGGGGCTGTTGGGGTTTCCCATGAGATTTTTCGGGACATCAACAAGAAGTTCATGGGGTCAAATGTAATCATTAAGCATGACATAAACAAAGTTTATGACTATCTGGAGTGGAATTTTTCTCACTCTTACCATGAGGTGTATGGGTTTTCTAAGGGAACTATTTATATCTTCATCTGTTTCTAAAGCTTAGCCTATTTTAACATTAATTTTGTAGTGAAGCAATTTTTTTTCATCAAGTCAGTCTAGGGTTTAGGCTAGGGGTACCCTCTCTCCCTAACCCTTTTCATTCTATCCCAAGACGCCCTTATCAGACACTTCTCCCTAGCCATGCAACAAGGAGATATTAATCCCTTTCACTACGGTTCCCACATCCCCACCATCTCTTAAATTTTTTCCATGGATGACTTGATGTTCTTCATAAATTAGTGGATCCCCTCCATAAAAGGGTTAATAAAGATCATGGACTCTTATGCCAAGTGGATCAGATGATTAATCAACCGGGAAAAAAGTTTAATCTTTCTCCATTCGAGCTTCCCAATAAGGTGTAGGAGATCCATCTAAATCATTATTGGAATCCATAAGAAATGTTTTCTCATAACCTACCTACGGGCTCCCCTTTCCCTTGGGAGGATTCGGGTCCACTTCCTCACGGAGCTCTCTAACAGGATAACAAATTGCATCAATAAATGGGAGAACCAGTTCCTCTCCATCGGGGGTACAATCACTCTGATAAATTGTATGTTTTCCTCTATTCCCATATACATCTTATATGTGATTAAGGTTCCAAGGTCTTTAATCAAATGACTAGAGTCCTCTTTCAACTCATATCTATGGGATGTTTATGGTGATGGAAAACGCAGATGGGCCTCTTGGAACAAATTGGCCAAGCACCTAAATCCTAGCAGTATTAATGTGACAAGCATGGATGAGTCTATGTTTCTACTGCAAGGTAAATTGGCCAAAGAGTTTATTTAGGGTTGGTATTTATGAGGCCACATCATCATAGGGAAGTATGGATTCAGCCTTAGGGAAAATGTCAGGAAGCCCTCTCCTCTCTAGAGTTTTATTCGTGATCACATTTCCTCGCTTCGACATCACTCCTATTGGATTCTTGGGTATGGAGAGGTCAATTAATAGGAGTGCAACTGGGGTGGCAGTCTCATCGATTTCTCAAGCTACCCAGATCCTAATTTATCAGTCAGGAAGGCCTCCCTCTATCCCTCATTTATTAGGGTTGTGCTGATCCTTACTCAAGAAGATGTTTCCTCGAAATTTACATGGACAGATCCTCAGACAGGTGCATCTTCTAGTGTTCTCCATCAGGTAGATTCTCGGAAAAGTATTATAGAAAGACCATCTCTAAGAAATGGGCCAATGAACCCTAGGGATTTACTCTCTGGGGTAAATAAATTCAACCCAAATTCAGCTTTCTTATCTAGAGAGTTTGGGAAAATTTCATTACAACATAAATGGCCATAAAAGAAAATGGTAACCCTATGGCCTCATGATGCCACTGTTTCTCATCCCCTAAGGAGGAATCCACAATACACCTCTTCCTCCATAGTGACTTGTTCGGCCATATTTGGAGTGTGCTTGGGGAGATCATGGTCCTTACATTGGTTGCCTCTTCTTTTGAGGACTTCTTCCACCACTGGTTTCACGGATCCCCCTCCAGAGACGAGGCAGATGGGTGGTCAATTCTGATAGTTGTGGGATTTTGGTACCTTTGGAAAGCACACAATTATACAAGACACCATGGGCCTCTCCCCTCCCTTTGTGCGCTAGGTGTCAGGACCAGGCTTCCCGCCTCTGATCTGGGTCACCTCCATAAACACCATGAGTCGGCACCTTCCCATAGACTTTTCACTATAAAGTTTTGGCATCCTGACCCTCCAACCCATACAACACTTGGGTCAGTGTTAGATGGTTTCCCCCTCCTGACAGGCTCAACCTCAAGATAGATAGGGATTATGTCTGGGGAATCATGAGGGGAGGTGGGTCTGTTAGGTCCACTACGGGTTCAGTCATCCTTGCATTCAATGCATACCATTGGATGGGTGACTCTAGGGTGGACGAATCCAAGGCCATGCACATTGTATTAGAGCTCTACCTCTCTCGGGCTATCCCTCTCATCATTGTGGAAACAGAGTAAGAAATCATCTCGATATCCCTTAAAGGAGACACCCCCCACCTTGTAACATCACTTTTCTTATTCATAAGTGTAAGGATCCAATACCCCATGATACTGAGATCCTCTACATGTGGTTTGAGGGTTACCGGCTATCATAATTCTTGGCTTCCAAGGTGACCCATGACTCTCCCCTCTCGACATTCAAATCCCTCATATCCCTACCCTCAAGCGGCACAGACATCACCCTTGGAGATTCTCTTGGACTTCACTTTTTCAGACCTCTTTGATCCCATGTTTCCTGTGACGTTTTTTCTCATGAAATGTTGATTAAAATTTAAATAAAAAATGGTTTATAGTCTAGAAATTAGTTGATTTGTGGACCCACTATTAGAAAGTTTGTTCTTCCTAAAAAAATAATGAAGGAATGTGTGATATAAATATTAAAAAATAATAAAATCATAAGTATCATATATATCCTGTATAAAAAATAAATCCATCATTATTATTATCCACGATAGGTGGTAATAGAAAAACGAATTATATATGTTCATGAGGCAGTAGTCCACCATAGACACAAATGATGATTTTTTCACCCATTTGATGGAAGTGTGTATGGTTTTTAGTCATAACCTTAACATAATAATGTCTTGGTATATGTAATATAATTATTTTATTATATAATAATTATATAAAAATAATTTAATGGGTATAGGAGGAAATAAAATAAAAGCACTTGTGGATGAATGTTACCTATTCTTCACATATCCTTATTAGTTTTTCACTAAAATCCTTAAAAATGTTAATTTCTACCTAATATAATCCTTCTACGATGACTGTATAAAATTTGGGATGTGATTTGGGTTGGGTTTTGCCGAAAAAATAGTTGTTTAAGTGTGAAGAAGAGAGGATATGGGGTGATCATTTATATGCGGAGGAGAGGAAAAACATGGTATTTTGGAAAAGAAATAAGTGCTCCAAAAATATTCATATGTCACATTTCACATATGTTGGGTAATTTAAAGGTGTATTATCTTCTTTTTTTTACATGATTTTTTGACATTAAATTGTAGTTTTAGGGTCAGACAACATGACGTGCACAGTTGGAACACGATTAGTAGAAACCCTGAACCAACCCAATTTAAACTATGTTCCCTAGAAATAGGCACTATCCATGTCACATATCCTAGGGTATAGGCATGCAACCCTCCAGGGAAAACGTTTCACCTTGGAAATTTTCTCTGTATGAGTTGTGTGGCTATGCACATAGGCTTGCGCCCCCTCTAGGAAAACTATTCAGTCAAACCATGTGGCTTGCCCAATCTTTTAAAAAATTAAAATCCCAAAAATACCCCTCCATATTTTTGAACAAAAATCTCCCTAACTCACCCCATTCTACCTCCCCAATCCTAAGTGTGCCTCCCCCTTCCTCTTTTCTCCATTGAGCTCCAATATTTGGGTTTATTTACCTTGGATATTCAAGTAACCTCAAGGTAAGCATATCTTCTCCTCTCTTCTTTCTTCTTCATGGTATCTTCTTCTTGATATCCTAGGTTCTCACTTCTACAGTGAATATTTTGACCTAATTTGGGTTCAACCATGATTATTTGGGTTAAATATTGATGTTTTGGTGTCTTATGTCCTTTATAGGGTCTATTTTTGTGTGTTTGGGGTTTCCATCATGTTTCTGGTAGTTTTCAAGAAAGTGGTAGGTGGTTACATGGTTTATAATTACTTAATGATTTTATTATTCCTTAATTTTTTCTAAAAAAGATTTAGAAATTTTTTTGGTTGATTATAATCATGTTATCTAAAGGTTTTGTTATGTGTAATGATTTAATGATGATTTTCCAATTTCCAAATGGTTATTTTAAATGTGTGTTTCAATTGTTCAAATTGTGTATATGAAAGAGGTAGTTCATGTGAAATAGGGAATAGAATTGAGTATAAGGGAATACAAGGTATATAGGTGGGTATACTAGGTCTAGTAAAATAGTTGAGTCAGCAGGGTTGGGGTCTGATCTCCTTAACAGGATTACGAAATAGCACTAACTAAACTTACACGTGATGGGATTTCCCATGGTTCTCATACTATGCTTATCGGTAATCTCATTGTCATGTTTCTTTCTTATTTTAACCTCAAATCATGTTTTACATAAAATTATAACATAATATTCCTTCAAAAATTGATATGTTAATTTTTCACATAATGGTAATGCATGGAATAACTTTTGGTGGTACCCTCCTAGGAATTTGGATTACAACCAACATACACCCTTGAGTGTAGGTAGACCTTGTTTTGTTTGACCTAGGTAAGGAATGTGTTCCTCATGGGGGTGATGGTGGACATTTTTACTAGAGGTTAATTCTTTATTGGTATTGGGGGTGGTTTCATGGCATGTTGACCTCCATAGTAGATGCATGTATTACTATTCTAGCTGGCTCCCCTACCCTTGATTTTCATTTATGATTTAGTTGTAAATGTTTAATTTTTATATCATGTTTTAGTGATATCTTGTGATATATTGTCTTTTTAGTTATTATCTATGATGTGATATACAAGTGTTTTGGGTAGTTTATGGTTGATTATATTGGAAAAATTCATTCAAAAATGTTCTTATGGTTTCTCAGGAACTAGTTTCTAGACCATGGGGATTGGTATTTCCCTTTAGGCCATGTATTTGGCCAGGTCAGATGTTAGGTTGGATAGAAGCCCAACTTGGTTTGGGACATCAAAAGGGTCCAAATTTGGCCATTATATAACCATAGAGTGGGAACGATCTACATTTTTCTATAAAATATTTTTTATACATGTTTATAGGATATTTTTACACTTTTATTTTTCTTTTAACCATTGGTAAACACATTTTTATCATAATCATTATAATTAATTTTAACTTCATCACAATTCCTTTTGATCAAAATTATATTGGACTTATTATACACTATAAATTATGTGGATTATAAATATGGAATCCATTTTTCCAAATTCCATTAATATAATTTTAAAAAAGTAATTTTATATAAATCCTATAGACATGATGAGAAAACAAGTTTTTAAATTAAAAATGGCCATAAATTTATAATGTTTTTCTATAAAATTTCAATGTAAAAATGATTCCAATGACCTAAATTGTATTAATAGATGTATAATTGAACTAATTTAACATTAAACAAATTTAAAATAAAATTTATCTTTGTAAATAAATCAAAATAAAAGGTTGTTTCAATTAAAATTAATTATTTTCACCATTTATTAAAAAATTAACCTTTTATGAAAAATCACAACAATTCAACCTAATATATTTTTGAAATTCAGAATTAAAAAATAATGTTAATTTTATAAAAAAAATCTAAAAGTTTCAATAAAATTATTATTTTCCACAAAAAGGCATACAAAGATGTTTTTTGATAAAATAGTATTTTCAAATTATACAAGGACATCACTAAAACATAGGTATTTTATTACAAATATATTTTCATTATATAAAAAGTTATAATTATTATTTATTAATTATTTATTACTACTCATATAAATAATTTTAATAGCTAGTTTATAATGATTGATTCTAAAAAATATATATTAACAATATATCATGGTTTTAATAAAACATGGTTTTACATGTAACACAAGATAACCTAGTGATTTGTGTAGTGAAATATTAGCTTGGTGTTTAATTTAACACAATACATCAAATATATTTAATTTATTCAAAAAATAATAATTCATAAAAACTCTGGGTGTAACATTCTGCCCCTATTAAAATGAATTTACCTTGAAATTAATAACTCTACTATAGAAAAGTGTGCATACTTATGCATCAATATGTCATCAAGTTCCCATATAGATTCTTCTAATTTGGGGTTTTTCCACAAAACAATGACCAGGTGAGTGATCTTATTTTTTAGAATTTTCTTTGTGTGATCAAGAATCATAACAGGTTTTTCTTCATCAGAAATTTGATTCTCCAAATATATGACCCATGAAATCAGTACATGTAAAGGTTTAGTTTTGTACTTCCTTGAGAGATATACATGGAAGACATCATATATTGTAGAGGTTCTAGTTGGAAGCTCAAATTGATAGGATAACATCCTGATATGATTAATAATTTCAAAGGGGCCGATATACCTAGGTCATAGTTTCCCTTTCTTCCCAAATCTCGCAACCTTATTCTATTGAGGTATTCATATAAACACATTGTCACCATCTTCAAATTCTAGATCTCATTGGTGATTATCGTCATTACTTTTCTATAAACTCTGAGTTTCCTTGATTTGTTGTTGAATGGATCTGTCTCTTCTATTTCTTTACTTATCTTAGGTCCCAATTGGTTCCTTTCTTAAACTTCATTCTAGCATATTTAAACTCAATATTTCCTTCCAAATAAAGATTCGTAATTATATTTATGAATTATATATTTTTAAGAAAACATAACTAGAGGAAGGTGTCTATCTAAACCACCTTTGAAGTCCAAATAACAAGATCACAATATATCCACAAATATTTTAATTGTTCTTTCAGACTAACTATCTATTTGGGGATGATATAGAGTAAAGAAACACAATTATGTATCAAGAGATTTCAGAACACCCCTAAAAAATTTTAGGTAAACCTCGTATCCCAATCATATATAGTGTAATTTGCTACCCCATGCAACCCTACCAATTAATTTATTTCCATGAAAGCTGATCCATAGAGAAGTATTCTATGATAGAAATGATGTTTGATAACTTAGTAAGGCGATATAATACAAACCAAAGAGCATAATTTCATTTGGAGTTATTAGGTAGTCTAATAATAAAATCATGGATATGTTCTCCCATTTTCATTCTAGTGTGGTAAATGGATGCAACATCCCCTTAGACTTTGTATTTTATCTTTAATTTGTTAGTATACCCACCATGGAGACATAAACTCTTCAATATCTCACTTCATTCCATCCCACTAGAATTATTCTTTCAAATCTGTATACATATTCAAACTTCCAGAATGAATAGAGAATGAAGAACTATGAGATTCCTATAAAAAATCCTTCTACAACTATAGTAAGTAAGTAATCCACACATGGTTCTTAAACTTTATCATTAAATCATGTTGAAGGTTAAACTCGTGAATATTTTTAAATATATTTTTCAAATCTATATTTTCCTTCTATGCCTATTTAATATTCACTTGGATAGATGGTGAAACATTCAATTTAACAAGATTATATTTCTCATACTCTGACTTTTAAGTTTATTTTTATTTTAATATTTATTGTATTTGGATTCTCTCATTGAGGATCGAGTGAGCACGAGTCAAAAAAATCTCTATTAATATTTTTTCTAGGCTTCGGACCCGTGCGTGGTCACCACACGGTTAGCGGTAGCCACGCAGTCAGTATAGGAGTCATCAATTGTTAATTTTTCTTACTATTATTATTGTTTTATTTATAGTATTTTTTTTCTAATTATTATTTTTCTTATTAATTTTTATTATTTTTGTTTTTATTGTTGTCATTTTTAGTATTATTTTTTGGTTTTTTATTATTATCATTTTTGTTATTATTATTTGTATTATTATTATTATTGGTATTATTATTATTTTTAATATTATTATTGTTATTTTAATAATATTATTATTAAAGAAATCAAAAATCCCCTAAACCTAGGTCTACATAGGTGCCCGCCCTATTCTGCAAGCCACACATGTCCAGGCCCCCTTCTAGCAATGCGAGTCTCCACCGCCCTCTTGCTCCTCAGTGTGGGCCTCCAGATGCTTCATCCCTCAACCACCCTTCACCCTCATGCTCCCCACCCCGCTTCCCCTCACCCAGCGCTTCCCACTCTGGCCTCATACCTACACTTCAGGTCCTGGCATCTGTCCTCCAGCTCCGCCCTCGCCCAGGCCCTCTGCTCTCGCTCGCTTGCCCTTTCCTGCACCCAACCTCACCCTCGTCCATCATCTTCTCTCTACCACCTCTCACCCCTATTGGAATCAGCCTCTTTCCTCGCCACTTCTGATCGACCTATGACACCCCGACCATCCACCCTCTCACCCCAATCATCCTAAACCTTTTTCATTCACCCCGGCCTCACGCCCTGTAGGTCCCCGATCACTCTCCTTCTCTGCAACGAGCTGACATCCCGCATCACCCTCACCCAAAACCTCTCCCTCACTATTCCCCACTGCGCTCTCCAATCCCAGTTCTCTCCCCTCGCCACACTTCCATCCAGCAGCGCACCCACCCCCTGCTTGGATCCACAGTACATGCCGGCTCCCAGCGTACTTGGCCTTCATCCTTCTCTCTGGCCACCCGACCTAGCCATCCACCCTCTAGGTGCACCCCTCTGGTTTGTAGCTAGGCTGCCTCCACCCGCAAAACACTTATTTCCAGTTGTCCCCTCTCTCCCAGTGGTGGTCTAACTTCCCCTCATTTACGGTGGTCATCATTGTACAAACCAACAACCAGCTCCCACTTCCACTCAGGACATCCATGAGTTCTCCAGCCCAACAACCTCACTTGTGGTAGTTTTCTTCCATTTTAGAGTGTTTTTATTTAAGTAGACAAACCCCAACATCTCAGGTGTCAGTTAGAGCTTTTTTCTAGTTTTTTATGTGTTCAATTCATGTTCAGGAGGTAGTTCCTCTTTCTGCAGAAGCAACATCACATTTACTCAACTTTGAGGTAGTTTAATCTACATTTTCTCTTTTCAATTAAGTCCATTTAATTCTTTCATGTTTTTAATTAATTATTTTACTAAATTATCATCTTTTCAAAATAATTGGACAATCTAATATAGTGTTTTCATGATAGTTCGGTTTTCTAAAAGTAGTTTGCTATATTATTTCTTAGTTTTTGTAATCTATCTGATTTGTTAATATAGTTTTTAAGAACTGTTTTATTTGTTTATAAAATGGATAATAAACTATTTGGTTTGTTTTAATTTTATTTATACTAGGTTTGTCCTGCTTATAAAAATTGTTCATAACCTAGTAAGTTTTTCATAAAAAACTGTTTATAAACTGGTTGGGTTGTTTGTGTAATTTTTGATAAATTTTTTGGGTTTTTTATAATGTTTCCATCACTTTATAGTTTTTAAAAGACATAGTGAATATATTTTTATGTGAGTTTTCAAATGGAAATTGTTCGCTTGGAAAATGTGAGGTATTTGGGTGTGTTATTGGTTATACCTGGTTAAGGGTCCAATTGACATGTTTTCAAAATTCTCTTGTTTTTTCTAAATGGATTTTAATTTTCAAATAATGTTTGTCCCTTGAAGTGGTTTCTAAGGATATATTTAAATGAGGTCTTAAATTTTTTTCCTTATGTGTTTTGGAAAACATGGTTTTTAATGGGTTCTCTATGGTTTGACCATTTTATTTGAATCTGTTTTTGGTGTTTAACGTTGTTTTGAAAATGGGTTGTAAAATTTTATTTTTTAGCATGTTTTGGTAATTGTGTGTTTTTATAAATTCATGTTTTTTGTGAAATAATATTGGCATGTTTTTGTCTGTCTGTCCATGCTTGTTATTAATCATGTATATTTTTGTTTTGGAAACATTTCTAAATGTTTTGGAAAATGGTTGAATGAGGTAAATATAAAAGACCATTTGGCATCTTTGAAATGGTTTGTTGTAAAACTACTCTTTGGTTATGTCTCTTGACTCGTCGATTGATCATGAGAGAAGAGGGTCCTTGGTATAGGCCTCATTCTAAGAATATATATTTTAAGGCAAGGGAATAATCTTGAGGTTATTGGGGTGGTTCTGTATTATGTCGCGTGCTTGGTTATATATATATATATATTATTTGAATGTGTGGAACACCTCTTTGTGACATAGAAGAGAAACATAGCATAGAAATGGGGTTTACTGAGAATTATTGATGCACTAGTTTGGACTATGCACTGGCTAGTGGTCGTTAGTATGGACTTTACTCTGCTGGGGGATTGGGCCCCTCAGTTAGGCCGGGTAGGGAAACACTAAGTGTTTGGTCGTTATGACATCATTGAGAGTAGACATGCCTTCTTGATGAGTCACATGTATAGTACATTCTGGGATTCCTTCGAGTTCCTAGGTTTTCTATGATCCTTTGATATGAGCACTATTTGTATCATTTCCCTTATTTTTTGTGGAATCATACCCTTGAACCTAGTTTTGGTGTTTTCTTAGAAAAAAAATTGTATGTATGGTAGGTTTCTAAAAAGGATTTCAAAGTATCTATTGGAAACTTTTTTGTGTAACTCTCTTTATTTATTTTCATTGTTTTTCAATTATAAGGGAAATATAATTTTGATTATTAGTTATAAAAATGCATAGTATATATGAAAACCTTATTTTTATAATTGTAATTTAAACTACTATTATTGGTCTGTTTTTGAATTGGAAAATGCATGGATTATGTGGTTTACTTTTGGCATCCCTATAGAGAATTTTTATGCTTATGCCAATTATACCATTCCAGTTTCAGTTTCCTTTAGTGCTATTCGCTCTCTAAGCGAATGTGGTTCTGAGTTGGGTGGTGACCTGGATGGTTATGTGGAGGTATGTGTGGTTTTTTCATTCCACTGCTTGTTTTATTTATAATCAGTTTTTATTTAACTATTTATCTTTTGTTCATGGGTAAAATCATTCCCAATGGTTAGTTTTTTTATGCCCGACACTGGTTGCCAGCCCGTGGGTATTGGGAACTCCTCTTGGGAAATGTCACAGATGGGCTTGGGTGACCGTTTCAGGGTCAACCAAGTTTGGTTCATGAAAAAATATTATTAGAGGGGCCCTTGTTATTTGGGTTATCAGGTTGATATATATTAGGATTGTCGGGACTCCAGAGGTAGGTACGAGAAGGACATCATGAACCCTCACCCATTCTGAAAATCAAGTCTCTAGGGGTTTTCCAGGAATTGAGTCTTTGACTCATTCTGGTTTGTTTTATATTGAGGGATGAAAACAGAGGAAATCCGATGATATATCGTGATTTCACATTGATTAGTGACTCATGCGTAGTCTGAGTACAAGGTTTAGGTTCCTCAAAGTTGTTGACCCATACTTGGGGCATGGCCCACTACCATGTAACGAGGTTAAGCATGACTACTAGTCCCTCACACAAGTATTTTGATGTAAGTTATGTGTTTTATTGGTTCTTATTGGTGTGAGTGAACTTTTAAAAATAAAAAAATTGTTTCTAAATGAGAATTATTTTTTAAAAATGGATTTAAATTCATGAAATGGGTTTTAAAAACGAATTCTCATGGTCTAAAAATATTTTGTTAGCTTGGGACTGGTAGAGAAATGGTTTTTGTGCAACCTCTGGTACTCTTTATGAACGTTTGAACATGTGAGGGGATTAATGGGAATTGTGTGTTGGTGTATATGGATGAAATTGGATGAAGACATGTTCAATGGTTCATGGGATTACTGGGTTGTGTACTTGGAATTAAAGGCTTTACCTCGTTTTCTAAAGTGATTTTAAAAAGGGAAATTATTTTGGAAATTGAGTTTTTTTTTTGAAAAGGGGGAATGGTATTTTGAAAGTGGCCTTAAAATAAAGAAGTTTTGAGATCTAAAAATAAAAGTGGATTTTGAAAAAGGAATTTGGTGTTGTGGTTGTTTTTGTTTGGTTCTTGAGATGGTTTTTTTGGCTCAAGATGATACTTTTATTTTTACGTTGATTTGATATCAGTTTCTGCTTTGTGATTTATATGTTGTTCAGAAAATGTTGCCTAGAAAGTTTCTCAAGGTTTATAATAAGTCATTCCCAGATTTTTGTTCTTCTTAGATATTGTATGTCCTTTTCAGTGATCGAGGTCTGTGAAAGGTAGTTATGTGGTTTGAAGAGGTTGAGTGTGTTTTTAGGATGTTTGGAACTCTTGAGTCTATAATATTTTGAGCTATCCTAGGATTATTTGAGGGTGTGGATTTAGACAAATGGGAGTTGTATTCCCCACCGTCAATGCAAGTGGAGATGATGTGGGATTTAATTAAATCTTTCTTCGTCCGATGGTTCATACCTGAAGAGGTGAATATGAATAAAACAAAAGAACTCATTTTCATTCCATAAGGAAAACAGATGGTGAAGAATTATGTTGACCATTTCAAGGAGCTAATGTCCTTTTCCTTGGATGTGTCATCGAAAGATTTTATGAGGACTTCTCTCTTCATTGGAGGTCTTTGTCTTGAGATCATGGAGTTGGTCCACCCTTCTAAGGACCATCATGTTAAGAAGCTGGTGGATAAGACGTTCTTAGCTGAGTTTTTCTTTTGAGCATAGATGGTTGGAAATCCAGTGTATCCATTTGATCATGAAGGTTCCCCATCTAGTGAGATAGGTGTTCCAGGGGGACCTCTTTCAAAAGATTCCTCTGTAGTGGTTTTGCATTCCAATTCATCAGACCGTTCAATGGTGTGCCATCAGTGTGGACATTTAGGGCACACGAATCCGTCGTATTGCATCCCTCTGAAGTCACATCATTGTTTTGGGTGCCTGGGCAATCTTGATAAGTTTTGAAAGAAGCATCAAATGAAGAAGATGATGTGATTGAAAGATTCTAGTGCCCGACTGTGAGGTAGGAGATGCTTCATCCACAAAATCCTGAACCGCAGGTCTTGGGGTGAAGATCACACATAGTCAAGAGTTGCTGGGGATGTGACACCTAGGATTGGGTTTTGTGTTCCATGTTTGAAGTGGAACATTTAAAGAATTTTAATTATTTTTTTCATCTATTAATGATTTGACATTATATTAAGATCATTGTTTCATTGTAGAGTTATTACAGACATGTTCTATTTTAATCCAAATAGTTCTATTTGTCGGAGTCTGGTTTTCTAAATCGTGTGCTTTTCTTAAAAGTGTGTTTGGCACTGGTATTGTTGATCTATCTTTAGTTGTGTTCATTTAGAGACATAATATCCTATGGAAGAACTAATGTTTGCGGTTATGGTGGGGTTTACTACTTCGGGTAAGTTTTTCTCGGTGGTTTTTCTCTAGTGTTGGGAGTTCATGCGCCCCCCCCCCCCCCTCTTGGGGTGATATGTTTGAGTGTTAAATTTCCTTATGAGTGGATTTATTTCAGTGGGGATAACCCTCTCATGTTATCCCATTCTCTTATGTTTTGGTTTCTTTTGGTTTCATTCTGGCACAGAGTGTTGTTTTTTCTATTTTACAATTGGGTGACTTTCTGTGGGTAGAAAGTGTCTGTGGTGTGGATAATTGTCACACCTCTACTTTTAAGTTTATTTTTATTTTAATACTCCTGGGATTAAAATTCTCTCATCTATGCCCAAGTGAGATCATCTAAAAATTCACCATTAATATTTTTACTGGGCATCGGACTCATGCACAGTCACCACGCGGTTGGCGGTAGCTGTAGAGTCGACCTAAGTGTCGGGAAATTTCTCATTTTTCCTACTATTATTTTTATTGTATATATTGTATTATTATTATTATTATTATTATTATAACTGTTATTTTTTTTATTATTAATTTTATTATTGTTTTTTTTTATTTTCATTTTTAGTATTTTCATTTTTTGGTTTTATTATTATCATATTTATTAATATTATTTGTATTATTATTATTATTATTATTATTATTTGTATTATTATTATTATTACTATTATTATAGTTTTTATAATAATATTATTATTAAAGGAATGAAAAAACCCTACACCTAGGGCTACTATAACATCCCAAGGTTTTGAAAATAAATATTGAATGCAATTTTATAATCTATCCATTAAACGCAACTTTGCCTCTTCTTTGTTTTGAATTTCAAGAAATGGTCATCTAGAGTTGTGTTCAATAAGTCATTTAGAGTCTGATAGAACAAACATGATTTTTAGTGAATAGTAACATATCCTTATGAATAGTAATATGACCTTTGAATAGTAAATAATGATATTATTTTATTTTCTTAAGGCAATATGATAATGGTATCTTAATTAATTTTTCAATGTCACATAAAACAAACTGCACTTCAAGATTGTTATTTTTCGAATTGACTATTAATTTATTTAAAAATTAAATCAACAATATTTAGAAAATTAATTTTGAAAAATGGAGTTCAATTTTTAATTCTACATGTTGAAAAATGGTAGGGGTGAATTTTTGGGATTTTTCTAAAATACTTGAATTTTGTGAATAGTGAAAAATACAGTTTTGAATATTCAGTATTTTAATGACATCATCATGACATAATAATTAAAATAAAAGTCTGGTCAACTTGTGAATAGTAAAATATTCCATGAGGTGTCCCAAGTGGCTAAAACCATGGGCAAATACCCTGGGAAATCCCATGGTTTGGAAAAAACCACTAATGAGGTGTCCCTTTGAAATTATTAAACAATTACCTCTCTTTTTCTATAAATACTCACACATCCATTCGTTTTATTTCATTCAAAATCCCTCATCCTAGAATCTCTGGTGATTTTACCTCTCTAAGAGTCCTCCCAAGGTGTCCTTATTCCCCCCAAGGTCCCAACCATCAAGTACTAGGAGTTACTCTACAAGGTAGGGGAATCCTTTACCCTCATCTTTTAGTCGACACTTATTTTATGTTATCTCTTTGAATTTACATTAAAATATATTGGGGTTTGATTTTTCTGTATTCTTATTACTTTCCTTTTTATTTCAATATGATGAGGTCCCGTTTTTCTCTCATCATTTTATTTTATGAAATATTAAGCGACGTCGTTAGGTTGTCGAATTTTCAAAAGGGATCTCTCACCTCTTCTTTTATTTTCAAGATCATCTATATTCTATTTCTCTCCTCACATCCTCTGTCCAAATGAACATTATACACTCCAGTATCATATATATAATGGAATAATATCATGTGAATGGAATAACCATCATCAATATTCTTACTCCCTCCCTTTTATTTTTATAAACGAAATCGACGTCCATGAGGTTCCGATTTATAACCTTCATGGATGATGATGTTTTTTTCTTCAATTTATTATTCATTACTAGTCATGAAACCATATTCATGGTCGAACCATACTATAATATATGTTTTATAACCTAATTAATATTCAGTAACAATAATATGTACATATAATTAAGTTATATGATAAAACCATTTCATAATATCCCAAATACTGCTGAATAATCGAAGTGGTTGTTATCTATTGATTCATCCTCATTCCATTTAACCAAATGATAGAAATGACCATTATCAATAATTTATGTTCATTAATAATATATAATTCTAATTATGGAGAT
Source organism: Viscum album (assembly GCA_963277665.1). Classification (NCBI taxonomy): domain Eukaryota; kingdom Viridiplantae; phylum Streptophyta; class Magnoliopsida; order Santalales; family Viscaceae; genus Viscum; species Viscum album. The sequence goes on along the minus strand of OY728148.1, from coordinate 885,209,720 downwards.
TTATAACCATTCCATATGAACATCATTAATTAAAAACAAGTGAACCGAATATGAAAATAAAGGAAACGAACACTCTAGAACGATGAAGTTCAATACAACAACTTATGAATAAGGATATAAATGAACGAAACAGAATTATGATAAACTAAATACATGTATAATAGGTTCTGAAATAAGTTTTTGACAAGTATAATTTCATATTCCATGAGATAAAGTAGAAGATCAGAACACGTTTTGAGTTATAGTAAGGGTTTTCCACCAGAACATCCATTTTCATTCAGGTTACTTTTATTGTCTAATTTCCTCGATGAAATTATTATGTATTGTTATGTACTATTCATAAATTATGTGTGACTATTTTATATATGTACACAAACAAGAATCCTTCCCTATTTTCTAGATAGTTAAATGTCTTAAAAGGATCTCTCAAAACTATTTCCAAATATACAATCCTGATACAAAGGAATTTCCTAAATTCATATCTATTTTCAAGGGAAAGCTATAATATATTTTTGGAATCCATTATCCTTCTAAATAATCATTTAGTCATAAAATAATATATTACTTTACTTCTGATTTTATACATATATTTTTCTAAAAGAAATCTTCTTTTAAAAATTGAAGGGTATTAATCCCAAGAATTGCTTCATGATTTTATAAGAGTGTTTTCATCTAATTCAACACTCTTGTTGAATCCATGGTATTATTGGGTTTAATCATTTATGAAGTCATCTAAAATATTTGATTTAATGTTTTATGACTAACTCTATTTTGGATAATGCATCCTAAAACCATTCACCATATTATTCTGAATGGTTAGTGTTTTATGATTTATAATATGGGAATGATAGTTATCTTTAATATGATTGTTTCAATATGAATGTATTTCTTGTTTATGTTTATCCCTGATCATATGTGGAATGAATTGGACATATTATGTGATGGGTGGGGCCCGCTATAGCCCCTCAATGCATCGGTAGGTCTCATGAGACAACTAGATGAGGAATTAGCCAAGGCCTTTCCCAATGTGATATGGATTTTGGCCAAGGCCTTAATCATTAGACGTCTTGGCCGAGGCCTTGAAAAAATGTTTCAGAATGTCTGGAATTGTGAATTCCAACATTATGAGTTCATCTATTGATATTTCATGTGGTTATTCGATTAGTAGAATACCCCTGATTTTGTTTTATTATGGCATTATTTAGTCAGCTCATATTCTTTCCATAATGTGTTCAATTTTATTATTAAAGGTACGTGTTTTCAATTATTCACCATGTCTAATGTTTATATAATATTCCACTGTATTGATTACTCTTACTGACCTTTTGATCTCACCACTTTATTATGTTTCATTTTCTTAGGGCATGAAGAATTCTATTATGAATGACATGCTGAAATAACCTAGGAGTTATGGAAGTTGTCTGAGGAGTTTCTATGTTGTTTTTCATTTCAAGTTGTAATGATGAACTTATGTATGTATCATGTTTCCAATAATACTAAACTAATTGGTCCTTCGAGATTCCTATTCCTTGTTTGTATTCCAATGTAATCAAATAAGGCACTGGCTCCGGGCAACTGGGGTCGGGTCCTTACAGTTGGTATCAGAGGACGTTTAGTAGAATACTTGGAAACACGATTTAGAAAACATAGAATTAGTGAAGAGTCCCTAAGTTAGTATTTGAGGATATATACATAATAACATCCTAGTATTTTGGTAAGGAATAGATTATCTGAATCTTTCAAGAAATACATCTCTGTCTGGATACGAGAAGGTAGAGGCGGCTCTGGCACAGATGTATTTAGGGGTAAAACCCGAAAACACCGCTTTAATCTAGACTCGAACGGGAACTGGTGCATGAAAACAGGCTTTTCTACACAATTTTTTATGACACTCCCATGGTATATGCTTGGGATAATTCACATTTTCATTACAATCCATTATGAAGGATTGAAATGTAAAATATTCCTCAAAGAAACCATATTTGTGAATATGGTATTAGCCATGTGTAGGATCTTAATTTTTCTAATTATTCTTAAGGTAAGATTATATATTATGATTCATAACCTAATATAGTGTATGACATTATCTAGATATTGTGCCTAGTGGACGAAATGAAAATCACACGAATGCACGTGTACCCTTTAGGGATTTTCCTCTGATGCAAGATAATGATGTTGGCTCTGGTGCTGTGACTGGTGTTGAGCAACTCATAACAATACTGGGGAAACTTACTCAGGTTAAAAATAATAACCTTACCCATGTTGAGCAACAAGATCAACCACATGGAGGAGATATTCTAGATCGCTTTATGCGACAATAGCCTCCATCATTCAACGGGACTACAAACCCGTTTGTAGTAGAGTAGTGGATATGTTCCCTTGAGAAGATATTTCTCGCTTTGGGATGTAATGAAAGAGAGAAGGTTTTCATGGAAGTATATCATCTATCAGGAGATGCGGATCAGTGGTGGTCATTAATTCAAAACACAAAGGTGTAGGAAGAGATAGAATAGATGGAATGGAGAGATTTTAAGGAAATCTTCTTAGAAAAATATTTCCCTCATGAGCGGCGAGCAGATATGGAGAGACAATTCTTGAATCCGAGGCAGAAGTAAGATGAAAAGGTTGCAAGGTACGAAGAAAACTTCACAAGATTAGCAAGACATGTGGTAGACTACATACAAAATCTAAGGAGTTAAATTGATCAATTATTTGTTGGCCTAAATCCATTCCTCCGGTGGGCTTTGGTCTCCCAAAGTTTTTCATCATATGAGGATATAGTTTCATGTTCCATCAAGATAGAAAAATAATTCTCTAAGTCTTATGACTTTAAGGGAAAGAAATAAAAGAAGAGGGCTGCTGAAAACCCTGGGAAAGGAAATAAGGAAACAGGGAAGAAGGGAAGAGTTAAATTTCTACCATGTGATAATTGTGGAAGGAAACACCTCGGTGCGTGCCTAAAAGGAAAAGGAGTATGCTACAAATGTGGTTAGAAAGGCCATCTTGCTGGTGATTGTAAAGGAAATAAGGAAGCCAATGATGTTTGATGCTATAATTGTCACGAGATGGGGCACTATACTAATGATTGTCCAAAATGTAAAGGAAATATGCAATAGAAGAGGCCAAGGGAGTAAGGACAAGCATAAGCGATCACAACTGCAGAGGTTGAAGTTCCGCGTGATGTGGTGGCAAGTACTTTGATCATTTCATCAAACATCTCTAATGCTTTATTTGATTCTAGATCATCACATTATTTCATATATTTCCAGTTTTCTAAGAAAATTAGATATTTCCAATTTGATTTAACAAGGGAGATGTCTGTCAAAACTACTAAGGGAAGTATCATTGCTGCAAAGTTCAATGAATCAGTTCCCATTAGGGCATATAAATGTTCTTTATCTGCTAATATCAGCGTCATACCCATGATTGAATTTGATATAATTCTCAGTATGGATTGTCTTTCAAACCATGATCCAAAAATTTATTGTAAGAAGAAGGGGGTTACGATTTTTTATGACGATGATAACGAACACCTTATCTTTAGAGCAGAATTTTCACCACCTGATTCTTATCTAGATCCACCCCCAGTATCTCAACTAAATTCAATTATTGGGGAGGAAGATAATTAAATAACTATGGGTGAGAAAAGGAATGTTCAAATAGAGTATGTACCTATTGTGAGAGAATATGTTGATGTGTTCCAGAAGATTTACCTGGAAATCCTTCAGAATGAGAAATTGAGTTTCCCATTGATTTAATTCCTGGTTCAAGGACCATATCGAAGACACCTTATATAATGGCCACTGTGGAATTAGTGTAACTAAAGAAAAAACATTAGGAATTGAGTAACAAGGGATTTATTTTCCCTAGTTTTTCTCCATGGGGATCCCCTATCCTTTTTGTTAAGAAGAAAGATGGATCTGTGAGGTTATGTGTCGACTACAGGGATATCAATGCAATAAAAACAAAGAACAAGTATCCCCAACCTCGCATTGATGATTTATTTGACCAGCTACATGGAGCTCAATAATTTTCAAAGATTGACCTTCAATCTGGATATCATCAGTTGAGTGTGAAGAAGGGAGACATTCCGAAAACAGCATTTCGAACCAGGTACCGGCATTACGAGTTTACAGTGATGCCTTTGGGATTGACTAATGCATCCTCTGCCTTCATGGATCTCATGAATAGAGTTTTCATGTAGTATCATGATGATTTTTTAGTGGTATTTATTGATGATATCCTAGTATACTCCAAAAACTACGAAGATCATAAAAATAACATGCACATTATCCGGAAGACTCTAATTAGACATGAATTATATGGGAAGTTTAGCAAGTGTGAATTATGGCTTCAAGAGATTTCTTTTCTTGGCCATATTGTATCTAAGGATGGAATCCTAGTTGATCCTACGAGGACAAAGGCAATCCATGATTGGCCCACGCCAACAGACATAATTGAGGTATGCAGTTTTATTGGCTTAGCAGGTTATTATCTGTGTTTCGTGCAGAATATTTCCCGACTGGCTAACCCTCTAACGAATCTCACACGTAAAGGGGTTAAATTTGTTTGGACAAAAGATTGTGAGGAATGTTTCTATGAACTGAAGAAAAGATTATTCAATGCTCCTATATTGACTCTACCATCGGGGAATGACGAGATTGTTATTTATAGTGATGCTTCAAAGAAAGTACTTGGTTGTGTCCTTATGTAAAATGATAGTGTTATTTCCTATGCATCACGATAGCTAAAAATTCCTGAGCAAAACTATCCTACTCATGATCTTGAGTTAGTTGTTGTAATCTTTTCTTTGAAGATATGGATACATTATCTCTATGGTGAAAAATGTGAGATTTATACTGATCACAAGAGTTTGAAATATATTTTCTCACAGAAAGAAATCAACATGAGGAAAAGGAGATGGCTTGAACTACTCATGTATTATGATTGCACTATACACTACCACCCAGGGAAGGAAAATAAGGTGTAAGATGCCTTGAGTAGAAAGTATCATGGAGTTTTGAATGAAATAAGAGTTGAAAGGGATCCTATTTTCATGGATCTAGTAAATATAGATATGGGAATAACCATGGAAGGTGAAACATCAATTATTTTTCAAATGGTTTCCAAACCATCTTTACTAAAAAGGATAAAAATTTCTCAGGCTGGTGACGAGGAGTTTCAAAAGAAGATTAAAGCTCTGAATGATGGGAGATTGAGTGACTTCATATATGAAGATGGAATTTTGAAATTTGGGAATAGACTTTGTGTTCTCGATATACCTGATCTAAAAAGGGAATTGTTGGACTATGCTCATAGGTACAATTTCTCTATACACCCTGGTAGCACTAAGATGTATAGAGATTTGAAGGAACATTTTTTGTGGGACATGAAGAGGGAGATTTCTGATTTTTTGTAAAGATGTATGGTTTGTCAACACATGAAAGCTTGAATGAAACAGCCTAGAGGAGTATTGCAACCTCTTCCCATACCTGAGTGGAAATGGGATAATATCATGATGGAAATTATCATGGGACTACCAAAGACACCTAGAATAAATGATGTAATTTGGTTCATTGTTGATCGTCTTACCAAGTCAGCACATTTTTTTCTATAAGAGAAGATCTACCACTTGAACGTCTAGCAGGACTATTTGTTAATGAAGTTGTGAGAATTCATGGAATACCCCTATCGATTGTTTCTGATCTTGATCCACGTTTTACATCAAGATTCTTGAAGAGTCTTCAGAAGGCCCTAGATACTGATCATTATTTGAGCACTGCCTACAACCTACAAACTGATGGACAATCAGAATGGACTATTCATACATTGGAAGACATGTTGAGGTCTTGTTCACTTTATTTTCAAGGCATGTGGGATCATTATTTACCTCTTGTAGAATTTTCCTACAATAATAGCTTCCATTCAAGTATACAGATGGCGCCCTATGAATCATTATATGGGAGGCGATGTTGTACACCAACTTGCTGGGATGATGTTGGTGAACAAAAGATCGTGGGCCTAGAACATGTTGAAGAAACAATGGAAAAGGTGAAGATTATCCAGAACCAAATCAAAATAGCTCAAAGTAGGCAACAGAGCTATACAGATAACTGAAGTAAGGATTTGGAGTTTCAAGCAGGTGATCACGTTTTGTTAAAGGTATCTCCATGGAAGGGTATTATATGATTCGGTAAGAATGGAAAATTATTTCCCAGTTACATTAGACCTTTTGAAATTTTGGACCGAATTGGATTTGTAGCTTACCGTTTGGCAATGCCACCAAGTCTCTCCAAGGTTAACAATGTGTTCCACGTGTCAATGTTAAGAAATTACAAGCCAGACCCAACACATGTACTCACTTATGAATAAGTGGGACTTGAGCCTGATCAATCTTACTATGATGAGCCTATCAAGATTCTTGATACTAGAGAACAAGTATTGAGAAATCAGACGACTCGTCTGGTGAAGGTTCTTTAGAGAAACCCTAAGATGGAGGATGTAACATGGGAGCCTGAGGATCTTATGTTAAAGAAATACCCGAATCTTTTTAGGTAATATTTTGTGAATTTCGAGGAAGGAATTTTTGTAAGGAGGGGAGAATGTAACACCCTAAGGTTTTGAAAATAAATATAGAATTCAATTTTATAATCTATCCATTAAACACAAATTTGCTTCTTATATGTTTTGAATTTCAAGAAATAGTCATCTAGAGTTGTGTTCAGTAAGTCATTTGGAGTCTAATAGAACAAACTTCATTTTTAGTGAATAGTAACATACCCTTATGAATAGTAATATTAATAGTAATATGACCCTTCAATAGTAAATAATGATATTATTTTATTTTCTTAATGCAATATGATAATGGGATCTTAATTAATTTTTTAATGTCACACGAAACTAACTGCACTTCAAGATTGTAATTTTTTGAATTAACTATGACTTTATTTAAAAATTAAATTAATAATATTTAGAAAATTAATTGTGAAAAATGGATTTCAATTTTGAATTCTACACATTGAAAAATGGTAGGGGTGAATTCTTTGGATTTTTCTAAAATACATGAATTTTTCGTGAAAAGTGAAAAATACAGTTTTGAGTATCTAATGGTTTAATGATATCATAATGACATAATAATTAAAATAAAAGGCTGGTCGACTTGTGAATAGTAACCTATGTCATGAGGTGTCCCAAGTGGCTAAAACCATGGGAAAATACCATGGGCAAGCCCATGGTTTGGAAAAAACCACTAATGAGGTGTCCCTTTGAAATTATTAAAATATTACCTCTCTTTTTCTATAAATACCAACACATCCATTCGTTTTCTTTCATTAAAAATCCTTCATCCTAGAAGATCTGGTGGTTTTACCTCTATAATTTTCCTCCCAAGGTGTCCTTAAGCCCTCCATGGTCCCAACCTTCTATTACTAGGAGTTACTCTACAAGGTAGGAGAATCCTTCACTATCCTCTTTTAGTCGACACTTATTTTATGTTATCTGTTTGAATTTCCATTAAAATATTTTGGGGTTTGATTTTTCTGTATTCTTCTTACTGTGCTTTTTATTTCAATAAGATGAGTATCCCTTTTTTCCTCATCATTTCATTTTATGAAATATTAAGCGACGTCGTTAGGCTGCCGAATTTTCATAAGGGATCTCTCACCTCTTCATTATTTTCAAGATCATCTCTATTCTTTTTCTCTCCTCAGATCCTCTATCCAAACGACCATGATAAACTCCAATATCATATATATACTAGAATAATATCATGTGAATGGAAGAACCACCATCAATATTCTTACTCGCTCCCTTTTATTTTTATAATCGAAATTGACGTCCATGAGGTTCCAATTTATAACCTTCGTGGACGACGAAGTTTTGTTCTTCAATTTCTTCTTCATTACCGGTCATGAAACCATATTCATGGTTGAAATAGACTATAATATTTGTTTTATAACCTAATTAATATTCATGAACCAGAATATGTACATATAATTAAGTTATATGATAAAACTAGTTCATAATATTCCAAATACCGCTGAATAATCAAAGTGGTTGTCATCTAATGATTCATCCACATTACATGTAACCAAATGATATAAATGACAATTATCAATAATTTATGTTCATTAATAATATATAATTCCAATCCTGGAGATTTATAACCATTCCACAAAAAATTCATTAATTATAAACAAGTGAACTGAATATGAAAATAAAGGAAATGAACACTCCAGAACGACGAAATTCGATACAAAAACTTATCAATAAAGATATAAATGAACTAAATAGAATTATGATAAACTAAATAAATGTATAATAGGTTCTGAAATAAGTTATTAAAAAGTATAATTTCATATTCAAAGAGCTTAAGTAGAAGAGCGGAACACGTTTGGAGTTAAGGTAAGAGTTTTTCCACCCGAACATCCATTTTCATTCGGGTTACTTTTATTGTTGAATTTCCTCGATGAAATTCTTATGTATTGTTATATACTCCTCATAAATTCTGTGTGACTATTATATATATGTACACCAACCAGAATCCTTCCCTATTTTCTGGATAGTTACAAGTTTTAAAGGGATCTCTGAAAACTCTTTCCAAAGATATGAGTCTGATACAAGGGAATTTCTCAAATTCATATCTATTTTCAAGGGAAAGCTATAATCTATTTTTGGAAAACATTATCCTTATAAAACACTCATTTAATCATAAAATAATATCTTACTTCACTTATTATTTTATACAAATATTTTTCCTAAATAACTCTTCTTTACAAAATAGAAGATTATTTATCACAAAAATTGATTAATGATTTTATAAGAGTGTTTTCATCTAATTCAACAATCTTGTTGATTACATGGTATTATTGGGTTTAATAATTTATGAAGTCATCTACCATATTCAATTTATGGTTTATGAATGTCTATATTGTGTATTATGTATCCTAAAACCATTCACCATATTATTCCAAATGGTTAGTGTTTTATGTTTTATGATTGGGGAAAGATAGTTACATTTCATATGATAGTTTTGATATGAATTTATTTGTTATTTTTGTTTATCCCCGCTCATATGGGGGATTCATTGGACTTATTATGTGATGGTTGGGGCCCGATATAGCCCCTCAATTCATCAGTAGGTCTCATGAGACAACTAGACGAGGAATTGGTCGAGGCCTTTCCCAACGTGATAAGGATTTTGGCTGAGGCCTTAATCATTGGACATCTTGGTCGAGGCCTTGACAAAATGTTTCAGAATGTCCGGAATTATTCATTCCAACATTATGAGTTCAGCTATTGATATTTCATATGGTTATTTGATTAGTATAATACCCATGATTAGGTTTTATTAGTTCATTATTTACTCAGCTCATATTCCTGCCATAATGTGTTCAAGTTTATTATTAAAGGCATGGGTTTTCAATTATTCATCATGTCTAATGTTTATATAATCTTCCACTGTATTGATTACTCTTACTGAGTGTTTGAGCTCACCCATTTATTATGTTTCATTTTCTTAGGGCATGAATAATTCTATTATGAATGACATGCAGAAATAACCTAGGAGTTATGAAAGTTGTCTAAGGAGTTTCTATGTTGTTTTTCATTTCAAGTTGTAATTATGAACTTATGTATGTATCTTGTTTCAAATAATACTAAACTAATTGGTCCTTCTAGATTCATATTCCTTGTTTGTATGCCAATTTAATCAAATAAGGCACCAGCTCTGGGCAACTGGGGTCGGGTCCTTACATCTACCCAGCCCCCACCCCCCCCCCCCCCTGTTCTCCACGACACGCCTACCTAGGCCACCTCCCAGCTATGTGAGCCTCTGCCACCCTCTCACTCCTTAGCACCGGTCTCTAGCCGCTCTGGCCTACTTCCACCCTTCTCCCTCATGCTCTCGGCTCACTTCCCTTGTACCTGCGCATCTCGCTCTGGCCTCCTGCCCACGTGCCAGGTCCTGGATTCTGGAAACCAACTCTACCCTCGCCCAAACCCTCTACTCTCTCCCCATTGCCCTTTCCCGCACTCGGCCTCACCCCTGTCCAGCATCCACTCATCACCGCCTCTCACCCCTACTGGACTCAGCCTCTTTCCTCACCACTGTTGACCGGCCAGCAATGCCCCGACATTCTGCCCTCTCACCCCTATCACACCCGGCCTTCCGCCTATGCCCTGGCCTCATGCCTTATAGGTTCGCGCTCTCTCTCCTACTCTGTAACCAAATGATGTCCAGTCTCACCATTACTGGTCCCCACCATGCTCTTCTCTCTCAGTTCTCTCCCCACATTGCAGTCTCGGCCAGCAGCGCTCCCACCACCTGCTTGGCTCCACGGTGCGCCCCCACTCCCAGCGCACCAGGCCTCTGGCGTTCTCTACAGCCACCCGTCCTAGCCATCCACCTTGTGACCACTCCCCTCTAGTTCCCGGACAGGCCACATTCTCCCACTCTACACTTCTATCCAGTTATCCCCTCTCTCCTAGTGGTGGTCTAGATTCCCCTCATTTTGAACAGTCTTCATCGCGCGACATGATGATGACCTCCCACTTCCACTCAAGCTAGCCACAAGTTCTTCCGCATGACGACCTCACATGTGGTAGTTTTCTTCAGTTTTTTATTGTTTTTATTTATGTTTTCAAACCTCGACACCTTGGGTGTTTATTGGCATGATTTTCTAATTTTTTTATGTGTGCGAGTGGTGCGTTGGTGGTTGTTCCTCTTTCCGCGGAAGCGACATCTTGTTTTCTTAACTTTGAGGTAGGCGAATCTGTATTTCCTTTTTTTTAATTAGACCATTTAATGATTGAATGTTTTTAATTAATTGTTTTACTATATTCACATCTTTGAAAAATAATTCGACAATATTCTATAGTGTTATCAAGTTAGTTGGGCTTCTTAAAATTAGTTTGTTATATTATTTTCTAATTTTGTAATCTTTTCGATTTGTTAATATTATTTTTAATGACCTGTTTAGTTTTTATTTATCGAATGGCTAGTAAACTATTTGGGTTTCTTTAAATTTATTAAAACTAGTTTTTTCCTACTTATAAAAATTGTTCATAAACTAGTTATCTTGTCATAAAAATGGTTTATAAACTGGCTGGGTTGTTAGTGTAATTGTTGAGGAATTCTTTAGGTTGTTTTATAAAGTTTCCACAACTTTAGATATTTTGAAAGACATAGTGAATATGGTTTGGTCTGATTTTGGAAAAGGAAACCGTTCGCTTGACAAATGTGAGATATTTGGGTGTGTTCTTGGTTAAACCTAGTTAAGGGGTCGTTTGAAATGTTTTCTAAAGTCCCTTGTTTTTCATAAATGGATTTTAATTTTGAAATAGTGTTAGTACCCTATAGTGGTTTCTAAGGAGATTTTTAAATGTGGTTTTATAAAGTGTTGCCTTAAGTGTTTTTCCAAACATGTTTTTTAATGGATTCTCTATGGTTTGACCATTTGTTTTAAAACATGTTTTGGTGTCTAACGTTGTTTTAAAAACAGTTCGTAAATGTTTATTATTTTGGCATGTTTTAGTAAATGTGTGTTTCAGTAAATGGATGTTTTATTTAAATAATATCAAGATATTTTAGTCTATCTGACCATTCTTGTAAGAAATGACATTTATTATTATTTTTGAAAAATTTCTAAATGATTTGGTAAATAGTTGAATGAGGTAAATCTAAAGGCCCATTTCGAATATTTGAAATGGTTTGTTGGAAAACCTATCTTGGGTTAGGTATCTTGCATCATCTATAGATCATGAGACATGAGGGTCCTCGGTATGGGACTCCTTTTAAGAATATTTATTTTAAATCATGATACTAATCTTGAGGTGGTCGGGGTAGTGTCATATTTTGTCGTGTGCTTGTTTATATATATGTGTGTGTGTGTGTGTGTGTCTTATTGTTTGAATGTGTGAAACACCTATTTATGAACATAGCACAAAATCGTAGCAAAACAAGGGGGTTTTCTAAGAAATATTTCTGCACTATTTTAGACTATGCACTGGTTAGTGGCCCTTAGTATGGACTTTGCTATGCTAGGGGATTGGGCCCCTTGGTTAGGCCAAGTAGGGGAACACCGAGAGTTTGCGCATTATAATGTCAACAATAGTAGGCATTCCTTCAAAATGAGACACATGTATAGTATGTTCTAGTCTTCCTTTGAGTTCCTAGGTTTTCCATGATTGTTTGATAAAGCACTATTTGTAGAATTTCCCTTTTTGTGTGTGGAATCATACACTTGAACCTATTTTTGGTGTTTTCTGAGAAAAACCTAGTACATATGGTTGGTTTTTAAATGGGATTTCAAATTAGCTATTTTTAAATGTTTGTGTGCACCCCTATTAATTTATTTTTCTTCTTTTTTAGTTATAAGGGCATTGGAATTGTGATTTTTAGTTTTCAAAATGCATTGTATATTTGAAAACCTTATTTTTACAACTGTAGTTCAAACTACTGTAATTGGTCTGTTTTGGAATTATAAAATTCATGGATTCTTTGTTTCACTTTTGGCATCCTTAATGATCATTTTTATGCCCACTCATATTCTACCATTTTAGTTTCAGGTTCCATTAGTGTTGGATCTCTCTTTTACCGAATGTGGTTCTGAGTGGGGTGGTAACCTGGATGGTCATGTGGATCTATGTGTGCATTTTTTTTCATTCAACTTCTAGTTTTATTTTTATCATAATTTTTTATTTATCTAATTTTCTTTTTTTCATTGACCAAATCATTTCCAATGGTTATTTTTTTGATGCTTGGCACTACTTTCGAGTCCATTTGGATCAGAAACGCCCTGCGGGCCATGTCACAGATTGGCTCGGGTGACCGTTTAAGGGTCAACCTATGTTGTTTCATGACAATATTTATCCCCTTACATAAAGATTACATATCAATCCTTTGAAAATCCTAAAATATTGGACCTTTTTTAATCCTCATCATGGATAAGTTATCATGATACTTTTTTTTCAAAGCATCATCCACCTTGATTTATTTTCTGGGGTTGTAATGTATTGAGTAGTGATAATTCTTAATCAGCTCTAATCATCATCTTTGGTGGGTGTTAAACTCCTTATGTGTAAATATATACATTAAATTCTTTTAGTAGTATACATATCAAACATTAATATCTAAATGAAATTCCTACATATATTTAATGAAAATATTATGGCAGCTAACTCAAAATCTTGATTTTGGTAATTTTTCTCATGAATCGTTAATTATTATGTGGTATACACTATAACCATGTCATTATGCATAATAACTCATATCAATCCATTAATGGATGCATCACTATAGATTAAAAATCCTTCTCTACTATAGGGTAATATAAGAACAAGTTCCCTGACTAATATTATATTTATTTCCATAAACTTTTCCTCATATTCATCTTTCTAGAGGAACTTGGATCCATTTCGAGTTAACATGGTGGAAGGATTAGATAGTTTTGAAAAAATATCCACAAACCATTGATAATATCTATAAAAAACAAGAAAACTATGGATCACAGTCATCATGGTTGGTCTAGGAAAGTATTCAATAGCCTTTAACTTTTATTAATCTACTGATATACCTAATCTTGAGATTATGTGACCCAAAAATTAAACCTTTTGCAGAAAAAAAAAACACCTTTTAAATTATTCATATGTTTCATCCTTCCTTAGGGTTTTTATTATAATTATAAAGTTGTATATATGCTCCTCCTTTCTCATTGGGTGGATAAGAATAAAATCTATAAATAAATTCAAAAACTAGTCAAGGTAATATATAAATACTTTATTAATTAAATACATAAAGATAGTAGAGGAATTAGTAAAAATAAATGGCATCACTACAGATTAATAGTGTTTATACCTTATATTGTATTCCATCGTGAGTATATCCCCCATATTTTACCATCAATTGATGAAATCTAGAATGAGGATCAATCTTTGAAAAGTATGGAGCTCTGTGAAGTTGATCAAAACATTCATCAATATATGGAAGAGGGTACTTGTTCTTAATTGTGATCTTATTCATCTCTTGATAATCAATGTATTGTTACATTGTTATATATTAATTTGTGTAAAAAATGATCAGTTCACCCCAAGTTGACACAATTCGATAAATGAATCCTTTATCAAGGATTTCCTCAAGTTTATTCTTTAATTACTATAACTCAATCAGGGCCATTTTATAAAGAGTCTTTTAAATTAGTGTGGAATCAGGTATTAGTATTTTTGATAACTCAATGTCACATTTTGGTGGAAGTATAAGAAAATATTCTGGATATACATCATTAAATTAATGAAAAATAGTAATATGATCAATGTCTAGTTTCTCCCCATCCATTTGAGATAAACAACCCTCATGAATGAGAATTAAGACAGAGACAATGGATGTAATCTCCATCATAAGTTCATATATATCATCGCATTGATAAGGGATCATAGGATGGTTTTTAATATCAAACATAACTTCCATTCCTTGATAATTGATGGGGGACTTGTGTAGAGAAATCCAATACATTCCTAGTATGACATCAAATTCCACCAGAGGAAGAAAGAAAATATTTATTGAAAGAAAATTACATCCAACATCAACTAAAGAGGAATTATACACTTGAGATGCGGTCATTATACCCTTAAGGCTTTTCACTGCTAATCCCATATCAAATCATTTGAGTGGAATTATCATGGCCTTATAAAATTATTTAGATATGAAAGAATCAGTAGATTTATAGTCAAATAATACATTATCAGTTCTAGAGTTGATGGTAAGTGTACCTTTAACCATGTCATTATCCCACCCATAATCAAAAAAAGTTTTCACATGAGATTTCCCATTATACTTCGACCTAATAGGTTAGTGACATCGATCAATAACATTAACCCCCTAGTTTTGTAACTGGTCATCATAATTTATATTTTCCTTACACATGGATAATTGAAGTGTGGGTGGTGCATTTTATACATCCTTCTCTCTATTTGATTCATTATCTAAATTATTCTCATCAAGTCAATAATCAATTTCATGATGTACTTCAATTTAACACATAAAATTTTTTCAAGTCCCACTAAGATAATTACATCCATGAATTTTCCCACACTTTGATCATAAGGGAAAGATAATTTTCTTCTCTCCATGGTTCTTAGATTTTCTTAATAACTACATATTTATTTTCTTGTTAAATTTAAACTTTGGTTACACATCGAAAAAAATCATTATATCTATTGAATTTAATTTTGGAAAACTCTCTTTAGAGACTTTGTTTTAATCCACTGAATAATCGATCAACCTTATTTTTAGGTTGGATGATAATACTATAATTCTACCTTGAATGTCTTTTAAAATATTCCTCATACGTACCAAGGGATTCATCATCCTTTATAGTAGCTAAAGAAACTATTTCTCTATATTCACATGAATAATATGAGGAATTTAAAAATTAAAAAATAATTTCTTGAACTCTTCCCAACCCATGGGGTTAATTTTTTTCTATTTCCTCATATTCTTGATAAGATTCCTCCATTTATTTTCTACACATTCTAAATAGAAGGAAATGAAAATGAATTTTTAATATTCCCAACAACTTTAGAAAATTTATTTTCATTGGTATTGATCTATTGCATAGAAACTATAATATCAGTAGATCCATTGATGGAAGGTGGATGTTGCCTCATAATGGGATCAACAGAATGCTTTTACCTCATTTGTTGATTTGGTATTTCATTATGATCCATATCTTAATAAACTTGTTTTAGTATAATAACAAGATTTTTCATTCCAACTCTCAAAACATTTCAATGTATAGTAGTACAATCATTGGATTTTCTATCTCACTCAGTATTAATGTGCTTCTTTTAGGTTCTATCCAATGAATAAAACTAAAAATAATAGTTTAATAAAAATTAATCATAATGGGGAACCACTTTTTCATGAAAAATAACTTACAAGATTTTTAAATCATGAAAACTTCCTCTTTATTTTGTGATACCTTAGGTTTATCATAGGTCATTCGTAGTCATCTTCTAATTTAATCATTAATGATGCTTCATAAATATTTTTTGAATTAAAAAATCACCTCCCCTAGGAGTTTCAAACTATGTGTGGTGTAAGGGTTACTTTCGTGCACCAGTTCTCAATCGAGTCTAGCTTAATATGAGGTTTTCAAGGTAGTTCTAATAAGTAAATAATTAATAGATCCATATCCAATTATAGTATCCATGAAATAAGGTAATTTGTTGCAAACAACTCACTCTATCATTCACCAAAACTCTTGGACATTTTCATATACTTTGACTATTCCTTAGGCTTACCCTTAAACAAGTCCTTAGGGATTGAACTAAGGTTTTATCATCCTAGTTTTTAAATTTTAACAACAAATATACTATGATACCAACAACAATGACCCAATATTTCCATACATATATATTATATCATTTTTTATAAATATTTATTATATTGAAAAAACACATGCCAGAGGACCATAATAGTTTAGTTCCTTTGTAAACATAGAAACATAAAAACGGGTACATAGGTGACCTACACCATATCCCTATACCTTATTCACAAATATTACCCTTATTATACATATCATATATAATACATGTCTTCATAACTCGGGTTATGGAAACATGATAAAGTCTATTCTCAGATGCTCAATAAGGTTAAACAATTGAGCTATGTTAGCATAACATGAACATAATGATATGATAACATGATCATAAAATTTGAAAACCATACCATGAATATCAAAGATCATAATATTGAATCATGTTATAAATATTGATATTTATTAAGACATGAATCATAATTAAATAAAAGAACATGATCCATGAGAGCATAATATTGGCATAAGATATGTGTTGGGAAAAAACCCTCAAGGAATCATTGATGTATTTTTGAGGTGATTTTGTTTGTTGACAAAGTGAACATCTGTGTTGTGATTGTTGAAAATGAAAACCATGACATAAAAATTTGTTGACAAAGGGTATTTCATGGTGGAATGTTGAGTTAAAGAGCTGTAGTCAACGATCCATGTTTGATTCAAGAACGTCGAAAAAGGAATGGATGATCTAGATGTGGCATAAAAAGAATAGATACAAGGTGGCAATGTTTTCTAGTGTTTGCCAAATTTTTGGTCCTAAAAATCGACAAATGAAGAAAAGTGTTTTTGAAAAAGGGATTTGCGTGCCGAGGTCTTGGAGGATAAGAAACTTGCGCGCCATATGTTTTTGAAGATCAGATCATCAAAATATGGAAAGGGGATAAGGGTTATGCAAGTATTGGTGTGGTCGCACAGGTGACTTGCGAGCCGTCAAGAGACTTGCGCACAGATGCATTGGATTCTTCAGAACTTGCGTGCCTATTGTTTTCAAGATCAGAAGATCGAAATATGGAAAATGAAAGAGGGTCACGTAGGTTATTGTTTTGGTTGCGCAAGTGAATTGCAGGAGAAGACACCTGCACGCCGAGACTTGCACGTAGAGGGTATACTTGTGCGGCGTCGCGCAAGGTGTCCAAAATGCTTATAAATACTGGACCACCCCTCCTCATTTCTCAATGGAGTTCAACACTTATAAGATTCAGAGCTCCCGTCGCGTAGGTGTGGTGTTCGCGTAATTTGTGGTGTGCCTCCCAAGTAGGACTTGAGCGCCAGTGTTGGAAGTTGTGCACCAAGTGTTCGTTGCATGCTTGAGGTGGTTTAGGTGAGGAAGGAAGTAAGACGTGCAAGTTTGGAGTTGTAGAAGCTTGTGTCGTGAAAGTGGTTGAGGAATACTTGCGCGCATGTTGTGACTTGCGCGCCGATACTTGCATGCCGGATTAGACTTGCACACCAAGTAAGGTTGATTTTTGAGCAGTTTTTTCAGGCTGCGTGGAAGCTGGAAGTTTTCCCAATACCTTAGGTTCAAAGTGAAATTCATCTACGGGAGAAAATTGGACTTCAACAGAGCATCTACATACAGAGGAATATGAATTCCTTAATGAAAATGAAGATACCTACATGTCTATAAACTGTGAGTGGATCCTTTCTAGAGTAGTGAGTGAAGCAAGAGGAAGAAGGTGATCCTCTCCACCGACAGTGAGCCAGAGAGAGAGAAATGGGGAGTGACCCTTGGGAAAGCAGTGAGATGACCCTAAACTTTGTAAAGGCAGTGAGCCTGGGACAGAGTGACTATTCCAGAACCTTGGTATCAACATCTACTGAAGAATAGTGGAATTTGGTACGATTGGAAACTTGTCGGTGTATTCTCCTTGGACGTATCCCAGTGAGGGTGAACCAAGTAAAAATCTATGTGTCTTCCTGCTTACTTCCCTACATTTCATTTAAAGCATCATCATCAGATAAAGAATAAAATAAGTGATCATAATAAACACACAAGTGCAAACAAAGTGACCCTTGTAATAAAGAAGTCAAGATCCAGAGGGGTAGGAAGAACATTGAAAAATAATATCCATACCCTGATTCACCCCCCCCCCCTCTCAGGGTATATAGGCCCTTATTGGTCCTAACAATTGGTATCAGAGAGAATGTTTCTTTTATCAGATTTGTTTGCTCTGACTTGGTTCAGTCGATTTCTTAAGTTAAAGATCCAATCTTCTCTTATCATATTGGGCGATGGAAAAGGGAAGAACATCAAAGAAGAAGCAAAAGGCTAGTGGTATTACCCACTGTGGATGTGTCAATGGAAAGAGTGTGATTCAGTTAAAGGAATCATGTAGTGAACAGAAGAATGGTTTGGATGAATTATACTACGAAAGTACTTACTCATTCAATGATGCTGAAGGAATGAGTGAAGAACCTGATTTTCCAAGTGATGTTGGAACCATTGATGATGAAGAAACACCAAAAAGTCTAAAATTGGAAGTCATCCACAAAGAAAAGGAATTGGATCAAAAATTGGATAAATAGATGAAAACTAAAGATATTCGGATCCAAGCCCTAGAAAATGAGATCAACAAGCTAAGTGGTTTGAATCAAAGGATTATTGACGTAGCTACTGATCTGAAAGAGAAAAATGATTCTCAAGAAGAATAATTGAGAAAGTGATCTACAAAGGAGGAAAAATCAAAAACTGGTGACAAGGGGAAGAATCTGAACTCAGATGAGTTTCAGAATTTGAAATCTAAAAATGATGATCTTGCTACACAGTTATCTGAACTAATTCAGAAGAATAAATGGCTAAAACAAGATAATTCGTGTTGTTATGATTCTATTAAAGGAGAAAAATTGAAAGTGAAGGAGAAAAGTGACATGGTGGAAAAGCTCACATGGTAACTAGAAGATGAGTTGAGTAGCGGGAAGAATCTCAGAAAAGAACTCAATGCTCAACTTGAATCATGAAATAAGAAGATTCAACAATTGGAGGAAGTGATAGAGAAATCCAAGAAAGAAATGAAGATATCAAGGGACAAAGGAAAACCTAAGTTGAAGGATGCACAACACTTACTATTCAGTTGTCCTTCATAAGGTGATGATAAAATGAAAAGGAAGTATGTGATTTCTGATGAGAAACAACAAAATAATTTCTCAGCTCAAAGACCATAATTTGGAAAAATCTGGCATTGTATTTGATGAATCTTCTCCTGTGCATGGTAGAATGCAAGCCGTGAATAGTTCTATGAGTGTAGAGAAACCTGTAGGTGTTGGAGATAGGCCTAAGAGGACAGTTACAAAAAGAAGTGATGACATGTACTATTTTTGAGGGATTCATGGCCACACATCAAGCTTTTGTTTAGAGGCTCTGGAATAAATCTCATGCTGTGAAAAAAGAAACATTACTAAATCTGAGAGTAAGAAGAAGCATCATGAGAAATCATAGAGAAGAGTCTCTCAAGGAAAAACATTCATCAGATGTTATTACTGTGGAAGAAAGGGACACACAATGAGTATGTGTCATGAATCTCAGGAGATCAATCTCAGAGGAATATTATAAGATATTTAAACATCTTGATAGAGAAATGATGAAATGAGGTATGCCTTTGATGGAAACTGTTTTATATGTTTAGATTATGGGAATATGGAAAGAATTTGCAGTAAGAAGAACGCAAGAAAGGAAAAGGAACTCGGCAGGAGATTCTCGACTCCAGTGATGCATAATGAGAAATTCTACATTGGGAGACAATGTGGTAAGAAGAATAATAGGCTTAGAGCCTCAGGGGAATCACATGGAGATTAACGAAAGGTGTATCAGTCACCTCCTCTGACATACTCACAACAGCTCTCAAGGAGAGAATGTGAACAGACCTGGAATATTAAGGGGATATCTACATCATTTGTGACAAAGAAGAACGAACATTCAATGGAGAACTCAGCACCAGTGAAAAAGAGTGTGGTGATTCAGACATCTGATAAAATAATTATGAACAAAGAATGTATTTAAAAATTCACATGTCGTGTTCCACAGCAAAAACTGAACAAAGGTACAAGATCATTACAATGGTGGAAGAAGCAAGGGAAGATGAAAAGTAGAGAGATTCCTACCTAGAGAAGGAATCAAGGGAAATGGAATTCTGGAGGAACATCAAAGATGGAGATATGTACTACTGGTTTTAAGCCCCAAATGGTGAGAAAATCCAAGCCTGCAGAATCTATATATCGGAAAAAGGCTCAGCATGTGGGTAATGAATGCTTAGTCATATGGACAGAGCAGTTGAGGTTGGCTAGGAAGCTAGAAGAAGAAAAGAAAGTGTGTGATGCTCTGTAAGAAATAATCAAAGGGTTGATCCATCAGGATCAACCACAATCCTCATCTTGAGGGGTTCGGAAGAAACCCCTCTCCCTATGTATATAAATGTTGTTAACTGATGATTCATGTTTTTCAGGTTTTAGAGAGATACGATCCAAGGGGAAGTGTCATCTAAAGATGCAATATGGAGATGTGATGGGATTCAGAGTTTCTATTAGGTCAAATCAGGTACCAAATTTGATGTAGAAAGGGAGAAATAGAGCATAATAGGAAGTGATTGTGTTATTAACTCCATCTCTTGTTTCCCACACCGAGTTCCAACTCAGTAGGCTTAGAGATTTGGTTAATGGATCGATGTTGTGTGCCATATTAGAATAAATGATGCATGAGGAGAAGAATTTTTATGAGTCTAAACAGTGGGACTACCCCTAGGAAGTGTTTCATAACATAGGGGGAGCATCATTTATTGGAAAAATCATATGCAAGATCCTTCAATGAAATAATCGGATGAATCAGCTTAGGTTTTTTCAATCGAGGGAAGACTTGTTGTCATAGAAGTAGAAAAAATCATGCATCTCATGCTTATCTATTTTTCTCTAACAATGTGGTATTAGCTGACTGTTTTTAGGATACCAAGATGCTGCGAGAGAAAATCAAAGGTGTGTAAACAAAAATTTGAGAGAATATGTTCAAAGAAATGACGTCATTGAACAATTACACAGTGAAAAGTTTTTTGTTAAAAGTGATGAAGTGGAAAGAGACTCAGAGAGATTAGAATTGGTTGGAGATGCTTCATAAAAGGATACTGATGGTGATTACGAGGATGTAAAATCCTTATCTCCACAAAAGCCAAAGAGTCGAGATGAAATTGATAGGTAGAATATCATCAATGATCGGTGAGCTCCAGTTCAGACAAGAAGAATGAAATCTCTGCAGCAGACATCATAACTATCATGGGTTAAGACAAAATGATTTACTGATGCAGCTGAAGATGAAAATAGGGTTCAGGCTATGAATGAAGAGCTTGATCAGATTGAGAAGAACCAGACATGGGAGATTGTTTCGAGGCCATTAGACAAGAATGTCATCGGTACTAAATGGTTCTATAACAACAAGATGAATGAAGATGGAACAATGATTCAGAACAAAGAATGACTAGTTTTCAAGGGATACTCCCAGATAGAGGGAATAGATGTTGATGAGACATTTGCACTGGTTGCGAGGCTGGAGATAATTAGATTATTTTCTTCCATAGTAGTGAAAAGAAAGTTCAAAGTATTCCAGATTGAGGTCAAATCCGCATTCTTGAATGGTGTTCTGGAAGAGGAGGTGTATATTGAGCAGCCAGATGGTTTTCTCATTCATGATGATGAGAACAATGTTTTTAGGCTGAAGAAGGCATTTTATAGGCTGAAATAAGCACCAAGGGAAAGTGTACTCATGGCTTGATCAGTACTTGAAGAAGCTTGGTTTCCAGCGTGGAGGAGTTGATTACAATCTCTATTTCAGCAATGACAGTAATCAAAGGATGATGGTGTCGTTGTATGTCGATGACATAATTTTCAGTGGATCAGATGAAGCTCAGTGTAGAAATTATTCCGAATTCATGAAAAATGAGTTTGAAATGTCAATTATTGGAGAGATAACGTTTTTCCTTGGTCTACAGGTGACACAAGGACGGAATGGAACATCCATTTCTCAATCTAAATATGCTAAAGAGGTTCTGAGAAGGTTTAGAATGGAGAATTCCAAGGAAATGAAGACTACGGTTGCTACCCTGATGAAATTATCAAAAGATGATGATGGCAAGGTAGTTAATATCACAGAATACAGGCAAATTATTGGAAGTTTATTGTACTTGACCGCGAAAAGGCCTGATATTGTTTTCACCACATGACAAGTAGCGAGATATCAGAGTAATCCCATGGAAAGCCACATGCTTTCTGTGAAAATAATACTTCAGTATATCCAGGGCACAGTGGATTTCGGCTTGACATATACTGACAAATCTCAGACAGAGTTTTTGGGTTATACTAATGCAGATTGGGCGGGTTCAGTGGATGATAGAAAATCAATGTCAAGTGGTGCATTCTATCTTGGTGGATTGTGTATTTATTGGATAAGCAAGAAGCAAGATTGCATTTCATTGTGAATTGAAGAAGCTGAGTATATTGCGGCCACTCAAGTATGCACAAAATTATTGTGCATGAAGCAGCTACTTGAAGATATGGAAGTTGAAGTGAAGTATCTGATCGAAATCCAGTGAGATAACTCAAGTGATATAAATATCAGAAAAAATATCGTCCATCGCTCAAGGACAAAACACATTGAGATAAATTATCATTTTATCGAGGAGAAAGTTGAGCAAAGAATCGTGAAGTTGGAGTATGTGCCTACAGAGCTACAGGTTGCAGACATTCTGACAAAGGCCTTACCCAAGGAAGTATTTGAAAGTAATCGACTAGCTCTGGGAGTTCAGTCGAATCCCTGCACTTGAAATAGTGTGGATGTGGAACCCCCCCCCTCCCCGAGGTATGATGTGTTTTTCCCTAATGTGCTTATATATATTTACTACTCTGTTACAGACTACGAAGGAGTGACCTTTGGGTTCGTTGACAAAGGGGGATAAAATAGTGATTGTTCAAGGGGGAGATAGTGTGGTTATTTGAGAAATCATAAAAGATACGGGGAGAAGCTAAGAGGTGGAGCAGCCAGATTAGGGGAGTTGAATGTACTTAGCTAGAGCTTATCTTGGACAACACATAAAATAGAGCTAAAAAGGTTTTGATGTTTACAATGGTTGAAGTTGTGAGCAAAAATGGGGAGCGTTTTAAATCTGACGATGCTAGAAGTGATCGATCAAAGAATAGATATCACGACAGCTGAGGATCATGATAAAAGCAGAAGAGTGGTGCTGGAAAGTGGTAAGAATATTTCCAAAAATTGGTATCAGTTTTTTAACAATTGGTATTAGTTTGATGTTAACAGAGGATGTCATAGATGAAGTGATTCATTGATGAAATTTTCATTTACTCTTGTTTCTCACGTCAAGCATTACTCATGTGGGCTTATAGTATGTGTTGATTAAATCCTTGATCGCTATCAGAATCAAAAAAGGTGAATGGTGGCTGAAGAATTAACGATGTATCTTTTAATTGAAGAGTTTTCAACAAACCCAAAGGGGGAGATTATTGGGCAAAAATCCCTCAAGGCATCATTGAAGTATTTTTGAGGTGATTGTGTTTGTTTAAAAAGTGAACATCTATTTTGTGATTGTTGACAATGAAAACCATGACATAAAATTTTTTGACAAAGGGGATTTCATGGTGGAATGTCGAGTTCAAGAGCTGTGGTCAACGATCCATGTTTGATTTAAGAACGTTGACAAAGGAATGGATGATCTGGAGGCGGCATAAAAAGAACAGATACAAGGTGGCGCCGTTTTCTGGTGTTTTCCAAATTTTTGGGCATGAAAATCGACAAATGAGGAAAAGTGTTTTTTGAAAAGGGACTTGCACGCCGAGGTCTTGGAGGATAGGAAACATGCACGCCATATGTTTTTGAAGATAAGATCATCAAAATATGGAAAATGGATAAGGGTTACGCAAGAATTGGTGTGGTCGCACATGTGACTTGCGCGCCATGAAGACACTTGCGAGCCGATGCATTGGATGCTTGATAACTTGCATGCCTGTTGTTTTTCAAGATAAGAAGATCAAAATATGGAAAACCAAAGAGGGTCATGCAGGTTATTGTCTTGGTCGTGCAAGTGAATTGCAGGAGAAGCGACCTGCCCACCGAGACTTGCATGCCAAGGGTAGACTTGCACGGCGTCATGTAGGGTGTCCAAAATGCCTATAAATACTGGACCACCACTCCTCATTTCTCAATGGAGTTCAACACTTAGAAGATTCAGATCTCCCGTCGCGCAGGTGTGGTGTTCGCACAAGTGGTGGTGTTTCGTGCAAGTGGGACTTGCACGCAAGTGTTGGAAGGTGTGCACCAAGTGTTCGTTGTGCGCCTGAGGTGGTATAGGTGTGGAAGGATGTAAGTCTCACAAGTTTGGAGTTACAGAACCTTGTGTCGCACAAGTGGTTGAGGAAGACTTGCGCGCATGTTGTGACTTGTGCTCCGATACTTGCTCACCGGATTAGACTTGGGCGCCATGTAAGGTTGATTTTTCGGTAGTATTTTCAGGCTGCGTGGAAGCTGGAAGTTTCCCCGATACCTTTAGTGCAAAGAGAAATTCATCTATAGGTGAAAGTTGGACTTCAACAGAGCATCTACATACAGAGAAAGATGCATTCCTTCATGAAAATGAAGAGACCTACAGGTCTATAAATTGTGAGTTGATCATTTCCAGAGCAGTGAGAGAAGGAAGAGGAAGAAGGTGATCCTCTCCACCGATAGTGAGCCAGAGAGAGTGAAACAGGGAGTGACCCTTGGGAAAGCAGTGAGATTACCCTAAAAGTTTTAAAGGTAGTGATCCTGGTCCAGATTGACTATTCTCGAACCTTGGTATCCACATCTAGTAAAGAATAGTGGAATTTGGTATGACTGGAAACTTGTCGGCATATTCTCCTTGGACGTAGCCTAGTGAGGGCGAACCATGTAAAAATCTATGTGTATGTCGTCTTACTTCCCTGCATTGCATTTAAAGCATCATCATCAGATAAAGAAGAAAATAAGTGACCATAATAAACACACAAGTGCAAACAAAGTGACCCTTGTAATAAAGAGATCAAGATCCTGTGGGGCAGGAAGAACCTTGAAAAAGAATATCCATACCCTAATTTACCCCCCCCCCCCTCTCAGGGTATATAGGCCCCTATTGGACCTAACAATTGGTATCAGAGCGAAGGTTTCTTTTATCATATTTGTTTGCTCTGAATTGGTTCAGTCGATTTCTTAAGTTAAAGATCCAATCTGCTGTTATCATATTGTTCCTTGGAAAAGGGAATAACATCATAGAAGAAGCAAAAGGCTAGTGGTATTACCCATTGTGGAAGTGTCAATGGAAAGATTGTGATTAAGTTAAAGGAATCATGTAGTGAATAAAAGAATGGTTTGGATGAATCATACTATGAAAATACTTACTCATTCAATGATGCTGAAGGAATAATTGATGAACCTGATTTTCCAAGTGATGTTGGAACCACTGATGATGAAGAAACACAAAGAAGTCGAAAAGTGGAAGTTGTCCACAAGGCAAAGGAATTGGATCAGAAATTGGATGAAGAGATGAAAACTAAAGATATTCGGATCCAAGCACTGGAAAATGAGATCAATAATATTAGAGGTTTGAATAAAAGGCTTATTGACGTAGCTACTAATCTGAAGGAGAAAAATGATACACAATATGTATAATTGAGAAAGAGATCTACAAAGGTGGAAAAATAAAAAGCAGGTTACAAAGGGAAGAACCTGAACTCAGATGAGCTTTAGAATTTGAAGTCTAAAAATGATGATCTTGATACATATCTATATGAACTAGTTCAGATGAATAAAATGCTAAAACAAGATAATGCATGTTGTTCTAATTCTATTGAAGAATAAAAATTGAAAGTGAAGTAGAAAAGTGACATGGTGGAAAAGCTCACACGGGAACTAGAAGATGAGTTGAGTAGCGGGAAGAATCTCATAAAAGAACTCAATGCTCAACTTGAATCAAGAAATAAGAAGATTCAACAATTGGATTAAGTGATAGAGATATCCAAGAAATAAATAGAGATATCAAAGGACAAAGGAAAACCTAAGTTGAAGGATGCAATGTACTTACTATTCGGTTGTCCATTTAAAGGTGATGATAAAATGAAAAGGAAGTACGATATTTTTGAGGAGAAACAAAAAAATATTTTCTCAACTCAAATACCATATAGTTTGGGAAAATTTGGCATTGGATTTGATGAATCCTCTCCCGTTCATGATAGAATGAAAGCCGTGAACAGTTCTAGGAGTGTAGAGAAACCTGTAGGTGTTGCAGATAGGCCTAAGAGGACAGTTACAAAAAGAAGTGACGACATGTGCTATTTTTGAGGGATTCATGGCCACACATCATGCTTTTGTTCAGAGGCTCTAGAGTACATTTCATGCTGTTAAAACAGAAACATTACTAAATCTGAGAGTAAGAAGATGCATCATGAGAAATCATAGAGAATAGTCTCTCAAGGGAAAACATTCATCAGATGTTATTACTGTGGAAGAAAGGGACACACAATGAGTATGTGTCAGGAAGATCAGGAGCTCAATCTAAGAGGAATAACACAAGATATTTAAACATCTCGATAGAAAAATGATGAAATGAGGTATGCATTTGATGGAAAATGTTTTATATGTTCAGATTATGGGCATATGGCAAGAATTTGTAGCAAGAAGAACACAAGAAAGGAAAAGGAAATCGAAAGGAGATTATCGACTCTAGTGATGCATAATGAGAAATTATACACTAGAAGACAATGTTGTAAGAAGAAGAATAGGCGACTCAGGAGAATCACATGGAGCTGAACAAAAGTTGTATCATTCATCTCCTCTATCATACTCACAACAGCTCTCAAGGAGAGAATGTGAACAAACCTGGAATATTAAGGGGAGATCTACTTCAACTGTGATAAAGAAGAATGAAAATTCAATGGAGAACTCGCCACCAGTGAAAAAGAGTGTGGTGACTCAGACATCTGATAAAATAAAGATGAATAAAAAATGTATTGAAAAAATCACTTGTCGTGTTCCACAGTGAAAAGTGGATGAAGGGTCAAGATCCTTGCAATGGTGGACGAAGCAAGGGAAGATGACAAGTAGAGAGATTCCTACCCAGAGAAGGAATCAATGGAAATGGAATTTTGGTGGAACATCAAATATTGAGATATGCACTACTGGTTTTAAGCCCCAAATGGTGAGAAAATCCAAGCCTGCAGAATCTACATATCGGAAAAAGGCTCAGTATGTGGGTAATGAATGCTTAGTCATATGGCCAGAGCAGTTGAAGTTGTCTAGGATGATATAAGAAGCAATGATAGAGTGTGATTCTCTACAATAAATAATCAATGGGTTGACCCATCAGGATCAACCATAATCCTCATCTTGAGGAGTCTGGAAGAAACCCCTCTCCCTATGTATATAAATGTTGTTAACTGATGATTCAAGTGTTTCAGGTTTTAGGGATATACGATCCAAGGGGAAGTGGCATCTAAAGATGCAATGTGGAGATGTGATGGGCTTCATAGTTTCTATTATCTCAAATAAGGTACCAAATTTGAAGTAGAAAGGGAGAAACAGAGCACAATAGGAATTTATTGTGTTATTAACTCCATCTCTTGTTTCCTACCCCAAGATCCAACTCAGTAGGCTTAGAGATTTGGTTAATGGCTCAATGTTGTGTGCCATATTAGAATAAATGATGCATGAGGAGAAGATTTTTTATGAGTCTAAACCGTGGGAATAACCCCAGGAAGTGTTTCATAACATAGGGGGAGCATCATTTAATGAAAAACTAAGATGCAAGATCCATCAATGTAATAATCGGATGAATCAGCTCAGGATTTTTCAATTGAGGGAAGACTTATTGTCAGAGAAGCAGAAAAAATCATGAATCTCATGCTTATCTATTTTTCTCTAACAATGTGGTATTAGCTGACTGCTTTCAGGATACCAAGAAGCTGCGAGAGAAAATCAAAGGTGTGTCAACAAAAATTTGAGAGAAGATGTACAAGGAAATGACGTCATTAAACAATGACACAGTGAAAAGTCTTCTGTTCAAAGTGACGAAGTGGTAAGAGACTCAGGGAGATCAGAAGTGGTCGAAGATGATTCATAAGAGGATACTGATGGTGAGTATGAGGAAGTAAAATCCTTATCTCCACAAAAGCCAAAGAGTTGAGATGAAATTGACAGGCAGAATATCATCAGTGATCAGTGAGCTCCAGTTCAGATAAGAAGAATGAAATCACTACAGCAGACATCATAACTATCATAGGTTAAGACGAAATGCTTTTTTGATGCTACTGAAGATGAAAACTTGGTTCAGGCTATGAACAAAGAGCTTGATCAGATTGAGAATAACCGGACATGGGAGATTGTTTCGAGGCCATCAGACAAGAATTCCATCGGCACTAAATGGTTCTATCACAAAAATATTAATGAATAAGGCACAATGATTCGGAAAAAAGCACGACTAGTGTGAAAGGGATACTCCCAGATAGAGGGAATAGATGTCGATGAGACATTTTCACCGGTTGCAAGGATTGATACAATCGGATTATTTTTTGCCATAGTAGTGCAAAGAAAGTTCAATGTGTTCCAGATGGATGTCAAATTTGCATTCTTGAATGGTGTTCTTGAAGAGGAGGTGTATATTGAGTAGCCAGATGGTTTTCTCATTCATGAGGATGAGAACAATGTTTGCAGGAATAAGAAGGCATTGTATGGGCTGAAACAAGCACCAAGGGCACGGTACTCATGGATTGATCAGTACTTGAAGAAGCTTGGGTTCCAGCGTGGAGGAGTTGATTACAATCTCTATTTCAAAAATGACAGTAATCAAAGGATGATGGTACTGGTGTATGTCGATGACATAATTTTTGGTGGATCAGATGAAGCTCAGTGTAGAAAGTTTTCCAAATTCATGAAAAATGAGTTTGAAATGTCAATGATTAGAGAGATAACATTTTCCCTTGGTCTACAGGTGACACAAGGAAGGAATGGAACATTAATTTCTCAATAGAAATATGAAAAAGAGGTTCTGAGAAGTTTTGGAATGGAGAATTCCAAGGAAATGAAGAATCTGTTTGCTACCCGGATAAAATTATCAAAATATGATGATGAAAAGGCTATTAATATCATAGAATATAGGAAAATTATTGGTAGTTTTTTGTACTTGACCATGAAAAGGCCTGATATTGTTTTCACCACGTGCCAAGAAGCAAGATATCAGAGTAATCCCAAGGAAAGCCACATGCTTGCAGTGAAAAGAATACTTTGGTATATCCAGGTCACAATGGATTTCAGCTTGACATATACTGACAAATATCAGACAGAGTTGTTGGGATATACTGATGCAGATTGGGCGGGTTCAGTGGATGATAGAAAATCAACGTCAGGTGGTGCATTCTATTTTCGTGGATTGTGTATTTCTTGGCTAAGCAAGAAGCAAGATTGCATTTCATTGATCACTGTGGTAGATGAGTATATTGTGGCCACTCTAACATGCACATAGTTATTGTGTATGAAGCAGCAGCTTGAAGATATGAGAGTTGAAGTGAAGTCTCCAATTGTAATCCAGTGTGATAACTCAAGTGCTATAAATCTCAGCAAAAATCTCATCCATCACTCATGTACAAAGAACATTGAGATAATGAATCATTTTATCAATTAGAAAGTTGATCAGGGAATCGTGATGTTGGAGTATGAGCCTACAGAGCTGCAGGTTGTAGACATTCAGACAAAGGCCTTACCCAAGGAAGCATTTGAAAGGCATCGACT
Source organism: Viscum album (assembly GCA_963277665.1). Taxonomy (NCBI): domain Eukaryota; kingdom Viridiplantae; phylum Streptophyta; class Magnoliopsida; order Santalales; family Viscaceae; genus Viscum; species Viscum album. Next base: position 885,179,570 of record OY728148.1, on the reverse strand, counting down.
AGCTCTGGGAGTTCAGTCGAATCCTTGCACTTGAAATGGTGTGGATGTAGAACCCCCCCCCCCCCCCTCTCCCCGAGGTATGATGTGTTTTTCCCCAATGTACTAATATGTATTTTCTAATCTGTTACAGACTACACAGGAGTGACCTTTGGGTTCGTTGACAAAGGGGGAGAAAATAGTGATTGTTCAAGGGGGAGATAGTGTGGTTATTAGAGAAATCTTGAAAGATACAGGGTGAAGCTGACAAGTGGAGCATCCATATAGGGGGATTTGAACGTACTTAGCCAGAGCTTAGCTTATAAAACATATGAAATAGGGCTAAAGAGGTTTAGAAGATGAAAATGGTTGAAGCTGTGAACAGAAATGGGGAGCGTTTTAAATCTGACGATGCAAGAAGTGATCGATCGAAGAATAGATATCACGACAGGTGAGGATCGTGATAAAAGTAGAAGAGTGGTGCTGGAAAGTGGTATGATTATTTCGAAAAATTGGTATCAGTTTTTTAACAATTGGTATTAGTTTGATGTTAATAGTGGATGTTAGAGATGAAGTGATTCATTGATAAACTTTTCATTTACTCTTGTTTCTCACGCCGAGCATTGCTTAGGTGGGCTTAGAGTATGTGTTGAGTAAATCCATGATCTCTATCAGAATCAAAAAAGGTGAATGGTGGCTTAAGAATTAATGATGCATCTTTTTATGGAAGAGTTGTCGGCAAACCCAAAGGGGGAGATTTTTGGGCAAAAATCCCTCAAGGCATCATTGAATTATTTTTGAGGTGATTGTGTTTGTTGAAAAGTGAACATCTGTGTTGTGATTATTGACAATGAAAACCATGGCATAAAAAGTTGTTGACAAAGGGGATTTCATGGTGGAATGTAGAGTTCAAGAGTTGTGGTCGACGATCCATGTCTGATTAAAAAACATTGACATAGGAATGGATGATCTGAAGGTGGTATAAAAAGAACAGATACAAGGTGGTGTCATTTTCCAGTGTTTTCCAAAATTTTGGCCCTGAAAATCGACAAATGAAGAAAAGTGTTTTTGGCAAAGGGGATTGCATGCTGAGGTCTTGGAGGATAGGAAACTTGCGTGCCATATTTTTTTGAAGATCAGATCAACAAAATATGGCAATGGGATAAGGGTCGTGCAAGTATTGGTGTGGTCGCACAGGTGACTTGCGCGTCATAAAGAGACTTGCGTGCCGATGCGTTGGATGCTTGAGAACATGTGCCCCTATTGTTTTTCTAGATCATATGATCAAAATATGTCAAACTAAAGAGGGTCGCGTAGGTTATTGTTTTGGTCATGCAAGTGAATTGCAGGAGAAGAGACCTGTGTGCCGAGACTTGCATGCCGAGGGTAGACTTGTGTGGCGTCGTGCAGGGAGTCCAAAATGCCTATAAATACTGGAACACCCCTCATCATTTCTCAACAAAGTTCAACACTTAGAGGATTCGGAGCTCACATCACGTAGGTGTGGTGGTCGCACATGTGGTGTTGTGTCGCGCAAGTGGGACTTGCACTCCAGTGTTGGAAGTTGCGTACCAAGTGTTCGTTACGCGCCTGAGGTGGTTTAGGCGAGGAAGGAAGTAAGTCGTGCAAGTTTGGAGTTGCAAAATCTTGTGTTGAACAAGTGGTTGAGGAAGACTTGTGCGCCAGTTGTGACTTGTATGCCGATACATGCGCGCCAGATTAGACTTGCGCGCCAAGTAAGGTTGATTTTCCGGCAGTGTTTTTGGGCTGCGTGGAAGCTCGAAGTTTTCCCGATACCTTCGGTGCAAAAATAAATTCATCTACGGGTGAAATGTGGACTTCAACAGAGCATTTACATACAGAGGAAGATGCATTCCTTCATGCAAATGAAGAGACCTACAGGTCTATAAACTGTGAGTGGATCCTTTCCAGGGCAGTGAGCGAAGGAAGAGGAAGAAGGTGATCCTTTCCACTGGTAGTGAGTCAGAGAGAGAGAAACAGGGAGTGACCCTTGGGAAAGAAGTGAGCTAACCCTAAACTTTGTAAAGGCAGTGAGCCTGGGATAGAGTGACTATTCCCGAACCTTTTCTTCAACATCTAGTAAAGAATAGTGTAATTTGGTACGACCGGAAACTTGTTAGAGTATGCTCCTTGAACGTATCCCAGTGAGGGTGTACCAAGTAAAAAACTCTGTGTCTCCCTGCTTACTTCCCTGCATTGCATTTAAATCATCATCATCAGATAAAGAAGAAAATAAGTGATCATAATAAACACACAAGTGCAAACAGATTGACCCTTATAATAAAGAGGTCAATATCTAGTTGGGTAGGATGAACATTGAAAAAGAATATCCATACCCTAATTCACCCCCCCCCCTCTCAGGTTATATATGCCCCTATTGATCCTAACAATATGGAATTTTTTTCATTTGCATAACCATATAAAATAATTTCCATATTATTCAAGACTCACTACCATGACCATTATAGTATTAAAAACCCATTGATGAACTGGGTTCACTCCCCATTCAAACTATGGCTTACTGAACTGGGTCAACTTCTCATTCTAGACCTCTCTTAATAAAATAATTTCACTCCCCATTCTCGTCATGTTTATCTCGTGAGATATAAATATTTACCCAATCAATTTGAGGGAGATATAGGTACCACCCATCACATAATGAAATCATAAATATGTGTTCCACAATATCAAATAAAAATCACCATTTCATAACCCCTAAAATGAAATGGGTATCATAGATATTTCATTACCTCATAACCTATGGAAAATATATATGTTTCATAATAATTTCATAATAGAATAACCAGTGAAAAGAAGAGGGTTTCATAAATATGTTATCATGGTATAACCCTTGGAAGATAAATAAGTTTCAAAAAGTTCATTCAATCAAAACATAAACCATTTGGAGAAATAATATGAATGGTATCCATGGATTATATCCACAGTAAGGCATAGGTAACACCAACAGATGTCATCATAGAGGGAAATTAATATTGAAATATTATTTAAAACATTTCTTAAGAAAAATATCATTTTCCTATAAAAGAAATTTTTAAAACATAAAAAAATTAAAACATTTTTCTTTGAAAATAAATTTTAAAATTCTTAATGAAATATATAATTCAATGATTGGTTTTGATATCAAAAAAATCATTTCATGCCATACCCATTAAAATGAATATTCCTTTCACATTTTTGGTAAAAGAGAAATGATCATTGTTTGGAAAAAAACATGAAAATTCATTTAGAATTTTTTTTAAAAATTAATAAATGTGTATTCTTTTAGAAATCATAGTAGATTGATAAAAAAATTTAGAAATGTTTTTAGAAAACATGGTTTTGGAATAAAACAGATTTTCGAATGAAAATAAAAATAATTTTGGATTTTCTTATAAGAATTTTATTAATTATATTAACTAAAAAAGATTGGGATATTGGAACCATTGATTGAATATATCATGAATTAATAGAGGTGAATAAACTTCATGATATTTTGTGAGATTTAGATCATGTGATTTCTACATAGGGGACTTAATGAAAAACAATCTTGATAAATGATGAGATTGTAACATAAAATATTTACCACATTAATAACATTGATTTATAAGCTCCATGAAAGAATAAAATTTGGTGAAACATAAAATATAATGTGTATGGATAAATCGATGATATTACATGTCAAATTGGTTATAGATACACCTTGTAAGGTAACATAGGTGCATAACATAATTTACGTCTCAAAGAAGGAATGTTGTGGCAAAAATACCTTTCTATTTTGTTAAATTTTGAACTGTAAACCCCATAAAAGAGATATCATAAAATGGATATGTAACTAAAAACATTTTTATTTATAATCATAATAATATAAATTCATGGGAATTATACACCCCACATAAATAAAACATATGGTGAATCTGGCCTCTGTCTCATGGAAAATAAAAGTGAAATAAAAATCTCGTACCTTAAGTCTTGACTTCTTTTTTACTCGTTGAAATATTCTATGTAATAAATTCAAGATTATTATACATATATTATAGATAAATCTTCGTATATAATAGACCATATATTATTTTATTATTACCTTTTATTACCCTCTTGTTAACAATTCTATGTTAAAGTTATTTTTTTGTAATAACTGCTTTGTTTTTTGTATATGTTTTGACTTATTATATTTTTTCTCCAATTACATTGATTTTAGTTCTATAATATCCACAATTATAACCATGATATAAATATAATATATATTCAGTATATATTAATTTATAGGAAACCATAAAATTTAGTGATAAGAAATGAAATACACCGCTCATAGAGACGGTAGTTCGTACATACTCATGAACGTTGTTTTTTTATTTTCTTATCAAAATGAAGGAAAGAAAAGTAAATGATAGGTATTATAATTATATAATAATTTTTATTTAATAACAATCAAAAAAATTTATAAAAACCATCCTTAATATATTTTATTTATAGCATGAATAAATCACATCTCTTCATGAAGTGGTAGTCCGTCGTATGCATGAACGATGTTATCGTATTCCCACAAAATGGAAAACAAGAAGGTATGTGTGATATAAAAATTTTATAATCATAATAAAATCATATATATCATATATATTAATAATAAATCCATATTTATTAACATATTTGATATGTGGTAATAGAAAAATGAATGACATCAGTTTTTGATGTGGTTGTCTGTCGTACACACGAACGATGATTTCATATCACAGTTGATGAAATTTTGGATGGTTGTAGCTCATAACCTTAATATGAAAACATATAAGTGTATTTAATATAATTATATTATTATAAAATAATTTAAGAGGTTGTATGAGGAAATAAATTAAAATTTCTTATTGATGAACATTACCTATTCTTCAGGCATCCTCCTTTGGTTTCCATGAAAATATTTAATAATATAGTTTTATTCCAAAAATAAGGCTTATATGATGGGGTACATAATTTGATAAGTTTTTTTTAGTAATTTTACAACCGAAAAAGTGGGAAGGTGTGAATAAGAGACGATAGGTGTGAACTTTTATAAGTGGGTGAGAGGACAGACATAGTGTCTTTGAAAAAAAAATAAGTGACGCCACATTTTCCATATGATAAAAGGGTCAAAATTAGGCCACTATATAACCTTATAGGTTTTATGGTAAAAATTTATCTAGAAAATAGTTTTTATACAAGTTTATAGGATATTTTAACACTTAAAGTTTTCTTTTAACCCCCAATAAACCCATTTTTACCTTAACTACGTTAATTAATTTTTACTATATTGAATATTCATTTTTGTAAACAAAATATGTTTGACATATTAGAAATTAGAAATTTTTATTATTTAAAATATATAATCCTTTTTTCAAATTCTATTCCTATAATTGGAAAAAAAATTATTTAATATTAATCCAACAAACGTGATGGGAAAGGGGATTTTTAAAGTGAAAATGGTCAAAAGATTATGATGTTTTTATTTCCAATTTCAATGCGAAAATGATTATAATGACCAAAATTGCACTAATAAATTTATAATTTAACTAATTTAATTTTAAACCAATCTTATAATATATTTTGACATTATATATAAATTAAATGAAAATTCATTTTTCAATTAAAATTTACTATTTTTTACTATTTATCAAAAAATAAAACTTTTTAGAAAAATCCCAAAAATTCACCCTAAAATAATTTTTAAATTATTAATTAAAAAATTAATTTTATTTTATCAAATTAATTTTATAAAAGTTTAAATAATTTTTTTTATTATTTTTCATAATAAGGTATAATAATATTTTTTTATAAAATAGTATTTTCTAATCACATAATGACTTCACCAAAAATTATGTATTTTATTATAAATTTTTCTATTTATATAAAAAATAATACTTATTATTTAAAATATATTTATTAATATTTGAATTAAAATTTTTAACATATAGTATATAATAGTCACACTCAAATAACTAAAACAATAATATATCATGGATTCAATAAAACTCGATATCCTGTGTAATAAATGCTAACAAAGTGTTTCATGTATCAAAATACGAACACCATTTTTTATGAAATGAAGGACCTAAAATAAAATTAATTTAATCAAAAAAATCATAAAAACTATGGTTTTTATATTACATGTCGTGTATATTAATTGTATGTCATGTATTTATAAATCTCATGTTGACTACTAGTGCTGAACATTTGATTATCTTATTGTTTTTTGGAAAACACATCTTTAAGTGTGATAATTGATGTGATGATATTCCTAGACATATGAATCATGGTATAGTTAATAAATCACTATATATAATATACTATAAATAATTTTATGTTTAATTTACAACATCAATAGTTGTTGGATAAATAATTGATAAGGATTGGTGTCACCTTAAAGAGGCTCGGGATTTATTTGATGTTAGTTTGAATGTGTTATACCAAAGTAAATAACATAGAAAAGTAAAATATCCTATTATTAGGTTCACATACGAAACTTTTTCAAAAGATTAAAATATCACACACATAGGACCTTTGGGCACATGTGTGATTTTTGATACGTGCATATTATGTTTTTGAAGCCACATGCGACAATTCATCTACATGTATGAAGCTTGAAAGAAAAATTAACTGGGGGATTTATTTTACATTATGTAAATATAATGAGCCTGTAAGATAATTTATCTTACTCGCATACTATTCTTTAGGTCCTTGTAAAATAATTGGGTTTTCTGAAAATTTATTAAGATAATTCAACTAAACACAATTCATGGGATGTTTTATATGGTGAAATTATAAAATCCTATATCCAAGACTTATGTGTAATAGAATTAACTAATTTCTGTTCCACGTTGTAGTATGGAATTACACATCACCATTACTATGTGAAAATATTAAGATAACTAAAAATTAATGGATTATGGAGAAATTTTGAATTTAGATAAAGACCATGATAATTCTAGTATCACACCCAAAAAAGAAACAAGTCTTTAGCTGATATTTCAAGATCTTTTTTAATAGTTAATTTTCTCATTTCTTAGGATATTCTAATGAGAAATTCCTTGACTTTAATATTTGAGATTATTTCAATAATATATATTAAAATTATATTCTCTCAAAATTCATTGAATATATGTGAAGAGATATATATTGGAGTGAATGTTTTTAGAAATTTTTTTGAGAAAAAGAAGCGATATGGTGTTATCGAAGAATAACATATGAGAAAAACAATTCTTGATTGTTATATACAGTTAAATAAGAAGGATGTCATTATCTAATTTTTTGGTGAGAGATTATATATACATCAAGTGACATTTCTTTAAGGAGATTAATTATACTAATGTGATATTTTAACTGGTAGGTTCCATTAGTTTCATGACATCAATTTCATACCCATGATTCAGTTACTTTTTATAATAATAAAGAATTTTTGTCTGCATTATAAAAACAATGACACACTGGGGAAGCAATCATATAATTTTTGGAAAACCTCCTTAAAAAATATCTAGTGGCTTTTTTGCTACATCAGTGATATTTTTTTGAGTGAGTGGTGTTGAAGAAATATGAGAGTGTAATGAATTTGAATTTGATATACACATTGACACCCCACCCCCACACACACATTAGTGTGTTTTTAATTTATATTGTCCAACAATTGATATTAAAGTGAGGTGGACTCTATTTCTCAAACATTCTTGAGATGTATCAACACAACTCATTTAATAGTAAATGAATCACAACAATTTATACAAATTGGTTTCACTCATTGAATAAGATAATGTTTCCTTACATTATATAACTAAGACTTGGTGTTCTTGATTCTATTCAATATAGATTTAATTTTTCATATAAAAACTTGGCATGGCCTCTAAAAAATAGAAGTAACATGGTAAATGATTGGAAAGAAAGAAATAAACTATTATATTCTTTAAAAAAATGAGTTTACAAATTCATTGGATATAAATTTTCTAACCTTATCTGAAAGAAGATTTATTGTATTTTTGTGGTAAATAAAAATGCGAATGAATAAATTATTAATATAAATCAGTAATTGTTATAAGAAAGAAAAATGTATAAGGATAAAACAATTGATGAATTTCTTATGAAGGTAAATCTGAATTTGAGAACCATTATAGGTTTTCTATAAACTTTTTATGATTATAATATTATAAATAAATAGATAACAATCCTACCAGAAGAATTTAATGCCAAAATATCATCCCCTAAAGATTTGGATCCTTTTGAATTTATCATTGATGAACTTATCAACACTCACATTAACTATGAATTGATAAAGGGGTCTTATATTATGAGAAAAGGTAAGTGGAAAAAAATATTATTTAAAGAATTAAATTGTATAAATATTGTAGAAAGGAATTATTGCTCAAACGAATACAAAAACATGAAAGTTTATGTTGTGACTCTTTTTCCCATGTCATGAAATTTTAAAAGTGGGGGAGGGGTAAGTATAGAGGTAAAAAAAATTAAATGTTTTAAATATGGAATGGTCGGTCATTTATCTGTTAATCATCCAATGATATTTAATAGTGAAAATAAAAATGATTGATATTCCATAAAATCCATTACTATATATTTCTAAATTTCTAAATCATAAAGAATGATTAATATTCTCTTTTTTATTTCAAAAGGAAATTTTTTACAATCGAATAAGGTGTGTCTAATTTTGATGAAAGTGGTGATGAGTAAGTTCCTAGAGAAATATCCCAAATAGTAATCATAATACAATAATATGATGATGTTAACCCATTTAATAATGAATAAAAATTCAATGGTTTGTATGAAGGGGATGAGGGAGATACTTACAAATAATATAACATAAAATTGAGATCAATATGATTCTAAAAGAGATTGGATGTTTGAGTGGTGAAAACCCACAATTGAAGAAGGGTTTGATAAAAAAGGAATATTATGAAATAAAAGTTTAATATTTTAAATGAAATAATCATATTTAATATTAATTGTTAAATTAAGTGATATTTTATTTAAGATATAACCACCTCCATTATCCTAAGATATATTGAAGGTGATTAAATAAGAACATAGAATAGTGAAATAAAAAATTAGTTTAGAAATACTGAATAAAAAAAGAAAGAGATTATTTGAGAGTAACGATAATTTTCCAACAAACCTAAAGAAATAGTATACTCTAATACATAATCTAGATATAAACATGGAGAGCATGTGGAATATCTGATGAAAATTGTGATTACTTCTAATAAAGATACACTTTATAAATGGAAACCTAGAATGAACATTTACACTATAAAAAGACTCAAAAACAATCATAAATGGAAAGATATAAGTTTAAAAGGGGGAGCATAATCTATTAAAGTTATTAAATAAATAATTCTACAAGGATATCTTGAAATATCTAGTCATATAGGGGTAGGAAATAAATCCAAACAATGACCCATTAAAAAAGAATTTTTATCAAATAAGAATATTTCAATGGTACTACTTCTACTTTTTAATGTTTAGATATATGTATTAATAATTTTGGTATAAAATATCTCTTACTATATAAATAATATTTTAGAGATAAAGGGGGTGACAATAAGCACATGTGATATCTCATCCAAGATTCCAAAAGTTTTAAAAGAAGGTTGACCTAAGAAATAGTTTTGAACGGTTGAGATAACTATTAGGATTATGTGATAAATAAATATATAGTTAAATTTTTTTTGTTTCATTCATCACTTCTCATTTCAGTATTTTTTGGGGATTGGGAATGACCAGAATCAAATCTAGATCAAGCAATAGGAAAATATTGTTATATTTTCATTTAAAGATTGTATATATGAGAAGAAATATATTATAGATTGTTGGTGTTCATATCACATGAAAGTGATATGAAAAAAAAATGAAAACTATTGATAAATATGAATTTGGAACTATGAAATTTGGTAATTATAGTTCTATTATGATCAAAGGTATTTGGATTACAAATATTATAAAAAGTTAAATTAGTCGGGATAGTATGTTTTTTTGTGGATAGTCTAATAAAAATAATTTCGAGTGTATCAAAACTATGTGACATTTTAAATGAGTTAATCTTTCAAAAAAGGGATATATAGTAAAAAAATTAAATATTGAGGATATGTTACACGTGGTTTTAGAATATTGGGAAATTTGTTTCAAATTAGGGATTAAGAAGAATGATTTCACTTGAGAAAATGTGTAGAGAATGAGTTGTGGAATTGGATGTTGGGATAATTTATCCCAAATAATATATATATGTTTATTCAAGAAAAAGTTGTGAGAAAATTCCCCATGCTAAAGGAAGTCAATAGTATTATTTTAAAAAATTCAAAATAGAGAACATGGTGAAAAAAACATAAGGGAGTTGAAATTCAAACCATAAGGACACTTTAATTGAATAATTATGATGTTTCTAGACTTATGAATAAAAATTGAATAGGTGGATAAAGTTACTATATCAAATTAGTATGTGAATTCACAAGGAGAAATTGAATCAGGTTCATTTATCATATATTTTAGGCCCTATAATGATTTAGGATCTTCAGAAGATAGAAAAAAATATTGTACATAAAGAAATTAATATTAGATAATGAAACTAAATTTGTCGACAAATATTTCACTGAATATATTAAGAATAAGTTAATAAGGCAAATATTTAGTGATCCATATAATCCTCAACAAAATAAGTGGTTGGAAAGAAGAATATGAGCCAAGTTGATGTGTCTAAAACTATGCTAGAAGAACATGATGCCGCAAGGTACTATTTATTTTAATCCACCATAGCTACATGAATAATTCATAATTTGTGTCCCCTAAGGGAAAATAATACATGACTTTTTAGGAGATATATTTTAAAATAAATTCAAATTATAAACATTTGAGGGTGTTTGGTAGTCTATGGATTTTCAAAATATAAGAAAAAATAAGTTTAATGTTTAATGATAAGGATGAATGTGGAAATTTCTTAGGTACATGTCAAATTAAAAAATTTATATGTTATAATAATAAATATGAAAAAAATAATTGATAGTGATAATGTCATGGTCTATGAAGATGAGGAATAAACTAGACATATTATCTTTGTAGGTGGTGCAAATGATTCTTTCATTTCTAAACCTACTGAAAGAAATATAGAAAACACGCATACTCAAACCAAAATAAGTATATTTCTTTTTCATTTTTTGATGTTAGAAAATTAAATCCTTTGAAAAAAATAAAGTAATAGGAAAAAAATTTGATGCCGAGAACATTATTGGAGATCATAATAATGGACAAACATAATCCTATCATATTCTTTATTTCTATAAAATCATATATAATCTTCAAGATATTTTTTATGTATGTTAAATAATATTTTCTAAATGTTGAACCTAAGGAGGAGGTGTAAATTGAATAACCTTAAGGGTTTATGCATGATTCTGATATCATAAATTTATATAATTTGAAGAAATATCTATATAGTTTTATATAAGCACCAAGAGCTTGGGATTTTAAAGTTTATGAGTATCTAAAATTCTAGATGTTATAGAAGGGATTTTTATGAAACAATATTTATTTGAAAACATTTATCACCAAATCACTCTTTATTACTGTGTTGGTTAATGATATAATATTTTCTAGTAACGAAGAAATATTATGTGGGTAATTTTCATGTAAAATAAAATAAAGGGTTAAAATGTAAATACTTGGGGGGTTCAATTTATGAAAACAAAAGGTTATAGTTTTATCCCACAAGAAAAATATGTATGATATATATAAAATAAATTTGACATTTAGGGGGTAGAGGATCGTCCACACCAACTCAAGAGGACATAATGTTGTGAAATTATGATACAAGGTAATTTATCATTGAAAAATAGTTTATAAATATAATTAGTAGTATTATGTACACAAAAACTTCAAGTACTATAATTTTTTATGCCCTCTCCCTTTTTATTGATATCAATCCAATCCAAAGTAAACACATCTTTTGAAAAAAAAGGATACCAAGAAACATATCAAACACACACAATTATAATCTTATGTATAAGAAGATATGTGAACTAGAATTAAAGGGGATTACTAATAAAATATAGGAACATATAGTGGAATAATTTATTTATTAGAATAGTTAGGTTACATGGTATTAAAAAAAGAGAACATCAGTGATACTAAGATAAATTGAGGCTGTGAATGTGGTTTCATCACAACTAGCTATATAGATGATATGAATGAATAAATAGTTTAAATAATTGAGAATTGAATAAAAATATATGCTATTAATTGGATGTTACAATCAGAGTGATATAAACCTATTTAAAATCAAGTTCAGTACTAAAATTCATTATAAAATAAAATAAAGTATCAAATCCTCAAGTAAAATTTTGAAAATGTAATTTTAAGAGTCTAATTTTTACCCCCCAAAGAACTGATTTCTGATATCCTGACCAAACCCCATTCAACTGAATATTTCAAGAATTTGAGGCAAAAAATGGAAGTGTGACACATTCCATCTCACTATGGTATGATGTTAATTTAGGGTTTCTCTGATATTGTTTCTTGTTTAAAATTCTTACAGTGGTGTTGTTTGCAAGGGAGAAAGTTATTTTTCTCCTTTTATGATTTTTTTGATCTGTTTACAGATTGTTATAATAATGAATTTGGAAAATATTATTATTTTTGGTTTTTTATACATTTAATTAATGTTATGTTTTGGTTTTTTGAGTTACTTTTTGGATTGATTTTGGATTGATTCAATCACTCAAGTTTTCTATAAATAGATATTTTATTTAGAGTCAGATATGTTTGATTCTTGGTTTATTTTATTTTAAGAGTCCATGATGATCCCTAATAATTATTTTTATTTGATTTTATTATTAATAAGGTTATGGGGAATCACTGTTAATTTCAAAAAATAAAAAAGGTGAGATTGTAAAACCATTGAAGATGTTATTGTTTTTTTGGAAATACCACTTTAAGTATGATAATTAATGTTTTGATATTCATGGATATATAACACATTATAGAGTTTAGGAATGTTGTATATAACATGTTAGAAATAATTTTTTTTTATGTATATCTTTGAGATTTTTTGGACAGTTAATTGAAAAGTTTTGAAGTCTCTTTGAAGAAGATTATAATTTATATGAAGTTAGTTTGAATGCAATGTGTTATAGTCAAAAACTAGAATATGAAAATGTACTATAGTGATTCATGTGTAAGAAAATATATTTAAAAAATAATATATCATATGTGTATAACATTTTGGAACCTTATACGATATTTGATACATTCATAGGATGTTTTTTAATCCACGTAAAATAATTCATCTACAAAATTGAAGCATGAAGGAAAAATTGGAAAAGGGATTTATCTTATGTCATGGAGGTTTAAGGATCCCATAAGATAATGTATATTGCACAAATATAATTTCTTGAGGAGACTATAAGATAATTAATCTCCTTGAAAAATTCCAAAGATAACTCAGATGTGCAAAGTGTGTACAATGTTTTACTTAGAGAAATTTTGAGATCCTATAATCAAGAATTGTGAGGAATAGAATTAATCGTGTTGATTTATATGCTATAATATGCAATTCCACATCACTATGAATTTTTGGAAACATCAATGGAATAATAATGCATTTATTCCATAGAAATTTTGAATTTTGATAAAAATTGATAATTCTAATATCATGACTATGGAATAACATGGTGTTTAGATAAACATTTAAGAAGTTTTTTAATGATTTCATGAATCATGGTCTATGATATTTTAATTATTTTTCCTTAACACTTATATTCAAGAACATTTCCATAATAATCATGGAAAGGTTATTCAATAAAAATTAAATGAATATAAATAATGAAATATATGGTAAAAAAATTGTTTAATTTTTTTTGATAAGAAGATATAATATTGTGAAATTAAAGAAGAATGTATAATAATATCCAGTAGTGATTATTGTGTAAGGAGGAAGGAGGAAGATAACATCACCTGTAAATTTAGAGGATGATCGTATATATATCATGTGGTCTTTCATTGAAGATATTCTTTTAAAAAATGAGACCTTACAACTGGTAGACACCGATAGTTTAACCTGTTCAAGGATATACCATTAATAGAGTTAGTTTTGAAAACAAGAAAGTGACTATGTGTGTAGGATAATAACCATGACACACTAGATATTTATTCAACTTAAAATAAGATAACCTTGTTAATATATATTTACTATCTCTCTTTACCACAATGGTTTGATTTTTTCTGAGATTGTTTTGTTGAAGAATAATGGGATATAAGGGGTTTGAATTTGGAATACACTACGATTCACCCCCCCCCCCAGTGTGTGTTACCCTTCATGTTCTCCAAAAACTCCACCTAAATCTTTGAAATACATGTCATGCAATATTGATTCATGAATAGTATGCTACATGCTCTGTAATTATACAATACAGTATGAGGAATATACATAGTGTAGTCACGTGTTATGTGAGTGGAAATAAATTCCATGTAGAAGGGTACATGTCATGTTACCAATATTACATTCCTTGTTAAATTACATAAGATATTTAAGACTAACCAAAAGTTTACATGGTGTATCCCTTATCAGTACATGTCATGTATGTATTAATTTTAAATTAAACTAATTTATTTATAATTTCATAAGATAGGAATATGAAAGACTATTCCAAAAGAAAATTAACATAAATGAATTAATTATATTATAAGATTATGAATTTTCTAATGTAATAGATTTATCTTAAAATTAATTAATTGAAATAAATGACAGCTTGTTTTAAATGAGTAATTATTGTATTTCTAGATTATAATGAGATTTTATGATCTTTGTATGTGTTGTATTTGTTTTGTGTAATTATTTTTGCATTGGTTTTGTGATAATTATTATTAAATTGAAATGTTGATATGTGAATAATACACTACACATTATTATTATGTATGGGAATGTATATCCATTATATATATTATGTAACCACATAACCTTGATTCCCATCACCTAAATTTGAGATGGAATATATAAATTATGGATCTCCTGGGTGATTTGAGATGATTTTATATAGATCTAGGGTGAAGACAACCAAGGAGATACATAGGTAAATAGGTGGGATAGTGAAACTCAATCCAAGATTGGTTCTAGGAGTAATTCTCTAGAGTAAAGGCATGGTTTATTGTCAACATGATATACATGTTGAATATCAGTAAGATTTATACTAATAATAGTATCATAAAATATATTCAAGATGTATCGATAATAAGAGGGGTGAATTCTAGTTTTAAAAACGTTACTTTAAAAGTATTTATAAAAAATCACAAATACCCCTATTAAGTAAATGTAAATAGAATTCATGTTTTTTCCTTATCTTGATTATAAGATTATAGTAATCAAGTAGATTCTGATATGTTATTTACAACATGTTGTAATCATAGATAATTAAATATACACAGTGTAAAATTATAATTACAATAGTTATGATTATATCAAATTATATAGTAGAAACTAATGATTCAATATTAAAAACATATAGAATCCAAATGAGGTTAAAATCATATTCACAGATAAAACAATTTAAATAGAGTAATATAATTGCATCGTAGTAATTATGATAAATAAGAAACTAATATAAAGATGAATATATAAGTATCAATTTCTATTACATAGATCAGAATTAATATTATTAAAAAAAGTAATACAATTGAATATACCTAGTTTAACCAAAACATAAGGTTATCTAATAACCCAGGATAAAGTTTCCCCTATTTTAATCATACTTGAATATTTGTCTTTCCTTAGTTAGGAAACCCCTGGATACAATAATTGGATTCTTTGTCTTCATATCCCTCTAATCCCTCAATCTGATAGACCAAATGTTGTCACAATATCTCTATGATCCATCGATCAATCCAATTATTAGATTCTATATCTTCTTAGACTCAGAATCCCTTGATTATATTCACACAGCCAAATGATTTTTTTTACTAATGTACCAAATGAAATAACCCAGATAGTGATTCATTTAAAAAAATACTCTAAAAAATTAAAAAATTTAAAGAACAAGTTGTTAGTGCTTTTGATAATTATTAGAGATATCCGAAAACAAAAAATTTAGGAGATCATACACAATGTGTCAGCATAAAACTCTAGTAATGACCAAGTATTTATAAGAAACACTTCCAATGGTCATAGTTTCTGCAACGATCATATTTTCTTTGATTTTGTTGAAATGAATTAGATAGTTGGCACTCCAATGGATATATTATAACAGAAGGTCCATTTACATTTTGATTTACACCATTACAATGTAAAATGTATTCAAATATGATGGAATTTTTTTCCATGTTATGAATTTAAACTTGGCCTATTTGATGGATTTTCTTACAGAATATCATTATGATAATTTCTATGACTATTAATATGATGTTTATTAGTTCTGATATCAAGTCATATTAGGAATAATTTTTTCAGCACAAATTTAATAAATAAATTCTTAAATCCAATTTGAAAAATTTGAATCTGATTATTATCATGTTCATACTCATTAAGATAGTAATAATGAATAATTTTAGTCTATATTAATGAATACTTTATAAATATTTCTAATTATGTTAAAATTATTTTTTTTTACAAAAACACTTCTAAAAATAATTTGGACATAAAAATATAGTAATTAATAATTTTAGAAAGTATTTTTGATTTCCAAAACTAAATGAATGGAAAATTCAAAAGTAAAACTTTGACTCAACAAAACTAATCAGTAGGAAATCTCGTAATCATGTCATGTATATTTATTTTAGTTCATTCCAGTTCATGGTTAATTATTTTTATATGAGATGATTGTTTATTCATGATCACAGAATGTAAATTTATTAACAAGTATGTAGGATGGAATAAAATAGATGGTTTATGTATAAATTATTTTATCAATACATGGTTAATTAATTATGAAAAATCCATATAATATTAAAAAGAATTTAAAATGATCAAATAAAAAAATATTTACACATAAATATAAAAAATCTCTCCAAGAAAATATTAAGTTGGTATATACATACAATACATGATTTAAAAATTAAACATAGTTTAAGGTTCCTTTCAAGCCCTATTCTGGGTTATTTAAATTATAAATGAGTTTTAACTAAATTATTGGGTTAACTTAAACTATTTTGCATGAAGCATTGACTACCCAAGAAGGAATTTTTTAAATAAGGAGGAAACTTTTTAAGAAATTCATGTTTGTGGAATCTTAATTGGTGAGCCCACTAAATTGATCAAGGAACGATGAGTTAGAGTATTCAAAAAGTTTCACCTATCTAAAAAGCATTGAATTATTTTTCCTGTACAATTTAAGAACATGCGGAGGGATATATAGATCCTTACCACTGGTATATCAATGTGATATGATCTTCCTAATCTAATTTTGAGGGATATTGGTATTTGAAAAAATAATTATAGAATAACCAAAAAAATTATTACATCACATTTTGGTAATCATCACTGTTTACTAAAACCAATTATTGGTTTTATTATATAAAAATGGAAATTCATTAAACCATAACTTTATCACCATAATCCATACTAGAGAGATAAAATCCATCCACCAGTATCAACTTCTAAGAGTGGATTAATTTTTTCTACTTTATATTACACCAAGAATAGAAGTCTTATATTCTGGATTCTCCTCCTCTTTATAAGACCTTTAAAGAGGCAAGTATGGTAGATATAATTTTCAACTTGAGAAACCCAGATGATGCACGAAATTTCTTGTGTTTGATTTTGTCATATAGATCCAATAATCTATATAAGCTACAAAAAAACATGGATGTTCATATGATGTTGTATAACCTTCATGATATTTATCATAAGAAGGATAAACATTAATCTTATGCGATATCCAAGGCACTCTATACATGAAATATTTGAGATGGTTCCCCAGTCAAGTTTAATGTAGTCAAGATGATTGAATATATTGAGCATTTAGAGATCTTGGGTTTTAATCTACCTAATGAGTTGCACACTGAACTTATACATTCATCACTCCATCAAATATTCTCAAATTTTATTATGAATATTATTGATAAGTTACTCCCAGGGCTTCTAATACTATTTCTCCAAGATGATATGAACATGAGGCCTAAAAAACCTAAAGTCCTTATGGTGAACAAGAGGAAAATCATGTAAAGGGGCCTTAAGTCACATTCCATGTATAAGGCCTATGTAAACTACCCTAACATGAGTAGAAAGATCCAAATATATTATATTCAATAAGATAAATAATGTTTTCCATGTGGTAATAGGGGTCATAGGTAGAAGAACTACACAAGAGTAAGAAATAAAGAAGAATATGTAGGTACCTTTTTATCATATATAATCATTCTATATGTACCAGATGGGAATTATATACAACTAGTTGTTCTCAGATTTTTTATTAAATTTAATAACTAGGTAGATTAAGAAAGGTTTCAAAAGATAAGTTTTATATTCAAGTTTCCAATGGATAAAGACATGATGCAACAAAAATAGGAGACCGCCACCTTAATTTTCAAACAATATTGATTTTTATTTTAACGGACTATTATTATGTGTCATGTTTTACGAAAAAACATTATATTTTATTCTAGTTTAGACATGGATTTATTTGTATTTAATATAATCATTTAAGATAATAATTTTATAAATATTGTTTCTTATTGTATGGAACATCTCATTAATAGTATTCATGTACTATAATATGAAAATTAATTATTGGAAATTAATGATCAATCAAGTGTACATGGGTCATTTCACACCCAATTTTGGAATCACTTACTCATTCATATAAATTATAAGTTCATGAGAAAGTTGTATCAACATGGTTATTTAGATTATTTTAAAATAAAACCACTTAGTATGTGTTATTCTTGTTTTCAAGGTTAAATTACCAATCCACCATTTTTTGGTAAGGATTAAAGGGACCCAAAAGAGATTGAATTAATTAAAGATGTGTGTGGACCTTTTCTAATTAATGATATAGGCGGTCATTCTTACTTTATAAAATTTACCAATTCCTTGACTAGATATATATATATATCCACTTAATGAGGTATAAGTCTAAATCCTTTGAAAATTTTAAGGAGTTCAAGAATAAAGTATAGAATCTTCTTGGTACGGAAATAAAGAAAATTTGATAAAATTTTGAATAATAATTTCATAAAAAATTGTTCATGGAATAACTATGGGATTTTGTGGGTGTATATCAACTCATGCTAATTTATACACCATAGTAGACTGGTGTTAATGAAAGGAGGACCACACCTTATCAGACATGTTGAGGCTGATGATGATACATACAGATCTTCCATTATCCTTTTGAATATATTCCTTAAAGACGATGGTACAATGAACAGTGTGCTAAATAAAGTATAAAATGGGACTCCATTTGATTATTGGAGTGGAAAGAAACATGTTTTCTTACATAATCATATATAGTTTTGTAGATAATTTGTTAGGTCTAACCCTAGAAATAAACTAGCACCTCGGGTTACAAAGTGTATCTTTATAATATTTTTTTAGAAAACAAGGGGATATTATTTATAAAACCCATCAGATAAGAATGTAATAATTTTACAATAGAGCTTATTTATTGAGAGGGAGAACATATTTAAAAGAGATATTAGTAAAAATATTTAATTTTATAAATATAATTCTTAAGATATCAAACAGTTGGAATATAAAGAAATTTTGCAAGGCCTTATGGAAGCAGTTATTCCAAAGACACATGTATTGTGTAATACCAATAAAGTGGTTAGAAAACTATAGATATATGGTTTTCTAGTCATCAAGGAGGGTGAATCATTATTGGTTTATAATGATGAACCTCTATCTAAAAAAATAAATGGTTTAGATGATTCAATGAGGAATGAATCTTTGAATTCTGAGATTGATTTCCTCTACTATAACTATGTTTGGGTTTTGGTGGATCCTGATACAGATGTAAAACATATGGGGTGAGAATGGGTTTTGAAGAAGAAATTTGAAATGGATGTTAAATTAAGTACTTATAAGGAACAAATATTAACTAAAACTTATAAATAATGATAAGAGACCAACTATGATGAAACCCTTTCCCCAGTTTCTATACTGAAATCCATCATAATTATTCTTTCCCTAATATCTTACCATGATTATGTAATTTTACAAATCTATTTCAAAGCTAGTTTCTGTAATAAAAATCTTTTGGAATATTTATATAAGACGTTACAAGATGGGTTTTTTAATCAAAGAGACACCAATATGGTATCCATGTTTAATACATCAATTTATGGATTTACGAAAGCATCTAGATCATGTAAAATTTTCTTTTATGAATCTATAAAGTAATTAGGCTTCATAAATCCAAAATTTGATCCATGTGTCTTTAAAAGGATATAGTGGGAGTGCAGTCATTTTCATAGTAGTATATTTGGATGAAATATTATTGATAGGAAATGAGATACTAGTCTTATAGTTAGTTAATATGTGGTTGAAAAAGTCCTTCTTCCTGAAATACTTAGGTAAAGTGGTGGAACTTTACAATTGGACTAGTGCAGGAGTGTAACACCCGAGACTTTTATGTTATATAAATCATCAAAGGAATCTTTTTCTACTCAACACTTTCTTGGATTGCTTTACACGAAATTGCGACCATCCTCGATAGCTTGCGTCGTACGCAATACCGAGTTTCACTAAACAACGATATGCTATTAAAATATTATTAAAACTAGCCATTATGAATAGTAATAACCACTTTTTGAAATTTTATAAATTTTATTTTTCAAAATGGACTTCATTTTTGGATTCGGAATATCGAAATTAGCCTAGGGTGAAATTTTGGTATTTTTCTGAAAACTTTCAATTTTTTATGAATAATGAAACCACTAAGTGGTAGTTAAAAAACTGAATTTTTCATAAAACTTAATTTTACTGCTTTTGTGAGTGGAATTTCAAAAATTCGAGAGACACGGTTGATGTCAGTAAGTAAAATGTGGTTCAATGAGATGAAAATAATTTTTTGGTGAATAGTAACTTTTAACTTTTTTTACCACTGTTAAAAGTAAATATGGTAATTAACGGTAAAGATGATATTATTATTATTACCCTAACACATGTCCTTATTCTATTGGACAAGTTTAATTCGACCAAAAACAAACTTAGGAATAAAATATGACCATTTCGGCCCACTTGGATTAGATTAGGACATTTATTATTAATTTATTTAAAGAAGGGTTAAAATAGTTAAAATCAAAGTTTAATATGTAAATAATTTTTCATATGGGGTTATAAATAAGCTAAATTATACTATAAATATTAATTAGAAAGCTAAAACGATTTCCTACATAATGGTATTTTATTTGTAATTTTTAGACATTAAATAATTTAATTTATTTATGACACAAAGATGATGCAGTAATTATCTTATTAATGAAATATTGACATAATTAATGTTATAAACACCAAAATAAATGTAATTTGAGACTTTTTATGAATTACACTAATTTTCTTGGTTAATATGACATGTTAGTATTTATTTAATAAACTTGTTTTGAACTAATAATTCTGTTATGATTTTTAGAAAAATCAATTACTAAATAGTGTCAAAATTGACATAAAATAGTTTTTAAAACAAATATTATATCAGTAATTGTTATTTTATTCCTAAAAATCTAAGGTTCAGCCAAATTACTTAGATAAGGTTATATATATTAATAATAAAAAACTTGGGGTTCTTTTGGCTGCTTATAGTAAGTTTATTAAACTTATAGTATAAGAACACAAGAAGACACGGTAAAAGTAAAATTATTTAACTTAATGTTAAATCTAAATGATAAGGTTAAAATAGGAACCTAAACTTGTCTAAATTCTATTGGATGAGAGGATTTCGACTCATCCCCACCTTAGCTTCGAAATATATCAATTTGGAGCTATTTAAAACCGAACGTGACTTTATAATAAAATAATATTTTTAGTTTTCCCAAAGGTGCCCCTCTCCTCCCCCTCTTCCTCACACCACTTTGAGCCTTCAATCTCAGCCAACCTATACCAATTCCTCCTCTCCACTTCCCTAGAGACATCCTAGAGGTCCTGGTCTTCTTCAAAGACCAATTTTATTGCCCTAAAAGAAGGTCTCAAAGAAGCACTTCAAAGAAGAGGAGGTTCGGACACTTACAAAGCAAGTCGGACCAAAGGTAAGGGAAATATCACAATCTCATTTTTATCAGAGATTGTTTATACTTTGGTATTTACTAGGGTGTATTTTATAATCCACATCCATGTTTCCTCAATATGTAAAATTTATATCCTTCTACAATAGTTTATATCCAATTTTACCCTTCGGTGAGTTTTTAGTAAAAGATATGAAAGGAATCTTTTGTCGTTTTTCATACGAGTTACTTTTTGAATTTTCCGACAAAAGTACGAGAAGAATGTTTTTTTAACTTATACGGCATGAATGGATTTTTAAAACATTATTTCCAAGAATCCTCCCTTACAAGTTTTAAATTTTATTTTTAATCAACTTCTTTTAGTTTAAAATTGTATGACAAGTTATGAAAGGAAAAATGTTTTTTTTTTGAAGAAGAAAGGATATTTTCCTCAAGAATGGAGTTCAAGTGTTTTATCAAAATTATTTTCCATCTAAGACAATAAAGGGTTCTGTTTTTATCCCTATTATTACATTGATTTGATTATGTTGTGATGGAATTATTTTTATGAATTCTTTTATCTTATATGAATTGTTTCATGATGTCATGATGTTTAAGATTCCCATTTGTATTACATGGGTTATGTAATGATTTATGATTTATGATTTTGTGGCACACATAAGAATGGTATCATTATGAGATGGGTGGGACATATATGTCCCTCCAATTCATTGGGTAAAGATTTTATATCTCATGAGATAGACATGGCTGGAACGGTAGGTTATACCGGTTCAGTGAAACAGGACTGAAACGAGGGTGACTCGGTTCAGAAAGGGACTTTGTCCACTAAGATAGTCTTGGAAATGAGTCTTGACTGACAATAAATGATTCTCTATGATTATGAGTTTATGCCACAAAGTTTCATGTTTTGTCAAATTGAACTTATAAACATGTCAAAAACTAGATTTAAAGTGGGTGCACCATCAAAAGGCGGTAAAACTGCATTTTTTTAAAAATACTTATTTTACCCGAAAAATTTATTGTGTTCTTATACCATGTTCTAGAAATGTGTAAGATGAATAATAATGTTATAAAATTCAAAATTTAGTTAACACTATTTATAACGGCTAGTTCATAATAATATTATAATAATATATTGTTGTTTAGTAAAACCTGGTATCGCGTACAACACACGCTATCAAAGAAGGTCACGATTGCGTGTAATGCAAGCCAAGTCAGGGTTGCGTATAGTGCAAGACTCCTTTTTTGTTTCGTTATAATAGAATCCAACCATTGAAGGGAAGTCACATTTCATATTCCATATCAATCTATGATCGTCTATCAATGCAAGGATGAACATAACCTTCCAGTGGAAATTTCTTCCATCTTATGGGTCTTGATTCCACTAAATGAAGGTTATTTATCTCAAATGGTTGGTGAGAAACTCACGATTAAGAATATACCCATTGTACGGGAGTTTTATGATGTCTTTCTGGAGGAATTATCGGGACTTCCACCAAATCGTGAAGTTTAGTTTTCAATAGAACTCGTACCGAGTGCTTTGCCTATTTCAAAGACACCTTATAGAATGGCCCCAATTGAGTTGCAGGAATTGAAGAAGCAACTCCAAGAGAATCTTGATAAGGGATTCATATGGCCTAGTGCGTCACCTTGGGGAGCACCTGTTCTATTTTTTAAGAAAAAAGATGAATCAATGAGACTCTGCATTGATTATCGAGAACTTAACAAGATCACTATCAAGAACAAATATCCTCTCTCGCGCATTGATGACCTATTTGACCAACTATGCGGTGCTCAATACTTTTCCAAGATTGATCTTCGTTCAGGGTATCATCAATTAAGGCTCAAAAGGGAGGATATACCAAAGACGGCTTTCCGTACAAGGTATGGACACTATGAATTTATAGTGATGCCATTTGGTCTACTATTCCCATGCTATCTTCATGGATCTGATGAATAGAGTCTTTAGAGACTATCTTGATCAATTTGTGGTAGTATTTATAGATGATATTCTTGTCTATTCAAAGAGAAAGGAAGAACATGAAGATCACTTGGGAATTATATTGAAGACCATGAGAAAGGAGAAGCTTTATGCCAAATTTACCAAGTGTGAATTTTGGCTTCAAAAAGTTGCATTTTTGGGTCACATAATCTCAAAAGAAGGGATATCTGTGGATCCAGCAAAAACAGAGGTTATCGAAAGATGGTCGAGACCAACAACAGTAACTGAGATCCGAAGTTTTCTTGGTTTGGCTGGATATTATCGACATTTTGTGAATGATTTTTCATGATTATCTAATCCACTTACCATGTTGACTCGGAAAGGAGTTAAGTTTGTCTGGATGGAAGAATGTGAAGAGAATTTCAAGGAGTTGAGAAGAAGGTTATCTAGTGCACCTGTGCTCACACTTCCTTGTAGTGGAGAAAGGTTTGTGATCTATAGTGATGCATCCAAGAAGGGATTGGGGTGTGTTCTTATGCAAAATGATATGGTGATAGCTTATGCCTCACGACAGTTGAAAATCCATGAGAAAAATTACCCAACACATGATTTGGAGTTAGCTGCAGTAATCTTTGCATTAAAAATTTGGAGGCATTATCTTAATGGTGAAAGGTGTGATATTTATACTGATCATAAAAGTTTAAAGTATATTTTCACACAAAAGGAGCTGAATATGCGCCAAATAAGATGGTTGGAGCTGATTAAGGATTATGACTGCTCAATCCATTATCACCCTGGGAAAGCAAACAAGGTGGCAGATGCATTAAGTCGACAAGACCATGCCAGTTTATCCATGATGAGGATCACAAAAGATCCAATATTTATGGATTTACAAAGGATGGATCTTGGAATTATAATTGAAGGGGGAAAATCTTATCTTTCTCAAATTAATGTTCAACCATCTATACATGTGAAGATTAAAGAGGCACAAAAAGAAGATGTCGAGTTACAAAAAAAGGTGAGAAATGTTCATGAATTCAACATTGATTGTGATGGGATAATAAAGTTCAGGAATCGGGTTTGTGTTCCTCTCATCCTCTAATTAAAGAAGGAGCTACTGGATGAGGCTCATAGTTCTTCATTTTCTATTCATCCTGGAAGCACGAAGATGTATAGGGACCTGAAAGAGTACTTCTGGTGGGATGGCATGAAAAGAGATGTTGCTGAATATGTCTCTCGATGCTTGGTTTGTCAACAAGTTAAAGCTGAGAGACAAAAGTCTAAGGGGATGTTACAACCATTACCCATACCCGAATGGAAATGGGAAAACATCACTATGGACTTTGTCACAGGACTTCCTAAAACATCCAAAGGCAATAATGCTATCTGGGTCATAGTTTATCTTACAAAGTCTGCACACTTCATTGCTATTAGAGAGGATTTCTCTCTGGATAAGCTTTCCAGGATATATGTAAAGGAAGTGGTAAGATTGCATGGAGTACCACTTTCTATTATATCTGATTGGGATCCGAGATTGACCTCGAAGTTCTGGCGAAGTCTTCAGCATACTCTAGATACAGAGTTGAGTTTCAGCACTACTTATCATCCTCAGACAGACGGTCAGTCTGAGAGAACAATTCAAACCCTTGAAGATATGTTGAGAGCTTGCTCTATAGATTTCAAAGGTGGTTGGGATCAACAGCTACCTTTGGAGGAATTTTCTTATAATAATAGCTTTCACTCCAGTATACAGATGGCTCCTTATGAAGCTCTCTATGGAAAGAAATGCAGGACTCCAACTTGCTGGGATGAAGTTGGGGAAAGAAAGCTATTAGGACATAATCTCGTTGATGAAATGGCAGAAAAGGTCAGATCTATTCAACAACACATAAGAGCAGCTCAGAGTCGACAGAAAAGTTATGCCGATAACCGAAGAAAAGACCTAGAGTTTGAAGTGGGTGATAAAGTGTTCTTAAGAATATCTCCCTGGAAGAGGGTTATGAGATTTGGAAAGAAGGGGAAGTTGAGCCCTAGATATATCGGTCCTTTCGAAATACTGGATCATTTTGGGAAGGTAGCTTACCGATTGGAGCTTCCACCGAATCTCTCTCAAGTTCATGATGTGTTCCATGTATCTCTCATGAGAAATTACATACCTGATCCTTCACATGTACTCAGCTCATAAGTTGTACCGCTGGAGCAAGATCTTTCTTATGAAGAACAACCGATAGAGATTCTGGATCGTAGCGAAAAAGTCCTACGAAACAAGACCACTCGATTGGTGAAAGTTTTATGGAGGAACCACCAATTAGAAGAAGCTACATGGGAGCTTGAGGATATGATGAGGAAGAGGTATCCTCATCTGTTTGTTACAAAGTGACGAATTTCGAGGGCGAAATTCATTTTAAGGGGGGTAGAATGTAACAACCCGAGATTTTATAAGATACATTCTTTTTAATTTCATTCATATCTTCTATTGTACGACACATCAAGATTATCTTGCACTATATGCAACACCGTAATAGCTTGCAGTATACGCGACGCTATTCTTGGATTGTGTTACACACAATTTCAAGTTCGTTTGATAATAGTCATTCTATCTAACATTGAGTATATATATATATATATATTCAATGTATAAATGAAAAAATGGTTGGATTATATTATAATGAAACAATAAAGGAGTCTTGCACTATACTCAACCCTGACTTGGCTTGCATTACACGCAATCGTGACCTTCTTCGATAGCGTGTGTTGTACGCAATACCGGGTTTTACTAAACAACAATATATTATTATAATATTGTTATGAACTAGCCGTTATGAATAGTGTTAACTAAATTTTGAATTTTATAACATTATTATTCATCTTACACATTTCTATAACATGGTATAAGAACAAAATAAATTTTTCGGGTAAAATAAGTATTTTTCAATAAATGCAGTTTTACCGCCTTTTGATGGCGCACCCACTTTAAATCTAGTTTTTGACATGTTTATAAGTTAAATTTGACAAAATAAAATTCTTCTTTTGAATCAGGATATAAAAATTTACATTAGATAAAGTTTTGATATTTTTCCGATAACTTTCATATTTTAATTAATAGTAAAAACACGTTATATTTTAATTAAAAACAACTTTTTTCATCGTAATATCTTATGTGGTTAAATTATAATATTGAATGGTTTTAATGTATAAATAGAATATATTTTTACCATTTAATATAATTTATGTCATTAGAATTGATTTTACCTTGAATTCGTAGGTTAAATCAATTCAATCTTTTGCAATGTTTTAAAGAGAAACCCGTTTTCCTTCGACAACGGGATTAATTTTAATTTAATTTATGCATCTTTTGTGTATTGAATTTGGAAAACCGGATTCCATATTTGTAATCAGTGGCTCCAAATTATGTTAATAAGCTACTTTTTATTTTTGGGCATTGTGAATAGTAACTACTGTAAATTTTATTTACTATAGTTAAAGGTTAATCGGGTAATTAAGGGTAAATATAAGATTATAAAATTACCCTAACACTCGGGAAAATCCTATTTGATGGCTAAAAGTGGACCCATATAACCTAAGGGTCAGATTAGATTAATTTTATGGACTTTTGTCCATGAAAATAATTTAATTATTATTAAAACCAAAGAATGTGACAACATGTAACTTTCTTAAATCTTATAAGTATAATAATTTTAATTTAATGATAAACTTCATGAAACCTAGAACATGAATAGTCTCCAGAAATCTAATACAATTATATACATCATAGGAATTTATTTATAATTTTTAGGGATTAAATAATTATCATTTATTATGACACAAAGATGATGCAGTAATTGTCTTATTAATGAAATATTGACATAATTGATGTTATAAATGCCCAAATAAATGTAATTTGAGACTTTTTATGACTTACATTAATATTATAGGTTACTATAACATGTTATTTTCGATATAATTAACTTGGTTCGAACTTATCATTCTGTTATGAATTTCATAAAAATCATGTACCAAATAGTGTCATAATTGACATAAATTAGTTTTTTTAAAAAATATTATATTATTAATTGTAATTTAATTCCTAAAAATCTAAGGTTCGGCCAAATGACTTAGATAAGGATATATATATTAATAATAAAAAACTTGGGTTTCTTTTGGCTTGTTATGGTAAGTTTATTAACCATATAGTGTAAGAAAACAAAAAGACACGGTAAAAGTTAAATTATTTAACTTAGAGTTAAATCTAATTGATAAGGTTAAAATAATAACCTAAACTTGTCTAAATCCTATTGGATGAGAGGATTTCGACCCATCCCCACTTTAAATTCGAAATAAGACCCTTTGGAACCATTATAAACCGGATTTGACCTTAATATAAAATAATATTTTGAGATTTTCCTAAGGTGCCCCTCTCCTCCCTTATAAAAGGGCACGTCTTCCCTCTCCTCATCACACCAATTTGAGCATTAAAGCTCGGCCAACCCCTACCAAAATCTCTTCTCCACTTCCCTAGTATCATCCTAGATGTCTTGGTCTTCTTCAAAGACCATCCTTAGTTCTTTAAGTCGAGGTTAAGTGAAGGCGCGTCAAAAAGAGGTAATATCAATTACCGATCTTTTTCAATTTCATTCTTCTTCAAATTATTCTTATTTAGTTGTTTCAAGATAAATTAATAACATCAGTATTTCTTATATAATGATATGTTATTACAAATATGAAACAACTATAATTAAACTTCTATCCATCCTACAGAAAAAGGAAATCACCGTGCGTGCGTACATACGGAATACCGTCTCCACGCCATGGTGTAATCTATTTTCCACCACCACCTTAATTGGATGGGTATAATGGTGTAATGAGTAACTATTTATGATTATTATAAAGTGATATTGATACTGAAATATTATACATACACTTCAACACAATGGTATTTTATTTGTAATTTTTAGACATTATATAATTTAATTTATTTATGACACAAAGATGATGCAGTAATTATCTTATTAATGAAATATTGACATAATTAATGTTATAAACACCAAAATAAATGTAATTTGATACTTTTTATGAATTACACTAATTTTCTAGGTTAATATGACATGTTATTATCGATTTAATTAACTTGGTTCGAACTAATAATTCTGTTATGATTTTCACAAAAATCAATTACTAAATAGTGTCAAAATTGACATAAAATAGTTTTTAAAACAAATATTATATTAGTAATTGTTATTTTATTCCTAAAAATCTAAGGTTCTGACAAATGACTTAGATAAGGTTATATATATTAATAATAAACAACTTGGGGTTCGTTTGGCTGCTTATAGTAATATTATTAACCTTATAGTATAAGAACACAAGAAGACACGGTAAAAGTAAAATTATTTAACTTAATGTTAAATCTAAATGATAAGGTTAAAATAGGGACCTAAACTTGTCTAAATTCTATTTGATGAGAGTATTTCGACTCATCCCCACCTTATCTTCGAAATATATCAATTTGGATCTATTTAAAACCGAAATTGACTTTATAATAAAATAATATTTTTAGTTTTCCCAAAGGTGCCCCTCTCCTCCCTTATAAAAGGGCACCTCCTCCCCCTCTTCCTCACACCACTTTGAGCCTTCAAGCTCGGCCAACCTCTTCCAATTCCTCCTCTCCACTTCCCTAGATACATCCTAGAGGTCCTGGTCTTCTTCAAAGACCAATTTTATTTCCCTAAAAGAAGGTCTCAAAGAAGCACTTCAAAGAAGAGGTAATGTCTGTTACCGATTCTTTCATCTTTATTTCTTATTCAACTTATTATTCTTTAGTTTTTTCATTATGAAGTAATAACATCAGTATCACTCATATACTGATATGTTATTATAAGTATGAAACAACCCTATTTCACCATCTATCCATCCTACGGAAAAAGAAATCACCACGTGTGCGTACGTACGGAATACCGTCTCCACGCCGTGGTGTAATCTATTTTCCACCACCACCTTACTTGGATGGGTATAATGGTGTAAATAATGACTATATATGACTATTATAAAGTAATAATTATTATGAAATAGCATACATACACTCCAATACAATTCCACGGTCATAGGAACGATATCATCACTCGTGCGTACGTACAGAATATCGTCTCCACGATGTGATGCGACTCATTCTACATGATCTTAATTTCATAATGATTATATAAATGAATTGAATGAATTAATATGATATATATTACACTAATACCATTCTGGAAATTATGTATCTATAACCTAAAGAGAAGAATAAGAATTTATTCGACAAGACATGCATAAGAACAAAATGTTATAAACACCCGAATAACAAGTAGCAATGAAATATTACTACTAAGAAGCTAAGAATATGACCATATATGATATCATATAAATAATTATGATTCCGGAATAAGTCAATAACATTATTTAAATCATTATAAAGGAGGTTCGGACACTTACAAAGCAATTCATACCTAAGGTAAGGGAAATATCACAATCTCATTTTTATCTGAGATTGTTTATACTTTGGTATTTACTGGGGTGTATTTTATCATCCACATCCATGTTTCCTCAATATGTAATATTTATATCCTTCTAAAATAGTTTATATCCAATTTTCCCTTCGGTGAGTTTTTAGTAAAAGATATGAAAGGAATCTTTTTCGTTTTTCGTACTAGGTACTTTTTGACTTTTCCGACAAAAGTACGAGAAGAATGTTTTTTTTAACTTATACGGCATGAATGGATTTTTAAAACATTATTTCCAAGAAGCCTCCTTTACAAGTTTTAAATTTTATTTTTAATCAACTTCTTTTAGTTTAAAATTGTATGACATGTTAAGAAAGGAAAAATGTTTTTTTGAAGAAGAAAGGATATTTTCCTCAAGAATGGAGTTCAAGTGTTTTATCAAAATTATTTTCCATCTAAGACAATAAAGGGTTCTGTTTTTATCCCTATTATTACATTGATTTGATTATGTTGTGATGGAATTATTTTTATGAATTCTTTTATCTTATATGAATTGTTTAATGATGTCATGATGTTTAAGATTCCCATTTGTATTACATGGGTTATGCGATGATGTATGATTTATGATTTTGTGGCACACATAAGAATGGTATCATTATGAGATGGGTGGGACCTATATCTCCCTCCAATGCATTGGGTCTACTGATCCATTAGTTGCTGAACAATGGATTAGTACTACTGAAAATATATTGTCAGTTCTTCAATGTTCTGAACATGATAAATTCATCCAAACTGTGTATCATTTGGAAGGAGATGCTGATCAATGGTGGAATCTTATTAAGAATATGAGGCAAAGGGATGAAATTGAGTCCATGGAATGGGACGAGTTCAAGAACTTATTTTTCAATAAGTACTTCCCTTGTATTCTCCAAATAAAGATGGAGAAATAGTTTCTTGAACTGAAGCAAAAGGATGATGAATCTGTTGGTACCTATGAAGAAAATTTTACAAGACTTGCAAGGTACGCTTCTGGTATTATTATCCAACCTGAGAGTATGATCGATCAATTCTTTAGTGGCTTAAAACCAAGTCTTCAAAGGGAGTTAGCCATAAGGGACTTCAATAGCTACGAGGAAATCGTTCGATGTTCTCTCAAAGTCGAGATGGAGATTGGAGTAACCCATCAATCATATGGGTTTGATAAGAAGAGGAAAATGGAATTCAAAGGAAAATATAAAGAGCACACTGAAAAGAAGATGAGCTTTCCCTTATGCTCAAAGTGTGGAAAGAAACATGGAGGGAGTTGTCTTAAAGGGACAAGTAAATGTTTCAAATGTGGAAAGGAAGGTCATCGGGCATTTGAATGCCGCGATGATGGGAAGAAGATGTCCAATGATGCAAACAAAGGAAGGGATACACATAATGAACCTACTACACTTCAATGTTTCAAGTGCAAGGAGATGGGTCATTAGCCAATAAATGCCCTAATCCAAGGGTTGATGATAATGGTCGATGTCAACAAACTCTTAAGGCTAAATACAAAGGAAAGTCACATGAAATTTCTATCAGCGATGTGGAGTACGATAACGATGTGGTGAAAGGTATACTTACCATCCACTCTAAAGTAGCAAATGTTTTATTTGATTCTGGATCCACACACTCCTTTATTTCTGAAGAATTTTCTAAGGGTGTCACCGTATTACCTAAACAATTAGATGTTGAGTTAGCTGTGACAACACCTAATGGCACAATAGTCGCATCAAAAGTTTATAATTTTTCTCCGATCGAAGTTTGTGGGAAAGTGCTTCCTGCAAATCTTGTGATCCTTCCTATAGTGGAATTTGATGTGATTCTTGGCATGGATTGGCTTTCTTTATATGGATCTCATATCAATTGCCAAATAAAAGAAGTCACATTTCCTATTCCAGATCAATCTATGATCGTCTATCAATGCAAGGATGAACATAACCGTCCAGTGGAAATTTCTTCCATCTTATGGGTCTTGATTCCACTAAATGAAGGTTATTTATCTCAAATGGTTGGTGAGAAACTCACGATTAAGAATATGCCCATTGTACGGGAGTTTGATGATGTCTTTCTGGAGGAATTACCAGGACTTCCACCAAATCGTGAAGTTGAGTTTTCAATAGAACTCGTACCAGGTGCTTTGCCTATTTCAAAGACACCTTATTGAATGGCCCCAATTGAGTTGCAAGAATTGAAGAAGCAACTCCAAGAGAATCTTGATAAGGGATTCATACACCCTAGTGCGTCACCTTGGGGAGCACCTGTTCTATTTGTTAAGAAGAAAGATGGATCAATGAGACTCTGCATTGATTATTGAGAACTTAACAAGATCACTATCAAGAACAAATATCCTCTCCCGTGCATTGATGACCTATTTGACCAACTACGCGGAGCTCAATACTTTTCCATGATTGATATTCATTCAGGGTATCATCAATTAAGGGTCAAAAGGGAGGATATACCAAATACGGATTTTCATACAAGGTATGGACACTATGAATTTATAGTGATGCCATTTGGTCTTACTAATTCCCCTGGTATCTTCATGGATCTGATGAATAGAGTCTTTAGAGACTATCTTGATCAATTTGTGGTAGTCTTTATAGACGATATTCTTTTATATTCAAAGAGCAAGGAAGAACATGAAGATCACTTGAGA
Source organism: Viscum album (assembly GCA_963277665.1). Lineage (NCBI taxonomy): Eukaryota > Viridiplantae > Streptophyta > Magnoliopsida > Santalales > Viscaceae > Viscum > Viscum album. The sequence continues at coordinate 885,146,305 of OY728148.1, read as the reverse complement.
ATTATATTGAAGACCCTGAGAAAGGAGATGCTTTATGCCAAATTTACCAAGTGTGAATTTTGGCTTCAAAAAGTTGCATTTTTGGGTCACATAATCTCAAAAGAGGGGATATCTGTGGATCCAGCAAAAACAGAGGTTATCGAAAGATGGTCGAGACCAACAACAGTAACTGAGAGCCGAAGTTTTCTTGGTTTGGCTGGATATTATCGATGTTTTGTGAATGATTTTTCATGATTATCTAATCCACTCACCAAGTTGACTCGGAAAGGAGTTAAGTTTGTCTGGACGGAAGAATGTGAAGAGAATTTCAAGGAGTTGAAAAGAAGGTTATCCAGTGCACCTGTGCTCACACTGCCTTGTAGTGGAGAAATGTTTGTGATCTATAGTGATGCATCCAAGAAGGGATTGGGGTGTGTTCTTATGCAAAATGATATGGTGATAGCTTATGACTCACGACAATTGAAAATCCATGAGCAAAATTACCCAACACATGATTTGGAGTTAGCTATGGTAATCTTTGCATTAAAGATTTGGAGGCATTGTCTTTATGGTGAAAGGTGTGATATTTATACTAATCATAAAAGTTTAAAGTATATTTTCACACAAAAGGAGATGAATATGCGCCAAAGAAGATGGTTGGAGCTGATTAAGGATTATGACTGCTCAATCCATTACCACCCTGGGAAAGCAAACAAGGTGGCAGATGCATTAAGTCGACAAGACCATGCCAGTTTATCCATGATGAGGATCACAAAAGATCCAATATTTATGGATTTACAAAGGTTGGATCTTGGAATTATAATGGAAGGGGAAAAATCTTATCTTTCTCAAATTAATGTTCAACCATCTATACATGTGAAGATTAAATAGGCACAAAAAGAAGATGTCAAGTTACAAAAGAAGGTGAGAAATGTTCCTGAATTCAACCTTGATTGTGATGGGATAATAAAGTTCAGGAATCGGGTTTGTGTTCCTCCCATCCCCGAATTAATGAAGGAGCTGCTGGATGAGGCTCATAGTTCTTCATTTTCTATTCATCCTGGAAGCACAAAGATGTATAGGGACCTAAAAGAGTACTTCTGGTGGGATGGCATGAAAAGAGATGTTGCTGAATATGTCTCTTGATGCTTGGTTTGTCAACAAGTTAAAACTGAGAGACAGAAGTCTAAGGGGATGTTACAACCATTACCCATACCCGAATGGAAATGGGAAAACATCACTATGGACTTTGTCAGAGGACTTCCTAAAACATACAAAGGAAATAATGCTATCTGGGTCATAGTTTATCGTCTTACAAAGTCTGCACACTTCATTGCTATTAGAGAGGATTTCTCTCTGGATCAGCTTGCCAGGATATATGTAAAGGAAGTGGTAAGATTGCATGGAGTACCACTTTCTATTATATCTGATCGGGATCTGAGATTTACCTCGAAGTTCTGGAGAAGTCTTTAGCATACTCTGGATACAGAGTTGAGTTTCAGCACTGCTTATCATCCTCAGACAGATGGTCAGTCTGAGAGAACAATTCAAACCCTTGAAGATGTGTTGAGAGCTTTCTCTATAGATTTCAAAGGTGGTTGGGATCAACACCTACCTTTGCTGGAATTTTCTTATAATAATAGCTTTCACTCCAATATTCAGATGGCTCCTTATGAAGCTCTCTATGGAAAGAAATGCAGGACTCCAACTTGCTGGGATGAAGTTGGGGAAATAAAGCTATTAGGACCTGATCTCATTGATGAAATGGCAGAAAAGGTCAAATCGATTCAACAACACATAAGAGCAGCTCGGAGTCGACAGAAAAGTTATGCCAACAACCAAAGAAAAGACCTAGAGTTTGAAGTGGGTGATAAAGTGTTCTTACGAATATCTCCCTAGAAGAGGGTTATGATATTTGGAAAGAAGGGGAAGTTGAGCCCTAGATATATCGGTCCTTTCGAAATACTGGATCATGTTGGGAAGGTAGCTTACCGATTGGCGCTTCCACCGAATCTCTCTCAAGTTCACGATGTGTTCCATGTATCTCTCCTGAGAAAATACATACCTGATCCTTCACATGTACTCAGCTCAGAAGTTGTACCGCTGGAGCAAGATCTTTCTTATGAAGAACAACCGATAAAGATTCTGGATCATAGCAAAAAAAGTCCTACAAAACAAGACCACTCGGTTGGTGAAAGTTTTATGGAGGAACCACCAAGTAGAAGAAGCTACATGGGAGCTTGAGGATATAATGAGGGAGAGGTATCCTCATCTGTTTGTTACAAAGTGACGAATTTTGAGGGCGAAATTCATTTTAAGGGGGGTAGAATGTAACACCCTAGACTTTTAAGTTATATAAATCATCAAAGGAATATTTTTCTACACAACACTTTCTTGGATTGCTTTACACGAAATCGCGACCTTCCTCGATAGCTTGCGTCGTACGCAATACCGAGTTTCACTAAACAACGATATGCTATTAAAATATTATTAAAACTAGCCGTTATGAATAGTAATAACAACTTTTTGAAATTTTATAAATTTTATATTTCAAAATGGACTTCATTTTTGGATTCAGAATATTGAAATTAGCCTAGGGTGAAATTTTGGTATTTTTCTGAAAACTTTCAATTTTTGATGAATAGTGAAACCACTAAGTGGTAGTTAAAAAACTGAATTTTTCATAAAACTTAATTTTACCGCTTCTGTGAGTGGAATTTCAAAAATCCGAAAAACACGGTTGATGTCAGTAAGTAAAATGTGGTTCAATGAGATGAAAATAATTTTTTGGTGAATAGTAACTTTTTACTTTTTTTAACACGGTTAAAAGTAAATAGGGTAATTAAGGGTAAAGATGATATTATTATTACCCTAACACATGTCCTAATTCTATTGGACAAGTGTAATTCGACCAAAATCAAACTTAGGAATAAAATATGACCATTTAGGCCCACTTGGATTAGATTAGGACATTTATTATTAATTTATTTAAAGAAGGGTTAAAATAGTTAAAATCAAAGTTTAATAAGTCAATAATTTTTAATATAGAGTTATACATAATATAAATTCGACTATAAATATTAATTAGAAAGCTAAGAAGATTTAATACATAATGGTATTTTATTTTTAATTTTTAGACATTAGATAATTTAATTTAATTATTACACAAAGATGATGCAGTAATTATCTTATTAATGAAATATTGACATAATTAATGTTATAAACACCAAAATAAATTTAATTTGAGAATTTTGATGAATTCCACTAATTTTCTAGGTTAATATGACATGTTAGTATTGATTTAATTAACTTGGTTTGAACAAATAATTCTGTTATGATTTTCACAAAAATCAATTACTAAATATTGTCAAAATTGACATAAAATAGTTTTTAAAACTAATATTATATTAGTAATTGTTATTTTATTCCTAAAAATCTAAGGATCGGCCAAATGACTTAGATAAGGCTATATATATTAATAATAAACAACTTGGGGTTCGTTTGGCTTCTTATTGTATGTTTATTAACCTTATAGTATAAGAACACAAGAAGACACGGTAAAAGTAAAATTATTTAACTTAATGTTAAATCTTAATGATAAGGTTAAAATTGGAACCTAAACATGTCTAAATTCTATTGGATGAGAGGATTTCGACCCATACCCACCTTATCTTCGAAATATATCAATTTGGAGCTATTTAAAACCGAACTTTACTTTATAATAAAATAATATTTTTAGTTTTCCCAAAGGTACCCCTCTCCTCCCCCTCTTCCTCACATCACTTTGATCCTTCAAGCTCGGCCAACCTCTGCCAATTCCTCCTCTCCACTTCCCTAGAGACATCCTAGAGGTCCTAGTATTCTTCAAAGACCAATTTTATTTCCCTAAAATAAGGTCTCCAAGAATCACTTCAAAGAAGAGGAGGTTCGGACACTTACAAAGCAAGTCGGACCTAAGGTAAGGGAAATATCACAATCTCATTTTTATCCGAGATTGTTTATACTTTGGTATTTACTGGGGTGTATTTTATCATCCACATCCATTTTTCCTCAATATGTAATATTTATATCCTTCTACAATAGTTTATATCCAATTTTACCCTTCGGTGAGTTTTTAGTAAAAGATATGAAAGGAATCTTTTGTCGTTTTTCGTACGAGGTACTTTTTGACTTTTCCGACAAAAGTACGAGAAGAATGTTTTTTTAACATATACGGCATGAATGTATTTTTAAAACATTATTTCCAAGAAGCCTCCTTTACAAGTTTTAAATTTTATTTTTAATCAACTTCTTTTAGTTTAAAATTTTATGACATGTTAAGAAAGGAAAAATGTTTTTTTTAAGAAGAAAGGATATTTTCCTCAAGAATGGAGTTCAAGTGTTTTATCAAAATTATTTTCCATATAAAAAAATAAATGGTTCTGTTTTTATCCCTATTGTTACATTGATTTGATTTTGTTGTGATGGAATTATTTTTATGAATTCTTTTATCTTATATGAATTGTTTCATGATGTCATGATGTTTAAGATTCCCATTTGTATTACATGGGTTATGCAATGATGTATGATTTATGATTTTGTGGCACACATAATAATGGTATCATTATGAGATGGGTGGGACCTATATCTCCCTCCAATGCATTGGGTAAAGATTTTATATCTCATGAGATAGACATGGTTGGAACGGTAGGTTATACCCGTTCAGTGAAACAGGACTGAAACGAGGGTGACTCAGTTCAGAAAGGGACTTTGTCCACTAAGATAGTCTTGGAAATGAGTCTTGACTAACAAGAAATGATTCTCTATGATTATGTGTGTATGCCACAAAGTTTCATGTTTTAAGTTATGATTATTGTGATTACATTTCACTGCCATGATTTATCCCATGTTATGAAATTATGATCTCTTTTGCAAGTTAAGTTTCCAAAAATTATGTGCTTATGTATACGATGTGATTTATATTTCTTTTGTTTACCCTTACTGAGAATTTGAGCTCACCATTTTGTATGTTTTCTTTCCCCATGTCAGGAATAAGGTTATTAAGTAAGATATGCCAAAAGGGACTATAGATATGATCAAATAAATGGGAGACAGTGTAGACGCTTTATGAACCAGTTGTTTATGTTTCCCAGTTTCTAAAGACACTATACCTATACGGTCCTTTCGTTGTTTTGTTATATGTTGTAATAAGTATGCTTCAATTTTGAAGTATTAACAATGTATGTAAAGTATGGGTCATTATAAGGAGCCTGAGAGGGGGATATGGTGAATTAATTATTACCTATTTTATAAAAAATATAATGCCTATTTGAATCTTTGCCCCATTTAGAATACAACTTATTATTCTAGTTAGTATATATGGATCTATATAGTGTTTTACCATGGAACCATTCACTACATGCATTCTTTCAAAGCAATTAAAAATTTCACATAGTATTTACAATGTTAAAATAAAATTCCTACTCAATTCCATGATTGTTTGTTTCCCCAAATCATAAATTTTCCACTATAATCAATCCTTAAATATAATGGATGGTGCTTCTCATAGAAATAATACTTGATATTCACTATAATTATAAGTACCTATTATTCATAGGGATTCTTCCAGCAACTTCACACTACATTCATAGAGTCTCACTTTGATATCCCTATATACCTTAGGTCCCACGTGTTCTATGGAATCACACCATGTATATGAAAGTGTTTTTTAACTCTTGTTTGAAAGTCGATCAGTAATTCTACATAGGATAATTCTACGTCAATAACATAGAAATTCTTAAAATTAGTAGTAGTTACTTCAAATGTTGGAAATTATTCAAAAAAATCAACAATTAGTCCACTGATCACATATCATCTTGAAAATATTCCATAGAATCTATTCATATGGATGACTCAATATATTTCTGAAAGGATCGATACAAAATATATGAAAATATATAATAGTTATTCTCTAATATAATTTATTATTCTTTCCTATTATTCTTCTCAACTTATGATCACTAATATGTTCAGTAAATTATTGTCAAATCCTTCTTCTCTTCTTCTTTTTTTATACCCAAATGACTACAAGCTTAAGTAAAGGCTTGGGATCCTACTTTTTCTTTATAACATGTAGTGGTTCCTCTTGTATTTTCATATTCAAGAGAAAAACTTCTTGATAAATCATAATATTTCCACTCATCATTCAGTGGAATTCTCTTATCTTTTATTAAACCCACTCTAATAATCTTACCTACTTCGATTTTCCAAAAATTATATCATTTGAGAGAATTAAATGACACCTATCAAAATCAGTATACTTAAATGATATTGTTAGAGAACTTTCTCATTTAAAATAAAAAATGTGATATTATGAAATAATCATTTTGGATTCAATGGTATTTTATGTACACTACTTTTCAAATCAATATATGTTCTCATAATTCCATTATTTAATGTTTTCTCTCATCTATAAAACTTAACAGAATATTTCTCCCTTTTAATCATTAGTAGGTCCAACTTCAACTCCCTCCAAAATACTTCCACAACATTAGAAAAAAATGACTTTCTAGATATATTAAAATATCACATAGTTCACAACTTATAGTGCAATCATATCATTATAGTGAGATATCTTCAATAAAAATAGAATATAAATCAACTTGAAGTTGTAAAAATAAATACCCTCTTGACCTTTCTTCATTATCTCTCCTTTAGTATCAAACCTTAATAATATAACTATTAGTCTATAAATAAATCATTTATGTAACATTATTTTCATTATTTTTTAAAATATGTTAAATTTGTAATCATTATCAAGAAATACATACTATATTTTTTCCTATTTTATCTTCCTCAAAAAATGGATATTATTTATAATAGTTTTGTAATTTTTTGAACATGAGAGCACAACACAAGAATCAATATATTTAATTCTTCAGTTTTGATCTTTAAGCAAACAATTTTATGTATGTATTTTTGGATATACAATTTCTAGTTAGTAAAAAATAATTTATCAAAATTATTAAAAACATTATTGGTTTTATGTTTCATGGAAGGATATGGAGTATGGGAAAATTTAACAAAAGAAGACATATATAGTAGTCCAAAGACACTTAGCATATCATTGTGAAATGACATAGTGTGAAATCAAAATTTTTAAGGTATATTAATGTTTCAATAGATTAAAATAAGAAATTTGGATATTAGAAATGATGAACTATACTATAACTTGATGAAAATGTCGAGAAAAATTACATTACATGTCTTGTAAATTTAATACACTATGTAGCTAGAAGAGAAACTTTCTATGAAACAAGCTATGAAACAAGCCGTGAAATGTTAAATCTTCAAATTACATGGTTTTAATACAATATTCAAAATTTTAAATATTTTGGAAGCCAAAATTTTTAACTTTACATTACATTTAATTTTACACTTACATGATGCCAAAAAGAACATCAGACTAAAAATGTGAGGATTATGCAGGAATTATTTTTTTGACCATAGGATAGCTCGAGGTCCATTATTTCACATTTATAATGGCATTAAGTATATACCATGGAAATAAATAAGGGTAAATGGGTGTATTGAAATGCATTTATTGGGGAGGGAATCCCTTGATGACGCCCTACTATTTCACTATTATTTTTCTTTCAATTATTTTTATTTTATTTTATCCCAAGGATGTTCCCCTATCTTGATTCAACTCAACCTCCCCATCCATGGAGGGTTAGATTTTGTGATTTAATGAAAAACGGGGATACTGGACCAATGTCATTATTCTTGATTTTTTATGGTCTAATTGAATATAAATGACTTCTTTCATCTTCCATCTTGTATTAATTCCATTTCAGTTTTTAATTCCAAATGAGATTGTGTTAGGGTTGGATTCAGTTTAATTTTATTTCCCTAATCAATGATCCATATATCCCTCCACTAAATTATTTTAAATATATTATTTAATAATAAATGTTAGGGTATTGATTTCATGGTGATTTTCAGCATGTCCACTAAAACATAGAAGAATTATTGGTTATATAGGAATAACAATACCTGATTGTAGAATTAAATAATTATTAAATTGGACCCAATGCAAAGAAAAAAACATAGAAATGAGAGTATAACAATATGATATTTTAGTAGGTTTATTGTCACATTCACCATCTAGATAAGGGAGAGAGTGGAAGTGATAATAGATACTTGATCTTACCAGTTTAACAGGAAAACGATTTGGATAAGGACTGAAAAACCATGATAGCATAACATTAGGTCTATCCAAGATTTGTTTAGTCATAATTGTTATTATAAATTTACTCATAACATTTTATTTATTCCATTTAGTTATTGTGTATAAAAACTGCATAATTGATGTGAAATACTCAAGTTTTAATATCGAATATAATTTTTGAGCATTATTTTTATTAACCTAGATTTGAGTTATTATACTATTTTAGTTATAAATGTCAACATACATTTTCAAATTGTGTGATTATTATTTTATAGGTTTTATAATTCAATTTACTACAAATAATTCAACTATAGAATGGCCGAAATATTCCATTTGAAGGGAATATGGACCACACAAAAAGGCACAAAGAAACTTTCAATGAAACTAGACCATCCATGAATATTGAATTTCATGGCTCAAAAAAGTAGCTCAAATTTTATGAAACTCCATAATGTGTTCATATATATCTATATAAATATTGGATAAAAATTTTAATTCTAAAATATTTAAATAATGGGCCAACTAATGCTTTGAATTCCATCCCATAATTCTGTCTAGGAATTAAACACTTTCCACCATTAAAGAATTTCATCCCTATATAATATTGAAATTTAGGTGAGATTTTGTGGTGTGAAATAAATGATAAGGTGTCAAAAAATTTAGAATAAATGTTTTGTATTAGAGGGAATATTACTGTCGAAAAATGAATTCACATTTAGACTAAGGAAAAAAGTGATCAAAAACAGACCGAATAACATTGTTTAGTAAAATAGCCATACCTTTGGATAAAAAAGGAAAAATGGCCAAAAAATTTATAGGGTTGATAATAAACATAAATTTATTCAACTTTTAAGAATATTATATCATAATATTTATCTGTGTGGATGGAAAATTGGGGGAGAAAACTAGAGGGGTAGATTTGGAATGAAAAAAAGTCCAACAACTTGGGATATAAATGCATCCCCCTATTCTCCTTGAAAGCGGTGGGAATTTCATCACATAATGAATATATTTGGCATGAATATATACTTTAAAATGTCCTAGTAGGTCATTCCCTAAACATTTTTCAACAAAAGATACATATCCTACTATTTTCATTTCATGTTTGTTTTCCCTTGTTTTCAAATTTTATCGTGTAAGTTATTTTCTATTTCATTTTAATTTTAATTCATGTTTCTTCTTTATAACCTATAATTATCTTTAAAACCTTGTTTTTTATTGTTAATTATATTAAAAAAATTTAAATAAAGTATAAAACCACTCCCTTCCTTCAACATATCATTTAATCAAAATATCATGCTTAATTATCTTCATCATTAATATGTATATTTGGAACACTAATCTTATCCTATCTTATTATTTTAATTGTATTATTAAAACATCACCATAAAAATAAGAAAAAAATATTAATAAACATATCAATTGATGAGAAAATATCCCATTGTTGTGACTCGTAATTTTTTGATTTTAAGTGATTGAGATCTTTTTCTTGATTAATATTATTTAAATTAATATTGTGTATGTTGAACATAAAATTTCATGGATAATGACATTTTTTGTTTGACATGTAGATTCTAGGGATTATTGGAACTAGTAGTACACATGGGTTCATTAAATAATAAAACTTACATTAATAAGAATTTTTTTAGATCAATTTCCTAGTTGAGGATTAGATTAAATCAAAACAATTGTGAATTCTGATCAAAAACATATTGTGAAGTGGATGTTAATTAAATGAAATATATAGAAAATCTCAGGGATCATAAGATTATCTCCATAATTATTAACTCACCCCAATATTTTTTTAATTTTTAAATCAATCTTAATTAATAAATCATTTCATATATTCTCTGAAAACAAACCCCTCAACCAAAAGATAATCAATTAAAAAATTTAATTATAAAATTTTTACCATCATTAAGGATTTAACTCGAGGGTCGCTATACACATTAGTAGAAAACCAAACCATTGAAAGATTTATGTGGTAAATATTTCATGAATCAAAATGATCTATTACTAGGGTTGGTGTAACTAGTAGTCAGTAGTTTTTTATTTTTTTAAAAAAACCAAAAAAATTAAAAAACAATAAACCAAAATACCTATAAATAAAACCACACCTTTCTCATCATCCCAAATTTTCTCTTAATTCCCTATAGTATCCCAAAAAATCCATAAGATTTTTTTGACCATGAAATTTAGATATCTCTCATTTAAAAACAATGTTAGTTTTTCTATTCATGAATAATGATATTTTCTAACTTATGTAGTTTATCTTAGAATTATACTTTGAGATTCAGTCCATCGCTAGTATAATTTTAAATTTAAAGATGGGAATGGCTACTAGATTTGTAATGAGATAGTTCTTTCCAAAAACATCAATATAGTTTCTATAGACTTCTAATTTATTGATAATCTCTCCATGAGGCTTGACTGATAACACTACTTCTATCAATTCAAGGATTGATTATACAATATTTATAAACATGTAGGAAATAAAGAAATGCATAGAACTAGAATCAAAAAATATACTTTATAGTTTGGTGGGGAATAATAATAGTGCTTTCCACTACATCATTTTTAGTTTCAACTTTCGGCTCTGTGATAGAAAAAGTTATAAATTTATCCCTTAGAATAATTTCTGGTTGATGGGGTTTTCCTTCTATTACATTTTGATTTGAAGAGTGATTGGAAATGTTTTCAAGCTATCTACGTTTATAGAATTGGACATCAGTCAGGGCAAGCACCATATTCCATTTGTTGTTGCTGTTAAGAATTTGACTCTTCACCTCACCATGATAGTTCTAATCTATATGGAAATATCTTCCACACTTGTAACATTTCCCACTCCCATGAAAGATATTCCTTGAATTCTACTTCCCATATTTTTTCCATGTGGTAAGTTACACATGATTTTATCCACCTATATGACCAATGTTCATCCCTAATATTGGATCTATTGATATCTTTTTTTTCATTAGATCTATAAGACCAATGCATCTCTTCGAACTTCATTTCAACCTTCATTTCACCCCTTACTATCCCCTCCTAGCTATCACAGTCTTGATTGTCTATATTCTTCCATATATGTTGTTCTAATCTACCAAATAATCATTCGACCTTTCAATTTGGATCCACGGAAAAGCAATGGGTGTAAAGAAAAATTCTTGTAATTTATATCTCATAGCTTCCCATAGGTTCATTTTCCTTCTACATTAGATCTAGGAATTCCTTATATATTTTCATTCTAGTAAAATGGGGAAAATATTTATTGAAAAAGGATACATTTATCTCTTCCCACTTCATAGAATAAATCCCACCTCTTGGATTCATGTTTTTAATTAGTGACCACCACTGATTAGAATCTCCCTCTAAGAGGTATATAGTTGTAGAGTCCCGAAGCTTGACATACATGGAGATTACATTACTTTTACAGAATACTTAATACATAACAAAAATAGACACACAAGGATCATAATAGTTTAGTGTCTTTGGAAACTCAGAATATAATGTTCTAATCGTGGTGAAAGATCTTTAACATCTCCATTAATGATCTTCCCCTTTTGTTTTCTTTCCTAAAACCTTTCTTTAAATCCTGGGGAAAAGAAAACATATAAAGGGTGAGCTCAAATTCTCAGTAAGGGTAATCATAGAGAACATAAAACAATCCTTAGAATTTTGAATGTAAAAATAACATGAGTATAAAATCTAAACATCAAAATCTTGAGCAATGACATAAAACATGGCAGTACGTAAGGAATAGATCATGAAGAAACATTAATCATGATAAATTATCATGGGAATAAAACATGTAATTGTGGAAACCATTAATCACATGATATGATTTCCATAGTATCCAAGGAATTACTTCCATGACCATCTTAGTGGACAAAGTCCCTTTCTGAATCGAGTTCACTCCTCGTTTCAGTCCTGTAACACTAAACCGGATTAACATACCATTCTAGCCATGTCTATCCCATGAGATATAAAAATTTACCCAATTCATTGGAGGGAGATATAGGTCCCACCCATCTCATAATGAAATCATTCTTACTTTTGACACAAAATAAACATACATTATTCATAATAACCCAACAAATAAAATGGGTTTCATAAACATCATCCCATCATCACATAATCTATATAAAAGAAATGGATATCATTTCATAATAAGAAAGGTGAAACCATGTAAATAATAGAGACATGATACTTGAAACATACACATATGAAATAATGACATCTTAGATAAAAAATGGTTTTGATAAAACACTTGAAATGAATTCTTGAGGGAAAATATCCTTTCTTATTCAAAATCATTCTCTTTTCACAAAATGTCATGAAATTTTAAAATAAAAGGATTTTATTGAAAATAGTCATGAAATCTTTTGTAGTAAGCTTCATGAAAATAAGGCTTTATGAAACCATAAAAATCCGTTCATGCCGTATAAGGTAAAAAAACATTCTTTTCGTACTTTTTCTGGAAAAGTCAAAAAATACCTCGTAAAAGAAAGATTCCATGCATACCATGTAGTAAAAGTAAAAAATGGGTAAAAAGGACATTAAAAATACTTGAAACAATTTTTAGGAAAAATGGACATGGATGAGGACAATAACCCTAGTAAATACTTATGAATAAACAATCTCGGATAAGAACGAGATTGGAAAAGTTATTCCTTACCTTACATCTAATATACTTTGTATGTATCTGAACCTCTGGTATAATGATTTAAATAATTTCATTGACTTATTAAAGAATCATATTCATTGTTATGATAACATATATGGTTCACTTATAACTTTATATTACCCGTTCCTTTGTAAATTCCATGTTAAAGAGCGTTTTGGGTAAAATCGTTTCATTTGTTGTCCGTGTTTTGACTTGTAATTATTCATATGATTACTTAGATTATGATTACTTGATTCCAGAATATAAAACATAATTTATATATAATATATATTTATAATATACATATATATAATAGATTTATAAATGCAAAGAAATACACCGTTCATGGAGATGGTAGGTCTTACGTACGCATGAACATTGTTTTTGTTTCCTTATTGAATTGAATGGAATTAAGTATATGACATACATATATATATACATAAATACAGTAGAATTATTATTTAATATATTTAATGATTAATTATTATATATAATTTATAATCATTCTTGAATTGTTAACATGGAAAATGAATTTCATCGCGTCGTGGAGACGGTAATCCGTACGTACGCACGAGCGATGATATCGTTCCCATATTTATTGAATCGAATTGGAGTGAATGATATAATATCTTACAATCAGTATGATGTTATAATAATCATATGTATTTATTATTTACACCATTATACTCATCCAAGTAAGGTGGTGGTGGAAAAATAGATTACACCGCGGCGTGGAGACGGTATTCCGTACGTACGCACGCGCGGTGATTTCGTTTTCCTTAGGATGGATAGAAGCTGAAACGAGGTTGTTTCATATTTATAATAACATATAAGTATATTATTGATACTGGTTTTATTACAATATAATGAAACAACTAAAGAAGAGGAGGTAGAAGAAAAAATAAATTTGAAAGAATCGGTAACAGATATTACCTCTTCTTCGATACGCCTCTTTGAAACCTCCTCTTAGGGCACTAAGATTGGTCTTTGAAGTATACAAGGACTTCGAGGATGTTTCTAGGGAAGTGGAGGAGATAAATTTTCAGGGTTTTTCAGATCTTGAAGGCTCAAAGTGGTGTAATTAGGAGAGGGAGGAGGTGCCCTTTTATAAGGGAGGAGAGGGGCACCTTTGGAATCCTCAAAAATATTAGTTTAATATAAATTGAAACCCCACATAAAAACCTCCAAAAATGACTCAATTCGAATATTAGATGAGATAGGGTTTTAATCTCATAAAAAAATCAAATTTAGACATGTTTTGATCTTATTTTAAAACTTTTCATTTTGATTTATCCTTATTAAATCTATTTATGTTTATTTATTGTAATAAAATTTTAAATTTTAAATGGTTATAAATAATCACTTATGTGTTGTTAATTTTCCATAATTGGATACTTTATGAAATTTTAGACTATATAAATTTCAATTTATAATTTTTAAATATTTTTTTTGTGATTTTTAAACAATTTAATAATATGTTATTTTTATAAAATAACAATAGTGTCAATTTTGACAATATGCATGTATTTGAATTTAAATAAAATCTACACAGAGGATATATTCAAACTAAAATATTTAATAGGTTCCTAACATGTAATTTTCATCTATAAAATTAGTGGAGAAAATTAAATAGTTCATATGATATTTATTTTAATATTTTTAAAACCATTTATGTGATATTTCTCTTAATAAAATAATTATTACAACATTTTTGTATAAATATTTAATATACTTATTTGTTGCATAAAAATTAAAAATAAAATACTATAATGAAGATAAGTATTATATATTTCATAATAAGACTTTTAGTCGGTTTTATATTCTAAAAAACTTAACATTTTAAATATTATATTTATTAAATTATGAAGGTGACAACTTTGACATCATATAAAATAAAATAATATAAGTGTCATAATCAATTTTATAAGACTTAAAACGGTAATATATTCGGTCATTGGATTCTTATGGTGTATATATACACTAAAAATAAGTTTTTTTTCAGGTTTGTGTGCCCTTTAATATGTATTACTATTTCAATAAGAACAATATTATTGATTTTTTTACTATAAAAATAATTTCTGCATCATTAATGTATAAGCTAATAAGGTAATTAAATAACGCTTAAAAATTACAAATAAATTACTATGATAAAGAAAAAAAATTTATATTTGAAATTAGTATTTATAACCTAATTTATATTCTATATAACCTTATGTTAGAAATACTTTAATTTTTAAATTTTGAGTGAGACATATTTCACTTTCATTTAAATAAAATAAACTAAAGGACTTAATCACCTCCAAGTGGGTTCTAATGGATTCCATTTCGACCCAAATATTACTTAGGACAAAATATAATCATCCAATTGTATTAAGACACATGTTAGGTTAATTTTATAATATTATATTGACCCTTAATTACCTGATTTACCTTTTACTATGGTAAATAAAATTTACCGTAGTTACTATTCATAATTCCCAAAAATAAAACATAGTCTATTAATATATTTTAGAACCACTGATTTTAAATATGGAATCCATTTTTCCAAATTAAATACACAGAAGTTGTAAAAATTAAATTAAAATTAATCCAGTTGTCGAAAGAAAACGGGTTTTTGTTTAAAACATTGTAAAAGACTGAATTGATTTAACTTACGAATTCAATGTAAAATCAATGTCAATGACATAAATTATATTAAATGGTAAAAATATATTCTATTTATACTTTAAAACAATTTAATATTATAATTTAACCACATAAATTATTACGATGAAAAAAAGTTGTTTTAAATTAAAATATAGTGTGTTTTTACTATTCATTAAAATATGAAAGTTATCAAAACAATATGAAAATTTTATCCAAAGTGAATTTTAATATCCTGATTCCAAATAAGAATTTTATTTTGTCAAATTGAACTTATAAACATGTAAAAAATTAGATTTAATGTGGGCGCACCATCAAAAGGCGGCAAAACTACATTTTTTTAAAAATACTTATTTTACCTGAAAATTTTATTTTGTTTTTATACCATGTTCTAGAAAATTTTTAAGATGAATAATAATGTTATAAAATTCAAAATTTAGTTAATACTATTCATAACGGCTAGTTCATAATAATATTATAATAATATATCATTGTTTAGTAAAACTCGGTATTGCGTACAAGACACGCTATCGAGGAAGGTCGTGATTGCGTGTAATGAAAGCCAAGTCAGGGTTGCGTATATTACACGACTCCTTTGTTGTTGCATATAACAAAATCCAACCATATTTCATTTATACATTATATATATATATATACACTCAATGTTGCGTAGAATAACTACTATCAAACAAACATGAAATTGTGTGTAACACGATCCAAGATTAGTGTTGCGTATACTGCAAGTTAATACGTTGTTGCGTATAGCACAAGATAATCTTGGTCTAGCGTAAAACAGAAGATATGAAAGAAATTAAAAGGAATATATCTTAAAAAATCTCAAGTTGTTACATTATACCCCCCTTAAAATGAATTTCGCCCTCGAAATTCGTCGGGGTTATAAGTCATTTACTATTCATATAAACCCACATCGTAAAAAAGAATACTAAAAATTAATTTTAAAAACTAAAGTACGAAACATAACGATTACCCAAAGTAACTCATCATTGGGTTTCCATATAGGGGAAAATAAGTGAAAATATGGATATGGAAGAAAAATCTAACCATCAAGTTCTGATGGAGAGTGGTAGAGAACATGGCTATGAAAAAGCCAAAAATCCCAAATCCATAAATTTGTGATGATCTATGGTACCATCTGATTCATCGGATATGAGGACACGAGGACAACATTTTTGGTTTTCAAGATCATTTCCCTAAATTAGATGAATTAAAAGAAATAATTACAAGATTTTGGTATAATCTAATTGTTTTTTGTGCCTTGAAATTTTTTTGCATCATATCTTAAAGAAATGAAGTTGAATTTGTCTTCTATGAAGTGTTAGCATATCATGCGATAGAATGATGGGTCATTCCATTTTTCTCAAACAAAAGGTTAGAAAAAGTTATACATAAGTCCATATATAGTGAGGTTAATCATATATGATTCCATAAATGGACTTATACTTCATCTCTAATACCCCTTAATATAATAAAACTAGTTTTTAATAACCTGGTACTTCCTGTTGGCCAGTGGTAGGCGATAAAGGCTTGTTGCACTTTGGTTTTGGGTTCGATTCCCACTGCCTTGTCTGACGCAATGGGTTGTCGCCCGTCTTGCAGGTTGTCCCTTTTTCTAAAACTACATCATTATACTATTCCATCAATAATATTGAAAAAAGTTCTAGCCTTAAACAATACTGTCTCACGTCCAACATAAACCATTCCAATCTTTAGGCTTATCCAAAATACTTTTGTCCAAGCTCATAGTATAAAGAAAACAATTACTATAAAGTTTATCTACCAAGAATGTGAATACAAGCATTTATCCCACATATATCATAAGATATAACTTGTTGGTTACATTCCAAACACATGAATACCTTAGTCATGTATTCTCTTGAAAAATAAATTACCATAGAACCTTAGTGAAAACATGAATGATGCCAAAAGGTAACTCTTTCCACATACCAAAATCCCAACATTTCTATATACTCAAACCATATTGTCACTTTTTCCTTATATTATTCATGAGCTCATGAATACTATCAAACATATTATTTTCTCTGTATCCTTTCATCATGCGCAGATCTTCTTCTTTCCAAAAACATCTAAATAACCTTTCATGGTTACCAGTACCATTTAACATATAATTTCAAATAATTTTGGAAAAACAATAGTGTAACAATCCTTAGATGTTTCTTTATTCCATTGTACCATTAAATTACCTATACAACATAACTCTTGATAAACATACAATCATTACACTACCTTCATAAAACATTGACCGATCTTCATCATTTTATTCCTCAACATTTCTTCCATCTCACATATAATTTTTTGTCTCTTCATCATCATCAACATAAATACTACCCATACAACCATGATGATTCTCTTCATGAGATTTTCCCTTAGGGAATCGATTTTCATAATGCCCATACATTCCACATTTAAAGAATTTAACCATTGTTGATGTATTAGCAATACCATTATCCTTTTCCATTGTGTTAACTGATCTTTTTCCTTTGCAATTACTGGCTTTGTGTCCTTCTTTTCCACACCCAAAAAATCTTCCAGTTCCTTTGAAACATTCCCCTTGATGCCTCTTCCCACATGACTTACATGAGGGAAATTGAACTTTTTCCCTCTATGATCATCATGAAACTCCATCTTTCTCTTATTAGCTAAGTCAGGAATCGTACCAAAGTTGAGATTATTGGTCATATTATGAGATTTCTGATTAGGCATAATAACGATGTTTGGACTTTCAAATCTTGTTTCATTTGGTTTATCATGAAGAATATCATTCCATTATCTGTCATATCCTCTATTATCGTGAATCTTCCTGTTTCCAGCCATTTTCTAAAACCCAAAAAGAATAGTGTGAGAGGCAAAAATCATGCTAGGTAAAACAACATAGTAAAGGGGGAGTACCCTCAATATCTAACAGCTTAGGTTAAATTCTAAGATCTTTACCGTAGTTCTAGGACTATATCCTATACGTATACTTATCCTTAGGAACATCCCTAGGCATACCTTAGAAATATCTCTAGGGATTTCACTAACGTTTTCGCATCCTAGTTTCCAAAGGTTGACTAAACATTTCCTCTGATTCAAACTATAGAGGCCTGAAGCTTGACGTACATGGAAATTACATTAATTTTCCAGAATACTTAATACCTAACAAAAATAGACACACAAGGATTGTAATAGTTTAGTGTCTTTGGAAACTCTGAATATAATCTTCTATTCGTGGGGAAAGATCTTTAACATCCCCATTAATGATCTTCCCCTTTGGTTTTCATTCCTAAAACCTTTCATTAAATAATGGGGAAAAGAAAACATATAAAGGGTGAGCTCAAATGCTCAGTAAGGGTAAACATAGAGAACATAAAACAATCCTTAGACATTTGAATGTAAAAAAACATGAGAATAAAATATAAACATCAAAATCTTGAGGAATGACATAAAACATGGAAGTACATAAGGCACAGATCATAAAGAAACATTAATCACGATAAATTAGCATGGGAATAAAACATGTAATTGTGGAAACCATTAATCACATGATATGATTTCCATAGTAGCCAAGCCATTACTTCCATGACCATCTTAGTGGACAAAGTCCCTTTATGAATCGAGTTCACTCCTCGTTTCAGTCCTGTAACACTGAACTGGATTAACTTACCATTCCAGCCATGTTTATCCCATGAGATATAAATCTTTACCTAATTCAAAGGAGGGAGATATAGGTCCCACCCATCTTGTAATGAAATCATTCTTACTTGTGCCACAAAATAAACATACATTATTCATAATAACCCAAAAAATAAAATGGGTTTCATAAACATCATCCCATCATCACATAATCCATATAAAAGAAATGGATATCATTTTATAATAATAAAATTGAAACCATGTAAATCATAGAGATGTGATACTTGAAACTTACACATATGAAATAATGAAATCTTAGATGAAAAATGGTTTTGATAAAACACTTGAAATGAATTCTTGAGGAAAATATCCTTTCTTCTTGAAAATCATTCCCTTTTCAAAAAAATTCATGCAATTTTAAAAGAAAATGATTTTTTTGAAAATATTCATGAAATATTTTGGAGGAATCTTCATGAAAATAAGTCTTTATAAAACCGTAAAAATCTGTTTGTGTCGTATAAGTTAAAAAAACATTCTTTTCGTACTTTTGCCGGAAAAGTCAAAAAGTACCTCATAAAAGAAAGATTCCATACATACCATGTAGTAAAACTCAAAAATTGGTAAAAATGACATTAAACATACATGAACCCATTTTTAGGAAACATGGACATGGATGAGGACAATAACCCCAGTAAATACTTATGAATAAACAATCTCAGATAAGAACAAGATTAGGAAAGTTATCCCTTACCTTACGTCTGATATGCTTCATATGTATCCGAACCTCCGGTATAATGATTTAAATAATGTCATTGACTTATTACCGAATCATATTCATTATTATGATATCATATATGGTTCACTAATGACTTTATATTACTCGTTCTTTTGTAAATTCCATGTTAAAGAGCGTTTTGGGTAAAATCGTTTCATTTGTCGTCTGTGTTTTAACTTGTAATTATTCATATGATTACTTAGATCATGATTACTTAATTACAGAATATAAAACAAGATTTATATATAATATATATTTAGAATATACATATATTTAATAGATCGATAAATGGAAAGAAATACACCGTTCATGGAGAAGGTAGGCCGTACGTACGCATGAACGCTGTTTTCGTTTCCTTATTGAATTGAATGGAATTAAGTATATGACATACATATATATATATATATATACATAAATTCAGTATCATTATTATGTAATATATTTAATTATTACTTATTATATATACTTTATAATCATTCTTGAATTGTTAACATGGAAAACGAATCTCATCGCGTCGTGGAGACAGTAATCTGTACGTACGCACGAGCGATGATATCTTCCCATATTTATTGAATCAAATTGGAGTGAATGATCTAATATAATAGAATCAGTATGATTTTATAATGATAATATGAATTTATTCAATACACCATTATACCCATCCAAGTAAGGTGGGGGTGGAAAAACATATTACACCACGGCGTAGAGACGGTATTCCGTACGTACGCATGCGCCGTGATTTCGTTTTCCATAGGATGGATAGAAGGTGAAATGGGGTTGTTTCATATTTATAATAACATATCAGTATATTATTGATACTGATGTTATTGCAATATAACGAAACAACTAAAGAAGAGGAGGTAGAATAAGAAATAAATTTGAAAGAATCGGTAACAGATATTACCTCTTCTTCGATACGCCTCTTTGAAACCTCCTCTTAGGGAACTATGATTGGTCTTTGAAGTAGACCAGGACTACTAGGATGTTTCTAGGGAAGTGGATAAGATAAATTGTCTAGGGATGGACGATCTTGAAGGCTCAAAGTGGTGTAAGGAGGAGATGGAGAAGGTTCCCTTTTATACGGGAGGAGAGGGGCACCTTTGGAATCCTAAAAAATATTAGTTTAAAATAAATTCAAACCCCACATAAATACCTCCAAAAATAACTCAATTCGAATATTAGATGAAATAGGGTTGTAATATCATCAAAAAAATCAAATTTAGACATGTTTTGATCTTATTTTAAACCTTATAATTTTGATTTATCATTATTAAATCTATTTATGTTTATTTGTGGTAATAAAATTATAAATTTTAAATGGTTATAAATAATCACTTATTTGTTGTTAATTTTCCATAATTTGATACTTTATGAAATTTTAGACTATATAAATGTCAAATTATAATTTTTAAATATTTGTTTGTGATTTTTAAACAATTTAATAATATGTTATTTTTATAAAATAACAATAGTGTCAATTTTGAGAATATTCATTTATTGGAATTTAAATAAAATATAAAAAGAGGTTATATTCGAAATAAAATATTTAAAAGGTTCCTAACATGTCATATGCATCTAGAAAATTAGTGGAGAGCATTAAATAGTTCATATAATATTTATTTTAATATTTTTAAAACCATTTATGTGATATTTCTCTTAATAAAATAATTATTACAACATTTTGTATAAATATTTAATATACTTATTTGTTTCATAAAAATTAAAAATAAAATACTAGGATGAATATAAGTATTATAGATTTCATAATAATACTTTTAGTTGTATTTATCGTCTAAAAAACCTAACTTTTATAATGTTATATTTATTAAATTATGAAGGTGACAACTTTGACATCATATAAAATAAAATAATATAAGTGTCATAATCTCTTTTATAAGACTCCAAACGGTCATATATTCGTTAATTGGGTGATTATGGTGTATATATACACTAAAAATAAGTTTTGGTCAGGTTTGTGAGCCCTTTAATATGTATTATTATTTCAATAAAAACAATATTATTGATTTTTTTACTAAATAAATATTTTCTGCATCATTAATGTATAAGCTTATAAGGTAATTAAATAACTCTTAAAAATTACAAATAAATTACCATGATAAATAAAATTATTTTAGATTTCAAATGAGTATTTATAACCTAATTTATATTCTATATAACATTATGTTTGAAATACATTAATTATTAATGTTTAAGTGAGACATATTTCACTTTCCTTTAAATAAAATAAACTAAAGCTCTTAATCACCTCCATGTGGGTTCTAATGGATTCCATTTCAACCCAAATATGACGTAGGAAGAAATATAATAATCCAATTGTATTAAGACACGTTTTAGGGTAATTTTATAATATTATATTTACCCTTAATTACCCGATTTACCTTTTACTATGGTAAATAAAATTTACCGTAGTTACTATTCATAATGCCCAAAAATAAATAATAGTCTATTAATATAATTTGGACCCAATTACTCCAAATATGGAATCCATTTTTACAAATTCAATAAACAGAAATTTCAGAAATTAAATTAAAATTAACCCTATTGTCGAAAGAAAACGGGTTTTTATTTAAAACTTTGTAAAAGATTGAATTGATTTGACTTACGAATTCAATGTGAAATCAATGCTAATGACATAAATTATATTAAATAGTAAAAATATATTCTATTTATACTTTAAAACCATTCAATATTATAATTTAACCACATAAATTATTACGATGAAAAAAAGTTGTTTTTAATTAAAATATAGCGTGTTTTTACTATTCATTAAAATATAAAAGTTATCAGAACAATATCAAAAATTTATCCAAAGTGAATTTTAATATCCTGATTCCAAAGAAGAATTTTATTTTGTCAAATTGAACTTATAAACATGTTAAAAACTTAATTTAAATTGGGTGCTCCATCAAAAGGCGAGAAAACTGCATTTTTTGAAATATACTTATTTTAACCGAAGAATTTATTTTGTTCTTATACCATGTTCTAGAAAATGTCTAAGATGAATAATAATGATATAAAATTAAAAATTTATTTAATACTATTCATAACATCTTGTTCATATTAATATTATAATAATATATAGTTATTTAGTAACACCCGGTATTGCGTACAACACATGCTATCGAGGAAGGTTGCGATTGCGTGTAATGAATGCCAAGTCAGGGTTGCGTGTAGTGCATGAATCCTTTGTTGTTGCATATAACAAAATCCAACCATATTTCATTTATACATTTAATATATATATATATATATACACACAGACTCAATGTTGCGTAGAATAACTACTATCAAACTGACATGAAATTGTGTGTAACACGATCCAAGATTAGTGTTGCATATACTACAAGCTAATACAATGTTGCGTATAGCGCAAGATAATCTTGGTGTAGCGTCCAACAAAAGATATGAAAGAAATTAAAAGGAATATATCTTATAAAATCTCGGGTTGTTACAATATCAAGGATGAATTTCTCTTGTTCTAAATAGTAGAGTATAAATAATATCTTTTCTATAGAGATTATCCATTATTCAACAATCAACATTTCCATAAATCAACTAAATGATGGTATTTAGGGACACATAAAAGACTCAATGTTTATTTTTCAACATTGAGGTGAATTTGATCTCTCAGACTGATTCATGTTATTGTTTATAAATTGAGTTATTTTATTCATATTTCTCATGATGTTTTCTATTCCATTTCAATCATAGGTTCTTCAGAGAATGGTCCTTTGTGCTCACCATTTACATGGTTCCTCATATTTACCAATATTTATTAAAAAAGAAAACCTAAGTTATAAATTTTTTTCTTTTAGGAATTTTATAATTTTAAATGAATTTTATATCTTAAAACTCCATGACTAAATATGTTATTAATTCAAAATAATTTCATTTTCTATATATCTTTCATAATGGTTCATAAAAATCTTGTGATTAACCAAACGTTTCCCCTAGGAGTTTAAAACTAGGTGTGAATTAAGGCTCATTATCATGCGCAAATTTCAGTATGATTCTAGATCAAATTGGTTTTTTCTAGTGTTACCGCTAGATAAATTTGTGTTAGAGCCTTATCCACTTGTTTATTTCCAAATATGGATTTATTTTCTCGAAAACTACTAACATAATATTTAACCAAAGTACTAGGATGGTTTTCTATATTTAATAATTTCTATAGGGTTCTTCCTAAGTTTTTAAAATACAAATTTTCAAAATTTACTATACCATAATTTGATACGAACTATGGAATCCTACCTTTTATTATATAACTTTTCACTACACTGTACAAACATAATATCTTTTAAAGATTAGTTTCATGTAAAAAGGTACATAATACATAAAAACATAAAACAGTATTCTAATACACTTAAAAGGATTCATAATAGGTTCATCCTAAGTAAATTTACTACATCTTATAACTTGGTGACATAAATCAATGTAAATGGTGAACATAATTCCCAGTAAGTGAAAGAAAGAGAAAAATTTTACATGTGACCATGAGATATTTCAATAGGAACTTTAAGAATATCATAAAGGAATGAGAAAAGAAAACGAGGAATATAATAATAAAATGAACATGAAAAATAACATAGAAACTTTTCTACAACATTTATTTTAGACATTCAAAATCATATCACAAAGGTTATTCACCAAGGTATCGTAAATGAAAAATTTCCACAGTTATTCACCAAGGTATCATAAAACATGTCATCTATAGAGATTAAATTATTTTCCAAATAAAGTGGGGCGCTATTAGGGAACGTACTTAATATGTATTAATTTCATTTTATACACATATATCATAACCAAACATTTCATAATTTAATGGTGGAGAATAAAATAAATAAGTTTCATATCAAAAGCTTGGTTTTTCCAAAAGTGCTTAAAAACATTATAATTTTTTTCATTTTCAGCCGAAAAAAAATGAATATGAGTTTCACGTGTGTTATTACCAGAATAAAATAAATAATATTTACATATAGGTGAATACCCTTGTAAAATAAAAAGGTTTTTTAACTCAAAAAAAATAAAATAAAAGAGAATTTCTTGGGGAGAAGAGGGAAATTTTGAGAGGTAAGTTCAGTAGCATAACATGTAAGAAATGTGGTTTTGAAAAAATTTAAAATGATAAGGGAAATGGAATCCCATTAATATAACATAATTTGGTAGTAAGGGTGTGAATAAAAGGGAAACTAAAGATATTAATCATGACTTTTATAAGATATATATGAAAAGAGTTTCTTGAGTCGAAGAGAAAAGAAGGATAATTCCCTTAATATGAAGAGTTGTTCCTAAAATATGATTATTGGGACATTGGGGGTTTGAAAACACCTTAGGGGGACTACTTTGGAGGTAAAAATACCATATCTTCTTGGAGGATGTATTTTTATTAAAATTAAATGGAAAATGGGTGGGTATTTTTAGAAAAAGTGGAGTATTTGTTTATTAATTTCCAAATATATGCTTTGGAAACCAAGGCAATGAAAAATGAAAAACCATGGTATTTTACAAGTTATTTGACCATGGTTTTAGACACTTGGGTTATATATTATTTTTTTTTAATAAAAAATAATTGATTATCATTTTATATTACATAATTTGGCATGGAAAAGTATGGTTTTCACAAAAATACATTTTTTAATGTTAAAGTTTCCATTAGACTTTGGAAAGTAAATTATTGGTTTGTAAATTGATTAAAATCCATTTAAAATAATTATATTAATAAAATAGAATAAAATATTTTAGGTCATGTATTATGTTTAATTAGTTATTACATCATTATGAAATAATTATGAATTCATTAAACATATTGAAAAACTCGATGTGTATTTTTATTATTTACAAAAAAAATTATTTTTGAAAATTTTAATAAATTCACCCTAACCTAATTTTTATATGTTGATTCCGAAAATGATATTTAATTTATCATAATAATTTTCTAAACATGAAAATTATAAATTTAAAAAATAAAAATCCTTATTTATTAAAAATAATAGCAGATTGAAACCACATAGTGAAATTTATGATATATGAAAAATAATATAAAATTATTTATCATTTATATTTAAATAAGTGTGTTTCTATCATAATATTTCATTAAAATAAATATTATTCATGATAGAATAGTTTTTTATAAATATTTATATCTATTATGGAAAGTACAATTTCTGACAGAAAAATAAATTTATCAAATTCCATCCCAATTTTATTGGGCAAAATATTCTTAAAATAGAGTTGATCAAATAAAACTTTTATTTGAAAAATGGAATTACACGTTAAGTAACTGAGACCTAGACATGAAACCCCTTATTAAACCTTCATAATCCCTATGATTAAGGTGTGTGATAGTTTTAGTTTCATGGGGCGCCTTGACTAACATCGACCGAGTGGTAATCTCCACTAAATTTAACTTCTCAAGAATGTGATTCCATTCAAACCTCACATGTTGGACCTTGGTTTTTACTTGTTCAAGGTTGAACCCCATTAACAATACCTCCCTCCAAAGATTCAAAAAAAAATATTATTTAAATAGAATCAATCTACTATTTGAGGCCACTGAATCCTATTTCTGTATCAATTATCTTTTTTCAAAATTTTTCTTTTAAACACAAATTATAACAATAAAACTATTATCAGGAGTATATTTCCAAATTATCATATTAACAAACTGTCATAATTTAATAAAGGTAAAATAACAGTCAAATATATATGGTCATATTTCCCTTTATATTCATTTCATTGTTTTAGATATATTGTTTTGTTGTTTACAATATAATATAACACTAATTTTCTCAAGAACAAAATATTATTCAAAAAGTTTAGGTTGTCATAGATAGGAAATAAATCCTTAGAGAGAGCATGGAAATATCTATTTATAATGTTTTAAGTTTTGGGAGCTCATTTTGATACTAGTTCAGGGATTCTATACATGATTCCTTCATCGAAACGATGGTATGAAAAGAGTTTTCAATTGACTCAACAGTGAAGAAATAATTTCATGGGAAGTTTTAATTATTATATATAAATTCTTTACAAATTATATGTGAAAGATCCTATATCAGTCATGGTTAAAAACAAATACTATTCACAAGTCATGTGGATGTAATATTCATTTTATTAAAAAAAATATTTATTAGTTATGATTCAGTTATTATTTATGGGATTAAATGCATTGATTTTAATGATTCAAATGAGGCAATAATATCATTTGAATAAGAAAATAAATATTTGTCCATTTAATGATATTTTTCATAACACTTTTTATAATAAAATAATAATTCATATTATTATTTTAAGGTGTAACATTAGGGTATTTATTAATGTTAAATAAAATATAAGCTAATTTGTGAAATTTATTTTATTATAACCTAATTTTGAATACAAGTATTATGTAATTTTTATTATGGATTTTAATTTTGTTTATTGTTATACTCCATAGAGAAATCACTTTCTCAACCCTATAAAGATATAGAGAGATCTCCTCCATACGATCTAAGTATGTCATAAGAGATTTTATTCCTTTTCATAACATATGACCATTAGAGACCTATGTTCTAAGAGATTCATGGTACATTAGTGGATATATTTAAATGTGTTCTCATTTGTATTATTCTATAAAGACATTGGAACCAAGGTCTCAAGATCAGATACCCAAAGCTGAATTCAATGGGAACAATTGTTGGTTTCTTGAATCATATAAGGCATCATTTAAATTATTTATTTTTTTCATTAATTAATTAGGCATCATCTATGAGATTATCTGGGCATAAATACAATGTATTTTCTATATCTAGATTAAATATATTTAAATTTTTTAAATACCTCACTTTTTTCATAGCGTGGATCCTATATTAGTAACATCACTTTCATAATATTGGATGCTTTGTGTCTCTATTACTAGGTTTAATTTTTCACTTTTTGGGTGTAAGGGGATTTACTCTTTCTTTTATGGTGGTCTAGTTTTGAGGTCTATGAGCCTATTCATGTTCTCCATTGTTTGGTCACAGGTCTGTAACTTCATGTACATATGAAATAATAAATTTTAATTTTTTCCATATATATATATATATTGTGTCTGTGTATTTATAATATCATAAATATATTTCATATATATAATTGAAAAAAATGAGTTATTAGGCTTTGTTAGATGCATCCCCATGTTTTCTTTTCCATTATTTGACTCTTTTTTAATAAAGTAAAATACCAAGCATGAGGGTTTGATTGATAAAATAAAAGAGAGGGTGTACATAAATATCAATGGTTATTTATATAAAACATTATAAATAAAACATTATACACACGCACACACATATTAACATATATAAACATATATTAATAATATATATGTAATATATATTCACTTATACATAATAATAAATGAATCTAAATTAATGAAAGATAAAGTCCCCTTTAGTATGATAAAACACCTCATTATTATTATTATTTATTTCATCTAAACCTAATAATATATATATAAATATAAATAAATTAAAAGTTCTCATATGGGTTGAAATCTAATTCTAGTTTATCAATTCATTATTATGAATGCTCTAATTTACATGAGGTCTAGACTGTTGGAACCAAAACTAGGCCCTTTAGATAAATAATTATAAATTAGTACGACTGCTCTGATACTAATTGAAGGATTTTGAAATAGTGTAATAGGTCGGATGTGATTACCATTTAAGACATTTTGTCTAAACTCAATGAAATTTTACAATATCCTTTAATATTATCATCAAGAATAATTTATAATTAATTATTTAAATAAACAAAATACTTGAAGTATTTTATTTTTTCAATTTGATTTACACTAGTCATTGAAATCGACAACCTAATCACCAATCACTTTGACATTGTCATTGATTTTTTCATCCAAATGAGAATTTCTCTAGAAATATCTACACATACTATAAAAATCCAACAATTCCATTATTGGTATTTCTAGTGGTAGATCTAAGAAATCAAGCCTTCCACATTGTTCACTATAGATCATATGAAAATATCACTTAGATTCTCTCTCTAGGAACTTGAGAAAAGAGGGAGGGTTCTCCCTTATTCACCCTTTATAAAATTGAGGATAGGATTTATAGAATAATCACTCTCTCAAATTCCATGGAATAGTTTTTGATAAATTTGGATAAAACAAAAAGAATAACAATAAAATCAATTATTCTAACATAATCATAATAAAACCTAAATGTTAACTTTCTATTAAATAATAATAAAATAATTAGTATTTAGAGTTTCCATGAAATATCTTAATAATAAACCATGTCTTATATCACTTAAATAATAATAATAAAATTATTATTATTCTCAAATGACATGTATCATCTAAATAAATAATATTTAATAAATAAATATTTATTGAAATGATATTAAAAAAATATAAACATATCCATTTTTTTAAATAATTATACTAATTATTTTAAGAGAATAGTAATGATATAATATATTTTATTAATTATATTTATATGTATTTAAATTATAGTAATATATATATTTATATCAAATAATTTGACTTGATCTGAGCCCTCCAATAAAATTATTGATCCTTAAACAATATTAGGTTGTTTTCATAATAAAATAAATATAACCTATGAATAAATACTTTTTTATTCACTTAACACATATATATATATATTTTCTCTCATTTAATGAATAAATAAATATGATATATTTTTAACATGTGAATAAATAAGATATAAAATTCAAGTCACTTTTTCTTTTATTGAATAATATTTTGATATAATTTATAATCAATATAACTTGACTAAATATTTTTCTTTAGAGATAGAAAAAAATTATTAAAAATTAAATTCATGTGAATATAATGGTCATCAAGATACAAATAGTGTGTGACCCTTTCAGATCTTTTCTTAATGGAAATATATGGAACCCACAGACCATGAGATATATCTAGAAACACATCATGACCCCGATAAATAAAATATGAGTCATAAAAATGATAAACTCATATGATCACTACTAAGTAATATAATTCTTTTTTCACTTTATATATATTTAAAAATGATGCATAATTATGGTTCTATCCTATAAATTTGACCCATATTTACCTAACTTTCTAAAATGAGTTGTATGAGATCAATATGGCTGTGAAATTTATGCAGAACCTTTTGTTTTATCAAAGGCTCAGAGATATCTTCTTCCATTGACTCTGAAGTAAAAAATTTTACCTTTACCATTAAATTAATTAAAAATATATAGTTATGAAGAAGATACAAGAAACATGACCACTAGGACATAAATCATAATTTTTATAAAATTATGTAAATTATGGTACACATTAATAATAATCTCATTTCTAAGGACCAACACACATGCATGTATATATGAATTAAAATGATGTAAATAATATGTGAAATTAAAATTGGAATGTATTTTCCCATTACCCTCCATCTTTGTAACACCCCGAGCTTCCATGGTATGCTTCTCTTTGAATAATACAGTAGCGTGTGTTGTACGCAACTTTGAGTTCCAACACACACCACGACCAATCAAAGTAGTCGTTATGAATAGTAATACCTACTTTTTAAATGTTTAGAAATTTTATCTCTCAAAATGGACTTCATTTTTGGATTCAGAGTATCGAATTTAGCCTAAGGTAAAATTTTGGAACTTTTTGGATAACTTTAATATTTTGATGAATAGTGAAAATTACTAAATTGTAATTAAAATCAACTTTTTTAATCAAAATAATTATTTGTGATAAATTTTGAATTTGAGTTGTTTTAAAGTATATTTAAAATATATTTTTACCATTTAATACAATATTTGTCATTGGACATAATTTCACAATTAAACCGGACAAAAACAGGTATCAATCTTTTGATAGTTATTATATCTTAAAACACGCTTTTTGTTTTGACAACGGGAATTAATTTTAAATAAATTTCTTCCACTTCTGTGTTTTGAATTTTAAAAAATGGATTCCATATTTGGAATCTGGATGTTCAAATTGTTTAAATAGATAACTTTTATTTTTAGACATTTTGAATAATTACTTCGGTAAATATTTTATTTACCATGGTTAAAGGGTAAATCTGGTAAATAAGGGTTAAAAAATAATATTATAATAATACTAAATTACCATAAAACGTGTCCTAACCTTATTTTGTGATACATTTCCAACCTTGGTCATCTTTGGGTCGATTGTTGGACCCCATGGAGCCACTTGTAAGTGATAATGACACATTATAGTAATTAAATTAAAATAAATACAAAAATGACATAAGCATATATCTTTTAGAAAAACAATTTTTACATAGGGTTATATATGTTGTATTTTCTACTATTAATATTCATTATAAATATAAAACTATTTCCTACATTATTGTATTTTATTTATAATTTTTAAACATTAAATAATTTAATATATTTTTGACACAATGATGATGCAGTAATTACTATAATAGTGACAAATTAAACTAATTGATATTATAAATACCCAAATAAATATAATTTGAGACATTTAATGAATTAAAATAATTTTTTAGGATAATATGATATATTAGGATTTATTTAATTAACTTTTTTTAAGTAATCATTCTGTTATGATTTTTAAAAAAGTCAATTATTGAATAGTGTCAAAATTGACATAAAAGAGTTTTTAAAACAAATATTATATTATTAATTGATATTAAATTCGTAAAAATATAAGGTTCAACCAAGACACTTATATCATTATAGGTGTATCATTAATGGACCACTTGGGGGTCTCTTGGTTGTATATTGTATGTTTATTAACTATATAATATAAAAATACAAAGTGACATGGTAAGTGTCAAACTAATTAACTAAGTGTTAAAACTAAAAGATAAGGTTAATATAATGACCCAAACCTATCTAAATTCTATTGGTTGAGTAGTTTTAGACCCATACCCACCTTAACCATTAAATAATCCACTTTGGAGACGTTATAAACCGAATATAAATTTATTATAAAATAATATTTCTAGCTTTTCCAAAGGTGCCCCTCACCCCTCTTATAAAAGGACACTCACCATTCTCATTAATTCACACATTTAAATCCTTTTGGTTCGGCCAAACCCTGCCCAAATACTCTCTCAACTTCCCTCACTTTATCCTAGAGGCCTTTATTTAGTTAGAAAGCCATCCTAAGGAGCCCTTTTCATCAAATCAAAAGGAAGAACCCGAAGAAGAGGTAATGATTTCACCACCCTTTTTCATGTTCCTTTCTCCTTCCACTTCTTCTTTCTTTGTTATTACCATTATAAAATAATAAATCTAGTATATCATATATACTTTAATATTATTATAAATATAGTAAAACCATATTCAGTATTCTATCCATCCTTTGAATGACATGTCACCATACGTGCGTACGTACGGCTTACCGTCTCCACGTCGTGGTGTAATTGTTATTCAATATATTATTATTTGGATGGATATAATAAAGATTTTTAATTCATGTAAATAATAAATATAACATGATAATTATTCTGTATATATGATATACCATCCAATTATATATTATTTTAATATCAAAAGAATGATATTTTCGCTCGTGCGTACGTACGGATTACCATCTCCACGACACGATGAGATTCATTTCCAAGTTCACCATTCATCGACGATTATAAAAATATATATTAATAATAAGTAAGTAATATATGACATAATAATTCTACTGGAGATATATATATATATATATATATAAGGATTTATGCACTTACATATATCTTATTCACTTACTTCCTTTCAATACTATATGAAAACAGAAACAACGTTTATGCGTACGTACGGACTACCGTCTCCATAAACGGTGTTTTCCATTTCATATATATGTCTATTATACATATTTATATTCTAAATATATATGATATATTTATCATGTTTTATATTCTGGAAGTATTTAAATCATGATCTACGTGATACAACCAAGAGTAACAAGTTAAAACACGTACGATAAAGAAAGTGATTATTACCCGAAATGTTTACTTAACATGGAAATTATTATTAAATGGGTAATATAAAGTCATAAATGAATATTGTATGATATCATAAATATTAATATGGTTCTGGTATAATTTAATAACATACTACGATCTTCGTACAAGAGGTTAAACGTACCCTCGACTAAAGGAATGTGCAAGGTAAGGGGTTTTCATCACACTCCTTATTCCCGTGAGATTCATGCCATATTGCCACCATTACCTTTTGTGTGGTGTATGTACTGCCCATAATTATATTCTTTGTGTAATACACATTAATTTATGTGTATTTACATATTCATTTTATGATACCTCTTTCATGGGTTGTATGTTTCGTAAGTTACCAAATTAGTAAGGGTTTATTTCGTAATCTCTTCATTATCCGAGGTTGTATATACGTAATAATCTACTAGGATCTATTTATCATCCACATCCATGTTTCTTAAAAATGTATTTCAAAACATTTTTACTATTTACAAGAATATGGGTTAAAGACATTTATACCCTTGTTTGAATTTTTATAAGAGGGTTATAAAGGAATCTTTCCGTCGTTTTCCAAACAAGGTCCTTTTTAACCTTTTTGACAAAATTAAGGTAAGAATGTATTTTTTTAACTTATATGGCGGGTGTGGTTATTCTCTGCTGTTATTACACATTTGAATCTTCCTTCAAAATCTTATAAAGATATTTTCAAAATAAAGGTTTTCTCTATAATTATGTGACTTTTAAATGATTTCAAAAAAAGTGATATTTCTCTCAAATAGTATTGATTTCATCTATGTCAACATCCTTTGATAAATTTTAAACTTTTTTCAAGTTGATTTATTATGATACAAATCATCCATATTGTATTTAATGTTTTGTGATATTTTTGACTATGGATGAGTTATTTTTATTCCATTAATGGTTTATGATTAATGTTTTGACATTTTTTATGTTAGTTTTAATACGAATGTTTGTGTTATATTTCATCCTCTTCTTAAGATGAATGTGTTGGAATAGTGTGTTCCGGGTTGGGGACCGGTAAAAGTAAGCCCTCCGAGTTGGTGTCCGGTTATTAGAGGCACTCCGGGTTGGTGTCCGGTTATTAGAGGCACACCGGGTTGGTGTCCGGTTATTAGTGGCACTCCGGGTTGGTGTCCGGTTATTAGAGCCACTCCGGGATGGAGTCCAGTTATAGAGGCTCTCCGGGTTGGGTTCCGGTTATAGTTATCCCTTAGGTCTTAGCACGAGGCCTCGACACAGAAATTAGAGTTCGGCATCATGCATTCCATCATTATGAAAGTGGTTAGTGATATTTCATGTGATTATTCGATTAGTATAATATCCATGTGAATAAGTAAATGGCATTATTTCATTTTATTTATGCAATATTATGCTGAATTTCAAGTTTAAAAGGATTTTGTTTTAATTTTATACATTCCCTTAAATTTGTATGCTTATTTTTGAAAGTTTCCACTTTATTGCTTACCCTTACTGATCATTTGAGCTCACCCCTTTCTATGTTTTATTTTTCCCAGGATTCTAAGAAGTGTAATTTGATTGATATGCAGGGATTAGCGAAGGGAATAATGGTGTTCATAAAGATTATTTATGTTGTTTTTTTTACGTCTTAAAGTGCAAATGTAACATTCATATATGTGATCTATTTTTTCAGGACTGCTAAACTGATCGGTCCTTCAGGACTTGATTCCTTGTAATCATTCCAATGTAGTAAAATAATGCACCGACTCTGGGTAACTGGGGTCGGGGCGTTACAGTTGGTATCAGATAAAGTTTAGAAATAACCTTGGAAACTAGATTTAGATAAACTATGATTAGAGCACATAGCCCTAAGATAGACTTTGAAGATTAGTATAGAAGAACATCCTAGAATTTTGGTATTGTAGAGATTTTGTAACTTTTCTGAGCAATACATCCCTGTCTGGATACGAGTAGGTAGAGGCGGCTTTGGCACAGATGTACCTAGGGGTAAAACCCGAAAACACCACTTTGAGCTAGACTCAAACGGGAACTGGTGCATGACAATGGGCCTTGCTGCACTCTTGGTTAGGACACTCCTAGGGGATATGCTTAGGATAATTCTCATTTTCTTTAAAAACCATTATTAAGGGCTTATGAGTATATACTTACTCAAAGAAAAAAAATTATGATTATAGATTATATCCATAAACTGTTCAATTTGTGTTAGGTATTTTACAAGTTTGGTAATTATTCATTGCAATTCATAAACTGAACTAGTTTATGCTATTGTATAGAAATGGAACCTAGTAGAAGGAATGTGAACTCCCGTAATACGTATGATCCAAAGAGTAAGAAGGATCATATCTTTCATGGTCCTAAGCCAGAATTTAGAAGGGAAATAGTTTCCCACGTATTATCATCATATGAAGAA
Source organism: Viscum album (assembly GCA_963277665.1). NCBI lineage: Eukaryota > Viridiplantae > Streptophyta > Magnoliopsida > Santalales > Viscaceae > Viscum > Viscum album. The sequence goes on along the minus strand of OY728148.1, from coordinate 885,110,995 downwards.
ATAGTATCATGTGTTGGTAAGATGAGTAAAGAATTCTTGGAGTCCTATGTCTTTTAAGGGAAGCAAGAGAAGAAAAGGATGGAAGAGAGAAATATGGGTAAAGGGAAGAGGGAAAAGAATAATTTTCCCATATATGATAACTATGGGAAGAAACACCCTGGAACTTGCCTGAAAGGAATGGGAGTTTGTTATAAGTGTGGAGGAAAAAGGCACAATGTACGTGACTGGAAGGGTAAGAAAATGGTTTCAAATGTACAATTCCTCATTTGCAAGGAGTTTGGACACTACACAAACCAATGTACCAGTCATCAGACTATGCCGCAAATGATGCTATTGGATAATAATCAAGTTATGATACTACCACAGATGAAGAGGAATGACTAGTGTTCTTATGTTGTTATTTTAGAATTATTTCATTTAAGTGTTGTATCAATGATGGTCTAGAAATAAATAAGGATTGTACTATAGTACTATTTAATTAAGGATTTGAGATTTTATGGTACTAAGAAAAGTGACTCTACAGCGATTTAAATTTCATTTGGAAATTACATTATTTTAGGAAAGATAAACCTTAATATGGTCATAATATTGAGGTAGTGATTTTGGAATAAGAGATGGTTGATTTTGGTAATTCAAGATGTTGCGGTGTTTTAAAAGAATATATGAGGAAGGTATTCAAATGTAATTACCTGGAAAAAAGGATCCTCATTATGTTTAACTTCCTTGTAAATTTTGGACTGTGAGTTTGGATAATATTATTTTGGATAAGTCTAATGGTTGGAATGGATTAAGTTTGAAAGGTTAGTTTTTTGGATTTTTATAAAAGGAAAACATGCAGACCGTGTGACGACCCATCGTGTTAGACAAAGCTGCGGGAATCGAACCCACAACCATAGTGCAATTGGGATTTATCACCTACCATTGTGCTACATGAAGTTCCTAGATGGTATAATGTAGTTTCATTACATAAAGGGTCTGATATGTGAAATATAAATTCATTATATTTGGAACACTATACGATTAGGATAAATAGAGTATTTTTCAGTTGTATTATGTTTAGGGGTGAAATATGAGTTTGTTGTAGAAATTTATTAATAGATAAAACTCTAATTATAAAGTAAGTATATCTCCTTATGATCTTAGCCACTCTCATAAATAAATTCCTCAACATTAAGAAAAGGAACTTAGAACAAAAATGTTGTCCTAGATGGTACCTTAGATCATCACTAATTTATGTATTTGGGATTGTTGGCCTTTTCATATCCATGTTCTCTACCACTCTCCATCAGATAATTAATGGTTAGATTTCTCTTCCATATCGATATTTTCCTACATGGAACCCTAGTATGTGTTATTTTTGGTAATCTTCATACTTTTCACTCTTTATTTTAAATAGAGGCCTTATTGATACATTTTTCGATGTGGGATTTCAAATAAGATATTTTGAAATGTCAAAAATGTGTTATCCTAATACCTTATGTTTTGTTGAACCGATGGTATTTTAAATCATCATAGATTGATTAATTTAAGGACCTCAATTTTAAAATTGTTTGTGATTGATGACCTCAATCAATACCTATAAATATTTACATTTTTCCTCCAGTTATAGGTCTATAATTTCCACTAATGTCCTCCTAATCGAGATCATAATTTTGTGGTGACCATTTAATTTCTCTTTTCATCTTGTTAAGACTAAAATTTTATTAACCAAATTTCCGATGTGGGTTTTTTTTCCACAAAGATATTTTCTATTTTCAACCTTTATTTTCAAAAAACAATATCAAATTGAAAGGATGCAATTTTTTGAAGGAGGGGAGAATCTAACACCCCGATCTTCCATGGTACGCTTCTCTTTGAATAATACAGTAGCGTGTGTTGTACGCAACTTTGAGTTCTAACACACACCACGACCAATCAAAGTAGACGTTATGAATAGTAATACCTAGTTTTTAAAATTTTAAAAATTGTATCTCTCAAAATGGACTTCATTTTTGGATTCGTAGTATCGAATTTAGCCTAAGGTGAAATTTTTTGTACTTTTTGGATAACTTTAATATTTTGATGAATAGTGAAAATTACTAAATTTTAATTAAAAACAACTTTTTTAATCAAAATTATTATTTGTGATAAATTTTGAATTTGAGTTGTTTTAAATTATATTCAAAATATATTTTTACCATTTAATACAATATTTTTCATTGGACATAATTTCACAATTAAACCGGACATAAACAAGTATCAATCTTTTGATAGTTATTATATCTTAAAACACGCTTTTTGTTTTGACAACGGGAATTAATTTTAAATTAATTTCTTCCACTTCTATGTTTTGAATTTGGAAAAATGGATTCCATATTTGGAATCATGATGTTAAAATTTTGTAAATAGGTAACTTTTATTTTTAGACATTTTGAATAATTACTTCGGTAAATATTTTATTTACCATTGTTAAAGGGTAAATCTGGTAAATAAGGGTTAAAAAATAATATTATAATAATACTAAATTACCCTAAAACGTGTCCTAACCTTATTTTTGGATACATTTCCAACCTTGTTCATCTTTGGGTCGATTTTGGGACCCCATATATCCACTTGTAAGTGATAATGACACATTATATTAATTATGTTAAAATAAATACAAAAATGACATAAGCATATATCTTTTAGAAAAACAATTTTTATATAGGGTTATATATTTTGTATTTTCTACTATGAATATTCATTAGAAAGATAAAAAGATTTCCTACAAAATGGTATTTTGTTTATTATTTTTAAACATTAAATAATTTAATTTATTTTTGACACAATGATGATGCAGTAATTACTATAATAGTGACAAATTAAAATAATTGATATTATAAATACCCAAATAAATATGATTTGAGACATTGAATGAATTAAAATAATTTTATAGGATAAAATTATATATTAGTATTTATTTAATTAACTTTTTTATAAGTAATAATTATTTTATGATTTTTAAAAAATTCAATTATTGAATAGTGTCAAAATTGACATAAAAGAGTTTTAAAACAAATATTATATTATTAATTGATATTAAATTCCTAAAAATCTAAGGTTCGTCCAAGAGACTTATATCATGATATTTGTATCATTAATGGACCACTTGGGGGTCTCTTGGTTGTATATTGTATGTTTATTAACTATATAATATAAAAATACAAATTGACATGGTAAGTGTCAAACTAATTAACTAAGTGTTAAAACTAAAAGATAAGGTTAATATAATGACCGAAACCTGTCTAAATTCTATTTTTTGAGTAGTTTTAGACCCATCCCCACCTTAACCTTTAAATAATTAATTTCGGATCCATTATCAACCGAATATGAATTTATTATAAAATAATATTTCTAGCTTTTCCAAAGGTGCCCCTCACCCCTCTTATAAAAGGACACTCACCCTTCTCATTAATTCACACCTTCAAATCCTTTTGTTTAGGCCAAACCCTGCCCAAATACTCTCTCAAATTCCCTCACTTTATCCTAGAGGCCTTCCTTTAGTCAGAAAGCCATCCTAAGGATCCATTTTGATCAAATCAAAAGGAAGAACCCGAAGAAGAGGTAATGATTTCCCCACCCTTTTTCAAGTTCCTTTCTTCTTCCACTTATTATTTCTTTGTTATTACCATTATAAAATAATAAATCCAGTATCTCCTATATACTGTAATATTATTATAAATATGGTACAACCATATTCAGTGTTATATCCATCCTTTGAATGACATGTCACCATACGTGCGTACGTACGGCTTACCGTCTCCACGTCGTGGTGTAGTTGTTATTCAATATATTATTACTTGGATGGATATAAAAATGATTGTCAATTCATGTAAATAATAAATATAACATGATAATGACTCTTTATATATGATATACCATCCAATTATATAGTATTTTAATATCAAAAGAATGATATTTTCCCTCATGCGTACGTACGGATTACCGTCTCCACGACGCGATGAGATTCATTTCCAAGTTCACCATTCATCGACGATTAGAAAAATATATATTAATAATAAGTATGTAATATATGACATAATAGTTCTACTAGAGATATATATATATATATAAGGATTTATTCACTTACATATATCTTATTCACTTACTTCCATTCAATACTATATGAAAATAGAAACAGCGTTTATGCGTACGTACGGACTACCGTCTCCATAAACGGTGTTTTACATTTCATATATATGTATATTATACATATTTATATTCTAAATATATATGATATATTTATCATGTTATATATTCTTGAAGTATTTAAATCATGATCTAAATGATACAACCAAGAGTAACAAGTTAAAACACGTACGATAAAGAAAGTGATTATTACCCGAAATGTTTACTTTACATGGAAATTATTATTAAATGGGTAATATAAAGTCATAAATGAATCATGTATGATATCATAAATATTAATATGGTTCTGGTATAATTTAATAACATAATACGATCTTCGTACAGGAGGTTAAACGTACCCTCGACTAAAGGAAAGTGCAAGGTAAGGGGTTTTCATCTCACTCCTTATTCCCGTGAGATTCATGCCATATTTCCACCATTACCTTTTATGTGGTGTATGTACTGCCCATAATTATATTCTTTGTGTAACACACTTTAATTTATGTGTATTTACATATTCATGTTATGATACCTCTTTCATGGGTTGTATTTTTTGTAAGTTACCAAATTGGTAAGGGTTTATTTCGCAATGTCTTCATTATCCGAGGTTGTATATACATAATAATCTACTAGGATCTCTTTATCATCCAAATCCATGTTTCTTAAAAATTTATTTCAAAATTTTTTTACTATTTACAAGAATATGGGTTAAATACATTTATACCCTTGTTTGAATTTTTATAAGAGGGTTATAAAGGAATCTTTCCGTCATTTTCCAAACAAGGTCCTTTTTAACCTTTTTGACAAAATTAAGGTAAGAATGACTTTTTTTAACTTATACGGTGGGTGCGGTTATTCTCCGCCGTTATTACACATTTGAAGCTTCCTTCAAAATCTTATAAAGATATTTTCAAAATAAATGTTTTCTCTATAATTATGCAACTTTTAAATGATTTCAAAAAAAGAGATATTTCTCTCAAATAGTATTGATTTCATCTATGTCAACATCATTTGATAAATTTTAAACTTGTTTCAAGTTGATTTATTATGATACAAATAATCCATATTGTATTTAAGGTTTTGTGATATTTTTGACTATGGATGAGTTATTTTTATGCCATTAATGGTTTATGATTAAAGTTTTGACATTTTGTATGTTAGTTTTAATACGAATTTTTATGTTATATTTCATCCTCTTCTTAAGATGAATGTGTTAGACTAGTGTGTTCCAGGTTGGGGACCGGTAAAAGTAAGCCCTCCGGGTTGGTGTCTGGTTATTAGAGGCACTTCAGGTTGGTTTCTGATTATTAGAGGCACTCCGGGTTGGTGTCCGGTTATTAGAGGCACTCCGGGTTGGTGTCCAGTTATTAGAGGCACTCCGGGGTGGAGTCCGGTTACAAAGGATCTCCGGGTTGGGTTCTGGTTACAGTTATCCCTTAGGTCTTATCATGAGGCCTCGACATAGAAATTAGAATTCGGCATCATGCTTTCCATCATCATGAAAGTGGTTAGTGATATTGCATGTGATTATTCAATTAGTAGAATATCCATGTGAATAAGTAAATTGCATTATTTCATTTTATTTCTGCAATATTATGCTAAATTTCAAGTTTAAAAGGATTTTGTTTTAGTTTTATACATTGCCTTAAATGTTTATGCTTATTTTTGAAAGTTTTCACATTATTGCTTACCCTTACTGAGCATTTGATCTCACTCCTTTCTATGTTTTATTTTTTCAAGGATTCCAAGAAGTGTAATGTGATTGATATGCAGGGATTATCCAAGGGAATAATGGCGTTCATAAAGATTATTTATGTTGTATTTTTTATGTCTTAAAGTGAAAATGTAACATTCATGTATGTGATCTATTTTTCCAAGACTTCTAAACTCGTCGGTCCTTCGGGACTTGATTCCTTGTAATCATTCCAATGTATTAAAATAATTCACCGACTCTGGGTAACTGGGGTCAGGGCGTTACAATCTTGGAGATCACCAAATGTGATCTTTGTGATAATATGTCTTAATGATTCTGGGACCCCAATACTTACCATTTTTGCATCAAAGTTTTTTCCAAAATTATGTATATATACTACATTACATATTATTTAAGATTATTGTTTTGGTATCTCTAAGTTATCACTTTATATTGAAACTATTATAACCCATTAATGTGACATATAGTCTATGTATTGTATCACATTAATGTTACATGAAATAATAAAAACTATGTGTTAATGATAAAACATAAATAAATACATGATTCAGTAATTGAAAATATGAAATCAGTTGGTTTTTGGGTACCAACTCTGAATTATGTATTTTTATACAACATAAATATATTGTAAAATGAAATATATTGACTTTATGTCATATATATTTTAATTATATTCATACAAAACACATCATTTGACACAATTCATTAAATTATGATAAAATAATTGATGAACTAATTGTTACAACATATCTTGTATTGACTTAAATTGGAAAAGTGGTGTGTCTGTGTGTGTGGTGAAATGTCCCCATCCCTATTTACTTCCACCATGACCGAACTATAGTGTTATTCACCTCAGATTCACCTCCCAATATATCAAAGGCACAGGATAGTGGTTTGGCTCAATATAAATAGGGAAATATTTTATAATTAAGTACATAAAACCATAAAAACACAATAGAATAAAAATAATTGAAATTGTCATCAAAATGTAATAGTTATATAACAATATATATCATATCTCTATTTATGCTAAAGTTCCAAAGTATTGAATAATAATAGAGAATGGGGGGGTTGAATCAGTTTTTCACTTTTTATATGTTTTGATACTTTTAGAAACTTAACACCTATGACCTATTAATGTTCATTAACATATCATCTTTTAGTAAATAATCATACATGAAAAATTATTAAATAATATAGAGGACAAATTATTTATAAGGTTCAGCCTCAGTGTCAGAAATTACATCTTTTATATATCCACTCTCATGGGTCTATAGAAATTCACTATAATGAATAAGTAAATACAACTTGTTTCAAATTCTATTAGACACCTTCTGTATTCTAATATAAATGATTATAATGACTCAAATTATTTTACAAAGTCTTCTTAAAAACAATTCATCCAAAAAAATGAATAAAGAATTTTTTTCAAACTACTCCAAAAATGCTCTATCTGGATCCTCGATCCAATGTGGATGGGTGTTATTCTCTCAGTCTGAAGGAGTTGGGTCTGATATACTTTGTCCAATGAATTAAATCTGATGGACTCACTATGATGAACCCATTTTCAATCTGTATAACTCAAACTCTTCTTGAATTCTTAGCTTGGTCTTCCTCAGTCTGGTAAACAAAAAATTCTGATATTCGACCATATAATGAGGTCTCAATTTCAAAAGATTACTTTGAGATGAATTTTTCATCACTTCACATTTTATTCTTACAAGAATGGTTGAAAATTATGAATTTACTATGCTTCTATTTATGGGAATCATTGAATATAATTGGTATGAAACTAGAGAAATTTCTCACTTACTCAAACTCAAAAACCTATGAAATTTACTCATAATTCAACTTTAGGTTTGACCACTTCAACTCTTCTAGAACCTTCATAGATAATCATGAGTCTTCTTAGTAATCATCCTTATTGAAATTCATAAATTTTCTTCAGTATTATTTAACTACCTCATCTCATTATAATGGAACTCCTTTAACTCATTATGATAGAACTTCCATAGCTCATTATAAATTTAATTTCCTTATTAAATTTAGTCTGGTTTACTTTCATTCTTATAGTCAATCTAATTGACCTTCCTTCAAAGATTTTTTCTAATTGAATTCTCATAACAATTTAATTCTCATAATTATGTAATTCTCATTATGGTGAAAAATCCACTCTATGACATTAAAATTCTTAAAACCTCCTCACCTATAACTCATTCAAACTTGTGAAAACTTATGTGTCTAGAACTTGTGGATATGATGAAAACATTTCATTGATTCCTATAATTGATATATAATTTATTATTCCAAAATTTCTTCAAAAGATTTTATCATTATAGTTTTCATGATTTATGAAAAAATCAACATTGGAAAAGAAATAGTTGACTTACATAAGAATGTATTATGACTTACCTTAATTTGACAACCTTCTTTTCTTCCAACCCAAACACAATATGATTGGATGAACCTATTATTCCAATTTTATTTAAAATGATTGAATCACAATTTTTATAGACAACTTATGATACTTGAGAATTACAAATAATCAAAGAATCATGTGACATAAGGTTAAAAAGTTTAAGAACATTCTACCACCGGATATCACATTATTCATTCAACCTCTTTAGCAACATTATAAATTTATAACTCAAGAACTTATATCTAACAAAAATTATGTCTAGTATATCTTGAACTTCACACTGACGGATCTGATAAAAATGTTGTGTCCAATCAATAATATTAATTTTTTTATGAATTCTTCCACTAGTGATTCTCAATCTTATACGTTGCATTTAGTACTTCTTAGTCAGATCTTATAAACCTAGAAAATAACTTTCTCAAAAAAACTATTCACCCCCTTTATGTTTGGGTTCAAACATTTATAAACATTAATTTTATTTTAAAAAACATTCTTTTACAAAATATTTGTTATCAAAAAATAAAAAACATCATTAAAAACAAAACATGACAAAGGTCCTTCAATCAGTCCCTTTGGATTCATTGAAAACACTTATTTACATCTTTTACAACTCACCATTTTTAAAACACTTAGACATTTTCAAAACAATTTTTTCAAAAAACACAATGTTTTAAACTTTTATAAAATCATATCCTTTCTCAAAAGTTAGTGTCCTTCCCCAATGCTACCATATATATTATTGTTTTTAAGTAATTTCATCCATTGGTGATAATAAAATTATCTAAACTTGTAATGATAATCTCCCCCTGATTTTATGTTTTCCCACTTTTCTTTTCCAATCCCCCATTATCTAATAACCAAAACATAATATTCATAAAATAAAGATAAGTGAAAAATTCTTATAGACTAAAAGGTTGTTACTTTTTTACACCCTTTTTCAACATAATCTAGAAAAAGTTGGGGGACTTCTTTATGAGATTTAGGAAGACATTGGAGGAGTGTGTACATAAATTTGTAGTCACAACTCAAAAAACCTTTCTTTTGGAATTTCCTTTGTAAAAATATCATCTATTTGATACATAGTTGAGATATATTCTATAGAAATTTCACTAGAAGAAACATTACATTTTATAAAGTGAAAATTTATTTCAATGTGTTATGATCATGAATGTTGGAAAAGATTTTTATAAAGTTAAATTTCACTCAAATTATCACAATGTATATTCAATTATATAGAAACTTTTATGTTCAAATATTCCATCTGAACTTTCATCCATAACATCTGAGTATAATCCTATGTAGACAATAATTTTCTAATTGTATTGTTCTCAATTTTACGAAACTTTGTTTTATAGTATAGAAACTCCCATAACACTCACAAGAAAAAAAAATGTTCCTCCTGAGGTTGAGTTTCTATCATTACAATCTATATCCCAATCGGTGTCCATATTACCATTAAACATAATCTCACAATTTATTTTGTATAATAACCCATATGAAGTTTTCCCTTTGATGTATCTTATAATTCTCTTAACTTCCAACATATGAGATTCTGTTGGATTACTTTAATACCTAGCACACAATGTCAGGACATAAACAATATCAAGTGTTGAAGCTATAAGGGAAATTTGACTTCTTATTTTCTTTCTAAAGTCATTATAATTCACACTATTACCATAAACATATTTACTCAACTTTACACCCATTGATATATGAGTATACACTCTTTTATATTCTGTCATGCCAACAAAAATTACAAATTCCTGACACAATTTTTTTGATATAGGAAAATCTATTTTTTTTAATGTGAATACAAAAAAAGAATATTAATTTTCCAAAAATTGAAATCTCAAAGTTATTTTTCATTTCATCGGAATATTTTTTACAAACATATTCTCTATCCACTGGAAAAATTATATCATACATATAAATAGTTACAATTACAGTTATGAAGTCATCACTTTTACATATAAGTTTCCATTAACTCTTCCATTAGGAAAACATATCATTCCTAAACTCTTTTTAAGCTTAGAATACAATGACTGTGGATATTGTTTCATCCCATACAAATAATTTTTAAATATAGTAACTTTTCTTTCATCCTTATCAAGTATAAACCCACAAGTTTGTTTGATGTAAACTTCTTCTTCAACTACCCCTTGGAGAAATGTTGACTTTACATACAACAGAAATACATTATAATTTTAGTTAGAATCCAGTACTAGAAACATTATAATAGTTTCTAACCTTAAAATGGTGGAAAATGTTTCATAAAAATCCACACCTTCCTCTTATTCATAGCATTTACAATTAATCTTATCTTACTTTATTGAAACTTCTCTATGTTCATCTAACTTGTTTCTATAAACTCATTTTGTTATGATAACATTTAGTCCTTTCAAACATAGAACAAGTTCCCATATTTCATTTCTCTCAATTTTATCAAACTCTTCATTCATATCATTCACCCATTATTTATGTTGAATAGATTTTAAAATTGATTCAGGTTCAACTTTTGATATCAGTGAAGTTTTATCTTCTAATCTCATCTTTCTTATAGTCTGAACTAGTGTCTTCTGATTCCCTAGAATATTTTTTGACAACAACATGTATTGGTAAAGTATTAAATCTCATAGTTACTCTTCCTTATTCACCTTTCACATCAAATGATTTATCTGAATCATCATGCACATTACTTTTCAAATTTTCATTTTAATTACAAAATTTTAGTTTTTATTTAAGAAAATTTACAACATTTTTTTAATGAAGTTAGATTCTCAATAACATTCACATCATATGAGTCCACCAATGTTTTTATATTTTGTTCCCATAAATTTTAACTTCTTCCATTTTGTGAGTGGACAATAATAATTCATTCCTCATTTTCACATAAAAATTCCCAGATCTAAATTTTTTACTTTAAGTAAACATGGACTTCCAAAATAATTGAAGTTCTTCAATGAAGGTTTTTGTTATAAAAAATTTCATAAGAAGTCACGTTGGATATCATTCTCAACAAAAATCTGTTCTAAATATGTACAGTAGTACTAACATCTTATTTATAGTAAAATTTGAATGTTTATAATATGTTAACATTCTTCTTCCCAATTCCACCAAACTTATATTCTTTCTTTCTTCTACAAATTCTTTTTAAGTAGTTTAGGGAGAAATATACTTATGTTTTATACCATTAGTTCTAGTATACAGAATTTCAACATTCTTATAACTTTTATTAGTCATATTCCCTTTCTAAAAATTAACCCAATCATCTGTAAAATTTCATGCAACGTAATATTTATAAATTTTTTTCATTTTTTTCTTACAATGGTGTCTAAGTATTTGATTCAAAAATTTATTCCCATATTACTTATATAAGTAATATGAGTTGTGAAATTCGTCTATTTAGAAGAGTTTATCACTTTTTCTTTCTACATTTTCAATAACATTACCATCTTTCATGATTTTGATAACATGAGATTTTTTTCTGAAGATCACTACTTTTACATTGTCAAAAATTTGACTTACACTAAGTAAGCTATGTTCTATCACGTAAACAAATAAAACATCCTTATATTTCACCTTTTCCACTTTAATCTTAGTCGTTTTAATTCTTTTTATTTTTAAGGAACTATCAATAAACAAGGTGAAAACACCTCCAACATGATTTTCAACATGTTTCATTATTTTTAAATAACCTTCCATGTGTGAAGAAAACCCACTATCAAGTACTCAGGGTTTTTAATTTCTAGTTTCTTTCAAGGGAGTATCAATAATAAAATATAATTTATCAACTTTATTCTTTCTAGCATTATTTTATTTTATTCTATAAGAAACTTTCTCCCTAATAAGTGTCATACATCTTCTAGCATGATTACCACCCTGATACCATCTTACAAAAACATCTTCTATACATTCAGATTTTTTTGTTGGAATGTTTCTATCATCATGAAATGTTTCTTTTAGAACATCCTCTATGTTAGCTAGTTTATCATTCTACTTTCACTATATCTTCCACTCTATTCAAAACTTCTTTTGGGAAGTGATAAGTTATACCAAAAATTATAAGACATGTGACCATATTTTCTATAACACCAATATAAAACATAAAATCATTTTTTCTATTTAAGTATGATCTTTCTCAGTAGAAACATTGTTGAGGTCGATAAATTATTCATGTTGTAACATAATATGGGTGTGGACCATCTTTCCGTCTAAGTGAGTTTTCAAATTTGTAGATGTGATAGGTTCCTCTCGTCCTTTCTCCACCCAATCATTCCCATTATATTTATTATCATAATAAATTCTAGAAAATTGGGATGAAATATAATTTTTTGGGTGTAAGGAATTCACCTAATTCTTGATTTGATCTTTCTCAGCAACTTTAAAATTCTCATATTTACATTATAAAGCTTTTTTGAAGTTTTAATTCACCTTATTTGAGATAATTTTTTACTCAATAAGTTTATATTGAAACTTATTAACTTATTATTTCTTAGCATACAATTTCTTACAAATATATTCAACTATATTTCCTTATTCAGAAACTCTTAATTTGTATCTTAAGATCTTTTGAATTTAGTGTTCCTTCTGTTTGATGTCGTTATTTCTTCCTTTATAAAATTGTGCACAATTTTTTATTTATTACTCAGATTTATTTCTTGGGATTCCTATTTTTCTCAAGAGATGCAATGAGTATGTTCTAATTTTATACTATCTATATGATTCTTCACTACCTTATTCTCCATCTAAGGAATTGATTTATCAAATTTTGTGATGAAGGTTCTGAATTTTTCTAAACATTTATCTCTAAAATAATTTTTGTTAGTTGATATTGATTTAACATTATTAATCAACATATTTTATTTCCTATAAAAAAAAATTCTTATATTTTTTAGATGAATTTTCTTCTTTAGAACTTTAATTCAACTTTTTTCCATCGAGGTCTTTCATCTGAATCATCTCGATACTCATCGGCATTCATCTTGGGGTAATTCATAGAAAAGTTTCTATTTCCACCACAATCAAATCTCTTGAAATGAATTTTTCATCCATACTTTTCTATTCCTATTCTCTAATTTTTATTGATAAGAGACATGATTTTATCAATCAAATCATAATTCTATTTATATTTAGAATCAAATGTATTTACATCTTTAGTATCTTTTGTTTTAATTTTTCACAAATATTCAAAATCTATTTCATATTTCATCTTCTTTTTGAACATTGGTACTTTCCTCATTTCAAAAGAAATAAGAATTTTTGGAATTTCATCAATATACAAATCATCTTTATCTTCTAAATAAAAAAATTTAGAATCAAACCTCTTTAAATTGTTTCTCATAAATTTCGTCACTACTTTATAATCTTATATAAATTCTCTAAATCATGTTATATAGAAAACAATTTCATTTACCATAGAAAAATACTCATTTATATTTTCTTCACCTATTATTCATATTTCTTCATACTTTCTATGCCATATTTTTTTCTATTCTTCCTTAACTTTAGTATTCCCTTTGAAAATAATATTCACCTTGTCCCATATACTCTTCTATGTTTTGATACCTATCACCTTCATATAAACATTTTTTTAAATATAAATAAGAATATCATTCACAAATTTTCCAAAAAAAACTTCAATATTTCTCTTAACATCAAAATCCGTAAGGGAATTATTATAAACAGGTGGAAATCCAACTGAAGTAACATCAGAAACTCCCAAGACAAGAGAAATGTGATAAGTAATCAGCCTATTTTCTTATCCATAATAATTTTTTCCATCAAACATAAAAATTAATCTACAATTGATAGATTTGATATTATCCATGATTTGAATTGAAAAAAAGGAATGCTTGTATCTAATACCAATTAAAGTTACAAAGGATCAAATAATGATAGAGAAGGGGGGGTTTAATAATATGTTCAGTTTTTATAGGTTTCAAGACTTTTATAATATTAACCCCTACAACCTTTTAAATTTCATTACCATTTCATATTTTAGTAAATACTCATTCATGAAAAAGTAGGAATGTATGTAATGCACACCTGATTTACAAGGTTATACCTTAGTGTGAGAACCAACATCTTTCCCATATCCAATGTCATTGGTCTATAGAAATTCACTATAATTAATAAGTAATTACAAATTGTGTCAACTCCAATTATACACATTCTATCTCCCTATAGGAATCATTCTAATGAATCTATACAATTTAAAATGTTTTCTTACAAACCATTGAGCCAAAAAAGAATAAATATTTAGTTGAAACTACTCTAAAAATTATATATCTTAATCCTTAGTTCAATGTGGTTGGATCTAATAGAATCAATATAATGAATTTAGTCTGATAGGGCTTGGTCTGATGGGCTCAGTTCGATGAATTCTGTCTGATGGACTCGGTATGATGAACCCATTTTCAATATGCGTAACTCAAGCTCTTCTCAAATGCTTAGTATGATATTCCTCCATCTAGTAGAAAACATTCAGATATCTGACATTCTAATGATACATGGTCTAGAAAGATAACTTTGAAATCCATTATGCAGTTCTTTGTTGTTTCCACTCACAAGAATATTTACAAAGTACGAATTTATTGTTCTTTTATTTATAGTCACCCTAGAATGGAAAATTTTCAAAACATAAAAACGTTTCCCACTTACTCAAATTCAAAAACCTTGGAATTTCACTCATATTTTAAATTCATGATTGAGAAATTGGTCTCTTAAAAAACCTTCTGAATCATCTTGAGGCTTCTTAGTAATCATCCTTCTCAAACATACTAAAATTTCTCCAGTATGATTAAAATATCTCATTCCATTATGGTGTAAATCCCTTAACTCATTATGATGAAACTTCCTCAACTCATTCTAAATTGATTATCCTTATCATAGTTAGTGCGATTTTATTTTCTTCTTAGATTCAATTTGATTGAATTTCCTTATCATAGTCAGTTTTATTGACTTTCCTTCTCATATTTATCCAGATTGAATCCTCATTACAATGGAATTCTCATTATGATTGAATTTTCCTTATGATTAAATTCTCATTATGATGGAATTATCACTATGTTGGAAACTCCACTCTGCAACTTTTATGTTATTGAAAACTCATCAGTTATAACACATTCAGACTTCTGAAAAGTTCTGTTTCCATTACTTCTAGATCTGATGGAAACATTGTCTTTATTCCAGGAACTGATACAGTATTTATGATTCCTCAGTTTCTCAAAAATATTCTTTCATGAGAGTTTTCATAATTTATGATAAATTCAATATTGGGAATCGCATTCTAACTTACATAGAAAAGTATTATGACTTACATTACTTTCAACACCTTCTTTCTTTCTAACCAAAACTCAATTTGATTACTTACACTTATTCTCACCCTTTTCTTCATAAATAGTTCATAATAATTTTTATAGACAAATTGTAATTTTTAATAATTACAAACTAACAAATCTTTATCTAACTTAAGGTTAGAAATTTTAAGAACCTTCTTAATTCGTAAATCACTGTCATAATTCAACACCCTTAGTAACATTATGAATTTATAACTCAACTAATTACTTTTAATAAACATTATATATGATATATCTTGAACTTTATATTGATGGATCTAAGAAAAATTATGTGTCCAATCAACAACTATAACTTACTTAAGACTTATGTGATTTGTGTTGCTCAGTATGATACTTTGGGTATGGTGTCAATCAGTCTGACCCTCTACGTCTAGAAAACAACATTCCCAAAAACAAAAATTTTCTCCCCTGTTATGTTTGGGTTCAAACATTCATAAACGTTCATCTTTTTTTTAAAAACATTCTTTTACAAAAAATTAGTTTTCAACAAAAACAAGACTATGTAAAAAACAAAACATCACAAAGGATATTCACTATCCAAAAATAATATTTACATGTGTTGTATCAAAATAGGATAATATAAATGAAATACACATTTTAAAAGGCAATAAGGATCTACCAAGGGTGGATTATATATAAAAGAGTTCAAGATAAGAAAAAGTAAAGGTGACATCCACTACTATTCCTAGGTCTTATCTTGGACCAACGTCCTGATTCTCACCAAGCTCCACTAGTATATCCATCCAAAAATACTGGGCCTTTTCCTCTACCTGGGTTAAGAAGCATGAAGTCTACTCATGTACCATAATTCCATATCAGGGTTTGAATAAAACTTAGTAGTCCATAACCAATGGTGTCCCTAAAAAATTCAACAAAATATAGGTTCATGCACAATATGAAATTCCAATAAAGTAAAAAATAATTAATTTTTTTTCCCATAACTCCAAATACCCTGAGATTCAGGTGAATTAGGGTTTGATAGATTAAAACCACAACCTGTTTGGATCTTGTTTTTCAATTAATAGAAACTCTTTTCTATCTATTTCCCATATAAATGTATAAATAGAAATTAAATAAGGCATAGGACACAGTAATTTTACTTGTTTCATCCTCATTAGTCTACACTCGAGGAGCATACACCAGCGATGTACTGATGTTCCAAATCCAATATTAGCACACTGTTATTTACCAAGTTCAGAGTTGACTCATTTTACCACCTGGTTTACAAACAATCACAATTTGAATGCTCACCGCTCTCTCAACTGAAGTGTAATCACTTCTTCTTCAGAAGATCCACTAAAATTTTAAAGAATTTTAGTTTCTCTCATTATCTCTAATGAATTTATACTATAATTAATGTAGATTCACTTTTTATGAACCAATTTCATCCATTGACGAAGACCATTTTTCCACTGAACACTAGGAAATCCCTTTTAAACTCCTTTTGTAAAGCCTAATACCTTTAGGAAGCTCCCAATTTTGCAATGCTCAAACAAGCCTTTAAAAATTTTCTACCTCTTCACGAAGCTCACTAGTTCACAAATTTCACACTAGCTTTGATATTTTGAAAAGCTAAAACAAGACTTTATGAAGTACACTTTTTCTGTAAAGCTGAACTTGCCTTCACGGCATGCCTTCCTTTTGTAAAGCTTAACTGGACTCTATGAATTCCCTTACTTTCACAAATCTCACTACCTCACAAACATCCTTCTTAATCTGAGATCTATAAGTTTTTCATTCGGTCTCTCTATTATTCTCAATGGGTGGAGGCCTATTTATAGGTGATTCCCACTAACTTAAGAACCTTTTAGGCCACGTCGGTTCCATGTAAGCCCAAATCGTAGAGCTCTAAAATTTCGTCCAAAATTCTCTCTATTTCACAAATCACTACGGAAATTTTCATATTTCAAATCTTATTGTAATCATGGAGTGTTATTTCAATTTCTATATGACATCTTTGCAGTACCCCCTTGTAATTATCTTCACCTCTATCATTCATGAAGCTCTTCATAATTGCATATCTCAACATTAGAATCATTTACTCATATGTGATTCACTCTTCATGAATCCCATATTTGTGAAATTCTATCCTTGGAAATATTCTTATGAGATCTTAAAGGAAATCCACCTTTTGTAATTCTCACCAAACTCCAAATTTTAGACCCCAAAAATTTGGCAGACACTAGAAAATGTCCCTACGTTTTATCTTTTCTTTTTGTACCACCTCTAGATCTTCCATTCTTTTTCATGGTTCTTTGTCAACATGGGTTGTCCAAAATATCTCTGGAACTCGATAATTCACCATAAAGAACTATTTTTCCAATAAACACAACCAACCAAAAAATGTAGTGATGTTACCTTGAGGGATTCTTTTCCAACATTAATAAATATATTATTAACCATTGGATTGATCCCACCTAGTCATGTGTGACCATATATATTTCGGTTAATGTTATAATGGGATTATATTCCCATGGTTTGACCAAACATCTCAAGGATGAATCGAATATGAATCCTCAAATAGAAATAGTTAATGAGATATCATCATATAGAAACACTAGTTGAATGCTATATCACAATCATAATAAATCTAAGTGAATGATTCCTTTAAAATCAACACTAAAGGGAGATTAGTTATCCCTGGTAAATGTAGAATCACCATTCACTGGTAAATGATACACTTCCATTTACATGATTATGAAGATAATGTACCACCTTTCCACATCCTGAGTATATGATACACCACAAACCATATCATCTAGGTGGATAATCCTCCATTGATAGCATTCTCAAGGTGGATAAAACACCACAGTGTCTGCATAAATAATTGGACAATGCATCACCCATACAATCCCCTAGGAGTATGATTCCCCATTGGTATCAAAACTCTGGTGGCTAATACTCCATCGACAAAATATATCTAGTGGCTGATACACCACTAGTATTATGTCACAGGTGGATGATATTCCATTTTAATGGGTCCCTTATGGGAGGATATACCACTAAGATAACTCATATTAGTGGATTATTACCAACTAGTATAAAATATAAAGTGTTTTATATACCCCTAATGCCAACATGACATGGTGAATGATTCATCACCCCCTCAATTATCCTATGTGTGAAATATAATGCTAGGTCGACATGGGTGGATGATGTACCACCTACCTCCAACATGGTCATGATCAATATATCACAAACAAACATCTCTATTGAACTCCACTATAATAGTCATCGCATTCATGTTAGTGAAATATCACACTTTAAATAGATCATGTGATTGATATATCACAAATCAAATGATACAATTGAATGATACATCATAATTTTAAATATATAAAACTAGTGATATTTATAAACAAATTCTAATAATCTATGTGAATGATATATCATATAACTCAAGTAAGAGGTTACGATCTCAAAACCATCAACCCACTCAGATTTATATCTCTAGGCTAATTAATATATATCAAATCTCATAAACAACCCATCATCCCCAAGGGTCACACTAAAGAATTATACTAAACTCCAAGAATCATATCTCAATCAAAGGAATTAATTCCTAGTCTAAAGTATCTATATAAAAGTAGATTTATAAAATAAATTTAACATCAGTGACCAATAGTGTTAACACATTCCATAATTAGGCCATTCACAGTGTTTTAGTTTTCAACCATATATTAAAGTATTAAGAAATAAATATAATTAAATTTTAGGTTATTTGTAAAAAGAATCATTTCCTACATTTTATGTTATGCTTGAATGATAATAAACTACCATCAAGAATTTAAGGTTTCTTCTTCCTGGGACTAATAGGGTCATTCTCATCAAAGAATTCACATTGATCTACCTCAAATGGAATAAATTTAGAAATCTCTAATATGCCCTAAAATTAGGAATAATTGTCTATACATAATGAAATAGTGAAATAAATAAAGAAATGAAGGAAGTGTTATCAAATCATTACCTGTAATAATCTCTTATAATGAATGAGATATAAAATTGATGGGGAATGAATGAGATATTCTCTTGGGAGAAGAAAAAATAAAGATGAGTGAAGGGAGATGTTTTTTGTTATAATGGAAGAAAAGATAAGCATATTCCAATATTAAAACATATTCCAATTTAATTAATTAGTTATTTAAAACAAAAACTCAAAATAAAAACTACCAAAGGGGTTTGGGATACCTGTCTTGTTGTCATCAGGTACTCAGTACCCTGTCCAGCACCCATACTAGGGCCACATAGCACTTAGTGGCCCACCAGAGGCTATTTTGACCCCTAGTGATCCAACTGAGTACCTAGTAATAGGAAACTGGGTACCCAATGCCAGTTATTGTTCATGGAAGTAGTCCTGAAATTTTTATTAACCAACTAAAAGAACTATTTGATCCTTCTATGACTCCTGAACACCCAAAAAATAGTGAAACACAAGAGAATTAATAAAATTTAAATTTAATTCATAAATGAATCATTTTCAGGGAATTACAACCTCCACATTGTATATTTCTCAACCATTATATTTACTCATAAGCATCAACAATCATTATCAATGAAAATCTTCAAATACTGTGCTTGAATATCATAATCTATCTTCAAAGTCTCCTCCAAGATATGTTTATATTATCACTACACTTGTACCACTGGGATTAACTTTCTATGAAATGTTTTATCACTCCTGTCCTTTATCAAAACCATTCACTCTTAAAATGACACATTTGGATCCAATCAACCCCATTGATGTTCATCACATAAAATGGATCTGGGTAGAAACATTTGATTTTAGATACATTGAATACATCATAAATAACATTTAATATCTATATAAGTTTCAACTAATTCAACACGTTACTGATCATCATAACAACCTTAAATGAACTCGTAAGCTTGGGTTTCAAATTTCACTATATCAGAATGCATATGTGCTACAAATGAAGTGATACCCATAAAAATACCAGGTCACCCACCTCAAACTATAGAGGTTGATATCTCAGGTTTTCTTATGATCTTTCCCTATTCCAAGTGGTCGATAACTACATTCTTAATCAAAAATATATGCTATTAAATTTTTTCATAAGCCTTGATCTAATAATAATTAATTCCTCAATCTCTATCCAACATATTGGCGATTAGTATAGATAAAAATAACCAGAAATATTAATTATAATTCACTAATATTAAGTATAATCAATGAATTCAATTCATTTTAATTTTATTTTAGAAAAAACCATTGTCACCTTTTTAGATGAAAAACGTATTCACTATTACACACACCATGGAAAACACAAATAAAGAACAAAATATTTTGTAGGGTTAACTACTCAAAATGGGTATCTAATCCTTACAATGATATGGAAATAATCCTAAAGAATATTGTTTTTTGTTCCTACTAGATTGAATTGTATTTATTTTCAATAAAAATATTTTTATTTAATAACATTTCATTATGTTCTTATGAGTTTTGGAAATAAACTGAGGAATATGTTTGTGGTTTTATCATTAGATTCAAGATTATTGGATATACTAAAGAAGATTCAAGTAAAATAAGTTTCTAATATGTGATTATTATTGTGATAATATTCCTGTAAAATGATGACATGTATTGGTGTTGAAAAAACTATCTACAATAGTAATTAGAATTTTTTAGTTGTTGGATAATAGAGGAATTTAACTTGGATGAAATATTTTATAATGTAGATATTAAAAAAGTGAGAATTCATCCATAGAGCCCTAAACATTCACATTGATGTAAAAGGTGAATAAAAGCCCTTGAATATTGTTTTGAGGTCATTTGATGAATTTTAGAAGGCATAGAATTGGTTTGAAGAAGCTATAATTCATTGGAATCATTCTGTTTTTGTTGTTAGAGGCCATAAAATATTCCAAATTATGAAATCATAAGACTTTGAGAAAAACATAAGGATTTCAAAAAAATTTAAATAATTATGGTGTGTTTAGTGGTTTTGTAGGAATTTTATAAATTTTTATGTCATTATCAGAAATCATTTATGAATTCAATGGTACCAATGTATAACTTTAGATATTTTTACATGACTTCACAATCCATACAAAATACCCAGATGCATGGATATTTACAAAGGATAGAAATCATAGGACTTGAAAAGTCCTTTTAAATGCATATAGTTGCTTCATATGATTTCAAATCCATAGAAAATAGACTTTATATAATATCAAGTTTCACAGTATGACTTCAACAGTTATAAAATTTTGAGAGTGATATAGTTGAAAAAATTCAATGAATTTATAGAACTAAAATTTAGAAGATTAAATTATTTCAAATTATTATTATGACCAATTATTCAAGTATTTAAATATTATGATCAATTAAATGATCATAATAAAAAGGTAAAAATGGTGTAATACTATCCAAGGTAGAATCTAAATGAAAATAAGAGGGCCATATCACAAGTTGATGTTCCACATCATAAAACATTTGCATGAAAATTTTCATAATGAAATGGAAATAGATTATTAAGGAAAATAAAAGTAAAAATTTAATTGGAATGGAGATTAAATATTTTAAATCACATAAATATCGAAAAAACCTGAGCATTTTATATATTTAAAAAGAAATTCTAACTACAAATTTATATGATTTTGAATGAAGAAAGTAAATTAGAAATTTTTCGAATGATTTAAATGACAATATATCATATATATATATATATATAGGTAAAAGAGTTTCTTTATTTATAATATGAAATATCATATTCATGTTATTACATTGTAAATATAAATATTCATGTAAAAAAATTATAAGAGAGAAGAAGATACAGAGAACTCACAAATTCTAAATGTGAAAATTCTAATGAATTGAGAGAAAAATACATCATTATATCATGGAAAGGTTAATAATTCTGAATCCTTGAGATATTTCACTATATAATAAGCCATGATTTATATGTATTCATATAATAGATAAATTATATGATTGTTATAGATCTTGAGTGAGTTTGAAGACCAGTGGTATAGAACACAATTTTTGAATACAGAAGTTCTTGAATATGTTGTGCATGGGTGGTCCAAATAATATAGTTTTCATGTGGTGGAATATTATATAAAGTTTTGAAAATGATACAGGGAGTATACGGTAATATTTATGGTTTTGGGTCATTTAATCTTATTAGAGAAATGTAATGTTGTAACATATCCAATATAACTCAGGTGTTGGATCACAATGTGACACTATATTGATAGGATTCTGATTATCCTTGGATTTTTAATAACTTATATTAATAGTGCAGAATAAATTATTTGAATGTCTAATAAATCACAATAATAATTTATTATTTTTAGGAGAACATTATAAATCCTGGAGGTTGTGCTTTTATTTTCGACTGTTATAAAAAAATTAGAGGATGTGAGTAAATTATTTCAATCCCAATATAGACTTTAACCGATCACAATTTTTAGGTTAAATGGTTTGTAACACATGAAAGAAAAACGTTATCATTGATTCCCCCCTCCCCCTCTCATTGATCCAATCAAACATTGGAACTAAACGGGATGTGGAAGTTAAGGCCACATAAAAAATATCCAAAAAATTATTAAATATGAAGAGTATAAATTCTATGAATAGTAGTGTTATTCCTACTATTTAATGTAGGAACTATCAGATATAGAGGAAAAGGATGATACCACACCTCCTATTTCTTATCCTAGAAGTGAGAGTTATAAGAGTGTGTTTTTCAATCATCATTGAGAATGATTCTATGAATATTTCTAGAAAATTAATATATAGAATGGTTGTGTGGATCAAAATTAAATTTTAATGTCTCCATAAAAAAAGTACTACATAAATTTTATAGGAATCTGAACTACAAAATAGATTTGGTACAAATTGAAAAAGTATCTTGGAAGGTAATATTAAGGTTAGGGAAGCCAGGTTAAAAGTCTGGAGGGGCATATTTTAAGACATAGACATGGGTGATTATGAATACATTGATGGATATTTTATAATATTCCCCGAAAATGTGGGCTAAAAACTAGGATCTTTTGAGAATATAGATGATTCTACCATTGCGTAGATACTGATGAAAAATTTCCCAAATAGATTTTATCCGATGGTTTTATTTTTGAAGGATTGGGAAGATCTTTCCCTAGATGAACTTTATAATATTCTCATAGCATATTTAATGATAAAGGCATAGACTATAAAAAATAAGGTCAATATGATATGGATTTTTCATCCATGTTAAAAGGAAAATTCATTGTAAAAGTGGTTATAGATTCAAGTGATTCTAATGAGGAAAATGATGATAATGGATTCAATAGATTTTTACTCTTCTTTCAAATAGATATAGAAAATGAAAGTGGAAAAGAAAAAATTTAAACAATAACGAAGGTAGTACAAAAACATTATTATTATACACTTATCCTATAAATTTCCAATGAATATGGCTAATTATATTGAGACTGATGTGTAATATAAGAATCCACAAACATATTAGTGGGGAAATAACAAGTAGTAGTTCACTAGAAAGAATAGTAATTTGTTGAGAGAATGGGAGAAAACACTCTAAACATTATTGAGTTGTGAATATAATGATGGTGGTGAATTATTTGATCACATGGAAAAAAAATTTAATCCTCAAGAAATGATTATAAAGAATAGGGGATAGAATTGGAGTAGTCACTAAAAGGTGCATTTGAAGATTATCTTGATAATAACACACAACATAAGAAGAAAAAGAAAAAATTTGGAAAATAGAATAAAAATTTATCCATTATAAAATAAGAGTAAGTAAAAATAAATGTGATATAAAATTAATAGAGTAATAAGAATTTACTGATGGTGGATAAGAATGAGAAGATGTCAAGTACTATTTAGGAGAAACTAGATCAAAAGGATGAAAATTTTTCTTAATACCATAATTATATTTTTAATATATCTAAATGATGTAAAAAATAGTAGATATTAATTTACAAAGTCTATTAATGTTAATGATTAATATTTTTAGTATGATAATAAAAATAATTTTAGAATACAGGGTAAATATATTCCTAATTTTTCTCGAAAAATATTTATTATTTTTAATAGTGTATGTCTTAAAAAATATAAATCTATTTGAAGTAAGAATACAATTTAATATAAATATTTCATAATAAAATAAGGAAGAAATTTGATGATAAAACAAATACCCTAGTAAAAATAATTATTATAATGTAGAAAGGAAATGCTATTTTTTAGGAAAAAAACTGTCAATAATATTAAAGATTACAGTTTATAAGTTATTGTTAGTGTTGGACAAGTTATGTAAACAAATCCTATACTTTAGGGTGTAATGTTTAATTTTTAGGGAAGAGACATCAAAAAGGGGTGGATTTGGTATGAAAATAAACATATATTATTGGGAAAGGGAAGATATGATCAAGAATGCATCAAATATATCCACCTAAGAAATATTTGGACCCTTAAAAAATATTGTGGAAGATGTGGATGATATGTTCATGAGGGTGATATATGCACGATAAGGATTCCAAGATAAGTTCCCTATGCTAAGAAATGTAAGGATGTTAATAAGTAAAATGGTGGTAAGACAATCTCTGTTGAGGCTAGAAAGAAGACTTGTAAGAAACTGAAAGAGGTTGAGTGTGTCAAGAAAGAATGCCTAATTTTATGGCTCGATTAGTTTTCATTATCCAAAAAATGTTTAAAGTTGATACAAGTGAATCTAAAAAATAAATCAAGTGTGTTTAGAAGAAATGGTGATAATTTATGAGAAAATGTTTAATAATGAAAATATGAAAATTCCGGAAACATTATTTGAATGGTGTGTTCTATATGGGTATGTCAAAAAAATGTATGAAAAACATATTATCTCAAGAAAATAATATGAAAATTATAATTCAATAAAAAGGAAATGAATTTTCCATGAAATCATAGGCGAAAAAAACTTCTTCATGAAAATAAGTTTTTAAAGAGATAGATATAATTAATAACCCATTGTGACTATTGATTGGAAAAGAATTACTGATGTTAAAAGGAAATAATGAACTAATTTTAGAACAAACACCCAATAATAATGTTACTATTAGGTAATAAATAATTCCATCTTTATTCCCATAAACCTATTGTTTACATATGCTAACATTATTTTAATTAAAGTATTATATTGGGTGTTGTATATTATTGATAGAAAATAAGGTGTTACTCATGGTTTTTTTAACTACCATGGAGAGAAGGTATTATCTTCATTCCCTAAGTGGGAGAAAAAATGAGAATAAAATTTCTTATATTGATTATATAAATTCTAAATAGAAATAAAAATCACAGAAAATGGTCTTTCAATCATACTTTCAGTCCATATTTTTGTTTATATCAAATATATCTATATATAGTGAGTGTTGGATGATGAGAAGATAAGAAAAGATAGATTTTAAGTGTCTTTTACTATAAATTTTTTCTGTGTTTTCTAATATGTGTATAGGATAAACATATCGAGATAAATATTTCTAAAGCATCACTAAAATGAGAACCTAAGAAGGGTGTCACATGGTTTTTCGTTTATATAAAAAATCGCTAACAATTCATATAAACTCCTATTTTTTACAAAGGGATATCCCATATAGACAGAGAGTTTTCTAACTGAAGGCACTTTTCTAAGAACTAAATGTGGTATAATACTTTTTTTAATTGTCACATGTTTTTATTATGATAATAAGAAAAATGGAAAAGAAAATGGTTTCAAAATAAGTAATTTGAGATGTGAAATATCACCCCTATATTTTTTTATATTTTTCTTCAATAAATAGGGATAAAAATAAACATACATATTAACATAAAACATTATGGTGTTATTGACAAAAAATACAAAGGGGATGATTTTTTGACCATAGGACTAAATTTTATTTGTTTTTAATATTAAATCATGGTATTTAAGGATATTTCAATATGTGTTAATGACTTTTGGAAATGATATAATGAAGTTGTTTGAGGCAATGGATTGAGATTTAAGAAAAATAGATATGTTAAAGGATATTCAATAAAATTAGGTAATTAATATATATTTATTGATGTTATGATCTTCTTGGAAAAAAATAATTGGTGATGGTTTTGAATATACCATCTATAATAGTTACTAGAATTTAGTAGTTGTTGGCTAATGGGGTAATTATCATTGTATGTCATTCTTGATAAGGTAGTTGTTAATGAAAGTAAGAATTTATCCATGTAGGCCATATCATGCACACTACTATGTCATGTGAATAAAGACCAATGGATATTGGTTTAAGGTGATTTTGAGAGTTTTATAAGGCTTGTATTTAATTTTAATAATCTTTAATGTCATTGTAATCATTATAGTTTTTTTATATCTAACCTATAAAATTGGATAAGTCTTGAAATTGTAATACTTTGAGAAAATCATAATACATCCAACAATTTCATATGAATTTTGAAGGTTTTTGTGTTTTCATATCATAGACATCAAGGGAAATTTTGTATGATATCATAAGTCCCAGTGTATAACTTTAGAGATTTCCATATGACTTCACAAGTCATATAAAATATCTGATTTCTAAGAGATTTTCCAAATCATGAAACTGTTGAACATTAAAAGACCTGTGAAATAGAGTTAATTTCTTTTTATGAATTAAAATACACAAAAATTTTATTTCATATGAATTCCTACAATATAAAATGACTTCAATACTTAATAAATTTTGAGAGTGTTGTAGCATGATAAATCATAAGAATTTCTAGAATTAAAATTCTAAATTGGAAATTAATTGGGACAATTATTATGACATGTTATTTTAGGATTTTAATATTATTATAATTTAAATGATAATAATAAATGATGAAAAAAGAGGAAACCAAATCAAGTAAGAAATTGGATACAAAGATGATTGCAACAATATAAGTTGATGTTATACTTCACAAAGATTTTATATGTGAACATTCATGCTAATGTGGACAGACATTTTGAGGGAATGAAAAGGTGTGAATTTTATAAAGAATAATATATGATATTTTAAATCACATGAATTTTAAAAAAACTAATTTTTTTATATTGTTTAAAGTAAACCATAACCAAAAAATTGTTTTAATATAGGAAATAAATTTAAAATATATGTATCAATTTAAATGATAAGAATAATTAAATATAAATATAAATGGTTTTCCATATTTTAAATTTGTAAGATAATATTTATTTTATTAATTTTTTAATATAAATATATATTTAAAGAAAATTGGGAAGATATAGGCTGATTTGGAGAGCTCAAAAATTCTGAGTTTGAGATTTTTGAAGAATTGAGATCCTTGTACATCATTATATCAAGGAAATAATAATGAGTCTAATTTTAGGAGATATATTATTGGATAATAATTCCTAATTCACAATTATTCTTATGGAATATAAATACCAATATCATTCAGGATCTTGAGTGAGTTCTGAAAATCCTTTATTCGGGGGTCTAACCAATCACAGAAGGTAGCAGGTATTTCTGGATAAACCTTATAAATTATTCATGTTGTGATTTATATTATTAAAACATAGAACATTTTGAGCCTATGAGATAATTATTTAATAATTTATTTAGAATTTCACTTATCACAAAGGATGAGTTAATGTAGTTTAACTAGTAAAAGGAAAAAAGAGATATCACTGATTCACCCCTACCCCTCTCAGTGATCCAATCGAAGCTGGGATATTCATAGTTCACTATAATCATTATGTAGATTACAATAAAAAATTAATATCTTTGAACTCTTGAGAAAAAATACCATGGTCTTTTAATTAACTTCCACACAAAATTGATGATAAATAGTTTTATTTTCAATAATAATAGATTCTTTAATTTTATTATACATCATTCATGTAGTATTTTTGTTTCTTATTCTTCTCCATTTTATTATTCCTATTTATATTTATATTCTAATTTCTCAAAAGCATGTACTCACTTAATCCACTCTATTTTCTCTCTATATTTCCGATTTTCAGTTCCGAAAATGCATCACATAGAATAAACCTATTTTTTCAAGTGCAAATTTGAATTTAAAATTCAAATAAAAAATAGTTATTATTTATAATAACCTCTCAACTTATTATTCTTATTTTTGATCCTTTGGGTCATTAAAGAGATATTAGAAACCATTGATATGACTATAGATATTAGAGATTAAGTAGGATTAGTACTTAAGTCATCAAATTAGGAACATTACCAGGTCCACTCAAAAACTTCAACTTTCATTTTGGAATGGCTTTACCAATATTCATCATAGAATATTGTATGTAATTTCAAAAACATTTCATTGAATACATATTTCACCATGTAATTATGAATGTTTCACTATTACAAAAATTCTTAACATTTTAAACTAATCTCACCAGTTATCATTATATATTGATCCCCCCTTCAAATCCATTTTTTTATTTTAAAAACAATTCTTTTTTGGTTTTTGTGGGAACCTGACAAAATTATGAGAAAATAATTCAAAAAACCATGAAAATTAAAATTTCAAACAACGAACCCCACCAAAGATATCATAAATCAGAAAACAAAAATCGATTTTTTTAGGAAACACAATAATAACCTCATTATTATATATGATAAATCATATATCAAATCTCACATGTAGTAGGATCCTTAATCCCTTAACTAAGAAGATAATCCATCACGCCACCATAACCACACAACAAATGACCTGATGATCAGACAATTTCAACACCTCCAGAATAAATCAAAACCACCAACTCATTCATGAAATACATTGACATCGTAAGATGATCACTCAAAACAAGAAAAGTTTATGCACCACTGTCTTTATCTCTACATCATCCAGAAAAAAGATCCAATGTTTCTTTAATAAGATCATTGATGTTCATATCCAACATTAAATGATTTCAAGACACAAACGTCACCTTCCATCAGAAGAAACAAAATTGAAGAAGTGATGCCAATAGATCGCATAGAATGATAAAAAAAGAAACTTCATGTCTCGCCGCCTAGAACAACCTACCTCTCACAGAAACACATCCCATAACCTCTTCAAAAAACATATTATGTGATTGAACTAGGAAAGAGATATAAAAAATGAATCCATATAAGATAATAAAGGAGAGGAGCTTCATACTGTTCCACTTCTAATCTAACACCATTGACCCATCAGGATAACATCATCATAAAAACTTCCCTAGAGAAAACAATATCACAAATCCATTGAAAAGTTACATCTTAAGATCATAGAAAACTTCATATTCAATAGGATGAAACAATATAAAAACCCATCACTGGACCATCTTATTTTACCATAAATCAAATCGGTGGATGACACCAGCCGAGATATACCCCAACACAAACTTGAAACCACCAACACCATCCCCAAACCACATCATACACCCCTATATGGAACCAAGATGTTTCCAATAACATGGTTATGGGACAAAATAGTATGGGAGGTTGAAAAAACCAATAGGGAATCCACTAATCCTTAGACTAAAATATCCAAAACCACCCTAGTGAATTTATGAAAATCCAAAATGGATTTTATTGTGAATTTTTATCTGACAGTAGTAGAGGTGGGAGCATATGGAATTCAAGATATTATAGTGAAAATTACACCAAAATGGAAATATAAATCCATTACATCATGATAAATGGAATACTGAGTGAAGTGTGTGGTGAATAATAAGAATAATGTGAAATGAATAAAAACCTATAGCACCATGAGATCTGACATTAGATAGGAGGATCAGGATCATCATGGATGGAGAGGAAGGATAGGTGAAAAGTTTAAAATCCTAGGTCACTAAAGGAGATTATTTCATATGAGAATTCGATTCAAGAATGAATCAAAATCATTAAGAAGGGAGGAGTAAATCATGTATCTAGGAAGAGAGATAAAGATGTAGAGGTTGATGAAATTGAACATATGCCAAAATTTTATGATGGATAAAAAAGTAGCATCATTTAAAATAATAGAATATTGAATTAGAATCTAAAATTGGTCACTATATCTCTAGGGGAAGAAACCCTGGATTGATTAAAAACACACCCAAGAGAACAAAATGGGATAAATTATAGCCATTCAGGGGTGTTCATACCAACATATTAATCACTCAATATTTTTCACAATAACTTTTTCTTCACACTATAGAATATACCATGGCTTAGAGATCCTCATTTTTAACCTTATGAAATTACTGAGCAGTTTTACTCCTTGATAACAAACGTCTTAATTTATTTTAGAATATCTCAAAACTACAAAAAAATAATAAAACTTGGCATGGCCTTTATCATTTTTATTCTTATAACATTACCCTTCTACTTAAATAAGTAATGATTCGTTAATATTATTTATAAGAATATTATGTATCATAGTTATATATAAACTTTTTTAAAATTTTAAAACTCACATATAAGAAACCATAACTACCTATAAGGCATGTAAGTGCCTATACATTTCCTATAGGGATAATTCTAAACTAAAATGATCATTGAAATGAAAATTTTATAAATAATTTCATTTTATTATTTCTATTGTGTGTTCTCTATTGTACAATGGTTTGGTCTAATCACAATCCTTAGATCATGGATTGTCAAAATTCTTATTTCTGTGGAAACCAATCCATTTTCTATTCACAGAAAAGTTTTATGATTGTTTCATGAATGAAAACTATATGGTGATATTGTTTATTATTCAAACACCTTCAAACTCCAATCTTTAGCCTTAATAAATACTTCATATTTTTTCTATTTTTTCTAAAACTGTGAAACAAACTTCACCTAATATGATTCACTGTTAAATACATATTTTTGAATAGAATTATTGTGTTAGGTAAAAAATAATAAAACAATCATATCCACTTAATCAATCAACCTTTTCTCTATCTATGTGATCAACAATCATCCAAAACATCTCTTAGTTTTAAAAATATCCCATATTGGTTCGTTATGTAATATTGAAATATAAATCAGTTTTTAAACTCCTTAAACATAAAAATTATTAATTATTAAATATATCTAATTATATATAAGTGAAAATGATATAAGAATTATGAATATCAAATAATAATAACATGTTTTCCATAATAGTGGATTACATCCACTCCTTATATTATTTTATAACATGAATTCTTCCTCCACTTGTGAACATTTATTCATATAAATTTTGAAAAAAAAATCCTTTCATTCATGATCCAAAAGAATAATAGAATGGTTCACAGCTCATAAAACTCACAACCCTTACTCACATATTTACCACTCATATTACCCCTTTTAAAAATTCTCTCAAAATTCTTTGTATATTTAAATAAGATATCCCTCCACCATTAGGTTAAACACATATCATTGTATTATCCATGATATTGATGTTATCCTCCTTTGTAAACGCATAAAAAAATAAAAATAAATAGAGATTTAAATTATCTTTATCTAACTTTTAAAATAGTAATATAAATAAAAAAGTGAGAGAGGTAATTTGAACACCATACCAAATCTTTGAGAGGAATTAGGGTGAACACTCATCATTAACTGTAATCTATGAAATGTATCCCTTGGTAGTGGTTTATTAAACAAATCTACTATTTGATATTTTTCATAACTAATTTGACCATGGACATTTTTTATCCGCAAACATTAATTACTTTAATAGATTATATTAGGTAAAATTACCCTCCTTTATAATCCTTTAACAATTTCGTTCCTGCTAAAATTAATGTTGAAACTATCTTTGAATTCCCTATACCAAACTTTTTCAAAAGATATTCAGTATATTTATTTAGATAAATATAGTAACGATCTTCCTCTTTTGAAATTTTTTCCCTAAAATGTATCACATTTATCCAAGAATATACATTTATAACAACGTATATAATTATAAAGAAAATTATTCACAAATACTTGCTTCATTTCTAGTAAAAATGATATCATCTATATAGAAAATAATAATAAGTGATCCCTATTTTTCATCTTTAATATAGTGGTTGGTTTACACTATTCCTTTCATGAATTTCATATACTTTAATAAATTATCTAAATTGGAATACCATGATATTAGGGCTTGTTTTAATAAATATATATTTATACACACACTTTTAACTCAAAACGGGGTATCGTAGTGCTTGGTTGTGAGGGGTTTTTTGTGGCTACATAATATAAATATGGGTTTATTAATCATATAATGGAAAGAATCCAATGGGGTATATTCTTGGAACCAGAAACATCTAATAGTTCCTATATTTTCGTCCTGCTATAGATATGTTTTTTAAAGGAATTTAGTCATTGGGGTTTCATAATAGTGATGATTAGGAACTCACATTGTTCGGGAGAATGATAAATCAATATCATCACATCCTATTAGGGTAAACTATTATCTTATATGGGTATCCCTTGTATTTATAGGTCATGATAACGAACCTTCCTTAAATCCCAGTATGGGAAAAGTTACCCTCATGCAAGAAGTTGATTATTATCAAATACTGATGTCAATGTCTGTATATATCAAAGGTATTCCATTGATGTGAACGTATTTATATATCATAGGTTCTCCATCGATAAAAAAATCTATATGTATCATAGATTCTCCATATTTATCTTATTATTACATATAGAAGTTTTTATGTATGTAACTATGTTTTCAATCTACATATTTGAGTTCTCTAGAGTTTATCTTCATCCAGGAAGATGGTAAGTTCTAGTGGTGCAAGGATTAGTAACACAAAGGGGATTCTGATATAATATTATAAAAGGATATTGATCCCATAGAGTTAGTCACACTTAATAGTGAACATCATAACTCATAAATTGTTTAATTATGATCAATTCATGTAGAATAACATCATACAGTAAGGATGATCAGATGAAAGATTTCTAGAAATGGATGGTGTGGTACTTATGCATCAGAGGACCTTTTTGGATGACCTTGAAGGGAAAATTGACCAAAAAGTATAGGTTGCTATCAAAATTAATATTTACCTACCAAGATAGTTCTTTATATAAATAAGGCCTGATGAGAATAAGGCTACAAGACCTAGAGGGAATATAGACCTCTGAGTGGGGGAATGATTTTATCAAGAATACAGATTGAGAAAAGGATAGTCTATATGTATAATGGACCCTATGAATAGGATTTCTAGAGACAGTATAATATAACTAGATTAGGGGAGGAAATAAATAGTCTCATGAATAATATATAATAGTGGGGATGAAGATGAAATATTGATTATGTGTGGTTTGAACCACCATGAGGTTTCTTACATATCCCATTGAAATGGGAAGAAAATACTATATAGTTCAAATGACATAGTTTAATGTTAGGTGGAAAAACTATTCCATGTATTTTAATTTCATGTGGTAATAATTTTATTGTTTAGTTTTACATCATGATACTAGGAAATTGTCTATGGATTTTAACATCATGTTATAGGGACATCTATGTTGTGAAATTTGTGCAAGTAGAGAATCGTGTGGGGATTATTCATATGGTGGATTACCTGCCAAGATTCAACTGGAATATGTCCCATTACATATATTAAATTATGGTTTTTATGGATTACTCCTAGTAATGGATACCTAAGGAGTAATTTTAGTGATTCTAATGGAATGATAAATCCATATCTCTATGCTCTTTTGAGTCATACTTAATGTGAGAAAAAATAAATAATGAAGGATTGGAGACATTCCATGTGAACATGAAACTGGGTTTAAATGAGGCTTGTTTACTAAGGGTGTCCAAGTCTATTTCTCCCCCCGTAACTTTTTTATGATTTTTAATTGATGAAATCATCAATATAAACATTTTGGGTATCAAGTCTATAGAGATACCTTATCATCACATATCCCTACCTATTTCTAGGCTAGGAAGTTTTATGGAATATGGTAGTAGGAGGATAGTGACATCGAGTAATAAACATATTGGTATTACTCTAGGATGATTCTATTTTACTTTTAGGGGTGAAGGATATCGGGTTATAAGGTGTTCACTATTAATAGTGCCACTATCTAGGATTACACATCTATTATACAGATGAAATTGAAAATTAGTATACATGAATTACATACATTTTAGTAAGCACAAAATATGATTACTTCCATTAATGGTACTGGAAGGGAATATTTAGTGGTTATTCCAATTATGGTTTCCTCTCTTCTCATGTGTACTCATACTTCCACTAGATTCCCAGGTCAAACAAACTTGGATTTGGTTCATCCGAGTATTGTTTATAATGTGTTGGGGGGAATCCTCACAAATTTATATAAGATAATTAAGTCCATTATCAAGGGAATTTGGGATTTTAAAACTACTGGGGCCATATATTTTTAAGGATACACATGATCGATACATTTTATCAAGAGGATGCAAGATCAAAAAAGGATAATTATGATGTCCATACCCTGATTCAATGAATTCAATGTATTTTGAGGAGGCCATAATAATTAGATGTCTAAACATAAAATTAAGATGAATAAATTATATACTATTAGATCCATGGTGTTCATGATGCATTGTTACATGACTGAAAATGGATGGGTGGCCTTTTTAAAGGGATAGAAAAAAGACATCACCCAAATAATTATAGAATTAGGGACAATGATTCTCCCAAGTAATGTATGGAGAATATTTTGGACCTTTTCTTAAGTGATATTTTGGAAAATGGATGAGGGATTCACCCAAGTGATGCTAGGGTGAAGGGATAATGTGTTATCCTAGGTAATGTTGGGGTGAATTGGTGAAGGATTCACCCAGTTAATGCTAGGGAAAAGTGATATTTAGGGTGATATTAATTGGTTGAAGCTTTGGCCTAATTATAGGTGGTATCCATGGATTCCTTTGGAATATGGGCTTCCAAGTGTACTATTGGGTAATTTCCCTCTCCCTTAATTCATAGGACAAGGGATAAAGTGGTCCTCAAAAATAATCTTCGTGTTTTAGACCTTTATGGAACACAAATACCCTTTCATTTGGTCAATTACATTTGGTTTAAGGATTGGATAGGCTACCTAGGGTATTTTAGGACATAGGTGAGTGACTAGGGTGAGAAAATGGTTGAGTCACCTCTTTGTCTTCCAAAAACTATAAATGAGGAGCCTAAGGGTCCTATTTATAGGAAAATTCAGGACCCTTGGTGAAGGTGGTATCTTATTCTAGTTAGTCATACAGTTGAAAAATGTGTAAGTTACTTGTTCATGCAAGTTTCATATATAGGGTCAACTTTGGTTCCCTTTAAGGGTTTTGGGGAATATTACATTGTCTTTACCTAAGAATTATCATTTATGTGTTTGAGGTATTACTTCCTAAATATCATCAACCATTTCATGAAAGGAGAGTGATAAAAAATTTCCCTCTCAGTGTTAGGATCTATTGGAACAACGAGTATTTAATCTTGACTTAATAGTGAGATTAGTGAAAATTAATTTATGAAAGTGGTTTATTTTCAACTTAAGTTTTGGTTGATTCGTACTAGTGTGATGTGAAAAATATTTACACTATTTGTTCATGTAAATGTATCACACTATCATCCTGAGAAAGACTTTTTCAAATGCATATATATAATATATGTGGGACCCCCCCCCCCCACCCTCCCACCATTTGGACATTCATTTACTTCAGGGAGAGAATTTATCGACATCCTGAATCCCTAGTAATATGTGTTAACTAAAAGTAGGAACATGCCTATGTGTTTCACCCAGTGTTACGAATATCAATGTGATTCATGGTTTTTGAGCGAAAATCTTACACAAGGTCCCTCCTTATGTAATAGAATATTCCAAGGAATGTAACATAGAATTTTGATATCTAAAAACCATGGGTGAATTCTCTAAGAAAACTACCAATTAAATATAATTCATACTTAGAAAAACATTCACCAAGTATTGGGAGAAATAATTGGGTGGGAAAATTTTGGATTTAAGTAATTTTCTTCCCAGTGTTCATGTTTGTTTCCTTATTCACATGAGTAATTTTTATATCAGTATTTTTATTAATGAATCATGCTATATTTTTTATATATATCTAATGCATGAGAACATGATTCTGATTTAGGATGATAATATTTCTACTCTATTTCAAATAAATTATTGTGGATGTTGAACCCAACTCACATAACATGATCACCTACTTCTATTAGATTCTACGAACCCATATAAACCATTTTTAATTAATTATGCACTATATAATATAATTTAGTTGTGTGGATTTGAAATTATGATCCATACTCCACCTCCTAAAGGGGTTCCCGCTAATATTTAGATTCTATTGACTCATAGTATCTCTAGAGTAACTATTTCTCTTGATCATTAGATCATCCCTGAATCCAAAAATAAAATATCATATAATCTTTCCCTTTCTCAAGAATCTACTAAGGATGAATTAAAGTTCTATTAAACAACTAAGAAATCATATATGTTTAATTAGAGGAGATGATGGAGTCTTTAATGGGAGTTTCATCTTGAAGGGAACTTCTCTAAAGAATGGGTATGGGCTTATTAGGTGAACCAAAGTTGTATCGCACAAGATTAACGCCTACAAGATGATCAACATTGTAGATTTTTCTAAAATTCATAGTTTTTAAAATACAATTATCTAGATCTCATATATGGGTTGTTCATTTAGCGGTTTTTTAAGATCAACACATTCTATTATCACTTTGGGGAGGTTTATTTTAGTCTCTAGGATATCCATGATATCAGGGGAATCCAGTCTCAATAGATATGTGTGATGAATTCCTTCCCATCATAGTGTTTGGGAATACATCAAGGAAACTCATATTATTATAATAGATTTATTATAAGTTATTGAGATATACTTGAAGAAGTAAATCTAACCTTCTATTAATGTTCTATTTATCACATATATCAATATATTATTTCTTATTTGTGGTTCGAGAATTGGAGTGAAAAGTTCGAAGGCCTACCCCACCCAAAAAGTTAGTGAGCCTTACAATAGTTAATTGTTTATCCTTGAATATGTCTAGTATAGTAATTTGGGATACTTAATTACGCTATATATAATCTCAAATATTAATATAGATAGATATATGTCCATGTTTCTTAGTAGACAGTTGTAACCTACCTAAGACATATGTATCGGGGTAAGGGAAACAAATTTATTAATGGGAGATCAACAAGAATTGAATATACCAGTGAATCTTATTGTTATAGATTTAGGGAGACCATATCATCTGTTATGTCAAATTTAACATGGTGAATGTAAAATCCTGGTAAAATGGTATACTTTATTTTAATGTCTTTGATCTTTTTATCAGGTTTAACAGGTGCTAGAAAAAATTTTGGATTTCCTATAAAAATTGGACTGAGCGCTTCCTACAAGGTAAATTCACTTATTGAATGTGATTCATGATAATAATATGTCACTAGATATAGTGGTTTTAGTTCAAGTGCTTAAACTATTTTAGGATGTGAACTGAATTCACATCATGAATTCACCGATCAAGCATTATAAATCATGGTGACATCTTTTTCATCATACATGAACTCATCGGATTCATGATGTGAATCACATATTCACATTGTAAATAATTCACAACCTATAGGATTTTATGTGAAACAATATTGAATCATAATTCATTCAGTCCCCTACTTTTTTCCTCATACATGAGGTCTCTCCTAGGTGATTATGGGTGGTTTCCTCCCTTTCAGATTGCTTCATTTAGCTTGTTGAACTCTATTGTGGTTGATTAATCTTACTTTGGTAAGTTTTACCCCTTATTTCTTCTTCTTCATTCCTATTGGGTCTTGGAATAATTGTTTTGATGTGTTTTTGGGATTAGTGATCATGTTATGAAACATGGTTGATATCTTCTAGATCCATTCTATGATAAAATTTTAATAGTTAGTCATTTTGTTGGTTATGGTGTGGTGTGTGGATTTCTGAAGGAATGTTTCATTATATCTTCTTCACATAACCTTTTATTTATATAACTGAATTATAATACATGATAATTGATGTTAGGGACTGAATTGG
This sequence comes from Viscum album, assembly GCA_963277665.1. NCBI lineage: Eukaryota > Viridiplantae > Streptophyta > Magnoliopsida > Santalales > Viscaceae > Viscum > Viscum album. Next base: position 885,072,407 of record OY728148.1, on the reverse strand, counting down.
TTGTTCTATATTCTTTCTGGTGTATGGATTCCATTACGGGTGATATGCAACCTGAGTTTGAGTTAGGTTGTTCCATATCTATCCTATGTTGGATGAACTATGATTTCCAATAGTTTTATATATTTTTTACTTAGTAATTTATATTATTTATTTGTTTTTTTTTTCAAAAAGGGTTTTTATAAAAATATTTTCACCCTCATTTTGGAAAAATCAAGGTGTTTTTAAAAGAATTGTGAAATGAATTTTGAACTAGTTTAAAATAATGTTTTAATGGAATAAAATGGGTTTTTGTGATTTTTGAAATTTGTAAAACCCTTTATAAATTATTTTATGATTTCTACACATGGAATCCTTGGTAATATAGATATAAATTCTTATATTGGATCATTTATTTTGATATTATAAGGGACTTCATATTCTATAGTGTTATTCTATTAAAATATTGAGACATATTTAGTTCTAGGAATTGATCAACCTGGTATGTGGTTTCAATTTTTTTGGTGTTCCTCTGTTCCATGAACCTTGATTCATGGTTTATAGGGACATTAAGTGTGGACAAGTCATATTGATGCACAAATTTCCTAGATAACCTGATCGTATATTATCCTTAGTCTATTTTACCATTTTGATTTTTCATATAATACTTTGGCTTTGATATGCATTATTTGAATAATGGAAATGGTTATTGTAAATTACTCTCTGAAAATATTTTACATGGTTTTTTTATAACTTTGGAAAAGAAGAAAGTGTTTTACATGATTTTGATATAAAAATTATTTGACAATTATTATACCATGTTTCCTTTAAATTGATCATTTTTTAGATTTTCAAACATAGACCTAATATAGAACACCAAGGTAGGATCATACTAAGCCTATTTATCCCACACCGTTCACAACCCTTCAATATTTTATAGACCTTATATTTCATTATTATGCAAGAAAAGGCATGGTGCCACAGTGGGGAGGAATGGGTTTATGTCAGATAAACATAAGTTGCCGGTGGTGAGATTATGGTACATTTCCCATACCTCACATGGAGTAGTCATTTTCCTAGTTTGGTTATCCATTCAGTTCCTGGACATGAACCTTGGATTTTTATATTACTACTTTCTATTTTTAGTGAAACCACTAACTTTATTGGTTTATTGAATTTTTACTATCTTCCTGTCATGACCCAACCCGTGTTGGGGCTTGAGCCACAACTTCCTCAAGCCCGCCTCCATAGGCCAGGTGTGGAGAGAAGCACTGAAGGCATAAAAAACTCCGGGAGGCCTTTTTTTAAGAATGTTTACACACACACACATAGCCAACTCAATGAAAAAATGTAGATAGAAAGGAAAACAAGATACAAAACTACTATAAATAGACCACAATCATGTATCAACCTCTAAAGATTACATGTATAAAAAAATAAACTAAAATGGAATGTGTAAAATACATGTCGAACCAAAAATGTGCCATAGCCTGGAAGTAAATGAAAAGTAAAACTATTGAGAGAGACATGCTCCTAGATCCCAAGATATGACCACCGTACATGGTCCAAGCACCCCATATATCTAAGTTCCTCTAAAGTCACGATCAACTTGTCTCTCATCTGCATATGGCACTATACGTATAGGCAAAGAACATGCAGGGGTGAGTATAAACATACTTAGTAGGACACCCTAAAAAGGTGAAGGGGGAGTAGAAAGAGATAAAACTGAAGAGTAAAGAATTATATAGAACAAGGTATAATAAATAGTATATCTCAACCCATCGATAAAATGATGTAAGATCATCTATACATAAGGAGCTAGATTTGGTGAGAATACAAACTTCTCGTCAAGTATTCGATACTTATTGTAGGAGAGTAGAATTTTCCAACCATGAGAAGCTAGAAAAGTAAATCACATGGCATACCTCACACATCTTCACCTCTCATGGAATGAGAGTAATCAAAACCTAGGGGGTGGGTACTAAAATAGGATATATATGCTTAGTCAAAGAAACCCAAATAAGAGTGTTAGGGGATCTTTATCTCACAACTAAACCCATGAAAAGAGTCTCCAATTATTCTAGAATTATCCATTAATGATGCCCATCATCCCACACATCAACACTGAACACGCCAGTCAAAGGGACTCAATCACCACACCTTGATACTATCTAGTTTTGGTGGATCTGTCTTGCCCGCATGGTTTTAGTTCATGTCACAAGGACACATCTTGTTGGAGAAAGAGTGCCTCTTTATAGAGAGTCCAAGGGTATGTCAAATCATATCTCTTCACTCTATAGCCTTGTTGAGAGTTCACGTCTCAAGGTTGAGGACCCATGCCCAGACTTGCTGGAGGGTTCCACTCTAGTCATTGGGTATTCGCACTCTAGTACGTCAGGGGGGATCATCACACTGAAGTCGATGGTGACCCATTGCCCATCCCCTCTAGAGGGTACTACTTCCCAACAAGAGTCATCGATGGGACTCACTACCCATCCCTAGTAAAGGGTAGTACAATAGAGGGTGGCCAAATCTTCCATTTGGGAACCCACTGCCTAGCCCTACTGAAGGGTAGTACATTAGAGGGTACCCAAAACTACCATTGGGGAACCCACTGCCCTGCCCAGCTGGAGGGTAAGCCCAGAACAACTTTGGCCATTCTTACTAGATGGTACCTCTCATAAACCATCATGGAACTACAATGTATAATCCTACAAGATGGTATCTATGAGAAAGAATCAAGGAACTACACTGGCCATCCTTTCTAGATGGTAATCTCAGGATACTCTAAAGATATAGTAAAATCGTTGTCATCAATGGGTGTCACACCAAATATGAATCAAACCTAGAAAATCTTACATCATAACTTGAAATCCACTGTGTAGAGAAACATCACGTTCTACGTAGAAAAACACTCGGGATAGGCTACTTGTGGGACAAAATTTGAGTCCAAAATAAAGAGATACAACAGATAGAATATTTGTAAAGAGGTACACGACGCATGTGGGGACCACATGATGTGTGACCCAGACTCAGTGCCTGGAAATATACCCGGTCATACTTAGGTACTAAACTATACACTATTACCCCTAAGTGTTCCAGTGTACTCCTAGAGTATGTTGTTTTCTGGGCCAGAAGGGCTAATGAGGCCACAATACTCATTGTTTGACCAAAGGGAAAAAATGTAATTCTACTGAAATAGATCCTCAAATGGCCCAAGATAACCAAAAAAATCGCACAATTGTGATCCTTGTGAAAAAATGCACTGGATCCACTATTCATTCACCCAAAATGGACACCCAGTGAAGAAGTCACATTTTACCCCTACACACCCAAATGAGGCTTTGTGGGGCCTGCACCTCACCCTCGATTAAAATAAATTAAATTGGTATTGAAAATTACACCATAATATCAAGGACATGATGCCTCTGATGGATTGATAATTAGAAGTTGTACCGAAATACTAAGTGAGGTAAAAAAAATCTCAATAATAATAATAATATACTTAGTCATTTCATGCATCTGATCCATGAAACCAAATTAAGTATCCAAGATTGGACTCAAAAAGATATTGTCAAGGTTATGGTCACACTATCACAGATGATGCATCAATTGGATATTGTATGCGGGAGTTATGGTGGGTCAAAAATTTAATAATATCATTAAATCTATTATTTCATGGGTGTTACATGGGTCCAGGTCATGGGTTCGGGTAAATTTTCTAAAATGGTCTCAAAATTAATATATCATAAATGGACTCATATTGTCGTAGATGGTGCATGAATTAGACACCCCAAATGAGAGTTATGGGGGTTTAAAGTTTAATAATATTATTAGTAATATTAATGTTTTTGTTTTTGTTATTTTTTTTGTTATTTTTTTACCATGTTACAGTCCCCCCATCCCCCCTAGGCCACCCCTACCTCTTCCTCATATGCCTCTGCTCAGGCCACCCTGCCCTGTCACCACCAAGAGCCACGCCCTATCGGCCTTCGCTATGCTGACCACTTCCCAACCTTCATCCCACCGGGGTTTGTCGTTCACTAGCCTTGTGTGCACCTTGCTAGCTCTGAATAAGTCATCGTGCGGCCTGCCACCGACACCGCTGGCCACCGCGTGTCGGTGGTCTCTTTTAAGGACCATCTAGACTCCACTATTTCTTGAAAAATGATAATGGGCATATATCTCGGATCCTCAAGTCCCGACCTACAAAAACATATGCTTCGCTCAAAAATTAATCATTGTTTCAGCATGATGAAAAGTATCCACTTCTTCTACTCACCATTGTGCCTCCTCTGGTTCCATAAACTCAAAAGCAGGCATAGATCTATTCTCCTCAAATTTATGGCTTCATAGATCTATGCTTCACACCATGTTTCCTTGACGTTCCGACAAAGAAAAAAGTTGACGATGAAGAATGGATGAAGAACGTGATGAATGGGTGATCTAAGAATTAAAAGTTTGATGGTATTCGTTATTTTCAACAAATATAATCTTTAAAGAAGTTGTAAATGCAATAAATATGTGAGAATATTAAATTATAGATGCAAAAATCAAAATAATCCTACCCCTATTTGATCTGCTTTTCGTTGGAAAAGTGTTCACCTTGATTCCGTTGTGATTTTCCAAAGCTTCGCCATGGATTTTCCAAGGGATAAAGGTTTTGACCTCTTGTTGGAGGGTGGATTTGTTGATAAAACTAATCAAAATCCCATAAGCATTAATTTATTATATTTTATTAGATTATCATATCCTCTTAACCATGCTTGCCAACGGTCGTAGGATCTGAAAATCCTACGCCCTCTTACATAATGACGCCCCTAGGGTAAACACCACACTACGAACTTAACCACAGTATCAAATTTTCAATCAAAATCCCTATTTATAAGTTATTAGAAGTTTCCTTCAAATAAAATAATCTTATTTTATTATTTATTTATGATTACTTCCTTGATAAATTTTTCTACATAAGGCTTTCACTCACACAAGTTATGTCCCATCTAGGGTAAATGCCACACTCCGGACAAAACCATGGACACATATTTCTAATATGAGCTACCGTTTGAGGGATATATAGTTTTTTTCATGTGAATAGTATAAAATAAACTAAATATTTTTGTATAATTTATTCCAGGAACACCAGGCCTTAGAATCTCCCACTATCTCATTGCCTAGCTCTATAAATATATGTAGATATATTTTGAAGTTTTACAAGGAAACAATTGGGTCTCTACATCATTCCCTCATTCAATATTTTCATCCTCAAAAATCAAAACTAACGAAAAACTCAGAATATTAAGCTCACACATGGATCTCCCACTCCCAGGAATTCTCTTACATGTTTTGGTGCTTCCACAGAAGAGAACCAAGGGGTTGGTCCTTCTTCATAATGTTGGATCCTCTTGATGATGTGTGGCGGGTCATGTACGTATCTCCCCTTGTGATACACATGGAACAAATCGTGCACGCTTCTGAGCTATGGTGATAGTATAAGGAAGTAAGAAACCATTCCAACCCACTTCATGATATTTAATGGTCTGATAATCCTTAGAGACATCTTGCCTTCTTGACTGACAACCAATACACAAACAGTCATCATATCCTTCAACACTTGGATAATGCAGTCAGTCTGCCCGTCAGCCTGGGGGGAAGTCTGCACTCATTCGTATTTCCGTCCCAAATGCCTCTTGTAGGCCTCTCCACAATCGTGACTTAACCTCATGTCAAAATATAGGATAAATATCTAGGGTACGCTATGAAGAAGGACGATCTCCCACATGTACAAATGCCTCAAACACTCCACCGAAATATTCTTCCTAATAGCAAGGAAGTGTGCTGAATTTTTGATTCAGTCTACTATTACCAAGATGGAGTCATGGATCTTAGATATGTGTGAAATCCTTATGAAAAAGTCCATAGATATTTCATCCCATTTCCACATTAGGATTTCAATAGGCTGCTACAAAACTATCAGAACCTAGATCATGATATCATGATTCCCTCCTTTAGAATATCTATCTGGTGTAGCTCCTATAGATATTTTAATCATGAAAGATTTCTCACAGTCAATTTCCCAAAACTGGGAATCTCTCACACACTCAATAAGTTATGGATTCAACACCATCTACTAAAGAAAATTGTACCCTTATACTTCATTAGGGTCAGCTGTAGAGAAGCTAACTGCTCTGAAACATCCCTCACTAGGAGATCCAAAGAATTCCTACTAAGTGGATATTATATAATGTTAATCTTACCTTAGAGTATTGAGTATCTCAAAGATTAATTCCTAAAGGATGTAAAACAAGTGTTGTCGCCTCAGGTTCAAGTCTCTTTGGGTGAATACATACCTAAGACTCTAGTGGTATGAATAAACCACAAGGAGTTCATCCAGAAGTTAGCACCTCCATGGTCTCAGGGTGAAGACTACTACTATTGGCACTAGGTAATGATTCATGTAGTCCAGTTCATGGGGTATCCATCACCTCGACATGTACTTGATAACTGATGTATCAAGGTTGACATTGCACACCCAATGGTAGCAACAAACAGGGAAGGTGAGTAAACTCGTCCAACCTCAAAAATCTAGAAACAGAAAGAACATGGAATACCTCATTCACATTTTCTTATTATGGAAGAAATTAATACCCAACTAGGAACTCCTCCAGACCCACTAGTGGAATTACCAGAAGAAGGAGTTCAAACAGAAAAACTCCACTGGAAATTACCGAACCTGAACTAACACTCCACTGTATAACCCAACCAAGAATACACAAGTTAGAGGGACTCATCCAACACACCTATATAATATATTATTTGGTAGTCATTGAATCTATCCCATATTTTTTCTTGCTTCACAAAAATACATCTTGATGGGGGGAAAGACCCCTCTTCCTCGTGAAATAAAAGCTACATCGAACAACCCCAAAACAGGGTTACACTGATGCCCCACTTCACCCCGATAAAACCTTGAGAAATAATTAAGGATAAAAGAGTAACTCAAATAGTGTCTAATATGTTCTACCAAAAAAGTTATAAGAGATACATAGCATTCGTCTTATCATCTCATGTGCTATAGGATCATAGGCATCCAATGCATATAGCTACCTATGGCCCTAACCACCAGCTCCTTGAGCCTCATGTGGGCTACCAGGTGGTGGTGGAAGGACGTCATGGCGACATCCACCAACTAATGTTTTTCCTGATCCTCTGTCAGCACCGCCTCCTTGGGGACTGACATGTACTTTCCTGGGAGATCCCTAACCACGGTGTTGTCTCTATCCTGGCTATCCTTCTACCATATTCTTGGAAATATCGACATGTATGTTTGGGTAGTCTAATTCCATATGACCTCACCCATCATAATAATAGAACCGTCCATCCCTAAGAAATTCTAGTGCTCTATGATTTCTCATACCATCTATATAAGTATGATCATGGGAAGGCCTCCCACTTTGAGGTCCTACCAACTAACGCCTGCTATCTACTGTAGACATCTTAGCTCTAACATGCCCAATTCCAAAACTGGATAACTCACATTCCACTTATAGAAATCCCTATATCACCAGTTCCCACTCCATCACCCTCATGTAAGTGGGGATACATAAGAGCACTATGTAAATAGGGATCTCTCTATGGAGTCCCTGCTCAAACATCCCTGATTAGAAGTATCCGTTTTGGATCATATCCAGAGAGTACTATGTTAGGTTTGTGAGCCTAGTCTAATACTCACCCATTTCCATCCCCCTACTAAATCTCTATAAGCTCTTGAATATGAATGAAGTTCAAGTAGGAGGGGTATTACACCTCAAGAAATAGCTACTAGAAGTTTTCCCATGAGAGTGACAACTCTTCATGTATCAGATTAACCAGGCCCCTCCAATGCCCAGCTGCTTCATGGAAGAGAATGGATGACAAAGACACCATCTAATCTGCCAGTGTCTGAACAAGCCTAAAGAGGATGACCACAGACTCTAACCAAAACTCTGATGCCTGAGGGTCTGACTCACCGAGGAACCTCAGCGGTCTCTATCACTAGAACCCAAAAAGCCTGCTCAACCAACACACATCTTCATCCTGCTCTTCCCGGGTGGTCTTTGTCTTAATAGGTGGAGGTGATACTACCTTCCCACCTGGAAAAATGGAATCGTATGATGGATCCTGAACTGAGACCTCGTCACTCATAGGGTCTTCATCATGAACCAGATCTAGTATCCTATATTTCTATCATTGCAAAGCAATACTAAATCCATCAAGGAGTAAAATGGTCAAATGAGTATATATATATATATATAAACCACAATGGGGAGCTTAATTAAGAAGTTTAGTATAAGAATCAATCCTATATGTTTCATGTACCAAAGTTCCCTACAACAAATTTCACATCATTCTAAGTCGACAAGAGGGTAATCAAGGTCCTGTTGAATTGATACATCAGCCACCACACCATCACTACACTCCCTGGACTGAGTTCTGTACTTGAGACACTTGACATTGTTTCCCTAAATCCAAACCAATTCCATTTTAGGGAATATCCAAACAACATCCCAAATAACAAACCAACTCTGATACCACTTCTTCATGACCCAACCCATGTGAGGGATCATGTTGTAACTAGCCCAAGCCTGCCTCCATAGGCCAGGGGTGGTGACAAGAACCAAAGGCATAAAAACACAGGGAGGACTTTTCCTAAGAACTTGTACACACCCACACACACATCCAACTCAATGAAAAGACGTATAGGGAATGGAAAAAAGATAGAATACTTATACAAATAAACCAAAAAAATGCATCAAACTCTAAATAGTATAAGTATAGAAAAGTAAATTTAAATAGAAAGGGGAAAGATACACACCCAACCAGATATGTTCCACAACATGGAAGTAACCAAAAAATAAAACTGTTGAGAGAGCCTCACTCATGGATCCCAATATATGAATATTACATGGTCTAAGCACCTTGTATCCTTAATCTCTTTAAAGTCATGATCAACCATTCCATCGTCTACAAATGGCATGATATGTGTGGGAAAATCCCATGCAGGGGTGAGTATAAACATTATCATTAGGACGCCTCAAAAGGGTGAAGGGGGAGTAGTAAGAGAAACAATTAAAGAGGAAATAAGTAAATAGAATAATGGGTAGTAAATAGTATAGTTCAACCCAACAATAGAGTGAAGTAAGCTCATAAAGACATAATAATCTAGAAATAGTGAGAAGATGAACTTCTCATTGAGTTTTCTCTACCTATAGTAGGAGACTAAACTCATCCAATCATGAGAATCTAGAAATTGAAAGTATGTGGAATACCCAGTACATCTTCACCTCTCCTATAATGAGAGTAACCATAACCCAAGGAGTGGGTACTGGAATAGGATATATTAATATGCTCAGTCAAAGAAACCCAAATGGGAGAGTAAGGGGATCTGTATCTCACAAATCAACCCATGAAAAGAGTCTCCAATAGTTCTATTAGTATCCACCACTAATTCCCATCATCCCACACATCTTCCCAAAACATACAGGTCAAAGGGACTTAATCACCACACCTCGATACTATCTACTTTGGGTGACTATGTCTCTCCCGCATGGTTTTTGGTCACATCACTAAGTCATGTCTTGGTGGGGAAATCATTCCTATTTCTCTAGAGTCTAAGCGTACATAAAATCGTGTCTCTTCACTATTCCACATAGTCAAGATGTCATGTTTCAATGTTTAGGACCCATGACTAGCCCGGCTATAGGGTGATACTCTAGTCATCAGGTATCTATACCCTTGTACGTTCGGGGGGATCATCACCCAAAAATCGATGGGGAACCACTGCCTGGCCCCTCAAAAGGGTAATCTGTTGGAGGGTATTTCCTGAAAATAATCAACAACAAGACCCCCTACTCATCCCGACTAAAGGGTAGTACATTAGAGGGTACTCATAATAGCCATCGGGGAACCCACTGCCTAGCCTTGCTGGTGGTTAAGCCTAGAACTACTCTGGTTATCCCTCCTAGATGGTACCTCTTGGAAAGCATCAACCAACTACACTAGCTATCCATGCTGGATGGTACCTCTCATAAAGCATCGAGGAACTACACTGGTCTTCGCTAGGGGATGGTAATCCCAAGATATATTGAAGATACAGTAAGATCACTATCATCATTGGGTTTCACCCTGAAAAGGTGTCACACCAAGAACATTTCACATCACATATCAAAAGCCACTATAGAGGGAACCATCTAATTATTTACAAACAAACAATCAAGATATGATATTCATGGTCCAAAATCTGAGTCCAAAAGAAATAAATATGAGAGATAGAAGATTCATAAAGTGGTAACAAAGCATGTGGGGAAAACACATTGTGTTACCCCACCTCATTGTTTGGCCATGTGACCAACCATATTAGTATACTAAAGTGTAGACTAGTACCCCTATTCATATCAGTTTACTACTAGAGTAAATGGTTATCTTGGAAAAAAGGGTTGACGAGCACACAATTCTCATTGTTTTCCTAAAGGGAAAATGTAATTATACTAACGTGCACCCTGAAATTTCCCTAGATAACCAAATGTATCACACCTTAAGATTTTGACGAAAAAGATCAGAGGATCGACAATTCATTTTCCCAAAATGGAAACCCAGTGAGTAAGTCACATTTCACCGCAATGTGTTTGAACTAGGCTTCATGGGGCCCACACATCATCTGCGATTTAAATACATGAAATTGGTATTGAAAATTCCACCTTAATATCAGGGTCTAAAAACCTCTAATGGAATGTCAATTAGACATTGTACTGAGAAGCTATGTCAGGTTAAAAATTTCTCAATAATAATAATAATAATATAATTAAGCATTTCGTTCATTCAAGACATGAGCCTGAATTAATTATCCAATATTGGACTCAAAGAGATCATCCTAAGGTCATGGTTAAGATTTCATAGATGAAGCATTAATTATACATTGTATCTATGAGTTATGATGGATCAAATATTTAATAATATCAATTAATATGTTATTTCACGGGCGTTACATGGGACCATGTCATGAGTCGGGGTAAATTTTCCAAAATGGTCTCAAAATAAATGTATTTTAATCTGGGTCATGCAACCATAGATGGTTCACGAATCGAACTCCCCAAATTAGATTTATGGGGGTTTAAAGTTTAATAATATTATTAATCATAATATTATTTTTAGTTTTAGTTTTCTATTTTTTTTCTTTTTTTACCCCCTTAGGGTCACCCACCCATCCCTTGTGGGCCACCTCCCTAACTCCTCTTCGGTTGCCTCCGCTTGGGTTGCCCAGCCCTTCTGCCGCCAGGAGCCATACCTCGCCTACCTGTTATTCTGCCAACCACTACTAGGCTACCATCTACCTACCTCATGTGATGCTCTCCTGCTCCTAACCATCTTTAGTCACTTCCATGAAGCCCATCGCTAGCCACCATGAATCAGTGGTCCCTTTTCTAGACAACAATCACTTCTCTATTGCTCAAAAAATGAAAATGGGTATAGATCCAACATCTTTGGGTCCCAATATACAAAGACCTATGCTCCGCTTGAAGATATGTCACCATTTATATTTTTTGAAAAGTAGGCATGGCTTCCTCTAACCATCATGCCTCCTCCGGTTCCAAAAACACAACAACTAGACATAAATCTATTCTCCTCAGATCTAGGGATTCACATATCTATGATTCACCCCATGTTTTGTAAAGTTTCTGGCAAAGTGAAAAGTTGATGATAAATAATGGATGAAGAATGTGAAGAATGGGTTATCCAAATATTAAGTTGTTTATGAACGTTATTAATTTCACCACAGCTAATCATTAAAGAAGCCGAAAACATGGTCAAACTTCAAGAATTTGAAATTATATATGAGGAAATGAAAATAATCTTACCTCAATTCAATCTGATTGCCATTGGAAAAGTATCCCCCTTGATTCCACTACGATTCGCCAAAGCTTAACCATGGATCTTAAAAGGGATGAAGGATGTAATATTTTGGTGGAGGAAAGTTTAGTGGCTAACACTAATCGAAATCCCATAAACATAGATTTATATTATTTTATTAGGTTTATTATATATTTTTAACTATTCCCACCAACGGTCATGGGATCTGAACATCTTACGCCCTCTCGCCTAAGGTCACTCATAGGGTAAACACTGCACTAAAAACTCAGTGGCGGTCTTGGATTTTCAATATGAGTCCCCATTTAGACATTATCAAGAGTAGCATCCAAATAAAATAATATTATTTTATTATTATTTTATGGTTACATCCATGACAACGTTTTTCAGAGAAGGCCTATGCCCACACAAGTTATGTCCCACCTAGGGTAAACACTGTGCTTTGGACTCAACTGTGGTCTCAGATTTCTAATCCATGCTACCATTTGATATATATATCCTATTTATTTCACATTGATAGTATAAAATATACAAAATACTTTTGTATAGTTTATTTTGGGAACATTGGGCCTTGGAATTTTATGTCATCTCATCACCTTGCTCTTGAAATATATCTATAGATGTTCTAAAGTATTACAAGGAAAAAATGGGTCTCTATACTTCCATTGTTCCTTCCCACTATATATGTATATATATTCCATGTGTATTATTTATTATTCAAAGAGATGTGTTCCCACTATCTGTTCTTTGTTTCATGGCTTCTATTAGCTTTCCCATAGGGATCCAGAATTCTATTCTAGTATGTAAGGGATTGGTCTAGGTACTGGGTCAGAGGTTATCTTAGCTCACTTCATTAAAAATTGGTATTAAATGTGTTTTCCTTCAATATTTCTTATCTTGAGACATCTTCTAGACAAGGTTTGGGTTTTGAGGGCCATAGGTGGTAGGTTTTTTTAGTTCCTTGTTATATATTATCATGATGATCCCCAAGTTACCATGGGATATTTGTATTTGTATCTCCTATGTTTTGTTTTTATCTTAATCTTGTTTTATTCTTATGTTTGTCTTGTTCAAATTAAGATTATCATGTTGTTTGATCATCTCTTCTATTTCTAGTGTGTAGTAACATGACTTTGAGATGTACCCCTTGAGATCCATATGAGGGAACAATGATAAATTCCAATCAAGGGAATCCTCCTTTGGATCATAATATTATTAAGGATGTTGATTGGGAAGTTCATATCATGGAACATAATGTACAATGAATTTATAGACAAGATGTTGAGGTGAAATTGATAGATGGTTTATATTGGGATCAAGATCAAGTGTTTATATGAAAGAAGTCCCAATCCTTTAGAGTTATGAATGAACCTCAACAGGTGAAGTACTGGATAGAAAATATCGATTAGGTATTCAACTTCTAGGATACCCCTGAGGATATTAAGTTGAAGTGAACAACGTTTGTACTCAAGGATCCAAGCATACGATGGTGGGATTCCATCATGCATGTGGTTAAACATGTGGGACTGGATTTGAATAATTTCAAGACCCTCTTCTCAAATAAATTCTATCTCGAGTCTCTAGTAGAAAATTCAATGGAGTTCCTCTCATTATAGTGTGTATTGTGCTTAGTGTTGGAGTACATGACCATTCTGTGAATACGGTTTGTTTTACTCTAAAGGTGGTGATGTATAATCATCTGAGAGCATAGAAATATATACAGGGTTTGCGACCAGATATCATATCATGGGTATATATACTGAATATTACCACCCATACTGACATGGTAGATAATTATATAATGTGAAATATGAATATGATGAGAAATATTGGATTTAATAGCTCTTATCTTCCACTCAAGGGAAGCTTTAGTGTAATATAGGGTAAATGATGAAGTGGCGTGACAATTGCAAGAATGGTGTTGGTGGTTCTCAACAGAAGTCCCCCTTTTCACCATAAATAATATCCATTAGTGTTCTCATTACTTTTTATCATCATGGAAAGGTTGGGAATGCTATATGTACTTGTAACACACCCATGAAGATGTGTAACGTTTTTGGCTATCAAGGACACATACAGTGGTTCTTCCATGTTATGTATATGCCTTTTTATAGTCATGGATATTTGGCTTCAAAGTCCACTTTGGAATATTCATATGCTTCAAATTAATCAAGGCTCTAACTATATGTTTAATGAGTGAAGAATACCTAACTAGGGGATGGGTTTTTGATAGTGTTTTATTTGGAACCAATGATAGTGAGAGGTACCAACATTGTCACATCTTCTACAGTAACATCTTTATTTGATATTGGTGCATCACATTTTTTTTAAATCTTCCCATTTTTTTATGTGATAAAACATCCAATGGATCTCAATTCATTTATTATGGATCTTGAAATTAATCTTGGAGAGAATAAATATAAGAGGTTTCATTTTCTTTATTCTTATCTTTTAAAAGATGATGTGGAGTTAGTTTGTTACTTACAAAATCTCGATCAGGATCTGTTTGAAATCACCGTAAAGATGGATTGTATTATTTATAATTATGATGAGATTTATATTTATCATCATCATATTTCATTATTTTCTATTGTTGGGATCTCTCAAGTGTTTTATGGAGAGTGGTATCTGATTTCTGATCATACAAGACCTTCCTTCCCATAGATCAATAATTTGTTGTCCTCAATTATTATTGATCTTGATGATGTTTCTTTTTCCATTGATCTTCCCATTAATATTAGAGACTTTCTCAATGTTTTCCCTAATGTATTCAATGGTATTTATATAAATAGGGATGTTGAGTTCATGATTGATCATTTTTCAGACATGAATCCAATATTAATACCATCATACCATATGGAACTAGATAAATTGAAGGATCTCAGGATCCAATTGGATGACCTAATAGAGAAATGTTTTGTTCTCCCAATAGTTTCACTTTTTGTAGCCTTTATGATCTTTTCCTAGAAAGATAATGGTTCACTTATTTTTTGTGTGGACTATTAGAAGTTTAACTATGAAATATTCAATAATAAGTAACATTTTACCCATGTAGATGATTTTTCTGATCACTTAAATGTGGAGAAGTGGTTTTTAAAAATTGATCTTTGAATGTGTTATCATAAAATTCTATTTTAATACTATGATATTATAAAGACCAATTTTCATAGCAAGTATATACATTATAAATATCAAGTGATGCCTTTTATCTATATAATTATCTTGATGTTTTTATGGATTTGACCAATCAGATATTCCATCAGTATCTCGTCAAATTCTTCATTGTGTCTGTGGACAATATACCAACAAATTTGTGGTTCGAGAATGAGCATGAGAACCACATGAATCTGGTTAAGGAAATCTTTATAAAACACCAACGTTATGTAAATTTGTTGAAATAAAAATTTTGGATCCAAGAAGTGATGTTCTTGGGACACATAATTTTAGTACATGGCCTAAATTTTATCCTGAGATGCTAAATTTTATCATGTCATGGAAGAACAATAGAACATTTTTGAGATATGAATCTTACTTGGTCATTCTAGATACTATTGGAAGTTTATCATGTATTTCTCAAGGTTTGATTCTCCATTCACTAATCTTACCAAATAAGGGGTGAAAATAACTTGGTATTCTAAATGTTAGAATTATTTTGAGAAGTTGAAACAAATTATGACATTGGATCCTATTTTTAATTTTCCTCAGCCTCGTAAGGGGTTTGTGGTATATTATGATGCTTCTAGTGTTGTTCAGTACTGGTTTCATATAAATGATGACCACATTTTATCCTATATTTATTGTTAACTTCATCAAAATGAGAAGAATTACCCAACTCATGATCGAGTTCTCATTGTAGTGATGCATGAACTTAAGTGTTATAGGTAATATCTTCTTTGTCAGTGGTTCACAGTATTTTTTGATATATAAACATGTTTTTTGGACTTGGGGATTTTTTATGAGGGTTTCTGATCCTTAAGAAATTAATGGGTGGGACATTATAAAAACCAAACTTCTTATATTTATTCTAAGATCAGGAACACTATGATGTGTCTTTTTAAAGAAATTGAAATTAATTGAATTAAAAGACAAAAAGAAAATAAATAAATGATATTAAGGGGAAGATAAGGAATAATAAAGAAATTTTTAATGATACAAATAATATTTATTATTATTATTATTATTATTATTATATTTTCTCCATTTTAGGTTTTTAGAAAATCTATGGGGTGGCCCCTTCTTCCCTCACTCGTCGTGTGACCCCCTCCCTTGGTCAATGCCCTGCGCATGTGAGCTCCCCTCTGGATCCCCCTCTTAGTCATGACCTCCCCCCTTATGAGCTCCCTTGACCAAACCTACTATGGTGTAACCCCCCATAGGCCGATCTTATTGCGACACGTGAAACCCCTCACCGAAATCCTACAGCGCTTGACCCCCCCCCCTCTTTAGGAACTCTCTACAATTAATCAACTCCATCAATTTTTTTCACGATTCACCTTCAAATCAACTTGGTAAGTCTCTTCTCTCTCTCCTCTTATTATTTCCATTGATTTTTCAAACATCCCACTTCCCATCTCATTTTGGATGAATCCCTAAGTTGGTTATTGATCCATATTTTTATTTTTTTCAGTTTTAGGGTAAGAAAATGGCCTATATGGTTATATTGTTCTGTGTTCCAGAAACTACCACCAATGGCAAGGTGGTTTAGGTCGATTCTCTATGCTTCCATTTATTTGGTGTACGTTTATAAATTAGTTAATTGTTTCGCACCCCTAATTTAAGAGTGTTAAACTGGTTATGGGTGTAAGGATTTATTTTTATGATGTTGTAATCTATTTTTGGTGGTGAGAACATATATTCCTAGGAATATATATTATGTGAATGTTACCTCATGGAAAGGGGAACACGTTCAATGGTTTAAGGTTATATATATATATATATATATATATATATATATATATATGGAACTGTGTGCATGTGAGTGGGTTGCTGCTTGGGTTAGAAAGCATTTAAATGGTCATCCATTGAGGTAGGGTCCTCAACCTTTCCTCTAATTTAATAATGCATTAGTTGTTTATTTACTACATTTTATAAATTGGACTACAATTCTAGAATTAAATTCCTATTTGTGATAAATTGATGTTGGAGTACAAAACTATATTTTTAATAAAACCCCTCCATCAAAGGTGCACTTCCTTCAAGCTAAAAATGTAGTGAGTAGAATTTTATATTTTTTTTACTTAATGATATGTGGTTTTCCTATGATTTCTTAGTTAGGGTAATTTGATTTAAATTTAAGGATTATGGTCTACTTAATTAAGATATGGTTTCCTCCCTTTCTTGTTGATGCTCTTGGAGTTAATTGGTTCTATTGAAATTAGATGGTATTAATGGGTGGGTATACCCATGAGAAATAACTAAAAGTGAATGGTAATAAATGGGTGGGTATACCCATGTGATAAGATTTAAATATTGGTGGTGTAAAATTCAATTATCATATTCATGATTTTTATTATATATATGTAATATAGAATTCCTAGATTGGTTTAGCAATTGGATTTCCAAATAAAATTAATTAATTTGATGAATTAATTAATAATGAATAATTATATAATTATGGGACTTTGGAACCAATGAAAAGGAAAATTAATTTGAGAAATAATTATGGGATTTTGGGAAATTGGTGATTTTGGGATTAATTTATGATTTTATTATAAAGGATTGAATTGGGGAAATGTGGTTGTGGTTGAATATTAAGAACTGTGAATTTAGGATAATTACTTGACATGTTAATTATCCAAATATAAATTGAAAATTGGTAATAATTAATTGGTAGATTAATTATTACATGTTAATTATGTGAATGGTTAATGAAATGTTGAATTGGTTAAAAGTGAGGTGATTAATTAATTAATTGTTGAATTAATTATTGGGCTTGGATTAATTAATTTGTTAGTTAATTAATGGTTTTGATGGATTGGGTTCTAGACATGAAGTTATATGCCATTGATGATATACATACATGGTTGAATGAGGCATATACATGAAGTTATATACCAATGATATATCTATTGGGTTTTTATTGTGTTTGACATGACGTTCTACACTGGTGAATGTGTGTGCACAAATGTTTTCTCGGTGTTAGAAATGACATTCTACACTAGTGACTATGTCTGCACAAATGTGAATGTGTGTGCACAAATGATTTTTAGGTGTCATGCATGACATTCTACACAAGATGTTTTTATACACTAGTGATTGTGTGTGAAAAAATGGATTTTTGGGTGATAGACATGACGTTATACACCCATGATATAGATGTAAGATTGATTTCTGAGGGACCATGTGAGCCTTATGATGTTCTACACCCATGTGTACTTTGAGATATGTCCTCACATGAGAATAATTTTGAACTCCTACATGAGTCAAGTTAAGTGTTGACATATCATATCAGCTTTGAATACATTGATCTCTAGAACAAGTTGAAGCAGGTATTAAGATATGATATTACCTAGGGAACACATAAGTCTTTGGTACAAGAAGAAGTTGGTATTGAGTTACTGGTGTCCATGGGAACCCAGGTGTTAAGAAATGATTAAATAAAGAATAAATGAAAATGTGATAACAGTTATTTATGCATTATATATATTTATATATATGGTTCATATCCAGACTCTTATTTCGGCTACGATTAGAAGTAGTTATCATCATCAAATTTACCTTAGAAACAAGGATGGGTTGTTGATTATTTATTCAGTTCTATTATTACTTCATTATACATGCACACTTCTTAATTATTGTTCACTACTTATTTTCGGATAAACACCAATGGGTGAAAACCTACTAAGATTTTATCTCACTTCCTTCTCATCTAACCTTGGTACCTGAAAAAACTATATATTTTCATGATCTAGGTTGATTGTTGTATTAGCTTGTACCAAGGAGTTAAGGGAAAGGGAATGGTTAGGTGCTCGGGATGCTCATAGAGATTGCCCATGGGGCTTTGCTGTATTTTTTATTTTTTATTTTATTATAAATAATTTTTTTCTACTTTCATATATATATACCACCATATTTTATGAATTCATCTATTGTATAAACTCACATTAACCATTTTTATTAAATTTAACATATTATTCTTTTTTCACTCTGTTATCTTTTTACTGCTTCTACTATTGTCATATATTTGTATACTATTATATTATTGTTAAAACTTTGATATGATTTTATGGTATCCCACTATCACCTCTAGAGACCCTCGCTACTAGTCAATAGCCTCTATCATATAGGAAAACTCACTTGAGATCATGTGGTGATAGGTTTGGTTACCGATTTAGTGGTAAGTCGAGTTGGAAAGTTACATAGTTGTATTGGAGGGTAATTTTTCATTTTCTTTACTATTTGGGTTGGTATACAGAAGATTAGGAATGTATCAGTTCTTAGTTAATAGTCATTCTTGGAACTGATCACCCAACGTATACGAAATAACCAACTGTCTAGGGATGGGAATTGTTGTTTATATTGTTTGATGTTACAGTTGATATGATTTCACCTTGGGTGACTGGTGTATTTTCTTCTAATTATTGATTATGGAAATTTTTTAAATATTACATTGGCCTAGTATGGATGGGATGGAGCATTAAATTTATCATATTAGGCACTTATAAATTCACATGCCTAGAATATGACATGATAAGTAGTTTCATTAGTTGGATACTTCAAACTTTTTGTTGTGTTCTTTGGTTGTAATGCTATTTTTTTATTTTCATTAGCATGACTACTTGAATAACATTCTTAGATGATTATATTTTATGATTCTGTGTTATATCATGTTTCCTTGTTACTGCTAATGATAACATTCTAGAGATTTCTTGATGTGTAAATCACATCCTGGATGGAAATTGATTGGTTGTGTTTACGATGGGAACCAGTTTCAGGTGTAAGGTGTATCAGCACCATATAAATTTAAAAGGGATAATCTTGTTATTCAAACTATTGAATAATTTTTTTTAAAGTTAAAATGTTAAAAAGGAATTGATTTGATTAAATAAGAACCAAATATCACCTATAAGGTGTATGCGCACTTTATGTATTGGTAGATGGGCAATCATATCATCGTACCATTAATTATATGAGAATTTTTTATTAAATAACCCTTTGAGGGTGTTTTAAAACTTTTGAAGTTTAAAAACTATTATTAGGGTTTCTTTTTGAAGAACGGGATATAATAATGGGACCCTCAAGGGTTTCATTTTTTGTTAATAATAAATTAGATGCTAAATTTCTTATTTAACTTCGAATTTCACTGAATTTTAAATGTCATTGAATTTTGATATAACTTTCCTATTTTCCCCATGGCACGTTGATTAAAAATCATGTGCCTTGTTGTGAAATGGTACTTATTGGTTGTTAAAATAATTCATTCAAATGTTTAGAGGTTTAAATGAATTAATGAAAGATTATAAAATTGAAACCTAAAGTGGGTTATTTTGATTAAACCGTAGTGGAAGGGTAGTTTTAAATGTTTCCTATAGTATGCCTTGGAATGAATACACGAGAATTTATCCATTGTATGTTTCTTTTAGCTAAGGAATAAAATAAAAAGGGACTCTTAAGCCTAGTGAATCTGTATTTCATAACCTAGTGATAGGGTCGATGTGCATGCTTTATAAGTCAAATAGCCTATGATAGGTGCACATTTGGATCTTGAGATTCCTTTCTTTCATTGTGAGATTTTTAATGTTGGATCCATTTCAGTGTCATTGTCCCTAGTTGTAATTTTGGGTTTTAAAAATACACCTATGTTCGGATGGGTGGTCATTGTATCTTGATACAGGATATAGGAATAAGAATTGAGGAATTATTTTTAAATTAGGTTAGACATGCCTTGGTCATGGTCAACTATTCAGGAGGTCATGTGAACCTCTTTTTTATTCAATGATGGAAGACTTCGTTCATATTCATCTAATTTAATGGTTGTAGGAGATGATGTGTCATTGGATTTTGGGAACTCAGGGTTGTATGTGTTGACATATGAGGTACCCATCAAGCTTTTAGTCATGTAAGGAACTGGTTGAGTTCGGTATGATTGTTGAGATTTTTTATGTTGAGGGTGTTCTCGAGTTAACTCCGGAGTGGAGTGACTGGGGTGTTAAGGTATGTTTGTCCCACTAATATGAATAAATTTTTGGGACTCAAAGGTTTTTACATGCCATTTGGTTTAAATTTCATATTTCATGCAAGATTTTTTGATATGGTGATTATGGTTCATGGACGGTCACACGTGTGTTTAAGGTTCATCATAAATAGAGCGCTTCAGAGAAGCTAGTCTTTCCTTTTGAAGGCATGGACACTCCTAAGGTGGGGAGCGTCACATCAGTTCTGGTATATGTGTCAGTTCATGCTTCGTAGCACGACTTTGATGAGTATAGAGGTATGTAAAACACTTTAGAAACTTCATTATTTAGGGAATAGGTTTGGTGGTAAGGTTTGAAAGAACATGAATTCTTGGGGTGGGATAAGTATCAGAATTCGGTTGATGACACATCGACAGGTGAAGCTGAGCTTTTTGTAAAGAGTCAACTATAAATAATTTGACTGATCTTCTTTGTGATCTTTGTTTTACTCTTACTGTTCTCTTATGAATGAGATGAGCATCTCCCCTATCTTTTTTTCATCCTAAATACACTAAGAGAGTTTCGGTCCTATGTTGTGCTAATGTTTTGAAATTCCTTGGGCTTTATGTGTCATTCATTGGGTTGTGCCTTTATTCATGCTGAGTCATGATGGTTTTTAAAGAATATCCTACCAATGGTTTGATCTTTAAATTTCACCATAATTCAGGTAAGGACATTGCTTTATGTTCTTGTGTTAGATGATGAATTTCATAGGGTGGCAGGATTTTTAGTTCTATTTGGGATACATTGGTCGTCCAATCTAGGCATCATTGGGAATGGTTAGCCTCACATGGATTGATTTGTTTCCATTTTTCTCTTTCTGTATGGTTGGTAATGGAATCATTTTAAAGTCACATCACCGATTTAAGGTTGAGTGTGGTTTATGGGTCAGCGATATCTTTTAAGGAAATCATGTATGGAATGTTTTAGTTGTCCAATTGATATTTGACCTTTCTTTTGATGAGGTCCCTATTATGGCCTCAGATGTAATCGGGTAATCTGGTTGAACAAGTCATGTGAGAAGCATCGCTATGACTCTTATAACATTCCCTCTTTATCAAATCTAACTATTGAAGAACTATGGTTTTGAATTGGATGTTAAAATCTAATGCCCTTAGTGTAAATCACCAATTGGTGGATGGTTAAAGAGATGATGACGGGATCATGTATACAGTTGCATGGGCTCGGTTAAATGTCGCTTCAATGCTTGGGTTGTATTTTGAGATCCGGCTTACGTTTTAAAGGCTTAACCCCTTGGGCATGTGAAATGGTCATTGGTGTGGCTAGCATTTGGATATGCAATGTGATAATTCAAATGAGACTTCACAACCTTAATAGGTTGGGTTATGTCTTCATAGTTCCCAAAGGCTTCCCGGGGATGAGAATTTTTAAGGTGGGTAGATTGAAGAAACCCATGTTTTGGACCAGGTTATTTTTTTATGTGGGTTTTATTACTTTTTGCAATTACTAGGTGGGTCATTATAAAAGACAAGATTCAGTTCTTTATTATAAGAGATAGAACACCACGATGTTTCCTTTTAATAAAATTTAAATTAATTGAACTAAAATTTAGAAATAAAATTAGATAAATGAGATTAAGGGGAATATAAGAAATAATAAATAAATTTTTAATGATAATAATAATAAAATTATTAATGATGATTATTATTATTCTTATTATTATATTTATTTCATTTTAGTTTTTTTTTGAAAACCTATGGGAGGGCCTCTCCTTCCCTCAACCATCGCATGACCCCCTCCTATGGTCAACCCCATGCTTGCATGACCTCCCGTGTTGTGTTGGTCTGTGTTCCGGCAACCACTTCTGAAGGTGAGTTATTTTATGTCAGTTCAATCTACCACCATCAATTTGGGGTATATTTCTAAACCCTTGAATTTTTTTTCACACATAATTTTATATTTTTAATGTGGTTATGGGTTTCGGGATTTATTTTTAGGATGTTGTGATCTTTTCTTGTGGTGCGAATGCATATTCCAAGGTATCACTATATATAAATATATACCTCTACTATATGTGTGTTCCCTCTTGGAATGGGGAACACATTAATTAGTTTATGGATATATATATATATATGGAAGTGTGTGCATTCGATCAGGCTACTTCTTAACTTATGAAGCATTGAATTGGCCATTCACTAAGGTAGGGTCCTCAACCTTGCCTTTAATTAAAAAATGTAGTATCTTTTTATTTACTACCTTTGATAAATTGGTCTCTAATTCTGGAATGAACTATCTATTTGTACTAAATGATTGTTATAGTATAAAATTATGTTTTTTAAATAAAAACCCTCCATCATAGGTGCACTGACTTCAAGATAAAAACATAGTGAGTATATTATTATATTTTCTGGGCTTGATGATATGTGGTTTTATATGCTTTCCTAGTTAAAAAAAGTTGTTTTAAATTAAATTAATATGGTCGACTTAGTTAAGATATGTTTTCCTCCCTTTCATGTTGATGATCTTGGGGTTAAATGGTTCTATTGAACTTATATGAGATTAATCTATGGGTATACCCAAGATAAATAAATAAAAGTGAATATTAATAAATGGGTGGGTATTCCCATGTGATAATATTTAAATGTAGGTCACCTAAAATTCAATTCCCATAGTAAGGATTTTAATTATGTATATGCAATATAGAATTTCTATATTTTTTTAGTAATTTTATTTGCAAATAGAATTAATTAATGATGGATCATTATGGAATTAAGGGGATTTGGAACTAATGAACAAGATAATTAATTCAAGAATTAATTATGGGATTTTGGGAAATATATGATTTGGGAATTAATTTATGAATTCATTATCAAGCCATTAATTCGGGAATTGTGGTTGTGATTTAATATTAAGAATTTTGAATTTATGATAATTACATGACATATTAATTATTGAAATATGAATTGAAACTTGGTAATAATTAATTTTTAGATTAATTATTACATGTCAATAATATGAAAGGTTAATAAATTGCTGGATGGTTAATCAATTACTGAATTTTTTAAAAGTGATTTGATTAATTAATTAATTGTTTTATTAATTACTGTGATTGGATTAATTAATTTTTGAATTAATTAATGGTTTTGATGAATTGGGTGATAGACATGACGTTCTAGGTTAGTGATATTTTACATATATGGTTGAATAAGGGATAGACAAGACGTTCTATGAAAGTGATAGATCTATCAGGTTTTTGGGGTGTTAGATGTAATGTTCTGCACTAGTTATTACACGTGCACAAATGTGACTGTGGGTAGAAATTATTTTTATGTGTTATACATGATGTTCTACACTGTTGACTATGTGTGTAGAAATGTGAATTCGTGTGCACAAATGATATTTGGGTGTTAGATATGATGTTCTACACCAGATGTAGGTATACACTAGTGACTTTGTGCCCACAAATGGATTTTTGCGTGATATACATGACGTTATACTCCCATGATATGCATGTAAGATTTATTTATAACAGATCATGTGAGACATCTGACATTCAACACCACAGATTACTCCTAAATATGGCCTCACATGAGAATAATTTCGAACTCTGGCATGAGTTGAATAAGGTTTTGAGATATCATATCACTTTTGAATACTTTGAGATACAAAATGAGTCAAAGAATGTATTAAGATATGATATTTCCTAGGGAATGCTTCAGGATCCAGTATGAGAAGAAGTTAGTGTTGAGGAACAGGTTTCCATGGGAACCCTGGAGTTAAGAGATGATTAAATAACGAATAAATGAAAATGTGATAACAGTTATTTAGGCATTATATATATGTATATATATGATTCATGATCAGAATCTTATTCTGGCTGCGAGCCAAAGTAGGTATCACAATTAGGTGTCCCTTAGAAACCTAGATGGGTTGTTTTTTGTTTATTCAATTCTGTTATTACTTTATTATACCTTCACACTGCTTAATTATTGTTCACTTCTAAGTTTGGGATAGACTCTGGTGGGTTCCAGCCTACTAAGATTTTATCTCACACCCTAATTAGGTACCCCTAGTACCCAAGTAGACCATATATTTTTAGGATCAAGTTTGATTGTTTTGTTATCATATATCGGAGAGTTTGGAGCAAGGGGCTGAGCTGGAGCTTTGGATTCTCATGGAGATCACCGATGGAGATTTTATATATTTTCTTATTTTTGTATTTCATTGTAAATCATGTTATTTGTTTAATGTTTTCAGATATTTATCACCTTATGGAAGGCATTCATATTTCTAATAAACTGGCATTGACCATTTTTATTAAATTGAACATACTATCCTTCTGTCGCTCTATAATCTGTTTACTACTTCTTATATTGTCATCTATTTATATACTATTATAATTATATTAAAACTCTGATATAAGGGTATTGTCTCCCCACAATCACCTCATGAGACCCTTGATTGTAGTAGACATCCTATGGTGAATGCGGAGACACTCTTGAGGTCATGTGGTGACCAGTCCGGCTACCTGTTTAGTGGTAAATAGGGTCGGGATGTTACATATTATCATAAGAGTTTGGGATATATATTTTTTATTAGAACCTAAATATTGGATAGATGCGGTGATTGGAATACCTTTATAAATTTTATTTTTTACATTTACTACAACTTAAGTAAGTTAAATTTCATCACACATGTTCTTAGTTGGAAATATTTGGCACACGATGTCTTGGAGTCAAAAGAAGATTGGAACATGATAAGGATTTTTTTTCTCAGTTACATCTGGATATATAAGAGACTTATTTAGGTATGGTTCTGACTAGTATTAATTTATCATCATCTCTCCTAAATTATATTCTGTATATCCAATAAAAGATTGTTTTTTCAAATCAATCCGAGAAACCTTTTATGGTGAGGAGACCATTTTTTGTTGGTCTCTCCCTTATGATAGAATTCTTCATTATAGGGATCTGTTTTTCATCTTAGAATCCATGAATATTTTTTTCTTTAATTATTTTTATATTTATTCATGGAACATTTTTTATGGAGCTACAAATATGTATTATGGAAGGAGATGATATTTCTAGAATCCAAGTATGAAGCATGACATTACAGATTATGTATCCTCTGATTACACCTACAAGAAAATAAAGGTAGAGAATTGGAAACCTTCTAGACTTCTCTAGCCTCTTCTGATGTCAGTTTGAAATTATGATTTGTTTTCCATGGATTTCATTGTTGGATTACCATAGAATCGCTAAGGTAAAAATTCTATAGGAGTGGTGATTGATCGATTGATGAAATCAGATCATTTTATTCTACATTGGGAACCCACTAAAGAAGAATATTTGGGTATGATGTATGTTTAAAAGATCATGAGTTTTCATGGGGTTCCATGTACTATTTTATTTTAGAGGATCCCTTGTTTAGTTCTCTATTCTGGAATATTCTCTTGGAGGTGAGGGGGACTTCGGTCAGGTAGAGTACAACATACCATCCACAGAAGGATAGTCATTTGGAGAATGATATTCATATCCTATAATAAATTATCTAGACCTATGTCTTGTATTTTAGTGGATTATGGGACAGACATCTAGTATGGGTTTAGTTTTTATATATAAATAGTTACAATTCACTAACAAAAATGGCTCCCTTGGATGTTTCTAGGGTCAACCATGCAGTTCACCTCCTTATTGGGCAGAGGCGGGTGAATCTTATCTTGTAGAACTGAATCTAATTTAGGAGATATTGGTGAGGATTAAATATATACATTGATAGTTTGTTACATCTTAGAGTTTAAATAAATTTTATTTAGATCATCAATGTCATCCTTTGTAGCTTTTCATTAGTAACCTGATTTTCATTAAATTTTCTCCTTGGTTGGGTCACCATTGGGTTGGGAAATATGGAAAGATGTCTTTGAGATATTTTGGGAAATTTTATCTCACTAAAAATCTTTATAATGTTTAATATTTTTTGGTATTTCTAGTTTGGATGATAGGTATCAATGATTTTTTTAGGATATCTCAAATGCGGAAGTACAATCCTTACCACTCTCATGTTTTATGGTGGGATAAGACTAAGTTAGAACCATATGTTTCAATTGTAGAGTAGCAAGTGGATACCATTGATTCTTATATAAAATAAATTCTTTGGAATTATATTCCATTGCTCAATTTATTATGGCGACATATATTGAATACTCATTTGACATTGGAGCATGTATTGTTGGTGAGGGAGAAGTATCCTCGCCAATTTTCAAATAATACTTATTCCATGTTGCTTCTTATGGATGAAAATTTTATATGGTGGGGTTATTTTAACATCTTTTTCAATGGCCCAAATCTCCTTGGTCCATTACCTTGTCAAAATCTTGTTTATGGGGTGTTCTGGGAGGAAACGGTAGCTCATTTCAAGAGTTTGAAAAAATTATAGTTTTTCCATCAGTAGGATGTGTGGTTGACTCAGTGTTGGTAGCTCAGAATTAGTATCTTAGTGTTAGTATCTCACTGTTTGTAGGTCAAGGCTGTTAGTAGGTCTGGGGAATCAATAGGTCAGGGCGTCAGTTGGTCGAGCATCGGTGAGTGGCGTCGGTAGGTCACGTCGGTGACTCGCTATCAGTAGGTCACATCAGTGACTCGTGTAGGTGAGTCATTTTGGTGACTCATATCGATGACTCATTATTGGTGACTCACCCATCGGTTAGTCATTTTTATTTTTTTTGTTTAGTTTCTCCCCTCTTACGTTTTATTTTACATAAATCGATTTTAAATCCTAGTTTGACATTTTTGAAGGCATTTAAAATGATATTGATTATATCATTAATATAATAATGCTCCCTATACATTAAAATAGTCAAACTGTGTAATCTTGACCAAGATCCCACCTTAATGGCCTTTGAAACCATCTCCCTTCCATTGATATAGGATCTGGATCTTCTTAGAAAATATCTTCTCTTCCCATTTTGTTTATGTTTTCTCTTGGTTCACCTAAAATATTTATTCCATGATGAGTCACTTATGTGTTTTAGGTGTTTAGAGATTTTTTCCTTGGAGTCTCCAACTGCATGTGTAACCCCCTATTTTTGGAATAAGAAGGAATTGTTGATCATCTGTTTTTCAAGGTAGGAATTCCTTCATCTTTCTTTTAATTGTGTGTCATGTGGGGTGGTTAGACTCATGTCTCTTTGAGAGTACGGTCGAATACAAATCTAAATTAAGAGAATTGTGAATATGAATGAACCTATCACAATAATGGGTCTGGATACCTTAGTAATAAATGAGGGTCGGGTAAGATGATGATGATGCTTGGGTTTTTTTATATGTTATATTTGATCCATGTTGTGAATTGGGTTGGTTGTATGCATTCTGAAAATCATGGTCATTGGTGGTCTCTTTTTTCACACCGAACTCAAGAATTCTAATTACTAATATTTTTTTGAATGGTTTTTGGGTGTGTTTTTGGGTGAGGTTTTGTTATACAGTGAGGATACTGAGTATAGTTATGATGAGATGTTTTGGGGGTTTATCTATTGAGAGGAAGGATAGGGTGGAATGACTTTCTATAATGATCATGGCAGTAGTTTTATGGGTGTTCAAGAAAGGGTAGTGTGCAGTTGGACTGCAATCTGGTTGAGTTGTATTGTTTTTCTAGATGTGGTTTTCTTCATGCATTAGGGCTTTCAAGGATAGTTTGGGGGATAATTTGGAAGAAGGATGGTGTTTCCCTGCATGGGACTTTCTATCAGAGTTTTCATGAACTTTTTAAAGTGTGTATAGGTTCTGATGTACCTTGTGGTGTGTTGTTTTTTATAGTTTCTCAGGTAGGGATGGAATAATTAATTAATTTAATTGTTTAATGCAGAGTGATAATTGGTTGAATGGATTGGTTGGGGTATGAATTAAGTCTTTGGATGGTTGTGTGGTTAGAAAGCGTAGTTTTGTGTGGACTGGTTGTTTTTTTGAAAACCCATAGGTTGGGATGAGTGTTTGGAACCTATATATATACATGTAGTTCCTTTGGTTTTCAATACACACCGCATTCGTGTTGATAAATACATTAAGATCTCCCTAATTTTTACGGGGGAGGGTGTCCATTCCCAACATCTTAGTGGGAGGATAGATGGATGGTTATTGACTCTTCTTTACTCCCTCTTCTAAACATTGGTATCCTAAGACTCATCGGGTAGGTTCTAGTCTATTTGTGAGGATCGTGTGTCTATG
The DNA here is from genome assembly GCA_963277665.1 of Viscum album. NCBI lineage: Eukaryota > Viridiplantae > Streptophyta > Magnoliopsida > Santalales > Viscaceae > Viscum > Viscum album. The sequence goes on along the minus strand of OY728148.1, from coordinate 885,043,174 downwards.
GGTGAGGTATAATTTCCCAGGTGTCTTCAGTATTATATATATTATACTTTCCTAGGATTATTTGAGAGGAAGTTGTGGTTTTGTAGCCCAGGTGTCTGCGGGAAGGATGTGATATAGTTGTGGCCCATGTGTTTGGGGGCGGGATGTGGTATGTGGAATAGGTGTGCACAGAAAGGTTGTGAGAGTGGGGCTTGTGGAAGAGTGTGGTTTCATTTGTACATTCTTCATTATAGTTGATCGTTTAACTAGTTAAAAGTGGTGTGGGGTACCCTATCATCGATGTTCTTACTACTTTACTTAATTTACATTATTTGGTGAGTGGGCCTTGGTGAGGATGGGGTGGATAGTATACCTTGTTGGGTGCTTTTGAGTTTCTATTTTTTTTCTCACAGGGGATTTAGTATACTTCTCCTACTTGTGCATGAGTGACATTAGATTTTCCTACTGATTATACTTTTATGATTAACCAACGTATATAAAAATAATCTCGATTTTCCAGGGAGATTACACGGACTATGCTAGACCTTACTAGCTAGGATATTGGGATAGTTGTTGTGTCACGGCTTAGTTTTTTTTATTTTGGGATTTACATGGGATATTTTCATTGTATTCCAAGCAATTTTACTTTAAACATTCATGTGGGATAGATTTTAGATTCTTATATATATATTTATTGATTTTTTTTGAGGTTGATACATCTTATCTCTTGATCTGGTTACTATAAAAAGGGTAATGCCTCCCATTTGGTGAGATTTCTTCACAATTTGTGTTGCTCTCCACCCCAAGGCCTATTAAAGGTGGGAATCAGGGGGTTCATTATCTCTCGTTCTCCATTTCCAGCTCCATAGGGGCATCTTTGGAGGGAGGTTCATGAAATAATGGTATTTGAGGCTGATGGTTGCGAGATAGGATGATGTTTCGAATTAGGCACAGTGGGGATTGCATGGGTTTCTAGGAAAACAGTTTCAGGTGATCTTGGTGTGTGACATAGGCAATGGAATACTGGCTAGGAAACAGGATTTTAGGGCCCCCATGATATGAAATAATGACTCTAATCTTAATGAACAAGAAAGTGAGTCTATACTATTTGTGGGGTAGAGACCATTGGAAAAGTATATGCATTATAATGATTTGTGTTCCTATTTTTTGTTTGTTTTTGGGAAATTAAAATAAAAAGTTAGTTTAAATGAATCCTAAATAAATTCCATAAGTTCCTTGTATACCTTTCAGCTATGGATCATAGTCATCATCCACGAGTCACTCGGGAAGTGGAGGCTCACCAGTCCAATCCTGTTGATCAGCAGAGATTTGATTCATAGGAGGAGGATAATTAGTGGAAGAATACACTTCTTGATTTCCAGTAGTAGACTCTAGTAATGTATGTGGGCAGTGTCTAACCATGGAGATAGAGAGCTAGCTCAAGGAGCATGAGAACACCTTCATCTGGATCTGGGATCTGATAGAGTACTTGGTTTCATTGGTAGTTAGTCAGATGAGGGAAGTTGTGAATCAGTGGTGGATGTTATATCTTGGGGAGAGGAAGGAGGATAATGTTATGTGGGATGATTTTGAGGAGGATTTCTAGGCATAATTCCTATTTTTGGCCATGATGAATGCGGAGTGACAAGAGCTACTCTCCCTCCAACATGGCAGTATGTCAGTATGGGAATTGGGGATCAAGTTCAAGGATCGCTTTCTCTTTTCTGTAAATCTATTTCTGGATGTGGAGTCTCAGGAAAGATTCTTAGAGGAGGAACTCTGTCCCTCTCTCGAGTACACAGTTACTAACTTCACCTTCCTGACATACCTATAGGTCCAGAAGAAGGTGGAGGGAGTTGAAAGAATAAACTCATGGGGAGGTCTACCATGATAGGGAAGATGGTATGACTCTATAAAGGTAAATCCTTCTCGTAGTAGGTCTCATTCTAAAGATCCTTTGATGTTTTAGCTAGAAGATATTTGAACTTAGTATTTTTAGTTTTAACCTTCTAGTCCTAATTCATTTCCCATAGTCTTGGGACAAATGTGTTTTACTTGTGGAGGTTTCGGGAACCTTCAGAGTCAATTCTTATTTCATGATCAGGATGGTAGAGGTGGGAAATTTCAAATCCCGACTCAATAGAAAATTTTGACTAGGCCTTTTCACTAGTAAGGACAACGGGATCCTTCTCCACTAAGGGAAGACGGATTAGTCAGAGGCTGACATCACGATGTTCCTCAGGGACCTCGACCCAGGTATTGTCTGGGAGGTGGTCAATAGTGTAAGGGTAGAGTAGTTGGTCATGGTTAGTTTTATACCACAAATGAAGTAGTTCCATTAGGTCTAGAGATCGTTCAAGGTACAATCAGCTTGCATAGTAATGTTGTTTGCGCCTGGTTTGATTCAGGATCTTCTCACTCCTTTATTGCACCCGGTCTAGCCCATAGTCTAGTACTGTATATAGAAAGACTTAACATACACCTTTTGTTTAGTAAAACATTCGGAGGTCATACTATCTTGTTTAATGTTTTCTGAGGATGTTGACTGATGTTGGGGCCACATCATCCCAGTGGGGATCTCTTCTTCCTATAGATACAACAATACAATGTCATACACCACATCGACTGGTTGTTTTTTGTGCATTCTATCATCTACTTATTTCAGAGGAGGGTCGTTTTTAAAAATGTGGATGGAAATTTGTGGATTTCATTGGTGAGAGGAGTTTCCTGAGCGAAATCCAGCACGTGGAGCCTCTTTTTACTTGTTCTTTGAGTTGTCAGTGGAGTCGATGGATATTGAGATGGTGGAGGTTTTGGGTGTTTTCATGAAGTTATTGGATGTTTTTTCAAAGTAGATCTTGAATCTACCCCCCTCGACTTTATGTTGAGTTTAGGATAGAATTACAACTTGGTGTAAGTCTGATTTCAATGGCTCCTTATTGAATGGAACCTTCTAAGACGAGGGAGTTGCAGGTCCAAATTGATGATCTGATGAAGAAGGGATTTATCCAGCCCATTTTGTTTCCATGGGGTGCTCTAATCTTGTTTTCAAAGAAATAAGATAGTGTTATGAGTCTATTCATAGACTACCAAATGTTGAATCATGTGACGGTCACTAACTATTACCCTCTCTTGAGGATAGACTATCTCTTCGACTATGTGAGGAGGGAAAGTTGTATTTCCAACATCGATATGTGGGTTGGGCATCACCAGTTGAGGGTGAAGGGGGATGAAATACCAAATACTTTTTTCAAGTGTTTTTATAGGCACTTAGAGTTCTTGGTTCTGTCATTTAGTTTTATGAACGCACCAGACATGTTCATGGGACTTATGAAATCTGTATTTCATTAGTTACTATACTAGTTCAGTGTCATATTCATTGATGACATTCTCATATACTCAAACTTCGAGGAGGAGCATAGAGAGCATCTTAGGGATGTCATAGAGGTCCTTTGATGCAACCAAATCTACGGAAAGTTGTCTAAATACAGGTTTTGGAACCAAGAGGTCCACTTACTTGGACATGTGGTGTCTCAGCAGGGTGTAGCAATGGACCCGTTGAAGGTCGATGCAGTTGTTTCTTAGGAAGTCCCCAAGAATGTAACATAGGTTCTATTTTTTCTCAGTCAAGAAAGCTATAACCAAAGTTTTTTACCTGATTTCTCACAAGTAGAATCTCTATTTAAGACTCTAACAATAAAGGAATAGTCCATTGTGTGGATTGAGTAGTGTCAAACATCTTTTAGCTACCTAAAGTTGGAGATAGTCGGTGCTTTTATGATTCAGTTTCCAAAGGAAGGGGTAATGTTTGAGGTGTTTTGGGAGGCTTCCCTTCTAGTATTGGGGTGTTTTTTGATTTAGAAATGGGGAGTGATCTCTTATGGGTCTAGGCAATTACATACCCATGAATGAAACTAATCCACCCATGATTTGGATCTAGTAGTTGTTGTTTTTACACTGAAGTTGTGGTGGCATTACTACATTAGAGATAATTTTGTTTCCATTACAGATCACAAGATCTGGAGGTATATATTTTCCCAATAATAACTAGACTTTTGGAAGTGTAGGGGGGTGAAGTTTCTCCAAGATTATGACTTTGACATCTTCTACACCTCAGGGAAGGTGATTTTGTGGATGATGATTTGTGTAGTATGTCTCAAAAGGAAGTAGTTTGGGAATATGTGGATGCTTGGAAGGTGATAGAGGAGTTGGTTTCCTTGTACATAGATGTGGGAATGGATGCTTGTAGAGATTATTGGTTTCATTTGATGGTTTAGTCATATCTGAGGAAGCAGTTGGAGGAGTCTCTATGGGGAGACTTAGAGGCAGAGTTGATGCGTGATCACATAGACTAGGGTGATGCTCAATAGGGATGGTTAGGGGATGGTTAGAATCAGATGTTATTCTATGGGAATCTATTTTTTCTAGTGGCGATGCACGAGGGAGTTCTCGGCGAGTTTCCTAGGTCACCCCTGTTGGTACACCCAAGAGTTTCCATGAAATTCCATGGCTTTAGGCAGAAGTTTTGATGGTCTGGGATAAAGCAGGAAGTGGCAGAGTTTTTGGAAAAGTGACTAGTGTACCAATAGGTGAAGGCTGAGAACCGTGTTTCCAGGGGTTTTTTGTAACCCCTAAATGTACCCATGTGGAAGTGGGATGACGTCTCAATGGATTTCATCATAATATTACCCACGTATCATGGAAGATGTGATGAAATCTGGGTAATAGTGGATAGGATAATGAAATCAACTCACTTCTTAGAAATTAAGGAGTCGAGCATAGTGGATTACTTAGCTCATAGGTATGTGGATGAGGTATTGTATTTTTAAGTATTTTTGAGATCCATTGTCTCGTATTGGGATACATGCTTTACCTCACTATTCTAGAGAGGATTTCACCACGCGCTTGGCACTCAGTTATGAATCAACACTTCTTTTCACCCACATATTGATGGGAATATAGACAGGACTATCCAGACATTGGCGGACATGTTGTGAACATGTGTCTTCGAATTTTGTGGTTCTTAGGTGTGACATTTTCCATTCGTAGATTTTTCTTAAAATAATATCTATCACTCTTCCATTGGGATGGCTCCATTTTGGGCCTTATATGGGAGATCATGTCATCCACCTTTATGCTGGATAGATGTTGGGGAGGTGGTTGTTCTTGGACCTAATGTGGTGAAAATCACAAGAGAGAAGTTTCAACTCATTTGTGAGAGAATGAAGGTGGAACAAGACTGGTAGAAGTCACATGTAAATTTTAGGAGAATGCCCTTGGAGTTAGATGTTGGGGACCATAGGTTCTTGAAGTTTTCCCCTCGACATGGGAAGAAGATGCTTGATAGAGGGATAAAACTTTCTCCTAGTTTCATCATACCATTCAAGGTGTTGGGAATATTTGGAGAGGGGGTATACTAGTTGGCATTACAACCATAGTTGGATAGGATCCATGAGGTCATTCATGTCACTCATCTTCATTGGTATCTTCATAATGAACCCCACTTCATTGACTGTAGAGAGTTGGATATTCAGGGAAATGAAATGTTCATGGAGTGTCCATTGGAGGTCCGTGATCATCATAATAAGGTGTTGTGTTGATGGACCATTTCTTTGGTTCACATGTTATGAAGGCATGGTGTCATGTAGGATAGTACATGGGAGTGAGAAGTGTATATGCATGCCCAGTACCCCGAGTTGTTTTAAACTTTTCTTATGTGATTTTCTTATGATGGAGTGCATGAACATTTTTTTCTATAAGATGAGTTGTTTCCTTGTTCCATAATGTGTGATGAATTCTTGAAATGTAGAAATGGTGAGGATCTAATTCTCAATCAAGACATATTAATTGAGATGCAACTAAACCAATGTGGGCAGGTCAGTGCCACCCATAGTGGATAGTATCAGGGCATAGAGGAAGGAAATCCCTAATTCATGTGTTTGTATAGTTGGTGCTTGTGTGGGGTATTTTTTGGGTATTTGGGTTATAAGATGTGGGATGAGGTGTTCTTCAATGTTGAGGTTTCACTCCAACTTTCAAACATCACAGGGTGGTTTATCCTTGAGAGATATCTTATAGGGTGGTCATTTAGACCCCTCCTTCTCCTAGGTTTGGTAATGAATTCTTGAGATAGAAAATAGTTTGAGAGGTATTGGATTTAATTCCTAGGACCTCAATGATCCATTACTTTGTCAAAATATAGTGTTTTGTGTGTTCTGGGAGGCAATGGTAGCTCATTTCAAGAGTTTTCCAAAATTTCAGTTTTCCATCGTTGGGATGTGTCAATGACTTAGTGTCAATATCTCAGCTTTAGTAGCTCAGCATCGGTATCTCAGCATTAGTTTGTTAGAGTTGTTGGTAGGTCGGGGTGTCCTTAGGTCAGGGCGGCGGTAGGTCGTGGTGTCGGTAGGTCAGGGCGTTGGTAGGTCATGGTGTCGGTAGGTTAGGGGCATTGGTATGGCAAGGTGTGGGTAGGCTGGGAGTCGGTGAGTGGTGTCAGTGACTCACTATTGGTGAGTTACATTGGTGAGTTATGTTAGTGAGTCATGTTAGTGACTCAAATCAGTAAATCAATGTCGATGACTCACCCATCGGTGAGTCATTTCTAGTTTCTCCAATTTCTCCCCTCTTACATTTTATTTGATGTAAATCGAGTTTAAATCCTTTTTTCAGTGTTTCTAAAGGTTTTTCAAAGGATATTAATTATATATTTAATATCCTAACACTCCCTGTACTTTGAAATAGTCAAACCGCATAATCTAGACCATGATACCACTTTAATGCACTTTCAAACTATCTCTCTTCCATTGATATAGGATATGTATCTTCTAAGATGAGATCTTCTTTTCCAATTGAGTTTTTTATTCCCTCTTGGTGAACCTAAAATCTTTCTTCCCCGAGGATTCGCATCTGTGTTGCAGACGTCCATCGAGATTTCCCAATGAGTCTCCTGCTGCTTGTGCGACCCCCTATTTTTTGCGTAGGGAAGATTGTTGGTCGTCTATTTTTTAAGGTAACAATTCCTTCATCCCTATTTTAATTGTGTATCATACAAGGTGGGTAAACTCTTGTCTCTTAGAGAATACGATCGAATCCAAATATAAATTAAGAATATTTTTAATATGAACGGACCTATTACAATAATGGGTTTGGATACCCTAGTAATAAATGAGGGGTGGGGAAGATCATGATGATTCTTTTGTTGATTTATTTGTTATCATTGATCTGTGTTGTGAATTGTGTTGGTCGTATGCCTTCTAAAAATCTTCAATGTTGGTGGTCTCTATTTGTACACCAAAATCATGAATTCTTATTGTTAATATTTTTCTGAATGGATATGAGAATGAAAACTTGATTAGTCACATATATCTGGTTAATTAAATGGATTCCCCATGATCAAACTTGTTCTGTGATAACCCCTGATTTATCAATGTGGAATAAAATAATGAGTGTATTAAATCTGAATACATATTTCCTTGTTTAGTGTGGTTATGTGCTTTGTGTGGATATTTTTTGTCTTCTTCTTTGTACTGGTTGTGTGGTGCTGTGTTTGGAAGCATGGTTGTTGATAGGGTGATACAGATGGTGAAATGGGATCTTAGGTTAAGATATTGGTTGATTGTGGAATGGATGGGCGGAGTTTGGGCAGCGGGGGTGTAGTTTTGGGGTGTGTTATGTTTATGGTACTGGGTGTGTTGGGTGTGGTATTGTTATATAGTGGGGATTCTGAGTATGATTGTGATGAGGTGTGATAGGGGTTTACTTGTTGAGAAGAAGGACAGGGTGGAATGACTTTGAAGAATTATGGTGGCAGTAGTTGGATGGGTGTTCAAGAATGGGGAGTGGGCACTGGGACTACTATCTGGTTGAATTTTTTGTTTCTCTATATGAGGTTCTCTTTGAGTATTGGGGATTCCAAGGATGGTTTGGGAGGGATAATTTTGAATAAGTATGGTGTAACCTTGTGTGGCCCTTTCTCTGAGAGTTTCTAGGGACTTTGTGAAGTGTGTATAGGTTATGATGTTACTTTTGGTATGTTGTATTTAGCAGTTTCCCAGGAAGGGATGGAATAAATAATAAAATGAATTGTTTAATCTATAGTGATAGTTGGTTGAATGAATTATTTGGGGTTATTAATTAATTCCATGGAAGGCTGTGTGGTTATGAATTATAGGTGCCATCAAGGGTAGTTTTGTGTGTACTGGTTTATTTTTTTGAAAACTCATAGGTTGGGATGAGTGTTTGATACATATATATACATGTAGTTCATTGTGTTTTCTATATTCACCCCACACGTGTTGAGCACTACATGCCGAACACACCAATTATTATGGGGGAGGGTTTCCTTTCCAAACAACACTATGGGAGGATGGATGGTTGGTTATTGGATCTTCTTGTATCCCTCTTATAAACATTAGTATCCCAAGACTCTTTTGGTAGGTTATGGTGTGGTTTTGAGGCCCATGTGTCTACGGGTGAGGTGCTATTTCCTAGGTGTCTTCGAGATGAGATATGTTGTACTTTACTAGGTGTCTTTGGGGTGAGGTTTCGGATTTTTGTCCCAAGTCTCTATGGCTGGGATTTGATGTAGTTACGGTCTACGTGTTTGCATGTGGGATGTGGTATGTGACCTAGGTGTGTGTGCACAGGTTTTCATTATGGGGCTTGTGAAAGAGAGTTGTAGCATCATGACAGTTTCCATTATGTATGGGTAGTTAACAAATAGAAAGTGTTGTGAGGTTCCCTACCATTGATTTGATTACTACTTTACTTTAATTTACTTGAATTATTTGGTGATCATGACTTGGTGAGGTTGGGGTGGATATTATACCTTATTAGGTTCTTATGAGTTTCTGATGTTTTTATCATAGGGGCATTAGTATTCTTCTTCCACTTGTGCACGAGTAACATTGGATTTTCCTACTGAGTATACTTATATATTGAACCTATGTATATAAAACTATTTTCAGGGTTCCAGGGAGATTATGTGGATCATGCTAGACCTTAATAGCTCAAAAGTTGGGTGATTTTCTGTGTCACTGCTTAGTTTTTTGTTCTTTTTATATTTACATGGGAACTTTTCATTGTATTTATAGTGGTTTTACTTGAAACATTCATGTGGGATGGATCTTAGATTCTTTTATATATATGTCTTGGATTTGTTTTGAGTTCGATACATCTTATCTAATGGTCTGGTCACTATAAAAAGGGTAATGCCTCACATTTTTTGAGATTTGTAAACCCTTGGTGTTGTTCGCCACCCCGGGGCCTATTGAAGGTAGGACTCGGGAGGTCATTATCTCTATTTCTCCATTTCCAACTCATAAGGGTAATATTTGGAGGGAGGGGTCATGAAATCAAGGTAAAAAGGTATGCTATATTCTAATGATTATGTTTTTATTCCCAAGTTTTTAGGTCACAAGGTTTGAAATGGAGTTTTCTTCAGAACCTAGACTGGGAACTTCTTACAGGGCACATTAATATCATGAATGTGACTCATGATGTGAATATTTTTCTAGGTAGATGACATTAGATTAGTTTTGATCGTGATACTCATTTATGATGTGAACCGAACTCATTTCATGAATTCATCAATTGGGATTTATAGATCAAGGGGATGCCTTTTCGGTATACATGAAACTCATGGGATTCATAAAATAAATCAAGGTTTCAAATTGTGAATCATTCGTAACATGTAGTTTTTTACACACCACAATCCTGAATCCAAATTCATTTTGTTCCCCAAACTACCTCATAACCAAGGTCTTTCTAAGGTGACATTGGTCAGTTCCTTCAATTATTTATCACTTTATTTGGTTCCTTGATCTATGGTGCTATTGGTTTCTTTTCCTTTGGCAGGTGTTCCATAACCCTTTCAACTTATTTTGTTCTCTTGGGTATTATTAGTGGCGGTTGGATATGTTTATTGGATTAATTATTATTTTATTAAACTTCTTTGATCCCTTATAGATCTGTTCTGAAATCATATTATGGGGGATAGTCCTTTTGTGTATTGTGGTAAAGCACATGGGTTTCTTAAGATATGTATCATTATATCTTCTCCACTGACCCTTTTTTTATGGAACCTATTTTCAAGATGTTATAATCTATGCTAGTACATATATTATTTGTTTTTCATTCCATCTATTGTTTAGATACCATTGTGGGTGTTGTGTAGCCTGAGTTTGAGGTAGGTGGTTCCATCTCTAACCTATGTTCCATGAATTTTGATTGATCATGGTTTTATAAATAAATTTTCATGATTTATTTATGTGTGTGAAAATGATTTTTAAGAAAATATGGGTTTTCCCCTAATTTTGGTAAAATGAAGGTGTTTTTCAAGGAACAGTAAAATGAATTATGAACTAGTTTTTAAAGAGTGTTTTGATAGAAAGAAAGGGATGTTTTTTATTTTTCAAATGTATAAAACCCTTTGGAAATGATTTTATGTTTTTAACACATGGAAGCCTTGGGTATATATGTCAAAGGTGTAGTATTGGGGCTTGTGTTTTTATATTATTTGGGAGTTTACTTTATGGGGTGTTCTTTAATTCCTAGATTAAGATGAATTTTGATCTAGGATTTGATTGGACAATAAAGAGTGTTCCCTTTATAGGAAGTTTATCTAATCCTTAAACCATAACTCATTAGTTCTAGGGACATGTAGTGTGAACTACTCATATTTATGTATGATTTTATAGTTTAACTAGATTGTATTTTATCCATGGTTTGTTTTACCATCGTGTATTTTCTTATTCTATTTTGGATTTGATATACTAGCTTTGTCTAATGGAAATGGTTATTGGAAAATCTGATTTTAAAATTTTTTTGACCTAGTTTGTTTTAGAAATATAGAAAAACGAGAACTTTTTTAAGTATCAATAGATATAAATACTATTTAAAGGTTATCATACCATGTTTTCTTTAAATTGAGCATTTTCTAGACTGGTTTATAGAGACCAGAAATAAAACACTTGGCTTGGATCCTACTTACCCTATTTAGCTCACACCTTTAACACCCTTTTGGTGGTTTGTAGGCCTTGTATTGTCTATTTATGTAGAAAAAGGAATGGTACCACCATGAGGTGGTCAAGGTTAATTTCAGTTGGGAACATGTAGTTGGTGGTGAGATTGTGGGACATTTTCTAAAACTCACATGGAGTAGTCATTTTATTGTTTTGGTTTTAATACATTTACCTTGGAGTTTTATTTTACTACTTTTGATTTGTATCATTATTGCTAACTTTCTTGGTTTATAGCATGTTTTATGTATCCCAATGTTCCTTCCCACTGTATATATATATATATATATATATATATATATATATTACAAGTTTGTTTTTTTAGGTTTGATAAAATCATTCCCTCTAGTTATTTTTCAACACCCAGGTTTTAGTCTCTAGACCATTGAGATTAGTAACACACGTTGGGTATGTACCAGGTCTGTTCAGGTATATGGTGGGAAGGAATATTTGGTCAAATCGTCACAATAAATCTCTTTACAAAACCTACAGCAAGATTCAACTCTTACTTGGTTGGATACCAATTCATCTTGGTGGTTATGACTTCATACATAAAACCTTGGATCCTCAACTTTATTTTAGGCCTACATTGTTGGATATTATATGAGTATAAACCATAAGAATATATACTCAATCTCTATATCACCTTCTAGAATATCATTCCTTATTTTCATTAAATATTTATAGGACTCGCATTGGAATGGTTCTTGATAATATAAATGACTCATCCACCACCCTATCATATCATATTGCATTGTAATATAAGGTTTTTATGGAAAGAATCTATGGGGTCCAAATTCGTGAACCCTATATTTCATCCAGGTTTGGGTGTCAATTTTTGTGTGTTCAGGTAGTGAAAATGTATCTTTTCCATGAGGCACATGGTGAGAATCTCCCAAACTATGAAAATTTTTATCAATACATAACTTCCTATATTTTTCCAATATATAATAGAATATATTAGAGAGAGTCTTGTTGAAATCCTTAACTTATTCATTTTTCATTTTATAATAGCAAGATGAGTGTTTGCATTAAATTTCTTAATACTGATATAGATTATTCAACATAGAAGAGTAGAAATTATTGCCATTTTCCATCAATATTGTATGATGGAAACCAAATATAATAATTATGTTTTTATTCTTGGAGCTGACAATATCCCTTGTCCCTAACTCATTATGGGATATAGCATCATCCCACTTTGGGAAGAAATCAATGGTTGTAAGGAAGTACTTATACTTCATGATAGTAGCTGGAGGATAATACCTGATGACATCAATTCCCTATGTGGAAAACGGACATGAATATTTGGTAATATGAAGAAATTATAGGGGTTGAGGGATGAAGTTAGCATGTATATAACATGTATGAAATATCTTGGTTAATTTTATGCAATCTTGTGTCATCGATGGCCCAAAATATCCAAGCCACTATATCTGATAAGAATTATTGGTTCTTGATTGATGCGAACCACAAGCACAAACATGGACTTCTTGTTAAATGGTGAGAGTATCTCCTCATCCAAATAATCTATGAAGTACTCTATAAAAGTGTAATTTATATATTTTTCCATGATCATTCGATCTTTTATAAATAGTGAAATTGAATACCCGACGTTACATCTATTGTTTCTTTTCTCAAATTGATGGAAGAGTTTTACTTTAGAGGTAGTCAAATATAGATGACATCCATCCAGAAGAAGTATCAATTGGTAAGGATATTGGATCACCTTATTATGAGTAGATTTGGATCTTGATGATAGTTTCCATTTTATTTCTAGTGAATGGGTATACTATCCTGTCGTATTCAATGATGATATTATCTCATCTTGGTTGGGATATTCTGGAGTGATGGTTATATTAGCCAACACATTTTCCCAAGAATTTTTTTATTGTCTAATATGAGACAATGTTGGGTCAAAAGGGAATTATGAAATCTAAACTCACACATAATTGAATAGGGATATTGATTCCTCTTTCATAATGGAATATTCACCATCTTCTTAATCAATGACACTAAATCACCATTGAAATGTAATCTTACCATTGGAAACTACGGTACTAATTCTAAACATGGAATAAGAGATTATTACTCAACATCATTATTGGTAAAACATTATAATAATATGAAATTATAAGGAAACATTTTCATAGCTATGAGAATGAGGATAATTCTCTAACTGGACCTATTGAGTTTTGGGTTTTCTGTTATTTTTCCTATTTCTCTTTCAGAGGCACTGTCAAAGTACATTTTCTAGTTTTGAATATCATATTGAATAGAGAGGACCACTTCATCAGGAAATCAAATATATATTTGTTTGATTAACCTAATAGGATGTTCTATAAGGAATTACATCAATTCTTGACCATTTAATACCTCTTTGATATGAATTAGATATCAAACTTTTGAATAAGGACTAACCACTATGCTAGTCATTCAGTTAGCCTTGGAATATTGATTATGTACTTGAGTGCATCAATGTGAGGGACCAAATGGGCCTTCTGATGTTTTAGGTAGTGACTCAAATTCTATACAATAATGATCAATTCAAGGTAATTATTCTCAATATCAGAATATTGGTTCTCAGAAACTAGCATGGTAATATTGTGGTATAAGAAACCATTTTCATTTCCCACCTCATTATTTTGTGTGAGAAGATCACTGAGTGACCGATTAAAGGATAGCACATATAATATGAGAAGATTACCCTCTACTAGAATCATGAACACTATTGGGATCAAGATATATTATTTGATATTTTTAAATAGTTCCTCACAATACTCATCCCACATAAAAGTGACTCTCTTCTTCACAATCATAGTAAAGGTTAATTGGTCTCCTATAAAATTTCATATAAATAACCTAATTTAGTAAACACATCCATGAATCTATATTACCTATATGAGATTTCGAGGATATGACATATTATGTATCTCCTTATTCTTATTAGGGTTTAATTCAATCTCATGATGGTGTACCATGAATCCAAGAAACTTTACTAAGGTAACCCCGAAGGCATATTCTAAGGTGTAAATTTTCTATCAATGATGTGTTAAATTATTGACTACATTATTAATATTGGTAACATGATACTAAACGTGTTGTTATTTAACCACTAAGTCATCTACATAACATTCCATAGTGTTCCCTAATAAGGGTTTAAACATACAGTTCATAACATGTAGATATGTAGAGACCATATTCTTTAAGACTAAGGGAATCACTCAATACTAGTTAATGTTGTGTGGTTTCCTAAAAGTAGTTTCATATTAATCTTCAAAATCTATTCAGATTTGGTTATATACTGAAAAACTACCCATAAAAGTGATGGCCTGGTATCTGATAATCACATCAATAAAAAGTTTTGTAAATGTGATTTGGGAAAAATCCTTTGGGAAATTCTATTTGAGATCCCTAAAATCAATGAAAACCCTGATATATCCATTCTTCTTCTTGACCAGCACAATATTGGAAATACATTTGGGATATTATACCTCCCAAAAGAAATCTAATTTGATAATATTTTAAAAAATTTCTTCAACTTTGGAATCATGAGTTAGATACATTCTTTTGGTTATCAACCTTTAACCACAATTATTTTTAGGTAGGACTAAATGATGAGTTACCAAATCAAGATCAAGTTTGATAATTTCAATATAATTCTATATAAATACATCATAGTAATTTTTCTAAAATAAAATATAAATATATTATTATGCGGAAGGAACAATTACACTAACTAAAGTAGGTCATAGGTATTACTTTATACCCAGATTCACCTATCTAAGATCATTGATATTTGTAGAGAATATATCCTTGACTATTGGAGGGGAATCTTTGAGTTCTACTTCATCTTCTTGTTTCTCTTTAATCCTAGGGGGAGCGGGTTATGAAGGTATTACTTCAGGAATTGATAAAACAAAATTTTATTTAATATTTTATTGATAAAAAATGATATGATTTCCCCCCATTATGATAAATATGTTTATTTATAGATTATTTGGGATTGGATCATTTATTTAAAATTTGATGAAAATTCTAGTTTTCCCCTTTAAAATTCCCTATGATATTTTTAACATAAATTTTTTTATTTAAATTATTCGAACATAAATGTTTTTAACTATCTTTATTACTTATTGTTCGAAAACGTTAATTCAGGACATAAGAGCTAAATCATGCATTTGATTGGACAAAATGGTCCATAAAGTCAACGATGGACTGCACTCGCTAGATTGGACACCACATCAGTATTTTGGAAATAACTTCTACATTTTTTTTCCAATGGTCCCCTATTAGGAGAGGAGATTGATAAAAAAATTCTCATAACTTATCCTTATATAAGGATAGATGAGTCATATGTTTTGGTGGTTAAGAAGTCGGTTAAATTTGGCTTAAAATATTTGCCCGAATTTCCCCATTCACACTTAAAATCACTTGTAACCTAGCCTCCACTCCACTATATAAATATGTATTTTTCTCATTTGGAAGGGTTTTGACGTTAATTTGGAGACATAAGGTAGATTATAATTGGTTTCACTCCATTTCTCTAGGCATTTCAAGATGGAGAGCTCTTGAAGCTTGGATCTCTTCATCAAAGCATTATTTTTCCTCTTCACTTGTTAATGTTTTTCTTCTAGCAATAAAACTCTTAGATTCTCTTCCTTTTATTCTGATATTTTCAATTTTATTATTCTATAAATCATTATATTTGTTCTGGAATTCAAGATTAGAAATATTATAGGGTTGTATTACATCCATGAACTTTTCAAATGAAAAACGTTTCTACGATGACTACACCACCCATGGAAGAGTAGTTCTTTTCGTGATAGATCTACATCATAACTTCTTCATTAATTTATTTTGAATAAATGGGGTACTTTTATTCACATATTATGACCTATGTATTTTTTTATTAATTTAAAATAAACTAATCAATCAATTGAACCATTAACACAAAACTCGTGAGGTCGAGTGACGTGTGAATTATGAGAGCACGGTCTTAATCGGTAAAACAAAAGAACACATGATAAATTTTTAGAGTTCAAATATAATCCATAAACACAATTTATCCTAATTTTATAGAATGGATATGTGACCTAATTTACCACTAATCATAAGATATACCTATAATATCAATCAAAGTAGGGTGTTTTGAATGAATGTTATGAAGATGGCCTAGGGTTTAATTCACTTCACCTTTGTAGTAAAGTTCTTTATCATATGGTTATAGGATTAAAAAATGTGGGGATCATTTTTAAGTGTATTTTAATTTAAATTATAATGATGAATAATTAAATTAATAGGTAGAATTATATTCATTACACATTCAAAAAACATCTTCTCATTGTGTCTTGTTAATTGAATTTCATTTCAAAATAAAAAATAGAAAATTAACTCTTCTTCCAGTATACTTCCTCTTCTTTTATAAATGATAAAAAACCATACTTTTAATTAGTTTGTTTATTACATACTTTTATTTTAAAATACCTTTAATATGTTGTTAAATTTACTTCCTCATTTTAGAGATGACCTTGTTCAGCCACTCTATTGCCCTTAAATATCCCAAAAAAGAACATCATTTGAGAGCACCCATAACAATTCCATTCAAGAATGAAAAAAATGTGGAGAAATGTTTTTCCAACGTAAAAAATATAGAGGATTCTACAAGACCTAAAAGTATCAATGTATGAGCATTATAGTCTTAGGTACTCTGTACATTCCATCTTTCCCATCCATTTTCCATAATTTTGTTACGAGTTGGTGATGAAGGACTGTTTTCATGTCCATATGTTGATATGATATAATTTTTATATTTTGTGAATGATAAAGAGGTGTCTTCAGGCTCTAAAAGTGATAACGTGTGGGAATTATCATCAAGAACGTTTTGGATGTGCTCTATTGTTTTACTATTACCATGGGTATAAGAAATAATAATAGTCTAAGATTTTGGAGTTTTCATAGGTGCAATTATATTTTCCATCAGTGAATCAATGGAATTTTCTAAACTAAAATGTGATGAAATAGTATCCCTTATATTTTGGAGATAAAGTATGATTACCTTCTATTATGGTTGTTTGGATTCAACCATTTCATTAATTTTTTTTGGTTTTGATGCTCACAATCAACCAGAATTATGTTACTAATGAGGTTTCTCTTAAGTGAATTTTTGGAAGATTATATTTGGTAGAATATTTCTTATGGAAATATATTCAATTCATTAATCCATGGGAAATATTTGGTAAAGTATTATGGACGTGTTATTCTAGAAACACTATTCATGACCTACATTTGTAAGCATAACATAACATTTTTAAACCCTACATTTAGAAGAAATCATATTTTTCATACTCTTTATGTTTGGAAGAAACACTAATTTTGATAAATGAAGAGTGTTTTTTATAAACCATATGTTTGTGAACTACCATATTTTATCAACACTATATTTTTGAACAACCATGCGATGTCAAACCCACATTTGTATTTTTTTTAAGTGAAGTGACTCTACATTTGACTATTAAACTATGAAGTTTTAAATTCAACATATTATCCCTAATTTCTGAAATAGTTTCCCTAGAAGTAAATATATATTCAATGTTATTTTATGACTGATTAAAAGTCTCTCATTCAATGGAATAAATTTCTTCTATTCATATGACTCTCTTGAATGATTTTGAATTAATATATTCATGATTTATTGTGTGATATTTCTGGGGATGGTTTGACCTAGAGTTATTTGACATATAGTATAAATATGGAGACAATATTCATATGAAAAAGTTATATGAGATACAAAATAGATATATACATAATAAATAAATATGCTTGAAAAAACAACAATTTTGTCATTTCTTTCGAAGCTACACTTTGGAGATATAAATATTTTGATCTTTCTGATGAAATCACTATTATTGCTACTACTACATCTTATTATTATATATTCTTCTACAATATCAATGGATAATTTTTCAGAGATAATGTTTGGAGACAGAAATTGTTACACATACATCTAGTGTTTTCTATATCACAGTTTGATGAAATCTCATGCATTATGGAATATTTATTTGCTGATATACATTATTGATGATCTGAATACATATGTTAGTTGCTACTATATTTTTGAATAAAAACATAAGTTCTCAATCAAAGAAATTAGTATTGATTTATTATAGTTTCAGATTCTTGAACTCAGTCATGGTTTTGCTGGCGTGTCAGTTTATTATACTAAACTATGGATTTTTTGGATCCCTATAAAAGAACTAGAAGACCCTATAAAAGCTTTGTAAGGTGTCAACTGCTTGCACTCTTCTATTAGGAGGTCTATAAATAAAATGAATTATTAGTGAAAATAACAAATTTCAAGGAGTACAATGTTGGTGGAGGGGAATAGGGGATATGTGAGCCCCGAACCACTATACATTTTGGTTTTATTTTCCTAATTTATTTTCTGTCCTCTCCCATCTTTAAGAGATAAATAAAGGATTGTTGCATAACAAGGTAGGTGTTTTGAATCGGTAAAATTTTATAAAAAATACAATTCACCCCTCTTGTGTTTTGATCTTCATCATATCCATTCTAACCCAACAAGTGGTATTAGAGGTTGGTCTCTACTAGATTATTATCTTGTTTTTAAAATACTTAAATATTATGTTCTGATTACAAAAAACAAGTATGAAAGTATCAAAGGATTGTACTTTATCATTACACTCAACACAAATATGTGATATCATAAAAATTTATTTACTTATAATAAAATTTTTCTTTTTCTTATTTTCCATATAAAAAAGATTTAACAATATTGGGATAAATATTTAAATGATGAAAAATCTCAAAATGGATAATATCAATGAAGATATTCCATTGATCCATGATCATTACTTCAATAGTGATAATTATGGATGCTGGAAAGATCACATGATTATTTATTTTAAAAAAATCAAGAAAATATTTTATTTAATGGTTTTGAAGCCTTATGAAATTATTAAGGAAGATTTTAAAAAATGGGATGATGATCATGAGAAAGAATATGATCTCAATTCAAAAGCAATTAATTCTATTGTCCATAGTTTAAGAACGGTTGAGTTTAATCAAGTTTGTTAGTTTGATATTGCATATGAGATCTGTAAAACTATTTTATTTCTTATGAAGGGAATAGAAATATGATAGAATTTGTGTAAAGTACTATAAAATTAATGTTTGATACTTTCATAATTCATGAAGATAGAACTATTACTAAAATGAATGAGATATTGATATAAATTGTCAATAATGTTGCAAATTTGGGAGATCTGATTTGTAAATCAGATCGAACATTAAAATTAATCAGATTAGTACCTTCTAAGTGGAATAGAATATCTATAGAAATAAATTAATCTACACTAGAAAAAAAATTACTTATAAATGAATTGATAAGAACTTTATTTATGTATAAAGATAAGATACATGATGGAGATGGAACGCATAACCAACATGAAGATGTTTTTCTCAAAACTACAATGGATGAATCATTCGATTCAAGTCATCTAGATTTAGATAAAGATCTATTAAATATTTTTAAAATATTTGAAGAATTGTACAACAATAAAAATAAAGGGAGTGATGAAAATAGATGCTATAAATAAAAATAAATAGGTCATATAAAGGATAACAACCCTTCAAATAAAACTAAAAGGAAATCGAATTATAATAGAAATGGTTAGAAAATTAGGATGGATACATGGAGTGATTATTCTAGCCCACATTATGAATATTCTATAGATTATGAGACCGTGCATACAAAAATGGTATGTCTTATGGCTCACACTAATGAGGTACAATCTTATTACTCTCAAAACAATAATAATGAAAAAATTTCTTATGATGAATTAAATAGGTGTTGCTTTATGTTTCATGGTAAATATGAATCATTAAAGAAAGATCATAGAAAAATTTAAAAATATTTTTATGTTGTTTTATTAGATAAATAATTTTTTTCAAAAACAGATTACATATTCAAAATTTAATTCTTCTAAAAAATCTTGTGATCTACATGAAACAAATATTAAATAATTATTGGTTGAAGTTGATAATTTAAAAAAACCTCTAGTATACTAATAAAAAGATAAAAATATTTAAATACAATCCTTATTAAAAATAAAATTCATAAAATAAAACATGGAACATGATGTAATGGTGAAAGACCAAAATTATATAAGAATAATTTTTCCTGGTTCAAATATAAAAATCAAGTCAACTATTAAATATGTTTATTTTGGTATTAATGGATATTAGTTAATTGACTATTGCTTTTGAAAACCTAAAACTTTTTCTGTTAGAAAATTTTATTGTCCTAAACAATTTTTTATCTTGGAAATTAGAGTCTCTCTTCCAAATAAAAATTTTGGTTGCCTAAAAAATTAATTTCTAACAATTCTGGACCTAAAATCACATTGTTACAAAAAGGAAATTGTTTTTTATTTTTTGCAGGAATACACCAATAAACTACATCATTAATTCTTGAAGTGGTTGTATGTTTAATATATGAAAATATCTATCTTAATAAAAAAAATTGATTAAATATAAAGTAGTTCATTATCAAAAAAATCCTTAAAGTTAAAATTTATAAATTCCAAAATAATTTTATTACTATTTCACATATATGATTTTATTACATTAACTATTTCATATTGGGAGAAATAATTGTTCTTACTCTTCATAAATTTATAATAATTATTTGTTTAAAGTATTATTTATTTGTTTACATAATTTTTTATAAAGATTTATTTTTATAAACAAATTTTTATAAATCAAAATTTTTAAAGTTTATTCTTATTTTTTTAAACTCAAGAATGTTAAGAATCATTTGAAATGTTTTCAAAAACTTATTTTGTTTCTTTTTAGAACCCTAAAATATTCTTATTAAGAACTTTTTAATTATGTATTTGTATTCTTCAAATTAACATCTTCAAAGACATCTAAAACCTGATCATTGAAGGATGAAGAGAACAAGAACATCATGTTTCGAAGAAATTCTTTCTAACAAAAGGGTAAAAGGTGATCCTTCAAATTTGTTAAAGTAGAATTAAAATTTGAATGTTAAAGATTCACTTGGAAAATATTCTGAATAAAATAAGGAAACTAATGTTTATAAAGAACTCAAAGTATCTAAATCTCAAATATCTTATTGAAATATTCTTTTCAAAGTCAACACCTCAAATGAAGAAAAATTGAAGTCGCAAGATGATATGAATACGTCTGGAAAGTCACATGAAGAACTAAAAATGGGATAGTAGTATGCGAAGGAATTTTTGATATCAAAAGAATAATTTGAAGCCTTTAAAGTAAAAAATTCTTAATTGGAAGAATTTTCCCAGAAAAAAAGTTGTTACTAAGTTGGATCTTGATAAGGTGAAAGTGTTTTTGGTTGAAAAAAGTTCAACTTCCTCACTATATCAAAGAATAATAGATGTTAAAATAATAATATAAGAAATCTCAAAGTGTTTTAGATATTATAAGGGAAAATTTTCAATTTTTTGAATGATCATATGAACCATCTAATTCTTCCTAACTCCTTAATTTTATTTTATATAAATTATTTAAATTAATGTTATATATATTCTGTTTTTTATATATATTTTTTAAAATATCTTATATAAAATATTTCATAATTTCTTTTGAATGTTTTATAATTTTATTAGTTATCATACATAATCATGTAATTAATATTTTGTAATATATTTACATGTGATAAGTTAATCTAAGTGATAAATAATTGTGTTTAAAAAAGTCACGTGAAAAAAATCCTTGAATATCCTATATTCTATGACTTAATGGGAGTTATTAAAAATTATTTAAATTTATTTTTATATCCAAGAGATATCTATGTTGTTTAAAATTTTAGTTTTAAATACAATTTATTCATTAATAAGTAGTTTATATGCTTCTTGATTAATTTTTTTAGAAACAAGAATATAGGAGGAGTTTATATTTATACTTTTTACTCTTTTCATTTTTAGGTCACAAAAATGGGGAGAAGTTTATATATGGGTAAATTTATGTGTTTATCATATGGGAGATATGTGGATAAATTTATAAGAAAATTTATTATAAATATTTATGAGAAAAGATAGATAAATATTAAATGAGGAAATATGTTTTTAATTTATTTATGTTCATTGAAATTTATAATTATATAAATTATTTTATTTATTAATTTTACAAATTTAGTTATGAGAACTGTGATAATAAAAAAGGGGGATATTGTTGAGAATGTTTTGCTTCAATAATTTAATTAATTTTTTTCACTTTGATGCTCACAAAAACCCATATTTATGTTTCTAATGAAGTTTCCCTTAAGTTAACTTCTAGAAGAAAATATTCGGTAAAATATTTATTCTAATATATATTCAAATAATTGATCCAAGGGAAATATTTGTTCACATATTTTGGATGATTTATTCTGGGAACACTTTTCATATCCTACATTTGTATGTTTAACATAAGTTTTGGGAACCCTACATTTGGAAGAAAGTGTACTGATCATATACCCTATGTATGGAAGAAACACTATGTTTGAGAAATGAAGAGTGTTTTGTATCAATCCTATTTTTGTGAAAAACAATATGTTATCAAACCAACATTTTTTAAAAAACCATACACTATCAACTCTATGTTTATATTTTTTTTCATTATGTGAAGGAACCCAAAATTTGACTATTCAATGAAGGAATTTAAAATTCAATATATTATCCATGATTTCTAAAATGGTTTCATCTGATGTAAATATCTATTGAAATGTATTTTATGAATGATTAAATGGATCACATTCAATGGAATAAATCATTTATATTCATATGAGAAGTTATAACTCTCATGAATGATTTTGATTTCTAATATTCATGATTAATTGTGAAATATTTCTAAAGCTTGTTTGATCTAGAGTTGTTTGACTAATAGTACAAATATCATGACAATATTCATTGGAAAAAGAGAGATGAGATACTTAATAAATATATACATAATATATAACTTTTTTTTAAAAACCACAAGTGTTTTTTCCTTCAAATCTATAATTTAGATACATAAATGTTTTGGTATATTTGATCGACTCACTATTGTCACTACTATTCTATCTTATAGTTATATCTTCTTCTACTATATCAATGAAGCATTTTTAGAGATACACTGTAAAGAAATACATGTTTACACATTTGTATGGTGTTTTCTATATCACTATTTCAAGAAATCCTTTGAATCATTAAAGATTAATTTTATGATATGCATTATTTAAGATCTGAAAACATCTATCAGTTGTTGTTGAAATTGTGAAGAAAAACAGGTTCTCTCAACCAAACCAATGTCGATTGATTTATTGGAGTTTTTCATTCACAAACTCATTCATGGTTTTGGTGAAGTTTCATATTCTTGTACAAAACTATATATTTTTAGTTCCCTATAAAATAACTATAAGGCCCTATAAAATCCTTGTGAGGTTTCAACTCCCAAAACTCAGTTGTTAAGAGTTATTTAGATAAGAGGGCCTATTATTGAACATCACCAAGCTCATGGAGGATATAGTTGGTGGAGTGAACTATGGGATCTTTGTTCCATAAACAACTATACTTTGGTGTGTTATTTTCCTTTTTTATTTTTTCTACCCACTCATCTTTTAGAGAGAATTAATTTTTTTCTGTATAAAAAAAGTGTTTTTCTAAATCAATTAATGTTTTTGAAAAACCCAATTAACTCATTACCCACTCTTGTGTCATTATCTTTATCATATATATTCTAAAACAACAATTCTATCAAAAATATAATTATTATTTATAGGGAAAATCCTTCTCTTATATGGATGGATTCAGTAGGAATTATTGATATCATAAAGATAAGAGTGAATGTACCAAGGGAATGCATCCATCTCTTACCTTAAGGGTAATGGTTTTTCTGATAAAAGTGTCTTGGTAGTGTGGTCTGAATATTGATCATATCGACCCTCACATATATACAGATAGGAGGAAGATTAATTTTCTGATATATCATGTTTATCTATCTGTCTTTTGGTGGAACCCACTCCATGAGGGTAATTGTTTGTCCATCATACGATATGCAGGTAATCAGGTGTTATGTACCTTATTTATGGGATTCACATAACTGATTGAATACCGAAATTTGGAATGATTTCCAATATCAAGTTAATGGGTGGTAAATAATCCTTGCTAAGTTCCTGAAATGGGTAAATATGGGTTATTTTCAAATCTTTTAGAGTAGTGATTAGAGTGACATTATCATTCATGGATTGATTTCATTCTCTCTAGTAGAAGCCTATGATAATTTTTTGAGACAAATAGGACTAAAAAGTATATATATCACCATATAATGTATTTTTTCATCTATAAACTCATTATTTGAGACACTGGAGATAAGATGAAAAAACTTGTATGTTGGTGAAACTAATGTCTTCCGAATTGGACCTTAAATATTGTGTATTGTAAAAAGAATTAGAGTTATAAATAAGATCACTAAATTTATCTCTAAGATTAATTTTTTCAAGAGGATTATATTCACTCTTTTCATACTATTGAATCATCAATGTATAGGGATGTAAATCATATTAATTGTTTCACAACTATTATATTTTCTAGACTATCATGATATTGATCACAGTTCTTTTATTAATCAAAATTTTTGGAAAATTGATAAAATCTAACATTATAGATATATAAAAGTCCTAATGTGTCCTTATATTATGATATCTTTATCTTTTTTAGTGAAGGAGGTGACTATATAAAATTTCATAGAATTGTTCAATGAATGAAAAACATTAGTGGAAATTACTTCAACATCAAAATATTGAGATCTTAAAATGGTCTATGTTAGTGCCTTCCATAGATCATTTGAATAGTGAAGGGAATCCAAGATAGATATATTTTCTATTATAACATCTGAATATTTCAATATTTTATATTATTTAGTTAAAGGTTTTTATTTCCCACATTAAAGCTACTCCTTAACTTGAATCATGGGATATAGAGTTTCATGTGATAGAAACTATTTTTTTCAATCAAAATTTGGGTATATTCCCATCACCTATGTGTTTTATTGGTCCTTACTCACCACATTATAAAACTACCTAAGTGGCTATTTATTTTCTAATGAGTATTCTAATATGATCAGATTGGACTAAGCCTTGGATGACTTAGAAGGAGATTGGTGTTATTTGTGATCCCACTGAAGTGCTTGTCATCATGTTTGGTTTACATATATATTTTCATCATGTGTGTGAGTGGAATGTCGAGATTCATCCTGAAATCATCTTCCATTACCACATCAGCCTTAAAAACCTCTCCCCTCTGATCGTCAATTCTAAGGGGGAAATAAAATTCAAATTAATTTTTTATCAATTTTCTAAATTATTTATCAAGTGAATCACACTTATAGACATGTAAATAAACTCTTTATTAGATGAGTGTTCCAATTAGTGTGATGGTTCCCATTAGATAATTTTGTGGGGTTTTCCCCATTCTTCTAGTTCTGAAGGCATAAAATTTGAGAGGGTTTATACTAGATTGTTCCTTGATACAATTTCAGTTTTCTATAATTTATTCATTTTATTCTAGTTAAAACATATTTTTGAAGACCATCTCTTAGAAAATTATGATGTTGAAAAAGTAAATTTCACCATCATTGAATAAACCAGGGATATGACGTGTTCTTTTAATAGTTCCTTGAGGGTTCTATACAATCAGTTAAAGTCTTGATGGTCATCCATTAATGAAACTTCCAATATCGATTATTTAGGACTTCCTTTCATTATCCTTATTCTTCTAGTGATGAAAGATATACAATCCACCTGTGTTATAGGATTAGTCAAATTTACCATCCCAGAATCTACCTTATTTTGGATAATGTATTTAAAAACAAAGAACTCCTAGAGGCTATGTCCCAATATTTTGTGGTATGAACAATAATTTAAGTGGTCTCTAAGGTCAATATGACTAGAACACCTAGGTTCTAGAAGCCTTACCAAGTTTTTTCCCATGATTTTGATGAAATATATTAGGATATAGTCACTTCATAAAGTGTAATCATTATTCATCCATTATTCATATGATGTATAACTCTATACTTTTCTACCTTCTTGATGAAGGTTTTTTTTTGTGTTTTTTTACGTTCAGTAGGGTAATAACATGATTTTTCATAGGTTTGGGTGTTGGAGCTGTTGTTCTAGATGGATTAAGTGTAATAGTTATTGTTTCTACATTTTCAATTATCTATCCTATAGTTATTGGTTTTAGATGAGGCTTGTGATTAATCAAATGAATGGAAACTTCTAACCTATACACAATTGTAGAATAATCATGGAACCCTCTTAGTTACTTTACTAGGATGAGTGGTTTTTTTAATTCATCATATAGATTTTCAATGTTAATCTCTTGGAAATCTTCTTGGATGAGTTCTATGTTCAAATAATATGTCATATATTTCTTCATAGTGGTAATTTTTTATGTCCTATTTTTTATTTTTTTCAATTATAGAGGTCAAGGACTCTTATATTTCTCAATATAGAGCTAAATTGGTAGAGGAACTACTGAAAATAGAACTCTCCATCCTATAATTGATTTGGAGGGTGGATTGTTATAAAGAAAAAATGCTAGTTTTTTTAGGGTCTGCACAAAGTACATAACTTAGATTCTTCCTAATATTTTATGGTTCCCATCATGGGGCCCCATCAAGATAAAAAATGCATCAAATTATTATTTAGGTCCCTAGTTCAATTGAAAATTAGTAAAGTAGTATTTATAAATATTGACACAAGAGGATTCATGACCACCCATTTAAAGTATGGATTTATATCTAGTTTAACTATGTGTATCACCCCTACATAGCTTCAATTTGATATTATAGTGACTCAATAGAATCAATAATATTTTATGTAATAGTTTTATGGGTAGACATTTGAGTAGGGGAAACAACTGGTGGATCCTAGCATGGTAGGACAGCCTATATTCATTACTGATAGCTGGTGTGAGTTGAATTGGGGTAGCTTATATGAGATGATCCCAAGTAATAAACTAGTGGATTGAATTTCTAATATTCTTCCTCCATTTGATATAGATAAATTGGTTTTCTATATCCCATATTAGTTGGATTATTTGGTTCAACTTTTTCTGGTATGGCATACTCTTCTTATCGAGGGAGATTTTTAAAAGAAAAATAAAAGTATCTTCTTAGAGAGTATACTTAGCATGGATATTTCCCATGAGTAAATATTAATTTAATATTATTAAATACTTTTACTCTACCTCAAACTGATTGAATCACTCCTTGATTATAGGGGGCTCAAATTCTTCAGATAATGGATGTTATGTAGTTGTACCCTTTCCCTTTTCTTTTTTTTCAATCCTGCCGAAGAGGAAGAAGATGAAAATTTGAGGGCAATCCCAAATTTATATCTTTATTTGGGTTTATGGTATGACCAAATTCTTAAAATATTTTAGTGTGGACCATATTTAGAATAGAAACATCCTCCTCCCTCTTTCCTACACTAGCTTCTTATTCCATGTCATTTACAAGGGAAGGGTTGATAAGGATTACCAATGTATAATAAATTGTTACTAACATATTATCATCATAAGGATAAAGAGACTCATTACCCTTTGTGAATATAATAAGAAATATTCTAAAATTTCCTAATTTTGTCTTCCACATGGGGGGACACATTGGTTTTTGGCCCCTATGTGTTTTTATTTTTCCTTCCTTGGATCCCCTATTACTACTTTGTAGGTGGTAATCTAAAGTGATTCCATGGAAATTATTATTGTATGTGTCCCAAATGAGAAAAAAGGGTCTTAAAATAGAAGAAATCATGAAGTATTTTCTTATGATGTTTCGCTTAGTCTAGAAAATATTAACTTTCATGGGGGAGGAAGTGTTTGAGGTAAATATTCCTTTAGACCTACGGGATAAGGCTGACTTTGATCCATTTATTCTATATTTTAGACAAGTTGGAGTTTTGATGACATTGGGGGTAATAGTTCTAGTAAATATATCCTCATACATATGGGATGAGTTTTCTCCTGGATGACTATGGTAATAGCCATTGATACTTCCCTCTTGATCTTTTGGTAATTTTTCTATACATGAGTTGGGTGAAATGTATACTCTATGTGTGATCCACAAACTCTTCAAGGAAACATTATTACCAAAGATTTTTCTTAATTAAATTTGAGGCATGTTCAACCATTTTAGAATCCTGATGTTGCAGTCTTTCAATAGCTCGCTCACATCAAGTTTCTTGTTTTTTAGATCTAGACATAACATAAACAGGTTGATTATAAGAGCTATCATGTGATATAATTGGCCTTGAAATAATTATGTTACATGAAATATCTCTTGGTAGGGTCTATTAATGGAATATTGGGGTGAATTTTAATTCTCTATATTTTCCCCACCTAGTGATGTATTTTTAGTAATTGACTATCATAGATTCATCAAAGCATCAAGGAATGCATATTGGATATCGTCACACTAATTTCACTTTCTCAGACATCATTCCACTAAAAGGGTGGAAAAATAAATTTGTTGAAAAAAAATCCTTTTATAGCCTCAATTAGGTTCATTTATTCCATTTATATTATAAATTTATCCTCCAAATGATAAAGATTACTCTAAATATTCATCCAAAGATGGTGTATACTCTTCTCTATCAAATTTTTTAGAATTTAATTTTAAGAGGTGGCTATGGGATAGAACATAAACCATATGTAATATTTATCAAGTTGTTTTGTATCACCCCCCCCCCCCCCAGTTTCAGTTAATTAACCTTTTTATTTATTTATTTTATGTATTTAAAGTAATTGAGTTGTGATTTGGGTGGTTTATAAGGGTTTTGGATTATTTTGGGGGGCTTTATTAGAGGTGCACATTTTGAGAATGTTTAGGAGAAATGACAAAAATCCTCCCAGAAACCATGCAAGTGAGAGCATTGGTCACAGGGTTGGTGCACGGTTAGTGTATGGTTTGTCCAATTGTTTGGACACCCAAGTGGGATCATAAAAATCATAACAAAGGGGTTCAACAAGGTGAGTTCAAATTTTTTCAAACTATGTGATACAACTATGTGAGGGGTGTTTGGAGACAGCGGTTGGAACATGGTTTGTGCACAGTTTACCTAACGATGCACCTAAATTGTTCACTGTTAAAGACAGTATCTGAAAATAATTGATCTAATTTGAATTTTCACATTAGTTAATTTTTCCCTAAATAGAAAATTAATAAAATTTCCTCTCATCCCAAAGTCTTTGGATACACTTCTCCTTGACCTGGGAGTGATCCATTGGTGAGTCTTGGTGCATTCGAGGCCTAGATTCCTTGGTAAGTAATTATTCTGTGTGGTTTCTCATATATTTATTCTTTTCCCCCTCTTTGATTCATACATATAATACATTGGGGATATATCCATGGTTTTTGATTCTAATCAGGATGGTATATGTTTTTTATGGTAGTGAAAAAGATATAAGGTGGGTTTTGAGAGATCAATGCAATTTTTTGAATAATTTGTCTCGTTCTTCATTTTCGCCTAAGTTTAAAAGGTAGGTGGATTTACTCTTGACTCATATTTACTATTAATTAAATTATATATTTAAAATTTATTTAATTTCACTATTTTAATTGTGAAATTTATGTGAAATTTTTGATGGAAACCCTCTTTAGTGATGGTTTTTGAAATTTTGATTTTTTTTGTTTTGTGGGAAGTCAAATTGAGAACATGATTTTAAAATGGTTGTATGGTTTCCATGAATGTAAAATTATTTTTAAATGGTTTTCAATAAAAGTATTATTTTATTGAAATATTTTGAGCAATTTTTTTGGCATGTTTTTTTCAAAAATGGTTGGGCATGAGTTGAATGGGACGGATTGTGGTTATAAAGTACCAACATCAAAGGGATGGAGTATAAAAGTGAAGTTACACTATCAATGGTAATTCCAGGATTATGTGTGTGTGGGTGTGGTTGTGTGTAACATAATTGGTTATGCCAAATGGATTTTTGAAATGGTTTCACTGACATGTTTGGATTTTTTTCCATGGAAAACTATATTTCTTAGAAATGCATTTTGTTTTTAGATAAATTATTTTAAATTATTTTATATAAATTTTCTTATGTAAATGTGCTAACATGTTCTATCCAAGTGGAATGAGTAGGGATCCCATTTGGGTAAATCCTAGTGAGTTTTATAATCACCCCCGGAATAAGAACTTTGGTGAATTTGCAGATTTTTTATATCTAGACATAGGTAAAGTAAAGGTTTCTCGTTTATTTAGTGATACATCGTGATACTTTAGGAATATATTGTGGGGTTGGAGCTTAAATATTATTGAGATTTTTTTGTTGGAGTACTGGTTTACTTTGAGTTTTGTTGGTTTTAGTTTCTACTTTATATTCTGATATTGGTTCATCTTGTAGTTTGGTATTGTTTTCATCTAGTATTACTTTGAGTTGTATTACATTATTCAAATGCATCATTTAGTGGCTGCTTGGATATTGGTATTCTTGGATTGGTTATTTTACTTTTAAAAGGGGAAATAATCCCCTAAATATTATGAATC
This sequence comes from Viscum album, assembly GCA_963277665.1. Classification (NCBI taxonomy): domain Eukaryota; kingdom Viridiplantae; phylum Streptophyta; class Magnoliopsida; order Santalales; family Viscaceae; genus Viscum; species Viscum album. The sequence goes on along the minus strand of OY728148.1, from coordinate 885,012,592 downwards.
CCTTGCCATTTATTTCCATACTTTAGTGTCTTGGGGATATCCCATAAGGCCAATTAGCACCTCCACCTATTTCCAAACCAATGGGTGAGGGGCGGGATGTTACAAATGGTTTCAGTATTAGCCATCTTATCTTTATTGTTTGGTACAATTGGTAATGTTTTTCAAGTCTTAGAGTTGGAATGGAATAAATTAGTATGACCATTGGGAACTGAAATATAGATCATAAAAATTAATAGCTAACCTATTTATGTTGAATTTCATGTTACCCTGGTGTTGGGTACAAAAGTGTTTTGAGACACTTCTAGGCCTTATAATCTCAAAATCATGGGTTTAACCGATGATAAGATCATGGAATGCATTGATATAAATGAATTTACACTAGTATTTCATATTTTATTTTATGTAATGACTTATTATTTATAGGAAAAGTGTTAATTTTTTAAAATGGGAGAAAATGGTTTGATTTTTAGATATCATGATGGAATTTTAAAACAATGGTTTTGAAAATGGAAATAGTGTAGAATTTTGGAAATAATTATTATGATATGTGTGATATTGTAAATTAAAGATTTTTAAGACTTCAGTTTCTAGAGAATGAGCCTAAATGGAGTTTTGTTTTTGCTATATAAAATGAAACTAGTTTGGAGTAGAAAAAACCAACCAAAAAAGACTATTGAGAGTGTGGATTTACATAAGCAAAAGGTGGACCAATCGCTACTTCAGAGTATTTTCTAGGATTTTCAAGCTATGGATATAGAGAACTAAAGTGATGAACCTAGGAAATTGGATCATTCCATTCCATTGTAGAAGTATAATCCATATATATTTTAGGTTGATTTGGAACTATAAAAAATAAGAGGTGTGGATGAATATGATGAATCAAATCTTTGATTTCCTAGGCATACCAACTGAGCTAAAAGTAGTGCTAGAAATATACATGGTGGATGATCTAGAACACTGTTGATGAAATTTAGAAGATCAAGATATATTGGACTAATGAATTTCATAGGATGATTTTGAATAGTTTTTCAATAAAAATATTATCCTCATACGTTTTTTATTTCTAGAAGATTGTAATTTTTTAGTTTAAAGTAGGTGAATCTATCAGTGATAGAGTACATAGTTAATTTATGAATGTAGTCCACTTTGCACCAAAATTTACTGTAATTAAATATTAAAGGCATTCATTTTCAAATTGGATATAAGGCCAAAGAATCACTCGAATATTGTTATGATTTTTATAACAAAGTATTCTAAGATGGTCAATAGAGATATGGTGGTAAAAAGATACATCTCAGGAACTACTAGTGGATGAATCGTGTTGATACTTATAGGTAATGGTGGGAGATATAATAATGGGAATAATAAGAAGAGTGAAACCTATTTCCAATATAGTGGAATGAAACATAATTAGATAGTTGTATTGGTGAATCTTCCTCCCAAACCCAAAATAAAACATGTATATTTTTAGTGTCGTTATTTGGACCACATGAAGTGATATTGTACAAAACCACATATAGTATGTCCCAATTTCAACCATATGGAACATGTGAAGTGAAATTTTTATAGTTCTCCAAGGTTAGGGGTTTGGGAAACATATCAAGTCTTTTAAATTCCATATTCTTTGAAGAGAGGAGGGAAACAGAATACATCTTGTCAGTAGAACTGAGGAATTCATAGTGATTCTTGGAATACCATTACTCGTCAACTATTGAAATATCAAAATGGTAGTAAACACCAAATTATAGTGAGTAAGTAGTTATATAGAGGGGATAAAGTGATTGTGGATGATCAGTATGTACCTCAATAGTGAGAGGTATGATTCTTTTTAATTCTAACCCTATACAAGATTTTTTTGATATGGGTGCTTCCCAATCATTTATTTCTTATAGTTATCTTAATCTATTGGGTTTTCAAGTATATATAATTCTTTATGTTTTGGAAATTCAAACTCCTTTTGGTCAAGGTGAATTTTAAACTGTTATGTGTAAATAATGTTCTATAATGATTGATGGAGGTGAATTCTTATGCTATTTCATTTTTCTTGAGTTTTATGTATATGAAATAATCTTGGGTATGAATTTGTAGACAATGTTCAAATTTTACATCGAATGTTATACCCAAAAGGTTAGTTTTACAACTGAAGATGGTGTTGATCGTCTCTCTACAGGATATTGTAATGTAAACGCAGGTGAAACAAGATTTTTAGTACCATCATTTGGAACTATCTCATACCAATTAGCATATTTGACCTTTTAATTGGTGGTTGAGATCGATAATAGTGATTTTTTAGTATTTGTTTATCAGTTTTTTGGATATTTTTTCAAGAGTTTCACAGGGTTTACACCCATAAGAGAAGTGGAGTTTACGAATAATCTCCCCCTGGAGATCAACCCTAATTCACATTCATCTTATTATATGGAACCAACATAATTGAGAGAATTTAATGTTCGGTTGGAAGAGATGGGTATCAAAGGGTTCATTCATCCTAGTACTTCTCTATGGAAAGCAGTAGTTTTGTTTGTGAAAATGGCTAAAGGGGATCTTCATCTTTGCACAAATTATTATAAGCATAACCAATTTATGATAATGAATTTATATCCACTTCCACACATTGATAATATGTTTTATCAATTGAGAGTATCCCAATGGTTCTCTAAAATTGAATTGTGCTGAGTATAACACCAATTGTGGGTTCGTAAATTTGAAATTCAAAAAACATCTTTCAATAATATATATGGACATTATGAGTATATGGTTATGCCTTTAGGTATTATGAATACAATATAAATATTTGTGTTATTTATGAATTAGATATTTAAAAGGTTTTTATATTCTTTTTTTGGTATCTTTTGGGGATGACTTATTGGTGTATTCATGGTTGATTGATGAGTACGAGAAAAAATTAGAAACAGTGTTGAGTATATTACAGGATCATCATATATATGCCAACATTTTAAAGTTTTAGTTTTGGATAAAATAGGTACATTTATTTCTCCATGTAATCTCAAAAAAGTGTGTTTCACTGGATCTAGAAAGGATATATGTTTTAATCTCTTAGAAACTTCCAAATAATGTTTTTGAGATACACAGTTTCCTTAGTGTGGATGGTTATTACTGATGCTTTATTCATGAGTTTTCATGATTATCTTCACCTGTGATATCCTTTACAAGTAATAATGTCCCATTATAATGATATGAGGAATATTATAAATTTTTTCTAGAGTTTAAAGTTTTCCTTACATTATCATTGAACTTGACTTTTCTGGAATCAGGATAGGGGTATGTGGTGTATTGTGATGCTTTAGGATCTGGGTTGGGATGTGTTATTATATAGGGGGGTCATGCTGTTTCTTATGAGTCCTGAAATTTATGGTTTTATTAAAAGTACTACCCAACACATTATTTGAATTTATTTATTATAGTCCTTACTTTGAAGAATTTGAATCATTACCTATTTGGTGGGAAATTTATGGTGTTTACGGATCATAAGACCTTGAGACACATTTTCCCACAAAGATATTTGAATATAAGATAGAGAATGTGGATTTAGTATCTTCAAATGATTTATTTTTTCTAAATTTATAAAATGGTTAAAGGAAATTTGGTGGTAGATTCATTAATCAGAAAGTTGTATAGTTATTTGGAAAAAGAATCTTCAGATCTGTGGCATCAGATGTCGGTGATAATCATTATACTCTTTGATTGTGAGAACTAAGGTATTTTTTTGGATTTCTTTCTTGTTTATTTGGTTCTTTATTTGGTTAATATGGTTAGAAGAAATATAAATATGATTCATAATATGTTTCTATGATTTCAAAACTCAATGGTTGGGAGACCATTGACGTATAGAAACTAGATGAGAGTTTAGTTTTTTAGTTTCAAGATTAGATGGTCATACATTTGGATTGTTATAAAAACATCTTAATACCAAACACCATTAAAGATGGGTGTTCCTCCTTAAAAAAATATGTGTAAGGTAAAAAATCACAAATTTGGTGGGTGGGAATAAAAAAATTGGCTGAGTTTGTGATGAGATGCCTCACATGTCAGTAGGTTTAGGCATAACACCAGTGACCAGTAGATATGTTACAAAATTTACCAATTAATATTTGTAAGTAAAAGAAAATGGATATGTATTTTGTGATATTTATCCCAATGATGGTTTAGAAACACAATTCTATATGGGTGATAGTGGATTGACTACCAAATTCGGACCATTTCATCCCTACTTGTAAATCTCATACGGTGGAGGACTTGTCTCAAATATCTATCAGATAAGTGGTAATGAGGCATGGTATACCAGTTTAAATAGAATCAGACCAAGATCCTAGGTTTATGTCTCCTTTTTATAAATCCATACAACAATCCCTTGAGAATCAGTTGACTCTGATCACAACATATCATCTGAAAATGGAAGGACAATTCAAAATCATGATACAAATGTTGGAATACATAGTTAGGGCTTGTGTAAAAGATTTTTGTGGGTCATGGGAAGATCACTTACTATTAATGGAGTCTCATATAACAAAAATTATCAAGATTAAATATATATGGATCCTTTTGAAGTGTTTTATAGGAATCCATGTCATTATCCACTTTATTGGGTTGAAAAAAGTGATACATCACTCATTTGAACAAGACATGTACAGTATAAAATAGATAAGATTTAGTTGATCAGGAAAAGGATGGGTATGGATCATATTCAACATAAATTATATGAAGATTGTCTTCGGTGGTCGTTTTGATTCGAGATGGGTGATCATGGGTTCTTGAGAATCTCTCTAAGGATTGGGCATCTTCATTTCAGTATGTAGGGAATGTTATTTCCTCAATACATATCCCATTGGAGATACTTGAATGGGTGGAGAAGTGTCATATTGGTTGGAGTTCCTACCAAGGTTAATTTTAGTGCATAATTTTTTTCATGTATCTAAATTGAAAAAATTTCAACTTGATCCTAATCATGTTATTTTGTAAGATCACATTGACCTAGAGTCGGATTATATGTTTGTTCATGTGCTGGTGTATATTTTGGATAAGTAATTGATAGTATTGTGTGGAAAAATCATCAGTTTAGTGAAGGATTTATGGAATCTTAGTCACATTCAGGAATAAATTTAGGAGCAAGAGAATGAGATGATCAAGAAATGGCCCAAAATATTTTATAAAAATGGTGTTTTTCTACTTTTTATGGACTGAAAGACCAATTGTGGGGAGAATATAACACCCCTAGGTTTTATATAATTAATCATATATTTATTTATTATAAGTATATAAAGTAATGTGGTTATGTTTATGGAGGTTTGAAGGGGGTTTGGAATGTTTTTTGGGATTTTATAGAGGTTCATGGTTTGAGAATAGTTATTAGAAACTATGAAACACCTCCAGGAAATCATAAAATGGTGAACAAGGGTCATTAGGTAGGTTCATGGTTGGCACATAGTTTTACCAAATTTTGTGGACACCTAGATGAAACCATGAAAAGTAGAACAAATGGGATGAGAATGGTTTGAAAATGGTTGGTCTAATTGTGCAAGGTGTGTTTGGAGGTAGTGGTTGGTGCATAGTTTACACATGGTTTTCCTAACTATGCACCATAGAAGAAAATATCCATGAATTGTGGACTTAATTCTGATTTCCCCCTGAATTCCTCTTTGTTCTCCTAAACAGACCCTAATATGATTTCCACTCCACCCAAAGGTTGTATATACCCTTCCCCTTGATCCATGAGTGATTTATTGGCTAATATTTCTTCTTGGAGGCCCAGATTCTTTGGCAAGTTTTCATTCATGATGGTTTCCCTTAGATTTATTCTTATACCCTCTCTTGGATTCATGGATCGAATATGGTGGGTGTATATTTATTATGTTTCAACCAATAATGATGAGATATTATTATTTGAATGATAGCTAACAAGATATAAAGTGTTTTTGGGAAGATCTAATCCATGTTATTGAAATATTTGTGATGTTCTTCTTTTTTGCCAATGTTTTCAAGGTAGGTGGGATCACTATTGACTTCTATTTATTATAAAATAAAGGCTTCATTTAAAATTTATTTAATTTATTGATTTGAATTGGTAAATTTATGTGTAATGTTTATGGAAACCATTTTTAGTGATGGTTTGTGAAATTTTGAAATTTGGTTTTTTTGTGGAATGTGTAATTGAGAACATGATTTTAAAATGATTATTTCAAAATTATTTTTATTGGATTGGATTCATGGAAAATATGTTGAATATATTTTTCAATAAAATGAGTATTTTATTGAAATGGTTTTTCATAATTGGTTCGACATTGATTTTTAGCATAAATTGTTCTGTTTTAGTTGAATGGGGTGGATAATGGTCATGAAGTGCCGCCATCAAAGGAATGGATTATGGATGTGAATTTCCACCATTAATGGTAACACCAAACTTGTGTGTGTGTGTGTGTGGTTGTGTGTAATAGAATGGATTGCTCCAAATTGATTTGATAAATTTTTTTAATAACATATTTGGATTATTTTTCATGGAAAACTATATTTCATTATAATTATTTTGGTTTTGAGATAAAAAATTTTAATCTATTTTATAAAAAAATATATAAATGTGATAAAGTTTTCTATCTTAGTGGGGTGAGTAATGAGACCATTTGGGGGAACCTACTGAGTTTTATACTCACCCCCTACTTAGGGACTTGGTGTGTTTGCAGATGTTGTATATAGAAACATAGGTTAATGTAATGTATCACATTTATGTAGTGATTCATTTCGATACCTTAGGCATGGATTATGGGGTTGGATCTTGGAACTTATTGGGAGTTACTATTGGATGTCCTGGTCTTATTTGAGTTTTTTTTTTAATTTCCACATTGTAAGATGATATTGGTTCATGGTTATAGTTTTCTATTGTTAAGGTTTGGTATTAATTCCAGTTGTATTAAGTTTTTCTCATGCATCATTTAATTGTTTATTGGATATTGGTATTCTTTGTTTTGTTGTTTTACATTAAAAGGTTAAATAGTCCCCCAACTATTATGAGGCCCTTAGAATTTCTTATCAGCCTTTAGTGTCTTGGGGATGTTACCAAAGGCCAAGTAGCACCTCCTCCTATTCTGTATCCAATGGTTGAAGGGAGCGATGTGACATGCTTCCTCATAACCAAGGTTTTACCCTTATCTTCTATGAGAGACTCATCTACTTATTCTGACTAGAGTGGTTGTTTCCTTGCTACCTTTCTTTGGAGAGTGGAATTGATTGTAATATTATCTGTTATGGTGGAATCTAAGTGATCTGATGGTGTTTTAGAGAGATAATTTTTCCTCATCCCAACTTCTAATTGGGAAAGAATATTGGTCGTTGGAGGTAGGTTACTTCATGTAGTTGGACTCAATATCTAGAGTACTTCATACTATGAGTGATTTCTCCATGTTTCTATGAGAAATAGAGGACCTTCCTATCGAAGTAATATGTAACTATGGGGAGGAACATTTTATTGAATGTTTTTATGGGTAGAAATACCATTATAGTGAATTTTACATTCCTAGTGATGATTCCTACTAGATATACATTTAGGAGGACCCGTAGGGTAGATAGTGACAAGGGGAGGACCTTCTTTTCATTTTATCTTCTAGTTATGGAGTGTGTTTTTATGGAGATCATCATGATAAATGTTCTTAATATCGATTATGATACTTCCAAGGGGAGTACCTTCATAGTTGGTGCTCAAGGGATTACCTCCAGAGCTTATGGTAGGGATATTTTGGGGTAGTACATTGATAATGCTACTACTTACTCGTCCTAACAATGAGTTATAAGGATCATAGTCCATCATTGAAATTTTTAAAAGGGACACAATATTTTTAGCATTAGGAAGAACATGTATATGGTCCTACTTAATATCTTTATGATATAATTGGTGATATTTCTTTTTGGATACTCTCTATTGGGTAGCCAAATTCATAAGTTTCACATGATTAATTTTATAAGTTAGATCATCCTTGGGTAACTATACTGGTATGATGTGATTCATTATAATGTGTTAGAATCTGTGTCTGGATCTTAGTTTTCATGAGGATATGTTAATGACAATCTGTGAACTAAAGGGGATTAGGAATATATTCCTACTGCTTGGTGACTGTCAAAATATTCCAACAAGTCATTGAATATTTGAAAGGAATATGTGTTTCTCCTAAATTGGATATTAAAATTATAATTTTAATGTGTAACTAATCCTATTTTTCATTATTCACTAGGATATATTGATTATTCTTCTAAATAGTAGATGCAATGTGTTGTTAATCCTAAGTAGATCTCGATATATGTTTAAGTGCTTCTCTAGTAATTGAGATGGGAATATGAACCTATTCTCTGACGGTTATCAAGGCATGTTTTCAACCATTTTTTTTTTCCTCTATCTATATATGTTAACATATTTAAAAAAAATTGTGGGAATATAGTTTATTCCTTCTATTTCCTCCCGAAAAATAGTGATATTCTAAAAAGGGATTGGAGATATATGCTCATTTCTTGGTGTTAGCAAGGTTGTGAGCATGTTCCTATATTCCAATTATCACCAGTATATATCAATGGATTTCATATGTGGGTGGGAGAATATGTAACTTCCCTATATTTACTATCATATATGTCGTAAAGATTCAGTTGAACCTCCTAGAGCATGTTGGAAGGCTTGCTGATTGAAGTAATAGGTGTGTAACTATCTACTAGTTGCTGGAAAGATATATTATAAGGACTATTATGTAGAATTATAAATTTTGGAGAACTCCCTATGATTAGATATTATTCATTCCTGGTAAAATCTTATGGATTCTCTGGTTTTAATGACTAGAGTAAGGGTTTCCTGGATGAAATCTATAGTTAGACACTGAGGGGTGGGTGTTGTACGAGGTGGAAAATAGTTGTTCACAGGAGACATCATGGGTGGATCCTAAACTATGATGAATTCATAGTCATCATTCCAACCAGCATCCCAAACATAAGGGAGGTATTTTTTCTTATTCCTTGTGGAAGGAATCCAAAATTATTCCATGGTAGTGGAAAGTTCCACCTAATCCTTTATGACCTATCCTTTTGTAAACAGTCATTGTGGCTTCATATCATAGATATATTCTCAAACACCCTCCAATGTGAGAATGGTGTCATTTAGGTGGTACTTGTAAATTATTTCATTCATTATTTGGAACTGAAATTGGTAGTTTGATGACATAGTCCTCTAATTCAACAAGGTCCTAGCCCATGTAGTTAGCAATGTGTAAGTCTGTCATTTAAAGGATTCCATTTTGATTGATATAATTTCTAGTTATGGAGGTCCTGATAGAGAAATAAAAATTAAAAAATAAACCATCAATTCATTATCAAAAATAAGAAAACAAGCTTTACTAATTATTTGTTAGAAACTCAATTATCTTTATTACTAATAGCTTCACATAAATATCACCATTTTTTGTTTAACCTAAGATGGTGTGGAATAGTTCTTGGTTATGAGGAATTGTGTAGGGATTCATAATATTTATTTTGGGTCACTATATCTATCTTATATGGTTTCTAATTAGGTTAATTTGTAGAACTGGAAACACCCAACAATTCTTACATCTGTGAAAAGTTATGAACCAACTTTCCAACGGAGGTGTTCATTAGGGTTTCTTACTAATGATGCACAGGAACTCATAGTGGTTGGGATAATGGGAGTTTGGGATCATCACACACTATTTAGGGGAATTATTTAATTCTCCAAGACTCTCTTATAAATTTAATTCATGTTTTTTAATCTTTCAAAAATCCTAGTATAAGACTAGTTACCCTAATGCTATAAATTAGTTATTCTAATATGTCAATGTATGTTTTGGTATATATCCAAGATATTTCATTGATGTGAAAATCTATATGAATTAGACTTATTACTTGATGACACAATATATATATCATACGTTCTATGCATTTATCTTATTATTACATAGCGATGTTGTTTTATAGGTGTTTCATCAGGATATTATCTCGGTGTGGGGGAAAATATTATCGATGCCCATGATAATTCAACTATTCTATTATGAAATGCTTTCATGTTAGTTTCTCCATTTTTGTTACATATATATCTTTTGGTTTGGTGATTTATTGTGAGGGTCTTAGTATAGTTTCAAAATCAATAGCATTAGTAGGGATTATCCATATAAACACCCAATGGTTACCATGGCCATGGTGAACCTAGGCCTTGTTTCCAAAGGTAGTGGTCAAATGGTGTTTCAAACATAATGACACTTTGGAAATCACATTGGTCTTGATGATGGGAGGTCGGGATCATCACACCATTTTGGGGGGTAATAATTTCTTACTTTGGGACTCTCTTATAGATTTAATATATGTTTTTGAGTCTCTCTAAAATCAGGACATGAGATTGGCTACCCTAATAAAACAATTGGGCGTTAAATATCTCACTACATAAAAAAGGGAGTCTATTAATTATTCCATATCTTTGTATCAAAGTTTATATATATGGTTCACATTATCAATTATCAATGATTGACTACTTGTGTTTTAAATCCATATGACCAGGAACTCTAGAGTTTACTACCACCAAGAAAGGTGATTAGTGTTTCTAAATCTGGATTAAACCTCTACGAGGCATCCAATATATCCTATGAGAATAAAAATAAAAACTGATGTAGTTCATTTTACATAGTTTGAGTTCCTAGGACAGTACCGCACCATGTAGTTTAACATCATGTGGAAAGGACATATGTCGGAGAACATGGGCATTGGGTATAGAAAACCGTCCTTATGAAGGAATCCTATGTGTCCTACTTATAATAGGAATCATAGTCATTGTAGTTAGATTTTAATCAGCCTGATAAAGGGTTGGGATAGATAATTAACGGATTATTTCCCCAGATTTTATTATCATGGAAGTACTTTAGGGGCCAACACCAAGGTGGATAACCATGTAAGGAGGAATTTGTAACATATCATTTAATGAGGTATACACACAGAGGTTACCCTAATTGGGGTAATTTTATTATTCTAGTAATATGGTCATTGAAATTTCCTAAGCCCATGTGATCCATGCTCAGTGTGAGAAAAAAGGGATATCAAGTAATCAGATGGACTATATATGGATGTAGGACTTTTGCACTGGAATGGACCTTGTTGGGAAAAATCCATCAAGGTAACATTACAGAATTTTTGGGGTTTCTTGTGTTTTTGACAATACAAGTTTCCATGGTGAATTTTCAAGTTCCAAATAGGTTGTTGACAATCCATGTTGAAAAAGAACCATGACAAAGGAATGGATGATCTGGAGGTGGTACTAAAGAACAGATACATGTTGGCACTGTTTCCCAGTGCTTTCTAAATTTTTGTTGTCCAAAATTTGGAGTTTGGTGAGCATCGTGAAAACTGGATTTCCTTGAAAATAAAATTTAAACATTGCAAAGGCATGAGTTTCATGAAGATAGGCTTCATGGATTGGATTTTTCAAAGACATGAAAAATGTTGATGGTGATACTTCGTGATTACGATGAGCATCGCGAACGAAAGCGTTGAAGAGCATTGTAGTGGCGAAGGGAATTGCGAGTGTATATTTTTGGTAAAAGTGCGAAGGTATTTACAGAATGCTCCACGATTGGAAAATTGCCATGGTGGTTCGTGATTTTGAGAGAATTTCGGCAGTAACTTCGGAGCTTCACTATTTGATCTGATGTGGCATTGACTTCACGCAGAAGGTCTTAGGGTCTGTGGAATCGCTTATAAATAGACCTAGACCCCCTCAGGAGTAGTAGATAATTTTCAAAGAAAATATTTTTCTCTCAGCTTGCGAAGGTGGTTTGCAAAGGCAGTGTGCTTTGCGAAAGGAAGGAGCTTCACGGAGGCTATTCTAGCTCTGTGAAAGTTGGGTGCTCCATATTGGCTCGGTGATCTTTGTTAGGGAAGTCACTCTGTGATGACTTGAGCTCCGCAACAGCCTGATCTCTGTAAAGGTGTGAGCTTCGCAAAAAGGCATAATCTCCATGAAGGCTTGTTTGAGCTTCACGAAATTGGGAGCCTTGCGAAGTAGTGTGCTTTGCGAAGGTATTTCCAAAGGAATTGCCTAATGTTTAGGGGAAAAGGGGTATTCATAAGTGGATGAAATTTTGACTTCAATAGAGCATCTACATACAATGGAGGATGCATTCATTAGTGATAATGAAGAGACCTACAAGTTTCTAAAATGTAAGTGGATCTTCTGAAGAAGTAGTGAGCTCACTTCAGTTGAGAGAGCAGTGAGTTCTCAAATTGTGAGTGGTTGTAAACTAGTAGGGACAGTGAGTCCACTTAGAACTTGTAAATAGTAGTGCACTTATAGTGGAATTTTTACATCGGCACACTTCCGGTGTATTCTCCTTGGACGTAGCCCAGTGAGGGTGAACTAAGTAAAAAATTTTGTGTCATGTGCATGCTTTAAGGTTTTTTCACACTCTGCAATGGGAATGAGAGAGTAGAGAGTCATTTATAACATCAAAACAAGATCAAACGGGTCAGTTTTTTTAATATGTCTTACCCTAATTCACCCCCCCCCCCCAGGGTATCTAGCCTAGTGGACCCAACAATTGAAATCATAGGAAAAGGTTTATATCATTGTTTCTCTCTCAAATGGATGTCACCAATCGCAAAGGGATTCCGATCTTTGACAAAAACAATTTCCAGCTATAGAAGAATCGAATGCAACATTACTTCCAATATTTAGGAATAGATGTGTTCATAGCAGTAATTCATGGCACAATAGCTTATATTAATAGCGGTTCACTATCAGAAGCTAAGCTTAGAGAATTGAATGTTGATTCCAATGGAGTTAATGCTTTATGGTGATCCCTATCCAATTCTATTTATATGAAGGTGATGTCTTGAAAAACACCACATACCATGTGGGAAAAGCTGTTGAATATATATGAAGGAGATACAAATGTTAGAGAGGAAAATATGAAAGTGTTTTGAAACAAGTATAAAGATCTAAGAATGGACCCAAATGAGTCTGTTGATGCATTCTTTGATAGGGTAAATGTTGTAGTAGAAGACATGCAGGGTCTTGGAGAAGTTGTTGAAGACATAAGGATTGTGAAGCGCATCGTTAGGAAACTTCCACCTCGGTTCAATCCGAAAGTTTCAATTTTGGAAGATAAAGACCCAAAAGAGCTGATATTGGATAACCTACACAACACCCTTGTTTCATATGAAATGATAAATGATGATAACGATGCTGTGGAAAAAGATAAATCCAAAGAGGTGGCATTTAAGGCCTTGAAAGAAGCTCACCATTAAATATTCTCACGAAGAAGAAGAGACGGATGAGGTGGTGTCATTCCTCTCCTCAAACACTCAAATAAGAAAAGGAAAGTTTAAAGGGAAACTTCCACTTGCATGTTTTCAATGTGGAAAGGTTAGAAAAACTGCAGCAACATGCCCCCAAAAATTTCTAAGAGGATGATGATGTTGATGAAATTGAAATTCCCAAGGAAAAGCCTTCAGCCTATGGTAAATTCAAGAAACAATTAAAGAGAAATTTTTCTAAGAAAAAGAACCTCATTTCAAATAAAATATGATAGTTTAGACGAGTCTGAGGTTGAGGAGGTTGAAGAGATAGAGAACTGCAGAGATTATAGAGAAATGCAATGGTGGTAGTTGTTGGTAGTTCTCAGAAGATTAATAAAACCGAAGCTGATGAAGAAGAAGATGAAGTTGAGGGAATAGTTGATATGCAAGCTGAGTTAAAGGCTACTCTTTAGGAGATAGATGTTTGGAGAGCCAAAACAATGAAATCCAAAAAAGTAGTTTGTGATGCTAAACTCTATATGCAGTAGTAGGAAGAAGAGAAGTCTGATATGATGGAAGAAATTAAGAAACTCAAGTCATCAACACTAGAGGACTCAGAATCAGTTAGTGAATATAAAATCAATATTGGAGAACAAAAATGGGAGATTAATGGATTTAATAACACAAGAAAATATCAAATCAATCGTATTAAAGAACTTGAGGGAGAAGTTTTTGGTTTGTGGAAAAAGGTTGAAGATCAAGAAAAACTCTTGACTCCTACTAGGACATCAGGAAAGTAGATCACTTAGAAAACTGAGAATTTGAATGTATAGAATGGTGGTTTACCAGAAAAGAATCATCAATTATGTTCAGGTGGTAAGGCCGATGGGGGGCTTGATCGAAAACAGAAATCTGTGAAAACTGAAGTCAAACCACAGGCACCCATTTCGAGATTGAAGGTAGATTTGGGCACAAAGCAGAACAAGAATATTCAGAGATCCTAGGGTGAAACTATCAGTGAAAAAGTGACACAAAGGAATTCATCTTATATCAGGTGTTATTGTTGTGGAAATATGGTACATTCACAGTACGTGTGTTCCATATCCAAGATATATCGAAGGGTACAAGAATAGAGGTGCATCCAAATAGAGAACACTTCTCTAGAACATAATTTGAAGGACAGTATTTTTGGTACGGAGGATTTGGGAACATGGGTAGGTATTTTTCTTCAACCAAACAATGGAATGTGCCAAAGTGGATCTAGAAGGTTCGAAAGAAATAGATCAATGAACTAACTGGTGATTTGAAAATGAAAAATATATTTTCATCTTTTCTAAATGAAGCTGGTCTATAATTTTTTTAGAAAGATCAAAAGTCTCAATCCATGCCGAGTGTAGAGGAAAAAATATAGACCAAGAAGAAAAAGGATAAGAAGGAAGTGTTGATAGAAATTACCCATAAAGCAACAGATTTCTCTGGTGTGTGGATTCTTGACAGTGGCTGAACATCTCACAAGACAGGTAATAAAGATCTAGTTACAGGCGTAAACTATGACAAAGAAGGAGTTGTCAAGTTTTGAAACAATGAATTCCTGAAGATTATTGGATTAGGAAAGGCCAAGTCTGGGGGGAAAGAGATGAGACGTGCATATGTCTTTGTTGTAGAAGGCCTCAGTCACAATTTTCTCAGCGTCAGTAAACTATGTGACTCAGTACATTATATAAGGTTTACTAAGAAGATGTGTATCATAAAAGGAAGAGATGGGGAAGTAGTTATATAGGAAAAAAGACAAAGGGGAATCTCTACCTGGTAAGTGGAGAAGAAGATTTGTGATTTCTGTTCATATAGGAAGAAAACAAGTTGTGGCATAAATGACTTGGTCATCTATGTCAACCATAACTAGAATATCTAGTAAAGTGTGATGTAGCAGAAGACCTCCCTAAGCTATCACGTGATCATAATCACATGTGTGATTCAAGACAAAAATGAAATATCATCAGAAAGATGTATAAGGCAAAGGAAAATAAGTCAACAAGGGTGCTCGAATTGGTGCATGCTGATGTTTGTGGGCCTATCACACCAAGAGCAATTGACCGAAAGATGTACTATGTTCTTTTCATTGATAGTTATAGAAAAATGGCATTGGTATTTGTTATTGCCCATAAGTTTGATGTGTTCAGTTGCTTAAAATGGTACTGGAGGGAGTGATAAAGGATGCTTGGACATAAAATTCTAAATTTTTGTACTGATAATGGTACGGAATTCACAAACAGTTAGGTGGAAAACTATCTTGGGAAACACAGGAAAAAGAATAAAGTGTCCTCAGTGAGAACTCCCTAATAGAATGGCGTGGTTTAAAGAAGAAATAAAATCATCAATAACATGGCCAAAATGGTGCTCATAGAAAAATACTTACCGAAAATTTTTTGGAAGGAAGCAGTTTTGACATCGGTCTACATTTCTAACAGGGCTTTGTTGTGTCTGAATAAATGGAAGACTCTGTACGAGATGTGGTATAGAAAAAAGCCAACAATTAAATACTTTTGAATATTTGGAAGTAAGTTTTCTATCCTCAACAAGGAAAAACATAGTTAATACGAGTCATGAAGAGATGATGGGATATTCCTTGGCTACTCAGGAAAAAGAAAAGCACAAAAATGATTTAACAAAAGGCTAGAAAAAGTAGTTGAGAGCAATGATGTCACTGTAGTAAAGAATGAGGAGATCATTCAACAGCACAGTGAAAAATTTCCTGATGAAAGAAATGAAGGGGAAAGAAAGGCAGGGAAAGCAGAAGTAGCTAATGTTGATTTTGAAGAAGATACTGATGATGAGCATGAGGAAGTAAAATTTGAATATGCAAAAAATCCAAGGAGTTGAGCTGAAATTGACAGGCAGAATATCATTGGGGATCAGTCGGCTCTAGATCATACAAGGAGAATGAAATCACGGCAGCAGACATTTTTCCTATCTCAGGTTGAGCCAAAGTGCTTTGCTGATGCAGCTGAAGATGAAAACTGGCTTCAGGAAATGAATGAATAGCTTAATAAGATTGAAAAAAATCAAATGTGGGAGATTTTTTTGAGGACAACAAATAAGAATGTCATTGGGACTAAATGGGTCTATCAAAACAAGATGAATTAATATGGAATATTTATTTGGAACAAAGCACAACTAGTATGAAAAGGATACTCCCAGATAGAGGTAATTGATGTCGATGAGACATTTTCACCAGTTACAAGGCTAGAGACAATCATATTTTTCCTAGCCATTATATTGAAAAGATAGTTCAAAGTGTTCCCGATGGATGTTAAATCTTCATTCATGAATGGGATTCTGAAGGAAAAAGTGTATATCGTGTATCCAGATGGTTTTCTCATTCATGAGGATAAGAACAAGGTTTGTTGGCTGAAGAACATGTTTTATGGGATGAAATAATCATTGAGAGCATGGTACTCAAGGCTTGATCAGTATTTGAAGAATCTTGGTTTCCAGTGTGGTGGAGTTGATTACAATCTCTATTTCAACAACAACAGTAATCAAAGGATGATGGTGCTGGTTTATGTTGATGACATAATATTTGGCAGATTAGATGAATCACAGTGTAGACAGTTCTCTGAATTCATGAAACATGAGTTCGAAATGTCTATTATTGGTGAGATGACATTTTTCCTTGGTTTACTGGTCGAACAAGGAAGGAATGACACATTCATTTATCAATCCAAATATGACAAGGAGGTTTTGAGAAGATTTGGAATGAAAATTTACAAGGATATGAAAACATTTGTTGCAACCCGGATGAAATTATCGAAATATGATAATGGAAATTTAGTTAATATCGCAGAATATAGGAAGATTATTGGAAGTTTACTGTACTAGACAGCGATGAGACCTGATATTGGTTTCACCACATGCCAAGAAGCACGATATCAAAGTAATCCCATGAAAATTCACATGCTTGCAGTAAGAAGAATACTTTGATATATCAAGGTAATGGTGGATTTCGACTTGATATATAGTGACAAATCTCAGTCAGAGTTATTGGGATATACTAATAAAGAGTGGGTCGGTTCAGCGGATGATAGGAAATAAACATTAGGAGGTGCTTTCTATCTTGTTGGATTGTGTATTTCTTGGCTGAGAAATAAGAAAGATTTAATTTCATTGATCACCACAGAAGATAATTATATTGCTTCCACTCAAGCATGCACATAGTTATTGTGGATGAAGCAAAAACTTTATGATATGGGAGTTGAAGTGAAGTCTCCAACTAGAATCCAGTGTGATAACTCAAGTGTAATAAATCTCATCAAAAATCCCATCCATCACTCAAGGACAAAGAACATTGAGATAAAATTTCATTTCATTAAGGAGAAGGTTGAAAAGGGAATCTTGAAGTTGGAGTATATGCCTATAGAGTTACAGGTTCCAGACATTCTGACAAAGGCCTTACCCAAGGAAGCTTTTAAGAGGCATTGACCAGCTCTGGGAGTTCATTCGACTCCCCAATCTTTAAAAAGTGTGGTTGTGGGAACCCCCCCCCCCCCCCACACACACACACACACACACACTCCTCGAGGTATGATGTGTTTTTCCCTAATGCACTAATATCTATTCTTTCCAATGTTTTTGACCACAAAAGAGTGACCTTTAGGTTCATTGAAAAAGGGGGAGAAATAGTGACTCCTAAAGTGGGAGAAATTAGAGCTAAGGAAGTGAGAAAATGTCTTAATAAAAGACATGGGGAGAAGTTGATAGGTGGAGCAGTGAGATAGGGATAGAGCAATGAGATAGGGGCATTTTGAATCTGACGATGCTATAAGTGATCGATCTAATATTAGATATCACGATAGTTAAGGATCATGATAAAAGCATAACATTGATGTTGGAATGGTGTGAGAAGGTTTCCAGCTATCACCAATTGGTATCAGTTTGGTATCGACAATTAGTATCAATTTAGAAATTGGTATCTGTTGGGTGCCAATAATTGGTGGCAAAAATGAATTGATTCATTGATTATATTTTCATTTACTCTTGTTTCTTATGTCGAGTATTGCTCATGTGGGCTTAGATTATGTGGTGAGTGATTCTTTGGTCACTATCTGAATCGCAAGAGAAGAAGGATGATTGATGATAAAAGGATCTTCAGTGAAGTATCAAAGTGCATAAAATGGTTCTGAGAAGAGTTGTCAACAAACCCAAAGGGGGAGATTGTTGGGAAAAAATCCCTCAAGGTATCATTGCAACATTTTGGGGGTTACTTTAGTTTATTAAAATTGAGGTTTCTATGGTGAATTTTCATGTTCTAGAGATGTTTTTTACAATCCATGTTGAAAAAGAACCATTATAAAGTAATGGATGATCTGGAGGTGGTACAAAATAACAAATACAAGGTGGCGTTTTTTCCTAGTGTTTGCTAAATTTTTTGGGTCCAAAATTTAAAGTTTGGTGAGCATCACAAAAATCGGATTTCCTTGAAGATCTAGTTTAAATATTGAAAAGGAATGATTTTATTGAATATAGGCTTCATGTATTGGATTTCGTGAATACATGAAAAATGTTGACGGTGATTCTTTGTGATTACAATGATCTTCACGAATGGAATCATTGAAGAGCATTGCGGTGAAGAAGGGAATTGCGAGTGGATCTTCACGACGAAGGTGCGAAGGTATTGACGGAATGCTCCGTGATCAAAAAAAATCAATGGTGCTTCGTGATTTTGGTAGAATTTTGGCGAGAACTTCAGAGCTTCTCGATTTGATTTGGCATTGCATTGACTTCATGTGGAAGGTTCGAGGGTCGGGGGAATTGCCTATAAATAGACCATGACCCCCTTAGGAGTAGTAGAGAGTTTTCAAAGAAAATATTTTTCTCTCGGCTTGCGAAGGTGGTTCACGAAGGCAGTGTTCATTGCGAAAGTAAGGAGTTTTTTGGCGGCTATTATAGCTCCACAAAATTTGGGTGCTCTGCATTGGCTTAGTGAGCTTTGCAAGGTAATTCGCTCTGTGACGACTTTAGCTCTGTGAAGGCCTGAGCTCTTTGATGGTGTGAGCTTCATGAAAAGGTAGGAGCTTCATGATGGCTTGTTTGAGCTTTGCGAAATTGGGAGCCTTGCAAAGTAAGGTGATTTACGAAGTTATTTCCAAAGGAATTGCCCTGTGTTCAGGGGAAAAATGGTATTCATCAGTGGATGAAATTTGGACATCAATAGAGCACCTACATACAGTGTAGGATGCATTCATTAGTGATAAATAAGATACCTACAGGTCTATAAACTGTGAGTGGATCTTCTAAAGAAGTAGTGATCTCACATCAATTGAGAGAGCAGTGAGTTCTCAAATTGTGAGTGGTTGTAAACATGGAGGGACAGTGAGCCCACTTCGAGCTTTAAATTAGCAGTGTGCTTATAGTGTAATTGGTACATCAGCACATTGCCGGTGTATACTCCTTGGACATATCCCAGTGAGGTTGAACCAAGTAAAAATTGATGTCTCATGTTCATGGTTTAAGGTTTATTCTCACTCTACAACGGGAAGTAGAGAGAAGAGAGTTTTTCTAATAGCAAAACAAGATTAAACGGGTCAGTTGTTTTAATCTATCATACCCTAATTCACACCCACCCCCCTCTCAAGGTATCTAGCCTAGTGGACTTAACAGACCTGATAGAGTGTTTTATATGGAGTTTGGTCCTTAGGAATGCATCCTACATATCACGTTTGGATTGTAATTAGTGTCCTTGTAGTTCAATTAACTTCCCCAGTCTGTTGATGGATGAGAAAGAGTGGTATACCCACAGGGGTTGGTCCTATGGAATACAAGGTACTAATATTGAGGTGGATGCCCATTGGAGATAGTGAACTATTATCTATTAATTAATTGAGGTTAAGGGCCATGGGTGGTCTATTGGGAATGTTTGGGTGACATGAGGACCCCATAACACCAATAATGTTTCATGAGTTCCTAGCCATACTCTCTTATGAGCACTTACCATATGAAGGGGGAATGGAAAACCAAAGACTCATGGTTGTTGTATCACATGATTTGTGAACACATGCCCAATTATTCCAACTTTATAAGGCTAACATACCATTGGGTTTCTATCTGAAATGTCTAGGGAGTCTTCCCCGCATGTCTGGAGTATCTTTATGTCATACTTGGATACTGTCATGTGTGCCAGTTTACATATATGGAGTTCATCGTAGGACCTAAATGATATGTCTGGAGTGTATACTTGACATGTACAGAGTGTCCTCCTAACATGTTTGAGGTCCTTTATTTTACCAAGTGTGACATTTCCAAGGTGCTTCCATTGATCTGGATAGAAAGTATAAAGGGTTTCGGGTGACATGACTGACATGTCTAGAGAATGTCACATGATTTCACTGGCACGTTTAGAGGACTTTGTATGATTGGGATGGTGGGTCCATAGGTCATCGCATGATTTAGCTGAAATTTTTATAGAATTTTATATGATCTAATTATAATGGCTAGATAATGTTTCTCAATATGTCTAGAATGTTTGGAGGACTTTGTGTGATCAAGATGACATGTCCAGAGAACATCGTAAGATCCGACTACCGCATCCAAAGAAATTTGGGTGACCAAGCTGACATGTCCTGAGGTCCTCATATGATATAGCTAAAAAGTCCATAAATCCTTTATGTTCTCATAGGAATGATCACATGAAGCACATAAACATACAACATAATCCCTTAAGTAATTCCTCAGTGTTACCTGGTGGAAGACTCTTGTGATATTGTGGTTCTCTACTCTGGAAACTTTTTTATCTTATCTTCTCCCATGTGGATGTTTTCTATTTCCTAGGGGGAATTTATTAACATCATTTCCAGGGATATACACCACATATCATGGTTCTTAAATTAGATATATGGGATTGATTTGATGGGGGGAGCATCTCATCATGCATTTCATGTGATCCAACTTTAGGTCATCCATGATGTTATCTTGGTATTTCAGGATAAACAATGACCACATAATCATTACATATTTTCCAAATTTATTGAACCCATGGAATATTGAAGGGATTTTTCATATTCAAATCAACATGTCAAAAAACCTTCAAAATATCAAGATGACATGTCTAAGGGCCTTTATGAGATCAGGTTGTCTATCAAAGTGGATTCCTCGTGATCAAGGGAGGATTGTATGAGTGGATTCATCTGATTATTAACAGATCATGTGTATTATATAACAACATCACTTAAAAATAAGCATAACTCACTAAAAATTTATCCTCCTCTTTTTCCAAACTTTTTTTAGAAAGACTATGTTGTGTTCCTGTTAGTGGGCCATTTGGGCGACTCATGGTCAAAAGGAAATGTCAGATATCCTTTTCAAGATTAAGGAGACATGCTCAGTGGACTTTCTATGAGGAGGTCAACATTCACAGGGGTTTTAATGTGATTATCATCCTGATCATGCAAACATCATTTTCCCTTCATATGAAAAACATCATAACTTCATTCGCATGAATCTCCTATCTTTTCCATCTTTTATTTTATAATTTCTATGGTTATTTCATATTTTTTTCATCTAGGAATCACATGATCAAAAATAAATGTAGGATTGAATTTTCATGATTAAGGTGACATTCCTTATGGAATTTGTGGGATGAGGTCGACATGTCCCTTGGGCCATCACATGATCAAAATATTGATCCTGAAAACCACATCATTCCTTCACATAAAAATCATCATAACTCACTTCACATGAATCTTCTGCACTTTTTATCATTTTTTTCATAAATATATTTGTATATTTTCAAGATTTTGTTTGATATCATGACACATGATTAAAAGTACTCATTTCTGGGACTATTCATGATCATGAGTACTGTCTAATGGGGATTCTCAAGATCAGTTGGATTTATTTGGAAGCTTTCATGAGTTTGAGAATGATTATAAAATGGGATTTATGTGATCATGAAAATATCATGTGAAGTTCATAACCCCTTTATATGATGTTCCTAGGGTTAAGAAATTTGTATGAGCTAGGTGTCTAATCCCCATGTAGCTATATTGTTCTTTTATTCCCTTTTTGAAGAAAATAACACCAATTATTTAGGTATTTCTCCAATTCTAAAATTTTTTATGCTCATTTGGTAGGCCTCAAAAAATTACACCTTAGAAGAAAGTTACAAAGGAATAAGGACTTAGTTCTATGGAATTAAATTCATGCCTGAGTATTTTGTATGTATACAGGTTAGTATTACATGCATCATTTGGTATTTCCAGAGACTATTCCCATTCAAAAAGGTGTCATATAAATAGGGTAATGAGAGGACACTCATTTCACTTATGAATCCAACCTCTATAGTTATCATGATTTTCTCTCTTATATCATTACTTTGAAATCCCACTTCATGTATGACTTTCATGAGAACTGTTTGTGACCCAATCACATAATCTCATTGCTTGACCTATCAGTGTGATCACCTTTTCCTGATGACTAATTCATGAGACCTTCTAACTAATCAATGGAAATATTTTTAGTCCATTCCACACATATTTGAACATAGTGTTACTTATTATTCTTCATGTGAATACTAGAGATGCCTAATTTTTTAGTTCACGTGACCTTCCTACGGTCAAATGAGCCATATGACTCAGGACAAGTCACGCGATCATGTGTTTTTAAATAGGTCATGTGATTGGTGTGTCTTGGAATTGTTCCTATGATTCAACTAAAAATACCCTAGTAATGAATTTATTTTATATGGTTCCTCATTTAGTATTACACCCCTTCTAATGTATGATCCATACCCTTATACAAATGGTTACATATTCGTATATTTTTTTCAATGTGATCGATTAAAGAGCTACGACTTTTAGAGACCATAATGATGACCCTCAATTATTTTTCTTTTCTATAAATGATATTTTAAAGGGCCTTATTCCAAATGAGCATAAAAACTGTCCTTTTTTTCACTACCCACTGTTATATTGATTCAACCTTCTAGATGATACTAACATTCTATCACCAGTATACAATATTCTTTCTCATTGGATTTCACCCTCCCTTGACTACATTTAAAAGATTTTTTTTAAGATAGTTGGTTAATTATGGAACAATTATATGGACTATCCAATAAAATGGAAAATTATAATATGGTTCTGTACATTCATTATCATACTCATCAACCTATTTATCAAATGCACATAAGCATACTCAAATATTCTCTGGATAACCCAAAAAAGTGGTTGGATATAAAAGTGGCATGTTAACCCTGGAGGTAACTTTTATGATGAATGTTAATGGACATTCTTTGTTACTTATACTTTCGTATAATAATTTTATAAATTACATGTTATCCATATTTATGAAGTGATATGGATTTCTCAATTCAAAATTTATTGTCAATCCAAACTTCTCATAGAGCCGGTTATTCATTGGTGTCCTGACACAAACTCTTTTCATCTGACCCATGGTGTGGTAGGGATAATCCAATGGTATATTTATCAGCTGGGGGGATACCATATCTTTATGATATTTATGATGAATCCCTTTATACTTTTTTATAATTGGGATTCCCCCAAACAAACTCCAACCTTTTCACAAGGTATGCTCATTATCAGGAAGAAGAATCTAAAAAAGTGTTTGAGCCTATGCGTCATCATTTATTTCAAGGATTGTATTAAAATATGCATTTATCAAAGATATAATCATACAACTACTATATTCACTCATTTATTCCCTTCTAAAAAAAGATCAGTATAGTGTAGGCTCTTATTGTGGCATTTTAGACGATGGGTAATATGCCTCTTGGAACTACCATGTGAGACCATAATATCTCTAAGTATTTGATTTAAAATATATTTTCAATTGTTTTTAAATGGATTACTCTTAATTATTAGGGATATAGGTTTGGGTATTTAAGTTGGAATATTGGTGATGGTAGCGCAATTGGCATAAGGGTGACCTCTCAACCT
Organism: Viscum album; assembly: GCA_963277665.1. Taxonomy (NCBI): domain Eukaryota; kingdom Viridiplantae; phylum Streptophyta; class Magnoliopsida; order Santalales; family Viscaceae; genus Viscum; species Viscum album. The sequence continues at coordinate 884,988,362 of OY728148.1, read as the reverse complement.
AGTTGTACCAACCCTTTCTCATCTTTATCAACTCATCATCCATGTTCGTAAAGACATCGACCCCAATATTCCAGAGTTGATGGTTTTTTTATTACATTGTAATAAGATACAAGTAATATCATCCCGAATGACCTAACAGTTTAGTAGTCTTGGTAAAATGGATACATTTTTAAAATTCAAATTAAATTTCAAACATAAAATAAAAAATTATTCTCTTAAAGAACAACATTATTCCCTTTAGTGTAACCATGCATATCAGTCATAATAAACTTATTAGCATCTTATGGGGAAAATAAAACATAATAAAGGTATAAGATCAAATTATTTATAAGGTATAAGTATAGAAAAAAGCTATCTTAATTAATAAAAACAATTATGGTAAGTAAACACATGTCATTTAATCAATATCTGAGAAAGAAATGCATCCATAGATAATATAATAGTGGCGATATCATTGATAATAATAAATAAATATTAATGAAATAAATGCTTAATTATTAGACTCCATGATATCAGGAATCATGGTGCCTCTACTTTTAATAACATTAACAAGATGGTTTAAAAATACTGGGTAAAACATGATGAGGTATTGCTAGCTTCATCTCTACTATCAAGACCTTTCACTATTGGACGTGTGGTGCCCAACAATGACGTGGGGATTCATTTTTTGTGTTGACATGAAGGTATTGTGTTGGTGTTTGGATGGCTACGTGATGATACCAGTGCACTGCGGATCCATGACCTCTCTGATTTAAATTTTGAAAAAATTCGATCTATTTTTGGATTCTGGTTTGAGTGGGATTTGAGTAACTTTTTTGGAATTTGGTTTCATTTTGAATTTTGTGTGTGAAAGAAATTTCCACACTACATGGTTCAGCTCCAGACGAGGATTAGAGCATTAATCATTTACCAGAGCATTGTCATCTGGATTTGGAAGTTTGAGAGGGTATGGTTCTGCCATTGGTACCAAGTCCGTGCAACCCAGCACAGGATAGCTTGCTGAGTGATAATGCAAAGGTGGAGAATTGACATCACGTTATAGTTGCTGGGGAGGGGCAGTTCTTGTAGTCTGATTTGGATTAAATTCTTTTATGGTTTTATTTGGATGCATTGTATGGACTTGTGGTTTCTCACTTTTTCCTCAAAAAGATTTTTTATAAAAAAAATTAAGTTTCAGTCTATAACCAAGCCCCACCATTATCTAGAATTTCCAAATCATTCCTCATATGAAAGGGTGAAAGATAATCAATATTAATTTTTTTTTGAAAACTGACATATGAAATTATTAAAAGTCAACCCAATAAAATGAACATAATCATAAATAATCTTGAGTAATATGGGTTCTAGTATCAAAATAATACATCCCTAGTTTAACTGATCATAAACTATTTGATAAAATATAAAATATCAAATCATAAGAGATTATCCTCAATGATTTATAAGATTCAACAAATTATGTTGAGATAGATTAAAATACATTAAATTATATAATTGAAAAACTCCTGAATAAAATACAATTTTTCACTTTGAAAATAAAAAATATATTTAAAAGAGTATGAATTTGTAAATGAAAATTTATTTTAAAATAACCTTGTGAGATTATAAAGAAATATTAAAACATTAATGTGTCATGATAGATGGAAAATCCCCTTATGTCATATACATTGAAAAACATTCCTTTTGTATTTTTGTTGGAAAAGTCTCAAAGATAATGATTTAGAAAATGAAAAAAATACACCTTTCAACCATTTTGTAAAATGTAAAACATGATTAAAAGTGAATTTAACTAATCATTGGAGTATATTAAAAATATTTTTGGAAATATTTATAGAAAACATTAACATGGAATACAAAGAGAGTTTTATGAATAATTTAAAAAGAATATTTTTTTTAAAAGGAACTATATTGAAAATATCATATCATTGAAGTAAGAATTAATAAAATTATTTGATTATGTTTATCAGCTATAAATACACATAAAACTAGTGAAAATTAGACATAATGTAATCATAATTCATTTCATAAATAATCTTATATTGTCATAATCAATAAAGTATAAGCTTAACCCAATGAATGAAAATTGGGTTAAGAATCCCCTCTCCACTTTGTAATCAGTCGAATAATATGACCCATAAAATTAATAATTATCAAAAAAAAGAATTAATATAATGAGATTCGTGTTATTATATGTAAAATGGAAGTATATACACCACACACAATAACTAAGTGGTAAATAAGGCATGTATCTCACATAAGTGAAACTGAGATGAGAAACCCTTACCTTATGCTTCACTTTAGTGGTGCATGCTTTGACCACTTGTATAGTGGTTTAAAGAATATTATTAGTTAATTAAATATTTATAATAATATTTATAATACCTTATATAATACTTTTATAATATAATTTTACGCATTCATTAATAATATTTCATTATTTTCATTGTTTTGGGTGTGTCCATTTCATGGTTTCATGATTAGTTCATTTGTGTATAATTATGGATTTTCTTGTAAAATGGAAAAAAAATACTAAATTGAAATGAAATTTTATTCATTAAATTCCATAATTTTAAATTATTCAATATATAATTTTTATTTATGACATGAGTATGACAGATTTGATAAAAGTTAATGATCAATGTTAAGTTTATTTTGGTGGTTTTTTCAACCATCATGAACTCATTTTATTTTATTTAATATTATGAATATATATTAGTTACAAAACATTAAATAGGTTATAATATAACTTTTAAAATATTATTTAACTATAGTAATACTTTTATGATCATCCTTTAAGGTAGTAATTGTAAATTAAAAATCGTTATTAATAGAGATGGTTAACCATCATAATTTGGACAATGGTTTCATTTATTTGAATAAGAGGAAGTAATAAATGGATGGATATAAGAAATTACATTATAAAAATAAAATTACATTATTTAAATGGTTTTGGAGTTTTTATTCCATGATGTATTAAGTATATAAGGCGAAGTAAGAATAAGAAATGAAAATAAGAGAGGTGGTTTTGGAAAATTACCTCTTGAATATCACCTCCTTGAGGGACCCTTAAAGACCATGGAATTTGTCTTTTGATGATACTGGAATCATATTTATGTAGGTAGAGTGGTTGGGAGATTTTTTTATATATTTTCGGATATTAAAATCTTTTTATGAGAAAGGGTGTGGGTACTAGTGATATTTGTACTTAAGGAGGGGTGGTTTTAACTGATTAAATAATGCTTCTTTTATACTTAAAGACAACCACTTTTGGGTTTAATTAATTATAATGAATGATAATGATAAATAATGTTTTAAAGTATTTTTAGGATTTAGAAACACATAAAACACACATTTAATTTTTAATATGTCAGGTATTTTCAACTTTTACCTTTTAACTTAAACTTGATTGATTATTTTACATATACTACATAAATTGTTTTTACCATGGTAATTTTTTATTCCTAAAAATAAAAATGACCTTAAAAATATGTTTTTTTATTCCAAATATAGAAATTAATTTTATTAAATTTACATAATTTTCAAAATTATATTTAAAATATAACCAACATATATGATGAAAAGTAGGTTTCCAAGAATTGTATTATTCTAGAAAAAGATGATTTTATATTGACTCTGTGACTAATAGTTATCATTTTATAAAACTAAATTAATATCTAATGATATGTTATATGTAAATTTAATTTAAAACACTCCCCATTAGGGATTATTTTAATTACTTAAAATGGATAAACATTATGTACTTTAAAATAGATTTCATAAAAATATTGTTTTTAGACCCCAAAAAACTTTATTCTAAAATATAATATGTAGTTTTCATAAGAATTTAATTGGATGAAATATAAATAAATTATTATTATTTTAATTGAAACAATATTATAAACATAATGGGGCTTTAAAATTTTTACTTTATTGAAAAGGAATAATTTTTTACAAAATATGGTATTTTTTCAATATTCACAAAAAAAATTAAACATTTCAAAAGATTCTCAAAAATTCTAAATAAGATAACTTTGAAATGATGAATTCAAAAATTATTTTATTTTTATCAAATAAATATTCTAAAATTATGAAAAATTAATTAAATTTATTTTCTCATAGAAAGCAATAAAAATCACATTTTGAATAAAACATATAATTGAAGAACAAAATGAATTTACTAAAAATTATGGGTTTATTTCATAAGAAAATTTAATATATTAAAAATTATTTGGAAAATTTTATATTTTATAATTTGGTTTATATTATTTATTCCCACCATTTAAACAACTATGTTATAATTGTCCTGTTAAAATAATGGAATTTTGGAGTTTGTTTAAACTCAGTGTTCTGTGAAACGTAAGCTGTCGAACATATTGTCATTTAAAATATTAGGGTGTTACATTATCCCATAATTTAATAAATTTCATCCTAAAAAAGAAATCTTTTTATTGTTAATCATGTATTTTACATTTTAAAATAGCATTATGGAAATTCCACATCATAAAAAGGGTTAGTAAAATTTCTACTTAAAAGAGGGAAAGGAAAATGCAAAGGTCACCACAAAACTAGATTTTTTTTATTGGAGAACATTTGTGGGAATTGAAAACATAGGTATGTAAAATAAATATAACTATAATGTTTTGATGTAAATTTTTAAACAAAATGGTCAAATAAGGTTAATAACCACCAAACAATAGACCGAATAGGTCTATCAAAGGTCATTAATATCATCTGAAATAATGATAACATGATATAATTTTATTTCAAAATCTTTATAGAATATATACTTAATTCATTTATTTTAACAATTAAAATCTCTCTCTTTTATTATAAATTGATCAATTTATACTTCATTTCTTACTCCAATAATATTAGTTGAAATTGTAAGGCATGAAAAACTAGTGGATCATAAGATCCATAAAGGTATGGAAAGTCTTTTATTTGTCCCTGGTTATCATCATAAAAAAAATTATCACATGTTATCCAATACGCATAAATATTTATAGGGTTAATTGATATATTAATATATAAAACCTCATCTAATTTTCAATATAAAAATATTTATAATTGGTTACCCTTATAAACCATCAAAATGATTAAAATATAAAACTTTCAAAATAAAGATCTTAACTTTTCAAAATAAACTTATACTTGGTCTATAAAATAACATGATTTAGATCTCAACCATCACATAAATAAAATTTTAATACCTTAATCATTTATTCTCTTCAAATATGCTAATAACCTAAATCACCAAAAAAATTGAAAACATATATGCTTCCTTATTATTTAAGTAAAACATAGATTATTGGATATTATCCTTAAATAAAAACATGTAGTAAAATAAAGAAAATATATCATAAAAACATAATCACTATATAATTTCATAGTACCCATTTCTATCTTGTAATCATATATTTATTATTATCCCAACTTCCAGAACATATTGAGTGTTATTATATCCCAAACATGTGTTTTCAAAAAGATCACATTTCTACTGGATTAGTTTTCTTGGTACCATTCAACTCATGATTCAAAATCATTTAAGAAAAATAATTTTAGTATAATAATTAAAAGATTTTTGGAATACCATCAATTGAATACTTTTACAACATATTTCTCAAATCCAAATACACAAGCATAGTAATTATTCCACTTGAGTTGTATGAATATAATAAACTTGACCTTCATCCTTTTTCTTATTCTGGGCTATATGCCCTTGATGCCTGGGGAATTAATTTGCATATTTCCCAAACTCCTTATAGTTTGAACATTTAATATCTTATTTATTTCCCTATAATTCATAATCCCGGTAGCCTTTCTCTCCACACTTATAAAAAACTCTCATTCCCATCAAAAATGTATCTAGGTGTTTCTTTCCACAATTATCACATGTGGGAAATTACTTCATTCTTTTCTTACCCTTATCTATTTCTTACTCTTCTATCCTATTATTATTTTTAGATCTTTCATAACCATAAGACTTGGAAAATTCCTTCTCTAACTTAATGGCACATGATATTATATCCTCATATGATGAGAATGTTTGGAGAACAAGTGCCCTTTGAATTAGTAGTTTAAACACATAAAAGAAATGTTCAGTATTACATTTTGGATTAAAAATATAGTTCATGGAATTTTCTAATTACCTTGTAATGTTTTATTCACACATAAAAACATTCTCATATTCTTTTTGTCTCAGACTCAAGTATTGTATCTCTATATTTACTATATGTTCATGTGGAAAATATTTTTCCTAGAAAAGTTCGTTAAAATCCTTCCATTCCATGTTTTCTATTTTTTTCACCTCATTTTTTTTGAATCAAATACCACTATTGATCTATATCTTCTAATAGATGATAAAATAACTTGCTACCCTTATCTATTTCATTACTTCCTAAAGGGAGAAATTTCTTTTCTAAGGAACATATCCATTTCTCAGAAAAGAAAAATGGATTTGTAGTTCCACATAATGATGGAGGATTTTTTCACATGAATTAGTCTAACATTATAACACTATAATGTGGATTTAAGGAAAGTTAAAAACATATATTTTTTTTCCCATAACCAGATTTAGTTATCCCAATATAGTTATAAGTTGTTTATCTCTAGCTTCATCTCCAACTCCAGCTATAGTGATCTCAAGAGGGAAATCCCAACATGGATTATGTTCCTTGATATTATTCCTATTAATTTGGCTAGGTAGGATTTATAAATAATGTAATAAACTATAATAGATCATAACATTATGATACCTGATGTATAAAATCAAAACTACTTAACATAAATTAAAAATTTAGGTATAAATAATCACTAAATCATAATCTAGGTTTCTTTGGGAGTATTTCCAACAAAAAATCATAGGGTTTATTCTCTAATATATGTTTTCCTAAATCCATTTCCCATGATTTCTAATTAACCACCCCTAATACCAACTATAAATACTCTGACCCCATTTACCCAAAGTCAGTGGTTACTTTATTACATTATCATAAAATACAAGGAATCACATCCAAAAAGACTAAAGAGTTTTTAGTTTTGTTAAACAATATAAAAATTTTAAATTACATTTATGTTTTGAAAATAAAATAAAAAAATTATTTTCTTTCATTACACCTTCTCTTTAGCATAACCCTGCATATCAATTATAATAAACTACTTGGAATCCTAGGGAAAAATAAAACATTAAAAAGGGGTGAGCTCAAATTCTTAGTAGGGGTCAAGTATAAAGGAGGCTATATTAAATAAGAAATAAAAATTATGGAAATTTAAATAATAAATACACAATGCATTTAATCAATTAATTTTAATGAAATACATCTAGATATAATAAAATAGTGAAAATCTCATGGATAACAATAACTAACTTCTTAATGAAGGTAATTCTTTATTATTATACACAGTGATTTCAAACATCATGGTACCTCTACCATCAAGACCTTTCACAAGATGGTTTAAAGATAATGGGTACAAGCCAATTAGGTTTATCCAACTTTATCCCTACTATTAAGGCATTTTATAAGATAGAATAAAAACACAAGGTACAAACTAATTATGTTTGGCCAATCGATTTGTCTCATTAAAGATATTGATACGTCAAGGGCCTATCTATAATTAGGACCCACCCATTTCCTACATATCCAAATCATTACAAATATTAAAGAGTGAAACATAATCAACATAAACATTCATATCATAAATAACATATGAATTTTTAATACTTAACTCAATCAAATGAACATAATCATAATTCATCTAGAGTAATACGGTGAATGGTGTCAAAATAATACAACCACAATTGAACTGATGATAAAAAATTTAATATAATATAGAAGATGGTATTATAAGATATCAACCTAAATAAATCATAATATTCAACAAATGATGTTGATATAGCTAAAAATACATTAAAGGAGATCATTGAAAAATTCTTGAGGAAGTGCCCTTTTCACTTTTAAAATCACTTGTGCTTAAATCCACATGAAATTATAAAATAAAACATTTTATTTGAAAATAAACTTATAAGATTTTAAAGGAAGTTTCAAAACATTAAGTTGTCATGGAGGATGTAAAATAATCGCATGCCTTATATGTTAAAAAAACATTCATTCCATATTTTTTTGGAAATGTTTCAAAGAACCTTGTTTAGAAAATGAAAAAATATACCCTTCAAACCATTTTTGTAAAAATTAAAACATGAGTAAAAATAAATTTAAACAATAATAGTATTATATTAAAAATATTTTTGGAATTATTTATAGAAAAAAATAATGTGGAAGAAAAATAGAGTTTTAAATTTTTTAAAAATAAAGTATCTTAAACATATCATATCATTTAATAGAGCATTAATAAAATGATTTATTAAGTGTATTAACTTTAAATACACATAAAAAGTGTAAATTACAAATAAGATAATCAAAATTAATTTCACACATAATCTTAGCATGAAATAATCAATGAAGTAAAATTGTATCCTATTGAATGGAAATTTAGTTATGAATTCCCTTTGGACTTTGTAATCAGCTGAATTGTATTCCTTTTAAAAGTAATAATTATCAAATGAAACATTAAGATAATGATATTCATGGTATGATATATAAGATGGTAGTATATACACCACACAGAAGAAATAAGTGTTGAATAATCCATGTATCTAACAAAACTGAAACTGACATGAGAAACCCTTACCTCACACTTCCCTTTAGTGGTACATACTTTAACATCCTATATAATGGCTTAAATAATGTTATTAATTAATTAAATGACTATAATTATATTTATGATACCTTATATGATACTTTTATAACATCTTACCTATAACACCCCAAGGATTTACAAATAAATTAAATATAGAATGTAATTCACACAACACTAAGTCTTTACGAAATAACACTTTATTATTATAATTATTTAAACAAGATAGTTATAACCTAACCATTAAACATAATTTTTCTTATTATTTGTATTTTTATTTTGAAAAACAGACTTAGACTATCATGATCATTAATATTTTTAGAGTCTGATAGGATCAACTTAATTTTTTAGTGAATAGTAACTGGACCTTTTGGAATAGTAATGTACACTTATGAATAGTAATATGACCCTCGTGAATAGTAAATCATCCAAATTTATAGTAACCTCAAACATGATATGATAAATAAAATTTAGGCACCTTGTAAATGAATGTTTGATATAATTATATCATAGTACATGTAAGTGAATATTTTAAAAATTAATAATTAAATGTTGGTATTTTTGTGAGTAATAAATATTTAATTAAAATTTTATAATTAATAAATTAGTTTAAAAGAAAATTATTTTTTATAAAATTTATTCAAAATAATTATTTTATTTTCCTATTATGTTAGGATGATATAATAAGGCCTTTGTTAACTTTTTATGGTGTTATAAAATTAGTTTTAACTTTAAAAACTATATTTTTTTATGAAATGATGATTTTAATAAAAAGTTAAATTTATCATATTTAGAAAATTATTTTCATAAAATGGAATTAATTTTTTAATTCTATAAGTCAAAAACAATTATGGTGAATATTTGAGATTTTTCAGAAATACTAGAATTTTTAGTGAATAGTAAACTATAGTAATTTATAGTATAAATACATTATAAGATAAAAAAATATTTTAATTGAGTCATTTCTAATGTAAGAAACCTTTTTTCAAAATCGTATGCAATTATTACTATATTTAGTCACAAGAATCAACATTATTTCTTCTCTTAAGAAAAAATAATATGTTCGAATGGCCTGAAGGCCTTCATTTTTATTGATTTTTGATAACCCTCATTTCAAAGGATGAGGGGGAACCCTTACAAGGCCCATAGGCTCATAGATTACATGGACCATAGGCTTAGGAGATTACATGACCCAAAGGTCTTATGGAATTCAACCAGACTATCTACAAGGAAATCCCCCCCAGCATCTACATAATGATAATAGCATTCTTCCTTCACAATGGTCGTCTGGCTAGGCTTCCCGTGCAAGCATAGGCTGGTTCCGATAGCATAGTAATACCCTATCATACTTACAAATCCATTTCATTCTGCTCTGGTGAGTGAACCTACTCTAAATCCTCTTCTGGGGTTGCTCCTTTTTTGTAGTGTGTCTAGGGTAACTGCATGTGGCCCGAAGGCATTGAGGTAGCCCAAAGGCCTTAAAGTTGGCCTGAAAGACCTACTGACCAGAAGGCCCGGGTGGCCTGAAAGCCTTAAGGACTCCAATCCAAAACCGGTGGCCCAAGGTAAATAGTTCCAACTTCTACAGTACTAAACAGTACCAGCTATAGTAACTACTACAGTTCCTGCTACAGTACCCGCACAGTGTACGCTACAGTACTCACATCGTATACAGTCTGCTACAGTGCTACTACAGTCCTACTACAGTAGTTGTTACAATGTTGCTACAGTACCCCGGAACTATGCCTCTAATTAGTTTTGAACCTGATTCTTTTGGATGCACTTAAGGATACCTCACCAACTGTGTTGAGGCTCATGTGCTTAAGAAAAAATAATAAAATAATGATAAATTACCCCTCTTCTCCACAATAAATACCACTCCTCACCACCACTTCTCCTCACACCTCTAACACTTGAATCTTTTCAAAATTATTCCTAAATACACTTTCCTATTCTCTTCCAACATCCAAGATCTCTTGGACTATCCAATAGGCTAAAACCCCTTCCAATAAGGAAGTTCTCAAGAAAGATAATTCATGAGGTGAAATCCTCTTCCTTTTTCTTCTTTTTTTCTTTTCAAGTTCATTATTTTATTATTATCTCCTCACATCCTCCCTCAAA